>CM066033.1:1354615677-1357405521 GCA_033557465.1 Ichthyophis bannanicus | reverse complement strand
TGACTACACCTGGTATGGCAGAGGACCGTCTAGTCAGGGGCTCCAGGTCAGGTCTCCAGATCCATCATACGAATCCCCCTAATAGCCCTTGTCGCTCAGATCGGTACAGGGAGATGAACCTGGTCCTCACGCATGCCCTGGAGCTGGGCCCTGGGGCCTATAGAGCCAACAGCTGCCGAGCCTGCAACCGCAGTATGCCGTCTGTGCCGTCGCCGCACAGACACCTCTCTGCATACCGGCCGCAGCAGCAGGTCTGAGTTGCTGCCTGGTCTCCAACAACCCATGCCCTGTGTCCACAGCCCCATGGACATCATCAATCCCTGTCCAGCAAACCGTAGCATCTGACCCACGCTTCTTTGGGCACATGCAACAACTATTATGGTCCTCCATGTAAGCCCTCTGTGACTACAACCATTCACAAACACACCAGACAAACACAGACACATCAGACAGCACAGACCACCCACACCTTGCCCAAACCCTGCACAAATGGCAAACCACCACAAACATCAGAAGACAACATACAACTACGCCACAATATGGCTACACTACAGTTTTTGCTGCTCCGCAGATTCTCCAAACAAACACAACGCCGCGCCTACCAAAACACGCCTCAATGTGCTGACTTGAGCACCCTCTTTTACAGTTTTATAACAGTGTACAGTTATTATTCCGTTTTGTCGTTACCGCGCCCCGTGTGCGCATGACCTCATGCGCAGGAGGTCACGCATCGCCGCCTTCTCTGTGCGTGGCCAGCGTCATGTGCAGTAGCGTTGTCCACGTGTGGGCGTCCGTGTGTATGACTGCCGCGGGACAGACGCATCGAGTGCCGAATTGGGGCGCATGTGCGTTTGGGGTGTGCGCGGGTAGCCCATGTGAACTCTCCCGTTACGCATGGGCCCGTATGCGTTTTCAACCACCCCCAAGTCATGATGCAACCACAAACGGCTCTAAGAGTGCGCTAAAGAGTGGCGCTTGCGCCTGGCACCGCACAAGCACCTTAAAAGGCCATCGTCTGCATGAGCTGTGCGCAACTTCAACACAGGCGTCTTCGCACAAGCAGCACAGCAAGTCACCGGTCCGCCCGACGTCCTGCTGCATAACAAACGCCCACGCGTTAAGAGTTGCGCCTGCGCATAACGCACACAACCATAGAACGAGAACGCATGAGCATGGCACAATAGAAACACAGGCGCGTCGCACAAGCAGGGACGTCACACAGTGGCGCATGCGCAATACGTATGCACCGGTCCACAAAACTACAAGAATGCACCCAAACGGAACAAGCATAAATGTTGATCTGGTTTGGTTGAGGAGTCCAGCGAGTGTATACAGAGTTGATGTTACGTGAGAGGTGGTGGTAGTGAGAGGTTGGGTCAGTGTCATTTGGGTAGGCCCACATTTTCCCCCCGTGTTGTTTGATAAGTTACCGCGATTATCTGTAGTCTGTCATTGGGTGTGTTACCTTGTCTGTTGTATTGTTTTAGTGACTGTTCTGTTCCTGTGCTGTGCTGCCGTTGTGGTGGTGGTCGTGGTTGCCGGTGGTCTGTACCCGTGCCCTGTTGTGGGAGGGGCGCGAGGGTGTGAGGTGCAGTGGGGAGGCGAGTGGTGAGGTGATGGGGAGCAGGGACAGAGGAGGGAGTGATGCCGATGGAGAGACAGACCCCGAAGCCAGCGGGTGAGGGGGAGTGACAGGGAGACACACAGGGTGTACAGAGAGAGATAGGGAGCCAGTGACAGAGACAGAGAGGGATAGAGATGCAGGATATTGATAATGCAGGGAGGGACACAGACAGAGAGGGACAGAGAGAGGGGCCGCACCCGGGAGGCTGAGTGGATGGGGGAGGCTGAGCCTGGTGTATTTGCGGGTGTAAGGTGTTTGGCCCGCCATTAAAAAATAACCACTATAGGCAGGGCCTGCGGGGACTGAGGGACCTGTGGAGGGTGGGGCAAGTGCCAGGGCCATCACGTACCTGCACAGCCCTGCTCCCAGCAGGCACACTAGGGAAGAGGAAGCGTGTCCCCTGTGTCCTTGATGCTCTCAGGAGGAGGGCATTAAAATTCACAGAGGCTGAGAACCACAACCCCGCCTATCCATGGTCCTTGAAAATTACGAGGTTCTGTTTGGCCGACAGAGCACAATGTGATGCAGTGTTTCACAGTCAGGGCGTACGACGCGGTGTGGGAGGCGGTCCAGGCTGAGGGCCTCGCAGGAGGCAGGGGCCCCCCCACGTACATAGATAGCCTGAAGAAAAGATATTCCGACATCAAAAGAGGTTACGCAGCACCTCTGTGCCGAAACAAAACATGCTAGGGGTACAGGAGGAGGGGGCCCCCTGCCAGCCATGCCTGACGAGCCCCTGGAGCAACAGCTGGCCTGAACGCCTCTGGTCACGGTCTCCAACCCCTATGTTCTCCTTGCCGCCCCCTGCTGGATACTGCAGATCCACACAGGCAGGTAAGGTATGTCATCAGCTTTCTCCATCACATCGCATAACCTCCCTGAATGATCAAGGTGTAATACAGCTGACATTTGTCAGATGCACACACACACCCCATATCTCCTCCAGTGCCCAAGGATTTCTTGGTCGCGCTTGTGTCGTGAGCTCGTGTGCCACACCCCATCAGTACCCTATGGGTGGCCAACACACTAGACCCACATGCGAACACTATGTCGGTAGAACTCGTTGAGGGTCACGAGATGTTTTTGCTCAATGTGTCTGGGGGTTGTTTCCCCTGAGGGTGGGAATGAGAAAGCGTCCCGTGTAATCTGATCTTAGATGGTGAAATTACTGTCTGCCACCACCAGTGGTGGCATGGAACATTGTAATGGAATGTATATTTGCGCAGGGTAGGGCGAAGGGGAATGGTCACCACAAATGCAGTATCAACGGAAATATACATCACACTGTAATTTAACACAATCCGTCCATGTGTTCATTTTTTACAGAGTATTGTCACCATGGGAAACCCACTATAATGTACCCTGTACTGTAACCCAGTTCTACCCGGCGCGCGTCATTTGCCCCTGTGGGTCAGGATCACTGACGGCTGGTACACACCCACTCAGATGTTAGAGGATAGTGGAGGAACATCCAGGCCGTTGCCGTAACAACTCCCTGTCGTCTGACACGTTCGTGCAAACCCTTTGTCATGCATACACAATTCATTGACCATTGGTGAAGAATCCAAGGGTATAATCAACCACGAGGGTTCCCCATGATGTGCACAAACCTCTTGCCATGTCTGTTCATCCGACATCTATGCGTATTCTCAGAGCTCATTGACATGTGTAACTATGTCCGTCAGTACAGCTGGACTGTTTGCCGGGCTCACCCCACTTTTGACAAGGGTAGGTGCGTGCACAGATGTCAGATGTTGGATGACACATGATGTTATCTGTGTCTACACATCTCTGTCAATGCATTGTTGGTACCCGCCTCTCACACCTGTTTGTGTATGCAAAGTAAGTGGATGACCTCCTTTTAATATTAATGTGGCGTGTCCGTGAACCGTGTCTCACACGTACGACACTCAGATTCCTCCCTGGATCATATCCCCTCCATAGAGATATGTTGTTGTAACGTAACACAAGAGTACATGGGTACATCTCACAGATGTGTGTGGATATATTCTGGCTATGTCCCAACCACGGCATCCTGCATTGCACCCGCCCCTCGTACACACACAGTCTTGCCCTGTATTATGTGAAATACAGTGGTCCGCCAACCGTGCCTGCTACTACAGAACTGTCACTTGGATGACAGGGACACCATGTCCATGTCGTGGGGAGTCCCCCCCAGTCGTCTTTGTGCCCACTCTGATCCACAGCCCCCCCATGGGTCAGCGTGGTGTCCCCCCAGAGGGCCGGAACACCATTCCCTGTGTCTCTCACTGCACACTACCCCTCACGACTTTTCCGGAATGGTCTTGCCAGTCACATGGATCACGCCTGCAAAAACTTGCTTGTGTGTTTTTGCAAAGACCGTGGCCTATGAAATTCTGCTAGCCATTGCTTGCCCTCAACCACCAACTGTTACAGCGAAATGTGCATGTCCCTGGCCTTCACATTGTTTTCACATCCCCATCTTCCTCTCCCCTGTCTCCCTGCCACAATGCGACCCTCTGTCACTCTTGTCTCTCTGTGTTTAGCCAAGCTGCCCCTGCATCGGGCGCGTCAGCCCCCTGATGTGCGGTGGTCCTATCATGTCCCATTCATCCCCCCTCTCACAAGGTGATGTCGTGTCTAGCTGAATTGGCACATGTGTTTCCGTGGTGTAACTATATAAAAGGGTGCAGTTCACCTGCATCGAACAAGAACCTTACACTCTGGCACGACATACATGTTCCACCTGGACCGTTTGTGGTGTGTCAATCATATGTCACAATTCCCCACCCCCCATGTCACAGCCACAAAAACACCGCTCACAAGATGCAATACACAGAGGGACCAAATATGTCAGCTGTGTGATACCCAGCTGTCCCCCCCCATGTACCCTACATAGGCTATGATTTTGCTCGGCCGAGCCCCCCTGGCCAATGACTATCTCTGACGGGGTCCCCCCCCCCCCAACGTATCAGCGGATAGTACATCCTTAACAACACATCCCATAGTACAAATTCTGAGGCGGGTGAGGGTAACAGGACTCGGGATCACGTGGTGATTCATGTTATCTGTGGGCATGTGTAGAGGTACATGCACATACGTCCCCATCTTCACTTTGCAATCATGTCTCACGTGCATTATCAACCCCTCCCCTACGTCACACGCACACATGATACAATGGCCCAATTCAAACTGTGGTGACATGTGACTTGTTCGGAGGGGTGACGGGGACAGCACAGAGTAATGGGTGGTGGTGCACCATGGGGTAGCCTAGTATCCACGCACTGCCAGTACAGCAGTCCGCCCAGGAAAAGCAGTGTCCGGCATAGATCTTATCCCTGACCCGCATGTTATTGGAAATGGTCCTGGGCCGATGTGCGTGTCCATACACATTACGAACATGACCCGAGAGGGCAGAATGTGTCAACCCTTTCCCCCTGTACCCTGTGGCTGCAGTAACACATGGCATGACGCTGTGCATCTGGATTATAGACATATGTCCACCCTGAGACTAACATGTTAGTGTACCCTCATCTGCATGTGTGTGCAGCTAAGCCCCTGGTATTGGGGCGTGTTTCATCTATCCATGGCACGGCCCCCACCTAAGGAGGATACAGGGAGACCATCCAACATAGTGGTACACATCCCAGTGTGTGCAGTGTCACGTGCACACATGTTTCACAAAACATGTCATGGAGTAGAAGCCCCTAAACAACTGCCCCATCACCCTGCCCTCTGGTCATTCTCATCTGTCACTGTAGGCATTTGTGGGTGACGGTTTCCTGTTTATCTGACATACTCTAGCGCCACACTGCTACATGTGCCTGTCATCGATGTCTCAGATCCTCTGCAGTGGTATCGTCCTACATATGTAGGTGTCGTGGGAAGGTACACCAAATCGTCCTGTAGCACTGGGGTGAGGAAAAAAACAACAGTATGTCCCTATGTGAATATGCCGTGAGCGATGGCATGCACACCCAAACCTAGACTGTCGAACGGATGGAGTACCTGTTAGTTGCTGTGGCGTTAGCCGTCTGTCCAGCACATACCTTACACACATGGGGTGTGGGATCGCCTGCTATGCAAAATAGATTGGCCATATGGGATCATAGTCAAACCTGGAGGGCCACCCAGGGCATGCAACGGCTTGAACCTCCCAGACCATTTTTAATGACACAGGTACATGGTTTTTGGGCGATAGGTATGTGGGTAGGTGGGGGCTCTGGTATGGTACCGACACAATTCAGGTACTCTGAATATCACATATGGTTGGTCTTGATCCACACGTAGATGTTGCTGTACAGCTTACACCATATGTATTATCTGTGGTGCACACAATACCAGGTGACTATAGTACCTTGCCGACCACACTGTGGAAGCATGATGAGAGAAGAGGAGGAGGAGGAGCTGGAGCAGGAGGAGGGAGTAAGCAGGAGGTGTGGCAACGCACACTGGAACAGAGCGCTCCTGAATACGGGTGGTTGATGTGGGTGAGTAGTCGGCCAGGGGGAGAGGCCTGGTCCCCCGGCAGGGTCACATGGGACCATCCACGGAGCCCCACCAACCATCCATGTTGTCTGCAGCCGGATATGCTGGCAACAGCGCCACCAATGCGCAAGAACGCAAACTGTCGCAGGATGTGCTACTTACATAGCATCTGCGTGCCCGTGGTGCTTGCATCGCAGCACGCAGACAATGACGGTGGGTAATTAACAGTCCTTCCATTAACCATCACTATGCTGTATTGTACATAGGCTCACAGATGTGCACCCTGGGGCGGGCCTTGTCAAGGGTTTAAGATGACCACACAAAGACACCTTGTTGTTACAGAAGCTATCCTATTGTGACAACACATCAGCGTTCAACTAATGTGCAACACAGTGCTGGCATGGGAATCAAAGTGTGAGCCACACATGCACAGCATCCTATATAATTCATGACACCACCAACATTTCCTGAGTCCGGACCAGTACCAGCAAGCAGCAATACCCTGTGATCCACAGGGTATACATCCCCTATGTAATACTGTGCAGTGTGGTTTGCCCACACACGCCTTTGCACAGCGTAAGAGGGAGATGTGGAGGGGGCGTGGCCACCACAAACAACAAAACACACACCCCTCTAATCCATCTCAGGGGTGTGTAATGTGGTGGTATTTTGACAGCATACCCTCTACAGCTGTGATATCGCGTGTCCACATTACACAGTACACATTTGCGTTACCTAATCTTTGTGGCCTTTGGTTGCCCAATGACACTGTTTACAAACACAGCCTGACAGCCAAGAGAGTGTTTACAGCTACAGATGCAGATGTAACAGTAAACTGATGCGTCAGGTGCCTCTGTTTGTGAGGGTACACAAAATGGTGACACATATAACAGGACAGTTCTAGGCCCCCTGACTGTCGCACACCCATGTGTCCTATTGCTACATTGTGACACTGTAACCGTGCCAGCACAGCGCCAATCAGGGTTTCACATACACAGGCGGGACAGTATGTGTGATAATGCAACGTGATAATGGCCCCATCCCACATAGCTTTATCAACAGGTGTCTCCACACAGCATCATAGACGACATTATCGGTGTACAGAGCTGCCGGCTCATAACACACAGAGAGCACTAATATCCACACTGGACCGGATCAGATGTTTCCTTTCGCCCTGGTTGGTTTTGGGGGCAAACACACGCCCCTGCGTTCATCCTGAATGCCCACAACTATGGGGGGGATTAGGTTGGCTGTGTGACATACAGCCAGAGTGGCAGACGCTCGTCCCGCACATTATATTCCCTAATGTACAGTCGTTCTGAGGCGGATGGCCATTAGTGGTCTATACGCCAAATTACGTGGTCCTTAGCATCAGCATTTGTGGATGAGGCCATCATGTGATGTGGCTGGGGGGAAAACAAATTTTAAAGTGAAGTCCACACTAGTCATGGCACTCACCACGAGGTAACCCTGTGATGAGGCCAAGGTTGCGTTTTGGGGTCCGCAGCTACACAGGCAAGACCCGGTATAAGGTTTGTCCCCTGACCCCAAACAGACGACAATATCCCAAATCCCAAACCTACCATCCCAGCCCAAAAGGAGAACGTTAAGGCTGCGACAGCAACAGACTATTCAGAGCACCCTCCTGACATTGCAGATCCAGACAGTTCAAGTGAAACAAACAGTTCGCACTCACGGGAAACATGCCCATTCAAACATGTCTGTACAGTTGCGCTCATCATCCGCTGGGGACTACCTTGTTGGATGCCATGTGGCATGGTATTCAGGTCGATGAACAGCATTCTCATACAGGTCCAGCATGTGAGCAATGGGCTTGTATGGGACAGGTCCGGTTTGTGCTCACCTTCCCCCTGGCGTCCACAATAGCCTAATATACGGCAGCAACACCTCTCCATATTTTGACCCACCACACCCACTTACAGCATGCTATAACCTTGGCCCTGGCAAAGCCTCACATTTCCATGCAATGACCAGGGGATACGTACGTTTGTAGGTGCCAAATGCAACTGCTAGCTCACCGCCCTCTTCGTGTGCTGTGCGACGCAGGGGCTGTATACAGCCAGGGACATCTGGCCTGTGGCTTGGTGTGAGCAGAACTGCTCATCTAGTATCGCCCACTAGTATTTGTCCGTCCTCCCTCTTGACATATCGCGCAGACACATGCCCTCTTTCCCCTGAGGGATCCTACATAGGTGACGTGTGTTGTAACGTGATTCCTCACATCATTCCATTCCTAGGCCGTGGAAAATGTTTTGCCCCATGCCCGTGGTTTGGACGGTTGGTCTCCAAGTGACAGCTGTAGTACCTGGGATCCTCACACATTTCATTCCCCCCCTTGACCCTGGTACTTGCATTGTAGGTTTGGGTTATCCACCTCGGGATACCAAGATGTCTGAGCCCTGCATTGCTGTAATCCACTACTGGACTACGCAGCATCCCTGTGTCCTAGTGCTCACCAGGCTCTTGGCCTCCACAGCACATTGTCTCGTGGTTGGTGTATGCCCTGGGCTACCCCTCACCTGTCGACTGCCACAGTTTGAGATGCCTGCCATGTTGCCCAAGCCCTCACAGTGTACACCTTCTGTCACCCTCCCGTGTTTGTGCGACTGGGTGTGCCTGTAGGCTAGCATTGGATGTGTTTGTTTGTGAGCTATGTTTCCTTTGGGATGTATGCTTAGGTGAGCCATCCCCCAAGTACGGGTACACCCTCTTGTCCTCTTTCCTACCCAGGGCTGTGTGTCAGCAGGAGCAATGCAATATGCACACTGCTGTCTGCAATTTGAGTGGATGCTAATATTGCACCGTGGAACAACACATGTCAATAGGGCCCGTGATGTGATGTGACCCGCTTCACACCTCACCCCTGCCTTGCCTGCTGCCAGGCACAATCAGGGATGGCCCACTCTCCTATATCCAGGGCTGAACACACTTATCTGAGGCCTGTCACTAGCATTTGCATGCCTAGCATACCCCTGTACATGTACGTCTGGAGTCTGGGACCCTGTGCAGCAGCATGACTACATCACCATGGCCCTTGAGGGCACACAACATGGGCCCCAAGGTGTACATGCACTGTTTTCCTTGCCCACTGGGGTCACCCCCGGGAGGGGTTGGTGTTTGTGAGAGAACCTTAGCTGTCACCCCACATGTGGGAGTGTTGGGTCAGCCCTGGGTATGTTCTGGGAACCGCTGTTCACACCCCATCGCACATTGTCATGAGCACTGCACTGGTCACATGGCCGTGTGTGTGGTGTCCATCTGCTTCGACCCCAATGTTCCCTGCCTGTATGCATCCCATATCTCCTACTCATTGTGTATCCCCTGGTGTTGTTGCAGTCAGTCGCCACACCCTCCAGCCACCCACACAATGTACACTTATCTGCTGTCTGTCTCTAATAGTACTGGTACTCTGATGGACGTTGTCTAGTTCTTGCACACACAGTGTATCCGTGTGCCTGTGTCTCACAGCACCTTTTTCAGACGGCTGCCTAGTGTGTGAACTTACACAATCTTGATGATGCATATATTCATATGAATACATGAAAGGTATTGTGGGTAATGTAGTTCATTTACCACAAACACAGCCGAACAATACCTTTGTTGTGAAACCAGTGGTAAAGCCAATAACCAACGTCTTTTATTGATGGGGTTTAATTCACCCAGCACAAGTATGCTTGGTAGCATATAAATGAGGTTACTTGCTTGCAGTATTTAAATTGATAACATAAAGTCACAAATCAACTCATGAAACAACCTTCACCCTGTCAGGCAATTAGCTATGTTTTCCTAGCAAAGAATACCAAATGAAAGGTCACAAATAATGAATAAACCTTGCTGCTTAGGTTAACCTCTGCTTATGTCCCACACAGATCCTGCAGTGATTCTCTCCTTGCTCACACACACAATTAGGTGCAGCTTTCATTAATATCAATTCCCCAGCTGAAAACCTTGAGCTGGGCTGGCTGATACTGTGTGAGGCCATATCCTGCTTTAGGAACTGTTTCGTAGTGCAATAAAGAACAAGGTTAGGTTTCTTTGTGATGGCTGATGTGTTTCCTCACAGAGAGCTAGCAATTGCACTTGGATAGAGAACACTCCATGTAATCAATAGTTTCATCTGCTGTGATTTCCCCTTCATCAATAAGCATAGGGTGACTATCATAAATTAGCACAGATGAGTCTTTCAGTAGGGAACTATCAAGAGAATGCTCATTGCCCTGCTGCCATTCACTATTAGAGATAGGGTCGGGATCAGTGTTCATACCTGAACCGCCCTTGCTGCCATGGTTCCTCTCTGTATTGCCTGGCCAGTATGTACTCCAGTTCTTATGTCCAGCCTTCCAATCTTTATCCCTGGACACTGGATCTCCTCTCACATACCTTCTGGCATAGGTCTTAAGGTCCCTTCCACGTGCAGTCTTCTCTCTCACCAGTAGCCACAGGTGATTCCTATCTCTGCCACTCCATTCCTCTGGTGACCCCAGTCCAATGGTCTCTGCTGGCACTTGGAATACCTCCCAGTATAGGTACTGCCTTGGACTCTCCTAGATCTCTCAATGGCCTTTCTGCTCTTCCTTCCAGAGGGTTTCCTTCCTTCTCTATCCGTTTGGCTTGGCTTCTGCTTCTACAGGTGATGTTGGAACCTGTAGCCCTTGCTGTAGCTGGGCTGTAGCTTGTAGCTGGACTGGAGCTTGTAGGTCTTGCTGTAGCTGCTATCTGTAGAATAAGCTCTATTGTTATTCTGTCTTGATGTGTGCTCCTCCCTATCACAGCGCAGCTGTGCTGAATCAGGCCCTGCCCTTTGAGATGAGTGCCTAGGGATTACCTCATAGCTCTCTTGATTGAACACATGTATTCTCACTTCAGCCCCCCTCATGGCTGCTGGACACCTGGTGCATTCTGGGACTGGTAGTCTTTTATGTGTGAGCTATGTGTTATTACCTCTACCAGAACTGACAGGATTCTTGTTCAGAGTCACATCACCCTTTCTATAACTCCTACCTGAGCCATGATAGGCTTCCTTAGCAAAACGTACATGGTGTATGTCCTGTGTGTGGCCATGGACGACACCTTTGTATAATTTTTCTATACATCAAAATATGTATCTCAGTAGTACAGTTTGTACCATGCAAAGGGTATTTGTGTGATATGTTTTGCCTAGTTCTGCTTGACAATTGTACCCGCCACAGGTAACTCAATGACCACCATCTCTTCCCCACACAGGCATTCGTCAGGAACTTGCAGCTATACGGCACAATGGAGAAAGCCTCATACAGGAGGTGGTGCTTCTGCGCCAACACATCCAAGATATGCCTTTTGGGAGGATGTGTGTGGCCATGGAGTGCATCCAAGCTGCCCTGGAAAGGATGGCACCACCGCCCCTGCCGCCCACACCGCCACCACCACCACCACCCACACCCCCGCCACAGGCACAAGATGACCGTGTGGGGCCAGCTGCAGGGGAACGTATTTTGCAGCGTGCCAGACGTGAGAGGCAGCGCCGTCGCCAATATGCAATACCTATTACTGTAACATTGCATACATATAAAGTCTCCGTCCAATGTTTCTCTCCTTTTTATAGCATAGTTTGTGTGCACATGCATGCCCTGACCATGACCTGAGGGGTTCAGATCTGGCCCGGTATTGCCGGGGTGTCCATACTGTCTTGTATTACTGCACACATGGCATTGCCTGCCATTTCATAACTGCATACGATCTGTGCATTGGCCCTTGGCTGCAATACACCAATGTTCACATAGGCCCAATGGCACATTTTGGGCAGCTGTAGGGTTACAACAACACTATCGTGGCCATTCCACGGTCACACCCCCTGATACTGTGCACATTGGGTGAGGCTCTGTGGCCATTGGCCCTGTCATTGGCAGGGTGACATGCGTGTCCCGCCCCTCCATGGCACACATGTGTCAGAGGGACACATGGGTGTCATGCGTGTGTGCGATGCTGCTCTGCACCAGCAATTGTTGTGGGGACAGACACATCCCTGTGACATGACTGTTTAGGCGGGAGATATTAACAGCAACATGACCTGTGGTTACCCATGTTCCCATTCCTATGCACACATGTTCATCACACAGCTACGCATGTGGTGCAGGTAACATTATGATGGCCATGGCCACGCTACATGTCCAACCAGGTGTATGGACCTTCCCATGCTTGCCTACATGTTGTGTGGTGAAGGTACACACGTGACCAGTGAGGCAGGTTCAAAACATGTTTATTATAAACAATATCACACAATGGCCAACATGCCCAACATAAACACACGCATGAGGTGGGGGCGGGGGAAACACAGCGCAGCAGAGGGCACATAGGGGCATCACAGGTGCCAGCCGTGGTACCTGTAATGCTGTTCGGCAGGTGGCCATCGGGATGCCAGATGCACCACATCACTGGCCACCTGCCGAACAGCCCCAGTCAGACACTGCAGGGCGTGGAACACGACACGGATGTCGTGTCGTACGTCATCCAGGGCCATGCACACATCGTGGATACACCTGCCAGCACACAGACACACATTGTCTGTGGTCTGTGTGCTGGCATGAGCATGAGGTGTACCAGTGGCCCTGGGTGACGCACGATCGTGATCACGTCCGTGCCGTGCAGACGCCTGCAATGCCGGACTGGTGCCCCGGTGGCCCTCTGCTGGCTGTGTTCCCCCCCAACCAACTCCAACCCCTCCCCGCTCCTTCCATACCCACCCCCCACCCTCCCTGCCCACACAATCACCCCAACTCCCCCCTCCCTGCCTGCACCCCTGCCCCCGTTGCCCCTCTCTCCTGCACCCCCCTCTGTCCCATCCCCATGCTGCCCCTGGTTAGGGGTGTGCCTGCTGCCATCTGCCTCGTCCTCTCCCACATCACTGGAGGAAACCACCACCACATCTGCCCTCTCTGGTCCTGAATGTGGCTGCTCCATCCCTCCAGGCTGGTCGTCCTCCTCCTCCACCTCCTCCTCCTCCTCCTCGGTTGTGTGCTGGGTGGTGGGCCTCCGGAGACTGTGGGCAGAGGTGTGTGGCGAGGCGTCGCTGGCATCACTGTCTGTGAAGGATGACATACATCAGGTGATGTCCATGTGTGTCACATACCAAATATGCAGATACAGGTGGGAGACAGGCTGGTGGCCCTATGGCACACCTGAACCTGTGAGTTGCCCATTCCAATACTCACCATCGTGGTGGTGCTGGCGCTCCCTGCAGGCACGTGTAAGGAACTCCGGGTGGAATTTGCGAAGTTCGCGCCCCTTCTTCCTCAGGTCCTCCACCTGTGGATATGCAAAAGTTGTCAGGTGTCACACATACCACCTGTCACTGGGGCTATGGGTGAACATACGTTGACTTGTCTGGCCCACACCATGCTTCTCCCCCACCCCTGCTGTTTGGGGCATATAGAGCATAGTAACCGACCTCCAGCAGTCAGTCCCTCCCACATGTGCAAATAGGTTAGCACATAGGTGTCACTGCCGTATGACATGAGCATAGCTTACATCCACCTGCACTGTCATGTAGGGCATCACACATCAGCATCACAAAGTGACTGCATGCTGCTCCTCACCCATATCCCCACAACAACCTGTCAGAACGGTGGACTGGTGGGGGTGACTGTGAGAGACAGGGGTGTAGACGAGTGGCCATAGGTGGGACGTCACAGAGACAGAGGGGATGAGGGGGGGGAGATCACCTAGGGCACATGGTGTGCATTGTAGGTCACATCCCTGCTGTGCAATGACAGCAGCTGTCAAAGGTGTGTGTGTTTGATGTATCCTGGAAGGGGCAGGACATGGTGAACGCTGGAGGTGACCAACTCTGAGCGTTTGCCACTGTATGATTCCCATAGTGTGTATCCCCTGTGGGGCAGCTCACCTACACAGTTGGCTTCTGTGTCCCCCTCTATGGGTGTTGCCTCATGGACAGCCATGTGTGTACCTGGTCTTTCACAGCAGCACCATAACACATCGCATCCCTATGTGTCTGTGCCCTCATGTAGTGTTGCTTAGGCGCATATTGGGGATGTGTGTCATACACAACCCGCCTGCTGCGATGCCCCTACTTGTACCCCTTGTAAGCTAGTGTGCCCAGCTCCCACACGGCATGCAGGGGTAATAGTATGAGATTTGTCCTCACATTGTGTTGTGAAGGGTGGGTGTGTTTGGGTGTTTTGCATGGGCCACCTCCCATGGTTGACAGTGTCCAGTCCTCCTATGGTGTGTAGCAACACACATGCATGGGGGTACATGGTGATCATGAGCTGTCCCATATCTCTGTCAGTGGTTTGCAGGGCGGTGGGGATGTACCTGACCAGGTGGTGGGATGTCCTCTATTTGGTATTGCGACTGTACAAGCTACGCCTGGTTGTTTCCCAGATATGTTGGCGTGTGGAACATGTACATTTCTGTCATGTAGAGCTGGGTGTGGTCCATGATGGCCATATGACCGATGGGCTACATTAGACATGCACAGTGTGTAGTCATTGTTGTCCTTGCATTTGCTGTGTAGTACTGTTTGACCACCCTGCACAGGCCAGACGTGTCAGCATCCACCTCATAGATCCTTGCTGTCACATTGTCCATGACAGTTAGACACACATACAGTGGGTGTATCAGACATTATCGTGTGACAGACATGTCACTTTTGGAGGCATATGCCACAATGTCAAGGGCAGGGACTCACCCCATGTGTCCACACCAGCCCAATGATAACCTTTTGCCATCATTTGCCCTCGCTACAACCATGACTGTCAGGCACGAACCATACCTTCCCCATGTCATATGGGAGGGCCACATCTAGGTGCTCTACATGTTCATGAGACGCCATTCCAATACATCCCCTGCAACCTTGTTTGGGACAGTATCCTGTGTGAGGGCAGGGATCCATGGCACACACAGCAGCCACACAAGCACTGTTCATACACCAGTAACAGAGTGTCTGACAACATGTCATCTGTGACATTGTGTTGTGAACATAACCGACTACACCACAATGGGGTGCACAGGGGGCTTTCCATTTTGCACCACTGCTAACGTCTAACGCTGCCTAGTTATTATCACAAAATGTGCCATGTGGGTAGGGTTGGGGGGGGATATCCCCTCCTGTTCAGGGTGTTATCCTGTATGTCTTGATGTCCAGCCAGGGTGGGACCCTCCCCTGGCGTATGTGGCTATGGATGGATATCAGCCTCATGTCCCCTGTGTTGCATCTCATTTTCGACTGCAACTGAGTGGAACATGTCCACAGGCCAGGCCAGCCCAGCCCCCAGTGGGTCTGAAATTAGGGTGTGACTATTTTCCGTTTTGGACATGCTGGCACCCCCTTGCAATTCACATTACTGGACTCTGAGCCGTCCCATTCTCTAGGCACCTAGGGGGATTGAACATATGTTGTCCCTGTGGTTTTTGGGAGCATGCAGTGTTGGAACACAGCGCGTAGTGTCTGCGTTTACATGGTACCAATGTGTCCCACACAATAGACATCTGCATTGAGGGTCCATATGCCCATGCTGTGCGCCAAAACATTGTGTGTGCCAATGACACAATATGTGTGTCCTGGGGGGTTGTCTGGTACCCTGGTGTACTAGGGATGGCTGCAGGCCCGTGTCTTTGCCACATCACTCTGTGTGCTAGTGACACCTGCTATGCCTTTGCAGTTGTCATGGACACATCCCATGCCCCAATGCTAAACACGTGGTGTTATGACGCATGTGCCGACTCCCCACTGGTATAGTGGTTATTGACTCCCTTTGTTGGGCCTGGTGGTAACACCAGAGCTGTTGTCACCGACTGCATTTGTCAGTGCCACTGCCAGGGCATCCCTATGTTGTGGGTTTATGTCCCTCTGGAACATGCCACAATATGTTGGTCTAGATGTGATCCACACGACACATGGTGAAACACTGGGGGAAATGGCTACCAACACAGCCACATTGTGGGGGGTGGGGGGTGTTTTGCGCATGGCTGGACGGCTCGGCCAAACCACACCCCTGGATGCCATCCCATTGGTCAATCATGGTGACAGGTCACATGTGGGGCCTTGGCAGTCAGCACACTAGGCATGGCTGACAGTGACCAATGAGTGTTTGGCACTCCTGGAGCATGTCCTCCCGCACATGGTGTGTTCTCCATGCTAATGGCATGGTTTGGGCCTATGCATACATAGAAGAGCAACGTACTTGGGTAATTCTCAGTGTTCCCCTGGTGTTGTATTTGAATCATGTCAACACAGCTACTAGTGCTGGGATATCAGATACACCAGTGTCACAGTTAGTGGGGACCTCAGCAGAGACACACACAGGGGTTGCTTTCCCATACAGGTGTATTGCACTTAGACGGACACAGAGATGACATTTTTCCGTGACATTATGCACTGGGGAGCAGCAATGGGCTTTTCAACAGGGCAGACCACATGAGCTGTGGGGTACTCCCATAGGCATTTATGGTGGATGGGGGGAGCAGTCGCATGCTGTCTTGCACACTGCATCACAGACAGATATGGGTCAGTGCCCTCATGCCTATTCCAGGTGAATATCTGTCCCCAGTGCCACATACATGCCTCAATGTGGGTGTGGACATGTGTGCAGCGACACCTATGAGCAATGTCCATGTCTCCCTAAATGCATGGGGACGTCTCCCTTTGGCACCCTTGACAGACATGGCATTGGCATGGCACATTTGTTTGGCCAATGTGGATGTCCATGGGGAGGCCTTTAGCCCAGTAGGTATTACATTAGATACATGTGGGGTCACATTAACTGTACATGTCATGCAATCCAAACGCAATGGCACCCAGATGTAACGGTAAACATGTTTGTGTTCACATACATGTGACATTGAGTGGTTTGCCCTAAGCACCGTGGCAGGGGGCAGGTCCATGACACATGGATATCTAGATGGCCATGGATGTAATTACCTGACCCAACACATGAGTTGTGTGTCCTGTATGTCATAGGGCTACTGATAGCTACATCAGACGTACCTTGACGACTGTGAGACACAGCATACTGGCGATGGTGGACATGCATCTGTCACCTTCCAGCTTCTCGGGTGTTTTTATGTTCCTCTGACCTGTGTCCCTGAGGGTTCTATGAGATGTGCCTGCACACACTACGGACAATGACACATTACACGGATATGTGCTGTTTCGGCCCCTGTACATTTGTGGATGATAGGCTGTAGTGTGCAACCTGGATGTGTGTCTGGAACCCCCCAGAGGCAGCTGTGAGGTACATGTAGACAAAGGGTCATTGTGCCTGTAGGCTTTTGTGTAGGTAAACCTCAATTCTGCATACATAGCTGTGCACATGTCCCTCTCGCAAGGGTTTGGGCTTCCATCTCGAGGCTACTGTGTGATAGCTTTTGTGAACGCACAACCATATCAGCATCTACCATAACATGTCCATACATGTACAGTGCGTGTGTTGGACTATGTGCCACATAGGGCAAGTGTGAGTTGCAACCAGACCACTATACCCTAGGTGACATATGTGTCTGAGATAACCTCCGTTACAATAAGCTATTAGCCACCACGGTATTGGGTGTCTTACGGCATATCATCAGCAAGATACAGCATTGCAACATGGTGACACCCTGGACGCCAGATGCATGTATCAGGCCTGCATGAGGTACAGATAATTGACTGAACACCAACCTCACACTGCACCATATCACCAGGGTGACTGTGGCATACTGTGATGGGCTGTGGCATACTGGGATGGGCTGGTGGATGTGTTAGCCTACACTGTCACATGCATACCTATCTCCATGGTGGCAGACAACCCACTTGGATGGCCTCTCTGCACTCCTGGAGTTAGGGAGGAGGGTTCAAACTACATTAGGACACAGATCCATAGCTCCAAGGTGATAGAGAGCCCACTTGGATGGCCTCTCTGCACTCCTGGAGTTAGGGAGGAGGGTTCAAACTACATTAGGTCACAGATCCATAGCTCCAGGGTGATAGAGAGCCCACTTGGATGGCCTCTCTGCACTCCTGGAGTTAGGGAGGAGGGTTCAAACTACATTAGGACACAGATCCATAGCTCCAGGGTGATAGAGAGCCCACTTGGATGGCCTCTCTGCACTCCTGGAGTTAGGGAGGAGGGTTCAAACTACATTAGGACACACAACCATAGGCCCAGGGTGATAGGGGACCCACTTGGATGGCCTCTCTGCACTCCTGGAGTTAGGGAGGAGGGTTCAAACTACATTAGGACACAGATCCATAGCTCCAGGGTGATTGAGAGCCCACTTGGATGGCCTCTCTGCACTCCTGGAGTTAGGGAGGAGGGTTCAAACTACATTAGGTCACAGATCCATAGCTCCAGGGTGATAGAGAGCCCACTTGGATGGCCTCTCTGCACTCCTGGAGTTAGGGAGGAGGGTTCAAACTACATTAGGACACAGATCCATAGCTCCAGGGCGATAGAGAGCCCACTTGGATGGCCTCTCTGCACTCCTGGAGTTAGGGAGGAGGGTTCAAACTACATTAGGACACACAACCATAGGCCCAGGGTGATAGGGGACCCACTTGGATGGCCTCTCTGCACTCCTGGAGTTAGGGAGGAGGGTTCAAACTACATTAGGACACAGATCCATAGCTCCAGGGTGATTGAGAGCCCACTTGGATGGCCTCTCTGCACTCCTGGAGTTAGGGAGGAGGGTTCAAACTACATTAGGTCACAGATCCATAGCTCCAGGGTGATAGAGAGCCCACTTGGATGGCCTCTCTGCACTCCTGGAGTTAGGGAGGAGGGTTCAAACTACATTAGGACACAGATCCATAGCTCCAGGGCGATAGAGAGCCCACTTGGATGGCCTCTCTGCACTCCTGGAGTTAGGGAGGAGGGTTCAAACTACATTAGGACACACAACCATAGGCCCAGGGTGATAGGGGACCCACTTGGATGGCCTCTCTGCACTCCTGGAGATAGGGAGGAGGGTTCAAACTACATTAGGACACAGATCCATAGCTCCAAGGTGATAGAGAGCCCACTTGGATGGCCTCTCTGCACTCCTGGAGTTAGGGAGGAGGGTTCAAACTACATTAGGTCACAGATCCATAGCTCCAGGGTGATAGAGAGCCCACTTGGATGGCCTCTCTGCACTCCTGGAGTTAGGGAGGAGGGTTCAAACTACATTAGGACACAGATCCATAGCTCCAGGGTGATAGAGAGCCCACTTGGATGGCCTCTCTGCACTCCTGGAGTTAGGGAGGAGGGTTCAAACTACATTAGGACACACAACCATAGGCCCAGGGTGATAGGGGACCCACTTGGATGGCCTCTCTGCACTCCTGGAGTTAGGGAGGAGGGTTCAAACTACATTAGGACACAGATCCATAGCTCCAGGGTGATTGAGAGCCCACTTGGATGGCCTCTCTGCACTCCTGGAGTTAGGGAGGAGGGTTCAAACTACATTGGGACACACAACCATAGGCCCAGGGTGATAGGGGACCCACTTGGATGGCCTCTCTGCACTCCTGGAGTTAGGGAGGAGGGTTCAAACTACATTAGGACACAGATCCATAGCTCCAGGGTGATAGAGAGCCCACTTGGATGGCCTCTCTGCACTCCTGGAGTTAGGGAGGAGGGTTCAGACTACATTAGGACACACAACCATAGGCCCAGGGTGATAGGGGACCCACTTGGATGGCCTCTCTGCACTCCTGGAGTTAGGGAGGAGGGTTCAAACTACATTAGGACACAGATCCATAGCTCCAGGGTGATAGAGAGCCCACTTGGATGGCCTCTCTGCACTCCTGGAGTTAGGGAGGAGGGTTCAAACTACATTAGGACACAGATCCATAGCTCCAGGGTGATAGAGAGCCCACTTGGATGGCCTCTCTGCACTCCTGGAGTTAGGGAGGAGGGTTCAAACTACATTAGGACACACAACCATAGGCCCAGGGTGATAGGGGACCCACTTGGATGGCCTCTCTGCACTCCTGGAGTTAGGGAGGAGGGGTCAAACTACATTAGGACACAGATCCATAGCTCCAGGGTGATAGCGAGCCCACTTGGATGGCCTCTCTGCACTCCTGGAGTTAGGGAGGAGGGTTCAAACTACATTAGGACACACAACCATAGGCCCAGGGTGATAGGGGACCCACTTGGATGGCCTCTCTGCACTCCTGGAGTTAGGGAGGAGGGTTCAAACTACATTAGGACACAGATCCATAGCTCCAAGGTGATAGAGAGCCCACTTGGATGGCCTCTCTGCACTCCTGGAGTTAGGGAGGAGGGTTCAAACTACATTAGGACACAGATCCATAGCTCCAGGGTGATAGAGAGCCCACTTGGATGGCCTCTCTGCACTCCTGGAGTTAGGGAGGAGGGTTCAAACTACATTAGGACACAGATCCATAGCTCCAGGGTGATAGAGAGCCCACTTGGATGGCCTCTCTGCACTCCTGGAGTTAGGGAGGAGGGTTCAAACTACATTAGGACACAGATCCATAGCTCCAGGGTGATAGAGAGCCCACTTGGATGGCCTCTCTGCACTCCTGGAGTTAGGGAGGAGGGTTCAAACTACATTAGGACACAGATCCATAGCTCCAGGGTGATAGAGAGCCCACTTGGATGGCCTCTCTGCACTCCTGGAGTTAGGGAGGAGGGTTCAAACTACATTAGGACACAGATCCATAGCTCCAGGGTGATAGAGAGCCCACTTGGATGGCCTCTCTGCACTCCTGGAGTTAGGGAGGAGGGTTCAAACTACATTAGGACACACAACCATAGGCCCAGGGTGATAGGGGACCCACTTGGATGGCCTCTCTGCACTCCTGGAGTTAGGGAGGAGGGGTCAAACTACATTAGGACACACAACCATAGGCCCAGGGTGATAGGGGACCCACTTGGATGGCGCTCTCAGACCTCCTGGAGATATGGGTTATGTTTCATAGTACATGAGGACGCAGATCCATATCTCCAGGTTGCCAGGGCACACTTTGAGTGGCTCTCTGTAGCCCTGAGGGGAGGGGAATGTATTATACCACATTTGTAAACAACCCCTGGCCACCTGTGTGCGTCAGGGCCTTTGTGCTGAAGGTTCCACGACCCCTGATGGTTGCCCCTATGTGTTACCCTCCAGATGCAGATACCTCCATCAGCACATGGTGATTCTAGACACTCCTTAGGCTGATGGTTGGCCTAGCTGTGTTACAGTGGTCTGTAGTACATCAATGCCAGCAGCTGTCATGAGGCCATGGGGTCATCATGCCCTCTGTGGGCACATGGATCTGAAAATGGCTACATGGGCAAACACTCAGATGTGGTACACAATGCATCTGGCATGTGGTTTCCCTACTACACGTAATTTATCTAGCCTACTTACACACAACAGCATGGACAGCTGACATTAACCCTGTCTGTGTATATGGTTTTGTGACCTGTGGCCATTCACTTACCTCACGTGGGTGGTCTGCCTCACGGTTAAAGCGCCTTGTCACCCTCTCCCAGGCCCTCAGCACCTTCCCCATGTTTATCCTCCTGGAGGGCCCTGGGAAAAGGATGTTTTGTTTCGGGCCAATAAGGGAGGCCAGGAGGCACAGCTCCCTGTAGCTGAAGGCGGGCTTCCTGCTCCTTGACGCCATTTTGTTTGTGGGCGTGTAGACGCGCGAACGCTAACGACGCCACTTCCGCATTTGCGCGTATCGGAGCAAGCACGTGCGCGCCGCATGGCTGCGGCCCTCATAACTGCTTGCCCATGCGTTCCGCATTGCTGCGCTCCTGAAAAGTGCAAATATTAGCGGCACGCATCATTCATACACATGTTTTACATTTATTAATACAAATAGGTTTCATGTTGTTTGCATGCTCACATAGCTACAAGGTATCTCTCATCTCCCTATAACATAATTTAATGATTCTGAATATTACTTGTTCACACAATGTGGTCTTGAACCTCTGGACACATATGCACTGATTCCAAGGCCATTGTCAGATGAGGTGTGCTATGTGTGTCACATAGCAGATAGTGCTCTGCCACTGATAGCAATGGGTGCAAACAAACCATCAGCGTCAGGGGTCAAGCAACCTGGTGATATGGCATGATGTGTGTTAGTTGGCTCTGTTCTGTGTTGACTCACCATGTACAGACATCAATGATTTGGTGGTTGCCATAGGTGTTTTGCGGGGGTTCATATGTGTGCATTACACAGGAAAAATAGGTTGCGTGTTAGACATTAGGGGGCAATGTGGACAGCATGTCACCACAATCCACATTACAATTTGGTAGATCTGCTGGCATACAGTCCTGGGGGCTGAGATATAGCGCAATGGTGGATACATTGGCTGCTTAACGAGGCATCATGGCTTACATCTTCCTTTTGCGCTCTGGAGTGCCTGTCTCAGGCAGCTCACATTATCATACGTTGTAACACCATTGGCCATGGTGCTTTCCATCTACATCTATGCTGTGCACAGCATATATTTTCATACTTTGCAACATTATTACTTGCCCCAGAGCCCTTTCTACATTACAGAGGTGCTGCTGGTGGCAAGACACTCACACTGCTGCAGACATCATATGTCATACACCATTCTCACTGATGGAGCACCACAACCCTGGTAACAACAACACACTGTCTGCATGATTGCCTCTTTGGCCAGCCAGGCATCTGTTCTTATCAATCTAGCTGTGGCCCACACCTAACCTTGATGCATGGGGAGCCAGAGGTTGCATACGTCCATATACAGTGAGGTTATTGGTGGGTGCAGCCAATGACATGTCCATGACTGTGGAGTACTGGTGGTTGTTGTAAGATCCTCACAGTGCTGTCAGCAGCAGGTACCCCACAGACCACCTTATAGGGTCTACCTGGGTTAATGCACTGTGATGGTGTTTAAGTTGCCAGTACTTGAGGACATTACCCACGTTCCACACCTGAGAGCCCCCATGGACCTTGTAAAAACAAATTTAACTAATGTGACACTGCCTTGTTCAATGTATGTTTATTTTCAGAACGTTTCCCCACACTACTGCTGACTGGTGGAGTCTATGGGCCAAAGTCAGGATATATAAAATACTTTCCTTGTAGAACCACATTTAGAATTTGAACTAACAACCTTTTGCTCCTGAGGCATTGCAGTCACCACTGGACTACAGCTCTGGGGTTGTGATGAGACTATCTGGCTGTCTGCAATATGACCTAGGCAGACTTTGTGCTGCAGTTAACAGGGTAACGTCAGTCCACTCACCCCCATGATGCACTGCACATGCAAAGCAGCAGTCTACTAATGGTCCAACGATAGGGTGTGCAACCACACAGCACCTGGACATAGTTTTGTGCACAGACCTTCTGTGTTGCAGGTACAGAGTGGGTACAGAACCTCACAGTGTGTGTGGCTTTTAATCACCCTGAGTGTGAGGTGAGACACAAAGCACCTGTCCTGGCTGAGAGGGCCAAGAACATCAGATCAGCTTGTCAGATGATGTCTGATAGGTTGACGCATGCAGTCCTCCTTCAGGCATCTGTATCTCCCTGACCCATCTGGGCCTTGTGGGCTACAATGCTCACCCAAGGGTGCATCTCCTTTGTGAGAGCCCTGCCCTTCATAATATATGTGAAGGGGTAAGGGGGATTTCTGGCCACATTGGCTATATGTGTCTGACCACCTGCACTTTCCTGTCAAACACACTTTGCACAATATTACAATATGCACATTCTGTAGCCCAACTACGGTGCTAGCAGTTGCCAGCAACCTCATTCCGCCTGTCGTACTCAGAACCTACAGGTCACTCTCTGCAATTTTGAACATATCCATATGTCTAGATCAGGCAGACAAACAGCTGAGCCAGAGCCACCCAGCTCAACCAACACCATCTGACATTTTGCAGCAGAGGCCACAGTGTGTGGCCAGCTACTGACCCTGCAAGGTGTTCCAGCCAAACACATGGTAACTGCTTTCAGGCCGCTTGACGGTCCATACTGCATGCTACCAGGGACACTCTGTGCACCCATTACTGGGATGTTTGCACAACCCCCATGCAGTTGACTCAGTGATTGGGCCCCCTATATATACACACGACCCATAGAAATCACAGAGGAGAACTACTGTATGGCAATATGTTGTAACCTAGCCATGGCGTGGTCACTGATCATTCGTGGTGAGGGTTGCCTCCTCACCGTACATGCTATGGGCACCATGTTTGTGGAGGTGATAGCAAGGCACAACATGGTCCTAGGAATGCACATTTGCCCTGTGTAGCTGCATCCTGCTCCTGCCACCCTGTGTATTCTATACCCAGAGTACTTTGCTCCTCATTATGCACATTTGCAGACCAATACTGGCAACGGTGCTATCATTGTGGGCTGTGGGAGGTGTTGGCAGCCAGCACACACTGGATCAACAGACACACACTCCCTACACCTAGGACAGCAGTGAGACGATGTACGGTTATTTAGGAGCAGAGACCAACGCAACAGTAATGGGCACACTGGGGGTATGGCAACGTTGGGGTACATTTGTTGTGATATGTTCCAGGCTGACAATCTCTGGAGGGCACCTGACCTGACACACATTGTACATACATCTGAGACGTTGGTATGTTACAGCTCGATGATCTGCTTGTGCTTCGCATAGACATTTCTAACAGTCACTGCTCATACCAGGCTTCTGATATGCGTGTGAGGTATCGCCATGTGTAGTGTGTGATTGGTAATGTCTGCACATGCTAGTTATTGGAGGGGCACACAGGGCCCGACATCCTGCCACTGCATTGGTCATCAGATATTGGGGCCTGCAGTTGCAGCTGTTTCTGGCCCTGTTGCCCACTGCTGTAGGCCATATTTTCAGAAAAACCAGGCAATATGGCACACACACTGGTCAGGTTTTCATGATGTCCGTGATGAATATGCCTCTCAGACAGATGCATACCATGGTGGTGTTCAATTAACTTGCAGCACACGCATCTTTATTGGATACATCAGCAAACATGGGTGTTCTTTGTGCCTGCATGGCTGCATTTGGGGGACTGTACTGTGGGCGAGGCATATGTTTATGTGGTGTGTGCTGTTTATTGTAAAATAAGTTGTCTTTTCCAACGCTTCTGTCATCAGCAGGGGAATTGCAGTCTTTAATAGCAGGTTTTGTGCATGTGAAAGAAAATGGGGGGTGGGATGGCAGGTGCCCCAGCTGAGATTTGAACCTAGGGCCTTCTGCTCTTGGGGCACTTGCTATGTGTACTGCACCACTGTCTTAGCACAGCAACAGCTCATTCCCGGGGGAGTCCATGGCTGTTTGTCACACAGTGCCTGTCTGGTGGATTGGACTGCAGCCACATGAGGGTAGCTAGGCCAGCATCTGCTGTGGTGCAGCAGCCACTGCCCCCTCTGCCAGCAGTAGGCGTACACCACCATGATAAAGAGGCGTTATATTGGGGACAGCATCACAGCTAACTGACATGTGGCCCTCCGGTACTGCATTGTGTGTACTCTGCTGTAGGTGTTGGACATTTCTGAGGGCTATGAGCTACTTATGGTAAAATAACAATCCTCAGAAAACACTTTTCTTCTCTGCAGGTGTGGGTTTTATTCCCAATAACGGTTTACTGGTGGATAAAATATGTGCACTGTGTTGCCGATGGCCCCAGCTGGGAGTTGAACTTGTTATCTTTGTCTCCACAACACACTGGCTGTGTCCCCTGCACCACCATGCGGACACTGAGTCAATGTAGACCCTGCAAATAGCATGTCTGTTTGTCCTAGCGGCCCTTTCTGTTATGGGCCAGTGCACCCACGTGTCAGGGTCTCTGGCTCCATCTTCTCTGGCCACCTGCCACTGACCCCACTGATACCAGTACACCTCGGCTAACATGCTGCAGGCCCTGTTAGTGCTGGTGCCACTCAGTTGTTGAACATCCACTGTGCATGTATGCAACTACCTATGCTGTGCATTATGGGTTTGGGGTGACTACCTAGGGGAAAAAATCCATTGGTGTGGGGACACATGCTCTCTCCTTCAGCAATGTTGACTCATGCACATGTTATGCTGCATGAGCCAGAAACCCTTCCAACATGCCTATCTTTTAGCCCTGCCTTTCTTGTGAGTGTATGTTGATGTTTCACATTGCTGTGACCATTACCAGGGTTGGTCGTCTTGTGTGGTACAATCAAGTGGTTTAACAGCCCTATGCGACACAACAGTCCTGGGAACAGTACAGGCATGGATATGTTACACATAGCTGGTGGGGGTCACCCACCCAGGATGTACACACTGTCATACAACAGACCTGCTGCACACATGACCCACATCTGCATGATTGTCATGTGGTGCTCAATGGGCAAAATGTGCTGAACATATACATCCATATTTCACTGTGTTCAATGATGACATTAGATAGCTGTGTACCATGTCCCCAGGTGTGGGGTGGCATTGGTGACATCTGCAACTGCTACTATTGGCGGTTACAGGCAGGGCCCAATGTCCTGCCTTTCCAGGATGCATTGTCCAATGCAGCCTGTGGGCGTGGGTGTGTCAGGGCCTGTTGGCTGGTGCTTTTCATCAGGCATTCCCACATCATCTCATGGTGTGGCTGACACTGTTGTAGTTTTATGCTGTCCCTCCTGGATATGCATGTGCTACATCTGCATGACATGAGGGTGGTACATAGATATGCAGCACAGTCATTTGTATTAGAGGCAGCATGGAACCTGACTGTTGTGTGGTCGTCCAAAACTGTATTTGGGATACTCTGCTCTAGGTGATCGCCCTGTTCATGGTGTGTGTGGTTGTGATGGTAAATGTTGGGGGTTTTACTGAGGCCACTGTCCTCTGCCTTAAAGGTTTTGCTTACTACCATGGTTTATTTGTGAGTAAAATATGTGCTCATGATTGGCAATATCCCCAGCCGAACTTTGAACCTGTGACCTTCTGTTGTTTCATACACTTTCTGTGTACACTGCACCACTGTGTATCTACAGCTTGGCGGAGTTCCCTGGGATGTCCATGACTGTACATCCAACAGGGGCTGTCTGTCACTAGTGGACGGTGACAGCCTGCACCTCGCTAGTCAAATGTATGCTGTGGCTGGCAGCCACTTCCCTCTCCACCATCTGTACAGTCCCACCAACATGCTAGCATGTCCTTATCTTAGCATAAGCATATGTCCTAATTGAGTGGAGCCACTCCAGGACTGCATTTGGGCAACTCGGATGTGGCTGATGCCCATTGTTCTGATGTGTGTGCGGTGTGGAGTATAAGAAGGATGTTTGCAACATGCTAATGTTCTCTGCAAAACAAGGGGTGTCTTCCATATCTCTGATTAGTGGTGGAGAACATATTGCCATGAGCCCCAGATGGGATTTGAACCTGTGACCCTATGGTCTTACAGGTACTGGCTCTGTCCACTGCACTACACTGTTGCCACAGAGATGGTGCAGTACCTGGGGATAATAAAACTGGCAGGATGGGGTCACACACCCTGCTCTGCACAATTTTACTATGGGCTCCTTCACCCTGTCCGGTGACAAACGTGCAAATCATACCCAGACATGACCACGGAAAGGGGCGATAAGATATAACCAACATGGCCTACAGAGATTTTCATGAACAAACATGGGGGACACTCCCAGGACAGCTACAAAAGAGGGGTTTTTTTTTTTTTTGGTTGAGTCTCCCCTCCATACACCTTTCCATGGTTCATTCATTTTTTTGTAAACTTTCCTGGGTGTGTTTCTTATTTGTGCCCATTGCTAGCACTGTTCCCCCGCAGACTTTTAATTTTTTAGATGTTGTTTGTGGTCATTTTCGCTTTTTATTTGCACTTTTGTTCTGTGCACATGTATCACACTGCTGACGTTTTGCAGGTTTCCCCGGTTTTGCTGTACATTGATGACGGAAATGGTTTCTCTTCCCTTTAAATGCTTTCTACCGCGAGTGTTTCACTCGCGGTAGTTTTTACATGGAAATTCTGGCCCCGTACTGTGCGGGGAGACTCTCCCCTCCCACTCTCCACCCATTGACCCCGTCCCTCCGCCTCTCCGGGGCCTTCCTCCGCCCTTCTTTAGCCGTTCCACGCCTCTATCGTACATTTGCGGGCCCGCACTTGTACGGGGCCCGTTAGTGTGCCGCGTACCTGTGCGGGGGTGACACGCACGTGTGCGGGGCATTTAAACACGTTTATGTGCGTTTCAATGCTGCGTTGCCGTGCGCTATTTTGCGGCGCGCAAATTAGCGGTTTTTAGTAAACATGCCCCTAAGGGTTTTATTTTAGAAGCAGCCTCACATTTCAAGAACAGCATTGTGTGTGTGGACCGGCATATATGTGTAAATGCCATTTTAGATCAGGGTCTTTTTGAATGTGGGGATGTCTACCATGTTTAAATTCCTCGGAGGCATTGAAAGGGTAGGGACAGGGCGTGGTTTGGCAGGCCTAATGTATAAGATTCTGACATCAAATACCCTGCTAAGTAACTTTTATTGTCGGAGCTAGTCAACCAAGTGCACAGAAAATTTCTGTGGACCGCTGTGACTTCTCCTTTTTGTTAAATTTCTCAAAACTGAATATCAGACGTAAGAGTTCATAACGTCGTCGATTCTATATTCTGGCATGGTGATTCAAGCCGGTGTTGCTTGTCTGCGAAATCTCCAAAAAAAGCTAAGTTATGAACTGTTCCGTCTGATATTCAGTTTTGAGAAAGTTAACAAAAAGGAGAAGTCACAGCGGTCCACAGAAGTTTTCTGTGCACTTGGTTGACTAGCTCCGACAAAAAAAGTTACTTAGCAGGGTATTTGATGTCAGAATCTTTTGGGGTTGGATGGATGATTAGTGGATTCTGATTGGTTTTTGATTTTTGGAGGCCTACTGTATAGACATGGACAGGGATGATTCCAGGCTGATGCGGGGCCATGTGCATATCGATTGGATCTCATTTCCATACATTTAATTTATTTTATTTTAAAATGTATATGTTTCCCATCTGAAATTATAGGCAGCTTTCAAAAGAACCCTTCAAAACCTAATTTTGACTTAGGGGCATGTGTACTAAATATTAATGTGCGTTAAGCGCCACTGTGCCTATAGAAATAAATGGATGTTCCTGCACTTAGCATTAATATGAATATGTATGAGATAGATCTGCATACAATGGATGCAGTGCATGCAGATCTATCTCATGCATATTCATCGTGGATATCCTGAAAACCTGATTGGCCTGGGGGACCCAGAAGACTGGGTTGAGAACCAATGGTCTAACCTCTGTGGTGAGTAAATTATCGGAAACACTGCTAAAAGAGAGAACAGTGAAGTCTCTGGAGTGCAATGGATTGCAGGATCCGAGGCAGCATGGATTTACCAGCGGCAGGTCTTGTCAGACAAATCTGATTTCTTTGACTGGGTGTCCAGGGAGGTGGACCGAGGGAGAGCTCTAGATGTAGTGTACTTAGATTTCAGTAAAGCCTTTGACACCGTCCCGCACAGCCGACTTATAAACAAATTGAGCACCCTAGGGATGGACTCTAAAGTGACTGATTGGGTTAGAAACTGGTTGAGTGGGAGGCGGCAAAGGATACAGGTAAATGGAGCTCACTCTCAGGAGAAGGAGGTTACCAGTGGTGTGCAGCAGGGATCTGTCCTTGGTCTGATTCTTTTTAACATCTTTGTTAGTGCTATTGCGGAAGGGCTGTCGGGTAAGGTTTGTCTTTGTGGATGATACCAAAATCTGCAATAGAGTAGATAATATGGAAGGAGTAGATAATATGGGGAGGAATGTAGCTTAGTGTAGCTCTGCACTTCCAGAGAAGGACATGGCCAGACTCTTACAACAATACCTGGGATGTTATAGTGCAGTCCAGTGGGCCAAGTGGGTACCTCAGAGTCTGACATCCCCTTCCGGTAGAGGCTTACAGAAGTCACTAATCTCATCTCATCCAGCTCTACTGTTAGGCGGAGAAAGGCTGAGAGGAAAATACCAAGGTGATGTGACAGTTATTGTGATAGGGTAGACTTTGCAAGAAAGGGCACAGAACACCTTAGTGTCTATAAACAGAATTTTCAGAAAAATTTATTAAGCTCGTATAAGTTGTTGAACAAGCTTAAAGATGGATTCAGAATTTTTAACAATTAAGCAAGTTAAATCAATAAGGTATTTATACACGATTGCACCTTAGCACTCAAAAGTAAATCAACATTCAGGGTTTCTCTTTTATTCACAATAGTCTTCTAATGTAAAGTACTCAAGTAGTTCAGTTTTTCCCTTTAGGATACTCTTTACAGTTGATCTCTTACTATGAATATACTTCTCTGTACAAGAACTTCTACCTTTTAACAGGTGAGTTCTCTTATTATCCGGAGTTCTTTGTATGTATTTCAATTGGTAATGTAAAGTATGAGCTCAGAAATGTAGTTCTTTTTGTCTCTCAGGGTGTTTGTGTATTGGTACCTTTCTTCCCAGAAACGTTTTTGCAAAGGGGTCCAGTCTCTTGTCCAGAAGTCCCACGGTGTCCTCTTCCAGGAGGTCTGGTGTCACAGGAACTCAGGATTCCTCTGGTCCAGTGATGATCCGGACTTTACCTACTCCCTATCTTTAATAAATCGATAAATAAAACTAATCTAAATTGAGGCTGCGTTAACAGTCACTTGGGAGTTAGTATGTTAACTGAATTCTGATGTAGAGTACTGTCCCTATTCCTATCCAAAAATAAAAGATAATTGAATGTGCCTATCTAAGCCCACACAAACACTGTCCAGTCACAAATTTCACAGTCATAACATTTTATTCCTTTAAGAGCTCAGGAATTTCCAGTTTAAAGCTTAATTAGGCAGTGCACTTCTGTCAGAAGTCTAAAAGCAGTGCCTCTCCCTCTCGCTCTGCACTGCTTCCAATAGCATGCAGCAGTTAGGGCCGGCCCGTCCATTGAGCGAGAATGTTTTTTGCACAGGGCCCTGCGTTTCAGGAGGCCCCGCGCAAACAACATTCTGCTTTAAAAGTAAATAAAAAAAAAAAAGCTGGCTGCTGCCGCTGCCGCTGCTGCAGTGACAGCGGCAGAATCAAGTGCCCCCCTCTCCCAGACAGAGCCCTCCCTGCAGCATCAGCTCTCTCTTCACGCCAGCTTTCAGAGCCGCGAAGGGAGACTCTCCCTCGCGACTCTGTTAAGTCCGTCGGCGCTGATGGGAAACAGGCAGAAAAAATCGGCCACACTGGATTTAAGCTGTGAGTGCTTGATACAGGGGATGTTCCCCCGAAACGTGCCCGTCGCGCACACAATCAGATAAGTGGACTTTTTTGAAAAATCTGTCTCATAGATAAATCCGCATTTTAAAGATTATTGGTTGAATAAAAGGGCCATGTATTGTGTTTTGGGGAAAGGTTTGGAGTACTTTTCCCTTACAATATATGTCCAACAAAAAATAATATAAATAAAGAAGGGTTTTCACGGTGTCTTTTTGCTTGATCTTCACAATATGGGTTCTAAATGGGCAGTGTTTGTAGTAATTCCTAATGTGCCTGGTAATATATAAACTTGTAGTAATTCCAAATGTGCCTGGTAATCTTTTAAACTTTCTTTATCCATACACTCAATAAGAGGCATGTTTACTAAAAGTTAGTGTATGGTAACATTATGCAAATATTTATGCAAATGAGGCCCCTTATGCAAATGAGGCCCCACACCGAGTCTCCGCACATGGCCCCGCACCCCCCTTGGGCCGCCCCTGGCAGCAGTGTCACTATTCTTAGGATTCTAAACTATCCAGACTCAGCAGAGCTATCTGGATTCCTTCACAGGATTAAACATATACAGGGTGGCCCAAAAAAAGTGAGAACATCTCGTAGCATATAAGTTATTTAAAAATTCAAAAAGACAGATGTAAACGATTGACAAATTAAAAATAAAAAGATGGCGACCAGAAATTGTCAAAATAAAGACGTTATATAGCTAAAAAAGGTAAATAAGTAAACTATTTAAGCTATTAATTTACGAGATGTTCTCACTTTTTTTGGGCCACCCTGTATATTTTCCAAAGAGCTTCTGTATAGTTTCAGCTTCCAGTAATCTTAAGCTGCTTAGAGGAGCTCAGTGCAACTTTCCTTTCCAATTTCTCAAGCTGTTTCAAATAAAGCAGTTTCTCCTTTCCCCCTTGCTCAGAGGACTCCAAACTGCCACAGCCAGCAGAACTACCAGCTTCTCTACACAAGATTTACAATATTTCTTTCCTCTAAGAAGCTTTGCTACAATCTTAGCTTTCAGACCATTTAGTTCCTTGAAGAAGCTTAATCCAGTATTCCTTAGAAACTTTACAATTTATAAAGCAGTAAACGTTTCCCTGTTTCTTCTTAAATCCAGGTACAAAGAATCATTTTTTCAGGGGTTTGATTGTATTTCTCAACAGACAAAAGCTGAGCCAATTCCTTATGCTCAGAAGCTTTTCACTGCTTCACCACAAATTCTTAAAGAAGCTCCCTTCTGTTCCCTCCTTATACAGTCTGTCTTGGTTCTGTCCAAAAACAGAACTTTTAAAATGAAAACTCGGTCAAAAAGTTCTGCTCTGAGCTGTTTGATCAAATCTTTTCCCACCAATACAGATTGTACCCAGAAAATCTGTGCTTTAAACACAGGGCATAATTAATAAAAATCAGAGTCTATTAACTCTCTGTCTTCCAATTCTCTCTTAAGTAGGCATTAAATAAGCAGACCAATGACTTAACAAAGTTAAACTTTTTTAACCCAATTTTCAGTTACCTTAAACTTTCAAAACACACACATATCTCCTTCCCTCTTCTTTTCCAGCCTTCAGCTGTTTCTTTTAGTCTCACTTAGTCCTCCCAAGATCAACTGTTTAGTGGTCTTCCACAGCTAGAACTGCAAATAGTACCCCAGCACTGCTCTGGAAAACAGCAAAAACCACAAATCTCCAGTTACAAGTATTTTTCTACAACACTAGAATATATCCTAGGATTCTGTGCTGTTCTTTTAAGTCTTTAAAACAGCAAATTTGAATACTACCTTCCTGTATCAGTCTCTACAGATCCTCTCTCCTGAAAGACTGCTCACTAAGGAGATCCCTGCACTTTCCCCAGCAGACTCAATGCTTTTCTATGGTGCCTGGACTTATTTTTTAATTAAACTTCATTTTTAGCATTGTTGTTGTTAAGTGCCGTCGAGTTGGCGTCGACTCATGGCGACCCTCTGGATAGCTATCCTAAATTGTGTTCGGTCTTCAGACAGGCAGCTCATTGTTGACAGACTGGTACCCGTAGCTGCTGTTATTGTATTGATCCATCTCATTGCTGGCCTTCCTCTTTTGCGTTGATCTTCTATCTTGCCAAGCATGATGTCTTTCTCTAATGATCTCTCTCTTCGCATGATGTGTCCAAAGTATGAAAGTCAAAGTCTTGTCATCTGAGCTTCTAAAGAAAGCTTAGGTTTGATCTCCTCTAGTACCGACTGGTTTGTTCTTCGGGCAGTCCATGGTATACACAGTATTCGCCGCCAGCACCATAATTCAAAGGCATCAATTTTCTTCCTGTCTATCTTTTTCACTGTCCAGCTTTCACATCCATATGATGTTATTGAAAATACCATGGCTTGAACAAGTTGAATCTTTGTATGGAGAGAGACATCTCTGCTCTTGAGAATCTTATCTAGGTCTTTCATAGCCATTCTGCCAAGAGCAATACGTCATCTGATGTCTTGACTACTTATTGCTTCTTTATAGATAGTTGATCCAAGTAGGTTAAAGTTGTTCACGATTTCAATTTCTTCTCCTTCAACGATGAACCTGTTGATTATGCCATTTGTCATGATCTTTGTCTTCTTTACATTAAGGTGCAGGCCCATTTTGAGAAGGAAATGTTTCAGATCATCTTCACTTTCAGCCAGTAATGTGGTATCATCAGCAAAGCGAAGGTTGTTGATGAGTCTTCCACCAATCTTCACACCTCTGTTGTTTTCATACAATCCTGCTTCTCTGATGATTTGTTCTGCATATAAATTAAACAGGTAGGGGGAAAGTATGCAGCCTTGTCTTACACCTTTGCTTATTTTAAATCATTCTGTTTCTTCTTCTTCCGTTCGAACTGTTGCTTCTTGATCAATGTACAGATTGTGCAAGAGTACGATCAGGTGTTCTGGTATACCCATGCTTCTTAATGTGGCACAGAGTTTCTCATAGTTTACACAGTCAAAAGCCTTGCTATAGTCGATAAAGCACAAATAGATATCCTTTTGGTATTCTTTAGTCTTTTCAAGGATCCATCTCACATTGCAGTGATGTCTCTCATTCCTCGCCCTTTCCTGAACCCTGTTGCACTTCAGGTAGGTCTTGTTCCAGGTATGGTTGTAGTCTCTTTTGAATAATCTTCAGTAGAATATTTCTGGCATTTGGGATCAGAGCGATTGTGCGATAATTTCCACAGTCAGTTGGATCACCTTTCTTTAGTAGTGGTATAAACACAGATCTTTTCCAGTCAGTTGGCCATGAACTCGGCTGCAAGAATTCTCTATGGAGCCTCCAAGCGAACCCACATCACTCCAATACTGAAACAGCTACATTGGCTTCCTATGCACTCCAGGATCTCTTTCAAGATCCTTACCATGACTCACAAAGCGATCAATAATAACTCCGCATCTTCTATCACCGACCTGATATCAACTACACCCCCTAATCGCGCAAGGAGATCGACTGCCTCCAATTCTCTTGTATTACCCAAGGCAATCACGAAGTGCTCTCAAGCCACCAGATCCAGAGCCTTCTCTTACTTCGCACCATCATGTTGGAATGCCCTACCAACAGAAATCAGAACCATCAGTGACCTCTCCCAGTTCAGGAAGGCACTGAAGCATCACCTGTTCTTGCAGCACTACAATATTTCAGACACTGCCTCACACACCAACCTACCTCTACACCCCATGTCAACACGTTAAACCCATGCTCTCCATAGTCTTAACGTGAAGAGCTGCAATCTCACCTGCTTCTTCCCTCATCAAGAAACATATAGCTGCGCCTAGTTGTTCTGTACATAGTTGCTTTTTGTACATAGTTATTATGTTCCTCTGTTTATGAAACCTGTTGAATGTAAACCTGTTTAATGTATACCCAGCTGTTCATTGTAAGCACTGATCAATATTTGGTAAGTGTAGTTTCTGTTCATTGTAAACCGCGCTGATGTCGAATAATGCGGTATAAAAGAAACTGTAAATAAATAAATAAATAAAATATTTCTTGGCAGAGCCTTGTAAGTACGGTAACAGCTGCATCAAATTGCTGTAATACTTCTATGGGAATACTATCAATGCCTGGTGTTTTGTTCTTTGATAAGGCTTTCAATGCTGCTTCAACTTCTTCTTTCATCACCAATGGTTCCCAATCATAAGGTACAGGTTGAAACGGCTGTTGGTCCACTTGATCTTTATCATATAAAAACTCTGTATATTCCTTCCATCTTTTCTCGATCTTCTCAGCATCATTCAACATAGAACCTTGAGCATCTTGTAACATTCCAGTTCGAGTCTGGAACTTTTTCTTTAACTCTCATAGCTTTAGGAAAGCCGATCTTGTTCTTCCTCTAATAGTTTCTGCTTCTATTTCCTTGCATGCGTCATTGTAGTACTTTTCCTTGTCCTGTCTTGCTACACGTTGGAAATCTCTGTTGAGTTCTGTGATTGTCTTTCTTTCTCCTCTGGCTTTAGCTTCTCTGCATTTCTGGGCAATTTTCAGAGTTTCTTCCGTCATCTATTTTGGCCATTTTTTCTTTTTCAACTTTTGTAGAGACTTCTCGCTTTCTTCCAACACAACCTTCTTGATGTCATTCCATAACTCTTCTGGAGCTCTGTCATTTGTATCTAAAGCAGCAAATCAGTTTTGCAGGCAGTCTTTAAATTCCAGTGGTATTTTCACAAGGTCATATTTTGCTACATTCCTGAGTGGTTTGCTCTTTTTCACAATTAGCTTGAGTTTGCATACTAGTAGTTGATGATCTAGATGTACCACAGTCAGCTCCAGGTTTTGTCTTTGTTGATGTTATAGAGCTTTTCCATCGTTGACTTCCACAGATGTAGTAAATTAGATTTTTATACAATCCATTGGGTGAAGTCAATGTGTACAATCGCCACTTGTGTTGCTGGAAGAAAGTGTTTGAGATGAATAGATCGTTGGTCTTGCAGAATTCTATGAGTCTTTCTCCAGCTTCATTTCTGTTGCCACGTCCATATTTTCCAACTACTTTGTCTTCTTCTTTGTTGCCAATGTTTGCGTTCCAGTCACCCATGACTATCAGGATATTCTGTTTGCATGTTCTGTCAATTTCAGCTTGTACTTGTTCATAGAACTCTTCAATTTCATTCTCTTCTGCAGCTGTTGTTGGGGCATAGACTTGAATTATAGCTGTGTTGATAGGCATTCCTCGTAGACGAATAGAGATTAAGCGTTCGCTGACTGCATTGTATTTCATTACAGTTCTTGCAAGTTTCTTCTTTATTATAAATGCAACCTCATTTCTTCTTTGTCTTTCATTTCCAGCATAGTAGACCATGTGATCATCTGATGCAAAGTGCCCTTGGTTCATGCTTCATACATTCCATGTTCCAAAGTGTAAGACATCTTTACAGCTTTTGACTCTCATTTCATGCGCAGCTACATCAGCAGTCAGACGTCCCGAGGGCTTTGATCCAACCACATCATAAATGCTGGCTTTACTCTGAAAAGTCTTCAGCTCTTCCCCAGTAGCTAGTTGAGTGCCTTCCGACCTGGGGGTCTCATCTTCCAGCACTATAGCACAATTTGTTTTGTTGTAACTATCCATTGGGTTTTCATGGCAAGATACAGAAGTAGATTGCTGGGCCTTTCTTCCGCGCAGTTTAAGTTTTGTGTTGTTGCCGTTGTCACAGAAATGTGATCCTCTGCCGTCAACACTATCCCATTCTGCTGCTGCTCACATGGGTGATTTGTCTTGGTCTGGCACCTCAGCTGAGACCTGTCCATCTTGAGAGACCCTGCCAGTAGTTAAACTACCGATAGTTTAGCTCTCAGCATCACTGATGCACACAAGCCCTCGCAGCACGACAAGCTGCAAACCAAGTGAGGGCTTTTTAGCATTAAAACAGTCTTTTTAAAACCTGCAAATCCAGAATTAAACTTCTTTTAATTCATCTGAGTCTCCAGTGCTCTCTCTGGGTCCTGGGAGTGAATTTAACCTACTGGTTACATAAGCTTGAAGAATGGTCTAGAAGTTGGCAGCTGAGATGTAATCCTAAAAAAATCAGGGTCATGCATTTGGGCTACAAAAATCCAAAGGAGTGCTAGGTACGGTGCAGGGGGTGAAGTACTTCTATCACAAAAAAAGAGTGATAGGCGTGATTGTGTCTGATGATCTTAAAGTAGCTAAACAGGTAGAAAATGCGAAAGCAAAAGCTAGAAGGATGCTTGGATACATAGGGAGAGGAATGGCTAGCAGAGAAAAGGAGGTGATAGTATCTCTGTATAAGTCTCTAGTGCGACCTCATTAGGAGTATTGTGTGCAATTCTGGAGACCGCACCTTCAAAGGGATATAAACAGGCTGGAGTAGGTACAGAGGGTGGCTACTAAAATGGTTAGTGGTCCTTGTTATAAAGTATATGAGGACAGACTTAAAGATCTTAATATGTATACTTTAGAGGAAAAGCGGGACAGAGGTGATATGATTGAGATGTTTAAATACCTCCATGGCATAAATGCACAGGAGGAGAGCCTCTTTCGTTTGAAAGCCTATCTTTAAGGCGCAGGGGACTAAGCGGGTAGCATCAAAAATCGTGCTACCCAGTTAGACCTTTGCTATGCCACTGCTCCACCCCAAAATGCCCCAACATGCCCCGCTGTTAACCACATAGCATCTGGGCGCATTAGGGACATATCTGGGATTTTCAAAGGGCACTACCTATGTAGGTGACCGTTGAAAATTCCAGGTATGACATTTGGGTCCTTTATCTCCTTAGCATGTCCTGACACTGACCCACTCAGTATTGGGGTAATTGAAATCTCCCATTATTACTGTGTTATAAACTTTGCTTACTTCCCTAATTACTGTTAGCATTTCATCATCTGTCTGTTCATTCTGTCGAGGTGGATGGTAGTAGACCCCCACTGCCATTGCCTTCCCCTTTTTACATGGAATTTCTATCCATAGAGATTCTACAGTGTATTTTGTTTCCTGCAAAACCCTTATCCTGTTTGATTCGATGCCCTCTCTAACATACAGTGTAACCCCTCCACCAATGTGATCTACCTTATCATTGCAATATAGTTTGTAGCCTGCTATCGCAGTGTCCCATTGGTTGTCTTCCATCTACCAGGTCTCTGAAATGCCAATTATATCTAACCTTTCATTCAGTGTTATATATTCTAACTCTTCCATCTTATTTTTAAGATTTCTAGAATTTCCATACAGGCATTTCAAAGTTTGTTTTTTTGTTGATATTAACAGTGTGGCTATTTGATGACGGGGTAATTTGGAATCTTTCAACTCTGATTTTTACTTAAAGGTACCTGGGTTTCTTTTAGCTTTATTGGAACCTCTCTGTTGGGATTATATGTATTTATTATGTATGTATTTATTTATTTACCTTACAACATTTATAAACCACCTAATCACAAAAGTTCAGCACCAAAAGCTTGACGAAACAAATGGCTCTTCAATAGCCGACGAAAGGACAACACATTCAAACATCCACTTAACGATACTGGCAAATGGTTCCATAAAACATGTACTGCCAAAGCAAAAGCACGGGACCCCGTAACCTGCAAACTAGCTTGAAACAAAGATGAAACAAGAATATTATCACTCAAGCCCTGGCGACTCGGATGGGAAGAGATATGCCAGGACACTAACTCTGCCAAACAAGCCGCAGACAAAGCCAACCAAAGAAGGAACGGTGAAGAAGCTTAGTTCCATGAGCTCTCATATTCAAGCATGAATCCAATGTCACTCCGAAATAAATAATTTCCTGATGCACAACAACCTTATGCCCATTAAACAAAACCTCCTCAGGGGCAACAAAGGACCTATCACAGGAGACAAATAAGACCTCGGTCTTCTGATAATTAATACTCAGCCCATGCTGGGCAAACCACAATGAAACAATCTCCAAATTACGCAAGAGTGGCAAAGAAGCGTACCCTGCAGAAATATCAAAAGGCATCATCAACGTAAATGTGGCAAAAACCACCAAAACTCCAAAATAAAGTACACACAGGAGCCGTGTATAAGTTAAATAGCAAGGCAGACAACGCGGAACCTTGCGGGATACCCTGACTTCCCTGTTTTGCTAGTATCCTTCAAGGATACATTATTTCAAATGATGTGCTCTTGGGCGATTGCCGGCTTTCCCCCATTATCTATTTTAAAAGCTGCTCTATCTCCCTTTTAAAGGTTAATGCCAGCAGACTGGTTCCACCCTGGTTGAAGTGGAACCCATCCTTTTGGAAAAGCCCCTCCCCCTTTCCCCAGAATGTTGCCCAGTTCCTAACAAATTCCAAAACCCTCTTCTTTGCACAAATGTCTCATCCACGCATTGAGACTTTGGAGCTCCGCCTGCCTGTTGGGTCCTGCGCAAGGAACAGGAAGCATTTCTGAGAACATTACTTGGAAGTTCTGGATTTCATCTTTCTACCTAAAAGCCTAAATTTGGCCTCCAGAACCTTCTTCCCACATTTTCCTTTGGCATTGGTACCAACATATAGCAGGCTACTCCCCAGCACTAAAATCTTGTCTAGACAGCACATGAACTCCACAACATTCAAACCATGCAGGCATGTTATTTATATATTTCTTTTTTATACTGTGCTCTTTAGAATCAGTGCGGTTTACATGTATGCTAACAGGTACTTTTTATTCCCTTGTCCCTGAAGGACTCACAATCTAAGTGTACCTGAGGCAATGGAGGGTTAGATGGCTTGCCCAAGGCCACAAGGAGTGGCCATGGGACTAGAGACCCCAGTCCCTCTGGCCTGAAGTTGCTTGTCCCCATGTGGGAATTGAGCCCCTGACTTTCTGGTCTGAGGTAACCTGTCCCAACCACTGAGCCACTCCTCCCTATTACCAGACTACCCTAATGTCCACCAGTCACCCAGCTATCTACATGCCTAGTGATCGAATTAACTCTGAGGGCAGCCCTGGACAGGAAAATACCTGCTGTACCTGAAAGTAACTCACCTTGAACTCCTGAGAAAAGGCGTGAGATAAATCCAGTTCCCTTTATAACACTATGATATATGTAGATCAGTCCAAATTAACTAAGCAGCTTATAAATAACATAAACGCAATCATAGCAAAACAGTAAGGGGCCCTTTATTAAAGTCTGCTGAGCTTTAACCGTGCATTGACGGCCCACGGTACCTCATATCATGTGGGCATAATAGTTACCACAAGCTAAGTCCCACAGTAACTCCACAGCGTGCGAAAGGGTGAGGAATGCACATGTTACAGTTTGAGTGTGGGCATGGAGTTAGCATGTGGACAAGTTCCACCCAGTACTTGTCAGTGTGGCAATTAGCACGGCTGCACTTGGCGATATCTCTATGGGGTGGCAATATGTGCAGCCATGTTAACTCTGCTGCACTTTAGGGTACGTATCTGTGTGGTAACGGCTGGGAACATGCTGCCCACAGGGCCGGCCCATCCACTAGGTAAACTAGGTGGCTGCCTAGGGCGTCAGACCCTTATGGGCGGCATTGCTAACCCAACCCCCTGAGTAGTGGCAGCTGAACTGCTGATTCAGTGCCGTGGCAGGCTTTAAAACTCCTGCCCACCCTCCAAGAAAGTTGTATCGGAGGGGGGGAGGCAGGAACAGCAGGCCGTGAGCGCGCATGTGTGTGGGTACTTTAAGGCCCGACAGCACTGAAGCACTAGTTCATCCGCCACCATTTCAGTGCAAGGTGGGGCGGCATGGCGGGCTGGATGGAGATGTAATCTTTTGGGGGGAGCGGCACGGAGGGTCTGCCTAGGGTGACAGAAACCCTTGTGCCACCACTGCCTGCCCATACCCCTGACAGCTTATGCAGAGGTTCTTCACTTACCACACATTAGTTTTCATGCTAAAGCCTTATGGTCTTTAGTAAAAGGGCCCCTAATATGCATTATTATAACACAGGTCCCATGTACATACAAACTCCACTTCCTATTGGTTTCACGCTAATTGGAGTTTGTATGTTGTAGTGTGGTAGAAACCATGCAGGAAGCAGTATGTTCTGTGGCGAGAAGCACTACTGGAGGTGACTAAAAGGTGTTGAGCTATGGACATGTAAAGCATACTGTATATATATGTATATATACTTTTTTTCAAATACAATCATAAAGCAAAAGAATGTGATAACAGAGTGATAACAACATGTTACAAGGCCTGTTGGAATGAAACCATTTTTTAAGACTAATTAAACGTTTTTTGAGCAAATTCATTGTTTTGCATTATTGGAGATTTTTTGTTGGCCGACTTTCGTGGGTTGTTTTTGGTTTTTTAACTTTCCTGCTGTCCCTCATCAGAGTCACCATAGCCAAAAATGTGGATGTCATCTGCTGTTGATTCAGTGCCATTGAGCCCAGTCAAAAGATCATATTGCTTCCACTGATACACCTCTGGTGTGACAGACTCCCAATGGTAGTTTGAGCCATTTTGCTTATTCCTGCTCCAGAGGGTCCAGAATGTGGCCATAAGACTGTTTTTCCCATCTAACTTACATTTCAGGAATGCACCATGTGACACAACAAGTGAAACGGGGGGGGGGGGGGGGAGATTCCGGCATCTATCCGGTTAGTGGCAATATTCAGACGCTAACCGGATTGGCAAACCACATAGAGTTGGCCCAGGTCAATGGCTATCCTTACTTTATGCGGATCTTGCTATCTGGTTAGTGGCTGAATATCACTGCTAACCGGATAGGAAGACCAATCACTGGCAAAACCAGGTATTCGGTGCGAGATGCTGGATAGGCTCCAGCATTGAAAATCTGCTGCTGTCTGAATGTCTACCCCATATGTTTGCAAAATGGCACCTGTAAGTAGCCTCCAATGATCCTTCCCATGTATAGGTTTGTAAAATTACTCCTCCCACTCTGTTTCACTTTCACCCCTGCACATCTTGTATGTATATTAGAAGATACTCCACATTTGGCAGATCCTTTTCTAAAATCCTGCTAGAATTGTGTATGGCCTAAACTGGATGTCTCAATACTGAGTTCCACGTACTATTTAAAATGTGCCTTTAAACTTTGTAAAAATACTACAAAAGCCTTTTGGGGTTTGGGTTAAGTACCCATCGTAGTTACTCTCTAAACTGGCACGGATGCACCTAGTTGGTTCCATTCGCTTCATGAGATAAGCACAAGATCATTCCTTGCAGCTGGACTACTTCAGGAACACTTAGCCGAGTCCTTTCAGACCTCTACCACTTCAGTAGCTAGATACAGCACCCTCCCAAGGTCTGCACTCATCTCCAGTCTCTTTATGACTCTCAGACCATGCTGGGCTTGGGCATGCGACCTCCTTTCAAGGCCTACCTAGTCTTTCAGAAGAGGCATCTCCCTTTGCTGATCCTCAGCACCACCAGAGCCCCTGCCGTGGTAAAGATGCCATCCACCTTCACTTAGCCCCAGGATACAAAGCCTTGTATAGTTCTCCCCAAAATTCAGGATGGGAAACATTCTCTGACGTGATGAACACTACACCTATTCTCCGTTACATCATGAGAACAATTTTATAAGTGGGCATATATTTAAGAGAGCAAGTAGGTGCCTACTTAGACGCTATTTTATAAAGACACATAGGGGTTTATGTGTTTTTCTTAAATACTAAAGTAAGAAGCAGAGATTATGCCTTAACTTCAGGAGGGTGGACATTAACATCTGTTTGAGAGCAACACCTGGGGTTGCTCTGCCATAAGACATTCTTTGCCCTATAGGTCAGTCTGATCCCAGAATGCACCATGCGAGGTCAGGTGCCACCATTTTACAAGATGGCGGCACAGGGGCAGGACCACTCTCACCCCATCATTTAAGGTACAGGGGGTGGGGAGGAGGGTGGTGGAGGGGATCCGGGCTGCTGGGCCACCTGGTCTTTTGTTTCTGTCAGGGGGTTGGTGTCCGGGGGGGGGGGGGGGGAATTGATGGCATCAGTAGCTTTCCCTGATGCCTGAATCATCTGAGGAGAAGTTTTTTTCTTCAGATGACCCTGTTTGTCCGGGACAGCATGCTAAACTTGCACCAACTTCTGTGTGCATGTGTTTGGCTTGCTCTCCCAGTTTAACTCAGACTTTTTACACACTGAGCAATTTGCATATCGAGTCAGCATGAAACTCACGCTATGAAACCCTGCGTTAGAGCTTTAAGCGCAGGACTCTAGCGCAGGGTTTCTCCCTTAGCCTGTAAGTTTGTACCTGAGCCAATGGCGGCATAAGTGGTTTGTCTAAGGCTACAGAAAGCACCAGTGGGATTCGCTGCTCGTTCCTGCTGTAATGCATAGACTACAGTTAATCTGGAGCTTTTTCTTCACTTCTTACAACTAGAGAACTTCTGTACTTACCCCATGATTTCTTTTAATTCCTTAGTGGGGGGGGGGGGGACGGGACACAATTACCCCTTTCTCTTTTCCCCTAGGCTTTAATATAGTGAGCACTAGAGGCCTTTAGTATTCAGAATATGGTGTAGCTGGTATTCACTGTTCCCTCTAAGCTGTGCGCGTGTGCGCGCGCACACACCTCGCCGAGCGAGCGTACATACTTTACAACAGAGCGCACAAAAATTACAGCTCTGATTCTGATAGAAAACAACACAGACGTCTTAAAATTGAAAAGTTATGATTGTAATTACTAGAAATTTCCTGCTTCATTTAGTAATCGTCTATTTTCATTTAATTTGATTAAAATCAATGTGGTGTACATATTGTATTCTGACGTGTAGTCAAATTTTAAAGTATATAACTCCGAGTGTCGTTATGTGGCGCACAAAAATTTAAGCTTCCTTCAAAAGCTGCACACAGCTGATATTTTATGCGCACACAGCCTACAGAAAATTCGAGGGAACATTGCTGGTATTCTATCATTTCTTTCCTTAAGTAGCGCCCCCAGAAGTTTGCTGGGAAGGTACAAGGGAGCCGGAGACATCATTGGTGCTAAATGAGAAAAATAACAGAGGGAGGCAGATATTAGCTTCTGCGGAACAGAACTCAGGATCTGTGACCCCGCTCAGAGGACTAATGAGGAGTATTATGGTAGAATAGCATTGAAAAAAAATACCTGGTGCAAGTTGGAGGGAACTTCTTTAAAAAAATTTCTAATGAATAGTTTCTCTCTACAATTACGAGTAATTAAGTAACAGCGGCTGACAGAAAGAGCTCTTCCCTGCAGTGAGTAAACTGTCTCTGATGAGTTTTACAATAGGGGAAATTGTATAGGCTGTATGGGTTTAATGATCTGTATTCAACTTTTTATTGTTCCACTAAGTTTATACACAGGCTTTTGGCTGCTTTTAAAAATGGTTTAGTGCTTTTGGATTTGTACTTCCTCTGTTGTAATAAGTTCCAGTTGCAGACTTCCTTGTGCCCAGGCAAAAATGTTCAAGCTTTGTGCTTGATCGGGCACCATGCAACATAATAAAGTTCAGTACATCTTTCATATATCATCTCTCGAAACAATCTATGGTTGCCAATATGGCAAATAGTAGGCAATATACAGGAAGAAATAGAGAAAAACCATAAGTGCTAATTTCAAACCTGATATACCATGTATAAATTTAGCCAGAGGAGTTGATAACATGTGGGGGAAACTGGTTTTTGGAAGACAGGCATGGATTTGAAATAGGGAATCCAAGACTTAGGAGCCCTTTTACTAAAGGTTTTAACATGCGTTAGTAATGTTAACGTGCGTTAAGTGCCTACAGCCCTTTTATTTCTGTGGGTGCAATGACACGTATCATAGATTAACTTCTTTAACGCATGTTAACCTTTAGTAAAAGGGTTCCTATGATGACACGGAAACCATGTTCGGTTTTGAAGAACATGAGATCAAACCGCACTTTAATTTCACAGGTAAAAGGGAACTTTAATCATTGGAAAAGTAAAAGTAAAGTGATCAAATAAGGGCCCTATTCAATAATGGTTTCTCCCCATAGGAACAGAATGGGGAAAAGATAATTTCTGAGAAAACTGTAAGACCTGATCCATAAAGCATCCCCCCCCCCCACCCCCCATAACACAGAATGCGAGAAAAGCTTTAGTAAATCAGAGTTAAGGTAGGGCTGGAAGGAGAAATGGGTACAATTATTTATTTATTTATTTATATTCTCTTATATACTGTGCTATTCTGCATCAGTGCGGTTTACATTGAACAAACTGAAATTACATTGAACAGGGTATTATAACTTATTTTACAGGGAACATGGGCTATGGAGGGTTAAGTGGCTTGCCCAAGACCACAAGGAGCACCTGTGGGACTAGAAACCCCAGTCCTTCCGGCCCAAGGTTGCTGTCCTCTAGTGGGATTTGAACCACCGACCTTCCGGCCTGAAGTACCTTGCCCCAACCACTAGGCTACTCCTCCACTCCAATAGAGGTGTCTATGTGCTCTCATATTCATTTTTCCTGTGACTTTGATACCTCAGATTTAATCCGATATTATCCAGTCAAATGAAAGTACTGCAAATAAAATTATTCAAAGTTGTTAAATAGCATGTGGATTGTGAGAAATTGCAGGAGCACCTTGGGAGACTCGAAGACTGGGCATCTAAAGGGTAGATAGGGAGGAGTGGTCTAGTGGTTAGGACAAGGTACTTCAGGCCGGAGGGCCGGGGGTTCAAGTCCCACCTGGGGACAGCAATCTCAGGCCGGAGGGCCGGGGGTTCAAGTCCCACCTGGGGACAGCAATCTCAGGCCGGAGGGACTGGGATTTCTAGTCCTGTAGGCACTCCTTGTGGTCTTGGGAAAGCCACTTAACCCTCCATTGCCCATGTTCCCTGTAAGTATTAGCATATGTGTCTCATATCCCCTCATGTTAAATGTATCCCCCAATTGACCACTTTCACCCAGTGAAAAGCAGGATATAAATACAGCTAAATAAATAAATAAGATGAAATTTAATGTAGACAAGTGCAAAGAGATGCATATAGAGAAGAATAACCTCAATTATAGCTACACGATGCTAGGATCCACATTAAGGGTCATCTCCCAGGAAAAAGATCTAGGTGCCATCATGGACAATATGTTAGTTAACTAAAAAAGGAAAATAAGGTGATATGTTTTCGTTGGACTAATTCAATATATTTGTAGACTAGCTTTTTAAGGTACAGCCTTAAGTCTTAAGTCTTTTCAATTTTATTTAACTACCATTATAGTGTACTAACACCGCTAACACGCTTCTTTATCCAAGATGGACAGTAGGTTAAAATGTTCTGTTCTGTAGTGCACAGGCAATCAAAAAAGGAAGTAGAATGTTCGGAAGTCTTCGGAAAGGAATGGAGAATAAATTACAGGATATCATCATGGCTCTGTATGGCGACATGGTGTGACCGCAACTCGAATACTGTGTGCAATTCCAGTCGCCGCATCTCACAAAGGATATAACTGGATTAGAGAAGGGCGACCAAAGCGATAAAGGGGATGGAACAACTCTCCCATAAGGATAAAGAGGTCAGGAGCAGGGGTGCAATTGCGATGTATGCATGACACGTTTGCATTTATGCTTACTCTGGAGCAGGCAAAAATGACCATGGCTTCAGTCTAGCAGTGATATCTGCAAGTCTTTCCATAGAGATCTAGATATGTAAATAGAAACATTTATGCATCTAAATTGCACACGTGCAAAGAGCTATTTTAGAAAGCCACTATTTGCAAGTGGACACCCCTGAGATGTAAAGGGGAATGTGGCGAAGGCATAGTTTGGGTCTAAATTAAAAATATGAATGGCCCCTTCCCATTATACTATGGAAATGCCCATCTATTTCAGGAAATGTTCCCACTGACCTTTGCACCTGCCCCAAGGCACATGCAGGTGCCAGTTGTCTTTTCCGCCCCAGGGTTGAAATAATAGGGCAGGTGCAAAACAGTATTACCCCACCTGCTCGAATCCTTCTTTCACCAATAGCACCACCAACAACTGGCCATTTAGCTCTCACGTCCCAATCCCTCCCAAGTTCTTACAATCATTCCACCCCTGGCTCTTACAAGGGGTTTATATCTGGTAGATAGTGGGAGACAGGAGCCCCCCTGAATGCTCCTGCCCCATTAGTGGCCAGGTTCAAAACTCCACCTATGACCCCCTAATTGTAGTCTTGCGGTATAATATCACTAGGAGTCCAGCTGCCTAATAAGGGCACGCACAGGGGGAGATCGAAAGCGAAGAACAAGGAAAATATAAAATAAACAGGTTGGAAAAGATGAAAAGGGAATGGCCTCGTGAATGGAGGATATGGACCTCACGAGGTTATGGGATACAGAGAACTGGCTACCAGGGAGTAAAGGGAGATAGGCTGCAAGGAGTTTTAGGTAGAGGTGAAAGAAGCTCTTTTGACAGAAGGAGGAGAGAGACTGCGAAACGGGGAGAGATGGGTTAAAGTGTGGGAAGCAGAGGTGAGACCACAAGAGAAAAAGAAGAAAGACAGATTAGATCAGGGATGAAGAATGAATCGAAGATAAACTAGGCTTAGGGAGAGAGAGAGAGAGACGCTTGAAGGACAAAGAGAAAATAATACACAGGCTGGATAGGGGGATAAATGCTGATACTTAGGCTTGGGTTAAAGCAAGAGACAGATGAAATAATAGGAGAGAAACCATGTTTGAGAAGTAGGTTATAAATGATACCGAATTATCGTGGAGACTGTAAAAAAGGTAAAGAACAAAATACAAAAGCCAGCCTTGGAAACAGGGACTGAAAGGAAAGGGAAATAAAGAAGAGGGGAGAGCAAAAGATGGCACTAGCGAGAAAAGAGTGACTGGAAATTAATTCAAAGTACAATAGGGGTAGCGTGAGAGATTGGGCTTAGGCGAAACTCAAAAAGGAAATAGCAAAGCAAACGCCGGGGCAAGAGAATACAAAAGAAGGAGAAAATACTATAATTATTAGGTTTGCAACATAGACATGAAACCACTGAATACTTTTAATCAGCAGTTTGGTGTACTGGTTAAGATTAAGGAGCCCCCCAGGGCCCTCTTACTAAAGTGCATTATGGTTTTGCACTCAATGCGCATTTAGCGTGAAAATTAATGTGTGCTAAGTGCAAAGTCTCCATGGTAACTGTTGGGGGCATGACTAGCCTCTTCCTTACAATTAACTCGTGGATGTCTACAAAAACTCGCGCTGCTATCACCGCGGACGCTTTATTGAGATGCAGGAAACTGCACTCATGCTAATCACAACATTGACAGTGTGTGATATGTGCCCCCTTGCTAGCGGCAAAGTGCTCATCATGCCCAGTCTCCCCCTTAACTCGCCCATTCCCCATCCCAAAGCATGAGTGGCAGTGCGCGAAGCAGTGTACGGTAACTATCATGCCCTCACACTAAGTTACCGCAGGCCCATGCATGCGGTTACCACACGACAAAATGCTTGCTAATTGCTTAGCGTGGTGGTGGATTTGGATTAGCGTTGTCAAACTGGACCAGGCTGATTTAGATAAATCTCTTTTGTTTGCAAGTTAACTCAAGCCCCCATAGTCAACTTGTTCCGATCAGTCAGTTTGGAGGCAAATATTCACAGTTGCACTTGTATTCACATGACTTCCAAGTACTCCAGCTTTAAATATTTTACATATCTGAACCAAACTTAGTAAATCAAGATTTGCTCAAAAAGATCTTGGGCAGTGGTTCCCAACCTCTGATCCATGGACCTCTTGGGGTATGTGAGACCATTAAAGGGGGAATCACAGGACAAAGAAAGGAGAGAAAAGAGAGAGAGGCTCGGTGGGGATTGGCTGGGGAATGGGGAGAGAGAAAGAGACTAGTGGAGACAGGAAAGGGAAGGGAGATAAAGAGGGCAAATGGGCCCATGCTTGGCACTGAGGGGAGGGAGTCTGGGAAGAGTGACTGGAATCAACATGGTCCCTCAACATTTTGGAGTTTAATAAGGGGTCCAAACAACCAATAAGGTTGGAAAACTAGGGGGCCTTTTACCAAAGTGCATGAAGCATTTAGCCTGTGAATTAGCCTACTCCAACTTCATACATAGCCACGCTAATGGTTACTGCACTGGGTTGACACATAGCCCATGCTAGCTGCCTAGCAGACATGAGTGAGGGAAGGGTAGGAACTGTGCCTTGCAAGTAATGAATGGTAAGTTGCCATGCATTAACTATTACGGCAGGTAGTAGAGATCATGTAACAAACTTCAGTAGTTGCCATGAAATGCATCAACGTTACTGGCAACATACTCAGTGCCCACTTGGCACTGTAATCTATTTATTTAACAAGGCAGTTTACATTGAACAAAGTATTATAACTATTTTACAGGGAACATGGGCAGTGGAGGGTTAAGTGGCTTGCCCAAGACCACCTGTGGGACTAGAAACCCCAGCCCTTCTGGCCCAAGGTTGCTGTCTTCTAGTGGGATTTGAACCCCTGACCATCTGGCCTGAGGTAACGTGCCCCAACCACTAGGCCACTCCTCCCTCACAATTGTACAGAACGATGCTGTGCGCTCCTCAACAGTTACTCTGCAGGCTTTGCAGTTACTGCATATTATTCTCACGCTTAATGCAAAATAACTTAAGATTTTTAGCACACTTTAGGAAAAGGGCCTCCCCTCCAGGTGATCTTGCAATAAATCAGATGGTTTGAAATATCTAAGTAGATCTGGAGCAAGCCGTGTTGGAGGAGATTTGCCCATTTCAACTTTGCACACTTCCTGGGGGATTTGGTTGAGATTCAATCAACAGTAGAGAGGAGAAGGAGATCAGTGCGGCATTCAAGTAACATGGGCTTGTTTTCCAGGTCCAAATGGGAAGTTGGTAGGAGTATTCCGAATCAGGGTAAAGAAAAGGAAAACACGGAATCGTAGGGTGCCATAAAGAACTCAAGTGCAACAGCTCAAGCCGGACTGTAAAGCGAACGAGATCCTGGGCAGAAAAACCGGCAAATACAATCAGTTTTACTAAATGAAGAGAGGATAGCTTGTTACCTAAATGAGAACTGAGAAGGGTTGCTCTGTTAGAATTTTGATCTACACAATCCAGATAGCACAGCGGACCCAAAGTATGAGACTGGAAGCACTTATGCATTTGAAACATTAAGATGAAGAGATGCAGGCACAGCGGAGAGATGAGAAGATAAACTGTCTCTCTATTTTTATCTTCTCGCTCAGGGAACATTGCTCCAGTTTCTGGTAGGTGCCAAATAGAGCAGCATCAGCAGATAAAGAATGATCTTTTTTAAAGTTTAACTGTTCACAGAGCTGGGTTTATATTTTAGACGGCCATAAACAACTGTGGTTGGGGAGATTTCCTAATCCCCCCCCCCTTTCGCTGTTCACTAGGACCCAGATCTCCCTGCTGTGTGTCTCTCCCCCTCCTGTTTTGTGCTGGATGCAGCAATTGCAAAATTCAAGGTGATGCCTGTACAGGAGGAGCGCGGACACCGAAAGATCTGTTGAAATGTGAAAGTAGGCAGTGCCACCAGCCCTGTGCTCAAGTTTGACCTACCCAGATGGAGGCAACAGAGACCGTTGGCTATGCGTACATCTGGGCCTGAGAGGTCCTTGAATACTACAAATAGATCTTGTTCTGAGAATATACAGTACATGATATGTATTTGCATATGCTGCCTCCGTGCATTTTTTAGAGTTTGCTCACTGTTCCAGTAGCCCTTTAAGGGAAGTTACATCCAGGTACAGGAGGCATTGCCCTGTCCCCAGAGAGCTAGCCTTCTAAGTTTGCATTTGAGGTGATAGAGGCCAAGTGACCTGCCCAAGGCCACAAGGAGCATTGGTGGGATTTGAATGCTGTTTTCTCTGGCTCTAGCCTGCAACCCTAAACACTAGGCTACTCTTTCACTCATTCTGATATCCTGAAAAGCAGATGTGTATATTACATTGAAGGCATAGCTTTCTACCCCTGAGTTTCATACTGCATAGACTGCTACTAGGGTTGTCAACCAGTTTTTGGTTGGTCCGGATTTGAAAATGGGAGGCCAACGACCAGCAGGACAGAAAATCGGCCAATGTAATGCCGGTTTTCCGCCGACTGCTTCTCACTTCCAACTTTCACAGCCACCCTCTACCTCTTCCTTGCTCATGCCACCCTGCTGCCAAAATCTGAGTGGGATCTGTCACTACCTGCAGCAGCGGCATCAGTACAGCGTGTGGGATCTGCCTTTAGAGCATGTGCATGCTGAAGAAACTGTGCTACATCTGGCCCCCACCAGCATCAGACAGCAGGGGGGAGAGGGGACAGAACTCGGTAGAGCCATCTTGGGATGCACATGGTCGAGAGACAAGTCCCTCTGCACGTGCTGTTTCCTCTGCTACTACTACTACTAGGACCTATTTATATAGTGCTACATGGCATATGCAGCACTGTCCAGAGACATATAAGAGACAGTCCCTGCTCCTAAGAGCTTACAGTCTAATCAAGACAGACAACACAAGTGGGGACTAGGATATATGTAGGGCAATGGTAAGGAAACACATAGGAGGTGAATAGGAGACGGGGGATCAGGATCCAAAAGCAGCCTCAAAGAAGTGAGTTTTTAGCCTGGATTTGAACAGGGCCACAGATGGAGCCTGACGTACCAACTCAGGAAGTTTCTTCTAGACATAAGGAGCAGCAGGGTAGAAAGATCAAAGTCTGGAGCTGGCAGTGGAAGAGAAGGGCACAGATAGAAGGGATCTGCCAGAAGAGCGGTGTTCCTGAGGAGGGGTGTAGGGAGAGATAAGAGAGGAAAGGTAGGTAGGAGCGGCCTAATGAAGGTACTTATAGCTCAGTAGTAGAAGCTGGAACTGGATGTGGAAATGGATAGGAAGGCAATGAAAAACAGATAGGGGAAAGCCGACAGTCGCCCAAGAGTGCACGGTTCGGAAGGATGTATCCTTGACGGATACTAGCAAAAGATTGAACTTAGGGCATATCGACAGAGAGGTTCCAATAAAGACAAAAGTAACCCAAATGTCCTTAAGTATAAAGCAGACAGTTTAAAGATTCCAAATTATCCCTGTCTACTGATAACCAGATTAATATGAATAAAATGCAACCTCAAAAATGCATTTAAGCAAATGCTCGTAAGTCTAAAAAATGAGAAGCGAGAGTTAGAATATATAGCACTAAATGAGAGGTTAAATATGATTGGTATCTCAGAGACATGGTGGAAGGAGGACCAGTGGGACACTGTGATACTTGGGTACAAATTATATCTCAATGATAGAGTGGATCAAATTGGTGGAAGGGTTACGCTCTGTGTTAGAGAGGGCATTGAGTCACACAGGATTAAAATTTTGCAGGAAACAAAATACATTGCAGAATCTCTATGAATCGAAATTTCATGTAAAAAGGGGAAGGCAATGGCAGTGGGGATGTACTATCGACCGCCTGGCCAGAATGAACAAACGGCTGATGAAATGCTCAAAGAAATCAGGGAAGCTGACAAAAGTAAGAACACAGTAATAATAATGGGTGATTTCAATTACCGCAGTATCAACTGGGTCAGTATCACGACAGGACATAATAGGGAGATAGTTTCTAGATGAAATGACTGCTTCTTGGAGCAGCTAGTTGATGAACCGACAAAAGAGGAAGCAATTTTGGACCTAGTCCTTAGTGGAACACAAGATCTGGTGCAAGAGATAAGGGTATTGGAGTCACTTGGTAATGGTGATCATAGCATGATTGTGTTTGATTTAATAAATGGAGGACAGCCAGGAAATCCACAGTACTACCTTTTAACTTTCAAAAGGGAGACTATGATAAAATGAGGAAAATAGTTAAGAAAAAATGAAAAGGACCAGCTGCAAAGGTTAAAGATTTACATCAAGCGTGGGTGTTTAAAAATACTATATTGGAAGCCCAGACCAGCTGTATTCCACGCTTTAAGAAAAGTGGAAGGAAGTCCAAAAAACTGCCAGCATGGTTTAAAGGTGAGGTCAGAGAGGCTGTTGTAGCCCAAAAAGCATCTTTCAGAAAATGGAAAAAGGAGCCAAATGATGAAAACTGGAAACAACATAAGCACTGGCATGTTAGATGCAAGGCATTGATAAGGCAGGCAAAGAGTTAATTTGAAATAAAGCTTGCCATTGGAAGCAAAAACGCATAATAAAATTGTTCTCGAGTTCATTCATAGCAAAAAACCTGTGAGAATCAGTTGGCTCATTAGATGATAGAAAGGTAAAAGGGATACTAAAAGGGGACAAGGCCATAGCAGAGAGACTGAATGAATTCTTTGCTTCAGTCTTTATTGAGGAAGATCTAGGGAAGTTGTCTATGACTCAAATGTTTTTTTAAAGGTGATACATCGAAAGAACTGAAAGAAATATTAGGAATTACAACTATTTGATAAACTAAAGGGTAGCATATCACCTGGACTGAATGGTATACATCCGAGGGTGTTGAAAGAACTGAAATATGAAATTGCAGATCTACTATTAGTAATCTGTGAACCATCATTAAAATCATATGTAATACCTGAAGACTGGCGAATGGCCAATGTAACGCCAATTTTTAAAAAAGATTCCAGGGGTGATCTGGGAAACTACAGACCGGTGAACCTGATGTCTGTACTGGACAAAGTGGTAGAAACCATTATAAAGAACAAAATTACTGAACATTTAGATAGTCATGGTTTAACGGGAGAAAGCCAACATGGCTTTAGCAATGGCAAAATCACTATCCTGCCCCTTATTGCCCCAGATCAGAGGGAAAGCCAGCTCTTGTGACTCAGCACGGTTCTGCCCTCACCCTGAAGCAAACAGCATCATCAGAGGGGCGGGACCCGTCAGTATCTTGCAAGCATGCCATAATCGCTAATGCATTGTCCAGGTCCAAGGACAAGCAGCAGTGACAAACCATCAACTCTGAAAGCAAAGGCGTTGACTCTTGCAAATCCGGCATGTTTGCAAGAGCCTGATGGCTCCCGCCCCCTCTGCTGATGCTGTTTGCGTCAGAGGTGGAGCAAAACCAGCAGGGACGTATGAGCTTCCCAAGTTGCAAAAGTCTGCGCTTTTGTTTTCCTGCCATCGCTGCTGATGCCTCTCAGTATCAGTGGCAGGAAGAGAGGTGCGGGTGGAGGGAGGAGAGCTAGAAAGACAAATGCTGGACAACAGGTGGGGGGTGAGGATAGGAAGACAAATGCTGAACATCGGGGGGACAGGAGAACAAAAACTGGACACTGGGGAGGGGGTCAGGAAGACACATGCTGGAGGGGGGAGAAGCAGGGAGACAAATGCTGGATGGGGGAAGGGACAAGGAGACAAATGCTGGACCAAGGCCGGCACTACCCGGTAAGCTGGGTAAGCGTGGCAGGGGGGTTCCAACATCACGAAGGTGCTGTCGCTAGCAGCCCACCCCCCACTCCCCATTCAGGATGACCTGCAGAGCGCCAGTGGCCTAGTGGAGAGCCTGCCCGCAGGACACGCTGCTCCTGCAGGCAGAAGACTCTGACTAGCGATTGTGGCCTCTCACAGCCTTCTGCCCATAGGAGCAGCACGTCCTGCAGTCAGGCTCTCCACTATGCTGCTGCACTCCACAGGTCATCCTGAATGGGGAGTGGGGGCGGGCGGCCAACGACGGCACCCTCCTGATGTTGGCTCCTGCAGACAGACTCTATTTCTCTGGCCACAGTCACAGCTTTCACGGCCCCTACCTGTATGCAAGACCTACTGTTCCCACAGGCAGAAGTTGTGTGGGAAACAACAATCATGGCCCAGAGAAGCAGAGCCTGCCTTTGGGATCAGCATGTCTTGCAGGTAGAGGCTGTGCAAGGCTAACTCTGCTCTGCCACTCTGTGCTGGATCACGGCCTGCACAGTCCCTTCTCATGATACATGCTGCTCTGTGGGCAGGCTCTGCCTCTTGTACATAAATGGGGGGGGGGGGGGCATTGGGAAGAGGGGAGTGGTCATGAGGGGGCATTGGGAGGTGGACTTGAATGGGCACAGGAAGTCATAAGGTAGATGCTGGGTATGGGGGGGGGGGGAATAGGGAGGAAGTGGTGATAAAATTGAGGTGGGAGGCTAGATAGATACTGGACATGGAAATGGACATGTGGGAGGAGGAGGGAGAAGCAAGGAGGGGTGATGTAGTGGTGATGTTGGCCAAGGAGTTATAGGGAGACTATGAGAAAATGCTGGACTTGTGGAGGGAGGAGACAGAGGGGAGATGCTGTATACTGGGTAATAAGGAGAGAAGGAAATGCAGGACATGGGGGTAATAGGGAGAGAAAGGGGAGAAAATGGACATGGGGTAAATAGATTGAGAAAGAGATAGAGAGATGCTGGATGTGGGAGTAATAGGGAGGGGATGGGGTAGATGTTGGTTGCAGGGGGGATGGGAAAGGAGATCATAGACATGGACAGAAAGAGAGAGGAGGTTCTGGATGGAGGGAAAGAGAAAGTCAGAGAGAGAGATAGACATTGGAATGGTGATGACAGATGTTAGACATGGAGAGTGAGCAAAGGACTGGGGAATAATGGACCAGGGAAGAAGAGCTGGAGAATGGAAGGACTGGGGTGAAGGTTGGAAAATGGTATGTAGATGGTGTAAAAAAGAAGGAGATTGAGAACTGGATAGTAAGAAATAGTGAAATTTTGGTGGCCAGAGAGACAAAGACATAAATGGAAGAAAGCTGAAAGGAAAAAAAATCAATATCCAAGATGGAAGGAAATGAAGAAAACAAAAGGAAAGACAAGAAATGGCAGATGAACCACAGACCATAGAAAGAGAGCTAAGAGAAGACAGAGGAGAGCAGGAACCTCAGATTGGAACCAGCATGATCAGAGAATAAAATGGTCAGACAACAAAGGTAGAAAAAATAATTTTATTTTCAAATGAGTGATTGACTTTGTGCTATTTTTATATTTTACACAGAATAGGGAAATGCATCTCTTTTTTATTTCTCTGGTGTTGCACCACATGCAGAATCTGGCTTCTTGGGCTTTCAGTTTAATTTTTGTCTAAATATTTTTGTTTTACTTTAGGTTATGGTCACTTATTCTGTACTTGGTGAGGGTCTGTGTTCTGAGTGTGTGACTGAGGCCAGGCGTTCTGTTAACGTGGAGTTTGTACAAAGGGATCTGAACTGTAGTAATATGACTTGTTTAGCTTTTCAATAGGTGTATGGATGTTCTAGGGCCTACTGCAGTATTTATAGTGCTGCTTTTTTCTGGGTAGGTATGAGTTTTGGAAGTTTATGCTGGTATGGTATGGTTGATTTGGTTGTGTAGATCATCTGTGACTTTTGTAGGGTTTTGTATTAATTCACAATTTGCCTGGTATTGGCAGGTCTGGCCCAAGAGTTTCTGCCGCCCTAAGCAGCAGCCCCAGCCTCTCCACCCCCTGACGCCGGTCCCCCCTCCCCGCTGTCACCAACTCCCTCCAGCTGCCGCCGATTCCATCTAGGGATAGAGACGTGGGCAGCGGCAGTATTTCCAAAAGCGGCAGTTTTTGCGACTGCTTTTGGAAATATTTTCGCTACCGCCTACCACCCCCCAAATAGAATCGGCAGTAGCTGGGTAGAAAGGTGGCGGCTACCCATTTGGGCTGCCTCCCGTCCAGGTGTGCCACCGCTGCTGCCACCCACTCAGGCCGGCTGCCTAGCTTACCTAGTGGACAGGCTGGCCCTAGGTACTGGAGAATGTTTATGTTAGGGAAATGATCAGAATGAGAATGTTTTTTAATATATGGAATTCTGTGGGTGAATGTCCTACCTCTGCTCTGCACCCATTATCAAAGGAGAGGTTTCTGTGGAATATATATTCAAAAAGAATGAGAACTATAATGCAGTTTATAACAAAATAAAATGAGCTATAATTTTATAATTTGGCATTATAAACTGCTCTGTGATTCTCCCTTTTTCTTTCAGTTCCTTGGCATGCAAGAATCTTGCATTTCCTGTTTTTTCAGAGGATGGGAAGTGCTGTGTTGGGGCGCCAAGTCCTTCTTGTTATGTGGCAGTGGGAGGTGCTGCATAGGTGCTTTTGAGCCCCTCCTGTTTGGCATATTTAGCATATGTTTCCTAAGCTTTGCACTGGTAACATATGAACATAAAACATGCTATGCTGGGTCAGACCAAGGTCCACCAAGCCCAGTATCCTGTTTCCAACAGTGGCCAATCCAGGTCACAAATACCTAGCAATTTCCCAAGAAGACACAGGGGTTCCACAATGTTTGTATTTGGGCAAGCAGTGGATTTCCCAGGTCCTCTTTAATAATGGGTTTATGGACCTTTCCACCAGGAGCTTGTCCAAACCTTTTTTAAACCCAGCTACGCTAAAAGCTTTTACTATGAACCTCCAGTAACAAATTCCAGATTTTGATTGCGCGGGCCTTATGCTAACTGCAGGGAGGCAAGTTACATCCCCCTGCAGTTATCGCGTTTCAATGTGGCAAAACGACTGCTACACTATCTTGTCAATGTACAAAGTTTGTCCCATGTCCAAAGTCTGTCCTATGTCAAATTCATCAATGTTGCCTACTCGGTGATGGCCCCGCCCTATACTTAATTCCCCCACCCCTCTATGTAACGCTGCTTTGACCCGGTGAAAAGCGGGATATAAATACAGCTAAATAAATAAATAAATAAATAGTGCAACTAAGACCACACACTGAGATGGCATTAGTTACACTCATGCAACTTGCGCTGTGCCATTATGTTAGTTTCTGCCAACAATACAGATGCCTGTGTGTGTGAATTCTTTCTCTCATCTCACTGGAGTGAAGTGTAATTTTTGGAAAGAATCCTGTAAACCTAAGAGTAATGGGTAAAAACATTTTTGTCTAAATATGTCTGTTTTTAGTTTGTATTGATATATTCCCTATATGATGAAGATCTATCTCTGTTCTGCATGTGTGACTGAGGCTACCTGTTCTGTTAGCATGGTGTTTCTATGTAGGGAGCTGTAGTAATCTGGCTTGTTCAGTTTTCTGAATAGGAATATAGATGTTCTAGAGTCCACTGCAATATTTAAGGGGCTGCCCATTTCTGGGTACGCTGCATGTTGTGTGAGTTTTGGAAATTAGTGCTGTTATGGAATTGTAGATTTGCTCTATGGGTCCCGTACTCTGGGTTCTTGGTGTAGTCAACTGTAAGGTGTTGGTTGGGGGGATACTGGAATATGAATTGTCTCTGAGATTTTTGCAGTTTTGCATTCTTTATGCTGCCAGACTGAAATTTAAAATATTTTGTAAGTTCAGATTCAAGAAAATTTCAACTCTCAGTTTAATTTTGTTTAGTAGCCTGATAGCATCACCGCTGCTGAGTTCTGGACTTTTCCAGCTTTGGAGTTTGCACGTAGGGAGCTGTACTGTAGTAATCTGAATTGTTCAGCTTTTCAAATAGGTGTTGGATATTCCAGGACCTGCTGCGGTATTTACAGTGATGCTTTTTTTGGGTAGACTCCTTATGTGAGTTTTGGAAGTTGGTGCTGATATTGGATGGTAGATTTGCTCTACAGATCCTGAGTAACCTTTATAAGGTTTTGTATTTTATTTATTGAACAGGTTTCTTTATACTGCTTTTATCATTTTTAGTCAAAGCAGTTTAGATTGTAACTTTGTATGGAGTGGAGGAGTGGCCTAGTGGTTGGGGCAAAATACTTCAGGCTGGAAGGTTGGGGGTTCAAACCCATTAGAGGACAGCAACCTTGGGCCGGAAGGAGTGGGGTTTCTAGTCCCCCAGGTGCTCCTTGTGGTTTTGGGCAAGCCACTTAACCCTCCATAGCCCATGTTCCCTGTAAAATAGTTATCTCCAGGTTATAATGCCCTGTTCAATGTAATTTCAGTTTGTTCAATGTAAACCACACTGATGCAGAATAGCATGGTATATAAGAGAATGTAAATAAATAAAACATAAACTTGGTAATGTACATTAAACAGGGACATTGATAAATTGGATTCTGCTGAGGCAATGGAGAGTTAAATGACTTGCACAAAGCCACAAGGAGTACTAGTGGGAACTGAACCCTGGTCTTTTAGTTCTCAAGCTAGGGCCCTAACCATTAGGGTACTCCTCAACTCTAATTAATTCACAACATGCCTGGTACAGGAGAATGTTTGTTAGTGAGCTGGCCAAAATCAGACTTTTATTTTTAAATAGTGACTACTGTGGGTGAATGTCCTAGTTCTGCTCTGCACTTGTTGTTGAGGAAGAGGGTTCTGTGAATACAAAATATCTGTTCAAAAAGAAAAAGCAAGAACCATAGCACAGTTTATAACAAAAAAATAAAAATGAGTTATAATTTGGTGTTATAAACTGTGGTGTGGTTCTTACTCTTTATTTTAGTTCCTTGGTGTGCGAACGTATCTTTATTTCCTCAACATTATTGAATTGGCTTTTTGATTTGGTTTAGTGCCTGACTGGAGTTTTGAGAAAGCTGCCCCCCTCTCTGGCTCCGGTGGGGGGCACCATCTCATCCCTTGTCTCAGGCAGCAGATTCCTTGAGCCGCCCCGCCTTCAAACTTGAGTCTAACAATACCACTTTTGCCCTCCTCCTCTTATTAACATATCTAAAAAATGTCTTATTGCCCCATTTTATTGCATTAGCTATTTCTTCTTCTTTTTGTATCTTTGCTTTCCTGACTACTTTGCTAGCTTCTTTAAGTTTTTCCAAATATGGATCCCTGTCTTCCTCTCTCTGTGATCCCCTGTATCTCCTGAAGGCCCCCCTCTTTTTCTTCACCTTTTCAGCCACTTCTTCTGGGAACCAAAGTGGCCTCCTTTTTCTTTACATTTATTTATCTTTCTAACAAAAAGGTTTGTTGCCCTTAAAATATTCCTTTTCGGTTTTGCCCACTGTTTTTCTACATTCCACAGCTGTTCCCATCCAGCTAAAGACTCTTTGAGGTATTGTCCCATCTTGGCAAAGTTGGGTTTCCTGAAGTCTAAGATCCTCGCTTTTGAATAGATTTTATCAGCCTTAGACCTAATCCTGAACCACACCCTCTGATGATCACTGAATGTGAGGTGATCTCCCTCTATAACATTAGAAACACTTTCGGCATTGGTAAGCACTAAGTCCAGAATGGCCTCCTTCGCATGTGAGTTCTGTTACCAGTTGCCTGAATAGTTTTCCCTGTAGAGAATCCAGGATCTCCTTACTTCTAGATGACACCACAACAGGGATGTGCCAAACAATATCCGGCATATTGAAATCACCTATCAATAGCATTTCTCCTTTCATGGCAATGCTGCATATTTCTTCTATTAAATCTCCATCCATTTCTTCTCTCTGTGAGGGATATTTGTATATCACCCCAATACAATAGGAAACAGGGAGGAGTAGAGTATTATCCACAGAAACAGAGAAAGGAGGACAGGGGGAAATGGACTTAGGGGGAAATCTGAGGAACTCAGCTTTGGCCATGTTCAATTTCAGATGGTGGTGAGTCATCTGTGAACTATCATTAAAATCAACTGTAATATCTGAAGATTGGCAAATGGCCAATGTAATGCCAATTTTTAAAAAGGGTTGCAGGGATGATCCAGGAAATTACAGACCAGTGAGCCTGACGTTGGTACCGGGCAAAATGGTAGAAACCATTATAAAGAACAAAATTGGTGAACATTTAGATAATCATGGTTTAAGGGGAGAAAGACAACAGGGCTTTAGCCAAGGAAGGTCTTGTCTTACTAATCTGTTATATTTTTTTGAAGCTGTGAATAAACAGGTTGACAAAGGTGATCCAGTCGAAATAGTGTATCTGGATTTTCAGAAAGCTTTTGACAAGGTCCCTCATGAGAGACTCTTGGCAAAATTAAAATGTCATGGGATAGGAGTCAGTGAATTATTGTGGATCATGATCTGGTTAAAAGATAGAAAGCAGAGGGTAGGGCTAAATGGCTATTTTTCCCAATGGAGAAAGGTGAATAGTGGAGTACCCCAGGGATCTGTGCTGGGCCCACGGCTTTTTAACTTATTTGTAAATGACCTGGAAATGGGAATAACGAGTAAGGTAATCAAATCTGCAGATAAAACAAAATTGTTAAAAGTTGTTAAAACCCATGAGGATTGTGTAAAATTTCAATAGGACCTTGATAAATTTGAAGACTGGACGTTCAAATGGCAGATGAAATTTAATGTGGACAAGTGCAAAGCTATACACCTAGGAAAGAACAACCCAAACTTTGGTTACATGATGCAAGGTTCCATATTAGGAACCACCATCCAAGAAAAAGATTTAGGCATCATCGTGGATAACACAGAAAGGAGATGCGGGACATGGAGAGATAGAGACATAGAGGGAAGATGCTAGATATGGGGGAAGGATAGGGACAGGGACATAGTGAAAGAATGTGGACATGCAGGGATAGAAAGACATTGGATGTGGGAAATGGGGGAGATGCTGGAAAGGGAGAGAAAACACTGAAAGGGGAATAGGAGAAGGGATGATAGACATGGGAGGAGAGAGAAGGAGAGTTAGTGAAATACTGGGAAATAAGAGGCTGGGGAAGGAGAGAGAGATGTGGAATGGGAGGGCTAGGTGTGGAATAAATTGATGGAAAGCCATAGGTAGATACAGCAAAAAAAAAAAAAAAGGGAGAGGAATTGAGGAGTGGTTGGTAAGAAGGAAAAATGAAATTTGGAAAGAGAGGCAGAAAAATAAATAGAAGAAAACTGAAAGGAAAAGATCAGTATTAGAGATTGATATAAAAGAGGAAGTGAAGAAAGGAGGAAACAGAAGAAATGGCAAAATGATAAGAGACAGTTAAGACATGAAAACACAGTTAAGAGAAGCCAAAGGAAAACCAGAAATTAGAGACTGAGACCAACACAATTAGAAAAACAAAAAATGGCCAGACTACAAAGGTAGAAAAAAGAATTTTATTTTCTATTTAATGATTGGAGCATGCCAGTTTTTGGAAAGTACATCTGCTACAACCGGTGTTAGACATGACTGGGTCCCAGGCCAGGGAAAACATTTGTGAGAGCCCCCTAAAGCCCACTAGCAAGTTGTGCCTTCTTCAGTGTTAGGAGGGCTTGGGGCCCTCTCAGGCCCGGGACTCAGCATCAGACTAAACGAACAAATACCCCTGTTAAACCTACATACCACCCAATCTAGATGCATACCACCATCACACATACACAAAGAACACCAACAAGCAAAGAACACAGCTCATAAACCATACAGGGACACACGTAACACAGCCTCTCACCTCACAAATAATAGACATATAAACCCAATCATATCAACAAACATCAGATGTGCTCTACTAAACGCCAGATCTATCAGGAACAAACCAAATATTATCCTTGACCTAATCCAAGACAAGAAGCTTGATATAACATGTATCACTGAGATCTGGCTAGACGACTCAGACCAGATCATATTAAATCAAGTAACCCCAACAGGATACTCAGCATTCAACCGCATCAGAGCCCAAAAGAGAGGAGGAGGAGTACTAATACTCACCAGAAAGGATTTCAGATTCAAAACAATAGCCTCCACTAACACAATTGAATCCAATACACTCACTATAGCCAACAAATACCTAACCATCTCCCTCACATACAGACCACCTGGAACCACAACTGAACACCTATCCACAGTAACTGAAACGATATGCGCACACAACAGAAGACACAAACCTCTAGTTGTACTAGGAGACTACAACCTAACATCCGCACCCACCAGAGAAACTGCAACGTTCTTAAAAGCCATGGAGTCACTAAAATACTGCCAGACAATTAATGCCCCAACACACAAACATGGTACAACTCTGGACATGATATTCATGCCAACATAATTGGTGGAACAGAATTGTGATGGCATGACTAAACACTACACCAATAACAAAATGCCTTGAAGACATGAATGACTGGCTTATAGACAACAACTTAACAGTCAACTACAACAAAACTGAGGCAACATTCGTCACCAGGAACTCCACATTCACACCCCCCACAAACCATAAGCATCCTAGACAAACACATAATAGTCAAAGAAGAAGTTAAATATCTTGGCATAACACTAGACAGAGCTCTGAACTTAAAATCTCACATCAACAAAACTGCGAACAAGGCATATCATTGATTGAAAACAGTCAGACAAATCAAACCAATGCTCCGTCAAGACCACTTCCGCACATTATGTCAAGCATTCATCACACCTCTGGTTGATTATGGAAACTCACTATACCAAGGCCTTCCTCACCAAACACTACACCCACTACAGATGGTACAAAACACTACAGCACGCATCATTACAGACACCCCAAGAACCAAGCACATCACTCCCACCCTACAACAACTACACTGGCTCCCAGTGGTGGCAAGAGCTAAATACAAAACAATCATGATAATCTTCAAAGTCATTCACCATCTCTCAGCGGACATACTCCAAAGCATTATAACAAGAGACATCAGCAATAGACCAAGAAGAACCAATAATAACAACATGATCAGCACCCCTGCAGGCTATCACAAAACCAAACAAACAACCTCAAAAAGAGCACCATCACTACTGGCATCCTCAATATGGAACTCCCTACCAATGAGCCTGAGAGCTTTAGAAGACCTCACAGACTTCTGCAAAGACCTCAAAACATGGTTATTTATAGAAACCTATGAGCATTCAAGCAACATCCCTTACCCAAACAGCAATGCTAACATCACCGCCAACTAACACCCACCCACCCCATCCACACGAACAAATTCATCACACCACATTAGTGAAATACCGTTATGTTATATGTTACCCCAACTGTACTGTCTAAATACTGTCACTTAACTGTACTGTCTAAATGTTTACACGTACCCCAATGTTAAATGTAACCCTCCAATTGTGTTGTGACATGACCACCTTGATTGAAGGAAAAGGTGGCATACAAATCTGTCTAAATAAATAAATAAATATATCATGGACTGCCCGAAGAACAAACCAGTCAGTACTAAAAGAGATCAAACCTACGCTTTTCTTAGAAGCACAGATGACAAGACTTTGACTTTCAAACTTTGAACACATCATGCAAAGAGAGGTCATTGGAGAAAGACATAATACTTGGCAAGGTAGAAGGTCACCGTAAAAGAAGAAGGCCAGAAATGAGTTGTATCAATACAATAACAGCAGCTATGGATACCATTCTATCAACAATGAGCCACTTGGCTGAAGATCGAACAAAGTTTAGGTCAACTATCCAGAGGATCGCCAAGAGTCGACACTTAACAACAACAAAGTGTAGCTACTCACCTGTAACAGGTGTTCTCTGGGGATAGCAAGAATCAGTCCTCGCATATCGGTGACATCGGCACCGATGGAGCCCGCATGGTAGCTTTTTCCCAGCTTTCAAAGTAAGCCTTTGGGAGATGCACCACATATTCATGGTCCCCTTCCCACCCAAGAGTGCCATCTTGCCTCAGTATAATGATATACTGTAGCTGCAGATGGTGGCGGAAGGCTCGGTGAGCCAGGGATATAGCCCGAAGCTCTAGGAGGTTGATCTGCTCTTGGCCTTCCGCCTATGACCAGCTGCCTTTAGTGCAGAGGTTCTCGCAATGAGCCCCCCAGCCCAGAAGGGAGGCATCCGTGGTGAGGACTCTAGGGGGGCGGGGCCTGAAAATGCAGCCCAGCCTGAAGATGCTGAGGCCCCTGCCACCAGCGGAGGGAGTCTGCCAGCCAGCAGGTTACCAACAGTCTCATAGCCAGCCCATAGCCTGGGTCCACTGGGAACGGAGGCACCACTGGACTGCCCTCATGTGGAGGCGGGCATCTGGGCTAACATGGACTGTGGATGCCATTTGGCCCAGAAGTCAGAGCAGAAAGTGAGCAGATACCGAGCATCGGTGCTGCACATTTGCGGCCAATGCCCTGAGGCAGTCAGCCCTGTCCAGGGGCAAGAAGGCTCTGGCCTGAACTCCAGGCACTGTGCTGGAAGGAGATAGGATTTGGTGTGATTTATGATGAACCCCAAATACTGAAGGACGTGGATGGTGCAGGTCGTGGCTTGTTGCACCTCGTTGGCCAAATCCCCTCTTATGAGCCAGTCTTCCAGGTAGGGAAAGACGAAGGCTCCTTGGAGGTGAAGGTGGGGCAGGACAACTGCTAGACACTTGGTGAAAACTCTGGGGGTGGAGGCTAGGCCAAAGGATAGTACCCTGTATTGATAGTGACCACCCAGTACCATGAACCTGAGGTACTGCCTGTGGCTTGGGTGGATGAGGATGTGAGTGTATGCATGTTTTAAGTCCAAGGAGAATAGACAGTCTCCCTGCTGGAGGTATGGCAACAGTGTTCCAAGGGAGAGCATCTTGAACTTCTCCCTCACCCAGGAACATGTTTATGGGCCTTAGACTCCCTGTCCTTTTGGATATGAGAAAGTACCTGGAGAAGAACTGTTTTCCCAACAGGTATGAAGGAACTTGTTCCACTGCCCTGTCTTCCAGAAGATCCTTGAGTTCCTGCAGTAGCAAGGTATGGTGGAGGGAAGTCCTGGAATGCTCTCCTGGGAAGAATGGAGGGGCCATCTGCAGCAGGTGGAGGAGGTAACCCTCCTTGACCACCTTCAGTGTCCAGGTGTTGGTAGTGATGGGTGGCCACCTGTGGGCAAACAAGACTAGACGTTCCCCTGTGGGTTGCTGGGGTGGGCCTCCTAGGGGGGGAGAGGCTATGCCCAAGGAGTCAAAAACTCCTATCAGGCTGGACTGGAGCCGGTGCCTGCAGTTTGGGAGCCTTAGGCATACGAGGGCTAACACAAGTTCATCTAAACAGCTCCAATCCCATCCCTATCTAACATGATACTTTTTCAAGTAATATTACTATCATATGTATATAGTTCAAGTTCTATTATCCTTTGTTACAATTACCCCTGTTTTCCAAGTTTTTCTTCCTGTTCCATGTAAAAACAGATATATGTATCTTATCTTATCTGATGTTTTGTAGTTTTATGTAAACCGCGCTGATAATAAATAGTGCGGTATATAAAAATGTTAAATAAATAAATAAATATTCCCTTGTCCTTTGGCCTGCTGCTCCTGTTGGGGAGTTGGGAAGGCCTGGTACTGAGGGTAGTTTCCATAAGCCTTCCTCTTTTTCGGGTAGAATGGCTTTTTATCTAAGGACTTCCATCGGAAAGAGTCAGCAATCTTCTTGGAGAGCCTGGTCCTCGTCAGGAACTTGGACTCCAAGTCTTCAGCCTTATCTGTCTTGCATGTGCCAAATAAATTCTCTCCCCGGCAGGGGACATCAACCAGTTTGTCCTGAGCCCATTACTCCAGGTTGGAGGACTATAGCTAAGCCTGGCGTTGGAGCACTGATGCTCACCATAGTTACTCTTGCTGCCAAGTTGAAGCCATCATAGGCTGCCTGAGTCATGAATTTGGAGCACTCCCTGATACCTGAGGCTAGGGTCCGGAACCACTGGAGAGGTTCCATGGAGAGACCAGCAGAGAACCCAGTGAGTTCCTTCACCAGGTCTCTCAGGTACATGCCCATGTACAACTGGTATGCCTGGATCCGGCCATTGAGCATTGAGCCTTGATAGAACTTTCTGCCCAGGGTGTCAAAAGTGTGGGCCTCCCTACCCAGGGGAAATGAGGAGTGCGACTTCTGGTTCTTAAGGCGATGCATGGCCACCTCCACACCATGGAGTTGTGTGGCAGCTGTGCTTTCTGGAAGCGAGAGCTCCAGGGGACCCGGTACATCAAATCCAGCTGTCTGCTCATTATAGGCACCAATGTGGGGGTCTCCCACATGTGGAGAAGCAGCTGTTCCAGGACTGGGGGAACAGGCACTGTGAGTGCCTCCTTTGGAAGGGCCTTGTACTGGAGGATCTCGAGTTCCTCGGTCCGAGGGTCCTCCTCTGAGTCAGTCTCAAAGGCCAGTGCCTTGGCCATGTCCCGCATGAAGTCTAGGAAGGCCATATTTTCAGGCAGGGATCGACGCCAGGTCTTGGGTCATGGAGATGGGTCAGAGGGCTTGTCCCAGTACCAGTGGGTATCCGGGGACTCCTTGTCCTTGGTCTCTGAGTCCGACTCGTAGTCAGTGGAGGTGTCAAGGGCAGATGGACCGAGAGGCCTTGCGGTCCAACCCACAGGCACTCATCAGGGATGACCTCGGACCCGAGGATCGGGACCAAAATTGGGACCGATGCCAAGGGATCTCTTGAGCTGGTGGCAATCGAGGATCGGCTTGATGGCTGGGGAGTCCTTCGAGGTTGAGGGTCCGGTAGTTGGGAGTGATGACTCAGAGGAACCAGGCATCAGAGCCCGCTGCTGGACCATGAAAGCAGATAGACTGCACTCCAAGGTCGCTATCCTGATCTTGAGGCCAGATGGCTCTGCAGCCTTCGGAGTGTGCACCAAGGGGCTCAAGCCCAATGCTGGCTCCACTGAGGGGGAGTCTTCGACCAGGATAGGGAGCCTGATGCTGATGGTTCTCAATGGGTTATTGTGGTCAGCTGCTCCCGCTTCTTCCCCTTGGATTCACAGAGAGGACTGCAGGTCCAGGATCCGTGGGACTTGCCCACTTTACCAGGCATGTTCTCCGATGAGGTCTTTGAGGATTTCTGGCTCTTCTCGGGCTCTTCCTCCGGCTGGAGGACCCACAGCCTTGGGGCTCCAAGGCAGCCTGGTTTCCTCTAGGTTCCAGAGGGGGCCCTGGAGCATGGTGACACTGACGTTTCTGAAGAAGGACTCCTGCTGCTGTTGAAGGCTCTTGATGGCTTTGGAGGTCATCTTTTTACAGAGACCATAGTCCAAGTGGTCATGGTTCGGCCCCAGGCATTAGAGACAGCAGTCATGTTGGTCGTGTGCGACATGATTTTGTGTAACAGTCACAATTTTTAAAGCCACTGGCCGAGGCCATGGTAGGAGAAATGGCCCTTGTGAAGTCGAGCATCTCCAGCCCAGTCAGAGACTAAAAAAGACATGAAGCCAGTCAACAAACTCTCGATGGAAAAGAAAAAAGAACAAACCTGAGTTGCGACGCTGAGGCAAGTGAGCTCGGGGGTAGGAAAGGGAAACGGTACGTGACAGGAGAAAGTTTTTTTCTTTGTTTTTTTTCCTAACACTTTTTCTGGAGAAAACATACGTTCGTGGGCTCTGTGGAAAAAGAGGAGACTGAGGCAAGATAGTAACCGTGGGTGGGAAAGGGACCACACATGGAAGGTGCATCTCCCAAAGACTTTCTTTGAAACCTGGGGAGCAGCTTCCGCATGGGCTCCTTCGGTGCTGAAGTCACCCAGATATGAGGACTGACTTCCTGCTTATTCCCAGAGAAACAGCCGATCTATGTTTACCCATTCCACTCCATTCATTAATTTATAGACCTCTATCATATCTCCCCTCAGTTGTCTCTTTTCCAAGTTGAAGAGCCCTAACCTTTTAAGCCTTTCCTTATAGCGGTATCCTTCCATCCCCTTTACCATTTTGGTGGCTCTTCTCTGTACCTTTTCTAATTCTGCTATATTCTTTTTAAGATATCGTGACCAGAATTGCACACAATATTCAAGGTGCTGTTGCACCATGGAACGATACAGAGGCATTATAATATCCTTGGTTTTATTCTCCATTCCTTTCTTTATAATTCCAAGAATTCTATTTCAACTGAACAGGTGTGTTTTGAGCTGAGATATGAACTGAGGAAAGGAGGTCTCTGCACATAATGAGGCAGGTAGGGAATTCCATAGGGCAGGAGCAAGGAAAAAGAAAGTGGAATGACATGTTTGCCCCAAATGCACATGGGAAACTGAGGGGAGGGCCAAGCGGTGAGTGTTGAGGTATCTGAGGAGACGGTGGTGGGAGTGAAAATGAAGTACGTCAGCCAAATATTGTGGTATGCCTGTGTGGATTGCCTGGTGAGCGGATATGAAAATTTTGTAATCTATGCGAAATTTTATGGGAAGCCAGTGAAGTCTGATCAGGGTGGGAGTGATATGTTCATGGTGTGAGGCGAAAGTGATAATTCAGGCTGCTGTATTTTGGAGAAATTGCAATCGGCGAAGTTGGTAGTTTGGAAGACTGGCAAGGGCATTGTTGCAATAATCTATTCTAGAAATTACTAGTGATAGAAGGAGGGTAGTAAGGGAGTGCTTATCAAGAGAAAAACGAAGAGCACGGATCCGGCGGAGGAAGAAGACCGACCGTTGGACAAGGGAGGAAATGTGGCCGTGAAATGACAGAGAGGAATCTAGAATGACTCCAAGATAGCAGAGGGAGTGAACAAAGGGGACTGGGGAGTGGGACAGAGAAGGGGCTATTGCGGGTCAAGGGATATTAAAGGTGAGCCATATTGCGGAACATTTTGAGGGATTGAGAAAGAGATAGGATTGGAATGAAGCCAGTCAGAGACAGAGGATAAACAAGCATTTAAGGGGGCTATGTCCAGGGAGCAAGTGTTTGTGTGAAAGAGAAGGAGGATATCGTCTGCATAAAAGTAGGCAGAGATACCAAGTTGCTGGGTTAGTAGTGAAAGGGGGACTAAGAAAATGTTGAAGAGGAGGGGGGTCAGAACTGAGCCCTGGGGACACCACAGGTTAGGGGGATGGGGGGGGGGATGAGGCAGAAGCACTGAGAAGGAACATGAGGACAGGAAAGGCTGAAATCAGTGAAGGGTTGTGTCCTGGAATCCACAGTCAGAGAGACAAGAAAGTATAGCGGAGAGAGTGGAATGCTAGGATTGAACCTGGATGTCAGTAGATGAGGAGCCGAAATTGGAAGGAAAGATGGAATCTCCAGTGGCAAAGTGAAGAAGGGTGTTAGGAGTGATGTGCCGCTTCAAGAGTGTGGATGCAGAGATAGGCTGAGGGGGGAAGAGGGACGATTGGGACAGACAAGGAGAAGAACAGACAGAGGTGGTCTGCTCAGGGATGGGACAAAGTCGAGATCAAAGAGGGGACCACAGACGACAAGGGAGCACTAAGAAGCAGGTCGAGAGTGTGACCAGCTACATGCATGGGGAGGGAGACATGCTGACAAAGGGAAAGATCAGAGAGAAGTAAAATGAAGACCTTGTCTCAGGGTCGGGAGGGAGAGTCAACGTGGATGTTCAGGTCGCCCAGAACTGTACGGTGTGAATAAGTGGAGGAGACTTCAGATAGGGTAAGGAAGAGGGAGTCCCAGAAGTCAGAATGAATTGAGAGGGGGGGGGGAGCATATAGGAGGAGATAATGGCTGGGCGGGGAAAACCCGAGATGAAGAAGAAGTGCCTCAGGGTAATGGAGAGCTGGGGAGGATATTTCCTAAAAAGGTAAGGAAGAACGGTAGAGGAGAGCTAACCCTCCGCCTCAGCAGCCGGAACAGGGTAGAGAGAGAGCAGAGAAGCCAGGGGGAAGACATTGATTGAGGATAGGCTCCTTGCCGGGACGTAGCCAGGTCTTCAAGAGGGAGATGCAGTCGAGAGAGCTCTGTAAAATAAGGTCTTCAACAAGCTCTGGTTTGGAGCACAGGGAGCGGTAGTTGAGCAAAACAAGGGCCATGGTAAAAAGAGTAGAGGCAGGGTCCATGGAGGGCGGGCCCGGGGCTAAAGGGGAGGGTGAGCAGGTAATGAGGTTTGATAACATCCAAGAGGGGCCCCATTTATCAGTAGGTGTGGGAGTGGGCCGCCATGTCCAGTGAAGAGGGATAGGAGGCATGGTCCGTGGGGCTGAGAGTGGAGAGTCAGAGGAGGAGAACTCCCCGACTGTGAGAGGAAGGGGGCAAAGGAAAAGGCTGAGAGTTGAGGAGGTGGACAAGGAACAGAGGGTCAAAATTGCTGAGGGGAAGCAGGGGGTATACTGCGGGAAGAAGGTCGCCAGTTAATCTATCAGAGCAGAGGGAAGTAGAGTGCCAAGTAGTAATAGGCTGGCTCGTCTTCTGGATGCCCTAGGACTTGCTTGTAGAACTTATTGTAGGCTTTTTCAACCAGGGTGAAGTGTTACCTATCATTTCTGCGTTATGGGATGTCTGTGATTGTGCTGACCCTCCGTGCTGAACCCCGTCCGAGGTCCCCGCCTAAAGGGCACGATTAGGCACGCCTGTGCTTTAAACAATACAGGTGAAGTTCCTTGGCTCTGATTGGCCTCAGCACCAGGGGAGTGGGAGGAAGCTGGGCTTCCCTCTGCTATTTGAACATCCAGTCTTCAAATTGATCAAGATCTTCTTGTAATTCTTTAACAATCCTCTTGGGTTCTAAAAACTTTGAATAATTTGGTGTCATCTGCAAATTTGATCACCTCACTCATTATTCCCATTTCCAGGTCATGTATGAATATGTTAAAAAGCAGCGGACTCAGCACAGATCCCTGGGGTACATCACTATTCTCCTTTCTCCATAGGGGAAAATTGTCCATTTAATCCTACTCTCTGCTTTATATTGTTTAACCAGTTCCTGATTCACAACAGTACACTGCCTCCTATCCCATGACTTTTTAATTTTGCCAAGAATCTTCCATGAGGGACCTTGTCAAAGGCTTTCTGAAAATTCAGATAAACTATATCAACTGGCTCACCCTTTGTCTACCTGTTTATTCACATCTTCAAAAAAATATAACAGATTAGTAAGACAAGACTTTCCTTGGCTAAATCCATTTTGGTTTACTCTCATAAAACCATGTGCAGTAATTTTATTCTTTATAATGGTTTCTACTATTCTGCCTGGTACTGATGTTGGGTTCACAGGTCTCTAGTTTCTCGGATCACCTCTGGAACCCTTTTTAAAAATTGGCTTTACATTGTGCATTCTCCAATCTTCAGGTATTACAGATGATTTTAATTATAGTTCACTGATTACTAATAGTAGGTCTGCAATCTCATATTTCAGTTTTTTCAACACCCTCAGATGTATATCATGTGGTCCAGGTGATTGGCTACTCTTCAGTTTATCATATAGTTGTAATACATCTTCCCAGTGTATCAATATTTCTTTCAATTCTTCCGCAGTATCACCTTTAAATATCATTTCAGTCATTGGTAACTTCCCTACATCTTCCTCAGTAAAGACCGAAGCAAAGAATTCATTCAGTCTCTCCGCTATGGCTTTGTCCCCTCTTAGTGACCCTTTTACCCCTCTATCATCTAATGGTCCAATTGACTCTCACAGGTTTTTTGCTACAAATGTACTTGAAAAAGGTTTTATTGTGCGTTTTTGTTTCCACAGCAAGCTTTTTTCACATTCTCTTTTTGCCTGCCTTATCAATGCCTTGCATCTAACTTTCCAGTGCTTATGTTGTTTCCTGTTTTTGTCATTTGGCTCCTTTTTCCATTTTCTGAAAGATGCTTCTTAAACCATGCTAGCAGTTTTTGGGCCTTCCTACCACCTTTCTTAAAGCGTGGAATACAGCTGGTCTGGGCTTCCAATATTTATAGTGCTGCCTTTTCCTGGATATGATCCTTATTGTGTGAGTTTTGGAAGTTAGTGCTGGCATGGCAGATTTGCTCTTGATCCTAAATGACATTTTTGTAGAGTTTTCTATTCATTTCCAATATGCCTGGTAGTGAAAGGGTTTGTGTTGCTGTTACTAATATTTTCTTTTTTGTATGGTAAGTTTTATGGGAAATGTCCTGGCTCTGTGCTGGACAGTTCTGTGGATGCAGAATATGTGTGTACTTTTAGAAGCCCTGTTCTTGCTTTGGACATCTGAAAACAGGCAGAGGACTGTCGAAAGCACAGAGACATCTCCAGAGCCATTTTAGAAGCCGGCTATGGGGACCTCTGACTCTGAACAGCGGAGGCATAGCTGGGGCGTTTCCAGAGACCAGGGCATCTCCACCAGATTACAGAAACATCACGAATGTCCCGCGTCTTGTCTAATTTTCCGACGAAACATAGTGATGAAGAAACATCTGAAAAGTGCTCGTTGTAGCTGAAAAACACCTAGAGTATGTAGAGAGGAAAGCACTCTACCATCCGCAGTACTCGGCACAATTTCAGCTATAGCAGCAGCAAGATTTGAGCCCCGATTATCCTGCTACTCTAACCATTAAGCTATCCTAGATGTCTGAATACTAAAATACAGTTCTGGGGATGTTTAAGTAAACGCCCCTGCAAATGTCCCTCTTGGACATGTCCAAGTTTGTGAAATCACGATGGCACTTGGACGTGCCTACATTTGTTTTCAGATGTTCTGGTTTAGACGTCCGATTGCACTTGGACTGATCTTCTAAAGATTCCCTTCTATATGTTTAGATTTAATATTGTATGGGGGGAGAGTATGTGAGTTGAGGGCCTGAGATGGGGGACTGTGGTTTCAAGGGGGTAGAAGAGTGCAACCTCTTGCTCTCTCCCACCTTCATCTGACCTGCCAATGCCATAACTGCTGCCTTCTCTGCAATTAGTTGTTGGGGGGGGGGGGCGCGGGGAGGGCAGGACAGGGGTGGACAATGGATAGCTGCATGTAGTGTGCTTATCTCTTTCAAAAAGCTGGCAACCTTAACTGCTTCTGGTTGCTGATCTGGGAAAATCTGAGAAATCGGTACACTGTTCTTTTTATAGAATGTGTCCATAGATTGTTTATTGAAATCGTCCATATAGATGGGCAATATTCAACCTTCTCTGAGGGGCAGAAGAGCAATTTATCCATGAAAAGCTTGACTTTTGAAATTGCCCAGTCAATGTAGAGGTTAAAGTTTGCACACCGTGGAATACTACTACTGACCATTTCTATAATGCTACAAGGCGTACGCAGCATTGTACAGAGACATGTAAGAGAAGGTCCCAGCTCATCAGAGCTTACAATCTAGTCAAGACAATTTGGGGACAGGAACATGTATAGGGGACTGGTAAGTTCACACATAGTTGGAGAGCAGGAGACTACGCAAATCAAGATCCAAAAGCAGACTCAAAGAGATGAGTTTTTAGCCTGGATTTTAAAAGGCCCAGAGATGGAGCCTGACAAACCGACTCAGGTAGTTTATTCTAGGAACAAGGAGTGGTAGGGTGGAAAGATCAAACTCTGGAGTAGGCAGTGGAACAGTGCACATAGTATTGCAGGCTTTCTTTGGGATGCAAACGTTTCTCACCGAGAAAGCTGGAGTACATCTCTGTGGGTAATTTTGAGGGGGCAGTAATAAAGATATATACTTTTGTTTCCATTATTGCTTCAAATCTTGTGGATTGAAGTTGAATAGGGCTTGCAATAGCATGGCTAGACTGATTTTTGTCCCCTCGATTTTATGCATTATCAGACAATGAGACAAGTACATGGTTAGGGTGATTTTCAAAGGAACCTACCTGGGCAACTCGGGAGTTATTTGATTAAATGCTTTAGGATGAAAATTGTTCTCTGCTGAGTGTCTTCCTGGAAACGGGATTATTTCAAAGGAGTAAACTATGTGTAGATCTTTGACTTTCAGGTGCTGCAAATTGATGCCTCTACTTTCCCTCAATCCCAAATCCTATCCTGGATCTGAAGTGGATATGTCTTTACTCCCTTAAGATCCCAAACCAGTGTGTAGCTTCACCCTTCTTCCCCAAACTGAAAGCTTGTGTGACTTTACCTTCTCCCATGGATCTGATCCTGAGATAGCATTATCCGTCTCTCCCTAACCTAGCGCTAAGTTTTCACTCAATTCTCTCCTGCAGGCTAGATATGGGAAGAGGTATATTTACATCCTACCTGCTCCAGTGCCGAGTTTCAAAGCATACTGATAGTATAGGCATATGAATGCACACCAGAACTCAGTACTTGAACAGAGGAGAAATACGCATATCTTGTACTGTCTCCATTGGGGGGAGGGGGAGCGGTAGAGCCTGTAGGGCAGATTGCATAGGAGGAAAGGGGAAGGGGTGAAAAACTGGGGTTGGAGGAGAGAACGAGGGGGGTCACAAAATATTAGGGTCAGCTAAAGGGGGATGGAAATTAAAGGCACATTAGCTTTGGGTCTTGGATGAGAGGGGGGAAGGAATAAAGCACATCGGAATGAGGTCTTTAAGGAAGCTGAAGGCAGATCAGGGTTCAGAGGATGGGGGTTCAGGGTAACCCATGCAAATTTCACTAGCTATGTTATACCCAACTAGATTTTTGACTACTTTTTAGCAGCAAACTATATGGCTAGTTTGTGGCTAAAAATTAATCTCAACTTAGCTAGGTATAACAGTTACCCTAGCTTAATGCCACCCATGGTATGGAAAACTGGTCCCCATATAATTACAATAGTGCACTTACAATCAGTGTGTCTATTTGTCTGACCACAGCCATCTGGTTCACCGGTTCTGAATCCTGCCCTACACAAGCCCTAGTGTTGGTTGGTTTTCCTCTATCATTGCACACTTCTCTCCGATATCTCGTTGTTGTTCTGGATTCTGCCCTTATCCTCTCCCCACAGCTGACACAAGTAACAAAATCAACATTTCTGGCCCTGCGATGTTTTTATTTGGATAAGATGTCCTTTTTTGGATAAGATGTCCTTTTTTGATAAACCTGCTCAGACGACCATTTTATTGGATAGCCCGATTCAAAGACTTGATTAGTGTTACATCGCTTATCTTGGCCTTTTGCAGTCTCACCTCAAATGCCTCTAGTCTATTCAAAACACGGCTCTTCGTTTACTCGCATATGCACGGAAATTTGATCACATCATTGTTCATTCAATATCATTGGTTGCCCATAAAATCTCAGATTAAGTCCAAAATGCTTACCCTCACTCATAAGATTATCCATGATGCTGTTCCCAATTATCTGTCCTCCATAGTTACCCTGCATGCTCCAGCTAGGTCTCTTCGCTCGCTCCATGACTTTTGCCTGCACTTCCCTCAGCAGTGATAGTTAAGTATGAGTCAACCCAAAATCGACCTTCTCTGCTGCTGTTCCAGCACACTGGAATAGCCTGCCCGCTTATCTCTGCACTGAGCTAAATTTTAAAAGTTTTAAAAAAGCTTTAAAAACTTTCCTTTTTAGAACTGCCTTTAACATCTCAGCCTAGTTCATCCTGGGGTTGTCACCCTTGCTTTGGACCTGGCCATAGTTCCTCTAATCAGTTTGTTTAATCAGTCTGCCTAATCTGCCTAGTGTGTGTGCTCTCTCCCCTTATGTCTATATTTAATGAATGTATATTAGGTTGCTGTGCCATCCTATTTTAACCATGGAGTTCCTTTCCGATTCTTTCCTAAGTTTTTTAATTATTGTACACTGCATAGATTGCATTGCACTGCTGTGGTATGTTAAATAAACTTAACCATAACCATAACCTAACGGTTAGAGAACTGGCTTGGGAACCAAGAGAGCAGGGTTTGATTAAAAAACACTCCTTGTGGCCTTGGCAAGTCACTTAACTCTCCATTGCCTCAGAAAAATCCAAGTTATCAATGTCCCTGTTTAATGTACATGACCAAGTTTAAGTTACAATTTAACCATTTTGACTGAAATGATAAAGCAGTATAAAAAAATCCATTACATAAATAAATGCTGTTATTTGAAGAAAGCACTTTAGATTAAGTTGTGCAAGTGGCTAAGTAAGGTTCTGTATGAAGCTCAAAAAGGAGAGAACAATTTCTTTAGATGAGACCTAAGATCATGCAGCTTGGTGCTCTAGTTTTAGCTGAATTTCCCCTGTAAATGTGTTGCTAAATTTAAGGGAACCAACTGTGTGTTGTTGAGCTGCTTTCTGCTTTAATATCTGGCAAGGACTCTGCCCAAGTTACACCTTCTCCATCTCTTCTCCCCTCTTTAGATCTTCAGGGTGAAAGTTAATGTATCCACCTATAGATAAATATTTCAAAGAATTGTGTTGGGTCCTTCCCTTCATGGAGGATACTTCTTGTGTGCTTGCTTGTTTTCCTTCACAAATTTGCTTTTTAGAGCTCTTTTCCAAACAAGATGTAATTGCTCACATTGTTTATGATAAGTTGCATAAATATAAAATAATTTTAAAAAGTTCTGTATGTTAAGTGTAGAAAGTTGTTAATAAGACACCCATGAAGACGATTCCTATAAAAACTTATAAGTAAAGCATGCAAATAGTATTCCAATGTCCTGCTCGTTCACAGTAAAGGAGTTTAGCACTGATTTCCTGTCCCAGATAGGTACCCCCAAAGAGACCAACCAAATGAAGTGAGAGAAAGACGTGGGAAAGTCATGGAGAGGGCAGCAGGAGTGAGTGCCTATACCTTTAGAGAGACCGCTGTCTTTGGTACGGAGCACCACATGGTCAAAGGTCACACCTGGGTTGAATGACCTGTCTTTTGTTACTATACTAATTGCCACAGTTCCTAAAGGCCTTTGAAATGCACATCTGAAGGCTATGGCAACTGTCATGCAATTTTCTAAAATAGCAGATTTAAACACTCATAACAATTAATATTTTTCAGCCATAATATGTTCTAACATAAATAATAAATTGACCTTCCCCTTGTTTTTCCCCACTCCCAAATTGTAACATCCCTCAAATCTTTAACTAGTTCATTTTCACATTGTATCGAAATACCGTTGACCTTTAGATCTTTTACAATTGCATCCTAATTCTGACATTTGTTGATTTACTTCAGATTGTAAAACATGTGCCCTGCTATATTTACAAAAAGTGATTATCTAACAATATGTTTAATAATTGCTATATATAAAATTAGGACATTACTGTCAGTAAGCAATGTGGACAATAATAAATCCCCACCTCAATGAGTTCAGTTCGTTTTTGTTCCGTCCATGTGAGATTGATGATGTGCAATGTGAAAAAAATGTATTATATCTTAATTGCTGCTAATGGCACCAGGACAAAATTCCTCGAGATTCAAAATGGCTTCCAAGTCCAGGTGCGTGACAGATCCACTTTAACAGTATATTAGCGTATGACATGATATCGTAACTCATTTACAAAAGAGAAATGAATAAGTACGTTTTGGTCTTTCATTTCTAATATCTCTTACTCTGTAGGACTTGCACAGTAGAGTTAAAAAATGTTTTGCATGGTTTACGCCCATTGATAGTTACCAGAACATAAATATTAAACTTAAAAGCACAGGTGTGTTTGTTTTCCCAGCCACATCTTTTAAGGACGGGGCGCTCTGGTCTAAAAGCTTGATTTCAGTGTGTTTTCAATATTGTTGATTTCACGGTCTGTCGTTTTCCTCTTAACCTTGGTGCACTCTGACAGGCGTTTCCGGAAGTTTCCGCTTAGTAGTACATAGAGGAATGGGTTGACACTGCTACTGGCGTAACTCAGGCAGATAGAGCAATAGTAGCAGACATAGAATGTCAGTGTTGGCTGAGAAATCTCCAGGTTCACAAGCTGTATCACGTGGTAGGGGGCTGAGCTCACTATGAAAACTCCGACCAGCACAAGCACCATCTTGGTGAGCCTCAGGACTCTCTGCCGTGGAATGCTGGTGTTATAACTACAAGGGAGACATGGAAAATGCTTATTGTCAAGGGAAGGTAACTGGAAAGAAAAATAGAACTGCGCTGTGCTTGCTTGCGAAGTTTAAACCCTGCAAAGCCTCCTTCATTTTAGAAAGATGTTTTGCAAATAACCCTCCTATCAGCGGATAGACCCTTTCTTGATTCAGTTGCATAGTTTCTACATAGCACAAGGCTGATGTTTTTTTTTTGTTCTTTTAATTATTGTGACTTCAGCTCATTATATTTTGCTTTCTATATGCCCAGGAAACACCATCGACCATAAACAAACCGCTGAGTCTGAGATGGTGGACGGGAAGTGTGAACTCATTAGAAAGAAAGCAATGAGCCTCTGAGCTATTTTCAGAATGTAGCGAAGATCAGCTAAGGCAAGAAGATGGCCCAGGGAAGTGAGAACTTATTTCAAAGAATATCATTCTTCTATACTGTTTTTTCGGTAAAATAAAGATGTGAAGGCTAATTTTAGACAGGATGTGGAGAGGGGAAGGAAGACGGGCAAGTCAGAATGTGGAAAATTCCCACCCTATTTTACAAAGGCTCTGGCAAATGTAAAATATATGTTGGGATATGCAGGGCTGGGGGGGGGGGGGGACGAACATACAGCTTAACCCCACGTTAAAATTATGGCTCCCAGTGTCCACACACACCCCAACCAGAAGCCTCGTCCACCTATGGATCCTCCACCTGACATACAAAGGCTCCCCAATCCTCCCTGCAGTATCCGATCACCCCCTTACATCCGATTCTCCCACCCCTCCTGTGGCATTTGCAGGGCCTCACCAAGCCATAAATGCGCCCTGTGTGACTTGCACATCTGACATGCCTCCCCCACATCACGGGTTTATCATTTGCCCCTTGCCCAGCATCTGCCCCTCTTACCTCCATATCCAGCTGGCCCCCTGCACTGCCTACCCTTGCCCAGCCGCCGCCCCTCCCCTAACTCCCTCTCTAGAGCCCTCCACGTGGCAGTGGTGGCATTTTGAAACCCAGGGACGGCATGAGTAGGAGCAACTGGGGATGGTTCCTATTCCCATCACCAGAGACTCCAGAAGGAACTGGGGGAAGGATCAGGGGAGTGGGAGCAACTGGATGTTGAGGGGTATGAGGGGTGATCAGATGCCATGGGTGTGGAATCAGATGTCAGGCAGATAGACCAGGGGAGGCTGACGTTGGCTGTTTCAAGCAGGTGCTTAATTGTGCTTTGGGGCAGCTGTAAATGCCGAAAGTTGTGATTTGTATATATGACCGTGTACTCGAAGGCACACACATTGCGTACATTCCCCTTGTTGAATGGTGAGTACATGTCAGTTTTGTAGGGCCCATACACTTAAAAAGGATCGTGTAATGGGGTAAAAAACACTCAAAAGTCAAATACCACTACCCAAAACTTTAAGTCCAAAAACTATTTTTTGTCGGATCTTTCTTATACTGTATACTAGTCCAAATACAGCTAGATATACTGATTGCATTTTGCTTTATTAATTACTATAAAATAGCATTCTCCAGCCAAATAATCTGCATAACCAACATAGGCATAGTTTGACTGCTTCATTTGGGTGGGGGGAGGGCAAGGTTGGTGTGATGTATTTGCACAGTCATGTGCATATTTATTTATTTTTATTCTCTTATATACTGTGCCATTCTGCATCAGTGTGGTTTACATTGAACAGGGCATTATAACTTGGAGATAACTATTTTACAGGGAACATGGGCTATGGAGGGTTAAGTGGCTTGCCCAAGACCACAAGGAGCACCTGTGGGACTAGAAACCCCAGTCCTTCTGGCCCAAGGTTGCTGTCCTCTAGTGGGATTTGAACCCCCAACCTTCTGGCCTGAAGTACCTTGCCCCAACCACTAGGCCACTCCTCCACTCCACTATTTGCATAATACTTATTGTTATCTTTAAAAAACCACTAGATAACTAGGAAGCCAGTATATCAAACAGGCGAAGGATGACTTGGTTTCCCAAGATACTCAAAGAGGGAGCAGAAGTTCTCATTCAGTGGCTATATCATTAAAATGCAACAAAAATTGTAGCTGTTTAATTATTTAGGCTAACACTCTAAGATCAAAAATACTGACACCTATAAATATATATTCTACAAAAAAAACAAAGGAGATGGTAAGATGCTCACATGTCAAGAGATGAACAGTAAAAGAGAAGTACAGTGCAGTTTCTAACACCAAAATAAAATTAGTTATAATTTAACTAATTTTATTTTAGTTTTAGAAACTGTGCTATGGTTCTCTTTTTCTTTTTCAGCATCTACTTTGCGTCCAACAAAACCTCTCCTCCAACAGTAGGTGCAGAGCAGAACTAGGACATTTCACTATAGAACCCAACATACAAGAAAAGTCTGATTCCGGTGTCATCTCCTTAACAGCAAGATTGCAAACTAACACAAAACCCTACAAAAGTCATTGAAGACCTATACAACAAATCTACCATACCACAATTGGCAGCAGCTTCTAAAATTTACACAATAAAGAGCCTACCCAGGAAAGAGCAGCAGCATAAATATTGCAGTGGGCCTTAGAAAATCTTTACACCTATTCAGGAAATTGAACAAGCCAGATTACTACAGATCTAACAAAGAAACACCATGCTAACAGAACACATGGTCTCGGACGCACAAGCAGAACACAGTTAGACCCTCACCAAGTACAGAATAAATGATAACACACTCAAAGTAGAAATATGTACACAAAATTAAACTGAAACCCCAACAAGCTAGGCTCTGCATGCAGCGCAACACAAGAACACAAAATATAAAGATATATAAAATCGGCAAAAGTGACATATTCGTCATTAAACTGAAAATAAATTCTTTACCTTTATGGTCTAGCTACTTTATTTTTCAAATTGCCTTGCTCCTGCTGTCTGGTTTCTGTGTCCTCTGTCTTCTCTTAACTCTTTTCCAGAGTCTGCAATCCACTTACCGCTTCTCTCTTCACTTGCTTCCCTGAATCCATCTATGACATTGATCCTTTTCCTTTCAGCTTTCTTCCATTATTTTTCTCTCATTATCAACTCAGATTTCATTTCTTTTTCTTATACTCAGTTCTCATTCTCCTTCTTTTTATGACCCTCTGACTCCATGAGAACATAAGATATGCTATACTGGGTCAGACCAGGGTCCATCAAACCAGTATCCTGTTTCCAACAGTGGCCAATCCAGGTCACAAGTACCTAGCAGTTTCCCAAAAAGACACAGGTTCCACAATGCTCGTATTGGGGCAAGCAGTGGAATTCCCGGGTCCTCTTTAATAATGGTTTATGGACCTTTCCTCCAGGAACTTGTCCAAACCTCTTTTAAACCCAGCCTCACTAACAGCTTTAACTACATCCTCCAGTAATGAATTCCAGAGTTTGATTACACACTGAGTGAAAAAATATTTTCTTTTATTAGTTTTAAATGGCTTACACTGTAGCTTCATTGCATGTTCCCTAGTCTTTCTGTATTCTGATGATGTAAACAATCGATCTACGTTTACCCATCCCACTCCATTCATTAATTAATAGACCACTATCATATCTCCCCTCAGTTGTCTCTTTTCCAAGTTGAAGAGCCCTAACCTTTTAAGCCTTTCCTTAGAGGGGTATCCTTCCATCCCCTTTACCATTTTGGTGGCTCTTCTCTGTACCTTTTCTAATTCTGCTATATCCTTTTTAAGATACGGCGACTAGAATTGCACACAATATTCAAGGTGTGGTCACACCGTGGAACGATATAGAGGCATTATAATATCCTTTGTTTTAGTTTCCATTCCTTTCCTTATGATTCCTAGCATTCTATTTGCCTTTTTGGCCGCTGCTACACACTGGGGGGGTGGGGGGGGGGGGTTAATGTGTTATCCATGATGATGCCTACAGTAAATCCTTTTCCTGGGTGGTGGTTCCTAATATAGAAGCTTGCATCATGTGACCATAATTTAGGTTGTTCTTTCCTAGATGCATAACTTTGCACTTGTCCACATTAAATTTCATCTGCCATTTGAACGTCCAGTCTTCCAATTTATCAAGCTCCTTTTGCAATTTTTCACAATCTTTGTGGGTTTAAAAACTTTTAACCATTTTGTGTCATCTGCAAATATGATTACCTCACTCTTTAGGTTTATTTATTTAAAACTTGTTATAGGTTTAGGTTTATTTAAAACTTGTTATACCGCTCAATACCATGGGCGCCTGAGCGGTTTACAATAAAATAAAATAAGCAAGTTAATTAAAACAAGCACTCGGCTGCAGAAAGGAAAGGAACGCCATCAATTGTAAGAAAAAGGAAAGAAGAAAAGGGAAGAAAAGCCGGGGTAGAAAAAATAAATAAATAGAGGGAGTATTGATGAAAGGGTGCTACCAGGGAGGGAAGGGGAGGGGGAAACATACAGTACATGGGTAATCACAATAAAATGGAAGGAGGAGAAGATAGACTAGGGAGGAGGGTCAAACGCAAGGTAGAAGAGGTGAGTTTTTAGTTGGGTTTTGAATGATTGATAGGATTCCTCTGCATGGAGAGAGGGGGGGAGTGAGTTCCAGAGGTGCGGGGCCAGGAAATAGAAAGCAGAGGAGTGGGTTTGTTCTAGGCAGGCTTGTGCGGGGGAGGGGAGGACCATGCGGTTTATGTGTATAGAGCGGAGGAGACGATGGGGGGTACGGAAATGTATCTGGTTCGCCAGATAGAGAGGGGTGCCGGTATGGATTACTTTGTGTGCAAAAGATTAGGAGTTTATATTGAATGCGGAAGGAGATGGGTAGCAAGTGATGCTGATAGAGAAGGGGAGTAGTGTGATCGTAACGTGATGCGTGGGCCAGTAAACGGATGGCAGCATTTTGGACGCGTTGGAGACGGGACAGTTGGGACTTGGATAGGCCGGCGAAAGAGATATTGCAATAGTCAAGACGAGACAAGATGAGGGTAAGCAAGAGGGCAGTTAGGGCAGGGGTGGAAAGAAAAGGATGAACTGCTCTGAGTTGACGGAGGGAAAAGAAGGAACGCTGGACAATCGAGGAGATGTGGTCTTTGAAAGTAAGGGCAGAGTCAAGAACAACACCTAAATAACGGAGTGACGAGACCAGAGGGATAGGTTGTGAGGATAGGGAAGGGGCACAAGTAGGGGAGGGGCTTCCAAAAGTGAACCAGATAGCAAAGGATTTTGCCGGGTTAACATGTAGAAAATTAGAAGAAAACCAAGACATCACAGCAGTAAGACAGAGGTTAAGAGAGGAAATATCGGGGGAAGAAGGGTTAGTGTGATGGAGGAGAATGATGTCATCTGCATAATAGTATGCAGAGATGCTAAACTGCTGAACTAAAAGAGCGAGAGGGGCTAGGAAAATGTTGAAGAGAAGTGGGGCAAGGACAGATCCCTGGGGAACACCGCAGGATAGAGCAGTGGGAGCAGAGGAGGAGGACGCAGAGACGACAGAGAAAGAGCGGCAGGGTAGGAACGAGTGAAACCATCAGAGAACCGCACCCGAGAGACCAGCTTCACGAAGACGGAAAAGGAGGGTGTGATGGTCCACCAAGTCAAAAGCCGCAGAGAGAGCAAGGGAGACAGCCAAAGTGATGAGACCGTGATCGTGGGCAATGTGAAGATCATTGAGAAGAGAAAGAAGAACGGATTCGGTGCTGTGACCAGAGCGGAAACCTGATTGACGGGGGTGCAAGGTGAGAGAGAGTTCAAGATGAGAGGAAAGTTGAGAGAAGACCAGCTTCTCGAGGAGTTTCGACAGGAAAGACAGGTTAGATACAGGGCACCAATTAGAGAGAACGGAAGGGTCAGAGGAGTGAGATTTTGGGATAGGGCGAACTATTGCATGCTTCCAAGTGGAAGGAAAAGAACCAGAGGATAGACTTGTGTTAAACAAAGAGAGAATATATGGAGATAGAGCTAAGGAGGGTTCTAAAAGCCATTGGGAGGGGATAGGGTCGGCTGAACAGGTAGTTTTACGGATGGTAGAGAAGGTCTCACTTAAGACTTCAGATGTAATGGGATCGAAAGAGGACCAGGAATGTGATAGTGTAGGAATTAAGGATGGTGACGCAGGGGAAGGGGGGAGGAGGGGCTCTTTGGGGGGGGGAAAGAGGTGGGGGACATTGAGGAAAAGCTTGGCAAAGGGTACTAACTTTAGAAACAAAGAAGGAGGTAAGGGAAGAGGAGTCCGGGGAGGAGGAGGTTACGTTGGGAGAGGGGGAAGATGCAGAATGAGAGGCTGTGAGAGAACGAAGGACAGAGTACAACTGACGAGATGAATTCAAGGAGGAGGAAATGAGGTCATCGTAATAGTCTCGTTTTGCTGCGTGAAGAAGAGTGCGATAGTGGCGGTGACAAGTATGGAAATCAGTAGAGGTGATGAGAGGTGGATGTTTCAGCCAAAGGCGTTCTGCACGCCGAAGGTACTTACGGTGTAGAATAAGACCATGATGAAACCAAGGGTAGTGTGGAAGGCGATGACGGGAGTGATGAAGACAAAGAGGAGCGGCAAGGTCCAAAGCGGAGGAGAGTGAGGAATGCAAATTAAAAACCTGGACATCGAGAGGGAGAGAGTCAAAGTCTGCTGGGAGTAAGGAGGCTAGGGAGGGAAGCTGATGAAGGGTGTTGGCAGTGATTCGGCGAGAGAACGTAGAAGAGGAGCTGGTATTGGAGTGCAAGGAGGGAGTAGCAGATGAGACAGGAACATTGAAGAGAAGACATACGTGGTCAGACCAGGGAAGAGGAGAAAACGAGAGGGACTGAGGTGAGAAGAGGGAGGAGCTTGGAGCAATGAGGAGATCTAGGGTATGACCCTAGATCTCCTCATTGCTCCAAGCTCCTCCCTCTTCTCACCTCAGTCCCTCTCGTTTTCTCCTCTTCCCTGGTCTGACCACATATGTCTTCTTTTCAATGTTCCTGTCCCATCTGCTACTCCCTCCTTGCACTCCAATACCAGCTCCTCTTCTACGTTCTCTCACCGAATCACTGCCAACACCCTTCATCAACTTCCCTCCCTATCCTCCTTACTCCCAGCAGACTTTGACTCTCTCCCTCTCGATGTCCAGGTTTTTAATTTGCATTCCTCACTCTCCTCCGCTTTGGACCTTGCCGCTCCTCTTTGTCTTCATCACTCTAGGGTATGACCCTCTCACTTGGTTTGCAGCTTGTCGTGCTGTGAGGGCTTGCGTGCATCAGTGATGCTGAGAGCTAAACTATCGGTAGTTTAACTACTGGCAGGGTCTCCCAAGATGGACAGGTCTCAGCTGAGGTGCCAGACGAAGACAAACCACCCATCTGGGCAGCAGCAGAATGGGATAGTGTTGACGGCGGAGGATCACATTTCTGTGACAACGGCAACAACACCAAACTTAAACTGCGCGGAAGGAAGGCCCGGCAATCTACTTCTGTATCTTGCCATGAAAACCCAATGGATAGTTACAACAAAACAAATTGTGCTATGGTGCTGGAAGATGAGACTCCCAGGTCGGAAGGCACTCAACTAGCTACTGGGGAAGAGCTGAAGACTTTTCAGAGTAAAGCCAGCATTTATGATGTGGTTGGATCAAAGCCCTCGGGAAGTCTGACTGCTGATGTAGCTGCGCATGAAATGAGAGTCAGAAGCTGTAAAGATGTCTTACACATTGGAACATGGAACGTACGAAGCATGAACCAAGGGAAGTTGGAGGTGGTCAAGAATGAAATGGAACGTGTACAACTTGATCTGTTGGGTGTCAGCGAACTGAAATGGACTGGCATCGGGCACTTTGCATCAGATGATCACATGGTCTACTATGCTGGAAATGAAAGACAAAGAAGAAATGGTGTTGCATTTATAATAAAGAAGAAACTTGCAAGAACTGTAATGAAATACAATGCAGTCAGCGAACGCTTAATCTCTATTCGTCTACGAGGATTGCCTATCAACACAACTATAATTCAAGTATATGCCCCAACAACAGCTGCAGAAGAGAATGAAATTGAAGAGTTCTATGAACAAGTACAAGCTGAAATTGACAGAACATGCAAACAGGATATCCTGATAGTCATGGGTGACTGGAACGCAAAAGTTGGCAACAAAGAAGAAGGCAAAGTAGTTGGAAAATATGGACTTGGCAACAGAAATGAAGCTGGAAGAAAGATTGATAGAATTATGCAAGACCAATGATCTATTCATCTCAAACACCTTCTTCCAGCAACACAAGCGACGACTGTACACATGGACTTCACCCAATGGATTGTATAAAATCAAATTGACTACATCTGTGGAAGTCAACGATGGAAAAGCTCTGTAACATCAACAAAGACAAAACCTGGAGCTGACTGTGGTACAGATCATCAACTACTAGTATGCAAACTCAAGCTAAAGTTGAAAAAGAGCAAACCACTCATGAATGCACCAAAATATGACCTTGAGAATATACCACTGGAATTTAAAGACTGCCTGCAAAATCGATTTGCTGCTTTAGATACAAATGACAGAGCTCCGGAAGAGTTATGGAATGACATCAAGAAGGTTGTGCTGGAAGAAAGCGAGAAGTCTCTACAAAAGGTGAAAAAGCAAAAAAACGGCCAAAATGGATGACGGAAGAAACTCTGAAAATTGCCCAGAAACGCAGAGAAGCTAAAGCCAAAGGAGAAAGAAAGACAATCGCAGAACTCAACAGAGATTTCCAACGTGCAGCAAGACAGGACAAGGAAAAGTACTACAATGACACTTGCAAGGAAATAGAAGCAGAAACTATTAGAGGAAGAACAAGATCGGCTTTCCTAAAGCTGCGAGAGTTAAAGAAAAAGTTCCAGCCCCGAATTGGAATGTTACAAGATGCTCAAGGTTCTATGTTGAATGATGCTGAGAAGATCAAGAAAAAGGTGGAAGGAATATACAGAGTTTTATATGATAAAGATCAAGTGGACCAACAGCCGTTTCAACCTATACCTTATGATCAGGAACCATTGGTGATGAAAGAAGAAGTTGAAGCAGCATTGAAAGCCTTATCAAAGAACAAAGCACCAGGCATTGATAGCATTCCCATAGAAGTATTGCAGCAATCTGATGCAGCTGTTACCGTACTTACAAGGCTCTGCCAAGAAATATGGAAGACAACATCATGGCCAACTGACTGGAAAAGATCTGTGTTTATACCAATACTAAAGAAAGGTGATCCAACTGACTGTGGAAATTATCGCACAATCGCTCTGATCCCACATGCCAGCAAGATTCTACTGAAGATTATTCAAAAGAGACTACAGCCATACCTAGAACAAGAACTACCTGAAGTGCAAGCAGGGTTCAGGAAAGGGCGAGGAACGAGAGACATCATTGCGGATGTGAGATGGATCCTTGAAAAGACTAAAGAATACCAAAAGGATATCTATTTGTGCTTTATCGACTATAGCAAGGCTTTTGACTGTGTAAACCATGAGAAACTCTGGGCCACATTAAGAAGCATGGGTATACCAAAACACCTGATCGTTCTCTTGCGTAATCTGTACATTGATCAAGAAGCAACAGTTCGAACGGAACAAGGAGAAACAGAATGGTTTAAAATAAGCAAAGGTGTAAGACAAGGCTGCATACTTTCCCCCTACCTGTTTAATTTATATGCAGAACAAATCATCAGAGAAGCAGGACTGTATGAAGACAACAGAGGTGTGAAGATTGGTGGAAGACTCATCAACAACCTTCGCTATGCTGATGATACCACATTACTGGCTGAAAGCGAAGATGATCTGAAACATTTGCTTCTCACAATCAAAGAACATAGTCTCAAAATGGGCCTGCACCTTAATGTAAAGAAGACAAAGATCATGACAACTGGCATAATCAACAGGTTCATCGTTGAAGGAGAAGAAATTGAAATTGTGAACAACTTTAACCTACTTGGATCAACTATCAATAAAGAAGCAACAAGCAGTCAAGAAATCAGACGACGCATTGCTCTTGGCAGAATGGCTATGAAAGACCTAGATAAGATTCTCAAGAGCAGAGATGTGTCTCTCCATACAAAGATTCGACTTGTTCAAGCCATGGTATTTTCAATAACATCATATGGATGTGAAAGCTGGACAGTGAAAAAGACAGACAGGAAGAAAATTGATGCCTTTGAATTATGGTGCTGGCGGCGAATACTGTGTATACCATGGACTGCCCGAAGAACAAACCAGTCGGTACTAGAGGAGATCAAACCTAAGCTTTCTTTAGAAGCTCAGATGACAAGACTTCGGCTTTCATACTTCGGACACATCATGCGAAGAGAGAGATCATTAGAGAAAGACATCATGCTTGGCAAGATAGAAGGTCAACGCAAAAGAGGAAGGCCAGCAATGAGATGGATCGCTACAATAACAGCAGCTACGGGTACCAGTCTGTCGTCAATGAGCCGCCTGACTGAAGACCGAACACAATTTAGGATAGCTATCCAGAGGGTCGCCATGAGTCGACTCCGACTCGACGGCACTTAACAACAACAACAGGGTATGACCAGCGGTATGAGTAGGGAAGGAAACAAATTGACGAAGAGAGTGATCAGACAGGAAAGTAAGAAAGGAGAGATCTCTCGCTGAAGAGGGAGCATCAACGTGAACGTTGAAGTCACCTAAGATTAGAAGACGAGGGTAGCGGAGTGAAACCTCAGAAATAGTAGATAGTAGAGAGTCCCAGGAAGGAGGGGAGAGAGAGGGAGGGGCATAGATCAGAAGGAAATAATGTGGGGAGGGGGAGGAATCCAAACGCACAAGAAGGGATTCAGAGTAATATGGTGAGGCTAGAGGGGGGAGCTCAGATAGTGGAGCAGAAGAGCAGTAGATAATAGCAATGCCGCCGCCGCTTCTACCTCGACGTGAGGTCGATAGAAACGAATAACCAGGCGGAAGACACCGGTTGAGGAAAGGCTCATCGCCCTCCCTCAGCCAAGTTTCGGTCAAAAAGAATATGTCCAAACTATGCAGCACAATAAGGTCTTGAATCAGAGATGTTTTGGTCCGAATCGAGCGGCAATTCAAAAGAGCTGAGTGCAAAAGCAGGCAGGGAGATACAGAGGGGAGGGGCTGAGGAAGGGAAGAAGCGCAATAGGTTAGGTTAAGGGGCTGTCGGGCGAGGTGACCGGGGAGGGTAGAAACAGGCATAACGGGATGCCAGCCCCAATGCACCGGAATAGCAGACATGCAGAATAGCAGGTCATTTACAAATATATTAAAAAGCAGTGGACCCAGCACAGATCCCTGGGGTACTCCACTATTCACCTTTCTCCATTGGGAAAATTGGCCATTTAGCCCCACCCTCTGCTTTCTTTTAACCAGTTCCTGATCCACACCAAGAGTCTTTCATGTGGAACCTTGTCAAAGGCTTTCTGAAAATCCAGATGCAGTATATTGACTGGCTCACCTTTTCCTAACCTGTGGATTCACACCTTCACTCTATTTCTCTATCCTTCCCCAACCATTTATTCCCCGGTCTTTAACTAACTCTTTCCTTTCTCTTTCACTCTGCCACCTTCTCTGTGTTTAGCATCTATCTATCTCCTGCCCTGTCTTGTCTCTCCCTCTCTCCCCAATCTTGCTCTTCTCCCCTTTTTCTCATCCCATCTCCCCGATGTCCAGTATGTCCTCTCTCTCTCTCCTTCACTCCGTGTCCAGCATTTCCCCATTTCACCCCACCCTATGTCCAGCAGTCCCCTCTCTCTCCACCCCATGTCCAGCCATTTATCCCCATATGACACCTGCCCTGTGTTCAGCAGCTGCCCTCCATCCCTTTATGGCCCCTATTCCATGTCCAGCATCTGCTCTCTATCCCTCTAAACCAGGGGTCTCAAAACTCCAGTCCTGGAGGGCCGCAAACCAGTCAGGTTTTCAGGGTATCCCTAATGAATGCACATGGAGTGGAGGAGTGGCCTAGTGGTTGGGGCAAGGTACTTCAGGCCGGAAGGTCGGGGGTTCAAATCCCACTAGAGGACAGCAACCTTGGGCCGGAAGGACTGGGGTTTCTAGTCCCACAGGTGCTCCTTGTGGTCTTGGGCAAGCCACTTAACCCTCCATTGCCCATGTTCCCTGTAAGTATTAGTGTATGTGTCTAATATCCCCGTGTGTTAAATGTCTCCCCCAATTGTGTTGTGACCGCTTTGATTGAAGGATAAGGCGGTATACAAAAACTGTCTAAATAAATAAATAAATAAAATAAACATGAGATATATTTGCATGCACTGCCCCCATTGTATGCAAATATATCTCATGCATATTCATTAGGGATACCCTGAAAACCTGACTGGTTTGCGGCCCTCCAGGACTGGAGTTTGAGACCCCTGCTCTAAACCCTCTACCATATGTCCAGTATATACCCCCCACTCCACATCTACCATGTGCTCCCTATATCCTCTACCCTATGTCTGTCTCTACCCCATCCAGCCTATGTCCAGCATCTGTCTACCCCCCCACCTATGTCCTGCATCTGCCTTCCACCCCCTGCCCTGTGTGTCCAATATTTAGCTTCACCCCTCCCCTCAAGGGGGGTCATTCTGACACCCAAATAGCAGGGTTGGATGTCTGGGTTGGATGTCCAACCCCTGTTCTGTCCCTGCCCCCTATTCTGCTGCCCTCAGCTCCCCGCATGCACAGAGGGCTTGTGTGGGGAACGCTGGATGGGGGTGGGAGGTGGAGTGCCGGAGGCAGAGAGTGGGTGGAGCGGGGGCGGGCCCAGGAACCTAGACATACATGTCACAGCCCTTTACGTCAGGCGAGGCTATGATGGACAGGGGACTTATTCCACTTCAGAGGTGGAATAAATCCTGGGGGTCTGCGGCGGGCATGCAGACCCCCGAAGTGTCACAGGAGCAGCAGTGAAGGCCGAGTCGCCCTATCCCGGACCTGGCCGCCCCTGCTGAAGGTCAGACGGTGGGGAAAGAGGAGCAGAACCAGTGTCGGGCTAACTATGTTCCTTTTGGGCGTCCTGGTGCCATGGTGATGGGATGCCATGACCCCCAGACAGGAGCATGTGGCAGCTGTCCTGGCAGGGATAAGGACATCTCCCTGGCAGAATCGGAGCACAGCTGGAACATCTAGCTCCTGCAGTTGCAGAATTGGGTACAAGTTTGGGCTGTCCAAATGGCCTGGACGTGACCTGATTAGAATTGGCCTCCATGTGTCCAGCATCTGCCCTGTGTCATCCCCTTTACACTTCCTATTTAGCATCTGCCCTCTGAACCCCTCATATGCAGCATTTCCCTTCGAGCCATTCCACTCTCCCCATCCTCCATGTCCATCTGCCCATCATTTCCCCTTCCGTCTTCCACACATCCTCCTGCCCCCACCTCCACCCGCGCTGCTTCCGCTACCGCTGTCTTTTCGGTGCCTGTAGCATCAGCGGTGGACTGGCCTCCAATTTGAAACCTCCCCCCCCCAAAACCCACAGTGTAAGCAATTCCTTGCTAGGAAGGCTGGTGTGGTCCCATCCCTCTCTGACACATGCTTCATGTCTTCCAAGCAAGGAAGTGCTTATCCCTATGTTTTAATTTTTTTCAAATCGGAGGCCAGTCATCTGCTGCTGCTACAGACATAGAATAAGTAGTGGAAGCGGTGCGGCGGGGGGGGGGGGGGGAGGTTATTGCCGAATCAGCAGAGAGCCAGCTCATTTGAGGGGGCAATGCCTCCGGGCCCCCCACAAACTATGCCCATGATAGCCAAATGTCCAAAAACGTCACTAGCACATCTTGTACCATCACAATGCTGCGTTTCGAACCTTTGCAATTTATTTCCCAGGTTCTGCTTCAGGGCATAGCCGTAGTAAACATTTACTTAGCTTGAGAAGATATCTTCTCCTTTTTTCTACGCACAGCAGATTCAAACATTCCATCAACAGAGTAACAGCTTCAACTTAGGACTTCATGTAGGACACCCCTATTTGTTGAGACGTTATATCAGTGATGGCTAACCTTTTTGAGCCCGAGTGCCCAAACTGCCGCACAAAACCAAAGAATTTCCTCAAAGTGCCAGCACGTCAATTAAAGCCTCATTTGCATAAGGTGCCTCATTTGCATAAATATTTGCATAATGTTACCATACACTAACTTTTAGTAAACATGCCTCTTAATGAGTATATGGATAAAGAAAGACTAAAAGGTTTCTACATTACTATAATCCAGTACCAACCGCCAGGCACATTAGGAACTACTACAAACGCTGCCCATTTAGAACCCATAGCAAACCCGCCATATCCTAACAGCACTACCAGGACTCACAAAGCACCATACCCTAACTATCAAAAGGCAACACTGCAAATATTAAACCAATACATTTCAGAGAACAACAATACATGACCTACTGGGGAAAGAACAAGTGGCAATGTCAAATAGGAATTATATAAACAGAATACCTCAGCTCAGTTACACATGCAGAACAAACCATCACCAAACAAGGAATCACAATTTAGAAACAGGAAGACAATAATTAAACTGGGAACCCCAAAAGCCAAACTTGGAATATACAACAACACTGTAGAAATAAAACTATAAATTAATTTCCTCTTGTACTAAACAAAGCGCAAAAATTAATGATGCACATTTCCCAGAGCTGACATATTCCAGTTAATAAATTCAAAATAAAGAGATATTTTTCTACCTTTTGTGCATTTTTTTTCAGTTGCAATTGTTCCAGCCACTTTCTTCTGGTTTCTTCGTGTCTTCTGCTAACTCTCCATCTGCTGTCCATTTGTCCTTTCTTCTGTCTTGTTTTTTTTTCCATTCTCTCTCTACATCTGCTTTAACATACTAATCTTTCTCCTTTTGCTCTTTCCTCATTCCTATTTCATCTACTCAAAATGTACCCCTCCATCCTCAATCCCCACTTATTCTCCCAATACCGGCCAATTGTAGATTTTTTATCCCTCCCACACAAAATATTTTTCCCCTCTCCATTTTACTCTCCCAGCCCCATCCCATTCTAATCCTCCCCCAACACCAGCTCCCTTCTAGTTCCAGCCTCACCCAGCATCCATTCCCTTCTAGTGCCTGCATCAGCCCATTTCCAGTCCTAGCAGCCCCCCAACCCATTTCCAGTCCTAGCAACCCCACAACCCAATTCCAGTCCTAGCCCCCCCTCATCAACCCAATTCCAGTCCTAACCCCCCATCACCCCATTTTCAGTTTAAGCCCCCCCTATAACCCATTACCAGTCCTAACCCCCATCAGCCCACTTCCGGTCCTAACCCCCATCAACCCATTTCCAGTCAGCCCCCCATAAGCCCATTGCCAGTCCTAACCCCCCCATCAGCCCACAGTCCATTACCAGTCCTAACCCCATCAGCCCACCTCAAGTCCTAACCCCTCCCCATCAGCCCATTTCCTGTCCTAGCCCCCCCCCATAGTCCATTATCAGTCCTAACCCCCCATAGCCCATTACCAGACAGCCCCCATCAGCCAACAGCCCATTACCAGTCTTAACCCCCCCATAGCCCATTGCCAGTCCAACCCCCCCCCATCAGCCCACAGCCCATTACCAGTCCTAACCCCATCAGCCCACCTCAAGTCCTAACCCCTCCCATCAGCCCATTTCTTGTCCCAGCCCCCATAGCCATTATCAGTCCTACACCCCACCATAGCCCATTTCCAGTCCTAACCCCATCAGACCACCTCCAGTGTTAACCCCCCATCAGCCCATTTCCAGTCCTAACCCCACCCAACAGCCCACCTCAAGTCCTAACCCCTCCCCATCAGCCCATTTCCTGTCCTAGCCCCCATAGCCCAGTACCAGTCTAACCCCACCCAACAGCCCACCTCAAGTCCTAACCCCTCCCCATCAGCCCATTTCCTGTCCTAGCCCCCCATAGCCCATTACCAGTCCTAAGCCCCCATCAACCCACTTCCAGTCCTAATCCCATCAGCCCATATAGACTTAGCTCCCCCATAGCCCATAGCCCCCCCATAGCCCATCACCACTCCTAACCTCCCCCAGCCCATCACCACTCCTAACCCCCCCATCAGCCCATTTCCTGTCCTAGCCCCCCATAGCCCAGTACCAGTCCTAGCCCCAACAGCCCACAGCCATTACCACTCCTAACCCCCCCAGCCCATCACCAGTCCTAACCCCCCAACAGCCCACAGCCATTACCACTCCGCACCCCCCCCAGCCCATTACCACTCCTAACCCCCCCAGCCCATCACCACTCCTTACACCCCCATCAGCCCATTTCCTGTCCTAGCTCCCCCAGCCCATCACCAGTCCTAACCCCCCAACAGCCCACAGCCATTACCACTCCTAACCCCCCCCCAGCCCATCACCACTCCTAACCCCCCCCCAGCCATTACCACTCCTCACCCCCCCCCAGCGAAATTTTTTTTACAAAGAAAGCTGTCGCTGCCGGGGCCGGGGCCGCCGCGGCAGAATCGAGTGTGCCGCGGGGCCCCCCCGCCCAGCAGAGCCTGCCCTCCGTCCCCGGTATCACCTCTCTCAGCTGCCTCCAGTCACACGCGCCGGCTTTCAGAGCGCGAGGGAAGAGTTTCTCCCTCGCTGCTCTGTTAAGCCCGCGGGGGCTGATGGGAAGTTCCCATCAGCCCCGCGGGGTTAACAGAGCAGCGAGGGAGAAACTCCCCTCGCGCTCTGAAAGCCGGCGCGTGTGACTGGAGGCAGCTGAGAGAGGTGATACCGGGGACGGAGGGCAGGCTCTGCTGGGCGGGGGGGCCCCGCGGCACACTCGATTCTGCCGCGGCGGCCCTGGCCCCGGCAGCGGCAGCTTTTTTTTTTTTTTTTTTTTAATGCCGCATATCTTGATTGCGGACCTTCCCACGTGCCAGCTGCAAGGCCTTCGCGTGCCACAGCTGGCACGCGTGCCATAGGTTCGCCATCGCTGCGTTATATGGTTCAGAAGTTAGATGGCACCGTTTATCTTGTTTTTATCCTATTGCTGTAAAGGGATCCACTGTGTTTGTCCCATGCCTTTTTGAATTCTGTCACCGTGTTCCGTGTTTGCCCCAACTTAGGACTTACCCCTAAACAAAGACATGGAGAGGGGTGGCCTGCACAGAGCGACAGGTGCACCTACTCTTGCCATCTTGCTGGGCAGACTAGATGGACCATGCTTGTCTTTATCTGCCGTCATTTACTATGTTACTCCGTGCCCCACATACGACACACTAAACCCTGCCCGAGTGTTTAGCATGGTTTAGTAAACATGCCCCTTTGTGTTTGTGAATCTTTTAGTGAGCTCTGAAGATACTGGATGCTAACCCTGCAAAAATGTAAAGAAATAAAGAAAACGATGAAATGAAACAAAACTGCAAACATAATTTTTCCCCAGCACAAAACTGCAATGCATGCCATCGCGTCGATGCTAACTCCCAGCAGCCCCAGGGGTTTCACGGCAAGATGTCACTGGAAGCAGATTGCCAGGGACAAGGAGTTCCAGTTACTATACTACTGCTCTAACCATTCCACTATTCCTCCAGCCATGTTTGTTCATATTTATTACTTTGCATAAACCATTAGGTGCATGCACTCTTGCTGTGACAATAATTGATAATGCCGGCTTGTTTTTTGAAGCAGTTTGACAGGAGGATAAATTCAAAGTTCTTGTTCTTCAGGGCTGGAGATAAGGCAGAACAGAGTTTAAATGATTTGACCTGACGTTTGCACCCTTCTTTATCATTTCCCTTTGTCGCCTATCCTTCTGTCTTCTTTTGCAGCTTTTATGAGGAATACAGAACACATGATATTTCACTGCCCTGTGCTTTTTTCTCATTGCACAAGATGAGGACGCAGGCTCAGGACCGATCTAAGGAAATGCTGCTGAATGTGGGAACGGCCTCCAAGTGGAAGTAGTGGGACGCTGAGCTCAGGAAAGCAAGGGACAAACATTGAAGAGCTCTGGGAGAGAAGGGTTGGAGAAACTGGGCAAACATGTGCACCTGCTTGTTGAGGGAGGTGGAATTTTGTTTCAAAATGACATAAAAATGCAATCAAGGGGAGCTTTTTATTAAAGTGCCTTCAGCAGTTAACGTGCAAATGAGTGTGCCACGCCAGCAGATAACTTAGTGGCTTGACACGGCACGCGCTAATTCATGCTTTAACTGCATAACATGGAAGGAGTAGAGACTGCGCCTTGCAGTTGACGCATGATGATTTACCATGTGTGAACTTCAGAGAACACAGAACATTTAATGCCGACTCAATAGGTGGCATTAAGCGCATCTGCTGTATACGCACTGGCAATTAATATACTAAACGTGGCATTTTAGAAGGGACGTCCAGTGAGAATCTGGAACATCCAGAGCAGAGCATCCCAAAGGGGGGGGGGGGCGTGGCAGCAGTGAAGGGGGGCACGTCTAAGTACCTGCTGAAATTGCTCCGTCTGTGCTCTGAAAAATGAACATCTCCGTAACCAGTTATAGAGGCGGGCCATGTGCAGATTGCAAGACTAGCTATGTGCATGGGTGTAGGCCATTTCAGAAATATGGACGCCCCTGACTTGTACGGCCTCAGAACCGGGCACTTGGATATGCCGCAGGGGTATCCCAGAAAGGGGGTGTCTGTTGGTAAGGGACTTGCCTGCCATTTTAGATAATCAGATGTGTGGTGGCGGACCAGTAAAATATTTGGAGTATGTATTTATGCTCAGGTTTCTTATAGCTGTGGCAATGTAAGCGCATTATGTGCGGTCCCCTGGAAATGTTACATCCATAAAATGGGCACTTTTTTCACCTTATTTGTGATCAGAAGCAGATAAAGGCATGAACCAGATGGGCCAACCAGGACCAGATGTGCTTCTGCTGTTCTGAAATCGCACCGTGACGTGCATCTCCACCCAGGCCACACCTCCACCATGCCCCAATACTACCTGGTCATTATCATACCTGACTTCTAAAATAGCCCCGGGGTCATCTCCATGCTTTGGATGTCTAAGTGCCCATTTTCAGATGTCCAACTCATGAACAGAGTTTCTAAAATACTCCCATAATTTCTCTGAGAACTGCATGGGCGGATGCTGCAATGCCCCAGTAATTAATGTACAGGCTTTGCAGGTAGGGCGCTCTAATTTGGACAACTACTGCAGAGCTTTACCATACTTTAGCAAAAGTTCTGCTTATGTACTTTTGCCCTTCCGACCTAAACAAGCCACTAAGAGAGCCTCCTGTCAATGTGGCTAACAGCCCATGCTCCATGGCACAGCCAGCCAATTTATATGGGTTGAATGCTTTCTATTCACAAACATGTATTTAACATTTTGCTTTCCAACTAGCATGGAAAAAAACCCTAGAGCATGCACTGCATGACAAACTCAAAGTGGTCCTCCATTCTGGGCCGGCCGGTTCACTAGGTGAAGGTGGCGGCCGACCTGGGTGGGCAGCTTTGTGCCATCGTTTTGTTGCCTGCGGCAGGTCATGTGCTTCGGCACACATGACCTGCTGCTTCTGACCTCCCTCCGATGCAACTTACCTTCAGAGGGGGGTCAGAAGTGGCAGGCCATGTGTGTTGAAGCACATGGCCTGCTGCCGTGAACAACAAAGTGACGGCACCAAGCCGCCGCTTTTAAAACACTGCCAGTGCCACCCGCCCGCCTCTCCCCCACCAAGATGGAATTGGCAGCGGGTGGGGGGCGGCAGAAACCCTTGGGCCAACCGTGCCTCCAGTTCACACATCTGTGCCCTAACTAATGTAGTTTCCTGTATTTTTTTCATGGTATACCATGTTTGTTTTTCGTTCTGAGGAGTGAAGGAGAAGACTTGTGGCTACAGCAGCAGCATGTGAAGCAGGGAAACTAGGGGGTATGTTTACAAAGCAGCGGTAGCGGCTTCTGTGTGATATCGGAGCCGTGGCCCCATTGAATTCAATTGAGCCGCGACTCCGATATCACACGGAGGCTGCTATCGCTGCTTTGTAAACATACTCCTAGGATTCAAATCCTTGGTCAAATCACTACACCCTCTATTGTCTTAAATTGTAAGGCCTCAGGGAACATCAAAATACCTACTGTATCTGAATGTAATTCACCTTAGCTACCCATGAGAAAGACATGAGTTAAATATAGATAAATACACTTACTAGCTGGACTTCATTTTCCAGCAAATCGCTGTTTCATCTTTGAAACTCATGGTTGGATTAGTTGTTTTGTGTTGCTCCCGCCTTAACTGGAGTCCCAGCTACACCCTAAGGAACTGTTTTACCATCTGTTTGTGTGCCTCGCCCCTTTGGCTTTGCCTGTGCACAAGACCTGCCAAGGACATTAACCCAGCTAGACACTGGCAAGAAGAAGGAAACCGTTAGGTAGTGGAAGGCACCCACATTCACTCACTTCATACAAATAGTGAAAGGGGGATTTCTAATATGTGAAAGAGATTGTTTGGTTCCAGCCAGTATTCCTAATTTTATCCTTGTACAAAAACAATCATGATTAAAAATGCCCAAATCGCTCCTGTAAAGGGAGCTGTGTGGTCATGCCAGCCAGAAACAGCAGCGATTAAGGTGCAAATGTATTTGGGGGATTCAAATTTGTGGACAAAGGATGTTAATTGGGCATCCACGGTGACTTTTCCTCCTGCGCACCTTCAGGCCATTGCAAGCTTTTCCATGTTTGCCAAATGTCTGTTATACGACAGGTTTTTCTACTGTTAGATAGTAACACAGTAGGTGCAGGTCAGGCATTACCACTAGGCAAACTAGGTGGTTGTTTAGGATGCCAGCCCTCAGAGGGCACCCGCTGCCACTGCTCTCCAGGGTCTGCAGCAGCAATGCCAATGCACTTCAAACTGTGATGTGGGGGTGGGGGGGGGTGGGGGGGGGACAGGATGGAGGATCTTCCTAGGGCACCTAAATCCTTGTGCCAGCCCTGAGTAGGTGACATCAGATAAAGAGCAAAATAGTCCATCCAATTTTCTGAGTTAAGCTTTGTACTCTTTGTGCAGATGTAGCCTAACACTCCCCCTCCCATGTCTTCTCCCTCTCCCTCAAAATCTGAAACTGTGATGTTCTCCACCAGCACCACCTCCAGAATGGGCCGTTTCAGGCTTTGCTGTCTTCAACTTTGCTACTTACAAGACCAATGTCCCTTTGAATGCTCCCTGAGCATTAGTGAATCCTTGCAGAAAACCCGACCTCCCAATGCTCACTGAAGTTTGGGTTTTAATCATGGTCTCTCCACGCAGGTCACCCCAGCCTCTCGGAAGCGTGATGCTGTTTTAGCATTGATGCTCATAGTTGCAATCATAACTCTGAAGATTATCCAAATGCTTCCTCAGAGACCTGATGCAATCATGCCTCTGCAATTTTTTCTGCCTGATGCAATCATGCCTCTGAATCAACCCTAATATTTTTTAAAAACATAACACATTACCATATTTACATAAAAACAGGTATCATAATATGTAGAGTACTTTACCGTCCTGCTTTCTTGTTTTGTTGATATATCTCCCAGGTATAACACAAAATTAAAATGTAGCAGGTCAGTATCAGTGGTAACGGAAAAAAGAAAGTTGTGATAGTCAAATAAAGGGTGTACCTGTAAAATATAAAATATACAGAAAATCGTATTATGGTTACTTAAAGCACAGTCATTAATTTCAAGAACTATGAGGCCAGAATATCCCTTCACTAATTCGAGTCCAACAGGGCCATTTCGAACTGGTTTTGGTTTATAAACTTCCTTTCATGCACATTCCGGAATTTGTTGATAGTTAAGCAGAACTGAAGTCAAGCAGAAAGGATGAGTCCAGAGGGGTAATAATCTATTTCCAGTTCAGCCTCATTTGTCAATACAAGGACTGCAATGCTTGGAATTGACAGTTAAAAATCTTGGACTGGTTCCAGGTACATTTTTTAGGATGTATTCACTTCATTTTGGCACCTTAAAAAGTTTAATACATGCAAAATTGATTGTATGTGAATTGATACACATACAATCAATTTGTGAGTGCTAAAAAGTTCTAACACATGCACAAAAAAGTAATTGAAATGAATGTGTGAATGCACTGAAAAAATAATCATTTCAAAATTGGAGGAATTTGGAAAATTCTGAAAATGAAGCAAATGTTTTTTTGGCCATGCACCTCCCAAGTTCCACAGTAAATTCAAAACACATCCCAGTGAAGTATGTTTAATGCAGATTGCTAACCACAATATTCACTTCAGTAAACAATGATAGAACAACTACAAAATATTAGTCTCATAAAAATGGAACCTCAGTGGAAGGGAAAAACAATATAATTATCAATCATTGGTTCCAACATCTCTAGTCTCTAGACAGACAACTTTTCATCTCGCCATTACCTTGTTTGTTTTTACATAAATTTACATAAAATCCAGTGTATTGGAAACACTTATCTCGCTAGCCACTTGGTTGTTTGATACCCCATTCAAGTTTTGTAGGGTTCTTTCGGCTACATCAGGGGTTTCTCTGATGGAATTCCGGTGGGGGATCCCACACGGCTCAATGCTACTTAGTGGGAGGAGACTTCTCTGGGAAGAAAAAAAAAATTGACTTTATATATAATACACTCCCAAAGACAGAACTCTGTCTCTGGAACACAGCCATTGCACCATGAGGAGGGAGTAAGGCATTTGCCCAAATGGGCAGGTGTCAATGGCAACCAGCCACTGCACCATGAAAATTTGAGAAAGTCTTCCCCTAGAGGGCAGTAGACTGTGGTTACACCTTAGCACTCAGACCATATGGAGGGACCCTTATGGTCAAAAGCTGCAAGTAGGAGAGAATAGAGTGGTTGGAAGGTATTTTAGTCACAAAGGAATCCAGGTATGGACTTGAGCCAGTGTCTAATTGACTAGCACCCCCACTGGCTCCAGGAGAGCAGCCCTGCCTGTGGAGGAAAGAAAATGTTACAGAGCTTTCAGCAAAAGTCAGCCAATGAGGAGAGAAAGGTGAAAGGTAACCAGAGGAACATCCATAAGCCCAGTGACCCAAAACCTACGAGTACTTGCAGTACAAAACTGTTTCAGGGATTTGCAACTACAGAAGCCACTGTGGAAGTAGAGTTCAGGAAGGGAGGTTCCCTTGTGGGTAATCAGAAACTAGGGAGGGGAGTTAAGAAGCGACACAGATTAAGGGGTTGGGGGGATATTCAAAGGTATTTAGGGATTTTTTTAGATCTCCAAACTGCCTAAATGCCACACACCAGTTTCAGCTACTAAGCACCCTGATGTAAACCAGCTGGGATTAGGGCGTACTGAGGCTGAGCGGAGGCAACACCTGAGGATAACCGGCTAGCAGTGATATTCAGCTGCTTAGCTGGTTATTCTAAAGCGGTGAATTTAGCTGTCCTAACTTTAGTCACTTTTGCGATCTGGTCAGCAGCTGAATAGCGCTGCTGATCTGACTGCAAAACTGCAATTCAGCCAACCCACATATTCAATGCTAGTGGCTGGATATGACCCCGGCACTGAATATTTGGGTTCAGTTTACAGCAGTGACAGCTAACTACGTTAACTCCGCTGAATATCCCTTCCTAACTCTTTCACTGGCTAAGTGCAAAAAAGGGAAAGGGTTAAACTATTGTAATATGGTTACCAATTTTATCTTGCTTTTTTTATGTGCCTTCAAGTAAATGCTGGTTCCTGGCAACTCAGTAGCTGAGGGTTTCCTTGGCAAGGCATGACTAGAAGTAGGTTGTCAGGTCTTCTCTTCTGAGACAATGGAGGGTAAAGTTACTTGCCCAAGGCCACAAGGAGTGCTAGTAGGAATTGACCCTAGAGCCCCTGGGTAGTACGCTGTTGTGCTAGCCACTAGACTTCTCCTATCTTGCTTTGCTGGTGGTATAGTTGAAATGTTTTTGCCTCTGCCTTTATGATTATTGTATCGGTTGGGACCACTTGGCAATAGTGATCATAGCATGATCATGTTTTTTTTTTTGAAACTTTTATTTTCATTTTACAACAAGCAAACGAAACAACAGACCAAAGGAGACAAATACAAATATACACATAAGGAAAGCAACCCCAATTACCCCCCACCCCTAAGCTTCTTCTCTGGAACTGAGGAGTATCATCAAAGAGGCGTATACATATGTACATCCAAACAAACAAAAGAGTATCAGCAATATAGACTGATCAGGTAAAATAGATTTAAACAGTCAGATGGGAGCATTTAGCATTTTAGCATTTCAAACATAATCGTGGAGTATCCTCCATTCAGATAAATGATAGAGAGTCTGAACGGAGAAACCAACAGATGAGATATTTGTTCACATTCATTGTATAGACTGACAGGATGCCACCATTCATTGAAATTAAGAGGGGACCTATTTTTCCCCCAGTAGTTTCCAGTAATATTGTAGTACCGGGCATTCAAACATAATATAAGTTAGGATGTGAATGGCCGTGTGGCATATCCAAAATCTGTTGCTCTGGGTAGCGGTCATTTGACTAACCTATCGGGAGTATAGAAACTTCGATGGATTAAAAGAAAAAAGTGTCTGAGTAAGGGAGGGAGATCGAGAGATCCAGGTCAACCAGCTCCAGGCTGGGCTCCCATGCTCCGGGGTCAAAGCTACATGCAACTCCCGCTCCCAGAATTTCTGTGCTGTTTGAGCGCATTGGTGAATAATGGGAGCGAGGGGAGAAGCAGCCTCCATATATCTTCTAACGCAAAAGCTATTATCAAAGCAGTAAAAGAATCAAGACTCTTGGGTGGACCACTCGTTCTGGGCGGCAGCCAAGCTGTCAAGGGCTCAAGTACTTGGTTGAAAGCGCCGCCGAGCATTAATGGAGGGCTGGCAAATGCCTGTGCTAACTGCATAATACTTGCATAAGAAACAGGATTATCCACATTCGGAGCATAAATACCATTACACGTAGAGTACAGTCTCAACCTGAAGATGTGCACGGGCCCATCCACCCTCCTTATCAAAGCTAACAGTCATTACAATAGCTTGCAGAGACTTCTTAACCAAAATGGCTACCCCACACCGCTTGGAAACAGCGGAAGAGAAGGCAATCGCCATATTAGGCGTGGTATTAAGTTTCAATGCCGCAGCGGAATTTAAATGCATTTCCTGAAGAAACATTATATATACATGCTCATGATTAAAATAGCTAAGGATTTTCTTTCTTTTGATTGGACTATTAATGCCATTTACGTTTTATGAGAAGAACTGACACAAGGCCATCAAGAAAGATTATAAATTCTGAGAAAGAACACAATAAGGCACACAGTTTCCCAATGTCCCTCATCTTAACTATGTATGACTGTGCACATAACCTAATAATCAATGGGTTAATGAAAATCATGGAAACGCCCCATATAAACAAATAAGCACCGAGGTGCACTAGAGAAGAAGCAAAACCCCAGAAATTACTGGCGACCTAATGTCTGCGGGGAGAAACTCCAGAGAGGGCCCAAGCTAAAACATATAACCTGTAAAACTATGCATGTTTCGAATCCCACCGAGGTGCACATCATGGAGGGAGAGAAGGCCAAGTAAATTATAGATAGAAAGAAAAGTCCAGGCAGTCTCTATTCCAGGCTGGGATCACCGCGTCGGGCCGTTCAAGATGGCGGGCAAATCCGGCGAATTACAGATCCAAATTGTTGAATCATAGTAGTTGGATTAGCGCATCTGATCTGCGTTATTTGGAGTCCAAAAACATTGCTAGTAGATCGGAATCTTCAAATGTTATGGCTGGGTTATGGAGAGTCACTCTGAGCTTCACTGGATATATTAGGCCAAAGTGAGCCTGCAGTTATTGAAGTCCAGGGCGAAAAGCAAGGAGTCTCCTCCGTCGGTCAACTGTGGACTTTGCCACGTCAGGGGAAAAGAAACTTTAGGACTTTCAAATTCAAGATGATAGTTCGCCCGGGCAGCAATACGAATTTGCTCTACTCACTGATATCGCAATAATCGAAAATTGAGAGCCCGAGGGGTCGTCCGATTGAGCACCATATTAGCAGGAACACGAACACGATGCGCTCGGTCAGTCTCCAGATCTCTGTAAATAATAATCTTTAGCAAGGGGGGAGAGTTTTGACCAAGAATTCTCGCATGTCTCCTGCTCTCACATCCTCCGGTACTCCAATGAGCCCCATATGGTTGCAACCAGCTCGATCATTGCTATCCTCCAGCTCTTTTTGAAAATTCTGTATCATACGCTCAGCCTTGCCCAATTTCACCAAGTGCACCGCGTGCGAGTCAAGGACCTCCGCCATGTTGTCCTGTCGTAGTGGGAGACTTTCAAGCCGGTTCTGAAGTGTGCCAAAGTCTTCACGCATGGTTCGGAGCACCGCTCCGTTGGATTGTACCAGCTCCTTCACACCACGTATCTCCTCCAAGATCCCCTGTGGCGTTGCGGAGTTTTCCCAAAATGGGGCCATCTTTTGTGGGGAAGAACTCTGTTTTGGAGCGTTTTCGTGTGAAGAAGAGGGAGACCCGAGGTCCAGTCGCACTGGTTTGTGGCCCGCCGTTCCCCCCGAGGCACCCCGGTAAGTTCAGAGCAAAAAAATGAAATTTATGCAGGTATTAATTCAGGATTCTGAGTAGGCCTCTCGGGAGCTTCAACGCAAAGCGTCTATCCCGCTGGACATCAGGCTCCGCCCCCCAGCATGATCATGTTTGATTTAATTAGTGGAGGAGGGATAGTAAAGAAATCCACAGTACTACCTTTTAACTTTTGAAAGGGAGACTATGATAAAATGAGGAATATAGTTAAGAAAAAACTAAAAGGAGCGGTTGCAAAGGTTAAAGACTTACAGCAAGCTTGGGTGTTATTTAAAAATACTATCCTTGAAGCCCAGACCAGCTGTATTCCACGCATTAAGAAAAGTGGAAGAAAGTCCAAAAAACTGCAGCATGGTTTAAAGGTGAGGTCAGAGAGGCTGTTGCTGCCAAAAAAGCATCCTTCAGGAAATGGAAAAAAAAGCCAAACGACGAAAACTGGAAACAGCACAAGCACCGGCAAGTTAAATGCAAAGCATTGATAAGGCAGGCAAAGCGAGAATTTGAGAAGGAACTTGCTATGGAAGCAAAAGCACGAAATAAAGACTTTCTCAAGTACATTCGTAGCAAAAGGCCTGTGAGAGAGTCAATTGGACTGTTAGATGATAGAGGGGTAAAAGGGGCAGTAAGAGGAGACAAGGCTATAGTAGAGAGACTGAATGAATTCTTTGCTTCGGTCTTTACTGAGGAAGATGTAGGGATGTTACCCAAGACTGAAGTGGTATTTAAAGGTGATACTGCAGAGGAATTGAGAGAAATATCGCTACACCGGGAAGATATATTACAACTATTTGATAAACTGAATAGTAGCAAATCACCTGGACCGGATGGTATACATCCAAGAGTGTTGAAAGAACTGAAATATGAGATTGCAGACCTGCTATTGGTAATCTGTGAACATTCATTAAAATCATCTGTAATACCTGAAGATTGGAGGGTCGCCAACGTAACACCAATTTTTAAAAAGGGTTCCAGGGGTGACCCGGGAAATTACAGACCGGTGAGCCTGACGTCAGTACCAGGGAAAATGGTAGAAACCATCATAAAGAACAAAATTACACAGCATGTAGATAGTCATGGCCTAATGGGAGACAGCCAACATGGCTTTAGACAAGGAAGATCTTGTCTTACTAATCTGATATGTCTTTTTGAAGGTGTGCATAAACAGGTAGACAAAGGTGAGTCGGTTGATATAGTGTATCTGGACTTTCAGAAAGCTTTTGACAAGGTCCCTCATCAGAGACTTTTGGCGAAACTAAAAAGTCATGGGATAGGAGGCAGTGTACTATTGTGGATCAGGAACTGGTTAAAAGATAGAAAGCAGAGGGTAGGGCTAAATGGCCAATATTCCCACTGGAAAAAGGTGAATAGTGGAGTACCCCAGGGATCTGTACTGGGTCCGCTACTTTTTGACATATTCATAAATGACCTGGAAAAGGGAACAACGAGTGAGGTTATCAAATTTGCAGATGATACAAAACTGTTAAAGTTGTTAAAACCCAAGAGGATTGTGGAAAACTGCAGGAGGATCTAGAAAAATTGGAAGACTGGGCATCCAAATGGCAGATGAAATTTAATGTGGACAAGTGCAAAGTTATGCACCTAGGAAAGAACAACCCACACTATAGTTACACGATGCAAGGTTCCACATTGGGAACCACCACCCAGGAAAAAGATTTAGGAGTCATCGTGGATAACATGTTAAAACCCTCCGCCCAGTGTGCAGCAGCGGCCAAGAAAGCAAATAGACTGCTAGGTATCATTAGGAAAGGGATGGAAAATAAAACAAGGGATATTATAATGCCTCTGTAACGTTCCATGGTACGACCGCATCTTGAATATTGTGTGCAATTCTGGTCACCATATCTTAAAAAGGACATAGCGTTATTAGAAAAAGTACAGAGAAGAGCCACCAAAATGGTGAAGGGGATGGAAGGCTACTCCTATGAAGAGAGGCTACAAAGGTTGGGGCTCTTCAACCTGGAAAAGAGACGGCTGAGGGGAGATATGATAGAGGTCTACAAATTAATGAATGGAGTGGAACGGGTAAACGTGGATCAATTGTTTACGCTATCAGAATATAGAAAGACTAGGGGACATGTGATGAAGCTACAGGGTAAACTATTTAAGACAAATAAGAGAAAATATTTTTTCACTCCACGTGTAATCAAACTCTGGAATTCCTTACCGGAGGATGTAGCAAGGGCTGTTAGTGTAGCTGGGTTTAAAAAAGGTTTGGACAAGTTCCTGGAGGAAAGGTCCATAAACCACTATTAAAAAGGGACCCAGGATAATCAATGCTTGACCCAGTACAAGCATTGTGGAACCTGTGTCTTTTGGGGATATTGCTAGGTACTTCTGACCTTGATTGGCCACTGTTGGAAACAGGATACTGGGCTTGATGGACCTCGGTCTGACCCAGTATGGCATATCTTATGTTCTTATGTTCTTATGACCCCAAAATTCTTAAGTAAACCCTTGGTTCATAACACAAAATCCGGACTGGACTTGTTATTTTTGAGAAGAGAAAGAGGATTGAGTGGAGCCTAAGTGCCAAGGCCTCCCACTGTTTCCTGATCCCATTCAAAGAAGTCACTAAATTATTCCCATGAGTAGAGACTGAAAGCTTAAATTGCTCTTGGATGGTTGTGACCACGGTCTGCCAAGCAGCATGGAGGATGCTGTAAGGGCAACGCCCAGGTAGAGGGTTCCCGTTAGGTCAATTTTCCTCTGAAGATGGTTTCCAAACTTGGTGAGCATGATGTTGAAATGAAGACTGTTAAACATATCAGGACTTTGTAATCCCACGTTACTGCATTACAGTCTTCTAGTGTAAATGCTACGCAAAAATACAATGTGTGTGCTTCTAAGTTAAGGCTGACTCCTGGAGACCTAGAATGTCTGGGTTTTCTCAAAAGAGAGATCAGACATAGATTGCCAGGCCTTTCTTCTAAGGCCATGGATGGTTAAGTGACTTTCCCAAGGCCACAAGTATGCCAGTGAGAATCAAATCCTTGTTACTTAGTTAGCAAGCCACTGCTCCCACCACAAAGCTACTCTTCCATCACTATAGAGGGCACTTTTTCTGTGCATCTTAAATTGAAAACTTTAGAGAGTAAAGCACACTAGGAATTTATGGCTTCTGAATTTTCCAGTCACCCACATATTGTCACCTGAAGAAATTCTGAGAAAATACTTAAAGGATGTTCTTGCATTGTCAAATATAAATGAAATTGAATTGGCTAATTTCTATTAAGTTCCAAAGAATACTGTCAAAGTCGATCAGCTGGAGGGCATATTGATATTATTGAATCTCCAAGAATGGATTAAACCACTTTCTAAAATCACCTCAGGATGACATTATCATACTTGCTGTCTTATTTGTTTCACTGTTATCTGAAGGAGAGACAATTTTAATACTGAAGAATTACTTCAAAAAGAAAGATTGTGAGTTCAAGTATTTCTGAATGTGGCAAGGGTCACTCAGTTCAGGAGGAAAGCTTTTTACAATTAAAAGCAGTAGTTCTGTCCTTGAGTGCAACATTTTTTCTGACATACCATACTCCTTTTCTGACCCAGTGCAGTTAGAGCAATTTTTGTCTGATAGGAAAGGGATAACTAGAGATCTGTACTGGTTGGATGAAGTTGATGTTTGGTGAGGGTTGCAGAATGTAGTACAAACGTTAGGTTGATTGGCCAAGTTTTCTTGATAGTGTTTGAAATTTCTTCTTTCTCCCCACTAATGCGGACTTAGTGGTTTGATGTTTTTATGGTGTTAAATGTAATATATATCTATGTACCTTACTTATCACATTACTGATATAATATATAGCATTTTCTAATTTAAAAAAAGGGCGAGGTTAAGTGTTCTTCTGATCCTATACCTTTGGTGATCATCAGACTTGCAGAATTTGGGTGCTGGAGAGATGCCTCGGTTCACCTGCGGTTCCTGAGGTCATGAGCAGAAAGAGTCCAGGTGGTCCCTGTATTCAAGAGAAGGGTTGGAGGTGTGAGTTTCCAGACTCTCTGGAGCAAGGAGGTGAGGGCTGAAGCTATTTCCCAGTTTTGGGGTTGGAGGTCCCAGTTCTCAAACCCACTAGGGAAAAAGTTGCTGTGGGGGTTAGAGGTGTGAGTTCCCAAATCTACAGTGTAAGCGATGAAGCCATAAGCTGGGGCTGGGGGAATGAGTTCCTAGACAATACAAAAGGGAAGCTGGAAAATGAAAATGAAGAGAGGCCTGTAGTGTCTTAGAGACCAAATGTAGAAGGAACCATAAGGAAAAAGAGAAGAAGAAGAGATCAGAGGAGACAAAAAAGGGCTAAAGGAAAAGAAGATTTTAGTAAGTCTATAGTGTATTTTTTTGAAGATGTGCTTTCAGTCTTTTTAATTTGAAGATAAAAATCACAGCAGTTGTGTTTTATTCAAGAGATGGGGCCTAGACAGTGGACTTGCTGTATGGTGCTCGAAGGGAAGATGATAGTGCAGGTAGCGGAGAAGATAATAGGTTAAAGGTAGAACCTTAAGAGTTCTCTCTACCCATCCAACATGGTCCTAGGTATAAGGAACCTGGTTGCCTCTTTCCAATACTTTAGGACTGGAGTCTAGCTATATAACCTCTGGAGACTAGCTACATTAAAATCCCTTAAAACTAACTAGGGAACTGCAAGACTACATCAGTAACAATTTCAGATAAGGCAGTAATTCTGTCTGTCCCCCCAGATGAGGAGCAATAAGCTAAAAACATACCAACAGTTTCCCATCCTAAAAAAAAGTAGAAGCAAATATTAATTTCCTCTCTTTGGAAGATCTAAACAATTCGAACTACAAAACTTTATACTATTACTACTAGTTCTGCTACGTATCATTTCTGTAGCACCACTAGGCATACAAAGTGCTGTAAAGCACAGAAAAAAAGACAGTCCCTGCTCTACAGAGCTTACAATATGGCAGAACAACTGGGGACAAGGGAATTCTTGGGGAAATGATTAAAATACAGTGGGTGAAGACAGGAGGATAAGGGGCTAGGATCCAAAGGCAGCCTCAAAGAGATGAGTTTTTAGCCTGTATCCAAGTGTAATCTGTGGCATCCAGGGCAAAATGTGCAGAAAAACCCTGGGGATGTCTATGTTTCAGCCTGATAATAGAAACTGGCTTCCATATAGATGACCTGGTACAAAAATGTGGGGCAGAGACATCTATCACATACTAGTTTGCATAAGGGGACATCCATCGGTACGGCAAAGCAAAAACAAGAATCCTCATCCCCTGTCAGTGTTCACTGGAAAATATAAGGGATATGAATGTACCTCTTTCTCCACACCCTCTGGCTGTTTGGCTGGAAAAACAACTGAAGGGTAACATAGTAACATAGTATATGACAGCAGATAAAGACCCGTATGGTCCATCTAGTCTGCCCAGCAAGGTGGCTCAAGAGTAGGTGCAATTGCCGCTCCATGCAGGTCACCTCTCCCTATGCTTTTGTTTTGGGGTGTACCCACCGCTCCATGTAGGTCACGTCCATTTGTTGAGAAATAAGAGATATGTTATGCTTATTTTGATTTTATCCTGTTGCTATATGGTCCGATTCTTTTTAACATCTTTGTTAGTGATATAGCGGAAGGGCTGTCGGGTAAGGTTTGCCTCTTTGCGGATGACACCAAAATCTGCAATAGAGTAGACACCCAGGAAGGTGTAGACAACATGAGGAGGGATCTAGCTAAGCTTGAAGAATGGTCTAGAATTTGGCAGCTGGGATTTAATGTTAAAAAATGTAAGGTCATGCATTTGGGCTGCAGCAACCCAAGGGAGTAATATAGTATAGGGGGTGAACTACTTTTGTCCACTAAAGAAGAGCGGGACCTAGGCGTGGTTGTGTCTGATGATCTTAAAGTAGCTAAACAGGTAGAAAAGGCAACGACAAAAGCTAGAAGGATGCTTGGGTGCATACGGAGAGGAATGGCTAGCAGAAAAAAGGAGGTAATAATGCCTCTGTATAAGTCTTTGGTGCAACCTCATTTGGAGTATAGTGTGCAATTCTGGAGACCGCACCTTCAAAAGGATGTGAACAGGATGGAGTCGGTGCAGAGGGTGGCTACTAAAATGATTAGTGGTCTTCATTATAAAGCATATGAGGACAGACTGAAGGATCTTAATATGTACACCTTAGAGGAAAGGCAGGATAGAGGTGATATGATTAAGATGTTTAAATACCTCCATGGCATAAATGTTCAGGGAGAGAGTCTCTTTCAATTGAAAGCAAGTTCTGCTACGAGGGGACATGGGATGAGGGTGAAGGGAGATAGATTCAGGAGTGATATGCGGAAATATTTCTTTCTGGAAAGAGTAGTGGATCCGTGGAATAGTCTCCCAGTGGAGGTGGTAGAGATGAGGACAGTAACTGAATTCAAAAAAGCATGGGACAAACACAGAGGATCTCTAAAGGTAAAAAGAGGGCTGTTGTAGTTGTTGATATGGAAGGACAGACTAGATAGGCCATGTGGTCTTTTTCTGTCATCATATTTCTATGTTTCTATAAACGGATCCACTGTGTCTGTCCCATGCCATTTTGAATTCTGTCACTGTGTTTGCCCCCACCACTTCCATTGGGAGGGCATTCCAAGCATCCATCACCCTTTCAGTGTAAAAGTATTTCCTGACATTGCCTTTCAGTTTACCCCCTTGCAGCTTCAAGATATGCCCTCTAGTTTTACAGCTTCCCCGTCTTTGGAAGAGGTTTGTTTGTTCGTTAATACTCTTTAAGTATTTAAAGGTCTGAATCATATCTCCCCTGTCCCTCCTCTCCTCCAGAATGTACATATTTAGGTCTTCAAGTCTCTTCTCATAAATCTTCTGACGCAGGCTCCAAATCATTTTGGTCGCCTTCCTCTGAACCGCTTCCAGCCTTTTTATATCCTTTGCGAGATACGGTCTCCAAAACTGAACACAATATTCTAAGTGAGGTCTCACCAGTAACTTGTACAGTGGCATTAGTACCTCTTCCTTATTGCTGATAATTCCTCTGTATGCAACCCAGCATCCTTCTGGCTTTTGCCACTGCTTTTTCACACAGTTTTGCCACCTTGAGATCATCAGAAACAATCACTCTGAGGTCCTTCTCCTGGTCTGTGCACACCAATCTCTCGCCCCCTATCACATAATGGTGTGCACGGAGCAGGTATAAACTTTGCCGCGGCTTGGGACATGCAGGGCATTTTTGAAATTGGGCAAGGACATCCAAGTTCTTTGGAGTGCCCAGGACATGCCTACACCACACCCCTGTTCTGACTTGGACATACTCATGCCAGGGTATTCATTCAGAAATGGCTCAAGGGACAGCTCTGCCCATTTCTGGACGGTCAAAGCAGGAATTAACTCCCTTAGTCTCTCTGCTATGGCATTTTTCTCTCTTTCTGTCTTTTTTACCCCTCTATCATCTAATGGTCCAACTGATTCCTTCATTTATTTTTATTTATTTAACAATTTTTCTATACCGCCTTTGTCCAAAGCGGGTTACAAAGAACAACATAACAATTACATAAGAATTTTTTTTACATTAAACTTGGGTAGTCAACTTGGAGATAAATATGGGGTTGTTGATAAGTTGCTTGCTTCGAATATACCTGAAAAATGTTATTATAAGCTTTTGCAAGTGTCTTTACAAATTCTCACTTTATGGGCACCTTTTATTAACACTCAGCTTATACTCCACATACAGTAGCTCATAGGAATAAAATGGACCATGCTTCAAATAGCTTGAGCTGTTATTGTTAAGTGCCGTACAGTCGGTGTCGACTTATGGCGACCCTCGCAAGTGCTTATGCTGTTTCCTGTTTTCTTCATCCAGATGCGGTTTCCATTTTTTTGAAAGATGTTCTTTTGGTTATAACAGCCTCTTTCACATCACCTTTTAACTATGCTGGCAGTTGTTTAAGCTTCCTTCTACCTTTTTTAAAACATGGAATAAGTCTGGTCTGGACTTCCAAGATGGTATTTTAAGCAAAGTCCAGCCTAATATAAACTCTTAACCTTTGCCTATGTTCCCTTAGTGTCCTCCTTTCATTAAGTCACATTTGATGATGTTATGATCACTGTTGTCGAGCAGCTCCAACATCATTACCTCTTGCACCAAATCCTTCGTCCTGTCTAATGGCTAGGTCTAAAATAGCTTCTCTCATGTTCCCAAATCAGCTGCTCCATTAAACAGTCCTTTATTTCATCTAGAAACTTTATCTCCTTAACATATCTTAGCAGTCAATAGTGGCATAATTGAAATCACCTATTATTACTGTGTTGCCAATTTTCTTAGCTTCTCCTGTTAACAATTCCATTAGTATTTCATTATCTGTCTTTCATTCTGGCTAAGCGGACAGTTGTATACTTCCACTGCTATTCCCGTTCCCTTTTCATGTGGAATTTCTGTCCAAAAAAATTCTACAGTGCATTTTGTTTCCTGCAGAACCTTTATTTTGTTTAACTCAATGCCCTGCTTAATATATAGCACCACCTCTCCACAAATTTGATCTATCTTATCATTGCAATATAATTTGTATTTTGGGTATCAGTGTCCTATTTGTTAATCTTCTTCCACCAACTCTTTGAAATGCCAATTATATCAACTGCATTGTCGGAGGATGTAATAAAATCTGTTACTGTAGCTGTGCTTAGTTTATTTATTATTTATTACTTTGCATTTAAAAAAAGGTTTGGACAAGTTCCTGGAGGAAAAGTCCATAAACCATTATTAATGTGGACAGGGAAACCGATTGCTTACCCTTGGGATAAGCAGCATGCAATCTGTCAACCTTTTGGGAACCTGCCACATATCCCTCTCTGGCTTTCAATGACCCCATTTGATTGCCGCTCCCTCATCCCTTCTCTCCCAGCTGTACATATCCCAAACTTCCCCCGATACACTCCCTGGCCTGTGGTGCATGTCTTCCCTCTGCCCAATTCCATGCTGTCTGACAGTGTGTGGCCCAGTGTTCCCTGCAGCCTCTGTGTGTGTGTGTGTGTGTGCGCAGTGCGTGCAACTGTGCGTACGTGAATGCCCACGCTGGCATCCAAATAAGCAGGAGCAAGTATAACCTTTGACGTGGCTCGGGACATCCAGGACGTTTCTGAAATTGGGCGAGAATGTCCAAACTCTTGGGAACGCCCCAGCCACACCTCCACCACACCTCTCTTCTTATGCTGGGGACGTTCACAGAACCGTCTTCTAGAATGGCTCTGGGAATGTCTCTGCCTGTTTTCAGAGGTCCAAAGCCTAAATAGGGTTTCTAAAATTACCCCATAATATGTACCTACAAAAATAGGTCAAACCAATACAAAAAAAAGTATCTAAAAATTGGGAAAAATTTTAAACAAGCAAGAACCAAACTTTTTTTAGCCATGCACACCCTACGAGGCATAGCTTGCCTTACTCCTTCCATCCCCTCTGCAGCATTTGTAGGCAACTAGACTTAAGAGAGCATTATAACTTGCAAGCTCCATTGAGCATGAACCTCTCTCTCATGTGTTGCATGTTTCGCATAGCATGAGGAATGATAAGTAGTACTAGTAGCAGCAGCAGCAGTATGAAAACACAGAAAATCCCTAGGTTCCTGGTCCCCACAGCTATTCCTCTTCCTCACAATGTATGTTTGCTTTATAACCAAAGAGGAAGTAGATAGGAGGAGGGTGCGGAGGAAAAGGTAACTTAGTAATATAGAGGCCTATTCACATCTGGACGTCCAGCCCCTTGTGCGGCCGGGCAGAATCGGGGAGTACAGCGGTAGACCCGATTCTGTTCCCGTGGGGAAAGGGTGTTCTAAAGGGATGGTGCTATGAAGAATAATGCTCTTGAAGATGTAGCCTTTGTGGTTTTGGGGTAGGATCTAGGCATTGGATGGTGTCCAGTCTGTTGTGTCTCCTTGGCCTGGTGCTTGTGTTCGGGCTGATTAAGCCTTCGAGGCCGCTGGTGTACATGTTATGCTTGATTTTGAAAATGTTCAGGGTGGTTTTGAATTGGATGCGTGAAGCGATTGGGAGCCAGTACAGTTGTTTCAGTATTGGTGTGATGTGGTCATGCCTGGTTGAGTCAGTGATAATGTATGCTACCATGTTTTGCATCACCTGCAAGGGTCGGATTGTTTGCTTGGATAGGCCGATGTATATGGAGTTACAGTAATCCAAGATGGGTATTATGATGGCTTGGCATTCGGTTCTGATATGATCTTGGCTGAAGAGGGGCTTAAGTATTTGTATGATAGCCATTTTGTGGTATGCATTCCTTGTGGTCTTGTTTACGTGAGACTGAAAATTCAAGTGCTTGTCCAGTGTGACTCCCAGGTATTTAACTCTGTCTTTGATGGGCATAGTCTGGTTGTGTAGGGTGACTGACTGGGGGGGAGACAAAGGATGCATTGTGCGTGATGAGGGCTTTGGTTTTGTTGTAGTTTATGCTCAGGTTATTGTGGGAGAGCCAGTTGGCCATGTCTTGGAGGCAGATTGTTATTGTTGTGTAGTCTGGGTTGCTCAGGTTGAATAGTACTGGTCCCAGGACCGATCCCTGGGGCACTCCATTACTCACCTTCCTTTCTTCTGAGTGAATTCCATTTACCACCACCTTCTGTTGTCTGTCAGTCAAGCAATTTCCGATCCAGTTCACCACCTTGGGACCTATCCCCAGGCTGCTCAGTTTATTGATAAGCTTCCTATGAGGAACAGTATCACAGGCTTTGCTGAAACCTAGGAAGATCACATTCATTGCATACCCTTGATCTAGTTCTCTGGTCATCCAGTCAAAGAACTCAATTAAATTTGTTTGGCATGATCATCTTTTGGTAAAACCATGTTGCTTTGGATCATACAACCTATTAGTTTCTAGAAAGTCTACTGTTCTTTCTGTTAGCATGCCTTCATTACTTTTCCCACCACCGGGATAAGGCTTACTGGCCTATAGTTTGTCACCTCTTCTCTAGTACCACTTTTGTGAAGAGGTATTATATTAGCCCTATATTACAAGCACTGGGACTATACATTCACTATAGAACCTCCTCTTAGGGTGTTCTTCTGAACATACCCTGTGATGAAAGGAGTGTCTTCTGCTGAATATTGATGAGAATTTCTTAGAAGCATTTTCAGCTTGACTGGCAGCATTTTGTAAAATTTTCCCCCTCAAAACACAGAGGTTGACCAGCAGTAAGTTTATTTCACAGTGCTCTGAATTTTGCCATTGTGCTAGCTCCTGTACTTTTCTTGGAAGAGACTTGACAGTATACTGCTGCTCAGGTTGAATGGCCTTTGGGTAAAAATGCTCCTGGATGGTGAAATCGATGAGGACTGGAAAAGTGATGGAAAGGGCAAAATGCATTGGAGGGCTTCATAGGAGAGAGAATATTCTAATTTTTTCCACTTCAATTCCTGCTGGTAGGCACTAGAGTGGTGCTCTTCTGAGCCAGTAGATTGGTGTAAGAATGGAATTAACAGCCAGAGAAAAGGGAAATACCAAGTATCACCTACAAATGCACAAGGACCCATCATTTAAAATATTCGCTTCCTACTTCCCTGAAAACATTATACAAAATGACTAATTCTCTTCCATCCCCTCCACAGTACGCCATCCCAAGGACAATGATCACCTATATACTACTACTAAAACTTCAGATTGTATTAGTCCACTTGGTACTGATATAAGTGCAATAAAAAGTATCAAGACTTGTACAAAAACACAAGAAGTATTGCGCTCAGTCTCCTTCAAAGTCGTCCCCTTCCGATAAAACACACTTCCTCCAGCGTTCCTGACACTTTTGTAAACAATTTTGAAATGCCTCTTTCATTATGCTGTGAAGCTGCTGTAGTCTCCAAATCGTCGAACTTCCTTCCTTTCAGTGGTATTTTCAGTTTTGGGAAAAAGAAATGTCACAGGGTACGAGGTCAGGTGAGTACAGAGGCTGACGGACTTGCTCGATTTGGCGTTTGGTCAAGAACTGCTGGACAAGATGTGATGCATGAGCTGGGGCATTATCGTGATGAAGCAACCATTCACCATTCCTGTGTAATTCTGGCCTCTTACAATGAACTGCATCTCTCAAACAAGTCAGAACTTGGATGTAGTACTTCTTTTGACGGATTGGCCTTTTGGAGCCTACTCATGATGAACAATACTCTGGTAATCAAAAAAACTGTGAGCATGACCTTGACATTGCTCCTCACCTGATGAGCTTTCGTGAATATGGGAGAGTTAGGAGTCTTCCATTGTGAAATTGAGCCTTAGGAGTATGTTTACTAAACTGCGCGGCGCACAATAGCGTGCGCTAAGGTACCTTAGTGCACGCTAATGATGCGTTTTTGTGCCCCGTACACGTGCGCACTGCACTAAAGTGCCCGCTCATGTGCGCGGCGCACTGATGTGCGATAGAGGCGTGGAAAAGCTCCCGGAGGGCGGAGGAAGGCTCCCCAGGGGCAGAGAGACGGGGTCAATGGGTGGAGAGTGGGAGGGGAGAGGCTCCCCGCACACGAGCGGGGCTGAAATTCAAGCCAAAATATAACGATAGTGAAAACCTTGCGGTAGAGCCGATTTAAAGGGAAGAGAAACCATTTCTGTCAGCAATGTACAGCAAAACCAGGGAAACCTACAAAAAGTGAGCAGTATGATACATGTGCACGGAACAAAAGGGCAAATAAACATTAAAAATGACCCCAACAAAATATAAAAAAATCATAAGCATAGAAACATGATGACAGAAAAAGACCACAAGGCCCATCTAGTCTGTCCTTCCATAACAACTACAACAGTCCACTTTTTACCTTTAGAGATCCTCTGTGTTGGTCCCATGCTTTTTTGAATTCAGTTACTGTCCTCATCTCTACCACCTCCACTGGAGACTATTCCACGGATCCACTACTCTTTCCGTAAAGAAATATTTCCGCATATCACTCCTGAATCTATCTCCCTTCACCCTCATCCCATGTCCCCTCGTAGCAGAACTTGCTTTCAATTGAAAGAGGCTCTCTCCCTGAACATTTATGCCACAGAGGTATTTAAACATCTCAATCATATCACCTCTATCCCGCCTTTCCTCTAAGGTGTACATATTAAGATCCTTAAGTCTGTCCTCATATGCTTTATAATGAAGCCCATTAATCATTTTAGTAGCAACCCTCTGCACCGACTCCATCCTGTTCACATCCTTTTGAAGGTGCGGTCTCCAGAATTGCACACCATACTCCAAATGAGGTCGCACCAAAGACTTATACAGAGGCATTATCACCTCCTTTTTTCTGCTAGCCAATTCCTCTCCGTATGCACCCAAGCATCCTTCTAGCTTTTGCCGTCGCCTTTTCTACCTGTTTAGCTACTTTAAGATCATCAGACACAACCACGCCTAGGTCCCGCTCTTCTTTAGTGGACAAAAGTACTTCACCTCCTATACTGTATTGCTCCCTTGGATTGCTGCAGCCCAAATGCATGACCTTACATTTTTTAACATTAAATCCCAGCTGCCAAATTCTAGACCATTCTTCAAGCTTAGCTAGATCCCTCCTCATGTTATCTACACCTTCCTGGGTGTCTACTCTATTGCAGATTTTGGTATCATCCGCAAAGAGGCAAACCTTACCCGACAGCCCTTCCGCTATATCAGTAACAAAGATGTTAAAAAGAATCGGACCAAGGACAGATCCCTGGGGCACACCACTGGTAACATCCTTCTCCTCAGAGTGAGCTCCATTTACTTGTACTCTTTGTCACCTTCCACCCAACCAATTTCTAACCCAAGCAGTAACTTTAGGGTCCATCCCTAGGGTGCTCAGTTTGTTTATAAGTCGCCTGTGAGGAACAGTTTCAAAGGCTTTACTGAAATCTAAATACACCACATCTAGAGCTCTCCCTCGGTCCAACTCCCTGGTCACCCAGTCAAAGAAATCAATCAGATTTGTCTGACAAGACCTGCCTCTGGTGAATCCATGCTGCCTCGGATCCTGTAATCCGCCGGACTCCAGAAACCTCACTATTTTCTCTTTTAGCAGCGTTTCCAATAATTTACTCACCACCGCAGTTAAACTAACTAACCGGCCTGTAGTTTTCAACCACATCCTTACTTCCACTTTTGTGTAAAGGCACCACATGAGCCTCTCTCCAGTCCTTTGGCACCACTCCCGACTCCAACGAGGCATTGAAAAGGTCAGTCAGTGGAGTTGCTAGAACGTCCCCAAGTTCCCTCAGTATTCTAGGGTGTATCCCATCCGGTCCCATCGCTTTGTCTACTTTAAGTTGAGCTAGTTTCTCACGAACACAGTCTTCTGAAAATTGTTCAAGATGTCCCTCGCTTCTGTTCTTATTTGTGGGTGTTTTCTGAGGTCCTGCTCCTGGTTCTTCATCTGTGAACACAGAACAAAAATATTCGTTAAGCAATTCCGCTTTATCCTTATCAGCTTCTACATATTCCCCCCCTGCACCCTTGAGTCTGACAATACCACTTTTGCCCTTCCTCTTTTCACTAATATATCTGAAAAATGTCTTATCCCCCCATTTTATTGCATTGGCTATTTCCTCCTCCTTTTGAATCTTTGCCTTCTTGACTACTTTGTTAGCTTCTCTAAGTTTTTCCAAATACAGATGCCTGTCTTCCTCTCTCTGTGATCTCTTGTATTTCATGAAGGCCTCCCTCAGCTACTTCCTTCGAAAACCATAGCGATCTCCTGTTCCTTTTGCCTTTATTTACCATTTTAACAAAAAGGTTGGTTGCCTTTAAAATACCCCCTTTCAGTTTTGCCCACTGTTTTTCTACATCCCCCAGCTGTTCCCATCCCACTAACGACTCCCTGAGGTATTGGCCCATTTTCGCAAAGTTAGTCTTCCTAAAGTCTAAGATCTTCACCATGGAATGGATTCTAACAGCCCTAGTCCTAATACTGAACCACATCATCTGGTGATCACTGGATGCAAAATGATCTCCCACTACAACATCAGAAACACTTTCACCATTGGTAAGCACCAAGTCCAGTATGGCCCCTTCACGTGTGGGGTCTGTTACCAATTGCCTGAATAGTTCTCCCTGTAGAGAATCCAGGATCTCCTTACTTCTAGATGATACTGCAGCAGGAATGTGCCAATCAACATCTGGCATATTGAAATCTCCTAGCAGTAGCACTTCCCCTTTCCTAGCAATGCTGCGTATGTCTTCAATTAACTCTCTGTCCACCTCTTCCTCTTGTGAGGGAGGTCTGTATATCACACCAATGCAAATAGATTTCTCTTTCCCTCTTTCTAGTTTAATCCACAATGCCTCCTCTCTCCCTTTTAAGCTCTGTAATTCCAAAGTTTTAATAGTAGTTTTTACATATAGTGCCACTCCTCCTCCTCCCCTTCTTCCTACCCTGTCCTTTCTGAATAAAGTATAGCCAGGTATAGTTACATCCCAGTCATGGTTTTCTGTGAACCATGTTTCTGTAACTGCCACTAAATCCAAGTCAGCCACTCCCACCAAAGTTTCAACTTCAGGGATCTTATTTCTCATGCTACGGGCATTAATACACACTGCTTTCCATATGTTACCCCTGTTACCCATTTCCATAAAGGTATTTAATGTATCACCTACCTGGGGGCTTTCACTTACCTGGGGGCTTTCTTCACCCATCCCCAACGAATCTAGTTTAAAGCCCTCTTCAGTAGATTAGCCATTCTACTACCAAAGATGCGTTGACCTTTCTTGGACAGATGGATGCCATCTCTGCTCTGCAACCCTTGGAACAGCATCCCATGGTCTAGGAAACCAAAACGCTCTCGAAGACACCATCCACGCAGCCATGCATTCATCTCCAGGATGCGAGCCTCTCTGCCTTGGCCTTTACCCTCAACAGGGAGGATTGAAGAGAACACCACCTGTGCACCTACCTGCTTCACCCTCTGTCCCAGAGCCATGAAGTCACTTTTGATACGTTCCGAGGTATACCTGGCAGTATCATTTGTTCCAACATGGATTAGCAACATTGGGTAATAGTCAGTGGGCTTGATGAGTCTCGGCAAACTCTCCGTAACATCTTGGATCTTGGCACCAGGCAGACAGCATACCTCTCTGGACATCAAGTCTGGTCGGCAGATGGACGCCTCAGTACCCTCAGAAGAGAGTCTCCAACCACCACTACCCTTCGTTTCCTTCTGGTCACTGATTCTGCAACTATGGGGTACTTGAACTCTGGTTCTTCCCTTTCCAGGGATGCTTTCACCTCCTCCACTTCCAGGGCTGCATAATGGTTCTTCAATTCAAGGGCTGGAGAAGTTGGATTGGTGATTTTGCAGGCTCTGGTGACTTTTGTCCAACCATCGACATTCTGTTGGCACCCATCTTCTCCTGTGCTGGAGAGCCTGGTTGCTGCAAGAAGTATCTCATCAATGTACTTCTCACTGTCTTGAATGCTCCTCAGCCTCGCCACCTCCTCTCTGAGTTCCTCCACTTGTTTCCTCAGAGCTTCAGCATGCAGGCACCCTGCACATGGAACCGGTTCCTCAACTGGCATTAGGACCTCTGTCTGGACCGAGACAGAAGCTGTAACGGGGGCAACAGCTTTAGCAATACGATTTTTCCCAGCCATTGTCCTGTTTGTGGAGCTTAGGTATTGTTTGATGTGTGGAGCAAGCTGGGCAATAGTGATAGTAATGGGAAACATCAAAAAACACTCCCAAGAAAGCCCCAAAAAATAAATATGAATTTTAGAAGGGTCTACGCTCCGTCCCCATACAAGGTGAATGATCCCACAGTGAAATAGCACTGATCAGGGTTACGTCCTCCATTGGACAGGTTTCCTATGCCATGCCCATGTTCCACAGCAGCAGCAGGGCATGTCGGAATGGGCAACTGGACAGATGCTGGGAAAGGGGATACAGAGGGCTGCAGGCGGCACATGCTGTGGTGCAGCTGGGGCACAGTGCGGACTAGGCAGATGCCTAGGTGGCACCTAGGAATGCTGAAACTGTACAGCAGCCAGACAGCAACTGATGAGGGCCCAACATGGACATGAGCGTGTCTATCACAGTGTCACAGGGGATAGTACCCAGCAGGTACCTCCAAGGGCACAGAACAGTGGCAGGCGGTGATTGGGGGACGTGCGGACAGATATGCAGGCACCCCTACCCCAGAACACGCACCATAGGCAGCCGCCTACCCGCACACAGGATGGCCTGAGACTGCATACCACCAGCACCACCAGCAGAAGGGCATATCAGCATGGTGGCACAGAGGTACTGGAGGTGGAGGGGGGCAGTGGCAGCTGCCCAGAGCAGACCATGGCCTAGCCCTGTGTAGGTGGGAGCAATGCACTGCAACAGACAGGCCCTGCTGGACAAACAGTCATGGTATCATCAGGGCATGCACTGTCTCTGTGGCAACACAGTGGTGCAGTGCACACAACCAGTGTGTTTGGAGACAGAAGGTCACAGGTTCAAGCCCCAGCTGGTGCTCCTGCCAATCCAGTCCCCATATTTTTTACCCACAACTATATCGTGATAGTAAAGATGAACCTTTATTGCAGAGAACATAAGCATGGCTCAAACACCTCTATTTTACACTACAGAGCACAGACACCAGAAACGTGCACATTACCTAGAGAAGATTCCCCCAAATGCAGTCCTGGAGGGCCACAAATCCTTCAGGGTGTATGCTGTCTCCAATCTAAGGATGGAGCGGTACTGGTGGTGGAGGTGGCAGCAGCTGGTGGCAACAGCAGACCATGGCCTAGCCCTGTCCAGGTGGGTGCCGTGCACTGCAACAAACAGGCCCTGTCGGATGTACAGTCATGGACTCCCCAGGGAATGCAGCATATCTGTGGCAACAAGGTGGTGCAGTGCACACAGACAATGTGTGCAAGAACAGAAGGTCACAGGTTCAAAGCCCAGCTGGGGCTACTGCCAATCCAGTCCACATATTTTTCCCACAACTAAACCATGATAGTAAGGACAAACCTTTATTGCAGAGAACATACGCATGGTTAATACGCCTATATTTTACCCCACCGAGCACAGACACCATAAACAGCCGCATTACCTAGAGCAGAGTCTCCCAAATGCAGTCCTGGAGGGCCAAACACCATTTAGGTTCCATGCTGCCTCTAATAAAGATGCCTGTGCTGCATATCTATGCACCACCCCCATGGTATGCAGATGTATCTCATGCATGTTCATGAGGGACAGCATGAAAACCCGAACAGTGTTTGGCACACCAGGACTGGAGTTGGGAACCTCTGCCGTAAAGCAGCAGCCAACAGGGGCAGACACACCCACACCCACACCCACAGGCCCCATTGGCCAATGCCTCCTGGAGAGGCAGGACATTGGGCCCTGCGTGCATCTCCCAATACTAGCACTTGCATACCTTAGCAATGCCACCCTACACCTGGGTATACGGTACACCTGGGTATACGGTACAAATGTTTGCTATGATTACTGGCAGATAGCATAAGAACATAAGACGGTCCCTGCTCTTAGAACATAAGACATGCCATACTGGGTCAGACCGAGGTCCATCAAGCCCAGTATCCTGTTTCCAACAGTGGCCAATCTAGGTCCTACGTACCTAGCAATATCCCCAAAAGACACAGGTTCCATAATGCTTGTACTGGGTCAAGCATTGATATCCTGGGTCCCTTTTTAATAGTGGTTTATGGACCTTTCCTCCAGGAACTTGTCCAAACCTTTTTTAAACCCAGCTATACTAACAGCCCTTACTACATCCTCCGGTAACAGATTCCAGAGTTTGATTACACGTTGAGTGAAAAATATTTTCTCTTATTTGTCTTAAATAGTTTACCCTGTAGCTTCATTACATGTCCCCTAGTCTTTCTATATTCTGATAGCGTAAACAATTGATCCACGTTTATCCGTTCCACTCCATTCATTAATTTATAGACCTCTATCATATCTCCCCTCAGCCGTCTCTTTTCCAGGTTAAAGAGCCCTAACCTTTTTAGCCTCTCTTCATAGGAGTAGCCTTCCATCCCCTTCACCAATTTGGTGGCTCTTCTCTGTACTTTTTCTAATAACGCTATGTCCTTTTTAAGATACGGCGACCAGAATTGCACACAATACTCAAGGTGCGGTCGTACCATGGAGCGATACAGAGGCATTATAATATCCTTCGTTTTATTCTCCATCCCTTTCTTTATGATACCTAGCATTCTATTTGCTGTCTTGGCCGCCGCTGCACACTGGGCGGAGGGTTTTAACAAGTTATCCACGATGACTTCTAAGTCCTTTTCCTGGGTGGTGGTTTCTAATGTGGAGCCTTGCATCGTGTAACTATAGTGTGGGTTGTTCTTTCCTATGTGCATAACTTTGTATTTGTCCACGTTAAATTTCATCTGCCATTTGGATGCCCAGTCTTCCAATTTATCCAGATCCTCCTGCAGTTTTCCACAATCCTCTTGGGTTTTAACAACTTTAAACAGTTTTGTGCCATCTGCAAATTTGATAACCTCACTAGTTATTCCCTTTTCCAGGTCATTTATGAATATGTCAAAAAGTAGCGGACCCAGTACAGATCCCTGGGGTACTCCACTATTCACTTTTTTCCATTGGGAATATTGGCCATTTAGCCCTACCCTCTGCTTTCTATCTTTTAACCAGTTCCCGATCCACAATAGTACACTGCCTCCTATCCCAATTCCTACGTTAAGCACAGTTTGCTGACTGAGCTCCATCATAACAACCTTTCTGATGTCTGTGGTGTGTGCTTCAGGTCTGGTCTCTGACAGTGTTTATCACCCTAGGGAGTGACCCCCAACAGTATTGCGTACCATATCCATGCCTGTACTGTGCCCAGGACTGATATGGTGGCTAGGGCTGCTAAACTCCTCTATAGTAGCACAATGCTGGCATAGGTGTGGGTGTGTGTGTCTGTCTATCCAGTGTGTGGTGGCTGCAAACACCCTCCACAGCCCACACTGCCAGCACTGTTGCCAGTATTGGCCTGCCAATGTGCATAATGAGGAGCAAGGTACCATGGTTATAGCCCGGACAGGGTGGCCTGGCCAGGATGCATCTGCACAGGGCATAGGGCACTGGCTGGGACATTTTAGTGCCCGGCCACCACCTACACAGACAGGGTGGCCTCAGCATGTCCTGCTGGGAGATCACTCTCACCCTGACTGTGCAGTCACCACAGCATGGCTAGGCACCCCCATAGTGCTATATAGCATTTTTTTCATGTGATATTTATGGGTTTCCTTTTGGGGTCCAGTCACTGACTTATCTGCTTGTTGTGTATGCTGACATCCCAGTTCTGGGTGCATGCATTTCCACCAGGAACATGCACTATGGACTAGCTAGCAGACTGTTTGCAGCTGATATGTGTCTTGATGGAGTGCCTTGCAGGGTGCAGCGGCTGAAGGCTTGCTGCAAGAGAATATCAGATAGTGGTGGGGTGCAGCTTAGCATATCCAGGCCTAATGTCTGTCTGCTATTGCGTTATGGATGTGTACAGAGCTGCATTGACTGCCCTGTAGGGTGTCTGTTCTCCAGCAGGACCGGGGTTGATGTCCCGTCTACTGCCACCATTGCAGGGAGGTAGAATGTGGATCTGTTGATGGGAGACACTGTTTACCACCCTCAGCACTGGAGGAGGAGGGTGGTGGTACATAGCCCTCTTAGGGGTCCATAGGAGCTACACCTGACTGAGACAGACAGATATACCCAAGGTGTTTCTGCAGAAACTAACTACCTCACACATTAGCACTGCTGAGGACCTGCAGCATGGTCTATTTCTGCCATGGAAGGTGCTGTGGACCTGGTGCTGGGCGCCCCACTGCACACTCAGGGTGAGCACAGTACCTGCACAATGTGACGGTGTGTAGCTACTCTGTGCCAGTAACACACACGGTCAGTACCCCCTACCAGGCCGAGGTGCTGTGGGGGTTCACATGGTCAGTTCCCCCTACCAGGCCGAGGTGCTGTGGGGGTGCATACCCCATCTTGTGTTTATCTGTGGACAGCTGATTTGCATGTGCAGTGCATCATGGGTACGGGTGTGCTAACCCTATCCTGGTGACCACAGCAGACTGTCTGTGTGGTGACATGCAGTCCCTCTGCAGCCAGCCAGGGGCTTACTAGCAGCTATAGAGCTGTAGCCCAATGGTTACTTCACTGCATGTGGAGCCAGAGGTCATGGGTTCCAACCCACATTGGGGTTACTTGATAGGGCTGCCCAAAGCATTATCTCTTTTTATTGTACATTATTGCTGCCAGCAAAAACACTCTCTGTGTACTGTACCCATAAGGTGCCTCAGAGGGTGCTTTATAGGGCACCCTATAGGGCACCTTATGGTTACCGTCTATATAAGGTGCACTATACGTTATCCTGTGGAGCGACTTATAGGGTGCCCTATAGGGGACATTTTAGGGTGCCGTGGCGGACAGTGCACTTTATAATGTGCCCTATGGAGTGCCTTATAGGGTGCCTTATGCGGCACCTTCAGTTACGGCACGTGAGGGCGTGTTTGCTGGCAGCAATTAATAAAATACAAATGAAGTGCTGCAAGAAACAATATGTACATTGCAAAGCTGATGCCTCAGCCAGCCTTACGTATTAGGCACACTGGGGAACAAACTCATGACCCCTGTATCAGCAGTCAGTGCCTTAACCATTGTGCTACACTGCTGTTCCTCCTTGCATGTTAGCGCACCTACTGCAGATTTCCATGTGTTTAAATGCACAGTGGTGCCATCAAACACAGTGCTATGACCTTGCTGTGCCTCATAGGGCACCCTATATGGCGCCCTATAGGCCACCCTTTCAGCAACATTGTAGGGTGCCGTGGCGGACAGTGCACTTTAGAATGTGCCCTCTGGGGTACCCTATGAGGCGCCTTATGCAGCACCTTATATTACAATACTTTGAGGGTGTGTTTGCTGGCAGCACTAATTAGAAAAAAAATAAAATGCCCCCTAAAGCACTATTACCTATAACAGGTAATGCCTCAGCCAGCCTTCTTCATTAGGCACAGTGGGGGATTGAACCCATGACTCCTGCATTATTGGTCAGTGTCTTAACCATTGTGCTCCACTGCTGCTCCTCCTTGCATGTCAGCGCACCTACTTATGATTTTCATTCCTTAAACTGCACAGTGTTGCCATCAAAAACAGTGCTGTGACCTTGCGGTACCTCATACGGCACCCTATAAAGCGCCCTATAAGCAACATTATAGGGTGCCTTGGCGGACAGTGCACTTTAAAATGTGACTTATGGGGCGCCTTATGTTAACACGCTTTGAGAGTGCGTTTGCTAGTAGAGATAATTAAAATAAAAATAAAATGCCTCCTAAAGCAATCTTCCCCATAATAGGTAATGTCTCAGCCAGCCTTTTTCATTGGGCACAGTGGGGGATTGAACCCATGATCTCTGTACCATTGGTCAGTGTCTTAACCATTGTACCGTGGCTCTGTCCCTGTGCTTGTACATCAGCGCGCCACTTCTGCTTCCCGTGCAACTTTCTCATGCGCTAATGTGCGGGGCGCACATGAGCGCAGCGCACATTAGCGCATGATTAATCCCGGTTTTGCTTTTTTCTGACTGAAACGCCCACTCCTTATATGGCATCCGCACACTAGCGCGGCGCGCACCCTAACGGGGTTTTAGTAAACATACCCCTTAGTTTCCAGGTCATAACCATAAACCCATGATTCATCACCAGTAATAATCTTTTTGATGAAATTTGAGTCATTTTCAACACATTCCAACAACTCCCTGGCTGCAGACAGTTGAAGTTTGTTTTGGTAAGGGGACAGGAGTTTCGGCAGTAATTTTGCAGACACACGTCTCATCCCCAAATCAACAGTAAGAATTAACTGTACCGAACCAAAACTGATTCCATGTTCTCAGGAAGCTCCCTGATGGTCAATCAATGATTTGAACGTATTGCGGCACACACTACTTCAACTTTGTCTTCATTCCTGTTCGTGGATGGCCTTCCAGAACATTCATCACTGTCAACACTTTGGTGGCCCTCTTTGAAACATCTGTACTAGTCATAAACTCGAGCACAACGCATGCATTCATTGCCATACACTTGCTGTAACTTATAAGTCTTTTTGCACGAATCTCCAACTTTCTGGCAGAATTTAATGCAAATTTGCTGTTTGATTTTTTCACTCATCTTCTTTTACACGATAGCAAACATCATGTGATCAAAAAACATACAGGTGTGCTGCAGCCATGCTACACTCTGCACATGTAGAGCACATTACTAGATCACTACATGCTTAATAGCATCATTGTGCGATGTATTGTTATATAGCTACACAACAAGTCTCGATACCTTTTGATCAAAGGGACTGCTTTTCTTTATGAAATACTAGTGCAAGTGGTAGAAAGCATGTCTTGAATTTGGATCTGATCACTTACACCCGTTTGCGAGCAGGGGTAAATGATTGCACGTCCTTTACACATCCTCATGCATCGATTAAAGTATTTTATACGTGTAAGTACAAACTCCGTTCATGTTTCTTCTAAATGCCGTCGCTGTGCATGCTCCCAGTAAACGCATGTGCCATCAAATCAAATTTGTAAGAGGTCAAGCATGTAAAAATGACTAGAATAGCTGCGAAATAGGTGCCTCACTTCCTCATGTCTTAATGTTCCTATAGCCCTCAGGATTCAAGGATATGGGATTCCCGAGGAGATGGAAGTATATGTATACAAAAGGGTTTGCCGTGTGTCTGAATAGGCATAACAGACGGTATAAAGCTGTTGGCCCAATCTGCAAAAGAAGTAAAACTAGGTACAGAATAGGATACGTCAGATGGGATGCAAGATAGAGAGGGAAATTTTATAACCAGGCACCTAAGCGGGGAAGTCACATGGGTGTATATTGTATGTTGGACCTATTTTTATAAAGGGAACATATGTGCCTATGTGCCTTACAAAATAACCCACACCAAAGCCAAAGTAATCAATGTCAGCATCTACTGGGAGAAATTGGCCAATATACATGTATTTGATTAAATAAATGCATAAATTCCATCCATTCTGACTTATTGCCAAATTACAAGTATTGATGTTTTACCCTCTGCAATTTAAAGCTAATATCATCTAAGCCCCAGTCTGTTCAAGTTTGATATATTAGGGGAAGGGCAGGACTTACGCTCTATTTCTAAACTTGTTACTATCTTAAACCAATATTATGTGTCTTGTACCCAAGATTTCTTCTTCTTAGCTCATTGTATTACAAGCCTCCCCCACACCACTACTTTAACCAAAAGTGTGTCGGCAGAGGCGGAAATGGCACGCAGTAAGAGAGACAAACCACGATGCAATATTGGTAAGTATTGCGTTGTGGTTTGGGAGCCATTGCCGCCACTACAGACCCTGGAGAGGGGTGACTGCAGTGACAATCAGGGCGGCTGGATGGAGGGCCCGCCTAGTGTACTTCCAATCCTTGCACTGGCCCTGAAATCATTTGTAATGCTATCTGATGGAGGGAAAGAAGGAGGCTGCTTCATATGCTTTTTCGTTTTTATTAAAATGTGAAAACATTCTATGTGTTTCAAAACCGCTTCTAGAGGAAGTAAGGGGAACTGCTCCAGTTGTGCCTGAGGCCCATCTCAAGCAGGAGTGGGAGTCTGAGAGCTGCCCATCTGAATACAATGTGCACATGCATTGGGGTGAAAACATATTTGCAAGCAGGTCTGCATTTAGAATTCAGTATTCAAAAGCATTTCTGTGGTCAGCGATGGCGCCAAGTGCAGGAATGCTTTTTTCTAAAAAAAAAAGCCTCAACAGCAGCTCTACGTTGTACATCCAGAAAAGGGGATAGGGCAGGCCAAGGGTAAGACAGAACCTTATATGTTCATGGTGACGTGTGATGCTTCCAGGTGCTGACACATAAATAGCAGGTATCACATTTAAATGTACAGCTGGCTATTAAATATTATATGTGGATTTTCAGCAACACTGAGACTCATAAATCTGCAGCTGAAAATGTACACAGCTTCAAATGGAGGAGTAGCCTAGTGCTTAGCACAGCGGCTTGGTAAGCAAAAGACCTGGCTTGCCTTGAGCAAGTCACTTTGCCCTCTATTGCCTCAGAAGAAAGATCAGCCAATCTATTTCTGGTCAGACCCGACCAAGAAAACCCAGGGGCTGCTGGGTCGGCATTGACTCAACTGCACACATTGCATCTTGCAAATGACCTGTTATATGTTCAGAAATGAATGGCAGTTGCGGCACTGAATATTGACCTTCTAGAGTCTACAGTGGCCCATTCATCGATGCACTCTAAATATCTTTCATAAAACCATGAATAATGCAATTTTTTGACAGATATCTCCACCTTTCACCACAGCTACCTAACTGGGTTTCTCTTGAGGTTCCCAGATGTCAAAAACATTTGGGGCAAAACGAGTCCTAAGTTTATTTTTGACCAGAAGAGATGTATAGAACAGTGAGCCAACACCAAGGATAGCTTTCTGTAGATGCTTCTATGTAAAATTAACTTAGCATTCTAAGGAATCAGTAATCATCACAAGCAGAATGCACATAAACAGCCACCTGTGGACGGAGTGGAAGGTGTGACTGGAAAAAATTGTAAGCTCCTTTTAAAGAATCCATTGAGACCAATTATAAATTTCCTGAATTCTCCTTTCTTTCTCGTTATAAACAGGGACAGGTTACCTCAGGCCGGAAGGTTGTGGGTTCAATTCCCACATGGGGACAAGCAACTTCAGGCCGGAGGGACTGGGGTCTCTAGTCCCATGGTCGCTCCTTGTGGCCTTGGGCAAGCCACTTAACCCTCCATTGCCTCAGGTACACTTAGGGGCATGTTTACTAAAGTCCGTAAATTTGCGCGCCGCAAAATAGCGCACGGCAATGCGCCACTGAAACGCGCATAAACGCGTTTAAACGCCCCGCACACGTGCGTGTCACCCCCGCACAGGTACGCGGCACACCAACGGGCCCCGTACAAGTGCAGGCCCGCAAATGTCCGATAGAGGCGTGGAACGGCTAAAGGAGGGCAGAGGAAGGCTCCGGAGGGGCGGAGGGACGGGGTCAATGGGTGGAGAGTGGGAGGGGAGAGGGTCCCCGCACAGTATCGGGCCCGAATTTGCATGTAAAAACTACCGCGAGTGAAACACTCGCGGTAGAAAGCATTTAAAGGGAAGAGAAACCATTTCCGTCAGCAATGTACAGGAAAACCGGGGAAACCAGCAAAACGTGAGCAGTGTGATACATGTGCACAGCACAAAAGTGCACATAAAAATAGGAAATGACCACAACAGAACTATTAAAAATAGTAATTCAGCTGGGGAACAGTTATAGTGATGGGCAAATACAGAAAACACACCCAACAAAGCTCCAGAAAAAAAAATGAATTTTGGAAGGGTTTACGGAGCGGAGACTCTTCCAAACAACATTTCCTGTTGTGGAGCTGTCCTGGGAGTGTTTGCTATGGTTGCCCATTAATATCACTGTTGCCCAGCGTGGTGATATTGTTTCCCCCAGTTCCCGTGGTCATTTCCGTGGTTTATGTGCACGTTTGTCACCAGACACGGTGCATATGCCCACAGCGTAGAGCAGGGTTTGTGACTCCATCCTGCCAGGCTCACTACCTCCAGGGGCTGCACTGTCTCTGTGGCTGTAGTGTGGTGCAGCGGACAGAGTCAGTACCTCTAGGACCAGAGAGTCAGAGGTTCAAAGCCCAGCTGGGGCACTTGCCAGCCCAGTCCCTATATTTTACCCACCACTAAACACAGATAGCGCAGACACCCCTGTATTGCAGGGGACATAAGCATGGGGAAAACACCCATAATTTACCCAACAATGCACACACACCACAACAATGGGCATTACCCACAGCCAAGTACCCCAAATGCAGTCCTGTACTGCCACATTCCAATCAGGTCACCTGCTTCTTATGGGAGGAGCTCATGCCAGCATGTTGGCGGACGAGTACATGTGGTGCAGGGGGCAGTGGCTGCTAGCAACAGAAGACAGAGGCCTAGCCATGTGCAGGCTGCCACCGTCCACTGCAACAGACTGCAACAGCCGGATCCACAGTCATGGACATGCCAGGGAATCCACCCAATCTGTGGCTACACAGTGGTGCAGTGCACGCAGACACTGCATGCAAGAGCAGAAGGTCACAGGTTCAAAGCCCAACTGGGGCAACTGCCAATCTTGCCCACATATTTTTCCCCCAAGTAAACAGTGATAGTAAGGGCACACCTTTCCTGGCGAGGACATATGCAATGGCAATACGTCTATCTTTTACCCCACTGAGCAAAGACACCATGAACAGGGCCAGTACCCAGAGCAGAATCACCCAAATGCAGTCCTGGTGGGGCACACACCAGTCAGGTTCCATGATGCCACTCATACAAATGCCTGTGCTGTATATCTATGCACCACACCCATGGTATGTAGATGTAGCTCATGCATATCCATGAGGGTCAGCAGGAAAACCAGAACAGTGTGATGCAAACCTGGACTGGAGTTGGGAATCTGTGCCGTAAAGCAGCAGCCATCAAGGGCAGACACACCCACACCCACAGGCCTCATTGGCCAATGTCTCCTGGAGGCATGCATCTCCCAAAACTAGCACTTGCATAACTTATCAATGTCACCCTACACCTGAGGTATATGGTACACAGCTCTGAGACGTTTGCTCGGAGCACAGGCAGCTAGATATCCATACATTACGCACATACTGCTAGTTGACCCCATCCGAACAATCTGTTAGGTGTTTGCGGTGCATGCTCCAGGCCTGGCCTCTGACGGTGTTTACCACCCTGGGGAGTGACCCCCAGCTGTACTGCGTACCATATCTATGCCTTGCCGTGCTCAGGACCGGTTTGGTGGGCAAGGCTAATTACTTCCTCAATAGTAGCACCATGATGGCATAGGTGTGGAAGTGTGTGTCTGGCTATACAGTGGGTGTTGGCTGCAAGCCCCTTCCACAGCCCACACTGCCAGCACTGTTGCCTGTATTGGCCTGCCAATGTGCATAATGAGGTGCAAGGTACCATGGGTATAGTCAGGACAGGGTAGCCTGGCCAGGATGCATCTGCACCGGGCATAGGGCACTGGCAGGGACATTGTAGTGTCCGGCCACCACCTACACAGACAGGGTGGCCAAAGCATGTCCTTCTGGGAGATCACGCTCACCCTGACTGTGCAGTGACCACAGCATGGCTAGGCACCCCCATAGTGCTATACAGTATTTCTCTCATGTGATAGATATGGGTTTCTATTTGGGGCTCAGTCACTGATTTATCTGCTTGCTGTGTATGCTGGCAGACCAGTTCTGGGTGCATGTGTCTCCATTGGGAACATGCACTATGGACTAACCAGCAGACTGTTTGTAGCTGGTATGTGTCTTGCTGGAATGGCTTGCAGGGTGCAGTGGCTGTTGGCTTGCTGCAGGGGAATATCTGGTGGTGGGGTGCAGCTTACCTTATCCTGGTCCTATGTCTGTCTGCTGTTGGGGTGGGGTGGGGTGGGGTGGGGGTGGTGTTCATTCCTCAGCAGGACTGGGGTTGATGTTGCCCTCTACTGCTGCCTTTGCAGGTAGGTACAGTGTGGATCTCTTGATGGGGGACCATGTTTGCTGCTTGGGGGGGGGTGCTGAGCCTGACTGGGATATCCATGGTGTTTGTGCAGAAACTAGCTATCTTACACATTAACACTGCTTTGAAACTCCTGCTTGGCCTCCATCAGCCATGGAAGGTGTTGTGGACCTGGTCCTGGGCGCCTCATTGCACACTCAGGGTGAGCACAGAACCCACACGATGTAACGGTGTGTAGCTACTCTGTGCCAGTAAAACACCCGGTCAGTGCCCCCTACCAGGCCGAGGTGCTGTGTGGGTGCACCCGGTCACTCCCCCCAACAGGGCCGATGTGCTGTGGGGGTGCATTACCCATCTTGTGTCCATCTGTGGACAGCTAATTTGCATGTGCAGTGCATCATGGGTACGTGTGGCCTAACGCTAACCCTATCCTGTTTACACCGGCAGACTGTCTGTGAGGTGACGTGCAGGCTATCTGCAGCCAGCCAGGGGCTTGCTTACAGCTATGGAGTTGTAGCCCAATGGTTACATCACTCCCTGTGCAGCCAGAGGTCATGGGTTCAAACCCACAGTGGGGTTCTGTGATAGGGGTGTCCACAGCATCTTTTTAATTTACTGTACATATGTTGCTGCCAGCAATAACACCCTGAGCATACTGTACCCATAAGGTGCCTCTGAAGGCGCTTTATGGGGCGCCGTATACGGCACTTTATGGTTGCCATCCATATAGGGTGCACTATACATTATCCTGTGTCGCAACATACATGCTGCCCTATAGGGGACATTCTAGGGTGCCTTGGCGGACGGTGCACTGTCACATGTGCCTTATGGGCTGCCTTATGTTAACATGCTGTGAGCGTGCGTTTTCTAGTTGTTATCACAAAATAAAATTAGTGGGCCTCCTACAGCACTCCACAACATAAAACATACTGCCTCTGCTAGTCTTTTTCAATGGGCACTGTGGGGAATTGAACCCATGATGCCTGCATGAGTGATCAGTGTCTTAACCATTGTGCTATGGCTCCATTCCTGCTATTTGCACATCAGCGCGCCACTTATCCCTCCCACTATTGGGCTGCCCCCTCACACATCAGTGCGACGCCTTCTGCCCACAGGCTCGCTGCCTTCTGTTGCCCCATTTTATCAGCGCGCCGCCATCTGCCGCCCACAATGAACAGTGCGCCGCCTCATGCCGTATAAAAAAAGAGTGCGCCGCCTTCTGCCGCCCATAATCAATATACCTCCTACACCACTTTTGCCCATAAAAGTCGATGCCTCAGCTGTTCTTTTTCATTGAGCGCAATGGGGGTTTGAACCCTGCACCATAGGTCAGTGTCTTCACCGTTGTACTACGGCTCTGTTGTTTGGTTACGCAGCAGCGCCCCGCTTAGCCTTCCCACGCGCTAATGTGGGCCCCGCACATTTGCGTGACGCACACACGTACGGTCGGTTTTTTTCTTTTTTCTGCCTGAACCGCCCACTCCTTATATGGCACATGCACACTAACGGGGACCCGCACAGCAACGGAGTTTAGTAAACATACCCCTTAGATTGTGAGCCCTTAGGGGACAAGGGAATAAAAAGTACCTGTTAGCATACATGTAAACCGCACTGATTCTAAATAGCGCAGTATAAAAAAGAAATAAAAAAATAAAAGAAAGAAAGAAAGAAAAAAGGTAAGGGGGGGGGGGGCGGAAATGGTGGTTCAACGATGAGAAACATGTTTTCACAAAGTAATCTACCTACTGCTTTTTTTAAAACAGGCAAAAGTTCTTATGAAAAAACAGCAGTGCAGACACTAAAATGCCTACTTCTCTGGTCTTGCACAAATATGAAAGTACTAAGTCTGACGAGTCTATCATAAAAATCAGTTATTGACGGTGAAGACTAACACAGAATGGCTAGAGACGTTCAATGTCCTTTAAACAGCTCTCTCAGCTTGGCTGATAAAAAAATTGGTCACACTGATATGTTGCCTATACATAATAATGTAGTAGATAATGACACATAAAGACCAGTTGGCCCATCTGATCTACCTAGTGAAAAAATTTGTGATGTACTAACCTTTTGCTGCCCTCCCCAGAAGATGAACTGCTAGGTGACTCACTGCGACTAAGAAAGAATGCTGTACATTCTTCAAAAAAGAAAATAACGTTCTTATTAAGCTATTTTTGCCCTGGTGTAGAGTTCGACACATGCTTGTTCCCTTCTTGGGGGCACTCTAATGCCTCCTAGAGCCTATTACGCTCCATACTGGATCACACCAAAGATCCATCAAGACCAATAAACTGTTTCTAACAGTTGCCAATCCAAGTTACAAGAATCTGACCAAATCCCTAAATGGAAGCTAGATTCCAGGCTTCTGTGTGCTCAACCTCTATAGCTCCTTGAGAGGCTCAGTGGAAAATGATGACCTCCTTTTGGAGTGTACACTGCTATGTTTTAGTGCTACTAAACTGAGGGCTGAGGGTACTTCCACTTGGACAAAATTTGAGTGAGCCCACGTGAGGTGCTTCCATCAGCTTGAATCTTTCAACTGCAATCATAACCTCTAGTTTTAAATTCTGCTCAAATTATTTTTATCAGTTGTATTAAATGAACTAACAAGATGAGGGCTTAAGTGGAAGAACTTGAGAACTTGGGGGTGGGGGGGGGGGGTATTCAACATTGGTGGCTAGTGCTTGCCAATGTGGTTAGCCACTAGCATTGAAATTTAATCCCAGATCTTCGTTGCGGGGTCATATCTGGCCCCGGCATTGAATATCTAGTGTTTCCTGTGCCTCACTTTTGCCATGTATTGCTAACCGGGCAGCAGTTCAATATTGCCACTGCCTGGTTGGCAAAGGGTGCCACCTCCGCTCCATCCCAGAAAGCCCCCACAATGCCCCAATGCTAACCGCTTAGCATCGGGGCATGTAGCGATGGCACCCGGGGATATGCAGGGGCACTAATCATGTTAGTGCCATTGAATATCCTACAGTGCAGCATTTATACAGTTTTGCAGATCTGCAAACTGTGTAAATGCCTTTGAAAATGCCCCCTCCCCCTTGTAATCTACCCAGGATGATCAAAAAGCAAAGGGGATGGGAACAAAAAACGACTTGGATAAGTGGCCAAGCTTCTCCAGTTGGCAGATGGGATACATCCTCAACAATGAAGACCAGAACAACTAGGCAGGCTGGCTGGGCTACTTAGGGGTATGTTTACTAAACTGCGTTAGTTTGATTCGCGTTAGGAGCCGCGGTAGAGCCAGAAATCCCAAATAAGGACATGGGCGGTACATCGTTACCGATAACGCGCGTTACAGAAATTAACGAGCGTTAGAGGGCGCCGTGGCGCGTTACTGCGCGTTAAACTTAAGAAGGCGCACAGACACAAAATACTGAAACAGAGCAGTAGCACAATGGTTACTGCACTGACTGATGATGCAGGCGTCATGGGTTTGATTCCCCAGTGTGCCTAATGCATAAGGCTGGCTGAGGCATCACCCTGTACATTTAAGTAGTGAATGAGGAGGCATTTTATGTTTATTTTCAGTAGTGTTGCCAGCAAACACACCCTCACAGTGGCGTAACCTAAGGTGCCGCATAAGGCATCCCATAACGCACTCCATAGGCTACATTCTAAAGTGCAGTGTCCGCTGAAGCACCCCATAATGTCCCCTATAGAACACCCTATAAGGCACCTTATAGGGCGCCATATAAGGTGCCACATGGGGTGCCTTATGAGGCACTGTAAGGTTACAGTACGCTGAGGGGTTGTCGCTGGCAGCACTAATGTTCATTAAAAATAGACAATGCTGCAGACAGCCCTATAAAATAACCCCATGGTGGGTTTGAACCCATGACCACTGGCCTCACAGGTAGTGAAAGAACCACTGGGCTACAGCCCCATAGCTGCTAACAACCCCCTGGCTGCCTACTGAAGGGCATCAGGCCACCACCCAAACCGCCCGCTGTGTTGGCCAGGATCTGGGTCAACGCACCCATACCCATGGTGCACTGCACATGCAGATCAGCAGTCCAGAGATGAACACAAGATGGGGTATGCACCCCCACAGCACCCTAGCCCGGTAGGGCGAGATGACCGTGTGTGGCACTGCCACAGAGTAGCCACAGACAGTCACATTGTGCGGGTACTGTGCCCACCCTGAGGTAGAGGTGGGGTGCCCAGCGCCCACCCTGAGGTAGAGGTGGGGTGCCCAGCACCAGGTCCACAGCACCTTCCATGGCTGAAATATGCCATGCTGCAGGTCCCCATCAGTGTGTGATAGGTAGTTTCGTTAGACCAGTGGTTCTGAACCAGTTTTCCTTGAACCCCTAGGCCAGTCGGGTGTTCAGGATAGCCCTAATGAATATGCATGAGATATATATGCATTAGAAATATCCTGCCAACCTGACTGGTTTGTGGCTCTCTAGGGCTGGATTTGGAGACCCCTGCCTTACACCTGTCATTTAAGATTGTGAGTGGGCAAGGTGCAGATCACCAAGACATTTAAAAGGTTAGATAGAATTTGTCACATGCCTCTTTGTTTCTCACCACCACCAAAATATTGTCTATTCGACAACTTTTTGGTGGTGGTGAGAATTGAGGAGGCATGTGGCACATTCTGTCTACCCTTTTGATGTCTAGGACATCTGCACCTTGCCCACTCACAATCTTAAATGACAGAGGTGTAAGGCAGGGGTCTCCAAATCCAGCCCTAGAGAGCCACAAACCAGTCAGGTTGGCAGGATATTTCTAATGCATATATATCTCATGCATATTCATTAGGGCTATCCTGAACACCCGACTGGCCTAGGGGTTCAAGGAGGACTGGTTCAGAACCACTGCGTTAGACACACCTAGTATACATCTGTGTCCTGCTGTATGTCTCAGTCATGTCTAGTCCCTATGGGCGATGATGCACCCAGAATAGTGCATATCCTGTGTTGGTGCCATGGTTACCTGCTGTAGGTGAAGGGAGGGGGGGTGTATGGACCCATAGGCAGATTATGTACCACCACACAACCCTCCCTCTGGGGCTCAGGGTGGGAAACAAGAGCACCCACCAATAGATCCACAGTCTACCTTCCCTGCAATGGTGGCAGTAGAGGGGACCATCAACCCCAGCCCTGCTAGGGAACAGACAGAGCGCCACACATCCATACCGCAATGGCAGACAGACAGCAGGCCTGGAAATGCTCAGCTTCCCCCCACCATTATCTGACATTCTCCAGCAGCAAGCCTCCAGCCGCTGCACCCTGGAAGGTGTTCCAGCAAGACACATACTAGCTGCAGACAGTCCACCAGCTAGTCCATAGTGCTGGGGGAGATGCATGCACCCAGAACAGAGAAGTCAGCATACACACCAAGCAGATAAGTCAGTGATTGGGCCCCAAAAGAGAACCCATAAAAATCACATGAGAGAAACAACATATAGCACTATGGGGGAACCTAGCCATGCAATGGTCACTGCTCAGTCAGGGTGAGAGTGACCTCCCAGCAGGATATGCTATGGCCACCCTGTCCGTGCTGGTGGTGGCCAGGCACTACAATGTCCGAGCCATTGCCCTATGCCCTGTGCAGTTGCATCCAGGTCAGGCCACCCTATCCAGGCTATTCCCACGGTACCTTGCTCCTCATTATACATATTGGCAGGCCAATACTGGCAAAGTGCTAGCAGTGAGGGCTGTGGAGGGTGTTGGCAGCCACCACACACTGGATAGACAGACACACGCTCCCCACACCTATGCCAGCATTGTGCAACTATAGAGGTGTTGGGCAGCCCAGGCCACCACACCAGTCCTGGGCACAGTGCAGGCATGGCTATGGTACGCAATACTGTAGGAGTCACTCCCCAGATTGGTAAACACTGTCAGACACCAGACCTGTAGCACACTCCACAGACATCAGAAAGGTTGCTATGATGCAGCTCACTCAGAAAATTGTACTTAACCTAGGAATTGCTATCTACCAGTAATCATAGCAACCTTTTGATAGATGTGTACCATATTCCCCGGTTTAGGGTGGCATTACTAAGGTATGCAAATGCTAGTATTGGGAGATGCACGCAGAGCCCAAAGTCCTGCCTCTCCAGGAGGCTTTGGATAATGGGACCTGTGGGTGCGGGTGTGTCTGCCCCTGTTGGCTGCTGCTTTACGGCGGAGGTTCCCAACTCCAGTCCTGTGGTGCCAAACACTGTTCGGGTTTTCATGCTGTCCCTCATGAATATGCATGAGATACATCTGCATACCATGGGGGTGGCACATAGAAATGCAGCACAGGCATCTTTATCAGAGGCAGCATGGATCCGGAATGGTGTTTGGACCTCCAGGACTGCATTTGGGAGACTCTGCTCTAGGTAATGTGCATGTTTATGGTGTCTGTGCTCTGTAGGGTAGAATGTAGGTGTTTTGGGCATGTATACATCATCTGCAATAAAGGTGCTGTCTGTATTAGTAAGTTGTAGTAGTGGGTAAAATATGGGGACTGGGTTGGCAGGAACCACAGCTGGAACTTGAACCTGTGACCCTCTGCTTCTGAATATACTGGTTTTGTGCACTGCACCACCTTGTTGTCACAGTCAGTATATTCCTTGGTGATACCATGACTGTTCGTCAGAAAGGGCCCGTCTGTTGCAGTACACGGCACCCACCTACACAGGGCTAGGCCACGGTCTGCTCTGGGCAGCTGCCACTGCCCCCTCCACCACCAGTATCCCTCAGCCACCATGCTGACATGCCCTTCTGCTGGTGGTGCTCAGTCTCAGACCATCCAGTGTGCAGGTAGGTGGCTGCCTATGGTGCGGGTTCTGGGGTAGGGGTGCCTGCATAGACGTCAACGCGTCCCCCAGCCCCGCCTGCCAATGTTCCGTGCCCTTGGGGGTGGCTGTTGGGTACTATCCCCTGTGACACTGTGGGAAACACAATCATGCCCATGTTGGTCTTCAGTAGTTGCTGTTTGGCTGCTCTGCTGTTTCAGCATTCGTATGGGCCACCTAGGCATCACCCTAGTCCGCACTGTGGCCCAGCTCCACCACAGCATGTGCCGCCTGCGGCCCACTGTATCCCCTTCTCCGGCATCTGTCCAGTTGCCGTTCCGACATGCCCGCCCTGATGTTGCAGGACATGTGCATGCCATAGGAACCCTGTCCAATGGTGGGGAAAACCCTGAGCAGCTCTATTTCACTGTGGGCTCATTCACCTTGTATGTGGACGGAGTATAGACCCTTCCACGATTTATATCTTTTCTATGGAGCTTACTCGGGGGGGGAGAGGGGTTGATGTTTCTCATTGATACCACTATTGGCCAGCTTGGTTATGTTTTTTTCCAGTTTGTTGGGGTCATTTTCAGTGTTTATGTGCCCTTTTGTTCTGTGCACATGTATCACACTTATCACGTTTGTTTGGTTTCCCTGCCTGGGCTGTACATTGCTGACACTGAAATGGTTTCTCTCCCCTGTAATGTGCATTTAACGGCAGGTTTTCATTCGCGTTGGAATTGAGCTCTTCAGATCAGCACGTTAGTGTGAAGGGAGCCTCTCCCCACCCACTCTCCGCCCATTGACCCCTTCTCTCCGCCCTCTATCCACCTTCTGCGGTGTTTTACCGCGCCGCGGGAGTTTACGATCGTTAACTAAGGTTAACGCGCGTTATGTAACATTAACGATCGTTCGCACGTCATAACGCGCGAATGATCGTTAACGTTACATTACGCGCGTTATTCACAATTACCGCAGTTTAGTAAACATACCCCTTTGTCTTTATCTGCCATCAGTGTAACACTGTCAGTTGTAATGCATGCTGCCTTTGAGATAGGAATGTAGCATTTTATTTTGCACTGCTCACTTACCAAAGAACATCACTGGGTGTAGTTAAGTCAAAAGCACAACTCTCCAAACCATCCTTGAATCTGATGACTTTTGAATAGACCCACACAGGAAAGACCAGAACAAATGAAACTGCCCAAAGGCATAAATTGACTCGGATGGTCTTCGATCTTGTTCTCAAGCTCGTCAGTCGAAATGGCTGGACAAGAGCCAGATACCTATAAAACCAATCAATGAATATTATTGAAAATCAATGAAAACAATAGAAGCTTAGGTGCCTACTTACATGTCAATGGCGCTTTTGGGAAAACGGAGGAATATTTTGAAAGGCGACTGATATTGCAGGCAATGGAAAATCTGAAACCTCTTCCGTACTAGATTACTAATCATCTAATTAGTGGAACACCATTCTGATGACTTTGAACATTTGCAAGAGAGGCCTTGATTTATTTGAATTGCAAGTTAATATTTCACTGCTTTGACAGAAATTTGGATCAATGAAAGTATGATAACCAAGAATAGAACCTCTAGGGTTCATTTATTGGACGGCACATAGAATCACATAGAACTACTTATATGTAAATTTAATTAGATCCTGAAGGGCACTTGAGAAATCCTGTAGAAACAAATTTATATCAGTTGTCAGCTTTCAACATAATCTAAGAACTACAGTACACAGTGAGAACTACAGGGGAAACCATCAAAACCTTAGTAGTCCTAGTTTTAATTTAAAGAGCTTCTTGGCACACTTATAAAGGCAGTGCACATCTCAAATTTGTCACAACTTTACTGGCTTAGATCTAACCCTTTTGCTGCAGCATTGTGTCTTTGTTAAATCAATGCCATATTCCAAGCTCAAATCGTGACTTGCTTGTTTGAGAGGTGCTGAATTGAAAAGGTTGTTCGAGGTATCTGTTAAAGTAAGTGACTGAATCAGAGCTAGAAAGATTTAAGTTAACAAATTCCGCAGGCTACCTATAGCAAAGCAACAAAGAAAAGTCATTGTGAGAATCAAAGTACTTTTTTATTCTCTTAAGGACACATTAGGTAAGGTAGGGCTGATGTTTAAATTACCATGTACAATTACTCTCCCCACGAGATCGGAAATTTTGAAAAGGACTTCTGTGGAGAAACAGGAATTCACTCATGGAAAACTCCCTCTGTGAAAATGTTCCCTTGTTCCCTGTGATGTTCTCCTTTGGAATTTTGGATGCATGGGACCATGGGTTTCTCCGTACCCTTGTGCTTTGTACCTACTCCACAGTTAGCAGAATACATGCATGATTTTGAAATGAAACCTTGCACACAGTCTTCTGCCTCATCCAAGGACAGCCTCCTTTGTGGCATGGGCAAAATATGGATGATATGAAAACAACACATTTACTTTTGCGAACACTGAGGGGAGCAATTTCCAAATCAAGCGGCGTTCATCGCTTTTTTCAACTTGGCTAGGCATTTCAGGTTTAATAGATTTGATTTACCGCCTTTTCAATTCAACTGCTAGGTAGCACAGAATGCAACACATACCGAACGTGAGATGCAGGTTGTAACAGAGGCATAGTATAAACAAGTGTATAGGCTCCTGGGAGAACCATAAGTAGGTGATGTGTCACAGGAGCACAGACTATGAACAAGACAGATTCATATCACAAATAGTGAGAAACATTAGCATCAGCACAGGGAAGACGAGCGGAGTCGGCCACATGACCTTCCTCTTCCAGGTGGGGAGATTAGGGCCGGATCAACCACTGGGCAAGACAAGGTGGCCGCTTACGGCAGCAATTTCTGAGGGCTTGTAAGGAGCAGCCGCAGTCAAAAGAAAGCAATGGATCCTGAGAGCCAAACGGAAATTCTTACAGATTGCAGTAGCACTAGATAGTGCCGGGCAGGAGGGTGGGTGTTCTGTCTGTCTAAGGGTAACTGGCGATGCTGCATCTTATGAAGTGCTACAGTTAGTGGCGCTGACTAGAAAATACTTAAAACGCTATGGCTGGTGTTTAAAAACAACCCTGACCTGGGGATTTAAATTTTAACACATACCTGTAAGCACTTTGGTAAAAATGATACTATTTCTAAAGAGATGCGAGCAAACTGCTTGGTTTCCGATACTACATTATGGGATTATTCTGAGAAACCCTTGCACATCAGGCTACAGAAGTTTAAAGAGTTAATATTTGATAACTAAAGAAAATATGGTTCCGAAAAACAACTATAAGAACCTTGAGAACAATCAGAGAAAGTATAAACTGAGACTTTTGAATGTGATTTCAGCTAGATAAATATTCAGAAAAAATCTTTAGGAGACTTTGGACTACTCATCTGACGTTCTGCCTCCAGTTGCAAATTTTATTGTCCTTCTCAGATGAAAATGAAAGAAATCGTGCACAAGGTACAAACAGCAGCTCAGCTAACCCTGGACAATTTACAGTACATTTGACACAAATGTTACAAATCTCCACCAAGTCAGTTAATACTCCTGCAATACGTTTGCTCTCTGGGGGGCCTCTTTACTAAAGTGCGGCAAGGTTTTGCACTTACCATGAGTTAGCACAAAAAATTAAAGCAGACCAGTACTGTTCAATGTATTTGTGAGTGATATTGCTGAAGAGAAAAGTCTGCCTTTTTGCAGATGACACAAATATTTGCAACAGAGTGGACTCCTCTGAGGGAGAGGACAACATGAGAAAAGATATACAAAAGATGGAAGAATGGTCTAATGCTTGGTAGTTAAGATTTAATGCCAAGAGGTGCAGAGTCATGCACCTGGGATGCAGAAATCCAAAGAAATTACAATATGCGAAAGGGGGGAAAAGGTTGGTATGCATGGACCAGGGGAAGGATCTCGGAGTGATAGTGTCTGAGGATCTCAAGGTGGCAAAACAATGTGACAAGGCGGTAGCCAAAGCCTGAAGGATGCTGGGCTGCATACCAGCAGAAAGGAGGAAGTATTAATGCCCCTGTACAAGTCATTGGTGAGGCCTCACTTAGGGTATTGCGTTCAGTTTTGGGGACCGTATCTCATAAAGGATAAAGAAAGACTTGAAATGGTTCAGAGGAAAGTGACCAAAATGATTTAGAGCCTGCGCCAGAAGATGTATGAGAAGAGACTTGAAGACTTAAATATGTATAACCTAGAGGAGAGGAGGGACAGGGGAGATATGATACAGACTTTTAAATACTTAAAGTGTATTAACGAACAAGCAAACTCTTGTCAAAGAAGGGAAGTTTTAAAACTAGAGAGCATAAAATCAAGCTGCAAGGATGTAAACTTAAAAGCAATGTCAGAAAATATTTTTTCACTGAAAGAGTGGTGGATGCTTGGAATGCCTTCCCGATGGAGGTAGTGGGGGCAAATACAGTGATAGAATTCAAAATGGCATGGGACAGACACGGTGAACCCTTAATGACAAGAACATAAAATCAAAATAAACCTTTTATACTTCAACAAATAGATGGGAGCGACCTGCACGGAGCGGTGGGTACACCTACTCTAGCCACCTTACTGGACAGACTAAATGGACCATACTGATCTTTATCTGCCATCGTATAATATGACACCCATTCTGATTGGGATCCGTCCGGCCTGTCCAGACATCCAAAATCTCATGGGCCAGATTTGCACCCGATTCTGCACCAGCGGGAGCTAGATATTCCTGTGGGAGCAGAACTGAGGCAAAGGGCTTGGACAGCAACTACCCCACCTAATCCAGCCAATGCTCCTGCATGGAGCTCTGGTGCCGCAGCGTCCTGTCGCCATGGCATCAGGATGCCATGCAGGAGCCCCGCTGCTGCCCCGCACTACATTTAGACTTAATATCCCTGCCGCCTGACCCCAGGAGAGGCCTTCCATGGCTGGGGCTGGGCCGCGGGGAACCTCCTTCTGCCGCTCACCTTCCTTTCGGGGCCTGCCAGTGCCAATAACCTCCAGCGGGGGGACTTATTCCACTTCTGAGGTTCCCCGGTCATCCTTGCCCCAATGGCCGTACCTGTTCTCCCAGACATACAGGGCCATGAACGGAATAGGACTGTATGTACAGGGACATGGGCCCATCTCTGCTCCGGCCACGCAACTTCTCCTGCCCTCCCGACCCTGCCCTCATCCAGAACTCCCCTGCACATCTCTGCACATGCGGGGAGCTCCGGGGACAGAATTGGCCCCAAGCAATTAAGGGGGGATGTACTTCCAAACTGGACATACATCCCCGCTAATCGTTGTCCAGAATAACCCCCTATATGTTATCGGTCTTACTATGGTGAGTACAAAGCCTCCATGGTAACTGTCAGGGGTGTGCCCAGTATGTTCCCAACATGCGGCAGTGGTATTCACAATTAACATGGGTGCATGTAATGAAACATAGAGACTTGATGGCAGAAAAAGACCACATGGCCTATCTAGTCTGCCCTTCCGTATCAAATACGAAAGTATCTTCTTTTACTTTAGAGTTCTCCTGTGTTTCTCCCGTGCTTTCTTGAATTTAGATACTGTCCTCGTCTCTACTACATGCACTGGGAGACTATTCCATGCATTTATCACTCTTCCCGTAAAGAAATATTTCCGCATATTACTCCTTAGTCTCCTTTCACCCTCATCCTATGTCCCCTCATAGCAGAGCTTGTTTTCAATCAAAAGAGGCTCTCCTCTTGTGCATTTCTGCCATTGAGGTATTTCATTTATTTATTTAATGTCTTTTCTATACCGCACTCTTTAGAATCAGTGCGGTTTACAGTCAACAAAAATTTGTACAGTGCAGGCTGAATCTGTATTGTACTTACAATGAACAGGGGTTGCAACTTGGGACTAACTGGGGTAACTATGTACAGGCTGAGCAGCTGGTCGTGGAATAATGTCTTGATCAGGTCTGCTTGGCAACTCTTTTTAGGTAACTATATACAGGCTAAGCAGTCGGATCACAGATGTACAGTTTTGACAGGAGCTGCTTGGCCACTATTTAAATGTCGATCATATCTCCTCTATCCTGCCTTTCCTCTAACGTATACATATTAAGATTGTTAGGTCTGTCCTCATATGCTTTATAATGAAGACCACTAAACAAAGGCATGTCACACCTGCTCTTTCCACCTTGCTGGGCAGACTAGATGGACCATGTTGGTCTTCATCTGCCATCATATACTATGTTATTTATTTGTATTTATTTATTTTATTGTTTTTATATACCGCGCTCTTTAAAATCAGTGCGGTTTACAGTTAACAGTTTTTGTGCAGAACAGGCTCACTATTAAGCACTTACAATGAACTGGTGATACAACTTGGGTTTATTTATTTATTATTTATTTTATTTAAGTCTCTTATACCGCGCTATTCAACATCAGTGCGGTTTACATGAAACAGAATGACTAGCACAGTGCAGCAAGCTGATCTGTGTTTACAGGTACTGGGGGAACTATCTACAGCTATTTACAGTTATTTACAATATTAACATGAGTTGTCTGTAACTTACAATTTCCTAGCAGGGTGTATAGTGGGTGAAGTTAAGTTACTGGATTGAGAGTTACTGGGTTGAGAGTAGTGCAAGAGAAAGAGGTGGTGCTTTAGTGCTTTTCTGAATTGGGCAAGATCTGTGATGGCCCGGACGGTGGTTGCGAGTGCATTCCAACAGCTGGGAGCATAGAACTTGAAGGATCGGTTCTTTGTTGCTTGGGTGCATTTTGTTATTTCCTTGGGGGTCTGTAAGGTATTGGCGGCGAATGTTCTCCTTGCTCTGTTCTCTGGGGTCGGGTGGAGGAGGTCCGTTAGGGAGGTGGAGGATATTTTGTTGATGGCCTTGAAGGTCATCAGGACTACTTTATAGGTGAGCCGGCAGTAGATTGGCAGCCAGTGTAAGTCCTTAAGGATTGGGGTGATGTGATCTCCTCTAGCGGCTCCATGCAGGAAGCGTGCAGCTGCGTTCATTGCCAGCTGTAATGGGTTTAGCGTGTTTTTGGGTAGGCCATGTAGGATCACGTTGGCGTAGTCAAAGTGGGGTGTCACCAGTGCCTGAAAAACTGTTCTGAAGTCATCTGGTTGCAGCAGGGGTTGGAGATGTCGCAGTGTTCGTATTTTGTGGTAAATTTGTTTGATGGTGTTACTAATGTGTGTTTTGAATTCGAGCTGCTGGTCTAACGTAATGCCTAGGCAGCGGATGCTGTGTCTACTTGGGAGTTCGGCGTCTCTTGTCTTTAAGATCGGCGGTGGTGAGAAGGATTGATTTCTAGTAATGAACAGAATGTCCGTCTTGCTGAAGTTTATCTTTAGGCTCTGTGAGTGGAGCCAGTCGGTTACGGCCTCGAAGCATTTTACTAGTGGGGAGAAGTCCGGATGCTCGATCGTGAATGGGGTGAAGAGTAGTACATCGTCTGCGTAGATCAGGCATGATATGTTAAATGAGCGGATTATTTCACATATAGGTTGCATATATATATTGAATAAGAGGGCGGAGAGTGAGGAGCCCTGAGGTACACCATGTTTTTGTTGGAAAGGCTCAGAGATTGTGGATCCTGACCGTACCTGCTGCCATCTGTCTGTTAGATAGGATTTGCACCAACTCCATGCTGAGCCATTAATTCCCTTATCGTGAAGCCGTATCAGGAGTTGCTCATGGTTTATGGAGTCAAATGCGGCAGCAATGTCTAGGAAAATTAAAGCATATCCTTGTTTGATGTTGTCAGTCCCCATGATCAGCATGTTGATGAGTGTGGAAAGGAGAGTTTCAACGCCATGTGATTCCCTAAAGCCATGTTACCATGTAATCATTTAAGGAGCCACCTTCTGCATTGACTGTATCCTATTTATGTCCTTTTGTAGGTGTGGTCTCCAGAATTGCACACAATAATCCAAATGAGGTTGCAACAGAGACTTATACAGAGGCACTATCACCTCCTTGTTTCTGACGGCCATTCCTCTCCCTATGCACCCAAGCTCCCTTCTAACTTTCGTTGTCACCTTTTCTACCTGTTTAGCTACCTTAAGATCATCAGAAGCAATCATGCCCATGTCCTACTTCTTCATGGACAGAACATAAGAACACAAGATATGCCATACTGGGTCAGACCAAGTTCCATCAAGCCCAGTATCCTTTTTTCAGCAGTGGCTAATCCAGGTCACAAGTACCTAGCAGTTTCCCCAAAAGACACAGATTCCACAATGCTCGTATTAGGGCAAGCAGTGGATTTCCTGGGTCTCCTTTAATAATGGTTTATGGACCTTTCCTTCAGGAACTTGTCCAAGAATGATACAGAGACATTATAATATCCTTTGTTTTATTCTCTATTTCTTTCCTTATGATTCCTAGCATTATATTTGCTTTCTTGGCCATCGTTGCACATTGGGCAGAGGGTTTCAACATGTTATCGATGATGACGCCTAAATCTTTTTCCTGAGTGGTGGTTCCAAATGTGGAACCTTAAATCGTGTTGGGTTGTTTTTTCCTAGATGCATAACTTTGTACTTATCCACATTAAATTTCATCTGCCATTTATCCAAGGTCCTCCAGTTTATCAAGGTCTTCTTATAATTTTTCACAATCCTCATGAGTTTTAACAGCTTTGAATAATTTTGTGTCATCTGCAAATTTAATTACCTCACTTGTTATTCCCATTTCCAGATCATTTACAAATATGTTAAAAAAAACCCGTGAACCCAGCACAGATCCCTGGGGTACTTCACTATACACCTTTCTCCATTGGGAAAATTGGTCATTTAGCCCTACCCTCTGCTTTCTATCTTTAACCAGTTCCTGATCCACAATAGCACACTGCCTCCTATCCCATGACTTTTTAATTTTTCCAAAAGTCTCTGATGAGGGACCTTGTCAAAGGCTTTCTGAAAATCCAGATACACTAAATCAACTGACTCACCTTTGTCTACCTGCTTATTCACACCTTCAAAAAAACATAACAAATCAGTAAGACAAGATCTTCCTTGGCTAAAGCCATCTTGGCTGTCTCCCATTAAGAGATGACTATCTATATGTGCAGTAATTTTATTCTTTATAATGGTTTCTACCATTCTTTCCCAGTACTGACATTAGTCTCACCAGTCTGTAGTTTCTCTGATTACTCCCTGAAATCCTTTTTAAAAACTGGCATTACACATTGGCCATCCTCCATTCTTCAGGTATTACGGGGGGTGGGGGGGGGGCATTGTACAGCCGGGGCTTCTGCCTAGGGCAGCATAAACCCTTGAGTCGGCCCTGGAAACTTTAATCCTTTGTGACTCAATAAAATGCAACCCCCCCCCCAACCAATTTGATCTGCTCTATCATTACGATATACCATGTCTCTGTCTCATTTAGTGCTATATATTCTAACTCTCCCATCTTACATTTTAGACTTCTAGCATTTGCATACAAGCATTTTAGAGGCTGTATTTTATTTAAATTAATCTGGTTATCGGTAGGCAGATAATTTGGAATCTTTAAGTTCTGTCTGCTCTGTACTTAAGGGCATTTGGGTTACTTTTGACTTTATTGGAACCTCTCTGTCGATATGCCCTAACTTCAATCTTTTGCTAGCATTATTCAAGGATACATTGTTCCAAACCATGCGCTCTTGGGTGACTATTGGCTTTCCCCTATTATCTAGTTTAAAAGCTGCTCTATCTCATTTTTAAAGGTTAATGCCAGCAGCCTGGTTCCATCCCTGTTAAAGTGGAGCCTATTCCTTTGGAAAAGCCCCTCCTTCCCCAGAATGTTCCCCAGATCCTAACAAATGCAAAACCCTCTTCCTTACACCATCGTCTCATCCACACATTGAGACTCCAGAGCACTGCCTGCCTTTTGGGTCCTGCACATGGAACGGGACACATTTCAGAGAATGCTACCCTGGAATTTGTGGATTTCAACTTCCTACCTAAAAGCCTAAATTTGGCCTCCAGAACCTCCCTTCCAGACTTTCCTATGTTATTGGTATCAACATGTACCAAGGCAGCAGTCTCCTCCCTAGCACTATCTAAGACCTTGTCTAGGTAGCGCGTGAGGTCCACTACTTTTGCACCAGGCAGGCATGTTACCAGGCGATCCTCACATCCACCAGCAACCCAGCTATCAACATGTCTAATGATCAAATCACCAACTATAACGGCTGTCCTAACCCTTCCCTCATGGACACATGGCCCTAGGGAAACCTTCTCGGTGCGAGAGGGTTTTACATCACCTGGAGGATAGGTCCTAGTTACAGAATCACTTCCTGCCACACCAGGGTGATACTCTCCTGTCGTGTGACCTCTCTCCTCCATGGCAACAGGTATGCTGCCAGACTGGAGGTGGGATTTCAGTACTACATCCCTGTAGTTCCCGTCTATGTACCTCTCTGTCTTCCTTATGTCCTCCAAGTCTGCTACGCTAGCCTCCAGAGATCGGACTCATTCCCTGAGAGCAAAGAGCTCCTTGTACCTAGTGCACATGTAAGACCCCCTCACTAACTTGAAGAAAATCATACATGTGACACTCAATGCAAAAGACTGGAAAGCCCCCATCTCTCTGTTGGACTGCTGCATCTTAGTCTTAAGACTGTGTTTAGGTATTTAAGTTGTTAATTTACTTAGGTTTGCTGAGGATCCTTATACTAACAAAATTATACCTAATATGTTTAATGGACTTTGTTCACCTCAAAATTAACTAATCTCAGGTCTTTAATGTATGCCTGATGATGATAAACAGTTGCACCTGAGAGTGAAAATGGCACCTCCTTCCCTTTAAGAGGTTGAAGCACCTATAAAGCTACAGTTATCCCATTAAATGTTGGCTGCTACACAGTAACTTGTCCTGTACTTCTAAGGTAATCTGTGACAAATTTCCTGGGTGATTCACACAGCCCTTTGATCTGTCACTTGGCTTTAACACCTATTTAAAACAATTTCACAGATCTCTTGCCCCCTATCTAGAAGGCCTCTTTGTAAAGGTCTCTAGAAACAATTTATTGCTCAAAGAATACTGACCCTGTTTTTCTTTTTATGCTAAGTTATATTCTGATTTGATTTAAATTAAAGCTCTTTGCTAACAACAGGCCCTGACTATTAAATTTAAAGTAGCAGCTCTCTGATGGGTTTTAAATAAAACCAGGAAGCTCTCTGCTGGGATTTAAATTTAAACTGAAAGCTCTCTGCTGATACTAGGCCCTGACTGAGTATTAAATTTAAACTAGAAGCTCTCTGCTAGGTTTTAAATTTAAACTGAAAGCCCTCTGCTGGGTTCTGAATTTAAAGCCCTCTGCTGCATTTTAAATTTAAACTGAAAGCTCTCTGATGGGTTTTAAACTTTAACTGAAAGCTATCTGTTGAGTTTTTAGTTAACTAAAAGCTCTTTGCTGATACTAGGCCCTGACTGATTTAACAAATACACTGGATTCTAATTTACGCAGATTAATCAGCTTTAATCTAAAGAATTCTTTTTTCTCTAAGATTTAGAAAAATTCCCAGAAGTAAATACTTACAATTGCAGATTTCTCTCCAGAAGTAGCAATCCCTTTTTGTAGTCCTTCAAGACTGTTTTTTATTTGATGGTCCAACTGGTGAACTCAATTCTACTGCTGTTACTTCAGCTTTTTTCTGCTCTTTCTACGGTTTCATTTTTACCTTAGTAGCCTCAATCTTCTGCTTTTCTGTGACATCTTGCAGAGTTTTACATACTTTATTGTGGGTAAACCAGTGATTCTTCTTGAAGTTCTGATTACAATAAATTACCATTTTGCACACCGAACATCTTTGCCTGCAAAACTCAGCATCTATAAAGCCCACCTGGCCAATAATGGCGTGTGTAAGCACAGAGAAAGCAGTTGGATCTTAACTAATTTCCACTGGAGCAATACTTCTAATGAGCTGCTGGAGTATCGTAGCTTCACAATAGGGAAATCTTTGGATGCATTCTCTAATAAATTTATCTTGGTACACTTGGAAGCCATCTGTATCTATTCCTTTTAACAAGCTTCTGAGCAATCCATCAAGTTTATCTTCCCTTTCTTTCAAGAAATTATTGCACTTCTGGAAGATACAGCTGATGTAATGCATCTTCATAGCAAAAACTTCATTCATATCCCTCTGCTTCATGCATTTTTCACATATCAGTTCTAGAACCCTGCAGCATATTCCAGGCGATTCTACTTCTGCCAGCAGAGGGTTCTCCTGTATCAGAAGTACTTTGCCCCCTACACTGGACCGCTCCCTTGGGTTTTTGCAGCCCGAGTGCATGACCCTGCATTTTTTAGCATTAAATCTGAGCTGCCAATTTCTTGACCTTTCTTCAAGCTTAGCTAGATCCCTCCTCATGTTATCAACTCCTTCTTGGGTGTCTACTCTATTGCAGATTTTGCTATCATCTGCAAGGAGGCAAACTTTACCCAACAGCCCTTCCATAATATCAGTAACAAAGATGTTAAAAAAAATCAGACCAAGGACAGATCCCTGCGGCACACCACTGGTAGCTGCTTCTTCCTCAGAGTGAACTCCATTTACCCGTATCCTTTGTTGCCTCCCACTTAACCAATTTCTAACCCAATGAGTCACTTTAGCGTCCATCCCTAGGGTGCTCAGTTTGTTTATAAGTCGCCTGTGCAGAATGATGTCAAAGGCTTTACTGAAATCTAAGTACACCATTCAGCATTGTGGCAGCAAGATGGTGACGGTAATGGACGCACGCCAGTGAAGCTCCGAGTTTGTCCGTTACTTGCTGTTTTCCTTACCCATTTTCTTGGTTTTGTGGAACCGTTCGATGCCGCATAAGGGCAGGAAACGGAAAGCAAAGTCAGCGACGATGGAGGACTCGGGAGCGGAGAAACCGGCGGTTTGCGGTCCCATGGATTCTTTTCTGGAGACCGCGGAGAGAAGTGCCATAACTTCGGAGCCCTCGCTAGGCGTCCAAGGGGGTGGAAGGAAGGTCCCGGGACGCCGTGAGATTAGAGGCATCTTTGAGCCCGGAGTGCTGCATACCGCCAACGCAGCCGGATGGTACGATCATGCAGGAGGCTCTGGTAGGAGCGGAAGGAGGGGTGGTCAGCTCTACTGAGAAACCTCAGCTGCAGTCTGCCGGTTTTGGAGGTACTCCAGCCGGGCAGATATCTCCAGATATGATCGTTGGTGCGGAGGGGGTTGTGGAGGATAAAGCCTTTCTGCTTCTGCATTCTTCTGTGGAATCTTCTTCGCGAGTGCAGCCTCTTTCCTTGCAAGTGGTCGGTGTTCAAGGACTTTCTCTGGAAAAGCCCAAGGTTGTTACCTTTGAGTCTCTGTGGGAAGCCTTTTCAACTATGCACCTCAACATAACATCTCAGCTCCAGTCTATTTCCCAACAGTTTCAGCTTTTTGGGCAACAAATTGCAAGTTTTTGAATCTTTTCATACTGAGATAAATGCCAAAGTGGCCTCCTTGGAGGGGTCCTTAGGGCAGGTAAAAGATGTTTCCCAGTCTTTGGTAAAAGATTTATCGGCTGTGCATAGGAGGTTGGAGTTTCTTGAGAATAATGCTAAAAGCCGTAACCTTCGAGTTTTGAACTTTCCTAAAGTTCCGTCGGTTTCACCTTTGGAACTTTTTAAACAGTTTCTTGTGACTGTTTTGAAGGTTTCAGCAGAAGCCATTCCTCCAATTTCTAAAGCCTTCTACCTGCCAACTTCGAAGATTGGCGCAAAGGGCGAAGGAGAAAACCTGCTAATGTCTTCGGACAGTTTAGATCTTTCTACCTTCTTGGAACGATCCCCTACAGCTGTAGGGATGACCGCTACGCTTTTGGTGAACTTTGCCCTTGAAGTGGATAGAGACTGGCTCCTGAAGCTTTTTTTTAGATCTTCCAGTAAAATGTTCTTGGAATCCCAGATTAGAATGTTTCCCGATGTCTCGAGGGCAACCCAGAAAAGAAGGAAGCAGTTTCTTATGTATCGTTTGGGGGTTATTCAGTTGGGGGGGTTATTTTTCCTACGATTTCCCTGTAAATGTCTTGTAAAATTATCTGGGAACAGGTATATTTTCTTTGAGCCATCCCAATTAGCCTCTTTTATAAATTCAAAACAGGTAAATTTACTGGCTATTCCTCCCTCTCTCCCTTCAGTTGGGCCCCCTGATTAGGTGGTCCATTAGCGGTTAGAGTGTTTTTGCACTTTTCTTTGCGTCTGTTTTAACCTGTTTGTATTTGCTAGTAAATAATTTTCTTTTGTTTTGTGACCCAACTTGCCCGCTTTATGGTGGACTTGTGGACCTAAGGGTCCTTTTCTGTACAAGTTTTTTTGCTTGTTGTATTTTGAAAATTGCATAAATAAAAAGTAAAAAAAAAAAAGAAAAGAAATCTAAGTACACCACATCCAGGGTTCTCCCTCGGTCCAACTCCCTGGTCACTCAGTCAAAGAAATCAATAAGATTTGTCTGACAAGACCTGCTTTTGGTAAAGCCATGTTGCCTCAGATCCTGCAATCCATTGGACTCCAGAAATCTCACTATTCTCTCTTTTAGCAGCATTTCCAATAATTTACTCGCCACAGAGGTTAGACTAACCAGCCAGTAGTTTTCAACCTCATCCTTACGCTTTTGTGTAAAGGGACCACATGTGCCTTTCTCCAGTCCTCTGGGACCATGCCCGACTCTAAAGAAGCATTGAAAAGGTCAATGAGTGGAGCCGCTAGAACATTCCCAAGTTCCTTCAATATTCTCCGATTTATCCTATCTGGTCCCTACGCTTTGTCTACTTTTAGTTTAGCTAGTTCCTCACAAACACAATCTTCTGAAAATTATTCAAGATCCCCTTCACTTCTGTTCCTATTTGTGTTTTCTGAGGTCCTACTCCTGGCCCTTCATCTGTGAACACAGAACAGAAATATTTGTTAAGCAATTCCACTTTATCGTCATCAGCTTCTGCATATTCCTGCCCTTTCCCCTTGAGTCTGACAATACCACTTTTGTACTTTCTTCTCTCACTAACATATCTGAAAAATGTCTTATCCCACCATTTTATTGCACTGGCTATTCTTTTTGTATCTTGTTTTCCTGACTACTAAAAGTAAGTTTTTCAAAATATAGATGCCTGTCTTTCTCTCTCTGTGATCTCCTGTATTTTCTAAAGGCCACTCTCTTTTTCTTCACCTTTTCAGCTACTTAGTGGCCTCCTTTTCCTTTTAAATTTATTACCTGTCTATCAAAAAAGTTTGTTGCCCTTAAAATATCACCTTTCAGTTGTGTCCATTGCTTTTCTACATCCCCAACTATTCCCAACCCGCTAACGACTCCCTGAGGTATTATCCCATTTTGGCAAAGTTAGTTTCCCTAAAGTCTAAGACCCTCTCTTTTGAATAGATTTTATCAGCCCCTGTCCTAACACTATTTGGTGATCACTGGATGAGAGATGTTCTCCCACTATGACATCAGAAACACTTTCTCCATTGGTAAGCACCGATTCTAGTATGGCCCCTTCACGTGTGGGTTCTGTTACCAGTTGCCGGAATTAAGACATTTTGTGCAACTGTGCTAACTGCAACATTGATAGTTAGTGTGCGATATGTACCCCCACACTAACTGCAATGAGCTCTCCATGCCCACACACTGCACCTAACCTGCCCATCCCCTGTCCCATCATGGCATGTCAAGTTATAGTAGGAAGTAGTGCACGCTAACTGTTCATGTAGCCCTTGTAACTATGTCGACCACCGAGCATACTTTAGTAAAAGGGTCCCTTTGTCTTGACAATCTTTCATCATAGAGGGAATTAATTCCCTGGTTTCTAACAGGATGATTTTATAATGAGATGCCTAAGCAGGGAAGGCGCACAGATGCAAATGTTGTACCTATTTTATAAAGATAACATACAGCGCATTGCAAACGATTTCATCACCTCTGTGTTTGTCCTGTTTTGTCGCATTAAAGCCTAGAATTAAAATGGAGATTTGGGGGTTAGCACCATGTGATATACACAACATGCCTACCACTTTGAAGGTGTAAAATACCTTTATTGTGACACAAACAATAATTAAAACAAAGTAAAAAAACTGAAAGCAGGAGTGTGCACATATATTCACCCGCCAAAGTCAATACATTGTAGAGCCACCTTTTGCTGCAATTACAGCTGCAAGTCTCTTGGGGTGTGTCTCTATTAGCTCAGCACATCTAGCCACTGGGATTTTCACCTATTCTTTAAGGCAAATTTCCTCCAACTCCTTCAAGTTAGATGGGTTGATTTATTTATTTACATTCTCTTATATACCGCGCTATTCTGCATCAGTGTGGTTTACATTGAACAAACTGAAATTACATTGAACAGGGCATTATAACTTGGAGACAACTATTTTACAGGGAACATGGGCTATGGAGGGTTAAGTGGCTTGCCCAAGACCACAAGGAACACCTGTGGGACTAGAAACCCCAGTCCTTCTGGCCCAAGGTTGCTGTCCTCTAGTGGGATTTGAACCCCCAACCTTCCAGCTTGAAGTGCCTTGCCCCATCCACTAGGCCACTCCTCCACTCCTGATTTGGTGTACAGCAATCTTCAATTAATGCCACAGATTATCAATTGGATTGAGGTCTGGGCTTTGACTAGGCCATTCCAAGACTTTTAAATGTTTCCCTTTAAACCAGCTTTAGCAGTATGTTTAGGGTCATTCTCCTGCTGGAAGGTGAACCTTCATCTCAGTCTCAAATCTCTGGTAGACTGAAACAGGGTTTCCTCAAGAATTGCCCTGTATTTAGTGCCATCCATCATTACTTCAATCCTGACCAGTTTTCCTGTCCCTGCCAATGAAAAACATCCCCACACCATGATGCTGCCACCACCATGTTTCACTGTGGGAATGGTGTTCTCGGGGTGATGGGAAGTTTTGGTTTGCGCCACATATGGCGAGTCCCATGATGGCCAAAAAGTTCAATTTTCATCTCATCTGACCAGAGAACCTTCTTCCATGTATTTGGGGGGGTCCGACACATGTTGTTGTACAAACGTCAAATGTGTTTTCTTATTTCTTTCTTTGAGCAATGGCTTTTTTCTGGCCACTCTTCCAAAAAGCCCCGCTCTGTGGAGTGTATGTCGTAAAGTGATCCTCTGAACAGATACTCCCATCTCCGCTGTGGATCTCTGCAGCTCCTTTAGTGTTATCCTTAGTGTCTTTGTAGCATCTCCGATTAATGCCCTTCTTGCCTAGTCTGTGAGTTTTGATGGGCGGTCTTCTCTTGTCAGGTTTGTAGTGGTGTCATATTCTTTCCATTTTGTTATAATGGATTTAATAGTGCTCCATGGGATATTCAGAATTTGAGATCTATTTTTTAATAACGCAACCCTGATCTTCTCCAAAGCTTTGTGTCTGACCTGTTTGGACTGCTCCTTGGTCTTCATGTTGCCTGCTTAGTGGTGTTGCAAAATCAGGGGCCTTTCAGAACAGGTATATTTATACAGGCATCATGTGACAGATCATGTGACACTTACTGCACACAGGTGGATCCTAAACAATTAATTATGTGACTTCTGAGGTTAATTGGTTGGACCAGATTTTATTTAGAGGTTTCATAGCAAAAGGGATGAATACATATGCACTCAAAACCTTTCAGTTTCTGCTTGTTTTTTTATATATACAAGGTATTTTATTGTCATTTCACTTCACCATTTGGACTCGTATATTGTTAGGTCCATTACCTAACATCCAAATGAACCTCCATTTTCATTCCAGGTTGTATGTAATGCGACAAAACAGGACAAAAAACGAGGGGGTGAATACTTTTGCAAGGCACTCTATGTACCTTTATGCCTTTACAAAATAAAACACCAAAATTTGTCGCACAGAGTTTTGCCTTGCGAATCTATTGGTTCCTGCTTAGTAACTGCGCGTGTGTATGAGCCACTTACGAATCAGCAACAGTACGTCTTCTTTATAAGATACACGCATCAGTGCCAATCTCACCCCACTCCACCCATTCTCCACCTTCTGGAACGTCTACTCATCTAATCACATCAAGGTAATCACTATATTTTCTGAGCATTTACTTTAATGCATGGACAACCTTGGGTAATCTAATAAGCACTTACTGGAGCATATAAAATGCTCTTCTACAGGGTGAAAGGGCAGTTACCACACAGTCGCTGTCAAATTTAATGCGTGATAAATGCAAAAGTCTTTGGACTAAGTCTCTAGAGCAGGAGTCAATAGATTCACAAGTCGAGAAAATTCAGGAAGGGTTTTCCACTGAGCTAAATACCAAACAAGGAAACAGGACGTAATAGTACCAGAAATACAAGACAAGCTAAGTATAGGCTACAGCATAATAGCATATCCTCGAAGGCCAGTGCCTTCCAACCTGAGGGCTACTCATTTGAGACCAGGTCAGGTCATGAGGGTATTAATATTTCCCATGTTATTTCCAACCAATGCATAACCCTAGCTACTTGTCTTTGGCTGACGTAACCACTATACCGCTATAGCAGATAGCTCTGGCTCCATGGTTAAAAGGGAGAAGGAGAGCAATCAGCAAATAGTGATAAGGGCAACTTAGGCCATTGCACTACACAGAAGTAAAGGAGAAAGCAGGAATAAAGCCTTGGAGAATGGAGAAACAGCGGGGAGCTTCTCATTCTGGAAATAAAGGAGAGGATACAGTCGACGCCCCTTGGACAAAGACACAGAGGACCAGGCCTAAGGGGTGCAAGGTCTGAAATCACATTCAAGTCCAGAATCCAGCACTACAAGAGACTCTGAAGAAAGGCGTTGTTGAAGAGGAATTCTCCATCTGGATGAGAGTCCAACTAAACTCTGAGTGAGTCCATTTGATTTTGACTCTGCCTACTATTTTTCATTATTGTCATTGTCAATGACCCTTAAACCTTTGGTCCGGAACAACCAAATTCTGGCCTGAACTAGAGCGGGTGCAGTGAAAAGTGAATGCCTGTAAAGTGCCAATGGTTCCTCATTTTACTGGTCCTGACCTGGAACCCTAAAAGTGACCAGCAAGTTAAACCTGCAAGGACAGTTACCTCTTGAAGCTGTGCCCCTGGTCTGCCACTGTGACAACTCCCAGCCTGGCAGGGACTACATGTGTATCTCACTGGCCCATGCACCCTGCTGAGCTCCTCTGGTGTATGAGAATCACTAGGTACAACATTGCCTATTAGTCAATTATTTTGAGTGTGGCAAAGAAACATGAAACTTGACGTCGCTGAGTCTCTTTTTAGGGGCCTTTTACTAAGTACGCTATGCAGGTAGCATGGGATTTGGTGTGAGTCAAGCATGCACTGAGGCCCATGGTACCTGTTAGAGCAGGGCCAACAGAGCACAGGCCAATGTCCACATTGTGAATCGCACACTGGGTTAGTAAGAGGGCAGGTTAGGGGCAGATGGTGGGCATGGTGAGCACTGAACAATAAGCATAGGGGTAAACATCACACGCTAACTGCGACCCTTGCAATTAGTGAGAGTTCACCTAAGCCCACTACAATTGGGGGAGCTAAGAGCACCCCGGTAATTGTGCATGCTGCTGCAACGCGTAGGGTACTGTTCAGTGTGGCAATTGCCAGGAACACGCGGACACGCTCCTGGTAGTTAGCGCACAGCTGTTGCAACCACCGCACATTAGTTTTTGCACTAAATACACAATAGTTGCAAAGCCCTATTTTACTTTTGTAAAAGGGCCCCTGAATGTTTAATCCTTGTCTGAAATAAGACACTAGGGGCCTGATATTGAATTAGGAGGGCTATGTGCCCCTTTGGTGCATAGCCCTCCCTGTCGACCTCTAACCTCGGATATTCAATGCCGGGGTTACAGGGCTGTAAACCGTGTAAATGCCTTTCAAATATCGGGCCCTACAAATTTACCTCTTCAGATCTCCAAGCTTTTAATTCCAGATTGCTAAACTCTTTTTTTTTTCACTCTACTTGACTTTCCAATGAAAAGAAAAAAGATGAAAGCTTGGGTGACCTGTTTCTGTTGCTAATCTGTGGAAGACTGTCAATTAGACAAGCCATTCTTCTAAGTTTTAAACATGTTATGTATTTAAGCGCTTTGAAGAATGTCTCGTGATTCGAAGCTAATACATTTCAGTCTAAAAATGGACAGTCCTAAGGGACACTCACTTTGTCATAACTATGCACGGCGCAACTTGGCTATGCATTGCAGAAACAGAAAAGACTGCTCTTTTGTCTGCATCACACAAGATCTAGATCAAGAAAGCTAGCAAGCTGCCTGCATATGAGTACTTCTAACATTCTCGGAAAGCTAATTTCCCTGGGTTCAGAGCTGAATGTTATACTAGTTTAAAGGCATAAATAATGCGTTGTAGGCCCGATCCAGTAAGATTTCCTACTACCAATTATCATTTCTAAAGTTCTACCAGGTGTAAATACCAAAGATCTCCAAAGATCTTACAATCTAGTCAAGACAGACTAATACAACAAACAAAATATTCTAGGAAATGTATTATAAAGGAGGGGGTCAAGATGTAAAAGCAAGCTCAAAATGTGGTCTAGATCTGAATGTGACTGGAGGAGAGGGCTCATGACACACTGACTAACAAAGTCTGTTCCAAGCAAATACCGGAGCACGATATGGGAAAAGCAGGGATGTGCACAGGCCAAAAATCTTCAGTTATTTTGGCTCCCCCCCCCCCCACACCCATTTTTCAGGCATTTTTTCCAGGCATTCATTTTAATACTTTGTTTTAACATGTGCATTATTTCATAGGTTAGCCTGCATTAAATCAATTCTGCATGCTCTAAAAATTTTAAGGTGCATTAATGAACTGAATGTGTACTAAAAATTGAGAGCAATTTTAAAAACTACGAAACTAGAGCACTGTGAGATAAAGCTGGCATTATCCATTTGAAGCTGAATCGACATGAATCCAATCTTATTGCAATGAATATTTTTAGTCAAGACCTTGCTCAGTTTAGAAGCCAATATTTTAGCATAAATCTTGTACTCAGAATTTAGAAGTGATATTGGTCTGTAATTTGGCACCTCCAAAGGATCCCGTCCCCGTCTTTCAAGCACAACCACTGTTGTCTCAGCAAAATTCTCTTTATCTTCTCCCACCTTTCCAATATGGTGAAACAGTTGTAACAAATATGGAGATAGCACCGTCTGAAAAACCTTATGAAATTCTACATAGGGCCCATTTGGGCCTAGCGCCTTACCAAAGGAGAGGCTTTTTATAGCTTCTGGAATATCACCCGCCTGGAAAGGAGCTGTAAGATCTAATAGTAACATAGTAAATGACGGCAGATAAAGACCAGTATGGTCCATCTAGTCTGCCCAGCAATATGACAGGAGTAGGTGCATCCCTTCCCATGTCTTTTAGGGAGCAGGTGCATCCCTCCCCATGTCTTCACCCCTCCCCATATCTTTGTTTCTTTGTTTGTTTAGGGGTGAACACACCGCTCCTCCCCCCATTGCTCCATGTAGGACACACCTATTTGTTGAGAAATTAGATGGTTCAGTTTATTTTGATTTAATCTTGTTGCTGTAAAGTGATCCACAGTGTCTGTCCCAGGCCACTATGAATTCCGTCACTGTGTTTGTCCCCACCACCTCCATCGGGAGGGCATTCGAAGCATCCACCACCCTTTCAGTAAAATAGTATTTTCTGACATTGCCTTTCAATTTACCACCTTGCAGCTTCATGTTATGCCCTCTAGTTTTACAGCTTCCCTGTCTCTGGAAGAGGTTTCTTTGTTTATTTCTCTTTAAGTATTTAAAGGTCTGAATCATATCTCCCCTATCCCTCCTCTCCTCCAAAGTGTACATATTTAGGTCTTCAAGGCTCTCCTCATAAGGCTTCTGACGCAGGCTCCAAATCATTTTGGTCACCTTCCTATGAAAAGCTTCCATTCTTTTTACATCCTTTGCAAGATACGGTCGCCAAAACTGAACACAGTATTCCAAGTGAGGCCTCACCAGAGACTTATACAGAGGTACTAGTACCCCTTCCTTTCTGCTGGTAATTCCTCTTCGAATGCAGCCCAACATTCTCCTGGCTTTTGCCACCACCTTGTCACACTGTTTTGCCACCTTGAGATCTACAGAAATAATCACACCGAGGTCTTTCTCCTGCTCTGTGCACACCAACCTCTCGCTCCCTATAGTGTACATTTTCCTTGGATTTCTGCTACCCAAGTACATGACACTGCACTTCTTCGCATTAAATCTTAATTGCCAAGCATCAGACCATTCCTCCAGCTTTTGCAGATCCCTCCTCATGTTAAGCACTCCCTCGGGGAGTCCACTCTGTTGCAAATTTTCGTGTCATCTGCAAAAAGACAGATTTTTCAATTCAGTCCTTCAGCAATATCACTCACAAATACATTGAACAGTGCTGGGCCTAGGACCGAACCCTGAGGCACCCTGCTAATCACCTTCCTTTCATCTGAATGAGCTCCATTTATCATCACCTTCTGTCGTCTGTCAGTCAACCAATTTCTGATCCAGTTTACCACCTTGGGACCCATCCCCAAACTACTGAGTTTATTAATAAGCCTCCTATGAGGGACAGTATGAAAGGCTTTGCTGAAATCCAGGTAGATGACATCCATCGCGTGTCCTTGATCCAGTTCTCTGGTCACACAGTCAAAGAACTCAATGAGATTTGTCTGGCAAGATCGTCCTTCAGTAAAACCATGTTGCCTCGGAACCTGTAACCCACTGGTTTTGAGAACGTTCATTATTCGCTCTTTCAGGAGCGTCTCCATTACTTTTCCCGCCACCGAGGTAAGGCTCACAGGCCTGTAGTTTGACACTTCTTCCCTGTCACCACTTTTGTGTAGAGGTACAACGTCAGCCATTCTCCAGTCCTGAGGAACCTCTCCTGTTTCCAAGGATCTTTTGAAAACATCCTTTAACGGCCCTGAAAGAACCTCTCTGAGCTCTTTCAGTATCCTGGGATGTATCCCATCCGGTCCCATGGCCTTGTCCACTTTTAGTTTTGCAAGTTGTTCTAAAACCTCATCCTCTCTGAATGGTGTGCTATCTACCTCATTCCCATTTTTATATTTGGGAGTCACAGGTGGGCCTTCTCCAGGATTTTCTTTAGTAAAAACAGAGCAGAAGTATTTGTTTCGTAATTTCGCTTTATCAATGTCATTTTCCACGAGTCCATTTCTAACACTTCTGAGTCCTGCAATGATCTTAATTATCTACCTCCATCAATTTAGCATGAGAGAGGCCCACTTAAAATTCCTCATGGCAATTCTCCACGTCTCCCATCTCAGATGTAAATAACTTAGAATAAGTCTTTGAACTGTGATAGGATACTCTTAGTACAGCTGGAAACTTGGCAATTCTCTGCTTTAAGAGCATTAATTCTGGGCTGACCTTTGCTAGGTTTGAGGCATCAAGCAAGAAACAATCACCATGGTTCTTTTGCGTATAGAAACTCTGCCTGCATACTCACTATATATCTTATTATACTTTACACTACTGATCTTCATCAGACTAGTCCCTTCTGGAGACTGCTCAACCTCAGCTTCCACAGAAGTTATCTCAGTCTCCAAATCCTTTAGAGCTGCATTACAAATCTTATTCTTGTGAAATTCCCTTTGATTTTAAGCCTTAAAGGCTTCCCAGATGGTTACCCCTGACATTCCCTCAGTGGTATTCCTCTGTAAAAAATCGACCGTATGTGTATTGATCTTGTCTAGTACTTCTTTATCCTCCAGTAGTTAAGACAAATGTACCAAAACAACAGCATGGTCTCAAATCAGTATTGGGTGGATCTTGGCCTTTATAAAGTCCTCAGAAAAGGAATCAGAAACGAGAAATTAGTCAATACGGGAATGTGTTTGATGTGGAGCTGAAAAAAAGGTGTACTCCATCCCCCCAGATGAAACAATCTGCAAGCATTGAAAAGACAGCTTTGCTCTAACAAATATTTTAAGACTGTCAGACTTAGAAGAACCCGATCTGGAATTATGATGGCTATGCGCCACTATGGCGCATAGCAATCTGTGCCGATCCTTAACCCTGGATATTCAATACCGGGGTCATATGCCGCACCGGAATTGAATATCTGGGTTTGCGGCACAGCCTCCCAGCTGCAGTAGCTAACCAGGCAGCAGCAATGTTGCATCCTGCCCACTTAGCCCTGCGGCTAAAAGATAGGTGAGCTTTTGTTTCGCCTATCTTTTAGCCACAGGTCGCTAACCAGGCAGCAGCAATATAACCGTTGCCTTCACTCCTCCCCAGAATGTCCAAGGCATGTTCCCTTGCTAAGCAGTTAGCATCGGGGTGTGCAGGGGAGAATATCCTGCTTAGAGGCATTTACATGGTTTAAAGGTCTGTTATTTTTTAAGTGCCATCAAGTCAATGCTGACTCTTGGCAATTATAGTAACATAGTAACCTAGTAACATAGTAAATGATGGCGGATAAAGACCAGTATAGTCCATCTAGTCTGCCCAGTACGATGTCAAGAGTAGGTTCACCTGCCGCTCTGTGCAGGCCCCCCTTCCCCATGTCTTTGTTTAGGGGTGATCCCACCACTCCTTGTAGTACACCCCTATTTGTTAAGGAATTAGATGTTTCAGCAGCCTCTGGATTTTCTTGGCAACATAAGAACAAAAATAGATTGCCAGGCTTTTTCTTCTGAGGTAAGGAAGGGTAAAAGTGACTCACCCAAGGTCACAAGTTGTGCCAATAGGAACGAAACCCCAGTCTCCTAGATGTCCCCACCACTAACCACTAGGCTACTCTTCCACTGGCTGTAGGAATGTAAACCATGTAAATGCTTTTCGAATATTGGGCCCTGACTGCTTATTTAAAAAAGGATCAAAAGCCACACTAAAATCCTTGCCAGTTATAGTCCATAAACCTCTGTTATTCTTACCCAAAAATTCAGGACAATCAACCTTCGGTGCATAACTTGTCAAAAACACTACTTTTTGTCACTCAAGTTAAACTTACATCAGAGTCCATCTACCCTTCGTCTGACTGAACTTCCAAAATCTTCACAACTAAATCCTTAGAAAACACAATCACGGTGCCATTCTTTATGTTAAGAGCAGGAGCACACATCATATGTCCTGTCCAGCACTCTAAATGTTAAGCTTAGAATCAGATAAATGCAGTTCTTGTATCACAGATGGACATTTTAAGATACCGTGATAACTTCTTCCTCTTAACTGGATGCCATGAACCTTCAGAGAAACCACATGAAGACAGTATAGCCATTTTATTTTTTATTAATTTAATTAAAAGTATTTATATTCTGCACTACAATATCCTAATGCCACTATCACTCACTTCACATCGCACCCCTCCCCCGTTACCTACAACTACTACTACTGATCATTTGTATAGCACTACCAAGTGTATGCAGCAGTGTGACTTGGTAACCCAATACTCCTTAGATGTGTTATTCTTAACTGGGACGGAGAAGAGGCCCTTCTTCACCAATGCCTCCCACCGGGTTTCTTGGCAATCCACACACCCTGCTCTGGGAAGTCTGGGGGTGGTGTGGCTGTGCTGTTCCGCTCCTCCATCCTCTTAGCGACCACTAACACTCCTCTTCCCTACTCTGAAGCTCTCTTCCATCTGAATACTGCTCCACCTGTGCATTTCTTCCTGCTGTATACTCCCCCCCCCCCCCCACTTCTCTACAACCTGAGCTACGGGATGCCTTCTTTTTAGCTTTTTCTGAGGCAGCCCTAGCCTTCCCCCAGTTGGTAGACCTTGTTGTTAAGTGCCGTTGAGTCGGAGTCGACTCATGGCAACCCTCTGGATAGCTATACTAAATTGTGTTCGGTCTTGAGCCAGGCGGCTCATTGTTGACAGACTGGTACCCGTAGCTATTGTTATTGTGTCGATCCATCTCATTGCTGGCCTTCCTCTTTTGCACTAACCTTCTATCTTGCCAAGCATGATGTCTTTCTCTAATGATCTCTCTCTTCGCATGATGTGTCTAAAGAAAGCTTAGGTTTGATCTCCTCTAGTAATGACTGGTTTGTTCTTCGGGCAGTCCATGGTATACACAGTATTCGCCGCCAGCACCATAATTCAAAGGCATCAATTTTCTTCCTATCTATCTTTTTCACTGTCCAGCTTTCACATCCATATGATGTTATTGAAAATACCATGGCTTGAACAAGTCAAATATTTTTACGGAGAGAGACATCTCTGCTCTTGAGAATCTTATCTAGGTCTTTCATAGCCATTCTGCCAAGAGCAATGCATCATCTGATTTCTTGACTGCTTGTTGCTTCTTTATTGATAGCTGATCCAAGTAGGTTAAAGTTGTTCATGATTTCAATTTCTTCTTCTGTTGTTTATGCTAGTTGTCATAATCTTTGTCTTCTTTACATTAAGGTGCAGGCCCATTTTGAGACTAGGTTCTTTGATCGTGAGAAGCAAATGTTTCAGATCATCTTCACTTTCAGGGAAAAGTATGCAGCCTTGTCTTACACCTTTGCTTATTTTAAACCATTCTGTTTCTCCTTGTTCCGTTCGAACTGTTGCTTCTTGATCAATGTACAGATTGTGCAAGAGAACGATCAGGTGTTCTGGTATACACATGCTTCTTAATGTGGCCAAGAGTTTCTCATGGTTTACAAAGTCAAAAGCCTTGCTATAGTCGATAAAGCACAAATAGATATCCTTTTGGTATTCTTTAGTCTTTTCAAGGATCCATCTCACATCCGCAATGATGTCTCTCGTTCCTCGCCCTTTCCTGAACCCTGCTTGCACTTCAGTTAGTTCTTGTTCCAGGTATGGTTGTAGTCTCTTTTGAATAATCTTCAGTAGAATCTTGCTGGCATGTGGGATTAGAGCGATTGTGCGATAATTTCCACAGTCAGTTGGATCACCTTTATTTAGTATTGGTATAAACACAGATCTTTTCCAGTCAGTTGACCATGATGTTGTCTTCCATATTTCTTGGCAGAGCCTTGTAAGTACAGTAACTTCTTCTTTCATCACCAATGGTTCCTGTTCATAAGGTACAGGCTGAAACAGCTGTTGGTCCACTTGATCTTTATCATATAAAAACTCTGTATAGTCCTTCCACCTTTTCTTGATCTTCTCAGCATCCTTCAACATAGAACCTTGAGCATCTTGTAACATTCCAATTCGAGGCTGGAACTTTTTCTTTAACTCTCGTAGCTTTAGGAAAGCCGATCTTGTTCTTCCTCTAATAGTTTCTGCTTCTATTTCCTTGCATGCGACATTGTAGTACTTTTCCTTGTCCTGTCTTGCTGCACGTTGGAAATCTCTGTTGAGTTCTGCGATTGTCTTTCTTTCTCCTCTGGCTTTAGCTTCTCTGCGTTTCTGGGCAATTTTCAGAGTTTCTTCCATCATCCATTTTGGACGTTTTTGCTTTTTCACCTTTTGTAGAGACTTCTCGCTTTCTTCCAACACAGCCTTCTTGATGTCATTCCATAACTCTTCTGGAGCTCTGTCATTTGTATCTAAAGCAGCAAATCGATTTTGCAGGCAGTGGTATATTCTCAAGGTCATATTTTGCTGCATTCATGAGTGGTTTGCTCTTTTTCAACTTTAGCTTGAGTTTCTATACTAGTAGTTGATGATCTGTACCACAGTCAGCTCCAGGTTTTGTCTTTGTTGATGTTACAGAGCTTTTCCATCGTTAACTTCCACAGATGTAGTCAATTTGATTTTTATACAATCCACTGGGTGACGTCCATGTGTGCAGTCTCTGCTTGTGTTGCTGGAAGAAGGTGTTTGAGATGAATAGATCGTTGGTCTTGCAGAATTCTATCAGTCTTTCTCCAGCTTCATTTATGTTGCCAAGTCCATATTTTCCAACTACTTTGCCTTCTTCTTTGTTGCCAACGTTTGCGTTCCAGTCACCCATGACCATCAGGATATCCCGTTTGCATGTTCTGTCAATTTCAGCTTGTACTTGTTCATAGAACTCTTCAATTTCATTCTCTTCTGCAGCTGTTGTTGGGGCATATACTTGAATTATAGTTGTGTTGATAGGCATTTCTCGTAGACCAATAGAGATTAAGCATTCGCTGACTGCATTGTATTTCATTACAGTTCTTGCAAGTTTCTTCTTTATTATAAATGCAACCCCATTTCTTCTTGGTCTTTCATTTCCAGCATAGTAGACCATGTGATCATCTGATGCAAAGTGCCCGATGCCAGTCCATTTCAGTTCGCTGCCACCCAAAAGATCAAGTTGTACACGTTCCATTTCATTCTTGAACACCTCCAACTTCCCTTGGTTCAAGCTTCGTACATTCCATGTTCCAATGTGCAAGACATCTTTATACCTTCTGACTCTCATTTCATGCGCAGCTACATCAGCAGTCAGACGTCTCAAGGGCTTTGATCCAACCACATCATAAATGCTGGCTTTACTCTGAAAAGTCTTCTGCTCTTCCCCAGTAGCTAGGTGAGTGCCTTCCGACCTCGGGGTCTCATCTTACAGCACTATAGCACAATTTGTTTTGTTATAACTATCCATTGGGTTTTCATGGCAAGATACAGAAGTAGATTGCCGGGCCTTTCTTCCGCGCAGTTTAAGTTTGGTGTTGTTGCCGTTATCACAGAAATGCGATCCTCCGCCATCAACACTATCCCATTCTGCTGCTGCCCAGATGGATGGTTTGTTTTTGTCTGGTGCCTCAGCTGAGACCTGTCCATCTTGGGAGACCCTGCTAGTAGTTCAACTACCGATAGTTTAGCTCTCAACATCACTGATGCACACAAGCCCTCAGTCAACTGCTACTTTGACAGCCTCTCTAGCCCCCGGGACTGGTCCTTGATGTCGCTCCTCAAGGATGTTGCTTTTAGGCACCATGTGACCTGCTCCACCCATGCTGCAGGGCATATCCTGGACCAGATTCTTACTTCTGGTAGCCTTCCGTGTGCACCCTCTCCTGTTACTGCCACGCCCCTGCCCTGGACGGATCACTCCCTTATTTCCTTCTCTTTTTCTTTTCCCACCACTCTTGCTACCTTAGTCTGGGATGCTCCTGCTTGCCGACCTTCCCGTTTAGTGCGACGCATGACACCATCTACCATCTCGGAGTTTTCCTCTGCAGAATCTCTTTTTCCGTATGACTTCTCTTCAATGCCGGCTGACCTCCAGGCTGAAACATGGCACACTAAGCTGTCCTCTGCACTGGACTCCTTGGCCACTCTTGTCTCTGTCCCGCTCCCTCAATCTTCTTCCTACCATCCATGGTATCATGCCGGTCTTTAGCTCCATAGATCGCAGCTCTGTCGTGCAGAGCGCCTCTGGTGAAAGTGTCCCTCACCTAAAACCCTCTCAGCTTACAGGGATGCCTCAAGGTATTACCATAATCAACTTTGTTCTGCCAACCTCACCTACTATTCAGCCTCCATCGCTTCGGCCACAAACTCTTTTTGCCAGCTCTACTTGACCCTCCGTTCCCTTTCAGCTCTTCACCCCTCTGCTGGTCCTCTGCCTCCCTCCATGGCTTCACCTGACCCTACTAGCCTGGCTCTCTTTTTTGCCGAGAAAATTTGCTCCCTATGTCTTTCCTTCCCTGCCTGTCTCCCTATCTCTTCCTCTCCTCTCCCTCCTTCTTGTTCTTCAGTTTCCCCTCTCCCTGTTCCCACTTCCCCTCCGGAGGCATCTCCCCCACTGCGCCTCTCCCTCATGCACTCCTGGAGTTCTTTCTATCCAGTCACGGCAACCGAACGTCTCTCAGCTATCCACAATTCCCACAAAATGACCTGTCCCCTCGACTCCATCCCCTCCACTTGGCTCTTAGAACCTTCACTGGTCCTCCTCCCCTTTGCACTCAGTTTGATAAACACCAGCCTCTTCTCAGGCTCCTTCCCCACAGTATGCTATTGTCAGCCCCGTACTTGAAAAACCTTCCCTAGACCCTTCTATTCTTGCCCACTGGAGACCCATTTCAAATCTTCCCTTTCTTTCTAAGCTTCTTAAAATCTTAGTCTTTACTCAGCTATCATCCCATCTGGAATCCACATCTGCACTTCACCCCCCGTCAATCAGGCTTTAGGCCTGGACACAACACTGAAACCATTCTCCTCTCCCTCCTCAATTAGATACACACAGTGTGTTAGAATGGAGACATTTCCCTACTGGTTTCTTTAGATCTTTCCTCTGTTTTTGATCTTGTGGACCATCCCACGCTCCTCATGCGCCTTGCTGGCTATGGGGTGCGAGGGACAGTCCATAATTGATTTTGGTCTTTCTTGTCCTTTCGTTTCTTCTTGGTCTGTATGGGTTCTTCTTCTTCCCCTCCAACCCCTCTCCCATATTTTCTCTGCTCCTTTTCAACCTCTTCCTCGCCCCTCTTACCTTGCTCGTCCAGCAATCAGAATCTCAGCGTATTATTACGCCAATGACATACTTCTGCTTTTTCATGTCTGCCTACTCGCTCCCAATCTTTCTCCTCTTAACACTTGCCTTTCCAATATTTCTTCCTGGCTGTCGGCAAACTATCTTCACCTGAACCCCTCCAAGTCCACTGCTATGTGGCTCATCTCCGGCACCCCTATTCCCTCCCTTTCGCCCTTCCTTTCTGACATCCCCATTCCACTTGCCTCGACTGCGGCACCTGGGGGTCACTCTTGACTCAGCCCTTATATTTCACCAACATATCTCTTCCCTTGTTAGACAGTCCTTCTGTATTCTTTGACAACTTTGTGCAGTACGTTCCTCTCTTCCTCCCGCTTCCTTGGTCACGCTCACAGTTTTTCTTCTCCTATCCCGCCTCGACTACGGCAATGTAGTCTTGGCAGGTGTTCCCCAATATCAGCTACACTGTCTACAGCTTATTCAAAACACTGCCGCTCGCCTCTTCACCCACGCCAGTCACAGAGACCATGTCACTCCTCTTCTTATTCAGCTCCACTGGCTCCCAATGTCCTTCCGTTGCCAGTATAAGCTTCTTACCTCTGTCCATAAAACAATCCATACTGGCCAGCCTCACTAGCTCACTGATCTTATCCAGGTTCACCTCCCCACACTTACCCTCCGTGCTGTCCATAATGACCACTTGGCCCTTCCATCCCTGGCCCGGGCACACCTAGAACACACTCGTCACTCTGCTTTTTTCTTTCTTGGACCTGCCCTGTGGAATTCCTTTCCTGCCTCCCTCCACTCCGAACACTCCTACCTCTGGTTTAAATCCCTCCTAAAATCCCACCTCTTCTGCAAGACCTTTGACCTAGCTCCCTCTCCTACCTAGTTGTGTGATGTTAGTCAGTCTATTTGTACTTTTGCTGTCTCTTATCTTATCTCTCCTGTCATGAAATGGCGTTCCTTTCTCCTTTCTAGCGCAGCTTACTAGATTTTTTATTTGTAAACCACCCTGACGCTACGGCCTGGGCAGTCAAGCAAGTAATATAATAAATATAAAGTGTACAGACGCATGTAAAAGACTGTCCCTGCTCATCAGAGCTTACAATCTACTCAAAACAGAGAGCACAACAGCTGAGGACAAGGGACATCTAGGGGAATGGTAAGAAAACACATAGGAGATAAAGCAGATCAGGATCCAAAAGCGGCCTCGAAGAGGTGAGTTTTCAGCCTGGATTTGAAAAGGGCCAGAGATAAAGCCTGATGCACAGTTTCAGGGAGTTCCAGGCATAAGGAGCAGCAATGTGGAAGGATAGAAGTATGGAGATGGCAGTAGAAGAGAAGGACAAGAATAGAAGCGATCTGCCAGAAGAGTGAAGTTCCTAAGGAGGGGTGTAGGGAGTGAGAAGAGAGGAAAGGTAGTGAGAAGCAGCAGAATGAGTGCACCTATAGGTCACCTGATCATTCTCTTGCACAACCTTTACATTGATCAAGAAGCAACAGTTCGAATGTAACAAGGAGAAAAAGAATGGTTTAAAATCAGCAAAGGTATACAACAAGTCTGCATACTTTCCCCCTACCTGTTTAATTTATATGCAGAACAAATCATCAGAGAAGCATGATTATATGAAGACAACAGAGGTGTGAAGATTGGTGGCAGACTCATCAACAACCTTCGCTATGCTGATGATACCACATTACTTGCTGAAAGTGACGACGATCTGAAACATTTGCTTCTCAAGATCAAGGAACATAGTCTTAAAATGAGCCTGCACCTTAATGTAAAGAAGATAAAGATACTGACAACTGGCAAAATCAATAAGTTCATCGGTGATGGAGAAGAAATTGCTTGGATCAACTATCAATAAAGAAGCAAAAAGCAGTCAAGAAATCAGACGGCGCATTGCTCTTGGCAGAATGGCTGTGAAGGACCTAGACAAGATGCTCAGGAGCAGAGATGTCTCTCTCCATACAAAGATTTAACTTGTTCAAGCCATGGTATATTTGATACAGTCATATGGATGCGAAAGTTTTACAGTGAAAAAGATAGACAGGAAGAAAATTGAAGCCTTTGAATTATGGTGCTGGCAACAGATACTGTGTATGCCATGGACTGCCCGAAGAACAAACCAGTCAGCACTAGAAGAGATCAAACCTAAGCTTTTTTTAGAAGCTCAGATGACAAAACTTCAACTTTCAAACTTTGGGCACATCATGCGAAGAGAGAGATCATTAGAGAAAGACATCATGCTTGGCAAGGTAGAATGTCAATGCAAAAGAGGAAGGCCAGCAATGAGATGGATTGATACAATAACAGCAGCTATGGATGACAATCTGTCAACAATGAGCCGACTAACTGAAGACTGAACACAATTTAGGACAACTATCCAGACGGTCACCATGCGTCGACACCGACTCAACAGCACTTAACAACACCACCAAAACAGGAGAAGCTTGAACTGGATATGGAAACGGATAGGGAGCCAATAGAGTGACTTGAGAAGAGGGGTTATATGAGCATATTGAGGCTGGCGGAAGATTAGCTATGCAGCTGAGTTTTGAACAGATTGAAGGGGAGAGAGATGATTCAGAGGGAGACCAGCAAGGAGGAGGTTGCAGTATTCTCGTAGTGAAGTTACCAAAGAGTGGATAAGTGTCTTAGTAGTATGTTCAGAAAGAAAGGGGTGAATTTTGCTGATGTTGTGAAGAAAGAAATGACAGATTTTAGCTATCAGTTGAATGTGTGTGGGGAAGGAGAGGGAGGAGTCACAAACAACCCCAAGGTTGCGAACCAAGGAAATAGGGAGGAGTAGAGCATTATCTACAGAGACTGAGGAAGGAGGAAGGGGGAGGTGGGTTTATGAGGAAAAATAAGAAGTTATGTTTTGGCCATGTTCATTTCAAATGGCAGTGAGACATCCAGGCAGCAATGTCAGATAGGCAGACAGAGATCCGAGCCTGGATTTCTGGAGGGATTTCAGGTGTAGAGAGGTAGATCTGAGAGTCATCAGCGTAAAGATGTTACTGAAAACCATGGGAGGATATGAGTGCACCAAGGGACTGGGTATAGAGAGAGAAAAGGAGTGGACTCAAGACAGACCCTTGGGGTACACCAACTGAGAGCCGGATAGCATTTGAGGAGAATCCACCAGAACAAACACTGAGCACAACGTGAACATAGCACACTTGTTTGTTGTTGTTAAGTGCCGTCGCGTCGGTGTTGATAGTTGTCCTAAATTGTGTTCGGTCTTCAGTCAGGCGGTTCATTGTTGACAGATTGGTACCTGTAGCTGCTGTTATTGTATTGATCTATCTCATTACTGGCCTTCCTCTTTTGCGTTGATCTTCTATCTTGCCAAGCATGATGTCTTTCTCTAATGATCTCTCTCTTCGCATGATGTGTCAAGTATGAAAGTCGAAGTTTTGTCATCTGAGCTTCTAAAGAGCTTAGGTTTGATCTCTTCTAGGACTGACTGGTTTGTTCTTCGGGCAGTCCATGGTATACACAGTATTCGCAGCCAGCAACATAATTCAAAGGCATCAATTTTCTTCCTGTCTATCTTTTGCACTGTCCAGCTTTCACATCCATATGATGTTATTGAAAATATCATGGCTTCAACAAGTCAAATCTCTGTATGGAGAGAGATATCTCTGCTCTTGAGAATCTTGTCTAGGTCTTTCATAGCCATTCTGCCGAGCAATGCATCGTCTGATTTCTTGACTGCTTGTTGCTTCTTTATTGATAGTTGATCCAAGTAGGTTAAAGTTGTCCACAATTTTAATTTCTTCTCCTTCAAAGATGAACTTGTTGATTTTGCCAGTTGTCATGATCTTTGTCTTCTTTACATTAAGGTGCAAGCCCATTTTAAGACTATGTTCTTTGATCGTGAGAAGCAAATGTTTCAGATCATCTTCACTTTCAGCCAGTAATGTGGTATCATCAGCATAGCGAAGGTTGTTGATGAGTCTTCCACCAATCTTCACACCTCTGTTGTATTTTTTCACTCAAGGTGTAATCAAATTCTGGAATTTGTTACCGGAGGATGTAGTAAAGGCTGTTAGTGTAGCTGGGTTTAAAAAAGGTTTGGACAAGTTCCTGGAGGAAAAGTCCATAAACCATTATTAAGAAGGGACCCAGGATATCAATGCTTGAACCAATACAAGCATTGTGGAACCTGTGTCCCTTGGGGAAACTGCTAGGTACGTATGACCTAGATTGGCCACTGTTGGAAACAGAATACTGGGCTTGATGGACCTTGGTCTGACCCAGTATGGCATATCTTATGTTCTTATGTTCTAATCCTGCTTCTCTGATGATTTGCTCTGCATATAAATTAAACAGGTAGGGGGAAAGTACGCAGCCTTGTTTTACACCTTTGCTTATTTTAAACCATTCTGTTTCTCCTTGTTCCATTTGAACTGTTGCTTCTTGATCAATGTACAGATTGTGCAAGAGAACGATCAGGTGTTCTGGTATATCCATGCTTCTTAATGTGTCCCAGAGTTTTGTCATGGTTTACACAGTCAAAAGCCTTGCTATAGTTGATAAAGCACAAATAGATATCCTTTTGGTATTCTTTAGTCTTTTCAAGGATCCAGCTCACATCCATGATGATGTCTCTCGTTCCTCACCCTTTTCTGAACCCTGTTTGCACTTCAGATAGTTCTTGTTCCAGGTATGTTTGTAGTCTCTGTTGAATAATCTTCAGTAGAATCTTGCTGGTATGTGGGGTCAGAGTGATTGTGTGATAATTTCGATAGTCAGTTGGATCACCTTTCTTTAGTATTGGTATAAACATAGATCTTTTCCAGTCAGTTGGCCATGATGTTGTCTTCCAAATTTCTTGGCACAGCCTTGTAAGTACGGTAACAGCTACATCAGATAGCTGTAAAACCTCTATGGGAATGCCATCAATGCCTGGTGCTTTGTTCTTTGATAAGGCTTTCAATGCTGCTTCAACTTATTCCAACACTAAACTAAAACTGCGCGGAGGAAAGGCCTGGCAATCTACTTCTGTATCTTGCCATGAAAACCCATCTGGGCAGCAGCAGAATAGCACAGTTATATCCCCCCCAAAAAATCATATAATATTACACTCACATTCTGCAATCTCTTGAGCCAATCAAAGAACCAACAGACATAACAACAACGCCAACCCACACAACATCCATACTGGCGAGGAATACCAAGCGCCACCAAGAGCAAAGGTGCCACTTCCATTACAAGCCTGTGGAAGCACCCATCCAAATAAAACTAAAAGTCATACACAAAAAGAGGAAGGCAAGGGAGGGGAGAGAAGGGGAAAAAAGTCCATTCTTCAAAACTTCCAAGAGACAATATGCTGTGAGAAACCAAAATTATTCAAGATACAGACCACTGTCCCCTACCATCTTCGATCAGTCAGTAAATAGAGCTGATGTAGTAACGTCAGTGCATGCTTAGCGTACAGTTGGTGCTATGTCTGTGCATAATCACCGTGCAGATGCCGACGTGGCTGCCAGCACACGGTCTATATAGCATACTCAAATTAGTATGATAATCAAACAATTAGCTATGCTGCCTGGAAGCAGAGAAGTGCGCAGAAGAGCAGAAGGCTGAGATTGGTAACAGGACTTTAATGCCAGGTCGAAGGAGACATAAGGGATCTGTGCTCAGTGCCGAGGAGGAATTTATGACTGTTACTTGAGTGGGCAACCCTCACAGACCCCGAAAATAACTTCAGAGGAAGCATGCTGGAACATGTATGCGCATGAGCTAGACAACTACGTGGCACACAGAGCAATCCTTCTGCTCAGATGTTCTGCTCTAAATAATATCAGTGTTTTAAGTATATTCAGAGCAGAGCCTCTGAGCAGAATAGAAACATAGAAACATGACATCAGAAAAAGACCACATGGCCTATCTAGTCTGCCCTTCCATCAACTACAATAGTGCTCTTTTTTCCTTTAGAGATCCTCTGTGTTTGACCCATGCTTTCTTGAATTCAGATACTGCTCTCGTCTCTACCACCTCCACTGGGAGACTATTCCACTCAGCTACCATTCTTTCCATAAAGAAATATTTTTGCATATTACTCCTGAGTCTAACCCCTTTCACCCTCATCCTATGTCCCCTTGTAGCAGAACTTGCTTTCAATCAGAAGAGTCTCTCCTCTTGTGCATTTATGCCATGGAGGTATTTAAACATCCTTTTGGCTCTTGCAGTCACCTTTTCTACCTGTTTAGCTACTTTAAGATTGTATGCAAATATAGCTCATGAATATTCATTAGGGACATCCTGAAAACCAGGCTGGATCGTGGTGCACCAGGGCCGGAGTTGGCTACTCCTGGGTTACACTGTAGCTTCATTGCATGTCCCCTAGTCTTTCTACTTTTTGATGGTATAAAAAAATCGATCCATGTTTGCCGATTCTACTCCATTCATTAATTTATTGAGCTCTATCATATCTTCCCTCAGCCATCTCTTTTCCAGGTTGAAGAGCCCTAATCTTTTAGGGCTCCTCATAATGGTATCCTTCAGTCCCCTTTACCGTTTTGGTGGCTGTTCTCTATACCTTTTCCAATCTCGCTATATCCTTTTTAAGATATGGAGACCAGAATTGCACACAATATTCAAGGTGCGGTCACACCATGGAATGATACAGAGGTATTATAATATCCTTTATTCTTTTCTCTGTTCCTTTCCTTATGATTCCTAGCAGTCTATTTGCCCTCTTGGTCGCCGTTGCATACTGGGCGGAGGGTTTCAACGTGTTATCCACGATAATGCCTAAATCTTTTTACTGAGTGGTGGTTCCTAATGTGGAACCTTGCATCGTGTACAAACACAACAAGGAGCGCCGCTCTTGCAACCAAGGACAGGATACACAAAGAGGAAGGCATTTCATGCCGAAACGCGTTGGGGTCAACTTCAATAAAGGAACTTTGAATTTATCCTGACGTCCCTTGACTCTTGCACCTTGCATCGTGTAGCCATAGTTTGGATTATTCTTTCCTAGGTGCATAACTTTACACTTGTTCACATTAAATTTTATCTGCCATTTGAACATCCAGTCTTCCAATTTATCAAGGTCCTCTTGCAATTTTTCTCAATCCTCTTGCGTTTTAATAACCTTGAAGAATTTTGTGCCATCTGCCAATTTGATAACCTCACTCATTATTCCCTTTTCCAGGTCATTTAGGAATATGTTAAAAAGCAGTGGACTCAACACAGATCCCTGGTGTACACCACTATTCACCTTTCTCCATTGAGAAAATTGATCATTTAGTCCTATTCTCTGTTTTTTATCTTTTAACCGATTCCTGATCCACAATAATACATTGCCTCCTATCCCATGACTTTTTAATTTCCCTAAGAGTCTCTCATGAGGGACCTTGTAAAAGGCTTTTTGAAAATTCAGATATACTATATCGTCCGGCTCACCTTTGTCTATCTGTTTATTCACACCTTCAAAAAAATATAACATTCCTAAGACAAGACCTTCCTTGGCTAAAGCCATGTTGGCTTTCTCTCATTAAACCCTGACTATCTACATATTCAGTAATTTTGTTCTTTATAATGGTTTCTACCATTTTTCCCGGTACTGACATCAGGCTCACTGGTCTGTAGTTTCCCAGATCACCCTTGGAACCCTTTTTAAAAATTGGCGTTACATTGTTAAGGACATCACCACAGCATAAAAGAGGGAACGTGATTTGCATGGCTACTTAGTTCCATCTGCTTTATCTTCTGCTTCTCACATAGGCGTCAGAAAGGGGTGAGCCACATTGGCTCTGGCCCCACCAAAATGGCACGGCTGTGAGCCTTCCCCTACCTCTGCCTGCGGGGATTCGATCTCCTGTGGGCAGAAGTAAGGGACGGCTGCGACTTGGCAGACAGCAGGTTGTTTGTGGGATCCCATCCCCCGCGGGCAGAAGAGCACTGCGATCATCGGCCTTCCCTTCCTGTCTGTCCGCGGGAGATCTGATCCTTGTGGGCAGACATGAGGGGAAGGCCAGTGATCAAAGCCCCATCTGGTTCGGCAGACCTAGGGGTGGAGCTTGGCCCTCTCAATGCAAACGACATTCTGCCGCCCCCGGTTTCTTGTGATGTCAAGATATAAGGACATTAGAAATGTGGTTGTTGTTCAATCTGTAAGAATTTTTAGAGATCAAAGATCATTATGTGCACCCACAAGTAGGTCATAGATACTTTCTTGATTCATTTTTCATGGACTACGTAAATTGTATGTTCGCAAAACTACTACTACTACTACTACTGCTACTATTCATCATTTACATAGCACTACAAGGCATATAAAAGGCGGTTCCAGCTTCAGGTCGTAAAGAAGTTATTGAGAGGTGGTGACATTGATAGGTTACTGCTACAACTGGAGCAGAAAGAGATATAATGTATGGTCTTAATTTGGATACTGACTACACAGTTTTTTTTATAATATATTTCTAAATATCTTTTTATGCATAATTTATCAGTATTTTGCTATGTACATATCTTTTATGTGCATTTTTAATATAATTTTCATGAATTAACAGATGATTTCATGGTTTAACACGTATTTTTTATGCAGTATTTTATTTTCTACACATGTATATTTGGTCTTTTTCGAGATGTGTTTAGAAGTAGGTGCTTTTGGCACTCCTGATTATGCCTCTCCTATGCTTTTATATCCTTTTCTGTTTTATATGTTTTTAAGTTTTCTTAAGTATCCTTGTGTTTTGTTTTGACCAATTTGTATGTGTTTATATTTCTTTATTTTTAAGTATAGGGAGTCTTTTACTAATGGGCATCAAAGTGTTGAACCTAACGTGTCAACAGCACTGAAGCCATGAAGCATTAGGTGTAACATTTCTGTGTTAGCTGTTGGAGGCGTGGAAAGAATTTCCCTGGCAATTAACGTTGAGCCCTGTCCCATAGCGGGTGCTACATTAGTGCAGGTTCACCTAACGCCACCTATTAAGGTGACGTTAGGTGAACCCACGCTAATGTAGTTAGTGTGTGGTGTGAACACAACGCTAACTGCGCTGAGCTCACCACAACCATTCTTTGCCCCCACCCTACCCGCTCGAGCCTTTAATGTGGGGCACAGTTAGCATGGGAATCATCCTGCACTGTCATGACCAGCGCTAGCTGTCAATGCGTATCCCAGCACGCCTTTAATGCATGCCAGAACGCGCACTGCCAACTTGCGCTCATTAGTAAAAAACCGCCATAGTTTTAACATTGTTTAGTTCCCTGTAAAGATATTCTTCTTGCTATGGGCTGAGTTATTACACCATTGTTGGTTTCATTTTTACATATTCACTCCTTTCTCATTATAATATTGTATCCCCCGACTTTTAGGACCATTTCTCGTACGTTATGTAATGTTTTATGGCGTAGGGCTGTAAAACAAATTATAAAATATATATTTAAATACATATATGTATATATGCACTTGTACACATTTACTATATACATACACTCTTTTACACATTTTTATAAAAGTTAACATTTTTATATGTTTTTCAATATGCTTTTTATTTTTATTAACATGTTTCATTTATATATTCCACATGGCTTTAAAAGATGAAATGTTGCCTCAATATAAATGGGCACAAGAAGTGTGACAAGACTTTAAGGGGATTATTTTAGAAGCCCTATTTGTGCTTTGGACATATGAAAATAGGTATGCAGACATCCCAATCATAGAAACATCCCCAGAGCCATTTTGGAAGCCAGTTCTATAGATGTCTAAGCCACAAAGGGACATGACAAAGGCATGACCGAGGCGTTCCAGACAAGTTGGATGTGCGTGGCCGATTTCAGAAATGGCTAACATGGCCCCACCCACCAGCGGGACCATACATGTCTATTCCTGCTCCAGGGCATGAATAGGTACCAGAAAAGCATTCGTTCTGCCATCCAGACACCTGAAGGGCACAGATACATAGGTACTCTGATATCTCCTATACCTTCCATGATGATAACGAAAACTTCAGGGAGTATCCCTAGGGATACTCCCTAGGGATACTCCCTGGACTCCCTATCCCTAGCAAGATCACAAAGTGTTCTCAAGCAACAAGAAACAGAGCCTTCGTGTACTACGCACCCACATGTGGGAATGCTCTCCCGCCCGGCCTCAGGGCCTTGACTGACCTTACCCAGTTCAGGAAGGTGCTGAAACACCACCTTTTCCTCCAGCACTATTCTCACAACGGGGACACACAATACCCACCCATTCACAACCACCAAGACAGCCACCCCAAAACACTTACAATACACAGTCTCAGTCCTACAGATTAGCACTATCAGACACCCTTTCATGTACATGTATATAGTCACCTAATCTTGTACATAGTAGCCAGGCAGCCCGATCGCCACTTCACTTCTGTTGACCCGACTGCTTAGCCTGTATTACAGTTACTTAAACGAGTAGCCAAGCTACTTCGTAGCCTGTACATAGTTATCCAGAATGAACAAATGGATGATGAAATGCTCAAAGAAATCAAGGAAGCTAGAAAAAGTTACAGTGCAGTAATAATAATGGGTGATTTCAATTACCCCGGCATCGACTGGGTCAGTGTCACAACAGGACATGCTAGGGAGATAAAGTTCCTAGATGAAATAAATGACTGCTTCTTGGAGCAGCTGGTTCATGAACCAACCAGAGGGGAAGCAATATTAGACCTAGTCCTTAGTGGAACACCAGATGTAGTGCAAGAGATAAGGGTGTTGGGGCCACTTGGCAATAGTGATCATAGCATGATCGCCTTTGATTTAATTAGTGGAGGAGGGATAGTAAGGAAATCCACAGTACTACCCTTTAACTTTCGAAAGGGAGACTATGATAAAATGAGGAAAACAGTTAAGAAAAAACTAAAAGGAGCAGTTGCAAAGGTTAAAGACGTACATCAAGCTTGGGTGTTGTTGAAAAATACTATCTTGGAAGCCCAGACCAGCTGTATTCCACGCTTTAAGAAAAGTGGAAGGAAGTCCAAAAAACTGCCAGCATGGTTTAAAGGTGAGGTCAGAGAGGCTGTTGTTGCCAAAAAAGCATCTTTCAGGAAATGGAAAAAAGAGCCAAACGATGAAACCTGGAAACAGCACAAGCACTGGCAAGTCAAATGCAAGGCATTGATAAGGCAGGCAAAGAGAGAATTTGAGAAGAAGCTTGCTGCGGAAGCAAAAACGCGAAATAAAGACCTTTTCAAGTACATTCATAGCAAAAAACCTGTGAGAGAGTCAGTTGGTCCATTAGATGATAAAGGGGTTAAAGGAGCACTAAGAGGCGACAAGGCGATAGCAGAGAGACTGAATGAATTCTTTGCTTCGGTCTTTACTGAGGAAGATGTAGGGATGTTACCCATGACTGAAGTGGTATTTAAAGGTGTGGAAGAATTGAAGGAAATATCGATACATCGGGAAGATGTCTTACAAATATTAGATAAACTGAAGAGTAGCAAATCACCTGGGCCGGATGGTATACATCCAAGGGTGTTGAAAGAACTGAAATTTGAGATTGCAGACCTGCTATCAGTAATCTGTGAACTATCATTAAAATCATCTCTAATACCAGAGGATTGGAGGATCGCCAATGTAACACCAATTTTTAAAAAGGGTTCGAGGGGTGATCCGGGAAACTACAGACCGGTGAGCCTGACGTCAGTACCGGGAAAAATGGTAGAAACCATCATAAAGAATAAAATTACTCAGCATGTAGATAGTCACGACCTAATGAGAGACAGCCAACATGGCTTTAGACAAGGAAGATCTTGTCTTACTAATCTGTTATGTTTTTTTGAAGGAGTGAATAAACAGGTGGACAAAGGTGAGTCGGTTGATATTGCGTATCTGGACTTTCAGAAAGCCTTTGACAAGGTCCCTCATGAGAGACTTTTGGCAAAACTAAAGAGTCATGGGATAGGAGGCAGTGTACTACTGTGGATCAGGAACTGGTTAAAAGATAGAAAGCAGAGGGTAGGGCTAAATGGCCAATTTTCCCAATGGAGAAAGGTGAATAGTGGTGTACCTCAGGGATCTGTGCTGGGTCCGCTGCTTTTTGACATATTCATAAATGACCTGGAAAGTGGAATAACAAGTGGGGTTATCAAATTTGCAGATGACACAAAACTATTTAAAGTTGTTAAAACCCAGGAGGATTGTGGAAAATTGCAAGAGGATCTTGATAAATTGGAAGACTGGGCATCAAAATGGCAGATGAAATTTAATGTGGAGAAGTGCAAGGTTATGCACCTAGGGAAGAACAACCCAAACTATGGTTACACGATGCAAGGTTCCACATTAGGAACCACCACCCAGGAAAAAGATTTAGGCGTCATTGTGGATACCTTGTTAAAACCCTCGGCCCAGTGTGCAGCGGCGGCCAAGAGAGCAAATAGAATGCTAGGTATGATAAGGAAAGGAATGGAAAATAAAACAAAAGATATTATAATGCCTCTATATCGTTCCATGGTGAGACCGCACCTTGAATATTGTGTGCTATTCTGGTCGCCGTATCTTAAAAAGGATATAGCGATTTTAGAAAAGGTTCAGAGAAGAGCCACCAAAATGGTAAAGGGGATGGAAGGCTACTCCTATGAAGAAAGGCTAAAAAGGTTGGGGCTCTTTAGCCTGGAGAAGAGACGGCTGAGGGGAGATATGATAGAAGTCTATAAATTAATGAACGGAGTGGAACGGGTAAACGTAGATCGATTGTTTACCTTATCAGAATATGGAAAGACTAGGGGACATGCTACAGGGTAAACTATTTAAGACTAATAAAAGAAAATATTTTTTCACTCAACGTGTAATCAAACTCTGGAATTTGTTGCCGGAGGATGTAGTAAAGGCTGTTAGTGTAGCTGGGTTTAAAAAAGGTTTGGACAAGTTCCTGGAGGAAAGGTCCATAAACCATTATTAAGAAGGGACCCAGGATATCAATGCTTGAACCAGTACAAGCATTGTGGAACCTGTGTCCCTTGGGGAAACTGCTAGGTACGTATGACCTAGATTGGCCACTTTTGGAAACAGAATGCTGGGCTTGATGGACCTTGGTCTGACCCAGTATGGCATATCTTATGTTCTTATCCCAGTTAGCCCAAGTTGCAAAACCTGTTCTTTGTAAGTTCAGTAGGGGCGCTGCCTGCACTGTACAAATTTGCTGTTGACTGTAAACCGAGCTGATTTTAAAGAGCGCAGTATAGAAGAGACTTTAAATAAATAAATAAACAAGAACGCTTATTTTTGGTTCAGCACACTGAAGCACATCTCCGCATGCAAAACGTGCACAGACATGCATTCAATATAGGATATTCAACAGAAAACCCCTCCAAATTCAATGACACAATAATCCAAAATCAAAACGTAAAGTCAATAAAAATTCCAGCCAGTAGCTATCACTGGCACTATATTCAACAGCATAAACTCAATTTTTGTCGGGGACTATTGGTCTGAGAGGGAGGAAAACACCTTTCCTCTCGAGGCTGAAAGAGCCCTTTTTATTCAAGCGGGTCACAGTGTACCCAATTTTTTTGATTTTTAAATATTAAAAAAAAAAAATAAACCATCACTTATCTTAAAGAGATACAAACATTGTCTTCCTCAGGCAAATAATATCATCCACATATCGCCATGTGGACTGTAAGTACTTTATTTTTGGTGCTTACCTATAAAGGTCCCTATTCCTATCGTTGCTGAAGTTTAGAATCTTGGACGCTTTACTATTGTTAACAGGACCGTACCAAGCTAGAAATGTGCCCCGTGCGACTAATGAATGGTGCCGCCCCTCCACCCCAGCTACCTGCAGTAACTCACTCTTTTTGAGCTTCTTGGAAGCCCAGTCATGATATCAGTGCCCTTTCTGTACTTGCGCCCTGTGTGGCTGCACTGCTCACACAGCTCTTGGTACGTCCCTGGTTGTTAAAGAGCCATGTAGGAGCTATTGCTAAAGCTTCTTTCTTTAAGCTTAGGCTTGTCTGTCGGATAAAGTATTGTCTGTCTATCTGTCATGGGAGATCCCTCTCTAAAGTGGAGTAGAGGAGTAGCCTACTGGTTAGAGCAGTGGCCTGGTGACTGAAGTGTGACAAGGCGGTGGCAAAAGCCAGAAGGATGCTGGGCTGCATACAGAGAGAAATTACTAGCAGAAAGGAAGAGGTACTAATGCCACTGTACAAGTCGCTGGTGAGGCCTCACTTGAAATATTGTGTTCAGTTTTGGAGACCGTATCTCACAAAGGATATAAAAAGGCTGGAAAAGGTTCAGAGGAAGGCGACCAAAATGATTTGGAGCCTGCGTCAGAAGACTTATGAGAGGAGACTTGAAGACCTAAATATGTACACTCTGGAGGAGAGGAGGGATAGGGGAGATATGATTCAGACCTTTAAATACTTAAAGAGTATTAATGGACAAACAAACCTCTTCCAAAGACGGGGAAGTTGTAAAACTAGAGGGCATAACATAAAGCTGCAAGGGGGTAAACTGAAAGGCAATGTCTGGAAATACGTTTTCACTGAAAGGGTGGTGCATACTTAGAATGCCCTCCTGATGGAAGTGGTGGGGGCAAACACAGTGACAGAATTCAAAATGGCAATGGGACAGACACAGTGGATCCCTTTATAGCAACCGGGTAACATAAAAAAAAACATAACTATCTCTTATATCTGAACAAATAGGGGTGACCTACACGGAGCAGTGAGTACACCCCTAAACAAAGGCATGGGGAGGGGTGACCTGCACGGAGCGGCAAATGCACCTACTCCTGCCGCCTTGCTAGGCAGACTAGATGGACCATACTGGTCTTTATCTGCCGTCATATACAATGCTACTGTGAAGGGGGACCACTGGAAAGGGGCCTGGATTTTAGCAAATCTGGACTCTTCTACAAGGGGAAGCTGTGCAGAGCGCATATGATTAACCACAGACATATTCATTTGTGCTTGCAGTGAAGATTTCCACTAGCTGAGGCCCCCTCTTTCCTCTCCTCCAGTGGAACTCTGGCAAAATATGTACAATTTAAGGTTATTCCTCTTTTTCTTTTTCTAAGAGTGTGTCAAGAAATATACAGTTTACCCCCACAGTATTAAGCCCACCCCATTGATAAACAAGCTAGAGTAGATAGAAAGTTCCAGAACTGCAATCCCCTTAACATTATATCTAGTTTTAACGTTTCTCCTTGCTTTTATTATTTTCACTTGGTTAGAAAACTATGCAAAGAAACAGAGTTGAAGTGAAAGATTCAATAAAGCAATGATCTTCATAACACTGTTGAGGGTAAAGGCCAAGGCAGAGAGGCTCGCATCCTGGAGATGAATGCATGGCTGCGTGGATAGTGTCATCGAGAGCGTTTCGGTTTCCTAGATCATGGGATGCTGTTCCAAGGGTTGCAGAGCAGAGATGGCATCCATCTGTCCAAGAAAGGTCAACGCGTCTTCGGTAGTAGACTCGCTAATCTACTGAAGAGGGCTTTAAACTAGATTCATTGGGGATGGGTGAAGAAAGCCCCCAGGTAGGTGAAAGTCCCCAGGTAGGTGATACATTAAATACCTTTATGGAAATGGGTAACAAGGGTAACATATGGAAAGCAGTGTGTATAAATGCCCATAGCTAGCAAAGTAGTCAAGAAGGCAAAGATTCAAAAGGAGGAGGAAATAGCCAATGCAATAAAATGGGGGGATAAGACATTTTTCAGATATATTAGTGAGAAGAGGAAGGGCAAAAGTGGTATTGTCAGACTCAAGGGTGCATGTCAGACTCAAGGGTGCAGGGGAGGAATATGTAGAGGCTGATAAGGATAAAATATTTTTGTTCTGTGTTCCCAGATGAAGAACCAGGAGCAGGAACTCAGAAAACACCCACAAATAGGAACAGAAGCGAGGGACATCTTGAACAATTTTCAGAAGACTGTGTTCGTGAAAAACTAGCTCAACTTAAAGTAGACAAAGCGATGGGACCGGATGGGAAACACCCTAGAATACTGAGGGAACTTGGGGACGTTCTAGCAGCTCCACTGACTGACCTTTTCAATGCCTCATTGGAGTCAGGAGTGGTGCCAAAGGATTGGAGAGAGGCTCATGTGGTGCCTTTACACAAAAGCGGAAGTAAGGATGTGGTTGAAAACTACAGGCAGGTTAGTTTAACTTCGGTGGTGAGTAAATTATTGGAAACGCTGCTGAAAGAGAAAATAGTGAGGTTTCTGGAGTCCAGCGGATTACAGGATCCGAGGCAGCATGGATTCACCAGAGGCAGGTCTTGTCAGACAAATCTGATTGATTTCTTTGACTGGGTGACCAGGGAGTTGGACTGAGGGAGAGCCCTAGATGTGGTGTATTTAGATTCCAGTAAAGCCTTTGACACTGTTCCTCACAGGTGACTTATAAACAAACTGAGAACCCTAGGGATGGACCCTAAAGTTACTGCTTGGGTTAGAAATTGGTTGGGTGGGAGGCGACAAAGAGTACAAGTAAATGGAGCTCAATCTGAGGAGAAGGATGTTACTAGTGGTGTGCCCCAGGGATCTGTCCTTGGTCCGATTCTTTTTAACATCTTTGTTAGTGATATAGCGGAAGGGCTGTCGGGTAAGGTTTGCCTCTTTGCGGATGATACCAAAATCTGCAATAGGGTAGACACCCAGGAAGGTGTAGATAACATGAGGAGGGATCTAGCTAAGTTTGAAGAATGGTCTAGAATTTTTCAGCTGGGATTTAATGTTAAAAAATGTAAGGTCATGCATTTGGGCTGCAGAAATCCAAGGGAGCAATATAGTATAGGGGGTGAAGTACTTTTGTCCACTAAAGAAGAGCGGGACCTAGGCGTGGTTGTGTCTGATGATCTTAAAGTAGCTAAACAGGTAGAAAAGGTGACGGCAAAAGCTAAAAGGATGCTTAGGTGCATACGGAGAGGAATGGCTAGCAGAAAAAAGGAGGTAATAATGCCTCTGTATAAGTCTTTGGTGCGACCTCATTTGGAGTATAGTGTGCAATTCTGGAGACCGCACCTTCAAAAGGATGTGAACAGGATGGAGTCGATGCAGAGGGTGGCTGCTAAAATGATTAGTGGTCTTCATTATAAAAGCATATGAGGACAGACTGAAGGATCTTAATATGTACACCTTAGAGAAAAGGCGGGATAGAGGTGATATGATTGAGATGTTTAAATACCTCCGTGGCATAAATGTTCAGGGAGAGAGCCTCTTTCAATTGAAAGCAAGTTCTGCTACAAGGGGACATGGGATGAGGGTGAAGGGAGATAGATTCAGGAGTGATATGCGGAAATATTTCTTTACGGAAAGGGTAGTGGATTCGTGGAATAGTCTCCCAGTGGAGGTGGTAGAGATGAGGACAGTAACTGAATTCAAAAAAGCATGGGACAAACACAGAGGATCTCTAAAGGTAAAAAGGGGACTGTTGTAGTTGTTGATATGGAAGGACAGACTAGATAGGCCATGTGGTCTTTTTCTGTCATCATATTTCTATGTTTCTATGTAACACATTTCAAGGAATAAACCAATCAAAAACTTGATCACTTTGCTCCAATTGTTAATATGCCATTAATAATGTTACTCTTAAACCTCTAACTGTAATCCATTTGTAACTACATGGCCTGCATGACCACAAGTGAAAAGGGTGTTGCCCAGCTAAAAGAAAGAGATAAGCCTGAGAAGGGGCTTATAGCAGATAAGGAACAGACAAAGAACATGAAACCAGGTCAAAGGTTCAGGGCAGTCATGCTTTATCATGGTGGTAGGGCACAAGCTCTACTAACTAGCCAATAGGATCATAGACTAAAAAGCTGTTGGCCCAAGAGATAGGAACCTGGTGGCTAACAAAACGTTTCTGAAACAGACTTGAGAAATTATCAGGATAAAACACCTGCCCTGGGCCCCTTCAGTTCTATCTTCATGACATCTGTACTTCTGCCTTTTGGCCTATAAAAGATGGGCCTGATCAATGCCAGGCAGAGACTTGTATCTTGTGCTGGAATTCCTTCATGTCTATCAATTCTCTCAAATTGCGCAATTTACTTCAAGTTGCTACTCCTCGCTTAGAGAGAGCAGCTCTGCAGCAGAAAAATAAACTTTGTATTTGCTTTACAGATATATCTCAGTATCATTTGTTTCTTCTGCTCGAGACACGAACCTGTGAAGGGTTTGGTAGCTCTTCACGTGACAGTGACAAAAGAAACCAGGGTTTCAATCCCACTGGAAAGGATTGAACAAAATAAAGGTGTTTGTTATTTAAGCATGCTCACTTGTCTTTTAGACTGCTTAGCTTTCATTCCAGCTTAGACTCCAAATATTGTCTCTCCCTATTCACCAGATCCACCAGCACCCTTTTATCTTAATGTGAAGCACTGATCTGGTTTGTTTTCTATTTTTCTCCCTCCTTACAGTAGCGGTCACCCCTTTCTTACTTTTATGTAGGAACCCGAGGGCTACCCTCACCCCCTCCATGAGAAGTTTATGACTTTTAAGTAGGCCCCAAGGACACAAGAAAACAAAGTGGACACGGAGTCGCTGGCAGAGGGAGGCCTTGAAATAACGGCCTGTGACTTCTAGAATTATAGTCCAATAGTCTAATCACTAGACCCCTCCTCCTTCTATCCTCTCAGAACGTCTGTTTCTGTGACCATAGCATGTCGTCAGCATAGACGGTCACTTCCATTTATCTATTCTTATTTGTATTTATCTCACGCCTCTCCATTAGTAGTTCAAGGCAAGTTATATTCAGTACAAAAAGTACATATGAATCAGAAAGGCACAGACACCGAAACAGATGAGCTACTGAAAACAATGCCACAGCCTTGTAACGGGCATTTTAATTCTATCTGATTTTATCGACACGATATAAAAATTAGAGTTATAAGGTCACATCATAGTATAGCAGGGACAAAAACTGAAAATGGAATCCAGTGAAACTTTGGGAGCTACGAAACGAGGACTGACGCAACAACTATTTATCATTAGCTTGTCAACACAGAGCAAAGGCACATTATATGGTTAGACTGATGTACAGAAATCTTTGTGTACATTGTGCAGATGTCAAAACTGTCTACAGACATTATTTATTTATTTATTTATTTACATTCTCTTATATACTGCACTATTCTGCATCAGTGCGGTTTACATTGAACAAATTGAAATTACATTGAACAGGGCATTATAACTTGGAGATAACTATTTTACAGGGAACATGGGCTATGGAGGGTTAAGTGGCTTGCCCAAGACCACAAGGAGCACCTGTGGGACTAGAAACCCCAGTCCTTCCGGCCCAAGGTTGCTGTCCTCTAGTGGGATTATGCTAGTAAGAAGATGTACAGTGCCTTCAGAAAATATTAATCTCCTCGGTTTTTGTCCTGTTTTGTCACATTACAATCTGGAATGAAAATGGAGGTGCATTTGGATGTTAGTAAATGACCTAACAATATAGTCCAAATTGATGAAGTGGAATGACAATAAAATACCTTGTATATATAAAAAAACAAGCAGAAATTGAAAAGTTTTGAGTGTATATGTATTCATCCCTTTTGCTATGAAACCCCTAAATAAGATCTGGTCCAACCAATTAACCTCAGAAGTCACATAATTAGTTGATTAGGATCCACCTGTGTGCAATAAGTGTCACATGATCTTTCACATGATGCCTGTATAAACATACCTGTTCTGAAAGGCCCCTGGCTCTGCAACACCACTAAGCAAGCAACATGAAGACCAAGGAGCACCCCAAACAGGTCAGAGACAAAGTTGTGTAGATCAGAATTGGGTTATAAAATAAAAAATCCCAAATTCTGAATATCCCACAGAGCACCATTAAATCCATTATAACAAAATGAAAAGAATATGGCACCACTACAAACCTGACAAGAGAAGGCCGCCCACCAAAACTTACAGACCAGGCAAGGAGGGCATTAATCAGAGATGCCACAAAGACACCAAGGGGTATGTTTACTAAACTGCGTTAGTGCAATTTGCGTTAGGAGCCGCGTTAGTGGAAGGAAAGCCAAAAAAGGACATGGGCGGTACATCGTAACCGATAACACGCAGTTGTGTGCGGTATTGCGTGCCGCACAGCAACGATCGCTACAGCGCGCGTGCTACTGTGCGCAAGCTTAAGACAGCACGCAGACACCCAAATACAGAAACAGAGCTGTAGCACAGTGGTTACTACACAGACTGATGGTACAAGGGTCATGGGTTTGAATCCCCAATGTGCCTAATGAAGAAGGCTGGCTGAGGCATCATGTGCAACCCTTTGAAGGCCTACTATAATATTTTATCCACATCCTGCAGCTGGGTTAATGTTTGCACATGTCAGGAAAATTGTACCCGTCGTATCCAATATGTTCCAATAGTGACGTTTCCTCTGGCATGGTCATGTATGCTATACCATTTGATAGGAATATATAGGCAGAGGTTTGGATCCCGAAAGTACTGGGCTTGGCCTGGAAAGGGTTAAGTAGTGGGCTGTGAGGAAGGTTACTTGTACCTGAATAGTGCTGCCAGAAAACACACCCTCACAATGGCGTAACCTAAGGTGCCACTAAGGCACCCTAGAGGGCACTCCATAGGGCACATTATAAAGTGCGCTGTCTGCCAAGGCACCCTATAATGTCCCCTATAGGACACCATATAAGGCACCTTATAAGGCGCTTTATAGGGCGCCGAATAAGGCGTCCTAAGGGGACAGTACCCTGAGGGTGGTCCTGCTGGCAGAACTAATATACAATAAAAACAGACAATGCCTAAGACAGCCCTATTGATGAACCCCACTGTGGGTTTGGGACCCATGACCTCTGGCTCCACAGGCAGTGTAGTAACCAGTGGGCTAGAACTGCTAAAAAACAACTGGCTGGCTACAGGAGGACTGCATGGCACCACACCCACATTCTGCTGTGGTTACCAGGATAGGGTTAACCCACCCCTACCCATGATGCACTGCACATGCAAATCAGCAGTTGAGAGATGGGCACAAGAGCGGGTATGCACCCCCACAGCACCTTGGCCCTGTAGCGGGGACAGACCGTGTGTGGCACTGCCACAGAGTAGCCACAGACACTCACATTGTGCGGGTACAGTGCCCACCCTGAGGTTGAGGTGGGGCCCCCAGCACCAGGTCCACAGCACCTTTCATGGCTGAGATACGCCATGCTGCAGGTCCCCATCAGTGTGTGATAGGTAGCTCTGTTAGACACACCTAGGATACATCTGTGCCCTGCTGTATGTCTCGGTCATGTCTAGTCCTTATGGGCGATGATGCACTCAGAATAGTGTATATCCTGTGTTGGTGCCAAGGTTACCTGCTGTAGGTGAAGGGGGGTGTATGGACCCATGGGCAGATCATCTACCACCACACAACCCACCCTCTGGGGCTTAGGGTGGGAAACAGGGTCACCCATCAATAGATCCACAGTCTACCCCCCTGCAATGGCAGCGGTAGAGGGGACCAGCAGCAGCGGTCCTGCTGGGGAACAGACAGAGCGGTACACATCCATAATGCAATAGCGGACAGATGGCAGTCCTGGATATGCTCAGCTGCCCCCCACCATTATCTGACATTCTCCAGCAGCAGGCCTCCAGCCGCTGCACCCTGCAAGGTGTTCCAGCAAGACACATACTAGCTGCAGACAGTCCGCCAACTAGTCCATAGTGCATGGTCCTGGAGGAGATGCATGTACCCAGAACTCAGGGGATGTCAGCATACACACCAAGCAGATAAGTCAGTGATTGGGCCCCAAAAGGAAACCCATATATATCACATGAGCAAAATGCTATATAACACTATGGGGGAACCTAGTCAGGGCGAGAGTGACCTCCCAGCAGGATATGCTGTGGCCACTCTGTCTGTGCAGGTGGTACCGGGCACTACAATGTCCGAGCCATGGTACCTTGCTCCTCATTATGCACATTGGCAGGCCAATACTGGGAACAGTGCTAGCAGTGTGGGCTGTGGAGGGTGTTGGAAGCCACCACACACTGGATAGACAGACACACACTCCCCACACCTATGCCAGCATTGTGCAACTATAGAGGTGTTGGGCAGCCCTGGCCACCACACAAGTCCTGAGCACAGTGCAGGCATGGCTATGGTACGCAATACTGTAGGAGTCACTCCCCAGGTTGGTAAACACTGTCAGACACATGACCTGTAGCACACTCCACATGCATCAGAAAGGTTGCTATGATGCAGCTCACTCAGACACTTGTACTTAACCTAGGAATTGCTATCTGCCAGTAATCATAGCAACCTTCTGATAGATGTGTACCATATTCCCCGGTTTAGGGTGGCATTACTAAGGTATGCAAGTGCTAATATTGGGAGATGCACAAAGAGCCCACAGTCCTGCCTCTCCAGAAGGCTGTGGATAATGGGGCCTGTGCGTGCGGGTGTGTCTGCCCCTGTTGGCTGCTGCTTTATGGCAGAGGTTCCCAACTCCAGTCCTGCGGTGCCAAACACTGTTCGGGTTTTCATGCTGACCCTCATGAATATGCATGAGATACATCTGCATACCATGGGGGTGGCGCATAGAAATGCAGCACAGGCATCTTTATCAGAGGCAGCATGGAACTGGAATGGTGTTTGGCCCTCCAGGACTGCATTTGGGAGGCTCTGCTCTAGGTAATGTGCATGTTTATGGTGTCTGTGCTCTGTAGGGTAAAATGTTGGTGTTTTGGGCATGTTTACGTCATCTGCAAGAATAGTTCTGCCTGTATTAGCACGTTATAGTAGTGGGTAAAATATGAGGACTGGGTTGGCAGAAACCACAGCTGGGACTTGAACCTGTGACCTTCTGCTTCTGAATACAGTGGTTCTGTGCACTGCACCACCATGTTCTCACAGAGTTAGTGCATTCCCTGCTTATATCATGACTGTTGGTCAGACAGGGCCTGTCTGTTGCAGTGCATGGCACCCACCTACACAGGGCTAGGCCATGGTCAATGTTACTATAGATAGTTAGCCATTGTTAAATGCATCTACTGCCCCATATACTCCTCCAAGTTTCTAATTTAAATGTATTCTTTATACCCCATGTAACCCTCCTAGTTGTAACTCCCTGTTCTATGTAAAGCTCATTGCTATAACTATTATATGTAAATCGCTTTGAATTGATGAGAAAGCAGTATATGAAACCGGTTAAATAAATAAATAGATACTCCCTGTTCTATGTAAAAGCATATTGCTATGTTTGTTCCATGTGAACCGCCTTGAATTAATGATAAGGCGGTATACAAAAGCCCCTACAGATCCATGCCCAGTATCATGGATTAAAGCAACTAAAGAAAACCTGATACAAGACATCCATAAAATAATTCATAATTCTCTCACCAAAGGAATAATGCCAAATGCCCTGAAGCTAGCCACAATAAGCCCTATCCTCAAGAAATCCACCCTAGCTAAAACCGACCCTGCCACCTACAGACCCATCTCAAGCCTTCTCTTCCTATCCAAGATCATCGAGAAAGTGGTTCAACATCAACTTCAACAACACGTTGACATCCACACTTCCCTGGACCCCAATCAACATGACTTCCGACCAAACCATGGAGTCGAAACTCTACTAATACAACTATTTGACAAACTGATACAGATGATTGACAACATCAGAACGGGTGTTCTCATGATCTTCTTAGACATCTCCTCAGCATTTGACACTGTTTGTCACACAACCTTACTAAGCAGACTACAAGAGGCAGGACTGCATAACACCACCTTGAGCTGGTTTACATCATACCCCACCAACAGACAGCTACAAGTCAAATGCGGCTCAGACACCTCTCAGTCTTTGAGAGCCACACAGGGCATCCCACAAGGCTCAGCACTCTCCGCCCTGCTCTTCAATCTATGCATAACAACCCATCTGCGCTATCATCAAGGACCACAAGATTCAATACACCATATACGCAGATGACATAATGATATTCACCCCAATCAAATTGGACAATCCAGACTACTCCAACCTAGCCAACTGCTTCCAACAAATGGCAACTTGGCTACAAGAAAACAATCTTTCAATAAATTACAACAAAACTGAAGCTTTATTCATCTCAAGAAACCACACATTTTCACCCACAACTACCATCAAGCTAAATGACATCACAATACCAGTAAAACATGAAGTAAAATACCTGGGAGTGATGCTCGACAAGGACCTTAACCTACAATCCCACATTGCCAAAACCACAAAGAGCGCTTACATCAAAAGGAGAACTATCAGAAGGCTCAAACTCATCCTTGCTCAGGAGCATTTTCGAACAGTCTGTCAAGCCCTCATCACTCCCACACTAGACTACTGTAACCCTATCTATCAGGGGCTACCAAACCAGACTCTCAGACCTCAACAACTAGCCCAGAATACCGCCACATGCATCATTTATTTATTTTATTTTTTTTATTTATACATACATTTATATACCGCATCTTCCAAGGTTCAGTTGCGGTTTACAGTTGAACAACACTTAACAAAACAAGTTTGTTTTACAGGGAACGTCATATTATAACAGAACATATCTACAAGGAACATCAAATTTATATATAGTATATATGGTCTAAACATTGTAAGATAAAATAGAACAGGTTAACTATATACAGTTTTATGTATATATATACAAGGAGGTGAACGGATATAAGTTGTGAGATTATCATATGTATGTGTTATCTGTATATGTTAAGGGTTTTTGCTTAATGTAGACCGATTGCTGTTTAACCTTTGTCTATAGTGGGTGTTAAGTTATCTATGTTATAGTTTATGGTGAACAGGTACGTTTTCAATTTTTTACGGAGTTCTATGATTTCCGTACATGTTCGAAGTTCCTCTGGGAGGGAATTCCAGATCATTGGGGTTATGTGGGAGAAGGCTCTGTTATTAGTTGCTTTATGGGCTCTTGTATAATCTGTCGGGATCTTTAGTCTATTTAATTGACCTTTTCTGTGTGTTTGCTTGGACGGTTCTTTATGTATTAAATTACAAAGCATTGTTGGGGCCATATCATTTAATGCCTTGAATGCTGTTATTATTACTTTGTAGGTTATTCTGCTTTGAATAGGTAGCCAGTGGAGGGAGGCTAGTACTGGTGATATGTGTTGGAGTGAATTAATTTTCAATATGATTCTTGCAGCTGCATTTTGCGCTAATTGCAATCGTTTGATGTTTTGTTTTGAAATTCCTATTAGTGTTAGATTGGCAAAATCAAAATGTGGAGTTATTGTTGCCTGTATTATGTTGATAAAATCTTGTGTAAATACTAGCGGATACTAACAGATACTAACAGATACTAACAGATACTAACAGATTGCTCAGGACACGACCACATTACTCCCATCCTGTACCACCTGCACTGGCTCCCAATCAGCTCTTGAATCCGCTTCAAAGTACTAATAAACATTTTCAAAGTAATACACAACCTCTCAGCTAACAGCCTACAATCACTCATTAAAACCGACCACAGCATAAGACCAAGAAGAAAAGGAAACTCGGACACCACCAGCCCACCAAAGGAATTTGCCAAAACAAAACAGGACACATCAAGAAGGGAACTCTCCCTGGCAGCGTCCGCCCTATGGAACTCTCACCCCGACTATCTAAGATCAACCAAAGACTTCAAGGACTTCAGAAAGCTGCTTAAAACAACTCTGTTTACAGAACACTGCAAGTACTTCACCTGAACTGATTCCTATGTGCAGTACCTACAACTCTCTGTAGGTCTTGATCTTAGATCACCTTTGTACATGGCTCTAATCTTGTATATATGTATATTGCTCACTTTGTATATAGCTCACTGGTAAAATCTAGCACTCTGCACTCCACATCAATCTTCTTAATCTCCCACTGCATGCTACTGACCACACAATTATCTCGATTGCTTGATGTGCTAAACCGCTTTGATTTAATGATAAAGCGGTATACTAAATCTGTCTAAATAAATAAAATAAAGGAAAGGAGAGGAGAGGAGCTTTAAAATATAAGGGTCAGAGGGGTTATCAATATGAATGTTAAAATCCCCAAGAATAAGGGAGGAGGAAGATGAATCCAGAAAAAAAGGGAAGCCATGAGTCAAAGTCAGTGAGAAAGGTATAGCGGACTTGTCAAGGGGGGGGGGGTCTATAAATAACAGCCATCCGGAGAGGTAGTGGAGTAAAAAGGTGGATGGAGTGGACATCAAAGGAGGGAAGGGAGTAAGACTGGGGCAGAAGGAGGTGTTGAAATTAGCAGGAATGAGAGAGCAGAAACCCAACAACATGGCCAATGGGATGAGGTGTGTGGGAGAATTAGTAGGCACCATGACAGAGGGCAGCGATTGAAGCTGAGTTTTCAGGGAGAAGCCAGGTCTTAGCTACAGCAAGACAATGGAGAGCATTAGAGATAAAGAAATCTTAAATAAAGACAATCTTATTTGAGATGGAGTGTGCATGCCACAAGGCACATGAGAAAGGGAGGAAGGAGGAGGAGGAGGAAAGGAGAGGGATATGAATAGGATTTGAGCAGTTGCGTGAGAATCTGTCCTGGGAATGTGAGAAAGATCTAGGGGGGCCAGAGTTGGCGTTGATATCTCCAGATGACAGAAGGAGAAGGAGCAGAATAGTGTGGGGCGGAGAGGAGATGCCACAGTAGGTACAGCGGTAACGAGGGTGGGGTTCTTTCGGAGAGAGAGGAGATGACTGAATAAGGGAAGCAAATGGTGAAACTCAAGGAGCAGATGATAGGGTAGATGACAAGATGGTGCGAGAAGTGAGGATGGCAAAGAGGGAATGATAATGAGAGGGGACCTTAAAGTTGTTGGTATGAGGGGAGAAGATTAGGGAGTGTCAACAATAGGAGGGAGTGTCAACAAGTGATGTGGATCCATAAGAAATGAAGAGGAGAGTAGAAGTATGAAAGATAGGCAGGAGAGAGATCTCAGGGGATTAGGGTGCACCTGTGAGTAACAATGGTAATGAGCACAGGGTATTTATTTATTTAAACATTTTTTTATACCGCTTTGTCCTTCACTCAGAGCGGTTTGCATTATAACTTTGAACATTATACATAGAACAGTCAAACAGAGACTAATGTTGTACAAAAGGCAGGATATATTGGGTGGAGGCGGTGTAAAAACGATGTACAGTATTATTTTATTTGAAATCTAACTATATACATTTTATATATTTCGTATATCGTCTATCAATCCATAGCAAAAGGTTATTCATGGCTGGCCTAGAACATGTTAATTTGAGGTTATTATGTAGCTATAAGAGAATGTTAGCCAGGGGGTGGGTTGGCTGTGGGATGAGAGGGAGGGATAATAAACAAGGCAAAGGAGGATCAAGAGGCAAACTGCTGAAAATAGGAGGGAGTTGAACAATATAACAGAAAATACAGATAATGTAAAAAACAAAACAAAGCAAAAAAATAAATATATATATATATATTTAGACAGACAGACAGTATCAGGACTCACAAGCAAGCAGTTAAATGTCTGACCCAAGCCAGCAGCTAGGAGCAAAGACTTGTAATGGAGGTGCTCTTTCCAGTGCAGAAAGGCAACAGATAGGCTCAGCACAGGTGGGCAGGAAGGAAAAGGGGCTTAGCAATACAAGAGGAGTGGTCTCTGTGTTCACTCAGTGGTCAGTTGTCCAACACTGAAAAAGTTACAAGGGCAGCTCAAGTCATAGAACTACAACTTGCTTAAGGATGTACAGGAGCAGTACAAAAGGAGGAAAGCCACTTGATACCAAAAAGGAAAGGGGCGCCACTGATCCTGGAAAAAAGGACAAATGGGATATACATAATACTATTGTGATAGAAGAAAAGGGCTCCCTAACTTGGGGAAAACCAAATTTGATTTTCACCCTGCCATTATATTTTTGTTATTATTGTCAGTGAACCTTGAAGACTTTCAGTAAACCTCTGGTTCAGAGGAACCAATTTTGGCCTGGACTGAGTCACTGGGAGTCGGCGAAGTGAAGAGTGCATGAATCTAATGTGCCAATGGCCTCCCAGTTTTACTAGTCCAGACCTGGAATCCTAAAAATTACCAGCAAGTTAGACGTGCAAGGACAGTGTTACTTATATCCCTGATGTGGTACCCTAGTCTGCCACATACCCGAGTGAAGACGTCCAGATTGGTAGGAGCTACACTAGAAAAAGAAATTAAGGAAGGATATGATAACATTGTACTGTTAGTGAAGAACACCACACAAATAGTCTTGGTCAATTCCTTTTTTTCACTGTCTACATTCAAGGTGAAGGGGTGTATATATCTTTGTACTAAAATTATGTCCAGGGCTATTTTATTCTGTTCTATTTGTTATCAGATTGGGCCATGCTGTCCTACAGTCTTCACGTTATACTCAACAGCAATACAACATATTAATTATAAAACATTTTAGACAGAAGCAAAGGAAAGCACATAGGCTAAAAGTGATCCCTGCAAATTTTAAAATCAAGGGCATTAAATTTCTAAAGTTTGGTGATGAGGCTCTGGAACATTTTTTTCATCAGAACTAAGAAATCTTCCATGGAAGATCATAAAAGGAAATTCTTAGCTAATGCTATCATTAAGATGTACAAGTCTCTATGAAGGGTAAAATCAACATCAAGGGGCCCTTTTACTGAAGGTTTTAACGTGCATTAATGAAGTTAATGCACATTAGGTTCCTGCAGCCCTTTATTTCTATAGCACTTAATGCATGTTATTTTCATTAATGCATATTAACCTTTAGTAAGAGGAGCCTCAAGTGCACAGAAAATTTGAAGAAGTTGAAAAAAATCTTTATTCCGTCTAAAATCCATGTAGCCACGTGCATCTTTTTGAAACTCTCCGAGATCAGAGAATTGCTACTTCAGTTCCTTATGATGCATCATTTGGCAGCTATTTAATCTGTCATGTTCTTGCTCCCAGTTGTGTTGAAAATTAATTTAGAAGTTGCAAGCCGCATTCAAAAAAAGCATAAAAACTATAAACAGGAGGGAGGAAGGAAAAGAAGGGAGAGAGAGTGAGAGGGAGAATAGTTTTGCACATTGTAGAACCCTTGAGATTTTAAGATCTGGATTTTTTTCAAACTAATCCCCTATTTAAGGCTCACTGTGTCCTCTGATTTCTTCTGTTTGGTTCCATCCTTCCTCCCTAATGGTACAAACCACACTTTAAACATACTGGGCCCAATATTCAGCAGAGGCGGCTAGCGCAATTATAGCGCCTAGCAATCCCCGCTGAACACAAAACCCGGGGCCATATCCAGCCACTGCCATTGAATATCCGAGTAAGCTGAAACAGATAGGCCAGTTTTTCCTGCGCATATCATTACTTGTGGGTCACTAACCAACCAGCGGCTCAATATCGCCGCTGATCGGTTAGTGACAGGTACCGTTCCCAGAATGCCCCGATACTAAGCAGTTAGCCTGGGGCGTATAGTCGTGGTACCCAGGGATATTCAACAGCCCTAACTGTGTTAGTGCCGCTGAATATCCTGCTTAGAGACATTTACATGGTTTAGAGGGCTGTAAACTGTGTAAATGCCTTTGAATATCGGGCCCACTCTGTCTCGTTGGTCTAATGTTTTACTCTGTGTAGTAGCTTTGGGAACCTGATAGGCGCTTGTGATTGGCCACTGTTGGAAATAGAAAACTGAGCTTGATGGCCCTTTGATCTGACCCAGTATGGTATATGTTATGGGCCCGATTCTCAAAAGGCATTTACATGGTTTACAGCCCAGTTAGCCATAAAAATGCTTTAAATCGGAATATTCAACGGCACTTACACGGTTACCGCCGTTGAATATCCCCTTCTAACTCCCCTACGTGCCCCGATGCTATCCGGTTAGCCTTGGGGCATGCCGGGAACATTCCGGGGCGGAGTGGAGGTGGCAACAAGCGATAACCGGGCAGCAGCGATATTGCGTGCCGCCTGGTTAGCGATCTGCGCTGAAAAGATAGATGAGGAAAACCCTCGCCTATCTTTAAGATGCAGGAGCTAACCAGGTGGCATGCATTATCGCTGCTGCCCGGTTAGCTTCAGTGGCTTCTGGTGTGTGCGGCAATCCCCGGGCGGCACCGAATATCCGGGTTAGAGGTTGACAGGGAGGGCTATGCGCCGATGAAAAGCATAGCCCTTCGAAAATGTATTTATTTATTTATTTATTAGTGCTTATTTACCGCCTTTCGTGAATCAAACCGGTTTCCAAGGAACTATACACTGGAACAGTTTTTACATGGAACAGTTTTACAAGGAACTCAAAACTGAAAGAGTTACATTTAACAGTTAATGAGCTTAGCTCAATATCGGCCCCTATGCTCTTAGTATAATGAGGGAGCTTTCCAATTTTCTGAGAGCAGTTCCGAGAAACATGTATTCATAGCCAACACAGATATAGACATGCACTCATATACAGCTGGTGTTTGAACTATACAAGGACTTTCAGCTGCTGAAGCTGGCTCATTCAACTCTCTTCATTAGGCCAGGATTTACAGCTAGTAAGGCTGCAAGTAGAACCTCATCAACTACTCAATTAAAGGGATGCTGTGAGGTTACTCCGCCCACCTCACCAACTTACATGCACCTGAGAGTCTTAAACAAAGAGGCAGAGGGGGATGAGAAGCTTATGGGAATACTATTCCTCGGATCCTGGAACTTTCTAGACTGCAAAGGTTGGTAGAGGACACAAACTCAAAAAAGACCAGAGCAGCAAACTGTTCGGCTTGATTATCTTTTCTCTCTGTCTACCATTCACATACCCCCATAACCAGTTACTTAAACACAAAAGTCGGTTTTCAGTAAGGCACCTAACTTCAAAGGTATATGCATATTTGAAAGCCCATACAGAAGAACAAGATTTAAGTACCCATATATACTGAGGGTCCTACATGCCAACATGTTAACACAGGAAATTGCACGTGTTCTTGACAAGAAGTGGCGTTTTACAAATGACATCCAAGTGCAATCTGGGACATCCAAGCCAGAACACCTGAGAAAAAAGGAGGCACATCCAAGTTCAGGCACGATTTTTTTTTTTTTAAAGACGTTTATTTTCATTTTACAACAAACAAAAGTAACAACACACCAAAAGATACAAATACACACATACAATAAGGAAAACAACCCCAAGTACCCCCCACCCCTATGCTTCTTCTCTAAACTAATAAGAATCATCACATAAGCGCTTACACACAACAGTTATTGTACAGCAAACAGCAGAAATGGTATTGATGATGATACAGGCTGATCCTGTGGCAGAAATGTATACAAAGTAAACAGCCAAATGAGAGCAGTTAGCAGTTAGAACATAATCATGGAACACCTTCCTTTTAAACAAGCAGTGAAGGGCTTGAGTGGAAGAGATTGACAGACGAGGTAGTTGCTCATAATTACAGTAAAATGGACATAATTCCACCAATCATTGAGGTTCAGATGGGAGCCAATTTCCAGTATTTCGTAATGAAGGAGACAGGAAATAGCTATGCCCAGTAAATGGGCCTCCTGAAAAAACACTAACTCAGAATAATCATGATTAAGAGAGCTAGGGATTGTCCCTCCTTGGAATGGACTATTGATGCCTTTTACAGTCAGTAATGATAACGTACATAAAGCTATGCCAAATAGTTAAACAATCTGAAAAAGAAACATAATAGCGCACAGAGGTACACAATGTCGCTCATAGTACCAGTAAATGACTGCAGAAACAACATGATAGGAATTAAACTAAGGAAAACCATGAAGCGCCCCTTATAATAAAATAAGCACCGGAGTGCCTAGAGAAGAAGCAAAACCCCAAAAATCACTGGCGGCCTGATGTCTGCGGGGAGAAACCCCAGAGAAGGCCTGAATTGAAACATAAATCCTACAGTGCTATACAGGCTCCGAAACTAACCAAGGATCTCATCGTGGAAAGAAAGGAGACCAATAAGGTATATATAAAGAGAAAGAAAGTCCAGGCAGTCTCCGTTTCAGGCAGTGATCACCGCATCGGACCATTCAAAATGGCGGACAGTTCCAGCGGATTCCATCCAAGCTGGTGGGTTAGCGCATCTGGTCTGCTTCTTTAGAAGCTAGAAATGTTGCTAGCAGATCAGGATCTTCGAAGGTACGAGTTTGGTTATGGAGAGTCACTCTAAGCTTCGCTGGATATAAGATGCCGAAGCGAGCCTGTAACTGTTGAAGTCTAGGTCGAAAAGCAAGGAGTCTCTTCCGACGGTCAGCTGTGGGCTTAGCCAAGTCAGGGAAGAAGGAGACTTTATGATTTTCAAACTCCAAATGACGATTCGCCCGGGCAGCGTTTAGAATTTGCTCAACTTGCTGATATCTCAGTAGACGAAAAATGATGGGCCGGGGGGTCGTCCGATTGAGCGCCATGCTGGTAGGAACACGATGTGCTCGGTCAATTTCCAGATCTCTGTGAAAAGTAATCTTCAGCAAGGAGGGAAGAGTTTTGACCAGGAATTCTCTCATATCTCCTGCTTCCGCGCCCTCCGGTACACCAATGAGCCTTACATTGTTGCGACGGGCTCGATTATTGCTATCCTCTAACTCTTTTTGTAGATTCTGTATCTGACGCTCAGCCTCATCCAGTTTCACCAAGCGCACCACGTGCGAGTCGAGGACCCCCGCCATATTGTCCTGCCGTAATGAAAGACCTTCAAAACGATCCTGAAGCACACCAAAATCTTCTCTCATGGCTCGGAGCGCTTCTCCGTTAGACTGCACCAGTGCCTTCACACCACGTATTTCCTCCAAGATCTCCTGTTGCATTTCGGGGTTATCCCGAAATGGCACCATCTTTTGTGGGGAAGGCAGCTCTGTCTTGGAACGTTTTCCGTGTGAAGAAGAGGGAGATCCGAAGTCTAAGCGCGCTGGTTTATGGGCCGCCATCTCCCCCGAGGCACCCCGGTAAGTTCGGAGCAAAATATCAAGTTAATGTAGGTATTAAGTCAGGATTCTGAGTAGGCCCCTCGGGAGCTTCAGCGCAAAGCGTCTAACCCGCTGGACATCAGGCTCCGCCCCCATCGTTCAGGCACGATTTAAGAAATCTGGCTGTGCCTGATGTGGATGTCTGTGAGACCATATATATCAACATTCCTGAAATAGTATTCCAGACCACAGACATCTAGGAATAGTTGTATGGTTTGTGTGGTGGGAAGCCAGGGTTTGAATCGCACTTCTGCGATTATTGTGATTGTGCAGAGTACTGGGGGTGGTGCTAGCCTCTGCCGATGAATCTTTTGGTATCTGCTAAATACCTGTACCACTGACTGGCTGGGATTGATGGATATGGTCTCTACTCTGCATTGCTTATCTTACGTTCATAATCTGGAATGAATTTTCGATCAGTAGATGGGAAAATACAGAAGTGGATCACATATGTTCAGGAGCAAGGACAAGGTGTCATCTAGATAAGAAACCAACATTTGGGAAGTCAAGAGGAATTTTGTTGGCTTGTGCTGATGAGGAGGGGAAAAAAAGGAGTGAGGGAAAGAGGGAAGGTCAAGAGGAGATGGAGTGAAAGGGCTGATGGGATGAGGGGAAGGGTGAAAAAAACAGATGTGTTTCCATTGAAATACTCAATGTGTTGCAAAGGTGTTGAGGTTCTCAGTCAGGGCTATAACAATGCAGCGGCATCCATAACTTAGCTTTAAACTGGCTTCACTCCTATCTGGCCATCAGCAATTTGTTCAGTCAGGGCCCAACAGCTCTGATCCATATTATTTAAGATTTATATCCAGCCAGTCTATGACCTCATAAGTTCCCATGACGTCTTCTTTCACCTTTATGCAGATGACATCATGATTTATGCTCCCTTCTCTACCATTAATACGAACCTTACACCAATAACAAAATGCTTCAATGCAACTGGCCATTGGCTCTCTGAACACCGTCTCACCACTAATTACAATAAAACAGAAGTGCTCTTCATAACCAGAGACCAGTCATTCTCCTCACCAACATCGCTGAAGGTTGATAATGCAGATCTGCTAGTCAAACATGGTCCGATACATTGGAGTAACCATTGATCAACACCTCACCTTACAATCTCACATAAACAAAGCAACAAAAATTACTTACAACAAAATTCGAACTCTCCAACAACTACGGTCACTTCTTTAGATTCATGATTTCCGATGAGTCTTCTAGGCTATGTTACTCCCACACCTTGACTTCTGTAATGCAATCCTCCATGGGATACCATAAAGCTCTCTACATTCACTTCAGCTTGCTCAACATGCGGCTGCGAGAATCCTCATTGGGGCTTTCAGAACTAGCCACATCACAGCCATTCTTTAAGAGCTTCACTGGCTATCTTTGATGAGTTGTATAAAATACAGAACCATTATGACAATGTTTAAAATCTATCACAAACTATCCACTTACTACCTCCAATCTGTTATAAGGAAGCCACCTAATAATCGGCACAGAAGAACCCCTGCACAACATCTATTTACTCATTCCTCAGACCTCTGTAAGTTCAACTAGACCACCTGATCCCGTGCATTCTCCCTATAAGTGCCTAGACTATGGAACACCCTGCCTGGGAACATTAGAGCTACTACTGATCTCATAGCACGCCAAAAGCTACTGAAAACCTACCTGTTTTAAGAACACTTTGGAGGTATAACCTAACCACCCTTACCACCATTATGAGCTGCAAACTTCGCCCTGTGCACCTTTTGTCTGCCCGCTATTATTTCCCTTAGACTACACTCCTGTCCTCTTCCCCCCTCCCTGTCGCTACTAAACCACTTGAGTTGCAACATGCTCTTTATCTTAAGTTAGTTTAACTGCACAATGCTCCCATGTTCTCTGGAAAGTTATGTTATCATATATTTAAACTGTGTTCTCTGGAAAGTTATGTTATACATAAGCCACCTTGATCTTTGGAAATGCGGTCTATAAATAAATAAATAAAACGTATGAGTGGTGCAGCCACACAGGGCGCAAGTATAAAAGGGGCGCTGCTGTCATCACTGGGCTTTCAGGAAACCTGACAAGAGTGCGTTCCTGGGTGCAGCTAGGGTGATGGAGCGGGGGCAACAGGTTTGCAAGATGCACAGGGCACGTTTCACGCGTGGTACGGTCTTGTTCTCAGCTAGTACCATAATACTGTTCTTGGGAGTTTCTGTGTTTGAAAAAAGATGTGTCTACACGACCTTCTGGAATGCAGTGAGCTTACAAGCTTATGGCTGTCATGAAAATGGATTAAATTTCTGTTTCTCCTGCAGCGATGTGATGCAAATACCTAATGCTACCTTGAGTGAAAAAAAAGTAAATTTACTGTTTGGCATGCAATGAAAATACTTCCAAGATGCAAACATGGCTGAACCCCAAACAGAAATACATAGGCTCTGATGTAATAAACGACGCTACTTTCTGCATAGTGGTTTAATTCCAATGTAATGCTGATTTTGGGAGTGCTTCAGATGTAGCAAGTATCGTAACGCAGATAAAATCTCCATTCAACTGCAAGAAAACTGCTGCGCTAATCTTAGTGCAATAGCACGTGTCACTTTTAAACCAGTAAAATGGTTTAAATGTGACACGTGCTATTGCACTAAGAAATGGTACATGATACTCCCAGGAAGAAAAATAATGACCTAAAAACTGACATTGTTTTACCATGAATTCCACAATTTGCAAAGTTCGTCATGAGCTGTGTTATTTCATAACAATGAGGTGCTTTGCATATATTTTACATGATTTTCATCTCATTATTATGTAACCTGTTATGGTAAACTAAAATGTGCTATGGTAAAATAATAGAGGCCCAAAATTTCGAAAGGCACTTACATGGTTTTCAGCCCAATAAACCACGTAAATGCCTTAAATCGGAATATTCAACAGCACTTACATAGTTAGAGTCATTGAATATCCCCTTCTAACTCCCCTTCGTGCCCTGAGGCTATCTGTTTAGCATCAGAGTGTGTCGGGGGTGTTCTGGGGTGGGGCAGAGGCAGCGACGAGCGATAACCAGGCAGCAATGATATTGCATGCTGCTCGGTTAGCGATCTGCGTGGAAAAGAGAGGCGAGGAAAACCCAAATAGCGAGATAATAGAAATTTGTGCCTAGGTTTATATTTAATAGAATATCATCCACAAGCAGATACGTTACAGGGAACCTCTTTCTAATGGCAATAAGTAAAAATTCCGGGCCCGATATTGGAAATATTAGGCGGCGGATAGGTGGGTAAATCCTGCCGAAAACCAGGTAAAAGTGGAAAATGCGGGCAAACCGAATGTCAAGTGACATGCACATGCATGGATATCACTGCAAGCCACTGTGTTGTAATCATCTGTGCACAGGCGCGTAACAGGATGGTGAATGGGTGAGGCATCAACATCTATTCCAAACGCCAACATTCAGCGATGGCATGTGGCCAGATCGAACGGTGAAAACCGTGCAACTCTATGCCTGGGTTATAACCAGTTAAGGGACGGTCCCATTGAAATCCTACCATATTGCTACGTGGACATGTGCTGGCTATCAGTGCAGTCAAACTTGGCTACCCATACACCTGAGGTGCAGATGCCACAGACAGGCAAGGCAACAGCGGCAACCTCAGCCTCAGCAGCCGGTGGTGACCCGGGCAGTGAGAAGACACTACCAGACACCCCAAGTGTACCGACCAATGGTCACATGCCTGCAGTTGACCATAGAAGAGGTGTTCCAGCGCTCCACCTTGATGCTGCCACCATTACAGACCTCTGTGCCATGCTCAGATATGACATGGAGCCCACAACCGTTAGAAGGAATACAATGACTGTGGCTCTGAAGGTAACTACTGCCCTGACCTTCCTCACCACTGGAAGCTTCCAGCATGTGGTGGGGCAACCATAAGTATCATGCAGTCAACAACATCACATTGCATGGAGCATTTAGAACTGTTCTCCACCACACCTGAGGCCAGACAACGGACCATGCAGGCCTTTCATCAGATTGCATCCTTCCCATCAGTCCTAGGTGTCATTGACTGTACCCATGTCTCCCTGAGGCCTCCTGGCAGTGATGAGAAGGCACACCGCAACAGGCACCTATACCACTCAGTGAACATGTAGGTTGTTGTGGATGCCCACATGTGCATCACAGACCTGTGTGCGTGTTTAAGAACATAAGAACATAAGATATGCCATACTGGGTCAGACCAAGGTCCATCAAGCCCAGTATCCTGTTTCCAACAGTGGCCAATCTAAGTCATACGCACCTAGCAGTTTCCCCAAAAGACACAGGCTCCACAATGCTTGTACTGGGTCAAGCATTGATATCCTGGATCCCTTCTTAATAATGGTATATGGACCTTTCCTCCAGGAACTTGTCCAAACCTTTTTTAAACCCAGCTACACTAACAGCCTTTACTACATCCTCCGGTAACAAATTCCAGAATTTGATTACACGTTGAGTGAAAAAATATTTTCTTTTATTAGTCTTAAATAGTTTACCTTGTAGCTTCATTGCATGTCCCCATGTCTTTCTATATTCTGATAACGTAAACAATCGATCTACGTTTACCCATTCCACTCCGTTTTCCTGGATCCTGCCATGATGCCTTGTATTATCACAATCTGCTCTGGGCCAAGTGACTGCCACTGGACCTCGGTGATGCCTGGCTAATAGGTGAGTGATGCATGACTGAAGCTGTGATTGCATGCTGATATGTGGGTGTGGGGCTACCAGAACCTATGGCAAGGCCTGTTGGGGGCACGGGAAAGTCCCCAGTGCATGTGATGGTGAATATGGTGTGAAATTCTGGTCACCATATCTTAAAAAGGATATAGCAGAATTAGAAAAGGTACAGAGAAGAGCGACAAAAATGGTAAAAGAGATGTAAGGATACCCCTGTGAGGAGAGGCTTAAAAGGTTGCGGCTTTTCAACTTGGAATAGAGATGACTGAGGGAGAGGTCTATAAATTAATAAATGGAATGGATCAGGTAAACTTAGATTGGTTGTTTACACCATCAAAAAGTAGAAAGACTAGAGGACACGCAATGAAGCTATAATGCATAACGGGAGAGTAGCAATCACCATCGAAGGACATGAGGGAAGGCTCCCTAAGCCTGCCAATCACATCGAGGCAAGAGAAGTTAAACCGCCACTGCTTGGGCGTGCCTGCGCCTTGCGGGCCCGCGCCTGAGGCGTAGGACTGTGCGGGACCAGGAAACGGCTGTTATATGGTTGGTTCTGTTTACCGGTATGTTTATTGTAGTTTAAATGTAATGTAATTTATGCACTGTATTTTCATGTTGTCATGTTTTCCCTGTGTGATGTATTCCCAGTTTCCACTGCTTTGATGTAATGATAAAGTGGGGCATGTATCCTTACCTTTGTATAACCTTGTATTGTTTTGTGACCGCTTTGATTGAAGGAAAAAGCAGGATACAAGACTTGTTAAATAAACAAACAAACAAATAAATAAATAATGTAACCCCGTTTAGGACTAATAAGAGAAAATATTTTTTCACTCAAAGTGTAATCAAACTCTGGAATTCGTTACCGGAGGATGTAGCAAAAGTTGTTAGTGTAGCTGGTTTTAAAAAAGGTTTAGACAAGTTCCTGGAGGAAAGGTCCATAAACTATTAAAGATGACCCAGGAAATCCACTGCTTACCCCAAGATGAGCATTGTGGAACCTTTGTGCCTTTTTGGGAACCTGCCAGGTACTTGTGAACTGGGTTGGTCACTGTTGGACCAGGATACTGAGCTTGATGGACCTTAGTCTGACCCAGTATGGCATTTTCTTATGTTCTTATGAATTGTTAACAGGATGGGAACAGCTAGGGGAAGTAGAAAAACAATGGGCAAAACTGAAAGGGGATATTTTAAGGGCAACAAACATTTTTGTTAGAAAGGTAAATAAATGTAAAAGGAAAAGGGGCCACTATGGTTCTCAAAAGAAGTGGCTGAAAAGGTGAAGAAAAAGAAGGTGGCCTTTACCAAATACATGAGATCACAGAGAGAGGAAGACCTGAAACACTTAGAGAAGCTAGCAAAGTAGTCAGGAAAGCAAAGATACAAAAAGGAGAAGAAATAGCCAATGCAATAAAATGGGGGGGGGGGGGGGATCTCGTTGTTATCCTTTGTATTCCTGTTACTTTGTTCCTTGTAAACAGTTGAAACATACTGCCAAGAAATGTTCTGTGTAAACCGTCTTGACTTGTAGAAAGACGGTATATAAATCTTGTTAAATAAATAAATAAATAAGACATTTTTCAGACATGTTAGTGAGAGAAAGAAGGGCAAAAGTGGTATTATCAGAATACTGTATGTAGAAGTTGATGAGGATAAAGCCGAATTGCTTAACAAATATTTCTGTTCTGTTTTCACAGATGAAAGACCAGGAGCAGAACCTCAGAAAACACCCACAAATAGGAACAAAAGTGAGGGGATCTCGAACGATTTTCAGAAGACTGTGTTCATGAGGAACTAGCTAAACTAAAAGTAGACAAAGAGATAGAACCGGATGGAAAACATCTGAGAATATTGAAGGAACTTGGGGATGTTCTAGCAGCTCAACTGACTGACCTTTTCAATGCTTCCTTGGAGTCGGAAGTGGTCCCAGAAGACTGGAGAAAGGCACATGTGATCCCTTTAAACAAAAGCGGAAATAAGGATGAAGTTGAAAACTGCAGGCCAGTGAGTGTAACCTCTGTGATGAGTAAACTATTGGAAATGCTGCTAAAAGAGGGAATAGTGAGATTTCTGGAATCCAGTGGATTGCAAGATCCGAGGCAGCATGGGTTTACCAGAGGCAGATCTTGTCAGAAAATCTGATTGATTTCTTTGACTGAGTGACCAGGGAGGTGGACTGAGGGAGAGCCGTAGATGTAGTGTACTTAGATTTCAGCACAGACTTTGACATCATTCCTCACAGATGACTTATAAACAAATTGAGCATCCTAGGGATGGATCCTAAAGTGACTAACTGGGTTAGAAATTGATTGAGTGGGAGTCAACAAAGGGTACAAGTAAATGGAGCTCATTCTGAGTAAGAAGTTACCAGTGGTGTGCCGCAGGGATCTGTCCTGATTCTTTTTAATATCTTTGTTAGTAATATTATGGAAGTGATGTCGGGTAAGATTTGCCTCTTTGCAGATGATACCAAAATCTGCAATAGAGAAGACATGCAGGAAGGAGTAGATAAAATGAGGAGGGATCCAGCTAAGCTTGAAGAATGGTCAATAATTTGGCAGCTGAGATTTATTGCTAAAAGATGCAGGATCATGCATTTGGGCTGTTAGAGGGCGAAAGTGTTCTGTCCACAAAAGAAGAGCGGGACCTAGGTGTGATTGTTTCTGATTTATTTATTTAACAGTTTTTCTATACCGTCCTTCTACGATTCAAGACGGTTTACAGAGAACATAACAATGCAGTGTGTTTCAACTGCTCACATTGAAAATGGATATATAACAGTATAACAACAGAACTTAAAATGGCTAAACAGGTAGAAAAGGTGATGGCGAAAGCCAGAAGGATGCTTGGGTGCATAGGGAGAGGAATGGCCAGCAGAAGAAAGGAGGTGATAGTGCCTCTGTATAAGTCTCTAGTGTGACCTCATTTGGAGTATTGTGTACAATTCTGGAGACCGCACCTTCAAAAGGATATAAATAGGATGAAGCCGGTGCAAAGAGTGGCTACAAAAATGGTTAGTGGTCTTTGTTATAAAGCATAAGAAGACAGACTTAAAGATCTTAAAATGTATACTTTAGAGGAAAGGCGGGATAGAGGAGATATGATAGAGATGTTTAACTACCTCCATAGCATAAATGCACAAGAGGAGAGTCTCTTTTTATTGAAAGAAACTCTGCTATGAGGGAACATAAGATGAGGGTGAAAGGGGTTAGACTCAGGAGTAATTTGCAGAAATATTTCTTTACAGAAAGGATGGAATGTGCGTGGAACAGTCTCCCAGTGAAGGTAATAGAGATTAGGATAGTATCTGAATTCAAAAATGTATGGGACAAACACCGAAGATCTGTGAAGGAAAATAAGGGTCTATTGCAGATGATATGGAAGGGCAGACTATATAGTTCATATGGTGTTTTTCTGCCATCATGTTTCTATGTTGGATGAGCAGCAGCAGATTTTAGATGAGCAGCTTGGGGACTGGGCAGTGAAAGCATGTAGATTGGGAGCAGGGTGTTTGCAGGGAAGAGGGGGCCTACAAGGAAGGATGTGCGCCACACACCTACTGCAGTGCCGTGGGGTTGTACTGTTGGAGTGTTCTGGGGATTAAAAGATGTAAGATGGCAACCGGACCTACTCACTGTCTGTTGCAGGCGGCAAAGAGCTATTCAGGCCAGTCAACAATGGTGATACAGCAATCATCCATACATGCGAGCAGCCTCTCCCTAGGTCACTCAGGGCCTTCCGCTGCTCTGGAGGCAATTTGAGGTTTGCAGCGTGCTTGTCCTTAGCTCGCTGGCACAGCACACACCACTTCTTCTTTATGTCCTCCACCTCCCTATTATGGTGGTGCACTGCATTCACCTACTTGGCCATGTCATGCCAGACCCACTGCTGGGGATAGGCATCCCCAGACGCAAAGAAACGGGTATGCTCCCTAAGGATGAGGCCAATGATTAGCTCCACCTTCGCAGGTGAGAAGTTCTGCTTTCTTGTCTGCTTCATGGCCGACATCATGCGTTTGTTGTCTAACCGTGCATATTTGAAACATACATGGTTATGACGTTAACGGACAGCATCCTATCTGTGTAATTTGCACAGTTATGTGGGTATACATGGCCACGCCCACACACAATTTGCTGCCCTATAGATGCATTTAAATGAAAGTGGCTTAGCAATCAAAATGGCGGACTCAGCTACGCGTGCATTGAGGAGATTACTGGTTAGCAATGCAGGCTCTGATATTCTGTGATGTGCCCGCTTATGATGAGCTACCTGTGTATGTGGAAAATGCTGTGGTGGCACATGACTGTTTATGAGGAGACTTACCAAACAAATATATCAGGTATGCGCACATCGCTTTCCACACCTGGGCGCTGTGATTGGGCAAGCTGTTGGCATGTCAGGCAAATAGTATAACCTGTGTGCATTTTTATGGCTGACCCCAATGTGTGCGACAGATTTATCTGTGCTTGGCTGCCCCTGGAGACCCCCACCCTAGGAAGCTGCCTGTAGTCACTCATTTATAGCCTAAACCTCCGATTTCCTAGTCTGCTGCTTTAATCATACTGACTAGCAAGATACACCCTACCACGAAAGTTACAAGGTGTCTGTGTTGCACTCCTCAAACTAAGTATGGCGTCCAAGGATCAAGTGGCAAGATAGCTGCATACCCAGCTGCATGTGGCTCTGACAGTCCATTCGGGGTTCATCTGCATGGCATTCTTGCTCACTATGGGGCCTGCAGCACTAGTACCTAGGGCTGGACTATGGGAAGAGTGGACACATTACACCTTGCAATCTTAGGTGGGCTGCACACTAGGAGAGCTCATACCAGGGACATGATCATTGAGCACCCATAGAAGGACAACATGACACTATGCCTCTTGCTCCACACTGAGCTCTAAAATTATGTGTCTTTAGCTTATTCCCACCTCCCACACATCAACACATTACCCATATTCACCACATCTGAGATTGTGTGACAAACCCTATTAACCCTATCCACCCACGCTTCCGCATGTGTCACTGCGCAAGGTCTGCATGGGGTTGGCACACCTATGTTCTGCAGCAGTGGCTGACACTGGGTCATTGGCAGCGATATATAGTGGATACTGGGCCCACAGACACTCATGTGAGGTCTCATTTTGCACCTGGTTTTTTTTATGGATGTCTGCTGGCTCACAAGTCAGCCATGCTGATGTATAGGCAGGCCTTTGCTGCCCTCATCCTCACGTCACTGCAAATGAGTCCGCCACTTGGAAGTATGCACAAGTCTGTGACTGCTGACTGCAGCTGCAGGTGTGAGGGCAATGTAGTATGTTGCTGCGCCTTCACCATACAAGGTACATGGCAGAACATGGCCGCATGGATCTAGTGCTGGTGCATGCCACAGCTATAAATGGTCCAAGACTGAATGTGAGGCTGCGCTATAGGGGAAGGGCACACAATACCCCATGTGAAAAGAGACTTATTTTAGCCTCTGCTGACAATGCTATCCATGGCAAGAAAAGAACCTGGGTATGTCAGTGACTGTGTATCACTGGATAGGGCCTAGGTGCCATAAGGGACTTATCCGAGAGCAGTGACCAAGGTTGGGAGTCAAACCTGTGATGTTGTTTTACAAAGGCAACAGACATCCTTGCTGAGTCATAGTGTACACAAGGTTTTGGGGGCCATGATGCTATGTCAGCTTGGGCACAGACACTGATGGTTGGTCAAGGCCCCCAAAAATGTGAGGTGTGGGGGAGCTGCCATGCACCAGCCTGTATGCTCACATACTATGTACCCTAGTATACCAGAATGTCCAAGCGGATGAAGCTTTCCAACCACCATAGCATGCAATGGTGGCACACTCATGCAGTGCCTCAATGCTGGGTAGGGGTCTGTCTTGGAGATCTCAGATATGGCTACCCAACCATCGCTGGCTATGCATTGCTCCGCTGGGGGATGGGCCATGCAACATGTACCTGTGTGCCAGGGTAGACATCTTGAACAGCCCCTTGGAGCAGACCTGTGTTAAGAGCCAAGATGATGTCTATGTAGCCGAGCCCAGTCAGCCATTGGTGGCCTCAGTGGAGAACAAATCGGTAGGGAATGTGGAGTTTGTGGCACAACCCTTCTCTGGCTCCTATTTGCAGGTCTGCTTGTGCAAGATTCCCCGATACTATGACTCCCACCAAACACCAGGCCCATCTGTCATTTACACTACACAGCTTACCACTGGAAAACCTCCACTGCCTAGGGAACAGAGCCAGACCAAACACAGAAGTATGGAAGTAATTCAAACTTTATATATTAAAACTTTTATAGAAAATGGGGATGAGGTAGAATGTAACAGAGGTACATATAAAACATATTGCACGTCATTTCTGCACATCACAACACCTATTCTCTCCCCCCTTCCCCCCAGCATTCCTGCCTCCCAAATCCCCTTCTCCCCCAACCAACCACCATCTGGGCCCCCCTACCCCTCCCTTTCCCCCAACCAAACCCCCCTCAACCCCAATTCCCTGTTAAGCAGGTGTCAGGGGCTCATACTCCCAGTGTGGGTCCGGCATATCAACACGCTTTTGTGTGGGCTACCGGCCCCCCTCTTCTTCCCTGGGCACCTCAGGCTGAGTGCTGCAGCAGCATGATGTCGGTGAGGGCCTACAGACTTGTGCAGATCTTCTCTGCTGCCCCCTCCACTGTCTGCCTCATGAACTGCAGCTCGTTTGCCACTGTATCCATAGAGTGCATGAGCTTATGAGTTTGGACTGCGTCATGGGGGTGATGGAGGAGCTGCAGTGGTGACTACTGGGGGATGCTGTGGCACTCTTCGCATGCCCACTCCTACATGGGCAGCCCCCAGTACCATGCTGGTGGAGTGCCAGACCCTGGGGGCTGTGGGATGGTGTAATGGCAGCCCTTCTGCTTTTGAGACTTCTCCGATCTCTATCTTAACAACACAGCTATCGGCATCATTGCAGCCACAGTCATTACTGATTCTCCAACCACCGGTACTGCAGGCTGCCTTTCCCTCGTCTCCACAGTAGCTGCTTCACGCCCCTCTGGCACACCTTCAGGTTGCTCCATCATGTCCTCCACATCTACTCTGTCCTCCAGTTCCTCATGTCTGCCTCCTCCCCCCTTCATCCCCTTTGTCCTCACCCCCTTCGCCTTTATCCTCCTCTTTCTCTTACATGTCTTCCTCGTCCTCTTCTGTGTCTTCTTCCTTCTCCTCTCCCACCATGTGTTCTTCCTCCTCTTAATTTTCCCCTTTCTCCTCCTCCTGGTCAATCTCAGAGCCCCCTTGCTGTTCGGGCCTCATGCTCCCAGCTGTGGAGGCTGTAGCTGTGTTTGGGATGCTGGTAGAGGGAAGCAGGTCTGCTGCTGCAGTGATGGCGTTCTGGTGGCTGCTTTGGCAGAGCTGTCATATGCAGGACGGTTCTGAAGGTCTGCAGGTCCTGCTGCCGTTGTGCTGCAAATACAAAAGTGTGGGATCAGTACAAGTTCACCACATGTGGCCTAACATGCCATATCACAGCTAGATCTTGCACAATCACATACAAAGGAGGGGCACATGCTACCTAGGCTATAGTAGCACATTGTCTATGGCTGTGGGACTAATCCTTCTCCTCTCCATTTCCTGACCCTGGGTTCCCTGATCTCCTTCAATGATTTTCAATTCCATGCTAGCAGTGGTGACTGTCTGACTTATCTCTCATACACACTATGTACTCCTGAATCCCAGGCTTATATTGCAGCCAGTTAGGTCATTTAGACCAGCAGCGTGTGTCTGTGCAGGTTGCTGCTGTACATGGGCTCAGTGGGATGTCTTGTGTGGACCCCTTATTGCAACTCTCCCATGTCCACATTCCCAGGTGACATGCTGGGCTCATCCCCTTTTCCTCAGCTTACAACCTTTGGCTCCTACTGCACTCCTTGCGCATCTTCTGCACACACATGCAACTGAGGGCTACTACCTGTGGCGTCCGCCACTGGCACATCAGTGCACTGTGGCCCTTCCTTGCTGATAACCCTATTATGACAGGATTTTCCTCTTGAATCCACAGCTGTCTACACAAATGCTATCCTCTATTTGCAACGGTCCCTATGTGTCATCTCTCTTCATTCAAGCTGGTCAGGATTCTGCTGAGAGGCATCATTTTCCACAAGCCTCATCATGGTCATCTTATTCCTATCGTGCTCATCACTGCGACTGCCCACTATGGACCTATATCTTCACACCTTGCTGCTGCTCTTCGATGTGACTGTCTATGTGTGTTGGTACCTCAGACGTCATGTCAGGCCCTTTTCCATTCTGGAATATACACTTGCCTCCTCAGGCCTGCAGTGAGTTCCTACCCTTCTTGTCACCTGCTCTACAAAGGTGGGTTCCTGTACTATTCCCCCATGACTATCATAGTTCCTAGCTGTTCTGTTGTCTGTTGTGCCTAGCTTTCAAGTGTGTCTACAGCACTGTGTGGGTCTTGTCCCACAGAGCATAACAGCAGTAGTAGTGGTTATAGTGGGAGTGGTGGTGGCAGTGGTATGGGTAGGTAGGGAGATGCAGGTGGCACTGTTGCAGCAGGGCCAGGACTCAGCTGCAGGTAGCTGTCTACATGTGCTTCATTGAAGTGCATTTCTGTGACATGGATGACTCCAGATCCACCTGTAGAAGTTGCTACCTCCTCTCAGAGGCATTGGATGAGGTCTGGATTCCTGTGCCTCCAGGTCCTGAACCGTCATTTTAGGGACTCCAGAGTCTGCTTCATACTGAAATCCCTGTTGGAGAGAGATGTGGCATCATGAGGTGTTCTTTAGGAATATGACCCCCATATCCTCTGATATGCACACTGTAACAAACTACCTCCACCTCATCTGTCCCCATCTGTACCTTCTGGACTGCTGTCTCCCATACCACACTGCAGTACCCTCTCAGAGCATGTATGTTGGCATTCAGTGTTTGGTTGCATACACATTGGTTGTAGACCAACTGACTCCAGACTCATTGCGCCCCTTTCTCCTACTTCAACCTACATATAGCTACCCTGCTTGTACACTGCTATTACCCTCCCCTTACCCACCATCCTTTGCCTTCTCATGGCACCCCCTATTCAACATTCCCCTCTAGTCCTCTGAGAAGACGACTGCGCTCCGTTGAGCTGCCTTTGCAACTTGGCTGGCCCAACCCATGACACATACACAACAATTATTACATGCACTTATATACCGCGCTATTTTCCATCAATGTGCTTCACATCTCACTTTCCTTGCATAGGGCCATAGATGCCAGCAAACATAGGTATGTTTGGGCTGCATTATAGCAGAGATTATCAGTGTTTAAAATGAAAGCTGATAGAGTGGGCATCTTGCATTCTATGGCAGATGTGTACCTGTGTCCTATCACTTTGACGGCAGTGCTCCTCCAGGATGAGCTATTAGGTCTTCCTTGTAGGAGACTGACTGGTTGTATGTTACAGTGGGAGCCCTGGATGTTCTCTGATGGTCAGGGTTGTGTGAAATTGCAGACCCAGTGACTGTTCCTCGCTGACTGATGATTTGCTTTTAAGGGCCAGGCTTATGTTGTGGGTTTGAGGCCCTTCACCTTTTGGACTGCCTATTTCATGACCCTCCCTTACCCATCACTTGGCATCCATGACTTACTCACCCATGCAACCACAACTGGAGGTCCTCCAAATTCATGTCCCCAGCTGTAGATTGGCCCTGCAGTGGCCCTTAGGGTACAGCATCCCCTCCCACCTTAGCACCATGTGTGATAGGACTTCTGCCTCCTCCATGTTGAAATTCTTGTTGTGTCCGGTTCGCCATTTTGTCAGTGACCCCTCTTGGGGGGGGAGGGGGGATGCCCTATTCCTGGAGTGTGCCAATGGAGAACTGATCAGTGCTTACCAGGGCATTGCAATGCGGGCCTTTTGCTATTGTGATGCCCAAAGCCTTTCTGAGCCTATGGAAATAGGAGATAGACACACATTTACCTGTAGGGAGAGAAACAGGCAGGAAGGTTGTAGATCTCAAACTGCAGCTAAGCAGAAAAAAACTCATCTAGTTCCTAGCTGCAAGCCACGCCCTAGCTCTGAAGCAAGCTGTAAAGCTAATGAGAGCCAGCTGGGGGAGGAGCACAAGGCTACACTTCAGGCACATTCAAATAGAGTCACCAGGGAAACAGAAAGGGGAGGAGTTACCAGGGAAGCAGAACACAGCAGGAGTCCTTTGAAACCCACAACTACAAACCCCAGCAGCCCCGGCTCTGGACTAAATAGAGGTACGTCCCTACCCTAGGCATCCGCCTGGGGTAGTGGGCGCCACAGGTGGCGTAGTTGGCAGGATTCAAAAGAAATTGAGGCCTGAGGGTTGTAAGGCAAACAGGAATATTTATTTATTTTGGTTTTCTTCTCCTCCAAAAAGAGCCTTTAGAAAGCTCAATGCATGGTAAATTAAACAAAATAGGATTCTTTCTCCCAAACCATATTTTCCATAACTTCCAGGATTCAAAATAAGACTTTCCTTGCTTCCTTCAGCACATAGAGGTTTCCATTTTACAACTTTCAACATTCAGGATAAAGCTTTACTTGCTTCATTCAGCGTGAAACATTTTTAAAGGCAAACAGGATTCTTAACACAATGTCCAGCCTGTTTCCTTTTACTTTGCCAGAGAAATGAAATTCTTTAAGCTTTTCTCTTTCTACTGCTTATACATTTATAAGGTCCTATGAGAGAGAGAGAACAATCCATCACAGAAGATTCTGAGTCGTGATCAGAACCATAGCCTTCTGTCTGCATTTCTTCTGAAGCTGTGCTTTCAGTATCGTGGTGTAAACCACCCTGTGTAAACTCAGGCTTTTCACTTTCCAGCAACTCTAATAATTTTCTCCAACAAGACTTTTCTTTATCTAGAGGGTTTTCAGCAGACACTGGCAACCTCTTCTCATTAAGTGGCTCAGTGCTTCTAGCTGACCTAATCTATTGTTTGACACAGAGTTACTCACAGTCCTCTTTGTAGCAGGCAGGTTTCCAGCAAGTTCCTGGATTGCTGCTGAAGGGCCTGGCTCCTCGTCAGGGCTTCTCTCAGCTAGCAGTCTCCTATCTCCAGTGCCCAAAACAGTTCCTCTGCAACATTGGCTCCTCTCTGGATTATGCCTTTTACCCATGAGAGTTCCAATGCATTTCTCAGTGTTCTCTGAGGCTGAGCTTTTCTTATGGCTCTGTCTCCCTGGTTCCTTCTCTCTGGAACCCTCCCTCGGGCTGCCTTTGGAAACTCCTTTTCCTTCTGCTGCTCTGAAAGTCTTCCTTCCTTCCAACTCCTTAGAACTCCTGCTGCGTTCTGCTTCCCTGGTAACTCCTCCCCTTTCTGTTTCCCTGGTGACTCTATTTGAATGTGCCTGAAGTGTAGCCTCGTGCTCCTCCCCCTGCTGGCTCTCATTAGCTTTACAGCTTGCTTCAGAACTAGGGCGTGGCTTGCAGCTAGGAACTAGATGAGTTTTTTTCTGCTTAGCTGCAGTTTGAGATCTACAACCTTCCTGCCTGTTTCTCTCCCTACAGGTAAATGTGTGTCTTTCTCCTATTTCCATAGGCTCAGAAAGGCTTTTGGCATCACACTATCCATGTTTTGCGGGGGATATAATGATATTACACAGGTATAGCTAGTCATATCCAACACTATATGGGTATTCCAGTCAGATGTTCACGTATGTGTCAGGCCCCATGGGGTCCCGGTGTAGTTTGCCACACAGGCAGCCATTTGCATGATATACGGGCAATCAGTAACCGGTGCCTATATGGGCAATTTCAGTCCCACCGTGCATTGCCCAGGTTACTTCAATATGGGCTCCTGTTGCAGGCCACATACAAAGGTTTGTGTGCTACCCAGTGAATATTTGCTAACCATGTTTGCCCGCATTTAATACGCCTTACTGACAATTTGTGCCTTTCTTTGAGTATGTGTTTTCTGATGCATTCAGATGCCTACGCTGCCTCTCATTATAGGGTCCTCCAAGTTCAGATTTCATAAGAGAGGAATGGAATACTATTAGAAACAAGATTATTTGCAAAAATACTGGTGGGTGGAAAACTATATAGCATCTACACCATCTTAATAAAAGCCTACCTATACCCTAACCATTCCAACACTTTAAATAGATATGTCCATTCAATTCCAGCAAAGAATTTCTTCACATCTAAGAACAAAGAAAATATAGGATTATGGTAACTACTGGCCCACTGAATGATGCTAGTGAACAACCCCACACTGTCTGAATCTGATCTTAGGGAGCACGGTTTGGTCTCAATGGATCATTCTGTCAAACTTAATGCTGACAGCAAAATCATTTCTAAGACTGGTAGAGTGATCCATTGAGACCAAACAGTGTTCCCTAAAATCAGCTTACTTTCAGACAATGTGAGGTTATTCACTAACATCATTTAATTCTCTTTAACATTTTTGTTAGTTATATTGAGGAAGGGCTGTTGGGTAAGGTTTGCCTGTTTGTGGATGATTCCAAAATCTGCAATAGAGCGGACACCAAGGAAGGTGAAGATAACATGAGGCGGGATCTAGCTGAACTTGAAAAATGGACTAGAATTTGGCAGCTGAGATTTAATGTTAAAAAATGCAGGGTCATGCATTTTGGCTGCAAACATCCAAGGGAGCAGTACAATGTAGGGGATTAAGCACTTCTGTCTACAAAAGAAAAGCGGGACCTGGGCGTGATTGTATCTGACGATCTTAAAGTAGATAAACAGGTACAAAAGGCAACGCTGAAAGCTAGAAGGATGCTTGGATGCATAGGGAGAGAAATGGCCAGCAGAAAAAACGGGGTGATAGTGCTTCTGTAAAAGTCTCTGGTGCAACCTCATTTGAAGTATCGTGTGCAATTCTGGTGACTGCACCTTCAAAAGGATATAAACAGGTTGGAGTTGATGCAGAGGGTGACTACTAAAATGGTTAGTGGTCTTCATTATAAACCATATATGAGGACAGACTTAAGGATCTTAATATGCACACCTTAGAGGACAGGTGGGATAGAGGAGATATGATAAAGATGTTTAAATACCTCCATGGCATAAATGCACAGGAGGAGAGTTTCTTCTGATTGAAAGCAAGCTCTGCTACGAGGGGACATGGGATGAGGGTGAAAAGGGATAGACTCAGGAATAATATGCGGAACTTTTTCTTTACGGATAGAGTGGTAGATGATTGGAATAGTCTCCCAGTGGAGGTGGTAGAGACAAGGACAGTATCTGAATTTAAAAAAGCATGGGACAAACACAGAGGATCTCTAAAGGCAAAAAATGGACTATTGTAGTTGATATGGAAGGGCAGACTAGATAGGCCATGTGGCCTTTTTCTGCCATTATGTTTCTATGTTTTTATGTAATGGGCAAAAGGTTTCAATCATCTTACATGTAAAGAAAACTTTTGATGGAATCAAATGGACATATCTATTTAAAGCGTTGGAGTGGATAGGGAATGATTAATGCGAATGGGGAAGATGGGTCTATAGTTTGAAACAAACTCTCTCTACCAGGCTTTTCCAGAACCACAATCTGAGCCTCAGAACATACTCTGTAAGAGTTCTGCATATAAGTATTATAGTTCATTACTACAATAGTAGTAGCTCATTGTCTGCGTGAATACTGTGAAGGTCCTAAAAAATTCTACTGGCAGTCCATCCAGGTCAGGGGCTTTGTGAACCTTAAGAGCATGAAAAGCTGCAATCATTTCATATGGGGCCCATGAGTTGTACCCTATACTCAGATCCTAATATACTTTATGTTACTATGGGGTATGTTTGCTAAAACCCAGGTAATGTGCGCGGCCTGCTAGTGTGCGGGTGCCATATAAGGAGTGGGCGTGTCTGGCTGAAAAAAGCAAAACCGGGATTATTCATGCGCTAATGTGCGCGGCGCCCATGTGCGCCCCGCACATTAGCACATGAGAAAGCTGCGCGGGAGGCATAAGTGGCGCGCTGATGTGCAAGCAGAGGAGCAGAGCCACAGCACAATGGTTAAGACACTGACCGGTGGTACAGGGATCAGGGGGGTTCAATCCCCCACAGTGCTCAATGAAGACAGCTGGCTGAGGCATTACTTTAGGAGGCGTTTAAATAATGGGTGGCATAAGGTGATGTGCATAAGACAGTGTGCTAATGCTTTAGGAGGCATTTTAATATTGGGCGGCATAAGGCGGCGCGCTGATACACAAGCCCAGGAACAGAGCCACAGTACAATGGTTCAGACACTGACCAATGGTGCAGGGATCATGGATTCAATCCCCCACTGTGCCCAATGAGGAATGCTGGCAGAGGCATTACCTATTATGGGTAAGTTTGCTTTAGGAGGCATTTTACTTTTTATTTTAATTACTACTACTAGCAAACGCACTCTCAAAGCGTGTTAACATAAGGCGCCCCATAAGGCACATTTTAAAGTGCACTGTCCGCCAAGTCACCCTAGAATGTTGCTTATAGGGCGCTTTATAGTGTGCCGTATGAGGTACCGCAAGGTCACAGCAATATTTTTGATGGCAGCACTGTGCAGTTTAAGGAATGAAAAGCATAAGTAGGTGCGCTGACATGCAAGGAGGAGCAGCAGTGTAGCACAATGGGTAAGGCACTGACTACTGGTACAGGGGTCATGAGTTTGCTCCCCAGTGTGCCTAATACGTAAGGCTGGCTGTGGCATCAGCTTTGCAATGTATGCATTTTTTCCTGCAGCACTTTAGTTGTATTTTATTAATTGCTGCCAGCAAACAGGTCCTCACGTGCCGTAATTGAAGGTGCCGCATAAGGCACCCTATAAGGCACTCCATAGGGCACATTATAAAGTGCACTGTCCGCCACGGCACCCTAAAATGTCCCTTATAGGGCACCCTATAAGTTGCTCCACAGGATAACGTATAGTGCACCTTATATGGAGGGTAACCATAAGGTAACCTATAGGGCGCCCTATAAAGCGCCCTCTGAGGCACCTTATGGGTACAGTACAATGAGGGTGTTTTTGCTGGCAGCAATAATGTACATTACAAAGAGATAATGCTCCAAGCAGCCCCATCAAATAACCCCACTGTGGGTTTGAACCCATGACCTCTGGTTCCACAGATAGTGAAGTAACCATTGTGCTACAGCTCTACAGCTACTAGCAAGCCCCTGGCTGGCTGCAGAGGGAGTGCACGTCACCACACAGACAGTCTGCTGTGGTCTCCAGGATAGGGTTAGCCCACCCGTACCCATGATGCACTGCACATGCAAATCAGCTGTCCACAGATAAACACAAGATGGGGAATGCACCCCCACAGCACCCCAGCCTAGTAGGGGTACTGATCGTGTGTTTTACTGGCACAGAGTAGCTACACACCGTCACGTTGTGCGGGTACTGTGCTCACCCTGAGGGTGCGGTGAGGTGCCCAGCACCAGGTCCACAGCACCTTCCATGGCTGAAAGAGGCCATGCCGGAGGTCCAAAGCCGTGTTAATGTGTGAGATAGGTAGTTTCTGCAGAAACACCTTGGATATCTCTGTCTGTCTCAGTCAGGTGTAGCCCCCATGGACCCCCAGGTGGGCCATGCACCACCACCCCCCTCCTCCAGGGCCAAGGGTGGCAAACAGGGTCTTCCATCAACAGATCCACATTCTACCTCCCTGCAATGGTGGCAGCAGAGGGGACCATCAACCCCAGTCCTGATGGGGAACAGACACCCCACAGGGCAGTCAATGCAGCTCTGTACACATCCATAACACAATAGCAGACAGACATTAGGCCTAGGATATGCTAAGCTGCACCCCAACACTCTCTGATATTCTCCTGCAGCAAGCCGCTCCATCAAGACACATACCAAACAGTCTGCTAGCTACTCCATGTTCCCAGTAGAAATGCATGCACCCAGAACTGGGATGTCAGCATACACAACAAGCAGATAAATCAGTGACTGGGCACCAAAAGGAAACCCATAAATATCACATGAGAGAAATACTATATAGTACTATGGGGGTGCCTAGCCATGCTGTCATCACTGCACAGTCAGGGTGAGAGTGATCCCCCAGCAGGACATACTGAGGTCACCCTGTCTGTGTAGGTGGTGGCCGGGCACGACAATGTCCCAGCCAGTGCCCTATGCCCTGTGCAGATGCATCCTGGCCAGGTCACCCTGTCCGGGCTATACCCATGGTACCTTGCTCCTCATTATGCACATTGGCAGGCCAATACTGGCAACAGTGCTGGCAGTGTGGGCTGTGGAAGGTGTTTGCAGCCACCACACACTGTATAGACAGACACACACTCCCACACCAATGCCAGCATTGTGCTACTATAGAGGAGTTTAGCAGCCCTGCCCACCACACCAGTCCTGGGCACAGTACAGGCATGGATATGCTACGCAAAACTGTTGGGGGTCACTCCCCAGGGTGGTAAACACTGTCAGAGACCAGACCTGAAGCACACACCGCAGACATCAGAAAGATTGTTATGATGGAGCTCAATGAGCAAACTGTGCTTAACGTAGGACTTGCTATCTGCCAGTAATCATAGGAAACGTTTGATAGGTGTGTACCGTATACCCAGGTGTAGGGTGGCATTGCTAAGGTATGCAATTGCTAGTATTGGGAGATGCACGCAGGGCCCAATGTCCTGCCTCTCCAGGAGGCATTAGCCAATGGGGCCTGTGGGTGTGGGTGTGTCTGGCCCTGTTGGCTGCTGCTTTACGGCAGAGGTTCCCAACTCCAGTCCTGGTGTGCCAAACACTGTTCTGGTTTTCATGCTGTCCCTCATGAATATGCATGGATACATCTGCATACCATGGGGGTGGTGCATAGATATGCAGCACAGGCATCTTTATTAGAGGCAGCATGGAACCTGAATGGTGTTTGGCCCTCCAGGACTGCATTTGGGGGATTCTGCCGTAGGTAATGCACATTTCTATGGTGTTTGTGCTGTGTAGGGTAAAATAGAGGTTTTTGACCCATGCTTATGGTCTCAGCAATAATGGTTCAGTCGTTACTACCATGTTTTCTTCATGGGTAAAATAAGGGGACTGGGTTGGCAGGAGCCCCAGCTGGGATTTGAACCTGCGACCTTCTGGTCCTAAAGGCACTGGTTGTGTCCGCTGCACCACTGTCTTAGCACAGAAGCAGTGCATTCCCTGGGGAGTCCATGGCTGTTTGTCAGACAGAGCCTGTCTGTTGGAGGGCACTGCACCCACGTGAAGGGGGCTAGGCCACCGTCTGCTGTGGGCAGCAGCCACTGCCCCCTCCACCAACGGTACTCCTCCGCCACCATGCTGACATGGCCTTATATTGCTGACAGCATCACAGCTTAATGATATGTGGCCCTCCAGGACTGCATTGAGGGGACTGTGGTCTAGGTAATGCGCATGTTTCTGGTGTCTGTGCTCTGTAGGGTAAAATAGAGGTGTTTGGACCATGCTTATGTTATCTGCAAAAAAGGTTGGTCTTTACTATCATGGTTTAGTGGTGGGTAAAATATTGGGATTGGGTTTGCAGGAGCCCCAGCTGGGATTTGAACTGGTGATCTTTGGTTCCTGAATGCACTGTCTGTGTTCACTGCACCACACTGGAGCCACAGAGACAGTGCAGTCCCTGGAGATAGGAAACCTGGCCAAAGGAGTCATAAACCCTGCTCTGCACAATTTCACTGTGGGATCATTCACCTTGTATGGGGACAGAGCATAAAAATAATAATTATTATTTTTTACGCTCCGTCCCCATACAAGGTGAATGATCCCACAGTGAAATTGTGCAGAGCAGGGTTTATGACACCTTTGGCCAGGTTTCCTATCTCCAGGGCCTGCACTGTTTCTGCAGCCCCAGTGTGTTGCAGTGAACACAGACAGTGCATTCAGGAACCAAAGATCACCAGTTCAAGTCCCAGCTGGGGCTCCTGCAAACCCAAGGTGAATGATCCCACAGTGAAATTGTGCAGAGCAGGATTTATGACCCTGCACTGCATAATTTCCATGTGGGATCATTCACCTTGTATGGGGACAGAGCATAGACCCTTCTACAATTCATATTTCTTTCTTGGGAGTAATTTCTGATGTTTTCCATGACTATCACTGTTGCCCAGTTGGATTATAATTTATTAGAATTTTGTTGTGGTCATTTTCAATTTTTATTTGCTATTTTGTTCTGTGCACATGTATCACACTGCTCAAGTTTTGTAGGTTTCCCTGGTTTTCCTGTACATTGCTGACAGAAATGGTTTCTCTTCCCTTTAAATCGGCTCTACCGTGAGGTTTTCACTCGCGGTATTTTTTTCATCGAATTTCAGCCCCGCTCCTGTGCGGGGTAGCCTCTCCCCTCCCACTCTCCACCTATTGACCCCGTCTCTCCGCCCCTGGGGAGCCTTCCTCTGCCCTCCGGGAGCCTTTCTACGCCTCTATCACTCATTTGCACGCCGCGCACATGAGCGGGCCCGTTAGTGCGGCGCGCACGTGTGCGAGGCACAAATATGCATCATTAGCATGCGCTAAGGTACCTTAGCGCACGCTCAAGTGCGCCCCACACAGTAGCGCTGTTTAGTAAACATATCCCTATGTTACTTGGATACTAATAGTGAGTGATAAAGTCGTTTCTAGAAGGTCTCAATTAGGGAAATGTGAGATCCTTCCTCAGAAATATATAATTTAGAGTAAAACAACAAATTACTCTGCTATAACATGGGAAGATAGGAGGGGCAGCGGCATTGCCTCTTCTTAAGATACCTCTCTCATCTTTTGTGTCCTATCAAATTGTATGGAATTCTTTCCCATTTTTATTCTCTGCAATGCCGAAAATGTGTACTTTTGAGTCAATGCTGATGCATCCTAGCAGCTGCTGGGTATTTTTTGACAGTGTTACCAGAAGTGGACTGTCAGGCCTTTCTTCTGAGGTGATGGAGAGTTAAGTGCCTTATCCAAGTACTCAAGGAGTACTAGTGAGAATCAAACCCTGGTTGCTCAGTTAGCAAAATAGTGTGCTAACCACTAGACTACTATTTATTTGGGAGTCATGTTTCCTTTACAAGAAAAGTGGTATATAAAGTTTTAATAAACATAAACGTGCTTCAAACTGCCTTAGCATGTTCCACATCAAAGGTCTCCAACTTCTCCCACGCACAGCACTACCAGTTACACTGCTGACACTATATTGCCCCCCATTTAACCACAGTGAGGGACTGCAAGAACCTTCTTCATCACTCATTGATGTTACCAATTAAAACTCATTCCTGGTCATCTTAGGGAACTTCAATATTGATTTTGAAAATCTCCAGAGATAGCAAGATAACGAATTCCTTTTCCAGATGGAATGCCTGAATTATGTACAGCGTACCAATGCTGGTCACACACTAGACCTGCTTTTAACTCCCATTAATTTCTCATTCCTGATACAGGCACCCACATGACTCCAGTATCCTGCACAGGTCATTTTATCATATCATCACCTTCTAATTGAACACTTCTGCTATCATTTGTTCTTTGAACCAAACTTATAGAGTAACATGAAACTTTGCTGCTATTCAAGAAGAAACTCTTCCTAGCCTTCCCACTTATTTCCCAGATAACTTTCCAGAACCCCTGCAAACTAAGTATAACCTCTGCCAAAGATGTAAAAGCACATTTTAGAAAGGCCATTTAGGTGCCCTTAGGTATGAAGGTCCATGGGAGAGGCAGCAGAGAAAGTGGACACGTAAGATGAGTTCTGAAATTGACCCATTCTGGCCACAACAGATATAACATTGCAGCAAACATATAAAGAAAATGGGGGCATGTATGTAGAATGAGGGCCCAGACATGTGCAGAGAGATGGACAATTTTAGAAGCACGTGCACGTGCAAAATATGGCCGTTGCTGGGAACAGCAACAGAGACATTTTCACAACGGTATTTCCGAGCGCGCTCGTGCATATGTTACCACAGGCAAATCCCACCCTGCCATTCTGCAGATGTGCAGCGGCGTGGTAGTACGCAAAGAGTCCTCGATTTTCATCCGCTATCATGTCAAGGAGCAAGAATAGATACGGATGTGTTTGCCGGTGGATTTAAACGTACGGTGTCATTCTGGAATCAGAGATGCATGCGGATCTTTTTATCGTCACCCTGAATGCGTCTCTATCACTGTCTCATGTGGCATAAACATGACCGCACGGGAAACACGTATATTCGCTCCTTATAAAATGTCTCTTAGGGTATGGATGTAATTGGCACGTCTGAATGGACATTTCTAGGCGTGCAAATCACAAACAGAGCTTCTAAAATGACCCCCTTAAGGTATGCTCCATAATTCCTTTCGAAATCTCTGAACAGAATTCAGGAAAATCTACAATGGGTGCATACATATTCAACAAGAGCCATCTCTCTACTAACACTCATTTCAGTCACTACCTATCGTCCTTCCAAGTCACTAGGTTGCCATACAATTTGAACTCGTAAGTTTCTAGGGGATAAAATGACTACCCCATTTTTCTTTTGTTTAGCATCAGAGGAAACACTGTCACCAATCCAACCTTCCTTAAATTTGAAATTAAGTTGTCGCGGGAAGTCAGTTTCAGTTACAATACACATCTTACAGTTTTGAAGGTAATTGGATTTTTTTTTACACGTTACATGAAATAATTAACATTTAAGGAAACAATTTTAGTTATATAATAGCATATAGCATATAGTGGAGGAGTAGCCTAGTGGTTAGAACACTGGCTTGGTAACCAAGCAATCAGGGGTCGATTCCCACTAGCACTCCTTGTGGCCTTGGGCAAGTCACTTAACCCTCCACTGCCTCAGAAGAAAGGCCTGGCAATCTACTTCCAGTGACACTGCCAAGAAAACCCAGGAGCTTCTGGGTTACCAGGAGTCGGGACTGACTCGAAGGCACACATTGCATTGCAATAGCATATGGTTAAAAGGTGCTATGACAAATTAATCTTAATCATGCAGCCCTGTATCTGTAAGGTTCCAAGGTATAGAAAGTCAATATCTGTAAGTGATCTGATATGTATAACTGAATATTTTTACTCTCAAGGAATTATAATGTCATTAAACTTCCAACACCAGACAGCAGTATAGAGGACATAGTTCAAGGACAGGATAGCAGCAGAAAGTGCAGGGAAACTGAAAAGAGAAAAGTGCGACTCTCACAACCCACTTATGTCGAAGTATATTAATACACCTGCATTTCTCATTATATAATGTATTTGGTGCAAAAGAATATAAATAGCAGCTTTAAATATGTCATCAAAGTACATAATTTTGTTTTATTCCTAGGGCTTCTATACTTAGGTGTTTATAAATTGTAAATTTAGGGAAGGGGATTTTTGGATTTAGCTCATGCCTGTTCCAGGAGAACCCTCAAGGTGAATTAGAGGGCTTACAATCTAAGGGGTATGATTACTAAAAACTGTTAAGGGAGCACTGTTAATGCCTGTTATTGGCACCCTTGCACCTTAACACTGGGGAAAATGCTGCATTAAAGTTAAAGGCTCCTCCAATGTTAAGGGAACAGTAGGCAGAGAATGGGCGTTAACGGGGCGGAGAGTGGGTGTTAACAACGGGTGCTCTCTTAATGCCTGTTGCGTTAGAGCCCTTTAATGCTAGGAACCCTAACACCAAGTAAAACCTTGCAGAAAGGGGATTTTTTGAGGGGAGAGAGCCTATTTAAACGTCTGCAATGTGACTGACAGACAGGTGAGTCCAAGTTAGTGATACTGGTGCTCCATTAGCAGCAATAGCATAGTGCCCAAGTATGAAAGGACACTATGTTGATGGTGCAAATGGAGCAAAGGGGGTAACATATGGATCATGCAGTGGGGGTTGCTGGTGTGCAAGGCAGACCAGGCAGCTGCCCAGGTTGCACATCTGTGATGTCCGCCATGATGCCACAGTGACAGTGGCGGCACACAAACATGCTGCTGCTGCGAAAATGTGATGCGCAACATGGGGCAGTCCAAGGGTCCCTGGTACCGTAGGCAGAGACCCCAGCTGCCCCCCCTGCTGCTGCTGATGCCAATTCTGGAGGAAGAGGCTGGTAGCGCCAGCAGCTGAAGCTCTACAGAGGACTGCAAAAAGCAGCTGCCCAGGGAAATAACACTGCTGCTGCTGCTGTCTGCCTTCCCCTGAGACATATCTGGAAATGGTGGAGATGAGGTTATGCTGGCAGCAGTTGTTTGTGATGGCAGCATAGCCACCCATGTGTGCTTATGCCACCCATCCAGAACTGATGCCCTAGGTGCACGCCAAAGCCACATGGTGTGCGGGTCGGGACTGCACCTCACCCCCACTGACAGCATGCTGCCATGTCAGCATGGTGTGAGGGTGTTGGCAGCGGGTGCAACATCTGCCACCAGCAGCATACAGAGCCATGGCGACATACAGACTGGACAACACATCCCCCTCCAACACTCAAACACACCTTGTCAGACAGGTATGGCATAGGGCATGCAGAGATCACGGCAGACATAGGAAGACCCCTACTAATGCCTGCAGTCACCCTGTCAATGACAACAGCTCCACATGGGGACTAACACATCCATATGGTAGCTCTGTAGTGCAGCACATAAAGCCACTATGTATGTGAGCAGAGAGGCACAGGTTCAAGACCTGGCTGTGGGTTGTGTCTTGAATGTCTCTGTGGGTAAACTTTGCCTACAATGCAAGGTACAGCACCAGCATGTACAACCCCCAATGAATTGGCCAGCAAGGGTCCAAACACCCATCAGCCACACAGACAGGCTACACTATCCACAGCTGGATGGAAAGGCAGACTGATAGCTCGGGCATGAATGTCAGAGCGGGCTACTAGCCCCTGCACAATGAGCAAATATTAACAATGCCTGAGCTGATATGGAGACCAAAGTGGCAGGCAGGAATGCCAACCATCCCCAGTTTTTCGCAGCGATGTGTGTGTGTGTGTGTGTCTCCAGAGTTCTGTGGTTTTCTGCACTGCACTGTGCCCCACATTGCCTAGATTGTTCCCAGCATTAGTCTGCAAATGTGCATGATGAGGAGCAGAGGATTGCCTGAAACAAAGATGTTTGCTCAGGATATGTCTGCATTGGAGGTCAGGTCAATGGGTGAGACTTCATAGTGCCCATCTGCCACGTGCATGGCCTGGGTGGCCACAGCAGTTCATGCTGCAAGGACACTCTCACTCTGACCAAGCTGTGACCATGGCATGCCTATGTAGCCACATAGTGCTATATAGTGTCCCACATGCTCATCCAAATTACTGGCTGCCACGTATGGTGCCCATAGATCTGGCAGGTCCATTGACTCCCATCTGTCCTCCCATCCATCACCTGTACATTGACTTTTCTTAGTGCTCCCTTATCCAGCAGTAGAGTGTCAGCCATTTTTGGACATTAAGGGGCATGCTTGACACCTTAATGCCCAATATCCAGTTAACGCACATTATATGGCCCATTGCCCCCTTAACACTGGAACACTTCCTACACACCCAGAGCCCTTTTCGTATGTAAAACCCCTTAGCGATGCTGTTAATGCTCACTAAACACACTTTAGTAAACATACCCCTATATTTCTTAGACACTGGTGCTGCTATAAGGGGAGTCATCAAGTGGTGCTGCTGGTGCCGACTGAAGAGAGTAATTACTTCAGTTAAACTAATTAATGACAATCCTGAAATTCACAATTTTTACTAGTGATTATAAATTTCTTTGAGCAGCAGTAGTTGGGCATTGAATTATTATTATTGTCATTATTGTTGAAATGATTATTGCATGTTAAATGTATGATATATATGTGTAAGACAAATGTGTACATTTTAATTTGTGTTGGATGTGGTGTGCAATATATAAATAATAAATATGTTGACAATGTATAAAGTGCAATAGATAAAGAATAAATATATGGGTTTATACTCATGCAGAAAGAGGTGTAATGATATATAAAAGTGTTTTTATTATTTTGGAAGGTAAATATATATAAATGAGGGATATTTACAATAAGAGAATCCAAAAGAAAACTACGACAACTGTAACGTCGCTGGAACAAATCAGAAGCTACATTGAAACAATACCAAGAGATGCAAAAAGATTACAATAGCCTAATAAATAAACATTAACAACAATACCACACAAACCTTGTACAAAAAGTCTGCAATAAACCCAAAGAACTCTTCAACATTGTTCATACCCTAACAAATGACCCAACCATGAAAAACGAGAGCAAAATACACCCACAAACCTTTGCAGACCATTTAATAGCCAAGAACAGTACCACCACACCTCACAAGAACACCCATCCTATGGACACACCAATTACAGATGCCTCCACAACTACCAATCAATGGAAGAACTTCAGCATTCCATCAACTAAACAAATAAAACAAACCATCACTGCTCTAAACACCACCACTTCTCCATCGGACCCATGCCCAGTGACCTGGATCAAATCCACCAAAGAAGAACTCAACACATTCATCCAAAAGATAGTAAGTACCTCTCTCTCTCAGGGATACATGCCAAAAGCACTCAAACAAACAATCTACTATCTGACCCATCCCTAAAACCACCTCATCCAACAGCACAGCCCCTTCAACCTACCGCCCAGTAACCAGCCTCCCATTCCTGGCCAAAATAATTGAAAAAACTGTACACAGACAGCTCCAAGATCACACTGATGAATTTGCACCACTAGATCCCCACCAGCACGGATTCCTTCCACAACATGGTGTTGAGACACTCCTCATACAACTATTCGATAACATAATCAAAGGAATAGACAAAATAAAACAGGGCCTCTTATTAATATTTATTGATTTATCAGCAGCCTTTGACACAGTTTCCCATCACATCCTATTAAAACGCCTAATGGAGATTGGACTACAAGATACCGCCTTTAAATGGTTTCAATCATACCTCGAAGACAGACAGCAGAAAGTAAAATCTGGTAACCTCACTTCAAAACCCTTCAGGACTACTCAAGGAGTTCCCCAAGGCTCATCACTATCAGCTCTTCCATTCAACATCTATATTCAGCCTATATGTAAAATATTTAACAAATACAAGATACAATATGCCATATATGCTGACGACATCATGGCATATACCCCCCATTCAACTGGACTCCCCAGACTACACCACCATATCAACCTGCATTCAAGAAATGACGACCTGGCTAATAACTTAAACATCAACATAAAAAAACCTGAAGCAATCATCATCACGAGAGACTCCAAATTCATTCCTCCTACTTCTATCAACTTATCCAATACACAGATCACAATAAAAGACGAAGTCCGAGGGGGCGGAGCCTGATGTCCAGCGGGTAGGACGCTTTGCGTTGAAGCTCCCGAGAGGCCTACTTAGAATCCTGACTTAATACCTATACAAAGTTACTATTTCGCTCCGAGCTGACCGGGGCACCTCGGGGGGGATGGCAGCCCATAAACCAGCGCGCTTGGACTTCGGGTCTCCTTCTTCTTCTCACGGAAAACGCTCCAAAACAGAGGTGTCCTCCCCACAGAAGATGGTCCCATTTCGTGAAAACCCCGAAATGCACCTGGAGATTTTGGAGGAAATACGCGGCGTGAAGGAATTGGTGCAGTCCAATGGAGAAGCGCTTCGAGCCATGCGAGAAGACTTTGGAGTGCTCCAGGACCGACTTGAAAGTCTTTCATTACGGCAGGACAACATGGCGGGGGTCCTTGACTCGCACGAGGTGCGCTTGGGCAAACTGGACAAGGCTGAGCGCCAGATACAGAATCTTCAAAAGGAGTTAGAAGATAGCAATAATCGAGCCCGTCGCAACAATGTGAGGCTCCTCGGAATGCCGGAGGGGGTGGAAGCAGGAGATATAAGAGAATTCTTGCTCAAAACTCTTCCCTCCTTGCTGAAGATCACTTTTCACAGAGAACTGGAAATCGATCGCGCACACCGTGTTCCTGCCCACATGGCGCTCAACCGCACGACCCCCCGGCCTATTATCTTTAGCTTGCTACGATATCAACAAGTGGAACAAATTTTACATGCTGCCCGAGCGAATCATCATTTGGAATTTGAAGGTCGTAAGGTCTCCTTCTTTCCTGATTTGGCAAAGCCTACCGTTGACCGTCGGAAGAAACTCCTTGCTTTTCGCCCTCGACTTCAACAGTTACAGGCTCGCTTTGGCCTGTTGTATCCAGCGAAGCTCCGAGTGACTCTCCACAACCAAACCAGGACGTTCGAAGATCCTGATCTACTATCAACATTTTTAGACTCCAAAGAAGCAGAGCAGATGCGCTAATCCCAAATCTTGGACTCTTATCTGCCGGCTCTATCCGCCATTTTGAAGGGCCCGATGCGGCGGTCATAGCCAAGCACAGAAATAGCCTGGACTTTCTTTCTTTCTCTATATGACTTTTGTTTTTTGGTCTCCTATCCCTTCATGATGTGTGCCTCGGTCGGATTCGGAGCACGCACAGTCCTACAGGTTATGTGTTTTTTCAATTTAGGCCTTCTCTGGGGTTTCTCCCCGCAGACACATGGTCGCCAGTAATTTTGGGGTTTTGCTTCTCCTCTACCGTACTGCGGTTTTCTTTGTTAATGTGGGGCGCTTCATTGTATTATATTAGCTTATTTTTCCTATGTCATGTGTACAGCCAGATACAGTCAGTTTGAGGGATATAGTGAAATTATGTGTGCTATCATGCTCAGAATTTTTAACTTTTTTGAATGGCCTTATGTAAAATCTTATCATTCACCGTCAAAGGCATTAATGGTCCACTCAAAGGAAAGAAAATCCTTAGCTATCTTAGCCATGTGCATGTTGATTTAGTGTTTCTTCAGGAAACGCATTTAAACTCTGCTGAAACACTGAAACTCAATGCTAAGCCTCACAGGGTAGCTGCCTATTCTCCCACCGTTTCCAAATGGTACGGGATAACCATTCTGGTTAAGAAGTCTTTGCATGCTACTGTACCTGATATTAGCGCTGACAAGGAGGGTAGATGGGCCCGTGTATACCTTGAGGTTGGAGATAGTGAATTCACGTGTATTTGCATTATGCCCCGAATGTGGACAACCCTGCTTACTATGCAAGTATTGCGCAGTTGGCCTTGGCCTCTGCCAATGCTCCATTAATACTTGGTGGCGATTTTACTCAAGTGTTCCCTTAATCTTTTCTTCTCAAACAAGGTGCTCGTTGGTTGGAAGATCCAGTACCGAGTAGACCTGTGTGGCTAGATATAGAAGCGGGCCTTTGCAAACCGATTCCTCTTACCTTTTTCCCTGGTATGACTCTCCCATCAGACTCCTACTATCTACCAATGCTTTTAGACATTTTAGGTGCCTTTAATATTCTTATGCAATCTTTAGACTCCCGACTCTGGTCAGTGCAACTTCAGCATCGCCTTCGGAGCGCTAGAGTACTCCCGCCATCGGCATTCCCTACATAAGGTTGATTGGAGACTTTCCGATCTCTCGGTAGTTCACCGGGTGTAGCATCCAATTTTACTAAACCTTATGTAATGCTATAACTAGAGATACCCCTATAGCGCAGAAAGTATGGGAGAGAGAATTGCATGTGACTTTGACCTCGGAGCAATGGAGCCTTATCTGGAGTAGAGGGACACGGGTTCCCGATCCGCCTCACTCACTCAGGCCCTCTTCTTTCTAGCCCACCGGTGTTTTTACACTTCTCACAGATTAGACAAATGGAACACTACTCAGGGCAATGGTTGCTGGACATGTCCTGCGGCCATTGGTTCATTGCCTCATGTTATGCATGAATATCCCGCACTACAGTATTACTGGCGTCGGGTCTGGGGTCGTATTTAGTCTATCTCGCACTCTCAGGAGCCCCTTTCTTGGAGGATAGTGGGACTTCGCCCAATTGCGGGGATCCCCTCTCTCCCAAAAATGGCTTATCTCCTTTCGAACTTTATGCTTGGCATTGCTATTTCCCTAATTAAGTAATACTGGAGAATTAGCTCCCATCTGAGCCCCAATGAATGGTGGAATCATGCTTGTCTTTACAGTAAATATGAACAAATACCTCGTCTGTTCGCTTCCTCCGTTCAGACCCCTTCTCATTGGTCTCAATGGAAGCTGCTCAATGACTATGTACATTTTGCTAAATGCTCTCATCTGACTGTCTAACTTTGTATATATCTCTGTCCCATGATCATGCTGTATTGTAGATACTTTTTTGATCGTTTGATGTATAATCACTGTTAATTGGAAGCGCTCACATGCTGATATAATCGGGTAGAGAAGAAGCATCGGGGTGGGGGGTAATGGGTTTACTTTTCCTTATTGTATACCTGTTTTGTCTCTTTTGGTGTGTTGTTTCTTTTGTTTGTTGCAAAATGAAAATAAAAGTTTAAAAAAAAAAAAAAGACGAAGTCCGATACCTTGGAGTGATTCTAGACAAACAACTCACCCTCCAACCGCATATCAACAAGATATCCAAAACAGCCTTCTTCAAACTCGCAATGCTCAGGAGATTAAAACCTCTCCTCAAATAAAGAACATTTCCGCACAGTATGCCAGGCCATCATTACACCCCTACTGGACTACTGTAATATACTATATCAAGGTCTACCCAAACAAACCACCCGTCAACTACAAATAATACAGAACACTGCTGTCCGCATCACTGCTAGCGCTCCAATACAAGACCACATAACTCCAATACTACACGATCTGCACTGGCTCCCAATATCATCACGTGCAAAATACAAATCAGCACTCACCATTTTCAAAATTAAAAATAACATGTCAGCAGGAATACTACAGGAACTCATCGGAACCAAAACAAACAAAATACCAGACAGAAACAGCACCAGAAACAACATACCAACACCCACTCTATTCACAAAAACCAACAAATCCACATCCATGCGAGCTTTCTCTCTTGCTGCCCTTGCTATCTGGAATGTCCTCCCAGACAAACTGAAATCAACAACAGATATAAAAGAATTCCGGAAGCTACTCAAAACCACCCTATTCATCGAACAATTCAATGAAGAACAATTCAATGGTATAAGTTGATATATGCAAATTTCTTGGATAAGTTGAGTCTTAATGTTACAAGAGAATACTCATATTGTTCATTTTATAATGTTACTGTTGATATATATTAGTTCTTGGAATAGGCTGACATATGCAAGTTACTTGGACAAGTTGAATTTTTAATACTATAATTGTACCTGACACAGCTCTCCCCGCCACAGCTCTCCCCCGCCCTGCCTTGCCTCACTCCACCCGCCTCCCCTCCCCCTAACATAGCCTGCCCAACCTCCTCTTTGTATATACCACATTGTATATAGAACATTGTACACAGCACACTGCAGATAGCCCACGTTATAATGCCCTGTTCAATGTAATTTCAGTTTGTTCAATGTAAACCGCACTGATGCAGAATAGCGCGGTATATAAGAGAATGTAAATAAATAAATAAATAAATAAAATTACACCTACACACGCTCTACGATACAAACACAGCACGCTGACACCTCTACACTTTGTTTTTGATTCGTTTGAAGTGAAAACTGCGTTGATTTTAGGATAAAGCGGGATATAAATCCTTTTAAACAAATAAATAAATTCTCACTGTGGATGAAGTATACATGAGAAATGATAACAGAGTCCTACTTTTAATTTGTGGTTGTAATTTTGTTGTGGCGCTCTTTTCTTGAATGTCAGTTAACCCGGGTGCACCTAATGATACGCATAGAGCAGTGCTTTCCAAACATTTATCCCCTATGACCCCCATTTCAGCAATTACAAATTCCCGTGACCCCAGATGATGATGAAATCAAAACAGCAGGTCTCTAGCCTCCTTCCCCTCTCTCCACTCCTCTAAAGCAGAAAGCAATGGCAGCAGCAGCCAGCCCAGGGTCCCTTGTGTCAGTGTGCAGTGTGTGATTAGAGACCCCAGCAGGGCCGGATTTACCTCGAGTGAGGCCCTACACCAACAAAAATTGTGGGCCCCCAGCAGGGGCGGCCCAAGGGGGGTGAGGGGCCTCATTTGCATAAGGGGCCTCATTTGCATAAATATTTGCATAATGTTACCATATACTAACTTTTAGTAAACGTGCCTCTTAATGAGTGTATGGATAAAGAAAGACTAAAAGATTTCTACATTACTATAATCCAGTGCCAACTGCCAGACACATTAGGAACTACTACACACACTGCCCATTTAGAACCCATAGCAAACCCGCCGTATCCTAACAGCACTACCAGGACTCACAAAGCACCATACCCTACCTATCAAAAGGCAACACTGCAAATATTAAACCAATACATTTCAGAGAACAACAATACATGACCTACTGGGGAAAGAGAACAAGTGGCAATGTCAAATAGGAATTATATAAACAGAACACCTCAGCTCAGTTACACATGCAGAACATAGACCATCACCAAACAAGTAATCACAATTTAGAAACAGGAAGACAATAATTAAACTGGGAATCCCAAAAGCCAAACTTGGAATGTACAACACTGTAGAAATAAAACTATACATTAATTTGCTCTTGTACTAAACAAAGCGCAGACGTTAATGATGCACATTTACCAGAGCTGACATATTCCAATTAATAAATTCAAAATAAAGAGATATTTTTCTACCTTTTGTGCATTTTTTTTCAGCTGCAATTGCTCCAGCCACTTTCTTCTGGTTTCTTCGTGTCTTCTGCTAACTCTCCATCGTCTGCTGTCCATTTGTCCTTTCTTCTCTCTTCTAGTTTTTTTCCATTCTCTCTCTACATCTGCTTTAACATACTAATCTTTCTCCTTTTGCTCTTTCCTCATTCCTATTTCATCCACTCAAATTTTACCCCTCCATCCTCAATCCCCACTTACTCTCCCAATACCCGGCCAATTGTAGATTTTTTATCCCTCCCACACAAAATATTTTTCCCTTCTCCATTTTACTCTTCCAGCCCCATCCCATTCTAATCCTCCCCCAACATCAGCTCCCTTCTAGTTCCAGCCTCACCCAGCATCCATTCCCTTCTAGTCCCTGCATCAGCCCATTTCCAGTCCTAGCCACCCATCAGCCCATTTCCAGTCCTAGCAACCCCCCAATCCAATACCAGTCCTAGCCCCCCCATCAACCCACTTCCAGTCCTAACCCCCATCACCCCATTTTCAGTTTAAGCCCCCCCTATAACCCATTACCAGTCCTAACCCCCCATCAGCCCACTTCCAGTCCTAACCCCATTAGCCCACCTCCAGTCTTAACCCCCCCAGCCCATTTCCAGTCCTAGCCCCCCATAGCCCATTACCAGACAGCCCCCATCAGCCCACAGCCCATTATCAGTCTTAACCCCCCCTCATAGCCCATTACCAATTCTAACCCCCCAACAGCCCACAGCCCATTATCAGTCTTAACCCCCCCATAGCCCATTACCAGTTCTAACCCCCCCATCAGCCCACAGCCCATTATCAGTCCTAACCACATCAGCCCACCTCCAGTCTTAACCCCCCCAGCCCCTTTCCAATCCTAGCCCCCCCCATAGCCCATTCCCAGACAGCCCCCATCAGCCCACAGCCCATGACCAGTCTTAACCCCCCCCTAGCCCATTACCAGTTCTTAGGACCCCCTACAGCACACTGGCGATTACCAGTCCTAACCCCATCAGCCCACCTCGTCTTAACCCCCCCAGCCCATTTCCAGTCCTAGCCCCCCCCCCATAGCCCACCATAGATCCTTTTCTGTTCTCCTTCTACCCAATGAGTACCCTTTTCTCTTATCTAGCAGACTCCCTCCCCCTTTTCCTTGGTCCCCCAGCCGCTCCTCTCTCTGTTTGTATTCTTTTGTCCACCCCACCTTTGGGGTCTCCCCCTCTTCATCATTTGTTCCCCCTTTTTCTCTTTTTCAATCCCAGGTTCAGTCTTCATCCTCTGCAAAAACGTCTCCTCCATTCCTCTCCACTCCCTCTGATCTGAAAATCTTCTTCCCCACTACAATCAGTCACATGTTTTCCCTCCTCATATGCTTGTTCCTTCATCCAAAGCTCTCTCCATATTTTCCTTAATCCCCCCCCCTAAAAAATAGATCTTGCTGCATTCTCCTTAACCTACTCTGAAAGATATCTCAGGCTTCTTCTCCCTCCCTACAAAGCTCTGACCAGACCACCATTCCTCACTCCCTTTGAGTTTCTCTACCTGTCCCTCTCCAGGCCCAGCTCTGCAGAGACAGCTGATAGAGGCCGCGGCAGCATGGACGGTCCCACGGGGCCCCCTCAGCCCTGCCGAATCCCTCCCTCCGCGACGGCTTTGAGAGGCGCGAAGGGAGTTTGTTTCCCTCGCGTCTCTGTTAAGCCCGCAGGGAAACTTCCCATCAGCCCCTGCAGGCTTAACAGAGACGCGAGGGAGACACTCTCCCTTTGCGCCTCTCAAAGCCGGTACGGAGGGGCTCAGCCGGGGATTCGGCAGGGCAGAGGGGACATCCATGCTGCCGCGGCAGCTTTTTGTGGGCCCTTGCCAGCTGTGGGCCCTACGCCATGGCGTACATGGCGTATAGGTAAATCCGGCCCTGGACCCCAGTACTCGGCAGGGGTTTCCAGTCTAACCGTAAGATTATAAAGGAGGGGGAGGAGGGGCCTATGAATGTTCACTGGCTCACAGGCCGCATGCTGACTGGTGATTCCCACTACTCGGAATAGGTCCCAGTGAAAGAGAAGAGGACATGACCGTATTTCTGCGACCCCCATCCACTGATGATGTGACCCCATTTAGGACCCCGAATCCAAGTTTGGGAAGCATTGGCATAGAGATACCATTAGCTACACTCATGCTAACAGCAACGTCAAGGGTGTTCAAACACTAATGTGTGCTCCGCACTCACACTCCATCCTTAACCTGTCCACATGAGCACGTGAATGCCAGTTAACATGTGTTTTGGCATCTTGCAGCTGGCATGCCCATGTGTCAGTGCTCACTGCAGCCAGTTAGTGCACGCTAAGGCACACATGAACTGCTCAGCTGATGTTTTGCACCTAATGTGCTAATAACACGCATATCCATGACATGTTAGGAGAACAGCACAGCATTAACTGCTGGGAGCAGGAGTGTATGTACCTGGCATTTACTGTGGCGCACGCGCCCTTGCATGGAATGTCAGCAGCATGGGTCCACTCAACACCACCTGGAGGTGGACGTGCGTGCACCCACGCTACTTACCTGCCAAGCAGGCAGCGTGGGTGCACTGAATACACGGCACTCACCCCAACCACTCTCTGTCCTTAACCCTATCACTTGCGATCCGAAGGCATCATGGACAATTAGCACCAAAATCCAGTGCCAGTCCGTCATGGCCCCACGCAAGCTGTCAATATGTGTCCAACGTGCGCCTTTAGTGCACACCAGACCCACACGGACAGCTACCACCCTATGGCCCCTATGTCTCAATAGTGTGCTTAGCATGTGCTATTGAGCAATATTGTGCATTACTGACGTGGGAAAAAAATACAGTTTCAGGTTTTTTCCTGTTATTCCTGGTTAAAAATGATGCCAGACAACCTGGGAAATTCGGTTGACATTACTCGTGTTGTTTCAAATGAATGCTTATCCCTAATACCTGTAGGATTCCGCTGTGCTTATCTCATGTTTTCTTGAATTTTATTACCATTTTTGCTTCACCACCTTCACTGGAAGGTTATTCCATATAGCCACCACACTTTCTGGGAAGAAATATTTCATAACGCTACTGCCCCGTTTGAAACACCTATGCTGATCTTTTTAGAGATTCTCTACTAAAAAAAGCTTGCTTCTTTTGCGATATGCTCTACACTTTATGCCTATAGCATATAGAATATGGTTCAGGAGTGTGCTGTTACTTTTCAAGGTGTTATAGTTGGGCTCTCGTCTTTCTTCTCCATGGAAGCTCTACGCCCCCCCACACACAGGCTGAGGTCCTGTGGGGCAGGCAGTTGAGATGCACTCTATTTCCTAGGATTCATGGTACAATGGTCTTAAGTCAACTGTTGCCTTTCTCTGCTCCACAGGAGTGGAATCAATCACCTGATGAGATATGATTAATTAATGGCATGATTGAGTTTGGTAGCAAGCTTCAAGCCTATTATTTCTAAATGGCCTTTTAGTCAGAGTTAGCTCTATTCCATGCTCTAATTATTTTTACTCGTCAAGTTATTAATGTGAATATGGGGATCCACTGTTATATTTTATTTTTCTAATAAGAATATTTCTGTTTTTATTATTTCTTGTTTTTTGTACATCACAGAGTACCTGGAGTGGAAAAGCATTCTAATAGTTAGAGAGCTGGCTAAAATCAGCGAAGCCTGGGTTCAAATCCCACCACTGTTCCTTGTGATCTTGGGCAAGTCACTTAACCCTCCTGTTACTCTGGTACAAACTTAGAGTAGATAGTAAGCTCTCCAAGGACAGGAAAATGCCTACTGTGCCAGAATGTAATTTGCCTTGAACTCCTGATCTAAATCCAATCCCTAAATTTCCCATGCAATTGATCTACAGTCTACAAGTAATGATAAATTCAGACTGAATATTGCTGCTATCTGGATAATTGATACAACCATGCATGCCTTGCCCTAGAACCATACTGCTAGCGCCAGGGTGGTCAGTAATAATTTTCAACAGCACTATCTGAATGTTGTAGTTATGTGTGGTTGAGTCAATGGCGATCCTCTGGATAGTTCTCCTAAACTATGCTCGATCTTCAGTCAGGCGGCGATAAGGGGAGGTTATCCCTGAACAAAATCCTCGCTAATCTAATTCGATTTAGGATGGCATCACAGACAACAAAGAGCATGCATAAAAAAATGCAGCAGAGTCCACGAGGAAAAATTGACATCTGTCTAAAAACAAATGAATTGCATTAGCAATCCTTTAGTATCCTCTCATGTTTAGTAGGTAAATTGCCTGCAAGCTATGCTTTAGGAAGTTTTTGTAAGGTTTTTGTTTATCTCATTGCTCCTGTTTTTGAACATGCAGGCATTACATCCCCCTCTTCAAGAGTGGTTTTTTTAGGAGACGGAATAAGCCCTTCATTTATATATTTATTTTATTTGGACAGTTTTCTATACCGCCCCTTCCAGAGATCAGGGGTGGTTTACATGGAACAACAAGTTACATGGAACAGAATGGAACTATATACATATAAAGATCTTTTGTTAAACACAGAGCACTATTTTAACTTTTTAATATATTTTTTGCTGGTAATTTCCTCTTTTAGGCACATATTGTTTTTCTGAAGACAATTTTAGTTCATGTTCTCTTATATGATTTTTAGATTGTTCATGTTCTCTTATATGATTTTTAGATTGTATTTTGTGTTTATTTGTTTCTCCCAAGTTGATTCCTTGATCAGATAATTCACTATTTTGCCAAAGATCGTGAGGCCTCTCCATTTTGGTAAAGTGGCTCTTATGTGATTTGATTTTCTATTTTTATTTTATTTATTTATTTAAACAGTTTTTCTATACCGCCCCTTCCAGCGATCAGGCACGGTTTACATCGATCAAAAACTTAGTTACAGACAATATATTAAACTATGATAAAAAGAACCATTTACATGCAGGTTAATCACACATATGTAATATAGTGATAGCTGGGACTTTTAACTATTTACAATACTGTTAAGCAGTGTGTAGAGGATACAGAAGAATATTCTTGCCTGGGAAGCATAATACAAGAGTGGCATTTAGTTTAGTTGGATGGATCGGGAATTTGTCTGCATTTTCCTTTCATGGCTTGTTTAATTTAGTTTTTATTTCACTTATTATATTTTATAGATAGAATTACTATGTTTTACTATGGTTAAATATTGCTTTTTGGTTCATTTTAACCACTTCAACGTGCTTTGTAGAGTTTTATTACGTTTGTTTATATATTGTCTTTTTTTTTCATATACAAGATGTGAAGTGTGGCGACAAAACGTTGTTCAGATATATTCGGGAGAGGAGGAAAATCACAGGTGGAACAGCAGGACTCAAAAGTGCTGGGAACAGATTCGTAGATAGTGACATTGAAAAAGCGAAAATGCTAAACAAATACTTTTGCTCTGTTTTCACTAGAAAAAATCCTGGAGAAGGACCACTTGTGATTGACAAATAAACAAATGGGAATGGAGTAGATATTACACCATTCACAAAAGATGATGTGTTAGAACAGCTTGCAAAACTGAAATGGAAAAGTCTATGGGACCAGATGGGATACATCCCAGGATACTGAAAGAGCTCAGAGAGATTCTTGCAGGGCCTTTAAAGGATTTTAATAGATCCTTGGAGACAGGAGAAGTTCCACAGGACTAGAGAAGGGCTGATGTGGTACCTCTCCACAAAAGTGGTAATAGGAAAGAAGTGACAAACTACAGGCCAGTAAGCCTTACCACGGTGGTGGGAAAAGTAATGGAGGTGCTCCTGAAAGAGCAAATAGTGGACTTCCTTGAAACCAACAGGTTGCATGATCTGAGGCAACATAGTTTTACCAAAGGGGGATCTTGCCAAACAAATCTGATTGAGTTCTTTGACTGGGTGACCAGAGGAGTAGATTAAGGGCATGTGATGGATGTGATCTACCTAGATTCGAAGCAAAGCTTTGTCCTCATAGGAGGCTTATAAAAAAACTCAACAGCTTGGGGATGGGTCCCAAGATGTTGAACTGGATCAGAAATAGGTTGACTGACAGACGACAGAAGATGATGGTACACAGAGCTCACTTGGATGAAAGGAAGGTGATTAGTGGTGTGCCCCAGTGTTCGGTCCTGGGACTGGTACTGTGAGTGATACTGCCAAAGGGCTGAATGGAAAAGTCTGTCTTTTTGCAGATGACGCCAAAACTTGCAAGAGAGTGGACTCCCCTGAGGGAGTGGGGAACATGAGGAAAGATCTACAAAAACTGGAAGAATGGTCTAATGCTTGGTAGCTAAGATTTAATGTGAAGAAGTGCAGTGTCATGCACTTGGGAAGCAGAAATCCAAGGGAATTGTTTGCGATTAGGGGCGAGAGATTGGCGTGCATGGACCAGGAGAAGGACCTCGGAGTGATTGTTTCTAACGATGTCAAGGTAGCAAAACAGTGTGACAAGGCGGTGGCAAAAGCTAGAAGGGTGCTGGGTTGCATACAGAGAGGAATTACCAGCAGAAAGGAAGAGGTACTAATGTCACTGTACAAGTCACTGTTGAGGCCTCACTTGGAATATGGTGTTCAGTTTTGGAGACACTATCTCGCAAAGGATATAAAAAGGCTGGAAATGGTTCAGAGGAAGGCAACCAAAATGATTTGGAGCCTGCGTCAGAAGACTTATGAGAAGAGACTTCAAGACCTAAATATGTACACTCAGGAGGAGAGGAGGGACGGGGGAGATATGATTTAGACCTTTCAATATTTAAAGAGTATTAATGGTCAAACAAACCTCTTCCAAAGACGGGGAAGCTGTAAAACTAGAGGGCATAACATTAAGCTTCAAGGTGGTAAACTGAAAGACAATGTCAGGAAATACTTTTTCACTGAAAGGGTGGTAGATGTTTCGAATGCCCTCCTGATGGAAGTGGTGGGGGAAAACACAGTGACAGAATTCAAAATGGCATGGGACAGACACAGTGGATCCCTTTATAGCAAAGATAAGCATATCTATCTCTTATATCTGAACAAATAGTGTGACCTACACAGAGCAGTGGGTTCACCCCTAAACAAAGGCATGGGAAGGGGTGACCTGCACGGAGCGGCAGGTGCACCTACTCTTGCCACCTTGTTGGGCAGACTAGATGGACCATACTGGTCTTTATCTGGCGTCATATACTATGTATGTTATGTTATTCATGATTTTAGACCCTCGATGCAGCAGAGTTTTCCAAAACTTAGCTGAGTTTTTCTACAGTCATTGGATAGTACTTTTAATAAAGACATTGGATTGAACACTTGGGGATATGTTTACTAAGCAGTAATTGCGTCTGCCGTGCGGTATTGGAGCCACGGCGCTATCCTTGGGATTTGTGGCTGGTGTCTATCTCTATTTTTTCTTTTTCTTTGTTTTGCATTGACCTTCTGGAGGTTTCCTTCTTCTTGTCTAGGCTATTGTACTCTACACCCTGACTATCCAAAGCAGCCTCTAATTCTTCTTGCTGCAACTCATCCAATGTTATAAACAAATTTCTCCAATCAGAAATCATATTTTTAAATAATTCCATCAATACTAAAAATGTTAGTTTGGCCGAAGTAGAATCTATTAGAGTAGCTTCTGGCAGCAGCATCCATTTAGATAGCTTAAAGCATTTGAATTAATTTGATCCATACCAATAAGCTTAGAATAATAAATCCTCTTAGTTTCCACTGCTGCTTATTTGTAACCTGTTATTGCCCCCTTCCATCCTGATTGTGAGTAGAGGAGTCGTCTACTGGTTAGAGCACCATCCTAGTAGCCAAACAATCAAGGTTTGATACCCACTGGCATACCTTGGGAAAGTCACTTTACCCTCCATTGCCTTGGGAAAAAAGGCCTGGCAATCTATTTCTGGTCCTACCTTTCTATGAAAAACTAGGGGTTGCCGGGAGTCAGTATTGACTTGACTGCACTTATAAAACAAAAATTCATTGTCTTTCCAGACTTTGGAATTCACTTTAACAGCATTATTATATCATGGTGCCTTTCTACACCCGGTCCTGCACTTTTCAGTGTCTCTCTATACTTTATATCTTCCCTCCTCCGCTCAGTCATTTTTATGTATAGCATAGTTACCCAACTCCAGAATCACACACTTCATACATCTGATAAAGTGGACTCTTGTCCTCAAAAGCTCAGGCCTCAATAAATTGTTTAGTCTATAAGGTGCCACCTGCCTCTGTCATTTTTGCTACTCTAGACTACAGAAAAAGACCACATGCCCTATCTAGTCTGTCCTTCCATATCAACCACTGCAACAGTCCCCTTTTTCCCTTTAGAGATCCTCTGTGTTTGTCCCATGTTTTTTGAATTCAGATACTGTCATCAATATCGCCGCAGCCCCGATTAGCTTCCGGGGTCTACAGCAACCCGGATACTCAATGCTGGTGGCCAGATATGACCCTGGCATTGAACATCCAGGGTTAGTTTTCAGCACTGACGGCTCGCCGCGTTAACAGCATTAACTGCTGCCGCTGAATATCCCCCCTATGTTTTCCCCTATACATTAATCTTGTGGCTGCCTTTGAAAACAGTTCTATTGTTTGATCATGTTCTGTTCTGCTCAGACATCCTGTTTACCTGAAAAATAAATGACTTCTTAAGAGCTCTCTGCATTTTTTCTCATTTTTTCTCATTTTCTCTACATTTTTATTATATTATTCCTTTTTTCAGCCTTGGTATATTTAGGTTTTGCAAAGTACAGTACATGTACTATTCACTCATACCATCATAATTTAAAATACACTGCCTCTTGATAAAGGAGCTCTTTGAAACCTGTATATTGGCCCTAGTATGTTAAAAACGTAGTTGAAACCTTGACACATGGTGTTATTGTTCACAAACACGTGAATTCAACCATTTTCTCTCCGACCATGGGTCATGGGTACTAAGCATTTTCCCATAGACAGAAAATGGGAGAATGACTTTAGTACATATTTCTGGAATCTATTTAGAAGAGTAATATTTTAACAAGGCACCTAGACTTTGAAGGCACATAAATGCATATTAGGGATGTATAAAGGCTAAAATGTTCTTATTGTTTTGGTTCATTTGGCTTTCTGGGTGTTTTTTCACTTTAGTTTCAAGGGAGTTTTTTGTGCTACAGTTTTTTCATTAGGATTTATCTACTGCCTTCATTTATTTCGTAGTATTTAGTTCCCACCATTCCTGCAGTAATTCAAGGCAAGCTACAACAAGGTATGTAGGTATTTTCCTGTCCCCAAAGGGCTTGCAATCTAAGTGTTAAGTGACTTGCCCAAGGCCATGAAGAGTTCCAATGGGATTTGAATTCTGGTCTCTGTAGTTACAGGCCATTATTTTAACCACTAGACTACTCCTCCACTCCCTGTTTGAAGAAAGTCACCCAGGGCAGCATACAGGAAGTGTAGCATGGACATAGACAACATACAGTTACAACACTAAACATTCATAGTAAAACGGTACTATATAATTAGAGGTATGCTACTTACGATAGGCTTTAAGGAACAGGTTTACTATAGGCTAATGCGCGTTAATGAAGTTAATGTATGTTAAGGGCCAATGCACCCATAGAAATTAAAGGGCCAAGGGCACTTAACCACCATGCCCACTGGCAGGCTCTCTCGGGTCTTGCCATCAGCTGTTTCCAGGAAGCCAGACATAGTGCAAATATAGTTTGGGGGTTATAACTAGTCCTCCAGGTACAGATGTTACCCCAATTCCTTCTTGGAAACATCGTGCTGATGTGCGTTGTACTCGCCATTTCATGCAGTTTACCCAATTCAACTCCTTTTAGCCGCAGTTCGATGCCACGTGTGTGTGTGTGTGTGTGTGTGTGTGTGTGTGGGAGTGTGTGCATTGTAGTGTCTACCTCTGTGTGCACATGTTTCCTCCTCCCCCCACCATACCTAGTTCAAGCAAATTTATGAACTACGTCATTTACAGGATATTAGATTTTTATAATTTCCTAAGCTGAGAAATGCTGTGGAGAAGGGACAAAAGAGGAAGCAAAAGTGCAGTATTTGCAGTAGGAAATGCATCGAGGCTCAAACCAAAGCTACATAGCATGAGCTTCCTACTACTTCTTAGGCATGTTTTGCATAAGTGTAGCCATTGGGAAGGGGTGAGGGAGGAGGCGGAGCCTAAAGGAAGGAGCAGGATTAGAGGAAACAAAGAAGTGGCAGTGAGTGCATTCAAGGAAAAGGGAACGGAGGGCATGAGCTAATGAAAAGCCTGAAAGAGTGCATGGGTGGATGGAGGGAAAAGAAGGAGAGTGCAAGAGAGGGCAGTGAAGGACAGGAAAGGGCAGGGGCGGTTCTATCATTAGGCCAACTGAGGCAATCGCCTCAGGCGGCACTTTCAAGGGGGCAGCATTCCAGCAATCGTGGCTGTGCTTATTTCTGATTTTGCCGCCTCTGGTCTGCCACTGCCTTCTTGTTGCTTTTTTTCCTGCTCAAGCTCGTCTGAGTGAGAAAAAAAGTGGCAGGAAGGCAGTGGCAGGCCAGAGGTAGCAAAATAAAAAATAAAAACAGCCGCGATTGTCAGAATGCCACATCCCCCCCCCCCCCCCCGCCCGCTTATTTTTTTCCTGCTCAAGCTCGGGATGAAAAATATGCCTAGGTCAATGATTTAATAAAACCTAACCTCATAACATACAAGCATTGTTCTGAGGACCCAAGATGATGGACGACTGAAATTTTCAACAGTTTTGGCCTTTATCATGTCCTTAGTATTTCAGCATGGATAAATATAAGCGATGCTCCGGCAGCTCTTTACTCCTGTGGCTGTGCAGAGGTGAGCTGGGGTGCCAGGCTTCAAGCTTCATCGGCTCCATCTTAAGCCAGTATGGGGCACATGGGGCCCTTCATAGTGTGGGGTCATGTGTATGTGTGTGTGTGAGGGGAGGGGAGAGCCACTAGCACTAGAAGAGGACTGCTACTGGGGCTAGAATGGGAAATGGGCTAATGTTGGGGGATGGGGAGGCTGTGATTGAAAGGAAGACAATGCTGGGAGGGATTGGGACTGGAGGGGGCTGATATTGGGGGGGGGGGCTAGGACTGGAAATGGGCTGATGCCAGGGTATGGGGAGCCTGGGATTGGAAGGGAGATGATTTTGGGAGGGATTGGGACTGGAGGAGAACTGATACTGGGTAGCTAGGACTGGAAATGAGCTGATGCTGGGGGATGGGGAGAATGGGACTGGAAGGGAGTGGATGCTGAGAGTGGCTGGAACTAGAAGGGAGCTGATGCTGGGAGAGGAACAGAAAGATGTGGGGATAGGGCTGAGGCTGGGTGGAGAAAAAAATAAGCTGGGGGAGCGAGGATGGAGAGGGGAACAGATATTTTGTGTGGGAGGGAAGAAAAATGGTCATACGGCGAGAAGAGTTGAGAGGGGCATAAGAGTGAATGCTGGGATAAGAAAGAGGAAAGGCGGAGTTAATGAATATCTAAGAAGGAAGTAGTTGGGTGGCGGAAAGGATCTAGGAGGCACAGGGGAATAAGAGGCTAGCGAAGGAGTGAGATGAGAAATGGGGGAGCTGGGCTGGTGGTTAGAAGAGTAGATGGAAAGTTGCCAGGTGAAAAGTCAAAGGGGATTGAGGACAGAGGGTTGAAATTCAGTTGATGAATGAATAAAGAAAGAAATGGAGAGAAGAACGAGCAGGGTTTTGTAGTAACGCACCTGACAGTTGGCACTGGAGGATAGTAATGCAGAAATATAGTAGCCTTTCTTTATCCTCACTGTACATGCAAATGGTTTTCAGACACTCATTAAGAGACAAGTTTACTAAAGGTTAATGTGCGTTCACAAATTTGAATTGTGTGCTAAGTGCAGCAACACCTATTTATGTCTATGAGTATAGTGGCACTTAACACACACATGAATGATTAGTAAACACACCCCTAAGAAAGAGTGGTGGATCCGTGGAATAGTCTCCCGGTGGAGGTGGTAAAGATGAGCACGGTATCTGAATTCCAAAACACATGGGACAAACACAGAGGATCTCTAAAGGTAAAAAGGGGACTGTTGTAGTTGTTGATATGGAAGGACAGACTAGATAGGCCATGTGGTCTTTTTCTGTCGTCATGTTTCTATGTTTCTATTGCTAGGACAAAAAAGAGGCTTGTGAAGGACTCCTTTGAAAGACACTTAAAATTTTAGATGGTCAGCATACACATTTTAAAAGAAAATAAATCAGATGTATATAAATTAGGCCCAGTAGATATGCAAATATTTATGCAAATCAGGCCCAGCAATTAGTCTCTGCACATGGCCCTGCAACACCCTTGGGCCATCCCTGCTTGGAGGAACCAACAGCGGCTGTGTTTATTTCTGATTTTGCCGCCTATGACCTGCCACTGCCTTCCCGCTGCTGTTTTTCCTGATCAAGCTCGCCCTTCAGTGGCACGGTAGAAAGCTAGACCAAGAATGCTGAGAAGGGGATGCAAATTCAGGACTGGGACTGGTGAGATTTCCACCCTTACACATATTGCAATATATGTGAAGAGCTGAAAGGGGGTCTTGTGGTGCACCTGAGAGCCTATTAATTTCTGGACGAATGCTACAGGGTGAGAGTGAATAACAGACTTGGACAGTATCGCCAGGGGTCGGTGAAGGTCTTGAGGTGCTTGACTTCACCAGCAGGCGCAACTTGGGTCTAATATTTTGCAACTCTGTCTGGAGGTAAAGTCAGATTGTTTGTGCCGGACTATGTGCAATGCATACAATCTCCCCTGGCAGTGCCGGGCACACTTGCCCCTTTGTGGGCACATATCTTGCATTTCCTCCACATTATCTAATCGGCTTTTTGGTTTGATTCAATCCCTGACTGGAGTTCTGAGAAAGCTCACCCATCTGCTTTGGGGGAGGGGGGGCGTGCCATCTCATCCCTCACGTCAGGCAGCAAATTGCCTTGAGCCGCCCCTGGGAAGGGGGAATAGTGCAAGAGGGTGGGAAGAACAAGAAGTGATTGCAAGATGAGATGGGAAAGTGCGCACACACACCCACCATCCTAACACACAACCACCCCATCACCACATATCCACCCCTCCCACACACATATGCATCCTGACACTGTATATAGCCCCCAATGCATGAACATCCATTTACTCCTGCTATACACGCAGAGCCGCCAAGGCATAAATGCAGAAATACATGCTCCCACACACACCCGTGCGCATGCCCCAATACTCCCCATGATGCGCATACACACACACAAGCACCCCCCAACACTCTCCATGACACACACACATGTACTCCCCACATGCCCAATTCTGCAAATGGGGGAAATGCAGTATTGTGTCACACTGCAACCGTACATTTTTTAGCTTGTTTCTCTATGTGTCTCAATGGGAGCAAAATGAAGATTAATTGAAAACCCCAAGTCAAACTGCAACTGAAGCAGAAAGTCCCAGAGCATGCAGCCTGCTTGAGTCTGCAGAATGCATACCTGAGAGCACCTGCCACTGTCAGACTGAGCTTTACTCAGGAACCCAAAGATCGGCGTGACCCCTCAGACCTGCTTTCTCTCTGGTGTGGTGCTGCATGCAGTCAGGTTTCCAGTTCAGTTTTTGCAGTTTTATTTCTCATGAGTAGTTGTTTGTGCTTTCCAAACCTGTGCCACTCTCTTCTTCCCTCCAAACTTTAAAAAGAAACTGCGGTGGTACCATTGCCCTTTGATGGAAACCTGGGAAAGGAAGCTTCCTGTCTCTTGCACACACCGCTGAAACCGTATGCACCATCAGAAAGGGAACGTGTGCCGAGTGTGCTCAGGAGGAAGAGAGAGAGGGTAAGCTTCTTCTCTCACTGATATCTCAACGTACGTATTGCAGAGGTAGCAGAAGGAGGTTTTTAAATTTATTTATTTGTTTTGGTTCGTTCTTAGGCCCTAGAGAACCTAGGAGCTCCCTCTAAATGTTGGAGGCTCGCTATGGAAGGCATCACCAAAGATTACATCATTAGCAATCCTCTAGTAAATTATTGTTAAAACTATTTGATAGCATCATTTAACCAGTCTTCTAATATTGGATTTGGATTACTACTTGTCATTTGTGTAGCAGTACAGGCGTACGCAGCACTTTTATCAGACATTCGGAGGGCTTACAATCTAAGGGGCTGATGCAGAAAACCTTAGTGCAGCATTTTTCTGGTGCTTTTCCCATGCTAAGCTTGCTCTCTGATGCAGAAAGCAAGCTAGCGCCAGGAAAACCAACTGCGCTAAATTGCAGCACACTGGACATGCGAATCGCTGCATACTTAATTGCATCCACTATAAAAAAAAAGGCACTAAAACTTACAGTAGCGCAGTTTTTTAAACTTTTTAATGCTGGATCTTCACGCTGGTTTTGGACAGGCATAAAGATCCAGTCAGGAACAAAAATATCATTTGAAGTGAAATTTGACACTTTACCTCAGATGATACAGACATTGGGAAAGCCTCCGATGCCATCGGAACACTGTCGGGGGTCCACTGCCCCCCAGACACCGACCCCCCCCCCAACAGAAGCAAAAATGCCTGGTGGCCCAGCTGCTCTGATCCCCCTACCCCCTCGAAACCCAGATCTTGTGGTCCAGCGGCCACGATACCCACTCACCCAACCAAAACAAAGACCCGATTGCCCAGCGGCCCCGGAACACAGACTTGGAGGCCCAGAGGCCCTAATCCCATCCTCCCCTCAACCAAAACAAAGACCTGGTGCAACGTCAGAGATTGAGAAACAAACCTGCACGTCCTCCTGCATTGTGCAGAAAACCAATAGGTCGATATTCAAACACTGCGCTGGGCTGTGGTGTTTAAATGTATTATGCATATTCAGCGCTGCTAGCCATATAGAGAGTGGCACCGAATATAACTGGAGAGTGCTGACTGCTGCCAGTTCTATGAATAGTAGCAATATTTAACCACTATCAGTATAGTCCAGATTTAGGCTGCCTGGGGTGTCAAATTTTGAAGGCACCAAATACCCAAGCGAAAGAAAGGCCTGCTCCTGATTTCTGTAGAGCCGTAGGTGCTGCTTCACAGGGCACCAGTGTGGCACTATAGTTTTCATAGGCTCTTCCTCTGGTTCTCCATACTTTTTGGGATCTCTGATAGCCCCATTTACCCCTGCTCCCCGAGACCTGCTAGCTGGTCTTTCCCAAGGGAGCCAAAATCTCAGATCTGGCAATGGCTATGCAGTTTAAGTTAGGACAGCCTTTTTGCTGTCTTAAATTAAACCACATAAGTATATCAATATCGTCGAGCATCCAAAGAGTTAGGTGGAAAGTTCTGCTCCAGCATTAGCTGGAGAGTGGAAGAACGTTCTATGGATACTCAACAATATTCAGATGCTATCAATATAAGTACATATGAGGTTTGAAAAGTTTGGAGAGCCAGAAGAATAACATAGGAAGACCACAGTGCCACAGAGATATCCCTGTGAAGCAGCATGTGTGGCTCTAAAAAAATCTTGTGGCACGATATGGATAAGTACTTTTGAATATTAGGTTGAATGACATCAGACATGCACATATCCCAGACGTGAGAGAAAAAATACAGAGATTTTCCACAAAAGAATGAGCAGACTGTATAATACTGGGGGAAATAAAGAATGAATTGGCTATAGCCGTAGATATGGGATATCCGGCCACTAGGCAAGAAATGGAACCTGAGACAATATGGGCCTGAATCAGAACCTAGTAATTGTCCATGTGTGCCCTTTTGGGAACCTGACAGGTACTTGTGACCTGGATTGGAAACAGGATACTGGGCTTGATGGACCTTAGTCTGACCCAGTATGGCATTTCGTATGTTCATGTCCATTGCCCTCACTGTATCCTGTAATTTCAGACCTTTAACAATAGATCTAGCATTTTTTTAAAATTATTTATTCATGAATTTTCCAAAAAAACAATCAAGCAACCTGACTTGTACAGAAAAACAATAAGCTTGTGCTGAGAAACAGAAGCAAAAATATTAAAGGAAAAAGAAAACCAAGCTCAGTCTTACAAGCTCACAACACGGGAGCTCATGGACAAAAAAACGAAACAGAAAGGAAAGAATACATAAGAAAATAAGAGACCAGAGTGCTATCACAAGCACACCTAACCAAGGGCAGGGCAGTGGGCGCGGTCTGCCCAGGTGCCAGCCAGAAGGAGGGAGGGGGTAGTCCCATAAATCCCAGGCCCACACGGTGGTGGCGGCAGCAGCACGTGAGGCAAGCTTACTTTAACTTGTTTGCTGCCTCTGCTCCAGGCCCAGTGCTGAGCCTGTTACCTCCCGAAATCTCGTAGTAAACCCGCACCGTGAGACTTCGGCCTAGGAAGGAACAGCCTCATTTAACTGCACTGGCTTCTGCTTAAAGCCAAGATTATTTTTAAGCTGCTGTGTTTTGCTTTTAAGATTTGTCAGGGCCTCATGCCAATATATGTCTTCTCCAGCTACTGTCAATAATTCTGGGAGAGTAACATACAGCCAAAAAGGAAATGGATGTTGTCATCAAAAATAATTTACTTATAAATTAGAATGTTTTACCAGTTGAGTTTAGAGAAGCCATCAATTATATGTTTCTCAGGAAGATGTTCAAAACTAAACTGTTTTGAGAATTTTTGGGACTAATCAAAATTAATCAATTATTTGAGAATTTTTATTTATTTTATTTAGCAAATTTTCTATACCACTGTATCTAAGAGTCACAGCGGTTCACATGGAACAACACAGCTTAATAGGGCTTTACAGAGAACTAATTAAACAATTGCACAATGTACAAGGGCATAGAAAAGGATTATCAACTCAACATGATCATAGCTGAACAGTGCTTTACAGGGAACTGATTAAATGACTGACAATGAATTCTGATTGTTAGATAAATGTGGATTATATTAGTTACACCATGAACTGCCCCAAGAATAAATCAGCATCTAAAATGTCTCTGGAGACATCTCTGTGCTTTGGGCCTCTCTATGTCTGTTTATGGATGTCCAAAGCATAAATAGGGCTTCTTCAATGACCCCCATAATGTCTAGATGGGTGGGCTAACATAGACTCTCCTGTCTTCTATGGAATCCGGAGGGTATATATCATTAGACATTTACTGTACTTCATCATCTTATGGATGACCTACCTGTAGGCTCATATCCTCAATTTGATGTATTATTATTCAGTCATATTCCATGTCGTGCAATTCAAATGCCCACAGACCTGGTACATCTGTCTTTTGGTGCTAGTTGGCACCACATGTGCTCTACACAAATGACTATATAGCTCTAAGACAGCTGAGTGCATGTGAAATATATCCATCCCTGGCCACCCCATTTAAACCTCAATACTTAATCTAGTGGGGCCATTGGGGTTTCAAGTGCTGCTCCATAAGTGCTTTGACCTTCATACCGCTGGTGGCATGTCAAGTGATATGTGTTTTAGAGGGCAAAAGTACATGTCTATCTAGTGGTCAAATTATGTATGTAGCAGAACCCAAGTTATTATTCTGTACACTTTATGGTTTGAGGGTCCAGCATGGAAAGACCCTTGAAGCTGGAGGGTATGCCCAACTAGAACCCACCTCTCCATGGGAACTGATTTCACAAGCAGGAAAGTGGGGACAAATAGCACCATGACCAAAGAGGGGATAAGCAGAGAGCTCTGGAGGCATGTCAGTAGCACAGTACACCTAACGAAAGGACTGTCACCCGTTTGGGGAATATCCACAAGCCACAATCCCTATGAGTGTTACCTCACAGCTCGATGCAGCATCAGAGGGTACCTATGGAGGATGCTTTTTAGACAGGGGGGTCACAGAGGACTGAGGGTAATGGGGACAGAGATTAGAGGTGTGTAATAAGTACTTACTGATTGTCTCCCAATAATACTTGTCTAAGGTCTTGAGAACCTGCCTCTCTTGCTCAGTTAGTGACTCCATCTGGCCACACTGGAATCTGCCAGCACCTTTTTCTCTGCAATGCGGCTCAGTTACCTGGTTCCTCCTGAGATCTTCAGTATCTCTATAACTGTGGAGGATGCCACTGACCTTGTGGTAGATCCTCACTCAGCTTCTTTATTTTGTATAGGGGATGATTCTTTGGCTTGATGGCCAAACAGGATTCTCTGATGTTTGAGACTATCACATCTACTGTACCTAGGCAGGTATGAAGTTGCCTTTTCTCATCAGCAGTTTCTTGGGTGAGCCATGGTATAGAGTGTGTAGTAGCAAAGATCAGTAGCCTTGTAAAGTAAATGAATCCACATGGAAAAACTGCTTTTATCCACAAGGAAAAGTCAGCATTTGGATGGTGGTTTTTCCACGTGGTTCATTCTAAAAAAGCTGCTGGCTGTGCACGTGTGGCCAATTTACATGTGGTTAAGGCCAGTTTCAGAACCACCTGCATAATTATAGTTTTTAACATGGTCACATAGGTAGCTTTGGCAGCTCCTTTTGAGCCCACATCCCAAACCTCTTAAAGCATTTGGGAGATACACAAGCTACTTCTGGATAGGTTGCCATTCCCATGTGTGTGTATCTGCTAGATGGGTAGTTCTTGAAGGGGCCAAATATTCAGAGCCGGTGGTGACGTGAGTACAGTGTCTAGCTGTCAGCGCTGAACTTGACCCCAGATATTCAATGCCGGGGTCATATGCGGCCCTGGCACTGAATATCAAGGGTCACTGCACACGCCTTCCAGCCACCGTACCTAAGCAGGCAACAACAATATTGAATGCTGCCCAGTTAGCTCCTGCGGCGCATAAAGGAGAAGGGAAGGGATATTCAGTGGCACTAACCATGAATATCCTTCCCAGTGGCAGTTACATGGTTTACAGGGCTGTAAACTGTGTAACTACCCTTCGAATATTGAGCCTGAAGCATCTTGCCCTATATGTAGGATATGTGTGTGACATGATATGAACGGGCTAAAACTGACTAGTGTTCATTTTTTGTTTCATTGGACAGACTTGAGGCCTAAAGACCAGATCCCGACTCAAATTAATATTTTGGTCCCCTACTGGTGTGGAGGAATAGCCTAGTGATCACCTTGCCTTGGAGTAAAGACCTAGTACTCTGCTTCCAGTCATATTGCTGAGAAAACCCAGGAGTTGCTGGATCACCAGGAGTCAGCATTGACCCCAAGGTGCACATTGCATTTGCAATAATGCCTCTAGGGCTACTTTTACCATATTGGGGGGGGGGGGGGGTTGTACATATATCTGTATATAGAAAGCAAGGGGTACCAATGGCTGATTGTAGTAACATGTATGGGGGGCATATTGACTATTTATATCTAGGTGTGTGTTGGTGCAATTGTTCTGCAGACAATGAACCTGAGAGTGATGAGGGGTAGTGTTATTGGCCAAGTATTGTTGTGGGGTGACTATAAGTTTTCTATCAGAAAAGTTTGGCTTTCTACATTTTTCTTGTGGAAATGGGAGGCATATTGTATGTCATATGGTTGAGGAAATGGCACAACTAAGTAAGAAATGTATGCTTGCTCATCACTCCTCTCTTGTATTCCTGTTTTTTGCTTGATGCATCGGTCTGCTATGGTGTATGTGACTCCATTGCATGCCTATCCTGGTTGTGTTATGGTGAAAGACAGCCAAAGTACTATACAAGAAATAATCCTTGCTATGGACGTTCTCTACATGTCCCCTTGGGGAAGAATAGGGAAATGCAGACATGGTACAGTAGGGAGCCTTATTGCTCTACCTGACTGTCAGCTGACGCATACTAACATCTTTTGCCACAAGGGGTTGGTTGCATGGTGGCAGTGTCTAACTAGGATGTGCATCTAGGTACGCATTCAGTCAGGCCAATGACATCCCTCTACCTTCATTCCTCGCCCATTCTCCCAGCACCTCCATCACTCTCACCCAAACTTCCTTAGGGAGAAGGACTCATGTTGTGATAATACCCTCTGGAATATCGGGTATAAAGCCAATGATAAGATCTGGTATGCATGCAGCAAGTGAAGGTGAAAGGCCTCTGTTAGGATGGTAGAGATGGGTGCATGGCCATAAAGGTGACATTCTGTCACTGGAGTATGGTGATTGAAGTCAGACCCAATAATCGCTGTAAAAAGGAGAACAAATCATCCAGTGGCATCCAGGAACTGTAGCACAGGATTGGCAGAGATGTAGGTTGCCAAAGTGCTTAGCCATGGCCTCTGCATTATGGTTGATTCAACACTATGCTTTCCAGCTGAGGTGTCTCTATTCTGCCTGTATTTATACTGCATAGTCATACAGGTATTGGCAGGGGGAACAATGGAATGATCAAGGAGGTGGTCATGATGGCTGCCAAGTTCAAGGAGACTGTGCTCTTCAGATAACTGTGGCAGGACACCTTTCTGGGTCTTAGGCAGAGGCTCCTGCACAGTGACAGTGCCTTGCCCCTCCAATGATTTTGGCCAGTCAGATGAATGGTCTGCTGGTAGCCATAGGGCAGACAGCATGGGATCCATGTAGTGCAGCCTATAGTTAGGAGTTTATATGAATGACAAAGGAAAAATAAACTTTGTGCCCACACTTGTACATCAGAATCTGTTCCAGAACATCACAGCCATCACCAATGCACAATGGCAACTATTATCATGCCTAAGACAGGTCTATAGGCAGATGTGTGCATGAAATAAGGGAATATCTTCCATACCATGGCCATGAAGGGTGTACTTTTAAGGATGTCTGAACCAGAGTTGTAAGACCATCATCTTCTAAGCTGACACAGCAAAAGACACACCAAGGTAGAAAACATTGATTCTTTATAAAATGTTAAAAACATATCTATAACGTAAAATAAAATCAAACCAAAACAATTTTGAACAAAATAAAATCAAAGGCCTGACTTTGGAGGGGTAGCAATGCATGCCCCCAGTTGATCCACATCAGTGAAGGCATCTCTGCCCTCACGTCACTCAGATGGATCAGCATGAGGTCCATCAAGTCCAAGATGCCCCTAAAGCTCTGCCACACATCCTGTTGGACTGACTGATCTGCATCAGGACTTCAGGATCACCAAACTCTGGAGGGGACCTCATGCAGACCCTTCTGGTCCAGGAGCTCTGCAGCTGCTACATGCTCTGTCGCTAGGAGTTCTAGGGGATCTTCCCTTCCTTCTCCTCCTAGCTGCTTTTGTTTTCTTCTCCCAGTCATCTTCCTCTACCTTCTTCTCCTCCTCTCTGCCTTCCTGCCCTTCCTCCTCTTTCTCTTCATCTGTCCTCATAGGAGATGTGGCAGAGGATGGAATGAAAGCATTGTGTTGGGAGATGATGCAACTAGTGGACTTTTTAGCTCCAAGACATGCTGGGGATCAATAGGTGTGATACTGGTGGCCAGATCGGACAAGGGGGAGGGGGATTTGCGATGGACATACATAGTGCCTTGCCAGTGCAGCATCTCCTTTGGGTGCATGGCAACAACATGGAAAGCTTGGAATAAGACAATAGCTACAGTTGCACAATGGAACTCGTGGTGTGGCAGTGAGCATGCATCAAAGTCAACTACCATGTTTCCATCTATTACCAGCTGTTATAGCTAAGGTGAGGGGTATGTTTTATAGGTCCCTTATAGATCTAACTGAAAGGGATAAGGGATTACCTTCCAGGTGGTCAATTTAAGTTCAAGTGTTTCTTTGGTGCCTATCATAGACAGGCACTCTACTGTACCAACATAATGGATTTTTGGTGTATAGGAGGCTGGCAATGTTGTCACTTCCAGACATTGGGATGTAATTTCACATTCAAGATTATCTGATGTCATTAATCTGAGGAACAGGGAGATTCAGCTCCGCATGTGTGTCAACATTCATGTAGACTGATGAGCAGAGCTACATTGGCAGCTCTCTGCACCTCCCCCCCAAGTGAGTGTGGGCCAAGGTTGTGATATGTGTGCACCTTGTAAGAGCTTAGTGTCCTAGCTGCATGGCGTGAACATACATCTAATGGCCTGGGCAGTACAATTCTTACTGGGCAGTACAAGTCTTAGTACTTTGCTGCCATCACTGATATCAGAGTCACCCATTTTCTAGTATTGATGCTCCTTTGGCAGCTATATAACTTCATCCTCTGCCAGCTCTTGCCTGAGATGGTGCAGCAGGTTGGGCTTGATCTCTGGATATCCCTATATCTTGTTTAGAGGGCCTCCAGGTCCCTCTTGATCTCAAAGTGTGCAGAGCAAAAGAAAGAAATGAACATATTTAGTAGTCATCCACTTCACCATTGCTGCTTCCTGCAATCCTCAGACTAGGTTTTGATTGTTATCTGCAAAAGCAAGACCAATTACAAGATAGGTGCTATGACACGTTGACAGACAGGTCCTGAGTCTTGCTCCTGCCACTAATACTTCAAAGGTAATATTTTGTGAGAAAAAGGTGCCCTGCAGTCCTGGGCCTTCTTTTGTCATCAGCTCTTTGGTTTATACTGTATAAGGGTCAGACAAATCATTGCAAATGAAATGTACATGCACTATGAATGGAAATGCCTCCTCTTCCACATGCAGGTGGCCATACTAGTGGAACACATTTTCGATATGCAGGTGGTAGTGGACCCCCCCTGTTATACATGGATCTCTCTTTCTCTCCCACCATTTACATATCTTTACCACCTCTTTTGTGCATTGGTATTTTACCATGGAAGTGACCCTATTATAAGCCACTTGCACACATGGATTTCCATACAAGGTTTTTTGTTTCCATGCTGATTCCTGGCAGTGGTGATACATGAACTTTCTATCAGCTACATATTCAGAACTGCCACCAGGCTCCTCATTTACACTTCAGTGTCAATATCCTCACATATATGACCTATCCAAAATTGGCCTTATACTCTACCAATGAAAATTAGTTATCTCTGCAAAAGATACCTGCACACAGTTATACCTGCTATTTAGAATGCACAAACTCTGAGAAAATTTATGCGCATACCTTTTGAAAATATCCAAGTAAATAAATCCAAACCCCATCCAAGTAAATAAATCCAAATATCCAAGTAAATAAATCCAAACCCCATCTTAGCTCCGCCCTCAGGAATGCAAGTAAAGGTATGTACGTAGGGCTATGTTTAGTAAACTGCACTATTTGCTAGTGCGGGGTTCTGTGCATGGAAAGCACACCATGGGAAATGTTTGTATGGGGGTCCCACGCAGAATAATCCAATGCTGGTAGGTTAGAGAATGACTTGGTGGAGGCAGGGCAGGTTGGAGGCAGAATGTGGATGATGATGGTACATCATGGTTAGCACAGGCATAATGTGCTTGTGCTAACCACTAACTTGGATGTGCTTAATGCCACCTCAATGGATGGCATTAAGGGCACCCAAGTGCCAGCTTACCACAGTGCCAACATGTTTGCAACATGCCAACATCAGAGGTATGGATACACACGCCCCTTGAAACTGGCACAGGCATCCATACAGGCTTCATGGCTGAGTTGCGTGCCACCCGGCAAGTTCTTTAGTAACTATGCTATAAGGAAGTAATTGTATAACAGGACATGACGCTCCTGTTCTATGAAGGGAACTCACGTGCCTATGTACCTTTATAAACTGCCTTCCCATGATCTCCCGATCAGAGGCAGGAATACTTTTGTGTGCATACGAGCCAGTAAAAATCGGCATATTGGTGCATACAGTATTTTAGGAAATGCATGCATGGGTCAGCCTCAGCCCCGCTCTGCCCATTCATCATGCCAGGGAACATCTATCAATCTATCACATAAAAGTAGGTGCTCTGTTTTCTCAGCACCTTTCAGACGTGTATAACCCGGGGAAAGTCTATAAGTGCCTATTTGTTTACGTAAAGCACTAGTCTTCACACTCAAAACAGGTTAGCAAATTTCACAGATGTTTAACACACAAAATCCAGGCAGTGATATAAATTTTTCTGGACATAAAACATTATTTCATGTGCAGAAACCCTTCAATGTATTGCTTTGGTATCCCATGTAAAACTGTCATTGCAACAAAGGAATTTGAGACACCTCAATGAACATCATGGCAAGCTTCAATGGGGCAGTATTCATCCCTAGACTTTGAAAGCTTGCAATGTGTTACCTACAGCATGAGCAATCACAGCCTCGTTCCCACCAGATAAGGCTCCAAACCACTAAAAATAAAGCAGGAATGTTAAACAGACCTAGAAACTACCATATCATTCTAGGCGGTACCCCTCTGGAATAAGGCTCCAACCCTTGATGGAAAGAAGGGATGTTGGGAATGCCCTGGCTTGTGCCATTTTTGATTTGGAGGATTTCAGTGAACAGATTTTTAATTTAGTGCCTGTCACCATAAATAAACGAATACACCTAGATTCGTTTCAGGCTGTGATACCTTTTACATTGGAAAAATGAAAGAATTATCCAAAGACGCTATTGTACCTGAGCTTTTGAGATCCCATAGGTCCTTTCTTCAGACGTTAACAGATGGTTATGGTTATGGTTTAGGCATTTGATATACCGCCCTTTACTTACACATCAGAGCGGTTAATAATCTTGAAAACATGCGGACCACATCTTGTGTGGGGTAATGATCATGTCAGTTTAAATGAAGGCAGTTCTCATCCCAGTCTTTGGAACACACTTAGCCAGTCCGGTTTCCAGGATAAGCACAATGAATATGTATGAGAGAAATCTGTATCCAATATAGGTAGTGCATGCAAATCTCTCTCATGCATATTCATGGTTATTATCCTAAAAACCTGACTGGTTAAGTGTGTCCCAAGGACTTGGTTGAGAATCCCCGATTTAAGGTATAAAGGCTTACAAAAACCCAATTCTCAGCAGGAACAATATAGCTAAAAACACTGCACTACCTAAATTTGCTTTAAAAAACCCTAAAAATACTGTAGTAATCAAATTAATAATCCACTCTGACTGCCTCTAGGTCTGCTCTAGAGACCTAGAGGAAGACATAGAGACAGAACAGAGATGGATACTTTTAAACTAAATACAGATATTTCCAACAATTAGGAGCATAATAGGAAATTTCAGTTTCTTTGGCTACCATTGGGAAGGGGAGGTTGTTTCTGGGAATGTGCATTCATTTGAAATGATATGAGAAACGTTAACAACATTTCCTAAGTTGTTTCAAGTCATTTTTAACTTGAAATGATAGGAACCCCTCCCCTCCTAAAAAATCATTGATTTTCCCATCGTCAATGATATGCACTATAACATCTAGGGCACATTATTTGACCGATAGTGTGCACTATTGCCGACAATGACCCCCCCCCCTCAATAAATAAACCCAAATTTAAAAATATCCCATAAACACAAGGGAAACAAACCAGCCTCTGGGACTCAACGTCATCCTAAACCCTACAGAAGAGACTTCCATTCGATCCTGTTCCACTGGTGTCATATTCACAATGACAGCAGCTGACTGAGATCCACAACATTTTGTTGTACAGATCACACTTGCCCCTTGAGGACCTCCAGATTGCATACGATTATTGGGTAGGGCGATGGAAGGTACTTGGTGTGATGGTGCTAAGCCCAGGGGGATCTGTTTTTTAATTTTGCTGGGGCAGAATGCTATTTTTTCCAACAGGAATATGATGTTGGCTGCCTCGAGTTCTTTTTGAAACCGTCATGAAAAACAAACACAATTTCATGCTCAGAATGAAACAAAACAAAAGCAATTCACACTGTTTTGCCCTGTGTCGTTGCCTGATTAAACTTTTCCATTTTTATTTATTTATTTAGACAGTTTTGTATACCACCTTATCCTTCATTCAAAGTGGTCACAACACAATTGGGGGATACATTTAACACGAGGGGATATGAGACACATACACTAATACTTACAGGGAACATGGGCAATGGAGGGTTAAGTGGCTTGCCCAAGATCACAAGGAGCACCTGTGGGACTAGAAACCCCAGTCCTTCCGGCCCAAGGTTGCTGTCCTCTAGTGGGATTTGAACCACCAACCTTCTGGCCTGTGCTACCTTGCCCCAACCACTTTTAGAACAAAGTCATGAAAAATAGACAGTCTATATATTGGCTGGTTTCCATTCTTGCGCACGTTGCAAGAAAGCTCCGCTTAAATAATGTAAACACGCGAAAAGCACACAAATGGAATAATCTGTTCATTTCATTAAGGCCTATTCAGTAAGCTGCATTAACATGTTAATGTATTTTATTTGGAAATTAATATATGCTAAATTCACTTGCTCATCTTAAAACAATATTAATGTGAGTTTTAATATGTAAAAGGGTTAACTTAACTTGCATTAACCTTTTTACCATGTGTTGAGGCCAGAAAAATAACTCAACCTCTAGAGGTGTAGTTAATTTCCCAATGAACATTGACTCCCTAGAGCAAGAACTGATGCCCCTAGAGACCAGTTAGGTGGAAAAGAAAGAAAGGAGCCCCCCATACCACCTCCTCACCATGATGTATATCTTGTAGGAGGCCCAGTGAACTCCCCTCTCCTACCGCTCTTTGTTAAAGGTTCTCAAATCTCTGGTAGGCCAGTGACTATCAAACCCATCGCCCTACCAAGCCTTGTTGGCCAAGAGCTAAATATCTATAAAAATGTGGTTCCATCAACCAAGCCCCACTCCTATAAAACAAAATTCTACATTTCATAGGAACGTAAAAACGATCGTACTGGATCAGATCAAAGGTCCATCAAGCCCAGTATCCTTTTTCCAACAGTGGCCAATCCTGGTCGTAAAAGTCAGGCATATCCCAAAAGTATGTAGAAAGAAACCAGATGACTGCGTGTTATGCAGTGAAGAAGTTTAATTGCAAAGTAAAGTTGATATAAGGAAGATGCTGTTTTGATCTCCCTGCGGCAGTGATATGGCGAAGCGCTGACAGCATCAGAGAGGCTGACACATAGTAGAGACTTTCATCTGGTGAAAGGGAAGTACCCCTATGATGAAGTGACTTTAAATGATAATGAAATATGGATTGCACATGTGAGTGTGAAAAACACTACTGTTTCAAAATTGAAAAGATAGTCTGAACTGACATAAGAAAACATAAAATGTTTTTTTTTTTATGTTACAGGCCAGCAAAGACCAATAAGCTGTCACTTGGGTCTTTTTCTCCTTCCCTGTATTATATATGTATTTTTTGATGTTGTATAATTATTCAAATAATTGTTTCAGGAAGATTTGTTATTTTTCTATTTGGATTCACAGCTGAATTTAACTTCTTATGCCATTTTGTTTGAGTTGCTGATATTCCAAAAGTAACTAGATTCCATACTACATATCCGCAGGAAGAAGCAGTGGCTTATCCCAGCCCTACCTTAATAATTATATGGCTTATGGACTTTTATTCCAGGAATTTGTCCCAACATTTTTTAGCCCATATACACTAATTGCTTTTACCACATTCTCCAGTAACGAGTTCCAAAGCTTAACTATATGTTGAGAGAAAAATATACTGTATTTCCTGCTGTTTGTTTTTAATGTACCACTTTGTAACTTTAAGGTATGTCTGCTAGTTTTCATACTTTTTGATAGAATAAACAATCAATTTATGTTTGCCCTAATCGTTTTAGCTTTTTCTCATAGGGGTATTGTTCTTCTCTTTTATCATTTATAATTACAGTTAAGTTTATTTCATATACTGCCTAAGGTGAAATAACATCTAGGCAGTTGACAATCCAAGAAAAAAAACCAAGAAAAGTCAAATAACGGGGAAAAACAACAAATAGGACAAAGAGGAGAAGGAGGTCTAGATTACAAAGTTGGCAGCATTATGTATTCGTCTTTCGCTGTTCCTTTTCTAATACTACTGTATCTTTTTAAAGAGGCGGCGACCAGAATGGTACACAACGTTCAAAGTGTGGTGGGTATCATGGAGAGATACAGAGGCATTACGATATTCTTTGTTTTATTTTCTTTTCCTTTTCTAATAATTCCTAACATTCTGTTTGTTCTTTTGGCCACTGCTCAAGGGACAGAAGATTTGAATGTATTGTCCACGATGACACCTAGATCCTTTTCTGGGGTGGGGACCCCTAATGTGGAACTTAGCATCTCTTAGTTATAATTTAGGATTATTCTTCCCTTTGTACATCATCACTTTGCACTTGTCCATATTAAATTTTATTTGCCATTTCTGCTCCCTGGTCCCCCAAAACCAGACTCACTATATAACCTTATATTTACCCTTTCACAAAGAGCCCGATACAGGAAGGGGCATGTCCGGGCCGTCCAGAATTTGTACCCGATTCTGCACCCGCGGGAGCTAGACTTTCCTGCGGGTGCAGAATTGGGCACTTAGATAAGCCGGATGTGCTCCAATTCTGGTGTGAGAGACGTCCAGCATGCTGCACGCACAGCCAGCCCCATGCTCCTGCCGGAGAGCCAATGCCATGGTACCAGGATGCCCAGCAGGAACCCTGACACCCCACACCAACAGCGAATCTACTTTTACTCACCGCCCGATCCCTAGTGGACTCTGCCAGAGTTGGGACTGGGCAGAGTGGATCTCCCTGAAGTCGCTCACCTTTGCGCCGGTGACTGCCGTACCCGATCTCCGCAAGCAGGGGGACTTATTCCACCTCGGAGATGGAATAAGTCCCCGTCCATCTCCTGCAAGCTGGATGTACAGGGTCATGACCTGAATTGGCCCTGTACATTCAGGGTTATAGGCCTGCCTCCACTCTGCTCACTCTCTGTCCCCTCCCGCCGCTATCCAGCTCTTCCCACACTGCGGCTTGGTGCGTACGGGGAGCTTTGCAGGCAGCATGTGATCCCGGCGAACAGCGGGACTGGATGTCCAACCCCGCTGTTTGCGTCTCTACATGGGGGCCAAAGGTTGTTAAACTACTATGACTTCTACTGATCATTTATATAGCTCTACAAGGCATAAGCAGCTCTGTACAGACACATGTAAAAGACGGTCCCTGCTCATCAGAGCTTTCAGTCGAATCAAGACAGACAACACAACAGCTGGGGACAAGGATATATCTAGGGGATAAATCACTAGAGAGCTCACTATAACCCTCAGGTGTATATATTAGTTGGTCTGCTGGCTAGGCCCAGTAATCTACATAGACCCAGCTTCCCTGAAATGAAAATGCAGTCACAAAGTGCAGAGTCTGTTCCTGGGGTATGGTGATGAGACTGGGGACTCACAAGAATAAAGTTGGGAACAATTCAGAACTTAGCCCTGATTTTTTTGTGTATGCAAATCAACCGCACATGCATTCATTTGTAGGTGAATACATGCTAAATCGATTCTGTGAGCACACTAAAGTTTTCAAGCTGCATTAATGAACCAAATGCGGGTTAACAAATACATGTCCCTACTAGAAATTGCCTCTGAAAGCAGCATTACATCGACGAAAATCTAGGTAAACCCACAGTTTGTGACCCAGTAACGGCTTTTGTCTATTCCTAAAAGAAAAATATAGTTTAAGTGTCAGAGTGGGGTTGCTATTATAAAAATGTGTCTGAGTAACTTCAGAAGTTACCTGTATTAATATTTGATTTTCAAATTAACTGGCTGAAAGCAGAAAGAGAAAAAGACGTGCAAGGAGTGTGGTTATATTTTAACTATCCGGTTAGAGTTATCCAGTTAAGAGAGGTAGTTAACAAAGCTATAGTAAAATTCCAATTTTATCACAGCAAAATTTATTGTAAGAGTCACGAAGTGGTGTTACCTCAATAAGACCGATTAATGTGTCACACAGTAAATTTCATTTTGATTGTTGCAGACAGGAACATCACATGTTCCTGATGCAGCAATGCAAAGATAGTGGGCCTTAAGTTGGGCTCTCTGTCTTTTAAATGGTGGTTCAATATCAACTCCTCACAATGCCCAATACAATGCCCACCTGCTCAAATACCCCACCAATCCAGAAGCCCCTTTTTAGAACCCATACTCCTCAATCCCCCGAGGATAACATCCCCATCCCTGAAAGCCCTTTTTCAGAAACACCACCATTTCCTCAAAAGCTACTTCTCTATATCCCTTCACCCTCCCAGTTCCTCCAAAGGCACCTACTGGAGGTCTCTCTCATGGCCAGTGAGGAACAGAGATGATCCTCAGTCTCTCCTGCCCTGTCAGCACCTGGCTTCAAAATGCCACCCAAAGCCTCTACGTGGTAGTCTCCTGATATTAGTGCTAGGGGTCAAGCAAGAATTTAGTAGTTTGAGCCACTGCAACACTAGGCTACGAACCTTTGGGTGCTATTTTGAACCTGGGGCTGAAGGGGCAAGAGCAATCAGGAATCATTCCTGCCCCCCACCCCAACTAGAGCACAGTAGGTGCTGGGAGATCAGAAGTGAGGAAGTTTTTGAAAAGGGGCTTTTTGGGCATGGGAGGAGGGGGTTGTGATTGGGAGTGGGGGTTCTGAATTGGGGCTTTTGAGGGGTGAGGGGTTGTTATCAGGTATCAGGGATGGGGTATTTGATTCCTGAGTTGGCCTCTCTAAGAGGTTGTCTGGGGGCATCAGGCTGCATATTAGTGATCACTGGCGTTATCTTTCCACCAATAACACAGCTTGCAAGATCAAACGTAAGCTGAGTTCTTCATGTTGCGTACTATTGTACCACACCTCCTCCAATTCAACCACCTGTACCACAGGACCCTATTCACACCCAGAGCATACAGCATACTATTTATATGTAAATACTATACTATATATATGTAAATAGTTCCGTTAACAATTCCCTATGTTATCCAAGTTGTCGTACCTGTTCTCTGTAAAACCAAAACATTATTTTGTTCTGGTCTTTGTGTTTTATGTAAACCGCGCTGATGCTAAATAGTGCGGTATATAAGAGCTTGTAATAAATAAAATAAATATTGTGCTCCTTTGCATGCCTCAAAAAGCTTTGCATCTCTATTTATATATAGACTGCCTATTGACACTTTTAAAGTAGATAATAGGGGAAAGCCGACAGTCGCCCAAGAGCGGATGGTTCGGAAGAATGTATCCTTGACAGATACTACCAAAAGCAGAGAAGTTCCAAAAAAGAGTAAAGTAGCCCAAATGCCCTCGAGTATGGAGCAGACAGAGCTTAAAGATCCCAAATTACCCATGTCTACCAATAGCCAAATTAATATGAATAAAATACAGTCTCTAAAATGCTTGTATGCAAATGCTAGAAGTCTAAAAAATAAGATGGGAGAGTTAGAATATATAGCACTAAATGAGAGGTTAGATATGATTGGAATATCAGAGACATGGTGGAAGGAGGACAACCAGTGGGACACTGTGATACCTGGGTACAAACTATATCGTAATGATAGAGCTGATCAAATTGGTGGAGGGGTTGCGCTCTATGTTAGAGAGGGCATTGAATCAGAAAGGAAGAAAGGATTAAAATTTTGCAGGAAACAAAATTTGCTGTAGAATCTCTATGGATTGAAATTCCATGTAAAAAGGGGAAGGCGATGGCAGTGGAAGTGTACTATCGACCACCTGGCCAGAATGAACAAATGGATGATGAAATGCTCAAAGAAATCAAGGAAGCTAACAAATGTTACAGCGTGGTAATAATAATGGGTGATTTCAATTACCCCGGTATCGACTGGGTCAGTGTCACGGCAGGACATGCTTGGGAGATAAAGTTCCTAGATGAAATAAATGACTGCTTCTTGGAGCAGCTGGTTCATGAACCGACCAGAGGGGAAGCCATATTAGACCTAGTCCTTAGTGGAACACCAGATCTAGTGCAAGAGATAAGGGTGTTGGAGCCACTTGTCAATAGTGATCATAGCATGATCGCCTTTGATTTAATTAGTGGAGGAGGGATAGTATGGAAATCCACAGTACTACCTTTTAACTTTTGAAAGGGAGACTATGATAAAATGAGGAAAATAGTTAAGAAAAAACTAAAAGGAGAAGTTGCAAATGTTAAAGACTTACATCAATCTTGGGTGTTGTTGAAAAATACTATCTTGGAAGCCCAGACCAGCTGTATTCCACGCTTTAAGAAAAGTGGAAGGAAGTCGAAAAAACTGCCAGCATGGTTTAAAGGTGAGGTCAGAGAGGCTGTTGTTGCCAAAAAAGCATCTTTCAGGAAATGGAAAAAAGAGCCAAACGACGAAACCTGGAAACAGCACAAGCACTGGCAGGTCAAATGCAAGGCATTGATAAAGCAGGCAAAGGGAGAATTTGAGAAGAAGCTTGCTGCGGAAGCAAAAACGCGAAATAAAGATTTTTTCAAGTACATTCGTAGCAAAAAACCTATGAGAGAGTCAGTTGGTCCATTAGATGATAGAGGAGTTAAAGGGGCACTAAGAGGTGACAAGGCGATAGCGGAGAGACTGAATGAATTCTTTGCTTCGGTCTTTACTGAGGAAGATGTAGGGATGTTACCCATGACTGAAGTGGTATTTAAAGGTGCGGAAGAATTGAAGGAAATATCGATACATCGGGAAGATGTATTACAACTATTAGATAAACTGAAGAGTAGCAAATCACCTGGGCTGGATGGTATACATCCAAGGGTGTTGAAAGAACTGAAATATGTGATTGCAGACCTGCTATTAGTAATCTGTGAACTATCATTAAAATCATCTCTAATACCTGAAGATTGGAGGATCGCCAATGTAATACCAATTTTTAAAAAGGGTTCCAGGGGTGATCCGGGAAACTACAGACCGGTGAGCCTCACCTCAGTACCAGGAAAAATGGTGGGAAACCATCATAAAGAATAAAATTACTCAGCATGTAGATAGTCATGACCTAATGGGAGACAGCCAACATGGCTTTAGACAAGGAAGATCTTGTCTTACTAATCTGTTATGTTTTTTTGAAAGTGTGAATAAACAGGTGGACAAAGGTGAGTCGGTTGATATAGTGTATCTAGACTTTCAGAAAGCCTTTGACAAGGTCCCTCATCAGAGACTTTTGGCAAAACTAAAGAGTCATGGGATAGGAGGCAGTGTACTACTGTGGATGAGGAACTGGTTAAAAGATAGAAAGCAGAGGGTTGGGCTAAATGGCCAATTTTCCCAATGGAGAAAGGTGAATAGTGGTGTACCCCAGGGATCTGTGCTGGGTCCGCTGCTTTTTGACATATTCATAAATGACCTGGAAAGAGGAATAACGAGTGAGGTTATCAAATTTGCAGATGACACAAAACTATTTAAAGTTGTTAAAACCCAAGAGGATTGTGGAAAATTGCAAGAGGATCTTGATAAATTGGAAGACTGGGCATCAAAATGGCAGATGAAATTTAATGTGGACAAGGGCAAAGTTATGCACCTAGGGAAGTACAACCCAAACTATGGTTACACAATGCAAGGTTCCACATTAGGAACCACCACCCAGGAAAAAGATTTAGGCGTCATTGTGGATAACATGTTAAAACCCTCGGCCCAGTGTGCAGCGGCAGCCAAGAGAGCAAATAGAGTTCTAGGTATCATAAGGAAAGGAATGGAAAATAAAACAAAAGATATTATAATGCCTCTATATCATTCCATGGTGAGACCGCACCTTGAATATTGTGTGCAATTCTGTTCGCCGTATCTTAAAAAGGATATAGAGTTATTAGAAAAGGTTCAGAGAAGAGCCACCAAAATGGTAAAGGGGATGGAAAGATACTCCTATGAAGAAAGGCTAAAAAGGTTACAACTCTTCAACCTGGAAAAGATACAGCTGAGGGGAGATATGATAGAAGTCTATAAATTAATGAATGGAGTGGAACAGGTAAACGTAGATCGACTGTTTACGTTATCAGAATATAGAAAGACTAGGGGACATGCAATGAAGCTACAGGGTAAACTATTTAAGACTAATAAAAGAAAATATTTTTTCACTCAACGTGTAATCAAACTCTGGAATTTGTTACCGGAGGATGTAGTAAAGGCTGTTAGTGTAGCTGGGTTTAAAAAAGGTTTGGACAAGTTCCTGGAGGAAAGGTCCATAAACCATTATTAAGAAGGGACTCAGGATATCAATGCTTGACCCAGTACAAGCATTGCGGAACCTGTGTCTTTTGGGGAAACTGCTAGGTACGTATGACCTAGATTGGCCACTGTTGGAAACAGGATACTGGGCTTGATGGACCTTGGTCTGACCCAGTACGGCATATCTTATGTTCTTATGTTATGACACATCTTGGTGATCTACAATGGGCAAATACAATCAATAACATAAGTCAAGAAGCAATTTCAAAATACAACATACTGTACACCTCACCCATAATTCATAATCTCCTAGCATATCTCTGATTTACCTATCTCCTGCTTCATTACAACATTTGCTCTAGCATTATATAGATCGGAGATATGGTAAATTCTGAAAAATAATAGGGAGTGACTATGTTCTCGACCATTACAACTCAAGGGTCATTTGTTGAAAGCTTGGATAAACAACAAAGCTTTTAGATTTATTATTTAACTTGTGCTGCACTAAAAAATCATGTGTTAGGAGCAAATAATGCACCTTTATGCCATTTAACATGTTATTTGGCAAAAACAAACATGGCTATTCCCTTAATGTACATTAATAACTCCCCCCCTAAGTCGGGCTGCATAAATATCTGCCCTAAAATTAACCACAAAACTTATTCAGCTAATTTTAGAAGAGTACATCTGGCAGAAGGCATAAGCAGATAAGCCAGGTGAACATCTGGCGAGAAGATATTCTGCTAATTTCAGCAGATTTTGGGCTGCTGAACATCAGCACCTGCATATTTACAGTGTTTTGAAGCTGACATTTTTGTGTAGAAAGACACGGATGCTGTTCAGTTCATAGCAAGTGTATAATTCTTGTAGCTCTGTTGAAAAGAGAAGATAAGTATGCACTGCACCAAGATTAGACTTCTGCTACGGTGGGAGTGCAGTCACATACCTGTCGAGGCTCATGGCTGTCATGATCGCACTGCACGCAAACTGGTTGCACGTGTCCAGGGAGGTGATAATGGTACAGAGAGGGCTGCCAAACACCCATTCTCCACCTCTGGCCCACTGATGGATGAGAAAGGGCATTCCGATGACATGAACTAAATCTGCCACGGCCAGATTGCAGATGTAAATATCTGGAATGGTTTTCCGTCTGGACCTGCAGAAAGAGGACAAAAGCGATTCATGATGAAACAACAGGAAGCTCATCTTTGGGGTATGTCGCTCCTTATAAGATGGTTTCCTGGGGTTTTTTGTTGAAATGGGCCACCCCTGACCGACATACAAAAATAAAGAAGCGGAACATATCTTCTACAAAATCATTTTGTAAAGTATAGGTCCATATTCAACTGTGGAGGGCCGTATTTTTTTTAAACACTGGCTACCGCAGTTAAAATCTAGATAGCACTAGTATCCAGATAGTAACTGGCGCTGAATCTTTGGATTCAGTGCTGGCTGGTGGCGTTCTGTATCTGCCAATATTCAGCCCGCTAACCAGATAGCTAACTGCATTAAGTTCGGGAAGCCTTCTTGCTGTCCTGATTTTATGTGGTTAGCTATCCAGAGGGTAGGCTGAATAAGTATCACTGCTATCCAGAACCTGACTCAATCCATGGAGCACTTCAGCCCTATCCAGATAGAGAAAATATTCAGCAGCGCTATCTGGTTACCGCTGAAGATTGCTCTCACTGCATTTTGAACCAGAGAAGTGCCTTTGAATATTAGCCTCTATGGGCCCGACTCCAATCCTGATGTAGATCTCCTCTGTACGTCCGGGCTGACCCAGACGTACAAAGGAGATTGAGATTCTGATCCACGGGGCACGTCTAGCCCCGCGGGCTCAGAATCGCAAACAGCACTGTATGTGCAGGCTGGGACTGTGATTCAGTCCCGGCCTGCACATACAGCAAAGCACAACGAACTCAGTCAGGGCCTTTAAATGGAGCCGCGGCACCATGGCGCATTGTTGCCATGGCGTGCCGTGGCTCCATTTAAATGCCGCGATGCTGTGCACCTTCTAAAAAGTTAATTCTCCACAGCCTGATCCCCAATCCAGCCTCCAAAGGCCACGATTGGGCTGCGGGGAATTAGCTTTTGCCCCCCCAGCCCCTTCCGTGCCCTGGAGCTGCCGAAAGAACACGTCCAGGAAAGGTATTCCACCCAAAGGGTGGAATAACTTCGCTGGACATTTTGCCGGCCCTGGACATACAGGGCTGACATCACAATTGGCCCTGTACATCTAGGGCTGGCAACCGCCCACTCTCTGCCCCCGTATAACTTCCCTGCACAGCCAGCAGGGAAGTTATACAGGGGCAGGAGCCGGCACGATGGACATTGGGACGCCCATCCCCGCTATTCGTGCCTCAGAATAACCCCCTGTGTGTTTTAATTTAACATTACCTCAATACTGTAGGTTCCAGCACTTTGGATTTCATCTGTTTGCAGAACTGGTGTCTGGGATAGTTATCAGATTTTTTGCAGGCAAATCTGAGACACTTTTCCAAAGTGAGGGGAGGGCAGGGGGGAGGAAGGAACACCTTAATTCCAGATTTGAGCATCAAGGCCCCATCCATCCCACTTCCAAGCAGACGAATCAACACAGAAATAGAAACAGTGCTGCATTCCTCCCATACTGTGCAAACTCTAAAGATAATGGGTGCAAATTCTAAACACTGACATATTCAAATCACTACATTGAAAATATTTTTTTTCAAACCCCCCGTGCCCATTGCTGGAATTGGAGACAGGAGGCTATCAAACAAGTGAGAGTTGGGGACACAGCTCTAAAATCGGGGACAATGTCCGAAAATCGAGGATATCTGGGACAGCGCTGGCTCCGTGACATTACAAGGTGATTTTGTGACCCAGGCATCACCTCAGTGAAAGAATGTGAACAGATCACGGAGTCGTCTATCTGCCTCCATGCCATCCTTAGATATTAGTCTGCTCCTCACTCTAGGGTCTATCCACTAGGTTATGAAATAGTTAATAATGTGTGAAACTGACAAATAATCTGTCCTTTTGATGATTTTGTATGTTAGCTGCTGTTATGCAACAACAAAATGGGTTCAACGCAAGTCAAAATGTAATGTGCTGTAACCCATGTTATGGAATAGAGAAACGGGCTTGCAAAGAACTTCGAGGAGTGTTTTTTGATAGGTTCCATTTTTAAAGGCAGAATAATGCAATCTTGGGTTTAATCCAGTGTGTGGGTGTGCTTCTGTGTGTATACGTGTTTCATTATTCATTTAAGAAGCAATTATCAAACTCTGAGCACAAAATTGCAGGTGTTTTTTACCCCCAGACTTTACTCTTATTTTCAAAGAGAAATATTTCCTTTAGAAATTGATCAGGAAAAAGTATATCATAAGAACATAAGATATGCCATACTGGGTCAGACCAAGGTCCATTAATCCCAGTATCCTGTTTCCAACAGTGGCCAATCTAGGTCATACATACCTAGCAGTTTTCCCCAAAAGACACAAATTTGCATGAGTTTTTTTCATACGTACTTTCCATCATTGCAGAATTATGTGTGCAAGTACAATTCCCGCCAAATTCCACATATGGGAATGTCTATCTTATCTGCATAAGCCAGTTAAAAAGAAAAAAAACTGCATTTCCGTACATACACCCATGTTTTATGCATGGAATAATTACCCCTTATCCCATAAGAGCTAACATACTGGTCAGATCAAGGATCCATCAAACCCAGTATCCTGTTTCTAACAGTGGCCAGTTCAGGTCATAAGAAAGACTAGGGAACATGCAAAGAAACTACAGTGTAACTTGTTTAAGACTAATAAGTGAAATATTTTTTCACTCAATGCATAATCAAACTCTGGAATTCATTACCAGAGGATATAGTAAAAGCTGTTAGCGTAGCTGGGATTAAAAAAACGTTTGGACAAGTTCTTGGAGGAAAAGTCCATGAACCATTATTAAAGGGGACCTGGGAAACCCACTTTTTGCTCCAGTACAAGCTTTGTGGAACCTATGTGTCTTTTGGGAAAACTGCTAGGTACTTCTGACCCAGATTGGCCACTGTTGGAAACAGGATACTGGGTTTGATGGACCTTGGTCTAACCCAGTATGGCATTTATTATGTTCTTATGTACCAGTCAGGTTCCCAAAGGGTAGACAGATTCTCAAAGGGTGGACAGATTTTCAAAGGGTGGACAGATTCCATGCTGCTCATCCCAGATGTAAGTAGGGGTATTTTCATGGTCCACTTTTACTTCTACTACTAATACTATTTCTTATCATTTATATAGCACTACAAGGCATATGCAGCACTGTACAGACATGTAAGAGACAGTCCTTACTCCTAAGAGCTTATAGTCTAGTCAAGACAGACAACACAACTAGGGACTAGGATATATCTCGGGGAATAGTGGATCAGGATCTAAAAGCAGTCTGAAAGAAGTGAGTTTTTACCTGGATTTGAACAGGGCCACAGACAGAGCCTGGCGTACCGACTCAGGTAGTTTGTTCCAGGCATAAGGAGCAGCGAGGTAGAAAGGTTTAAGTCTGGAGTTGGCAGTGGAAGAGAAGGACACAGATAGAAGGGATCTGTCAGGAGAGCGGAGTTCCTGGGGAGGAGTGTAGGGAGAGATAAGGGAGGAAAGGTAGTTAATTGCAGCTGAATGAAGGCACTTATAGGTCCGTAGTAGAAGTTTGAATTGGATATGGAAATTGATAGGAAACCAGTGAAGTGACTTGAGAAGAGGGGTGATATGAGCAGAAGATTAGTCATGCAGCTGAGTTTTGAACAGATTGACGTGGGGAGAGATGATTCAAAGGAAGACCAGCGAAGAGGAGGTTGCAATAGTCCAGATGGGAAATGACTAGAAAACGGATACGTTTCTTAGTAGTGTCTTCAGAAAGGAAGGAACGAATTTTGCTGATATAGAGAAAGAAAGGCAGGTTTCTATAATATTGGCAAAATTTGTCTCCTCCTTTCTGCACACACTACTAAGACCCTCATCCACTCACTAGTCATGTTGTAACCTGCTCCTCGCTGTTCTCCTTTTGAATAATCTCTCTCCCTTTTAATCTGTTCAAAACTCAGCTGCACGGCTTATCTTCCGCCGGTGTTGCTATGCTCATGTCACCCCTCTTCTTAAGTTACTTCTATGACTCCCTATCCATTTCCGCATGCAATTCAAACTTCTATTTATCTACAAGTACATTCATTCTGCGGCTCTTCACTAACTTTCCTCTCTTGTCTTACTCTACACTGCTTCTCAGGAACTTCACTCCTCTGGCAGATCCCTTTTATCTGTGCCCTTCTCTGCCACTGCCAACTCCAGACTTCATTCATTCCACCTTGCTGCTCCATATACCTGGAATAAACTACCTGAGTCAGTGCATCAGGCTCCGTCTCTGGCCCTACTCAAATCAAGGCTAAAGACCCACCTCTTTGAAGCTGCTTTTGGATCCTGATGCTTCTCATTCTCTTTTCCACTACTTATACGTGTCTTGCCATACACTAGTCCCCAGTTTTGTGGCGTTTTTTTTCATCTTGATTAGATTGTAAGCTCTGATGAGTAGGGACTGTGTCTTACATCTATATGTATAGTGCTGCATAAACCTTGTAGTGCTATAGAAATGATTAGCTGTCGTAGCAGGTTTTATCTATCTGTGGATGTGTGTGGAGGAGAGGGAGGAGTCAAAGATGACCCCAAGGTTGCGAGCTGAGGAAACAGGGAGGAGTAGATTGTTATCCACAGAAATAGAGAAAGGAGGAAGAGGGGAGGTGGGTTTAGGGAGAAAAATAAGGAGCTCAGTTTTGGCCATGTTCAATTTCAGATGGCTGTGATACATTCAGGCACTAATGTCAGATAAGCGGGCAGAGATTCGGGCCTGGATTCCTGGAGAGATTTCAGGTGCAGAGAGTAGATCTGAGAGTCATCAGCGTAGAGACGGTACTGAAAGCTATGAGAGGAGATGAATGCACCAAGGGACTGAGTGTAGAGAGAAAAAAAATCCTCCAGCAATGAATGCCAGAGTTTGATTACACATTGAGTGAAAAAGCATTTTTCTCCGATAAGTCTTAAATGTGCTAAATGGTAACTTCATGGCATTTCTCCTTTTTGAAGGAGCAAACAACCAATTTACTTTTACCCGTTCCGTTCCACTCATTATTTTCTACACCTCTATTATATCTTCCCTCAGCCATCTCCATTCCAAGTTGAAGAGCCCAAACCTTTTAAGCCTTCCCTTGTAGGGATATCCTTCCATCCCCTTTACCATTTTTGTGACCCTTCTCTGTACCTTTTCTAATTCTTTTATATCCTCTTAGATAGGGCGACACACAATATTCAGAGCTATTAATAAAAACCTTCAGGATCTACTAATGGTCATATTCCTAGTGTAACATGGGAAGGGGGCACCACTATATAGTGTATTTAAGGGTTTTCTCACTATATGTTTCAGAATATTCGAGGTGCAGGCCTGCCATGGAGTGATACAGAGGCATTATGATGTCATCCTTTGTTCTATTCTCCATTCCTTTCCTTATGATTCCTAGCATTCTATTTGCTTTCTTGGTCACCACTGCATACTGGGCAGAGAGTTTCAACATATTACCCATGATGATGTGCAGATCCATTTTCAGGGTGGTGATTCCTGAAGAGGAAACTTGAATTGTGTAACTGTAGTTTGGGTTGTTCTTCCCTACCTTGCTATTTTTTATGCCTGGAACAAACTACCTGAGTCGGTAGGTAAGATTCCATCACTGGCCCTGTTCAAATTCAGATTAAAAACTCACCTTTTTGAGACTACTTTTGGATCCTGATCCCCACAGTCTCCTGTTCACCTCCTATATGTTTCCTTACCACTCCTCTAGATATATCCTAGTCCCCAGTTGTGTTGTCTACTTTGTATTAACTAGATTGTTAGCTCTTATGAGAAGGGACTGTCTCTTACATATCTTTCTACAGTGCTGCGCATGCCTTGTAGCACTACAGAAATGATTATTATTAGTAGTAGATGCATAACTTTGCATTTGTTCGCATTAAATTTCATCTGCCATTTGGATGTCCAGTCTCCCAATTTCTCAAAGTCCTCTTGCAATTTTTCACAATCCTCTTGTGTTTTAACAACTTTGAATAATTTTGTGTCATCTGCGAATTTCATCACCTCATTCATTCCCGTTTCCAGGTCATTTATGAAGATGCTAAAAAGCAGCGGGCCCAGCACAGATCCCTGGGGTACTCCACTATTCACCTTTCTGCATCGAGAAAATTGGTCATTTAGCCCTATTCTCTGCTTTCTATCTTTTAACTAGTTCCTAATCCACAATATTACCTGCCTCCTGTCCCATGACATTTTAATTTTGCTAAGAGTCTCTCATGAGGGACCTCGTCAAAATCTTTCTGAAAATCCAGGTACATTATATGAACTGGCTCATCTTTATCTATCTGTTTATTCACACCTTTGAAATATAAAATATGTGCAAGGATGCGCAGGACTGCATGTTGATGTATCCCCACATATAACCCACGGGCAGCACGAGGGTTTCTGCCACCCTAGGCAGACCCTCCATGCCACCACTCCCCCAAAAAACTGCTCCTCCATCAGCCCACCATGCCGCCCCCCCGCCCTGCTGCTTCAGCGCTGCATTGGGCCTTAAAGTGCCTGCGTGCATGTTCGCTCACAGCCTGCCGCTTCTGCCCCCACCTCCGATGCAACTTTCCTGGAGAGAGGGCAGAACTGCATGCACATCCGTGGGCATTTTAAAGCCTGCCACGGCGCTGAAGCAGCAGTTCAGCTGCTGCTTCTTGGGGGATTAGGGTAGTGATGATGCCCACCAGGGTCTGCTGCCCTAGGCAACCGCCCAGTCTGCTTAGTGGGCGGCCCAGCATTGCATACAGCTGGAGTTGCTAACTGGCTCCAAATGCACCTGACAGGCTTGATCCAGTCCTGCCTCAGGGACTTCTAGTCTGGCTTTTCTTATGGAGCGCAATAGAGAAATCAGAACTATGTATCCCTGCATGCAATGGGGGTAAACCCAGGACTGGATCAAGCTTGTCAGGTGCATTTGGAGCCAGTTGGAAACCCTACATACAGCAGGAGCAGTGATTTGTCTGTATTGTATGTCTTGGAATTTTTATATGTGTTCTATCATACTCCGCCTAGAATCCTTGATAGCCACGGGTTATACGTGTTTTAAATAAATACAATTTCAATATGTGGGGGGAAAAACACACAGAGTTTTAGCCCACATGTGCATGGGAGCAACTTTTTAAAATCACCACTCCCGAATATCCACACACACCCTGATTCAGCAGCACAGGTTTCCCTCCCCCAATCAATCCCCCTGATGCATCCAATCCTACTTGAGCCCCCCCCCCCAAGGCATCAAGATTCCCCTCACCTAATCCACACCCAGAGACATCAAAATACACTCACCTGAACTCTCTTTGGCAATATGACCCCCTCCACAATGGTCCCCAGGCATACTCCCTCAGCACCTACCAGAATTCCTGGTGTCTAGTGACAGCAAGAAAGATCTCCAGTCACTCCTGCTTTGGATGGCCTTGGGTTCCAAAATAGCACCTGCGATCTCTAGTGTCAGTTTTACAGAACTACTGCTAGTGTTCCAACTACCAAATATACATATTTGGAATCTCCTCTCTCTCTCTCTCTCTCTCTATACAATACTCTCTGCCTTGCAGAGTACATCAGGGCTCACTCAGTTCTAGCTCCTATGCTTTCAAACCTATTCATCAACACTTTCGCCACTCTGGTATAGGGCTATGGAATAAGTAGATATTACTAATCTGACAATATTCAGCTTTTATACCAGATAACTCAAGTAGTCATGGACCTCTGTCCACTTAACCTATGCCTATTTAGCTTGTTGACAATGGACTTAAGTTGAATCCTTCCAAATCCGAAGCTCTCCACTTTCACCTTCCATCTTGGAAATCCTGATTACTCTGCGTGCTTCTAACTTTATCTTTGGCTTCAGTTTTCACTCACAATTGACCTTTGAGAAACTGGCTAATGCTGTTGTCAGGGCTTGTTTTTGGACTCTCAGACATATCAAAGCTCTTAGATCATTCCTTGGGCTTAAGGACACGTAAGTGCTAGTACACTCACTAATAATAAATTGACTTCACTACTGCAATGCATGGTATAACAGGGTTAGGCTTGCTATTCTGAAGCGTCTTCAAACTTCTTAAAAACACTGCAAACTGTTGCATCATTGCTTATAAATTTAACTGTCCCCCACTTCTTAATGCTCTACATTGGCTCTCCACATCATTTGGGGTTATTTGTTTATTTAACATAAGAACATAAGATATGCCATACTAGGTCAGACCAAGACCCATCAAGTCCAGTATCCTGTTCCCAACAGTGGCCAATCTAGGTCATAAGTACCTAGCAGTTTCCCCAAAAGACACAGGTTCCACAATGCTTGTAAGGTTAAGCAGTGACATCCTGGGTCCCTTTTAAAATGGTTTATGGACCTTTCCTCCAGGAACTTGTCCAAACCTTTTTTAAACCCAGCTACACTAACAGCTTTTACTACATCCTATGGTAACAAATTCTAGAGTTTGATAACAGATTAATAAGAGAAAATATTTTTTCACTCAGTCTTAAATAGTTTACTCTGTAGCTTCATTTATTTATTTAACTGCATTTATATCCCGCTTTTCACTGGGTCAAACCGGGGTCATTGCATGTCCCCTAGTCTTTCTATATTCTGATGACGTACACAATCGATCTATATTTACCCATTCCACTCCATTCATTAATTTATAGACCTCTATCATATCTCCTCTGAGCCGTCTCTTTTCCAGGTTGAAGAGCCCTAACCTTTTTAGCCTCTATTCATAGGGGTATCCTTCCATCCCTTATATCCTTTTTAAGATACGGCGACCAGAATTGCACACAATATTCAAGGTGCGATCGCACCATGGAACAACACAGAGGCATTATAATATCCTTTGTTTTATTCTCCATTCCTTTCCTTATGATTCCTAGCATTCTATTTGCTCTCTTGGCCGCTGCTGCACACTGGGCAGAGGGTTTTAACATGTTATCCATGATGACGCCTAAAACTTTTTCCTGGGTGGTGGTTCATGTGGAACCTTGCATCGTGTAACCATAGCTTGGGTTGTTCTTTCCTAGGTGCATAAAGAGATATTAGACTTACCAGCTAATTGTTGTTTATTTTATTTATTTAAATGTTTTATATACCACCCCTTCCAGAGATCAGGGGTGGTTTACAATGAACAGAACTCATTACAAAGAACATAGAACACATAATAAAATTCAAATTTTAATCTTTGCACCTAGATCACCTTTCCATGGTACACCACTCTATCTTGCTGACTCATTCACCCTTATCATCTGCATTGTTGACTTTGATCCCAAGCTGATAGCTTTCTCTCTCTTCTGGGCCCTGCATTGGTGCATCCTGAGTCTACTCAATGCACTGTTTTTTTCTACCTTGCCCCTTTCCTTTGGAACAATATCCCTGAGACTTCTCCTTTGAAGTTCAAATTGGGCCTTAAAATCACTTTTTCTAACTAGTTATACGGATCAACACTGATGTACTTGGGGATGGTGCTGGGAATCTTGGCTATATACTAGCCTATTTTGTTTTCTCTTTCTCTTCCTCTCAGCACAGTTTTTTTATGAGTTATTTTAAAGTACTTTGCTGTTTTATAGTTGAAAACCCATATAAAAATCCCATTAATAAACTAACTCAGGAACAAGGTCAGAAAATATAGATACTCCTTACAGAAAAGGTAATAAATGCTTGGAAGGTCATCTCAGTAAAGGTGATGGAGTAAAAGTGGTAATGGCATTTTTGAAGAAATTGAGGGATAAATACAGACAAACCCTTGCAGCAAGAGCATGGTAATAAAGGCTAACATCTCACCTCTTTGAGACTGCTTTTGGTTCTTGATCTGCGTAGGCTCCAGCTCTCCAACTATGTGTTTTCTTACCATTCCCCTTGACATCTCTTAGTCCCCAGCTGTTCTGTTGTCTGTCTTGACTAGATTGTAAGTTCTGATGAGCAGGGACTGTCTCTTACATGTCTCTGTACAGCACTGCACAAATGTCTTGTAGCGCTACACAAATGAGTAGCAGCAATAGTAGTAGTAATACTAGTATTATTAATTCCATTTATAATGTTGGAATGATACAGTTCTATTTAAAGCCCTGTTGGCTCCATTGTTACTATGTGAACCACTTAGAATTGGAGATATAGCGGTATAGAAAAACTGTTAAATAAATGAACTAAATAAATAAATAGCACAGCACCAAGACAAATCACACTTTGTAGTGGTAATTTTATAACTAGGTGCCTTTGGGGGTCATATTAAAAGCCTTACTCATGATATGGACATCCAAAAACGTGCATGTAGATATCCAAATCATGGATACGTCCCTGGAGTAATTTTACACATGGTTTTTAGGAGGTCTCCGCTGCAGGATGTCCAAGTAGGCAAAGGGCATGCTGGAGGTATGTCTGGAGTGGTTCAATGGACTTAGACATCCCTGCCAGATTTCAGAAACACTGGGGACGTCTTTGACTCTTTCCAAGTTTAGCCCTGCTCCAGGCAGGAACAGGCATCGGGAAAGTGCTCGTATTGGCCGTTAAGCATCCAGAGGGTGTAAAGAAGGTGGCATGCCACCATCCCTCCACAATCACAATGATAGCAGCGGTGGAATTCAAATCCTAGCTTCCCTAGTCCTAGCCTACTTCTCTAACCATTAGGCTATTCCTAGATATCTCCAATCTGCACTACTATTCTGGGGATGTCTATGTAGATGCCCCACACAGACGTCCATATTGGGCACATCCACATTTGTGAAATCGTGCCTGAACTTGGACATGCCTGTTTTCAGACATTCTGGCTTGGGTGTCCCAGATTGCACTTGGACATCATTTGTAAAATGTAATTTTTGGTGAGAAGTTGAAAAGGGCAACCTATGCACCTTCATAAAATCAGCTCCCAGAATGAGCTCCAGTTGCACAGAAATGCCTATGCACATATTTACACCTGCTCTAAAAACTGTAAATATCGGGGAGTAGAGGGTGCTTGCCTGGAGCTGGACGAAGCCATCCTCCAATCTTCAGGAGGTTTCTCCAGGGCCATGTGCCCATGAGGGAAGATTTAGGACAGCCGTTACAGTTGGTGATCGATCATTAGGCAAGTAGATAGCTGGGAGGCTGGTGGACATGAGAATCGCCTGGTAACATGTCTTCCCAGTGCGAAGGTAGTGGACCACACACACCACCTAGACAGGGTCTTATATAGTGCTGAGGAGGAGTCTGCTGTCTTGGTACATGTCGATAACAATGACAGAGGAAAGTGCGGTATGGAGGTTCTGGAGGCTAAACTTAGGCGTTTAAGTAGGAAGTTGAAATCCAGAACTTCCGGGGTAGCATTCCCTGAAATGTTCCCGATCCACGCGCAGGACCCAAAAGGCAGACAGAGCTCTGGAGTCTCAATATGTGGATGAGACGATGGTGCAAAGAAGAGAGTTTTGGATTTGTTAGGATGTTGGTGACATTCTGGGGAAAGGAGGGGTTTTTCCAAAGGGATGGGCTCTACCTTAACTGGGATGGAACCAGGCTGCTGGCATTAACCATTAAAAAGGAGATAGAGCAGCTTTTAAATTAGATAATAGGGGACAGCCGAAAGTCACCCAGGACTGCATGATTCGGAACAATGTATCCTTGAAGGATATTAGCAAAAGACTGAACTTAGGGCATATCAGCAGAGAGATTCAATAAAGACAAAAGTAGCCCAAAAAACCTTGAGTACACAGCAAACAGAGCTTAAAGATTCCAAATTATCCCTGCCTACCTAAAGCCAGATTAATATGAACAAAATACAGCATCTAAAATATTTGTATGCAAATGTCAGAAGTCTAAAAAATAAGATGGCAGAGTTAGAATATATAGCACTAAATGAGAGGTTAGATTTGAATGGTATCTCAGAGACATGGTGGAAGGAGGACAACCAGTGGGATGCTATGATACCTGGGTACAAACTATATCGTAATGATAGAGCAGATCAAATCGGTGGTGGGGATGCACTCTATATTAGAGATAGCACTGAGTCATAGTACCATAGCAACATAGTAAATGACGGCAGGTAAAGACCAGTATGGTCCATCTAGTCTGCCCAGTAAGATGGCCGGAGTAAGATGGCAGGAGTAGGTGCCACTCTGTGCAGGCCACCCCTCCCCATGTCTTTGTTTAGGGGTGAACCCACCGCTCCATGCAAGACACCCCTATTTGTTGAGAAGTTAGATGGTTCAGTTTATTTTGGATCCATTGTGTCTGTCCCATTCCATTTTGAATTCTGTCACTGTATTTGCCTCCACCACCTCCATCGGGAGGGCAAGCATCCATCACCCGCTCAGTGAAAAAGTATTCCCTGACATTGCCTTTCAATTTTCCACCTTGCAGCTTCATGTTATGCCCTCTCGTTTTACAGCTACCCCGTCTTTGGAAGAGGTTTGTTTGTTCATTATTTCTCTTTAAGTATTTAAAGGTCTGAATCATATCTCCCCTATCCCTCCTCTCCTCCAAAGTGTACATATTTAGGTCTTCAAGTCTCTTCTCATAAGGCTTCTGATGCAGGCTCCAAATCATTTTGGTTGCCTTCCTCTGAACAGTTTCCATTCTTTTTACATCCTTTGCAAGATATGGTCTCCAAAACTGAACACAGTATTCCAAGTGAGGCCTCACCAGTGACTTATACAGTGGCATTAGAACCTCTTCCTTTCTGCTGGTAATTCCTCATCGTATGCAGCCCAACATCCTCCTGCCTTTTGCCACTGCCTTGTCGCACTGTTTTGCTACCTTGAGATCTACAGAAATAATCACACCAAGGTCTTTCAACTGATCCGTGCACACCAACCTCTCACTCCCTATCGTGTACATTTCCCTTGGGTTTCTTCTACCCAAGTGCATGACTCTGCACTTCTTTGCATTAAATTATAATTGCCAAGAATTAGACCATTCTTCCAGCTTTTGTAGATCTTTTCTCATGTTAAAAACTCCCTCGGGGGAGTCCACTCTGTTGCAAATTTTTGTGTCATCTGCAAAAGACAGACCTTTCCATTCAGTCTTTCAGCAATGTCACTCACAAATACATTGAACAGTGCCGGGCCCTGGATCAAACCCTGGGGCACCCCGCTAATCACCTTCCTTTCATCTGAGTGAGCTCCATTTACCATCACCTTCTGTTGTCTATCAGTCAACCAATTTCTGATCCAGTTTACCACCTTGGGAACCATCCCCAAACTACTGAGTTTATTGATAAGCCTCCTATGAGGGACAGTATCAAAGGCTTTGTTGAAATCTAGGTAGGTCACATCCATCGCATGCCCTTGATCTAGTTCTCTGGTCACCCAGTCAAAGAACTCAATCAGATTTGTTTGGCAAGATCGTCCTTCGGTAAAACTATGTTGCCTCGGATCTTGCAACCTGTTGGTTTTGAGAAAGTTCACTATTCGCTCCTTCAGAACCACCTCCATTACTTTTCCCGCCACCGAGGTAAGGCTCACAGGCCTGTAGTTTGACACTTCTTCCATGTCACCACTTTTGTGAAGAGCTACGACATCAGCCATTCTCCAGTCCTGAGGAACTTCTCCTGTTTCCAAGGAACTGTTGAAAACATCCTTTAACGGCTCTGCAAGAATCTCTCTGAGCTCTTTCAGTATCTTGGGATGTATCCCATCTGGTCCCATGGCCTTGTCCACTTTCAGTTTTGCAAGTTGTTCTAACACATCATCTTCTGTGAATGGTGTGGTATCTACTTTATTCCCATTTTTATATTTGGGAATCACAATTGGTCCTTCTCCAGGATTTTCTTTAGTAAAAACAGAGCAGAAGTATTTGTTTAGCAATTCCGCTTTTTCAATGTCCCTTTCCACGAGTCCGTTCGCAGCACTCTGAGTCCTGCGATTCCACCTCTGATCTTCTTCCTTTCCCGAATATACCTGAAGAAAGTTTTGTCGTCACACGTAACATCTTTCGCCATCTTTTCCTCTGCCTTTGATTTTGCTATCCTTATTTCTCTTTTTGTCTCTTTGAGTTTGATCCTGTATTCATTTCTGTGTTCCTCTGTTTGCAAGCTTTTGAATTTTGCGAAAGCTGTGTTTTTTGCCTTTATTTGAGCAGTCACTTCCTTGGAAAACATAATAGGTTTCCTTTTCCTTTTGTTTTTATTTACTTTTCTTACATATTTATCTGTTGCCCCTTTTATTGCCACCTTTAGTTTAGCCCATTGCAATTCCACTTATCTTATCTCCTTCTACCCTGTCAACTCCTCCTTTAGGTACATGGCCATTTTATTGAAGTCAGTGTTTTTGAAGTTTAGGACTTTGAGCTTGCTATAGTTGGACTGCACCTTGGTTTTTATCTCAAACCACACCGTGTGATGATCGCTGCTGCTCACAGGTGTATCCACCCAGACATTCGACACGCTATCACCGTTGGTGAGCACTAAATCCAGTGTTGAGCTTTCCCTTGTTGGTTCCATCACCATTTGTCTAAGTAATGCATCTTGGAGAGCATCCACAATTTTTTTGCTTCTTTCCAGATTTGCAGAAGGAGTAATCCAATCCACATCGGGTAGATTAAAGTCACCCAATATGATTGCTTCCCTCTTTGTGGCTATTTTGACAATGTCTATAATCAATTATTTATCTAACTCTTCGATATGAGTTGGAGGTCTGTAGACTACAGCAGTATGGATGACAGTGCCATCTTCTCTTTCCAACACAATCCAGAGCGCTTCTTCTTTTCCCCATGCCCCCTGCATTTCAGTAGCCTTAATATTGTTTTTGACATACAAGGCTACTCTTCCTCCTCTTCCATTTTCTCTGTCTCTTCTGAATAGATTATAGCCAGCTATGGCTATATCCCAATCATGTGATTCATTAACCAATGTTTCTGTAATGGCCACAATGTCCAAGTGCATTTCCACCATTAAGGCTTCCAGGTCCGGAACTTTGTTGGCTAAGCTTCGAGCATTTGTGCTCATTGCTTTCCAGGATTTAACTGGCTTGCGTGTGTTTTGCATTGATTTTGTTCTGTCCACTTCTTCCCACTTGTTTATGATGTGTGGTTTATAAGTGTGTCTGTTTCTGATGTTGTTCTGCTTTTGCAGGGAGTGACGTCCAGAACTTGACCTTCCCTATCCGTCACCCCCTTTTTCTAGTTTAAATGCATATCCACATACTACCTGAATTTTTCACTTAGGATTCTTTTCCCTGCGACAGAGAGATGTAGTCCATCAGCACAGTATAGTCTCTTGTTGGTCCATCTGTTTCCGCAGTCGCCTATAAATCTGAATCCTTTCCCTTTGCACCAGGTTTGGAGCCATGTGTTAAAGCTGTTCATGCGATGTAGCCTTTCTGCCCCCTTACCAAGAAGAGGTAGAACTTCGGAGAATGCTACAGTGTTAACAATGGGCTTTAGTTTCTCCCCCAGAGTTTGAAAGTCCCTTTGAACTGTAGTGGCACTGTTTCTAGCCAGGTCATTTGTACCCAAGTGGATGATAACATCAATTTTGGAGTGCTCACTTTCAGCGCTAAGTACATCAACAATTTGGTTTGTATTCTTGCTAGATGAAAAGCCTGGGAGGCATTTGACTAACTTCCCTCCTTTGAACTGTGTTTCCAAGTTGGTGCCTCTGATGATGGAATCAAAAGTAGTAGTAGTTTTCTGTTCCTTGAGTCTTTCTTCATATTTGGTGCTTTATCAGGATATTGGGCATTGACTATCTCATTTAAGGGCCCTTGAGCTTTCCTGGCTTGGGCATCCTCATTAACCAAAGTTAACCAAAGCAGAGAAGGCACAATGCAGTGATATCTCTTGATGTATAGGGTGTTTCTGCATTACAGGACATAGTCTACCAGAGCCCACTGTGATCCATTTGTTCCTGGGATGTTTGAGTCTCTGTGGGAGTGGCGAGGGGCTTTGTTTGGTTTGTATCCTAGAAGAGGTGAGTTTCATTGCAGCTACTTCTTCCCTTAATAGAGTCAATTCATTATGTATTGCTGCCAATTTGAGGCATATAGGGCAAGCTCTTAGGTTCCAGATGATTCGTTTCAGAATGAAGGCACCACAATTATTGCACTGAATACAAGACATGTGTGGTAAAATTAATAGGACATATGTCAACGTATATGACCGCTATATAAGCAATGCAGCCCTGGGGTGGGTGGGGCGAGGGGTAGGGTGGGCGGGAACCTAAGTGTCCTTGGCCAGCAGGCCTTACCTGAACCGAGGGCACCTTTAGATTTCTGATTGGAGGCTACACAAGGAATGTAAGCAGACAGATTATTCCCAGAAGTGAATGTAAAACCAGCAGTTAACTTAGCTACACAACCACCAGAATAGATAAACCCAACAGAAGTTAAATATTATATATCAGCTACACAACCAACAGGATAGGTAAGAAAATAGGTAAGAGAAACCAAGCTGCAAGCTTATTAAAAGATACAAAGCTATAAGCTTATCTGTTTGTAGGAGAAGCTGTGGAGCCCAGGTTCAACCAGGTGTCTGCAGGACGTCCACTATCAAAGGATTAAAGGATTGTGAGCCCTTTGGGGACAAGGGAAAATATATATACAGTACCTAAATGTACACCACTTTCACTGGTAGAAAGCGGTATATAAGCCTAATAAACTAAATAAAATAAATTAATTTTGCAGGAAACAAAATTCACTGTAGAATCTCTATGGATTGAAATTCCATGTAAAAAGGAGAAGGGGAATGCGATGGTAGTGGGGGTGTACTATCGACCGCCTGACCAGAGTGAACATATGGATGATGAAATGCTCAAAGAAATCAGGGAAGCTAACAAAAGTTACAGTACACTAATAATAATGGGTGATTTCAATTACCCCAGTATCAACTGGGTCAGGGTAACGGCAGGACATGCTAGGGAGATAAAGTTTCTAGATGAAATAAATGACTGCTTCTTGGAGCAGCTGGTTCAAGAACCAACCAGAGTGGAAGCCATTTTGGACCTAGTCCTTAGTGGAACACAAGATCTGGTGCAAGAGATTAGGGTGTTGGGACCACTTGGGAATAGTGATCATAGTATGATCACGTTTGATTTAATAAATCGAGGAAGGGCGGTAGGGAAATCCACAGTACCACCTTTTAACTTTCAATAGGGAGGCTATGATTAAATGAGGAAAATAGTTAAAAAAAAATAAAAGGAGCAGTTGTAAAGGTTAAAGATTTACATCAAGCATAGGTGTTGTTTAAAAATACTATCTTGGAAGCCCAGATCAGCTGTATTCCATGCTTTAAGAGAAGTGGAAGGAAATCCAAAAACCTGCCAGTATGGTTTAAAGGTGAGGTCAGAGAGGCTGTTGCTGCCAAAAAAATCATCTTTCAGAAAATGGAAAAAGAAGCCAAATGATGAAACAACATGAGCACCGGCAAGTTAGATGCAAGGCATTAATAAGGCAGACAACGAGAGAATTTGAGAAGAAGCTTGCTGTGGAAGCAAAAACGCATAATAAAGACTTTTCAAGTACATTCATAGCAAAAAAAAAGCCCTGTAAGTCAATTGGACCATTAGATGATAAGAGGGGTAAAAGGGGCACTAAGAAGGGACAAGGCCATAGCGGAGAGACTGAATGAATTCTTTGCTTTGGTCTTTACTAAAGAAGATGTAGGGAAGTTACCAATGATTGAAAATGTATTTAAAGGTGTTGCCGCAGAAGTATTGAAAGAAATATCGATACACCGGGAAGACGTATTACAACATAGAAACATAGAAAAATGACAACAGAAAAAGACCACATGGCCTATCTATCTGTCCTTCCATATCAACAACTACAACAGTCCCCTTTTTTCCTTTAGAGATCCTCTATTTGATAAACTGAACAGTAGAAAATCACCTGGACCAGATGGTATACATCCAAGGGTGTTGAAAGAACTGAAATATGAGATTACAGACCTGCTATTAGTAATCTGTAAATTATCATTAAAATCATTTGTAATACCTGAAGACAGGAGAATGGCCAATATAATGCCAATTTTTAAAAAGGGTTCCAGGGGTGATCCGGGAAACTACAAACCTGTGAGCCTGACGTCAGTACTGGGAAAAATGGTAGAAACTATTATAAAGGACAAAATTACTGAACATATAGATAGTCATGGCTTACTGAGAGACAGCCAACATGGCTTTAGCCAAGGAAGGTCTTGTCTTACTAATCTGTTATGGTTTTTTTGGAGGTGTAAATAAACAGGTCTACAAAGATAAGATGGTTGATATAGTGTATCTGGATTTTCAGAAAGACTTTAATAAGGTCTATCACGAGAGAGACTCTTTTTGGAGGTGTAAATAAACAGGTCTACAAAGATAAGATGGTTGATATAGTGTATCTGGATTTTCAGAAAGACTTTAACAAGGTCCCTCACGAGAGAGACTCTTGGCAAAATTAAAAAGTCATGGGATAGGTGGCAGTGTACTATTGTGGATCAGGAACTGGTTAAAGATAGAAAGCAGAGGGCAAGGCTAAATGGACAATTTTCCCAATTGAGAAAGGTGAATAGTGGAGTACTCTGAGGTTCTGTACTGGGTCCACTGCTTTTTAATATATTTGTAAATGACCTGGAAATGGGAATAACGAGTGAAGTAATCAAATTTGCAGATGACACAAAATTATTCAAAGTTGTTAAAACCCATGAAGATTGTGAAAAATTGCAAGAGGACCTTGATAAATTGTAAGACTGGGCATCCAAATGGCAGATGAAATTTAATATGGACAAGTGCAAAGTTATGTACCTAGGAAAGAACAACCCAAACTATGGTTAACGATGCAAGGTTCCACATTAGGAACCACCACCCAGGAAAAAGATTTAGGCATCATTGTTGATAATATGTTGAAGCCCTCCGCCCAGTGTACAGCAGTGGCCAAGAGAGCAAATAGAATGCTAGGAATCATAAGAAAAGGAATGGAGAATAAAAAAAAGGATATTATAATGTCTCCGTATTGTTCCATGGTGGGACCGCACCTTGAATATTGTGTGCAATTCTGGTCACCGTATCTTAAAAAGGATATAGTGTTATTAGAAAAGATACAGAGAAGAGCCATCAAAATAGTAAAGGGGATGGAAGGATACCCCTATGAAGAGAGGCTAAAAAGGTTAGGGCTCTTAAACCTTGAAAAGAGACGGCTGAGGGGAGATATGATAGAGATCTATAAATTAATGAATGGAGTGGAATTGGTAAATGTACATCAATTATTTATGCCATCAAAATATAGAAAGACTAGGGGACATGCAATGAAGCTATAGGGTAATCTATTTAAGACTAATAAGAGAAAGTATTTTTTCACTCAACGTGCATTCAAACTCTGGAATTTGTTACCGTAGGATGTAGTAAAAGCTGTTAGTGTAGCTGGGTTTAAAAAAGGTTTGGACAAGTTTCTGGAGGAAAAATCCATGAACCATGATTAAAGGGGACCCAGGATATCCACTGCTTGCCCCAATACAACATTGTGGAACCTGTGTCTTTTAGGAAACTGCTATCAAGAAGCAACAGTTTGAACGGAACAAGGAGAAACAGAATGGTTTAAAATAAGCAAAGGTATACGACTAGGCTGCATACTTTCCCTCTACCTGTTTAATTTATATGCAGAACAAATCATCAGAGAAGCAAGATTGTATAAAGACAACAGAAGTGTGAAGATTGGTGGAAGACTCATCAACAACCTTCGCTATGCTGATGATACCATATTACTGGCTGAAAGTGAAGATGATCTGAAACATTTGTTTCGCACGATCAAGGAACATAGTCTTAAAATTGGCCTGCACCTTAATGTAAAGGAGACAAAGATCATTACAACTGGCAAAATCAATAAATTCATCATTGATGGAGAAGAAATTGAAATCATGGACAACTTTAACCTACTTGGATCAACTATCAATAAAGAAGCAACAAGCAGTCAAGAAATCTGACGATGCATTGCTCTTGGCAGAATGGCTATGAAAGACCGAGACAAGATTCTCAAGAGCAGAGATGTCTCTCTCCATACAAAGATTTGACTTGTTCAAGCGATGGGATTTTCAATGACATCATATGGATGCGAAAGCTGGTCAGTGAAAAAGATAGAGGAAGAATATTGATGCCTTTGAATTATGGTGCTGGCGGTGAATACTGAGTATACCATGGACTGCCCGAAGAACAAACCAGTTAGTACTAGAGGAGATCAAGCCAAAGCTTTCTTTAGAAGCTCAGACGACAAGACTTTGACTTTCATACTTTGGACACATCATGCGAAGAGAGAGATCATTAGAGAAAGACATCATGTTTGGCAAGATAGAAGATCAGTGCAAAAGAGGAAGGCCAGCAATGAGATGGATTGATACAATAACAGCAGCTACGTACCAATCTGTCAACAATGAGTCGCCTGACTGAAGACCGAACACAATTTAGGACAACTATCCAGACGGCCGCCATGAGTCGACACTAACTCTATGGCACTTAACAACAACAGCTAGGTACTTATGACCTAGATTGGCCACTGTTGGAAACAGGATACTGTGCTTCATGGAACTTGGTCTGACCCATTATGGCATATCTTATGTTCTTATGAGAGAGTTTTAGATCACCTGGAGGACAGGTCCTAGCTACAGGATCACTTCCTGCTACACCAGGATGATGCTCTCCTGTCACGTGACCTCTCTCCTCCATGGCAACAGTGATGGTGCCAGACTGGAAGTGGGACTTCAGTATTATATCCATGTAGGTCTCATCTATGTACCTCTCTGTCTTCCTTATGTCCTCCGAGTCTGTTACTCTAGCCTCCAGAGATCGGACTCGTTCCCTGAGAGCAAAGAGCTCCTTGTACCTAGTGCACACGTAAGACCCCTCACCAACTAGGAGAAAATCATACATGTGACACTCAATGCAAAATATTAGAAAGCCCCATCTCACTGCTGGATTGCTGTCTGCATCTTAGTTTTAAGATTGTGTTTAGGTATTTAAATTGTTTACTTAGTAAGGTTTCTAGGGCATACTTATACTAATAAAACTATACCTAATTGTTTAATGGACTTCGTTCACCTCAAGCTTAATTAATCTCAGGTCCTTAATGTATGCCTGATGAGGATAAATAGCTATATCTGAGAGTGAATATAGCACCTCCTTATGTTTAAGACATTTAGGCACCTATAAAGCTATGATTATCCCGGGGGGGGGGGGGAGGGAGGGAGGGAAAGAAGACTTATAAAAAGCTGGCTGGTACACAGTACCCTGTCCTGTGCTTCTAAGGTAATCTGTGACCAATTTCCTGGGTGATTCACATAGCCCTTGCTTGACTAGAGGGAGTCTTTCAAAATGCCCCTTTGCTCTGTCCTTTGGCTTTGTTGTTATTGTGAAGTGCCGTCGAGTCGGAGTTGACTCATGGCGATCCTCTGGATAGCTATGCTAAATTGTGTTCAGTCTTCGGTCAGGCAGCTCATTGTTGACAAACTGGTACCCGTAGCTGCTGTTATTGTATCGATCCATCTCATTGCTGGCCTTCCTCTTTTGCGTCGACCTTCTATCTTGCCAAGCATGATGTCTTTCTCTAATGATCTCTCTCTTTGCATGATGTGTCCAAAGTATGAAAGTCGAAGTCTTGTCATCTGAGTTTCTAAAGCTTAGGTTTGATCTCCTCTAGTACCGAATGGTTTGTTCTTCGGGCAGTCCATAGTATACACAGTATTCACCGCCAGCACCATAATTCAAAGGCATCAATTTTCTTCCTGTCTATCTTTTTCACTGTCCAGCTTTCACATCCATATGATGTTATTGAAAATACCATGGCTTGAACAAGTCAAATCTTTGTATGGAGAGAGACATCTCTGCTCTTGAGAATCTTATCTAGGTCTTTCATAGCCATTCTGCCAAGAGCAATACGTTGTCTGATTTCTTGACTGCTTGTTGCTTCTTTATTGATAGTTGATCCAAGTAGGTTAAAGTTGTTCACGATTTCAATTTCTTCTCCTTCAAAGATGAACCTGTTGATTATGCCAGTTGTCATGATCTTCTTATTTACATTAAGGTGCAGGCCCATTTTGAGACTATGTTCTTTGATTGTGAGAAGCAAATGTTTCAGATCAACTTCACTTTCAGCCAGTAATGTGGTATCATCAGCATAGCAAAGGTTGTTCATGAGTCTTCCACCAATCTTCACACCTCTGTTGTCTTCATACAATCCTGCTTCTCTGATGATTTGTTCTGCATATAAATTAAACAGGTAGGGGGAAAGAAAGTATGCAGCCTTGTCTTACACCTTTGCTTATTTTAAACCATTCTGTTTCTCCTTGTTCCGTTCGAACTGTTGCTTCTTGATCAATGTACAGATTGCGCAAGAGAACGATCAGGTGTTCTGGTATACCCATGCTTCTTAATGTGGCCCAGAGTTTCTCATGGTTTACACAGTCTAAAGCCTTGCTATAGTCCACAAATAGATATCCTTTTGATATTCTTTAGTCTTTTCAAGGATCCATCTCACATCTGCAATGATGTCTCTTGTTCCTCTCCCTTTCCTGAACCCTGCTTGCACTTCAGGTAGTTCTTGTTCCAGGTATGGTTGTAGTCTCTTTTGAATAATCTTCAGTAGAATCTTGCTGGCATGTGGGATCAAAGCGATTGTGAAAAATAATTTCCACAGTCAGTTGGATCACCTTGGCTTTAACACCTATTTAAAACAATTTCACAGGTCTCTTGCCCCATATCTAGAAGGCCTCTTTGTAAAGGTCTCTAGAAATAATTTATTGCTTAAAGAATACTGACCCTGTTTTTCCTTTTATGCTAAGTTATACTCTGAGTTTTTCAAATTAAAACTCTTTGCTGATACTAGGCCCTTACTGAGTATTAAATTTAAACTAGAATCTCTCTGCTGGGTTTTAAATTTGACCACAAAGCGTTCTGCTGTATTTTAAATTTAAACTGCAAGCTCTTTGCTGGTACTAGGCCCTGATTGAGTATTATATTTAAACTAAAAGCTCTCTGGGATGTTATTTACAGCCGCTGGGGTCCCCCAGGCTTCCATAGATTTGTCCTAGTTTTTGGAGCAGTCAGTGGATGATATTCCTGGGAGGGCTACCCTAGTGGTTTCCTTTGCTGTTGATACTGAGAAATCCTAGGTTATGAGGTTATACTTTAAATATAAATCAAGTCCTTTTTAGTGAGCAGACGGTTCAGGTTTTTCCAGATGTGGCTAGGGCCACTCAAGTGCGACGTAAAAGTTTTCTTCAGTTAAAATCCCGTGTGATAGTGTTAGGAGCAACTTTTTATTTGAGTTTTCTTTGCAAGTGTGTGGTAGTCCTCTTTCTGTGCCCGTTATGTTTAAACAGACCCTCAGCAGCTGGAGGACCTTTTAAAAGTAAGGAGGTTGGGGTTTCTAGTGGTACTTAAGGGGTAGTTGATTATGTTAAGTTAGTATTTATTTGTAGGATTGTATCTCCAGGAACAAGCAGGAATGAGTCTTCACATATGGGTATCGTCGGTACCGACGGAGCCTGCGCGGGAACGCTCCCCAGCGTCCAATCAGAAAGCTTTTGGGAGCATCCCACAGCACCTGCATGCTGCCTTTCCGCCTTTCCCAACTGCCTCTCTCCAGTTCTTCTTTTTCCGCGGAGCCAGCAGGTCGTGTTCCTGTCACCGCAGAAGAATTTCCTTATTTTTTCTTTATTTCTTTTGTGTCGCGTCTGCCTTCTTCGACGCTGTACCGGTACCGCCGGTCTTTGTTCTTTCTTCTTGTAAAAAAAAAACAAAACACCTTTTTTCCGTTTCTTTTTCTTCAGGTGCACTTCAGTTTTGGGCCTTAGGCCCAAAACTTTTTTTCCTTAAATATGGAAAAGCCTGCCTCAGGATTTAAAAAGTGCACAAAATGTGGCGGTACTATTTCCGTCACAGACACTCATGACTGGTGTCTAAAATGTTTAAGTCCTGACCATTCCATAACAGATTGTGTGTCCTGTTCCATGATGTCTAAAAGAGGTCGGCAGAACCGAGCTGCCAAGCTCAGTACCCTGTTTCCCTCTGATGCGGCTTCGGTGGCATCGACGTCTTCCAGGGCTTCTTCTTCCTCACATGGATCTCAGGTAACTAAACATAAATCCAGCCGGTCCTCGAAGGGTAGATCTCCTTCTAAGCATTGAGATGCCTCTGGCTTTGCCCTCGAGGATTCTGCACCGGCAAAATTACCCCGGCGGGAGGCTTCGGCCTTTAAAGCATCATCATCGGGGTTCCAAGATGATCTCGATGGCGTGGCCTCGACAGATCTCCTGGTGCCATGCTCTGGGGTAACCGTGGCCTCCACCGGTACCGACTTCCAGGCATTGGCGGCGTCGATGGATCAGAGGATCCTGTCCATAGAACGCAGTCTGGCGGCTTTCCTTGTGGCATCGACGCCCGTGGTACCGCAACAGACTACTCCGCCGGTACCGGCTCTAGCATCGCCATCGGTACCGATCCCGGTACCGGTGGCATCGACATCGGCATCGGTGTCCGCTATGCCGGTACTCTGTCCTCTGAAGCCCTCCAGTACCGATACCCCGGTACCAGTTATTCCCGATACCGATCCTGGTCGGTACGGATATCGGACTTTGCAAGAGCATCCGGACAGACGATACTTCGATTCCTCTGAGGACTCTGAGGATTCCGAAGAGTCCATCGAAGCAGTGATGCTTCTTCCACAGGAGGAGTCCTCTCCTAAATGAAGGATGTCTCCTCCAGAGGATTTGTCTTTTCAAGACTTTATCAGAGAGGTGGCTCGGGGTCTCTCTATTACAGTGGCACATGAGTCAGAGCCCAGAGCCAAGGAGTTAGATATTTTACAATATCCTAAGACTCCTAAGGAGGCAGCTACCTTACCTATTCATGAGATTCTGTATGATCTCATTTTGAGGATGTGGGAAGCACCTCTAACCACCTCTCCTCATTCTCGCAGGTTGGATACCATGTATTGTGTCCCTCCTTGTCCTGGTTTCCATAAAACTCAGCTTCCTCACCACTCTATTGTGGTTGAGTCTGCAATGAGAAAGATTAGAAGTGCCAAAAGACATGCCTCTAATCCTCCAGGACGTGAATGTAGAACCCTGGATGCTTTTGGAAGAAGAGTCTTCCAAGCTTCCATGCTTGCTGCGAGAATTAATTCTTATAGTCTCTACATGGGAATGTTCTTAAAAGAAGTCACTGACCATTTGCAGACTTTAAGTCCTTTTATGTCTGAAGATAAAAGGCAAGAATTTCTCACTGGGCTCAAGCATGCCCAGGATATCTCCAAATTCTCCAACCGTACAGCTTTCGACTCCTTTGAATGCATAAGCAGAGCCTCAGCTATTGCCATAGGTGCACGTAGGATTGCTTGGCTTCAAGCATCTGATTTGGAGATCTGGGTTCAAGATGAATTGGGAAATATCTCTTGTACAGGTAAGAACCTGTTTGGTAAGGATTGGCAAGCAAAAGCCAATCAGATGGATGCTGAAAATTCTGCTTTGGATAGATTATCCAAATCCACAGCTGCTCCTGCTAAGAAGAAGTTGTTCAAGAAAACACCTTTTTCTAAAAAGGGAAGATTCTATCCTGCTTATAGTCAAATATCAGCAATCCTCCAAACAGAGCAAAGCAAAGGCTGCGAGGCCTGCTCCAGCCCAGCAACCTCAGCCCCCTCAGGGCCTTTGACTTTCTGCTAGAGAACTTAGCCTTCCTGGCTCTAGAAGGACCAGAGCCCTCCACCATTCCAGGAAGGTTATGTCACTTTGCTCACAGGTGGGGGCAAATTACAGCAGAGCATTGGACACTCTCCATCATAAGAGAGGGGTACAAACTTCATTTTTCAAGCTTGCCCCCTCTCACAAGAGTGCACCAGTTCTGTGGTAGGCGACGGCCTATGATCCATGCTAATTGAACTAAGCAGACAGGCCTGAGCAGCTTGACCTGTAACTGAAGCCTGTAGTTAGGCCCAGAGGAATGAAAACCCCCCTGAATGATGACACCATAGAATTGAAACTTAACTCAGTTTAACTGAACATAGCTAAGCAGAAACGAAACTTATAAAAGACAGAAAACAGCTCTAATTGGTACTGATAAGAGAGCACAGCTTCTATGGAATTAATTAACTCTGCAAAAAGCAAGGTTACAGTGCCCTGCTTCCCATATGTTTTAACAAGCTCAGCGACCTTGGAGGAGAGAAGTAACAAGTTGGAGACACTGACCATTGTAATTGGGACTAGAAGGGGGGCAACCAGGTGCTGGGCCCAGACCAGAGTCCCGATTGGGTAGCCATATCAGTACCGGGACCAATAGATGGGTGAGAGGGGTACTGGGACCAATGAAAAGTTTGCCTATGCTTAGAATGGACAAGAAAGCTATAAAAGTTGTTGTTTTACTAGAAGCCATTGCTCAGCCATTTTGAAATTGCTTATTGCTTGAGCCATGTGCACATTAAACTGGCTTGGATCCTTGAAAAGACTCCTGGATTTATTTATTGCATGCTTATCTGCTGCTGCATTCTTGGTGCGTTGGCCGAGAAGTGCGAGTGGTGGATAGTGTTCAAGTGAATAAATCCACGTAATTCGCCTTGAGGTTTGGTCCAGTTGGAACCATGCCAATCCGACGCAGGGGAATTTCCCTGGGCCCACCGATCCTCTTGTATCGGAGGGAGTTCTGCCTGGCCTCGGCAGGCACTGAGTCCAGCTGGCCAACACTTCCGACCCGGGGAGTCCAGGATCCAACTCAGAAGCTTGGGAACCAGATCTGGTAAGTATAGTTTTGAAAACCTGTCTAGACAGATGAGTTAGAACTGCAGTTTGAAAACTTAGAGAATCATGATTCAGCCTGGTCAGAGCAGACAGGACTGGGTTTTTGGTATGTCTAGACAGAAATAGAAAGAGCAGTACTGCCAGTGGAACTTGGAATTTGTAATCTCGAGATATTGGGAATTGGTAAGAGAGCTCTCAAGGAAGGGCCGAGTAACCCCGCATGGGAATTCGCCGGGTGAAACCCTCATCCTTTTGTAATTGGGAAAAAGACTAGTCAGAATAGATAGAAAGGAATGCATTCTAAGATACGTTGCTAGCATGATTGTGTGAATGAAGTGTGAATGAGAGGTCTGGCAGCACGGACCAAGCAGAGTGGACTCTGGACTAGCGCAGTTCCTAGTCGGGTGACTGCGTCTAGGTCGCGAAACGGATGAAGCGTTTGGTGTATTGTCCGTCCTGTGTATTTGATTTTTGCTATCTGTTGAAACTGCGAGTTTCCCTTTTGTTATATATGTGAGATTATTCTGTTGAGTAATTTGTGACAGTTCACTGATTAAGAAATTGTATTAATAGAGCAGAATGAAGACCCAAAACACCTACAGTCATTTTTAGAAATCAAAAAGCTGGTCTGACCCAGTTAGTTTTTCTACTGCAGTGTGAAAAACTGACAGGGGGCGTGTCTGAAGGAAAGAATGTCTAGTGTCGTCTTTCTAATCTTGTGCAGGCTTAAACCTCAATGCTGGTAGTTTGTGCTTATTTCAGGCAAATTGTACCTGTTTTATTTAATATGTTTTGTTCCTTCTGCTGTGGTTATGTAATATATATCATTTATTTATCATTTAATAAGAATGTTTAGTCAGGATTGTGGGTCCCGATAGTTTTTGGGTTTAGCCTGAAAAGGATTAAGTTTGTATTAATCCCTTATGGGTTGCGGACCAAGTGAGAGGAATTTCTGTCGGCTGTATGTTCAAATTTTCAGTAAGCACTGAAACAGTTTAAATAGGAAATGATAAAGAACTGTTTTTGTTTTTCCTTTGATCTACAAAGTAATTAGATCACTACTTAACATTGATTTAAATTGTTTTTTTCTGGCATCTCTGTCCATGTGAATGAGAAGTCTCTTTTTATGAGCACAGTTCAATTGTTTCCCCGCGAGCAGAGGGGTGTGGCTTCTACATAGCCTGCAGAAAAAAAAAAAAAAAGGTTCTGGAGAGACAGCTGGAGACTGCAGGAGATTTAGGAATGAAAAGGGACTCCCGATTTGAAAAGTCTCTTCATTTAATCGAAGCGTGATGAATTTATAATTAGTTTTTTCTCTGGTTTCACTAGCTCTGTTTAACCAAAAGTTTTAAAAACAAAGTTTATCTTTTTATGAATGAGTATAAGTCATTTGAATGCATGCTTCCCCTCTGTGCTGGTTACTAATGAACAAATCAGTTAGCTTTTCTGTATTTAAAAAAAAAAGGGAAAGGTGTACTGTATTTTATGAAAAATATCCGGAATGTCTTTTAAATATTTGCTTCCTGAACTAAAAAAATAATTTCTTTTGCAGAGACATGCTGACAGATAGCTATAGTTCTCTCTATAAGAAGCATAATGGATGTATGTGCTCAATCTAAGTGTTTCCTGCCTGCCCTATGTTTACAGAAATAATAAGTGTCTTTTCAAGTATGATCAAGAATTTCAGTAAGGGATTTACTGAAGATTATGAAATGTCTCTGTCCCAATCAGGATTTTGCCCCAGAATTTCTAGATATCCTGTCTCGTCTCTCTCTCTCTCTCTGTAAGTAGTTCAGTTCAGAGTGCTTAAGGGGGGGATGGAGCCCAGTCCACCGATGATGTCAACCCCCCCCCCCCCCCCCGGTGGGCGTGAACTAATGTGCCCACAGCAGAGAAGTGGATCCTTAAAAAAAAAAAAAAAAAAAAAAAATCAACCTCCTGGATAGAGCATTGCTAGGAGAAACAGAATCCAGGAGAGGGGGGGGGGGGGGGACTACAGATTCCCAAGTAGTTTGCTAGCCACCTCTGCAACAGGGGAATGTCCACCCCCTCCGGACTAGAAGTGAAAGTCAGCTGACCAGACTTGTTTAGAACTGAAAAAAACTGCATTATACACTGAGAAGTTTTAGGACTTGATTGAACTAATGAACGGAAATTGCAAAGAACTGGATGAATTTGCGGGCATAATGGTTAAATGAAAGTTAATCAGAGGGTGTGTGAATTGTGAAAATAAATGTAACAGAGAAAGTGAATGATATTTTAGTTGAATGATGTGAGGAGATTATCCTAATCGAAGGAACAGAGGAAGTGAAAAACTGGGTGTGAGTACGCCCATTATAGAAAAAGAAGGACATTAGAGAAGTGAATGCCCGTATCTTGACTCCCGAGGGAGTACTATAGCGTGAGTGGCAGCCGAAGAGGGCTACAGCATGGATGAAGACTAGGCCAGACCGGACTCTCCAGTTTCCCTGGGTCCCCAGGAGTCAGTCTGAAAAATAGGGGACCAATATATGGACTTTTATGGGGGATACAGGAGCAGAATACTAAAGCCAGTAGCCCCTGTGTTTTTCTCGCAAAGCCTTTTCTGCAGAACCACATGTGTGAACTAGAAAAAAAAAATAATAATAATAATGTACCAGTTCCTGTATATGCCTGAATGCCCTATTCCATTTTTGGGCCGAGACCTGCTTGCAAAGCTTCAAGCACAGATATCCTTTGTTGAAGGGGAAAAAAATGAAACTCAAAATCTGCTGGCCTGATGGTGTTAACTGTCCCCAAGAAGAAGAATGGCGGTTCTATTCACCTGCATCCAAAGCAACAAGCTGTACACTTACCAACCTCATAGCCCCACCTGGAGGATGGGCAGAAGATAATCCACCTGGCCTAGCGAAGAACATAGCCCCTGCCATTGTCACCCTCAAGCCAGTCAAGAAGCCTGGGACAGGTGATTACCGCCCAGTGCAGGATCTAAGAAAGAATGAATGATGCAGCTGAAACTATACAACCAGTGGTACCAAAATCCTTATATTCTCTTGGAACTGATCTCTGCTGAAGCTATACATTTCATCATTCTGGACTTAAAAAGATGCTTTTTTCTGTATACGCTTAGCCCAAGACCCCACTACAAGGAGGCGGGGCCAACTCATCTGGACAAGATTACCTCAAGAATTCAAGAACTCGCCTCACTCAGCAAAAGATTTGACAAGTTATCCAGAAACTCAAGAAAAAAAAAAATAAAAAATTCTACTTCAATATGTGGACAACTTGCTCATAACCACCAACTCAGAAAGTGAATGTCCACCAGCCACCAGTGAACTCTTGCACCTTTTTAATGAGGCTGGATACAAAGTCTCAAGAGCCAAAGCATAATTATGTCAAACAAGTTAAATACCTAGGATTCCAGTTGTCCAGCGGAATTTGACGCCTGGAACCCTTACCAGAACGCAAAGCAGCTGTATGCAGTATTCCTACTCCAATCACCAGGAGACAAGTGAGAGCCTTCTTGGGTGCCACAGAGTATGTTGTATATGGATCCCCAATTTTGCGCTGCTAGAAAAAAAAAAAAAAAACAAAACCATTGTATCAAGCTATCAAAGGAATGGGGACTTGAACAGGATGCAGCCTTTTGATCTTTGAAAAAAACACTCTGATGTTGTCACCAATTCTGGGTCTACCAGATGTCCAGAAAACCTTACAGTCTCTATGTTCATGAGTCGCAAGGAAATGTTCTGGGAGTGTTGACTCAATCTCTTGGACCTTATTTGAGAAGCTGTTACAGCTACAGCCTTCCTAGTAAGCAAAAACTAAAAGAAAAATCCCTTCACAAAGGAAATTACTAGCTAACAAATCTATGAATGTTGAAATATTAGAGTATGTTGTGTGAAAACCCCAGATACAACTGAAGGGTCAGTCAAGCTTTCAATCCTGCTATGTTGTTATCAGTTGGTCTTGATCCCCTGATCATGACTGTTTAGAAATTATGGACACTGTATTCTCAAGCCACCTGGATTTGACTGATGTCCCTCTGGAGAACCCTGAACAGACTTTCTTTGTGGCTGAAGGCAGTTTCATCATCAATGGACATTGTTGTGCTAGATATGCAGTGGTGACCCCTGATTTGGTAGTTGAGTCCTCAGCCCTGGCCCCAGAAACTTCACCACAGAAAGCTGAACTGATAGTCCTCACTAGAGCACTAACAATAGGAAAAGAGCCCTGTCTAAATGTGTACCCAGATTTCAAGTATACCCTTACAACCTTGCATGCATATGGGGCCCTGTACAAAGAATGAGGGTGGATAACCTTAGGAAGCAAGTCCATTAAGTATAGCCCCAAGATATTGATATTAATAGATACATACTGCCTATAGATCTCAGAATTTAGGAAAAGTAGAATGTATGAATAGAACCCTGAAATCTCAGTTGTCTAAACTTTGCCAAGAGGTTTACCTGAAGTGGCCCTAGGTTCTTCCTATAGCCCTTCTTAGGATATACTTAGCCCCTGCTAAGTCTTTAGGAGTTTTCCCTTTTGAAATTCTGTATGCGCAACCCCTGCCTATTGTATAGGAAATAAAAGGAGATATGAGACAGATAGGATCTGAAATTATTAGACATGAACTATTGGTTTTAAGTTCTGTTTTGCAGGAGTCTTCATACCTGAGTACAAAATCGATTACTCATCAATTTGCCTGCACCCCTGCATCCTTTCAAGCCTGGAGTCTCGGTGTGAATCAAAGAGTGGAGAAAGACACCGTTGACACCGCATTAGAAGGGACCTTATGTTGTTATCTTGTTAACCCTACAGCAGTGAAAATTGCAGAACTCGAACCCTGGATTCATCACAGCAGAGTGAAATCAGCAGCAGCTCCAGAGCCAGACCAGTGAACATCAGAACAGATCCAGAAGTTCCATTGCAGCTAACTTTGCAAAGACAAGCAAATTGAAAAAAATTCAGGAAGTTTTAAAAACAAAAAGAGAGACTGTGCTAATATAGAACTCCTGAATCTCAAGAGACTATTTGTTTATTCTGAAGAGATTATCATCAACAGAAAGAGACTGTATTATGAACTATATTATTTGAAAATCTTTGTGCCATTTTGATCAAGGACAGTGCAAACTAAAAGGACTGTGTTTATTGAAATACGCTGGAATCTACAGCTCTACACTCCTACCAATGAAATTGGTAAGGTCATGTACAGCGGAAGCTTGAGGATCTACAATCAACGCTACACCTGTTGCATGCTACTGAGAGCAAAACAGGTCAACGTACAGTAAAGAAGAAGAAGACTTCGTGGTCAAGAATTATCAACAGATTGCACTGGTTTTTCAAAGACTTGCACTAATTCTTCAGAGAACTTTCATCATGATTCTCTACTGTTTCATCGTGATAGCAGCCTTGGAGTGCTTTGAAATGACTTTTGCCTTATCTCCCTGGGCAGCCTGTATAAGTACAACATGAACTGGACCGAAGGTCACTCAGACCTTGTTTTATCATTCTTCCTATACTTGCATTGGTATACTCTCCAATCCAAAAGTTGTTCTAGATCTTGACTTTCTACAAGGCTATGCAAGCCACCGTTGCAATTCCTCATACCACCACCAGAACTTGTTTCTTGAACTTACTGGAGCAATAGCATCTAGTCTCCACACTTCTGACTGTTTCTATTGTGGAGGAACTAAGATGGGAGATCAGTGGCCCTGGGAGACGCAAGAACTGAACTATTCTATCCTATACAATCAGACTGATTTACATAATACTACTAGTGAGTGGGTATTGGCCCACCCCATTGTTGACAGTTTGTGTTTTGTTCGGACTGGACCACAATCTACTACGAAGGATGGACAGCTGGTCTGTCTAAATCAGAAGCTTTACGACAGCACCACAAAGATGCAACCGAACCTTCTAATCCTTTAGTTCTTTTTCCCACTCTTGCCAAACTATGGACTTTGACTATCTGCCTGTTGCTCCCTTGTTTCTTGCCATTTTGCTTGCAAATGATAACTTCAGTTATTAATAACACTGTAGAGCGTAAGACAGCTACAAAGATATTAGCTATGTGAACTTACTACCCTATACCACAGAGTGATACCTTTACCTAGTATTATGTGATTTGATTCTCACACCTTATTAACATGCGGGTGAGAATAATCAAAGGGGGGAATGTGGTAGGCGACGGCCTATGATCCATGCTAATTGAACTAAGCAGACAGGCCTGAGCAGCTTGACCTGTAACTGAAGCCTGTAGTTAGGCCCAGAGGAATGAAAACCCCCCTGAATGATGACACCATAGAATTGAAACTTAACTCAGTTTAACTGAACATAGCTAAGCAGAAACGAAACTTATAAAAGACAGAAAACAGCTCTAATTGGTACTGATAAGAGAGCACAGCTTCTATGGAATTAATTAACTCTGCAAAAAGCAAGGTTACAGTGCCCTGCTTCCCATATGTTTTAACAAGCTCAGCGACCTTGGAGGAGAGAAGTAACAAGTTGGAGACACTGACCATTGTAATTGGGACTAGAAGGGGGGCAACCAGGTGCTGGGCCCAGACCAGAGTCCCGATTGGGTAGCCATATCAGTACCGGGACCAATAGATGGGTGAGAGGGGTACTGGGACCAATGAAAAGTTTGCCTATGCTTAGAATGGACAAGAAAGCTATAAAAGTTGTTGTTTTACTAGAAGCCATTGCTCAGCCATTTTGAAATTGCTTATTGCTTGAGCCATGTGCACATTAAACTGGCTTGGATCCTTGAAAAGACTCCTGGATTTATTTATTGCATGCTTATCTGCTGCTGCAGTTCAATTCTCCAACCTCCCTCCTCAGTCTGTTGGAGCAGGAGGTTGCCACTCTTCTCGCCCAGGGGGCAATAGAGGAAGTGCCTTTTCAACAACAGGGCACAGGGTTCTACTCCCCCTATTTTCTTATTCCAAAGAAAACAGGGGGCTTCAGACCCATCTTAGATCTCAGAGAGTTGAACAGATTCCTAGTCAAAGAAAAATTCAAGATGGTTTCTCTAGGAACTCTGCTGCCATACCTTCAGAGTCAAGATTGGCTTTGTTCTCTAGATCTCAAGGATGCGTACACTCATGTTCTCATCCATCCAATTCACAGAAGGTTCCTTCGGTTCCTTTTTCAAGAAAAGCACTATCAATACAGAGTGCTCCCTTTTGGTCTGGCCTCTGCACCAAGGGTGTTCACGAAATGCATGGCAGTGGTTGCTGCTTTTCTGCGCACCCTGGGAATATTCGTCTTCCCTTACCTGGACGACTGGCTCATTCGAGCTCCCACTCAATCAGAGGCCAAGACTTCTCTAACCTGCACAATGCGTATCCTTCAGTATTTAGGGCTGGTAATAAATATCCCAAAATCCAATTTGATCCCTACTCAGTCCCTGGAATTTATAGGGGCATTGCTGGATACCACAAGGGCAAGGGCCTATCTTCCCCAGGCATGTTGCCTTCGCTTGGTGCAGTTAGCTTCTCAGAGTTGAAGCTCCTACTAACTGCTCGAGAGATGTTACAGTTGCTAGGCCACATGGCATCCACCGTACATGTGGTACCATATGCTCGCCTTCACATGAGAGCAGCTCAGTGGACTTTATTCACCCAATGGACCCAGGCATTAGGCTGCCTGTCGGACAAAATAGCAAACACAAGTCACCTCATTTTGTCCCTCCAGTGGTGGAAGTCCCCTCAAAACTTGTTGCTGGGGTCCCCCTTTCAACAACCTCTACCCCAAGCAACTCTTACAACAGATGCTTCTCCAATGGGCTGGGGAGCTCATCTTCAGGACCTCTCCACCCAGGGCATCTGGTCCCCACAGGAGACTTGTCTACATATCAATCTCTTGGAACTCAGAGCAATCTTCCTTGCTCTGCGAGTTTTCCACACCCTGCTCAGCCACAAGACAGTCCTTATCCACACGGACAATCAGGTAGCCATGTTCTATGTAAACAAGCAGGGAGGAACTGGCTCTCTGTCGCATTGCAATGAAGCTCTGCGACTATGGGCCCTCGCAAGAGAGCATCAGATTCATCTTCTGGCAGTTTATCTTCCAGGTGTTCAAAACTCTTGGGCGGACAGACTCAGTCGAGTTCTGCTTCCACACGAGTGGTCCCTACATATGGACCAGGTATCCAAGATTTTTCGAATTTGTGGGAACCCCGGACATAGACCTCTTTGCAAGTCCGTGGAATGCCAAACTTCCCCGGTTCTGTTCCAGAACTCTGGCTCAGGGGGCTCAGGCAAGGGATGCTTTCCTCCTTCATTGGGGTCAAGACTTCCTATATGTCTTTCCACCCATTCCCCTAATTCCCAAAACCCTGTTCAAGCTTCAGAGAGACAGAGGCCACATGATTCTCATAGCTCCACATTGGCCACGGCAAGTGTGGTACCCTCTGCTTCTACATCTCTCTCAAGCTCCCTCCCTAGAGTTAGGGTCTGCTCCAGACCTCCTCTCTCAGGAGGACGGAAGGTTATGGCATCCCAATCCCCAGTCTCTGCATCTCAGGGCTTGGTTGCTGAAGACCTAGATCTCCAGGATCTTCATCTTTCTCAACAAGTGAAAGATGTTCTTTATGCTTCCAGAAAACCTTCCACTAGACGTTCTTATGCTTTCAAGTGGAAGAGGTTTACCATCTGGTGCTCTGGAAGGGGTTTTAACCCCCTTGCCATACCTCTGGAATCTTTGCTGGAATATCTCCTTCATCTGTCTAATGCAGGCCTTAAGACAAATTCAGTAAGAGTCCATTTGAGTGCTATTGCAGCTTCCCTTAAGCCTCTAAATGGATAACCTATTTCCTCTCATCCTCTTGTAGCAAGATTCATGAGAGGCCTCCTTTTAACAAAGCCTCCCATTAAACCACCCCCGGTGGCAAGGGACTTAAACTTGGTTCTTGGTCAGCTTATGAAGCCGCCTTTTGAACCTTTAGCTACCACCTCCTTGAAATACCTTTCTTGGAAGGTAATCTTTCTCATTGCAATCACATCAGCACGCCGCATTAGTGAATTGCAAGCACTCGTAGCTAATCCACCTTATACAAGGTTCCATCATGACAAGGTGGTCCTTAGGACAAATCCACACTTTATGCCTAAGGTGGTCTCGCCTTTTCACCTCAACCAGGAGGTTTACCTACCTGTCTTTTTTCCAGGGCCTCATGCATCAAGTGCAGAGAGGAATCTTCATACCCTGGACTGTAAAAGAGCTCTAGCTTTTTACTTACAAAGGACACAGCAACATAGAAGGTCTTCCCAACTCTTTGTTGCCTTTGATCCTTCTCATCTCGGACAACCAGTCTCCAAGAGAACACTTTCTAACTGGATTGCCCAGTGTATTTCTTTCGCCTATCAGAGCAAGAACCTTTCTCTGGAGGGCCATGTCACAGCTCACAATGTGAGAGCCATGGCAGCCTCAATGGCTCATCTAAACTCTGTGTCTATCGACGACATCTGTCGAGCAGCCACTTGGGCCTCGGTTCATACCTTCACAGCCCACTACTGCTTGGACAAGGACTCCCGCCGGGATGCCTTGTTTGGTCAGGCTGTTCTTAAACACCTGTTCCATACTTAATCAACTCCTACCCACCATCCCTAATGGGATGCCAGAGATCCATGTGGGGAAGTGCAGCCCTGTTCCAGGGACACACGACTTCGGGGATCTCTCCCTGGCATCTAAAGCTAGGGAGTCCCCATATGTGAAGACTCATTCCTGCTTGTTCCTGGAGATAGCACAGTTACTTACCTGTAACAGGTGATATTTGGGAACAGCAGGAATAAGTCTTCACAACCCACCCACCTCCCTTAGGAGTTGTATCTCTCTATCTATTTTTTCTTTCCCTCTCTCTCTCTTTGTCTCAGCTTTAAAACTCGAACTGGAGAGAGGCAGTTGGGAAAGGCGGGAAGGCAGCACGCAGGCGCTGTGGGATGCTCCCAAAAGCTTTCTGATTGGACGCTGGGGAGCGTTCCCGCGCAGGCTCCGTCAGTACCGCCGATACCCATATGTGAAGACTTATTCCTGCTATTCCCAGAGATCACCTGTTACAGGTAAGTAACTGTGCTTTATTGGGACGTGGGAAATTAGAGCTTTAAGATGTATTGATTCTAGGTTTTGTTTGCTATCCTTTACTCCTCTGGATGTGGTCTAATTGCAATATTATTTATTTATTTTTGTTGCCTTTATTTTATATTTTTTTTTTATTTTTATTTTTTTTTCAATTTCAAAGCTCTTTATTGAAGATAAACAAGGAAATACAAGCAATAATTATAACATCACTGTTATCAATGAAATACATTCCACGATTATAATAATCCTCAGCCCACAAAATGGAGTGCTAATAATAACAACTAGAAAAAGGTCATATTAACCTGAAACAGAGGAAGTCAATAAAGTAAGAAACCCCTATTAACTAAGCAGGAAGACAGTAAATTACTTAACAATTGAGCCCTGCAAAAAGGCCTCTAATTGAATTGAATCAAGAAAAATATACGTTTTACCCTGAAAAGTTATCACACATTTACATGGATATTTTAAAACAAACAAAGCTCCCAATTCCAAAACCCGAGGACGCAAAGCAAGAAAGGCCTTCCGTTTTAACTGTGTGCTACGACACACATCAGGGAAAACCTGAATCATCTGACCAAAGAACTTCTCCTGACGGAACTTAAAATAAGTACGCAAAACAAGTTCCTTATCTTTTTCTAATGAAAAACTGACCAGTAGAGTGGCCCGAGTAGGTATTTCCTCCATAGATGTCTCCAAAAACTGAGAAAGATCCAAACTTGGCACAGTCAACTGGTCCATTTCCCCAAGAACCCCACCATCGGGCTCTATATCTGCCGGACGTTTTTCCCGAACCCCTAAAGGCAAATAATACAATTTAGATATAGAAATGGTTTCGGGCTCAGGGATTTTAAATACGTCCTTTAAATATTTCATAAGTAATATATGAGGAGACAGATAGTGAGTTCGGGGGAAATTTAAGAAACGTAAATTTTTAACACGAAGAGCATTTTCAATTATTTCGTCTCGATAATGGAGTGAAAGAGAGTCCTGAACAGATGACGCCAAAGCACTTTGAAAGGAAGTAATTAAACCATCAGTTTTAACTTTAAAGGACTCAAGGTTCCCTAACCTATCTTGATGATCAGTTAAAACAGACACCGTCTCTTGAGTAAATTTCGATAACTTTGTCAAGGATAAATTTAAAGACTGTTCAGTCCGGGCAACAATCTGCCAAATATCTTGCAAAGACACGTCTTTCGGTGGATTAGGAGCTACTGAAGATTGAGAAAAGTCAAAACAAGAAGGTATTGAAGCAATAACAGGGTTTACCTTTAAGAAGGTCTCAGGAAGTTCAACGAGTTTGGAAGAAGATTCGGCCCCACCAGAGTGGGGAACCGCGTCATCCAAAAAGAAAGGCTCCCGGCTGGGTGGGGTTAGGACCCTAAGCGGTATTGGAGAGATGCCTACGGAGACTGGACTCGCTGAAAGGGAAGACTCCGATGAAACTCCGGCTAGCGGGGTGGACACCATGGATACTCATCTCAAATCCATGGTTGCCTTTAATGGGATATGCTGTAGCTGGTTTCTGTATATTTCTTTATATATTTCTGTTGTATTAAATGGAAAGTCTTAATAAAAAAAGCCCTGTAAATATCTCTATATACTTTATGTGTGCACCTATGTATTGTGTCAAATTGTTTTTACTGATGGTCTCTTTTTCAATATGTTTTGGTCTGTGAAAATGAGATTGCTCTTGATAAAGAATTATTATTAAGAATTCTGAATTCTCCTGTGAGAGATCAACTGATCTGGTTTTAATAAAATAGTAGCATGCAATGTAACTCCAACTACATGTAGATCATATAAAAGTAGGAGCACTGTTTCCATGAGCCTATGTTTACACAATTTAATAAAAACCCTTTATGGTGTGTAAAACAGCTTTACACGTGGGAAATGTCTTAGAAAATTACTTTCTCATGCTTTTTTTTGGTGGTCATCTCCCCCTTTCACCCAGGGCCGGCCTCAGAGTTGGTTCAAGGTGCTGGTATCCTAGGCAAATCGTAAGCCTTACACCCCCACCGCCTCCCCCTCCCGCAGTTTGCAGAATCTGTGGTTTGGCTTTGAATGCCCTGATGTTTGCCCGCCTATTTTGCGTAATGGTTCGGATGGTTCTACTCACACTTTTTACTAATTTTGGCCTTATCTGTGTCAAAAAAGTTTAATTTTGTCACTGTCTTGGCTACAGCAACCTGGTAGACAATTTAAGCCATCCACCATCCTTCTACTTAAAGAGCCATGGCTTTTATTTGGAAGGCCTAAACTCATGGAATTCATTCCCTCTTGCATTAAGGCTGGAATCAGACTATGTGAAGCCCTGGAAAGGGGTAAAAGTTTTCTATTTTATGGAGGCATTTGGAAATGTCCATGATTAGATGGAGAGATATGAGATGAGTAATTTATATACTACTGTGGTTAGGCTGGTGAGAGGAAGAGTTATTTGGCCCTTAAAATTGACTTTGCGGTTTTCATTTTATTGTGTATGCTTTTTTAATAAACTGCTGAGAGAAGACTCTAGGCTGGATAAACAATATAATACATTTTTTTAAAATCACATAAATAAAGGAAGGTCTCCTCAGAGATCCCGTGAGCCCCCTCTGTTAACTACTTATCATGGCTGTGTACTGTCGCCCCCTCCTGGCCAGGTAGATGACTGGCAGCAGGTGAGGTCGCCTTTTAGCCTTAAGACAAGACTCCCTGTAATGGCTGCCAGAAGGGCTAATGGGAATCGTAGTTTATCCTAAAGCAAAGGAGTTGTGATCCGAGGGTTTAGGCACAAGACAGAGAATATTTCTTTTAATGTAATCAGGGTTTCTTCATACACAGGAGGCGTGAGGCATAAAGTATGGAAAGGATTTTTAATCCACGGTACTGCTTCAAAACAACAGGAACAAATTATGCTTTTCAAGATAACTTCCAACAGAAATAGGCATCACTTTGCTTGAGAAATCAAATTGGCACTTTCAGAACTTTAAACAGATAAATGCTTTCTTCTTAGACAGGAACAACTTCTTGTTGTCCAAACAAAACTTTTAAATGTTCCTTAAACATGTAACTTAGCTTTTCACTTTGTCAGCACAGTCAGCTGTTTCTTGCAGTTTGTGACGTCTTCACAAATTAACGTGCTTCCTGAGCATGGCACAGCTATAATGGCTTTTCTAGGATTCTTCACCGTCCGAGTTAAAACACATAGTACACTGACAATCCATAATACTATTATCCACATTCGTTGTGTCCATTTCTTCCTCTCTATCACCCTCCCTTATGGCATAAGGTATCTGCACAGAGAGCTGAGTATTTTCCTTCTTTATTAAATCACTTAGCCTTCTCAGTAAAGTCTGCTTCTGCAGCAACTCGTCTGTTAGCTGAGCTACGTGCTGATTAGACCAGCTGTCTCTCTTTTCCCTGGGACTCTGGCTATGCTTAAACTTAGCTTTCTCTCCTATGGGTAATTCTCTGGGGCTTTTCCTCTGTAGGCATTGAGAAGGACAGACTTGCCTTGGTTCTGAGATATTTAGGGATTCCCTCCGTCCTGCAAACCAGTCATGCTTTTCTTCAAGTGCAGACCTTCCGTTTGCTGACACCAGCCTCTCATTCCCAGCTGTGTCTGGCAATCTCTCATCAATCTCCTCTTCACAGCAAATAGTATTTCTCACACTCGGTCTCTCAGGCTCTGCAAACACTCTCTCACTTGCTCTGCCTCCTGTACTCCGTGTTGGCCCCTCTTCTGAATTCTTTGAACCTCGTGAACTCCGTGGACTACGGATTAGGCTCTCCTCTAAACTTCGTGAACTCCCTGAACCTCGTGAACTAACTTCTGTTCTGTGAATCAGCTTTTTAAACTTTCCTTCCCTTTGAGGCACACCCTGCTCCCAGCACATGTGACTAGGGACAAGCTTCTCTCTGACGTGCTGCTGTGGACGGGGCTTAGGGATGACTAGCTTCTGAGTCTCAGACTCCTGGTTAATGGGGAAACCTTTGATACAACCTGAATTAAAGTGACAGGACCTTTTTTCCTGTGCATTTCTATAATCAGCCGTGGTTTCCTCACCACAGTACTCTTGAGTTTTCTTTTGGAGGGGAGGGATGTATAGAAAATACTATTTTTCTACACTTTCGAGAAGTCTAATATACTCCGTAAGTATGCAGTGATATCTGTAGGTCAAGAGTTCTCAATCCCATCCTCAGGACACACCTAGCCTGTCATGTTTTCAGAAAAACCATAATGAATAGGCATGAGAGAGATCTGCATAAAAGGCAGTCCAGGCAAATCTACTCAATGCACGTTCATTGTGGTTATCCTGAAAACTTGACTAGCGAGGTATATCTTGAGGAATGGGTTGAGAACCACTGCTCTAGTTGGCAGTAGCAGTTAAGTTAACTGTGCACCATATGGGACAGTGTTTCCCCAAAAAACAAGAGAAAACAGGACAAGGGGTCTTTACTAACGGGCACTACCTGGCAGCGCATGTTCTGACGTATGGTAAAGGCGTGGGGACGTGTGTTGCCATGACTGTCAGCACAGGATGATTCCTACATGAATTGTGTAACCCATGTTAGAGGCACGAGTGGGCTGGGTAGGGGTAGAGAGCGGACATGATGAGCTCGGTGCAGTTAGTGCTGTGTTCAGACTGCGCACTAATTGCACTAGCGTTAGGTGTGCCCATGCAGTATGTGGTATGGGGTAGGGCTCTGTGCTAATTGCCAGGGAAACACTTTCCACTCCCCAGCTGTTAAAATGGGGGTGCTGCAGATACTGGATCATGGTTTCAGCGCTAATTGCACACCGTTAGTAAAAGACCCCCCCCTCCCCCCACTGTAAAGTTTACAGCTCGGGTGCTTCAAATGTGAACACAAATATTTTAGAACGAGACAACCATTTCATTTCAAATGGTTTTTTCCCATTGGAAAGAGCTTGGAGATGCCAACCAGCATTTAAAAACGGATTTGCTGACCCTAAATTAAATGTTGGGGGAGGTTCAATAGAGCATTTCACAAGATGGTTAAAGCATGTGAGAGTCGAGCAGATGAGAGGTATAAGGACAGAGATGCATCTGAATTACTGGCTTTAGTGTAAGATTACAGGGACTAGAACAAAGGAAGAGGATTTTTATTAACTCTGCGACAGACGGATTGTTTTGGCGTTTTCCCATTCTATATGTACAGCCTGGGCTTGATCTATATGAATCCCTGCTTTCTGACTCAATAAGGTAGTGTTACGCAACCTTAGATCTCAAGACGCACACGTTGTCCTTAAAAGTCCTCAGTTTTACAGCACGGACTTGAATGGAGTTAACAGGAACACATCGTGGTTTAAAAAGATGTGAACAAGGGGCTGGAAAGAACAAGATGAAAATGAAAATGCAATCAGTTTTGCAAACAGGAAATTTATTATACAGGAATAACAGATCTAAAGCGTTGACAGAGCAAATTGGGAATATCAGTATTAAGATCTTAATGGAAAAGTACAAAAAAACAACACAGATTAAATAACAGAAGTTAACTATAGAAAGAGCAGTTTCCAAAACAATCTAGTCAGGCAACTAAGGCATTATATGCATAGACGCCCCCTCCAGTTCCGCTCTTTACCTAGAAAAATTACCTTGAAAATTGCCCCCAACCCCTTCAGCCTGGGCGATATATCAAGAAATTGCATAAACATAAACACAAGGATTAGTTGCTGGTTTACTCTGCTACTACTGTGTATTTCATATCTCACTTCACTTTCTTCTAATTCAGGGCTTCCCAAACTTCTCCTGTGACCTCACAGTCAGTAAGAATTTCAGGATATCCCCAGTGAATATGCAAAAGATACATTCATATACAGCGGAGAACAGTGGCGGGATTCGATCCGAATAGGAACCGGTTTGGATCAATCCCACCATTGATAGGACCGAGCAGGTGGCAGTATAGCAAGCGTTTGTGTTGCCAGTGCCACACGCTTAGGCTGCTGGTGGTCACCACAGGGAAGCAACTCCCTGGTGGCCCAGCGGCCCGATCCCCCCGCCCGCACATGGTTTGACAGCATTGGGGGCTTCCTGTGATGCCGCAGTCCCCCGATGCCAGCAAACCGCCAGCAGGCGGGGGGAGGAGGATGCCGATTGCTGTTTTTGACTCGGTTCGCTGAACGTGGCCTGTGGCAGGAACCAGTTCATGTGAACCGGGCCGACCTGGCTGAATCCCACCACTGGCGGAGAAGTGGCATGGGGCATGCTTACTAATGTGCACTATCAGGGCAGTGGGGGGTTAGTGTGCTGTTTCGGCGGGTGCCATGCTAAAGAGGAATACAGGGCTCTATGCTGAAAATCCCATGCTACTGTGATAGTGTGCGTCGGGGTGGTGACTGAGCAGGTTGGGGTTGTTTTTGGTGTGGTCCATACTACCTGCACTTGATGTTGGCAGTGTGGGTGCAACTATTGCCACTGGGTGGCATTAGTTGCATCTGTGGCAGGTTTGTTGCACCAAAGCATGGTAAATGCAGGAGGATAGATGTACCCACCTCCCTGCAGTTAGGTCAAAGCCCATTTCCTCTATATGCAAATAGATCTCATGCCTATGTCAAGATCACTAAGGTCCTATATTTTTATTTCACTACGACCTCTAGTGGTTCTACTGGAGAAGCTCTATCTGGCCTCCCTATAACCCAGAGGTAATCAAATCCAGTCTTGGAGGGCCACAAACCAGTCATGGTTTTGGGATATCCCTAATGAATATGCATGATATATTTGCATGCACTGCCTCCATTGTATTTGAATCTATTTCATGCATATTCATTAGGGATATCCCGAAAACCTGACTGGTTTGCGGCCCTCCAGGACTGGATTTGAGTACCTCTGCTATAACCTGTCTATTTCTAATTCAGGAGGGAATTTTCTAGTCTCTGACTCATCCAGCACATCTCATTGATGGGAGGGTCCTCAATATGAATATGTGAGCAGGGATGAGGAGAGTAATTTTGGAGGGAAACTGTAGAGGGTTTAAAACCCCAGTGGTAATTCAATTCTGGGTCTTTGGCTCCACAGCCATTTCACCAAAACATGGCGTCTCTGAGCACCTAGGAAAGGAAGGAGAAGTGGGGCAACCCTGTGCTCAATAAAGCGTAGTTACTCATCTGTAACAGGTGATCTCCAGGAACAGCAGGGATTTAGTCTTCACATATGGGTATCATAGGTACCGACGGAGCCTGCGTGGGAACACTCCCCAGCGTCCAATAGGAACGCTTTTGGGAGCATCCCTCAGCACATGCGCGCTGCTTTCCCGCCTTTCCAACTGTCCCTCTTCAGTTAAGTTGTAGATGAGTGAAAGGATAGAGGGAGAGAGGAAAGAGACAAAGAGACAGAGAGACAACTCCTAGGGGAGGTGGGTGGGTTGTGAAGAATAAATTCCTGCTGTGCCCGGAGATCACCTGTTACGGGTGAGTAACTACGCTATCTCCAGGAACAAGCAGGAATGTAGTCGTTACATATGGGGACGCCCTAGCTGAAGATGCCAGGGAGATAGCCTCAGGAAGGTGCCACCCTAGAAAGGTGGGAAACCTTCCTCCCATGGATCTCTGCAATTCCACCAGGGTTGGTGGGTAGGAGTTGAATTAGGTCTGAAAGAGATTTTGAAGAACAGCTTGGCCAAAGAAGGCATCCCGACGAGAGGCTTTATCCAGGCAGTAGTGGGCTGTGAAGGTGTGTTCTGAAGCCCAGGTGGCTGCTCGACAAATGTCATGTCATCGATAGACACAGAGTGGAGATTAGCCATGGAAGTTGCCATGGCTCTCACGTTATGAGCTGTGACATGGCCTTGAAGAGGGAGACCCTTACTCTCATAAGCAAAGGATATGCATTGGGCAATCCATTTAGATAAAGTTCTTTTGGAGACTGGAAGTCCCAAATGACTAGGGTCAAAAGCTATAAAAAGTTGCGAGGACTTTCTATGTTGCTGTGTTCTCTGTAGGAAAAAAGCTAAGGCTCTTTTACAATCCAAAGTATGAAGGTTTCTTTCTGCATTAGAGGTGTGAGGCCTTGGAAAAAATACAGGAAGATAAATTGATTGATTTAAATGAAAAGGCGAAACCACCTTTGGCATAAAGTGTGGATGGGTTCTAAGAACAACCTTATCATGATGAAATCCAGTATAGGGAGGATCAGCCACTAAAGCTTGCAGTTCACTAATGCGACGTGCAGAGGTAATTGCAATTAAGAAGACGACCTTCCAGGTCAAAAACTTAAGGGTTGTAGTGGCTAAAGGATCAAAAGGCGGCTTCATGAGCTGCCCGAGAACTAGATTTAGATCCCATGCCACCGGTGGTGACTTAATGGGAGGTTTGGTTAATAGAAGACCTCTCATAAATCTGGATATGAGTGAATGAGAGGAAATTGGTTGTCCATTCAGGGGCTTATAAGAAGCTGCAATTGAACTAAGATGGACTCTTACCGAATTGGTCTTTAGACCAGAATTCGATAAGTGAAGGAGATACTCTAGTATCAATTCTAAAGGTATGACAAGGGGGTTTAATCCCTTCTTGAAGCACCATATAGTAAAATGTTTCCACTTGAAGGCATAAGATCTTCTTGTGGAAAGTTTCCTAGAAGCCTGAAGGATATCCTTTACCTGTTGAGAAAGGTTAAAATCCTGGAGGTCTAAGCCTTCAGCAACCAGGCCGTGAGATGCAGGGACTGGGGATTCGGGTGCCATAGCATCCCATCCTCTTGGGAAAGGAGATCTGGAGCATTCCCTAACTCCAGAGGTGCCGCTTGAGAGAGATGTAGAAGCAGGAGATACCACGCTTGGCGTGGCCATCGTGGCGCTATGAGAATCATGCGACCCCTGTCTCTCTGAAGCTTGAAGAGTGTTTTGGGGATGAGGGGAATGGGTGGAAAGGCATAAAGGAAGTCCTGACCCCAGTGAAGGAGGAAGGCATCCCTTGCCTGACAATTGTGAGCTGTAATCCTGGAACAGAACTGGGGAAGTTTGGCATTCAGTGGACTTGCAAAGAGGTCTATGTCTGGAGTGCCCCAGAGATGAAATATCTTTGCCACCTGGTCTAGGTGGAGGGACCACTCGTGAGGCAGCAGTACTCGACTGAGTTTGTCTGCCCAAAGGTTTTGAATGCCTGGAAGATATACCACTAGAAGGTGAATTTGATACTCTCTGGCGAGGGCCCACAGTCGTAAAGTTTCGTTAAATAGCGACAGAGAGCCTATCCCACCCTGCTTGTTCACATAGAACATGGCTACTTGATTGTCCGTCTGGACTAGGACTGTCTTGTAGCTGAGCTGGGTGTGGAATACTCGAAGAGCTAAATAGATTGCTCTTAATTCCAGGAGGTTTATGTGTAGACCAGCCTCCTGTGGAGTCCAGGTGCCCGGGGTAGAAAGATGATTCAGGTGTGCTCCCCAACCCACCTGTGATGCATCTGTTGTTAGGGTGGCCTGAGAGAGGGGTTGATGAAAAGGACACCCCACCTTCAGATTTTCTAACGATTGCTACCATTGGAGAGACAAAATTAGTCATTGAGAGTTTAATATTTTGTCTGATAAATGACCTGTGGCCTGTGTCCACTGTGTGGATAGGGTCCACTGAGCTGCTCGCATGTGGAGGCGAGCATATGGGACTACATGAACTGTGGATGCCATATGTCCCAGCAAGTGTAGTAGCTCTCGAGCAGTTAGGAAGGATTTCCCCACTGCTTGAGAAGCTAGTTGCATTATGCGAAGACACAGGGCCTTTGGAAGGAAAGCCTTTGCCTGTCTGGTATCTAGACAGGCACCTATGAATTCCAGGCATTGGGAAGGAACAAGTTGGGATTTTGGGAAGTTTATTACCAACCCCAAGTATTGGAGGATTCGTATTGTGCGAGACAGTGCAGTGCCGGCCTCTGCAACTGTAGGGGCTCGAATGAGCCAGTCGTCTAAGTAAGGGAAGACGAATATCCCCAGGGTTCGCAGAAATGCAGCTACTACTGCCATGCATTTTGTGAATACCCTTGGTGCTGAAGCCAGACCAAAGGGAAGAACCCTGTACTGGAAATGTTTTCCCCTGAAAAGGAATCGTAAGAATTTCCTGTGATCTGGATGGATCAGGATGTGAGTGTATGCATCCTTTAAGTCTAGTGAGCACAGCCAATCCTGGCTTTGAAGGTATGGCAGAAGAGTTCCTAGAGAAATCATTTTGAACTTCTCTTGAAACAGGTATTTGCTCAATTCTCTGAGGTCTAAAATGGGTCTGTGTCCTCCTGTTTTCTTTAGAATAAGAAAATAGGGGGAGTAGAACCCTGCACCCCGTTGAAGAATGGGTACCTCCTCTATTGCCCCTTGGGCAAGAAGTGTTCAGACCTCGTGATCTAGCAGATCATCTGCGGAGGTTTGAGAATTGAATTGCTTTAGAATTGTAGGAGGGGGGATGCTGTGAAAATGAAGCTTGTACCCCTCTCCTTCAATGGACAAAGTCCAATCTTCTGCTGTTATCTGATGCCATCTGTTGACAAAGTGGAATAACCTGCCTGGGATATTGGGGGGTTGGGGACCCCTCAGAGGCAGGAAGGCTAAGCTCTCTAGGAAGGAGTCAAAGCCCTTGAGGGGGCTGAACCTGCAGAGCTGGTTGGGCTCTCAGGCCTTTTGGCTTCCTTTGCTGTCTAGTTTGTCCCTTTTGGGCAAGCTGACCCTGAGTCTGACTCTGCTGGGTATAGGAAGGATAAAATTTCCTCTTTTTGCTGAAAGAGGGTTTTTTATAAGGCTTCTTTTTGGCTGGAGTGGCTGTAGATTTCGACTATCTATCTTGAGTAGTATTGTCAGCATCCAACTCGTTAGCCTTTTCCTGCCAGTTCTTGCCAAAGAGATTCTCCCCCGTGCAAGGAATGTTGCCTAACTTGTCCTGCACCCAAGTCTCCAAGTCTGATGCCTGAAGCCAGGCAATCCGTCGTGCGCCAATGGCAATAGCAGAGGTTCTGCTGATGCATTCAAAGCAGTGAAAGGCTGCACGATTGACAAACTTGGAAACATCTTGAGCATGCTTAACTAGAGCAAGAAAGTCTTGTCTCTTGTCATCTGGGAGAAATGGGCTCATAAGCTCCAAGTCTCCTGTAAATTCCTTGAGGAACATTCCCATATATAGTATATATGAACTGATCCTAGCTGAAAGCATGGAAGCCTGAAACGTTTGGCGCCCAAAAGCATCCACAGTCCTGCATTCACGACCTGGGGGATTGGATGCATGCCTCTTTGCACTTTTCATCCTACGCATGGCTGACTCCACCACCATTGAATGGTGTGGCAGCTGAGTCTTTTGAAATCCAGGACATGGCGGAACCTAGAATGAGAAGATGTAGTCAGAGGTGTCTCCCACATTCTGAGCATCAAGTTATGCAGAATTTCATGGATGGGCAGAGTGGCTACCTCCTTTGGAGCTTTAGGATATTGGAGAATTTCCAATTCCTTTGCTCTGGGTTCCTCTTCAGGAGCCACCGTGATTGAAAGGCCTTTGGCCATGTCACGAATAAAATCCTGAAAAGACATGTCCTCTGGAGGTGACATTCTACGTTGAGGAGAAGAGGGATCTTCTGGGAGAAACCCTCTAGAACCAGCAGAATTGTCAGAGTCTTCGGAATCGGAGGATTCGAAGTATTCCTGACCACGATGCTCATGCAAAGCACGGTCCCGGTATCGATCGAAGTCGGTACCGAGTTGATCCGGTAATGACCTGTCGATGCCAGCCAAAGATGGTGTGGGAAGAATTCCCACCGGGGCCGGTACCGTTGGTACTGGTATCGTCGGTACCGGTACCGGTGTCTGTACCGGCACCGGTACCGGTGTCTGTACCGGCACCGGTATCGATGTCGGTACCGGTGCCTGTTGAACCATAGGTGTCAACGGTACCGCAGCTGAGAGAAGAGCTGCAATGCTGCGTTCGATAGCGAGGAACCTCTGGTCTATTGACGCTACCGATGCCTGGGTGTCGGTACCAGTGAAAACGGCAGGGACCCTTGAGCATGGCACAGGTAGTTCTTGCGAGGTCGAGGCCTCGAGAACATCCTGGAGCCCCATCGAAGCCTCCCGCTGGGGCTGCTTTGCTGGTGTGGTTCCCTCAAGGGCAATGCCAATGGCCTCCCGATGCTTAGCAGGAGAGCTACCCTTTGAGGACCGGCTTTTATGTTTAGTTACCTGAGATCCATAGGAGGAAGAGGAGGCCCTTAAAGATGTCGATGCAATGGATCTGGCATCCGAAGAAAAGAGGGTACCAAGCTTTGCAGCCCGGTTCTGTCTTCCTCTTTTAGTCATCCCCATACAGGAGAGACATACAGATGGAGAATGTTCAGGCCCTAAACATTTAAGACACCAATCATGGGTGTCAGTGACAGAAATGGTACCACCACACTTAGTACATTTTTTAAAACCACTAGTTGGTTTTTCCATGTTTTAGGAATATGGGGCCTAGTGCCCAAAATGGCATCTAGCACCAAAAAGAAACATTTCTGAGAGAAACAGTTCAAAGTATACGTTTTTTTTGGAAAGGAAAAGAACCGGTGGTACCAGTAAGCGTCGTGCAGAGGCAAACACGACCACAAGAAAACAATTTTAAAGACGGAATTTTCTGCGGTGACAGGGTATGGATCCTACCGGCTCTGCGGAAAACGAAGAACTGAAGAGGGACAGTTGGAAAGGCGGGAAGGCAGCGCGCATGTGCTGAGGGATGCTCCCAAAAGCGTTCCTATTGGACGCTGGGGAGTGTTCTCGCGCAGGCTCCGTCGGTACCGAAGATACCCATATGTGAAGAATACATTCCTGCTTGTTCCTGGGGATAGGGAATAACTGGAAGAGAAGCCAGGGGCAACTCTATGTTGTAGCAGGAAAATGAGTGAAGAAAGAAATACCCAGGAGTCTCTATTAGGAAGCAAGCCTTATTTAATGTGTACACACACTCAGAGAAATAATTTTCAAAGTCTGAGACCCAAACAAAGGGCTCAGCTGACTTTATTTGCTGTACCATTGTGATTGGAGGAAAAGTGTAGAGAGATGTATCAGTAACCTTTCTCAGTTTTCATTAACCCCTACAGCTCTCAGCCCTGCCTGGATTTCTACCTCAATGTCTGCCCCAGGACTTCTGAAGAGAGGTGTTCAAAGTCCATTAAACCAAGGCACCCAAAGAGGAGAAAGACTATTATAGGGAGACATGAGGATTTTTGAACTCTGAGCCACAGAAAAGATTCACAGTGAAGGGGAACAGTGTCTGCAGTTCTTTCTAAACCAGGATCCTATGGAATTACTCCCTGGTTTGGAAAGGAACCAAGAGAGGAGGTTAGACTCTGCTTCCCAAGAACAAAGGGCTTGGAGCAATGGCGTAAATACTACCCAAGTAGCTTACCACAATGCAGGGGGGCCCAGGCTAGATGGAGGGGCCCATTTGGCCAAGCAGTCCCTAGCCTGCAATGGCAGCGGCTGCAGCAAACATCATACTTACAATGAAGATGTTTGCTGTGCCCCTTCCTACTGCCTCTCTGTTTCCGAAACACTTTACCGCAGCAGCTCAAGGCCTGGACAAGCTTCCTCCCACTGTGCAGCCAGTCTCCAGATATCCGAGGCTTCGGCTCCACATGACAAGATGTTGTTCCAGACCTCGTGCTACTGCGGTAAAATACTTTGGAAACAGAGGCAGTGGGAAGTGGTGCGGCAAACATCTTTATTGTGTATAATGTTTGCTACGCTCTGACTTTTTGTTTTTTTAGTTTTCAAGATGAGAGGAAAGGGGAAGGGAAAGGTGTTTTCTGACCTCCTTCTCCTGGCTGTTGCTGCTGCCGCTATCATGAGGGGCCCTCAGCAAATTCTGCTTGGGGGCCCCTCATTTGAACTTAAGCCACTGGCCAGGACTGAATTACAGAGTCAAGAGGCTGTAAGTGAACTGTTCTATTTGCTGTTGCTACCTGTTAACAAGTGATCTTTGTAAATTTGTAGTCAACATTGTTGGCACCCCTGCATTTTAGTTACGTTATGTACAATATCTTGAGAAATAATTGGAAATATTCCAGCTGTATGTCATCATAATATTGTAACAGTATGTTCAAAGGTATACAAAAAAAAAAGATTTCTGTGCAACTTAGATGTAATTTCTGAGTAAAAAACCCACAATATGAACTGGACAGGATTAATGGCACCCTTCACTAATATTTGGTTGCACAACCCTTGGCAGTGATGGCATCCTCCAATGTTTCTTGTAGTCATCTATAAGTTTCTTACATCTGTCTGCTGACAGTTTCTCCCACGCTTCAGCTGTGATTTGTTCCAGCTCGTGAATGTTTTCCTGATTCCTTTTACCAATGGCAGATTTCAGCTCTTTCCAAAGGTTCTCGATTGGATTGGGATCAGGACTCATTGCTAGCCATTTTAAAAGAGTCCATTTGTTCCTTTTTTTTAAACTTAATTTTTATTGCAAAGAAAACAGAAATTTTTCTTTACAGTTACAATAAAACATCATCTCCTTCCCCTCTTCCCCCCTCTGCCCTTCCTTCAGTTCCTACTTTTGAGATCCTACTTTTGTTTCCCAGTACATCATTTTGTGTCTCTGTCCAGAGCTCCTGTCTTCCCCACCATCCAGGGGCATTCCATGTTGGCCCTTGGTGGGTTCAAAATCACAAGGTTTTCCTTCTTCTCAGCAACAACTCCCCTCCCCTTCCTCATCCTTCCCCTATCCACCCCTCCCTCCGCCTCCCCCCATTGTCCTCTACCTCCTACCCTTATCAATATTTATACTAATAACAACAATAATGATAACACCAATAATAATACTACTAATAATCATAGTATCCACAACATTGATAATAATATTATTACTAATAACACTGACCATGAATCTTCTGTTTACCATTTGACCATTTGCTACAACATCCTTTGTATGCTCTCTTTTTCTTCCCGTCTTCCCTCCCCACCCTTCTCTACTAAACTAGGCCCCTTCACCCGTGTCCCCTTAAAACTTAACATACACATTGAGACAGGGCCTTCCCTGTTCAGCCTTTTGAAACTTTATAGGTTACTAAGGTCCCCCTTCCCTTCCATTTTTCCAAGCCTCATATTGAACCCAACTTGTATTTTTTCCCATCTATTGCTTGTACGGGCTGCTAGTCTGCTCTTTTCATAGTAGTGCTGGAGCTTCTGTAAAATATTCTCTTGTGTAGGGAGTTAGTCACTCCGCCATAAGCCTCCTAGAATCATCCTCGCTGCTAACACCATTTGAACTGCAAATTTCTTGATATTTTCCTCCCCTGCCTTCGCCCCTTTAAATAAGAGGATAAACTCCAGGTCACTGTCCATCTCTATGCCTGTTGTCTTTGTGCAGACCCGCTACCTCCTTCCAAATGTTCTGCAGCCTGGGGCAACTCCACCACATATGTAGGTAGTCCCCTGTCTGCCCACAGCCCTTCCAGCACTCCAAACGTCCTTCCTTGGATCATTTGCTCATTTTCTGTGGCATTAAACATACTCTCTACAGCACCTTCCAACAGTGTTCCTGTATTGCTGCAGAGCCACCCACCTTTGCCACCACTATGAATATCTTGTTCCAGGTGTTCTCATCCTAAAATACTCCCAGATCTCATTCCCATGCCTCCATAAAAGCGCCTTTTCTGCTCGGCTTACTGAGTTGTTGATATATCTGTGCTAGTTGGCCTTATATGTATTGCCCCTTGATTACCATTTTCTCGAATGGGGTAAGTCCTGCCTGCCCCACATCCGTCCTCCGCATTTCACGTAGAAAATGTATTGCTTGCATATGGACAAAGTGTCCCCCTGTACTTAATGCATATGCCTTTTGAAGGGCTCCCAAATCCTGATCCTTCCCTCCTCTGCTATTAATTGCCCCAGTATATCAAACCCCAATCTTCCCATTCCTTAAACACCATGGTGTCTCGGCCAGGTGCAAAACTCTGCATATGTCGCATGTGTTGCATATATACCCCTCCCCCTTTTGCCAGTTTATAAGGCCCCCTTCCAAATATCCCTAAGCAGGTTGACATGCGGGTGATCTTCTCTCTTTTTCCCAGGCCCTCCCCCCACTATCCAGATCTCAATTCATGGATCTCCCTTCATCACCTTTACCCTTATCTGCGCTTTCGGGTTACAGTATAGTGAACGAATCCAAGCCATAAAGATGTCCCCCACCCCCATTTTTTGTAGCACAGCAAACATAAAATCCCACTCTACCCTGTCAAACGCTTTTTCAGCATCAATCGGCATCAATACCATGGGTTCTTTCCTGTTTTAGTTTCCCAAGAAAACCCCACTAAACCTCACAATATTAGCCTTGCAGACCTAAATGACCAATAAAGGTGAAAACACTGAAACACTTCTACGGAGCCTGAAAAGGAGAACCCATATATTCAATGTGGGTAATGGGATAAGAAGCCTCAGACCGGGGGCTAACAGCTGGACCCACTGCGGCACAAGCCGCTGAAGTCAGCACGTCAGTAAATCATTCATTGCTTCAATAGTGATGCCACCAAACGGCAGGAGACTGTTATCGACTTGAGTCTCGCCCACTCTTACAAGACCTACGTTATTGTCATCATAAGCCATGTCCTGATGCAACCCGTTAAGAGTTGGTGAAACTCAAGTCGATAGCATAGTCTCTTGCGGTTCGGTTGCATCTCTAGGAGTCTGGAGTTTTATGGGATTTCGCTTTAAGTTAAGCTTTGGTGGAGGTTTTCCAATTTATTTAAATGCATTTAAAAATTGTAAAAAGTGACTACCACACCATTGAAGCTAATGAATGAAGTGATAAGGGGATTTACTGACGTGCTGACTTCAGCAGCTTGTGCCGTGGTGGGTACAGCTGTTAGCACCCGGTCTGAGGCTTCTTATCCCATTACCCACATTGAATATATGGGTTCTCCTTTTCAGGCTCTGTAGAAGTGTTTCAGTGTTTTCACCTCCATTGGTCATTTAGGTCTACAGGGCTAATATTCTGAGATTTAGTAGCCCCCTCTTTGTTGTTTATTTATTAAATAATATTCAGAAGCTTCCGGACATTGTACCTCACCTGGCGCCCTGGGATGAATCCTGTCTGGTCCGCCCCTATAGGTTTTGGGAGGAAGTGCTGCACCCGTATTGCCAGAATCTTTGCGTCTAAATTAATCACTAAAATGGGTCGGTAGGACCCACATACCATCCCATCCTTCCCAGGCTTAGGCAGGACTGTTATTCCCGTCACTGCCATGGCCTCCAGAAGCCTCACCCCCTGTACCACAGTGTTAAAAATTGCGGCCATTAATTCCACTACCTCCCCTCTAAAGATCTTATAGAATTGGGCTGTGAACCCATCCAACCCTGGGACCCATCCGCCTTCAAACTCTTTATTGCTATCAACACCTCCTCTGCTGTTACTGCTTGTCCCAGAAAAACTCACTCTTCCTCTCCTAGGACTTCCATAGGGAGATCTCGTAAGAAATTCTGTCACACTTCTTCCCCTCCTGCCACTTCTGAGGTGTACAACTTTTGAAAGAATTCCACAAAGCTCTGCTGTATCTTTTCTGTAATAAATTCCATTTCCCCTTACCCATTTTGAATCTTCAAAATGCTCTGTTGGTCCTTCTGGGCTTTCAATTTTTGGGCCAATCACCTACCCATCTTATTTTTACATATAACTATGTAGTTGCAGCTTCTAGGCCCATTTCTCCTTGTATATATCCTGCAGGGCCTCTTTAATCTTTATCTCTTTAAAAGAGCTATTTATTTATTTAACATTTCTTATATACCACCTGTCATGATATCAAGGTGGTTTGCATTGAACAAGGCATTATAACTTGAAGATAACTATTTTACAGGGAACATGGGCTATGGAGGGTTAAGTGACTTGCCCAAGACCACAAGGAGCACCTGTGGGACTAGAAATCCCAGTCCTTCTGGCCCAAGGTTGTCTGTCCTCTAGTGGGATTTGAACCCCTGACCTTCCAGCCTGAAGTACCTTGCCCCAACCACTAGGCCACTATGTCCCCCCTCCTTTTTATGTTTGTCTGACCAGTGGGCTAGCTCGGCTTGGAGATGCTCTTCCTGCTTCTTTTCTACCCTTTTCTTTTGTGCCCCAATACTAATCAGCTCGCCCCTTATAAATGCCTTATAACTGCCTCAAACCACCCCCACTCCCATCCTTGAGGTACTATTTTCCTGGAAGAATCTCTTACTTTTTTCTTTCAGTTGCTCTACTGCTCTCTTATCTCAGAGGAGCAATTCATTAAGTCTCCAAAATTGAAGACCTTTGTCCTCCTTTCGCCAACCTACTGTTACCAATACAGGAGCATGGTCCGGCCATTCAATCTATCCTTCTTCTACCTCTTGCACTTGGGGTAGAAAATTACCATCTATAAAGATCATATCAACGTGGCTATATGTGAAATGTGCAGGCGAGTAATATGTATAATCCCTTTTATTTCCCACCTTCTGTCTGCACACATCCACAAGCCCTAAAGTGGCCACTAGTCTTTATAATGCATTTCTATGCTTCCGCTTTCCTCCCCCCCCCCTCTCCCGAATAGTCTAGAGAGGGGTTCATTGTCATATTCCTCCCCCCCACCCACATCATTCCCTTCACTTTCCCAGCTTTCTCCATCTCTGAGGGGTGACTCACCAAGGCCCAGGCCGATTCCAGCCCAGCATCCACTATCACTACTTTACCCATCTTTCCTCCCCCCCTCCCCAGTTCCCTCTCCTTCCCCCTTCCATTACCTTCCCCACCTCCCAAACGTCCCTCCCCAACCCTCAATTTCCCCCATCTCTTGCACCCACTCCCATCAACATTCATACCCAACACTCATACCCACCATTCATTCTACTATGCCCCCACCTTACAGAATTCCTTTCCCTGTTTGGCATATACATTAAAACCTGAGCTTTGTATGTCTAAGATCATCTCTAGTCTCTTTTAGGAGCCATCTGGTCCCTTTGGGCACTTTCTTCGAAGTTTCTGTTCTACTGTCTCCCATTTCCTTTGCAGATCTCACCAGCTCCTTGGGGCATTCGGGTTTCCAGTATTCCTAAGCAGTTCTTTGAAGTCCATCTTCTGCATTGCCACCCTCAGATCTTTCTCTGTCATTGAACGTTTTGTAACCCCATTCTTTGTGAAGGCTACTCCTTGAGAGTATAGCCAACAATCTCTCACATTCTCTTGGAGCAGCAAAGCCATATATCCACTCATTAATCGTCTTCTAGCCAGCGTGGCAGAGGCCAAGTCCGCAAAAATAGCTACAGTATGTTCCCTCCAAGTAAATGTACCCACCTTGTGCAGCTGGGCGGCTATTCGCTCTTTTGTGCCATAGTTGTGCAGGTATACCACAATGTCTTTTGCCTGTTGATTCTTAGCCGGACCTAAAGTCCTTTGTGCCCGATCAATTATTGTATCTTCTTTTGCCCCTTCTTGTTTATTCAGCATTTTCCCAAAGATTTCTTTGGTGATTTCAACACAGTCAATAAATTCCTCTCCTTCTGGTACACTTTTGATGCGTAGGTTTTGTCTTCGTGACCTGTTTTCCAGGTCTTCTATCTTCAGGGCAAGTTCATCTCTCTCCGATTGCATCCGCTGCAGCTCTAAATGCATCTCCTCCACAGCCATCTTGGTCTCTTCTACTTGACCTCCCAGCTCTTCCACGTGTTGCCCCACCTCTGCTACTTTTGTTCTGAGGCCTATCATCATGTCCGCGACTTCTTCCTTTACTCCTGCTATATCCCGTCTTATTTCAGCAAACCAACGCTGCATTTCTGTTTGGGTAATTTGGCTTATTGCGTCTGTTCCTGCCATCTCTTCCACCTTTGAATCTGTTTCCCCATAGTCACTTTACTGTATCCGGGTGTCCCCCATCTTCCTGCTCTCCTATGTCTGCACTTTCGATTTGCGGTACTCAAACTCCTTTAAATCTGTGTTTTTTTGCTGTGTGGCCACCATACTCTGCTCTCTGCTCTGCTGCCACCCTTGCCAATGCTTATTTGGGAGGGGATAGTTGATGGGGCTTTTAATTTGCTTTTATCCCAACTTTGCAGTTCTGGTCTCTGAAGCTTCTCCCTTATGCGGCCATGTAGCCCGGTGATGTCACTTCTTCCCCCCCATTTGCTCCTTTTTAACTATTCTTTTGTACTTTTGGATGTATGTTTTGGGTCATTGTCCTGCTGAAGAACCCATGACCTTCGACCCAGACCTAGCTTTCTGACACTAGATAGCACATTTTGCTCCAAAAGACCTTGGTAGTCCTCAGACTTTATGAGTCCTTTAATACAGTACAGGCCTCCAGTTCCTGCAGTCCCACAACATTAGGGAATGTTGGCAATTGTGGCGAGGGTATTATGGGCTGGAAGCACAGATCTGCAAATATATGACCTCTACAGGCATGCACACTATTTGAGTAGGACAGGCATGAGAGGAGGGAACAATGAGGAACTGAACCCATGAACACTGCCAAGAATGGCATTGTATTAACCAGTAGGCTATACCTCCATGGTGTATATCACAGCAATGTCTGGGTACAGAAGGACTGCAGGTCACTGCACAAACTGTCTGCTCTGAGTGCCAGGATAGGGTAACCCCACCAGTACCCATGATGCAATGCACATGCTGAATAGCAGTCTACAGCTGATCACCAAATGGGGTCTGCACCTCTCCGGTACCTCAGCTTGGAAAGACGAACTGACAGTGCGTGATACTGGCACAGAGTAGCTACACATCATGTCATTGTGCAGGTTCTGTGTTCACCCTGAGGGATAGGATGGGTGCCCAGCACTAGGTCTGCAGTACATGTGGTGCTAGAGATAGGTCCTGCTGTACATCCCCATCACTACCAGTGTGTGACAGGTGTTCCTTGCAGTGCAGCTGAAGGTAATTTGGTGTCCATCTGTATCCTGCAGTCACATGTGGCCCTGTGGGACCAGACACCAGCCATATTGGTGTGTACCCTGTGTTAGGGTTTGGCTGACATGGGCAGCTGTTATCAGGGCAGAGGAGTTCCTAGAATTGCATGAGGTGTGTGTAGCAGTGCTTTTATAGGTCACAGTGGTATATACTACATACCCCAAAGGGGCCCACATCACCCTTTTTGTAGGTAAAGAACAGGTGCCCCTGCCCCAGGGAAGTAACCTCCATCCTGTTTGCATGAGACAGCCCTCCAGGGCCATACCTATGACTGGAGCAGTGGCAGACCAGCAGCAATGCTGGGATTAGGTCTGGAAAACCCCAACTGCCTCCCAGTCACCAGCAGACAGCACAGTCAGACTGTACCTTAAAGGTGTTCTGACCATGCACAGTCTAACTGCAGACAGTCTACCAGCCTGTTCACAGAGGAACTATGTGCAGCAAGCAGGCAACTCAGTGACTAGGACCCCAGCACTGGGGGACACAAATATATCACTGGAAGCAGATAGCATAGAGTGCTATGTGGGAACCTAGACCTGCCATGGTCACTGCTCGGTCAGAGTGAGTGCCCTCCCAGCATGCCATGCTGTGGCCACCCTGTCCTTGCAGGTGGTGGTCAGGCAGTACAGTGTCCCAGCCATTGCCCTACACCCTGTGAAGATGCATCCTGGCCAATCTGCCCTGTCCAGGCCATACCCAAAATACCTTGCTCCTCATTATGCACCTATTCAGGCTAACGCTGGTAACAGTGGGACATTTTGGGCCCAGTGAAGGGTGGGCAGCCACAGAACAATGGATAGACATACACACACGCTCACTCCTATTGCAGCATTGTACAAAGATAGGGGTGGTTGGCAACCCTGCCCGCCACACTGGTCCTGATCACAGTGCTGACATTGCTAAACTGTGCAGGGGGTAGTGGTAGTGCTCTGGTGATAACTTCAGCTCAATGCTGGGGCCAACAGCCTGACTCTCCATGCATCTTTGGATTGTGGAGCCTGTGTAGGTGGGTGTTTGTACCCCTGTTCGCAGCTGCTTTGGGCTTTGCACATGTTGCTGTTGTATCTGCATTGTAGGGTAAAACATAGGGACATGCTCTGCAGGAACCACAGCTGGGGCTTGAACCTGTGACCCTCTGCTTCTGGACACACTGGCTGGGTGTACTGCACCACACTGTTGCCATAGATGAACAATAGTCCCTGGGGCTACCTGTACTTTTCCTCAGCCAGACTTTGTATGTTGTACTGCACACCACGTACTGATGCAGGGCATGGCCTATGTCCACTGCAGGGAGGTGGCACTGCCCCCTCCAGCACGGGCACACCCCCCCCTGCCAAGCTGACATGGCCATTTGCTGTCAGTGCTGATAGTGCGCAGTCCCAGGCCATCCACTGTGTAGGTAGGCACCCGCCTAGGGAGCGGATCCTGGGGTGTGGGGCCATACATGGACATCCTCACATCCCCCCATTACTGCCTACCAATATTATGTCCCTTCCACATGGGGGCGGGATGGCTGGGGGGATGTAAGGTCAGTGCCCTAGCAGCTATTGACTAGGGTGAACCAGGTAGATATAGGTGGATTGTGTTTGGCCTTGGTCAGCTGCTGTCTTGCTGATTTCCGGTTTCTATGTTCCTATGTGCCACCTAGGTGCCCGCCTGGTCCACCCTGTGCCCCAGCTGCCCATGCTACATGTCCCGCCGGTGGCCCCCTATGCCCCATTTGCACCATCGCAATAGTGACCATTCATACTTTGGCACTATGGTGTTGCTGAAAATGGAGCACTGCTATCACATTTCTTGTGCTCCCTGCCTAGGCTGTACATTGCTGATACTTAAATGGTTTCTCTCTCCTGCAAATGTGCATCTAACGGCAGGTTTTCATTCGCGGTAGGATTCAGCCCTTCAGTTCAGCGCGTTAGTGTGAAAGGGGCCTCTCTCCGCCCATTGACCCCTTCTCTCCGCCCTCTCTCCACCTTCTGCGGTATTTACCGTGGCTGGGGACGTTAACGATCGTTAAGTAACGTTAACATGCGTTAACATTACATAACACGCGTTAACGTTACCGCAGTTTAGTAAACATACCCCTATGTGTGCATATGTAGTCAAAAGTCATTGCACTGGCCACTTTTTTTAGGAGATATTGGACATTAAGGGAGTGAACTGCGAGCGTGCCAATAATATTGATCACTACTGTATAACTGAGGATTTGCTATGAATGACTTTGAAGTTTTGAGTAAATTACAAAGGGTTCAGAACCACATTCTTGTCTAGACTGAGTTTCTGTTGGTGAAAGGAGGGGAGCGAAAGAGTCAGGAGGGCAATAGACCTCCCAGGATTTTCTGGTCCCATCCCAAGAACCCTTTGCAAACCCCGACATCTCCATCTCTGAGGGATGACTCATCAAGCCCCAGGCCAATTCCAGCCCAGCACCTGCTATCACTACCCTACCCATCTTTCCCTTTCCCCCCCCTAATTCCCCCTCCTTCGTCTTCCTTCTATTACCTTCCCCGCCTCCCAAAGGTCCCTCCCCAATATCATGTTTCACGCTATCTAGAGCCTTGCATCAGGGGAATCCTTACGCATGACAACCAGCCACCATAGCTTAACAAAGTATCAGCTGTCCTGGCGATGTCCCAGTTTTTATACTATTTCCTTTTTTAATTGGTCTTGTTTTATTTGATTCTTTTATGTGTCCAATATGTATACATATTAGCTTCTGGAAATTATGCACCCAGATTATCTGAGTATTACTAACCTTCTTCAAATCCAGGTTGAAAGCTCACCTCTTCGCTGCCGCTTTTGGATCTTGACTCACCTAATCTCCTTTTCCTTCCCTTGTTTTACCCCTGCTTACACCTTCTGTGTTTTGCCTTGACTAGATTGTAAACTCTGATGAGCAGAGATTGTCTCTTACATGTCTGTGCAGCGCTGCGTACAACTGGTAGCGCTATACAAATGCTCAGTAGTAGTAGTAGATTATATCCCAATCAGAGGGGGCTACCATACCAGACTTAAGTCATAAAGAAACAATGGCTGATTACAGTCAGTGTGCAATCCTTTTGAGGTCCTTGATAACAGAAAACTGTCTCAGATAAATATTTTAATCCTGACTGAAGACTCAACACAGTTTAAGACAACTATCCACAGGATCACCATGAGTTGACATTGACTCGATGACACTTAACTACAGTAACATTATGCTGAACCCACCAAGCTTTCCCTTCCTCCAGAGAAGCCGGTAACATACTCTCATGCTTACAGAGTTTTCCTTCTCATTTAAACACGTGAAACACAAATAAAAAAGAAAGACTGAAGCTTAATGACTCAAGATACTACAGCCTCTCAAATTATAAATAAGAAGTGTTGGTGCTTGCTAAATGATCTGAAACAAAGACAACATCTAGATGCAGCTCATGCTTTTATGTTGTTTATTGAGTCAGACCAGTCTATCTACATCCTAAATTAGTTCCCTTTTAGTTCACCTGCTCTATTTTCTAATTGCTCAGATATTTTTGATCATGTTAACTGCATGTACTGCTCAAATGAGATGCAAGTGATGTATGCATTTTTCTTTAAAACATATAGGTCAATTTCATCCAGACTTATTATTAAAAATAGCATAGCTACTAAAGATCTGATCAGATCAAACATTTTGCTTCATACCAATGAAATAGTTCAACTACAACTACTCTGAGTGTGCCCAATCTTGTCTGATGACAGAAGCTAAGTAGAGTTGGGCCTGGTTAATACTTGGATGGGGGAGCTAAACTGGAATATCAGGTGCCGTAGACTTACTGCGCATAAGGAAGGCCTGGCAATATACTTCTGGTTGCACTTTGTTAAGAAAACCCAGGTGCTGGTCACAACATGGACAACTATTAAGGTTACCAGATTTTTTTTTTCAGGCAAAACTGGGACACTCATACAACATGGGGGTGGGGGGGGGGGGAGAGGGGGATGAAAGTCCTCTTAGTTTCAGGATTGCCCAACATGGGGTGAGGGAGAGATTAGGAGTCATTCTCTTCTCCCACCATTCCCTGCAGACAAAGCACCGAAGAAATAGAAACAGTGTCGGATTTCCCCACTGCACTATACAATATATAAAAACTGCAAATGTAAATGTCAAAAACTGATATATTCCAATCATTAAATTGAAAATAAAATTATTTTTTCTGTCTGGAAATTTTTACCTCATCATCTTGCTTCCAGTCTCTGGTTTCTGCTTTCATCTATCTATATGTCTGTCTTTTCTTAATGCTGTTCCCAGGGAGGCCCATTCTCATCCCGACACGTCCAGCCGCATTATCCAGCCAAAACCTGGACATGCCAGAGACATCCCCGATTCTGCCGCCGCGGAGCCTGGACGTACCTGCAACAGCAGAATCAGAGACATAGCTGTCAGGCTGGGCACCCCATTCTGGTGCAGGGGATATCTACTGGCCTTCCCGTCTAACCACAGCCTGCTCCAGCTGATGTACCAGTGCAGTGGCATCCCATTGCCATGGCACCGGCACGTTCAGCAAGAGCAACCGAATGGCGAAATGCACACCGGCCCCATCACCCCGCCATCCAACTCTTGGCGGGAGCACACAAGGACGGGTTTGGGTGGTGGGGCCTCTCCAGCGGTGTCGCGATGAGGTTGGGGGGACTGCAGGCTGCGATCAACACAACCAGCACTTATTACACCCATAGGGTAGAATAGGCCGGGCGTGTAACTAGGAGTTGAGAATTGTACAGAGGCACATCCGGAACTGCCTCTGTACGTCCTGGCAGCTGGCACCACCCTTGCACTACCTGCGCTCCGCCCTGGCACCGGCCCTATAAAGTGCTCCCCGCACAAACCATCCGTACATATGGGAAGCGCTGAGGGCAGAATTGTGTTCAGGGGCTAAGCGCAGGTTGGATGTCCAGGCCGTACATCCAACCCCGCTATTCAATGATTGGAATGACCACCATGGTGTCCTGTCCATTTGTCATTTCTTTTCTCACCTTTTGTCTTCACTTCCTCCCCTACATCCTTCTCTGACATTGATCTTTCAACTTTCTTCTATTTATTTTTCTGCTTCTCAGTCCCATTCTGATTTTGTTTCCCTCAATCAATCAGTCCGCAATCCTCCTTTTTTACTGCATCTACCTCACCCCAGCCCTCCGATTTCCCATCTCTCTCGCTGCTTCCCCACCCTCTCACTAACTCCCCTTCTCCCATCTCCCTACCCCATGTCCACTCTCATCCCTTCTCTCTTCACCATATCCATTATTTCCCCTTCTTTTCCCTTCCCCACCCTCCCAATCCAGCATCTCTCCTTAATCTCCTCCCAGGCGTTCATCATTTTCCCTTCCTTACCATGCCCAGGTGTCTAATATCTCCCTTTCTCATCACTATCCACCCCCCCCCCCCCCAGGTATCCAGCATCTCCTCACCCAGGTGACCAGTATCTCTCCTCTCACTCTCTGCCTCCCCCTGGGTCCAGCATCCTCCATCTCCTCCTCATGCCCAGCATCTGCCCTGCATCTCCCTACGCCCTCCCATGTCTAGCATCTGCCCTCTTCCATGTTCATTTTCTGTCCTCCATCGCCCTGACCCCAAGGCCAAAATTGCCCTCTGCCCCCATCCCATGTCTGGCATCTGCCTCCATCTTTGTGCCTCTCCCCTGATGTCTAATACCACTTTTCCCTCTTCCCCCAACTTCCCCTTTGCTAACCGCTGCCTCTCTCAATGTCTGTCAGTGGCAGCAATTTAAAAACAAAAATGCAGTATCTGTTGTGACACTTGCGTTACTGGAAGGCCTTGACAAAGCCGCTCCTTCTGATGAATAAAGCATGCATCAGAAGGTGGCATGGCGGACAGGGCCATTCAAGAGCAAAGGATTCGCAACTACCCTGCGCTTTCAATGCTGGCAGCAAGGGGCGGCTCAAGGCAAGCTGCTGCCTGAGGTGAGAGATAAGCTGGCACCCCCCCATCACCCAAAATGGAGGGGCTTCCTCAGAGCTCTAGTCAGGGAGCAGCGAGTCTCTCTCACTAAGAACCCTGAGATGGTTACTCCAAGAAAAAAGAAAGAAACATAATCCCAAATTATAGAATTTAAAAAAAAAAAGTTGCAAAGTTGTTTATATGCAGCAAAACTTAGAGAAGTTTAATTAAGTATCTCGAGAATCTAAAATAAAACATATCGGCTCTTGACATCGTACACTGGACCAAGATGAAATGAAAATATATATTCTGCCAAAAATAAAGAGGATGCAAGGAGTTCATACACCAATGAACGAAAAAAAAAAACAGTGAGAATCACAGCACGGTTTATAATCCCAAAATAAAATTATTATAACAAATTGTATTTGGTGTTAAAACTGTGCTATAGTTCTCGTTTTTCTTTTAAACATATAGGGGTTTATTCTGTAACATGTGCCTCGCGGGATCACAATCCCGTCTACCTCAGTGCTTCTGGTTTCGACCGGATACACAGTGGGCCGGAATGTCCAAAATAGGTTTTCCTTGCCTATCCTTAAGACGCAGAGCGCTAACCAGGCAGCATCCAGAATTACTGCTACCCGGTTAACACCATTCCCCGCCTCCGCTCCGCCCGGAAACGCCCCCAACATTCCCCAATGCTAACCAGATAGCACCGGGGTACGTAGGGAACTTGATCGGGGATATTCAAAGGCACTAGCCATGTAACATAGTAACATAGTAAATGACGGCAGATAAAGACCAGTATGGTCCATCTAGTCTGCCCAGTAAGATGGCAGGAGTAAGATGGCAGGAGTAGGTGCACCCCTCCCCATGTCTTTGTCCAGGGTAGGTGCCTTTGAAAATCCCCGATTAAGGCATTTACACGGTTAACATGGGCGATCGCTGGCCCTGGACATACAGGGCCGGCAACATGTACGGGGAAGTTATTCCACCTCCGAGCTTTTAAATGCTGGGGCACAGATGGGGCAGGGGGGGCTGGAGGATATTCCCTACAGCCTGACCCTGGCCTTATGAGGCCAGATCAGGGGTCAGGCTGCGGGGAATTAGCTTTAAATTCCGGCGGCCGGCATCGCGGCTCTTCAATGGAGCAGTGGTGCCATGGCAACATGATGCCATGGCGCCACGGCTCCATTGAAGAACCTTGACTGAGTTAGCTGAGGTCAGTCCTGCACGTGCAGGCCAGACTGAATTGTAGTCCCGGCCTGCATGTGCAGGACTGTTCGCGATTCTGATCCCGCAGGGCTAGACATGCCCTGCGGGATCAGAATCGAGATCCACTCTGTACGTCCAGTTCAGACCGGACGTACAGAGGGGATCTACATCTGGGACGGAATCGGGCCCTAAGAGCATAACTTTGCAGTTGTCCATATTAAATTTCATCTGCCATTAGAACGTCCAGTCTTCCAATTTATCAAGCTCCTCTTGCAACTTTTCACAATCCTCTTGTGTTTTAACAACTTTAAATAATTTTGTGTTGTCTGCAGATTTGATAACCTCATTTGTTATTCCCATTTCAGATCATTTATGAATATGTCAAAAGGCAGCGAGCCCAGCACAGATCCTTGGGGTACACCACTATTCACCTTTCTCCACTGAGAATATTGGCCTTTTAGCCCTACCCTCTGCCTTCTATCTTTTAACCAGTTCCTGATCCACAGCAATACACTGCCTCCTATCCCATGACTTTTTAATTTCACCAAGAGTCTCTGATGAGGGACCTTGTCAAAAGCTTTCTGAAAATCTAGATACACCATAGACACCCCTGTATTGTGCAAAATATAAAAACTGAGCATGTAAATTCCAAAGCGGACATATTCCAAGTACTAAATTGAAAATGAAAATACAATTTCTTTTTCTACCTTTGTTGTCTGCTCCTGGTTTCTGTGTTTTTGCTTTCCTCTGTCTTCCATTAACTTGCTTTTGCTTTCTAGAGTCTTCAGTCTATCTTCTACTTCTATCTTCTTTACTTCTTTCAATCTCTTACTACTTTTTTCCCTTCAACTTTCTTCCATGTACTTTTCTATCAACTGAGTGCCATTCCTTCTTACTATCCCGGCCTCAATTTCCCTCTTTTTACTGCATCTATCTACCACTTTTCAACCCTTAACACAGTCTTCCCATTCACTATCTCTCTCTCCTTCCCCAGCCTTTAAGTAATTCCCCCATTTCTCTCTGTCCCTTCAATATACAGCATCTTTCTCCTTCTCTCCTCCCTGTTCAGTGTCTCCCCCATCCAGTGGCTCCCTCTCTTTTCTGACCTCTTCCCCCCTTGACTAGTTCAGTATCTCTTCTCTCCCTCTCTCTCTCTCCATAATCCCACCTCTATCTCCTCATTTTCTTCCCTTATTCCTGCCATGCCCAGCAGCCCTCTCTGTCTTCCTATGACCCCACTTCCATGTCTAAAATCCCCCATCTCCCTATGATCCTTCTATGTCCAATATCCCCATTTCCTTCTGGCCCCCTCTTGTTAGTCAGCATCCTCCCATCTCCCGATACCTCCCTCCATCACTTGTGGCCAGCTTCCCTCTTACATCTGACCCTATATCTAGCATCTCCCCACCCCACCACACCCCAATGGCCCATTGCGTCCTTTATGCAGGAGGATCTGGATAAATTGGAAGACTGGGCATCCAAATGGCAGATGAAATTTAATGTGGACAAATGCAAAGTTATGCACCTAGGAAAGAACAACCCACACTATAGTTACACGATGCAAGGCTCCACATTAGAAACCACCACCCAGGAAAAGGACTTAGGAGTCATCGTGGATAACATGTTAAAACCCTCCGCCCAGTGTGCAGCGGCAGCCAAGAAAGCAAATAGAATGCTAGGTATCATAAAGAAAGGGATGGAGAATAAAACAAAGGATATTATAATGCCTCTGTATCGCTCCATGGTACGACCGCACCTTGAATATTGTGTGCAATTCTGGTCGCCGTATCTTAAAAAGGACATAGCGTTATTAGAAAAAGTACAGAGAAGAGCCACCAAATTGGTGAAGGGGATGGAAGGCTACTCCTATGAAGAGAGGCTAAAAAGGTTAGGGCTCTTTAACCTGGAAAAGAGACGGCTGAGGGGAGATATGATAGAGGTCTATAAATTAATGAATGGAGTGGAACGGATAAACGTGGATCAATTGTTTACGCTATCAGAATATAGAAAGACTAGGGGACATGTAATGAAACTACAGGGTAAACTATTTAAGACAAATAAGAGAAAATATTTTTTCACTCAACGTGTAATCAAACTCTGGAATCTGTTACCGGAGGATGTAGTAAGGGCTGTTAGTATAGCTGGGTTTAAAAAAGGTTTGGACAAGTTCCTGGAGGAAAGGTCCATAAACCACTATTAAAAAGGGACCCAGGATATCAATGCTTGACTCAGTACAAGCATTGTGGAACCTGTGTCTTTTGGGGATATTGCTAGGTACGTAGGACCTAGATTGGCCACTGTTGGAAACAGGATACTGGGCTTGATGGACCTCGGTCTGACCCAGTATGGCATGTCTTATGTTCTTATGTTCTTATGCCCCCCTTCCCCTAGCTACCACCATCACTGCTTCTCCTGATTGGCGGCAGGAAACCAAATCCTAAGTACGGGGTCTTTCAGAGACTCACACACTTCTGAAGCCCTGCAGATCCTGCCTCCCTCTGATGTGAAAAGTATATGTCAGAGGAGACCAGGATCAACAGGACCTTGGAAGAGCTGAAGTCTCTAAAAAAGCCCATATTTAGGATTTAGCTTCTTGATGCCAACATCGGGAGAAGCGGTGGGAAGAAGCTAAATCCTAAGGAGTTCTTTCAGAGACTTGTGTGCTTCTTACGCCCTGCTGGTACTGCTTCCCTCTGAAGCATACTTTTCGTGTCGGAGGGAGGTCATATCTGTGTGGCCTTTGAGATGCGCAAGTGTCTGAGAGACCCTACACTTAGGATTTAGCTTCATGCTGCTGCTGCCCCCACAGACCTCAGGAGACGTGTTGGTGGCAGCAGCAGGGGTGATTGCTGAGGAGGGAGGGTGGGGGGCAGTGCCGCCTCAGACTTGTCCCGGCACCTCTATCCCCACTACTGGAATCGGGGACAGGAGACTGCCAAAGGAGTAGGAGTCAGGGATAGAGCCCTGAAATCGGGGACAATCCCCAAAAATCAGGAAGATCTGGTAACCCTAACAACTATCCATAGGGCTGCTGGGAGTGAACACTGATTCTACAGCTCTTAACATCAATGACAATCTTAGGTTCGCATCTTGATTGCCCATTAATGTTGAGAACTCTAGTGGCTCTGTCAGTTAAGAGGTGTGTGAGGAATTTTACAAGGCTGGGAGAGTTATGCAGGAGCTGTGAGGTAAAGGTAGGTGGAAGTCCTGCCAGAAGAGGAGAGATTTATGATCTTACAAATAGTGAAACTGAGGACAGAATCTAACCTTTGGCTGGCTAAACCACTGTACCAAAAGCGTCTTGTCTTCAGCTGGCTAAGTCATGGCATGACAATGGTTTGAATTAGGAATCTGGGGCTGCAGGAGATCTCATGAGGAAAAGCTACAAACAGACGCTCTTCTGATTTGCTTTAGTACATGAAGTATCGTGGGTCTCTGCACTAAATCAATGGAGAGGACAGGTTGTGATCAGATGCACTAACTGTGCCCTAATCACTACAGTGGCCCCCTACAACCTTGATCAGGTCCCCACATCAGTTAATATTGTTGGTGCCACAGATGCAGAGAACCCCCCCGTGGACAGTTCCCACTTTCTTTAATAAAGATCTGCCACACCGACAATTATCTAGGGAGGCGTTCACGGCCACGATCAGCCCCACAGCAGCATCAGCTGCAGTTAATGCCACCTCTTGAAGCGGCGTTATCCGCAGCTGCGAAGAAGCCAGATTTGGCAGCCATCATGCAACAAAGTTTCACTTGACGGCTGTCGCCAATCGGCACAGCTACTCTCCACCCTGATCCCGCCTCCCCCCTCCCCAGGTCCACCGCGTGAAATGCAGTTATTGTAGAAAAATGCCTGCGGTATCTGCATTTCTACAGCGTAGCTGTTACCACTGGGCAGTATTTCCGCATTAGCTCCACGGTAGCCGCAGCTAACGCAGTTTAGTAAAAGTGCCCCTAAACAGTTTTGTACTGAATACTCTTGTTTCATGTTTCCATTTGTTATTCGATTTTGATACTATTTTAGTAAACCTTTTCCTTGATTTGGAACAAAACCCAGACTGGAGTATTATTTTAGAAATGCAGAGTAAAAGGACTGAGAGATCCATGAAACCAAAGACCCCCTCCCCCCCAGCAATAGCTGGACCTTTCCCAAAAACCCTATTGCCCCTAGTTGTGTGCTAAAGCAAGCAGTGAGCTGCGGCCCTGAAGTGTTTGCCTCCGGCCCTCTTTATGGTAGGGACCCTGAATGGAGTGCAGCAAACTTGGCGGATTACACTACTTTTATGCTTGGTGGCACCAAAGGGCCTGTTCTTTTCATTCTGTTCTTCAAAAATATCTATTTCCAAATCAATGTCATTTTTAACTATCATGGTGTTATCTAGGCAGTTGACGTCCCTAAAAGTGTGAGCACTAATTCTTTGGTCAGGTTAAGCTTCTGTTACACAACATTTTCTCACTGGCCTTGTTTGGAATTTCAGAAACACCGGCATAGGAATGAGAAGATGTCAAAATTAGGTAATGAAGCTTTTGATAAGTGAGGCTATTCTAGAACAGTTTAACTTTAATGAGACGGTGCTTTGAAAGGCAGCGAAGGCAATGATCAAATGCACCCTTATTAGTCTGGTAGCTGCAGAATTAAATGCAGCATTCACTTCTTAGGGATAGCAAAGACAAATCACAGATGAGAGCAATAGTCAGAGGGACAGCCAGCACCTAAAGAGATCCCTATAAAATATACTGCTGTCTTTCTATGTATTTTCCACCAGTTTAGCCATATAAATTGGACTGCTGGGCACGTGGCCCTAAGAATGTAAGAACTAACGTACTGGGTCAGACCAGAGGTCCACGCCTAGTATCCTGCTTCTGAAAGTGGCCAATCCATGTCACAAGTATCTGACAGAATTGCAAAATGTTGCTAGATTCCATGCTACTTACCCCCAGGGATAAACAGTGGCTTTCCCCTGGTCTACCTTAGTAATGGTCTATTGACTTTTTCTCCAGGAACTTGTCCAAACATTTTTAAAATCCAGCTAGATTAATTGTATTTTCCATATCGCTTAACTGTGCACTAAGGGGACTATTCTGAGACACAAATAGCGGGGATGGATGTCCTGTTGGGACGTCCAACCCAGCTATTCGTGCCGGCTGCATGCCTCGACTAACTTCCCTGGCAGTTGTGCGGGGAAGTTAGTTGGGGGTGGGAAAGAGGCGGCCCGGGGGTGGAGAGTGGGCGGTCGCCGGCCCTGGACATACAGGGCCGATTCTAATGTCGACCCTGTATGTTCAGGGCTGGTGAAATGGCCAGGGAAGTTATTCCACCTCCAAAGTGGAAAAACTCCCCTGGTCGTGTTTTTTTAAGTTACCCGGGGCGCAGAAGGGGCTGGGTGGGGGAAGAGTTTTCCCTGCAGCCTGATGCTGGCCTTAGGATGCCAAATTGGGGATCAGGTTGCAGGAAATTAACTCTGTTAGCAGGCGGCTGGCATCGTGGCTTTTAAGTGGAGTCGCGGTGCCATGGCAACAGGATGCCATGGCAACGCGGCTCCATTCAAAAGCCCTGGCTGAGTTAGCTGAACTGTGGCTGTACATGCAGGCCGGGACTGAATCGCAGTCCCGGCCTGCACATACATGCCTGTTCATGATTCTGATCCCATGGGGCTAGATGTGCCTCATGGGATCAGAATCGCGATATACTTTGTACGTCCGGATCAGCACGGACATACATAGGAGATGGACATTTATTTATTTATTTATTTACATTCTCTTATATACCGCGCTATTCTGCATCAGTGCGGTTTACATTGAACAATAGCGGACATGGGGGACAGAATCAGACCCTAAGTGAAAACAAATATTTTCTCCTATTTGTTTTGAATGTACCACTTTGTACCTTCATGGTATGCCCACTAGTCTTTGTACTTTTTGAAAGAGGAAACTATCAGTTCACATTTACCCATTCCACTCAACTCAGGATTTTATAGACCTCAATCCTATCTCTCTTCGGCTGTCTCTTCTCCAAGCTGAAGAGCCAAAACCCTTTTAGCCTTTCCTCACAGGAGAATCATTTCATGCCCTTTATCATTTTGGTCACCCTTCTCTGTACCATTTCTAAGTCCGCTCTATCTTTTTTGAGATGCTGTCGGTGCTGTGTGGGTAGGTGGTTGCCTAGGGAGCGAGGTCTGGGGCAGGGGGCATACATGAGCATCCTCACATCCCCCCCATCACCTCCTACCAATAGTCTGTTCTTTCCGCTTGGGGGAGGGTTGGCTAGGGGGATGTCAGGTCAGTGCCCTGGCAACTGTTAGCTCGGGTGGACCAGGTAGATGTAGGTGGATTGTGTTTGGACTTTGTCAGCTGCTGCCATGATGATTTCCTGTTTCTATGTTCCTATGTGCCACCTAGGTGCCTGCCTAGTCCACCCTTTGCCCCTGCTGCCCCTGCAACATGTCCCGCCTGCAGCCTCCTATGCCCCACATGCACCATCGCCATAGTGGCCTTTCATACTTGGGCACTATGCTGGTGCTGGACATGGAGCACTACTATCACGGTTCTTGGGCTCCCTGTCTATGCTGTACATTGCTGACACTGAAATGGTTTATCTCTCCTGCAAATGTGCATCTAACGGCAGGTTTTCATTCGCGGTAGGATTCATCCCTTCAGTTCAGCGTGTTAGTGTGCAGGGAGCCTCTCCTCACCCATTGACCCCTTTCCCCCCCCCCCCCGCCCTCTCTCCACCCTCTGCGGTGTTTACCGTGGCCAGGGACGTTAACGATCGTTAAGTAACATTAATGCGCATTAATGTTACATACCGCGCGTTAACGTTACATAATGCGCGGTCTGTAATGTTACCGCAGTTTAGTAAACATACCCCTTTGTGTACTGTCTTTATAAGTTTCCATGTTTTCTTTTTAATCTTGCTGAGATATATTCTACCCTGCCTCTAATCATGCAGGCTCCATTTAAAATGGTATGATTTTTATGAATACTTGAAACTAGCCATAAATTCTGGTAATGGTCCCTCTCTCTCGGTTTTTCCTTCTAACATTTATAGCTTCATTGTTCAATTGGTGCAGGAGATCAATTCTTGCTTGATGACTTTGCCTGCTATAGTAGCCGACCTTGGGAAAGAGACACGTGCTACAGAAGCTGGACACTTGGAGGCACATTTCACAAAGGGACGTCCAAGTGCAATCTGGGACGTAAAAGCCAGAACGTCTGGAAAAAAAGCAGGCACGTGCAAGTTCAGGCATTATTTCGGAAACATGAACGTGCCCGATATGGATGGCTATCAAACGCAGTGCGGCCGATGTTCAAATCCCAGTGTGGGCCTCTGTGATCTAAAGTTAGTCACTTAATTGGTCATCTTCTCTACACTCTCTGGATGTTTTAAGGTGAAAACATGCACTTTCCTGATGCCTTTTTGTGCCTGGAGCAGGTACAAACATGGACAGGCCTGGAGACGTCTCTGACATTTCAGAGATTGAACGGGGACATGTAAGTTCATTACTCCTCCCCAGACATGCCTCTGCCACACCCCCTTGCCTATTTCAACGTCCCTGCATAGAGATGTCTGTGAACGTAATTTGGAATGGCTCCGGAGATGTCTTTGTGACTTGGGGATATGTTTACTAAACCGCAGTAAAGTCACTGGCGATAAGAGTAGCATTAAGGTGCCTGAAGCCATATAAGGCAGTGGGCGGGTAGGGGGCATACCGGCATTAGGGTTTCTTGGGTCATTTAACGTGAGTTAACAGGACCAAGTGCGGTAAGGTGACAAGACGTCCTAAGGAGAGACAAGGCATCTTAGGATGTGACAAGGTGTCCATCCACCACTATTGATGGACTGTATCATGACAGCAAGTGGTTCGGTTAAGTACTTCTTCAATTAAAAAAAAATTATATAGCAGCTTGAAATGTTACTGCTTTCTTGATTAAAAAGGACGCAAAACTTCAGTTGAAAGTTCTTGCCTGAGGTTCTTAGTCCAACAAAAAAATATTGTTTATGGGAATTGGTTTGTTTTTTTGTGGTATGGAACCTGTATTTTTGTGGATTCCTTAACAGGAGACAAGGCACCTCAAGGCACCTTTATCTTTATCTTTATTTGGGCACTTGATAAACCGCCCAGGCCGGAGCATCAGGGCGGTGTACAATAACAAAACGACAGCTACTGGAAAAAAAAGAGAGAAAGGAACGCCAAAAACAATAGGACAGAGAGGGACAGCAAGACAGATAGAAGACAGAGGAGCCCTGTGGAGAGACAGACAGGAGGGGAAAGGGAGAGGGAGGAGCAACATGTGGGGATCAAGGGGGATGGGGGGTACGACTAGGGGATGAGGCACCATCAAAGGGGAGGAAGATCAAAGGCCTGACAGAAGAGATGTGTCTTTAGGAGGGCTTTGAAATGAGTATAGGACAGTTCGGTGCGAAGTGGGAGAGGAAGAGAGTTCCAGAGAGCGGGACTTAGGAAAAAGAAGGCGGAATGACGGGTGGACTCCAGGTGGGCCTGTGTAGGAGAGGGGAGGAAAAGACGATTACCGAAGGATGAACGAAGAAGACGGGGGGAAGGCTGAAAATGAATAATGTTGGCTAGATACTGGGGGGTATCAGCGTGGAGAGCCCTGTGGGTGAGGATTAATAGTTTGAAAACAAATCGGAACTTGACGGGGAGCCAGTGCAAGGTGAAAAGACAGGGGGACACGTGAGAGCGAATAGGAGATAGGGAGACAAGACGGGCGGCGGCATTTTGAACGAGTTGGAGACGACGAAGTTGAGAAGAAGGAAGGCCAGCATAGATAACATTACAATAATCGAGACGAGAGATGACCAAGGATAGAACGAGAGTGACAACTGAAGACGGGGGAAGAATGGAACGAACAGCTTTGACACGACGTAGGTGGAAAAAAGAGGAAGAACAACAGAGGAGATATGTGCTTGAAAGGAAAGGGACGGGTCCAAGGTAACGCCCAAGTAGCAGAGGGAAGGTACCAGGGGGATAGAATGGGGGCCCATGACAGGTAGCAACTGGGGGGGGGCGGAAGACCAAAGGAAACCCAGAGTGCGGAGGATTTGGCAGGATTCGCATGCAGAAAATTAGACTCGAACCAAGAGGCGATAGAAGAAAGACAGAGGTTGAGCGGGCCAAGGTCTGGGGCAGAGGGAGAAGTGTGATGGACCAGAAGGATGTCATCGGCGTATATATAGAAGGAGAGAGCAGACTGTTGGATGAGCAGGGCCAAAGGGGCAAGAAAGGCATTGAAAAGTAGGGGAGCAAGAACAGAGCCCTGAGGAACGCCACAGATGGAGGGGGAAGGGGGAGAGGCTGAAGTGCCTGAGTGGACTGAAAAAGTACGACAGGATAGAAAAGAACGGAACCATTGAAGGACAGTGCCGTGGACACCAAAGTTGGACAGACGAGACAGAAGAGTGCGGTGATCGACCACATCGAATGCAGAGGATAGATCCAGGGAAACCACGAGGGAGATATCACCACGATCGTGAGAACAGTGGAGGTCAGAGAGCAAGGCTGTGAGGACGGTTTCGGTACTGTGACCGGTGCGGAAGCCAGATTGACGGGGGTGAAGGGCGTGGGTGGAATCTACTTAAGATGTGGTAAGGTGCCCTAACAGGAGACAAGGTGCTCTAAGGTGGAAAGAATGCACCTTAAAGCAGGACCATGGCTGTAAGCCAAACACTGGACAGAGCATCAAGGAATGCCAATGTAAAAGTGATGGAAGGAGTGACAGGTGGGAGCTGATGGACCTACCATATCGGTGGGCACCCTATGCGGCAGCCAGGAAAGCGGACGAGCATGTGAGAGGCAGCTGTACCGATGCACAGGGTGGTGCCAATGTAACATGCTGCAATGACAGTGTATGGCATAGGATGGGGAAGACGTGTCCCCCAGCGGAGGCAGAAGCGGCAGGATGTTTGCAGCGACAGAAGGACAGAGTAGTAGTGGTGTCGTACAGATCAGATACAGGAGAGGCGAGCACAAAGAGCCGCAATGCAGAAAAGGGTACCAGTGCAGAACATGGGGTAGCAGCCTGCACAAGACGACAGGACTGTACATAGCCGAAAGAAGCAGATCGATGGGCCAAAGAATGGATGGCAGCTGAGGAGAGGGTGCTGTGGGCTAGCAGCACAGATCTGCAAAGCCCCAGTTTGTTCAATGTAAACCGCAGTGATGCAGAATAGCGCGGTATATAAGAAAATGTAAATAAATAAATAAATAAAATAAATAACTGTTACAGGCATGAAAATTATCTGAGTAGCACAGTCACAAAAGGCACAGGTAGGAATCAAACTTCTGACCTCTACCTATAGAAATCTTGAACTTACCAGTAGGCTAAATCTCCACACCAAACTGCACAATAATGTCAGGATACAAAAAGACTGCAGGTCACTGCCTAAAATGTCTGCAAATAAGAAAACCAATAATACTTTAAAATAAGAAAGAACATTTTATTCAAAGTTGTTAAATTGCACGAGACTTGTGAATAAATTGCAAGAGGACCTAGAGAAATTGGAAGACTGGATGTCCAAATAGCAGATGCAATTTAATGTTGAGAAGTGCAAAGTTATGCACTTATAGGCTCATTCCATCCTGGTCGTAAAGCCCCTCTGTATGTCCAGTTTTAACCGGATGTACAGAGGGGGTTGTGATTCTGATCCCGTGCAGCATGTCTAGTCCTACGCGACCAGAATCGCAAATAGCCCTGTACGTGCAGGCTGGGACTGCAATTCAGCCCAGTCTGCACGCACAGGGAAAGCCCAACTAACTCAGTCAGAGCTTTACAAGGGAGCCGCGGCACCATGGCGTCCGGTTGCCATGGCACCGTGGCTCCATTGTAAAGCTGCTATCCTGGCTGCCAGCTGAACAAAGGTTTTCCCCGCAGCCTAACCCTTGATCTGGCCTCCTAAGGCCAGGGTCGGGTTGCGGGGAATGTCCTCGGACCCTCCCTGCCCCATCTGCGTCTCGGGCCCGCTGGAAAATAGACACCCAGGGAAGTTATTCTACCTCTGAAGTACAATAACATCCCCGCACAAGTTGCCGGCCCTGGACGTAGAGGGCCGACATTAGAATCGGCCCTGAATGTCCAGGGCCGGCGATCGCTCACCACCCGCCCTAACTCCGCCCCCGATCTGCCCCGTCCCCACCTCCCGTTTAACCTCCCTGTACAACCGGCGTCCCGTTGGGACGTCCATCCCCGCTATTCATGGGACAGAATCGGGCCCTTAGGGAAGAACAACCCAAAACTATGGTTACATGATGCAAGGTTCCACATTAGGAATCACAACCTAGGAAAAAGATCTATATTTGAAACTCTCTGCTCAGTGTAGAGTGGTGGCCAAGAAAGCAAACAAAATGCTAGGAATCATAAGGAAAGGAATGGAGAATAAAATGAAGGATATTATTATGCCTCTGTATCATGCCATGGTGTGACCACACTTGAATATTGTGTGCAGTTCAGATTGCCATATCTAAAAAAAGGATATAGTGCAATTAGAAAAAGGTACAGAGAAGGGTGACCAAAATAATAAAGGATATGGAAGGCTATTCCTACAAGGAAAGGCGTAAAAGGTTAGGGCTCATCAGCTTGGAAAAAAGATGGCTGAGGGGAGATATGATAAAGGTCTATAAAATAACAAATGGAGTGGAATGGGTAAATGTAAATTGATTTGTTTACTTCTTCAAAAAGTAGAAAGCCTGGGGGATATTCAATGAAGCTACAATGTAACACATTTAAGACTAATAGGAGAAAATATTTTTTTGCTCAATGCGTAATCAAACTCTGGAATTCGTTGCCAGAGGATGTCGTAAAAGCTACTGGTGTAACTGGGTTTAAAAGAGATTTGAACAAGTTCCTGGAGGAAAAGTCCATCGACCATTATTAAAGTGGACTGGAGAAATTGACTGCTTATCCCTGGGATTAACAGCATGGAATCTTTTTCTGCCATCATGTTTCTATGGGGCATAGGATGAAGGTGAAAGGGTTAGGCTCAGAGTAATGTGCAGAAATATTTCTTTACGGAAAGAGTGGTAGTAAATACCAGGACAGTATCTGAAATCAAGAAAGCATGGGAACAACACAAATCTCTAAAGGAAAAAAAGGGACTATAGTGCACTAGTTGGAATGGAAGAGCAGACTGGATAGGCCATAGGATCTTTTTCTGCCGTCATGTTTCTATGTCTACCTGTTGGGAACCTGACAGGTACTTGTGACCTGGATTGGCCACTGCTGGACTTGATGGACCTTTGGTCTGCTTCAGTATGGCATTTCTCATATTCTAAACTTGAAGCAGAAAGAGTGGTTGAATTTTTCTTAATTGATATATGTATAGTAACAAGTTTTGATAACACTTGAAGTCTGAGCATTAAACGTAGGCCACTCTCAAAACATACTCCTACGGTACATACTTGGTCCGTAGGAGTCAAATACAAGCTGCTGCATTCCAACAGCAGCCAAGAGTAAGAACACGACTGTTGATGAACTCAAAAGATCTTGTTGGGGATTTAGGAATAATGTATTACAGTGTATCAGTTTAGCAAAAGCACTCGGAGAAGATGCCAATTTTTACAATGGAATTTCTCATGAGTCTCTCAATGGGATATACAACTGTATATCATCTGCAAACATTTGAAAATGAATGGCATATATTTATTTAATAATTCTTCTAAAGGCCTCATGTTGAATATGATTTGAAAAGGCGTACAGACAATAAAGCTCCCTGAGAGATGCTGAATGGAAAAAAACGAGGTGTGGAAGATTAAGTACCTAATATAACAAATTGAGATCTGCCTTCCAAAAATGTGTATCCAGTGTCTTATACGTGGCCTCTTAATCCGAAGACCAAGAAATGTTCCAGGAGGAGGTGATGGTCAATGGTGTTAAATGATGCACTTAAGTTTAGAAATGCAGATTACAAGGACTGTTTAGCAGAGGTAAGCATATAAGCAATTCTGATGGACAGGATCTAAAGCATAAAAAGTAGTAGTAGTAGGAGGAGGAGTACATAAGATGTAGTATGTATGAGTAGTTTGGAACGATGGGCTTGAAAATTATTCTTTATCAAGCCTGTGGCTGCATTTCCTGGTATTTCAGGATCTTCTGCCTTTCCACACGATTCACAGAGCAGAAAGACATAATAAAGTAGCGAACCTCATCCATTGGAAACTCTGTAAACACTGTGCCCGAAAAGCACTGGGATCATGATCTAAGAGAATTAAGAGAATGAGGAGGTTATGGTCACCTGAGATACTCCCATTCCGACCGATAAAAAGCTGAATGCGAGGAAGCCAGATATAGAGGTTAAGGAGAAAACCACCATAATGGCATTCTCTTAATTCTCTTAGATCATGATCCCAGTGCTTTTCGGGCACAGTGATATTGTAGTGCTTACAGAGTTTCCAATGGATGAGGTTCGTTACTTTATGGATGTCTTTCTGTATAGAAATTTTCTGCCATCAGAACTTCGCAGCCAGCTATGAGGTGAGTCACCAATTCCAGGTCTTCCTTACAGAATCAACATATATCTGTTGCCAGTTTTTTCAATGCTCGCTATAAACCATCTCGTCCGTAAGCCACTTTCCTGGGCTGCAACTATCAACCTCTTATACTTTGGTTTTTGTTCACCCCTCCTTAAACAATTCATGTATCCATTCTTAATCGACAAAGGGTTCTAGAGTAACACTCTGAATCTCCCTCTGTATTTGTGCATCTGCTACTTGTTTTCCCTTGTTTGTTGATCTAAATCCTTAAAGAGATTTTTCTCTTGTTTTGCAAATTCCGTTCCTGCTTTCCCTGTGCATGCTTGTGGATTTTCACTCATTCCTTCTAGTCATCAGAATGCTTGTCCAAGTTTGATGATGGAGACAGATTCTGGACACTTAGAGGCATGTTTACTAAACTGCGGTAACGTGGCAGCGGCTACGCTAAGGTGCGTTATGTAACGTTAAGGCACCTTACATTCTGTAACGTTAAGGCGCCTTAACATTACATAATGCGCCTTAATGTTCCCGGCTGCGGTAAGTCCAGAAAAGGGTGGAGAGAGGGCGAAGAGAAGGGGTCAATGGGCGGGGAGTGGGCGGGGAGAGGCCCTTCTACACTAACGTAGAGAAATTAGGGCTGAATCCTAACGCAACTGAAAACCTGGCGTTAGCATATATTTGCAAGAGAGAGACACCAGTTCTGTGTCAGCAATGTACAGCATAGCCAGGGAGCCCCAGAAAGGTGATAGTAGTGCTCCATTTGCAGCAACAGCATAGTGCCCTGGTATGAAAGGCTACTATGGTGATGGTGCAAATGGGGCATGGGGCTGAAGGCGGAACATGCAGTGGGGGCTACTGGGGCACAGGGTGGACTAGGCGGTTGCTGAGGTGGCACATAGGAACGCAGAAAATGGAAACCAGCAAGACAGCAACTGATCAGGGTCAGACATGCCCATGAGTCTGTGGCCCACGGTGTCCCATCCAGGAGACATTACCCAGCAGGCACCCCAAGGGGCACATAACATTGACAGGCGGTGCCTGGGGAAGCGTGGATATCTATGTAGGCACCCCTACCCCAGAACCCACACCTTAGGCAGCCGCCTATCTGCCCCCTGGATGGCCTGGGATGGTGCACCACCGGCACCGACAGCATATGGTCATGGCGGCATGGCAGAGGGGGTGGGTGATTGTGCTGGAGAGAGCAGTGGCACCCATCTGCAGTGGACCTAGGCCATGCCCTGTATCAGTACATGGTGTGCAGGGCATCAGAAGAGGTCTGGCAGAGGAACATAAGGGTAGCCCCAGGGACCACTATGCTGCTGTGGCAACAGTGTGGTGCAGTACACTCAGCCAGCATGTCCAAGAGCAGAGGGTCAAAGGTTCAGGTCCCATCTGTGGATCCTGCAGAGCATCTCCCTATAGTTTTAGCGCACAATGCAGCCACAACAACAACGGGCACACCCCAACACAGTGGTGCACAGGGGTACGGACACCCACTCACAAGGGCTCCACTATCCACAGCTTCATGGAGTGCCAGGCTGTTGGCCCCAGCACAGAACTGCAGTTATCACCACAGCACTACTACTACCCCCTACACAGATTAGCAATGTCGGCACTGTGATCAGGACCAGTGCAGCGGGTAGGGTTGTCAACCACCTCAATCTCTGCACAATGTTGAGATAGGTGTGGGAGTGTGCGTATGTCTCTCCATTGTTTGTCTGCCAACACCTCACTGAGCCCACATTGCTCACACTGCTTCCAGCATTAGCCTGCAAATGTGCATAATGAGGAGCAAGGTATTGTGCGTATGACCCAGACAGGGCGGATTGGCCAGGATGCATCTTCACAGGGTGGAGGGCAATGACTGGGACACTGTAGTGCTTGACCACCACCTGCATGGACAGGGTGGCCACAGCATGTCATGCTAGGGGGGGGGGGGGTCTCGCTCACTCTGACCGAGCAGTGACCATGGCATGTCTATGTTCCCACATAGTGCCACACATTATTTGTTTCCAGTGATACCACATGTGTTCCTGGTTTTGGGGACCAATCACGGAGATACCTGCTTGGTGTCTGTGCATCCCACCTCTGGGTGCACAGGGTTCCCCTGTCAGCATGCACTATGGACTAGTTAGTGGGCTGTCTGCAGTTTACCTGTGCATGGTGGGAACACCTTGTAGGATGCTGCAGGTGCAGTCTGATTGTCCTATCTGTTGATGAATGGCAGACAGTGGCATGGGGCAGTTGAGCCTACCCCAAGCATCACTGCTGGTCTGCAATGGTCACAGGTATGGCACTGGCCCAGCAGCCCTGGAGGGTTGTCATCTTCCAGCAGGACTGTGGTTGCTGGTACTGCAGCCATTCTGCAGGGTGCAAGAACCTGTCCCATCACACCCTCATCTACAAGAAGGGTGATTGAGGCCACTTGGGGTATATAGCACATACCACTTAGACTCATAGTGGCAGTGCTGCATAGCCTTCATGCAAGTCTAGAGACCCCACTGCCCCTGATAACAGGTATGCACTAATCTAGGTGGTGTCCAGTCCCATAGGGCCACATGTACTTTCAGTTGCACTGCTGGGAACACCTGTCACACACTAGCAGTGCTGGAGCTATGCAGCAGGACCTAAATCTAGCACCACATCTACTGTAGACCTAGTGCTGGGCGCCCATCCTATCCCTCAGGGTGAACACGGAACCTACACAATGGCATGGTCTGTAGCTACTCTGTGCTAGTATCACGCACTGTCAGTCCGTCTTACCACGCTGCAGTACTGGAGAGGTTCAGACCCCATTTGGTGGTCAGGTGTAGGCCGCTGTTCTGCATGTGCAATGCATCATGGGTGCTGGTGGGGTTACCCTATCCTGGCACACAGAGCAGACGGTTTGTGCAGTGACCTGCAGTCCTTCTGTACCCAGCCATTGCTGTGCAACAGGCCATAGAGGTATAGCCTACTGGTTAGTACACTGATGTTCTAAATGGAGGTCATGGGTTCAAGTCCTTGTTGTTCCCTCCTGTCCAAGGCAGATAATTTGCTTGCCTGTGACAGTCATATCTTTGCAGATCCGTGCTGCCAGCCCATAGTACCCTCACCACAGTTGCCAGCAATCCTTATAAGGCGTTATAAAGCTCCTAATTAGGCACGTTATTAGGCACAGTATAAGGCACATTAAGGCACGTGCCTTGTACTGTGCCTGAAAAGGTGCCTCATAACGTGCCTTATAACGCGCGTTACCTGACATGGCTTGCCATAATGAATCCTCGCCCACTCCTTTATATGGGAATCTGTACCTTTACCACGGAACCTAACACGAATGACATTACTGCAGTTTAGTAAACATGCCCCTTACTCTCATATTTCAGCACTTCTTGCTTATTTGGATCTGAGGATGCACTTAAGTAGGCCTAGAGGCCTATGATGGTAGCTCTGTATGTATAATCAATCTCGATGAGCCCTAGGCCTCCTATAGCTCTAGGGATGTACAGTCTTAGCATACACTGATCCTTGTAAATCACTTCATGGGCCTGGAGGAGTTTTTGTGTTTGCACATCTAGCTTTTCAAGATCTTTAAGAGACCAGTCCACAACCCCAAAGCTGTATGAAAGTACAGGAATTGCCAGCTGATTGATGGCTTGTATCTTATTCTGTGATGTTAAAGCACTTTTCAATAATGATTTTAATCTTCTGTAATATTCTTTACTGATCTTTTCTCTCAGTAATTTCTGCTTGAGTATCATTCCTTCTACTCTGAGATCCTTATATACGCCTTCCTGTTCAAGGTCCTTGATGTCACAGCCTTCAACCAGGGAGATATTTTCTGTTTTGCTCAATTTTCCTCTAAAAACGTTTAGGCCAAAGGTCATCCTGAGGTCATCAGAAAAGCTTTTCACCACACGGAGTTGCTCTGCTAATTGTTGGTCACTGGAACTATAGAGCTTCAGATCGTCTACAAATAATAAATGAGATGTTGTTTTTAGGTTGTTACCTTCTTTAGGATTCATGCTAAAATCATATCCCAAAGAGTTGATGATGGTACTCATTGGATTAAGTGCCACACAAAACAGAAGGGGCGACAGGGAATCCCCCTGAAATAGTCCTCAATTGATCCTAATGTTAGGGAATGATATACCTACCATCTTCATATTTCAAAGAGAGTGGTTTGCCACATTGTCATGGTGAACGTAATGCACTCTATCAAACCAGGATTTGTTTTATACATTTCAAGGCAATTTATTATCCATGCGTGTGGGACGCTGTTAAAAGCTTTCTTATAATCAATCCATGCTATAATGAGATTTCTGCTTTTCTTAGCACTGGCCACGATGGCCTTATTCAACATTAGCTGGTCTTTGGTGCCATATGATCCTCTCTTGTTGCCCTTTTGCTCTATTGCCATGATGTTATTGGACTCGATATGATCATATATTCTGTCTGCATCTACTGCAGTGAACAGCTTATAGATTGTAGGTAGACAACTTGTAGCAGCAAAGCGCAGACAAACCAATGATACCAGGAGTCTGTTCAAAAGGTCCAAATCATTTATTTGTGCACAAGTCTCGAACCAATCAATTTCAAAATGGCTGAGCAAAGTTTTCAAGCATTACAACAACTTTTATAGACTTCTGTTCCATTCTAGGTATAGAAAAACATTTCATTGGTCCCGGTAACCTCCCGTACCTCCCGTACCTCTTCTATTGGTCCCGGTACTGATAAGTTTATCCAGTTATGTCCCTCCAGTGGGCATGACACCTGCATACCCCCCTTCTAGTCCCAATTACAATGGTCAGTTCATCAACTTGTTACTTTCACACTCTCAAGGTTATAGAACCAATTTGTACGTGCAGAGGAGCTGGGCTCTGCAACTCATCTGTCAGCACTCCTAATTATTTCTTTGCAGATGTACTTTTTCTTATCAGTAACTTTTAAACATGTATTTTCTGTATTTTTCCATCTTTCAATACTGCAGTTCTGCTTACCTAAGCTAATTCAATACTTCTACTGAGTTCTATCTTACAATAGCAGCATATTGGGGGATGTGCAATCCTATATGCCTCTCCACAGGCCTCATTTACAGGTCAAGCTAGCCATGCTGGCCTGCTTATGTTCGGACACTGTGGGTCACAGGCCTGCACCTGCCACATTCCCCCCTTTGATTATTCTCACCCTATTACTTAATAAGGTGTGAGAATTAAATCACTTTCTGAAGAATCACATCCTGGCTAAAGGATTTCTACCAGGACTGGCTGTATATAAAGCCATGATTTTTGTTGCGGTCTTCCGCTCTACTGTACTATCAATAGTGTTATGAATGGAACGCATACAACATGGGATTAAACATGGTAATAAGAAGATAACAGCAACAAGGATTAGTACCAATACGATGAAAGTCTTAAATCCTCCCACCCATGAAAAGAGGTTAGCAAACCAATTAGGAAATTTCAATGAGTGCCACGTCTGTACTGGCACATAAGCATGTCTTTGCATATCTTTAGCAATTTCTTCAACTACTTGACCTTTATCATCTATTTTCAAACAGCAATTGGTTAAGTTCAGTTTACCACATACTCCTCCTTCAGCTGCTAACAAATAATCAAGTGCTAAGCGGTTCTTTCTGATATATCGCAGTGCGCATCTGTGTACTTTGTCTAGCTAAAAGCGTAAGAGCATGACTAGTTTTGTTAGTTATTATTTCAACTACTGCTTGTAAGCGAATAATACGATTAATCATATAAATTGGGGTACGATAACCATACATACCATCATCATTCCAAGTGGCGGGTCCATAATATTCAATGATTCTTTCTGGTGGCCAATCATCACCTTGCCATTTCTCCCACTTGCCTATCTGTAAGGCCTCTCTCTTCTGTCTTAGTGCTCTTTTGTGTCGGTGGGTAGTGTATACTGGGTATCCTAATTGTTCTCCATGTTCAGTGTTTAAAAGAAAGAAAGAAGGTCTGATGGTTCCTAAGACACATGCTCCTCCCCAGTGTGGTGGGAGTTGTGCATATGCTCGGTTTCCACAGATCCAATATAGGCCAGATGGGGCTTGCCAGGCTTGGACTTTGGCAAGGTTAGTCCATAGACCTGCAAGTTCAGGAAATCTGGCTAATGGGTTAGGAGGTTCAGGATGTTTGAGTCCTGACCACCATGCTATCTTCTTGGTCGTGGCATTATAGTACTTCTGGCTAAGACAGACCAGCTGTCCTACCTTTTGGGTGAACTGGGGTCCAGTTCTGGCATAGCAAAGACGTCCAACGATTGAGTGCGCTAACACCCATTCACTGGTAGTCTTGTGTAATTCAGTCTGATTGTAAATCATGGAATAATTCAATTCTTGGGCTTCCCATGGCCACTGATCTCCCATTTGGGTTCCGCCACAGAAATAACAATCTGTGATCTTAAGACTAGATACTACTGCTCCGGCTAATTCTAGAAATAAATTCTGTGAGGGGTGAGGGATCTCAAACTTATTTACATGCATGGCTTCATAAAAAGTATTATGAATATGATATTTAGATGACTTGTGGGCTTGGGTATTCAATCTGATATACACAATGGTCCCTGGATCTATTGCTCCTCCAGCAATACGTAAACCAAACTTATATCCTTGTTTCCATGCATGGGGATTGTGTATACGTAAGTGTAAGGGGTTGCAAGCATCTTTCTGACATTTATCATTTGTGGTTGGCTTGGTTAAAGTAGCCATTCGTTTATCTATTTTCTCATTTATTTATTTATTTATTTATTTAACAATTCTTTTATACCGCGCTATTACAATCAGTGCGGTGTACAATGAACAAGAACATACTACAATGCATACAAGTAACATTGAGTTTTACATCAGTTATACCAGTGTTCCAGGTAGCATAAAAAACACATCCCCAATACGGGCAGTAGTAGTCTGCTGCTGGGGCAGTACTATAGCCTGGTTCCTTTTTACCTGTGCACTTTCTCCATCCTGTGGCACCTTCTGGACACATATACTTATGGTCATTTCGATACGCTTTCTCCCATGTACCACAGGTGGAATAACTATCTCTATTAATAGCATTGCATGCATCAAAATTCAAAACAGCAGGTTTAGTAATGTCCTTAAGTGGTGGCGTTGCAGCTAATATAGGTCCATCTGCATCCTTCCATCTTATTTCCATCGTGTAATAGGATGGATTCTGATGCGGATTATAGCATGTTTTAATTTTTCCATGAGTGCAAACATTTAGTTCAGTGGTGTTATAGATACACCGAGTTACTGGTCCCTTGCAGGTATAGTAAGAATGATAAAGCAAAGTCTGAGTTACTTTCAGTCCAATTCTAGTAGAAGTAATGCAGGCAGTGCATGGAGGTAAAGCATGAGTCTGTTCAAAACCTCCAAAGAAGGCAACCAAAGCAAAGCAAAAGTAAAGATGCATGTCGATGTTGATTGGAGTTCTTCTGAATCCTCAGCTTGCTGATCTTGATCACGACGGTCTTTTATTCTTCGTCCCGTTTGCTAATGAAGCAATTTAACGGTTGCTGAGTGTTGATTGAAGATCCTCAGGTTGTCCAGTACACATTGACCAACTTTTTAGCAATTTCAGTTGGCCTGTGAAGTCTGGCTTAGTCAATGTAGTCTCAAAGTAGTGTGTCAAATCACACACAAATTGGGTTCGTTGAAACAAAGCTGTTGCTGCATGGAAAACAGCAATCCTCTTCGAAAGACTTGGCTGCTGCAAAGCACTTGTGATGAAGTGTCTAAGCTGCTGGTTGCCGTCTCAAAGTAACTCGCAAGGGTGCATCAAGATGCTGTTCTGCTGTCCACTGCTCAGGTTCAGGATCGGCGGCGGGCTTGACTCTGCTGTGGTGGATCCAGGCGTCGATCTCGGCTACCTTTACTGCAGTTGGGGTAGACAGGATGACGGTGTACGGTCCCTTCCAATGGGGTTCCAACGGTGTCTTCTTCCAATCTTTGATCCACACCGAAGTACCAGGCTGGTAGGGATGCAAGGGTTCCGTCAAGTTGATAGGCAACTGGTCTTGGATCCACGTATGGAGAGTCTGCAGAACAAAACTAAGAGCTAGAAGTTCTTGTCTGGTTATTTCCGAACCAATTTGGGCTAGACTTCCTTTGATTCCCTGCACTATTGGTGGGGGTTTACCATACAAAACTTCAAAAGGGGAAAATCCTGTTGACTTTACAGGAGCTGAGCATATTCTGAATAAAGCTATGGGGAGCACTTGGGGCCACTTCAATTGTGTCTCCTGACAAAGCTTAGACATTTGGGCTTTCAAGGTACGATTCATTCGCTCAACTTTCCCTGAACTCTGGGGTCTGTATGCAGTGTGGAGTTTCCATTGTATCTGCAAAGCTTTTGCTAACTGCTGAGTAACTTGGGAGACAAATGAGGGTCCATTGTCTGACCCTATTACTGCTGGAATTCCGAATCTGGGGACAATCTCTCTCATTAAGACTTTGGTAACTTCTCGGGCTTTCTCAGTTCTGGTTGGGAATGCTTCTACCCACCCAGAGAAAGTACAAACTAATACTAATAGGTAATGGTACCCATTGGCTTTTGGCATTTCGGTGAAATCAACTTGGAGGTTGTGCATGGGGGTCACACCTCTTGACTGAACTCGGGGTGCTGTAATAAGGCCTTGCTTGGCATTATTCTTGGCACAAGTTTGACATTGTCGTGCTACTGAGGCTGATATGGTTGTCATCAGAGGGATGTAGAAATGTGGTCTGAGTGCTTTTTCCATGGCACTTTTTCCATAGTGGGTAGCTTCGTGGAAAGCTTTGACAAAGGCTGGTCCTAACAGTTCAGGGATTACTATTCGTCCAGGAGGTTGACTGCCCTCTTCTGGAGGCAGCTCAATCCATCCATCTTTCAGTACTCCATTTTCTCTGTCACAATAGTAATCCAATTCTTTGGTGGTATATCGTGGGGTCCATAGATTCAAAGGTACTGGAAACAATGCTGCTTGCATTGGCATAGCTTGTGGGGCAATTTGTCCTGTCATAGCTGCTTGTCGTGCTGAGGCATCTGCAAATCTATTCCCTCGGGCAACTTCTCCTTTTCCTGCTTGATGTCCTCTGCAATGCATGACAGCTACACGTGTTGGGGCCCATACTGCATCAAGTAACATCAATATTTCGGGACCATATTTGACTGATTTTCCTCCAGATGTGATGAGTCCTCTTTCTTTATAGAGAGCTCCATGGGCATGCAGGGTAGTGAAGGCATATTTGGAATCTGTATATACATTCAGTATAAGTTTTTCTCCTAACAACAATGCTCTGGTAAGTGCTATCAATTCGGCTTTCTGGGCTGATGTGCCTGAGGCTAGGGCTGATGATTCAACTACTTCATGTTGAGTGACGACTGCATATCCGGCACAGCGTCGTCCATCAAGGATGAGACTGCTCCCATCAACATAATAGGTTTGGTCAGGATTGTCTATGGGCACATCTGTCAAGTCGGGTCGGCTGGAGAACACAGTCTCCATGACTTCGATACAGTCATGTTCTGGGAGTTCTTCACTGATGGGTATCAAGGTGGCTGGATTCAGGGCATGGCTCACTTCAAGTTGTATCTGTGGGTTTTCACATAACATGCTCTGGTACTTCAACATTCGGGAATTGGTGAGCCAATAATTTGCTTTCTGTTCCATAAGGGCAAGGACTGCATGTGGCACAGTGACTCGTATGCTCTGTCCTAGTGTGAGTTTGTCTGCTTCACTCACTAGTAGCGCTGTAGCTGCAACTGCTCTCAAGCAAGGTGGCCATCCTTTGGCCACAGGGTCCAATTGTTTCGATAGGTAGGCTACAGGTCGTTCCCAATTTCCCAATTTCTGAGTCAACATGCCTAAGGCATTTCCCTGTGCTTCATGTACAAACAAGTGGAAAGGTTTGTGGACATCTGGTAGTCCAAGTGCTGGTGATGACATCAATTCTTCTTTTAACTTTTGGAAGGCTGTATCCTGCTCAAGTCCCCACTCCAGTGGCGACTTTTCTTCTCCTTTTGTGACTTCATACAATGTTTTGGCAATTTGGGCAAAGTTGGGTATCCAAATTCGGCAATATCCTGCCGCTCCCAGAAAGGCTCTGACTTGCTTTCTGGTTGTTGGAGTTGGAATTCTACATACTGCTTCTTTTCTTTCTCTGCCTAATCTTCTGCTTCCTTGGGTGATACGAAAACCCAAGTATTTCACTTCTTTTTGGCATAGCTGTGCTTTGGCTCTGGAAACTTTGTATCCAGCTTCCTCTAGTAACTGCAAGAGATCTTTGGTGGCTAGTATACATTCACTTTCTGATACGGCAGCTATCAACAGATCATCCACGTATTGGAGAAGCACTCTCTTCCCCGGGGCTACTGGATAGCTTGAAAGGTCTTGATTCAGTGCGGCACTAAAGATGGTGGGCGAATTCTTGAATCCTTGGGGTAATCTTGTCCAGGTAAGTTGGCCCCCTCTTCCAGAGATGGGGTCCTGCCATTCGAATGCAAACAATATTTGGCTTACAGGGGCTAATCTTATGCAAAAGAATGCGTCTTTTAAATCCAGTACAGTGAAATGGGTAGCTTCAGCAGGTATCAGTCCTAGGAGGGTGTAAGGATTGGGTACGACTGGATGTATGGTCTCAGCTGCATCATTTACTCTTCTCAAATCTTGCACTGGGCGATAATCATCTGTCCCAGGCTTCTTTACTGGCAAAAGTGGAGTGTTCCATGGGGATTGGCATACTTTTAGTAGGCCATACTCAAGCAATCTTTGTAGGTGGCGATGAATGCCTTCAATTGCGGCTCTTGGGAGAGGGTACTGTTTGACGTGCACTGGTGTAGCACTAGGCTTGAGGGTTACAATCACTGGAGCTATATGTTTGGCTAGGCCTGGGGGGCTGCCTTCTGCCCATACTCCAGGTGGTGCATCAATACTTTTCAAAGTTTGTTCAAAATAGGTATCTTGTATCGAATCATCAATGTAGTATCTCCATTCTTCTTCTCGGGGAACTGTCAGCAGCATCACTCCTGCTGGTTTGGTTTGGGGATTTACTGTCATTTGCATTTCTCCTTGCTCAGAGAAAGATATTTGTGCTTGAAGCTTGGCTAACATATCTCGTCCCAGTAGTGGCACTGGACATTCGGGCATGTAAAGGAATTGATGAGTTACTTGCTGTCCTCCCAGACTGCATATTCGGTTTTGAAGAAAGGACTTTGTGGCTTTGGCACCAGTTGCTCCTATAATGGTGACTGCTTTTGTAGTGAATGGGGCTATCTTTTTGTCTATTACTGAATGTTGTGCTCCAGTATCAACCATAAAGTCCATAATTTGGTCTCCTATTTGTATTCCGACCATAGGCTCCTGGAGACCTAAAGCAAACTTGGAGCCCGGTCTATCCTAATCCACGTCATTCTCATCATGGGCTGGTGTGGCCAATGCTTGAATGGCTCCTCCTCTCTCTCGCTGGAATTGTTCTCGATTGGCTCCTCCTCGGCTTCGGGGATAGCTTCGTCTTTCTTCTCGCCACTGATGGCTGCTGTCGTCATCATGCTGGGCGTCTTCGAGTTGCGGGCACGTATCTCTCCAATGTCCTTCCTCTCTGCAATAGGCGCATTGGTTCACGCCTAGTCTCTGGGTCCGGCCTCCGCCTTGACCCCGCCCTCTTCCTCTGCTCCTTCGACTAGGGACACCTCCCCTTTTCTGTTCCACTATGGCCGCAGCCAAAAAATCAGCTTTCTTCTTCATCTTTCTATCACATTCTCTCTGTCTTTCAGTATCACGATTCACATACACTTTATGAGCGACTTCCAGTAACTGTGTTGCATTCATGCCCGCAAACCCTTCTAACTTCTGTAATTTGCGTCTAATGTCTGGTTGAGACTGGTTTACAAAAGCAGAATTCACCATACATAAACTTCCTGGTGCCTCGGGATCATAGGGAGTATACATTCTGTATGCTTCAGTTAATCTTTCATAAAAATCTGCTGGGCTCTCATCTATCCCTTGGATAACTCCTGCAACTTTGGAAAGGTTCATAGCTTTCTGGCCCCCCCTTTTCAGGCCTTGTAAAAAGCCTTGGCGAAAACGGGCTAGGGCTGTGGATCCTTCATCTGTATTTGGATCCCATTGGGGGTCTTCATTCGGGAATTCTCTCTGAGCTGCTTCCCGACGGTCTATTATATTCTGCCCCTGTGCCGGAGCTACAGGGTTCTCTGCCATCCATTCAATAGCTGCTTTTCTAATTCTTGCTCGCTCTTCTGTCGTGAATAGGGTGGTCAGGAGCTGACGGCAATCTGGCCAAGTGGGTTGGTGAGTTTCCATAATACTAGTTACTAATTCTGTCAGCTCCTGGGGCTTACTAGTATAGGAGGCGTAATGCGACCTCCAATTTAATAAATCAGTTGTAGAGAAAGGGATATATACATAAGTTAGGGGTCCCGCTACCACTTCATCATTATCATTCTTTACGGGCACTCCCGGGACTTGCCGTAAGGGAAACAGTTTGGCTGCCATGGGTGTCTTTTGGGATCTAAGGGTTATTGTTGTTGCCTTTGCAGGAGTCACTTTCCTTTTCTCAACAGGTTTTGCTTTGGGTTTCTCTCTCTCTGGCGTGCTAGTGCTAACGCTGGCTTTCTCAAGTATTTGTACACTTTCCTCCTCATCTGGGGGATTCTCTCTTTCTCCTTCTTCGGTCTCCACTTCTGACTCGCTTTTTAGGTCCTCTTCTTCTTTTCCCGCTAATTCTTCCTCTTTCTCTCCTCCGGGAGGGGGATCAGGGGTTGGGTCCCGCCTCGGCTCTGGCCGTCTCTGGGGTTCTGGGGCAGGACGCCGGGCTACTCTTACTGGACCTGGGGTTCGGGGCTGCCTGAGAGTTATTTCTGGGGAATCAGGATCTGCCAGGATGGGCTTCTTTCTGGCTTTCTTATCCTGCTCTTTCATTCTAGGCTGTTCCGTTTTCTGTTTAGAATCTGTTTTAGCTAACATTATTCTGCACTGTTCCTCATAACAGCGCTGCGCCCAGGGGGGCGGATCTTCACAAATACTTAACCAGGAATCTATATAGGGGTACTGATCGGGGTGCGCTATCCGCACTCTACGGTGTATTGACTGAATAATCTCTACTTTGAACGTTCCCTCTCGGGGCCAGATGGGGTCTAGATCGGGCCACTCCCTAGTACACAAAATCTGCAAACGGGCTGCTGTCATTTTAATACCATAATCTCCTGAATATCCCTCTTTAAAATGTGCGATCATACATTCTAATGGAGTGTTTCTAGTAGACCCCGCCCCTCCCATTTCGATGTGTGCGCGCAACAACAGACAGAAGGGAAAAGGAGGGCGGACCGTGGGTAAGGGGTCCACACGGTCCTGGAAACGTATAGGGAATACAAATAACAAGACAAGACGACAATCGCTTCCCCCTTTTCGCGACCTGAACGCGGTCGCCCGGTCAGGAAATGCGCTACTCAGGGGTCCGCATTCACTTGGTCCGTGCTGCCAGACCTCTCATTCACACTTCGTTCACACAATCATGCTAGCAACGTATCCCAGAATGCATTCGTTTCTATCTGTTCTGACTAGTCTTTTCCAATTTCCCAATTACAAAAAGGATGGGGGTTTCACCCGGCGAATTCCCATGCGGGGTTACTCGGCCCTTCCTTGAGAGGTGATCATGCTCTCTTACCAATTCCCAATATCTCGAGATTACAAATTCCAAAGTTCCAAGTTCCAATGGCAGTACTGCTCTTTCTATTTCTGTCTAGACCCAAAATCAAAACTATACTCACCGGATCCGGTCCTCAAACTTCCCAAGCAGGCGCATGAGTTGGACCTCGGACTCCCCTCACTCGGGTTCGAGGCGTTGACTCCAGCCGGGCTCGTCACCCGCCGAGGTCCGACCAGCTCCCTCCGATACAAGGGACCGGTGGCGCCAGGGAGCAGCCCTCGTCGGAAGGGCGCGATCCCGGCAGGACCAAGCCTATAGAGGCGGAAAGTCGTGGTATATTGCCCTATATACACTTTGATTCCACAACTTCCCGGCCAACGCACCAAGGAATATGTAGCAGCAAAGCGCAGACAAACCAATGATACCAGGAGTCTGTTCAAAAGGTCCAAATCATTTATTTGTGCACAAGTCTCGAACCAATCAATTTCAAAATGGCTGAGCAAAGTTTTCAAGCATTACAACAACTTTTATAGACTTCTGTTCCATTCTAGGTATAGAAAAACATTTCATTGGTCCCGGTAACCTCCCGTACCTCCCGTACCTCTTCTATTGGTCCCGGTACTGATAAGTTTATCCAGTTATGTCCCTCCAGTGGGCATGACACCTGCATACCCCCCTTCTAGTCCCAATTACAATGGTCAGTTCATCAACTTGTTACTTTCACACTCTCAAGGTTATAGAACCAATTTGTACGTGCAGAGGAGCTGGGCTCTGCAACTCATCTGTCAGCACTCCCAATTATTTCTTTGCAGATGTACTTTTTCTTATCAGTAACTTTTAAACATGTATTTTCTGTATTTTTCCATCTTTCAATACTGCAGTTCTGTTTACCTAAGCTAATTCAATACTTCTACTGAGTTCTATCTTACAATAGCAGCATATTGGGGGATGTGCAATCCTATATGCCTCTCCACAGGCCTCATTTACAGGTCAAGCTAGCCATGCTGGCCTGCTTATGTTCGGACACTGTGGGTCACAGGCCTGCACCTGCCACAAACTTATTGGTCTATAATTGTTGTACTGGGGTCTCCTTTTGGAAGGCAAAATGTCCTTCCTGTAGTAGCCATTGTGGTGTTCAGTCTGGCTGTGTAAACAACTGATTTTTGCAAGTCACCAGGACTTGGTGGAGTGATGTTAATTGTTTGAGCTAAAAGTTGGTTACTCCATCTGGACCAGGACTCTTCCAGTTTGGGGGCTCATTTTATCCTGCTTACCAGCTCGTTTGTTGTCACTGCAGGCCATTCCATTGGTGTGATGTCTGCTTTTTCTAAATGCTCCTGTATGCAGGGTAACCATTCTGCTTCTTGACTGTGCTTTATAGAGTCCTATTATAGTTTTCTCCAGAAGCTTTCTGTTTCGACTTTGGTTGGTGGTGGTGCTTTTATTATCTTAATGCTTGTCCCAGTCCCCTGTAAAATTGTTCTGTGTTCTCTTTAAATAACTTATTTTGATATCTTTCTTTTTGGTTTTCTTCATTTCTTCTCAGTTTTTGCGCTTCTGCTGCTACTTTCAATTTATTGTTGGAACATATAAATTTCAGGTCTTCTGTTCATGCAGCATGCTTCAGCTTGATGGCTTGGATCTTCCTTAATATCTTTGATGATTTTAATCCTTTCAGATACCCGTCTATCAAGGATACCTCCGCATGCAATGATTTATTTTTCCCTCGATGTGCTTCTTCCAAGGAGGAGCTGTTATTGTTTTCTTTTTCTTCTGGCCCTGCACTTTAGCTGGAATTATTCTTGCAGTAATAATTTTAGCAGCACACTACCGTATTTGTTTTATTTTAATGATGTCAATACTGTAAATGGTCCCTTTATACTGGATATGGCCTTTATAATCATACTTTTAACCTTAGGTGTTAAATTTAACTTGGGTAATCTTTCCCTTGCCTGGAACCCAGCATATGCATATTTTTCCATGTGAACTAGGAGTTCGATCTTGAATTCCTCCACCTCTGGGTCTTTCTCCTCCCTTTCTTCCTCCACTTCAATTGATTGGTTGACCTGTCCTGTGGTTAGCTCACTCTCCTGCAGTTCCAGATCTGCAAGCTCCATCTCCCCCTCAACTGCTCTTTCTGTTTCCGCGTATTCCTGGTACTCTCACCCAGGTCTCTTCCTCCTCCACTCTGTATTTCTCTTCCCACAGAAGCCCTTAGTTGCTTCAAGATGTTATCATCCACATACTTCTTTGCTTTGATCTGTGAAATTAAAGATCTTAAATGTGCATCTGTTGCTTTTTGCAGTTTCTCTTGTGGCAATTTTCCTCTTTCTTCCAGCTTTTGGCGAATTCTCTTTGTCTACCCTCTTGATTTAAATATAGGGTTGTAGCATAAAATTAGCGGTACATTATCTCCTCCTTATCTGCAGAAGTCCACTTAACTGTAGTTAATCCTCTTAACTTTTTAATTAATTTCTGTGGTTTATCTCTTGCCATAGTGGGTCTGCAAACATGCTCACCACGGCCTTTCTCTGTGGCAAGGATGCTATCTACATCAGCAGGGCTTGCACTATTACAACCAACATCATTAGCCCTAGTGCATAAGCTATGGGTGGACACCATTATATCCTGGGCGACATGCGACCTGTATGTATTTTTCTTTTTCGTTCCTACCATACTTCAATCGTAGTGTCACCTTGCTGGATTCAGTATAGATCTGTGCTGTGTGTGTGTGTGCAGGTTTACTATCTCGGTGTGTGTAGCAGGTCACAGGGGACTGCACGCCCTGCACATGTGGCTGCTTCTGGCATACATGTCACACTGGTGCACAGTGGACACATGTGTGTGAGTGTTGTTTCCCGTTGGGGGAACAGTGGAGGGACGGGCATCTTGGCCTCACACATGCCTTGTCCTTTGGGCAGCAGCTGTATCCTGCGGCACTGTGCCTGTTGAGCAGCTACAGTACTGCATTTCATGTGCATTACGTACTACATGTGCGCAGCTGTAGGCAGGCTCTAGGTGTGGTGTACCATAGTCTCATTATGTGCCGGGCATGTTGTTTCATGTGCTTGCAGTCACCCATTGCAGGCAGGAAACTACAGTCTCTTTGATTCTTGGCTTTGCTGTGCAGGTTGGTGTGGAGGGGTAGCCTAATGGTTAGAGCCCTAACACCATCAGTTCCCCCTTGTTCTCTTTGTGGCTGTGGGATACACAATTCATCTTGATGCCAGAAACAGTTCAGGGTCTGCTCTGACTGGCAAACACACAGTTGTATGCTTTCTTATGTGTTCCAATAGCACAGTAGGTCTCTACACATGCTATTTGCAATCATGCCCTTCTGAGAGCATGCCTTTATTAGCTCTGCTGCAGGCCGTTGCAGAGGGTCAGACATGTTCACCCTGCAGATGCATGGCACCCATATGGAGGTGTAGCCTAATGATTCATGCACTGGCTTCAGAACCAAGTGACCAAGGTTCAATTCCCACTAGCATTCCTTGTGTGACTGGTGGGAACATTTTACAGAGGATTTTTATGTATATAAAATCCTTCAAAGCAGGGCTTCTACTCCTTGTGACCTTGGACAAGTCACTTAACCCTCCGTTGTCTCCGAATAATCCAAGTTATCAATGTCCCTGTTTTTAATGTACATTTCCATGGTTATGCTACAATGTGAACCGTTTTGACTGGAATGATGACGCAGTCTGCACAAAACCAGTTATGTAAATACAAGTATAATATACTGTACATAGCAAACATGAGTTGACCACTTCGTCATCACTGTGACTGTACAGCTTTGGCTCCATCACATCTATGCATTACATGCTGCCACTTCCTACCCCTGGGATGCCCACCTGCAGGGACAATCATACTCCTTTCATTGCTCTATATGATCAGCGTGAGCAACTCCTCTCCAGCTGTCGTTTTGCACATTTGTCTGGAGAGTTGTATGTAGTTTGGGAGGCTGTGCGGCTTCCCCGTGGCACAGGCACACTTTTTTCAGACACACTACAACTGCATTGGTGATGTCACAGCAGGTACGTCAGTGCAGCAAGCCCACGCCACACTCTCATTTACCGCCTTCCTTCCTTCCGCACATCCCTCTGCCTCTGCCGGCTATGTGCAGTCATGTACTCTCCTGTCAGCTGCTACACCATGGACCACACAGGTACCTTTTTCCTCATTTCGATGTATCACCCAAGCCTCTCCTGTGACTGATCTGCATGTCGCCACTCCTGATCCGTCATCCTTTTGAAGCACACATCATGGTGTTTGTGACACCACTGGAGGACACGTCTTCACCACTCTATGCCACACACTGACATTTATTTATTTATTTAAAACTTTCTTATATACCGCCTCTTCCAGCGATCAAAGGCGGTTTACATATAACAAGTGTAACCAGAACAGGACATTATTGCATTCTATGTGGGCACCCCTCAATGACTCAGTACAGCTGCTTCTCACATGCTCAACCCACTTACTGGCTGCCAGGTAGGGTGCCCAAGGATCTGCCAGGTCCATCAGCTCCCACTTGTGCTTCCATCCATCACATTTACATCCATCACCTTACATTTCCCTGGGGCTCCCTTATCCAGCATTAAGCTGACTGCCGTTTTCAGCCGTTCAGGTGCACGCTTGACACCTTAACACCTAATGTCCTGTTAGTGCATGCTAGATGGGCTCTTGTGCCTTTACCACCAGAACACCTACTGGCCGTCCCTAGCCTTTATTGCTCGTAGACACCCTTAACGCTGCTGTTATTGTTCGAAATACCCTGCTCCCCTAACACTCTTTAGCAAACATACCCCTTAGTCTCATTGTATTATCTTTCAAAGTCAGCAGAATGTTTAGGTATTGCAGTTTTCAAGCTACCCCTCCCTTCTCTCCTCCAGGTCAAAGACACCACACATACACACACCCACACCGAGTAGCTAGAAAGAATTCCATGAACCATGCTCCGCATGCTTTCCCCACTCAAACCCCAAAAATGAACAACATATCGTTTGTGTCTTTTATGCCATTTCAGCACGCCTTAAAGCATTTCAGCACATGCCATATGCCAAATTAAATCAAAAGCAGGCACTGTGAAAATGCAATACATGCAACAATGAAACAGACATGGAAAGCGAAACAATATAAACGCCATAAAACTGAAAGAAAATCACATGACACAAAAAGGAATGTTTTTCCATGTACAGCCCTAGCAAATACAAATGTCAGTAACAGCGGAGCGGAGGAGACAATAACAGAACAGGATCAATTGTCCCCTTCAGTTTGCACAGATGTTACCATCTCTACTGCTTTCGCTGAGGATATCTGCCATCTGTCAGCTCTATAAGCTTGTCTCTCCTCAGGGGATTGTTCTTTATCCAAGCCAGTTGTGTTGTCTCCCTTCTTCGGTCTTTTTTTGTCATTCTGTGTCGATGAGCATACCCATTTCCTCTCTACGATGACATTTTCAAATGCCAGACATGCAATGCACTGTCTTAGAGAAAACGAATTAGAAAACGTGCACCAGAGCTCAAGCTAATTCCAAGGCACAGTGAGAAACACAACTCAAATGAAGAGTGTAGCACTTCACGGTATGTAAAACAATGGATGTCAGATGTAGAACACTAAGGGCATGTTTACTAAAGCGCGTTAGATGTCAACGCGGCGATAACGATAACATGGGAAAAGTACACCGTGGTAACAAATGCAGATAGCGTAGGGAATTTTCTGTGCTACGTATCTGCGTACTGCGCAGTCACAGTATGCGTACGCAGGGCAGGGTGGAGTGTGGGAATGCCTGCAACCAGCAGTGATCACAACCGTCGGCAGTGTGCGGTAACCGCATGTTTTGCCAATGGGCGGCATTAGCTGCATCCGCTGCGCTGTGGCTACATGCTCTCTGTATTTTCAACATTGTATCGGCCAGGGAAATGCGGCGCATGCTCCTGACATAACACATGGCTGCTGCAGCTAATTCAACGCTGTTTGCGCTAACACGCCACATTATCTGCAACTGCCTAACACCCTTTCGTAAACTGGCCCCTAAGAATCTCACTTACGAAATCAAGTTTTCTTAGTATGTACTGCTTTTCCATGTTTGCAAATTTGATAGGCAGACAATAGCACACAACAGTTAGCAATGAAAAACATTGGCAAAACAATATAATGACATCTAACTGAAGTTACCGATATGCACCATTTTTCCAGGAAAGGCCAGTCCTGTTCTGATCGCCACACCCCAGGCATGGATAAGCAGTGTTGCTTTTTTCTACTAGTTCATGTGGGTTTTGGATATGTGTCGTATCGAGATGAGGTGGTTGAAGTGGATGAGTCTTTGTGGCATGTTTGCTAAAGAGTGTTAAAGGAGCAAAGGTGCCATTAACAGGCATTAATATGAATAAGTTGCAACCTCTAAAATGCTTGTATGCAAAAGCTAGAAGCCTAAAAAATAAGATGGGAGAGTTAGAATATATAGCACTAAATGAGAGGTTAGATATGATTGGAATATCAGAGATAAGGTGGAAGGAGGACAACCAGTGAGACACTGTGATACCTGGGTACAAATTATATCACAATAATAGAGTAGATCAAATTGGTGAAGGGGTTGCACTCTATCAGGCCAATGCAGAAAACTAGTGCGGCCTTTAAGCACCAATAACGCCACATTTAAGCACCTGTTAAGCACTTTTTAGCTAACCTCAAATGCAGAAAATAGACAAGCGTATAAACACTGATGGAAAAACTAGCACCCAATTAATGGGACAAGTATTTAAATGAATTTAAATTGAAGGAAAGCAAGCTGCACATAATAGTCTGGTATTCATATCATGGCTACACCCGGTGCAGAGATAGGCATACAGGATTTCACAACCAGCCATAGCATTAATATTTTTACTGCAGGGTCTGAGGTGACTTAAACCTCTAACGTGTGCTCCTGACAGTAATTTAATGGCACTGGGTGCTTTCCCTGATGTCTGGATCAACTTCTCCTCAGATGATCAGGCATCAGGCAAAGCCCCTGATGTCATCAAAATAGGGAAATCAAACCCCTGGTGGCCCGGTGGCCCTGATCTCCTCACCTGATTGTATTTTGATAGCATCAGGGATGATCGCGGCATCAGCAAAAGCCCTGATGCCATCAAAATATCGTTGGGGGTCTGTGCCCCGACAGAAAGTGAATACTTGGTGGTCTAGTGGCCCTCAAACTCCTCCCACCACAAATTAAAATTAAAAACATGGTCTAGCGGTCCTTGAACCCCCCATCCCCACCCCAAATTAAAATAAAACAACCTGGTAGTCTAGCATCTCCTAAATCCACCATCTCCCACCTGGTACCTTAAAATAAGTGGTAGAACTGCCTAAGTGCTCCTGTCCACCATCTTGAAAATTGCAATGCCTGGCCCCATGCGGTGAATCCTTATATGGCAGTCTGACCTCACCCAGTGCATCCCAGGATGCACCGCACAGGGCCAGGTGCCACCACTTTTCAAGATGACAGACCCAGAGCGGAAGCATGTAGGCAGCACTCCCGCTTATTTTAAGTCACCAGGTGGGAGGGGGTGGATTAAGTGGCCGCTAGACCACGAGGCTATTTTAATTTGGAGTAGGGTTTTCAGGGGCTGCTAGACTACCAGGTAGTCACCGGTGGGCTAGCAGTCCCCCCCTCCCCCAGATAGTATTTTAATGGCATCGGGGGTTTTACCGATGCTGCGATCAAGAAAAGTGGAAGGAAGTCCAAAAATCTGCTAGCATGGTTTACAGGTGAGATCAGAGAGGCTGTTGTTGCCAAAAAAGCATGTTTCAGGAAATGAAAAAAGGAGTCAAATGACAAAAACAGGAAACAACATAAGCACTGACAAGTTAGATCAAGGCAGGTGAAGAGAGAATTAGAAAAAAAACCTTTCCATAGAAGCAAAAACCCATAATAAAAATGTTTCCAAGTACATTCATAGCAAGAAACCTGTGAGTCAGTTGGACCATTAGATGATAGAGGGGTAAAAGGGGCACTAAGAGGGAACAAGGTCCTAGTGGAAAGACTGAATGGATTATTTGCTTAAGGGAGCAAAGGTGCCATTAACAGGCATTAATATGAATAAAATGCAACCTTTAAAATGCTTGTATGCAAATGTTAGAAGTCTAAAAAATAAGATGGGAGAGTTAGAATATATAGCACCTTATATAGCACCTGATAGAGTGCAATCCCTTCACCACAAAGAAGATGTAGGGAAGATACTCATGACTGAAATGTATTTAAAGGTGATGCATTGGAAGAATTGAAAGAAATATCGATACACCTAGAAGATGTATTACAACTATTTCATAAACTAAAAAGTACCAGATCACCTGGACCAGATGGTATACATCCGAGGATTTTGAAAGTACTGTAATATAAGATTGCAGACCTACTATTAGTAATCATCTGTAATACCTGAAGATTGGTGAATGGCCAATGTAACGCCAATTTTTAAAAAGGATTCCAGGGGTGATCCTGGAATCTACAGACCAGTGAGCCTGATGTCAGTACCAGGCAAAATGGTAGAAACCATTATAAAGAAAAAAATTACTAAACTTCAGGTGTGGTAATGAGCTGATCGGACGTGTGGTGGTCAGCTCCAGGCCCTTTCCCCAAACAACGGCAAATCTACCAGGCTGTAGTGGGTAAATAACCTTGTTCCCACTGTGTCTCAGTGAAGGGGAAACGAGAGAGCCGACAAGAGGTATTTCTGAGCATTGGGGGAGTCTGATGGCTGCCAAACCGCCGAGGAGGGAGAAGCCCCGAGCCCCTGAAGTAAAGATGGCGGATGGAACACCTCGGAGCCCAGCCTCGGATAGCAACCCCTCGATGGTGGCTGAGGTCAGTGCTGCAGTAGTGCGGGCACTTGATGCGCGTTTCTGTGAGCTGACAGAACAAATACAGAGCGTTAATCACATCTCAGAGTTCACTGGCCGTATGGAGCAGGCAGAGACTAGAATTTCTGACCTGGAGGATACCCAGCAATCCCTGGCGGCACGAGTGAAGGCCTTGGAATCCACGGTGAAACAGCAGGCCGACAAGATGGATGACCTGGAGAACCGCGGACGCCGTAAAAATCTGCGCTTCGTGGGGATTGCTGAGAGTGTGACTGATAGCGCTCTACGTGGCTTCCTGATTACATGGATCGAAGAAAACCTGAGCGGCAAGGTGACTGGCCCTATTAAGCTGGAACGAGTGCATCGTTTGGGCCCAAAGCGCGACCAGGACCGTCGGCCACGTGCCGTCATAGCTCGCTTTCTTGATTTTAGTCAGAAAGAAGAAGTTCTACGAGCTGCTCGTGCCCGCCAGAGACCAGCGGATGGCTCAGACCACATCCTGATATTCCAGGACTACTCCCAGCTGGTTAGCCAGCAGCGAAGGGCATTTACAGCGACCTGCGCCAACTGGTGAACAAAGGAGTGCGATTCTCTCTGCTGTACCCGGCTAAGCTTCGGGTGGATTACCAAGGCCGGACTCAGCTGCTGCTGACACCTGCAGACGCCCAAGCGTTTCTGGACCGATTGTCTGCAGCCTCGGACTCTGCTCCATGAGGGCAGCGGCCGTAATCTGCTGGGGCTTCAGGATGGAGCGGCGCTATCGACCGGGATACTTGGTAACAACGAGGGGCTTGGAGAGAGGCTCGCTGTGGCCTGGTTTTTCCCCTGCGCCTGGACTCTTTCTCATAATCTGCTTCTAATGTTGGTGTGTGGCCTAATGGTGACCTTCCTGGGGTTGCATATGTGTGCGTGAGCCATTTGAGTGTGGGAGTGTGTATGTCATTTGTCTCTCCACATCTCTACCAGGGGCAGATTTTTTCTATGGAAAGAGGATGAGGGCCTGCATCTCTGTATTTACTATAAGGGCCTCGATGAACTGGTCTTTGCAGTTTTCCAGGTCTTCCCGGATGCTTATAAAAATCATGATATTAGCCACGGAAGCCTAGAGAACACCAAAGTAAAATCACAGTAGAGAAGTGCTATTTCTAGTTTTTCTTAATATCAGAATTGTTTGACTCAGTGAAAGACACCGAAACTTACCCCAAAATGGACCTTTAGAGGGGCATACCACTTGATCCACCATAAAGAGGGAGACAATTGGAAGATATTATTCAACACCTGGGATGGACCTTATGAATACTCTTTGGACAATATGTACACCCAGGACTTGATTAAAGATGTGTTTTTGAGACATCTTGGTCCAATATAGATGGCATTCTCATCTGTTTCCCAACTTTACTGTTCAGAGGCAACATATCATGAACCTTGGGATAGCCATCTATATGCCAGACTTGAACAGTATTTATTTGAGGTCACTTGGGTTGCCTTCTTGGGGTACATAGTATCTTTTCAGCAATACGGTTAAAGGTGGATCTTGCTAAAGAATTTGTTGGTGTGGAATGGCCCCCAACCACTGTGACTGAAGGCAATACCACCATTTGGGTCTGCTAATTGGCCTAGGTCTATAATATCATAAGGGAGAGAGTTCTGTTTGGTTTGTATTGGATTCTAATTCTGAGCTTTCCGAGCGGCCGACTCTTCACTGAGTTTTGGTGAGTGGCCCCGCGGAACTCTTTCTTTTGGATCGGGGAATGGATGTGTGGGGGCGCATGGTGAATGACTGGGGGGGGCGGGTGTGTGAAAGTGATGGATGGTTTAAGGGGAGCAAATATCAGTGGGGGGTCTTGGCTCGGATGTGGGCGGGGGGGCTCGGGCGGTAGTAACTTGGGGAGATTTCCTTTGAACGGCGGTTACATAGGCTTGGTACACGGGGATTCAGCACTTAGGGGTAGGCCTGAAATACCACAAGGGGAGGTTTAGTCTATGATTAGGCTAGGTGGAGTTGATAGCGGTTGGAAGGGGGGGATCAGAGGGGGGTGAGGGGATGGGTGGGAGTGGGGGTGGGGGGAAAAGGGGGGAATTGTCACGGTCTACAGCCCTCACATATGTTCAGCCATTTTACCTGGGAGATTCGTGGGAGGAGGCCCTGGGCTGGGGGGGTTTCCTCTAAACGTAGGTGGCTTATGTGGATATTTGAGCCTCAAATAGACCTATGATAGTTGAGACATGCTGAAGGTCTTTTCTTGGAATGTTTGTGGATTAGGTAGCCCCATCAAGAGATATAAAATATTGAAAGCACTGGCCAGGCATCAATGTGACATTGCGCTACTGCAGGAAATTCATCAGACGGCGGAGAAGCATGCCAAACTCTGTAGAGACTGGGTGGGACAGGTCTGGGGGGCTCCCGCCGTGGGTAAGAAAGGTGGAGTGGCCATTCTGGTTCACAAACGGGTGCGCTTTACGCTAATGCGGCAGGTTGTGGACCCACATGGGAGATTTTTGTTGTTGCATGGTTTGCTGGAAGATCGGGAGATAATTTTGGGTGACTTGTATGGCCCTAACACGCGAGACCCGGATTTCTTCAGTCGTCTCGCAGCTAAAGTCGAACAACTGCGGACGTACCACTGCTCCTGGGCGGGGATTTCAATGGGGTCTTCGATGTGGATCTTGATACCTCAAGAGGCAGCGGCACCCGTGAACGGCGGCTTCTTGCCCGGACCTTGCAGAGTTTTCAGACTAGGCTGGGTCTGTTAGATCCCTGGAGATTGATACATCCCCTAGAAAAGGATTTTACTCATTCGTCGCGGGTGCATGGTACTAGTGCGCGTATTGATTATCTCTTGATTTCAGCGAGTCAGTTTGCGGGTGCTGGGGATGCTCAGATAGGTCCTCTTGAGATTTCGGATCATGCTATGATTTGGTTGGAGCTGCAATGGGGGGGAGTAACTGGTTTCACGCGTATATGGCGATTCACAATTGAATTTCATAAGGATACCCAATTTCAGCAATTTCTGCGTCAACGCAGAATCACCAGGTTCATAGAGACGATCCGGAATTAGTATGGGAGACGGCCAAAGTGGTGCTAAGGGGTGAGATAATTGGTTATGTAGCCTGGAAGCGGAGATTGATAGCAGAGCAAATAATTAAGCTGGAGAAACAAGTCACTCGCGCACGCCGTCTTAGTGGGCACACCCCCACGATGTCTAATAAGAAGAGACTGTGGGAGCTTCAGGTTGCTTTGAACGAATTGCTGCATCAACGAGCTAAGAAATCCATAATGTACTATAAATATAAGCTACACTGTTTTGGAGATAAACCAGGCACATTGTTGGGTAGGTGTCTGAAGGGTCCACGCAGTGGACGGTTGGTAGCAGCTCTTCGTGATGAGCAAGGTAGACTCCAAAATAAAAAGGAGGCGATAAGTGCGGTGTTTCAGGGTTTTTTCCAAAAATTATATGCTGCAGAGGAGATAACACCCTCACTGATGGAAACCTATTTGCAAGGCATGGAGCTGCCACAGGTAACGGCGGAGCAGTATGCCCTTTTGGGACAGCCCATAACACTACAAGAGGTGCAGCAGGTGGTCTCGTCTGCTAGCTGTTATAAAGCTCCTGGACCAGATGGCTATGGGGCGGAATTCTATAAAATACTTTCCGACTGGGTGGGCCCCTTGTTAGTAGAGACGTATCAGAGACGAGCGGAGAGGGGGGTCATGAAATGGGGGGACAATCAGGTGTACATTACGCTGATCCCTAAACCTGGTAAGGACCTGTCACAGGCGGCCTCTTATCGGCCGATTTCTTTGTTGAATTTCGATATGAAGATTCTGGCAAAAATCTTGGCTGAACGATTAGCGGTCTTGATGGGGGATTTAGTGCATGAGTCGCAAGTGGGCTTTATTAGGGGTCGATATGCGGTCCGTATCTTGCGTAGAATATTAGCGTCGCTGGAGTGGGTACATGCGAGACAACTGCAGTCATTATTGGTGAATTTTGACGCCGAAAAGGCGTTTGATAGGGTCAGTTGGCAGTATCTTCATTATTTGTTACCGCGGTATGGCTTGGGTCCTTCCTTTTGTGGGATGGTGAGGAGCCTTTATGTGAACCCGACAGCTCGGATGCTTTGTAATGGGGTCCTTTCAGACCAGTTCTCTTTGTATAGAGGAACTAGATAGGGCTGCCCCTTGTCACCTTTGCTGTTTGTTTTAACTCTGGATCCCCTCATTCGTAGAATAGAATCAGATAAGAAGATCCGTAGGGTGGACATAGGCACGCAAGGCTTTAAGATATCGGCGTTCGCAGACGACATGTTGGTGTACCTGCTTGCCCCCCGAGAGTCTTTACCACGACTAATGACCGAGTTTGCAGAATATGGTAGGTTTGCGGGCCTTCGTATCAATACCGAAAAATCGGAGGCCTTAGATGTGGGGGGCCGGCTGCGGGGAGGGTGGAGCGGGCATTTCCCTTTGAAATGGGCGGAACAGCAATTTGTTTATCTCGGTATTGTTCTGACCAGCCTCCCTAGGGAGTTATATCATACGAACTTTGAAAAAATTCTGTCCGGGGTGCGAACTCAACTAAGAGCCTGGAATCCCCTGCTGCTGTCACTTTTGGGGAGGGTGGCCGCAGTAAAGATGGTGGTCCTACCACGAATCCTATATTGGTTGCAGACCTTGCCAGTTTGGTTGTTGCATCGAGATTTGCGCCGCTTGGAAAGAGAAATACAGGGATTTTTGTGGAGGGGGGCTAGAGCTCGCATACCGATGAGCCGTATGATTGGACCTTGACGTAAAGGAGGTATTGGCCTGCCCGACTTATGGTTATATGCTTTGGCCTGTCAGGCGCGCCATGTGGGAGACTGGTTGGGGGGGACGGATATTTATACACCTAGGGCTTTGGAGATGGCTGTGGTCGCCCCATTGTCATTGCTGGGGATTCTGCACTTAGAGAGTGCTTCTTTGCCTAGTGGAATTCAACACCATGTTCTGATGAATGCAGCACGTCGTACTTGGCGACAGTTGAATGGCTATTGGAATCGGGACTGGAAGGTCTCGAGTTGGTTGCCACTGCGTGGTAACGTGCATTTTACTCCAGGCTCTGAATCTCGAGTATTTCAGTTTTGGGGAGCGCAGGGATTGCGGACTGTAGGCCATGTTGTGGATCTATCGGGTAAGTGTAAAAACATCTTGGAGTTGTGCGAGGAGTACGGGCTCTCTTCCCGTCACTACTTTGCTTATTTACAAATTGTCCATTATGTGGCTTCACTACCTAGGGGGGAACTTACGGCAGACCGCTCAGCGCATATTCTTGAATTTTTTGATATTGGGGGTGATGCTCCACCGTCGATAGCGCGGTTGAAGACCAGGCTTGAGTGTTTTGGTGTGGTGCCGGACTACGACCGGGTTGAGCAGGCCTGGGCCCGGGAGATGGGACGAGAGGTCCCCCGTGGAACCCTTCTTGTGGCCCTGAGGTGATTAGTTACTCTGGCGGAAGGGGCCCGTTGGCGGGAGGTACAATATAAAGCATTAACCCGGGTTCATTTCTCACCTAGACGGGCCTTGCGTAGTCATATTACCCAGGATGGGTCTTGCCCAAGATGTTCTGAGCCACTGGCTGACTTAACCCATATGTGGTGGACGTGTAAGCGTATTCGCCCTTATTGGTCCCGTATCCATCATTGCCTAGTGGGGTTGTTACAACAGCATTTCCCCTGGACGGGATCGTTGGTACTCTTGGATCAGTTGAATCAGAATCTGCCGAAAGGGAAAGGGGAGCGGCTGCTGGTGCATAAGGCCTGTCTGGTGGGGAAGGGCCCGATATTACATAGATGGCGGGATAACTCCCCGCCCACTTTCCTGGAGTGGCGCAATAGTTTTCACCATTTGATGCTGACTGAACGCTGGAGAGCTAGGGGCCAGATAAAGAGGTGGTCCACTTTCATGTTAATATGGGAACCATATATTCAGAGTCTAGGGCCGTATTGTAGGAACGAAGTGCTTAATGTGGGCCTTTAGTGGTATCGGAAGCTTGGAAGATGACTAGCGGGGACAAGTTTGGGGGCGGTTCCCAATGAGGTTGAATAGGGCTGATGGGGGGGGGCTGTAGACTGCGACGGGGTGGGGAAGGGGGGGTGTTCTTTTAGTAACTTAATTTTAAAAAAATGTAAAAAAAAAAAAAAAAAAAAAAAAAGAACACAATTACTGAACACGTAGATAATCATGGTTTAATGGGAGAAAGCTAACATGGCTTTAGCCAAGGAAGGTCTTCTCTTACTAATCTGTTAGATTTTTTTGAAGGTGTGAATAAAAGGCAGACAAAGGTGAGCCGGTAGATACAGTGTATCTGGATTTTCAAAAAGACTTTGACAAGTCCCTCATGAGAGACTCCTGGGGAAATTAAAAAGTCATGGGATAGCAGGCAGTGTACTATTGCAGATCAGGAACTGGTAAAACGATAGAAAGCAGAGGGTAGGGCTAAATGGTGAATAGTGGAGTACCCAAGGATCTGTGCTGGGTCCACTGCTTTTTAACATATTCGTAAATGACTTGGAAAAGGGAATTATGAGTGAGGTAATCAAATTTTCAAATAACACAAAATTATTCAAAGTTGTTAAACCCCAAGAGGATTGTGAGAAATTGCAAGAGGACCTTGAAAAACTGAAGAGATAGATAACACAGGTACACTAAAAAAAATGTTGTTTTAAACTGCCTCTAATGTTTCGATTGATTTTTACGTTTTTTGGTGCACTGAATCCAAATCTGATAACCAATTTGCTCCATCACGTACAGATTTTTTGCTACATTGGGTTAGCAGTTTGAGGTGAACGTTTCAGATTGAGTGCGATCGAGATAAAAGTTTCTTGGATGAATTCTTTATACTAATTGTTTAGTAGTTATTCAAATAAGAATAAAGAAAATTGTAACAAGGCAGCACATAAGAATAGAGTAATGTCAACAAAACACACTGTGATGGTAGCAAAATTGTCTGCACTTAAAACAGCCACATACATGTGCACAAACATTGAGCATATAAGAGCGAGGTTAGACACAAAGCAAAGCAAAGAAATGTGCAAAAAATGTTGTACAGGTATGTATGTAAGAATAGAAAACGCAAACCGCACCATTGCAATACATGAAGACAAACACCCGATGGTGTGAAAATAAAATTCTAATAAATGAGATCCGACACTGTGGTAATAACTAGCAAATTTTTATTTCAAAGTTTAGTAAAAACACGATATTTGTCAACACAGTTTAGATTTTAAAGTCATTCTTGGGTCAATCAATCTCCTGGTGGGCCCGTTTCTTCTTCCCCCGAATGCTTCTCTTGGTGCGCTGCTTGGCGTATTTTTCATCTGGGGTTTCCCGCAGCAGCAACCAGCAGAAATCAGCCATCATAGTGGTGTTCCATCTTCCTTGGTACCTTCTCTCTGCGTCCTTGATGTCCTGGTGAAACCTTTCACCTTGTTCTTCACTGTACGCCCCCAAGTTTTCGGGAAAGTAGTTCACATGGGAGTGCAAGAAATGGACTTTCAGGCTCATGTTACAGCCTTGTTCTTTGAAGGCATTGAGCATCCTGGCAACAATATCCTTATAGTTCTCATCCCGCCTGTTCCCCAAGAATTTGAGAACAACATCCTTGAAGGAATCCCAGGCTTCTTTTTCCTTCTCAGACATCGTTTCAGCGAATGCTCCATCTGAAATGAGTTTCCTTATATCAGGGCCAACAAACACTCCTTCCTTTAGCTTTGCTTCAGAAAGTCGGGGGAACTTTGAGCAAAGGTACCGAAAGCACTCACCATCTTTTGGAAGGGACTTGATGAATTGCTTAATGAGACCCAACTTAATGTGGAGAGGTGGTAATAGAAGTTTATCACGAGGTACCAAGCTCTCATGAAGAACATTTTTCTCACCGGGTCTCAAATACTCCCGAATTGGCCAGTCTTTTTTCCCCCAGTGTAGGTCGCGAGCCCGGCTATCCCACAAGCAAAGGAAGCAGGGATATTTGGTGAAACCGGATTGCTGCCCTAATAGCATGGATAGAATTTTAAAGTCTCCACAAATCATCCACTTATGCTCATCATAACGAATCTTCTGAAGAATCAGGGCCAAATTCTCGTATTTTTCTTGGAGAATAACAGAGTGAGCAATAGGAACTGAAGCGAATGTGTTGCCATTATGAAGAAGAACACCTTTTATGCTGTCTTTTGACGAATCAATGAACAGCCGCCATTCAGCAGGATCATACTTGAGTTTAAACTTTTCCATCACTCCGTATATATCGTTGCAAAATACCAAATCTTCCTCTTTGCTGAAATACTTCAAAAATTGTGTCTCGCGGTTGCGGTACCAATAAAAAGTTGTTCCTGGTGACAATAGATTTTTCTGTTTAAGCCGAGAACCTAGCAGTTGGGCAGCATCTTTTGGGAGTCCTAAATCCCGGACTAAATCATTCAATTCAGCTTGAGAGAAAAGTTCAAGTTTCGGATCTGGTTCAGTTTCAAACTCGGAAGTACTGGACTCATCGGGAAAAGCCATCTGATGAGTCTCATCATGATCAGAACCGTCCACACAAATATAATCCAAAGATTTTGGTGGTTCAGGCACAGGTACTTCGTTGCTATGAGGCATAGGCCTAATTGCTGAGGGAAGGTTGGGGTAACTTATTACGTTCTTATTTTTTAAGTTGTATCCCTTCACAATGCAAGAGCAAAAATAGCAGTCACTGCTGTGGTCTCTTTGTTCACGCCACATCATAGGTATTCCGAAACGAAATGCTTGTTTTTTATCTTTCATCCATAAGCGTAGATCTTCCTCACATGTCTTGCACACTTTGTGAGGAGCCCACGGTTTGTCTTGATCGCCTAACTTCAAACCGAAATAGGCGAAATATACTTTTTTAATAAATGCAAAAATGTTCCTCTGCCGCTTTTTCACGGTATATTCCCCACAAATAAAACAAAAACTGTCCGGAGAGTTGACGCAACCTCTGGCTCTGTGAGCCATCACAAATACACAGCACTGCAAACTACAACTGTAGTGAACCACTTCGGAATAAAGCTGGATTACGACTGAGCAAACAAAAGGTAATAATGAACTTGCAAGAAACTGAAATTTGACAGGAACGTTCATGTCGCAACCACCGTGTTTGAGCGAGCGAACGAGGCGAGGCGAACAGGAAAGAACATGCACCAGCGCGAGTACTGGATTTAGCCCCCCGCCTCCCAATTGTCCTGTTAATGTATAAAATGAATACAAAACACTCTAAAATATCATGAGGGAGTGTTTCTAGTTAGTTAACTATTACAACCTCTATTTTGGGCCAAGAAAATAAACTGCAGTCGGCTAAAAAGAAATTATGTGAACATTCCTTATATGGGTAAGAAATCTAATTTTGCAAGAAAACGTGACATGATGGAACATTTTGGCTATTTTTCCTGGATTCAGCACCCCAAAATCTATAGGAATCAGTTGCAAAACTGGAGGCAGTTTTTTGGTAGTGTACCTGTGTAATGAATTGATCATAGATATTGCCAAGATAGAAACAAAGGAGGAAACAATCATATTGGGTGACTTTAATCTACCCGATGTGGATTGGATTACTCCTTCTGCAAATCTGGAAAGAAGCAACAAAATTGTGGACACTCCCCAAGCTGCATTAGACAAATGGTGATGGAACCAACCAGGGAAAGCTCAACGCTGGATTTGGTGCTCACCAACAGTGATAGCATGTCTAATGTCTGGGTGAGTGCCCCTGTAAGCAACAGTGATCATCACACGGTGTGGTTTGAGATAAAAGCCAAGGTGCAATCCAATCATAGCAAGCTCAAAGTCCTAAATTTAAAAAACATTGAGTTCAATAAAATGGCCGAGTACCTAAAGGAGGAGCTCACAGGGTGGAAGGGGATAAGGGAAGTGGAATTGCAATGGGCTAAACTAAAAGGGGCAATAAAAGGGGCAACAGATAAATATATAAGAAACGTAAATAAAAACAAGAGGAGAAAGAAACCTATTTGGTTTTCCAAAGAAGTGGCTGCTCAAATAAGGGCAAAAAACACAGCTTTCGCAAATTGAAAAGCTTGCAAACAGAAGAGCACAGAAATGAATACAGGATCAAACTCAAAGAGACAAAAAGAGAAATAAGGATAACAAAATCAAAGATAGAGGAAAAGATAGCTAAAGATGTTAAGTTCGGCGACAAAACTTTCTTCAGATATATTCGGGAAAAGAAGAAGATCAGAGGTGGAATTGCAGGACTCAGAAGTGCTGGAAATGGACTCGTGGAAAATGACATTGATAAAGTGAAATTACTAAACAAATACTTCTGCTCTGTTTTTACTAAAGAAAATCCTGGAAAAAGGCCCACAGTCTATACAGCAGTGGCAGCTTTCAAGATGAAACCACAGGACACTGGCCATGTGCACAGAGTTCTTTCCTGACTGACCACCTGGTTCTCAGAGGCTGCCTAGGTACAGGTTCCACGTGCAAAGCTGCAGGCATAGAGAATGTTCCAGGACATTAAGAGCAAGGAGGTGGTGCAGCTGAGGACAGGTCAGGTGTGGACATGTCTCAGAGCCCCTAGAGATGATCTCCTCTGCAACACTGTAAGCGTATGAGAACTCAGGATGCATAACAGATACATGCAGAGTGTGTATAGTGTGGGCTCATGGCTTAATCTGGGTGAAGGATGGGGGGTTACACTGAGGAGTGGTGGAAGGAGAGTAAGGACCACAGTTGTGAACCGGAGAGGTTGGAGAGGCATAGATGCAGGCAGTGAGGACTTACTTGAGGAAAGGGTAGCCAGTCACAAAGGGATAGACAGGTGAGGACAGCTCAGGGGTTGCAATGGAGGATATGTGCCCATATCTATGCTAGGCTGTGAGAGGGTGTGGTGTCCCCTTTGTGGCAAGATCTACCTCATAAGGCTCCAATGTTAAAATACCATAGACATTTTTGATAATTTAATGGAGTGATTTTTCTTATGCGGTGAATTTTAGTTCACTCTGGAAGTGATCTGCTTTTGAATACTGGATCTCAAGAATGGAAGATCTACCTCATACATATCAGGAGTTCTTCTGCTTGCCTCATCTACCTTTCTAAACTCTAGAGGGAACAGCGTAGAAGTCCATAGACAAGTCTCACGGCACCCAGAACTCCACAAGGTGAGGTATGCATGATATCTACCTTTGAGCCACAGTGTTGTTCATTGGCTGAGACACCACAGGTTATCCTGCATTTCTTATGCACAGCCTGCTACAGATATCATGACTGTCCAATAGAAACCTGAGACTCCAATAACATTGTGATATCCCAGGATTCCACAAGCAATACTATGTAGGTAGTATTCAGAATGTCAGCATCATAGCTGTTAGCCATGACATCCGTCCACACTGCAATTATGCACATCTATGTTCCCCCCTGCACAGTTTCACGGCTGCATCCTACTACTACTTTTAAGCATTTATATAGCGCTTCAAGGCATATGCAGCACTGTACTACTACTACTACTACTATTGAATATTTATATAGTACTACAAGGCATACTCAACACTGTACAAACATATAAAGAAAACATTCCCTGCTCGTAGAGATTATAATCTAATCAAGATAGACAGAACAATACAAGAGAAACAAGAGGGTTCAAATAGGGAAGGAAACAAGGAGAACAAGGGATTAGGATCCAAATGCAGCCTCAAAGAAGGAAGCATTTAGCATGGATTTGAAGAGACATAAAGACAGAGGAAGTCTGGTCTATGCATAAGGAGCAGCAAAGTGAAAAGATCGAAGTCTGGAATTTTCAGAAGAAGAAAAGGTCATACAGAGAAGAAAGCCAGAGGAGGTGCGGAGTTCATGAGGAGGGCTGTAGGGAGAGGGGAGAGTGAAGAGAGGAAAGGTAATGAGGAACTGTAGAGTGAATGCATTTATATGTTAGAAGGAGAAGTTTGAATTGGATATGGAAATGAACGAGGAGCCAGTGAAGTGATTTCAGAAGGGGGTTATATGAGTGTATCGGGGCTGGTGGAAGATTAGCCGCACAGCAGAGTTCTGGATAGACTGAAGAGAAGAGAGAAGACACTGAGGGAGACCAGCAAAGAGGAGGTTGCAATAGTCAAGACAGGAGGTGACCAAAGAGTGGACAAGAGCTTTGATAGTGTGTTAAGAGAGGAAGGGACAATTTTTTTAATGTCATAGTGAAAGAAATGACGAGTTTTAGCTATATGTTGAAAATGTGTGGAGAAGAAAAGGGAGGAGTTAAAGATGACCTCAGGTTGCAGACCGAGGAAACGGGAAGAAGAAGAGAGTTGTCAACAGTGATAGAGAAAGGAAAAAGAGGGGAGGAGGGTTTAGGGGGAAAAATAAGTTCATTTTTAGCCATATTCAATTTTAGGTGGCAGTGAGACATCCAGGTAGCGATTTCAGATAAGCAAGTAGAGATACGAGTTTGGAGCAAAGGAGAGATGCCAGGTGTAGATAGATTTGAGAGTCATCAGCATAAGACTGATCCTGAAAGCCATGGGAAGAGATGAAGGCACCAAGGGACTGAGTATAGAGAGAGAAAAGGAGAGGGCCCAAAACAGACCCTTGAGGTACATCAACTGAGAGAGATGGCAACAAACACTGAAAGAGCGACTGGAGAGAAGATATTCTGCTAGGGTTTGGGCAAAGAGAGAAGGAGGGATTGGTGGTGGAGGTGCCTTAAGAAGAGAATTGAGAGTAGAAAACAGACAGAGAGGGTTAGAGGCAATATGGTTAGTCAGATGGAGAAAATAGTTCTGCTTAGCGAGTTCAATGGCAGACTGGAAAGAAGAAAGCATGCATTTGATGTGAAGAAAGTCAAGGCATCCTGACACATGGAGACAATAGCTCTACATGGGGGAAGCCATATCGTCATTGGGGAGGTGTCAGAATACAGGTTAATGCAGGGACAGCGGTATCCTACAGGACCATTACAGGGATGGTGGGGGAATGCAGTTTTGGTATATGAATGGCTGCAACAGTACGGACAGGAACCATATTTCCAAGGACACATGCAGTGTGAAATGTCTGGGGGAGGGGGGGGGGGGTAGAGGGGAGACATGATCCAAGCTAGCCTTTGAGCCATGAGGTGGCATATTTCCATCGGGTATAACTCTTTGTTTGAGGCTACAGGATGTCAGGTATAGCAGAATGCTGGTGAACACATTTGAGTGATGGACCGTGGCTAGCAATTGAAGGGTTGCACTGCTAGCCATGTTGATGTATGGGATGGACAGCCTGTCAAGGGCCTCTGTGCAGCTCAGCAGGATGCAGTGTGGGCTGAGGAGCACTGATTCCAATATGGAACATCACGGACAGCACATTCCATGCCTGAGTGCAAGGCAATGTCTTACATAATGGTGGTATCCTGGGACTGGATAACCTTGCAACTCAGGGTACAGACACAAATGGGGAGCTTTTACAAATCACAACACATCTCAGAATATACATGGAAACAGTACAGATGTCAGTGCACAGACTATTATACAGCCATTTGCTGTTGTCTACATACCTGATTCCTGATGGCTTGTGTCCAGCTCAGACGGCATTCCAGCAATGTAGATGATGCCCAGCTGCTGGATCAGGTGCTCCTCCATGGGGCTGAGTTGGATCTGAAGGGGACCCCCACCACCAGTGTCCTGGGTATCTGCCCACTCAGCACTAAGCCATGACAGCAATGACCTTTTAATGTCATTGAACCGCTTGTGCATACTCTCAGTGTCCCACTCAGGCCCCCCCACAGCTGCCACAGTCTCTCTCACACTCTCCCAGATGGCATGCCATGTTGTGACTGATGTCTGGGAGCGGAAACACCCAAACAAATGCTCATAATTGTCTGAGACCTTTTCCAGGAGCACTTCATTTTCTTCAGGATCAAACTTTGGTGCCCTCTTACAGGACTCCTGAGGAACTCTCTTCTTCTTCAGCTGATCCCCAGCCATATGTCCTGTGGATGGGCTCTGCTGTGTAGGCCAGTATCCAGAGGATGTCCCTGGCTGCTCATTGTTCCAGCCCTCACCACTGCTCCGCTCCTGTGCTGACACGTCTTCGGGAGGGTGTTCAACTGGGTGTCCTTCCCCATGGGATGTTGCTGGGTCCTGCCCTGCAACAGCCCTCTCACCAGCAATTCCTTGCTCACCTGTAGGGTCCATCACTCGCCTCACTCTGCAGCCCCTGGGACAATGTGAGGCTGCAGGAACACCCCTTATATTAACAGGCGCCAAGTGCACGTGCCCCATGCGTACGAAACGTGCACACGCCCCCACAATGGTTATTGTTGTCCAGACACCTCATTAGCAGCTGATGGACATGGACTCTATGTTCAGGGTATTTGGGCTAGATACCCATCTGTGGAGGAATGTACATTGGTGTGCAGTGCAGCAGAGGTCAGTGGGCAATGTTTACTATGATGATGTGGTCATATCTGTGTCCATTGTGATGGGAGTTGCAGCTACTGAGGAGATGTGTATGAGGATCAGCTCCATGGCTCTAGATGTTCCCACCAGACTGGGTTCAGTCCAGACTTCCCTTTGCATACAAGGAGATGTATCTCTCAGATCCACATTGCACTTCATGGGATATGCCAGACTAAAGGTCCATACATGCTATGGGGCAACAATGATTGCACAGATACTCCCTCTCAAATTATGTGGGCACACAACAGAGAACTGATTCTGTCATGATGTAGAACCAATAAGTTAGATGTCTTCAGGGCAGTAATGAGCAGTGTTTGACGGTTCCTTTATTAACAGTGCGTTGAAGACAACTCACAGTGATGGTCATGTTTCTTCACAAATGATAGAGCAACATAGCAGAAGTAATTGTGGTAGAACATGATAATATCACTGACTGCCATTCCTAGCCACAAACAGGTCCACGGTCCCTACCAACAGGCACCTTTAATCTTTGTATACATGTAATTCATAGATCCAATCTCTGGATTTGCCTCTTGTTTACGCCACAGGCTGCTTCAAATGTGGGACCCAGGTTTTATTCCCAGTAGCACTCGTGATGACCAAAGACCAAACCATTAGACCTCCAATGCCTTAGAATATACAACAGATTACTGTGTCACATTTCCAGTATCAACGGAGAGCAAGGGCTTCTTCATCTGCAGCATTTGGTACTGATATGAGGACATACATATATTTATGTTCCTGCCTTCATGGTTGCTTTGACAGCACATTGTGTTTGCAAGCATAAACATCAAAATCATGGCCCGCAGACTGCTTGAGTGTATGGAGGTTCATGCAGCACCTTGCTATCTGGCATGCTCCTTCAGCCTATTTCTTCATGACACATGAATTAGACATGTCAGGGATAGTTTAGGAAACCTGCAGGGCCAAGGACTTAGCCTCCTTCACATATATGCATTGTGAACTACCACATCCCATTCCTGTGATGGTGACCTGCAAACATGATCACACATCTTTTCTTAGCTTCATATGCACAATATGACAGATAGTTCCTTTCACAGACATGACTAGCCAACAGTGGAGCCAATTCATGCGAATGGGTCTGTGACACAATGATGTCTAACAGTACAGCTGCTCGACTAACACCCCCAATGTGGCCAGACCCTTTTGTGTTCTCGAGCACTTTGCATTTGCATGCTAAACCTACATAGTTGTCGCTATCATCTACTGTCATCATAGCATACTTAATTTGCCAGGAGGTGTATGTATGTGTGCCCCACTGACTGTGCGTTTATTAGTGCCCACACAAAATTCTTAATGGCCTGCTCTTCTTGAACGATATATATACAAATTAGAAAAAAAGGTCGTTCACTGTGAATTTTAATACTGGACTAGAGAAATCAATCAAACACTGAATTTCCTCGAGGTCTCAGTAAAAACTGTAGCAAGGCCTGGTAGACTCACATCAACATAAGGCTACTTGCACGTTCACATCAGTGACCTCATTAAGCAGAAAATCAGAACCCTAGATCACTACATAGATTTTTTAAGTCTTCTCCAACATAGAAACTCTTCTCAAAGTATGATAATAATGGCTTCAACAGAGAAGATATTTGAATCGTTTTCCCGGAGTGCTAGGGGTCTGCACAATTTCTCCTCCTATTATATTACAGACCCCTAGCACTCCGGGAAAATGATTCAAATATCTTCTCTGTTGAAGCCATTATTATCATACTTTGAGAAGAGTTTCTATGTTGGAGAAGACTTAAAAAATCTATGTAGTGATCTAGGGTTCTGATTTTCTGCTTAATGAGGTCACTGATGTGAACGTGCAAGTAGCCTTATGTTGATGTGAGTCTACCAGGCCTTGCTACAGTTTTTACTGAGACCTCGAGGAAATTCAGTGTTTGATTGATTTCTCTAGTCCAGTATTAAAATTCACAGTGAACGACCTTTTTTTCTAATTTGTGCGTTTATTAGAGCACCTGATGCACATTAGAGGTGACGCTGCTCCAAGGCAACCTAACCCATAGGGTTGCAGGGATTTCTGCCACACAGTAAACCAAATGAAACAAACATTATGGGGGTCACATGACCTACAAAGATGCAAGCCAGGAATGCAGTGGCACAGGTGCAGGATCCATACTTGTCAGACCATTTGAGAGAACAGTCTTAACGCAGGAGAGCCATAAATGTCAAACATTCCTCTTAGATCATGTTGTCAGCACACTGGCAGTGTCCTCTGCCATTGTGTCTTGCTTTGAATTTTTTGATTAGGGAAGTCATCAAGATATAATAAATAAACACACACAAGCATGGACACGTGTCACAATTCCAAGAACTTTTGTTTTTAACTCTGCGAGAAGTACCAAAATATTTTTTATGAGGTGTTTTATCATTTGAGCCGTTCTTTCAAACACTTAGCACCGAACATCCGTCGCTCATAATTTACAATCAGTTACGTCCGCTTTCAGCAAATATGACTGCAGTAGTGAAAACAAGCAAGAGAACTTATCTGTTGACATTTCGTTCAGGAAGCCCTCAGCACAATCCAGATTTTGCCATATCAACTCAAACTTCCAAAGGACAGCTTTCTGCACGAACTGCTATCAGGGTGATTCACCTCACAAGAAAAGCTATTCTGATCCTAGCATTTAAGCTCAAGATGTATGAGCTGAAACACGGTAAGAAGCCTATTCAGCATTTGAGAAAGACATTATATAGGCTGAAATGCTAGCGTCAGGGTAACTTCTCTTTTCTTTTGATCAGCGCTAAGTGCCTAAATGTTTGAAAGAATGGCTCACATAATATGATACCTCAGAAAAATACGTCGGTTCTCCTTGCTGATTTAAAAGCAAAAGTTATTTGAATTGTGACGGCTTTGGATAATTAAGATATCCTTATTTAAAGTGTTTTTCTACTCTTCTGCTTTCTGTAAATCAAGCTGCCCTGGAAAATGAATATCCCCGAGTAACACTGCTACACTCCCTGATGCCATCCATGTATAATTGGGGTGTGTCCTGGGCATTCTGGGGCGGAGTGGAGCTGGCACCTGTCGTTAACCGGGCAGCGCTGATATTGAGCACTGCCCGGTTAATGACCTGCGGGTAAAGATAGGTATGGGAAAAGCTGTCTTATCTTTACCCGTGGGAGCTAACCAGGCAGTGGCTCAATATCGGCGCCGCCCGGTTCGCTTACGCACTGTGTCGCGCCATGTTTCAGACCCGGATATTCAATGCTGATAGCTGGATATGGCCCCGGCATTGAATATTTGGGGTTAAGACTCAGCAGCGACGACTATGCGCTTTAGAGGTGCATAGCCATCACAATGAATATTGAGCCCTGTATTTTTTCCTATGAAAAGGGATGTGTCATTCATAAATAGCTTTAATTTGCTGGATGTTGGTTGGAAAATCCCAACTGCGATGCCATTTAGAAGTAGGGAGCTCCTGGATTCTCTGCAGTGAGAACCACTCCAGTAACTAACTGGTAATGGATCCCACGCAGGAAGGAGCGCTACTGGATCTGACGTCTGAGTGTTTCTGATGTCATAGTGGCTGATCATCTGCCATTCCATGATCATCAGATGGTGGGGTTCAGCATTAGGAAATGTGTGGAAATAGTTCACTCAAAACTGAGGACCCTAGACTTTAGGCAAAACAAATATGTCAAGATGGGGGAACTCAACTCAAGGAGTTGTTATCTGGATGGGGCCCTCTAGGGGGAGTAGAAAAGCAGGGGGCAAAATGCAAAAGAGATATTTTAAGAGCAACAACCCTTTCTTTTGTTAGGAAAGTACATAAAAGTAAGGGGCAAAAGAAGCCTTGAAAAAAATCTAAGGTACAATATACTGTAGTGGGTGAAGTGCATTAAAAAAGAGAAGAACCACGGAATGACTGTATCTGATGATCTTATGGGGGCTAAACAGGTAGAAAAGGAAATGGCAAAAGCCAGAAGGATGTCTTGGTGTATATGGGGAGGCACGGTCAGCAGGAAAAGAGGTGATAGTATCTTTGGATGAATCTCTGATGAGACCTCATCTGGAGTACTGTGCTCGATTCCGGAAACCACGCCTACAAATGGATATAAACAGGAGGGAATCAGTTTAGAGCAGAGGTTCTCAACCCGGTCCTCGGGACACACCTAGCCAGTCAGGATTTCAGGTTAACCACAATGAATATGCATGAGATACATTTGCATGCATTGCCTCCACTGAATACAAATCTCCATCATGCATATTCATTATGGTTAGCCTAAAAACATGATAGGTGTGTCCTGAGGACTGGGTTGAGAGCTCCTGGTTTAGAGGGTGAATACTAAAATGGTTAGTAGTCTTCATCACAAAGCATAGGGGAACAGACTTAAAGATCTAAACAGATATACTTTGGGAATAAAAGCAAAAGAAGGAGATAAGATTGAGATATATGAACAGCTCCATAGTAAAAACTCACAGGGGGCAGGCCTCTTAATCAAAAGAAAGCTCTGAAACAAGAGGTCATTGGAGGAAGGTGAAAAGAGGCAGACCCAGGAGTAATCTAAAAATATTTCTTTAATGGAAAGATGGTGGATGTGTGGAACAGCCTTCCAGTGGAGGTGGTGGAGCTGATTAACTGGTCAGCAGACCTACTAACCGGTTAAACCCGGGGTCTCAAACACGCGGATGCAGCCTGCAAGAGAACTTTGTGCGGCCCGTGATGGAGAGGAAACAAAAAAAACAAAAAACCCTGGCTTCTGCTGCTGCGGCAGCGGCAGAATCAGCTGTCCCGCGGCCCCTTCCCTTCTGCCCGGCAGAGCCCTCAGTCAGCTCCATCAGTGGCGGGTTTTTCAAGCTGTGAAGAGAGTATTTCCCTTTCGCGCGGCTCTGTTAAGCCTGCCGGGGCTGAAGGAATTCCCATCAGCCCCGGCAGGCTTAACAGAGCTGCGCGAGAGGGAAATACACTCTTCGCGGGCGGCCCTGAAAGCTGCCGCTGATGGAGCTGAGCTGAGGGCTCTACCGGGCAGACGGGAATGGGCCGCAGGACAGCTGATTCTGCCGCTGCCACAGCGGCAGCAGCAGAATCCAGGGGTTTTTTTTGTTTTTTAAAATTGACAGTTGATTCTGCCGCTGCACGGCGGCAGCGGCAGCAACAGAAGCCAGGTTTTTTTTTTTTTTTTAATTTACCTGGGCTGATGGGGGGGGAGTAGGGTTAGGACTGGAAATGGGCTGATGGGAGTTAGGACTAGAGGTGGGCTGATGGGGGGAGTCAGGACTGGGAATGGGCTATTGGGGGCGAAGATTGAAAATGGGGTGATGGGAGGGTTAGGACTGGAAGTGGGCTGTTGGGGGGCTAAGACTGAAAATGGGGTGATGGGAGGGTTAGGACTGGAAGTGGGCTGTTGGGGGGCTTAGGACTAGTAATGGGCTATGGGGGGCTAGAACTGGTAATGGACTGGGGGGTTACTAGGACTGGAAATGGGCTTGAACTGCAAATAGCTGATGGGGAGGGGGCTTGGAATGGAAATGGGCTGTGAGGGGAGGGAGCTAGGACTGGAAATGAGCTTAGTGGGGGGGACCTAGGACAGGAAATGGGCTGATGTTGGGGCTAGGATAGGGCTGGAAATGGGCTGATGCGGGGACTAGAAGGGAGCAGATGCTGGGTGGGGCTGGAACTAGAAGGGAGCTGATGTTGGGGGAGGATTAGAATGGGATGGGGCTGTGAGAGTGAAATGGAGAGGGGAAAAATATTTTGTGTTGGAGGGAAGAAAAATCTACAATTGGCCGGGTATTGGGAGAGTAAGTGGGGATTGAGGATGGAGGGGTAAAATATGAGTGGATGAAATACGAATGAGGAAAGAGCAAAAGGAGAAAGATTAGTATTTTAAAGCAGATGTAGAGAGAGAATGGAAAAAAAACTAGAAGAGAGAAGAAAGGACAAATGGACAGCAGACGATGGAGAGTTAGCAGAAGACACGAAGAAACCAGAAGAAAGTGGCTGGAACAATTGCAATTGAAAAAAATGCACAAAAGGTAGAAAATATCTCTATTTTGAATTTATTAACTGAAATATGTCAGCTCTGGGAAACGTGCATCATTAACGTCTGCGCTTTGTATGGTAACATTATGCAAATAGTTATGTAAATGAGGCCCCTTATGCAAATGAGGTCCCGCGGGTTACTTTACAAGTCCTCATTTGGTCCTCAAAGCAATTTGAGTTTGAGACCCCTGGGTTAAACTGTGGTCAGCAGGATACTGAGTGGCACTGATCCATTTAGTGCCGCCGAATATCCCCTGCTTCCCAATTTCTATGCTCTGATACTGACTGTGAACATCAGGGCATTATGGGAGAGGAGCGGGGGCAGCACTGGGGGTTAGCCAGTCAGTGGCGATTCTGAGCCGCTGGCTGGTTAATTCTAACTGGCTAAAGTTAGGCCAAAAAAATTCTGGCCTAACTATAGCCAGTTTAGCCATCCGCTGATACCTAATCCTCTTTCTGGCCACACCGGATATTAAATCCTGGTGGCCGGATCTGACCCCAGCAGTGGTGACAGCCGGCCACTTTACTTGGGATGGTTGCTGCCACTGGAAACGCCTCCCCCCCCCCTCCTGCTGAGGTCTGTTAATTCAAGAAGGCATGAGACCAAGCACAGAAGATCTCTGAGGGAACGGGAGGGATTGTAGAGCCCAGCAGTTGGTATGGATGGAAACACTTTCTATGTGTAAAAAAGAACTGCAGCCTTCTGAAATTTAGTCCTATATATGTGAGTAACTGTGTCACAGTACGATTTTGAAGAAAAAGGCAGTTTTACAAATGATGCCTGCACCTCAGAAGATTACCTAGAAAAATTCTAAATATAATTTATATCTAGAATAGAATAGTGAAATCTATTAATAAAGTTTTGAAAAGCTGCCAGAAAAGCTGTAGGCGGTGTTAGAGGGTTCCACCATAACAATGGGAATGCCCGTCACTTTTTAATAAGTGCTAATATAATTCTTTAAAGCATGCTGTGCAAAGGGATATACAATAAGATATTACCATCGCTATATTACTAAGCTCCTATAATAAAAACCATCTTAGGAGCACGATGCTTGTTTTGGGAGGTGGAAAGGCAAAATTGCAATAAATAAACGAAGGAACATGCTGCCTGTGTGTGCCTTGACCTAGTTTCTGCCTCATACTGAATGAATACAAATGATAGCGTCAAATTTATTAATGATTGGCTGGTCTTCCCAGGGAATTTGCTATATAGTGGGCTACCCTTTTCCAGCCTTTGTTTCAAAGTAGTGGCAGGGTTGTAGAAAAAATGGCCAAGCCCTTCCCCTCAAAAGAGAAGCTTTTTAAAACCATGAAGACTTCATTTCTCATGTAGTGGCAATGCCCGAACATTCAAACTTTCCGCTCAAAAGTCTTGTTAAGGATCTATGAAATTGCATGACTAAAAGGATGTCCGCGTGTGTGTGTGTGGAGGTGGTATCGTTTGCCTCTCCCTTCTGAATTTTCATAAGTAATTCGGGTTTTGCCTATTTCTATGATTTTGTAGGGTTTTTTTGCCTAACCAACCCAGTGCTAATTCTATTAGGGTCCATTGAAGAAAAAATACCTTTAAGATCCAAGAGGGGTATTCCTCTGAGAGATCTTCTTCTTAGCAGCGACATGGGGGATTGCCAAACACGGAGCCCATGGCCGTCGGTGTTTCTGTAAACAATGGCCACTGCGGGTAATGAAAATCTGGATAGTCAGCGACGTCCAAAGAGCAGCTACCACCACTTAATCGGATTTTGTTTTTGGCAGCAGCTGCTATCCACCTAGCCAATCCGCATACACTTGCGGCAGCTTTTTTCCTGCCCTAAGTTATGTGGATACTTATCCGCATAGCTGCACTGAAAAATCGCAGCTATCTAGATAAGTGTCACCTTCTCCCGGTACTATCCAGATAAGAACATAAGATATGCCATACTGGGTCAGACCAAAGTCCATCAAGCCCAGTATCCTGTTTCCAACAGTGGCCAATCTAGGTCATACGTACTGTCGTGAAGTACAGGGTTCAGAACCGATGGAGACAGAGGATTCACTACAAAGTGAAACCAGAACTGTCAGTGCTGAAACAAGCATGGAGAGTTGGCATGGAAACCCTAAACAAAGAACGTCACAGAGTGTTAGGGAACGCCCATCCCCTGAGCTAGCTCCTGCCTCATCAGGGAAGTGGGAACACCTGGTGGGAGGTGTGGCTCAGCACAACGGAGAAAGAAACTTAGATAAAAAGCCTTTAGTTAAATATAGGACAGAGAAAGAGAAGGGGAAGGAGAAAGAGACGGACATAGTCTCAGACACGGAGACAGAAGGAAAAGGCAGCACAGCAAGCGTGGAGAAAGCTGAAAGAAGGAGAAAACCAGAGAAAGATAGATACTCCGAGGGCAGCCAAGGTCTGTGGCTGAGAGAAGGGAAAAGGGAAAGAAATCCCAATTCCACTCGGAGGAACTTCTCAGAGGAAGAGAGCTGGGGAAGATATTCAAGTCCAGTTCCCAGGGAGCAGTGCTCAACTACAAAAAGCACTGGGGATTTTTACTATCCAAAAAGCAGAGACGTTTATTCTGGGAACCAGAAAAGACAACCACGCTGTGCTCACAACAGACAGCCTGCAAGTAAAGCTTATTTCCCTGATACCAAGCTTTTATCAAAGGGGAGAGAAAAGTTTACCAACCTTTTTGTAGCCAAGGGAGATTCCTGGGAGAAAGCAATTCTAAAGGCAGACACAGAATTCCCTGTAGCCAAACAGAAGAAGGAAACGTGTATCCTTTTAATTACAGAGGGCTGTGTGCACAGGAAGCCAAACACCCAGACTCACAGAGCAGGTTGGGGGAAGGGAACCCTGTAATTGGAACGGAGAGGTTTGCATGGCAGGCAGAAGAACCCTCTCTAAGGGACCTTAAGGAAGAAGGTGATCTTATGCAGTGGGACCCTTATCAACCCCTGAGTCCGAAGTGTTTATGGACTGCTCTTATATGGTGGCAGACAATGTGCAGTCCCTTTGTTAATAATACTGGATTTTGCTGAAGGAAGAAAAACAGCCAAAAGAAGTATTTTGGAGAGAAACTGTTTTATTCTTTTTGATTCCGTAACAGCTGAAGATAAGCATTATTTAAGTTGTCTATTTTTGTTCATATCAGGAGTATGGTTTCTTTGTAAATATATTCTTTGTTCATGGTCATCAACATCCAACCCCGGGAGGGGCAATAAATCCTAATTTAACCTGAACCACTCGTGCACAACTTGGACTCATTCTTACTACTGTAGGACTACATTACCCAGGAGGCCTTTCCAAACCTCCATTTAAAGTTCACAGTATAAGTAACACAACTACCCACTTGCCTTGCCCACGCTAAATGCCTCTGGGAGGGTGAGTGGTGACAGTACCTAGCAGTTTCCCCAAAAGACACAGGTTCCGCAATGCTTGTATTGGGTCAAGCAATGATATCCTGGGTCCCTTCTTAATAATGGTTTAAAAGCAACTTTTCCAGGATAACAAGGAGTGCCAGTAGGAATTGAACTGTTGCTTTTTTGAGTAGTAAGCAGTTGCTCCAACCACTAGGCTACTTCTCCACAGCAGTCAGAGAAAATATCCGGATAGTACTGCTGAATACTGGGCTCAGCAAGGCTTATCTGATTAGCAGGTCCTGCTAAATAAATAAGTTCTTTAGAATATCAGCCTGTGAAAAAATCCCAATAAGCCTTCTCGGTCAATTATTATGAACAATGTTTTAAATTTAGAACAATAAGGTGATTATTAGGAATGCGCATTTACTTCATTAGCACATGTAAAAGAACGTAGTGCATGCAAAACTGATCTAACATGTATTCACCTATAAATTAAAATACCGTGTAATAGATTAATTGACATGTATTAAAACATTTTAAAGTATCAAAATGTTTTTAGCACTACAAATGTGGAAAATGAACAGAAAAACATGTCTGAAAACTTTACACTCACATCCTTAATCAGGGCCAGCCCCAGAATTGGTTCAAGGTGTTGTCGCTCTAAGCAGACCTTAAGCTTTACACCCCCCTGGCTGTCAAAATCTGTTTAGCTTTGGATGCTCTGTTTTTGTCACTCCCCCCCCCCCCCCCCACAGAAGTGCTGCTCTAGATGATAACCTGGTTTGCATAATAGGTCAGCCCTGTCTCTAATAATTATCCTAACATTGTTGAAATTGGAAAACCATTCATCTACTGGAGGGCAATGGACAGGCCAGACATGAATGATCAGATATAGTTCATCATGACAAGATTTTGAAAATCTACGCACATTTATCTTTTAGAGATTTTTTAAAAACTTTGGTCACATGGTATTGAGATCTGTCATTTTTCAAGGTTTATTTATTTATTATTCATATTTTCATACCGCCCTTTCCCAAAGGCTCCGGAGAGGTGTACAACAGATAAAGCGTAGTTGCTCACCTGTAACAAGTGATCTCCAGAAACAGCAGGAATTTAGTCTTCACATATGTTAATGTTGGTATCGATGGCGCTCACATGGGAATGCTCCCCAGAGTCCAATAGGAAAGCTTCTGGGAGCACTCCACTGTGCCTTCGTGACTGCCTTCCCTTAGCTGAAAAAGAGAGTAAATGAAACCCTATAGCTCCTAGGGGAAGATGGCGGGTTGTGAAGACTAAATTCCTGCTGTTCCCGGAGATCAGCTGTCACAGGTGAGTAACTACGCTATCTCCAGGAGAAAACAGGAATGTAGTCTTCACATATGGGACTCCCTAGCTCCCAGATGCCAGATGAAGTAACCTCAGAATTGGTAGAGGTTCGCCTTGGAGTAGGCTTGAGGTCATGGATCCCACATGGATTTCTGGTATCTTCAAAGTCCGGGACGGAGGGTAGGAGTTGAAAGTCTGAAAGAGGTGCTGGAGAACAGCCTGACCAAACATGACACCCCGACTGGAGTCCTTGTGCAGAAAATAATGGGCAGCAAACGTATGAAGAGAAGACCAAGTTGGTGCTTTGCAAATTTCAACGATGGCTACTGAGCATAGGTTTGCTATCAAGGTGGCCATGGTGCGAACACTGCAAGCAGTGACATGCCCTTCCAGGGAAAGTCCTGTTTTGTTATAGGCAAATGATATGCAGTCTGCTATCCATCTGGAGAGCATACGCTTAGAAAAAGGTAATCCCAGGTGACTGGGGTCAAATGAGATAAACAACTGCGAGGCTTTACGGTGATCTTGAGTCCTTTGGAGATAGAAAGCCAAGGCACGTTTGCAGTCAAGAGTGGCAGAGTTGCTTCCACTCTAGACGCATGCGGTTTAGGAAAGAAAACTAGCAGGTAGATCGACTGATTTAAATGGAAAGGAGACACCACCTGTAGCATAAAGTGTGGGTGAGTCCAAAAGGCTACTTTGTCATGGTGGAAGCGGGTATAGAGAGGATCCGCCACCAAAGCCTGAAGCTCACTAATGCATCTAGCTTAAGTGAAGGTAATTAGGAAGATTACCTTCCAAGAGAAGAACTTAAGTGAGGTCATGGCTAATGGTTCAAAGGACAGCTTGAGAAACTGTGCCAGAATGACACTGAGGTCCCAAGCCACCGGGGATGGCTTAATGGGGGGTTTGGACAGCAGGAGACCTCTCATGAAATGTGCTACTAGAGGTTGCGGGCAGGTAGGCTGTTCATCCAGTAGATGGTGAGAGGCCGCAGTGGCACTGAGGTAGGTGGACTCTCACGAAATTGGTCTACTGGAGGAGTGACTGCACTGGAGAAGAAAATGGATTGAGATCTTTCTGGGAACACCAGACAGAATCTACGCTACTTAAAAACATATGAACGAATGGTAGAAGGCTTCCTAGAAACCAAAAGGATTTCCTTAACTTCTTGGGTAAGATCAAAGCCCTGTATAGCTATGCTCTCAGCAGCCAAGCTGTGAAGCAGAGAGACTGTAGATTGGGATGAAGCAGTGAGCCATTGTCCTGGGAAAGGAGATCCAGCGCATATCCCAATTGCAGAGGTTGAGTATGAGTCAGGCGTAGTAGCAGTGAAACCATGGTTGCTGCGGCCAGTGAAGGGCTATGAGTATCATGGAGCCCTTGTTGGACTGAAACTTGAAAAGTGTCTTGGGAATGAGGGATATGGGAGAAAAGCATAAAGTAGACACTGACTCCAGTGTAGGTGGAAGGCATCCACTGGCTAGTTGGTGGATGTCGGAGCTCTTGTGCAGGAGTGAGGAAGCTTGGCATTTTGGGGAGTTACAAACAGATCTGTCTGGAGTTCTCCAGACCTGGAAGATGTAGGATGTTGTCTCTGGATGGACAGACCATTCGTTAGGAAGAAGAATGCAGTTTAGTCTGTCTTCTAGACTGTATCAGACTGTATCTGATGAGCAATGGTCCTTTGCCTTTGCTCATCAGATACACCTTCAAGCGGTGTACCCCCGGGAGGTACACAACTTGAAGGTGTATCTGATGAGAAATGGCAAAGGACCACAGGTTTAAGGCCTCCTCGCAGAGGCCCCAAGAGCCTATTCCTATCTGTTAACAGAGAACATGGCCACGTGATTGTCCGTCCTGACTAGGACTTTTGCCCTGAGGTGGTGTTGAAACACCCGGAGGGTATTGGAGATAGCATGAAGTGCCAGGAGATTGACCTGTAGTTGTGACTCTTGAGTTGTCCAGAGCCCTTGTGTGGTCAGGTTGCCGAGATGGGCTCCCCAACCCAGTTTGAAGGCATGCATTGTCAGAGTGCATTGAAGTGGAGGCATCTGAAAAGATGATCCTACAAGCAGATTGTCTGGAGTACACTACCACTGAATGGATGAGGTAGATGGACAGTGACTTGGATCTGTCTCGGAGATGACCCAAGGCCTGCTTCCACTGGGAGGCAAGAGTCCACTGGGCTATCTGCATATGAAGTTGGGCATATGGAATGACATGTACTCTAGAGGCCATGTGCCCCAGGAGCTGTAGCATCTCTCGGATGGTCAGATGGTTTTGTAGGAGCATCTGGGATGCTAGCTCGACTAGACAGGCATAACAGAGCTGGAGAAGAAACACCATGGACTCTTGAGTGTCTAGTAGGTCTCTGATGAACTCTAGTCTTTGAGTTGGAGCAAGCTGGGATTTTGCGAAGTTTATCACAAAATCAAAGTGTTGATTGTGATGGTATGATGCATGGAAAGCAGTACCTCTTGGGAGGTGTCTGTTTTTATTAGCCAGTCGTCTAAGTAAGGGAAGACGAATATCCCCAGAGATCTTAGATATGCGGCCTTGACTGCCATGCACATTGTGAAGACTCTTGGGGCAGAGGCAAGTCCGAAGGGAAGGACTCTGTATTGATAATGTCTTCCTTGAAAGGTGAAGCATAGATATTTCCTGTGTCCCGGATGGATGAGGATATATGTGTATGCTTCTTTTAGATCTAGAGAACAGAGCCAGTCCTGACTTTGGAGTTAGGGAAGAAGAGTCCTGAGAGAGATCTTCTTGAACGTTTTGTGACTAGAAACTTGTTGAGGTTTCTGAGGTCCAGAATGATCCTGCACCCTCCTGTTTTCTGTGGAATGAGAAAGTACGGAGAGTAGAAGTCCATTCCTTGTTGGGATATTGGAACATCTTCTATGGTGCCCTGAGACAGAAGAGAGGACACCCCGTCCTGTAGGAGAGCAGTGAGTGGGAGTTGCGTTTGTTATTCCCCCATGAAAGTGGAGGGAGGCAGAGTTTGCAGATGAAGTCTGTATCTGTCCTGGACAATGGTGAGTGTCCACTGCTCTGAGATTATGAGGTGCCATCTGTGGACATAATGATACAGTCTGCCTGCTATGGGAGGGGTTGGGGGCCCTCCAGAAGCAGGAAAGAGTCAAAAATCAGGTGCAGACTGTGTCTGCGGAGCTGGTTGAAGTTTAGCCACCTGTGGCTTCTTCTGTTGCTTAGGAGGTTGCTGTCTCTTTTGTGGGGCCTGACCCTGGTATTGAGAAGCAGGAGGATAAGTAGAATAGAATCTCTTCTTTTTATTGTAGAAAAACGTCTTTGAAGGAGTCTTTTTCCTAGCAGGGTCAGCTGTCACTCTAGACATTCTCTTTCGAGTAGTGTTTTCTGACTCTAACTGAGATGCCTTATCTTGCCAGTCTTTGCCAAAAAGATTTTCTCCTGTGCAGGGTATTTTTCCCAGCTTATCTTGAACTCACTCTTCATGATCTGAGGCTTGAAGTCATGCAATCTGCATGTACCAATGCATATTACACAGTTCAGGAAGGCACTGAAACATACCTCTTCCTGCAGCATTATGGTATCACACAGCAACCACCTAACTGCAGTCACCAAGACACACACACCAAACTCCCTACTATACATACATCCTGTGTGCCACGATAGCATATTCAAACCCCAACTTGAATATGTATATAACTACCTAAAAGCTGTAAAATACCTTTAACCCAGAGCATGTATATAGTTTCTCCAGTTAATCCAAGTTGAATAACCTTGTTTTCTGTAAGTCCAGCAGGTCGTTTACCATGTCTGAAACAAAACTGATGTTATTTGTAAACCGAGCTGATATCAAAGAGTGCGGTATAGAAAAGGAAATAAATAAATAAATAAAAATATTGCTGAAGCCCTGCTTGTGCATTCAAAAGCATCGAAGGTAGCTCTATTGACAAACTTTGAAACATTTTGGCTAAGCTTAATTAGGGCAAGATAATCTGCCTCCTTGTCATCAGGGAGGAGAGGGGCAAAAGCCTCAAGATCCCTTAAGACTTCTTTAATGAACATTCACATGTAAAGGATATAGGAATTGATTCTAGCCAAGAGCATGGATGCTTGAAAACATTGAAGTCCAAAGGTGTCGAGAGTTCTCGATTCTCTTCCTGGAGAATTAGAGTGAGTCTTTGAGCTTTTGATTCGGTGCATCGCTGATTCAACCACCTTAGAGTGGTGGGGAACCTGTGGCTTTTGGAAGCCGGGACACTCAGATACATGATATATGGTATCAAGACATCGACTGTGAGGTGAGATGGTTAGAGGCATCTCCCACATGCAGAGCATAAGGTCATGGAGGATGCGGTGCACTGGTAAGATAGCTGTCTTCTTGGGTGCTGTTGGGTACTGGAGGATCTGTAATTCCTCCGCCCTTGGCTCCTTCTCTGATACTACTGTGATAGAGAGACCTTTGGCTAGGTATGATAAGGAAAGGAATGGAAAATAAAACAAAAGATATTATAATGCCTCTATATCGTTCCATGGTGAGACCGCACCTTGAATATTGTGTGCAATTCTGGTCGCCGTATCTTAAAAAGGATATAGCGATTTTAGAAAAGGTACAGAGAAGAGCCACCAAAATGGTAAAGGGGATGGAAGGATACTCCTATGAAGAAAGGCTAAAAAGGTTAGGGCTCTTTAACCTGGAAAAAGAGATGGCTGAGGGGAGATATGATAGAAGTCTATAAATTAATGAACGGAGTGGAACGGGTAAACGTAGATCGATTGTTTACCTTATCAGAATATAGAAAGACTAGGGGACATGCAATGAAGCTACAGGGTAAACTATTTAAGACTAATAAAAGAAAATATTTTTTCACTCAACGTGTAATCAAACTCTGGAATTTGTTACCGGAGGATGTAGTAAAGGCTGTTAGTGTAGCTGGGTTTAAAAAAGGTTTGGACAAGTTCCTGGAGGAAAGGTCCATAAACCATTATTAAGAAGTGACCGAAGATATCAATGCTTGACCCAGTACAAGCACTGTGGAACTTGTGTCTTTTGGGGAAACTGCTAGGTACATATGACCTAGATTGGCCACTGTTGGAAACAGAATGCTGGGCTTGATGGACCTTGGTCTGACCCAGTATGGCATATCTTATGTTCTTATGTCCTTATGTCTTGAATGAATTCCTGGAAGGACATGTCTTCCAGAGGCGACATCTGTCGGTGTTGGGGCGGGGAAGGATCTAAAGGAAGGTCCTGGGGCCCTCAGAAATCGAGTGACTCCAGATCCAAAGCAGGGAATCGTAATTGGAGGGCTCAAAGTATCGACAGGCACGATGGTCGCCCGAAGCTAGGTGCTGGTACCGATGCTCCGAGGTATCGGCCCAGTGAGCCATTTGGGCTTTGCACTGGTGTCAATTAAGGATTCGAGGGAGGGGATGGGTGGGAGTGACGGTGATGCCATTTGCAGCAGCCCTAATGTCGTGCCCAGAACTGGTATCAATATCAGTACCGTAAATGGTATCGATGGGGCAGTGCCTGTAGTCAAGGTTTTTATAGGTACTGAGGCTGCCAGGAGAGCTGCCAAGCTTTGCTAGATGTCCAGTATGCGCTGGTTTATTGAGGATGCTGATGCTTGGTTATTGGCAATGGGTATTCGCACTACCGTCCTAGAGCATAGCACCAGGAGCAATCCAAAGGTCGAGGCTTTGGGAGCATCCGGGGCCCCTTGATGGCTTTGGAGGACAGGGCCTCCCACCGAGGCTGTTTAGCAGGCCGATCCACTCCGAGGCAACACCGGAGGGGTCTTGATGCTTTGAGAGAGATCTTCCCCTGGAGGTAAATCAGACTTCGATGTGGACTTTAAAGATACCTGAGATCCATGGGAGGATGATGAGGCCATTGATACCATGTCCAAAGTGAAAAGTGCTCCAAATTTAGAAGCCTGGTTCTGTAGGCCTCTCCATGTTATTTTTTGACAGAGGGAACAGTCTTTTCTCTGGTGGTCTGGGCAGAGGTATTTTAAGTGCCAGTTATATCTGTCAGTAACCGAAATGGTGCTGGCACAATTAGAACATTTCTTAAAACCAATAGTTGGTTTCTCCATGCCTTCAGGATGTGAAAGCTGTGGAGGAGTAGCCTAGTGGTTAGAGCACTGGCTTGATAACCAAGCAACTAGGGTTCAATTCCCACTAGCACTGCTTGTGGCTTTGGGCAAGTCACTTAACCCTCCATTGCCTCAGAAGAAATGCCTGGCAATCTATTTCCAGTGACACTGACAAGAAAAACCACAAGCTTCTGGGTTACCAGGAGTCAGGACTGACTCAAAGGCACACATTGCAAGGGCATTGACACCCAAGTGTTATTTTTTAAAGAAGCTAACAATAATTAAAAGAAAGAAAGGAAAGGGGAACCAGTGATGTCTTTGAATGTGCCTGTATTAATGGGAAGTAACTAGAAGAACCTCTGCACAAGGTGAACAAAACAGGACCAAAACCAAACCTTGGCACAAAAGTGAAAAACCACCATTACCAAAAATATTTTTTGTTGGAATAATCTTGCAAAAGAGGGAAGGACAAACACCTTCCTCTCGCCGAGATCGTTCCTTTTTAATCATTTAAAATAGTGACCAAATATAACCACTTAGCTGCAAAACTTCATAACTTCTTGATGAGCCCTTATATCTGCAGAATTCAGAATATACACTACGTGACACGTTTCGGGCTAGAAAAGCTCCAATAGCCCTGCATCAGGTTGATTGTGCGAATTCCGTAGTAAGCCTCAAGATCCCACAATTCGCACAATCAACCTGATGTAGGGCTATTGGAATTTTTCTAGCCCGAAACGTGTCACGTAGTGTATATTCTGAATTCTGCAGATATAAGGGCTCGTCAAGAAGTTATGAAGTTTTGCAGCTAAGTGGTTATATTTGGTCACTATTTTAAATGATTAAAAAGGAACGATCTCGGCGAGAGGAAGGTGTTTGTCCTTCCCTCTTTTGCAAGATTATGCCAACAAAAATTTTTTTTTGTTAACGGTGGCTTTTCACTTTTGTGCCAAGGTTTGGTTTTGGTCCTGTGTTAATGGGAAGGCAGAGGTGCTATCCAAGTTTTTCTGCGGTGACAGAATTTGCTTCCTGCTGGCTCCACGGAAAATAAAGAACTGAAGAGAGGGAGTTGGGAAGAAGGGAAGGCAGTTGCGCAGGCACAGTGGAGTGTTCCCAAAAGCTTTCCTATGGGACCCTGGAGAGCATTCCCGCGCGGCCTCCATCGATACCAGCGTCACCATATGTGAAGATTATATTCCTGCTTGTTCCTGGAGAACAGCTTCAGTGTATTATATAGATAAAAATATAGCTTCATATTGACCATACTATATTTATATTATCATACTATAAAAACTGATATAGAAAGCCAAGCTTTGCAATATTTTCTAAAGTAACTGGGTCTGATATCATTTGCAAATCAAGAGGCTGACGGTTCCAAAGATTAGGGTCTACATATGAAAAAGCTCTCTTTCGTGTGGTCATTAAACAAGAATGAACAGGTACTTCCAATAAGGCTTGGCTTTCTTCAATGCATGCACTGAGCTGGAGTGTATTGGTTTATCATTAAATAAATATGAAGGATTAAAGTGGTAACATGCAAATTGTACATAGTTTCCCCAGTTCATCTCATGTTGTTTTCCCCTGTTTTATGTAAACTCTGATTGCCTTCGCTGTCATTGAGTCACTTTGTTATCTGTAAACCGCACTGATGGAAAAGAGCGCGGTATAAAAGAAATGTTAAATAAATTAAATAAATAAATAAATCTGTGAAGACAGATAGGCTAGGTCTGAATCAAGAACCAAAAAAAAGAGTTTTAAATTTCATCTGCCAGTGCAAGTCTGCTTGGACTGGTTTAATATGTTCATAAATTTTTGTAAATCAGTCACAAGATGGGTTGCAACATTTTGAACTAGCTGAAGTCTACCCAATCCCAAATAAACAGAATTGCAATAGTCCAGTCTATTTGTTACTAAGGCATGGGCAATCAAAAATTCAAATAAACACATATATATCTAATACTCCATAAACAATAATAGCACAATTTGACCACTGTGCTTATTTGTGACTGCAGAGTTAAAAATAAATTAAACCAAACCTCTAATATCTTCACCTGATCAGATAAAGTTAACAATGATCATGTAAAACAATCTAAGGCAAAGAAACAACACTGTAGGGTGATGGGCCAATGAAAGCTCACTTTTAGATGGATTTAAGTTTATACTTCAAAAGCCAATGTTCAACTTCCCTCAAACATCGATTCAACTTGTCAATAGTTATAATCCTGTCTTCATCCCAAAAGACAGCAGACTGTAATTGAATATCATGTGCATAAAGCATACACTGTATCTTGAGTGGAGAAGAGGTCTGGTGACCAAGAGACCAAGGCTCAGTTCCCACTAGCACTCCTTGTGGCCTTGGAAGAAAAGTCTGGCAATCCACTTTGGGTCACACTTCCAAGAAGAACCAGAAGCTGCTGGGTTACTAGGAGTCAGCATTGACTCAATGGCTTGCAAAGCATATATCTAACATTAGCTTGATCTAAGATCACTGTCGGAGGTTGAATATATCAATTAAACAACAGAGGAGAGAGAACAGCTTCCTGGGAAACTCCTGAGTTAACTGGTGAAGGAGAGGAAAGAGTTGAGCCCCATGATACTTGCTGGGACATTCCTGTTAAAAAGGAGAACCAGACCAAAGCCATACCTGGCACTCCACAGATTCGGAGTCTATCAAGCAGCAACTGAGGAACAACTGTGTCAAATATGGCTGATAGATCCAACAAAACTATGTAATTGCTACTATTCTCTCCAGTTTATAAAATATATATTATTTTGGGTTCCACTTGCATTTCTTCTTTTTGGGTCCAATCTTTATTGCCTAAAAGGTGCAATTAGACCCATCTTCACATCTGCAAAGCCTGGTGCCACCAAGAAGACTTACAATGGAGTGTTAAGTGACTTACCCAAGATCACAAGGTGCAGCAGTAAGGTTCAAGCCATGTTTCCCTGGCTCTTAGCCCACTGCTTTAGCCATTAGGCTATTCCTCCACTCCTGGTGGTGTATCATTTCATAGGATTTTAAACTTGAAACATTTTAAACTTGAAATGTTAAAAAAACTGAAATTTTTGGGTTTTTTTCTGTGTCGTCAACAGTGTTCCCTTTTGTGTAACAGGGTGCAGTAGTGTATAATATAGATCAATTGTGCACTACTGAGGAAGAATATGCACTATTAAACCCCAGTGTGTGCACTACCGATGATGTGCAGGTACATTCTAATGTGTGCGTCGAGGCCCCTGTGCACCCGATTGGAATCGGGACACACAGAGGCAGACCCTATTCTAATCAGAATCGGGTCTGGGCCTGTACGTGCAGGCCAAGACCCGATTCAGATTGGCCTGCACATACAGACCCCTGCCCAGCTAACTCAGTCAGGTTCCTGAATGAAGCCGCAGTGCCATAGCGTCCTGTTGCCATGGCACTGCGGCTCCATTCAGGAGCCACAAGACCCAGCTGCCAACCACAATCTTCGTTCAAACAGCCCGCCTCCCAATCTGGCCTTCCATGGCTAGGGTCAGGCTGTGGGGAACCCCCTGAACCCCCTCACCTCTCTTGCCTCTCTGCCGGGGCCTGCCATCCCCCGATGTGTAGGGGGACTTATCCCATCTCCAAGGTGGAATAAGTCCCTCATCTAGATTCAAGGCCCTGTACATCTGGGGCCTCGGACTGCCCACTGCCTGCCCTCACTCTGCCTCCGCAACACCCCCTCCTGCTCCCATCTATGCCTCCCCATACAAACATCTTGTTCGTATGGGGAGGCTTTTGCTGGGGATGGAAGGGGCAAATAGCGGGGATGGACATCCCCTTGGGATTCACAGTACAGAATACAACCCATAAACTCCTGAAATGAAAAAAAAACCAAAAAAAAAAACTTAAATAAAACAAAAAAGACATAAATTATACAGGAAACTATATAAAATGAAAATGTTTGGCCTATACACCACTACTCCCCAGGAGACCTTTGTATATTGACCTCCATGTATCTTGTATATTTGTATGTGTTTTCTAATGTCCATGAGACACTTCAGTTTGTAAAGAAACATGGTTGGTTGCTGTAGGGAAATTCAGTAGCATGTTGGGGATGTGGATCAAGGAAATCAGTGCAAGAATAGCAAGTGAAGAAGTGACATAAGATCCCATTTCTGACTACACTGACTTGGCATGACTCCAAACCTAGTTCTCTGCTCAGAAGCACAAGGAATGCTAAGAGATGAGGCCCTTGCATTGTAGCTATGGAGACCCTTCTTTTAGTCAAGGTATATCTGAGCATGCTCAGCAATCAGTGTGTCAGAAGGAATGAATCTGAACCAAAGAAGGAAGGAGTAGTAGGGCCTCTGAAGACTAGAATGGACCAAGTGGACCACTCCTTGCTTCTTAACTGGTCCTTTTATTGTAGTGTGGATCATCTGAGAGTAATCTCCCTCCAAAGGATATTACTGAAAACAGTTGTTTTCTCACCCATGAGAGAAAAGGAGAAGCAAGTTAACCCTCAAAGAAAGGAATTCTTCTAAAGAGGACTTGTAACTACTAAGAGAAAATAGTAGTTCTTGGGAAGAGGGGCTCTAGAAAATTTCCAGTGCTTTCCTATGTTGATTCTGTAAGTGAATTACAGTAGTGGCCAAAAAATTAAGGCAGAATCCAAAATATCAGATTTTTATTAGAAAAGTGCATGCTATTGTCACTTTCATGGTCAAAAGCTTTAAGAACCAAAGATATATATGTCATTTTCAAAGTTTTATCAGGAAACAATATATGTGTCAATATTTGATAGGGTGTCCATGATTTTTCAGCACAGCCTGGATTCTTGTAGGCATACTGTTAACTAGCGTTTTACAGTATGCCGGAGTGATTTCGTTGACCCATACATGCTTAAGTATGTCCTTTAAATCTGCTTCTGAAGTTGGACAGTGTGCTGCTACCTTTTTCTTCATAAGATTCCAACAGTTTTCAATTACATTGAGATCCGGAGAGTTTGATGGCCAACTTGGTAGCAGTTCGATCTTATTGTCCACGAACCATTTTTTGACTGTTTTTGCAGTGTGGCACGGTGCTGAGTCCTGCTGAAATATAGTTGTGCCAGAAACATTCATGTGTATTTTAACTTTACTATTCAGCACGGATATGTATTTTGTAGCATTTACTCTTTCATCTTTCTCAAAAATGTGCAGGCCACATCGTCCATTCGCCGAGATACCACCCCATAACATGACCGATGGTGGGTGTTTAACAATCTTGATCGTGTACTTCGGATTTAGTCTCTCGCCTGCTCGTTGAAGGACGTATTGTAACCACTCCCACGTACTTGTTGAAATGTACTTTCATCTGTGAACATTACCCTCTACCACCATTCAGCAGATTTGTCTTTCATCTTCCTACAAAACTGTATGCAGGCAGCAATTTGTTTCCTGGTCATCATAGGCTTCTTGGCAGGTCTTCTGGCCACGAGTCTGAATTCATCCACAAGCCGTCGTTGGACAGATCTGGAACTTATCTTTATTCTTCGATCATTAGCTAACTGAGCCACACATTGAGATGAAGTATGTGGACTAGATGTAATAATGCTTTTGAGGAATCGGTCATCTCGTCCAGTAGTTATCCGTCTGCGCCCACATTGCGAATGACGTGTACGGCCACCTGATTTCAGAACATTCTGAACTGCACACCTTGATATATGCAAATGTTTTGCAATAGCACATTGTGAATATCCTTCAGCATGGAGCGTGACAACTTGTCCCTTTACAAAGTCATTAATATCGCACTTTCTACCCATCTTGATTGTATATTTTACATGTAACTTTCAATCTTTTCCTAGTTGTAAAAATTCAAAACTTCATCCAAGAAACCTACTACAGAGTGTAAGTAAACTAAAATGGACGCCAGACACATGGTGTGACTAATCGCCATGCTGATTAAATAAGTAAGCACGTGTGACATCTCCACAGTACATTATTTAACAATAAATTGTAGAAAAAGATACCTGCCTTAATTTTTTGGCCACTACTGTATGTGCCACTTAGAATTTTAGATAACGTGAGGAATAAATATTTTAAATAAATAACGGTTCTCATGGAACTAATGAAAGAATAATAGGATCAGTTCTAACGAGTGTCCTCTTGAATTTAGAAATCAGTAGTTCTAGTGCTCTTTACTATTCTCCAGAACTGTATTCCGATTTTTATAAGAGACTTGATCATTCTTCATAGTCAATGATGTTTCACCAGTGGTCCACTATACAATCTAATAGACTCCAAATTTAGACAAGGCTTCTGATGAATGAAAAGAATGAAGCATTCAGACAGTCAGAGAAACAGACAGACAGGTGGATGGAGCCTTTCCAACAGGCACTATTGCTTGGGCAAAATATGCCTAAAAATGTAGAATGTTAGGAATTATTTAGAAAGGAATGAAGACTAAATTGGAAGGTATAATAATGTCTCTCTTTAGATTCAAAGTAAGATGATCATACCTTGACTATCGTGTGCAGTTCTGGGTGCCTTTGAACCTATTTAACCCAAAGGGGCCCTATGTCCGCAGGCAGCCCACACTAGGGTTGCCACCTTCAGCTTTGAAAAATAAGGAACACCCTACAGAAGAGGCTGGGGTAAGGGAGAGGCAGAAAGAAAAAAATATAATTAGGTAACTAAAAACAGAAGTTCAATGCTCTACCATCTGCCAACAAGAACAATGTAGATTAAGATCATTTTTTGGTTATTGCTGCTGATAAGAACTCCTTGCCTCGGGGCAGTTTCTCCAAATGTGTTAGTTTTGCAGATACCACGACAATCATGAACCTCACTTCAAAGCCGGGGCATGTGGAATATGATCTAAATCTCTCAAATTTACTGCTAATGCTCGGAGAGCTTCCTTCTGAACTTCATAAGATGTAACATGTATGGGTAGTTTGGCAAGATTTATTTATTTAACAGCTTTCATATACCGCTTTATCATTTCAATCAAAGCAGTTTACATTGAAACTTAAACTTGGTAACGTACATTAAACAGGGACATTGAAAACTTGGATCTTTCTGAGGCAATGGAGAGTTAAGTGGTCAAGGCCACAAGGAGTCGAAGCCTGGTCTCTGGCTTCCCAAGTCTGTGCTCTTAACCATTAGGCTACTCCTCCACTCCATGTTGGTCTCTGCCTGTGTGCTGCCCTCTCTACCTCATCTGCATGGCACACAGTAGCCACCCACTACTCATATTTATTATTTGGAGCTGAAGAACAACTACCCATGCGTACAGTAAAAGAGTGCACAAGATATGCACCCCTATTCACGTGTCTCCTCTTCTTAGGCACGTTTCACCAAAGTGATAGCGCTTAACATGGAGGTGAAATAATCATAAGTCCAATATTCTCCACCAAAATCGTCTAAAATGGGCCCCACAACTGCTAAGGCCAGACTATGCTCCATCTCAAGCAAAAGACAAAGAGGAACTGGAAAGACAGAGTGGAGGGCAACAAAATGATAAAGGGAATGGAAAGCTCCCTTATGAAGAAGTATTAACCAGATTAGGGCTCTTCAAGTTGAAGAATTGAAGACTGAAAGGACATATCAAAGAAATTTATAAAATCATGAGTGTAGTGGAACCGATTAATAGGTAGAACATAGGATACACCATACTGAGTCAGACCAAGGGTCCTTCAAGCTCAAAATCCTGTTTCCAACAGTGGCCAATCCAGATCACAAGTACCTGTCAGGTTCCCAAAAGGTAGACAGATTTCATACTGCTTATACCAGGAGGTAATGGTTTATAGGCATTTCATCCAGGAAGTTGTCCAAACCTCTCTAAATCCAGCTACATTAACAGCTTTTACTGCATTCTCCAGTAACAAATTCCAGAGTTTTATTACGCGTTGAGTGAAAAAATATTTTCTTTGATTAGTCTTAAATGTGCTACATTGAAGCTTCATGGCATGTCCCCTAGTCTTTCTACTTTTTGAAGGAGTAAACAATCGAGCTATGTTTACCTGCTCCACTCCATTCATTATTTTATAGACCTCTATCATATCCCCTCAGCCATCTCTTTTCCAAGTTGAAGAGATCTAAACTTTTACGCCTTTCCTCGTAGGGGTATCTTTCCATCCCTTTTATTATTTTGTTGGCTCTTCTCCGTACCTTTTCTAATTCTGCTACATATATCCTTTTTAAGAGATGGCAACCAGAATTGCATGCAATATTATTCAAGGTGCAGTCCCACCTGGAACGATACAGAGGCATTATAATATCCTTGGCTTTATTCTCCATTCCTTTCCTTATGATTCCTAACATTCTATTTGCTTTCTTGGCTACCACTGCACACTCGGTAGAGGGTTTCAATGTATTATCCATGATGACACCTACATTCTTTTCCTCACTACCTTTCTTCTCTTATTTCTCCTTACAACCCCCCTCGGGAACTCTGCTCTTCTAGCAAACTGCTTCTATCTGTGCCCTTCTCTTCTACTGTTAACTCCAGACTTCGCTCCTTTCACCTACTGCACCCTACGCCTGGAACAAACTACCTGTGTCTGTACGCCAGGCACCTTCTCTAACCCTCTTCAAATCCAGGCTGAAACCCACCTCTTTGCTGCTGCTTTTGGATCTTGACTCACCTGATCTCCTTTTTCTTTCCCTTGCTTTATCCCTGCCTACACCTTCTGTGTCTGTCTTGACTAGATTGTAAGCTCTGATGAGCAGGGACTGTCTCCTACATGTCTGTGCAGCACTGCGTACGACTTGTGGCGCTATACAAATGCTCAGTAGTAGTAGTAGTAGTAGGGTGGTGGTTCCAACCGTAGTTTGGGTTGTTCTTCCCTTACAGGGTCATTCCGAGGCACGAATAGTGGGGATGGTCGTCTGTGTGACGTTTGGGGTACCTGAAGGGTACGTCTCCCCTGGGTGGGACTGTGGAGCACAGACTACTGGGCAAGTTTAACCTTGGTCAGCCGCTGTCCTGCTGTTTTCCATTTTCTGTGTTCCTCTGTACCACCTAGGTGGCTGCCCCGCCTGCCCCCCCTACATGTCCCACCTGCAGCCCCCTTTGCAGCATCACCATAGTGCCCTTTCATACTTGGGCACTATGCTGTTACACCACATGTAGCACTACTATCACTGTTTTTGGGCTCTCTGCCTGTGATATACTTTGCTGACAGGAAATGGTTTCTCTCTCCTACAAATGTGCATTTACCGACAGGTTTTCACTCTGGTACTGTTCCAGCGTTAATGTGACAATGTTAGTGCAGCAGTGGCCTCTCCCTGCCCACTCCCCGCCCACTGACCCTCTCTCTCCACCTTCTCTCCGCCCTCCGGTACAGTTACAGCTGAAAGGTATATCCCATCTGGTGACATGCTATAGACTGTTAATCTGCATGTGCATTGCATCATGGGTACTGGTGGGTTAACCCTATCCTGGTAACCACAGCAGACATGTTGTGCGGTGACCTGCAGTCCTTCTATATCCGGAAATAAGAAACGATCACTCCATCCTAACATCAACATGCATATGGTAGAAAATACTGGAGCACAAAACAGAAACAGAATCTGAGAGGAAGAATAGGTCTCAGATTAATATAGGATTGCACATCAGCCATGGGGAAGCCCGTCTAAGCTGCTGTCTGAACACATCACCCTTCTGTATCCAGCAGATAGCAGATCAAAGAGCTGTGGAGGTGTAGCCTACTGGTTAGCACTGATACCTCCCAAGTCATGGGTTCAATTCCTTCTTTTTCTTTTTTTTATGCCAAACAGCCATGACGCCCATTGCTCCCTTTTCGACAGAACGCCCCCTACCTGTCCATTGCCTTTTATGGCTTCAGGTACCTTAACGCTGCACTTAACGCCAGTGACATTACTACAGTTTAGTAAACATAGCCCTTGGTCTGACCGAGTATGGCATATCTTATGTTCCTATGTAAAAGACCCAGACAATTAAAAAGACACAAAACCAAATAAAATAAAATAAAATAAAATAAAATAAGAACCCAATTTATAACCACAGATTTAAATGTCCCATATATCATAGTGAAAAGCCCTTTCAAAGCTGGGTGCTCATCTTCTACTGAACTGTAAGTACATTTATTCTGCAGCTACTCACAACCTTTCTTCTCTTGTCTCACCCTACACCCCTCCTCGGGAACTCTGGTCCTCTGGCAGATCCCTTTTAGCTGTGCCCTTCTCTGCCACTGCCAACTCCAGACTTTGTTCATTCCACCTTGCTGCTCCATATGCCTGGAACAAATTACCTGAGTCAGTACATTGGGCTCCTTCTCTACCCTGTTCAAATCCAGGCTAAAAACTCACCTCTTTGAGGCTGCTTTTGGATCCTGATGCCCCTCACTCTCTTATAAAAAAATACTCATGTGTATTTTACTTTACTCTAATCCTCAGTTTTGTGATGTTCTTCATCTTGATGTTCTTCGGTCTTGAAGGACTACCAAAAGAGACTGCTAGAAAGAAATCTGCACTTGTATTTCTTTACTTATGGGAAATTCTTTAAATCTTTGGGAAAAGGGAATTCTTTGGGTTAAAGTTGATAAATCTGTGTATTAAAATCCAGTGTATTTGCTAAGTCCCTCAGGGCTCAGTATCCCCCGAGAGCTTTTAGCTTAAATTTCAGGCTGTCAGTAGCCCCAGAGTGGTTTTAGCTTAAATTTAAACCTTACTCAGTAGTCCCAGAGAACTTTTAATTTAAAGTTAAATCTCAGTCAGTAGCTCCAGAGAGCCTTTAATTTAAATTTAACCTCATTCAGTAGCCCAGGAGAGCTTTCAGTTGAAATTTAAACTTGTCAGTAGCCTCAGAGAGCTTTTATCATAAATTCAAATCTCAGTTAGTAGCCCCAGATAACGTTTAATTTCAATCAAATTAGAGTATAGTTTAGCATAGAAGGAAGAATAGGGTAAAGAAATAAATTGTTTCTAGAGACCTTTACAAAGAGGCCTTTTGATTAGGGGGCAAAATATCTGTGAAATAGGTGTTAAAGCAAGAATTACCGAGGAAACTGTTAAGAGATTACCTTAGAAGTACAGGTCAGGGCAATGCGCAGCAATCCAGCTTTTACTAAGTGTTCTTTCCCTCCAGCCCACTCTGACTCCCACCCACCCAAGGCATAATCTTAGCTTTATAGGCTCTTAAACCTATTAAAGTTGAAGAGGTGGTTAAATTCACTTCAGATTCAGCTGGTTACCCTCATCAGGAATAGATTGATTAATCTTGAGATGAACTAAGTCCTTTAAACTTATTAGGTACCGTGGTATCAGTAAAAGTATCTTTAGCATCTTTAAGTAAGTAAATAACTTAAATAGCTAAATAAAACCTTAAAACTAAGTTGCAGATAGCAATCTTTTGCATTGAGTGTTGCATGTACAATTTTCTCCCAGTTGGTGAGGGATCTTACGTGTGTAATAGGTGCAAGGAGCTTTTTGCCCTCAGATCTGATCTCTGGAAGCTAGAGGGACAGACTTGGAGGACATAAGGAAGACAGAGAGGTATACAGATAAGACCTACAGGGACGTAGTACTGAAGTCTCACCTCCAATGTGGTACCTTTTCAGTTGCCATTTATTTATTTAGACAGTTTTGTATACCACCTTATCCTTCAATCAAAATGGTCAACAAGACATTGGGAGGCATACATCCAACAGGAGGGGATACGATTCACATATGTAAAAGGCTATCTACTTATAGGTCTAAATAGAGATGGGCGGTTGGGGCTAAGTGGTGAGGGTAGCTAGTGGGCCACTTGGGTGGTATCTAGTGCCATGGAGGAGAGAGGTCCCGTGAAAGGGGATCATCATCTTGGTGTAGCAGGAAACTATCCTGTAGTTAGGGCCTGCCCCCCGGTGATGTAAAACTCTCTCATACCGAGGACGTTTCTCCAGGGCCATGTGCCCATGAGGAAAGGGTTAGGACGGCCGTTATAGCTGGTGATTCGATCATTAGGCAAGTGATAAAAGGGTAGCTGGTGGACATAAGGACCACCTGGTAACATGCCTGCCTGGTGCGAAGGCATCGGACCTCATGTTCCACCTAGACAAGGGGGCTTGTTTACAAAGCCACGGTAGTGGTTCGCGATCGCGATCGCAACCGCGGCCCCATTGAAATCAATGGGGCCGCGGCTCCGATTACGATCGCAAACCGCTACCGCGGCTTTGTAAACAAGCCCCAAGGTTTTAGATAGTGCTGGGGAGGAATCTGCTGTCTTAGTACATGTTTTCTATGTCATTGGTACATGTCTTGGTACCAATGACATAGGAAAGTGTGGAGGGAGTTTCTGGAGGCCAAATTTAGGCTTTTAGGTAGGAAGTTGACATCCAGAACTTCCAGAGTAGTATTCTCCGAAATGCTTCTTGTTCCATGCGCAGGACCCAAAAGGCAGGCAGAGCTCCAGAATCTCAATGCATGGATGAGACTACAGTGCAAAGCAGAGAGTTTTGGATTTGTTAGGAACTGGACAACATTCTGGGGAAGGGAGGGGCTTTTCTGAAGGTATGGGCTCCACCTTAACTGGGATGGTACCAGGCTGCTGGCATTAACCTTTAAAAAGAAGATAAAGCAGCTTTTAAACTAGTCATGGGGGAAAACCGATAGCTGTCTAAGAGCGCATGATTCAGAAGGATGTATCCTTGAGAGATATTAGCAAAAGAGGGAAGTTAGGGCTTCGCCACAGCGAGATTCCAATAAAGATGAAAGTAACTCAGATGCTTTTTTTCTTTTTTTAAAGTATTTATTTATGTGATTTCAAATTTTACAAAAGAAAAGTCTTGTTACAGTAAAGAATACAAATACAGGAAAAGAAACATACAGAGGAAAGGGGGAAAACACCCTTATCTTTACACTGAATATAAATTCTAAGGGGTATGTTTACTAAACCAGCCTAATGTTACCAGCGCTAGTTGCGTTAATGTGAGGAATGCCATATAAGGTAGTGGGCGTTCCGGCGGCAAGGTAGCAATGAATCTGTATCACGCGATAGAGGGCGCCTTGGCTCGCTAACGTGCGTTAACCTTAAGTTCATGCCATCGCTGTGTTAGAAGCTATAGGGATGTAGCCCACTAGTTACTACAATGACTGCAGAAGTCATGAGTTTGATCCCACAGTGGTGTTAGTTAATAGGGCTGTCTGAGGCATTTCCTTTTAATTTAAATCTGTGCTGCCAGCAAAAACACCCTCACAGTGCGTAACCTAAGGTGCCTCATAAGGGCACTCTATAAGGCGCCCCATAGGGCACATTATAAAGTGCCCTGTCCGCCAAGGCACCTTCTAATGTGCCCTATAGGGCGCTTTATAGGGCATGCTATAGGGCGCCTTATGAGGCACCTTAGGTTAGGGCTTTGAGGTGAGGGTATTTTTGCTGGCAGCACAGATTGTAGAGATGTGTCTGACTGTTACACAAATTAAAGGGAAATGCCTCGCACAGTATTATGAAATAACACCACTGTGGGATCAAACTCATGACCTCTGTCTCAGCAGTCATTGCAGTAACCAGTGGGCTACACTTCTATAGCTGCTAATATAGTGCTGGCTGGCTACAGAAGGACAGCAGGTCACCAAACTAACTCTCTGCTGTGGTTACAAGAATAGGGTAAACCCACCCGTACCCAAGATGCACTGCACATGCAGCTCAGCAGTCTACATCTGATCACAAGATGGGGTATATGCCTCTATAGCACCTCAGCCTGGTAGGGGGAACTGACCGTGTGTGTTACTGGCACAGAGTAGCTACAGACCGTGACATTGTGCGGTTCCTGTGCTCACCCTGAGGGTGAGGTGGAGCACCCAACACCAGGTCTGCAACACCTGGCTTGACTGCGATAGGCTGTGTTGCAGGTCCCCCATCAGTGCTAGTGTGTGGTAGGTAGTTCTCGCAGACACACCTAGGATACACCTGTGTCCATCTGTATTTCCCAGTCATGTCCAGCCCTTGTGGACTATGATGCACCCAGAATAGTGCATATCCTGTGTGGTTGCCATGAACACTTGTTTATAAGAGAAGGGTGGTGTTTGGACCCACATGCAGATTATGTAGCACCACCCAACCCACCCTCTCTGGGGTCAGGGCATGTTTGCCCTTGGTCAGTTGCTGTCATGCTGATTTTTCATTTCTGCCTTCCTGTGTGGCACCTAGGCATCTGCCTAGCTCACACTGTGCCCCAACTGCCCCACTGCATATACCGCCTGCAGCCCCCTGCATCCCATTTGCAGACCCACCATAGTGCCCTTTCGTACTTGGGCACTATGCTGTTGCTGCACATGTATCACTAATATCACTTTTCTGGGCCTCCCTGCCTTTGCTGTACATTGCTGACTGAACTGGTTTCTCTCTCCTGCAAATGTGCCTCTAACGCGAGGTTTTCACTGGTGTTAATTTTCAGACCTTCATTTCACAGCGTTAGTGTGCCTGGAGCCTCTCTCCACCCACTCTCCGCCCATTGACCCCTTCTCTCCGCCCTCTGGAAAGACTTACTCCACCCTCTGTGTGCCTTAACGCCGCCGGAGATGTTATCGCGTGATAATATCGTGTGATAACGTTACGTATCACGCAATAATGTCGCCGCTGCGACGTCAGCACTGTTTAGTAAACATACCCCTAAGTATATATTCACTAGCCCACAATTAAAGGGAAAGCAAGTCACAATTCAAAAAGAAAAAGTCAGAAGAAATAGACACAACTCTGGTGTAGAATTAACTAATGCACAGACCTACAACCGCTCCCCCCTAAACCAAGGGAGGAAAGTGGAAACAGCTCAGCTGCTATGCTGAGGAATATTCTTACTAGTAACAAACTGAATTAAATGTGCTGGCTCAAAAAAGGTATAACTAACTCCTTGATATTTAATTAAACATCTACACGGAGAGCGTAGGAAAAACAGACCACCAAGCTGTAAAACCCGAGGTCTTAGCAGAAAGAATTGCTGCCTACGCTTCTGAGTAGGTTTGGAAATGTCCGTAAACATCCTTATTGTCCCCCCATGAAGGTCTCGTTTCTTTCCTTAAAATAAAGTCTCAAAAGCAAATCTCAGTCTGGCTCCAGAGCCACGGTAAGAAGCAGAGTACCCTGCGGGATAAACCCAAGATCTGTAGTTTCCAGGAACCCAGTTAGATCCAGAGAGTCCATCGGCAGTGAATGAACAGGTGAAGAGACACCATGGGTCTTGCGCTTGGCAGTAGGCAGATAATAAATTCTAGCCAAAGGAGGAACGGACTCAACAGAAAGTTTCAATATAGATGTAGCTGTCACGCCCTTAGCCCCTTACATTGGTATGGAGGGGAGTGGTTTTGTTTTTGCCATTGAGGTGCTTCAACTTTCTGGCCTTTTCTCTAACTGGATGCCTTTTAATGCATTATGGGAAAGGTAGTTCAGTTAGATACCATTTGGGCTCAGATGAACAAAAAAAACACCTTCACTGTAGTTGGGTTGAGTAGGTGCATTGACAAGAATTTATTCAAAGAAAGACACACTAGGTTCACAGATCCATCTTTTAAGATATTTTCACCAGGAATTCTTGTAGCTCATTACAGGATAACTTGAACTGAAACAAAACAGCTTTCCTCAGCTTAATTAACAGCACCTGCTTTCAGCAGAGCTTGCCGTGCAGTCTAAAACATACAGAAAGAAACTTTAAACCAGGTTTTCTTTCCCTTTCCAGTCCAGAACAAATACCTGGCTATCTTGTATGCTTAAACTCAGCACTTCATACAGATAGACAAATTCTCACAAGCAGATAAAACTCTTTTCAAGGTTTTCTCAGTAGTTAGACAAACAAAAGCATTTCTTACTTCCTTCAGTTGAAACGGCATCAAAAAGAGCTCAGCACTGCTCACAGCTGTTTCTCAAAAGATAATCAGGAAGATTCAGCTTTGCACTGTGTCACACTTCTCCTGAGCTTAGAACATTAACAAGCAAACACAGCTCTCAGGGCTTTGGACACTGGAGGCTTCTCTTTACGGTTGATATCCCTGGCAACCATTCTTAATTGGCAGACTGGCATGCAGAGCAGTCCATGTATGAGACCTCTTCATCACAAGGTAAATCTGGCTCCCCCAATTCCATTGGTTCACTCTCTGGCTCAGATTCAGATAGCTTACTTGACTGCCTTCTGTTATGGTTAAAGCTGTCTCTGGCAGATACGTAGTGCTCCTTATTAGCTAAGCTTCTGGGACTCATACCTTGATCAAAGCCTTTAGTAGCTTCACTTCTTACATGCTCTGGCCACCATCCAGCACGTCCTGTTCTCCAATTAGTGCTTCTGACTCTTACTGCTCCATTCCTTCTTGAGTAGGCAAAACCTCTGCTCTCTCTCTCTCTCTCTGGTCAGCAGTTGCAGCACCCTCAGGTCTCAGGAGTCCTTCCAGTTCCTCTCCACGTGTTCTGCTTGTCCCTGGTCTGCTTGTCCCTCCTCGTCTTCCTCGCTCTCTCTGACCTAACTGAAACCCCTCAGGCTCCTGCTCCACCCTCTCCCCTCTCAGGTGAGAGAGATCAAACTCCCTCGTGGCAGCTGAGTGATTAGTGGAAGCAGTGACGTAAGGGTTCCTTACCCTGGGCCTGTATTACCTATCCTTTCCACCACTAGGGGCACTCTGTTCCTTATTGTAGCCAGGAATTACCTGCTTTCTAGGAGCAAATGGAGTTTTAAGTCCTGGACCTTTTAAAATGGGTCCCTTTATTAAGGTAAATTCCTTCTTCTTACCCCTCTCTTCTAGGTCCTGATAAGCTTCCTTATCACAGTAGCATATGTATTGAACAGCTCCTTTGGTGACACAATAGGCACCCGAGGAAAATTCAACAAGCGCAGGTTTCTTTTATGAACAGAATTCTCCAGCATCTCAATCTTCCCATGGATAGCTATTAAATCATTAGGGACAGTACCTAATATAGTTGTTACGCCCAACTGGGCCACCTTAGCAGAAATAGTGGCTACCTCCTTCTTTTGATGATCAGCAGATTGAAGCACAAGGGCTACTGAGATGTAAAGGAATGCTCCGAGGCCTGGAGACCTTCCCAGAGGAAATCCAAAGTGACTGCTGCCGGACGTTGAAGTACAGACTGCACAGGTAAAATGCCTGTAATCCCGGTAGATGTAGGAGAAGAAATACCAGAGCCAGCAGCAACTTCAGCAAGCAAACTTCCTCCACTTCCAGCTGGGCTGACCCCGGATGCTATTTAGTACAGAGCTGAAAGATTTCAAATTAGCCCTATCAATTGATAACCAGATTAATATGACTAAAAAGACTCTAAAATGCCTCTAAAATGCAAGAATGCAAATGCAAAATAAGATGGGAGAGCTAGAATATATAGCACTAAATGAAAGGATAGATATGATTGGCATCACAAAGACCTGGTGGAAGGAGGACAACCAATCAGACACTGTGATACCTGGGTACAAACTATATTGCAATGATAGGGTAGATCAAATTGGTGGAGGGGTTGTATTCTATGTTAGAGAGGGCATTGAGTCACAAAGGATTAAAGTTTTGTATGAAACAAAATAAACTGTAGAATCACTATGGATAGAAATCCCATGTAAAAGGGGGAAGGCAATGGCAATGGGGATGTACTACTGACTGCCTGGCCAGAATGAACAGATGGAAATGCTAAGAGAAATCAGGGAAGCTAACAAAAGTTACAACATAGGAATAATGGGTGATTTCAATTACCTCGGTATCAACTGGGTCAATGTCACTGCAGGACATGCTAGGGAGATAGTTTCTAGATGAAATAAATAACTGTTTCCTGGAGCAGCTGGTTCATGAACCAACAAGAGGGGAAGCTATTTTGGAGCTAGTCCTTAGTGGAACACAGGATCTGGTGCAAGAGGTAAGGGTGTTGGGTCCACTTGGCAAGAGTGATCATAGCATGATCACATTTGATTTAATAAATGGAAAAAGGACGGCATGGAAATCCACAGTACTACTTTTAACTTTCAAAAGGGAGAATATGATAAAATGAGAAAAATAGTCAAGAAAAACCTAAGAGGAGCAGTTGCAAACATTAAAGATTTACATCAAGCATGGGCACTGTTAAAAAACACTATCTTGGAAGCCCAGACCAGATATATTCTACGCTTTAAGAAAAGTGGAAGGCCAAAAAACTGCCAGCATAGTTTAAAGGTAAGGTCAGAGAGGCTGTTGTAGCCAAAAAAGCATCCTTCAGGAAATGGAAAAAGGAGACAAATGACAAAAACTGGAAATAAACACTGGCAAGTTAGATGCAAGGCATTGATAAGGCAGGCAAAGAATTTGAAAAAAGCTTGCCGTGGAAGCAAAAACACATAATAAAAACTTTTACAAGTTCATTCATAGCAAAAAACCTATGGAAGAGTCAGTTGGACCACTGGATGATAGAGGTGTAAAAGGGGCACTACGAGAGGATAAGGCCAAAGTAGAGAGACTGAATTAATTCTTTGCTTCATTCTTTACTGAAGAAGATGTAGAGAAGTTACATATGCTTGAAATGGTATTTAAAGGTGATACATCAGAAGAACTGAAAGAAATATTGATAAACTAGGACGATGTATTACAACTATCTAATAAGCTGAAGAGTAATAAATCACCTGTACCGGATGGTATCCAAGGGTGTTAAAAAAAGTGAAAGAAGAGATTGTAGACCTACTATGAGTAATTCGTGAACTACCATTAAAATTATCTGTAGTACCTGAAGATTGGAGAATGCCAATGTAATGCCAATTTTTAAAAGGGATCCAGGGGTGATACGGGAAACTACAAACTGGTGAGCCTGACATCGGTACTGGGCAAAATGATAGAAACCATTATAAAGAAGAAAATTACTGAACATGTATCTAATTATAGTTTAATGGGAGAAAGCCAACATGGATTTAGCCAAGGAAAGTCTTATCTTACTAATCTGTAATATTCTGTTGAAGGTGTAAATAAACAGATAGACAAAAGTAAGCCTGTTGATATAGTGTATTCAGGGCCAGCTCAACGATTTCTGCTGATGGAGGCAGAAGCCACGGCTGTGCTGCCCTCCCCTCGCACCGTGCCACCCTCCTGTATGCTGATCCACGCTAGTGGCCCCCTTCTGCCTCCGATTCCAGTGGTGGGGTCAGCGGGAAGGGGGGCTTGGCTCAGCTTGGTGCAACTCATTCATAACCTCAGGGGTTAGAAGTGGCAGGCCATGTGTGCTGAAGCATATGGTCTGCCACCGAGCTGTCCCCCTCCTGCTGCCGAAATCAGCAGCGGGGCATCAGCTCAGCGTAGATCAGCACAGGGGGAAGGGGGAGGGCGATGCGGCTCTGTCAGGAGAGGGGAGGCAGGCCATGTGTGCTGAAGAATATGGCCTGCCACCCTAGGCAGCTGCCTAGCCCGCCTAATGGACCGGCTGACCCTGAGTGTATCTGGATTTTCAGAAAGCCTTTGACAAGGTCCCTCATGAGAGATTCTTGGTGAAATTAAAAAGTCATGGGATAAGAGGCAGTGTACTATTGTAGAACAGGAACTGGTTAAAAGATAGAAAGCAATTTCTACAGAGTAGGGAATTAGAGGGGCGGGTTTGATTCCCATATCGGCTGCCATATTTTGTTATCTGTGCTCATATGATTTCATTGGTCTTTTGGTTGAGGGGGTTCCCTTAACCTTCTAATGGTAATATTTCTTTTTTCTTGGGTTCTTATTGTGGGGAGTATTGTGGGCTAAACCATGAATAACTATTATTGCTGTATGTTTAGGAATTTTTCTGTTTTTTTATTTTTATTCTGTAATTCATATTCAGATTTATTTTTCTGGATTGTATTGGAAAAATTCAATAAATTAAAAAGATAAAATAAAATAAAAGACAGAAAACAGATGGTAGGGCTGAATGGCCAATTTTTTTAATGAAGAAAGGAGGATAGTGGAGCATTCCAGGAATCTGTGCCGGGCCCGCTGTTTTTTAATATATTCATAAATGACCTGGAAAAGGGAATAACGAGTGAGGTGATCACATCTGCAGATGACACAAAGTTATTCAAAGTTGGATTGTGAAAAATTGCAAGAAGACCTTGATAAATTGGAAGACTGGGCATCCAAATGGCAGATGAAATTTAGGGGGATGTTTACTAAACTGCGGTAATCGTGATTAACGCGCGTAAAGTACGTTTAACGATCGTTAGCACATCCGAACGCGCGTTCTGACGTGCGAACAATCGTTAAACGTACTTTACGTGCGTTAACCGCAGTTAACGATCGTAAACCTCCGCGGCGCGTTAAAACAGCGCAGAAGGTGGAGAGTGGGCGGAGAGAAGGGGTCAATGGGCGGAGAGTGGGCGGGGAGAGGCTCCCCTCATACTAACATGCTGAATTTCTGAGCTCAATTCCAACGCGAATGAAAACCTGTCGTTAAAGGCATTTAAAGGGAAGAGAAACCATTTCCGTCAGCAATGTACAGCAAAACCGGGGAAACCCACAAAACGTGAGCAGTGTGATACATGTGCACAGAACAAAATTTCACATAAAATGTAAAAAATGACCACAAGAAACATTTTAAAAAGCATAATTCAGCTGGGCAACAGTGATAGCAATGGGCAACAAGGAACAACACTCCCTGGAAAGCACCAAAAGAAAATGAAATGATGTGTGGAAGGGTCTACGCTCCGCAGACCCTTTCAAAGATCATTTCATTGTAATGGAGCTGTCCTGGGAGTGTTGTGTAATGTTGCCCAATGATATCATTGTTGCCCAGCTTGGTTATGGGTGTGTGCCCCTTTTTTGCGGTCTGTTCTGAGGTTTATGTGCACCTTTGCCGCCATACAAGGTAAATGAGGCCACAGTAAACCTGTTGCAGAGCAGGGTTTCTGACTCATCAGGCCGGTTTAACTAACTCCAGGGACTGCACTGTCTCTGTGGCCACAGTGTGGTGCAACAGACACAGCCAGTGCCTGTAAGACCAGAGGGTCACAGGTTCAAATCCCAGCTGGGGCTCCCGCCAACCCAGTCCCCATAGTTTTACCCACCACTAAACAGTGATAGTAAAGACACTCCTTTATTGCAGAGAACATACGCATGGCCTATATTTTACCACACCAAACACAGACACCAGAAACAGGCACATTACCTAAAGCAGAGTCCCGCAAATGCAGTCCTGGAGGGCCCCACACCATTCCGGCTTCATGCTGCCTCTAATAAAGATGCCTGTGCTGCATAGCTATGCACCACCCCCATGGTATGCAGATGTAGCTCATGCATATTTATGAGGGACAGCATGAAAACCCGAACAGTGTTTGGAACACCAGGACTGGAGTTGGGGAACTCTGCCGTAAAGCAGCAGCCAACAGGGCCACACACACCCACAGGCCCCATTGGCCAATGCCTCCTGGAGGCAAGACATTGGGCCCTGCCTGTATCTCCCAATACTAGCAGTTGCATACCTTAGCAATGCCACCCTACACCTGGGTATATGGTACAGAGCTATCAAACGTTCCCTATGAGAACTGGCAGATATCAATTCCTACGTTAAGCACAGTTTGCTCATTGAGCTCCACCATAACAATCATTCTGATGTCTGCGGTGTTTGCTGCAGGTCTGGTCTCTGACAGTGTTCACCACCCTGGGGAGTGAGCCCCCAACAGCCTTGTGTACCATATCCATGCCTGTACTATGCCCATGACTGGTGTGGTGGGTATGGCTGCTGACCACCTCTATAGTAACACAATGCTGGCATAGGTGTGGGGGTGGCTGTCTGTCTATCCAGTGTGTGGTGGCTGCAAACACCTTCCACAGCCCACACTGCCAGCAATGTTGCCAGTATTGGGCTGCCAATGTGCATAATGAGGAGCAAGGTACCATGGGTATAGGCCGGACAGGGTGGCCTGGCCAGGGTGCATCTGCACAGGGCATAGGGCAGTGACAGGCACATTGTAGTGCCTGGCCACCACCTACACAGACAGGGTGACCTCAGTATATCCTGCTGAGCGATCACTCCCACCCTGACTGTGCAGTGACCACAGCATGGCTAGGCACTCCCATAGTGCTATCTAGTATTTTTCTCATGTGATAAATATGGGTTTCCTTTTGGGGCCCAGTCACTGATGTATCTGCTTGCTGTGTATGCTGACATCCCAGTTCTGGGTGCAGGCATCTCCACTGGGCACTAGCAGACAGTTTGCAGCTGGTAGGTGTTGTGATGGAGTGGCTTGCAGGGTGCAGTGGCTGATGGCTTGCACCAGGAGAATATCAGATAGTGGTGGGGTGCAGCATACCATATCCAGGCCTAATGTCTGTCTGCTATTGTGTTATGGCTGTGTACAGAGCTGCATTGACTGCCCTGTGGGGTGTCTGTTCCTCAGCAGGACTAGGGTTAATGTTCCCCTCTAGTGCCACCTTTGCAGGGAGGTAGACTGTGGATCTTTTGATGGGAGACCCTGTTTGCCGCCCTGGGGGAGGGGGGTGGTGGTGCATGGGGGCTACACCTGACTGAAACAGACAGAGATGTCCAAGGTGTTCCTGCAGAAACTACCTATCTCACACAGTAACACTGCTTTTGGACCTGCGCCATGGCCGGTGCTGTGGACCTAGTGCTGGGCGCCTCACTGCACCCTCAGGGTGAGCACAGTACCCGCACAATGTGACGGTCTGTAGCTACTCTGTGCCAGTACAACACACGGTCGGTACCCCCTACCAGGCCGAGGTGCTGTGGGGGTGCACATGGTCAGTTCCCCCTACCAGGCCGAGGTGCTGTGGGGGTGCATTCCCCATGGTGTGTATCTGTGGACAGCTGATTTGCATGTGCAGTGCATCATGGGTGTGACTGGCACAATCCAACCCTGTGAAACTCCAGCACCTGCTCACAGGCTCTGATAAACCATAGACCATCACACGTACATCTGTTAGCATAATGCATAGGTGCAGGACACCCTACAGAGTCTGTAATATAAGATGCCCACACTGGTAAAAACACACGTACCCACGCATGTAGAAACACACGTACCCACGCACGATTGTACGCCCGCAGCTACGCACGGGGCTACGCATGTACCAATGCACGCAACCTCGCACGCACCAACGTACGTGGCTAGGCACACTCCGAGGGTGTTTTTCTGACACCAATACTCAGCGTAACGAAAAACATGCCTCCTCTTTCCCTCTGTAATGTACAGGGTGATGCCTGGGACAGCCTTCTGCATTAGGCACACTGGGGACTCGAACCCATGCTGCCTGTAAGAGCGGTCAGTACCGTAACCATTGTGCTACAGCTCTGTTTCAGTGCTTTGTGTCTGTACGTCTTCTTACGTTTAACGCGCAGTGACGCGCCACGGCGCCCGGTAATGCTCGTTAATTTTTTTAACGCGCGTCAGTGGTGACGCTGTACCGCCCATGTCCTTATTTGGGGTTTCTGTCACTACCGCGGCTCCTAACGCGAATTGCACTAACGCAGTTTAGTAAACATACCCCTTAATGTGGACAAGTGCAACGTTACGCAACTAGGTAAGAACAGCGCAAACAATGGCTATACAGTACAAGGCTCCATATTAGGAACCACCATCCAGGAAAAAGATTTAGGTGTCATTGTGGATAATACGTTGAAACCCTTGGCCCAGTGTGCAGCAGTGGCCAAGAAGGCAAATAGAATACTAGGAATCATAAGGAAAGGAATGGAGAATAAAACCAAAGAGATTAAAATGCCTCTGTATCGTTCCATGGTACGACTGCACCTTGAATATTGTGTGCAATTCTGGTCCCCGTATCTTAAAAGGGATATAGCAGAATTAGAAAAAGTACAGAGAAGAGCCATCAAAATGGTAAAGGGGATGGAAAGATACCTCTTTGAGGAAAGGCTTAAAAGGTAAGGGCTCTTCAACTCTTCAATCAGAAAACACACTAGTTACTCCTAGTATCTCCACAAAATGGACACAACAAACTACTAACAGAGCTTTTGTGTCCTATGCTCCCCAGTGCTGGAACAGACTACCCCCAAACATCAGATCAATCAGGGATATCACTCAATTTAGAAAGTCCATCAAGCACTATTTATTCACTTTACACTTCAAGCTACCATACACACAATAAAACCGGCTCCCGTATTACTCAGAAAACTACTACACATAACAACAACCCAGAACAAAAGATCAAAATGTGAAAACACTGTATTCTTATCGAATATCAAATCTTGTTGTAACCTATTCAATGTATATATAATTATGTATAATTATTTAGATAGTTATTCCCCAGTTCACACCCAGTTGATTTTCCCTGTTATCTGTAAACCTAGATCAGTCATGTACTGACAGGTATGTTGTTGTTCAATGTAAACCGCACTGATGATGAATAGTGCGGTATATAAAAAATGTTAAATAAAATAAAATAAATAAATAAATAAATAAACTTGGAAAAGAGATGGCTGAGGGAAGATATGATAGAGATCTATAAATTAATGGAATGGAATGGGTAAACGTAGATTGATTGTTTCACCATCAAAAAGTAGAAAGACCAGGGGGAGACACAATGAAGCTGCAATTAACCCATTTAAGACTAATAAGAAGAAATATTGTTTCACTAAATGCGTATTCAAACTCTGGAATTCGTTACCAAGAGATATAGTAAAAGCTGTCAGGGTAACTGGGTTTAGAAAACGTTTGGACAAGTTCCTGGAGGAAAAGTCCATAAACCACTATGAAAGAGGACCCAGAAAAAGCGTAGTTACTCACCTGTAACAGATGCTCTCCAGGTTCAGCAGGAATCAGTCCTCACATATGGGTGATGTCAGCGTTGACAGAGCCCGCGCAGAAGTATCTCCCCAGCTTTCAAAGAGAGCCTTTGGGAGATGCCACCACACATGCATGGACCCCTTCCCACCCATGGGTGCCATCTTGCTCAGTCATATGACATAGCTAAGACAGCAAACCACAATTGGTATAGTTAAGGCAACTCTACAGGAAGGAGGGAGGGTTGTGAGGACTGATTCCTGCTGTCCCTGCAGAACACCTGTTACAGGTGAGTAACTACACTTTCTCTAGGAACAAGCAGGAAGTCAGTCCTGTAGAAAAAGCACGGTCAAGTCATAAGTAGCAGCCGGTGAGTCTGAAGGACAGGCTCTGAAAGGACCCCTGTGTCCAGGGAGTACCATCACTCCGGTAGCCTGAACAAAGAAGAGTCAGATTATGGAGTACAACCTGGCTGAAGGCGCTGTCCCATTGGGACTCCCTCTCCAGGCAGTAGTGAGCTGCGAAGGTGTGGATTGAAGACCAGGTGATGGCCCGGCAGATGTCTGTCATCAGGATAGAGTGCAAGTTTGCAACCAAGTTCACCATAGCCCTGACACTGTGGACCATGACCCGGTGCTCCAGCGGAAGCTCAGCCTGTTTGTACATGAGGGCAATGCAGTCCGTGACTCAGATGGACAGAGCTCACTTGATCAATACCTCCCCCAGCCGCCTGAGGCATAGGAGATGAAAAGCTGGGAGGCTTTGTGGTGGCCCTTGGTACACTGCAGGTAGAAGGACCAGGCCCTCTTACAGTCCAGAGTATACAGTATAGCCTCCATGTTGCTGGCGTGAGGCCGTGGAAAGAAGTTGGGGAGCACCACCTCCTGGCTGACGTGGAAAGAGGAGACCACCTTCGTCAGAAATTTGTGGTGCGTGAGAAGCACAACTCTGTTCTTATAGAACCTCATATATAGCGTCTCTGCCACCAGAGCCTAGAGCTCGCTGACCCTGTGAGTGGAAATGAGTGCCACTAGGAAGGCGACATTCCAGGAGAGGTGCCGCAGGAGGCAGGTGACCAGGGGCTCAAATGCCGGTCAGGTGAGTGCATCAGCACTACATTAAGGTCCCATATTGCTAGGAGCAGTTGAATTGGGGGCTTGGAGAGCAGTAGGCCCCACAGGAAGCCCGTGATGAGGGGCTGAGCCAAGAGGGGTTTGCTCTCGATAGGATGGTGGTGTGCTGAAAGGGTACACAGGTGCATCCTGACTGAGTTGGACTTGAGTCCGGCATGGGAGAGGTGCAGCAGGTATTGCAGGACTAGCTGCACTGTGCAGGAGAAGGAGTCTGCCCATTTCTCTGAGCACCACATGGAGAATCTCCACAACTTGAAGGCGTAAGCACATCTTGTGGAAGGCTTGGTGCAGGGCAGTCCTGGGGGACTCTCCTGGGAAGAATGGAGGGGGCGTTTGGTCCAGGTGGAGGAGGTAATGGCCAAGTGTCGATGGTGATGGCCGACCACTGGTGGGCAAAGTAGGCCAGATGTCCCCCTGTGGGCCTCTGATCTCCTGGAGGGCCCAGCAAGTCAAAGGCTCGGCCCAGGCTGGGGCTGGGCTGGAGCTGGAGCCTTGGGGCCTTTTTGCTTGCCCTGCTGAAGAGGTCTGTGGAGCCTGGTATTGCTGGTAGCTGCAGAATCCCAGGCCCTTCCTGGAGAAAGGGGATTTCTTCCTGGAGGCCTTATGCTTGGGGCCTGAGGAAGTTTTCTTCTATAACCAGGTCCTTGTCGTGTATTCGGCCTTGAATTCTGCAGCTTTATCTGCCATGACCTTGCCAAAGAGATTCTCTCCCAGGCAGGGGACATCCAGGAGCTTTTCCTGGACCCATTGCTCAAAGTCGGCGGATTGGAGCCAAGCCTATCTCCTGGCACCGATGCAGGTGCTGGCAACCTGGGCCATGGCCTCGAAAGCCATCATAGGTGGCCCGGGTGATAAACTTTGAGCAGTCTGTGGCAGTTCTGGCCAGCTTCTGGAACTTCTGAAGGGTTTCCCTGGAGAGGCTGGTGGAGCAGCCCTTTAGTTCCTTCGTGGTGTCCCGGAAGGACATACTCATGTAGAGGAGGTATGCCTGGACCCGGCAGCCTGAACCCGGCAGCCAAGCATGGAGCCCTGGTATCATTTTGTGCCGAGGGCATCGAGGACATGAGCCTCCCTGCTAGGGGGTGTCGAGGAATATGTCTTTTGGCTTTGAAGCCAATGCATGGCTGACTCGACCACCATGGAGTTGTGTTGTAATTTGCTCTTGCAGAAGCCTGGGCTCAGGCAGACCTTATTCATAAGGTCGAGCAGGCGACTGACTGTGGGTACCATAGCCAGTGTTTCCCACATATGTAGGAGCAGTCCTTTGAAGATTATGGGACTGGCACAGATAGAGACTCCTTCTGGGGGGAGTTAAATCTCTGACCGAGGTTCGAGTTGAATTGGAGGATGTTGAAATCCTCTGACCGAAGTCCCTTTGCTGACTCGGTGGTGAAAGCTGGAACTCTGGCCATGTTCCACACAAAGTCGAAGAAGGCTTTGTCTTCAGGAGGGGGGGCTGACATCGGGCCTCCCAGAGGGGACGGGTCCAATGGACGGTCTTGATGCCTCTAGGTGTTTGGGGAAGTGTCATCCTCAGATTCCCAGTCGGAGTCGTCAAAGGTGGACTCGACGACTGACCAGACCCAGGTGGGGGTTGGAGGCTCATAGGCCTCAGCAGCGTGGCTGGAGCCGGAGCGCTGGCCAGGGAGGATCGGGATCTGGAGGAATGGGGCCATGAATGTGACCTCCATCGGTGATCAGTCTGGGCGAGGGAGCTCCAGAGGATCGACTTGATGCCGGGGGAAGTCCTCGAGATCGAGGTCCCGGTGTTTTTGGCAAATGAACCGGCGGAGCCAGACAGAGCAGCCTGCTGAGTGGCCAAGAAGGCATAAAATTTGCATTCTAGGGCCTCCATCCTGGTCTCCAGCCCAGATGGGGTCACAGTAATTGGTGTGGATGCCAAGTGTATCAGGTCCAGCGCCGGTGGAGGAGGAGAGTCCCTGGTGGGGATGCCATGGGGACTTGGGGCCGATCGCCGAGGTCCATCAAGTCCTTCCAAGGAAATTTGGGTGGCTGCTCAGGAACCTGGAACAGGACTTAGCCACCTTCCCAAAGTCTTATGAGAAGTCCCATAAGGCTTTCTTCTTCTTCTTCTACAGGATCTGGATCAGGGACATCAGGTCGGAGGACTCGGGGACCCGACTGGTGTCTGCGGAGTCACTGCGCGATCCCGGTGTCTCGAACTGGGCCCTGGAAGGGGTTTCCAAGGTAGAGTGTGACATGAACATCTGGTTGTGCTTCTCCTGCCTTGGAGGTCAGCCTCTTGCAAGACCCGCAAGTCTCCAGGTCGTAGTCAGGACCGAGACAACAGAAACAGCAGTCATGTGTGTCGGTGATAGAAAAATTACAGGAACACCAATCACACATTTTAAAGCTGCTGGCCATTGTGGGAAAAAGAGCCTCAGAGAGGTCGAAGACCCAAGTAATTGCCAGCAGAAAAAGGATGAGAATCACACTAAAAAGAAAAATTCATGGGCCTGATGATGTGGTGCCAAGGCAGGTGAATTCAGAGGTAGGAAAGGGACCGGCTGCGGCCAGAGAGACAGAGGATTACTCTGAGAAAAAAATCAACTTTTTCCGGGGAATCACAAGCACATCTTCTGGGTTCCGCAGAAAAAAGGAGACTGAGCAAGATGGCACAATAGGGTGGGAAGGGGACCACGCAGGCGTGGTGGCATTTTCCAAAGGCTTTCTTTGAAAGCTGTAGAGATGCTTCCGTGCAGGCTCCATCAACGCCGACGTCACCCATATGTTTGGTTTTACCAAAGAATGATCATGCCAAACAAATCTGATTGAGTTCTTTGGCTGGGTGACCAGAGAACTAGATCAAGGGCATGCGATGGATGCAATCTACCTAGATTTCAGCAAAGCCTTTGATACTGTTCCCCGTAGGAGGCTTATCGATAAAACTGAACAGCCTGGGGATGGGTCCCAAGGTGGTGAACTAGATCAGGAACTGGTTGACTGACAGAGAACAGATGGTGATGGTAAACGGAACTCACTTGGATGGAAGGAAGCTGATTAGTGGCGTGCCCCAGGGATCGATCCTGGGACTGGTACTGTTCAATGTATTTGTGAGCAATATTGCTGAAGGACTGAATGGAAAAGTCTGTCTTTTTGCAGACGACACAAAAATTTGTAACAGATTCGACATTTCTGAGGGAGTGGAGAACATGACGAAAGATCTAAAAACACTGGAAGAATGGTCCAGTGCTTGGCAGTTAAGAGTTAATGTGAAGAAATCCACTGTCATGCACTTGGGATGCAGAAATCCAAAAGAATTGTATGCGAAAGAATCTCAAGGTGGCAAAACAGTGTGACAAGGCGGTGGCAAAAGCCAGAAGAATGCTGGGTTGCATACAGAGAGGAATTACCAGCAGAAAGGAAGAGGTACTAATGCCACTGTACAAGTAAATGATGAGGCCTCAATTGGAGTATTGTGTTCAGTTTTGGAGACCATATCTTGCAAAGGATATAAAAAGATATAAAAAGACTGGAAACGGTTCAGAGAAAGGCGACAAAAATGATTTGGAGTCTGCGCCAGAAGACATATGAAAAGCGACTTGAAGACCTATATATGTATATGCTAGAGGAGAGGAGGGACAGGGGAAATATGATTCAGATCTTCAAATACTGAAAGAGTATTAAGGAACAAACAACCCTTTTTCAAAGACGGAGAAGCTGTAAAATTAGAGGGCATAAAATGAAGCTGCAAGGGGGTGAACTGAAAGGCAATGTTAGGAAATACTTTTTCACTGAAAGGGTGGTGGATGCTTGGAATGCCCTCCCAATGGAAATGGTGGGGGCAAACACAGTGACTGAGTTAAAAATGGCATGGGACAGACACAGTGGATCCCTTTACAGCAACAAGATAAAATAAAAATGAACTTATCTCTTATATCTCAACAAATAGGGGTGACCTGCATGGAGCAGTGGGTACCCCCCTAAACAAAGGCATGTGGAGGGGTGACCTGCACGGAGCGGCAGGTGAACCTATTCTTGCCACCTTACTGGGCAGACCGGATGGACCATGCTGGTCTTTATCTGCTGTCATATACTATGACTTCCTGCTTGTTCCTGGAGAATCCACTGCTTACTACGGGACGAGCATTTTGGAACCTGTGTGCCTTTATGGGAACCTGCCAGGTACTTTTGACCATACAATCCTTATTGGTCAAGTTACCGAACGATTGGTTTAAGCCACAATATCTATGAAAAATCGTTCATGTATCAATAAAGTGGAGATGCACTTATTTTCTCATATCTTATTCAATAAATTAAATTATTTAACTCGAGGTCTCAGACTTTTCGGCTCTGCTATTAGGACTCACGTCCGTTGTTCAAGCAGTTTGCCCGTTTGCATCAATGACCTCATAATGAAAAGCACATTTGCAGGTAATTTGAATACATTCAGCTGCTCTATGTCTTATAACAAAGACTACTTATCTCAAATGTTTGAATGCACCCGCCAATGTTAGAAGGACAGTTTAAGGATCCCGACGCCCTCAATGGGTACCGCTCTTGCGTTTCAGACTGAGACTTTCTTCAGGGGATTCTCAATATACTCATAGTCCTAAAAGCTGTTCAACTGCTTTTCAACATTTTCAAGACGCTGCTGCCCGCATTTCATTAGTATATAATCCTTCTTCTCTACTACTCAATTTTGAAGGATTATATACTAATGAAATGCGGGCAGCAGCGTCTTGAAAATGTTGAAAAGCAGTTGAACAGCTTTTAGGACTATGAGTATATTGAGAATCCCCTGAAGAAAGTCTCAGTCTGAAACGCAAGAGCGGTACCCATTGAGGGCGTCGGGATCCTTAAACTGTCCTTCTAACATTGGCGGGTGCATTCAAACATTTGAGATAAGTAGTCTTTGTTATAAGACATAGAGCAGCTGAATGTATTCAAATTACCTGCAAATGTGCTTTTCATTATGAGGTCATTGATGCAAACGGGCAAACTGCTTGAACAACGGACGTGAGTCCTAATAGCAGAGCCGAAAAGTCTGAGACCTCGAGTTAAATAATTTAATTTATTGAATAAGATATGAGAAAATAAGTGCATCTCCACTTTATTGATACATGAACGATTTTTCATAGTACTTGTGACCTGGCTTTTCCACTGTTGGAAACTGGATACTGGGCTTGATTGACCTCGGTCTGACCCAGTATGGCATTTCTTATGGTCTTATGTTGATTAGATTGTAAGCGCTAATGAGCAAGGACTGTCTCTTAGATATATACTTTTTATGCCTTGTAGCATTATACAAATGATGAGGAGTACTAGTAGTAGTTTATGGGTGAAAAAGAAGCTGCCATGTCATTTTTTTTTAACTTTTGGTTCTTTTGTTATTGCTCCAACAGGTTCTTCCCCTTATGGACATGCAACATGTTTGCAAAGTACTAAAAGTTGTAAATACACTCCTGATGTAGCCGCCATATTTTTTTCTGCATAGCTGTCCCTGTCATGGGATTTGCCCATTGTGTTGTTGACTATCTGTGGCACAGCTTTTGTTCCTATGTCCCATACATGCTTCCCACTCACATGGTATCCACAGGAAAAGCTTGTAAGTCAAAATATTTCCAAAGCTTCTCTGGAGAATAATCCAAACATTGATATCAAAGCTACTCACATTTTTTGAGTTGACTAGTAGTAGTTAAAAATGGCTCCATAAATAAATCTGAAGGAAATAAAAACAATGTTCTATCTGAACAGCAAAATCTATAAAAATAAACAGGAAGATCTACATAATAATAACTTACTACATTAAACTTAAAAAAACTCTTTCAAACGCAGCATTCCTAAAACTTGGAGGCCTTGAATAATTGAAAAGCCGGAGCCTTCTACACCATCAGTTGACACCGTGCCCAAAAGTGACACTTCACAAGTTTTAATTACTGTTCTTACAGTACAAAATATGAAATAAGAAAAAGAACAAAACCATTATTCATGGCCTAAATCTGCTCTTTTAAAAGCACCTCAAAGATAATAAAAAATAGTTTCCTTTCCAAAGTTTTGCAATTATTCATGGTCTGTGAGTCTTGAGAATGATCTTTTTGGAAGTATTTATTTTAAAAGTAATATTGTCATTTTTTTTCCTTTTCTTGATATTGTGTGGAGAGTCTAGAAAATGCTGGGCCCTTGTATTTAGGGTATTGTGAGCATGCTCTAGAAGACATAAAGGCCCATTTTACATAGCACATTGAGATGGGAAGTCAGATGGCCAGGTCAGAACATTCCTCCCACACTTTACAAAAGGCTGCGCTAAACATGGGGCCTTTGTAAACCACCTACAAAGACATGCAGGACTGCCCATGTCTTTGCCAGCGGGAGCGGTGATTTTAAAAAGCTGTATGAGGGAAAAAAGTGTCATGCTTTCCCCAAATTTCCACATCTGCAGATTTTTAAAATAGCTGCTCCTAAAAGCACTGATACTCGCCCCATCCCCATCTCCACATGCTCCTCCCAACAAAGGCAGACCCTCCCACACACCTCAACATGATCAGTACCCACGACACATGAGCAACTTTCCTTCCTGCCCTGATCCCCCCCCAACAGTAGCAGATCACCCCCTTCTCTGCATCCTTCCCCCGACAGCAACCTTCCTGAAAACATTACTGGCATCTCAACAGTCCCTCCCCCCACAACCCGCCTCTTACCAAAAGCTTTTCCTGGTGGTTTTGCAGGAAGCAGGAAGGATCTCCTGCTCCATCTGGCACCAGGGGTCAAAATGGCGCCAGTCGACTGTAACAGTAGTCCTTGTTCCCGCCTGCCCTCATGCAATAGTCTTGTAGAGTTCCAGCTGTCAAAGAAAAGAGCTTGACGCCTAGAGGAAGTGCTATAATATACTGCTAGGGGTCGACCGGCGCCATTTTGGACCCTGGTACCAGACATAGTAAGAGTGACTGGGAATTGCAAGGATGGGTAGCAAAGAAGGGAGAGTGTGTAGGTAGAAGGAAAAATGGGAATGTACATGGGTGGGTGGAGGTGGAGGGACAAGAGGGAGAGTTTAAGAGGGCAGTGAAGGATGGGAAAGGGGGAAGTGCAAGAGGTTTTTACCAATAGTAAGCTGAGTGTGCGTTTAAGCAGTTAGTTGGTCAGGGCTGCCAACAGTTTGCGATTTGAGAGGTGTGGCAGTGCCAAAGTGTTCTTGAGATAGATAGGTTTTCAGCCTCTTCCAAAAGTCCATTTGGGCTGAGCGTTCTTTAGGTCAAGTGATAAGGATTTCCAAATCATGAGGGTACAGAGTGCGAATGTGCAGTCACATGCTGACTGCTCCTGGCTTTTTGTGTTGGTATGGAGAAGAGGTTAAGTGATTTCTGCCTTCATAGCCTGTCGCTCTTGTAGGAACAGGGGAAAGTGCACAGATACACACACACCACCTAACACACACACGCTCACAGCCACCCTCTCACACACACAAAACTATCCTCTACATCAGAGGTTCCCAACTTCAGTCCTCGGGGAACCCTAGGCCATTAGGGTTTTCAGGATTCTCACAATGAATATGCATGAGACAGATTTGCATGTTCTGCCTTCATTGTATGCAAATCTATCTCATGCATATTCATTGTAGGGATCCTGAAAACCTGACTGGCCTAGGGTTCCCCGAGGACTGGGTTGAAAACTTCTGCTCTACATATACACATCCACCCCGACACACCCACCCATCCACTCGCAGCTCCCCGAAGCATGTACATACACACAGGCTCCTTTCACATGCACAGAGCTACCAAGACACACATGCACACATGTCCCAACACTCCACATGACATCCACCCACACACACACACACACACACACATGCCTGGTAACATGCCTGCCTGGTGTGAAAGTAGCGGACCTCACGCGCCACCTAGATAAGGTCTTAGATAGTGCTGGGGAGGAGTCTTCTGTCTTGGTACATGTCAATACCAATGACATAGGAAAATGTGGTAGGGAGGTTCTGGAGGCTAAATTTAGGTTTTTAGGTAGGAAGTTGAAATCCAGAACTTCCAGGGTAGCGTTCTCAGAAATGCTTCCCATTCCACACGCAGGACCCAAAAGGCAGAGCTCCGGAGTCTCAATGCGTGGATGAGACAATGGTGCAAGAATGAGGATTTTGGATTTGCTAGGAACTGGGGAACATTCTGGGGGAAAGGAGGGGCTCTTCCGAAGGGATGAGCTTCACCTTAACCAGGATGGAACCAGGCTGTTGGCATTAACCTTTAAAAAGGAGATAGAGCAGCTTTTAAACTAGTTAATAGGGGAAAGCCGACAGTCACCCAAGAGCGCATGGTTTGGAAGAATGTATCTTTGAAGGATACTACCAAAAGCAGAGAGGTTCCAAAAAAGAGTAAAGTAGCCCAAGTGCCCTTGAGTATGGAGCAGATTGAATTTAAAGATTCCAAATTACCCATACCTACCAATAGCCAGATTAATATGAATAAAATACAGTCTCTAAAATGCTTGTATGCAAATACTAGAAGTCTAAAATATAAGATGGGAGAGTTAGAAGATATAGCACTAAATGAGAGGTTAGATACGATTGGAATCTCAGAGACATGGTGGAAGGACGACAACCAGTGGGACACTGTGATACCTGGGTACAAACTATATCGTAATGATAGAGCTGATCAAATTGGTGGAGGGGTTGCGCTCTATGTTAGAGAGGGCATTGAATCAGAAAGGAAGAAAGGATTAAAGTTTTGCAGGAAACAAAATTTGCTGTAGAATCTCTATGGATTGAAATTCCATGTAAAAAGGGGAAGGCGATGACAGTGGGGGTGTACTATCGACCGCCTGGCCAGAATGAACAAATGGATGATGAAATGCTCAAAGAAATCATGGAAGCTAACAAAAGGTACAGCACAGTAATAATAATGGGTGATTTCAATTACCCCGGTATCGACTGGGTCAGTGTCATGGCAGGACATGCTATGGAGATAAAGTTCCTAGATGAAATAAATGACTGCTTCTTGGAGCAGCTGGTTGATGAACCGACCAGAGGGGAAGCCATACTGAACCTAGTCCTTAGTGGAACACCAGATCTGGTGCAAGAGATAAGGGTGTTGGTGCCACTCGGCAATAGTGATCACAGCATGATCACGTTTGACTTAATTAGTGGAGGAGGGATGGTAAGGAAATCCACAGTACTACCTTTTAACTTTCGAAAGGGAGACTATGATAAAATGAGGAAAATAGTTAAGAAAAAACTAAAAGGAGCAGTTGCAAAGGTTAAAGACTTACATCAAGCTTGGCTGTTGTTGAAAAATACTATCTTGGAAGCCCAGACTGGCTGAATTCCATGCTTTAAGAAAAGTGGAAGGAAGTACAAAAAACTGCCAGCATGGTTTAAAGATGAGGTCAGAGAAGCTGTTGTTGCCAAAAAAGCATCTTTCAGGAAATGGAAAAAAGAGCCAAATGACGAAAACTGGAAACAGCACAAGCACTGGCAAGTTAAATGTAAGGCAGGCAAAGGGAGAATTTGAGAAGAAGCTTGCTGCGGAAGCAAAAATGCATAATAAAGACTTTTTCAAGCACATTCGTAGCAAAAAACCTGTGAGAGTCGGTTTGTCCATTAGATGATAGAAGGGTTAAAGGGGCACTAAGAGGCGACAAGGCAATAGCAGAGAGACTGAATGAATTCTTTGCTTTGGTCTTTACTGAGGAATATGTAGGGATGTTGCCCATGACTGAAGTGGTATTTAAAGTGCGGATGAATTGAAGGAAATATCGATACAATGGGAAGATATATTACAACTATTTGATAAACTGAAGAGTAGCAAATCAGCTGGACCGGATGATTTACATCCAAGGGTGTTGAAATATGAGATTGCAGACCTGCTATTAGTAATCTGTGAACTATCATTAAAATCATCTGTAATACCTGAAGACTGGAGACGTAACGCCAATTTTTAAAAAGGGTTCCAGGGGTGATCCGGGCAACTATAAACCAGTGAGACTGACATCAGTACCAGGAAAAATGGTAGAAACCATCATAAAGAACAAAATTGCTGAACATGTAGAAAGGCATTGCTTAATAGGAGACAGCCATCATGGCTTTAGACAAGGAATATCTTGTGTTGCTTATCTGTTATGTTTTTTGAAGGTGTGAATAAACAGGTAGACAAAGGTGAGTCGGTTGATATAGTGTATTTGGACTTTCAGAAAGCCTTTGACAAGGTCCCTCATCAGAGACTTTTGGCAAAACTAAAGAGTCATGGGATAGGAGGCAGTGTACTATTGTGGATCAGGAACTGGTTAAAAGATAGAAAGCAGAGGGTAGGGCTAAATTGCCAATTTTCCCAATGGAGAAGGGTGAATAGTGGTGTACCCCAGGGATCTGTGCTGGGTCCACTGCTTTCTGACATATTCATAAATGACCAGGAAAAGTGAATAACAAGTGAGGTTATCAAATTTACAGATGACACAAAACTATTTAAAGTTGTTAAAACCCATGAGGATTGTGGAAAATTGTAAGAGGATCTTGATAAATTGGAAGACTGGGCATCAAAATGGCAGATGAAATTTAGGGGTATGTTTACTAAACTGCATTAGTGTGATTTGCGTTAGGAGCCGCGGTAGAGACAGAAATCCCAAATAAGGACATGGGCGGTACATCGTTACAGATAACACGCGTTACCAGGCGCCATAAATGAACGAGCGCTACAGGGCACGTTACCGCACGTAAATCTTAAGAAGGAACGCAGGCATACAAGCACAGCAAAAGAGCTGTAGCACAATGGTTACAACACTGGCTGATGGTACAGGGGTCATGGGATCGATTCCCCAGTGGGCTTAATGTATAAGGCTGGCTGAGGCAGCACCCTTTACATTTAAGTAGTGATTGTTGAGGCATTTGACGTGTATTTTAATTAGTGCTGCCAGCAAACACATCCTCATGGTGGCATAACCTAAGGTGCCACATAAGGCACCCCATAACGCACTCCATAGGGCACATTATAAAGTGTACTGTCCGCCAAGGCACCCTATAATGTCCCCTATAGGACACCTGATAAGGCTGTGAACAAAGCCCTGGCTGGCTGCAGAAGGACTGCACGTCACCACACAAACTGTCTACTGTGGTTACCAGGATAGGGTTAACCCACCCGTACCCATGATGCACTGCACATGCAAATCAGCAGTCGACAGATGGGCACAAGATTGGGTATGCATCCCCACAGCAACTCGGCCTGGTAGGGGGAACAGACCGTGTGTGGCACTGCCACAGAGTAGCCACAGACAGTCACATTGTGCGGGTACTGTGCCCACCCTGAGGTTGAGGTGGGGCGCCCAGCACCAGGTCCACAGCACCTTTCATGGCTGAAATACGCCATGCTGCAGGTCCCCAGCAGTGTGTGATAGGTAGTTCCGTTAGACATACCTAGGATACATCTGTGTCCTGCTGTATGTCTCGGTCATGTCTAGTCCTTATGGGCGATGATGCACCCAGAATAATGCATATCCTGTGTTGGTGCCATGGTTACCTGCTGGGGGGGGGGCTCAGGGTGGGAAACAGGATCACCCACCAATAGATCCACAGTCTACCTCCCTGCAATGATAGCAGTAGAGGGGAACATCAACCCCAGTCCTGCTGGGCAACAGACAGAGCGGTACACATCCATAACGCAATAGCAGACAGACGGCAGGCCTGGAAAAGCTCAGCTGCCCCCCACCATTATCTGACATTCTCCAGCAGCAACCCTCCAGCCGCTGCACCCTGCAAGGTGTTCCAGCAAGACACATACTAGCTGCAGACAGTCTGCCAGCTAGTCCATAGTGCATGGTCCTGGAGGAGATGCACGTACCCAGAACGGGGATGTCAGCATACACACCAAGCAGATAAGTCAGTGATTGGGCCCCAAAAGAAAACCCATAAATATCACATGACAGAAATACTACATAGCACTATGGGGGAACCTAGCCATGCCATGGTCACTGCTCAGTCAGGGTGAGAGTGACCTCCCAGCAGGACATGCTATGGCCACCCTGTCCATGCAGGTGGTGGCCAGGCACTACAATGTCTGAGCCATTGCCCTATGCCATGTGCAGATGCATCCAGGCCAGGCCACCCTATCCAGGCTATTCCCACGGTACCTTGCTCCTCATTATGCACATTGGCAGGCCAATACTGGCAACAGTGCTAGCAGTGTGGACTGTGGAGGGTGTTGGCAGCCACCACACACTGGATAGACAGACACACACTCCCCACACCTATGCCAGCATTGTGCAACTATAGAGGTGTTGGGCAGCCCAGGCCACCACACCAGTCTTGGGCACAGTGCAGGCATGGCTATGGTACGCAATACTGTAGGAGTCACTCCCCAGGTTGGTAAACACTATCAGACACCAGACCTGTAGCACACTCCACAGACATCAGAAAGGCTGCTATGATGCAGCTCACCCAGAAAATTGTACTTAACCTAGGAATTGCTATCTGCCAGTAATCATAGCAACCTTTTAATAGATGTGTACCATATTCCCAGGTTTAGGGTGGCATTACTAAGGTATGCAAGTGCTAGTATTGGGAGATGCACGCAGAGCCCAAAGTCCTGCCTCTCCAGGAGGCTTTGGATAATGGGACCTGTGGGTGCAGGTGTGCCTGCCCCTATTGGCTGCTGCTTTACGGCAGGGGTTCCCAACTCCAGTCCTGCGGTGCCAAACACTGTTCGGGTTTTCATGCTGTCCCTCATGAATATGCATGAGATACATCTGCATACCATGGGGGTGGCGCATAGAAATGCAGCACAGGCATCTTTATCAGAGGCAGCATGGAACCGGAATGGTGTTTGGCCCTCCAGGACTGCATTTGGGAGACTCTGCTCTAGGTAATGTGCATGTTTATGGTGTCCGTGCTCTGTAGGGTAAAATGTAGGTGTCTTGGGCATGTTTACGTCATCTGCAATAAAGGTGCTGTCTGTATTAGCACGTTGTAGTAGTGGGTAAAATATGGGGGCTGGGTTGGCAGGAACCACAGCTGGGACGTGAACCTGTGACCCTCTGCTTCTGAATACACTGGTCTTGTGCACTGCACCACCTTGTTGTCACAGAGTCAGTACATTCCTTGGTGATACCATGACTGTTCGTCAGACAGGGGCCCGTCTGTTGCAGTACACGGCACCCACCTACACAGGGCTAGGCCACGGTCTGCTCTGGGCAGCTGCCACTGCCCCCTCCACCACCAGTATCCCTCAGCCACCATGCTGACATGCCCTTCTGCTGGTGGAGCTGGTGGTGCGCAGTCTCAGGCCATCCAGTGTGCAGGTAGGCGGCTGCCTATGGTGCGGGTTCTAGGGTAGGGGTGCCTGCATAGACGTCCATGCTCCCCCCAGCCCCGCCTGCCAATGTTCCGTGCCCTTTGGGGTAGCTGTTGGGTACTATCCCCTGTGACATTGTGGGAAACACACTCGTGCCCATGTTTGGCCTTCAGCAGTTGCTGTCTGGCTGCTCTGCTGTTTCAGCATTCGTACGGGCCACCTAGGCATCACCCTAGTCCGCACTGTGGCCCAGCTGCACCACAGCATGTGCCGCCTGCGGCCCTCTGTATCCCCTTCTTCGGCATCTGTCCAGTTGCCGTTCCGACATGCCCGCCCTGATGTTGCGGGACATGTGCACGCCATAGGAACCCTGTCCGATGGTGGGGGAAACCCTGAGCAGCGCTATTTCACTGTGGGCTCATTCACCTTGTATAAGGACGGAGTATAGACCCTTCCACGATTTATATCTGTTCTATGGAGCTTACTCGGGGGGGGGGGTTGATGTTTCTCATTGATACCACTATTGGCCAGCTTGGTTATGTTTTTTTTCCAGTTTGTTGGGGTCATTTTCAGTGTTTATGTGCCCTTTTGTTCTATGCACATGTATCACACTTATCACTTTTTTTAGGTTTCCCTGCCTGGAAATGCTGACACTGAAATGGTTTCTCTCCCCTGTAATGTGCATTTAACGGCAGGTTTTCAATCGCGTTTGGATTCAGCTCTTCAGATCAGCGCGTTAGTGTGAAGGGAGCCTCTCCCCGCCAACTGACCCCTTCTCTCCGCCCTCTCTCCACCTTCTGCGGTGTTTTACCGCGCCGCGGAGCTTTACGATCGTTAATGTTGGTTAACGCGCGTTATGTAACGTTAACGATCGTTAGCGCATCATAACGCGCATTATGATGCGCTAACGATCGTTAACGCTACATAAAGCGTGTTATGTAACGTTACCGCAGTTTAGTAAACATCCCCCTTAATGTGGACAAGTGCAAAGTTATGCAGCTAGGGAACAACAACCCAAACTATGGTTACACGATGCAAGGTTCCACATTAGGAACCACCACCCAGGAAAAAGAATGGAAAATAAAATAAAGGATATTATAATGCCTCTGTATCGTTTCATGGTGCGAATATTGTGTGCAATTCTGGTTGCCATATCTTAAAAAGGATATAGCGTTATTAGAAAAGGTACAGAGAAGAGCCACCAAAATGGTAAAGGGGGTGGAAGGATAGTCCTATGAAGAAAGGCTAAAAAAGGTTAGGGCTCTTTAACCTAGAAAAGAGGCGGCTGAGGGAAGATATGATAGAAGTCTATAAATTAATGAACGGAGTGGAACGGATAAACATAGATCGATTGTTTACGTTATCAGAATATAGAAAGACTAGGGGACATGCAATGAAGCTGCAGGGTAAACTATTTAAGACTAATAAAAGAAAATATGTTTTCACTCAACGTGTAATCAAACTCTGGAATTTGTTACCGGAGGATGTAGTAAAGGCTGTTAGCGTAGCTGGGTTCAAAAAAGGTTTGGACAAGTTCCTGGAGGAAAGGTCCATAAACCATTATTAAAAAGGGACCCAGGATATCAATGCTTGACCCAGTACAAGCATTGCAGAACCTGTGTCTTTTGGGGAAACTGCTAGGTACGTATGACCTAGATTGGCCACTGTTGGAAACAGGATACTGGGCTTGATGGACCTTGGTCTGACCCAGTATGGCATATCTTATGTTCCTAAGCCCACAGAGGGAGGAGTGGTCTAGTGGTTAGGACAAGGTACTTCAGGCCGGAGGGCCAGGGGTTCAAGTCCCACCTGGGGACAGCAATCTCAGGCCGGAGGGACTGGGATTTCTAGTCCTATAGGCACTCCTTGTGGTCTTGGGCAAGCCACTTAACCCTCCATTGCCCATGTTCCCTGTAAGTATTAACGTATGTGTGTCATATCCCCTCGTGTTAAATGTATCCCCCAATTGACCGCTTTAACCCAGTGAAAAGCAGAATATAAATACAGCTAAATAAATAAATTATGTTCACATGCCTCCCACATGCCTGATTCTGCAAACGGGAAATGCGCCTTGTGCCACACTGAAAGTTTATGCTTTTCAACTTGCTAAGGATCATTGGTAACTTTAAGTAATTTATCTTTGACTGTTTTGTCATTTGAGTATACTAGTCATTATGCGTGTTTCTTTGTCACTCAAGCAGAAATCTAGGGATAGGCGAGTAACACATCCAATAAAATCAAATGAAATAAAAATAAATGGAACAGATAAATAAAGCAGCAAATGCGTTTGCAGGCCAATGTTCAACTGCTGTGATCAGTGCTTTGTTCAAATGATGGCTACAGCAGCCAAACGTACTGTGAATATTCAGCGCCCGTCTTCTTACCGTGGGCGGAACTAAATATTCTGATAAAAGCGGTGACTAGTTTCACTCTCTGCATAACGGCGATTTCAGTCCATGGCCTTTTGGCTGTCCTAACTTCATGCAGGTACCTATCCAAATAGCGGACTGAATGTCACTGCTATTTACATGAAGGCCAGTTCTGTTATGTGCGTCCCTCGCCTATCTAGCCAGTCAGAATTGGGACATGCTCCGATGCACCCGATTCTGATCCCATGGGGGCTACATGTGTCCATGGGATCAGAATTAGGTTTACCGACCTGGACGTGAAGGCCATGCTCTGATTCTGGCCACCTAGACATCAAAGCAACTCCCCGGCTAGCCTAGCCTGGCTCCTGCATAGAGCAGCGGTGGCATGGCGTCCTGTTGCCATGCCACCGCGGCTCCATGCAAGAGCCATGATCCCTGGGAGCAACGGCAATGTTCGTTTGCCCACAGCTTGACCCCCAATCGGGCCGCTGTGGCCAAGGTCGGGCTGCAGGGAACCCCCTGCATCCTCTCACCTGCCTTCCCGGCTCCCAGATCCGTCGTCCTCCTCCGTCTAGGGGACTTATTCCACCTCCGAGATGGACTAAGTCCCCCATACAAACGGCCAACCCCGGACATACAGGGCTGACCTCAGAATTGGCCCTGCACATTTGGGGTCATGGCGCCACCCACAGCCCACTCTTGCTCCACCTGTGGCCCACCCCCTACTGCCCACAATCAGAGCTCCCTGCACAGCTCAGATCTACAAGCAGGGAGCTTTGTTTCCTGGACACAAGCCAGGCGTTTAGCGGGTCTGGATGTCCGGATCGGACGTCCAGACCACTTAACATGGCTCAGAATGGACCCCATAATTATCAATTTTACCTTCGTCTGTCCATGGACCACCCTGGCACCATCCAGATAGTTCTGAGGCAGTCACAAAGACATTCAGACAATAATTTTTTTACAAGCTGCATAACGTTACAAGCCAACATCGTGCATAAATCATGTATTTCCATTACTTATGCGAATGGATGGGCACTTATTGTGTAATTTAGATGGTCATTATTCTATAGGAATGCACGTCAGGCTGTGCTTTTGGAATGGGTGTGCACCGAGGCGAAGCTCAGAACATAAGATGTGCCATACTGGGACAGAACAAGATTTATCAAGCCCAGTATCTTGTTTCCAAGAGCAGCCGATCCAGGTCACAAGTACCTGTCAGGTTCCCAAAAAATAGACGGATCCCATGCTGCTTGTCTCAGGGTTACGCAGTGGATTTCTCCAGTTCTCCTTAATAATGGTTTATGGACTTTTTCTCCAGGAATTTGTCCAAACCTCTTTTTAAAACCAACTACACAAACATCCAGCAACAAATTCCAGAGTTTGATTACTCGTTGAGTGGAAAAATATTTTCTCCAATTTCTCTTAAATCTGCTGCACTGTAGCTTCATTACATGTCCCCTAGTCTTTCTATTTTTTGAAGGAATAAACAACCGATCTACATTTACCCGTTCCACTCCATTCATTATTTTAAAGACCTCTGTCATATCTCCCCTCAGCTGTCTCTGTTTCAAGTCGAAGAGACCTAACCTATTAAGCCTTTCCTCATGAGAATATCCTTCCATCCCCTATACCATTTTGGTCGCTATTCTCTGTACCTTTTCCAATTCTGCTATATACTTTTTAAGATCTGGTGATCAGAACTGCACACAATATTCAAGGTGCTGCCACATCATGGAGTGACAGAGTCATTATAATATCATACTATTTATTTATTTAAAAGAATTTAATATACTGCCATTCAAATTATAAAGCAAGGTGGTTTACAAAAACAACAGAAAAACTATAACCAAACAATACATAAAATACAAATAAAACCCAAGCTAATGTGCATGCAACAAATAAAACAATATCATAAAAAGTAGGGATGAATAGAACAATTATTTTTCCTGAGATCTATACATAAACTGTGAGATATCAAGGAACATATAATTCTGAAGTGCTAAATTGAGAAAACTAGGGAACAGTAATAAAATAATAAAAATTCACTAAAAGCCTTGGAAAAAAACAGGTTTTGAAGCCTTTTTTGAATTTCCTATAAGAACTTTATAATCATAAACCCTAGGGAAGAGCATCCCACAATGGGGGACCAGAAAACTAAAAGAACTCTTTTGAAAAGAAAATTAATCAAAGCCTGTTTTTTTGTTGGTAGTGCCAAATAATTGCCTTGAGGGAAACTCAGAGTTCTTGCCGGTACATAGGGAATAAAAAAATCACTAAGGAGGTCATTCCAGAAAGCTTATAAGCTTTATACATGCACCGGGGACATTTATCTCCCAAAGACGTCTATAAGCGTATTCCGGTACATAGCCCCCACGGACATTTATCCTGCTAACAAAAGGAAACCTACTGACAACCTCGAAGGCGTTGACAAAGTGCAACATGACAACCTCAAACAGAGCCTTCAGTTTCTATGTACCCAAATGCTGGAACGCTCTACCCTCCGACATAAGGGCCATTACTGACCTACTCCAGTTCAGGAAGGCACTCAAATACCACCTCTTCCTTCAATACTACCCTACCAGCAATTGAACCAGAGGAAGTGACCCACTCATGAACACACCATGCCGTTCTTGATATTATTAAGACTCTATTCTGTTTTATGTAATTATCTCTTGTATATAGTTTACCCCGGTTCTCCAAGTTTGTACTCCTGTTCGATGTAAACCAAACAGCTTGTTGTTATGGTCTTTATGTTATAATGTAAACCGCGCTGATGCCGAATAGTGCGGTATATAAGAACTTGTAATAAATCTCAGAACATGACCGGGAGGGATGGAACGAGGGCATGGTTTATCGCAGAGAAGTATAAACTGTATAATTGAGAAGGTTGTCCAAACCTAATTACAAGATTACATAAACCTAAACGCACCACTAGATGAACAACAATATGGTTTCCGTCCTTTCCACGGTGTGGAGACACTGATACTAGCCCTCTTTGATAAACTCAATATTATACAATATGTTTATTTGTAAATAGTCAGTACCACAGTTTCATACAAAAGTTGTTTGTAAATAGTTATAACTGACGTTCCATGTAAAAGTTGCTCAAGTTGTTCAGATGTTCTCTGTAAACCGCCCTTGATCTCTGGAAGGGGCGGTATAGAAGAAAAGCATAAATAAATAAATAAATAAAACTCATATGCAGCATGGATGATGCTAAACAGACATTCATCGTCGTATTCTTAGACATTCCTCCGCGTTTGACATTGTTAACTATAACACCCTTACTGACAAGACTAGACCAAATTGGAATAAATGGAACTATTTTCCAATGGTTTAAGTCATACATCTCTAACCGAACCCAACAAGTACAAGTGGGCCAACAGACATCAAACAGGAACAAGAAATACCGCAGGGTTCCGCACTCTCAGCGCTCCTATTCAATCTATATATCCAACTGATCTGCAATATATTCAGAAAATTAAAAGTAGGATATCATATCAATGCAGACGATATCATGCTGTACCTCCCCAAAGATATAACAAACCCCACCCAACACATGTCAACATGCATTAAAGAAGCAGAGAATTGGCTAAAAACATATAACCTACAGATTAACTTCAATAAAACCGAAATACTATGCATCACTAGGAACCAGAACTTTACCACACCAATGTTCCCTCTAATTTTCTGTAGGCTGTGTGCGCATAAAATATCAGCTGTGCGGCTTTTGAAGGAAGGTTAAATTTTTGTGTGCCACATAACAACACTCAGAGTTATATACTTTAAAATTTGACTACATGTCAGAATATAGTATGTACACCACATTGATGTTAATAAAATTAAATGAAAATAGACGATTACTAAATGAAGCGGAAAATTTCTAGTAATTACAATCACAAATGTGGTATTATTTCAGTTAATTTTTATTGAAAGCCATTGTTATTCCATGTAAATAATTTATGTATGGAATAAGAGTTTGTTCTCAAAATTTTTCTCTTCGATCTTTCAAATGTACCCAGTCTGAATAAATTTTATCAAGGTCTACTGATCCACCATCTTGAAGATGACTCTTAACACGCATCAGCATTTCTAAATGTTCTAAATGTAAGCAATTCCTTATTTTGGTTTTTAAATTGTTCATCAAGCTGAAACCACGCTCACAATCTGCACTAGAAGCCAAAAATGTTCCACCAATATCCATCAATTTCGCTAAATCTGCAAACTAAGCATTCTGAAACGCCAAAGTCACCATATCCGGAAAACTATCAGTTTGCTTTTGATTTTTTTCTGCGACTAAAAACTTGAAGTCATTGTACTGCTGAACAACAATATGTTCCTCCATAAGAAATTGTTTGTACTTCAAGCAGAGTGATCGGACGTTTTCAATTCCATATTCATAATCACACTGTGCTATTGCTGTCAAGTCAAAAGCAGACCATTCCTCAATTTCTTTTTCGGGAAATCTTTCTCCTAAATGCAGACACAGCATATTAATGAAAGTAAGTGTGGAACCAGTATCCACTGAAACGTCTCCAGGTATCTTGTCAAGAAGTTTTTTAACATTATCAGTCCATTTTACTGTGTCACCCAAGTATTGCATTCGGATTTTGTTCAGCTTACCCTGTGCAAGATGATATGCTTCCAGTGGTGTTAGCCCACATTTTTGAAATGCCATTGTTAATGAAGCTAGTTCAGATAAAACATCATTCAAAATTTGCAGTGTTATATGGAATTGATGGCTGTTTAGCTTTTTATAACAGTACTCTGCAATAGGATCATTATCCTTCTCTTCTTCAAAGTATTTTAATAATGAATCATAATTTCGAATAATTGCTTGAAGAGCAAAATGTCTAGATAACCACCGCACTTTGTTCAGAGGTCTAAAAGCAATTGATTCGCATTCAAAAGCATCTGCTAATTCTTTAAATTGTGACCTTTTAGTAGAAGATCGACAAAAGGTTGTGTAAGGAGTTCTCATGAAACTTTCAACTTCTTTCATCAACTTTACTTTCTTCCATGATTCAGAGATCCCCAAATCTTCACGATGGGCAACACAATGCTGCTGCACTAAATGCGAAATGTTTTGTTTGAGCTGCGCAGCAACACCATTTATTCTGCCTGACATGACAGAGGCACCATCCGAAGTAAACATGACCATTTTGTTAAGGTCAAGCTTGTATTTCCCATAGAATTCCTGGAGTGCACTGACTATTGATGCAGCATCGCATGCATCCAACTGTAGCATCCCACCAAATGAAGTTTTATACAGACATGAATTTACTGGCCGATATTTGAAGTACAGTATTAAGTATTTGTTGACAGAAATGTCTGTGCTTTCATCAATAGTTAATGTATGATACGCTGCTGATGCAACATCTGCCATGAGCTTATCTTGGACATTCATGTTTATAATTTCAAGAAATTCAAACAAATAGTTTTTGCTTCTCCAGCTTTCAGGTATGGTTATGTACTTGGACATGTGTTCATTAATATCTTGAACAGAGAGCATGGAAATATTCATCCGAACAGCCAGCAAAACACTATCAATTAGAATTTTAATTTCTTCTGGTGTAGAACGCTTCCGTTCATTACTAATTTGCCTTTTCTCTTTTTCAGCGGTGCTCTCAAGCAACAAGTTAAATAATCCTCCTCTTAAATTTTGATTTTTAGCTCTAAGTTTCTTAACAATTTCAGTATGAGTCTTACTAGACAGATGTCGTTTCAAAAAGTCCAGTCTCCACATATCATCCCAAATTTTGCCATTCGAAAACTCTCCGATGGTTTTTGCATCTCGGCAGTATAAACAGACTACTCCGTCATCCTCTTCGTAAGTGAATATTTCATGCAGTTGAACGCACGTTTTATCCCGAGATTTCGGTGTCTCCGTTTCAACAATTTCTTCAAGCCATTCAGACTTAAAAGCTCTGGCCATTCTCTTACGTTTTGCACCTCTCATTGCTATTGGTTTCGACATTTTAAAAGTGGTGTGGTGGTCACAGCAGGTGCTTTATTATTCAAAAGAAATGCCCCAACGCATTTCATCCAAAGCCTGATGGGCTTGGAAGTTGGAACTGCAAGCAATATAACAATATTGTTATAGTGTGTGATAAGGAAGCTTATCATAGTTCAGGAGGGAGCTATAAAAGAGGTGAATTGGCTTTGAACAAGCAACCTGTCTTTGCTGGTAGAAATACTAAAACAGAATGTTTTCATAAAAGACTACCAGTCCCAGAATGCACCAGGTTTCAAACAGCCTCTAGAAGGGCTGAAGTGGGAAAACGTGTGTTCAATCAGGAGAGCTATGAGGTAATCCCCAATCACTCATCTCCAAGGGCAGGGCTTGATTCAGCACAGCTGGGCTGTGCTAGGGTGGAGTGTCCCTCTAAGCACGTTAAAGGTAAAACATATTCTGCACAGAGAGAGAATCGTGAGGAGATCAAGGACAGAGAGAGCAAGGAGAGACAGAGCCAGCAGCAGCAACGTGGAAGGAAGAAGAGGTCTAAAGAAGGAGCCCACAGCAGTACGTGTGTTGGGAGTCATTCCAGAGGCAAGCATACTCCATTGGACTGGAGGAAGCCAGAGGAATGGGGTTATAGAGCCAGGAATTCCCAGACAGCACCTTTGAAGGAGACGGCTGCAGGTGGAAGGGGCCCTAAGACCGTTGCAAGAAGGTATGTGAAGAGAGACCCAGTGTCCAGGGATCTTGATTGGAAGGCTGGACATAAAAGCTGGACTACTTACTGGCCAGGATACCTGGAGAGGAAGCCTAACAACAAAGGAAGCTCAGGTATGAACTTTGATCTATGCCCTAGCTCTTCTCCAGGAAGACAGCAGGGAAATAAATATTATCCTGAGAATGATCAAGTAAGGAATTCCTCTGAGCCAGACCCTGATATTGATTCCATGATATTTGAGGAAGAAGGAGATATATTAAATGATCAGAATGAATACATGGATTGCTCTCTGTCTAGGCTGCTGTGGTAAAATTCTTTCTCACTAATACAAAAAACACCAAAAGGAACTATAATTTGTTCTTTTATCTACCCAGAAAAGTCTGCAAGAAAGCTTTTGGGTAGGATTGAGCCACGTAGAGAAAGTGAACCAGCAAAGGGGTTTGCAGCTGGCTAATTGGTGATAATTGAGCCAGGCACAAGTGCACGTGAGCTCTGAAAGGAAACTTTTCTTTTTGTGAGTGTAAATAGAAGAAAGTTATCCTTGATAAAGAACAGTTTTTTGTTACTTTTGGGTTTTGTTTTTGCTTTTGGAGCAATGCTAAGAAAGTTATTAGCATGAGCCATCAAAAAGACATTTTCTGTTTCCCATCAAGGTCTTATTTGATTTTTGCTTAAGAAGTTCAGTTACCTTATTTCATGTTTTGTTTTCCTGAATGCAATACTGAAAGCCAGTGTCCTTTTTGTGTTACCAAGTAAATCTCTGTGGGAGAATTAACCCCATGAATAAAATCCATTTTTCTTTGCTTACATTCGTGCATCACAACTCATTATTTTGTGAACGGCTGATTCTGGTATAAGTGAACTACATTCCCCACAATCCTTCGCAAGTCATAATAATATTTTTGCCTCTGCTAAGACTGTGGCCATTCACGACCAGCGCCCCCGTTTACAAGTGGTAACAAAGAGAAAAAGAATACATAGTAAAAAAAAGAAGGCACAGTATTACTTACATGGATTAGCAGTTTAACACAAATACAGAAAAGTGACTTAATTTTAAAACTATGGATTTCCACCTCCATCAGTCCCACCGAGCCTTCTTCACATCTATCCACCCTCCCCCCTCCTCCTCCAAGGCACCCACCACAGTTATCATTCCACCCTAAACAAATGTGACAGAACATGGAAAGTAGTGGCCAATGAAAGCCACTCTTGTGAAAATAAAACCACCAATAGACTCCCCCAGAGCTCAGTGTGAGGACTCACTTTCAGTATAGAGGAAAACAATGGTTAACAAAAATCTGCAACCATAGAAATACAAGAACTGAAAGAAAGAGTACTTGATTTTACACTTTTTTTGCATTATTTTCTCTTTCATGTATTTCAGCTAGAAAAATCCATTAGCTACCTATCATCTAGAACAATTTAATTTAATTTAATTTTTTAATTTAATTTAATTTAATTAACACGTTTTTATATACCGCACCTTCCAATGATCAGTTGTGGTTTACATTGAAGAACTAAACAAAGCAATGCTGTTTTTACATATAACTATGTGAAACTACAAAAGTTCAGATCAAACTTACAATTAACAATTGTAAACTATGTACAAAGAACAGGATTATAAATATGTACAAGGTATGTATGATTTAAAAACATCGATTTGGGGTTTTAGTACTTATTCCAGTTCAGAGATGGGTAAGGTTAGCTGGTGAGACTATCCTTTTTCTTGTTGAAAAGGTGAATTCGTCAAAGAGCCGTAGTATGTTGAGAATAAATGTGTTTTGAGTTTTTTCCTGAACTCCATGATTTGAGGTAAGGATCTGAGTTCCGATGGAATGTTGTTCCAAATTATAGGGGCAGCATGGGAGAATGCTTTAATGTTTGTTGATTTTTTAGCCTTTATAAATTCTTTTGGTGTTTTTAGTTTGTTTATTTGGTCTCTCCTTTGAAGATTATGATTGGGTTCTTTATTGATAAGGTTGTTTAATGTAGGAGGTGCTGTATTATTTAGTACTTTGTATGTGGTTAGGAGAGTTTTATACTGTATTCGGCATTGAATCGGGAGCCAGTGTAAATACTCTAATATAGGTGTTATATGTTGGAATGGTGGGGCATTCATTATAGACCTGGCTGCTGCGTTTTGTGCTAGTTGGAGTTTTTTTAGGTTATGTTTTGTTACGCCTATTAGGGTTAGGTTCGCAAAGTCAAAATGGGGGGTTATTATCGCTTGTATTATACGTTGAAAATCCTGTAGGTGCAGTAGGGGGTGGAATTGTTTTAATACTTTAAGTTTAAAATAAACTTTTTTTGTTATATTTATCTGCGTGTCCATACTGAGGTGTTTGTCTAGTATTACGCCTAGGTAACGTATTTCAGTTTTTATTTTGATATCGTTATTTTGCAATGTGATATGTGTTGGGGGGATGAATGTTGTGTTTTTAGTTACTATTAGGGCTTCTGTTTTAGTGTGATTTATGTATAAGTTGTTTTCAATTAGCCAATTGGTTATTTCATTGAGGCAGGTATTAATAAGATGTGTGGGAATATTTGGAATTGTGAATGGGACCTACATCATTATGTCGTCCGCATAAAGGTGATAATAGACATTGAATTTTTTAAATATTTGACAGATGTGTTTTAAGTAGATATTAAATAGTAGCGCTGACAGTGCAGAGCCCTGGGGGAGGCCTAGTTCCTGGTTATAAGTTTTTGAAGTGAGGTTACCAATTCGTACCGTTTGAGTTCGATCACTTAAGTAAGATGAGAACCAGTTAAGAACTGTGGATTTTATTCCAATTTGTCTTCGTTTATTAATCATTGTTGAGTGGTGGACACTGTCAAAGGCTGCGGAGATGTCAATGAATATGAGTAGGAATGCCTGTTTTGAGTTATCAATACCTCTTACTAGGGTATCGATTAGAACTGTTAGTAGTGACTCCACCCTGTGATGAGGGCGAAACCCATACTATTGATCATCAAGAGGGGCTGAGCTATCAATGTATTCTTGGGTCTGAATTTGTACTGCTTTTTCGATTAATTTAGCCATGAATGGGATGCTTGATATGGGTCTGTAGGATTTGGGTGATGCTTTGTCAAGGGTGGGGTTTTTTAATATTGGGCGAATCTGTGCATGTTTTAATGAAGGGGGTAAGTACCCATTTTTTAGAGAAAGATTTATTATGGGGAGGATGAATTGTGAGAGGATAGGTAAGGAGCTCTTTATCCATGTTACTGGACAAGGGTCGATGAGTGAGGTTGTTGTATTTATGTTTGTTATGATGTTCTTGAGTGCAATGTTACATAGAGGTTGGAAATCAGTCCATTCATCTGTAAAATAGGTTTGAGGTATGTGTTTAGGTTTTGGTAACTGGGGGAGGGACATGACTTTGTTAATGTAGTAGTCGGCCAGGTTCTGTGGGGAAATTTCAGTAATTTCATTGCTGGAGTTGTGGGTGTTATTTGTTAACCTTTGGGCTATTGAGAATAGTTCTCTAGGTCTGTTTATTGCATTGTTGAGTATAGTGGAATGGTAATTTTTCTTGGCATTGTTAATTGCATCTTTATATGCATTAAGGAGAGTGATGTATGAATCTTTATTAATGGGATTTTTGTTTTTTCTCCATTTGCATTCCGCTTTCCTTAAGTTTCTTTTCATTAGGTTTAGTGTTTTGTTGTACCATGGGGCTTGGTCAGCTTTAGGGTGAGTGATTTTCTTTGTGGCTTGCTTATTGGCAGCTGCATTGTTAAGGATTTCGTGCCAGTTCCTTACTGCTACATCAAGACTTTGTGGTGAAATAGTTAATTTGGGGACTGTCATGTCTAAGAACTCCTCTTCGTTATATTTTTTAAATCTGTAGGGAGGAACAGTAGGTGACAAAGATTTGGGAGTAATGATCTCAGATGACTAGAAAGCTACCAGTCGATATAATAAAGCATTAGAGAAAGCTGACAGCATACTTGATTTCCTTAATAAAAGGTATCATTCTTGGGAAAAGGAGGTTATAGCATTTGTTTAGATCACTAGTTAGATCCCTACTCTGTTCAGTTCAAGGCTAGGGTGCCAACATCTTGAACAAACTCTGAGGCTATTCCTGATTAAAACTGAGACCAAACATAATTGTATTAAACTAGAAAGCAGTCATAGATTGCTGGTATCTGGACCAGCAGATGTGACCTGTCCCTGAGCAGTCGTTAGAAAGTCTGGATTCTTAATACTGAAAGGCAAGCAGGAAAAGCAATCCTTCCAAGCATCAGATTCATCTTGTACTTTGGGTAAAAGTATGTGTGCTATGACCAACATGGATACTTTTACCCACAGTGAGGAAGGGGACAATACGCACACTCCCACATTTTTTTGAACATTGCTTTAACATAACCTCACCAATAAAGGGGTGCAGTTAGATTGAGGAATTAAAAGTATGCAACAATTTGTATTTTCAAAATCCTGCATGCACTTTCCAAGAATACATTTGAACTTCCATCAAAGCAAATGGAAAAGGGTTTCTATCCCCCCCCTCCTTTCTCCTCCTCCGGCGCCGGCCTTCCCGACTCTCCAGAGGGGGGCTGAGACCACGTGCGGCATTCCACTTCTGTTTTCATTCCCATGTTATATTCGCTTGGAAACTTAGGAAATTTAAGGAACTTTGAAGACTCTGTACTATGAAGAGGCTTGTCCTGAGGTCTGATTCAGGCCCCTGTCTCTGATACCGTCCCTCAGGAGAGCTGTGGTAACTAGCTCCCCCTCCCCCTCTAAGATGGGAATCCTGCATTTAGTTGGAAGTCAATGCTCCTAACGAAGGAATGGAGTGGCACAATTAAATTTCTTTTTACCAACCTTTAGTAAAAAGGTCCCTAAATCACATTAGTACAGTAAATGAGGCTAATAAGTTTGTTAGGTGAGGATGAAGCAACTTGTCCAAGGTCATAAAGATGTCACTAGGATTTGAACCCTGGCTTTCTTAGTACCCAACCTGCTGCGCTATTCATTCGGCTACTCTTCCACTCCAAACCTACAGGTAAAAGATGCCGTTTCAAAACTATGCAACTAAATTGATTTGCAGGCTTTTAGCTCTTTTTTTTGTCCCGTTTCTTCCACTAATATTTAAATCTGATTCTAAGAGCCTTTTTCAGGACTTTGTTTTAAAAAAGCATTTTATCCCATTTTGGCGATGTAGCTAATCTACACTTCTACTAGTAGCAATGAAAAAAGATCTATAAAGGAAAAGCTCTATAAAAGTCAGAACTAGATTGATGTTCTCTAGGTAATTAGAGCTTACAGATATAATGCAACACTATGTGCATAACAATCAGTATCCCCCCCTCCTTTCTCCTCCTCTGGGGCCGGCCTTCCCGACTCTCCAGAGGGGGGCTGAGACCATGCGTGGTGGAGCCGCCAACATCCCCGTTTCACTCACCTGCTCCGTTGCCGATAGCCTGTCCCCGGCGTAGCCCCACACAATCTGGCAGCAGTCCCGGAGCACCGGTCTCCTCTTCTTCGCCGGTGCAGTGTGTTGCTCTCCCTTCTCCGCACGTGGCACTGGAGGCTGGCTGAGGGAGGGATCAAAGGAGGTGCGTAGCTGGCTCTAGCTGGCAGGCACAAGAGCAGAGAGAGGCTGGCTAGCTGGCTGCCCCTCCCTTTTATTTCCCTCTTTAGCCTGTGTCATGTGAGAGGAGTGAGGACGACTCAGAGCAGAGAGGAGAGATTCGGAAGTGACGTCACGAGTCTCGGAATTACCGGGAAATTACAGAATGCCAGTAGATCGGCAGCGCAGCCACGGCCTTAAAAAACTCAAGGTTTAATTTGAAAACCCAGGAACTCCGGAATTTTTGTGCGCTCCTTTGTAAGTTGTGTGCGCTCGCTCGGCGAGGTGTGTGCGCGCGCACACGCGCACAGCTTAGAGGGAACAGTGCACCACACCCCTCGACACTCTCCATTCATGACACTGTGCTACCAGTGAAAAAGGAAGCAAAATACCTGGGCGTAACCCTTGATCAATCCCTCAGCGTGGCATCATCCTATGGCAAGGAGAACATGCACCGCCAATACCCTACAGATACCCAGTGAAATAACAAAATGCACCAAGACAACAAGGAACAGAGCCTTCAAGTCCTACGCTCCCAGCTGTTGGAATGCACGCCCAACTACCATCAGAGCCATAACAGAGCTTGCCCAATTCAGAAAGGCACTAAAACACCACCTCTTCCTTTTGCACTACTCTCAACCCACCAACCTAACATCATCTATCACACACCCAGCTAGGAACTCATGAGTTACTGTCGACACATGTGCATACTGTAGATAAACTGAAATTGATGTACATAGTTCCCCCAGTTGAAACCAAGTTTTCTTCCTGTTCTTTGTAAGAGCCTAATAGGATCCTATTCGGCACAGATCCGTTTTATGTAAACCGTGCTGATTTTTAAGAGTGCGGTATATAAGAACAATAAATAAATAAATCACACAAAACTGATCACTTGATCTATATTTTTCAAATTACGGATCATACAGTATCTAAGACCACTGCTTGATAACTATGATTTCAGATCTGTGGTACAAGCACTAATCACCCCACACTCTGACTTCTGTAATAGTATATTACACGGAGTACCCAAGAAGACTATTAATCAACTTCAAATGGCCCAGAATGTCACTGCCTGAATCATTTGTAAGGCCCACTTGACAGACCACATCACATCTATCTTGCACAAGCTTGGCTGGTTACCAATTACAAGCAGAATAAAATATAAAACATTAATGATTAGTTCAAACTAATGAATAACATTACACCCTCAATTCTTTCATCACTAATTAACACTACAACAGATGCAAGAATCAAAACAGAATGCTCACAGAACACTATCATAGTCCCATCTCACTTCCGCAAAACACAACAAGCCACAAGTAATAGAGCGTTCTCATATGTCGCTTCTATACTCTGGAATGCCTATAGGTTCAGGGCATCTTTTTGGTAGCAATATGTTTTTTGTGTCTGAAAGTGAGAGTATGTGCATGTGTGTGTGGTTTGAGGGGTGAACAGGAGGATCTGGTGGGCTCATCTGCAATTCAGGGGGGGGACATGAATAAGCAGCATGTCCCCACGAACCCGCAGGATGTGCAGGGCCGTGACCTGAATTGGCCCTGTACATCCTGCCGGGCTGGCATGCCCCCACCCCTGCCCCCTCCCACCCCACACTAACTCTCCCTGTCCTACTGCTCAAGACGTGTGAGGAGATCAGGAGGGGGAATAGGGTCCGGATGGGACGTGCAGCCCCACAACCCGCATCTCAGAATCAGGCCCCAAGTCTAGGACAGGCTTAAGTAATTCTTCCTAGGCTTGCTACATGTTTCTTACAACTTATGCCTGATTAGTTTTGCCCAGATTCAGTTAACTGAATATCAGCTTCCTTAGCTAAATATATAAACAGTTCCCCACTGTATCACCCACTAAATTCAGAAACCCCTAAATTTCTCGGTCTCCTTTTTTGATAATACTGATTGGCTCTGAGCATCAGGGATGCGAAGAGATTGGCGACTTAGAAAAAGCAGACACGGGAATTTCAAAACGAAACCCCCATGTTTACTTTTGCTGACTCGCCTGGTCCTGATCCTGGCTCCGCCATTTCTCTACAGAGAACAATTTTCAAAGGGATGTTCTCTGCGGGTAATATCCCCTTTGAAAACTGCCCCCAAAATGATTTCAGTAGGTGGTAACTTCCAGATTCAGGGTTTCAGTGAAAGCTGCAGACATCTCTGGTTTTCAAAATAGCTATAATAAATATCCAGATGTATTTTCGTACATGCATGATGCAGGTAGATATACAAAAAATTGCTCAGCAGGTAAGACACCGCTCATTGTCGCTCATGGAGGGTAATTTTATAATAGTTTAAGAGAGCAAGGAGGCGCCTACTTAAGTGCCTATGTCTTTATAAAATACTGTACTAGCAGAAGAAGCAGAGATTGCACTTTAAATGTGCGTGTGGAAATCTACATCTGCTTTAGAGCAGATGTATATGAACACACAAAGTCTGCAAGTATGCGCGTAAACAAAGAAATATAGAAAACAACTAAGGTAAAGACCGTATGGCCTTTCCAGTCTCCCCATCCATAAGAACTATTAAATTCTACAATTCCTTCCTCTCCCAAATAAATCCTCTGTATTTTTCCTATGCTTTTTTTGAATTCAGATATAGTTATCCTCTACGCTGGTGGGATGTTCCACTCATCCATCACCCTTTCCATAAAAAAATATTTCATTAGATTACTTCTGAATCTATCCCTTTTCGCCTTTTTCCTTGACTCTTAATTTCATAGCTTCCTTTCATCTGGAGGAGGACCAGCTGTCAAGATCGATGCATGAGCTTGGCCAAAATAATGCTAATTTTTAAATAGGGTTCCAGGGGTGATGGGTGAAACTATAGACTGGTGAGCCTGATGTCAGTACTGGATGATATGGTAAAAACCATTATATAAAAAAAATTACTAACACATAAATAGTCATGGTTTAATGGGATAAAACCAACACGGATTTAGCCAAGGAAAGTATTGTTTTACTAATCTGCTATATTTTTTGAAGATGTGAATAAGTAGGTAGATAAATGTAAGCAGTTGATATATATATATGCGTCCCAGCTTCTGTGCATCCGGTTGGAACCAGACGCACAGAGATAGATCTGATTCTGATCCCATGGGGTAGGTCTAGCCCCCGCAGGATCAGAATCGCGTCTAGGCTCAGTATGTGCAGGCCGGTCCCTATTCCAATCAGCCTGCACATGCTGAGCTAAGCCCGGCTAACTTAGGCTCCTGAATGGAGCTGCGGTGCCATGGCAGCCGGTTGCCATGGCACCATGGCTCCTCCGGCCGCCAACCACTCTGTCCTTTCCCCACAGCCCAACCCCTGATCTGGCCTCCCAAGGCCAGGGTCGGACTGTGGGGAATCTCCTGCACCCCATCATCTTTTGTTCCCAGCCCGGGCTTCCCATCCCCTGACATCTAGGGGGACGTATTCCACCTCTGAGGTGGAACAAGTCCCCCGTTTAGTCTGCCAGCCCCGGACATACAAGGCTGACTTCAGAATCGGCCCTGTATGTCTGGGGCCGTGGACAGCCCACTGCCCACCTTAACTCCGCCTCTGCACCGCCCCCGTCTAAGCATCTCCTTGTTCATAAGGGGAGGCTTAGTTGGGGACGGAAAAGGAGATGAATAGCAGGACAGAATAGACCCCATAGTTTATCTAGATTTTCAGAAAGCCTTTGAGAAAAGCCATGAAAGACGCCTGAGAAAATTAAAAAGTCATGGGATAGGAAACAGTGTACTATTGTGGATTAGGAACTGGTTAAAAGATAGAAAACAAACAGTAAAGCTAAAATGGCCAATTTTCTCAATGGAGAAAAGTGAATAGTGGAGTACCCCAGGGATCTGTGCTGGGCCCACTGCTTTTTAACATATTCATAAATGACCTGGAAACGGGAACGAGTGAGATCATCAAATTTGCATATGACACTAAATTATTCAAAGTTGTTAAATCATAAGAGAATTGTGAAAAATTGCAAGAGGATGTTGAGAAATGGGAGATGAAATTTATTGTGGACAAGTATAAAATTATGCACTTAGGGAAGAACAACCCAAACAACAGCACAACAGCTACATGATGCAAGATTTCACATTAGGAATCACCATCCAGGAAAAGGATCTGGGCATCATCATGGATAATATGTTTAAACCCTCTGCCCAGTGTGCAGCAGCAGCCAAGAAATCAAATGGAATGCTAGGAATCCTATGCCTCTCTGTCACTCCATGGTGCGATTGCACCTTCTACTGTGTGCAATTCTGGTCGCCATATGGAATCTGTCTACCTTTTGGGAATCTGCCAGGTACTTGTGACCTGGATTGGCCACTACAGGAAACAGGATACTGTGATTGTTGGACCTTTGGTCTGACCCAGTATGGCATATCTAAAAAAAACTCTAAACATATCTAAGCAATTCTGCCCACGCTCCACCCAAATTGTGATCTCAGTTACACCTACTGGCAAAGTACAGAACTCTATACATGCTGCCTTTTTTAGATTAAGGCTGGTTTGTCGCTCAAAAGCATTTCTTGAGAGGGGTGGATTTAAATGGCATTGTATCCATAATTGCTTCTGAGAATGCTGTTAGATTTCCTTTGTTTTTTTCTTTCATATGGCTATATCAATTCAGGAAGGCACTCAAAACCTACCTCTTCATCCAATACTTCCCAGACAACCTTTGAGACTAGATATCCCTCAAGAAATCACCCCTCTAGAGATGCCCCCTTACTTATGACCTGATTTTACCTATCCTGCAGTGTAAATAGTTCATATATAGTTAACCCAGTTATCCAAGTTTCTTTTCCCTGTTCAATGTAAAACCAGACACCTTGTCGTATGGTAGTTATGTTATAATGTAAACCGCGCTGATGCCGAATAGCGCGGTATATAAGAAACTGTAATAAATAAATAAATAAATAAAGCTACCAAAGTCACTTCTTCTGTTTCTTAGCAAAAGCCAATTGATGGCCACCTTTGGGAGTGCTCTAAGAAAGCAAGCCCCGTGAATGTGTCCCCCACCTCTAGACCTACTGGTGGAAAGTTGGTTTTGTCTGGGGGCATAACAGCATTAATCTCATGGCAACCCTCAGTGCTACTTCTGGAAAGGAAAGAGCAGATAAAATTGGGGTGTCTGCATGTTGATATGGATGGAATCTTAGATATGCCCATTTCAAAAGAAAGCGAAAGTGAGGTGGCCTCAATGCCAATAGTTCCATCGGGATCAACGGTTGGAGACGGTATCAACACTGGAATGAAGGATCAGGACTCCAGGAGAACGAAGGAGCCTGAACCTCTGAGGTCCCAGAGTAAGCTCAATGATAAGAGGCAAATGACTGGAACTAATTTGCCTGACTTGACCTTGCATACAATTGGGGAATGTTGATAAAACTTGAATGTACAATCTCACATTGTTCCCATGATATAAATTTTCTTTCACAAACTGTGACTCAATTTGCCTAGAAACAGGACTCTCACGTCAAAGGGGTGAATGATAAGATTTTAGTACTTGAGAACGAATTTAAAGATCCTAAAGGAACAATTAAGATTGGCCAAAGAAAAAGTACAAATCCCCAAACGTACGCAATCTGAAAATCAGATCTTGAACTTTCCTAAGATTTCTAATATGTTGTCTTTGGAACTTCTTTAAGAAACATTTGAGGATGCTTCTACAAGATATGCAAAACAAATTGCAATATTGGACACCATTGCCTTTATCTTTAGGTGGTAGAGTGGCTGCTTACAAGATGATGATTTTTCCTAAAATTTTATATGTTTTGCAAATTATTCCTTTGCGACTATTGAGGCAAGATGTTCAAAAAATGGAAAGATTACTACAAAATTTTCTTTGGAGAGGGAAAAAAACAAGATTAAAAATTGATCAATTATATGGGTCATGGGAACAGGGTGGTATAGGGTTGCCTAGAATAGAACAATATAATCTAGGATGTCTGTTTCGTCATGTTAGAGATTGGATAGTAGGGACATCAATATATACACCATATGATTTTGAATCCGCATTAGTAGCTCCTTATTCACTTTTATCTGTGTTGCATGTGTCAAATATAAAATTACCAAAAGATTTTAAAAACAATATTTTATGGCAAGGGGTCCGTTGGAGTTGGAAGTTGCTCTGTGCAAAATTGGGCATTTCAAGTGAAGTATCTGGATATTTGCCTTTGCATGGTAATTTAGCCTTTCAATTAAGTATAACGTCTAATTTTTTAAAGGGTTGGGAGAAAAAAGGTCTAAAACAATTGTGGCAAGTAATAAATGGAGAAGGCGCTCTTAAACCCTTTAATGAATTAAAAAATCTCTATGGATTATCACAGGGGCATTTTCATGTTTATTTACATTTAAAATATTATTTGATTTCAATGAAAGATGGGATACAAGGTTTAAGACTGGAAAATTTTGAAAAATTAGAAAAATGGTTTATGATAAAGGATAAAGAAAGAATATCAGTCGCTGAATATAGTAAAGCTTTGAATAATATATCACAAGTTCGGAGTTATAGTCATTTGAGTTTAAAGTGGGAAAGAGATCTTGGAATTAATCTTGAAGCGTTTGAATGGGAAAATACTATTGGGCGTATCCCCAAAATAATTATAGGAGCTAAGTTGCGTGATATGCAATTCAAAATAATACAGCGTGCTTATATCTCACCTTATAGAGCATGGAAGGCAGGTTTTGCCAAGCACGGTGATTGTCCGTGGTGTGGATTGGAGCAGGCACATTTGGGGCATATGTTCTGGACATGTAAACAAGTAAAGAAATTTTGGGTCAGGATTCAAAAATTTTAATGGACATATTAGGGCAAACATTGAATTTAACCTCAGGGTTTGCTGTTTTAGATGCTCCTTTACAGGGACTTTTTTCATCAGGGAATAGATTATTAATAAGAAAAGGTTGTCTGCTTGCAAAGCATTGTATTCTTAGGAAATGGAGAGAATCTGGAGGTCCAGAATATTGGGAATGGAGGAATGTATTGCATCAATTAGCATTATGGGAGGGAGAGGCTTCTAGAAAACATGTTCGTAGAAGAGCAAATTTTTTGATGATATGGTCTCCTTATCTTGAAAAGTTGTCGACCTGGGCAAGAAATGATATTTTAACAGTGTAATTTGGTTTAACTTTTATCTTAGTAATTAAAGTTGGCATAATTAGGTTTTAGAGATGGAAGGGGTTGAAGGTAAGGGTGGGAGGGGGGAGGGGAGGGGAGGGAAAGGTGGGAATTGGGTGGAGGAAAGGGAAGGGAGGTAGAGTGGGGAGGGAGAGAAAGGTGGGAAATGGGAAAGGTGGTAGTGGGCATAAATGGGAGGGGGATAAATAGTAATGATTATTTTCTGTAGTGGTTATAATATTATTGTTTATTATGTCTTAATTTGTATGCTGTTTAAAATATTTCAATATGTTTGCAATGTTTCTACATGTAAGCTGCTTTTATGTTATAATATGTTTAAAATTAATAAAAAGATTTAAACATAAAGAAACATTTGATAGATGTACTGAATATACCAAATACTGCTCTACCATTTTTGAATAAAGTTTATTTTCTACAATCCGAGACACAATAGGAAGTGATGGCTAGAGAGGCTTTGGGTGTTTCTGCTCTGCTTGAATCTTCAATTACTGAGGTTCGTGAAAGGGCCACACTTTTGGTTAGTTTAGTATTTGAACAGGATACGAGGATTCTCCAATTATATTTGTAAAAAATGAAGGAACCTTTTCTAGGCCAAAGCATATTTCCTGATGTGATGCATTTCACTGGATTGAGGGATTCCTAATATCTCTCTCGACGCCTGATTGGAGGACTCCTAATATCTACCTTAATGTTTGTTGGAGATCTTGTCTCTTAAATCTTTGTCATATTGGGACTCTGTTACACTGTTGCTGATTTCTCCAGCTGCTTACATGGCGGTGCTGGAACCTACCAATTGAGATAAGTCATTACGATTTTTTTTGTGCGGCACGCTGGTGTAGCATTTTCACATATGGACGGGCATTCATTTGCTCTTTTTAAATAGAAAAAAGCCAGAACGTTTATCTCGAGAAATGGTTTTTCCATTTCATGATAAACTCTCCAACAAAAATATAGGTGTATAAAACTTTACCTTTATTGAAGGCTCCTAATGTCTTATGAGATATCAGTGGTCAAGCTTTTTTTAATTTTGATTATTTCTACATAAAAGCATATCCACCATAAATAATTGTCTCACCTATCATAATGTGACATATAAAGTCTGTTATAAGCATTCATCAACCCCTCTAGAATCTCCCATTTTGCAAAGAGGGTCCACTTTTTAAATTATGTGTGCTAGTACTCTGCAGCTTATCTCCCTCTTCAGACTGATGAGAACGCTCAGCCCTTCAGCACAGTCTATGCAGCTGATTAACAGCAGATGTTACGGACCACTTAGCCTGTATACACAGTCCTGGAAAGCGAGAGTCTTTGGTATTGTCCGACACACCTTCTTCTGCTCTCCTATCCCTGCCTCCTACTCTTCCTGTGACGATTTTAATCTTCTTTTTCAAAATGCTGCTCTTAAGGGGACAGGAATGCAAATGGGGGAGAAAAGACCAAGCCATGCATCCCATACGCAGGATAAAACAGCTGATTTCTACACTTGGTGTTATCTGCTTATATATATAAATATTTCTCTGCAGTTATCACATGCTGTGGAGTTATCACATGCTTGTTTATTTGCAGTTAAACCTCCTCAGTCTTAACAAAAGCTGCTCCTGTCATAAAAGTTAAATATGCTCAACTCTTCTAAGTTGGCTACAGTGGAGAAAAGGTAGGACAGTACAGCAGAGACAGAGGGAAGGGGGCGAAGATGAGATATGCTGGACACTTTGGATGGAAGAGAATGGTAGATGATAAATTGGGGGGGGGGGGGAGGAGTGATGCTGGCCACCTAGGAGGAGTAGGGGAGGGAAAGAGAAGAAAATATGCTGCAGAATGGAGGGGGGGGGAGCAGGGGCGCACAGTTAAAGGTTCGCCTAGGGTATCAGATACCCTTGGACCAGCCTCCGACTGGAGAAAAAAGCCAGTTAGCTTTTTTTTATTTGCCGGAAACCTCTAGTAAGCTTTCGGCTGTGTTTTTTGTTTGGGCAGCAGCTATGGCCACCTTTTTAATTAACAAAACTGCCCTGAAAGAAAACTTTATTAAAACAAAAAAGTATTAAAACAAAACAAACTTGCAAACGACACAGGAAATGTAAAAAATTACATTTTTTGTCTGTATATCCCTATTGGTTTCAGACGCAAGGGCTGCAGTCTGTGCCCTCCCCCTGCACAATGCCTGCAAGGGACACACAAACACACACACACACACACACACACACACACAGAGGATCACGGACATGGCCAGACTTGAGCATGACATTCTTTTTTTTTTTAACTAGAAACAATGTCTAAAAGTATCCGGTCACTTCTGCAATAGAAGATGTTAGGATGACCAATTTTGTGCTTAATTTCACAATTCACTTGAAAATGTGTCTGCACTTAAATGACTATTTTGAGTAAATTTTGCGCAATGAATGAATTAACAAACAAACTAATAAATTAACAAATTTATAATTAATAAATTAACAAATGATTCACCCTTCTGTCGTACACAGTATTAATGTCTCATATTCTCTAATAGCATAACAGTCTAGAAACATATTAGCAACATGTCTCAGAGGGTCAGAGGCAGACTCCATCTGCCCATCACAAAAGCTTATTGAACTTGCCCCTCTCCAGATAAATAGATAGTAAGTTACCACATACCTACCCTAAAAGATCTATTAAAAGTAGCAAAGTTAGGATCATACCACACGGGTAACACCATTTAGAACACATGATGCACAAAGGAACAGGCCTTTAGGAGTGCACTGCTAGAAAGATATTACAATTTTCCTACAGAATTATTCTGCAGACCATCTTGGGATTCCATTCTCCTATAATAAAATAAGTATCCCGCCTCTAAGAAGGCAGAACAGAATGCTTCTAGAAGGTGCTTAAAGTGAGTAATGTTGGCATCTGACCCATTCAAAATGATTTCCCCAAACTTCATCCTTGCATTATGCAAAAGCGGCCGTAAGCTGTCGCTCCTCTGTTTATCTTTCCAGGGCCTGAAGAAACAATAATTGCAGACTAGTGGGAAGGTCATCGTGGCATATCAGTCCAATTCTGTTGTGATACAAGATATCACACACTGAAATTCTCTTGGCTCATTTGCGTAAATCCAATTACAGAGAGAACATTATTGGGCATGGTTTTCTTTAATCAATCTTAAGGGCAGTGATGTTAAGAACAGTTAGATAAGGTGCAAGTCTAGCACATTCCGGAGACTGAAATATTGTTCCTTAGTTACACTGACTCAATAGTACAGAGCATTCAATAACAACTGGAGATGGGGGTACTGCTGTAATTTTTAAGGTCAAAAATATTCAGGGCAATGGGTGGCCTAATAATTTGGAACAGAATTAGAGTCCTTCATATTCGGTGAGCTGGCCTGTGAGGGGTGATATGGGAGCTTGGGGAAGGTGAAACATAATGCACAGTCACAACAGCATAAAGTCCAAATAATATTCATTTTGGCACCCTTAGATCATAAAAAGAAAATAGCCCATTCAGTTTTCCCAGCAGCACACCCACAATTCCTCTTTCCCGTATGCTCCCTCCAACTCACTGATTTTTAAGGCTGTAAATTCCACACTGTGCAGGTCAGGGCCGGATTTACCTTGAGTGAGGCCCTACGCCAACAAAAATTGTGGGCCCCCAGAAAAGATAAAAACGAGCACGCAGGATCAGCTGCGCGCTGTTGGCCCTGACGTCATAATTAAACTGGGAATCCCAAAAGCCAAACTTGGAATGTACAACACTGTAGAAATAAAACTATACATTAATTTGCTCTTGTACTAAACAAAGCACAGACGTTAATGATGCACATTTACCAGAGCTGACATATTCCAATTAATAAATTCAAAATAAAGAGATATTTTTCTACCTTTTGTGCATTTTTTTTCAGCTGCAATTGCTCCAGCCACTTTCTTCTGGTTTCTTCGTGTCAGCCCACCTCCAGTCTAAAACCCCCCAGCCCAATTCCAGTAACAGCCCCCCCCCATCGGCTCAAGTAAACTTTAATAAAAATAAATAAAACGCTGGCCGCTGCCGCATGGACTGTCCCGCGGGGCCCCCTCTGCTGCCCCCAGCTCTTCTTGAGTAAGATTACAAGCCGGGTTTAATTTCTGGGGAGGGGCCTGGAGCCCAGTCCCACTGCTTCTTTCCAGACGGCAGAGCAGCAGGTGTGTCCTGCCCCAGCCCCTCCCTTCCAGGCGTTCGGGGGGGGGGGTGAGGGGCAATCTTCCTAAACCAGCCGCTCATCTCCTGTTCCTCTTGCCCCTGGTGCCTTCCTCCCCGGGCTCCACAGTCCCTTTAGCCTACAAATTACACCCCCGACTCCAAAATTCCAAGAGCAAGCTTTACATTTTTCCAGCTCCCGCATTGTTAAATTAAAAAATAAACCGCTGGCTGCCGCCGCGGCAGCATGGACTGTCCCACGGGGCCCCCTCTGCCCGGCTGAATCCCTCCCTCCGTGCCGGCTGAGCCCCTCCGTGCCGGCTTTGAGAGGCGCGAAGGGAGAGTGTCTCCCTCACGTCTCTGTTAAGCCCGCAGGGGCTGATGGGAAATTGCCTAGAACAGCAGCAAAATAATACTAGGGAGGAGTGTCCTAGTGGTTGGAACAAGTTACCTCAGGCTGGAGGTTCGATTCTTGCTCAGGGACAGCAATCTCGGGCTGGGGGAACTAGGGTCTCTAGACCTATAGGCATGCTCCTTGTGGTCTTGGGCAAGCCACTTAACTCTCCATTGCCTCAGGTACGTATGTAGACTGTGAGCTCTTCAGGGGCAAGGGAATACATTCAGTAGCTGTTTGTAGCATTTGTAAACTGCTTAATCTTTTCAGCCTGGGCAGTATACCAAAAAATTAAAACTAAATAAATAAATAAATCCTAACATTCACACAAATTCATCAGAACACACTTTTGCCTGCAAAGAGCGTGGGGCCACAATAAAGTTTAATATTTAAAAGTATGGTGTCCAATTATATATTTTTATAAGATTGTTGTAGGAAGGTTATGTTGAGATGGTCATGATTCTTACATTTAATTATCAAATCGTAAGGGGGGGGGGGGCGTAATGATAAAGGTTCACCTAGGGCACCGAGTATCTTTGCACCAGTCCTGTCTGGCATCACAGTTTACGGCAATCTAATCTAGCAGTCAAGGTAACATCAGGATGACACTTCTGAATAAATGCTAATTCAAATAAATACGCAGAGGGCTTATTTAGCTTTAAAACGCTGTGCATTCTGCAAAGGCAAGAGGTTGGAAAAGACCTGATCATCTCTCCCCAGAAGAGAGTCGGACTCATATTGCGCCAAGACTATCATAATATGCTGCAGCTTTTTCCCGACTGAAAAATGGCCAATGTAGTTTAAGAATGACCCTTTTGCGAGAAACTCCGGCCTCTTACCATCTCCTCCTGCCCGTGGCATGCTGCATCCACCCCGGACCAGGCTGCTGCTGCTGCCCCGAGGTGGGCGCGGAGTTGGCCCGTCCTTCCGCATTCTTCCTCTTGCCCTCCTTGTCGGTTCTCCTACGACTCCACAGGTACACCGCCCCGGCACCGAGGAGCAGCGGCGCACCCACCGCCAGCACCAGCTGCCAGCGCGGCAGGGCAGCCCCGGCCTGCGGCTCCACGGGCTTCGAGGCGGCCATGATGCTGCACTCCACACCGACACAGAGACAGGAGGCATGGGGTCACCGGAAACCAGGGGTATGCTGGGAGCCGGCCGGGGCGCGAGATGTTACTTCCGCTCACTAGGAGAGCGGATGATGGTGGAAGCCAGCGGTTTTTGTTTTAATTTGTTCAATTTTTGTGGGCCCTTGCCAGCTGTGGGCCCTACGCCACGGCGTAGTTGGCGTATAGGTAAATCCGGCCCTGGTGCAGGTTACTCCCAACACTTTTTTTTTAGCTCCATTAATTTTAGGGTAATAACTGCTATTCTATGCAGGCTGCCCCCAGTGCTCTCTCTTAAACCAATCACTTTACTTAGAACTGCCATTTTGTGTTGAGTCAATGCTTTTAGGCTTGCAACTGCTGCTCTGTGCATGTTGACTGTATCCTTTCTCGTAAATCCAATGATTTAGGGTTGTAAAAGCTACTATGTGCAAGTCCCCCCACTCCTTACTTTCCTGTTGTTTTGGGCTGTAAGTTGGCTACAATTGCTATTCTGTGCAGTTTATCCCAAGCTTTCTAGCTTTCTAGGATGTATAGCGCAGTCATGTCCCTTCTGGTTTTGGCTGTAACTTCCAACTAAGCAACTTGCCCCAGGATATCATTCATTCATTCATCTATCTAACTATCATAGGAACGCAGAAAATAGTGGCAGATAGAAATCGTATAGCCTATCCAGTCTTCCTATCTATATCAAATACTTAGCTCTACAATCCCTTCCTTTCTCATAGAGATCCACGCTACTTGTCTCATGCTTTCTTGAATTCAGATAAAGTCCTCGGGCTCAGTTTTCAGTTGGGCAGGGCTAAGCGCCGTAGAACCATAGCCCTGTCTGCCGTCCCCTTAACCTTGGATTTTCACTTCCGTGATGACGGAAGTGAAAATCCAGGGTTCGCCGCACAGCCGGAAAGCCACCGAGCAGCAGCGATATTGGATGCTGCCCGGTTAGCTCCGGAACCTTAATCCTTGCCTATCTTTAAGGCACAGAGCGCTAACCGGGCAGCATCCAAAATCACTGCTACCCACTTAGAGACATTCCCCGCCTCCGCTCCACCCTAGAATGCCCCAACACGCTCCGATATCATCAGGGCGCACATGGGACTTAATTGAGGATTTTCAAAGGCACTAACCATGTAGGTGCCTTTCAAAATCCCCGATTAAAGCATTTACATGGTTAACATGGCTGTTAACCATGTAAATGCCTTCAAAAATCGAGCCCTTCATATCCACCACCACATAGGAGTCTATTCCATGCATCTACCAGTGTTTCCATAAAGAAACATTTCTTTAGATTACTCCTGAATCTATGCCCTTTCACCTACATCTTATTTATTTATTTATTTAGTATACCGCTACTTCCAGCGATCAGCAGCGTTTTTTGATTACAGATTGGAAATTGTCAAATCATGACAGGAAATTTTTGACGTATAAACACATTGATTAGACAGGAAAGCACAGTACACAGAGAACTATTTTACAGGGAACATGGGCTATGGAGGGTTAAGTGGCTTGCCCAAGACCACAAGGAGCACCTGTGGGACTAGAAACCCCAGTCCTTCCGGCCCAAGGTTGCTGTCCTCTAGTGGGATTTGAACCCCTGACCTTCTGGCCTGAAGTACCTTGACCCAACCACTAGGCTACTCCTCCACTAATGCTCTCTCTTCAAGAACAAAGAACATAAGAAATGCCATACTGGGTCAGACTAAGGTGCATCAAGTCCAGTATCCCGTTTCCAACAGTGGCCAATCTAGGTCACAAGTACCTGTCAGGTTCCCAAAAAGGTAAAGATTCCACAATTCTTACCCTAGGGTAAGCAGTGGATTTCCCTGGTTCTCTTTAATAATGATTTATGGACTTTTCCTCCAGGAACTTGTCCAAACCATTTTTAAACCCAGCCACAGTAATAGCTTTTACTAAATCCTCCGGTAACTAATTCCAGAGTTTGATTACTCGTTGAGTGAAAAAATATTTTCTCTTATTAGTCTTAAATGGGTTACATAGTAACATATAGTAACATAGTATATGACAGCAGATAAAGACCAGTATGGTCCATCTAGTCTGCCCAGCAAGGCGGCAAGAGTAGGTGCACCTGCCGCTCCGTGCAGGTAATCCCTCCCCATGCCTTTGTTTAGGAGTGTACCCACCACTCCATGTAGATCACCCCTATATGCTGAGATATAAAAAATAGTTATGTTTATTTTGATTTTATCCTGTTACTACAAAGGGATCCACCTTGTCTGTCTAATGCCATTTTGAATTCTGTCAGTGTATTTGCCCCCACCACCTTCCATCGGGAGGGCATTCCAAGAATCCACCACTTTTTCAGTGAAAACGTATTTCCAGACATTGCCTTTCAGTTTACTCCCTTGCAACTTCATGTTATGCCCTCTAGTTTTACAACTCCCCCGTCTTTGGAAGAGGTTTGTTTGTTCATTAATACTCTTTAAGTATTTAAAGGTCTGAATCATATCTCCCCTGCCCCTCCTCTCCTCCAGAGTGTACATATTTAGGTCTTCAAGTCTCTTCTCATAAGTCTTCTGATGCAGGCCCCAATTCATTTTGGTCGGCTTCCTCTGAACTGTTTCCAGCCTTTTTATGTCCTTTGCAAGATATGCATTTATATCCCGTTTTGACCCGGTGAACAGCAGGATATAAATGCAGCTAAATAAAATAAATAAATAAATATGGTCTCCAAAACTGAACACAATATTCCAAGTGAGGCCTCACCAACGACTTGTACAGTGGCATCAGTATCTCTTCCTTTCTGCTGGTAATTCCTCTTTGTATGCAACACAGCATCCTTCTGGCTTTTGCCAACGCCTTGTCACACTGTTTCGTCACCTTGAGATCCTCAGAAACAATCACTCCGAGGTCTCTCTCTTGGTCTGTGCACACCAACTTCTCGCCCCCTATCGCATACAATTCCCTTGGATTTCTGCTTCCCAGGTGCATGACATTGCACTTCTTCACATTAAATCTTAACCGCCAAGCATTAGACCATTCTTCCAGCTTTTGTAGATCTTTCCTTATGCTATCCACTCCCTCAGGTGAGTCCACTCTGTTGCAAATTTTTGTGCCATGTGCAAAAAAAAGACTTTTCCATTCAGTCCTTCAGCAATATCACTCAAAAATATATTGAACAGTACCGATCCCAGGACCGAACCCTGGAGTACCTAATCACCTTCCTTTCATCTGAGTGAGCTCCATTTACCGTCACCTTCTTTCATCTGTCAGTCAATCAATTTATGATCCAGTTCACCACCTTGGGACCCATCCCCAAGCTGTTGAGTTTATTGAAAGCCTCCTATGAGGAACAGTATCAAAGGCTTTCCTGAAATCTAGGTAGATCACATCCAATGCATGCCCTCGATCTAGTTCTCTGCTCACCCAGTCAAAGAACTCAATTAGATTTGTAGCATCATTATGTGTCCCCTTGTCTTTCTACTTTTTGATGCAGTAAACAACCGATCTATATTTACCCATTCCACTCCATTCACTAATTTACAGATCTCTATTCCAAGTGGAAGAGCCCTAATCTTTTAAGCCTCTCCTCATAGGGGTATCCTTCCATCCCCTTTACTATTTTGATGGCTCTTCTCTGTACCTTTTCTAATTCTGCTGTATCTTTTTTTAGATATGGTGACCAGAACGGCACACAATATCAAAGTGCAGTCACACCATGGAACGATACGATAATATCTCTGGTTTTATTCTCCATTCTTTTCTTTATGATATCTAGCATTCTATTTGCTCTCTTGGCCACCGCTGCACAATAGGTAGAGGGTTTCATTGTATTATCCAGAATGTCACCTAAATCCTTTTCCTTTGTGGTGTTTCCTAATATGGAACCTTGCACTGTGTAACCATAGTTTGGGTTTTTCTTTCCTAGGTGCATAACTTTGCACTTGTCCACATTATAAATTTCATCTGCCATTTGGATGCCCACTCTCTCAATTTATCAAGGTCCTCTTGCAATCTTTCACAATCCTCTTGTGTTATAATAACTGAAGAATTTTGTGTTATCTGCAAATTTGATCACCTTACTCATTATTCCCACTTCCAGGTCATTTATGAATATGTTAAAAAGCAGCAGACACAGCACAGATCCCTGGGGTACACCACTATTCACCTTTCTCCATTGGGAAAATTGGCCATTTAGCCCTACTCTCTGATTTCTATCTTTTAACCAGTTCCTGAGCTGCAATAGTACACTGTCTCCTATCCCATGACTTTTTAATTTTGCCAAGAGTCAAAGGCTTTCTGAAAATCCATAACTTCCTTTTAATTGAAAAAGGCTCTCCTCCTATGCATTTACTCTATGCCACGCATGTATTTAAATGCCTCTGTCATATGTCCCCTCTCCAGCCTTTCTTTCAAGTTCACATATTGAGATATTTAAGCCTCATATGCTTTACAATAAAAAGTAATGATCATTTGGGTAGCTACCCTCTGTAATGATCCCATGCTGTTTATATCCTTCTGAAGGTGCGGCTTCCAGAATTGCACACAGTACTCCAAATGATGTCTAACTAGAAACTTATACAGAGGCACTGTAACCTTCTTTTCCCTACACGCTATTCCACTCTCTATGCACTCAAACATCTTTCTGGCTTTCACCATTGACTTTTCGAGCTGTTTGGCTGTCATCTGAAATAAGGGGGCCTAGGATGAAGGTGAGCGTGAATTGACTCGGGAATAATCTAAGGAAATATTAAGGAAATACTTTGCTACAGAAAGGATGGTAGATGCATGGAATAACCTCCCAGCAGAGGTGGCAGAGAAAGGTAGTGTATCTGAATCCAAGAAAGCATAGTGCAAGCATGAAGGATCTCTCAGGGAGAGGATGGCATTGTAGAGTTTAGTAGTTGGTATGGATGGGCAGATTGGATAGGCTGTATGGATTCTGCTATCATTTTCTAAGGGGTATGTCTACTAAACGGTGGTAAGGGAGCAAGTGTGCCATTTGCTTGTAGTAATAACAGACATGTCCCCTTAATGCCACATAAATGCTGAGTTTCTGTGCATAAAAGACTCCTGCAGCTTAAAGGGAACAGGAGGCGGAGAGAGGACGTGAAGGGGTGAAAAGTGGGTGGAAAAGGGGCAGTAACACCATGTGTTACTTTAATGGCTCTTGCGTTAGCACCCCTAAAAGCCCCTTAACGCCTGTAACCGTACCACAATGTAATGTCGCACAGAAAGGGTGTCTGCAGAGGAGGGAGAGCCTATTTAAATGTGAGCAGTGTGGTGAAATGACAAGGGAGCCCAAGTCAGTGATAGTAGTGCTCCATTAGCAGCAGCAGCAGCATGGTGCACAAGTAGGAAAGGGCACCATGCTGATGCTGCCAATGGATCAAAGAGGGTGGCACGTTGGTCATGCAGTGGTAGGTGCAGGTGTACATTGCAGACCAGGGAGTTGCCCAGGTGGCACATAGTGGCATAAGAACAGAGGATCCGCAGATATACTATACTAGGTTAAACCATGGTCCATCAAGCCCCGTATCCTCTGTCCCACAGTGGCCAATCACGCTCACAAGTACCTAGCTGGGTCCTTAAAATTTAACCATGTTCAATGATGCCTGTAGTGGGGCAAGATGTGGATCCGCAGTGTCCCTGCATAACAGCGCAATGACCATTCCCCTGGAACCTAACCAAACCTTCTTTAAGCACAGTTATACAAGGAGTAGTTTTACGACATCTTTGTGATCGGAGTGCCAGAGATTGCCTATGCATTGCCAGACAAACTATATGCCCCTATCAGTCCATAATGCGTTACATTGTAGCGGCATTGGCTGTCCCTTGTCCACCCACATTTTGATGGTGCAAACAACCGATCAACATTTACCCATTCCATGCCATTCAAGAAAACAGATTCCCAGCATATCTCCTCTTAGCCATCTGTCCTCCAGGTTGAAGGGGGCCTAACTGTTGTAACCTCCGCATACTGGGGCATCCCCCCACCCGCACCATCTGTGATGTCCATCATGGAGAAACACAGGCATACAGCAGCTGCGGAAAGGAGATCTGCCACATGGGGCAGTCGAAGGGTCATGGCACCCTAGGCAGAGAGCCCAGCAGGCCCCCCCCATGGTGCCGCTGAACCCAGATGTGGAGGAAGAGGCCAATAGCGCCTGCAGCTGTAGCCCTCCAGGTAGGTGGAAAATGCAGGTGCCCAGGGAAATACCACAGCAGTGGCTGCCATCCTCCCCAAAGACATATCAGTGGCAGGCGGTGTTGAAGTCCCTGCATAGTCAGCTGGTGGGGGGGGGGGGCAGTGTGGCCGTCCATGTGTGCCTCTGATCCTCTCCAACCGAGCCTTGCACCCAAGGCGCCTGCCTAACATGCATGTTTAACATTCTGGGACTGTGCACCACCACCGCTGATAGCGTGTGGGCATGTCTGCATGGTGTGGTGGTGGTGGTTGCTTGGGCAGTGGCATCAGCCTGCAACAGACAGAAGCCTTGTCCTAGTCCTGTGTGCCATGCGCATTGCAGCATGTGCCAAAGGCCAGCCAAAGGGGAGCATGACAGCAACAGGGGCTGTTATCCCCATATGGCAGCACTGTGGTGCAACATAGACAGTGTGTATACGTGCGAATAGTCACATGTTCAGGTTCCCACTGGGGTTTCCATATCGCATGTTCCTCTGGACAAGGTTTAGCCAACAGTGCACATATAGCTCCAGCATGTGCAACCCCCAAGGAGGCAGCCAGCAATGGTAGAAACACCCACCAGCAGCACTGACAGGCTCCACCATCCACGGGTGGATGGAGGCTAATAGCACTCTGACCAGGCAGTAACAAAGTGCGGTGAGGCCAAGGCACGCTAAGAGCACCTGCACACAGAGCATATGTTATCAGTCCTTGAGCTGACATTGAGACAGGAGTGGCAGGGAGGAATGCCAACCATCCCCACTTTTGCACAGTATGTCAATGAGAGTGTATGTGTTTGTCCTCTGGCTTTCTGCACTTCAATTTGGCTCACATTGTCCAAGCTGTTCCCAGCCTTTGTTTGAAAATGTGAACAACATGAGGCAGAGGATTGCGGGTATCGCCTGCAACAGCACAGATTGACCTGGATGTGTCTGCCGCAATAGTAGGGTCAATGGCTGAGATGTCATTGTGCCCATCTGCCACATGCATTGCCTGGGTAGCCACAGCGAGCCATGATGAGGTGGCACTCTCACTATGACCAAAATGTGACCAAGGCACGGCTATGTATCCACACAAAGCTATTATAATGTCTGACTCCAGTGAAGTGGATGCAAGTTTTGTCTGAGGATGCCAATACCAAGTAACCCAAGGCAGGGTGCTCGTGGCTGCTGTAAGCACATGCCGTGCATGCTAACCAGTGGACCAACTGCAGTTGGTTGTGCATGGCTGACACAGCCCAATGAAGGGCAGCAGGAGCCGTCTTACTGTGTGTGCTGTGGTCGATTGTTGGTCCTCAGTGGTTGGGCAGCAATGGTTCATGGCCTAATCACTTGGGTCATGGCAGGACAATAACCATGCCAGCTTATACGCCCCCTCTGCAGTGGCTGTCCATGGCATCAGCATATGGACACTGGGCACTCACCTGCACTGTTATTGGAGGGTTAGTGTCCAACATGGCAGAACACAGGGCCAGGCCGAGCTGTTGCTGTCACCTACAGCATGCTGGAAACAAGGAGAAAAGCATGATACACTGCAGACTATATCTACCACACACTAGCAGTGATGTGGACCTGCAGCATGGCCAGCAGAGACCATCTCATGTTTCATCACCATTAGTTTTGTTCCGAGATATAAAAGTTGAAGCCACTTTTCTGAAATATCACTCAACATGGTGTAGAAACATAAAAATAAAAACATACAACTCCATCAAACACCCTCCCCTCTACCCAGCATAAAAATGTACATACAATTAAAAATAAAATATAATAAAAACACTAGTCTCCAGTCTCCTTCTGGCCCTGTGAACAAGAATAAGAGCAAGAGAGTTACTATCTCTAAAGTTTGGAAGTCCATTTTCCACAATGGTATTTCAGTACCGAGAAAGCTAACAGACTGAATGATATTCGTCACATAAAACCAGTTTTTCAATTAGCTTTGGTTTAAAGAAATGCAGCTGAATTCTTAAGACTCAAATTGTGCTTTAGGATTTATGTGTTTTTTCTTACTGTTAATCTGCATACTTTTTGCTGCTTCTTATAGACGTCAAACTTGAAAAGATATAGAGGGGACTAGCAATGATAGAGACATGGAAAAGGGGAAAACGAATAGAGATGTTTCAAAGAATTAATAATTGAAATGAGAGAAAAACTATTCAGTGATCAAATCTCTTTCATACATCCCTGTTGCCACAGAAGGAGAATCGAATGTCATTAACGCAGCATTCATTTAGATTTGAGTATTTAAAATTTAAAAGTGAATATCTTTAATATTCTCTCATGAACATTTAAGGTTAACCAAGGGCAACCAATTTAGATGTTGAATCTAGATTAATTTTAAAAAGTTTATATGCTAGTACAAATTTCTTTTATTTCCAGTATAAAAATTTTTTTTAAAACTAGATCTTCATTATTAAGAGGACCATTTACGCTCATACTAACGTGCAGTAAAGCTTTCCCATTTCCAGGCATTTTAAGTAAAAACCAGCATGTGGTAAGTTCAAAAGCCTGTGGTCACTCTTGGGATGCGCACAGCCTGTTCCCTGTTGAGGTAACATTAAGGGCCCCTGTTACTAAACCCTGCTAACTAGCTAATGTGTGTCCATACCAACTACTTCCTCAAAAGGCACATTAACTGGAAATCCTGTGCTGCTCTGCAGAGTGGGTGTGTTAGGGGCAGAGCATGGGAATGGTCAGCGCAATTGTGTGCAAGTGCCATGAACGTGACAATTAGTAAGGGTTCACCTAATGACACCTCTATGGAAGGCTTTAGGTGTGCCACTACTTACAGTTCTCAGTCATGCATTAGCTGTTCACGCCCAATGACATCTAAGACAGAGGATTTGCACTCATTGTGCCCTGGAAACCCCCGTTAAGTGCAAACCTGAACAGGGTTTAGTGAAATGGGTCCTAAGTGCACCTGCACTAATTACAACCAAGGGATGGCCCAAAGGGGGTGCGGGGCCATGTGTGGAGACTCATTGCAGGGCCTCATTTGCATAAGGGTCCTTATTTGCATACATATTTGCATAATGTTAATGTGCACTAACTTTTAGTACACATGCCTCTTAATGAGTGTATGGATAAAGAAAGACTGCCAGATTTCTACAATACTGTACTTCAGTGCCAACTGCCAGGCACATTAGGAAGCACTACAAACACTGCCCATTTAGAACCCATAGCAAACCCACCATATCATAACAGCACTACCAGGACTCACAAAGCACTAAATCCTATCTATCAAAAAGACAACACTGCAAATATTAAACCAATGCATTTCAGAGAATACCAATACATCTCCTACTGGGGAAAGAGAATAAGTGGCACTGTCAAATAGATACTACATAAACAGAATACCTCAGCTCGGTTACACATGCAGAACATAGACCATCACCAAACAAAGAACAAAGGATCACAATTTAGAAATAGGAAAAGAATAATTAAACTGGGAACCCCAAAGTCAAACTTGGAATGTACAACAATACTGCAGAAATAAAACTATAAATTAATTTCCTCTTATACTAAACAAAAACGCAAAGATGTTAGCAATGCACATTTCCCAGAGCTAACATATTCCAGTTAATAAATTCAAAATAAAAAAGTATTTTTCTACCTTTTGTTGTTTGGGCATTTTATTTTCCAGTTGTAATTGCTCCAGTCACTTTCTTCTGGTTTCTTTGTGTCTTCTGCTATCTCTCCATTGTCTGCTGTCCCTTTGTCCTTTCTTCTCTCTTCTAGTTTTTTTCCATTCGCTCTCTACATCTACTTTAACATACTGATCTTTCTCCTTTTGCTCTTTCCTCTATTTCTTTCTTTATTCCTTTTTCATCCACTCAAATTTTACCCTTCCATCCTCAATCCCCACTTACTCTCCCAATATCCAGCCAATCGTAGATTTTTCTTCCCTCCCACACAAAATATTTTTCCCCTCTCCATCCTCACTCCCCCAGCCCATCCCATTCTAGTCCTCCCCCAACATCAGCTCCTTTCTAGTTCCAGCACCATCCAGCATCCACTCCCTTTGTCCCATTCTCCCATCCCCCTGCATCAGTCCATTTACAATTCTAGCCTCCCCATCGGCTCATTTCCAATCCTAGCTCCCCCATCAGACCTTCCCAGTCCTATCCTAGCCCCCCATCAGCCCATTTCCAATCCCAGACTCCCCATCAGCCCTTTCCATTCCTATCCTAACCCCCATCAGCCCTTTCCAGTCCAATCCTAGCCCTCCATCAGCCCATTTCCAGTCCTATCTTAGCCCCTTGTCCATTTCCAATCCTAGTCCCCCATCAGCCCATTTCCAATCCTAGCCTCCCATCAGCCCAATTCCAGTCCTAGCTCCCTCCCCACACTCAGCCCGTTTCCAATCCAAACCCCGCCATGAGCCAATTTCCAGTCCTAGCTCCCCCCATCCAAATCCAGTCCTATCCTAGCCCCACCATTAGCCCATTTCCAGTCCTAGCTCCCCCCCACACTCAGCCCATTTCCAATCCAAGCCCCACCATCAGCCCATTTCCAGTCCAAGCTCCCCTCCTCATCAGCTATTCCCAATCCTAGCTCCCCCCCACTCAGCCAATTTCTAGTCCAAGCCCTCCCCCCCACTCAGCCCATTTCCAGTCCTAGCTCCCCTCCTCATCAGTTATGTCCAGTCCTAGCTCCCTCTCACTCAGCCAATTTCCAGTCTGGGCTCCCCCCCCCCACTCAGCCCATTTCCTGTCCAAGACCCCCTGCCCTTATGCCATTTCAAGTCCTAGCTCCCCCCACTCAGCCAATTTTCAGTCCAAGACCCCTCACTCAGCCAATTTCCAGTCCAGGCTCCCCCCCACTCAGCAAATTTCCAGTCCAAGCCCCTCTGCCCATCAGCTTTTTCCAGTCCTAGTTCCCCCCACTCAGTCAATTTTCAGTCCAAACCCCCCCCCCCCAATACTCAGCCCATTTCCAGTCCAAGACCCCCTCCTTGTCAGCTATTTCCAGTCTTAGTTCCCCCCCCCCCCCGAAGTGCCCTGTGGCTGTCTAAAAGGCTTTAGAGGGAGCCAGAGAGGCCCTAACTCACCTCTGACAGCCGCCGAAGTGAAGAGCATCTTTTTGCTTCACTTCGGTAGCTGTATTGTAGGTTAGGACGCTGGCGCGCTGAGGTCAAAGGGGACTTCCTGTTTCCTGACACTCAGTGCGCCAGCATTCTAAACTACAGTACAGCTGCCGAAGTGAAGAAAAAAGGTGCTCTTCCCTTCGGTGGCTGTCAGAGGTCAGCCGGAGCCTCTCCGGCTTCTCTAAAGCTGCCCTGTCTGCCGGTGCTGAATGCGGAATGTTGTTGGCGTGGGGCCCCCTGAACCACTGGCCCTGTGTGAACAATATTCTCGCACAATGGAGGGGCTGGCCCTGACTGCAACACTGACAGCATATGGCAAGGATCATGCACTCACTGCAACATGCCATCCACGCCCACTCTCCGTCCATAACCTGCCTATTCTCCACCCCATTGCGCAATGAGAAATTCATGTGGGAATTTGCCCACAGTAAGTGTCATGCCAGCCAAGAGTATCGCAGCCCTGTGCTACCAATTACCATGCATTAAGTGCTTAATGCAGTTAAAGGGCCCCTAAGTGATTAGCCAATGAAAGTGGCATGGGGTAAATCTGCAGAAAATCCATAAAAAAGTGGATTATATGGGATTTGGTTGATTTTTCATTTTAATAAATGTATTAATTTTAGACCAAAGGCTGTGCTGTTTAAAAATGTTTTTAACTATGAGAAGAAGCATGCCCAAGTAATACTACCGTCATAGAGGTAAATGGTAAGACCCCATCTGAAATACTGTTTTCGGTTCTGAAGGACATACCATTCAAAGGACATTAAGGGGGTAATTTTATAACAGACTGCCTATGAGAAATCTCCAAAAGTCACCTTTAAATGCCTTTCTTTTTAACAAAAGGCACCCAGAACCAGCCCTGAAAACCTCATGCCCAAATTCATACCTGCTATGAGTTGGTATACCAGGTTCCATCACAGGTCCTATTCAAATCCAGACTAAAAACCCCTCTTCGGGGCTGCCTTTGCATCCTGACCCCCTTATTCTCCTGTTTACCATCCCTGTCTATTATAACCATTTTCTCTTAGTTTACCCTGATCCCCTCTTTGCTCTATTTGTTTTGAATAGGTTGTAAGCTCTATGGAGAAGGGACTGTCTCTAATGTATAATGTATAGCACTGCTTATTATGCCTTGTAGCACTATAGAAATGTTACGTGGCAATGGTAGCAGTATGTAGGTATGCTAGCAATCTCTGTACTAGGGATAACCAGTTAAGCTAGTCACTAAGCACTGAAATTTCAGCACTAGTCAGTCAACTGGTTTCCCCAATCTGTCTCCAGTACTAAGATTGCCAAGGACTTGAGTGGCTAACTTTAACCACTCAATGAAAGTAGAGTGACTTAGTCACCTAATGTTGCAGTTAGGAAACTAGATTGTTTTGAAAATACATCTCCGTGTATGTGAACCAGGACAGCAGAAATTGTGAGCAAGTTACGTATTTCTGTGAAAACCTGGCAATATCTATAGGAGGTTGAGGGGCTCAATTTACAAATGGATCTTAGCTGCTTAACTAAGGAGTTAGGTTGCTAGATCTGACTGAAAATGCTCCCATCTGGCACAGCTAAATGACGGCTCCCTGTTTTCATAGGGCTGATATATTTAGCAGCTTTAAAAAGAAACATTCCCAGGGGCATGTTTGGGGAAGTGGAGAAACAGCTGGCTAACTCAAAGTTTCAGTGCTAGCAGCTACGCCTGACTGCACAAATATCAGGCAATACCTGCAGGTGAAATATTGCTTAATCCAGCCAATTATAATTTGGCTGGCTACCCCACCATGGAATAAATAGCTGAAATTCACCCCACTGTAAAGCAATGACATAAGGACATAAGATTTGCCATGTTGAATCAGATCAGAGGTCCATTAAGCCCAACATGGAGGAGTAGCCTAGTGGTTGGGGCAAGGTACTTCAGGCCGGAAGGTCGGGGGTTCAAATCCCACTAGAGGACAGCAGCCTTGGGCCGGAAGGACTGGGGTTTCTAGTCCCACAGGTGCTCCTTGTGGTCTTGGGCAAGCCACTTAACCCTCCATTGCTCATGTTCCCTGTAAGTATTAGTGTATGTGTCTCATATCCCCACGTGTTAAATGTATCCCCCAATTGTGTTGTGACCGCTTTGATTGAAGGATAAGGCGGTATACAAAACTGTCTAAATAAATAAATATAATAAAAATAAACATCCTGTTTCCAATAGTGGCCAATGCAGGTCATAAGTACTTGTAAGTAGACACAAGCATAACAGGACTAATCTCACACTTCAAGCAACCTCTGCTGGGAAGAGCACAATGTGCACCCCAGGTGATACTGTTTGTCTGAGCCAGACCCAATAAATATATTGGTGTCAACTAGTGCATTTTTCCTAGAGAAAAAGGTGCCGGTACTCATATGCAGGGTGCTTTCATTAATACATGAGGACCACAGGTCAATTTTAGCAGGCAATGAAAAAGATGTCGGTATTCTGTTACCACAAACCCCCTCAAAAAAAGCTCTAGTGCCAACGGATGATGGTATTTAAAGGCAAGAATTAAAACGTTGTAATCTAACCCTCCATTCTGTTGGTAATTAATGGAGCTTAAAGGTGGCAAGATAATCAGTTGGATGGTCCCCACTAAAATCCTCCCTGCCCTATTCTAAAGAAGCTACAATCTGCACAACAAATATTTTGAAAGACCCAGTGATCAGGCATTACAATGATCAAGTCTGCTGATCAGGGACCACATAAGACTGTAAGACTGCACACAGTAAGCTGGGTCTAGACACATCCAATCTATTTGTATTTGTGCCTAATCTTGCACAAATACATAAATGCACAAACAACACGAGCTACATGTTGCTTCCCAGTTAGTATGGAATCCAAATAAATGCCCAAATCACAGACTGCCACTATCGGCAGCAGAGACATATTTCCTAACTTCAGAAAATACTGGAGAGGGAAAGCCAATCGACTCAACTATTAACCTTCAGTTTAAGTAGGGTTAAGCTTAAGATGATTTTGCTCTAGCCAACTTGACACATTCTCTAAATAGGAAGTCAGATGCTGCATATCCTTTCATCGTCTACCAAGCATCAACAGGGCCAACCCAACCATTAGGCAGACCAGGCAGTGGCCTTAGGGAGCAACTTCACGGGGGTAGCAAAGAGCGCTAGAGTCAAAGCAAAACAAGGGTCCTAACAGCAACACAAACTCCAAGACTCATACTTTCATCCACAGGAATAATGGCAATATGGTCTTGTAAGTGGTTTTTGGACATCTCCCTCATTGTGTATATATTTACAAAACAAGGCTTAATATTTATAGTTTATAGTTTATTAATTTGATATACCACTGTTAAATTTATAGCACAGAGGTTTGCAGAGTAAAAATACACAGGAGGCCGTGAGGCCGGAGAAAGGAAAAGAGTTTACAATGAGACAGGAAAGCACTCAAGACATTTAAAGACAAGTACACAAAAGGAAAGCGAGCGAGAAAGAAAGGGAGGAGGTAATTCACATAGAAGGGGAGGGAAGGTCAAAAGCAATGGAGAAGAGATGGGTTTTGAGGTTTCTTTTAAATGAGGTGTATTGCTGGTCAAGTCTAAGTGAGGTGGGGAGGGAATTCCATAGGGCAGGGCCATAAAAGAAAAAGGCGAAGGAGCGGGTGGCTTGCAGGTGGGCACGAGAGGGGGAGGGGAGGTGAAGACGGTTGATATGCACTGACCGGAGTGAGTGGGTAGGAGTGTGGGATTGAATAATGTCTGCAAGGTATTGAGGAGTGTGAGTGTATATGACGTGATGGACCAATGTAAGAATCTTATAGCGTATGCAGAATTCGACAGGAAGCCATTGAAGTTGAAGCAAGTTGAAGCTTAATATTTAAAAGTATGATGTCCAAATGTGTGCTTTTATGGAGTTATTCCATGAAGGATAGTTCTGAGATGATTATGATTGAGTTTAATTCAAAATCTTTGTGGATGAGGGTGTGGTGGTGCTAGAGGTCTAAAGGTTCACTGTTAGGGGATGCAAGGCTGAAGGTTTGCCTAGAGTGTCTAATACTCTTGCAGGGGCTCTGACCAGCAACATCAGCTGTACATCATAAGCAAAAAAGTGGCAAGTAAGGTTGGAAGTCAAAATGACTTCTGCCAATGACCTAACAAACAACGCTGGGGCAAACCACATTTCATATGATTATTCTGACGACATTTAGTTCACTAAACAAGACAGGAAACATATTTAAACGGCTGCCTCTACTCCGGTCTCTTCCAGTCTCCTAAATAAAATTAGATAGTCAACTGTATCAAATGTAGTTGACAGGACCAATAATACTTATATTGAATTCTGTCCTTTGTCCCGGCATTATCAAACTTCACCAGTAAATTTCTACTTAAACTTGACTGCCTCTCATAGAAAATATACACATCAGAAGTCCCTATATTGAATACATTTCCCTAAAAAAGATTTGAAATTGCCTACAGTTGCTAAGGGAACATGTTTACTAAATCATGCTACCAGGGTATTCATTCTGCTTAAAAAGTAGTGCAGGGCTCAGCACTAAATACCTTGTGCTATCCTCGCAGTGTGTACTGGGGTAGAGGCTCAGCGGGACAGGGTGTTGTCAGCCGTACATGTAACACAGGCATTTGTAGCCTGAGCTCCCTTAGCATAGAAAGTGAAAAAAATAGTCACTGAAATAAATTTGTTTCTAGAGAACTTTTTATTTAACACTAGAAGCCCCAAAAGGCATTTTACCTAGAAACCCCAAAGTGCGTCAATTGATGCATTATCACGACGACTGCGTTTAGCATGAAATGCAGATGTGAATTAATGTGAAGTTACTTATTTGTTAAAGACGTGCAGTATGTGACCTCATCACATGATGTCATCATGTGTTTATTGTTTGCAATGTCGGAGTAAAACTGTAAACAGTGATTGAGATGCGCCACCTAGTGGGAACATTAATTTATACCTAGAAGCACCAAAGTACGGCAATTGACGCATAAAAGACAATTGAGTGTGCCAACTGATGTACTTTGGGGCTTCTAGGTATAAATTCATTTTCCCACTAGGTGGTGCATCTGTCATTAATTTTCGATGCACATATTTGAACATCTTGACCTTGCTAACAAAGTCATGGAACATGACTGACATGGTTCTAGCAGTGGCGCTGGTATACAACTTTGAAGATGCATTTGCATCAATTGACACACTTTGGAGCTTCTAGTGTTAAATCAAATCAGAATATACCTTAGCATACAAGCAGAATAAACAGTCTCTGAGTAGAAATAAACTTGTTTATAATGAACTTTACAAAGAGGCCTTTCAGTTAGGAGGCAAAAGATATGTAAAGTTGTCTCAAATAGGTGTTAAAGCTAAGTGACAGATCAAAGGGCAATTTCAAAGGCCCCCTCTATCAAATCAAGGGCAGTGTGAATCACCCAGAAAATTGGAAAGACTTTACCTTAGAAGCACAGGTCAGGGCACTGTGTAGCAAGTCAGCTTTTATTAAGTCTTTTTTCCATCCCTCCCACCCCAACTTTCACCCACTGCAGAGACAGTCTTAGCTTTATAGGGTCTTAAACTATTAAAGGGAAGGAGGTGCCCATATTTATTTTCAGGTGCGGCGGGTTATCCTCATCACAAATAGATTAATTAAGGACCTGAGCTTAATTAATCTTGAGGTGAACAAAGTCCATTAAACATATTAATGATAGTTGTATTAGTATAAGTATCCCCAGCAAACTTAAGTAAGTAAACAACTTAAATACCTAAACAAAACCTTAAAATTAAAATGCAGACAGCAGTTCAGCAGTGAGATGGGGGCTTTCCAGTCTTTTCCATTAATGTCACATGTACGTGTGCACTAGGTGCAAGTAGCTTTTTGATCTCAGGGAATGAGTTTGATCTCTGGAGGCAAGAGTAGCAGATTTGTAGGAAGTCCTACCTCCAGTCTGGCAGCGTCATTATTGCTATTTATTTATTTTATTTATTTATTTGAAACAATTTCTATACCGCAGTTTCCAAAGATCAAGTGCAGTTTACAGTGAACAACATTTATGAAGAGTGCATGAACATGTGCAGTCTTCAATTACATGGAACAGAGAACTATTTACAGGCTTACATGTATTGCATGCTTAACAGTAGTAGCAACTTAAACATAAAACTGGTACAGTATAACTATTTACAGTTCATCTGTGGATAGAGATGTGTTAGATTAGAGTTGAGAGCTAGTGTGAGAGGGAGGTGCTGTAGGGCTATGAGGAGAGAGCTCACCTGACAGGACAGCATCACCCTGGTGTGGCAGGAAGTGATCCTGCAGCTAGGACCTCTCACACCGAGGAGGTTTCTCCAGGACTATGTGCCCACGAGGGAAGGTTTAGGGCAGCCGATATAATTGGTGATTCAAACGTTAGGCATGTAGATAGTTGGATGGCTGGTGGATGTGAGGATCGCCTGGTAACATGCCTGCTTGGTGCGAAGGTAGTGGACCTCATGCGCCACCTGGACAAGGTTTTAGATAAAGCTGGGGAGGAGTCTGCTGTCTTGGTATATGTTGGTACCAATGACATAGGAAAGTATGGGATGGAGATTCTGGAGGCCAAATTTAGGCTTTTATGTAGGAAGTTGAAATCCAGCAGTTCCAAGGTAGCAGTCTCAGAAATGCTTCCTGTTCCCCGCTCAGGACCCAAAAAGTAGGCACAGCTCCTGAGTCTCAATGCATGGATGAGACAATGGTGCAAGGAAGAGCGGTTTGGATTTGTTAGGAACTGGACAACATTCTTTGGAAAGGAGGAGCTCCTCCGAAGGGATGGGCTCCACCTTAACCGGGATGGAACCAGGCTGCTGGCATTAACCTTTAAAAAGCAGACAGAGCAGCTTTTAAACTAGATAATAGGGGACAGCGACATTCGTCCATGAGCGCATGGTTCGGAACAATGTATCCTTGAAGGATACTAGAAAAAGATTGAAGTTAGGGCATATCAGCAGAGAGGTTTCAATAAAGACAAAAGTAGCTCAAATGCCCTTGAGTAGAGAGCAGACAGAGCTTAAAGATTCCAAATTACCCCTGTCTACTGATAACCAGATTAATATGAATAAAATACAACCTCTAAAATGCATGTATGCAAATGTTAGAAGTCTAAAAAATAAGATGGGAGAGTTAGAATATATAGCACTAAATGAGAGGTTAGATATGACTGGTATCTCAGAGACCTGGTGGAAGGAGGATAACCAGTGGGACACTGTGATACCTGGGTACAAATTATATCAGAATGATAAGTAGATCAAATTGGTGGAGGGCTTGCACTGTATGTTAGAGAGCACATTAAGTCACACAGGATTAAAACTTTGCAGAAAACAAAATATACTTTAGAGTCTCCATGGATCGAAATTCCATGTAAAAAGGGGAAGGCGATGGCAGTGGGAATGCACTACCTACAGCCTGGCCAGAATGAACAAATGGATGATGAAATGCTCAAAGAAAATCAGGGAAGATAACAAAAGTTACTACACAGTAATAATAATGGGTGATTTCAATTGCCCTGGTATCGACTGGGTCAGTGTCATGGCAGGACATGCTAGAGAGATAAAATTTCTAGATGAAATAAATGACTGCTTCTTGGAGCACCTGGTTCATGAGCCAACAAGAGAGGAAGCCATTTTGGACCTAATCCTTATTGGAACGTAAGATCTAGTGCAACAGATAAGGGTGTTGGAGTCACTTGGCAATAGTGATCATAGCATGATCGCGTTTGATTTCATAAATAGAGGAAGGACACTACTACCTTTTAACTTTCAAAAGGGAGACTATGATAAAATGAGGAAAATTTAAGAAAAAAATAAAAGGAGCAGCTGCAAAGGTTGAAGATTTACATCAAGCATGGGTGTTATTTAAAAATACTATCTTGGAAAGCCATTTCAGCAGTATTCCAAGTTTTAAAAAAAGTGGAAATAAGTCCAAAAAACTGCCAGCATGGTTTATAGGTGAGGTCAGAGAGGCTGTAGCTGCCAAAAAAAGCATCTTTCAGGAAATAGAAAAAGGAACTAAATGACGAAAATTGGAAACAACATAAGCACTGGCAAGTTAGATGTCAGGCAAAAATGCATAATAAAAACTTTTTCAAGTACATTCGTAACAAAAAACCTGTGAGAGATTCAGTTGGACCATTAGATGACAGAGAGGTAAAAGGGGCATTCATGCAGCTGGATTTAAAAAAGGTTTGGACATGTTCCTGAAGGAAATGTACATAAACTATTATTAAAGAGGACCCGGGAAATCCACTGCTTGCCCCAAAACAAGCATTGTGGAACCTGTGTATCTTTTTGGGAAACTGCTAGATACTTGTAACCTGTATTGGCCACTGTTGGAGACAGGAAACTGGGTTTGATGGAACTTGGTCTGATCCAGTATGGCATATCTTATATTCTTATGTTCTTAACCATGACTGGAAATGTATTATACCGAGATATACTTCAAAAAGGGGACAAGGAATGGCAGTATATGTAAAACATAATATTAAAGCTATAGAATTACAGAGCTTAAAAGGGAGCAAGGAGGCACTGTGGGTTAAACTAGAAAAACGGAAAGGGAAACCATTTGCATTGGTGTGATATACAGATCCCCTCACAGGGAGAAGTGAACAGAGATTTAATAGAAGACATACGCAGTATTCATTTCATTTCATTTTCATTTTCATTTTCATTTATTTGATTAACCGCCCTTCATGGGTAAGCAGAGCGGTGTACAATAGAAAATCAACAAGCATAGAATGGCAGTTAGCCAGAAAAATTTGGAAAGGAAGTTACAAATAATGAAGAGAAAGAGATAGAGACAGAAGTAGAGGAAAAGTGGGGAGGTGGGGATATGAAAGGTGAAGTGCTACTGATAAATGATTTCAATATGCTGGATATTGATTGGCACATCCCTGCTATGGTGTCATCTAGAATTAAGGAGATCATTAAATACAAGAGATCACAGAGAGAAGAAGACAAGCACCTATATTTGGAAAAACTTAGGGTATGTTTATTAAACCGCGGTAAAGTCACTGGCAGGAAGGGCAGCATTAAGGTGCCTGAAGTCATATAAGGCAGTGGGCGGGTAGGGGGCATGCCAGCGTTAGGGTTCCTTGGGCCATTTTACGTGAGTTAATAGGATTAAGTGCGGTAAGGTGACAAGACAACTTAAGGAGAGACAAGGTGTCTTAGGATGTGCTAAGGCGCCTTAACAGGAGATAAGGCACCTCAAGGTGGCTTAAGATGTGGTAAGGTGCCCTAAGAGGAGATAAGGCGTCCTAAGGAGAGACAAGGTGCCCTAAGGTGGAAAGCATGCACCTTAAAGCAGGACCATGGCTGTAAGCCAAACGCTGGACAGAACACCAAGGAATGTCATTGCAAAGGTGATGGAAGGAAGAACAGGTGGGAGTTGATGGACCTGCCATATTGGTGGGCACTCTATTTGTCAGCCAGTAAAGCAGACAAGCATGTATGAAGCAGCTGTACCAATGCAATGGATGGTGCCAATGTAAAGTGCCGTAGTGACAGAGTGTGGCATATGATGGGGAAGATGTGTCCACCAGCAGAGGCAGAAGTGGCAGGATGTTTGTAGCGACAGAAGGACAGAGTAGTAGTGGTTACATGCAGATCAGGCACAGGAGAGGCGAGCACGAAGAGCCGTAATGCAGAAAAGAGTACCAGTGTAGGTCATGGGGTAGCAGCCTGGACAAGAAGACAGGACTGTACACAGCCGACAGAGGCAGATAGATGGGCTGAAGGACAGATGGTGGCTGAGGAGAGGGTGGTATGGGCTGGCAGCACAAATCTGAAGAGCCCTGACTGTTACAAGCATGAAAATGATCTGAGTAACAGAAGGGATACATCCAAGAATATTGAAGGAACTTGGGGATGTTCTAGTTGCTCCACTGAATGACCTTTTCAATGCTTCTTTAGAGTCAGGAGTGGTCTCAGAGGACTGGAGAAGGGCACATGTGGTCCCTTTACACAAAAGCAGAAGTAAGGATGAGGTTAAGAACTACAAGCCAGTAAGTCTAACCTCTGTGGTGAGTAAATTTTTGAAAACCCTGCTAAAACAGAGGATAGTGAGGTTTCTGGTGTCCAATGGATTGCAGGATCTGAGACAGCATGGGTTTACCAGAGGCAGGTCTTTCTTTGACTGGGTGACCAGGGAACTGGACCGAAGGAGAGCCCTAAATGTGGTGTACTTAGACTTTAGTAAAGCCTTTGACATTATTCCACACAGGTGACTCAAACAAATGCAGCACCCTAGGGATAGACTTTAAAGTGACTGACTGGGTTAGAAATTAGTTGAGTGGGAGGTGATAAAGGGTATAGGCAAATGGAGCTCATCCTGAAGAGAAGGATGTTACCAGTGGTGTGCCACAGGGATAGGTCCTTGATCCCATTCTTTTTAACATCTTTGTTAGTGATATTATGGAAGGGCTGTCGGGTAAGGTTTGCCTCTTTGTGGATGATACCAAAATCTGCAGTACAGTAGACACCCAGGAAGGAATAGAAAACATGAGGAGGGATCTAGCTAAGCTTGCAGAATGGTTGAGAATTTGGCAGCTGAGATTTAATGCTAAAAAATGCAGGATCATACATTTGGACTGCAAAAATCCAAGGGAGCAGTCAGTGTAGGGGCAAAGTACTTCTATGTACTAAAGAAGAGCGGGACCTGGGCGTAATTGTTTCTGATTATCTTAAAGTGGCTAAACAAGTAGCAAATCTGACGACGAAAGCCAGAAGAATGCTTGGGTGCATAGGGAGAGAAATGGCCAGCAGAAAAAAGGAGGTGATAGTGCCTCTGTATAAGTCTCTGGTGTGACCTCATGTGGAGCATTGTGAGCAATTCTGGAGACCGCACCTTCAAAAGGATATAAATAGGATGGAGTCGGTGCAGAGGGTGATTGCTAAAATGGTTAGTGGTCTTCGTTATAAAGCATATGGGTACAGACTTAAAGATCATAATGGGGCCAATTCTGCACACTGCACGGCCGGACCATCTGGACGTGCAGAAATTGAATGTAGCCAAGTTGTAGCAGATTCTGCAACCGTGGGAGCTGTACATTCCCATGGTTGCAGAATCAGGGTGGTTTGACGGGCCAGCATGCACAGCATTCTGCGCTGGTCCACTTCCAAGTGCCTGCCCGTCTCCACTGCACATTGCTCCTGCTGGAGTGCTGGTGCCATGGCGATCCATTGCCATGGCACCGGGATGCCCAGCAGGAGCAAGCAAGGCACGACAGCGGTCCTGATCTTTTTTCCCCGCTGCCAGATCCTCAGCGGGGTCAGCCAGGGCTGGGATCGGGCGGCGGGGGCTTACCTGCAGCTGCTCCATGCATTTGGGGGGATTTGTGTGCCCCAATCACTGCCGCCCCGGGACATATTCCACTTCTGAGTTGGAATAAGTCCGACGTCTATCTTGCACTCGGAGAATGTACTGAGCCATGATAAGAATAGGCCCTGTACATCTGGGTGCTGCGGCCTGCCAATGCTCTGCCCACTCTCCGCCTCCATACCGCCCCCTCCAGACCCTGTCCAGTGCTCCCCACACAAGATCTCTGTATGTGCGGGGAGGGCTGGACGGAATAGTGTGCTGGGCCTGTTTGGGGGGGCTGGACATCCATCCCGGACATCCAACCCCGCTATGCGGGGCTCAGAATGACCCCCAATATTTATTTATTTATTTAACCAGTTTTCTATACCACCTTATCCTGCAATCAAAGCGATTTACATTATGTAATCATTACATACAGGTACTGGATACATTCCCTTGTCCCCAAAGGGCTCACAATCTATGTGTACCTGAGGCAATATGTATGCGTTAAAGGAAAGGCGGGATATAGGAGATATGATAGAGGCATTTAAATACCTCCATGGTATAAATGCACAGGAGGAGAGCCTCTTTCGATTGAAGGCAAGCTCTGCTACAAGGGGACATTTATTTTTATTTATTTACATTCTCTTAGGACATAGGATGAGGGTGAAAAGGGAAAGATTCAAGAGGAATATACGGAAATATCTCTTTACGGAAAGAGTGGTCGATGCATGGAAAAGTCTCCCAGTGGAGGTAGTAGAGACGAGGACAGTATCTGAATTCAGAAAAGCATGGGACAAACACAGAAGATATATCAAGGAAAAAAGGGGACTACTGTAGCAGATATGGAAGGGCAGACAAGATAGGCCATATGGTCTTTTTCTGCCATCATATTTCTATGTTTCTAGGTTAGAGGCCAAATTGGAGGCAACCAATCTTGTCCCCAAACACCCCCTCCCCATAATCAGCTACAACCTGGCATAGCCTATGTGGTCGATTAGTAAGCTGGTTTATACAAATTTCATATAGAGTTTGTACATGGGTGATAGGAATTATCCTTGTGTGTATTTATACCTGCTCCCAGCTTGTTACTGCCTACTCTTAATGGGAGGACATAAAGGGGGACATTCCCATTAGTCCCGAATGGCCTGATTCTGTCCCGCACGGCTATCCCCTTTGTACGTCCGGTCTGAGCCGGACATACAAAGAAGATCAGAATCGCGATCAGGCTTGTATGTGCAGGCCGGGACTGTGATTCAGTCCCGGCCTGCACGCACAGGCACTGCCCAGATACCTCAGTCAGGCATTTAAATGGAGCCGTGGCGTCTCGTTGCCATGGCACCGCGGTGACATTTAAATGCCATGATGCCGGCCACCAGCAATTAAGGTTTTTTCCCCAAAGCCCGATTCCCGAACCGGCCTCCTAAGGCCAGGGTCAGGTTGCGGGGAAGAAACCCTGGCCATCCAGGGCCCTTCTGCACCCTGACTTTTAAAAAAACAACATCCAGTGAAGTTATTCCACCTTGGAGATGGAATAACTTCCCCGGCCATTTCACCGGCCCTGTACATCCAGGGCTGGCAACCACCCACTGCCCATCCACTCTCTGCCCCAGGCTGCCCCTTCCCCGCCCCAGACTAACTTCCCCGCACAACCAGTCAGGGGCTTCCGCCAGCACGAATAATGCGGATGAACGTCCCGTAGAGATGTCTATCCCCGCTATTTGTGTCTCAGAATAACCCCCTAAATGTTTATTTCCCTCTTCACATGATACTGTGGTAAACAGTGCGTAATCTATAACTGATGAAGAGTGGAAGGATGCCCAGGTTTGCTAAATGGCCTGGATACACATGCATATGCCGACATTTACGCGTGCACATTCTGAAAATCCGCATGCATACAAGCAGGCTGCTGAAGTTTCTCTGCGGATTTTTCACATGTGCATGTTTCTAAAATAACGTCTCCCACTGCACATAGTGCAGCCACTTCCACTGCCATGCAAACAGGAGGCGGAATCGGAGGGGGCAGAAGCAGGAATAGCACCACAGCGCCAGAGGTGATGGGAAGCACTGTGATCCCATTGTAAAAGCATTGCCACCACTGCACATCCCAGACGGAGGTCGCAGCGATGGAAATGGGCCGCCCGCCAACCAGTAGGGTTCTAGGCAACCGCCTAATTCACCCAAATAGTAGTGCCGGCCATGGTTGTTTGTCTTCTTAGGATATTTTTGCATTAGTTGGTGAGCATGTTAAGGGATTTACTTTTGTAAACCCCTTTGATGCTTTTAGTGTATGGCACTATAAAAACTCTACAATAAACAATGAACATGTGCTAACAGATTATAATCGGCAGATTTGGTTAGAGCACAAAGAGTCTACGCCAACTCCAGTTAATTCAGAATGCTGCAGCAAAACTGATGAAGGACTTCAAGCATCATGATCACATCACGCTCTTCCTGCACTAACCGCACTGGCCACGAAATTTAACACTATCTCTGATCCTCAAGGTCCTCAAACCTAGAACATACAGTACGTTAACCCTCTACACATCTTTGAGGTCTCTAAAATCCCCCAAGCAGCATCCCTGACTGTATCCTCAGCAAAGGAAATCATGCAATGTGATACCTGCCAGCAAGCCTTCTCGGGAGTAGCCTCACTCTAGACATCACTCCCAGAGGGGTACACCTAACACAGCACTACCTCTGCAAACCTGACTGTTCTCCCAAGCCTTTAATGCCTATGGCAACTGAGTATACAGGACCATTAAGGTGTTTCATTTGTATTCTGCTAACACTGAATCATGCATCTGTTATATGGATTATATTATTGTGCGGTGTTAATGTGTAGACTATTGGCACCGTACTGATATTACTATGATTTCATTTCCATATTTCCAAGTCTACTTCACTGTTCTAATTGTGTATTGAGCTGGCATTTGGTCATTGAGACTGCAGTTGTTTCACACTCTTTGGAACGTGAGCATAAATTTGAGCCACTTCAGATTTTTGTTTGAGATCGGGTGCCTAATTCAAGAATGAAGAAGGGAAAGGTTGCGAAATCCTCTTTTAAAGAGAATGATTTATTTATTTATTTAACAATTCTTTTATACCGCGCTATTACAATCAGTGCGGTGTACATTGAACAAGAACATACTACAATGCATACAAGTAACATTGAGTTTTACATTGAACAGGGAACTTCAACAATAGGACAACCGGGGGAACTATGTACAGATTAACTTAATGTTATATACAGTAATATGAAACTCATTTGGATGTTGCAATGTGGTTCACTAATAGGACTAGAGAGAAGGTTTTGATAAATGTGGTTCACTAATAGGACTAGAGAGAAGATTTGGATAAATGGTTTATAAGGAAGAAGACTGAGTTAAGTGAATTAGAAAGCGTCTTATGATTGGTGATTAGGATTGCACTTGTATGATTGCAGTTGTTTTGATCGCATGTTTCGAATTCAACATTGTCTATTTAAATTCAACCACCATTGTGAAACACTGGCAGCCTGGAAACTGTTTAAGTAATGCTGATTACATGAAACTGTAAGTAGGCAACGAATGAAGAAGGAGGTGTCGTTTGAACATTTTTGAAGAAAACGTTTCTGATTGAAAACTGAAAGATGTCTAGTAGTGTTTTTAGAAGTATCTTTGTCTAAAGACCCAAGGGGCCAAAGAGCAAAGTGAAGTCTTCTGTTGGGTGTTCTATTAAGATAAGTCAAGCACTGAACACAGTTAAGTCTGAGTATATTTTGTGGCTTTTCATATCACAAGAAATAGTGAAATTCAAGTAACTGGAGGTTTCTTATGCCCTATGATTAGTAAATTTTCTGAGTTTTTTTCCCTACCTAATTTTTGCATGATCGCACCACTTTTTATAATTATTTTGTTATCTAACTAATTGAAGTATTTTGTTACTAGTCTAGTTTTGTGGATTTTTTTGGATAATTAGGCTGACACTCAGTTGATATGAAGCTACACTTGTTAGACGAATCTCTTCATACAGATGGGTAATGACTCTTAATAAATAAATAAAATAATGAAGAGTTTGAGGGTCATTTTAAAAGGTTTAGTTTGGACGTCAAAATCACAGGCACATCTCCGTAGCCATTCCACAAAGGACATTCGCAAACGTATCTGGTGCAGGAATGTGCAGAGGAGTGTCCAGGGAGGAGTAATGGACTTACACTTCCCTGTTTAATCTAAGAAACTGCAGAGACATCTGCAGGTACGTCCATGTTTGTACTTCCTCCAGCAACGAATGGGCATCAAGAAAGTGCATGTTTTCACCTTAAAACATCCAACGAGTGTAGAGAAGATTGAGAATTACATGACTAGCCTTAGTTCAAAAAGGCTCATATCAGGATTTGAGCCTTGACCACTCTGCTCTTAAGCCGCTACTTAGCCCCTTATGCTATTAGATGTCCTGGTTCTGAAATGCTATTCTAGGGATGTCTATGTAGACGTTCATAGTGGGCATATCCACGTTTCCAAAATCATTCCTGAACTTGCACGTGACTGCTTTTTTTCAGATGTTCTGGCTTTGACATCCCAGATTGCGTTTGGACGTCCCATTGTGAAATGTACCTCCTTGGGACATCTCTAGAGGTGTGGCTAACTCTATTGCACAGTAACGGCTATGCCACTAATCTGCAATAGCAACCTCTGTTCTGCATTAACGGCACACTTGCTTTTTGAAAAGACAGATGAAATACCCAGTAAATGAAAGGAAAGTACCTTTTTTGACTTTTAACACGTTAGGTGCAAAACCTTAGCAAAAGTAACTAATTGGCTTCAAACAGATGTGTGGTTGAGGCAAGCAATGAGAAGACTACAGATCAAATGAGAACTGGGGGGACTAAATGGTTTTAATCTGCCAATATCTCCTATGTTTCGGTTTCATATTCCATTTTTTTTTTTTTGCAAAATTTGTGTCATTAAATCAGGATAAATAATTTGTATCTAAATCCTTCGTTTTCTTCTTCTCTCAAATCTTAATTTACAATATTATCAGGAGGAGAGCGGGATTAGTAGTCAAAAAAAAAGCTTAGAGGAGAATGCATAATAGATTTCTTGTAAGGACTATATCTCTGAAAGCGCTGGACTACCCCTGGGGTGGTTTGCTTTCATTATAAGGGGGTTGGGGGAGGGGGGGGGGTGGATGCTTTACAGATGTGCTTCCATCACTGCTTATTAGGGATGAGAGATCTGTTTCCCAGAACATTTGCAGTCTCATTTTTTATTGCAGATATTGGGTTATAAAAATGTAGTGCTATGAGATATAAATCTCTTGTTCTATTACACATAGCAATTATTATGGAATTAGCATTTATATACTGTCGCCTCTCTCTGACATATTGCAGTTTAGGCAGTAGGGAAATGGGACCAATGAAAACGTGAAATTTGTCTTGATATTTTGAGGCAAGATCGTTCAACTGCAAGACAATGCATAGCATAATGACTACAAGCCATCGTTCTCTAGGCACCTTTAGTGCCGGGATGCATCATCACACATATAGAGTGACTATATGAGCCAGCAGAGACCAGATCTACATTTTCTAGCTTGTAATTACCATTTATACAGGACACCCATGCCAGCAGCAAACGTTTGACTAGGGCCCTTTGAGAACAGTCATTTAATTTTAACTCCTATCAAGGCAATATGCCACAGAACACCAGAAGACCAGCCTATTAAATTATCAATTAACTCATGCCATTTTTGTTAAGCATCTACAGCTGAAACACTTTCCTCCCTTACTATTCATCTCAAGTGGCTGCTACACTAATAGCCCCAACCAGCAGAGCACGCAAGGCAGGTAGGCTAGAAAAAAGCTGAGAAAAACTGAGAAAAACACCTGCAGCTAGTTTCTATAAAATCAGTAAATCGCTCGTTTTTGCAATTATTGCGTAATGAAACCAGTGTTCATTTTCTGGGAAATGAAATGATCAAATAAGATAGCTTCTACTGATTGGATACAGTATAAGCAAAGCAATTTCTTTTCACAGTATGGTTTATTTGAGCAATGGGCTCCTTGTCTTGCGGTTCATTTCATACCTGATTATGATCACCAAAACAAGGATGTTCCCAACCAATCCTGTTGCACAAATAATCCCAATTAAAGATGGCAGGATGATGGTTTCGGCTGCATTGATTATTTGGTAATGATAGCCAGCACTCCAGGATGCGTTCAGTAGATCATTGGTGCTGTTCCAGCAGGAGAGCTGAATTTCGGTCATGATCAGTGGGCACTTGGTTTGACAGCTGTAACGATAAGGGAGGGAGAAAAGCATTGTCACAACAGGCCACGGTTTGTATGTTTCCAATTCTGCATCCTGTTGCCTGAACCCCTAACCAACAACTTAGAATGTTTATAAGACGAGAAAAACATGAAAGATCGTATCATGTAAATTACTGACCTCTTAAAATACCTTTGTGCAATAAATTTAGAAGACTAGGAACCTTATTGATCAAACTGCAGTCTTGTAAAAGCTACCAAAAATGGAGATGTATTCCTATTTCAAACTAAATTTTCAGTATTAACATGTTGATTACAATTTCTTACACTCTTTGAATGGCAGTTTGGTCAACATGTTGTACACGCATAATTTTTACACCAACAGTTCTTGTGAAATTATGATATCATGATTTAATATAAAATTGCACTGAGGTTTCACTGCCCAGTCACTGAAGCAGACTGAATACTGTAGCTAAGATTTCCCAGTCATGTCCTGAAGACCACACAGCAAGTCTGGTTTTCAGGATATTTGAGTCTGATAACAGCGGGGTGAAAATTTAAAATCGAATTAGCATGCCTAAGATATATGTATATATACACTGGAGACCCAATGTAGGTAACTTTATCTCATGCATATTCATCGTGGATATCCTCAAACCCAAACTGGCTGTGGGATCACCAGGCCAGGTTTGAGAAATGACAATGTTGGCAATAAAGCACATGGATGAAAATGGAGTTCGTAATTGCATCTTAATGACAATTCTATGTATTTATTTTATTTATGAGTTCTTAGCTAACGCCTTTCCAGTAGACGTTAAAGGTGAGTTACATTCATGTACAGTAGTTATTTCCCTATCCAAGTAATGGATACACCTAAAAATAGAATCTGACCATTCACTAACTACAAACATTTTAGTTTTCCATATTGGCTTCAGAGAAAACATTGAAATGTTAAGAGATGTAGAATCAATATGCTAAAACCTCAGAAAATATCAAATGACTACCATTGATCTCCCAAAATGGAAAAGTCATTGAAATATACCATTGAGTTCTAGAAAGATATAAAACTCTAACAACTTTTTATGTCGGGGTCCCCCGGCAAGAGCGGGAAGGAAGAAAGCCATTCCCCTCCACGTCGGGAAATCCCTTTTGTTAAACATGTACGAAACTCAAAAATGCATAGAACTTTTGAAATAGTGAAGAACCACTTATCTCATGAACAGGTGATATGCATCCTTCGTGAGGGAACAACAAAGTATTTTAGCACGCGACATGCATGTTTCGGGCTCATCTAAAGCCCTGTGTCAAGTTTGATGCCATCACCAAAGATCGCCTTTCTTAGCAAACAACCCCATATCCTGTGCATTGTTTGGGAGCCTAAGATCAATGACTAAGTTAGGCACATTTTCCCCCAAGTTTTGTGAAAGAAAATAAGTTTACACGTTGGCAGTTCAACTTGGCCACTGAGATTTAGGCCTGCCATTTGGGCAGCCCAAGTTAGGTGGCCAAGTAATATCCCCTTTCAGGGGATGCCACCAATGCTGACAACCTTTTTCAGCAGCTAAATTTAACTGCTCAGCATGGAGGGAATTTTTTAATGCCAGGGCTGGTAGCCCAACTTTGGGAGTTAACCAACCAATCCACTGTAAACAAATTTGTCCCTTTGTGTTATGTTTTCTTGATGCTTGAGAAGAAAGACATAGTAACATACAGTAGTATATGACGGCAGATAAAGACCATTATGGTCCATCTAGTCTGCCCAACAAGGTGGCAAGAGTAGGGGCACCTGCCACCTCCCCATGCCTCTCTTTAGGGTTGTACCCACCGCTCCGTGCAGGTCACCCCTATTGGTTGAGCTATAAGAAATACTTATGTTTATTTTGATTTTATCTTGTTGCTATAAAGGGATCCACTCTGTCTGTCTCATGCTATTTTGAATTCTGTCACTGTATTTGCCTCCACCACTTCCATCGGGAGGACATTCCAAACATCCACCACCCTTTCAGTGAAAAAATATTTCCTGACATTGCCTTTCAGTTTACCCCCTTGCAGCTTCATATTATGCCCTCTAGTTTTACAGCTTCCCCGTTTTTGAAAAAAGTTTGTTTGTTCATTCATATCCTTTAAGTATTTTAAAGACCAGCAAGGGATCTGCAGCAGTGGAGGTTGAATGGGAGGTGAGCTCCTCCCTACTCCCCCAGCACAGCCCACCACTGGCCTCAAAGAACTTTAATCAATGGCGCCATTTGACACTCCCACACCTGGTTACCCATCACTGAGAAGATCAAATACAAGTCGCTGCTAACAATCTTCAAAGCCACCCATAACCTATCTGTCATCCACCTACAGTCACTGATACAAAACGTAGCAGACAACAGGATCAGAAGGCCTGGTTCCCTCAAAACCCTATGCATACCCGCAATAAATACTAAGACCACATGCACTACATCAAAGACAGCCTTCTCTGTCTTTGCGCCAACACTATGAAATGCAATCCCGACAACCTTCATGCCACAGATGACTTAGGGGCTTGTTTACAAAGCTGCGGTAGCGGTTCGCGATCGTTATCGGAGCCGCGACCCCATTGATTTCAATGGGGCCGCGGCTCCAATAACGACCGCGAACCGCTACCGCGGCTTTGTAAACAAGCCCCTTAAATGACGTTCAGAAGGAACCTCAAGACACTCCTCTTCCTTGAGGGCTTCACCAATGATGAAACCTAACCAGCCAGCACACCGCCTCCCTACCACCTCCTCCCCTACACATAATTACATATATAAATAAGTTCTTGTTGCTTTAATCCTAAACATGTTATTCTACTTATTTATACCCATCCAAATAATCTGTACATAGTTAACCCCCCCATTCTCATTCAATGTTCTATGTAAAGCCATGTTGTTTTATGTAAACCACTCTGACTTTTAGATTTAGTGGTATATAAGCACAGCTAAATAAGTAAATAATTGTCTGTATCATATCTCCCCTCTCCCTCCTCTCCTCTAGCATACACATATTTAGGTCTTCAAGTCTCTTCTCATACATCTTCTGACACAGATTCCAAATCATTTTGGTCACCTTCCTCTGAACCGTTTCAAGTCTTTTTATATCCTTTGCGAGATATGGTCTCCAAAATTGAACACAATATTCCAAGCGAAGCCTCACCAGCGACTTGTACAGTGGCTTTAGTACCTCTTCCTTTCTGCTGGTAATTCCTCTCTGTATTCAACCCAGCATCCTTCTAGCTTTGGCCATTGCCTTGTCACACTGTTTTGCCACTCCAAGGTCCTTCTCCTGGTCTGTGCACACCAATCTCTCGCCCCCTATCGCATACAATTCCCTTGGATTTCTGCATCCCAAGTGCATGACACTGCACTTCTTCACATTAAATTTAACTGCCAAGCATTAGACCATTCTTCCATCTTTTGTAGATCTTTCCTCATGTTGTCTACTCCCTCAGGGGAGTCCACTCTGTTGCAAATTTTGGTGTCATCTGCAAAAAGACAGACTTTTCCATTCAGTCCTTCGGCAATATCACTCATGAATACATTGAACAGTACCAGCTCCTGGACATAGCAATCGTATCTGAATCTCAGGTTGGGCTAGACAGTGTTGTTCTATCCCTACTCATTCCAACATTAGCCAAGTATTTTCAAACAGCCCCTCCCCCCCACCAGCCTGTAGTGGTGCCAAGCTGAAGCCAACATCAAGAGTGTGGGAGTCTTCTTTGTGACCAGCGCTGTACATGGGGCAGATGACAATGCTGCAGGAAGCTATAGTCCACTGCTCCCCTAACTCTCTCCCCATGCTATTCTGGGATATATCAGCAGTGGCCGAGCTTTCCCACTTTCCATTCCTACCATGGGCAGAGACTGCAACTTGCATGTCACCGCCACGCTTTTGCACCACAGCCCTCTAATAAATCCTGTACAGAACTAAAAACGATATTCTGACCAATATCCGACAAATGCACACTGCCAGGAAGATACAAGCTGGAGAAATCATGAGCTAATACCAGCCACTATAACAAAACTACAAATTTTGATATCTTTGCATTCACATGCTTCCGCAGTCATTCCACGGCCTTGGGCTTGATGGGATCATGCCATGTTCTCTGATCTGTGACCAAATGAGCATCACAGAACAAAAATAGCAGCAATTTACAAAAAAAGCATGTTTCATTTATTGGATAAGATTAACAAGCCCAATATTCAAGGATTGACCTGTAAACTGCTGAACATCCCTGGATACCACCACTATACGCCCCAATGCCACATGGCAGTATCAGGAGGTTCTGGGGCATTCCAGGGCGGCACCCGCTGCTAACTGGTCAGTGGCAATATTGAGCCACTCCCCGGTTGGCGACACATGAGTAAAGATCGGTATGGTAAAAGCTAGCCTATCTTTACCCGCAGGAGCTAACCAGGCAGCAGCTCAATGTCACTACTGATTGGTTAGCTTCGGGGCTGTGTGGCAAACTCAGATTTTCAATGCAGGTGATCGGATATGGCCGTGGCGCTGAAGATCTGGGTTTAGTGTTCAGCAGCGATGGCTAAGCATTATAATCACGCTAGCCACCGCCGCTAAATATCCGGCCTAACACCTTTAACCATAGAAATATCATTCCACTCTAAGGGGATCATTGCAAGTACGAATAGCAGATGTGGATGTCTGGTTTGGACATCCAATCCCTGCTATTCACAGGGAGCGAATGATGAACACCAGGCTCGCTGTATGTACATCGACGTTGTGCAGGGAACTCTGGACAGGGGCAGGACGGGGAAGGCTGGAGGAGGAGCTAAGGGGGGTGGCCCTGTGTGCTCATGGTTGCCTTCTTAGATGGGGGGCTTATTCCACCTCGGAGGCGGAATAAGTCCCCCAGACGTTGAAGGACAGTGCGGCAGGGCTGGCACCAACCAGGTGAGCAGTGAAGGGGAAGCCCTGCCGCCCGATTCTGGCCTTGACAGGCCCAATCAGGGGTCAGGCAGCAGCGAATGGGTAGCTGACCTTGCTTGCAGCCAATAGGGGCTCCTGCATGGTGTCCCAGTGCTATGGCAATGTGACACCATGGCACCGATGCTCCATGCAGGAGCCTTGGGTGATCTGTATGGGGAAAAGGCCAGAAGTGCAGTGGCACAGAATCGGAGTATGTCCTGCATGTCCAGGCCCAATGCACCCGATTCTAATCCCACAAGAAAATATAGCTCCCATGGGTTCAGGATCAGGTGCCAATCCGGACTGTCCAGATTCTGTACATCCGGACGGGCTTCGATGGTAATCCGGCCCTAAGTGAATAAAGATACATCGTGATTGGTTATACTGGGGAGCAGTATAACAAAGGCAGGAGTTGGAGTATCACATGCCCCTCAGGCCCATCCACTGCAACAGCACACTACCAGCCTCCAGGTCAAGATTCAGTACCTATCTTGATTCTGCTGCTCTCTTCTGAGTTCAGAATGCATATTCAGACCAGGAATTCTTGCAGCACCAGGTCTTTGGAACAAACTGAAAACACAACATATGAAGGGCCTGCAAAGGATCCCTAGCTAGCGGAGTTAAAACCTCAGCGGTTAACTTGCTAAACATTTTGTGCTGAGAGGCCATGTGAGGCAGCGAATGTCACTGCCCCAGTCTTAAATGAATGTGTTCTGAAATGCTCCAAGGGGAAGCTGGCCAAGACAAAGCCACACTTCAGTATGGTGGCAAGCTGATACCTGGTTAAGGGATCCCAGCCCTAATGACACAGCAAAAACAGGCCACCCTGCATTCTTACGCATTAAAAGTACGGTGCAGAATGAAATGGAGAGATAACTAGGCTAGGCACACACATCTGAGATAAACCCATGAGCCTCTGCCCAATTGATCAGTCTTCCAATGCTGTATGCACAAGTGCACCTCTCCCACCACCACCACCACATCGTCCCATAACAGACCCTGATCCCCACACGAGGCCTTTGCTGCTGCCACCAACTCACTAACTCATAAGGCAGAGAAAAAGGCGAAAGAGAATGCCACTCTAAAATCTTTTTCCTCTAAATTGTTCAGATTTTCTTCAGAGTTGAGAAAATCCAACCACCATCTGCTGGAGACAGAAGAATACTGAGGTGCCCTCTTGTGGCACAGGCTGATAGAGGCATGGGAGTGATGTCATAACACTTATAACACAAAACCCACAAATCAGACCTAGAAGGTCCAACACCATAAACCACCTAATAGTCCTGAAAAACAAGGCAAGAAGTAAACAGGCCACCTGCACCAGGACATTTTCTATAGCAGCGCCAACAATATGGAACATGCTACCAGAGGACCTGAGGTCAATTGCAGACACAAAGGACTTCTGTAGGAAACTCAAAACCTTCCTATTCATTGACTACTATGGAAATATCACTTAAACCAAAAGCTTCATGGACTATATCCAATGTTCCTCAGATCTTGCTAAACCCTGAGTTTCATACCCTTTTTAAAGTTCTCTAAGTTTGATACCCTTGTTGTAATGTAATAGTTGAGTTGAGTTTTAATGTAAACCACTTTGACTTAATGATAATTTATTTTATTTTATTTATTTATTTAGAACACATTTATATACCGCTGCTTCCAGCGATCAGCAGCGGTTTGATTCTTCTTTTGGGAGATGTCGATCAGGACAGGGTGGGGGGGTACATACATATAGGACTGGGGGGGGGGGGTCATGGCACACATGGTTAATGTTTTTGGGTTAAACATATTTACATTAATACAATACATATTTACAGATTTGGGAAATCACATTTTACATGGCTATAAATGGGTATAATCCTGTTAAATAAATAAATAAATACAATTTAAACTTGGGAATTTCATTGGCTATTTGTCTCCACCAATCTGATGGTAGGAGAACGCAACCAACTTGTCTGGACTGGTCTAACAGGACAATATGAAAAGAAGGATGTCATTTTCAAAGAGGTAGTACTTCTCTTTCCACAGCATGTATTCCAATATTGGTCATGGAGGACCAGCTGGAGAAAAGGGAATAGTTCAATAGTGGAGGCAGTGATGCTGTTGCATGCAAAGTGTTTTCGGTCTGTTTGGTTTTTTACCATTCTGAGTAGACATATGTGATGTCATACCTAAACCAAGACTCCTCTCCCCATTTCTTCAGCCTACTCATTCCTCCTCTGATTTTACAATCGCCAACTGTATTTCAAGAATGCTTGAATTCTGCCATGGTTTGGTTACCCGTAGAAGAAAATTTGCTGCCCCAATATTATCTTATTGCTGAAGAGGAAATGCAAATCAGAATCAGTATAAGGCCTCAGACCTGTGGGCTTTCTTAATGAAAAACGCTGTAAAACTTAGTGTTTACCAATGCCCAATTGCATCAACGGCCCAATGTCCAATCAATTTTTTGTTATAATTTTTTATATATTGCACACCTCCCTTTTTCCACTGTGATATCTTAAAAATTAAATATATTCTTATGGACTTTCTAGTCCAATGAAATAAAAAATGGTGTACTTAACTTCTTGTATTACTAAGAGCGTCCCAAGCATCCAAATTCGTTGTTAAAGCTGATTTTCAAATTGCATTTATATAGGGACCGCTCTTATGATTCCCTTAAGAATATATTTAATTTTTAAGATATCACAGTGGAAAAAGGGAGGTGTGCAATATATAAAAAATTATAACAAAAAATTGATTGGACATTGGGCCGTTGATGCAATTGGGCATTGGTAAACACTAAGTTTTACAGCGTTTTCCATTAAGAAAGCCCACAGGTCTGAGGCCTTATACTGATTCTGATTTGCATTTCCTCTTCAGCAATAAGATAATATTGGGGCAGCAAATTTTCTTCTACGGGTCATACCAGAGTTGCTCTATAACAATTGAACCCATTTGTCTTGTAATGGTTTGGTTACCACCATCTCGCAATCATCATTATCTCAAGAAAGAAGTAACTTCCCCATATTCCCTCCCTCCGGCTTCACATCCTTCAATCTATTTTTCAAAGGAAATTGTTACCTTCTTGAACTTGACTCTTGCAAATTAGTTGAATGTTTTTATCTTACCCTTCCTTCTTTCTTTTGGGATTCCTTAAACCTTTTTCCATTTCCTCAAGGTATTAAATATTTCTCCTTCCATAGTGCTCAAGGTGTGAAAGGTTGGGGGCTTGGAGGTCTGGTTTGTTTTGAAGGATGGGGGTGCATAGGAAGGAGGTTTTCTCATGGGTACCAAACCCAAGGCCATTCTTTATGTGGGGTGGGGAACAAGATTGACTGTCTCAGGTTTCATCTTTTGGAAGCTGTGTGTGGTTGTGGTAGCCTCGCCCCCAACATAAGCTCTTCTTCCACTGATGTGCGAGAAATTGCAATGACCCACAAAGTGGTGACAGTTACAGTAGGAGACAGCATTTAAACTCAAGGCCCCCCCACTGTTCATCAACATGTGCCCTCCATCCCATTCTTGATGGATTCACTCTGGCAGATTACACCCCCTCCCACCACCCACCTATGTCCAGTGTCATCCCTGACCAAATTTTTCACTTTGGGCTCATTAGCATGGCGAAAGCTAGTATACCACATGGTCTTTACTGCACATAATGATAATGCTATTGTGGTATGCATATTATAAATTTGGCCATCTAGTTAGTATGCAAACCTTTTATAGATGTTAAAAGTAGGCCCGCAACATAAAAGGCTCTTACTACAATCTTTCATTTTAAATGTTAGCTTTCTTAAAAATCCTATTTGGGTATAATTAGCTATCCTAGAAACATTCTTTTTTGCCACTTTTTCCATTATAGCCTAACTCAGATGTTTTTACATTGATTTTCTATTGTCTTATTCATAATATATGATTATATTTTCTCATTCGGAAAACGTATCTTTTAGACAAAATTGTTGTCGGTTTTCTACCTAAAGAATAAGGTTTTCATTAAACTAAAACAAAAGCTGTGGATCTATAGGGTACTGTTCTGCTCTGATGTAATTGCAGTTGAAACTACATTTAGAGTTAAATTAATATAATTAAATCATTGCGTTGGCATACACCCACACCCTCCTTGGCCCCCAACCCTTTTCCCAGTAGTTTGCTTCTGTCCCAATTTCAGTGGAATAAAACAAAGAAAAACTATTACAGAAATTCAAGATAAAGAATAACAAATCTCTGCACTATAAGTCACAGTAGGGCATGTTTACTAAAGTGCGCTAGGCCTTGGCAAATTTTCTTGGAATCTAGTAGTCAACCTAAAAGCTAGGTAGGTCACAGTGCGCACCCCCGCCCACAGTAAAGTGTATCATAGTTACTTTATTAGATTTTAGGGACTAATTCACTAAGACTTTGTTCTTAATCGGCCACTGCATGCCTCATTCGTTATCTCATTAACATAGCCCTTTAATAGCATGATAATTTCCATGCATTAATAGCTGCTTTAGGTGGTACATACATCCTTACATTTAGTCTTGCAAAAAATAATTTTATTTCCTTTTTTAATATGATAATGCTAAACATTTCCTTCACATAAAACAGAAAATGATTCATAATCATCTTGACTAAAGGACTGAAAAAAATGAGATGTTTCTCTTTTATATTTCTTATTGGCGTAATTTATATAAATCAAATTTGAATATGAAAATGTAAGCAAAAGGATGATATTTGGTGGGAGCAGGGAAAGATGGTGACAAGCCAACCACCCCATTAATCATGCTGCTGTGCTTCACTTTGAGACAGACCTTGGGCAAACTAGCTCTCTGGAGGAGAACTGGTAACTGAGCACATCTGTTTATCGACTTCATTTACAAATTGTCTACTACTCGAAAAAATACCAGGTGGCTTGCAATGTGTACCTTTGAGTCAGTGCTGACCCAGCGGCTCCTGGGTTTTCTTGGCAGTGTGACTAGAAGTAGATTGTCAGGCCTTTCTTCTGAGGCAGTAGAGAGCTAAACAACTTGCCCACAGTCACAAGGAGTGCTAGTGGGAACCAAACCCTGCTCTCTTAGTTACCAAGCCAGTGCTCAAACCACTAGGCTACTTTCCACTCCCTAGGTAACTTGCAATGTTGAAAATATATAGCATCAGCGTAAACCAGCACCTGCATGCAACTTGCCTTGAACTTTTTTTGAGGGGGTACACGGTGGTACTGAGTACCGGCATCTTTTTCACTGCCTGCTAAAACTGGCCCTGGTCCTCATGTATTAATGAAAGAGCCCTGCATATGAGTTCCGGCACCTTTTCTGCTAGGAAAAAACACTGCTTAAAACAATCGCACATTCATAAAACAGAATAACTGAGCAAATTAGCATAAAACCAGTCAAGAAAATGCAGTTGAAAATAATCACCTCTTACGTGATTTCCTAAATACTAGATCACCTTGAATATGCCATTATCTCTCTGGGGATCAAATTCCATAGAGAAGGAGCGACTTATGAAACAGCCTGAGTGTGGATATCGATTAAGCGCATCTCAGCAAGGGAAGCAGAAGAAAAAGACATTCCTGGGAAGATCTTAATTTTCCGCTAGGCACATATGAAGATGTTTACTAAAGTATGTCAACCCATAGTGCAGGATGTGCTGCAAGCTAAGGGCACCAAAATAACAGTAACAAAATAACAGGCAGCAGATGATTGGGGGCGGACTGGATGGGTTGGGGTGTAACATGGGTGTTAAAGACGTATTGCAGCACACTCACTGCACCTGTTGCCATTTGTGTGGGTGAACCTATGCCACTTCAGTGGGAGACATTAAATGCATCCGCATGCCGGCTAACAGTGTGCTGTGGAGAGGGATGGATGCACATGCCCACGGACCGGCAGGCCTAATGCTAATTTGGCAGAACAATTCTGTGCTACTGAGGTACACATAGTAAATATGCCCGATGGTATCAATTTGTCTCTCAAATAAAGTGGCAATTAATCTTCAAAGTACAGGAGATCAGTGACTATAATTTATTGATCAATTTGAAGTGTCCTGATGGCTGCTTTAGGTGGTACAGCAAGTCCAATGGGAGCATTGCTTGGCTCTTACTTAGAGATTAGCTTGATCCCAAGACCTTAAAGCCCCCCTCCTGTAATTCTAAGTGCTTTTGACCCTCAGCATCACAGCATACCAACAATGGCAGAAACCATGGCCCAGGAAGTTACAGGAAGAGATACACTGAGGGTATCAATGGCATCTGGACTTGCCAGAAGAGAAAAGCACACTTCCCACTCCCACTTCGCAATCTATCTTACAATGTGGGAACTTAGGAGTCAGCCTTGGGGGGGCTGTGACTGGACTAGCATCGGGAATGCAGAAACATCATGATAAGACGTAACGTTCAGCTGGAGTTTCCCATATTCACTATGTAGCAGCAGCAGAGCGCAGACAACCCAATAATACCAGGAGTGAGTTCAGAAGGTCCAAATCATTTATTTGTGCACAAGACTCAAGCAGAATCAAATTCAAAATGGCTGAGCAATGGTTTCTAGCAAAACAACAACTTTTATACCGTTCTTCTCCATTCTAGACATAGGCAAACTTTTCATTGGTCCCTGTAACCCCTCTCAGCCATCTATTGGTCCCGGTAACATTACGTAGTTGTCCAATTGGGACTCTGGTCTGGGCTCAGCACCTGCTTACCCCCCTTCTAGTCCCAATTACAATGGTCAGTTCACCAACTTAGATACTTTCCTCCTCCAAGGTCATTTAGCTAGTTAGAACATGTGGGAAAGCAGGGCACTGTAACTTTTCTTTCAGCAGTGTTAATTAATTCCATAGAAGCTTTGCTCTCTTATCAGTACCAATTAGACTTGTTTTTCTATATTTTCTAAGTTTCGATTCTGCTTAGCTATACTAAATTGTGTTCAGTTAAGTTTCAATTCTACGGTGTCATCATTCAGGGGGGGGGTTTCATTCCTCTGGGCCTAACTACAGGCTTCATTTACAGGTGAAGCTGCTTAGGCCTGTCTGTTTAGTTCAATTAGCAAGGATCATAGGCCTTCGCCTACCACAACTAGAATGAATGGACCAGCTTTGAAATGTAAGGAATCAGAAGACAGACTTTCATGACTTAAAATTACAGGATTTCACTGTCAAGGTTGAAGACTTGCAGGCCAAGGTAAAGAAGGAGCTAGTGATTGCCACAGTGTTGATTAAGGATAATGGAATCACATGAGGCAAATTAGAGTGAATGGATCATTAAACAGGAGAAACAATCTTTACCTCATCAATTTTCTGAGAGTGTATCATATGCCACATAAGGACATTTTCAAGTGATATTTTATAGAAGTTTTAAAGTATCCCGAGGAGCCTATTTCACCAGCGTTTAAAATCTATTTTCTTCCAACAGATAAGGGTACAAAGGCTGGGAGGTGAGCCCAAATTTAACAGCTATGTTGAAATGCTCTGAAGAGGAAGATCCCAACTCTAAGGAACACTGATAGTTTCATTCATTTACAGAGCACGACAGAAACTGAGTCCCGAAATAATATTTTGCTAAGAGAAATTCTTTGTTTATTGTTTCTCATGTACACGCCTTTCTCAATATTAATAAATTAACTCAAGGTTTTTAAAGTTAGAGCTTTTTTTCTGCATGCATTTTTAAAATGGGTTTCTCGTTTTTAAGCTTTTCCTTAGCAAGCATTTTGGCTTTAGAAATCCTCTTTGTAGAATAAATTCTTGGTAGAATATTTGTTGAAGTATTATCATTAGATTTCTCACATGCGACACATTTAAGTACAAAATTTGCCCAGATTACTTTGTTTCTATTCCCACTAGGGGAACCACATGTGGAATCAATGAATCGCTTATTAGAGTAACCTCCAGAGATGACAAGGGTAAAACCATGCAAAAGAGTCAGATTTACCAGCCCAGAGCGTGAGATTGAACTCCAAGGAGTGAGAAATTTTCAGAAAATGTATCCAGGGAATATATCTAGAAAGATTTAAAATGTTATATGGTTTGGAAATGAAAAAAGCATCATAAAATGATATTTCGGTTTCTTTAGAACCTCTGAAAGGACGCATAGTGGAGGCAATGTGGGTAAATTTGCTGGGCTGAAATTTTTGCTCCACTTAGTGGTTGAAAGTATGTGCCTGAGTTTCACAGCACCTGTACCTAGAAACAGAGAAAAATGACGACAGAAAAAGACCACATGCCTATCTAGTCTGTCCTTCATGTAGGTACAGGTAAAAGGGAGGGGGCAGGGGAAGGCACTACACAGGAAGGTGTGCTCAGATTTCTTCCTACTTGCTGGGTCGCCTGGTTTACTTCTCTTAGGCTCGGTTTATCATGAAAGCAATTCCGGGCACTGAGGCTCTAATGCTGGAGAAAAGGGACTCAATGAGTGTGAGAGCGAGAGGGCCTTCAAATGAGTGTGACTCCCTCCTAATGAGTGAGACTTGGCATCTCCGAATCCCAGCACATCTATGTTTTGTCAAGGGAAGGGATTTTTTTGGTTTATCCAATGACAATGTTTTATACATTCTGTACAATGACAAGTTTTCATTCTGTATAATGACAAGTACTGTATTTGTTCATGTTTAAATGGTGGAAACCCTGCCAATCTGAGAGTCCTTGGCAGCAGCTGGACACTCTTTGGCAGACTGGGGGGGGGGGGGGGGGAGCACAACTTCTAAGGGGTATGTTTACTAAAATGCACTAGCGTTTTGCAGGTATTACACATCTAGAGTAGATGGAGTGGAGGAGGAGTGGCCTAGGGGTTGGGGCAAGGTACTTCAGGCCGGAAGGTCGGGGGTTCAAATCCCACTAGAGGACAGCAACCTTGGGCCGGAAGGACTGGGGTTTCTAGTCCCACAGGTGCTCCTTGTGGTCTTGGGCAAGCCACTTAACCCTCCATAGCCCATGTTCCCTGTAAAATAGTTATTTCCAAGTTATAATGCCCTGTTCAATGTAATTTCAGTTTGTTCAATGTAAACCGCACTGATGCAGAATAGCGCGGTATATAAGAGAATGTAAATAAATATCAATGCACATAATGCATAGGTGTATATCATGTGCTACCTCTTGAGGATATCTACTGCATGACCCCAGCACATACCACACTGATTCGGACCCTAATGCACATCTGTGTCAATGTGGATGCACTTAACACCACCGATTGCAACACTGATGGCAAATATGCTTTGTCAACCCCTGCACTAATTGTGAATCGAAGACACACCCACGCTCCGCCCCATCCCACCCATTTCCCTCTCTGTCACACACTAAGCAGATATTGTGGAATTACCCCCATGCTGTCTATTTAACACATGCGGTAACTGTTATCATGGCCACCAGTCCAGACAAGTGGGTCATGTTCCCCTACCAGCAGATTTGCGGAGACAATGAACCAATGAAAAACCCAGGTTTCAATGACATCACTCCAATGCCTCTATTCACCTCAGCCACCAGAGGTCCTTTAAGTATTCAACTCAAAGTATGTGGGAGAAACATGCCATGCCTCACACAACCTCAATCATGGGCACAGTAGAGAACTATGTACAGGAAAGCACAAACAGAATGCTGCAAGTAGAAGATGAACCTGCAAAGTCATGTATTAAAATCATAGTGGACCCAAGGATACTGCAGCAGAAGGACAGAGCAAATACAGTTTCAGGGGTGGGCCCTGGACTGATCTAGCAGGACACAACAAAAGGACATTAACTGATAAGTAAAATGTCACCTTCCATATCGTTCTGCTAGACCAGTCCAGACAAGTGCAATATACCAAAGCTGCCATGAAAAACCAATGGATAGTTACAACAAAACAAATTGTGCTATAGTGCTGGAAGATGAGACCCCCAGGTCGGAAGGCACTCAACTAGCTAGTGGGGAAGAGCTGAAGACTTTTCAGAGTAAAGCCAGCATTTATGATGTGGTTGGATCAAAGCCCTCGGGACGTCTGACTGCTGATGTAACTGTGCATGAAATGAGAGTCAGAAGCTGTAAAGATGTCTTACACATTGGAACATGGAACGTACGAAGCATGAACCAAGGAAATAGAAGCAGAAACTACTAGAGGAAGAACAAGATTGGCTTTCCTAAAGCTGCGAGAGTTAAAGAAAAAGTTCAAACCTCGAATTGGAATGTTACAAGATGCTCAAGGTTCTATGTTGAATGATGCTAAGAAGATCAAGAAAAGGTGGAAGGAATATACAGAGTTTTTATATGATAAAGATCAAGTGGACTAACAGCCGTTTCAACCTGTACCTTATGATCGGGAACCATTGGTGATGAAAGAAGAAGTTGAAGCAGCATTGAAAGCCTTATCAAAGAACAAAGCACCAGGCATTGACAGCATTCCCATAGAAGTATTACAGCAATCTGATGCAGCTGTTACCGTACTTACAAGGCTCTGCCAAGAAATATGGAAGACAACATCATGGCCAACTGACTGGAAAAGATCTGTGTTTATACCAATACTAAAGAAAGGTGATCCAACTGACTGTGGAAATTATCGCACAATCGCTCTGATCCCACATGCCAGAAATATTCTACTGAAGATTATTCAAAAGAGGCTACAACCATACCTGGAACAAGAACTACCTGAAGTGCAAGCAGGGTTCAGGAAAGGGCGAGGAATGAGAGACATCATTGCGGATGTGAGATGGATCCTTGAAAAAACTAAATACCAAAAGGATATCTATTTGTGCTTTATCGACTATAGCAAGGCTTTTGACTGTGCAAACCATGAGAAACTCTGGGCCACTTTAAGAAGCATGGGTATACCAGAACACCTGATCGTACTCTTGCACAATCTGTACATTGATCAAGAAGCAACAGTTCAAACGGAACAAGGAGAAACAGAATGGTTTAAAATAAGCAAAGGTGTAAGACAAGGCTGCATATTTTCCCCCTACCTGTTTAATTTATATGCAGAACAAATCATCAGAGAAGCAGGATTGTATGAAGACAACAGAGGTGTGAAGATTGGTGGAAGACTCATCAACAACCTTCGCTATGCTGATGATACCACATTACTGGCTGAAAGTGAAGATGATCTGAAACATTTGCTTCTCACAATCAAAGAACATAGTCTCAAAATGGGCCTGCACCTTAATGTAAAGAAGACAAAGATCATGACAACTGGCATAATCAACAGGTTCATCGTTGAAGGAGAAGAAATTGAAATCGTGAACAACTTTAACCTACTTGGATCAACTATCAATAAAGAAGCAACAAGCAGTCAAGAAATCAGACGACGCATTGCTCTTGGCAGAATGGCTATGAAAGACCTAGATAAGATTCTCAAGAGCAGAGATGTCTCTCTCCATAAAAAGATTTGACTTGTTCAAGCCATGGTTTTTTCAATAACATCATATGGATGTGAAAGCTGGACAGTGAAAAAGATAGACAGGAAGAAAATTGATGTCTGAATTATGGTGCTGGCGGCGAATACTGTGTATACCATGGACTGCCCGAAGAACAAATCAGTCGGTATTAGAGGAGATCAAACCTAAGCTTTCTTTAGAAGCTCAGATGACAAGACTTCAACTTTCATACTTTGGACACATCATGCAAAGAGAGAGATTAGAGAAAGACATCATGCAAGATAGAAGGTCAACGCAAAAGAGGAACACCAGCAATGAGATGGATCGATACAATAACAGCAGCTACGGGTACCAGTCTGTCAACAATGAGCCACCTGACTGAAGACCAAACACAATTTAGGATAGCTATCCAGAGGGTCGCCATGAGTTGACTCCGACTCGACGGCACTTAACTACAGACCAGTCCAGAGAAGTGCGATATACCAAAGCTACAACACCACTGGCTGGGAAGAAGACACAGCAGCTCGCAAAACCTTTGAGCCGAAGGCCATGTCCACCAATGCGTAGACATCCAAGCGCTAATGATTGACAAAAATGAAAAGTGATGCCCATGTTGCTGCCCGATAAATGTCTGCAGGGGCTACCGAGCTCCACTCTGCCCACAAGGGCACTTGTGCTTTTATAGAATGGACACGCAAACCCACCAGAACCGGCCGATTCTGCAACAGATACACAGAAGCAATCACCTCCTTAATCCAGCGCCCCAAAGTCAACTTGGATGCTACTTCACCCTTGCATGGGTCAGCAAACAGTACAAACAGATGGTTGGATTTATGAAAGGGATTTGTAACCTCCAGGTAGCGGAGGAGCATCCTCCTTACATCCACCAGGCAAAGATCCTTAAGCTTCCCCTGACACTACTCCTTCAGGAAGGAGGGTAGGAAAACCACTTGGTTCATGTGAAAGGGAGAAAGCACCTTAGGAAAGAAGGAAGGCACAGGCTGAATGGAAATGGCCTCCTTTGAAAAAGGCAGATAAGGATCTTGGCAAGGCAGAGCCTGCAACTCAGAAGTACACCTTGTGGAACAAGTCACAACCAAGAAGACTTGATCATTGGAATGGATTGGCCAGCTGGAATCTGGAGACTCTTAAGTCAGTGATGCAGGAGATACTATACTAAATGCATGAGAACCTACAGATGTTTGCGCTTTAATAATGACATGATAAAAGAAAAAAAATAGAACTGCTTCATTAACGGCTAGTTGACATGATGAAGCATGATTTCAAAATATAAGGCATCACTGCTGTGTTATCTTTACAGTACATAGTATATACCTTTTAGGGCACTTTAAATATCAGAAAGGTACAACTGGTTTTCATACTACTACTACTACTCATTTCTAAAATGTCTACAGAACTTAAAATCTAGTCTAGACAAACATTCATGACAAACAAGAGATTCTAGGAGAAGTGGCCAAGACGTAAGCACAGCCTCAGAAAGGTGGCACAAAGGGTACAACCAGAGCACCGTGCATCCAGGTTTCTTTGTAACAGATGGTGGGGGCGTTGGGGAATCATAGGTTTTTCAGATTTGCTGCTCCTGGTTGTCAGAGACACCTTAGGTTTGGTGAGCAAGACAATTGACAGCCTTGTCCTGAAGGTACTGAGGGTGTTGAAAATAGCTGGGTGGGTGCGAGTTGCATAAGAAGCAGGAAGCAACAGGGGCACCTGTGCACCAACTCAAGTGGGATACAGTATTGGCACCACGTAGAATTCTGCTTATGACATGCTGGAAAGATTAATGGAGGATTGGGCAGCCCCGCATCCTATGTCATTAGAGACTGAGATCAGTAGGCCCTGAATTACCAGAAATGGTCAAATATCACACAGGCGATTGAACTGAGTTTGCAAGGGCTACTCTGAGTCTTCTCATCTCAGTAGTGAATATTTTCCAGGACAAGTTAGAAGGTTTTGGGCAGTGACAGCGATTCACAGAAGAGTTGTTGGTGGTGGTGGACTTCTTGCATGATCAAATGGAAAAAAGGAGGATGCTTATAAGCTAGCTAGTCTGTGGCAGATGATATGAACTATTTCGCTGGTGGCTGAAGTGGAAGAAAGGAATTGCCAGAGGCAGGGGGGCAGTGGCAATGCAGTAGGGTCATTACCAAGCATGACGGCAAGCAGTACCACCCCATCACCTACCACAGGTCTGAGGCCCATAAGCCCCAGTCAGGGATAATTTTTGGTGACCGAAGCCCTAGCTGCAATGCTAAGCTGCAGAGATCAGCTTAGCAGAAGTTGGACTCTTGCATGAATTTCAGTGATACGCTATCTTGCAGAGCCCATCAAGGCCATGCACACAGATCTCTTGGCAAACTGGCCAGTATTTTCTGTCTTACTTTCCAACCAATGAAACCAGTGTTCTCTATGACAGGGGATATTGCGGCTCACCATCATTCACAGCTAGCTATGGACTTGGTGATAAAGCTGCTGTATTGTTTCTGAAGACAAACCTCCCCTTGCATGGTTTCACTCCATTTTTAGGTAACTGGGAGAAGGATTGACTGTACAGCTATAATGAGGAGCAGTTGCCCACACTATGCTTTCAGTGTTTACTAGTTATGTTTTTGACAGTTTGCACTGCAGACTCTCCAGGATAGTGCCTATTTTAAGCCAAAACCTAACAGAGAAAAGCAAGAAATAAACATAAAGCAAAAAACAAAACAAATAGAAAATAAATAACACAACAGAACTCACTACCCTGCCATTTCTGTCACAATCTTCCCGTTTGCTGCCAGCCAGTCCTACTCTTGAGATCTGAGCCACAGACAAATTGCAGAGATCGCAAATTCCATTCCTGTCTACACAGCCGCTCTGAGGCCTACTATTACACTTCCAGTGGGTCCATTTAGGCCCACATGGCAAAACTTAAAAAAAAGAAGAACCCTCCTCCAAAAAAGACCCTTTTTCTCTTGCCTCTCTCTGCTGCTGCTGCTGCTGCATCACTCTGTTGACGCTGTTGACTTGGCTCATGTCACTGCTGCAGTTCATCCCTCCCCTGCTGAGTTGCATGCTTCATACCACCCTTCCAGCTGCGTGGCTATTTGACAAGTATGCTTTGGGTTTTCTGGGCCACGCTTCATCCTCCTCCTGCTTTGTACCTTTGCGACTACACTACTGTCACCTAAATGGATGGTTTAGCTGCATCCAGGATGCTGCAGGGCTGCAATGTTTATGGGTCTGCTGGTATCTGCTGGAAAAATACTGTGCACACCCCCAACAGATACTGCGCTGCTTTTGCAGATAATGTGAAACATTTACAGCTTAGTAAACAAACCCCTTAGAAAGTATAGGAATTTATTGCCGTTGCAAAGGCGTTTTATTTTCACTGACTTTTTGTGCATGAATTTGTTTTTTGTTTGTTTCATATTTTGATTAATGTTTTTATTCTGCATGTCTTTCTTCCATACCGTATAATTTAATATTGATGTTTTCGTAACTCACCTAGAACATTATGATTGGTGGGCTCAAAATATCTTAAATAAATAAAACTAACAGCAAGCAAAATTCATATGCAATTGCATTGTCCTGTTTCTTTTCATATATTCATTTTGCATTTCCCTGCTATGAGTTTCTCCCTGATATTTTCCAGCCTTTTTCCATTTTGTTGGTCTCTTCTTATTCAGTCTTGAGTGTCAAATCCTTTAAGGTGGCATGCTTCAACGGTTCAAAGAGGGCTGTCATCGGGGCCCTGAGCACCAGATTTAAATCCCAGGAAGGAATTACAGACCAAAGAGGAGGACGGAGATGCCAAACCTCTTGGAGAAAATGCAACATGACCGGGTACAAGGCCAATGACCTGCCCACCACCGGACTATGAAAACAGGCCACCTGAACTTTCAGGGAGCTAAGGGAAAGGCCCTTCTCTAGGCCATTCTGCAGAAAGGCCAACAGGGAGGACACTTTGGTCGCCTCAGGAGACAAATGCCATGCGCTGCACCAGCGCACAGAGGCACCATATCCAGGCACAAGCAGAGTAGAGACCATTGTTGGAGAGTAGCCCTTATATGCTAGCCATCTCCTTTCAAGAGCCATGCCATAAGCGAGAAGGGAGCCGTGTCCTCCAGGGCGATCGGTCCCTGCTGCAATAGACCCCATGATGGAGGCAGCCGAAGAGCAGGAACCTGCCGGAGTTGCATCAGATCTCCATACCATGCTCTTCTCGGCCAATCCAGTGGCACCAGAACAATCCTGCCCAATCAGGGGCCATGGAGGAAACATCAACACCCTTGGACCCTGTCTCTGTGTGGCAACTGAACAAATGGCAAACTTCGGCACTGAAACGGGTCGCCATCAGATCCATTTTGGGGCGACCCCAGCAGCACAGAACCAACTGAAATGCCTTCTGACTTAACTCCCACTTTTCAGGATACAGAGAGTGCCAACTGAGGAAATCTACTTCCACACTGTTCGCTCTGGCACTTTGTTGGGCTGGCAAGGCTAGGAGATTCTTCTCCACCCAGGCAAACAAGAGAGCCATTCCAGAGCTACCCCGCGCTCCTTTTTCCGCCTTGCTGATTGACATAAGCCACCGTGTGGCGTTGTCTGAAAACACTTGAACTGCCAGGCCCTTGACCTGATGGCCCTCGCCTCAAGGCAGCTGATGAATCATACTGCTTCCCTGCAGATCCAACAGCCCTGGGCCATATGATCTTGGCAATAGGCTCCCCAGCACAAGAGACTGGCATCCATCGTCAGCAGGATCCAGGAGAAATCATCCAGCGGTACGCCCTTCCTCAGATGACAGGGCTGCTGCCACCACCACAGGCTGACCCTCACCGTCAACAGAAGCGGAAGCCTGCACTCGAACTCCTGAGAACTTGGGGACCACCGAGTCAACAAGGCCAGCTGGAGAAGTTGCATGTGAGCACGCACACACAGCATCATCTCTATGGTTGCCACCATCAATTCGAGGAGCTGAAGTTAATCCCAGACTCTGTGGGCCTGCTGCACACAGAACAGTGCCAAGCAATCCAACAGCCTTTTGACTTTTTCCTCTGGCAAGAAAACTTTGCTCACTCAAGTGTTGAAATGTGCTGCCAGAAGCTCCAAGGACTGGGAAGGCAACAGCTGACTCTTGCCCTGATTGATCACCCAGCCAAGGCTTTCCAAAAAGGACACCACTCAGAACGTCACCCCAGATGCTTCTGAAAGGGAACAGGCTCAGATGAGCCAGTTGTCTAGATAGGGATGAACAAAGATCCCTTGACTCCGCAGCACCACAGCCACCACCACCATGACCTTGGAGAATTTATTTATTTATTTACATTCTCTTATATACCGCGCTATTCTGCATCAGTGTGGTTTACATTGAACAAACTGAAATTACATTGAACGGGGCATTATAACTTGGAGATAACTATTTTACAGGGAACATGGGCTATGGAGGGTTAAGTGGCTTGCCCAAGACCAAAAGGAGCACCTGTGGGACTAGAAACCCCAGTCCTTCCGGCCCAGTCCTTGGGGCAGTGGAAACCCAAAAGGGAGGGCGGCAAACTGATGAGAGCCAAGCATTGCAAAATGCAGATATTTCTGCTAATCTGCCTGGATCAGGATATGAAAATATGTCTCAGCCAGATACAGAGAAGCAAAGAATTCCCCTCAGTGCACTACCTGAATCACGCAGCACAAGGTTTCCATCCGGAAGTGCAGGACACACAAGTGTTCATTAACCCCCTTGAGGTCCAGAATGGGCCAGAAGGAACCGTCCTTCTTTAGCACTATGAAATAAATGGAGTATCTGTCCTTACCCCGCTCATCTGGGGGACAGGCAGCACTGCTTTCAGGCATAGCAATTTTTCCAAAGTGGTCCACACACCAGCACCTTTGATCGCATTCCAGGACATAGCCGATCTGAATGCTGACTAGTACCAGCGATCCTTGGGCCTATTCCTGAAAATAGTGAAGCCTGCTGCCCACAGGAGTAACCAAGAAATAGGTCCCCAGGTCTTCATTGCATGGCCCGGGAGGGCTCTCCTCTGGAGGGGATTGAGTCATTGGGCCCATGTACTCCATTAAAGAATTGAGAACAAGCCTAAGCCCTGGAAGCAGAGGAGAAGAAAGGTTTTCCAGGCCGGTAATGATGATAGTCCCGAGACCCCCAGGAATCAGGTCAGCACACCATGGTGGATGGGCAGAGGCTGATGAGAAAGGGGCACCAGCCTGCTTCACATGCTCCTTAGACCTGTCTTCCAGAAGGCGGTAAGATTTTGTCTCGCACAGGTCCTTCACCAGCAACTCCAAATGAGTTCCAAACAGAAGCTTCCCCTTAAAGGTCAGATAAGTCAACCAGGCTTTGGAGGATGTGTCTGCTGCCCAGTGCCGCAGCTAAATCCATTGCCACGACACCGTCATCAGGGCACCATCCCTGCCGCCAAATGTACTAGGGGTGGGGATCGAGAACATCGTCTCCAATGGCGGGAACAAAATTGGATTTTTCGGTTGGGGACAGTGATTCCATCGGGCTTAAATATTGAACAAGATTGGTGGAGTCTTTTATGAAGTTTTTATGACTCTTTCATGAATGGTTTTATAGTGAGTTTGGGACTCACTATAAACGTTCTTTGTGTTTCATGTGGCAGGGGGAATGATGTAGGAGGGAGATTCCTGGCAAGCCACACCTCCAATGATGACGTCTGTTTGTTAGCCAATCAGCAACTATTCTAGCTACAAAAATAATGGTCGGTCTGTGGCGTTTTTTGGAACAATCGGTTGGGCGAGATATCACTTGATACAGGACCCGCAGGGTTGGTGGGCAGGGCTATGCACCGCAGCGGCAGATAGACTGCCCAGCTGAACATCAGGCCCTATCTAAAGAAGTGCCGGCCCCCCTTTGGCACTGATCCCACCCCAGACAGCTCCCAATTCCAATCTGGAATTGTCTGGGGGGGATCGGTGCATTCCCTAATGAGAGAAACTATCCCAGCTAGTTAGTTAGGTGGCCAAAGGTCCCCCCCTTCCTCCCCCATTCTTGCTCTTGTAAAAAATCCCAGTTAGCCAATCAGGGTTCCATCTCCCCCTCCCTGCCCCCTTCTATATATTGAAACCCGGCTAGCCATTTGGCTTGGGGGACCCCCTGGGTCGCTCTATTGGTGCATATACTGAAGCCCTGGTGGTCCGGCAGTAAAGGGGGGCAGGAGCTGCTGCCCGCTGCGTCTGCCCCTATTGTGAAAAAACACAGAAATGTTTATACTTTTGCCTATTTGCACAAATGTTTCAAGTTTTGTCTTCACAGTAGCAGCCTTCTTTGCAAACAGTTTTATGAAAATTTAAAAAACAAGCTGCTGTAATGCAAATTTGTACAAAGTAGCTTAGTTGTCAGGGATTTTGCAAAATTCTTTGTGCGAGATCTTCTTCACAGTTTGTTTATCACAAAAAAAGATTACTATACCTACTATAGATGTGGTTAAATTTCTACAATTTTTTGCACAAATTTAAAACTGCTAAAAAACAACAAGTGTTGAATTATTACAGGTAAGCGCACCCTACTGGTCACTTCTAGAGCGCATTTAATTTGTCAGTATGCTTTAAATTTAGTACACACAAAATCAATGAACATGTGCTAGGTTCTTGGCCTTTTGGCTAAGAGCAAGTGTAATAATCTATTAACAAATGCAGCTCCACTGACTGACCTTTTCAAAGCATCGTTGGAGTCGGGAGTGGTACCAGAGGACTGGAGAGAGGCACATGTGGTCCCTTTACACAAAAGCAGAAGTAAGGATGTGGTTGAAAACTACAGGCCGGTTAGTCTAACCTCTGTGGTGAGTAAATTATTGGAAACGCTGCTGAAAGAGAAAATAGTGAGGCTTCTGGAGTCCAATGGATTACAGGATCCGAGGCAGCATGGATTCACCAGAGGCAGGTCTTGTCAGACAAATCTGATTGATTTCTTTGACTAGGTGAGCAGTGAGTTCGACCGAGGGAGAGTCCTAGATGTGGTGTATTTAGATTTCAATAAAGCCTTTGACACCGTTCCTCACAGGTGACTTATAAACAAACTGAACACCCTAGGGATGGACCCGAAAGTTACTGCTTGGGGTAGAAATTGGTTGAGTGGGAGGCGACAAAGGGTACAGGTAAATGAAGCTCACTCTGAGGAGAAGGAAGTTACCAGTGATATGCTGTAGGGATCTGTCATTGGTCCGATTCTTTTTAACATCTTTGTTAGTGATATAGCGGAAGGGCTGTCAGGTAAGGTTTGCCTCTTTCTGGATAATACCAAAATCTGCAATAGAGTAGACACCCAGGAAGGTGTAGATAACATGAGGAGGGATCTAGCTAAACTTGAAAAATGATCTAGAATTTGGCAGCTGAGATTTAATGTTAAAAAATGCAAGGTCATGCATTTGGGCTGCAGCAATCCAAGGCAGCGATATAGTATAGGGGGTGAAGTACTTCTGTCCACAAAAGAAGAGCGGGACCAGGCGTAATTGTGTCTGATGATCTTAAAGTAGCTAAATAGGTATAAAAGGTGACGGCAAATACTAGAAGGATGCTTGGGTGCATAGGGAGAGGAAGGGCTAGCAGAAGAAAGGAGGTGATAGTGCCTCTGTATACTGTAAGTCTTTGGTGCGACTCATTTGGAGTATTGTGTGCAATTCTGGAGACCGCACCTTCAAAAGGATATAAACAAGTTGGAGTTGGTACAGAGGGTGGCTACTAAAATGGTTAGTGGTCTTCATTATAAAGCATATGAGGACAGACTTAAGGATCTTATTATATATACTTTAGAGGAAAGGAGGGATAGAGGTGATATGATTGTGATGTTTAAATACCTCTGGCATAAATGCACAGGAGGAGAGCCTCTTTCGATTGAAAGCAAGCTCTGCTACAAGGGGACATAGGATGAGGGTGAAAGAGGATAGACTCAGGAGTGATATATGGAAATCGTTTTTTATGGAAAGAGTACATGGAATAGTCTCCCAGTGGAGGTGGTAGAGATCAGGACTGTGTCTGAATTCAAACACAGAGGATCTCTAAAGGAAAAAAGGGGACTGTTGTATTGGTTGATATGGAAGGACAGACTAGATAGGCCATGTGGTCTTTTTCTGCCGTCATGTTTCTAACTTGCATTACATTTTTTTTTCTTAACATGAATGTGTGAAATAAACTGAAAAAAGTCCAAAAATGGCAAACAAGGCCAAATGAAGTGAAAACGAACAATATGCATATTCGGTAATAAAAAGGTTTAAGGTCAGGTATGATATGAGGCAAAATATTGGGTTATGTTGAGTGTGGATCAGTGTTTCTGTGTTGGGTATAACAAACAGTGTGAGCAACAGATGTGGCTGGCAGGAGAGAAGAAGCAACAGTAGGCATAGGAGAGCCAGCAATGGAGGGGAGAAGATGCAGAAGGTACAAGAGAGCAAGCAGCTGGTGACTGGTGGTTTTGAGAAATCTGAAGTCAGTATCAGAGGGGGAGGAAGTGGTAGATTTTTCAAGAGACAAACTGCGACACAGCCCTGTAGATGGTGGGTAAGTGCCACGTCATGATTTTGTAGTCTAGCTTGCTTAATGGTGACATCGGCCCTGGGTGTAACCACGGCATGTTTGAAGACCACAGGAACAGTTGCAGTGTAAAGCGGTAGGTTGAGGATATGACATATGGATGACAGCAGAAGAAACAGAGCTTAGTAGATAGGTGGGAATGGGATCAGAAGAGCAGGTAGTAAGTTTAGAGGAGGAGAGATGTGCAGTTTCCTCCTCATTGATTTAAAGGAAAAAAGGGTGACAGAAGTTGAGGAAAGGATTTGGAATGAATAGGGGGAAGGTTCAGTGGAGTGATCCTGTGGAGAATTCAAGACTAATCTTGTGGACTTTGTCATGGAAATAGTCAACCAAAGTCTGAATAGGAAGCAAAGATGGAGTTGAGGGAAGAGGTATCTTGAAGAGAGAGATGAGCTTAGCAAAGAGACGGTGAGGGTCAGAGACAAGAGAGTTAGTCAGATGAACATGAATTTGAAATATAAGAAGTCAGCAATCCAAAGACACTCAGCTGAGTAGGCACAGGAACATAGGTAGTGGGTTTTCAAGGACAGCCAGGGTTGAGGTACAATACATCTCACAGAGCGTGTCAACAGACTCTGACAACATCGTGGAGGAAAGAGGTGATAAGACAGCAATGGAGAGATCTGAAGGGTCGATAGTGTGAAGAGTCCTAAACATATTGGTAGATATCAGGTGAGACCAAGGTGGGGGGGTGGCTAAGAGTGAACGTTAGCAGGTGATGGTCAGATAAGGGAAGAATGAAGTGGAGAGGTTTGAGGGTAAGAAGTAGAAGAAAAAAAGAAGATCAAGACATTGGTCATGCCTGTAAGAGCAGTAGAACACAGCTGGAGGTTGAATGAGGAACTTAGTGAAAGGAGGTTTAAGGCATAAGGGTCAGAAGGGTCATCAAAACGAATGTTAAAATCCCCAAGAATACGAATTAAGAGAAGGGGAAGATGCATCCAGAAAGGAGGAGAGCCAAAAGTCTGTCGGTTAGAAAGGTAGAGGTGGACTTGTCAGAGGGTCAGTAAATGACACATTCCCAGAGAGGTCATGGAGAAAATAGGCGGATGGAGTGGACTTCAAAGGAAAAAAGAGAATGAGAATGAGGCAGAAGGAGGGGCTAAAATTGGAAGGACTAAGAGAGTAGAAGCGCAACAATACCATCATGGTCAAAAGAAACAAAGACAAAAATTAAAGTAATACCAAACACTTCCACAATGAATCAAACAAATATAGGCCAGTTGAATATGTAAATCAGACTTGGCACTGATTGTTGACAACAGAAATCAAAACAATTTTTTTCTAATCTGGCAAGAATAGTCAATCAGAAAAATGAACACAAAGTTCTTTTTGATTATGACACAACAAGCACTATAAGCTCTGGCTGGATCAGGATACAGGCCAAGTCCTATCCAAAGTCCTTGGTGCCGTCCTGTTAGGAAAAAATCCTGTAAATCAGTTATGGTACGGTCTCACAGTTTGGGGGCAGTTCACTTGGTCTCTGGAAAATGTCAGGCTTAACTTTTGTCCCAAGGGAATGTTGAAATTACAAGGCTGGCAGCAAATGATGAATCTTTTTTGTCGGAATTCTGATCTAGAGCTGGACCAGGTTAGGATTGCAACTCTCTGGTTTTCAGCCAGCCTGGCCAGGCCGGCTGCTGGCGAAGTGTTAAAACGTGCCATGCAAAAACTGTTTTTTTGGGAGGGAACAACCTGTGTGAACTGCTGTCATTGCTGCCACTTTTCCTGGATCTGCAGCGCCGGCGGCAGAAGTCACTCCCTGGCCTCCCCCCAGTAGCACAAGCAGCGGCTTTAAAAAACCCCAACAAAAGTGCTGAGTCCCGATTCCAACACACTGGTCTCTGCTGGTCACACCCCCTTCTGACAAATACAAATACATACTTCCGCATCAGAAGGGGGTGGAACCGGCAGAAACAAGCAGGCTGGAGTCGATACCCTGCGCTTTTTCTTGTGGCGTCAGTTTTGGGATAAGATGGGAAAACAGAGCAGCCACACTGGGCATCGGTGGAGGAGAGGGGTCAGAGGTGGAGGGTATATGCTGGACATAGGGTGCAAGAGGACAGATGCCACACAAGGGGGGGGGGCAGAAGGACAGATGCTGGATACTGGGGCCAGAGGAAAGATGCTGGATGTGGGGGTGGGACAGGGGGATAGATGCTGGACAGGGGAAAGAAGGGCAGATAGTGACCGCAGGGAGAAGGCAGAGGGCAGATGCTGGCCATGGGATGAGGAGGCAGGGGGCTGAAGATTGCTAGAGGAAGGATGGAGAACATATGCTAGGCATGGGGTTGGGGGGATAAGGGAGAAAGGGCAGATGATGGGGGGACATAGGAGTAAAGAGCATATGAGGGCATAGGGGAGAAAGGGCAGATGCAGGACATGGGGGATATATGGGAAATTGGCAGGTACTGGGCATGATGGGGGAGAAAGGGCAGAGGCAGGGCATGGGGGAGATGAGGGAAGATGGGGCAGACTGAGGAGAGATGTTGGACATGGGGAGGGTAGGGATAGAAACCCAGAGGAGAGATGCTGATTATGAGGAGAGAGAGAGGAGGAGGGTTAGTTAAAGACTGGGAAATAAGAGACTGGGGAAGGAGAGAGAGAGGGAATGGCAGGGTTGGGGTGAGGAAAAAGATGGAAAGCTGCAGCGAAATACATTTAAAAAAAAGTAAAATCGAGAAGTGGTTGGTAAGAAGGAGGAGTGAAATTTGGATAGGAAAACGGAAAAGAAGAAATCTGTGTTAGAGACCGAGGAAGTGAAGGCAGGAGGTGAGAGAAGATATGGCAAATGAATAGGAGACTATGAAAAGAGTGGTAAGAGAAGACAGAGGAAAACAGACACCAGAGACTGGGACCAAAAACAACTAAAAAAATAAAATGCCCCGACATCAAAGGTAGAAAAAAGAATTCGATTTTCTATTTAGTAATTGAATATGTCAGTTTTTGGAATGTATATCTGCCAGGACTGGTTTGGGGGCCTTATCTAAGAACATAAGATATGCCATACTGGGTCAGACCAAGGTCCATCAAGCCCAGTATTCTGTTTCCAACAGTGGCCAATCTAGGTCATACGTACCTAGCAGTTTCCCCAAGAGACACAGGTTCCACAATGCTTGTATTGGTTCAAGCATTGATATCCTGGGTCCCTTCTTCATAATAGAACCGCAGAGACCAATATGTTATCTATACCGAAAGAAACGACCAACTGCAATATGTTATCTATACCGAAAGAAACGAGCCTTTAGTCTCTGCGCCCCAAGTCTATGGAACACCCTACCACCACACATCAGAGCAATCCCCAACCTGAGCCAGTTCAGGAAGGCCCTGAAACATTTCCTCTTTATCAAATATCTCACTTACAGCCCTGAACCCCACCACTCTCGTATAGTTCGTCCCCAAAAATGTAAAACACCAAACAGGATCCTTTCCCATTGAACTTCTTATGTATATAGTTTATCTTTGTTCTCCAAGTTCCATTCCCTGTTCAATGTAATGACCAGACATATGTATATTGTCGTATGTTTTTGTTCTATGTAAACCGCGCTGATTGCAAATAGTGCGGTATATAAGAATTGTAAATAAAATAAATAAATAAATAAATAATGGTTTATGGACCTTTCCTCCAGGAACTTGTCCAAACCTTTTTTAAACCCAGCTACACTAACAGCCTTTACTACATCCTCCGGTAACAAATTCCAGAGATTGATTACATGTTGAGTGAAAAAATATTTTCTTTTATTAGTCTTAAATAGTTTACCCTGTAGCTTCATTGCATGTCCCCTAGTCTTTCTATATTCTGATAAGGTAAACAATCAATCTACGTTTACCCGTTCCACTCCGTTCATTAATTTATAGACTTCTATTATATCACCCCTCAGCCGTCTCTTTTCCAGGTTAAAGAGCCCTAACCTTTTTAGCCTCTCTTCATAGGAGTATCCTTCCATCCCCTTTACCATTTTGGTGGCTCTTCTCTGAACCTTTTCTAAAATCGCTATATCCTTTTTAAGATACGGCGACCAGAATTGCACACAATATTCAAGGTGCGGTCTCACCATGGAACGATATAGAGGCATTATAATATCTTTTGTTTTATTTTCCATTCCTTTCCTTATGATACCTAGCATTCTATTTGCTCTCTTGGCCGCCGCTGCACACTGGGCCGAAGGTTTTAACATGTTATCCAAAATGACGCCTAAATCTTTTTCCTGGGTGGTGGTTCCTAATGTGGAACCTTGCATCGTGTAACCATAGTTTGGGTTGTTCTTCCCTAGGTGCATAACTTTGCACTTGTCCACATTAAATTTCATCTGCCATTTTGATGCCCAGTCTTCCAATTTATCAAGATCCTCTTGCAATTTTCCACAATCCTCTTGGGTTTTAACAACTTTAAATAGTTTTGTGTCATCTGCAAATTTGATAACCTCACTCGTTATTCCGCCTTCCAGGTCATTTATGAATATGTCAAAAAGCAGCGGACCCAGCACAGATCCCTGGGGTACACCACTATTCACCTTTCTCCATTGGGAAAATTGGCCATTTAGCCCTACCCTCTGCTTTCTATCTTTTAACCAGTTCCTGATCCACAATAGTACACTGCCTCCTATCCCATGACTCTTTAGTTTTGCCAAAAGTCTCTGATGAGGGACCTTGTCAAAGGCTTTCTGAAAGTCCAGATACACAATATCAACTGACTCACCTTTGTCCACCTGATTATTCACTCCTTCAAAAAAAACATAACAGATTAGTAAGACAAGATCTTCCTTGTCTAAAGCCATGTTGGCTGTCTTCCATTAGGTCATGACTATCTACATGCTGAGTAATTTTATTCTTTATGATGTTTTCTACCATTTTTCCCGGTACTGATGTCAGGCTCACCGGTCTGTAGTTTCCCGGATCACCCCTGGAACCCTTTTTAAAAATTGGTGTTACATTGGCGATCCTCCAATCTTCAGGTATTAGAGATGATTTTAATGATAGTTCACAGATTACTAATAGCAGGTCTGCAATCTCATATTTCAGTTCTTTCAACACCCTTGGATGTATACCATCTGGCCCAGGTGATTTGCTACTCTTCAGTTTATCTAATAGTTGTAATACATCTTCCCGATGTATCGATATTTCCTTCAATTCTTCCACACCTTTAAATACCACTTCAGTCATGGGTAACATCCCTACATCTTCCTCTGTCTTGGGGGTCCAGAGCAATTGCCCTAGTTGCATTCCTCCTAATGCTAGTCCTGACATCTTTTATCTTTCTTTTGTACATTGCATGCAGGGTCTGGCTTTTTGAAGTTTCAGTTTTTCTTTTGTGTACATACTTCAATTTTCACGCTTTGGTAACTTATTTTTTATTTGGTGAAGGTCCATCTATGTTCTGCATGTGCGACTAAGGCTGAATATTCCAGAGTTGCCAAGTTACCAGTTCAAGAAGTGAGATTTTTGGCCAGTTCTGGTTTTAACATAGTCTCAAAATGGGCCTGCACCTTAATGTAAAGAAGACAAAGATCATGACAACTGGCATAATCAACAGGTTCATCATTGAAGGAGAAGAAATTGAAATTGTGAACAACTTTAACCTACTTAGATCAACTATCAATAAAGAAGCAACAAGCAGTCAAGAAATCAGACGATGCATTGCTCTTGGCAGAATGGCTATGAAAGACCTAGATAAGATTCTCAAGAGCAGAGATGTCTCTCTCCATACAAAGATTCGACTTGTTCAGGCCATGGTATTTTCAATAACATCATATGGATGTGAAAGCTGGACAGTGAAAAAGACAGACAGGAAGAAAATTGATGCCTTTGAATTATGGTGCTGGCGGCGAATACTGTGTATACCATAGACTGCCCGCAGAACAAACCAGTCGGTACTAGAGGAGATCAAACCTAAGCTTTCTTTAGAAGCTCAGATGACAAGACTTCAACTTTCATACTTTGGATACATCATGCGAAGAGAGAGATCATTAGAGAAAGACATTATGCTTGGCAAGATAGAAGGTCAACGCAAAAGAGGAAGGCCAGCAATGAGATGGATCGATACAATAACAGCAGCTACAGGTACCAGTGTGTCAACAATGAGCCGCCTGACTGAAGACTGAACACAATTTAGGATAGCTATCCAGAGGGTCGCCATGAGTCGACTCCGACTCAATGGCACTTAACAACAACTGGTTTTAAATTTGCCTTGCAATGCAGTATGGTATTTGTAGTCCCTGATTTTACCCCTTGAAATCAGTGCTGCGGATCCCATAATGGTCAGAAATCCAGGACTGATTTAAAATCTCACTCCTGGAACCAGTTAACTTGATAACTCTGGTATTCTGGTATTCTGTTAGCATATAATTTCTAAGTAAGAATGTGTAGTAATCTGACATGTTCAGCTTTCCTAATAGATTTACTGATGCCCGAGGGCCCACTGCAGTATTTACAGTGCTGCCTTTTCCTTTTAGAGTCATTGGGTGAGTTTTGGGAGATAGCGCTGGCATGGTAGATTTGCTCTTGGCTCTGAAGGATTCTTTTTGTATTAATTTCCAGTGGACCTGGTACTTGGAGGGTTTGTATTGCCATTATTGAGATCTTAGTTTTGTACGGTTAGTTGTATGGGGAAGTGGCCTCAGGGTGGGGGAGTCTGTGGAAGCAGAATATATATTTGGATTTAATAACACATGGATGAGCATATGTGTATTGGAGATCTGTGACTGAATGGACATAAAATAATGCAACCTCTTGTACTCCCTCCCCCACTTCGATATGGCCTGCAGATACTAAAGTCCGCAATGCTACCCTCTGCAGTTATTTGTTGGGGGTGGGGCAGAGGCGGGGAAGGGTGGGCAGGGGGTGGGACTAGGTGAAAAAGAAGGCGGAGCACAAGTAGCTGCAGTCTTAAAGGTTTGCTCATTGTAATCCACTTTGGGGTTTGATGTTAGTAGCTTTTATACTCAGATTTGCAATTCCCAAAGTCGGTTCAAGTATCCATGATAGAAATTGTGTCTCTAAAGCAGAAAACCTCTGGAAAGGGGCAAGTCTTTAGCAGTCAATCTTTAAATATATACAGGGGCTGGAATGGAGCCTCTGTTTTTAGTGAGGTCCTCACACAAACATATCGAAACATACAAAAATGATGGCAATGACCATATGACCCATCCATACCAACTACTAAACTCTACAGTGTCTTCCTTTCCCTCAGAGATCCTCTATGTCTTCTAGAATTTAGATACTGTCCTCATCTCCACCACCTCCGGTAAGAAACCAGGAAAGGAGACTCAGAAGATCCCTGACCCACATCACTGCATTTTCTGTTGGTAAATCTTCTTGCTGGGTCATTGAAAAATACAGGTGGGAACATTTACATGCGCTCTAGAGCGGCAATGTAGGCATGCATTACTCCTTACACTAGTACTTTATAAAGACAATTAGGCGTCTACTTGTCTTTATAAAATGGGCTTAACATAGGTGCCTTAAAACTTGGTGTCACACTGCTGCCTTATAAAAGGTCCCTCCACATGACTGAGCAGATTTGGACAAGATCACCCTACCACTTACCCAGTTTGCAGTTTATTTATTTAACATTTCTTATATACTGCCTTTCATGATATCAAGGTGGTTTACAATGAACAAGGCATTATAACTCAGAGATGACTATTTTACAGGGAACATGGGCAATGGAGGGTTAAGTGGCTTGCCCAAGACCACAAGGAGCACCTGCGGGACTAGAAACCCTAGTCCTTCCAGCCCAAGATTTCTGTCCTCTAGTGGGATTTGAACCCCTGACCTTCTGGCCTGAGGTAGAATCAACTGGCCTACTGTTTTTGCAGCTTAGCCTGTGACATAAGGGCCATGCAAGAGAGATGCTACCGTGGGTTTTTCAGGAGGGTGGGACAGCATCTCTGCTAGGGCACATGGACAACAAAAACCTAAATACATCATTAACTGATCTTTTCCACCGGAAAGAGCACTCAAGTGGGGGAAACATAAGAACATAAGATATGCCATACTGGGTCAGACCAAGGTCCATCAAGCCCAGTATCCTGTTTCCAACAGTGGCCAATCTAGGTCATACATACCTAGCAGTTTCCCCAAAAGGCACAGGTTCCGCAATGCTTGTACTGGGCCAAGCATTGATATCCTGGGTCCCTTCTTAATAATGGTTTATGGACCTTTCCTCCAGGAACTTGTCCAAACCTTTTTTAAACCCAGCTACACTAACAGCCTTTACTACATCCTCCGGTAACAAATTCCAGAGTTTGATTACACGTTGAGTGAAAAACTATTTTCTCTTATTAGTCTTAAATAGTTTACCCTGTAGCTTCATTGCATGTCCCCTAGTCTTCCTATAGTCTGATAAAATAAACAATCGATCTACATTTACCCATTCCACTCCGTTCATTAATTTATAGACTTCTATCATATCTCCCCTCTGCCGTCTCTTTTCCAGGTTAAAGAGCCCTAACCTTTTTAGCCTTTCTTCATAGGAGTATCCTTCCATCCCCTTTACCATTTTGGTGGCTCTTCTCTGAACCTTTTCTAATAATGCTATATCATTTTTAAGATACGGCGACCAGAATTGCACACAATATTCAAGGTGCGGTCTCACCAAGGAACGGTATAGAGCCCCTATTTGTTACCTCACCTTTCTCTTTAGCTCTTTCCTTCTCTCTTAACTATCCTATCATACATTTGGCGTTCCTTTCCTTTTTCCATGCAGCCTTTTTGTACATTGTGCACCGCTCTGACGCGACTGCATTGAGCGGTATATTAAGCCTCAAATAAAGATAAAGATACAAGATAAAGATTTTAATATCTAAATCATTGTAAATGTTGGAAAGTGAAAAGAGAGAAGTATGGGATGGAGAACAATTTTTTTTATTCATTTATGAGAATGATCAGTATGGTTGCTTTCAGATTCATTTCTGCCCGAGGTCATCAGTGTCCCCTGCTAAAATTACAGCAGTATCTCTGTCCTTTCACGCTCCTCTAGAATCTGAAGCTGACTGGCTGTTTAGGTTTTTTTTTATTTAAGTATAAATATAAAATTGCAGTGTCACTTGTAATTTTACATGTTTTTCTTGAGTAATAAATCAATTCTAGGGATTCGGAGTTTGTAGGCGATTATACAAAAGCGTGACTCAGCAAAAGTCTTTTCACTGCAGAAGGATACCAAGGGTAATCGTGTCTGTTCTAGCATTTACAGCCTCACTTGAATTTTATAAGAATTCCGTATCCCATCTAATAAGTTGGTAAGTAATCAATAAAAAATAAATTTTCCTCTCATTCCGTTCTGCATTCATGCAGGTTCGTATCTGCAGAGGCGAGATCATTATTCCAAATGTGTATCTGACATGTAAATGAGCTATAATAGGAAATCAATTCTGCAGCAACAGCAATTGCTTAAAAAAATCGTGATACCGGTATTTTACTGAAATTCAAGTTAAGTGTAAAAAAAATGGCAAAGCACCCCCAAAATTTGTAGATTAAACACAACTTATATGACTTTAACTACCCTAAAGTGGGGACACTGATAGTATCAAAACCTCATGTATAACATTTTTTTTGTGTATGAAACATTTTTTTAAATTTATAATTTATCACATTATATACAATGTTTTAAGACAAAACCTGTAAAGAAAGGTATTCTTTCCAGAAACATTACAAAGGCAAATTTAAACAGTATAGCTACGGAACAAACATAAGAACATAAGATATGCCATACTGGGTCAGACCAAGGTCCATCGAGCCCAGTATCCTGTTTCCAACAGTGGCCAATCTAGGTCATACATACCTAGCAGTTTCCCCAAAAGACACAGGTTCCACAATGCTTGTATTGGGTCAAGCAGTGATATCCTGGGTCTCTTTTTAGTAATGGTTTATGACCCTTTTCTCCAGGAACTTGTCAAAACCTTTTGTAAACCCAGCTACACCAACAGCTTTTACTACACCCTCCAGAAACAAATTCCAGAGTTTGATTACACGTTGAGTGAAAGAGTAGTTACTCACCTGTAACAGGTGTTCTCCAGGAGCAGCAGGAATCAGTCCTCACATATGGGTGACATCGACGTCGATGAAGCCCTTGCGGAGCATTTCCCCAGCTTTCCAAGAAAGCCTTTGGGAATGCAGGCACGCATGCGCGGTTCCCTTACCGCCTAAAGGTGCCCTCTTACCTCAGTCAAATGACATAGCTAAGAACAGCACACAAAAAAATGCAAAAAACAAACTATGTACAACTGCAACTCCAAGGGGAGGAGGGAGGGTTGTGAGGACTGATTCCTGCTACTCCTGGAGAACACCTGTTACAGGCGAGTAACTACTCTTTCTCCAGGACCAAGCAGGAAGTCAGTCCTCACATATGGGTGACTCCCTAGCTCTGGGTTACCAAGGAACCCAGGCTGAACAAGAGAACTCCCTCTAGTCTCAGCATCAAAGAAAGGCTTTTCACTGACAGAACCTCCACCGGTAGCCCAACAGAGGGCAGGAGGGCAGGAGTTGCCTAAACCTCAAAGAGATTCCGGAGTACTGCCTGGCCAAAAGCACTGTCCCTACGGGAATCCCTCTCTAGGCAGTAATGGGCCGTAAAAGTCTGGCTTGAGGACCAAGTTGCAGCCCTGCAGATGTCCACCAACGGTATAGAGCGGAGGTGAGCCACTGAGGCAGCCATTGCCCTGACACGATGGGCCGTGACCCGACCCTGCAAAGGAAGGTCAGCCGCCTTGTAAGCCCAGGTGATACAGTCAGCCACCCAGATGGACAAGGTACGCTTGGACACAGCTAACCCCAAATTATTAGGGTCAAAAGAGATGAAGAGATGAGTAGCCCTTCTGTGCCCATGCGTACGGTCAAGGTAGAAGGATAAGGCCCTCCTACAGTCCAGGGTATGCAGAACTGCTTCAGCCTGGCTTGCATGAGGCCTAGGGAAGAATGTTGGAAGAACCACCTCCTGATTGAGGTGGAAAGAGGAGACAACCTTTGGGAGGAACTTTGGATGAGTCCTGAGGACTACCATGTTCCTACAGAATTTGGTGTAGGGCCTGTCACAGACCAGGGCCTGAAGCTCACTAACCCGCCTAGCTGAGGTTAGGGCTACCAAGAAGAGTGTCTTCCAGGATAGGAAGCGTAGGGGACAAGTAGCCATCGGCTCAAAAGCTGGGCGAGTCAGTTGTTGCAAGACCACATTCAACTCCCACTCAGGAGCAGGAGGACGGATTGGAGGCTTGAGCAAGAGCAAGCCTCTGAGAAACCGGGACACCAAGGGGTGAACCGACAGAGAATGTCCTTCCACCAGTGAGTGGTGAGCTGCTAGAGCTGAGAGGTGGACCCGAACAGAATTGGACTTAAGTCCCTGATTGGATAAGTGCAGTAGGTACTGAAGCACTACTGGTACAGCACAGGAGAAGGGATCTTCTGTACATAGCTTATACCACACAGAAAACCTTTTCCATTTTAGGGCATAGGTTTTCCTAGTGGACTGTTTCCTAGAGGCTAGTACAACCTCCTCAACTTCCTGAGGTGGGCCCCAGGGAGCCAAAACTACCCTTGCGGCCTCCAGGCCATCAAATTGAGAGCTTTGAGATTGGGGTGAAGAAGGGAACCCTGATCCTGACAGAGAAGGTCGGGTTGCAACCCCAGAGGCAGTGGGGGATCCACTGCCAGCTGAAGGTGAAGTGGAAACCAAGGCTGTCTCGGCCACCTGGGAGCCACCAGCAGGACCGAGGCCTTGTCCTGAAGAATCTTGAACAGAGTTCTGGCCACCAAGGGCGTGGGAGGAAACGCATACAGGAGGCACTGAGACCAGGGAATCAGAAAAGCCTCTGCTGCTACCCGCAGAGGATGAGGTTGCCTGGAGCAGAACTTTGGCAGCTGTTTGTTTAGAGGACTGGCAAACAGATCTATGGATGGAAGTCCCCATTTCAGGAAAATCTTCTGAACCACCAAAGGATGGAGCTGCCATTCATGGGGCTGCAGAATCCTGCTCAACCTGTCTGCCAGGTAGATACACTGCCTGGCTAGATACTTCTCCTGGCCAGGTAGATACACTGCCTTGAGAAGCATGTTGTGTTTGAGAGCAAACAAGCAAAAGTCCTGCACCTCCTGACAAAGGAGCCTGGACCCAGTTCCACCCTGCTTGTTCACATAAAACATGGCTACCTGGGTGTCTGTTTGAATTAGGACAGACTGATGAGCCAGGGTTTGAGAAAAAGTCTTGAGGGCTAACCGAATAGCCCTGAGTTCCAGGAGATTGATTTGTTGTGCGGCTTCCCAGGGAGACCACAGGCCCTGTGTGCACTTCCTATACAATGAGCTCCCCAGCCCTGCAGGGAGGCATCCGTGGTCAACACCACTGTGAACCCAGGAATCTGAAAAGGTACCCCTTGCAGCAGATTGGGTGGGTGCAGCCACCAGCTGAGGGAGTTCAGAAATTGTCTGGACACCCTTATCCTGTCTCTGAGGCTGCCTGTGGCCTGTGACCACTGAGTCCGAAGGCACCACTGCGCCAGCCTCATATGGAGCCTGGCATTGGGGGTCACATGTACTGTCGAAGCCATGTGGCCAAGAAGCCTCAGGCAGAGTTTGGCGGAGACTAGTGACCTGCTGAGAAACTGGCTTGCCAAGTCCATCAGTCTTTGGGCTCTGTCTTCTGGCAAGAATGCCCTTGCCAGCAGAGAGTCCAACCTTGCCCCTATGAACTCCAAGTTCTGGGATGGGAGCAAAGCGGACTTTGCGAAGTTTATGACAAACCCCAGGCTTTGAAGAAGAGCAATAGTTCTGAGGGTGGCTTGTCTGGCCTCTTGGAACGTCTGACCCCTGATGAGCCAGTTGTCCAGATAGGGGAAGACAAAGATACCCTGATTTCTCAGGTAGGCCGCCGCCACTGCCAGGCATTTGGTGAAGACCCTGGGAGCGGAGGTGAGGCCAAAGGGTAGTACCTGGTACTGATAATGGTTTCCTCCCACAATGAGCCTGAGGTACTTTCTGTGGTCTGGATGAATGAGGATGTGAGTATACACATCCTTTAGATCTAATGAACATAGCCAATCTCCCTGCTGGAGGTAGGGCAGAAGGGTTCCAAGAGTAAGCATCTTGAACTTTTCCTTCTCCAGGAACTTGTTGAGGTTTCGAAGATCTAGAGTAGGGCGAAGGCCACCGGCTCTTTTGGGTACCAGGAAATACCTGGAGTAGAACCCTTGACCTTGCAAGTGGGGAGGCACAGGCTCCACTGCCTTGTCCACTAACAGACCTCGTAGCTCCTGAAGGAGAAGATCTGTGTGTAGGGGAGGCCTTGGAGGCTCCCCTGGAAAGTATGGAGGAGGCAGTTGTTGGAAGTGTAGTGCATGGCCCCTGTGGACTATGCTTAACACCCAACTGTCTCCGGTGATGAGTGGCCACTGGTGGGAAAACAGAGCGAGGCGACCTCCTGTGCAGGGTTGGGAGAGCAGGGACGGAGAGGCTATGCCTAAGGAGTCAAAAACCCCCACCCTGCTGAGTGGGAGCAGGGGCCGGAGGCTTGGGGGTCCTCTGCCTACGGGGCCCATTACCCTGCCCCTTGGCTTGCTGACCCTGAGGGGCAGCTTGGGCAGCCTGATATTGTGGGTACTGTTTGTAGGCAGTGCCCTTCCTCGGGTAAAAGGGCTTTTTACCCGAGCCCTTCTTCTTGTGAGAAGGGGCAGAAGTCTTTCTAGACAGCCTTGTCCTTGTGAGGTGCTCAGTCTCGAGCTGAGCGGCCTTCTCGGTCATGGGCTTGCCAAAAAGGTTCTCACCTCGGCAAGGGACATCGACCAACTTGTCCTGAACCCATGGCTCGAGGTCCGATGACTGCAGCCATGCCTGGCGTCGAGCCGCGATGCCAGCTGCCGCAACACGGGCCGAAGCCTCGAAGCCATCGTAGTAAGCACGGGACATATTTATTTATTTATTTATTTATTTACATTCTCTTATATACCGTGCTATTCTGCATCAGTGCGGTTTACATTGAACAAACGGAAATTACATTGAACAGGGCATTATAACTTGGAGATAACTATTTTACAGGGAACATGGGCCATGGAGGGTTAAGTGGCTTGCCCAAGACCACAAGGAGCACCTGTGGGACTAGAAACCCCAGTCCTTCCAGCCCAAGGTTGCTGTCCTCTAGTGGGATTTGAACCTCCGACCTTCCGGCCTGAAGTACCTTGCCCCAACCACTACGCCACTCCTCCACTCCACATAAACTTGGAGCATTCCCGGATCCCCGAGGACAAGGACTTGAACCTCTGCAAAGGCTCCCCGGAGAGACCAGCAGAGAACCCGGCCAGCTCCTTGGCCAGGTCTCGCAAGTACATGCCCATGTACAGCTGGTAAGACTGGACACGGCAAGCAAGCATCGAGCCCTGGAAGCACTTTCTACCAAAACCATCGAGGTTTCGGGCCTCCCTGCCAGGGGGCACCGCGGAGTGCATCTTCTGACTTTTCAGGCGATGCATGGCCGATTCCACCACCATGGAATGGTGTGGTAGCTGCGCCTTTTCAAAGCCAGGACTCTTCTGGAGTCGATAGATGGAATCGACTCGCTTGCTTAAAACCAGCACCGAGGCCGGTGCCTCCCACATCCGGAAGAGGAGCCGTTTCAGCATTGGAGGAACCGGGACAGTAAAGGCCTCCTTCGGAGGAGAGTCGTACTGCAGGGCCTCGAGCTCCTTGGCTCGAGGCTCCTCCTCGGGGTCCGCAGGGATAGCCAACGCAGTGGCCATATCCCGGACGAACTCCGAGAACCGGGTATCCTCCGGGGGGGATCTACTCCGGGGTTCAGACTGCGGTGAGTCCGATGGGACGCACCGAGTCTTGAAGGTGTCGGAGGACTCCTCGTCCTCCGTCTCCCATGTGGACTCGTCCAATGAGGAATCGGGGTCCGACCTCGCGGGGCCCGTGAGCACCCGCCCCGACGCCAAAGGCACCGGTGTCGACGCCCTCGGTCCCGAACGGGAGGTCGAGGGAGACCGCGACCGAGGTCGACCTCGAGCCTTCATGGCCTCGAGTATCGGCTCGGTCTCCGGGGTCGACTTCAATGTCAATGTCCCGGTGGTCGGGGCAGATGCGCCAGACAGGCTGGCCATCAGTGCCTGCTGCTGGTCCATGAAGGCAGACAGTCTGCTCTCCAAGGCTGTCAACCTGAGACTCAGCTCAGGAGACTCAGCAGCTCCCGGCTCGGGCCCCGGCGGCGCCGGGCCCATCGGCTCTCTGGGAGGAGAGTCCACGAGAACTACAGGGCTTACGTGTCCGGCAGACTCCAGCTCCAGTCGAGGGACTTTGGAAGGCTTCTCCTGTTCCACTGGCCCGGGGCGACGATCGGGGGTCTGAGACCTAGCTCTCGAGGAGCCAGGGACCTCTTCCGACGCCGCCCTCACGAGCCGCTTCTTCCTCTTGCATTCCTGGTTGGGGGACCCCCTGTCCGAGAAGCCACAATGGTGCTCGGGATCGGACTCCCGAGATGTCGAGGCCTCAGACGAAGTCCCGGCCGGGCCGGAGGCCGAGTCAGAAAAAAGCCTTTCCTTTTGGTGCTGACGACTTCGCAGTGCCTTGGAAGACATTTTCCCACATGGTCCACACGTCTTAGGGTCGTGATCAGGACCGAGGCACCGAAGGCAGCAGTCGTGTGTGTCGGTGAGAGACATCAGTTTCTTGCACCGATCACACTCCTTAAAACCGCTGGAAGCCATCAGGGAAGAAAGAGTCCCCGTGAGGTCAAAGGACCGGCCTTCCAGAGAAAAAGAAAAAAGGGCGCGAACGCCAGCCACTAAGGGCAAAAACCGAAAAAAAGAAGATCGGGCTCCATACCGGTGTACCGAACCCGGCGGGAGGGGAACCGGCATCGAACCGGAGAAGAAAAATAGTGAAAATCGCAAAAAATCTAAGAATTTTCCGGGATGACTAGGACTCACGTCCGGTGGGCTTCACGGAAAACGAGAGACTGAGGTAAGATGGCACCTTTAGGCGGGAAGGGAACCGTGCATGCGTGCCTGTATTCCCAAAGGCTTTCTTGGAAAACTGGGGAAATGCTCCGCAAGGGCTTCATCGACGTCGAGGTCACCCATATGTGAGGACTGACTTCCTGCTTGGTCTTGGAGAAAAAATATTTTCTCTTATTAATCTTAAATAGTTTACCCTTTAGCTTCATTGCATGTCCCCTAGTCTTCCTATAGTCTGATAAAGTAAACAATCGATCTACGTTTACCGTTCCACTCCGTTCATTAATCTATCATATCTCACCTCAGCCGTCTCTTTTCCAGGTTAAAGAGCCCTAACCTTTTTAGCCTTTCTTCATAGGGGTATCCTTCCATCCCCTTTACCATTTTTGTGGCTCTTCTCTGAACCTTTTCTAATAACGCTATATCCTTTTTAAGATACGGCGACCAGAATTGCACACAATATTCAAGGTGCGGTCACACCATGGAACGATATAGAGGCAATATAATATCCTTTGTTTTATTTTCCATTCTTTTCCTTATGACACCTAGCATTCTATTTGTTCTCTTGGCCGCAGCTGCACACTGGACAGAGGTTTTTAACATGTTATCCACAATGACGCCTAAATCTTTTTCCTGGGTGGTAGTTCCTAATGTGGAACTTTGCATCGTGTAACCATAGTTTGGGTTGTTCTTCCCTAGGTGCATAACTGCCATTTTGATGCCCAGTCTTCCAATTTATCAAGATCCTCTTGCAAATTTCCACAATCCTCTTGGGTTTTAACAACTTTAAATAGTTTTGTGTCATCTGCAAATTTGATAACCTCACTCGTTATTCACCTTTCCAGGTCATTTATGAATATGTCAAAAAGCAGCGGACCCAACACAGATCCCTGGGGTACACCACTATTCACCTTTCTCCATTGGGAAAACTGGCCATTTAGCCCTACCCTTTCTATCTTTTAACCAGTTCCTGATCCACAATAGTACACTGCCTTCTTTCCCATGACTCTTTAGTTTTGCCAAAAGTTTCTGATGAGGGACTTTGTCAAAGGCCTTCTGAAAGTCCAAATATACTATATCAACCGACTTACCTTTGTGTACCTGTTTATTCATGCCTTCATAAAAAATAACAGATTAGTAAGACAAGACATTCCTTGTCTAAAGCCATGTTGGCTGTCTCCCATTAGGCCATGACTATCTACATGCTGAGTAATTTTGTTCTTTATGATGGTTTTTACCATTTTTCACGGTACTGACGTCAGGCTCACCGGTCTGTAGTTTCCCGGATCATCCCTGGAACCGTTTTTAAAAATTGGCGTTACATTGGCAATCCTCCAATCTTCAGGTATTACAGATGATTTTAATGAGAGTTCACAGATTACTAATAGCAGGTCTGCAATCTCATATTTCAGTTCTTTCAACACCCTTGGATGTATACCATCCGGTCCAGGTGATTTGCTACTCTTCAGTTTATCAAACAGTTGTAATCTTCCCGGTGTAGCGATATTTCTTTCAATTCTTCTGCAGTATCACCTCTCTCACAGGTTTTTTGCTACGAATGTACTTGAAAAAGTCTTTATTATGCGTTTTTGCTACCACAGTAAATTTCTTCTCAAATTCTCTCTTTGTCTGCCTTATCAATGCCTTGCATTTAACTTGCCAGTGCTAGTGCAGTTTCCAGTTTTCGTCATTTGGCTCTTTTTTCCATTTCCTGAAGGATGCTTTTTTGGCAACAGCCTCTCTGACCTCACCTTTAAACTATGCTGGCAGTTTTTTTGACTTCCTTCCACTTTTCTTAAAGCGTGGAATACAGCTGGTCTGGGCTTCCAAGATAGTATTTTTAAACAACACCCAAGCTTGATGTAAGTCTTTAACTTTTGCAACTGCTCCTTTTAGTTTTTTCTTAACTATTTTCCTCATTTTATCATAGTCTCCCTTTCGAAAGTTAAAAGGTAGTACTGTGGTTTTCCTTACCATCCCTCCTCCATTAATTAAATCAAATGCGATCATGCTATGAACACTATTGCCAAGTAGCCCCCAACACCCTTATCTCTTGCACCAGATCTGGAGTTCCACTAAGCACTAGGCCCAATATGGCTTCCCCTCTGGTTGGTTCATGAACCAGCTGCTCTAAGAAGCAGTCATTTATTTAATCTAGGAACTTTATCTCCCTAGCATGTCCTGCCGTGACACTGACACAGTCAATACTAGGGTAATTGAAATCACCCATTATTATTACTGTGCTGTAACGTTTGCTAGCTTCCTTGATTTCTTTGAGCATTTCATCATCCATTTGTTCATTCTGGCCAGGCCTTCCCCTTTTTACATAGAACTCCAATCCATAGAGACTCAACAGCAAATTTTGTTTCCTGCAAAACTTTAATCCTTTCTGACTCAATGCCCTCTCTAACACAGAGCGCAACCCCTCCACCAATTTGATCAGCTCTATCATTACGATATAGTTTGTACCCAGGTATCACAGTGTCCCACTGGTTGTCCTCCTTCCACCATGTCTCTGAGATTCCAATCATATCTAACCTCTCATTTAGTGCTATATATTCTAACTCTCCCATCTTAGTTTTTAGACTTCTAGCATTTGCATACAAGTATTTTAGAGGTTGTATTTTATTCATATTAATCTGGCTATTGGTAGGCATGGGTAATTTGGAATCTTTAAGCTCTGTCTGCTCCATACTCAAGGGCATTTGGGCTACTTTACTCTTTTTTGGAACCTCTCAGTTTTGGGTAGTATCCTTCAAGGATACATTGTTCCGAACCATGCGCTCTTGGGCGACTGTCGGCTTTCCCCTATTATCTAGTTTAAAAGCTGCTCTATCTCCTTTAGTCCACAATATTAGAAAACAAACAATCAAAGGGGAAGGGCATTTGAGGAACGGGTCAGAGAAAACCCAGCTCTAAAGGAACTGGAGAAATAAAGGGAAGAAGATCCAACATTAGTTGGGGACTCTCACCCCATGTCACCAGGTGGTAAAGACATAACTGGAACCCGTGCACTTAAAAAGGAAGAGAGATCGGTAGGCGTGAAAAAGATATAGAGCTGTTTTTGATAAACAATTAAACATCTACATGGGAAGCAAAGGTAAAAACTTGCCCCCAAGCGCAATACACCTGGTTTCAACAGGATAAATTATTTCCTCCGCTTTTGAGTATCCTTGGTTAAATCAGGGAAAATAAGAACCATTGACTCATAAAAGGGGATAGCACACTTCTGAAAATACATTCGCAATATCCAGTCATGATCAGAAGCCAAAGCACAGGTGACCTATAATGTCGAAAGCTTCGTAGAAGCTATATCAACAGAAGATGGTAATAGATCAGTCACATTCAAAACTTCCATTCCACCTAGTTCAGGAGGGTCTGATTCCTTTTTACCCACTAGAAGATAAAACGCCTTAGAAATAGGGGGCATCAACTCCGACAGAACTTTTTTTAATTTTCAGAAAGATATTTTTTAAACACATCAATTGGTTTAATACCCAATATCACAGGAAAATTTAAGATTCGAAGGTTTGACGCCCTAGCAGCATTCTCAAGGTTCTCAGTCTTAGCTCCTAAAGTAATATTATCCTTCGCAAGTACCTCCGGAATTTCAGAAACCAACTGTAAACTTTCAACCTTCTCTTTTACCAAATTTGTCGAAACACATTGATCCAAATCATTAGTTACCTTAGTTAGACGAGCATTCATTACAAGAGTGTGAGAAGAAATAGCTTCGGATAGGCCAGATATGGAGTCCCAAATATTATCCAAAATAATTTTTGAGGGATGGACCAAAGCAAAGGTCTTTACAGGCATAGATGGAGTAGATACAGCCACAGGAATCATTACCTCTTCCTTGGGTGCAGGTGGACCAGAAAGAGGTTGTTTTGCCACTTCAACTTCTCCCAGGAAGCTCCCGGAGTCACCAAGGGCAGGCACATTCATTACTGCTGATGAGACCCCCTGGCAACCAGAAACAATGGTGGCAAGTGCCCCTGACAGCTGTCCCTTTCCCCTCTCCCGAAACAAACCAGGATCTAAGTCCCAACTCACTCACTCTCCTGTTCTGTCCCCTTTTCCAAAAACAAGCTCCTGCCCATCCAAATTCCTTCCCCATGATATGATCTCCCTATATGAGATACCTCAGGATCCAAAAGCAGCCTCGAAGAGGTGAGTTTTTAGCCTGGATTTGAACAGGCCTAGAGAAGGAGCCTGATGCATTGACTCAGGTAGTTCGTTCCAGGCATATGGAGCAACAAGGTCGAATGAACGAAGTCTGGAGTTGGCAGTGGCAGAGGAGGGCACAGATAAAAGGGATCTGCCAGAGGAGCAGAGTTCCCGAGGAGAGGAATACTCTGCCCCCCCCCCCCCGATCACAATCCCCTCCCCCAGTTGAAGACTTAACCCTCTCTCTAACCTCCAACCCCCTCCCCCAGGCCCTTATCCAGAGTTATCCTTGGTATCTGTTTTGCGGAGATCCTGGCTTTTGTTGCAAACAAAACTACACCCCTATCAAAAAAGAGGGCAGCGAACTAGAGTGAAACACAAGTGGTTAACAGCTCATCATCTGAGCGCCCACTATTCAACGCTGGCGGCTAATCACCTCCGCTGCACTTTAAACCCAGACATTCAATGCCAGGGCTATTGCCAGGAAGTTAACCAGCAACGGCAACGTTCAACTGCTGCTTGGTTAGCTTCAGTGCCGAAAGTTAGGCTAGCCTTTACTGCACCTCATTTCCGCCACTTAGAGATAACTGGGCAATGCCTCAATATCACCACTGACTGATTATTGCCGGAACGCCCCAACGCTAACCGGTTAGCATTGGGGCGGGCGGGGTATTACCCATTAGATATTCAGTGATACTAACCATGTTTGTGGAGGAGTTGCCTAGTGGCTTGATAACCTAAAGACCAGCATTCAGTTTCCACACACAGAACATCGCAGCTGTGTTCGTACCACTGAATATCCCAACTAGGGGGATTAACATCGTTAGCAGGTTTGCACACTGCATTAATCCCTTTGAATATCGGGTCCTAGATTCTTAGGAAGTGCAAGAGATATGTTACTCAGGCAAACAGGGAAATCTAAGCAAACTGTATATGATTTAATTAAAGGATGAGAAGCTTATCTGAAGTGGCATCGCTCTTCAAAGAAGTGCACAAGTGCTCCAGAGCTCTTCTTGCAAAGATCTTTTCAGCTCCCAGGTAATGGCCCCTCCCTCAAAGCACGGACATCTGTGAACCAATTCACTTCAACTGCTCAGTCACTGAGGGCCCACAGAGGAAACACAGAGTTTGACTTGATGCAGAATAATCAGCAGAGTCAATATCACTTTACGTACCAGAGGGGTTTATTTAGGGGTTACTGGCAATTACGGATAGAAAATGTAAAAAGGGGGCAGCAAACCAGCGTGAAATCCAAGGGATGAACGGTTTATGCAGCATTTTGGATTTAGCACATCTTTTTCAGTTTCTATTACCAGACGTCCCTGATTTTTGGGGGCTGTCCCCGATTTCAGGACTCTGTAACTGACTCCTGCCTCTCTGGCAACCTCGTGTCCCCGATTCCATCACCATCGCCACCGCTCTGCATCTGCGGAAGATGCAGCAGCAGCGACGACCTGTCAGCATTTAAAAAACACAAGCCCTGCTCACTCAGATGTCCTTGACAGTCCTGCCCCCTCTGAACTGAAAAGCATGTGTCAGGAGGGAGCCGAAGCATCAAGGACTTCCGAGTAAGCACAAGTCGTAAAGACCGCATGCTTTTCTTTCTTTAGAATGCTGACACTACCGCAAATATTGAGGCTGTGGCAATGGTAGGCTGCGATTAAGAGGTGGTTAGGAAGAGAGGCTGGGGGCAGGATCGCAGAGGCAGATGCTGAATATGGGGTGAGGATGTGGAGACAGAAATCACGGGATGGGGTAGAGGGTAGATGCTGAACAAGAGGTGGGGCCCTAGGCGGATGGAGGGCATATACTGAGCATGGGGAAGAGGCAAGGGAGATGCTGGACACAGGGCAATAGTGAGAGAGAGAGGAGAGAGACTGGACACCTGGGGGGGGAGGTAAGGAGAGATGCTGGACTATGGGAGGGAAGAGAAAAGGGGAAATATTGGATGTGGAGCAGGGAGAAGGGAAGCAAGTGGAAGATACTGAACAAGGGGCAGGGGGAAGGGAAATGGAGAGTGAGAGGGTCTGGAAGGAGGGAGACAGAAGGGGAAATGGGAGGGCTGCTGTGAAGGAGAGGAAAACTGCAGCTAGATGCACTAGAAAAGGGGGCAACTGCTTGATGAGGCGGGGTGAAATCGGAGTGGACAGAGAAGAAGAAAAACAAACGGAAGAAAGCTAAAAGATCAATGTCAGAGATGGATGTAGGAGAGGAAGTGAAGACAGGATGAGAGAAAAGAGATGACAGATGGACAGGACACTGTGGGAACAGCATTAAGAGAAGATAAATAGATAAAAGCAGAAACCAAAGACTGGAAGCGAGATGATGAGGAAAAATGGTCAGACAGCAAAGGTAGAAAAATAATTTTATTTTCAATTCAGTGATTGGAACATGTCAGTTTTTGGAATTTACATCTGCTATTTTTATTTTATTTTGCATAGTAAGTGGGGAAATGAATCACAATTTCTATTTCTTTGGTGATTTGTCTGCTTGGAAGCGATTGTTGCTGTCACACGATGGATGGGGAGAAGAGAATGACTCGCCTTCCCTCCCCCAACCCCACTGCACAATCCTGAACCTAATGGGGGCTCTCTCCCCCCCTCCTGGCTTTAGATAAGTGTCCCAGATTTGCCTGCAAAAATTCCGGTAACCTTATTTTCAGTAGTGCGTCACATTCAGCTACAGTAGATATTTCCTTATACCTGAAGAGCTTACAATCTAAGGGCTCGGTGCTGAGAGCCATTAACATAGTTAGAAGACCCGCTAATTGCATTAATTGCCTTGGTCAGGATATTCAGCGGATGCCACCGCTAGGCACCCTGACGCCAATCGGCTAGCATCGGGGCACCCAGCGATACCCGAGCAGTGGCAATACTGAGCCGCTGTTCAGTTCCCACTAAGTGGCAAAACTTAGACACATCAAAGGCCAGTCTAACTTTCGCTGCTGAAGTTAACCAGGCAGCGGACGACTATCGCTGCTGCCTAATTAGCTTCTTTGCTATACGGCTGACCCAGATATTCAGTGCCGATGGCCGGCTATGACCCCAGCACTGTAGGATGGCTAGCTGTTGAAATCGCGTTACGCTTATACCCAAGGCAAAGCCGTGTTAAGTGATTGCCCGTTGGACGGCACTTCGGAGGGCCAGAGCACAGCACTGACGGTTTTATGGTGACAGTCCTGAAGGGAAGATTAAAATCTATCGAGGACCTTAAAACTGTTGGAGTGAAAATAAGATACTTTGAATCAGAGCAGACAGGACTCAATAAGGACACTGCCTACCTGTCACATTATAAACTAGAAATATTTACAGCCTCTGATCAGCCGTCCAGATATGTCACACAAAGACAGAAATCTAACAGCTCACATACGATGAAATTAAACGTTGAAACGTTCATCTGGTGCGGCAGAGTGCATGGGCACAGTGAAGTGGTTGAATTCAGGACTGCTTCTGTCGGGACCTACATTAAATTGCTAAGCTATATGGTTCACAGCTGAATATCGCTGCTGTCCATATAATTGGTTGTTATCCCCTCACCTACCCTGATTCTACTTTGGATCGATCTATATAGTGTCACAGCCCTTAAAGAGATTCATTGGCACGTCTGCCAGTGTCACTATGCTTATGTCACCCCTCTTCTCAAGCCACTTCACTGGCTCCCTATCTGTTTCCGCATCCAGTTCAAACTTCTCCTACTGACCTACAAGTGCATTCATTCTGCAGCTCCTCACTACCTTTTCTGTCTTGTCTCGCTGTACACCCCTCCTCAGGAACTCCGGTCCTCTGGCAGATCCCTTTTATCTGGGTCCTTCTCTGCCACTGCCAACTCCAGACTTCATTCGTTCCACCTTGCTGCTCCATATGCCTGGAACAAACTACCAGAGCCAGTATGTCGAGCTTCTTCTCTAGCCCTATCCAAATCCAGGCTAAAAACTCACCTGTTTGAAGCCCCTTTTGGATCCTGATGCTCCTCATTCTCTTGTTCGCTGCTTATGTGGTACCTTACCGGACTCTAGTTCCCAGTTTAGTGATGTTCTTCATCTTGACTAGATTGTAAACTCTGACGAGCAGGAATTGTGTCTTGCATCTATAAGTACAGTGCTGCATTTGTCTTGTAGCGCTATACCAATGATATAAAGTAGTATTACCATCTGATGAGTGCCGCAGAGAATGTTTGCAGTAACTACTAAGCATATACATCCTTTTGAATATTGACCTCTATCTTTCTTTCAGTAGAGAAAAGTATTTCTGGATAATAGAATGGAACCAAACATGAATGGCCTAGCAAAAACCTGGGATTAGTACAGGGAGCTGTTCACGATTTTGCTTCAGCTTATATCTGCTCCCTGAGTACTAAAAAACAGGGTAAGAGGGCCATTCTGAAAGGTTTAGTCATAGTTTGGACATCTGTAGACATGCACGTGGATGTCAAAATCACCTACATGTCTCCGTAACTATTTCACAAATGCCGTTCGCAAATATCTCCAGTATCAGGACTTTCAAGTAGGCAAAGGGTGCGGCTCAGGCATGTCTGGGGAGGGGCAATGGACTTGCACATCCTGTTTGATCCCAGACGCAACACAGCCGTCTGCAGGCACATCTGTGTCTACACCTGCTCCAGGCACGAATAGGCATCGGGAAAATGTTTGTTTTCACCTTAAAACATCCAGCAAGTGCAGAATTAAGGGACAAATTTTGGACTACAAAGTCCCACACTGGCATCCAAACCCTGGTCATCTAGCGCTTAAGCCGCTACTCTAACCATGATGCTATTAGTTGTCTTGGTTCTGGAATATTCTCCTGGGGACGTCTATATAGACATTTGATACACGTGCATATCGGGCACGTCCACGTTTCTGGAATTGTGCCTGAACGTGCATATTTGAAATGTGCCTCTTTGTGTATTACTGGCTACCCAACTTGTGTGGCAGGTATGCGCATAAGTTACATCACCTGAAAGGGAAGCTATGAACAGGCGGACTGACAGACCATGTGGTCTTTTTTTGTCATCATGTTTCTACGTAAACATTTTTGGCTCATTTTCAGTTAATTCGAGCTTTTATCCTGATTTTTAGACTTTTTTCAGGTTTTTTTTGAACATCAATTTCAATAATATATTTTCAGCATGCACTAGAACTCTCTAACACATATAAAACAACTTAACCCGTGTGTTACCTTGGCTTATTGTACCTCAAGGGGCCCTTTTACTAAACTGCAGCAGAGTTGTGCAGCTACTAATAGTAACCACCCAAATGACTGTTAATTGCTGAGGATTTGCCCATATCTGCCCATGCAGGTCGTGCAGAGAAAATGCATTTACCACACGTTAAGTGCATAACATTTTATGCCACTTCCTGACATAGCATTAAGGGGGTCTTTTACTGACGGGCGCTAAGATGTAACACGTAATACGTGAATAGCGCTGAAACTGTGGCACGTTGGGTACAAACACCCCCCCCCCCCGTGTTAACTGTCAGGGGTGCAGAAAGCGTTTCCACAGCAGTTAACGAGAATCCCTGTCCTCTAGCGCGTGCTGCATTCGCATGGCGCAACTAAAGCAGCTTGGACACAGTGCTAACGCCCACGCTGCACTCTAACCCACCCACTCGCACCTCTAATGCAGGTTGCAAAGTTAGCACATGAATCAACCTGCACGGTCACAGCCCTGCGCTAGCTAGCAATATATGTCCTAACGTGCCTTCAGCGTGCACCAGAACATGCGCTGTCACTAGCGCCTGATAATAAAAGACCCCTAAATGCTCTGTATTATCTGCTGTGGTAACAGTTAACACACAGTCATGTTACCGTGCGTTAACTATGGCGCAGCCCCTGCCCACCCCGTGCACCCACACACTTCCCACCCCGTTCCATTTCCCATTGGATATTAGCCACTTGACATGGGCATTAGGGCTTGCTAAGTGTCAAGCCACCATGTTGACTGTTAGCGCAGCTGTGGACTAATTCCCACATTGTTTAAAGGGCCCCAACATTTTTAAGGTTAACTAACGGACTGAATGCATGCAACACGCATCCCTGATACGGTATGCTTTCCCTCCGAAAATTATCCCACGGGAGGTACAGACAGACACACATCTACACCTTCCCTGATATGCACAATTTTCCCAGTTTATAAGATACGCACATATATGCACAAATACAATGAATGCTTAAGTCCAAATTGCCTCCTCCTGTTCAGGTCAGATATACTTATGCGTATAAAGACTGCATGCACATAAGGTTAGGCACATATACTCTGAACAACTTTATAAAAGGCTATTTCTCCATGTAAACCACCCTCCTTTGTACACAGAAATGCTTCTTAAAATTATTCCTTAAGTGCCTCTGTGGATCTATGAGCTTCACAATCCATACCGCTCTATACATCCATCAAATGCCTTCTGCTCTCACTCCTTCACTGTCCAAATCCCTCCTGCGGTTCAAACTAGCACCATCCCTGCTACACAGAATCAGCTAAGGACCAAAAGGCTTCTCTACTCTGCCCAGCTGTACACTTGCTTCAATACTACAGACCTTATTTAATCGCTGGCATCCCTCCACACGTTTTTGCAGCTAGGGATACTTTGTACTCATGCAATGCATTCATATTTTCATTCTCTCCGTGAAATTCTGTTTAAGTTTTAAGCTACCTTTTATCCTCCCCTGTTATTTAGTCTGCCTCTTCGGATCAATTCCAGTCCTGCTGACTGTCTTCCCTTTGTCTCCTATGTGTCCTCGTACACATCTGCCAGATAAACAAGCAGAATAAATGCACATGATCCGCCGCTCAAGTCTCACTTTGTGAAAGTGGCCACCGTGTTTTGGCAGTTTTTGGGGACTCTTTTGGTTCGCTACCATGGGTCCTCTTGAAACATGAAGTAGTATTCACCCATGGGATCACCTAGCTAAAGCATATTTTAAGGCACCTATGTAAAGCCTATTTTATAAAGATAGGTAGTATAAAATACTAGTGTAAATGTCCTAACATGCCTATATTGCACGGGTGCAATCTACACCAACCCTAGAGCTGAGTAAATGTCCGCACCTATATTAATCAAGTATGCACATAATTTAAAATATTTTATAATCTATGTGCATACTTGTGTGCTCCACCCACACTGTATCCAAACTCCGCCCATGTGCACAACTACCAGCAAAGTATACATATTGGAGGCCATTTTAGAAGCCTTATTCATGCTTTTAACTTCCAAAAATGGGCACAGAGATGTCCAAAGCACAGAGGTGTCTCTAGAGCCATTTTAGAAGCCGGCTCTGGGGACATCCCCAATGTGAGGACATCCGAACTGAAGAGGGGCATGGAGGAGGCACGACCAGAGCATTCCTGGGAATCTGGAGGTGTGGTTAGGGCGCTCCCAGGAGCCAAGATATCCCCGCTGGATCACAGAAACATCATGGATGTCCGGTGTCATGTCTAACCTTAGACCTGCTCTAAGGCACAAACAGTGACAAACAAGGTATGTTTTAGCTGGGCACGTCCAGGTTTGTGAAATCCCATCTGCACCTGGACGTGCCTGTATTTTTTTCAGACGCTCTGGCTTAGACGTCTCAGAATGCACTTGGACGGATCTTCTAAAATTCTCCTCATTGATACTAAAGTGCCAACTTTATGCCGGTCCATATAAGAAATCATTTACATGCATATGTGACTATATATGCACAGGAAAGACTTAATAAAATGGCCTTCTTAAAGTCCTACTTATTTCCCCATATTCATTCTTTATTTCCTTTCACAGTGATAGAAATGGTATTGTGATACACCAAAACATATTACAATTAAAATAGAGCATCTAATACAAAAAAATCAATTAAAAAAATTAGCACCAAGAAAGGGACCCTAAAGACCCTTTATGAAATAAAGAAGTGCTTCATCATGTTGTGCGGTCATAAGTGTGCTACACCTCCAGGAATTATGCACCAAAAAATTTCAAAATTACGCATCAATAAAAATTATTCAACATTTACTCCTCTGCAAACAAAATTAAAGCTTCTGTGACAAAAGGTCTGAATTATGCAAAATTCTGCATGCTTTGTCAAAATAAGAAAGCGTATTGTTTCTGAGTGATACTTACTTAAAATACAATACAGAAAAAAAATCTTAAGAAAGGGCAAACCTTTGAATCACTGTGTGCAGAATTCCAGCAGGAGTAAAAATTATGCAAATGTGAACACTTATCTTTCACACAATAGATTAAATAATGGTAGAGAACGTGCTTACAAAAAGATGCTGATATCACACCTCTTCATAAAGGCAGTCGCCGTGACATTGACTATGTTGACCTACCACCATGCTCTCTGCAGCCAACCCCGTCTAGACTGCATTTTTCTGGTGCTGAATGTCTCCTTTTATTTCCTCAGACAATATTAACTCTGCATGACAGGAAACTCTCTTAAGCCCCTATTTACTAAGCTGATGCCCTCCCCCAAGGGCTCCCCTTGCAACAAAATGCCCTCTACCTGACCCCCCTACAACAATAACCTCCCAATGCCCCTCCCCCCCCCCACCAGCCGCAGTAGACCAGTGGGCAGAGAGAGCAGCAGCAATGCCCACTTGCCTTTGCTCAGTGTGCAGTCTGATACAAAATGGCACATATGAGCCCTAGTGGTAACTCTGTGATGCCGCGAGATTACTGCTAGAGTTCATCGATGCCATTTGGATCAGACAATGTGCTGAGAAGGTGAGAGTGTGCAGCACTCCTAAGTGGGGGGCATTTAGCTATGGGGGACCTTTGGGGAAAGGGGAACCTGAGCTGCTTGGGGAGGGGGTTTGGGCAATGCCTTTAGGGGGGGAAGGGAGGGATCAGAGCTATTCCTGAGGGGATGGGAGCTACTTTGGGGGAGGGGGCCTTGGACACTGTGCCTTAGGGGATAGAGGAGGAGGTAAAGTCCAGGGTCAAAATGGCGGGGCTGATCTGGATATGCCTTTACCATAGACGCAGCTAATCCCATCCACACGGCATTTTTCCGGTGTTAAATGTCTCCTTTTATTTCCTCATACAATGTAAACTCTAAGGGGTAGATTCCGACCCATGTTTAGCAGGGCTGGACGTACAATCCAAACATCCAGCCCCGCTAAATACCATGTTTCCGATCTGGAAAACAGAGCTCCCCATACATATAGGCAAGTTGTGTGGGGAGCTCTGTTCATGGCCGGGGGGGGAGTGGGCCAGAGGAGGAGCGAGGGTGGGGAGTGGGCAGGAACCTGACCCCAGACGTACAGGGCCAATTCCAGGGTCGGCTCTGTACGTCTGGGGGTCGGCCATTTGCACAGGGGACTTATTCCACCTCGGAGGTGGAATATGTTCGCCTAGATGGCGCAGGAGGACGACACTGGGGCCGCAAAGCGAGCTGAGGGGTTGTAGGGGGTTTCCCGCAGCCCAACCCTGGCCATGGCAGGCCCAACTGGGGGTCGGGCTGTGGGGAAGCAATGTTTCAGGGTCTGCAGGGGATCACGGCTCCTGCATGGAGCCACGGTGCCATGGCAACATGAGGCCACAGCACCACAGCTCCATGCAGGAGCCCTGCTCGGCTAGCCGTGTAGTAGGCTGGATATCCGAGTGCCCAGAATTGGGGCTTGGCCTACACGTCCAGCCAGTTGCACCCGATTCTGCTCCCGCAGCCACTTCTAGCCCCCATGGGAGCAGAGTCGGGTACAATGCAGACCCATCCAGATTCTGGGTGCCCGGACGGCCCAGGGATGCCCTGAACAAAATTGGCCTCCACATGTCAGGAAACTCTTACTTAAGCCCCTATTTACTAAGCTGATCCCCTCCCCCAATGGCTCCCTTGCAACAAAATAATCTCTGCCTGATCCCCTACAACAATAACCCCCCATGCCCCCCTGCCATAAAGAGTAGAATCAACTATAAAGTCATTCTCACTATAATCAGCATCACCCACAACCTATCAGCCAACTACCTACCAACTGAAAAAACAAAAAGCAATCAATTTGTCTGCACCTAAGCATTCTCATTATATGCCCCAAGACTCTGATACGAACTACTACCAAGCTCACAACCTTCCACAAAGAACTAAAGACGCACCAATTCATAGAACACTATGGAAATAAAACATAGGCATGCTAACAGACTAGTTGCAAAACATTTGACCTGTTGAACAGCAACGAATTCTGATCCCGAGAGCCATAATAAAGATCCCTGCTTGCTTTACTAAGACAGTCGTACAAACATACTTACGTTAATATACCAAATAGAAGATTGCTTTTATTTAACTGTTATTTTTTTTTTATTTAGTATACATTTGTATACCGCTACTTCCAGCGATCAGCAGTGGTTTTTGATTACAGATTGGAAATTGTCAAATCATGACAGGAAATTTTTGAGGTATAAACACTTTGATTAGACAGGAAAGCACAGCACACAGAGAACTATTTTTTACAGGGAACATGGGCTATGGAGGGTTAAGTGGCTTGCCCAAGACCACAAGGAGCACCTGTGGGACTAGAAACCCCAGTCCTTCCGGCCCAAGGTTGCTGTCCTCTAGTGGGATTTGAACCGCTGACCTTCCGGCCTGAAGTACCTTGCCCCAACCACTAGGCCACTCCTCCACTCAGTATTTATGCCTGTACTTCCAGTTACAACATCCTGTTCATAGTTCAATGTAATATTTTAACTCATTATTGTTAATTGTAAACCACTTCGACTTGGAGAAAAGTGGTATAGAAAAATAGTCAAATAAATAAAATACATTTTAAGAGACTGCCCATATGAATATGAAGGATTCCATGGCTCCTGCCAGACATGCACTAGTCCAAAATACGTGGAGAGTAGGAAGGAGACCTTTATTATAGTTTGAACCCGCCACTGGCCCGACACAGGCCGTGTTTCGCTGGCTTCATCAGGGGCTAATTGGCTATATAACCTTGTATTGTTAGGCCACCTTAATAAGTATTGTTATGTATCTTTCACTTCTATCACACCTCACACGCTAATTTACCCGCCTTCAACGGACTTAATCACAGTATAGCTGTTATATGTCTTGTGAAACTGACAATATAACACTCAAATTCCCTAGTACACCCGCTGGCGTATAGCGTGTTTTCAATATGTCAAACAGACTGCAGTTCTTTTGCTACACTCCACTCATTGAAGGCGGGTACATTAGCGTGTGCAGTGTGATAGAAGTGAAAGATACATAGCAATACTTATTAAGGTGGCTTAACAATACAAGGTTATATAGCCAATTAGCTCCTGATGAAGCCAGCGAAACACGGCCTGTGTCGGGCCAGTGGCGGGTTCAAACTATAATAAAGGTCTCCTTTCTACTCTCCACGTTTTTTGGACTGGTGTGTGTTGTTTGACGTGGCATTCCTGCCAGACATGGACAGTCATAGCTATGCAATCCTGCATCTATTTTACATGGGGCTCTATGTTTGGCAAAATCTCTTGTAAAATACTGTAATAATTCTCCACATCGTGATATGGCCCTGTGAATTCCCTGTCCGTGTCCTTTCTAAAATATAACATCGTGATCTACACACCATTTTCTACTAACAGCCCAATAGTCTCACCCATTGAGAAATGTTTCAGATCCACTACAAATTGGCTCTCCGAACACAACATGACCATAACCCACAAGAAGACAGAAGTGCTATACATCACCAAAGACAACAACTTTACACCGCCTGCTCTATAACCTTCGCAGGAACACAACTACAAGTCAAACCCGAAGTTCACTATCTAGAAGTAACACTAGATCAAGGCCTTACCCTCATCCCTCACATCATTCAATGCGTAATCAAACTCAGGAATTCATTACTGGAGGATGTAGTAAAAGCTGTTAGTATAGCTGTGTTTAAAAAAGGTTTGGACAAGTTCCTGAAGGAAAGGTTTATAAACCATTATTAAAGGGGACCCAGGTAATCCACTGCTTGACCCAATGCAAGCATTATGGAACCTGTGTGTCTTTTTGGGAACCTGAAAGGTACTTGTGACCTGGATTTGCCATTTTTGAAAACAGGATACTGGGCTTGATGGACCTTGATCTGACCTAGTATGGCATATCTTATGTTCTTATTGTGAGCAGGGCTTTGTACTTTATTCGCTCCGCTATAGGTAGCCAATATAGTAGTTTGAGTATTGGAGTGATGTGTTCAGCTCTGGAGGCATTTTGGCTGTATTTTGGGCTAGTTGGATTGGCTGGAGTGTGTATTTAGGTAGACCTTGAAAGATGAGGTTATTATCATCACGAAAGACATCTATCTATTTAGGTAGACCTTGGAAGATGAGGTGATCATCATCACGAAAGACATCTATCACAAGCTGAAAATAGTACAGCACCTCAAGCCACTTCTGAAACCCCATGACTTCCGTACAGAGTTTCAAGCACTCATCTTCCCCCATGTAGACTACTGTAACCTCATCTTCCAAGGTCTACCTAAATACACACTCCACCCAATCCAACTAGCCCAAAATACAGCCACAAGGATCCTATGCAATGCCTGCAGAGTTGAACACATCACCCCAATCTCAGGATGCACCGCGTGGAGCCAGGTGTTGCCATTTTTCAAGATGGCAGACTCAGAGTGTGAGCGTGTAGGCAGCACTCCTGCTTATTTTAAAGTACCGGGTGGGGGTGGTGGATTTAGGGGCTGCTAGACCGCCAGGTTATTTTAGTAAAGTTTAGTTTAATTTGGGGTGGGGCGTGGATGGGGGGTTTGAGGGCTGCTAGACCACCAGGTTGTTGTATTTTACTTTGGTGTGGGTGGTACAGGGGCCACTAGACCACCAGGTTATTTTCTTTTAGTGGGAGGTGGGGGTACACGGGCCACTAGACCACCATCTATAGCATCTATAGAGGTGGCTCCAACCATCTCTCTGTCTGTCTGTTTGTGCACGTGTCACTGGCCCTGTAAAGCAGCAGCCTGAAGAGCTGGGTGGAGCTTTCAGATACGGCTGACGTGAAGAGTGAGGCTAAGACCAGAGAATGCCAGCAGGAGTCCTCGGATCCTGCTGACATGGAGAGCGGAACTGCTACCTGAAAATGCTGGCAGGAGACTCTGGGTCCTGCTGGTGTGACGAGTGGAGCTGCAGCCAGAAAATGCCGGTGGAGTCCTTGGATCGAATTGGTGGAAAGAGCAGCTGTGGCCTGGCTGCCTCAAAGCAGAGAAGGGGTGGCTAAGGGGGTGGACCATAAATAGAAGGGGCAGGGTTAGAGGAGGAACGCAGGCAAAGCATAAGTGGGGGGCGGGGCTAGAGAGGAGAGAGCAGAGCATTGTGGAGGTGCAGGATTAGAGCAGGGACTGAGATTAGAGAGGGAAGTAACCTAGCTGATACAGCAACAGCTAGTACCCAAGAGATCAGGGTTCAATTCCCAATGGTGCTCCTTGTGACCTTGGGCAAGTCATGTTATTCTCTGTTCCTTTGGAAGAAAAGGCCTGGCAATCTGCTTCCAGTCATACCTTGCCAAGAAAACCCAGGGCTGCTGGGCCACCAGTAGTCAGTACTGACTTGAAGGCACTTAAATTTTTTTTAAAAAGGCAAGTGTGGGAGTGAAAGGCAGGGAAGACAGAGAGAGTACAAAGTTGAGGGGGAGGGCAGGAGAGAGGTTACTGAAGAGTAGGGATGTGAAACCCCCATAACATGCAATGCACCCCCAATGACACAAGCAACCAACACCCCATGGGAAGATCTCTGATGGAGAAAGGTGTCAGAGTGTCTCTCTGTGTGGGGGAGCCCTGAAAGGATTTGTTTGATATCAGAATTGTAAGCATCTAAGAATTATTTACAGGAGGAGTGTGCAAGCAGCTTGCACGAAAGCTGGAAAGGAAACTTAAATGTGAGAACCTTTTCTATTCCTTAGTACCGTAACTGGAAGCAGGCTGAGGGAGCCCTGAAGCTTGTTCAAGCACTTTTACAACCAAATTGAATGAGGATTTGAATTGATAGGTCAGAGTGAGAATTTAAATTGATTTATTAGAGTGAGTTTAATTTTGAGCATAACAGTGTGTGACTTGCTTTCTAAAGCATGAGAGTCAGGGCTGGCCCAAGGGTTTCTGCCGCCCTAGGCAGAAACCCCGGTCTCATTGCTCCTCCCCCCAGCTGCTACCGCCCCCCCCCCCCCTCAGCTGCCACAGCTGACACCGCCCCCTCCAGCTGCTGCTGATTCTGTCTCGGGAGGAGGCGGTGGCAGCAGCAGTAATTCCAAAAGCGGCAAATTTTTGTCAGCACTTTTGGAAATACTGCCGCTGCCTGCCTCCCCCTCCAAATGGAATCAATTGCAGCTGGGGGGGGGGGTGCATGGCCGCACATATGTGCCGCTACGCTGCCGTCCACCCAGGCCGGCCGCCTAGCTCACTTAGTGGATGGAGCGGCCCTGACTGGAGTCCTTCAAACAGTGAAGGAAAATTAAGACTGAAGGCATTAAATTCCAAGTGAAGTGAAAAGAAAAACCTTAAAAGTGAGCTGCTTTGAAACAGTGTACTGCTCACAAGGCTTATTGAATCCTGAAACACATTAGAACATAAGATATGCCATACTGGGTCAGACCAAGGTCCATCAAGCCCAGTATTCTGTTTCCAACAGTGGCCAATCTAGGTCATACATACCTAGCAGTTTCCCCAAGGGACACAGGTTCCACAATGCTTGTATTGGTTCAAGCATTGATATCCTGGGTCCCTTCTTAATAATGGTTTATGGACCTTTCCTCCAAGAACTTGTCCAAACCTTTTTTAAAACCAGCTACACTAACAGCCTTTACTACATCCTCCGGTAACAAATTCCAGAGTTTGATTACACGTTGAGTGAAAAAATATTTTCTTTTATTAGTCTTAAATAGTTTACCCTGTAGCTTCATTAAATGTCCCCTAGTCTTTCTATATTCTGATAAGGTAAACAATCGATCTACGTTTACCCGTTCCACTCCGTTCATTAATTTTTAGACTTCTATCATATCTCCCCTCAGCCGTCTCTTTTCCAGGTTAAAGAGCCCTAACCTTTTTAGCCTTTCTTCATAGGAGTATCCTTCCATCCCCTTTACCATTTTGGTGGCTCTTCTCTGAACCTTTTCTAAAATCGCTATATCCTTTTTAAGATACGGCGACCAGAATTGCACACAATATTCAAGGTGCGGTCTCACCATGGAAAGATATAGAGGCATTATAATATCTTTTGTTTTATTTTCCATTCCTTTCCTTATCATACCTAGCATTCTATTTGCTCTCTTGGCCGCTGCTGCACACTGGGTCGAGGGCTTTAACATGGTATCCACAATGACGCCTAAATCTTTTTCCTGGGTGGTGGTTCCTAATGTGGAACCTTGCATCGTGTAACCATAGTTTGGGTTGTTCTTCCCTAGGTGCATAACCTTGCACTTGTCCACATTAAATTTCATCTGCCATTTTGATGCCCAGTCTTCCAATTTATCAAGATCCTCTTGCAATTTTCCACAATCCTCTTGGGTTTTAACAACTTTAAATAGTTTTGTGCCATCTGCAAATTTGATAACCTCACTCGTTATTCCACTTTCCAGGTCATTTATGAATATGTCAAAAAGCAGCGGACCCAGCACAGATCCCTGGGGTACACCACTATTCACCTTTCTCCATTGGGAAAATTGGCCATTTAGCCCTACCCTCTGCTTTCTATCTTTTAACCAGTTCCTGATCCACAATAGTACACTGCCTCCTATCCCATGACTCTTTAGTTTTGCCAAAAGTCTCTGATGAGGGAACTTGTCAAAGGCTTTCTGAAAGTCCAGATACACAATATCAACCGACTCACCTTTGTCCACCTGATTATTCACTCCTTCAAAAAAACATAACAGATTAGTAAGACAAGATCTTCCTTGTCTAAAGCCATGTTGGCTGTCTCCCATTAGGTCATGACTATCTACATGCTGAGTAATTTTTTTCTTTATGATGGTTTCTACCATTTTTCCCGGTACTGATGTCAGGCTCACCGGTCTGTAGTTTCCCGGATCACCCCTGGAACCCTTTTTAAAAATTGGTGTTACATTGGCGATCCTCCAATCTTCTGGAATTAGAGATGATTTTAATGATAGTTCACAGATAGTTCACAGCAGGTCTGCAATCTCATATTTCAGTTCTTTCAACACCCTTGGATGTATACCATCCGGCCCAGGTGATTTGCTACTCTTCAGTTTATCTAATAGTTGTAATACATCTTCCCGATGTATCGATATTTCCTTCAATTCTTCCACACCTTTAAATACCACTTCAGTCATGGGTAACATCCCTACATCTTCCTCAGTAAAGACTGAAGCAAAGAATTCATTCAATCTCTCCGCTATCGCCTTGTCGCCTCTTAGTGCTCCTTTAACCCCTTTATCATCTAATGGACCAACTGACTCTCTCACAGGTTTTTTGCTACGAATGTACTTGAAAAGGTCTTTACTTCACGTTTTTGCTTCCGCAGCAAGCTTCTTCTCAAATTCTTCCTTTGCCTGCCTTATCAATGCTTTGCATTTGACTTGCGAGTGCTTGTGCTGTTTCCAGGTTTCGTCGTTGGGCTCTTTTTTCCATTTCCTGAAAGATGCTTTTTTGGCAACAACAGCCTCTCTGACCTCACCTTTAAACCATGCTGGCAGTTTTTTGGACTTCCTTCCACTTTTCTTAAAGCGTGGAATACAGCTGGTCTGGGCTTCCAAGATAGTATTTTTCAACAACAGCCAAGCCTGATGTACGTCTTTAACCTTTGCAACTGCTCCTTTTAGTTTTTTCTTAACTGTTTTCCTCATTTTATCATAGTTTCCCTTTCGAAAGTTAAAAGGTAGTACTGTGGATTTCCTTACTATCCCTCCTCCACTAATTAAATCAAAGGCGATCATGCTATGATTGCTATTGCCAAGTGGCCCCAACAACCTTATCTCTTGCACTAGATCCGGTGTTCCATTAAGGACTAGGTCTAATATGGCTTCCCCTCTGGTTGGTTCATGAACCAGCTGCTCCAAGAAGCAGTCTTTTATTTCATCTAGGAACTTTATCTCCCTAGCATGTCCTGACGTGACACTGACCCAGTCGATACCGGGGTAGTTGAAATCACCCATTATTATTACTGCACTGTAACTTTTGTTAGCTTCCTTGATTTCTGAACTATTTCAGTGAGGAAGAGCGTGCATGTTTGAAAGAGAGAAGGATTGAATGTGCTTCTGAAGAAATAAATAAACTATTGCCTTATTGAAAGAATTACATTTATTGGCAACTGGTATAGTTTTCCTGACTTGATTGGCAGTTGTAAGGATTGACCTTAGCCCATACATAAAGAAAAACTGATTTTTGCACAAAGAGTTCTGTGGGTGGGAAAGTCAGGGAATCTGATTATCTTTTGTTTTTGGGGAAAGCAAGTCTCACAAGAAGCAGAATCAGAAAAAAATAAAAAGGATAGAAACACATTCTAGTTACTACACACACAGCTAGGGAGGTAGGTAACGCATTTTATGATTTTTTTAAAGAGGGAGTCGGTATCCTGACTACAGCTGGACATCACTGGAGCAGAGGGGATCCTAAGGCACCCACCAACGAAAGCAGCAAGACCTGGAAAGAAGATTGGATATAAGTGACTGACATAGCACAGTGACTAATTTTTGGCAAAGCACTGGTGCACTAGTAGCTGAATATTTTGAAACAAAAGGTGTCTTTACTGGATGATAATACCCATTCACCTGCAAAGTTACAGATAAAAAGTGTGTTAGAACTCAACTTTTCTTCTACTAAGAAGTAAGAAGTCTCAAGCTTTAAAGTGGTTAACTAAGACTTGCCTGTTTTTGAAAGAAACAACGTTGTACTATTGTTGAATAGAAGCATTGTAAGAATTGTTCACAGAAAAATTTTGACTACATTTATAAATAATGTTATTGTTTATTTATAAAAATGGAATCGATGCTATTTTGTTAAAATTAAAATTAGAAATGTTTACAAAAGTTAAACTTGTTCAAGTGGTTCCTTGTGAGAGAGTCCTCGCCCCTTGGTTCCCCCCCCCCCCCTCCTTTGGTAAGTTCTGATTTGAATTTAAGGTTCAAGAATTTGTGTACTGAGAAAAAATGAAAAGTATTTCCTCTGTAAGCTGGGACACTCATAATATCCAGGTAAAGTAGAGTAATGCCCCCATGGCGTCCCCGTTTACAATATTTACTAATCCCTATGACTAGTCTTTGCTAGAAAATTCAAAAAAAACATAAGCATGCTTTTTGTGTGACGTGCTTTTACAGAGAAAGTCAGTAACTAAGGACCATTGTTTGTGTAAAATTATTATTATAGAATGAATTTTTCCTTTTAAGGCTGAGAGCACATTTATGGGAGATTTTATCAGCTGATGATCTGAATTCATTTTCCTACTTAACTATCATTCTGCGGTGAGACAGTTTTCTCTTTTGTAAGCAACACGTATAGACTCAGAAACCCCCCAGAGTCCACTACAGGGTAGATTCCATTATCACTGCAATTACTGCAGTTGAGTGTACTAAGGAATGCGAAATTATTCCGGACCTGCTTTTGTTTAGAATGAAAAGGGCAATGTGAGGGAAAGGGGGAAATGATGAAATTGATGTCATTTCCCAGTTCATAACTATCGACGAAAAACGATACGAGACAAGAAAAACAAAAAAGCAAAAATGCAAAACAAAATAAAAATTTTGGGCATGCACACCACTGTAAATTAGTACAGCCTGATGGTAGGACTGTGGACAACACTTCTATAGGAATTCACAGCAATGGTACAATGGCTAGAATATGTTGAAAAGATCACGCATACAGAATATTTCCCCCTTTTTTATGTGCCATGATCCTCGCTAATTCAGCCACATTTTCATGTGATTGTCATTGAGCTTCTGTATTATACGTACTGGAAGCATTTTATACTGACAGCGTATCTTAAGTGTTTTCTTATCTCCTTTTTCAACAGAGGCGACCCTTAGGGGTATGTTTACTAAAGACTTTAGGCTTCTGCAGTTAACGCTGGGCGATAGCTGCAAAAGCTTAACACACTTTAGTGAGCATGCCCCTTAGAGGTCAACATTCAGACGGTTTGCTCAGCTAACTTTGGGAGTTAACCAAACCTTCCTTGAGTAAATTATTGTCTACACAAAATTTATTCAGATAAAAAAAGGCAAGACAGGGTTCCTGGGGTGTGCTGTTTTATTAGAGTCAGTCATCACTATAACATTATCTAGATATATTCAATAACACATTTATCTGGATAAGTTCCACTGAGCATCTGGATAAAAGTATACAGATAAAAGTAACTTGACAAATTACCATCTGGGGGGGGGGGGGTGGGGGGACTTTGAATACGAACCTCTTCATATTTCAAACTATACTTTTCCGTCCTACCCAGACTATAGTCAAGGTCAAGAGAATTTATCATGTACAATCTACTTATGCAGTTCTCTGACATTTTATAAGTCCTAGAATTATAATGTTCTCCCTGGCAGGAAGACATGGCATTGTGAACAAGAGCCTTTTAATGTCTGCATACATCTTATCTTTTTAAATCTCACATCAGCTTCCCATACTCTACTTGTTACATGTATCCCAGATGTCCCATGGGGGAGCGTCTGAGAGTGGACATGTTGGGAGAGCAAGCTGGAAGGATGTGGGACATGGGGGGGAGGACTCTGGGAGGGGAAAGACTGGACACCTTTGGAAATATTTTTCTTTTATTGTAATCTGCTTCTTAGACCCTTATTCCGCACTTGTGGCTCTATCCATGTTCTGAATAGGCATGTAGGCACAGAGCTGCCAAGTTATCCATTTCCAGGAGTGTGAATTTTTTTGCCAGTTCTGATTTTAAATTTGCATTGCAATACAGTATCGTATTGGTAGTTCCTGAATTTACTCATTGGAATCAGTGTTGCAGGTCCTACAATGCTTCGGAATGAGATTGTCAGAAATCAAGGACTGGTTTAAAATCTCACTCTTGGGATCAGGTAACTTGGCAACTCTGCAGGCATCTGGAGCTGTTTGGCTTGTTCTGCTTTTCTAATATAAGATGTATTGGTGTTCGAGAGCCTGATATAATATTTGCAGTCCTGGAACTTGTTGTGAAGTGCCATTGAGTCAGTGTTGACTCAGGACGACCCTCTGGACAGCTATCCTAAACTGTGTTCAATCTTCAGTCAAGCAGCTCATTGGGACTTAGTGCGGTTATAATACTGTACAGTAGGTTTTTAATAGGCTTTGAGTGTCTTTTTGGCAGAGTTTTGTGTTTTTATGACAAAGTGTCTAATAAGGAGGGAATCTGTATACCTTGAATCACTGTTGTACCAAGCCATAAATGCGCCCTGTGCAACTTGCACATCTGACGCGCCCCGTCATTTGCCCCATGCCTGGCATCTCCTCATCTTACCTCCGTATCCAGCCGGCTCTCCCCCGTGCTGCCTGCCCTTGCCCAGCTGCTGACACTTTTCAAGCAGATAATGCACTGCAATGATGGCTAAAGATGTGAAGTGTGGAGACAAAACTTTCTCAGGTATATTCAGGAGAAGAGGAAGATCAGAGGCGAAAGACTCAAAAGTGCTGAGGATGGATTCATAGAAAGTGATATCAAAAAAGCAAAAATACCAAACAAATACTTATGTTCTGTATTCAATAAAGAAAATCCTGGAAAAGAACTACATATGATTGACAGATATACAAATGGGAATGGAGTAGATGCCACACAATTCACAGAGGATGATGTGTTTGAACTGCTTGCAAAACTGAAAGCGAAGAAGGCCAAGGAACCAGATGGGATACATCCCAGGATACTGAAAGAGCTCAGAGAGGTTCTTGCAGGGCCTTTAAAGGGTGTTTAATAGATCCTTGGAGATGGGAGAAGTCCCAAAGGACTTGAGAAGGGCTGAAGTAGTACCTCTCCACAAAAGTGGTAATAGGGAAGAGGTGACAACTACAGGCCACGGTGGTAGGAAAAGTAATGGAGACACTCCTGAAAGAAAGAATAATGGGCTTTCTAGAACCAATGGACTACATGATCTGAGGCAACATGTTTTTTACCAAAGTCGATCATGCCATGATTGAGTTCTTTGACTGGGTGACCAGAGAACTAGATCAAGGGCATGTTATGGATGTGATCTACCTAGATTTCACAAAGTTTTTGATACTGTTCCTCATAGGAGGCTTATCAATAAACTCAAGAGCTTGGGGATGGGTCCCAAGGTGGTGAACTGGATCAGAAATTGGTTGACTGACAGACGGTAGAAGGTGGTGGTAAACAGAACTCACTAGGAAGAAAGGCAAGTGAGTAGTGGATGCTCCAGGGATTGGTCCTGGGACCAGTACTGTTCAATGCATTTGTGAGTGATATTGCTGAAGGACTGAAGGGGAACGTCTGTATTTCTGCAAATGACATGAAAATTTGCAACAGAGTGGACTCTTCTGAAGAAGCGGACAACATGAGAAAAGATCTACAAAAACTAGAAGAATGGTCTAATGCTTGGCAGTTAAGATTTAATGCAAAGAAGGATATAAAAAGACTTGAAAGGGTTTAGAGGAAGGTGACCAAAATGATTTGGAGCCTGCGCCAGAAGAAATACGAGAACAGACTTGAAGATCTAAATATATAATCCCTAGAGAAGAGGAGGGACAGGGGTATTATGATACAGACATTTAAATACTTAAAGGGTATTAATGAGCAAACAAACCTTTTTCCAAGAAACGGAATCTGTAAAACCAGAGGGCATTAAATGAAGATGCAAGGAGGTAAGCTTAAAAGTAATATCAGGAAATACTTTTGCACTGAAAGGGTGGTGGATGCTTGAAGTGCCCTCCCCCTCCCCATGGAGGTGTTGAGGGAAAATACTGTGACAGAATTCAAAATGGCATGGCACAGACACAGGGACCATCTTTTATATGTGTCTGTACAGTGCTGCGTTTGCCTTGTAGCACTATATAAATGATCACTAGTAGCAATAGTGGTACTTCTCCTCAGTCTTGTCTCCAGGTTGGATTATTGTAATGCAGTCTTTTTGGGGCTCTTGGGTTATGAAATCAAGAGACTGCAATATGTACAGAATTTCGCAGTCCGTATCCTTACTTCTGCTTCCAGGTTTTACTATATCACCTGACTTCTGATCGGCCAGCACTGGCTTCCCTTATAGACTTTAATAGAAGATTCTGATTCTCTCTCACAAAGTCGTACACACTGCTCTCCCAGCCTATCTCTCTCCACTCATCCTCTTGCACATCCCTTGGTCGTTATACGCTACTCGTCTTCATCTCTTTTCTGTCACACATGCGACACTAGAATCGATGACAGAATCGGCTTTCTATTTTCTTGCACCAACACTCTGGAACAATCTCCCTCCCGATCTTCTACTGGAATCCTCTTATCTCAAACTTAAGGCTTCCCATAAAACTCAACCATTCTCTTGGATAGCAGGGCGACCTCGCTCTTTCCTTTTCTTTTTCCATCCTCTGCTTTCCTAATTTGAATGGTCTTTTTTATCTGTCACTGAAGTTCCATGCTCAAATTATTTGCAGGGCCCTTGTGCTAGAAATCCCACTTGCCAATGTCCCTGGTAGCGTACATTGAGGTACTGACTGGGACAGACATGGGTGGAACAGAGGCATTGCCAGCACACATCTAGCGTGGATGCTAGTGACCTACGCTAACCACACTTGGCACCATTAGTATCGGTGTATTTAATGCCACCTCAATGGGCAGTATTAAGTGCAGCCATATGCCAGCTTGCATGGTACCACATCAGGGCCCATGCTAACTGCAGGGGGAGGGAAGCACACCCCCATGAAGTTAGTACTGACCACCCATGTTTGTAATGCAGCCCACATGTGCTTGGTAGACATGCCCCGAAGTAATTGTACACCGAAATGTACAGGTCGTTAAGTGAACCCGACATCATGGAGCACATGTTAGGACAACCCTTCACGCGTTAGCTGCCAGGGACATACTGAACACGTCCTGAAAGAGGTTGGAGAGGGGGGATCAGAGGGAGGATCTGTTTTTTTTTTTTCCCAGAAGCAGCAGACTTTGTATTAAAGAAATAAACAAAAGCAAAGACAATTTGGTGTAATTGTTTTGTTTTGTTTTAAAAACCAAATTAAAAAGAAATGGGAAATGTCATAAAAATTTCAAATTTCAAACAAAAGCATATCCCTACCAGCAGGGGCGGCCCAAGGGGGGTGCGGGGCCATGTGCGGAGACTCGGTGTGGGGCCTCATTTGCATAAGTGGCCTTATTTGCATAAATATTTGCATAATGTTACCATACACTAACTTTTAGTAAACATGTCTCTTAATGAGTGTATGGATAAAGAAAGACTAAAAGATTTCTACATTACTATAATCCAGTGCCAACCGCCAGGCACATTAGGAACTACTACAAACGCTGCCCATTTAGAACCCATAGCAAACCCGCCGTATCCTGACAGCATTACCAGGACTCACAAAGCACCATACCCTACCTATCAAAAGGCAACACTGCAAATATTAAACCAATACATTTCAGAGAATACTGGGGAAAGAGAACAAGTGGCAACGTCAAATAGGAATTACATAAACAGAATACCTCAGCTCAGTTACACATGCAGAACATAGACCATCACCAAACAAGGAATCACAATTTAGAAACAGGAAGGCAATAATTAAACTGGGAACCCCAAAAGCCAAACTTGGAATGTACAACAACACTGTAGAAATAAAACTATAAATTAATTTCCTCTTGTACCAAACAAAGCGCAGACGTTAATGATGCACATTTCCCAGAGCTTTCATATTCCAGTTAATAAATTCAAAATAAAGAGATATCTTTCTACCTTTTGTGCATTTTTTTTCAGTTGCAATTGGTCCAGCCACTTTCTTCTGGTTTCTTCATGTTTTCTGCTAACTCTCCATCGTCTGCTGTCCATTTGTCCTTTCTTCTCTCTTCTAGTTTTTTTTCCATTCTCTCTCTCTACATCTGCTTTAACATACTAATCTTTCTCCTTTTGCTCTTTCCTCATTCCTATTTCATCCACACAAATTTTACCCCTCCATCCTCAATCCCCAATTACTCTCCCAATACCCGGCCAATTGTAGATTTTTCATCCCTCCTACACAAAATATTTTTCCCCTCTCCATTTTACTCTCCCAGCCCCATCCCATTCTAATCCTCCCCCAACATCAGCTCCCTTCTAGTTCTAGTCTCACCCAGCATCCATTCCCTTCTAGTCCCTGCATCAGCCCATTTCCAGTCCTAGCCCCCCCATCAGCCCATTTCTAGTCCTAGCTCCCCCATCCATTTCCAGTCCAAGTCCCTTCATCAGCTCATTTCCACTCCTAGCCCCCCCATCAGCCCATTTCTAGTCATTTCCTAGCCCCACCATCAGCCCATGTCAAATCATAGCTCCCCTCCACTCAGCCCAATTCCAGTCCAAGCCCCCCCATGAGCCTACTTCCAGTTCTAGCCCCTCCATGAGTCCATTTCAATTCAAGCCCCCACCACAGCCCATTTCCAATCTTAGCTCCCCCCCAACAGCCCATTTCCAGTCCTATCCTAGCTGTTCCATCAGCCCATTTTCAGTCCCAGCTCCCTTCCCTCACAGCCCATTTCCATTCCAAACCCCCTCCCCAGCAGCGATGTGCAGTTCAAGCCTCCCCGTGCACTCGGCCCATGTCCAGTCCAAGCAACCCCCCAACCCATTACCAGTCCTAGCCCCCCGTCAATCAACTTCCAGTCCTAACGCCCATCACCCCATTTTCAGTTTTATCCCCCCTATAGCCCATTTCCAGTCCTAACCCCCCATCAGCCCATTTCCAGTCAGCCCCCCATAGCCCATTGACAGTCCTAACCCCCCCATCAGCCCACAGCCCATTACCAGTCCTAACCACATCAGCCCACCTCAAGTCCTAACCCCTCCCCCTCAGCCCATTTGCTGTACTAGCCCCCCCCATCGCCAATTTTCAGTACTCACCCCCCCATAGCCCATTACCAGTCCTACCCCCCCATCAGCCCACTACCAGTCTTAACCCCCCCCCATAGCCCATTACCAGTCCTAACCCCCAATCACCCCATTTCCAGACAGCCCCCATCAGCCCATAGCCCATTACCAGTCCTAACCCCCAATCACCCCATTTCCAGACAGCCTCCATCAGCCCATAGCCCATTACCAGTCCTAACCCCCCATCACCCCATTTCCAGACAGCCCTCATCAGCCCACAGCCCATTGCCAGTCTTAACCCCCCCATAGCCCACTGCCAGTCCTAACCCCCCATCACCCCCTTTCCAGACCGCCCTCATCAGCCCACAGCCCATTGCCAGTCTTAACCCCCATAGCCCATTGCCAGTCTTAACCCCCCCCCCCGATAGCCCATTGCCAGCGCTCATCAGCCCACAGCCCATTGCCAGTCTTAACCCCCCCATAGCCCACTGCCAGTCTTAACCCCCCCAGCCCACTGCCAGTCTTAACCCCCCCAGCCCATTGCCAGTCTTAACCCCCAGTCTTAACCCCCCTCCTAGCCCATTGCCAGCCCTCATCAGCCCACAGCCCATTGCCAGTCTTAACCCCCCCTCCCTAGCCCATTGCCAGTCTTAACCCTCCCCCCCAGCCCACTGCCAGTCTTAACCCCCCCTCCCTCCCTCCCTAGCCCATTGCCAGTCTTAACCCCCCTCCCTCCCTCCCTCCCTAGCCCATTGCCAGTCTTAACCCCCCCCTCCCTCCCTCGCCTATTGCCAGTCTTAACCCCCCCTCTTCCTAGCCCATTGCCAGTCCTAACCCCCCCTAGCCCACTGCCAGTCTTAACCCCCCCTCCCTAGCCCATTGCCAGTCTTAACCCCCCTCCTCCTCCTCCTCCTCCTCCTCCCTAGCCCATTGCCAGTCTTAACCCCCCACCACCTACCAAGCCCCTTGCCAGTCTTAACCCCCCCTCCTCCTCCCTAGCCCATTGCCAGTCTTAACCCCCCCCTCCCTAGCCCATTGCCAGTCCTACCTGCCCTCCCCCCCCCCCCCTGGCTCATGGCAATTTAAAAAAACATACTGGCCGCGGCAGCATGGAGTGTCCCGCGGGGCTCCCTCTGCCCGGCGGAACTCTCCCGGCGTGGCTGAGCCCCTCTGTGCCGGCTTGCAGATACGCGAAGGGAGAGTGTCTCCCTCGCGTCTCTGTTAAGCCCGCAGGGGCAGATGGGAAATTTCCCATCAGCCCCTGCTTCCCATCAGCCCCTGCGGGCTTAACAGAGACGCGAGGGAGACATTCTACCTTTGCGTATCTGCTAGCCGGCACAGAGGGGCTCTGCCGCGCCGGAAGAGTTCCACCGGGCAGAGGGAGCCCCGCGGGACACTCCATGCTGCCGCGGCGGCAGCAGCCAGCTTTTTTTATTTTTAAATTTAATTAAGAAAATAAAGCAGAATGTTCTTTGCGCGGGGCCCCCCGAAACGCGGGGCCCTGTGCAAAAAACATTCTTGCTCAATGGACGGGCCGGCCCTGCCTACCAGACAGTAACTATGATAAAAGCAGACATTCAGGATATAGCCAGCCCTGTACAAAGACAATGAGATCGATATTTGGCAATGGCAGTCAGCGCCTTTAAAGCACCGGGCCATTGCTGCTTTAATTAAAACCAGATATTCAATACCAGAGCCTACCAGATATTCAATACCAGAGCCTCAGCAGCATTTGATACAGTACATCACAGCACCCTCTTAAATCGTCTATCATCAATAGGTATAACAGGGACCCCCCTAAAATGGTTTGCATCATACATATCCAATAGGATGCAACAAGTCCTATTCAACAACGATAAAGCTGTTGCCTTCCCCCAGACTCAGGGGATCCCGCAAGGATCTGCCTTGTCATCTCTACTTTTCAACCTGTATATAGAACCAATCTGTCAGATCTTTCAGAAGTGCAACATCAACTACCACATCTATGCTGACGATGTGATGATGTACACACGCCTAAACACAACGCAGCCAGATTTCACTCCGCTGGAAAAATGCCTTGACATGTTACAAACATGGCTTCAACAAAACAACATGTCAATAAACCACAAAAAAACAGAGGTCATGTTCATCTCCAAAAAAGCCAACTTCTCCCCACCCACCACAGTCACCCTCAACAAAAACATATACCATGCGAAGCCTGCAATAAAGTACCTAGGAGTCCTACTAGACAACAACCTTAAGATGAATAACCATCTCCGAACAGTCAACCGAGCCATCTTTTACAAATTAAAAGTCCTCCAACCACTTTGCAGTATCCTAGAAAAATCAGACTTCAGGACTGTCGCACAAGCGCTAATCATTCCTCACCTGGACTACTGCAACGCCATTCTCCAAGGGCTTCCGAAGAACACCCTAAATATCTTACAAATGGCTCAAAATGTTGCTGCAAGAATCATCATGGAAAAAAAGGTCACGGATCACATAACACCAGTACTTATGGAACTACATTGGCTCCCGGTAGCCGCCCGTATCATCTACAAACTACTCATAACAACGTTTAAACTCATTCACAATATTGCTCCCTCATACCTTGACAACCTAATCACTAAGCAAGCGCACAACAGGAACAGAAGAACCATACATCTCAACACTCTCTGTGTCCCAACCAGCATAAGATCCGTTAAAACAGAAACAAGCAACAGAGCATTCACCTATGCAGCGCCGATCCACTGGAACCAGCTCCCCCCTGAACTCCGAATGTCAAATAACCTGAATGAATTCAGAAGGAACCTCAAAACCCATTTATTCCAGGCATACTACAACCCAACCTAATTACAGCACCTTACCACAACAAGTTCTCATCTGACCCCCATAATGACACTCGGAATACACGCAGCATATGGACGACTGATATGTAATCCTGTATATATGTATATTATATCCCCCTCCCACGCACCTTTTAATCAAATGTTTATTTAGAGTTGTGAAAAATATCTAATCTCTAATCCGTGTGCTATGTAATCATTGCTCAAATCAAAATTGTATTTCTAAAAATTCATTGTACTGTACGATACATGATGATTCTGTAAAGGAAACCGCAGCTGATCGTAGGAAGCAGCGGTATATAAATGTTTGCTAAATAAATAATACTGTATCTGGTATCACGTTGAATATCTGGTTTTGCCAGCCAGGGGTATTGCTATTCGGCTAGAATGGATGTAGTTTGGGGGGGGGGTGAGGAGGGGCACTGCCACCCCAAATGAGTTGCCCCAATGGCTGTGACCCTTTGTCTACCCATGGGGATCCAATCTCCCATGGGCAGGACAGAAAGGGATCTCTTCTCTTCTTATTATAAACCGCCTTGATGTTTCAAATTGGTGGTATATGACATTTTAAATAAACAAAACTAAATTAAACTTTACCCCCAAGTTATTCAACATTATTATTACACTTTGGAGGAGAGGGGGGACAGGGGAGATATGATTCAGACCTTTAAATACTTATAAAGAGAAATGATGAACAAACAAACCTCTTCCAAAGACAGGGAAGCTGTAAAACTAGAGGGCATAACATGAAGCTGCAAGGTGGTAAATTGCAAGGCAATGTCAGCAAATATTTCTTCACTGAAAGGGTGGTGGATGCTTGGAATGCCCTCCCGATGGAAGTGGTGGGGGCAAACACGGTGATGGAATTCAAAACAGCGTGGGACATACACAGTGGATCCCTTTACAGCAATAGGATAAAAACAAGATAAACTGTACCATCTACCTTCTGAACCATATAACGTCTCAACAAATAGGGGTGTCCTACATGGAGTGGTGGGTTTACCCCTAAACAAAGACATGGGGAGGGGTGGCCTGCACAGAGCGACAGGTGCACCTACTCTTGCCATCTTGCTGGGCAGACTAGATGGACCATGCTGGTCTTTATCTGCCGTCACTTACTATGTTACTATGTTACCCACGTTGGATTGGATCCTATGGGCAGGGAACTTGCCTCTGGTCTGCGATCACAGTCTCCCCCTTCATTTCTGCCCTCAGGGATCCCATCCCCCACGAGCAGAATAGAAGGGGATAACTGCAATTGTGGCAAACACCCTCTTCTATCTGCCCGCGGAGATCGAATCCCCGCAGGCACATGAGAAAAGGGAGGTCACGATCGTGGCCTGCAGCAGAAAAAGTGTTTGTTGCAGGGGGTGAAGTGAGGTAAAGGCATACATAATTTAAAGGGGCAGTGACCTATTTAGAAAAAAAGGATGTGGGAGGGGATTTTAGGGCAGGGGATGGGAGTGCTAGGGGAGAGTCTGAAGGAGGGGAGCCAGAGGAGGGGAGCCTGGAGAAGAGAGGTTGGAAGTAGAGGGAATAGTGCAAGGTGTTTCAAAAGGTGCATTTCTGTTCCCCCAGAACACACACAGGTATCCTGTCATCCACATTACACACTCACACACACACAGGTACCCTACCTCTACATGAAAGACACACACAAACACACATACAAAGGCAGTTCACCTGTGCACCACACACACATGCACACACACACTTCACCTGCGCACCACACACACACAAACATGCACACACAGAGGCACTTCACCTCCGCACCACACAAGCCTCCCCAACTCTGCAGCATGCACACACATGCACCACGGCCCTGCACCCCACCCTCACAAAAGCACCCACTGCCACATCCCATACACAGCTAGGCACACCACCATTGCATCACACACAGATGCTGACATTTAGGGGCTTGTTTACAAAGACGCGGTAGCGGTTCGCGATCGTTATCGGAGCCGTGGCCCCATTGATTTCAATGGGGCCGCGGCTCCAATAACGATCACGAACCGCTACCGCGGCTTTGTAAACAAGCCCCTTAATATCTGAAGCTATAGTTGTCATGCTGTATAGGAATTTGGGCATCAGTTGAGACCAGTGCAAGAGATAATGGGGGGGCGGGTGCGGCGGTGAGGAGGTCACAAGCACTGTCTTCTAAAATTCTGGCCTGGCTCCTACACACACAAAAATTTTGTTGAGGCCTGTAACAGAGGCATAGCACATTTGGAATTTTGGTGCCAGCTGCAGACTGTACAACTGTACAGATAATGTCCTATCACCATGTGCACCTCTCTACCAGCTACTGCTTTTATGTTTGCTGAGCAACAACATCAGGCACAGTTCTTTCTAATCCTACATGCAGGCAATACTGCCTCTCCCCATGGTCTGCCCCTTCCATCGATCCCAGTGATTCTTGTTCAGAGATGAGCTGCAAGGAGACCCAGCACTGCACCTAATCAGTGACAGGGCTGCCTCTGAGCAAATGGCACTGAGATCAACGGAGAGGGAAAAACCTTGGGGAGAGGCTGCACCACCTGCAGGTGGGATGAGAGGCCTGTGCATCTCATGCTACTGCTCAGCAAAGGTGAAGTATCTTTAAGCTCTGTCTGCTCCATACTTGAGGGCATTTGGGCTACTTTACTCTTTTGTGGAACCTCTCTGCTTTTGGTAGTATCCTTCAAGGATACATTCTTCCGAACCATCCGCTCTTGGGTGACTGTCGGCTTTCCCCTAATATCTAGTTTAAAAGCTGCAGTATCTCCTTTTTAAAGATTAATTATCTATTTTTAATGTACATTAGTGCTGCCAGCAAAAACACCCTCAGCGTACTGTACCCATAAGGTGCCTCAGAGGGCGCTTTATAGGGCGCCCTATAGGGCACCTTATGGTTACCGTCCATATAAGGTGCACTATATGGTATCCTATGGAGCGACTTATATGGTGCCCTATGGAGTGCCTTATAGGGTGCCTTATGTGGCACCTTAGGTTACGGCACGTGAGGGTGTGTTTGCTGGCAGCAATTAATAAAATACAAATAAAGTGCAGCAGGAAACAATACTTACATGTCAAAGCATATGCCTCAGCCAGCCTTAAGTATTAGGCACACTGGGGATTGAACTCATGACCCCTATATCATCAGTCAGTGCCTTAACCATTGTGCTACACTGCTGTTCCTCCTTACATGTCAGCACACCTATTTAAGATTTCCATGCATTTAAATGCACAGTGCTGCCATCAAAAACAGTGCTATGACCTTGCCGTGCCTCACAGGGCACCCTATATGTCGCCCTATAGGCCACCCTTTAAGCAACATTGTAGGGTGCCTTGGCGGACAGTGCACTTTAAAATGTGCCCTCTGGGGTACCTTATGGGGTGCCTTATGCAGCACCTTATGTTACAGCGCTTTGAGAGTGCGTTTGCTAGCAGCAGTAATTAAAATAAAATTAAAATGCCTCATAATGCAATATTACACATAACAGGTAGTGCCTCAGACAGCCTTATTCATTGGGCACAGTGGGGGATTGAACCCATGACCCCTGCACCATCAGTCAGTGTCATCACCATTGTACTGCAGCTCTGGTCCTCTGCTTGCACATCAGCGCACCTGCTTATGCTTCCTGCGCACGTTTCTCGTGCGCTACTGTGTGCGGCACACATTAGCGCGCAGCGCACATTATCGCGCGATAATCCCGGTTTGCTATGTTAAGACTGAAACGCCCACTCCTTATATGGCATCCTGCACACTAGCTCCGGGCGCACATTAGGACGGTTTAGTAAACATACCCCTAGGGCTCTTCAGCTTGGAAAAGAGACGGTTGAGGGGAGATATGTTAGAGGTCTATAAAATAATGAATGGAGTAAAACAAGTAAATGTAGATCAGTTGTTTACTTCTTCAAAAAGCAGAAAGATTAGGGGCATGCAATAAAGCTACAGTGTAGCCCATTTAAGACTAATTTTTTCACTCAATGCATCAAACTCTGGAATTTGTTAAGAACATAAGAACATAAGATATGCCATACTGGGTCAGACCAAGGTCCATCAAGCCCAGTATCCTGTTTCCAACAGTGGCCAATCTAGGTCATATGTACCTAGCAGTTTCCCCAAAAGACACAGGTTCCACAATGCTTGTATTGGTTCAAGCATTGATATCCTGGGTCCCTTCTTAATAATGGTTTATGGACCTTTCCTCCAGGAACTTGTCCAAACCTTTTTTAAACCCAGCTACACAAAAAGCCTTTACTACATCCTCCGGTAACAAATTCCAGAGTTTGATTACACGTTGAGTGAAAAAATATTTTCTTTTATTAGTCTTAAATAGTTTTCCCTGTAGCTTCATTGCATGTCCCCTAGTCTTCCTATATTCTGATAACGTAAAAAGTCGATCTACGTTTACCCGATCCACTCCGTTCATTAATTTATAGACTTCTATCATATCTCCCCTCAGCCGTCTCTTTTCCAGGTTAAAGAGCCCTAACCTTTTTAGCCTTTTTTCATAGGAGTATCCTTCCATCCTCTTTACCATTTTGGTGGCTCTTCTCTGAACCTTTTCTAATAACGCTATATCCTTTTTAAGATAGGGCAACCAGAATTGCACACAATATTCAAGGTGCGGTGTCACCATGGAACAGTAGAGAGGCATTATAATATCTTTTGTTTTATTTTCAATTCCTTTCCTTATGATAACTAGCATTCTATTTGCTCTCTTGGCTGCCGCTGCACATTGGGCCGAGGGTTTTAACATGTTATCCACAATGACGCCTAAATCTTTTTCATGGGTGGTGGTTCCTAATGTGGAACCTTGCAACGTGTAACCATAGTTTGGGTTGTTCTTCCCTAGGTGCATAACTTTGCACTTGTCCACAATAAATTTCATCTGCCATTTTGATGCCCATTCTTCCAATTTATCAAGATCCTCTTGCAATTTTCCACAATCCTCTTGGGTTTTAACAACTTTAAATAGCTTTGTGTCATCTGTAAATTTGATTTTTATTTATATTCTCTTATATACCGTGCCATTCTGCATCAGTGTGGTTTACATTGAACAAACTGAAATTACATTGAACAGGGCATTATTACTTGGAGATAACTATTTACAGGGAACATGGGATATGGAGGGTTAAGTGGCTTGCCCAAGACCACAAGAAGCACCTGTGGGACTAGAAACCCCAGTCCTTCCGACACAAGGTTGCTGTCCTTTAGTGGGATTTGAACCCCTGACCTTCCAGCCTGAAGTACCTTGCCTCAACCACTAGGCCACTCCTCCGCATTCCACTTTCCAGGTCATTTATGAATATGTCAAAAAGCAGCGGACCCAGCACAGATCCCTGGGGTACACCACTATTCACCTTTCTCCATTGGGAAAATTGGCCATTTAGCCCAACCCTCTGCTTTCTATCTTTTAACCAGTTCCTGATCCACAGTAGTACACTGCCTCCTATCCCATGACTCTTTAGTTTTTCCAAAAGTCTCTGATGAGGGACCTTGTCAAAGGCTTTCTGAAAGTCCAGATACACTATATCAACCGACTCCCCTTTGTCCACCTGTTTATTCACACTTTCAAAAAAACATAACAGATTAGTAAGACAAGATCTTCCTTGTCTAAAGCCATGTTGGCTGTCTCCCACTAGGCCATGACTATCTACATGCTGAGTAATTTTATTCTTTATGACGGTTTCTACCATTTTTCCCGGTACTGACGTGAGGCTCACCGGTCTGTAGTTTCCTGGATCACCCCTGGAACCCTTTTTAAAAATTGGTGTTACATTGGCGATGCGTCAATCTTCAGGTATTAGAGATGATTTTAATGATAGTTCACAGATTACTAATAGCAGGTCTGCAATCTCATATTTCAGTTCTTTCAACACCCTTGGATGTATACCATCCGGCCCAGGTGATTTGCTACTCTTCAGTTTATCTAATAGTTGTAATACATGTTCCCGATGTATTGATATTTCCTTCAATTCTTCCACACCTTTAAATACCTCTTCAGTCATGGGTAACATCCCTACATCTTCCTCAGTAAAGAGCGAAGCAAAGAATTCATTCAGTCTCTTCGCTATCGCCTTGTCGCCTCTTAGTGCCCCTTTAACTCCTCTATCATCTAATGGTCCAACTGACTCTCTCACAGGTTTTTTGCTACGAATGTACTTAAAAAAATCTTTATTTCGCATTTTTGCTTCAGCAGCAAGCTTCTTCTCAAATTCTCTCTTTGCCTTCTTTATCAATGCCTTGCATTTGACCTGCCAGTGCTTGTGCTGTTTCCAGGTTTCATTATTTGGCTCTTTTTTCCATTTCCTGAAAGATGCTTTCTTGGCAACAACAGCCTCTCTGACCTCACCTTTAAACCATGTGGGCAGTTTTTTGGACTTCCTTCCACTTTTCTTAAAGCGTGGAATACAGCTGGTCTGGGCTTCCAAGATAGTATTTTTCAACAACACCCAAGCTTGATGTAAGTCTTTAACCTTTGCAAATGCTCCCTTTAGTTTTTTCTTAACTATATTCCGCATTTTATCATAGTCTCCCTTTCGAAAGTTAAAAGGTAGTACTGTGGATTGCCTTACTATCCCTCCTCCACTAATTAAATCAAAGGCGATCATGCTATGATCACTATTGCCAAGTGGCCCCAACACCCTTATCTCTTGCACTAGATCTGGTGTTCCACTGAGGACTAGGTCTAATATGGCTTCCCCTCTCGTCGGTTCATGGACAAGCTGCTCCAAGAAGCAGTCATTTATGTCATCTAGGAACTTTATCTCCCTAGCATGTACTGCTGTGACACTGACCCAGTCGATACCGGGGTAATTGAAATCGCCCATTATTATTACCGCGCTGTAACGTTTGTTAGTTTCCTTGATTTCTTTGAGCATTTCATCATCCATTTGTTCATTCTGGCCAGGCGGTCGATAGTACACCCCCACCGCCATCGCCTTCCCCTTTTTACATGGAATTTCAATCCATAGAGATTCTACAGCAAATTTTGTTTCCTGCAAAACTTTAATCCTTACTAGAGGATGTAGTAAAAACTGTAAGTGTAGCTGGATTTAGAAGAGCTTTGGATAAGTTCCTGTAGGAAAAGTCCACAAACCACTTTTAAAGAAGATTGGGGAAATCTACTGATTCACCCACTGGAGAAGCAGCATGGAATCCAGATACCTTTTGGGAACCTGACAGGTATGTGTGACCTAGATTGGTCACTGTTGGAAACAGGATACTGGGCTTGATGGACCTTAGTCTGACCCAGTATGACATATCTGATGTTCTTATTGGCCACTTGGTTTTTCTTCTCTTAGACTGTTTTTTATGAAAGCAGTGATTCGGATCAGTGCGCTGACACTGAGACTCTAATGCTTGAGATAAGGGGCTCAAAGAGTATGAGAGTGAGCGAGCCTTCAAATGAGTGTGACACACTCCTAACGAGTGAGACTTGGCAAGACAGACTGTAATAACGGTGAGCAATGATGAGACTGTAAATAGAATGATGCCTCTACTCCTGGATAGAGGAGAAGTGATAGAGTCACCCACAAGCTAAAGAGGAGAGCCTCTGAAGCAACTCACTGCTATAAATTTATTGTAACCCAAGTTTTCATCCAGTGAAGTGCCATGGATTCTATTGACAGAAAATGGTGAGAAGGAAGGAGTGTAGTGGCTTGTAAACCAACTAGTTGGATCATCCATTTCAGGGCCTTGGAGTTTCCCCCACCCCTTTAAGACCTTACAAATATAACCCAGAATCAACATCATACAAACCTTTCATATGAATATTACCGACAGCTTTTAGGATATTGGTTACCCTTCATGGGAAACTGTTCGCTCAGTTGTGAAGGAAAATGATTAAGCTGTCGTATGCCTCTTTGCCCTTCCATTTGTGATCTTGAAATGCTCTACAAAGAATTTACAAAAAAAGAATGGAAGGGTGTGGAGGAACAGTAATAAATTAAAATGGGGCCGGTTTCTAAGGATCGGTGGTCTTTTCCATTTAGATAATACTTTTGCAAACTGTTTCCATCTGGCCAATGTTTCTAAAAAGGTACAGCTTCTAGAGCTGAACACGAGAAAGGCATCTCACAGGCTACGGGTGGCGTGCACGCATATCTATTGCTTCTTTGTTTCAATCTGAGCATGAGAATTGCTTAAACAGTTTTGTGATCTGATATATGGAACAGTGCCCCCTTTGGTGGTCGAAGTCCCCTGAAGAAGGCCACAAGGCCAAAACACATGTACGGCAGACTTGGTGACACTCAATAAAGCTCTTATCCTCCAGTGACAGTTTCTCCTGCTCCTTCTTGTTTCTGCAGGGTAGGTGCCTCCCTTTGCTGCATATCTATCTCATACATATTCTTTAGCAACATTGGGAACATCCAACCTGTTTGGAATCCAGAGACCATTGGGGAATATCACTTGCTCAGCTCTAAAATTTAAAGGGGCCTATATTGAAAAGCACTTATCCGGCTAACGGCATCTTTTAACTGGATAAGTGCTGGCAAAAGAGATTCAGTGGGACTCAGGGCCAGCCGTCCATTGTGCGAGAATGTTGTTCGCACAGGGCCCCGTGCTTTAGGGGGCTCCACGCCAACAACATCTTGCATATTCGGCACCAGCAGGGCAGCTTTAGTGGGAGCTGAAGAGACCCCCAGCTCACCTCTGACAGCCGACAAAGTGAAGAGCACCTTTTTTCTTCACTTCAGCAGCTGTATTCTAGTATAGGCCGCTGGCACGCTGAGTGCCGGAAAACAGGAAGCCCTGTGCCAGCGGCTTATACTACAATACAGCTGCTGAAGTGAAGAAAAAAGGCACTCTTCACTTCAACAGCTGTCAGGAGGTCAGCCGGGGTCTCTCCAGCTCCCTCTAAAGACATTTGGACAGCCATGGGGCTCTTCGGGGGGGGGGGGGGGCTAAGACTGGAAATAGCTGATGGGAAGAGGGGCTTGGACTAAAAATGGGCTGAGGGGGGGGGCTTTGGACTGGAAATTGCTGAGTGGCAGGGAGCTAGGACTGGAAATAGCTGATGGGGAGGGGGGCTTGGACTGGAAATGGGCTGAGTGGTGGGAGTTAGGACTAGAAATTGGCTGATGGAGGGGCTGGGATAGGACTGGAAATGGGCTGATGGGGGAGCTTGGACTGGAAATGGGCTGATGGAGGGGCTAGGATAGGACTGGAAAGGGCTAATGGGAGCTAGGATAGGACTAGAAAGGACTGATGGGGGCTGGGATTCGAAATGGGCTGATGGGGCTAGGATAGGATTAGAAAGGGATGATGGGGGGCTAGAACTGGAAATGGGTTGATGGGGAGGCTAGGATTGGAAATGGACTGATGGGGGGCTAGGATAGAACTGGAAAAGGCTGATGGGGGAGCTAGGACTGGAAACGGGATGATGGAGGGCTAGAATAGGACTGAAAATGAGATGATGGGAGCTAGGATAGGACTGGAAATGGCTGATAGAAGGGCTAGGATTGGAAATGGGCTGATGGGTGACTAGGCTAGGACTAGAAATGGCTGATGGTGGCTAGGACTGGAAATTGACTGATGCGGGGGGATAAGAGAATAGGATTAGAAGGGAGCGGATGCTGGGTGGGGCTGGAACTAGAAGGAAGCTGTTGTTGGGAGAAGACTAGAATGGGATGGGGCTGGGGGAGTGAGGATGGAGAGGGGAAAAAATATTTTGTGTGGGAGGGATTGGCCGGGTATTGGGACAGTAAGTAGGATTGAGGATGGAGGGGTGAAATTTGAGTGGATGAAAAAGAAATAAAGAAAGAAATGGAAGAAAGACCAAAAGGGGAAAGATCAGTATCATAAAGCCGATGTAGGAAGAGAATGTCAAAAACTAGAAGAGAGAAGAAAGGACAAATGGACAGCAGACAATGGAGAGTTAGCAGAAGACACGAAGAAACCAGAAGAAAGTGACCGGAACAATTGCAACTGAAAAATAAAATGCACAAGCAGCAAAAGGTAGAAAAATATTTTTTTATTTTGAATTTATTAACTGGAATATGTCAGCTCTGGGAAATGGGCATTGCTAATGTCTTTGTATTTTTGTTTAGTACAAGAAGAAATTAATTTACAGTTTTATTTCTCCAGTATTGTTGTACATTCCAAGTTTGGCTTTTGGGTTCCCAATTTAATTATTATCTTCCTATTTCTAAATTGTGATCCCTTGTTCTTTGTTTGGTGACAGTCTAAGTTCTGCATGTGTAACCGGGCTGCAGTATTCTGTTCATGTAGTTTCCATGTGACAGTCCCACTTGCTCTCTTTCCCCAGTAGGAGATGTATTGGTATTCTCTGAGATGTATTGGTTTAATATTTGCAGTGTTTCCTTTTGATAGGTAGGGTCTGGTGCTTTGTGAGTCCTGGTAGAGCTGTTACGATACGGTGGGTTTGCTATGGGTTCTAAATGGGCAGTGTTTATAGTACTTCCTAATGTGCCTGGTGGTTAGCACTGGAGTATAGTAATGTAGAAATCTGGGAGTCTTTCTTTATTCAGAGACTCATTAAGAGGCATGTACACTAACTTTTAGTAAATGATAGCATTATGCAAATGATGTCCCTTATGCAAATGAGGCCCCCTCAATAAGTCTCCGCACATGGCCCTGCACCTCTCTTGGGCCGCCCCTGGTGGTACTGTCCAGACAGTGCTGGGACAGATTTCTGAACGGAGCTGGGACAGAATTCGAGGTGACCTCATTAGCAGCAATATTCAGCTCACTAACAGGAGACAGCACTGACTTGACAGCACCTAAAAACAAAATAAAACAAATAACTAACTGCATTAAGTTTGGCCAGAAAAATGCCCTAACTATATGTGGTATGCTATCCAGATAGCGAGCTGAATATCTCTGCTACTTGGATAGAAACATAGAAACGTGACGGCAGAAAAAGACAGCATGGCCTATCTAGTCTGTCCTTCCATATCAACCACTACAACAGTCCCCTTTTTTCCTTTAGAGATCCTCTGTGTTTGTCCCATGCTTTTTTGAATTCAGATATTGTCCTCGTGTCCATCACCTCTACTGGGAGACTATTCCACACATCTATCACTCTTTCCATAAAGAAATATTTCTGCATACTACTCCTGAGTCTATCCCCTTTCATCCTTATCCTATGTTCCCTCGTAGCAGAGCTTGCTTTCAATCGAAAGAGGCTCTCCTCCTGTGCATTTATGCCACAGAGGTATTTAAACGTCTCAATCATATCACCTCTATCCCGCCTTTCCTCTAAGGTGTACATATTAAGATCCTTAAGTCTGTCCTCATATGCTTTATAATGAAGACCACTAACCATTTTAGTAGCCACCCTCTGCACCGATTCCAACCTGTTTATATCCCTTTGAAGGTGTAGTCTCCAGAATTGCACACCATACTCCAAATGAGGTTGCACCAAAGACTTATACAGAGGCATTATCACCTCCTTTCTTCTGCTGATCATTCCTCTCCCTATGCACCCAAGCATCCTTCTAGCTTTTGCCATCGCCTTTTCTACCTGTTTAGCTACTTTAAGATCATCAGACACAACCACGCCTAGGTCCCGCTCTTCTTTAGTGGACAAAAGTACTTCACCCCCTATACTATATAACTCCCTTGGATTGCTGCAGTCCAAATGCATGATGTTGCATTTTTTAACAATAAATCTCAGGTGCCAAATTTTAGACCATTCTTCAAGCTTAGCTAGATCCCTCCTCATGTTATCAAAGAATAACTAAGGTGTTCATCAAATGCCATGTATGCTGTGCTACAGGGCCTGGCAAGAAAAACATCTCACTTTCCACTTACTTATTTAACAGGTTTTTTATACGGCTTTATCATTTGGTACTGTACATTAAAAAAGGGCACCAATATCTTTTTTTTTCTGTGACAACGGAGGGTTAAGTGACTTGCATAAGGTCTGTAAACGGGGGCGCTGGGTGAGAATGTCCACAGTCTTGGCAAAGGCAAATATTAATATGACTTGCAAAGGATTGTGGGAAATGTAGTCCATTCATACCAGACTCAGCCGTTCACAATAAATTAGTTGTGCTTGCTCGAATGTAAAGCAAAGAAGATATTTTATTTATGGGGTTATTTCTCCCAACACAGATATACTTGGTAGCACATAAAAAGGAATACTTGCTTTCAGTATTATATTTAGAAAAACAAATAAGGAAAAACAACAGCTGAACTTGTTAAGCAATCAAATCAAAGCATAAAGACCTTGATGGGAACAGAAAGGTCTTTTCTGTAGGCTCCTGCTAATCTCTCCTTAGCAGTGCTTCAAAGAACAAACAAAAACCCACAAAGTAGGAAAAAAAAACCTGTTCTTTTCCAGGGATAACTTCTTCTATCTGCACACACACTCAGAAGTGTCCCTCCAGAGCTCACAGGCAATTAGGCAAGGCTCAATTGCTAACCATTACCAGCTGAAACCCTCTTGGCTGGTTTACTTTCTACTACGTGGCTCAAATCCTACTCAGAAGCTTTTCTGAGTAGATTAAAGAACAAGTTTATATTTCTTTGTGATGGTTGTTGTATTTTGTGACAGCATATTACCACAGAAGTTTACACAGAGAGCAATCCATGTATTCAAAGTCCCCATTTACCACATCTTCCCCTTCTTCAATTATCATAGGTTCACTATCATGGATTGGCACAGAGGAATTTCTCAATGGAACACTCTCAGGACAATACTTGTTTCCCTGCTGTCTTCCCAGTGAAGAGCTAGGGCATAGATCAGTGTTCATACCTGAGCTTCCATTGCTGTTAGAGTTCCTCTCTAAATATCCTGGCCAGTATGTAGTCCAGTTCTTATGTCCAGCCTTCCAATCAAGATCCCTGGACACTGGATCTCTCTTCACATACCTTCTTGCACTGGTCTTAGGGTCCTTTCCAAGTGCAGCCGTCTCCCTCACAGTTGCCGTCCGGGGATTCCTGGCTCTGCAACCCCACTCCTCTGGCTTTCCCCAGTCCAATGGTGTATGCTTGCCTCTGGAATGCCTCCCAGTATACGTACTGCTATGGACTCCTTTAGACCTCCCAAATGCTTTTCTCTTCTTTCTTCCAAAGTGTTTCTTTCTCTCTCCGTCCGTCAGCTCTGGCTTCTGCTGATGATGGTCAGGATGATCAAGGTGCTTCTGATCAAGATGATGATCAAGCTTCTGATGATTCTCTGTAGAATAAGCTTTTCTTTTATCCTGCTTAGATGAATGCTCTACCCTAGCACAGCGCAGCTGTGCTGAATCAAGCCCTGCCCTTGGAGATGAGTGCTTGGGGATTACCTCATAGCCCTCCTGATTGAACACACGTTTCCCCACTTCAGCTCTTCTAATGGCTGTTGGAAACCTGGTGCATTCTGGGACTGGTAGTCTTTTATGGAAACATTCTGTTTTATTATTGCTACCAGAACATACAGGTTGCTTGTTCAGAGTCACTTCACCTCTATTATAGCTCCTTCCTGAAATATGATAAGCTTCCTTATCACATACCCCCCTGCTTAAGTTATTACGGACTGGTGTAACTGGTGAAACATTTTTCCTACAGTCCGTAATACCTACGAGAGTATTTATTTATTTATTTATTTTATTTTATTTAACAATCTCTTATATACCGCAGCTTCCTAAGATCAGCTGCGGTTCACAAATAACAACAGGCAACAAATCATGGATTTGTTTTACATATAACGTCATATAACTATAACCAATGTACAGTAAACAGAAATGTTGAACAGATAGCACTGAACAGTGCAACACTATATACATTATGTACATTAACATTATATTATTAAATACATATACAAGTTATGTGGGATATAATCATTATGAGTAGTACAGATGCAGATAGGGCAGGTTTTCTTTTCTGTTATAGTGAGATGTAGATAAAACTGTTTAGCCTTTGTCTAATTCTTTTGATGGCTGTTCTATAGTGTTGTAGTGCATTGTAAAGAGGTGTGTTTTCAGTTTTTTTCGGAATTCATTAATCTCTGTTAATATTCTTAGTTCAACAGGGAGGGAATTCCAGGCTGTTGGGGCTGCATGTGAGAACGCTCTGTTGTTTGTTGATTTATTTGTTTTTATGAAATCTATGGGGGTTTTAAGTTTGTTTAGTTGATTTTTTCTTTGAGTAGGTTTTGGATGTTCTTTGGTAATTAAGTTACTTAAAGTAGATGGTGTCAAATCAAATAGTGATTTAAATACTGTTATTAGTGTTTTATATGTTATTCGGTTTTGAATTGGAAGCCAGTGAAGGGATGCTAGAATTGGTGTTATATGTTGATGAGAGTGTGTTTTTGTTATTATCCTAGCTGCTGAGTTTTGTGCGAGTTGCAGTCTTTTGATGTTTTGTTTTGATGTACCTAATAATATAAGGTTCGCAAAATCAAAGTGGGGGGTTATAGTGGCTTGGATTATACTGATAAAATCATGTATGTAAACAAGAGGTCTAAGTTGTTTAAGTATTTTAAGTTTGTAGTAAATTTTCTTTGTGGTATTTCTGATATGGGTATCTAGAGTGAGATGTTTGTCTAAAATGACTCCTAAGTATCTCACTTCATTCTTTATTTTAATTTCTTGGTTTTGAAGTGTTATATGTGTTGGTGGGGTATAATCTTGGTTTTTGGTGACTATTAGCACTTCAGTTTTTGAATGGTTTATTAGGAGATTGTGGGCATTTAGCCATAATGTTATTTCATTAAAACAATCCGAAAGGAGTTGCAACGGTATGTTAGGGATAGTGAATGGGATGTACATCATAATATCATCTGCATATAGATGATAGAGTACACCATATTTCTTAAAGATATTGCAAACTGGTTTTATGTATATATTAAATAGTAGAGCTGAAAGCGCTGAGCCTTGTGGTAATCCTGTTTCAAATTTATATGATTCAGAAGTTTGATTGCTTATTCTAACATTTTGCGTTCTATTGCTCAGATAAGATGTGAACCATTTGTGAACTGTAGAGTATATTCCTATGTGTCTTAAGTAGTTAAGCATTATTGAATGGTTAACACTATCGAAAGCGGCTGATATGTCAATAAATAAGAGGATAAAAGCTTTTTTGTGGTTGTCTATTCCTCTTAGTAGTGTATCGGTAAAAACAGTCAGGAGTGTTTCAACTCCATGCTTGGGGCGAAATCCATATTGTTGGTCATCTAGCGGGTAGGATGAGTCAAGAAATTCTTGTGTTTGTATTTGTACAGTTTTTTCGATGACTTTTGCTAAGAATGGTATACTTGAGATAGGTCGGTAAGATTTTGGGGAGGTTTTGTCAAGTGTATTATTCTTCAGGATTGGTCTGATTTGTACTTGTTTAAGGGTGGGTGGGAGGTAACCTTGGAGTAGTGATAAATTGACCATAGGAAGTATGAATGAAAGAAGTGTTGGTAGTGTGTTTTTTTATCCAGGTTACTGGACAAGGGTCTAGATAGGATGTTGTGGTGTTAAGATTGATAATGATATTCTTTAATGATATTTTGGATAAAGGGTAAAATTCTGGCCATTCATTTAGCATATGGAGAGGTTTGTAGATAGGATCTAAGGTCATTGGTGAGTGTTTTGATTTGTTTTGATAATAATTGGCTAGAGTTTGTGCAGAGATGTCAGTGATTTCCTTGTTAGAATCTTGAGGGTTGGTTGTTAGGTTGGTAATTATGGAAAATAGTTCTCTTGGTCTGTTATATGATTTTGATAGGATTGTAGCATAGTAATTTTTCTTTGAGTTATCTATGGCATCTTTATAGTTTTTGAGGTGGTTGTAGTATATTTCTTTCTCAATAGTGGATTTGGTTTTGCGCCATTTATGTTCTAGTTTTCTTAGCTCTCTTTTCATTTGTTTTAAAGTGCTATTAAACCATGGGGTGCCGTTGGTTTTTGAGTGGATTGATTTTTTATTAGTTTGATGTATTTGGGCTGCATTGTTTATGGTAGTATGCCAGTTTTTGACTGCTTCATCCAGGGTTGTTGGAGAAGGATCAAGGAGAGGGATTGTGGCATCCAGAAATTCAGTTTCGTTAAATTTTTTAAATTTAATTGTATGGTCATTTCTTTTGTGTTTTATGGTGTCGATGGTATTGTAATTGAGATTTAGTTTGATAAGGTGATGATCAGACCACGGTATTTGAGAGCATTCTATAGAGTCTGGATTAAACAGTTTAAAGCATAAGTTAGGTAGTAGTACTAGATCAAGGGTACCACCCTTGGTGTGGGTAGGTATGTTTATTACTTGATGGTATTCGAGATCTTGAATTGTTTCAAGAAAGAGGTTAGAGACATTCGTTGGTAGTGAGGGAAGGTTGAAATCACCTAGGACAATTAGAGGACTCTGTTCTGAAGATAAGTTGAGGAGTTCAATTAATGATTGGAGGCTATCAGCATTTTGGTTGGGGGGTCTATAAATTAAACAGATTCTGAGGTGATCTATTTTTATTATGAGCGTGTCCATGTTGTTGTTTGAATTAGCTAGTATTTTTTTGGCTTTTAGGTTTTTATTTGTCATAATCAATACACCACCTCCTTTTTTGTTGGTTCTATGTGAGTAGGAGATATCATAGTTTGAGTTGTGCAGTTGATTTAGGAGAACTGTATCTGTATCTGTGAGCCAAGTCTCTGTTATGCATAGAATATCTGGTTTTGAGTCAGCGAGTAGATCATTAATTATAGGGATTTTATTTTTCAATGATCGGGCATTTATAAGGGTGCATGATAAAGATGTAGACTTGTGATGGTGGTTAAGCTGTGTGGTATGTTGTAGATTAATTTGTTTTATTTGGATGAGTCTGTGGTAGTTTATTTTAGTCTGATTGTGTGGGGAATAATGACCAATATGGAAGTTGTTCCGATTTGGTGTATGTATGATTGGAATTGTCTGGTAGTTTTTAATGTTAAGACTTAGTGTTAAGTTAATTATGATTGTTAGGAGGATGCAGATATAAGCCACTTTTAGAAGCATTTTTGTTGTATGTGTCAGTTTAGATCTGGTACTGGTACAGTGTTACAAAACTAAACAGTATCAAGTGAATAGGTAACAATAGTAAGTAAGTAGCTAAACAGTAACAAGTAGGAAGAGGCCTGTTTGATACTTTTGTTAGCATTGGATATAGTAGTGTGGCTGGTTACCGTGAGGTATTTCTTAGTATATAATACTGGCAACAGTAACAATAGAGTATAGGTAACAGTACAATGGTCCCTGGTTAACAGCAATCTAAATGTAGACTACTGGGGATAGTATATCGTTTAAGGTGCAGTGAGCTATTTGCTGGCCTTGTTTCTTATCCTGATGCAATGGATTTAAAACTATTTAGTTACAAAGTTCAGTTTTTGTTTTTAGTGTGGAGAGGCTGTTTAGATGGTTGTAGGAGGTATACTTGCGGTTGAGGAGATGTAAATGAGGCTACTAACAATGCTATATAGGTTAGTGACAACAATATATGAGTCTTCTAGTAGTAGTATTACACTAAGCTACTGGCAACAGTATATGAGGCGACTAATAGAGTTAGTAGTTTACTGACAACAGTAAATGTGTTACTAACAGTGTGATATGATCTTCTGACAGTGTTATATAATTGCTGACAGTAGTAAAACAGTATATGAGGCTACTGACTATGTTCTTTGGGTTACTGATATCAAGAGTTATTGACAACAGTATATGAGATTAAAGGTAATATTACGTGGGTTACTGACAACAGTAAATGTGGCTGTAAATAGTACTGTAAGGTCTACTGACAACAGTGAGGTCTATCAATAACAGTAAAGGTGTACTGACAACAGTATATCTTTATAGTTTGGTATGTTGGAAGTCTCTGTTATATCTAGATCATTAGGGAGAGTTATACTTGCTGAGATCGATGGATGGTCTGTTTCCTTTGTGAAGGGATGTAGTTCTACTTCAAGGGAGCTCCAGCTGGTTGACTGTATGTTGGTATCACAGGTCTGTTGGTGTAGGATGGTGGTCGGTGAGGGTATTTCTTCTGTCTGCGTGTTGAACCCTAGTTGCTGCTGGTGTCTTGCGTTTTAAATCTTGCGTATTATCTTTGTGAAGCTCACCTACTTCCTGACTGGCTTCAGGGTCATTATTATTTACAGGCCTCTCCTTCCAAGACTTAAGTACATTAATATGGTAGGTCTGTCTATGCCCTCTTGCATTTTCTACCATATAAGATACTGGGCTCACTTGTCTAACAACCTTCCATGGCCCTTTCCATTGTACTTCAAATTTTGGGGCTGTACCTGCTACTTGAACCAAAACCTTTTCACCAATGCTTAATTGGCGGCTTTTGGCCTTCCTATCATACCACCCTTTCTGGCGCACTTGGCTGTCCTGCAGGTTCCTCTCAGCAACCTGCGAGGTCCTTTTCAAACGTGCTCTCAAGTCACGTAGAAACCGTGGCACCTCCTGACTTCCTGGTTCAGGATAAATCCATTGTTCCCTCAAAATATCTAACAAACCCCGTGGAACCCTACCATACATCAATTCATATGGAGTTACACCTAGGGACACCTGAATTCTTTCCCTGCAGGCATATAAGGCAAAGGGCAATAACATATCCCATTCTTTTACCTCTCCTGCTAACCCCCTTCTCAACATTTGTTTGAGAGTTTGGTTGAATCTCTCCACCAAACCGATTGATTGTGGATGGTAGGCTGAGGTTTTCACGTGATGAATGCCAAAGGCATCCCAGACCTGGGCCAAATATTTGGATACAAAATTGGACCCTCGGTCAGTCAACACCTCTCTTGGGAATCCCACTTCGCAAAACAATTTTACTAGCTCTAAAGCTATTGTTTTTGCAGAAACATTCCTCAATGGTATGGCCCAGGGAAACCTTGTTGCCTGATCTACCATAACTAGAATGTATTGGAAACCTCGGGGCGTTTTGACTAATGAGCCTATAATATCCACAGCAATGCGACCAATTGGGTCTGTGATAATTGGCATGGGAATCAAAGGCACCACCGGTGGGTGAGCCGCTGTAACTCGCTGACACGCTGGACATGCAGCACAAAACTGGGCAGTTTCTTTGAAAATACCTGGCCAGTAAAAACGCATAAGTATTTGATCCAGCGTTCCTTGCATCCCTTTATGACCTCCAACTGGATGATCATGTGCTAATCTAAGTACTAGTCCTTTGAAAGTTGTGGGTACCACCAATTGTTTACATATGGTCCCATTTCTGGGGTCCTGACTCTCTCTATATAATATCTCATTATCTAGTCTGAATCTGGGCAACTCCTCCCTGACCTCCTGAGCATACTTAAAAGCTCGGGTGAGAGCTTGATCAACTCGCTGTTCTTGTGGAAAGTTAGGAAACTTTGCCACTAACTCAGCTGGCACCCAGGGTAAACTTTGACCAGTCAACATGTCAGCCCTACCCTGTGCTCTGCAAAGTCTCTCACGCCGCTTTTGTGCTTTCAACTTTCTTACTTTCCCAGACGGTGGAGTTATTAAATCTTCATGAGAGGGTAAGTCTCCTAATAACTCTGCCTGCTCCCCCTCCTCCTTTTGGCTCTCTACCTTAGCCTGCGAGCGGGTGGATACAAGGCCCCTCCTATTACCTATAGTTTGGCCTTCTGGAAGCTTAACCATCTTTTTAGCTAGGGACTGAGGACTTCCAAACAAAGGCCCGGGAGCTATTTCCATCATTCCTTCTCCCTCCTTCTTTCCTAGCCCTTTCACTAGTCCCTGCTTAAATCTTGGCCAGTCTTTTCCTAGAACCAAATCAAATGGTAGCCTAGGCACCACTGCTAACAGAACTTCCTCTTGTTTCCCTAGGCACTTAACCATTAGCCTATAGGTGGGATATGATGTTGCAGCACCATGAATGCATCTGATGTGAACTTGGCTTTCAGGGGTTTTAGGCACAAATCCTTCTTGGGCCTCTATCCTCTTCCAAAGCCTCTTTGACAGCATACTCTGGTCTGCCCCAGAGTCTAACAGAGCATTTGTGGTAATTCCCTGCACATCAACCATCAAAAGAAATCCTTCTTTGGGCTGTTTGAAATCAACACCCATTAAGCTAGTGTGTGTCTGGCATCCCCTTTCTAAATGTCCCCATTTTCCACATTTGAAACATTTCTTTTTACTCCACTGTGTCATCTGGTTTGGCACAGTACATTTATTTTCAGAAAGATTTTTAACCATTTTCTTTTCTGATACAGCACAGCTTGCCTCAGCACCAATCTTCAGAGGGCCACCCATTCTATGGCAAGCCTGCGTGGCTTCCAAGAATCTCTCTGCTAGCATGGCTGCCTCTCCAAGATTTTGGCAATTTTGCTGTATAAGGAAAGTGTGCAAATCTTTAGGCACAGCAGACATAAATTGTTCAAGCATAATAATGTCTAATTGTGGTAGGCGAAGGCCTATGATCCATGCTGCTTGAACTAAACAGACAGGCCTAAGCAGCTTGACCTGTAAATGAAGCTTGTGGTTAGGCCAGAGGAGTGAACCCCCCCCCCCCCCAATACTGCTTCCATAGAATTGAAACTTAACTCAGCTTAACTGAACATAGCTAAGCAGAAACGAAACTTAGAAAAGACAGAAAACAGCTCTAATTGGTATCAACCTTATAGCCCCACCTGAAGTATGGGCAGAAGATAACCCACCTGGCCTAGCGAAGAACATAGCCCCTGTCATCGTCACCCTCAAGCCAGAAGCGGAACTAGTGCATGTGAAGCAGTATCCTCTTCCCTGACCAGCCATTGCAGGAATCCACTGCCATTTAATGAAACTATTGAAGTATGGACTTTTCAAAGGAGTGACAGTCACCTTGGAACACCCCCCCTTCTTCCTGTTAAGAAGCCTGGGATAGGTGATTACCGCCCAGTGCAGGATCTAAGAAGAATGAATGATGCAGCTGAAACTATACACCCAGTGGTACCAAAATCCTTATATTCTCTTGGGACTGATCTCTGCTGAAGCTACACACATTTCACCATTCTGGATTTAAAAGATGTTTTTCTGCATACGCTTAGCCCAAGACCCCACTACAGGAAGGCGGGGCCAACTCACCTGGATAAGATTATCTCAAGGATTCAAGAACTCGCCTCACTCAGCAAAAGATTTGACAAGTTATCTAGTAATTCCAGGAGAAAGAATTCTACTTCAATATGTGGACAACTTGCTCATAACCACCAACTCAGAAAGTGAATGTCTACAGGCCACCAGTGAACTCTTGCACCTTTTTAATGAGGCTGGATACAAAGTCTCAAGAGCTAAGGTGCAATTATGTCAAACAAGTTAAATACCTAGGATTCCAGTTGTCCAGCGGAATTCGACGCCTGGGACCAGAATGCAAAGAAGCTGTATGCAGTATTCCTACTCCAACTACCAGGAGGCAAGTGAGAGCCTTCTTGGGTGCCACAGAGTATGTTGTATATGGATCCCCAATTTTGCGCTGCTAGCAAAACCATTGTATCAAGCTACCAAAGGAATGGAAAAGTCTCCATTGGAATGGGGACTTGAACAGGATGCAGCCTTTTGATCTTTGAAAACCACTCTGATGTTATCGCCAACTCTGGGCCTACCAGATGTCCAGAAAACCTTTCAGTCTCTATGTTCATGAGTCACAAGGAAATGTTCTAGGAGTGTTGACTCAATCTCTTGGACCTTATTTGAGAAGCTGTTACAGCTACAGCCTTCCTAGTGAGCAAAACTAACAAGATCACTTTGAGACAGAATCTTCCAGTTACTGTACCACACTCTGTTCTAACCAATATGAAACACAAAGGAAACTACTAGCTAACAAATCTACGAATGTTGAAGTATCAGAGTATGTTGCGTGAAAACCCCCAGATACAACTGAAGGTCAGTCAAGCTTTGAATCCTGCTATGTTGTTACCAGTTGGTCTTGATCCCCTGATCATGACTGTTTAGAAATTATGGACACTGTATTCTCAAGCCGCCTGGATTTGACTGATGTCCCTCTGGAGAACCCTGAACAGACTTTCTTTGTGGCTGAAGGCAGTTTCATCATCAATGGACATTGTTGTGCTAGATATGTAGTGGTGACCCCTGACTTGGTAGTTGAGTCCTCAGCCCTGGCCCCAGAAACTTGAACACAGAAAGCTGAACTGATAGCCCTCACTAGAGCACTAACAATAGGAAAAGGGCTCTGTCTAAATGTGTACCCAGATTCCAAGTATGCCCTTACAACCTTGCATGCACATGGGACCCCGTACAAATAATGAGGGTGGATAACCTTAGGAAGCAAGTCCATTAAGTATGGCCCCAAGATATTGACATTATCAGGTGCATACTACCTACAGCTTTCAAAACTTTAGGAAAAGTAGAATGTATGAATAGAACCTTGAAATCTCAGTTGTCCAAACTTTGCCAAAAGGTTTACCTGAAGTGGCCCCAGGTTCTTCCTATAGCCCTTCTTAGGATATACTTAGCCCCTGCTAAGTCTTTAGGAGTTCCCCTTTTTGAGATTCTGAGAATCTGTAGCCTATTTATAGGGAATAAAAGGAGATGTGAGACAGATAGGATCTGAAATTATTAGATATGAACTATTGGTTTTAAGTTCTGTTTTGCAGAGTCTTCATACCTGGGTACAAAATCGATCACCCATCAATTTGCCTGAACCCCTGCATCCTTTCAAGCCTGGAGTCTCGGTGTGGATCAAAGAGTGGAGAAGGATACCGTTAGCCCTGCATTGGAAGGGACCCTATGTTGTCATCCTGTCATCTCCAACTGCAGTAAAAGTCACAGAATTCGAACTTTGGATCCATCATAGTCGAGTAAAGCCAGCAACTGTTTCTGAACCTGATCACTGGACTACTGTACAGCATCCTGAGACTCCATTGCGCCTCACCCTACGACAACAGCCACGGACCTAAGACTTATTGATCCCTCGGAAACTGCACTATTTCAAGACTGTCCGTTTATCTGAAGGTAAGCCTCGCATCTGGAGAAAGCTGCAATCATCAGAAATAGACTGTGTTGTGTTAAGAAATTGAGTCTTCTAAGAGACTGTGTTCAAATGCTCTGAGAACAAAACTGTTTTGATCTCCTAAAAAGTGAACTGCTCTAAGGAGGCCATAAAAGCCTGAGAGACTGTACTATGATATTTTAAGAACCTGAGACATCCCAGAGGACAGTGATACTTTGGAATCTACAGCCCTACTCCTGCCACAAAGCTGGTAGGTCTACGTACGGCAGAAGCTTGAGGATCTACAATCAACTCTACATTTGTTGCTGACCGTTCCACCAACTTTCCAGAGACTATGCCCATTATGAATTCTTATTATTGCTTTATTCTGGCAGCAGCCTTGGGGTGCTTTGAAATGACTTTTGCTTTACCACCCTGTGCAGCCTGTATAAGTACCACGCGAACTGGGCTGAAGGTTCCTCATGCCTCCCAGAACTTGTTTCTTGAACTTGCCGAAGCAGTAGCATCTAGTCTCCACATTTATGACTGTTTCTCTTTGTGGAGGAACCAAGATGGGAGATCAGTGGCCTTGGGAGGCTCAAGAACTGAATTATTCCATCCCCTACAATCAGACTGATTTACATAATACTACTAGTGAGTGGGTATTGGCCCACCCCATTGTTGACAGTTTGTGTTTTGTTCGCACCGGACCACAATTTGCTATGAAGATTGGACAGCTGGACTGTCTAAATCAGAAGTTTTACAACAGCACAACAAAGAAGACATCTTGGTGGTCCGGCATAAATGCTCCTGAACCTTCTACTCCTTTAGTTCTTTTTCCCACTCTTGCCAAACTATGGACTTTGACTATCTGCTTGTTGCTCCCTTGTTTCTTGCCACTTTGCTTGTGAATGATAACTTCAGTTATTAATAACACTGTAGAGCGTAAGGCAGCTACAAAGATACTAGCTATGTGAAACTACTACCCTATCCCACAGAGTGATACCTTTACCTAGTATTATGTGATTTGATTCTCACCCTTTCTCACTTGCGGGTGAGAATAATCAAAGGGGGGAATGTGGTAGGCGAAGGCCTATGATCCATGCTGCTTGAACTAAACAGACAGGCCTAAGCAGCTTGACCTGTAAATGAAGCTTGTGGTTAGGCCAGAGGAGTGAACCCCCCCCCCCCCATACTGCTTCCATAGAATTGAAACTTAACTCAGCTTAAATGAACATAGCTAAGCAGAAACGAAACTTAGAAAAGACAGAAAACAGCTCTAATTGGTATTGACAAAGATGTGAGAAGCTTCTATGGAATTAATTAACTTGCTGTAAGAAAGGTTACAGTGCCCTGCTTTCCCACATATTCCAGCTAGCTAGTGACCTTGGAGAAGAGATGTATCAAGAGTCTAAGAACTGTCCATTGTAATGGGGACTGTAAGGGGGGCAACCAGGTGCTGAGCCCAGACCAAGGTCCCAATTGGATAGCTACGTAATGGTACCGGGACCAATAGATGGGATAGAAAGGGTTACTGGGACCAATGAGAAGTTTGCCTATGTCCAGAATGGAGAAGAAGGCTATAAAAGTTGTTGTTTTGCTAGAAACCATTGCTCAGCCATTTTGAATTTGATTCTGCTTGAGTCTTGTGCACAAATAAATGATTTGGACCTTCTGAACAGACTCCTGGTATCATTGGTTTGTCTGCGCTCTGCTGCTACATAATAACATTTTTACAGTTTTTCCCTCAAGCTCCAACCATTTTACAGCTAATCCTCTGATTCTCTGACTCAGAGCCCTGGGTGTTTCACCCACTCTTAATGTAGTAGCTCTAAACATTCGCCTATACTCTGAAATAGACAACCCTAGGCGATCTCTAATAGCAGCCTATACATCCTTATAATTCAAAGCCTGGGCTGCTGGCATTGCTCTATAAGCTGCAAGTGCCTCTCCAGTTAATGAGGCTGCCAGCCTTACTGCCCACTGGGTCTCTGGCCATGCTAATGCTTGTGCCACTCTCTCAAAAGACTCTAGAAAATCATCAACATTATCATCTGGAGTTAGCTTCCCAAAACTAAATGCCCCAATTCCTTGATTGAGTCCCACATTGTCCACATGTGGTATACCAGTATTTACTGCTGGTCTTGCATCCGGTCCACTTTGGTTCTGCAGATTAACTAAGGCTTTCATCAGATCAAGCACTGGCTTTTGCTGGTCCATTAAGGCTTTCATAGCAGTGTCCTGTTGCCTGCTAAACTGGGCTGCCATCCAGCAAGCCATCTCCCTCGGATCCATCTTGATCCCTGCAAGAAAACAAAGAAAAAAAAAACACAGTGCACCACCTTCCAAACAGGTGTTTTCTCCTAATTTTTTTTTCAATTACCCCTGTGCCTTACTCCCATCCACCACTAGACATGCCCAGGTACTTATTACCTTATGCCAGTGATGAATCCAGCTCTACACAGGGTCTTTTCCTCCTGGAACAGCTACCTGGATCAGCCACCTGTTCCTCCAAAGTGTAGTTAAGGGAAATCTTTTTTTCCAGCTTTTAAACTTGAACTTTCTTTTTTTCTTCAGACTTTAGTTGTAATCCTTAGCATGTAAATCCTTTGCGCAAAAGCAATCCGAAAAACTACGCCATCTGTAAACGGGGGCGCTGGGTGAGAATGTCCACAGTCTTGGCAAAGGCAAATATTAATATGACTTGCAAAGGATTGTGGGAAATGTAGTCCATTCATACCAGACTCAGCCGTTCACAATAAATTAGTTGTGCTTGCTCGAATGTAAAGCAAAGAAGATATTTTATTTATGGGGTTATTTCTCCCAACACAGATATACTTGGTAGCACATAAAAAGGAATACTTGCTTTCAGTATTATATTTAGAAAAACAAATAAGGAAAAACAACAGCTGAACTTGTTAAGCAATCAAATCAAAGCATAAAGATCTTGATGGGAACAGAAAGGTCTTTTCTGTAGGCTCCTGCTAATCTCTCCTTAGCAGTGCTTCAAAGAACAAACAAAAACCCACAAAGTAGGAAAAAAAAACTGTTCTTTTCCAGGGATAACTTCTTGTATCTGCACACACACTCAGAAGTGTCCCTCCAGAGCTCACAGGCAATTAGGCAAGGCTCAATTGCTAACCATTACCAGCTGAAACCCTCTTGGCTGGTTTACTTTCTACTACGTGGCTCAAATCCTACTCAGAAGCTTTTCTGAGTAGATTAAAGAACAAGTTTATATTTCTTTGTGATGGTTGTTGTATTTTGTGACAGCATATTACCACAGAGGTTTAGACAGAGAGCAATCCATGTATTCAAAGTCCCCATTTACCACATCTTCCCCTTCTTCAATTATCATAGGTTCACTATCATGGATTGGCACAGAGGAATTTCTCAATGGAACACTCTCAGGACAATACTTGTTTCCCTGCTGTCTTCCCAGTGAAGAGCTAGGGCATAGATCAGTGTTCATACCTGAGCTTCCATTGCTGTTAGAGTTCCTCTCTAAATATCCTGGCCAGTATGTAGTCCAGTTCTTATGTCCAGCCTTCCAATCAAGATCCCTGGACACTGGATCTCTCTTCACATACCTTCTTGCACTGGTCTTAGGGTCCCTTCCAAGTGCAGCCGTCTCCCTCACAGGTGCCGTCCGGGGATTCCTGGCTCTACAACCCCACTCCTCTGGCTTTCCCCAGTCCAATGATGTATGCTTGCCTCTGGAATGCCTCCCAGTATACGTACTGCTATGGACTCCTTTAGACCTCCCAAATGCTTTTCTCTTCTTTCTTCCAAAGTGTTTCTTTCTCTCTCTGTCCGTCAGTTCTGGCTTCTGCTGCTGATGATGGTCAAGATGATCAAGGTGCTTCTGATCAAGATGATGATCAAGCTTCTGATGATTCTCTGTAGAATAAGCTTTTCTTTTATCCTGCTTAGATGAATGCTCCACCCTAGCACAGCGCAGCGGTGCTGAATCAAGCCCTGCCCTTGGAGATGAGTGCTTGGGGATTACCTCATAGCCCTCCTGATTGAACACACGTTTCCCCACTTCAGTTCTTCTAATGGCTGTTGGAAACCTGGTGCATTCTGGGACTGGTAGTCTTTTATGGAAACATTCTGTTTTATTATTGCTACCAGAACATACAGGTTGCTTGTTCAGAGTCACTTCACCTCTATTATAGCTCCTTCCTGAACTATGATAAGCTTCCTTATCACAGGTCACAAAGATAGCTACTGGGAATTAAACCCTGGTCCTATGATTCTCAAGCCTGTGCTCTAACCATTAGGCTATGGCCACCACAAGATTGTGATGTTCAAGTCCAGCCTAAAAATCTCACTTTAGAAGGTTAGCGTGCAAATGGGCAGAAACAGGATGGGATGGGGATGGAATGCTGATGTTGACGGCACATTATGGTTAGCACGGGTGTGATGGCTGCATGCTTACCATGATTTTTGCCCTGTACTTAACATCATCTCAATGGGTGGTGTTAGGTGCACCCATGTGCCAGATTCCTTGGTGCTGCACATTAACAATATGCCAACAGCAGAGGTACTTCTTGTGATACTGGGCAAGTCATGTAACCCTCCATTACCTCAAGTACAAACTTAGCTGCTAAGCCCTCCAAGAGATAAGAAAATACTTACTGTACTTGAATTTAGTAACTTGTCTCAATCTACTTCTCAAAAAGGCATGACCAGAATTCATTCCCTATGCAAGACCTTTTTTTACAACTACAGTTTGCAAGGATTTTGAGAAAGCTACAGCATGGGATCTAAAAGATTTGGGACATGCTTATAGTGCATGAGCATGAAACATTTCTGGCATGTGGAAGTAAAGTTGAAGTTCACAGTACAAGAGGGAGAAAAGGGAGAGATATTTTCTAAACTTGCTAAAAGTATGCTTACGTTATGTCACAAAGTCACAAATAATAATTTTACAGTTTCAATTACTGGGAGAAAAAAAGAGGACACGAGAAAGGCAATGTGGGCGCACTTAGCGGTAGCCTTGAAGAGGATGGACAACCGAAGAATGATGCTGAGTTAACTAGTATCAGTTTTCTTGAAAGAAATGACTATTACAGTGGGACCTGAGACAGATGTTTGGTCAGTTGCCAACTCTCAAAAAAATCACTTCAGCTTTCACTTCCTTTTATCCAGCCCTTCTCCCAGAGGCATAAAGAAAATGACAGCTGATAACAACCACAGGATCATCTGATCTATCTTTTCTGATGCTATTTCATAAAACCTATCCTATCTGAGGCGCCTCTGGGCTTATCACAGACTTTCTTACTATTTTAGCCTTCACCATCTCCTCAGGGAAGCCATTCCATGCATCCATCTCCATTTCCTATGAAGAGACATTTCCTTACATTATGTGTGAGTCTACCTATTTGAGATACACATCATAATAAAATATTAGAAGAAAGAGATGAACAAGAAGCAGCTTTGGATTTAGGTGTGGGCAACATAGGACACCAATATTTGAAGGCCCCAAATACCAAAAGTCAAAGAGGAGCCTGTCCCTGCTTATATGCATGTGCTACGTTAGAGGGGTATCACTGTGGCATTATAGTCTTATTCTGTTCCTCTTCTTGTTCTCCAAACTTTGGGATCCCTGACACTCCTCTCCCCTGCCCCCAATTCCCCCCCTCTCTGTGTGCCAAAACGTTATATTCGGCCCTGGCAAGGAAAAGAGAAAACCAAGAACGATAACAGGAAAACGAAGAGCTCGCCCATACTTTATAAAACGGTTCCAGAACAAAAGTGCTGCGGGCTCTTTACTGCCGTTGATGGTGCATTCTGACATGGCTTTATCCAATATGACTTAAGACGAGGCCACTGTTTCAGACAATTCCTACATTTTCATTGAAGAGAACAAAAACTAATGCGAGGTCTATGCTACTTTAGCCTCCTCACTACAAATCCAGGGCATGTGCTGTCTTTACAGGACAGTGTACAATCAGCACTGACTAAACAAAAAACTGAAATACAGAAGGCGGCATCTGGCACTGATTCTCTGTCCACAAAAAGAATAATAAATTCGCTTGTGCTCCATTTCTGCTGAACATAAAGATCTTCTTGCAGTAATCAGTGATATTGAAGTGTATTAATTGGCAGCAGGCCATGCGCCATTCATTGAAATATGTATTGTAGAATGATCCAGAAAATGCAATCATTTAGAATGTTCTGCGTTTTTCTTTTCATGATGAGCATATTGAAAAGCATGTTAATGAATTACAGTACAATTAATATTATGGCAGCTGTTAATGTTAAGCTTTGGATAGTTTTCCTTTATTTCTTTTAAGGATCTTGATGGTAGAATGCTGTTTAATTTTAGAGGCAGAAAGTGCTGCACAATCATTTTCTCATTCAAGGATACAAAAGAGATATTTGGTGACATACAGTATTACCTTGTACCCACATGAGTAAGATGAATGAGTTACATGTCTAATGAAGAAGTAAACCAGTTTTCATACCTTGGCCCAATGGTATTCACTTCCAGGGTACCCCTAATAATTTTGCATGAAATAGATTTGTATGTAATGGAGGTGGTATGCAGGCATCATGAAAGTCCAACCTGTTTAGAAAACATGACGGCAAAAAAAGACCATATGGTCTATCTAGTCTGCCCAACTACAGTCCCTTTTTTTCCTTTAGAGATCTTCTGTGTTTGTCCCATGCTTTCTTGAATTCAAATACCATCCTCGTCTCTACTATCTCCACTGAGAGACAATTCCACATAACTACCACTCTTTCCGTAAAGAAATATTTCCGCATATTACTCCAATGCATGCATAATTGCATGCACTGCCCCATTGTATTCAAATATATCTCAAGCATATTCATTAGGGACATTCTGAAAACCTGACTAGTTTGCGGCCCTCCAGGACCGGAATTGGAGACCCCTGCTCTAAAGTATACATATTGAGATCTTTAAATCTGTCCTCATATGGTTTATAACGAAGGCCACTAACCATTTTAGTAGCCACCCTCTGCACCGACTCCATTCTGTTCATATCCTTCTGAAGATGCGGTCTCCATAATTACACAAAATACTCCAAGTGAGGTCTCACCAAAAACTTATATAGAGGCACTATAACCTCCTTTTTACTACTGGCCATTCCTCTCTCTATGCACCCAAGCATCCTTCTGGCTCTCGTCGTCGCCTTTTCTACCTGATTAGCCACTTTAAGATCACCAGAAGCAATCACACCCAGGTCCCGCTCTTCTTTTGTAGACAGAAGTACTTCATCCCTTTTACTGTACCACTCCTTGACCCTGCATGTTTTACCATTAAGTCTCAGCTACCACATTCCCAACCATTCTTCAAGATTAGTTAGGTCTCTCCTCATGTTATATACTCCTTCCTGGGTGTCTACTCTATTGCAGATTTTGGTATCATATGCAAAGTGGCAAACCTTACACAATAGCCCTTCTGCAATATCGGTAACAAAAATGTTAAAAACAATCGGACCAAGAAGAGATCTCTGCAGCACACCACTGGTAACATCCTTCTCCTCAGAATGAGTTCTTTTTACCTGTACTCTTTGTCGCCTCCAACTCAATCAATTTCTAATGCAGTCAGTCACTTTTGGGTCCATCCCAGGGAGCTCAATTTATTTATAAGTCAACAGTGCAGAATGGTGTCAAAGGTTTTACTGAAATATAAGTACATCATTTCTATGGCTCTCCCTCGGTCCAACTCTCTAGTCAGCTAGTCAAAGAAATCAATCAGATTTGTCTGACAAGTCCTGCCTCTAGTAAACCCATGCTTCCTCAGATCTTGAAGTCCATTGGACTCCATAAACCTCACTATCCTCTGTTTTAGGAGTGTTTCCATTAATTTACTCACCACAGAGGTCATACTAACCAGACTACAGTTCTCAGCCTTATCCTTACTTCCGCTTTTGTGTAAAGGGACTGCATGCGCCCTTCTCCAGTCTTCTGGAACCACTCCTAATTCTAAAGAAGAACTGAAAAAGTCAGACAGTGGAGCCAGTAAAACTTCACGAAGTTCCTTCAACACATTCGGATGTATCTCATCTGGCCCTATCACTTTGTCTACTTTTACTTTAGTTAGTTCCCCATGAACAGAGTCTTCTAAAAATTGTTCAAGATCCCCTTCACTTCTGTTTCTATTTGTGGGTGTTTTCTAAGGTCCTGCTCCTGGCACCTCATCTGTGAACACAGAACAAAAATATTTGTTAAGCAATTCCGCTTTAGCATCATCAGCTTCTACACATTCCTCCCCTTTAACCTTGAGTCTGACAATACCACTTTTACACTTCCTCCTCTCGCTAACATATCTGAAAAATGCCCCCTCACTCATTTTATTGCATTGGCTATTTCTTCTTCTTTTTGTCTTTACTTTCCTGACTACTTTCCTAGCTTCTCTAAGTTTTTCCAAATATAGATGCTTGTCTTCCTCTCTCTCTGTGATCTCTTGCATTTTATGAAGGCCATCCTCTTTTTCTTCACATTTTCAGCTACTTCTTTTGAGAATCATAGTGGCCTCCTTATCCTTTTACATTTATTTACCTTTCAAACCAAAAAATGTGTTGTCCTTAAAATATCCTCTTTCAATTTTGCCCATTGCTTTTCTACATCCCCCGCTCCCATCCTGACATATTGTTCCATCTTGGCCAAGTTAGTTTTCCTAAAGTCCAAGACCCTCATTTTTTGAATGTACTTTATCAGCCCTATTTATTTATTTATTTAACAGTTTTTATATACCGCACTATTCATCATCAGTGCAGTTCACATTAAACAAGATATTACCTAGACAGGAGAAAACTGACATAGGTTTACAGATAACAGGGAATATAAACTGGGTATGAACCGGGGAAAACTATATACATTTAAACAGGTAACATAGTGGCCTGATATTAACAGAGAAGCAGCACTTTACGCAGTTCAATTACATCTGTTCTGGGTTATAGCTATGTGAGAGGCAAATAATGTGGTCAGGCGGAATGCAATGTTAAGGTAGGTAAGGTAGGTTGAAGTGCATAGTGAATAGATAGTGCTTAATCGCTTTTCTAAATTGTATGATGTCCTTGATGGATCTGATGCTGGGGGGGAGTTTGTTCCAGCATTTGGGAGCAAAAGACACAAAAGTGTCTTTCCCTAGTCCTAATACTGAACCACATCATCTGGTGATCACTGGATGTGTGATGGTTTCCCGCTATAATATCAGAAACACTTTCCCCATTAGTAAGCATCAGGTCCAGTATGGCCCCTTCACATGTGGTTTCTGCTACCAGTTGCCGTAATAGCTCTCCCTGTAGAGAATCCAGGATCTCCTTACTTCTAAATGACACCGCAGCAGGGATCAACAGCCAGCATATTGAAATCACCTATCAGTAGCACTTCTCCTTTCATGGCAATACTGCGTATGCTTTCTATTAAATCTCTGTCCACTTCTTCTCCCTGTGAAAGACATCTGCATATCACACCAATGAATATGGATTTCCCATTCCCTTTGTCTAGTTTAATCCACAGTGGCTCCTCGTTACTACTACTACTACTACTGAGCATTTGTATAGCGCTACAAGATGTACGCAGCACTGCACAGACATGCAAGTGACAGTCCCTGCTCATCAGAGCTTACAATCTAGTCAAGACAAGGGAAACACAAGGAGATCAGGAGAGTCAAGATCCGAAAGTGGCAGCAAAGAGGTGAGTTTTCAGCCTGGATTTGAAGAGGGTCAGAGAAGGCGCCTGACGTACAGACTCTAGTAGTTTGTTCCAGGCATAATGTACGGCAAGGTGAAAGGAGCGAAGTCTGGAGTTAGCAATAGAAGAGAAGGGCACAGATACAAGCAATCTGCCAGAAGAGTGGAGTTTCCGAGAGGGGGGTGTAGGGAGAGATAAGAGAGGAAAGATAGTGAGGAGCTGCAAAGTGAATGCACTTATAGGTCAGCAGGAGAAATTTAAACTGGATGCAGAAACAGATAGGGAGCCAATAAAGTGACTTGAGAAGAGGGGTAATATGAGCATGACGAGGCTGGTGGAAGATTATTTGCATAGCAGAGTGCTGAACAGATTGAAGGGGAGAGAGATGATTCAAAGGGAGACTAGCAAGGAGTAGGTTATAATAGTCAAGATGGGAGGTGATTAAGGAATGGATGAGTATCTTAGTAGTGTGTTTAGAAAGGAATGGGCAGTTTTTGTTGATATTATAGAGAAAGAAATGGCAGGAGGAGGTTTTAGGGGGAAAAATAAGAAGATCCGTTTTGGCCATGTTCAATTTCAAGCGGCAATGAGACATCCAAGCAGCAATGTCAGAAAGGCAGCCAGAGATCCGGGTCAGGATTCCTGGAGAGATTTCAAGTGTAGAGAGGTAGATCTGGGAGTCATCAGCATAAAGATGGTATTGACAGCCATGGGAAGAGATGAGTGCACCAAGGGACTGGGTATAGAGAGAGAAAAGGAGTGGACCCAACACAGATCGTTGAAGTACACCAATTGAGAGCGGGATAGCAGCAGAGGAGGATGCAGCAGAACAAACAATGAAAGAGTGATTGGAGAGATAAGAGGAGAACCAGGATAGCACAGAGACCTTAAAACCAAGCGATGACAGGGTATCAAGGATAAGGTTGTGGTCAGCAGTGTCAAAAGCCCTGTAATTCTATGACTTTAATATTACTTTTTACATATAGTGCCACTCCTCCTCCCTTTTTTTACTATACTGTCCTTCTTGAATAAAGTATAGTCTGGTATAATTACATCTCACTCATGGTTGTCTGTGAACCATGTCTCCGTAACCACCACTAAATCCAAGTCAGTTTCTTCCATTAAAATCTCAACATCTGGGATCTTAGTTCCCATACTATGGTAATTTAAGCACACCACTTTCCAGATGTTGCCCCTTTACCCATTTCTACAAAAGTAGTTAATCTCTTACTTACCTGAAGGTTTTTACTTACCTGGGGGCTTTCCTCACCTATCCCCAAATAATCTAATTTAAAGCCCTCTTCATTAGATTAGCCAGTCTGCTGCGGAAGATACTTTGACCCTTCTTAGATAGGTGGATGCCATCTCTACTCTGCAACCCTTGGAAAATCATGTCATGGCCCTGGAAACCAAAACATTCTCGATGACACCATCCAGGCAGTCAAGCAGTCATCTCCAAGATGCGAGCTTCTCTGCCTTGGCCATTACCCTCAATAGGGAGGACCGAAGAGAATACCACCTGCGCACCTATCTGCTTCACCCACATAAGCCCTTCTTCAGGAGAGGTTCCATAGGACTAGAAAAGGGCTGATGTGGTACCTCTTCACAAAAGTGACAGTAAGGAAGACGTGACAAACTTGTCCAGTAAGCCTTATATCAGTGGCGGGAAAAGTAATGGAGGCGCTCCTGAAAGAGCAAATAGTGGAATTCCTTGAAACCAACAGATTGCATGATCCGAGACAACATTGTTTTGCCAAAGGAAGATCTTGCCAAACAAATCTGATTGAGTTCTTTGATTGGGTGACCAGAGAACTAGATCAAGGGCATGCAATGGATGTGATCTACCTAGATTTCAGCAAAGCCTTTGATACTGTTCCTCATAGGAGGCTTATCAATAAACTCAACAGCTTGGGGATGGGTCCCAAGGTGGTGAACCGCATGAGTAATTGGTTGAATGACAGATGACAGATGGTGACAGTAAATGGAACTCACTCTAATGAAAGTAAGGTGATTAGCAGTATGCCCCATGGTTCGTTCCTGGGACTGGTACTGTTAAATGTATTTGTGAGTGATACTGCTGAAGGACTGAATGGAAAAGTCTGGCATTTTGCAGATGACACGAAAATTTGCAACAGAGTAGACTCCCCTGAGGAAGTGGATAACATGAGTAAAGATCTACAAAAGTTGGAAGAATGGTCTAATGCTTGGCAGTTAAGATTTAATGTGAAGAATTGCACTGTAATTCACTTGGGAAGCAGAAATCGAAGGGAATTGTATGCAATAGGGGGAGAGAGGTTGGTGTGCATGGACCAGGAAAAGGACCTTGGAGTGATCGTTTCTGTGGATCTCAAGGTGGCAAAACAGTGTGACAAGGCGGTAGAAAAAGCCAGAAGGATGCTGGGTTGCATAGAGAGAGGAATTACCAGCAGAAAGGAAGAGCTACTAATGCCACTGTACAAGTCACTGGTGAGGCCTCACTAGAAATATTGTGTTCAGTTTTGGAGACCATATCTCGCAAAGGACATAAAAAGGCTGGAAACAGTTCAGAGGAAGGCGACCAAAATGATTTGGAGCCTGTGTCAAAAGACTTATGAGAAGAGACTTGAAGACCTAAATATGTACACCCTGGAGGAGAGGAGGGACAGGGGAGATATGCGAGGAGTGGCTCAGTGGTTGGGACAGGTTACCTCAGGCCAGAAGGCCAGGGATTCAATTCCCACATGGGGACAAACAACTTCAGGCTGGAGGGACTGGGGTCTCTAGTCCCATGGCCACTCCTTGTGGCCTTGGGCACGCCACTTAACCCTCCTTTGCCTCAGGTACACTTAGATTGTGAGCCCTTCAGGGACAAGGGAATAAAAAGTACCTGTTAGTACACATGTAAACCGCACTGATTCTAAAGAGCACAGTATAAAAAAAATAAAAAAAATATATATGATTCAGACCTTTAAATACTTAAAGAGTATTAGTGAACAAACAAACCTCTTTCAAAGACAGGGAAACTGTAAAACTAGAGGGCATAAAATGAAGCTGCAAGGAGATAATCTGAAAGGCAATATCAAGAAATACTTTTTCATTGAAAGGGTGATGGATGTTTGGAATGCCCTTCCGATGGACATGGTGGGGGCAAATACAGTGAGAGAATTCAAAATGGTATGGGACAAACACAGTGGATCCCTTTATAGCAACAGGATAAAATCAAAATAAACAATCTCTTATATCTCAATCAATAGGGATGACCTACACGGAGTGATGGATACGCCTCTTTTTTATTTTATTTATTTATTTAACAAGCTTTTATATACTGCCCCTTCCAGAGATCAAGGGCGGTTTACACAGAACATCACAGCAAACTTTATATTAAACTTTGAAACTATGTACAATTAACCTTTAAAACTATATACAGTTAACATGTTATAACTATGTACAATATGTTGTGTAACCACAGGAAAAAACAGTCCAAAACTTGATTATTATTGTAGGAAAGACAAGCTTATTATCAATTATCAGCCACCTGACACATGCCGTGTTTCAAGGTCCTTTGTAGCTCTTAGATTATTGGGGAGGGAGTTCCATAATGCTGGGGCAATGTAGGAGAAGGCTCTTGAGCTGGTGCCTTGATTTGTATTACGGATGTGTGAAGGTACTATATAGGTGTTTTGGGAACCATGTCTTCTTGCCCTAGTTGTGCTAGTTGGTATGAGTAGGGCGGAAAGTGGTGTTGAGGCTATGTTGTTGAGATGTTTAAATATAACCATTAGATATTTGTATTTTATTCTTGACGTGACCGGTAACCATTGAAGGTCATGGAGTATAGGATGTGATCTGTGCGTCTAGATTTTGAAGCAATTCGTGCAGCCAGGTTTTGTGCTAGTTGGAGCTGGTGTGTGATTTTTTTAGGGAGTCCCTGGAGAATACTGTTACAGTAATCTATGTGCGGAGGGGAGGGGTGACCTACACGGAGTGGCAGGTGCACCTACTCTTGCCGCCTTGCTGGGCAGACTAGATGGACCATACTGGTCTTTATCTGCTGTCATATACTATGTTACTATGTTGCCCTCTGTCCCAGAGCCATATAGTCACACTTGATATGCTCAGGGGGATACCTAGTGGTATCATTTGTGCAGACATGGATGAACAACCCTGGATAATAATCAGTAGGCTTGATGAGTCTCGGCAAATTCTCCGTACCACTTACTTAGCTCTAAAAATGAAAGGGGCCAATATTGAAAAGTTGGTGAGGGGTCTTATGTGTGGACTAGGTGCAAGAAGCTCTTTGCTCTCAGGGAACGAGTCCGATCTCTGGAGGCTAGTGTAGCAGACTTGGAGGAGATAAGGAAGACAAAGAGGTACATAGATGAGACCTACAAGGATATAGTCCTGAGGTCCCACCTCCAGTCTGGCAGCATCCCTGTTGCCATGGAGGAGAGAGGTCACGTGACAGGAGAGCATCACCCTGGTATGGCAGGAAGTGATCCTGTAGCTAGGACCTGTCCACCAGGAGATGTAAAACCCTCTTGCACCGAAGAGGTTTCTCCAGGGCCATAAGCCCATGAGAGAAGAATTAGGACAGTTGTCATAATAGGCAATTTGATCATTAGGCATGTAGATAACTGGTGGCTGGTGGACGTGAGATCATTTGATCATTAGGCATGTAGATAGCTGGTGGCTGGTGGACCTGATAACATGCCTGCCTGGTGCAAAGGTAGCGGAACTCACTTGCCACCTAAACAAGGTTTTAGATAGTTCTAGGGAGGAATCTGCTGTTTTCGTACATGTTGGCACCAATGACATAGGAAAGTGTGGGAAGGAGGTTCTGGAGGCCAAATTTAGACTTTTAGGTAGAAAGTTGAAATCCAGAATGTCCAGGGTAGCATTCTCTGAAATGCTTCCCATTCTACAAGCAGGACCCAAAAGGCAGGCAGAGCTCCAGAGTCTCAATGCATGGATGAGACGATGGTGCAAAAACTACGGTTTTGGATTTGTTAGGAATTGGGCAACATTCTCGGGAAGGGAGGAGCTCCACCTTAACTAGGATAGAATTAGGCTACTGGCATTAACCTTTAAAAAGGAGATAGAGCAGCTTTTAAACTAGATAATAGGGCAAAGCTGACAGTTGCCCAGGAGTGAATAGTTCAGAAGGATGTATCCTTGAAGGATACTAGCAAAACAGGGAAGTCAAGGCATCCCAACAGAGAGGTTTCAACAGCGATAAAAGAAACCCAGATGTCCTCCATTAAAATGCCTGTATGCAAATGTTAGAGGTCTAAAAAATAAGATGGGAGAGCTAGAATAAATAGCACTAAATGAAAAGTTAGATATGACTGGCATCTCAGAGATCTGGTGGGAGGAGGACAACCAATGGGACACTGTGATACCTGAGTACAAACTATATTGCAATGACAGAGTAAATCAAATTAGCGGAGGGGTTGCGCTCTATGTTAGAGAGCGCATTGAGTCATATAGGATTAAAGTTTTGTGGGAAACAAAAAATACACTGTAGAATCTCTACGGACAGAAATTTCATGTAAAATGTGGAAGGCAACAGCAGTGGGAATATGCTACCTACTGCCTGGCCAGAATGAACAAATGGATGATGAAATACTCAAAGAAATCAGGGAAACTAACAAAAGTTATAATGAAGTAATACTGGGTGATTTAAATTACCCCAGTATCGACCGGGACAATGTCACAGCAGGATATGCTAGAGAGATAAAGTTTCTAGATGAAATCAATGACTGCTTCTTGGAGCTGCTGGTTCAAGAACCAACAAGAGGGGAAGCTATTTTGGACCTAGTGGAATACAGGTTCTGGTGCAAGAGATAAAGGTTTTGAGGCCACTTGGCAATAGTGATCATAGCATGATCACATTTGATTTAATAAATGGAAGAAAGATGGAAAGGAAATTCACAGTACTACCTTATAAATTTCAAAAGGGATACTATGATAAAATAAGGAAAATACTTAAAAAAAAACCTAAAAGTAGCAGCTGCAAAGGTTAAAGATTTACACCAAGCATGGTGTTGTTTAAATGTACTATCTTGGAAGCCCAGACAAGATGTATTCCACACTTTAAGAAAAGTGAAAAGAAGGCCAAAAAACTGCCAGTATGGTATAACGGCGAGGCCAAAGAGGCTGTGATTGCCAAAAAAGCATCCTTCAGGAAATGGAAAAAGGAGTCTAATAGCGAACACTAGAAACAACATAATCACTGGCAAGTTAGAAGCAAAGCATTGATAAGGCAGGTCATTTTGAATTCTGTCACTGTATTTGCCCCCCACCACTTCAATCAGGAGGGCATTCTAAGTACCCACCACCCTTTCAGTGAAAAAGTATTTCCTGACATTACTTCCCAGTTTACCCCATTGCAGCTTCATGTTATACCCTCTAGTTTTACAGCTTCCCCGTCTTTGGAAGAGGTTTGTTTGTTCATTAATACTCTAAGTATTTAAAGGTCTGAATCATATCTGCCCTGTCCCTCCTCTCCTTCAGAGTGTACAAATTTAGGTCTTCAAGACTCTTCTCATACGTCTTCTGACGCAGGCTCCAAATCATTTTAGTCGCCTTTCTCTGAACCCTTTCCAGTCTTTGCGAGATACAGTCTCCAAAACTGAACACAATATTCCAAGTGAGGCCTCACCAGTGACTTGTACAGTGGCATTAATACCTCTTCCTTTCTGCGGGTAATTCCTCTTTGTATGCAACCCAGCATCCTTCTGGCTTTTGTTAGCGCCTTGTCACACTGTTTTGCCACCTTGAAATGCTCAGAAACAATTACTCCAAGATCCTTCTCCTGGTCCTTGTACACCAACCTCTCACCCCCTATCGCATACAATTCCCTTGGATTTCTGCTTCCCAAGTGCAAGACTCTTCTTCACATTAAATCTTAACTGCCAAGTATTAGACCATTCTTCCAGCTTTTGTAGATCTTAACTCATGTTCTCCACTCCCACAGGGGAGTCCACACTGTTGCAAATGTTCATGTCATCTGCAAAAAGACAGACTTTTCCATTCAGTCCTTCAGCAATATCACTCACAAATACATTGAATAGTACAGGCCTCAGGATCGAAACCTGGGGCACACTGCAAATCACCTTCCTTTCATCCGAGTGAGTTCCGTTTACCATCACCTTCTGTCGTCTCTCAGTCAACCAATTTCTGATCCAGTTCACCACCTTGAGACCCATCCCCAAGCTGTTGAGTTTACTGATAAGCCTCCCATGAGGAACAGTATCAAAGGCTTTGCTGATATCTAGGTAGATCATATCCATCGCATGCCCTTGATCTAGTTCTCTGGTCACCTAGTCAAAGAACTCAATCAAATTTGTTTGGCAAGATTGTCCTTTGGTAAAACCATGTTGTCTTGAATCATGCAACCTGTTGGTTTCGAGAAAGTCCATTATTCGCTCTTTCACGAGCACCTCCATTACTTTTCCCACCACCGAGGTAAGGTTTATTGGCCTGTAGTTTGTCACTTCTTCCCTGTTACCACTTTTGTGAAGAGATACCACATCAGCCTTTCTCCAGTCCTGTGGAACTTCTGTATCCAAGGATCTATTAAAAACATCCTTTAATGGCCCTGCTAGAACCGCTCTGAGCTCTTTCAGTATCCTGGGATGTGTCCCAACCGGTCCCATGGCCTTGTCCACTTTCAGTTTTGCAAGCTATTCTAACACATCATCTTCTGTGAATGGTGTAATATCTACTCCATTCCCATTTGTATATTTGTCAATCACAGGTGGTCCTTCTCCAGGATTTTCTTTAGTAAAAACAGAGCAGAAGTATTTGTTTAGCATTTTTGCTTTTTCAATCCACAAATCTGTTCCCATCACTTTTGAGTCCTGCAATTTCACATCTGATTTTTCTCTTCTCCTGAATATACCTGAAAAACGTTTTGTTGCCATACTTCACATATTTAGCCATCTTTTCTTCTGACTTTGATTTTGCTATCCTTATTTCTCTTTTTGTTTATTTTAGTTTTATTCTGTATTCTCTTCTGTGTTCCTCTGTTTGCGAACTTCTGAATTTTGTGAAAGCTGTGTTTTTTGCCTTTATTTGTGCAGCCACTTCTTTGGAGAACCAAATAGGTTTCCTTTTCCTCTTTTTTTTAATTTACTTCCCTTACATATGTATCTGTTGCCCCTTTTATTGCCTCCTTAAGTTTAGCCCCATTGCAGTTGCATTTCCCTTATACCCTCCCACCTTGCTAACTCCTCCTTCAGGTACTTAGTCATTTTACTGAAGTCAGTGTTTCTGAAGTCTAGGACTTGCCATGATTGGATTCCGCCTTGGCTTTAATCTCAAACCACACCGTGTGATGGTCGCTGCTGCTCACAGGGACACCCACCCAAATAATCAACATGCTTTCTCCATTGATGAGTACTGAATCCAGCACTGAGGCTTCTCTGGTCAGTTCCATCACCATTTGTTTAAGTAATGCATCTTGGAAGGCATCCACAATTGGAATCCTCCAGTCCACATTGGGTAAATTACAGTCACCCAATGTGATCACTTCTCCCTTCATGGCTATCTTTGCAATATCAATAATCAATTCGCTATCCATTTCTTTGGTTTGAGTTGGAGACCTGTAGATTTCACCAGTAAGGATGACAGTGCCATCTCCTCTTTCCAAAACAATCCATGGTGCTTCTTCTTTTCCCCACATCCCCTGCATTTCAGTAGCTTTAATATTGCTTTTGACATATAGGGCTACTCCTCCTCCTTTTCTAACCCCTCTATCTCTTCTAAATGTTATCCTTTGTTGTCTTGTCAAAATCTTTGATTGAAGGATAAGGTGATATACAAAACTGGTTACATAAATAAATAAATAAATAAATAAATAAATAGATTATAGCCAGCTATGACTATTTTTTTATTTTATTTTATTTTATTTAGCTGTATTTATATCCCGCTTTTCACCGGGTCAAAGCGGCGTTATGTAGAGGGGTGGGGAAATTAAGTATAGGGCGGGGCCATCACCGAGGAGGCAACATTGATGATTTTTGACATAGGACAGACTTTGGACATGGGACAGACTTTGTACATAGACAGGATAGATAGCTTTGATTCAGAGGTTCATGGTGGGCGAGATCAGTGGTTAGTGTGCTTTTTGGTGGGAGCCGTGATGAAGTATTCCTGGAAAAGGATGGTTTTTAGTTGTTTTCTGAAGGTCGGCATTGTTTCTGAGGCAGCTTGGTAGGGAATTCCATAAGGATGGAGCATAAAGTTCAAAGGCTCGGTTGCAGGTCCGTTGTGAGCATTTAGTTCTTTTGTGGGGGACTGTAAGGGAATTGCTGGAGGCTTGTCTGGTAGTTCTGCCGTGGGCTGGACGAGACAGTAGGGTGCGAAGCTGGGTGTTCTGAGTTTGATGGATGGCTTTGTGGGTGAGTAGGATGGCTTTGTATTTAGTCCTCGCTTGCAGGGGAAGTATGTGAAGGTCTTTGAGAATTGGGGTGATATGGTCGGTTTTCTTTGCTCTCTGGATGATCCTTGCTGTGGTGTTCAATGCTGTTTGGAGGGGGTTGGTCTGTGAGGCTGGAAGGCCATGGTAGATTATGTTGCAGTAGTCCAGATGTGGGAGTGTTGTGGCTTGCATCACTGTTCGGAAGTCTTGATGTTCTAGAAGGGGTCTGAGGCGTTGCACTGTCCTTGCCTTATGGAATATAGTTCCGGAGGTTTTAGTGATTTGTTGTTTTAGGGTGAGGGCTTGGTCAATAATGATGCCCAGATATCTTATTTGATGATTTTATATCCCATTTATGCAACTCGCTAAACCATGTTTCCAATGTCCACATTCATTTCCACCATTAAGGCTTCCAGGTCAGGAACTTATGCATAGCAGCTAACTTCAGGCATATAGGGCAAACTCCTAGGTTCCAAATGATTTTCAAGTACATTCGTAGCAAAAATCCTGTGAGTCAGTTGGACCATTGGATGATAGAGGGGAAAAGGGGGCACTAAGGGAGGACAAGGCCATAGTAGAGAAACTGAATGAATTCTTTACTTTGATCCTTACTGAAGAAGATGTATGAAAGTTCCCATGTCTGAAATGGAATATAAAGGTGAGGTAGTGGAAAAATTGAAAGAAATATCGATAAACTGGAAAGATGTATTACAACTGTTTGAGAAAGTGAAGAGTAGTAAATCATCTGGACTGATGGAAAGAACTGAAATATGAGATTGCAGACCTACTATTAGTAATCTACTACTACTACTACTATTATTTAGCACTTATATAGCGCTGAGCACGCAGCGCTGTACAGGTATGTTATGCATATAAAAGATATACATATAATATAATAGACAGTCCCGAGCTTACAATCAGAAACTTATCCAAGTTTACAATCAGTACAACAGTACAAAGCGATAGTCAATTTGGTGCAAAGTATAATATGGTCTGTGTAATTCGGTCATGGGAGATTGATGGGAATCGGGTTAGGATAAGGGTGTGAGTCAGGACCTGAAGGCAACAGTGAAGAGGTGGGTCTTCAATTTGGATTTGAAGAGGGCCAGTGAAGGTGCTTGGCGTATAGACATAGGTAGGTTGTTCCAGGCATAGGGTGCAGTGAGGTGAAAGGAGCGGAGGCGTGAGTTAGCTGTGCGAGTGAAAGGACTAAATAGAAGTAGCTTGTTGGTGGAGCGAAGTTCATGAGAGGGGATGTAGGGAGAGATAAGGGATGAGAGGTATTGAGGGGGCCACAGAGTGGATGCATTTATAGGTCAGTATGAGAAGTTTGAACTGTATGCAGAATTGGATGGGGAGCCAATGAAGTGACTTGAGAAGAGGAGTAATGTGGGCTTGGCGAGACTGGCGGAGCAGCATAATTTTGTATAGATTGAAGGGCAAAGAGATGATTCGTGGGGAGACCGGTGAGGAGCAGGTTGCAGTAATCTAGGCGAGAGGAGATTAAGGAATGGATAAGCGTTTTGGTAGTGTGTTCTGAAAGGAAGGGGCGGATTTTGCTAATGTTGAAGAGGAAGAAGCGGCTGGTCTTAGCTACGAGCTGGCTGAGGGAACAGGAAGGATCGTAGATCCATCCACTGAGACTGAGAAAGGGGAAAGAGGAGGGGAGGAGTTTGGGGGGAAAGACAAGGAGTTCAGTTTTGGCCATGTTCAGTTTCAAGTGGCGATGGGACATCCAGGCAGTGATGTCGGAGAGGCAGGCTGAAATCTTGGTTTGGATTGCTGGAGAGATATTAGGTGTAGAGAGGTAGATTTGGGAGTCATCGGCGTAGAGATAGTACTGAAAGCCATGGGAGGAGATGAGTGCGCCAAGGGATTGGGTATAAAGGGAGAAAAGGAGGGGGCCAAAGACGGATCCCTGTGGAACACCAACATGGAGCGGGGTGGGGGAGGAGGAGGAACCACCAGAGCATACACTAAAGGAGTGATGGGAGAGGTAGGAGGAGAACCAGGATAGCACGGAGTCCTTGAAGCCAAGCAAGGAGAGGGTGTTGAGGAGAAGACTGTGGTCAACAGTGTCAAAGGCCACGGAGAGGTCCAGAAGGATGAGGACAGAGTAGAGGCCCTTAGATTTAGCCAAGAGGAGGTCCTTGGAGACTTTTGTAAGGGCCGTTTCAGTGGCATGTAGGGGCCGGAAGCCTGATTGTAGTGGGTCCAAGAGGTCATGGGAGGTGAGGAAGCCAAGACAGTGGCAGTGGACTGCTCGTTCTAGTAGTTTAGAAATGAAGGGAAGGGGGGAGATGGGTCGATAATCAGAGGGGCAGGTGGGATTGAGTGAGGGTTTCTTGAGGAGAGGTGTGACAACAGCATGCTTGAAGTCGGCTGGGACAGTTGCAGTGGATAGTGAAAGGTTGAGAATATGAGAGATGGATGGAACAATGGTGGGGGAGATGGGATATAGGAGATGGGTGGGGATAGGGTCAGAGGAACAGGCGGTGGGTTTGGAGGAGGAGAGGAGGAGTACAGTTTCCTCCGGAGATTGTAGGGAAGGAGGAGAGGGTAGTCGAGGAAGTATGGATGGAAGAGGAGAATTGGGGAGGGGGGAGGTAGATGAGGGAGTGGGGAATTGGAGTGTAATCTTGTGGATTTTGTCGTGGAAGTAGTCGGCTAGGGTTTGGGCAGAAAGGGAGGGAGGGACCGGGGGTGGGGCACCTTGAGGAGAGAATTGAGGGTATTAAAGAGGTGGCGAGGATCGGAGGCGAGGGAGTTAGATGGATGTAATATTCTTATTTGGCAAGTGCTATGGCAGACTGGAAAGAGCCGAGCATGAATTTGAATTGAATAAGGTCTTCCGGGGAGTGGAATTTGGCCGAGGCATGTTCAGCAGAACGGGCACATGTGCATAAATAGCGGGTTGTGCGTGTAAGCCAGGGCCGGGGGGTAGAACGTCTGACAGGACGAGGGGTGGGGGACAAGAGTATCAAGAGCAGAGGAGAGTGCAGCATTATAAGAGGATACTGCTTCTTCGATGGACTTGGAGGACACAATAGAGGAGAGAGATGGAGAAATGGTAGAGGAGAGTGTCAAGGGATCAATATTATGAAGGTTTCTAAATAGGTTGGAGGAGACAGGACGAGGTTGAGACAGTGGAAGCTGGAGATTAAAGGTTAAGAGGTGATGATCAGATGAAGGAAGGACTGAGTTGTGGAAGTTAGAGGGAGAGGAGTTAGAGAAGAGTACCAGGTCCAGGCAGTGGCCGTGTACATGGGTGGGGGCAGTGGAACAGAGCTGTAAGTCAAACGAGGAGGTGAGGGCAAGGAACTTTAAAGCGTGGGGATCGGAGGGATTATCAACGTGAATATTAAAGTCGCCGAGAATAAGAGTGGGGGAAGAGTGATCGAGGAAGGCGGAGAGCCAGAAGTCGAAGTCGGTAAGGAAGGTCGATTTGGATTTGTCAAGTGGGCGGTAAATAACAGCTACTTGGAGGGGAAGTGGTGAGAAGAGGCAAATGGAGTGGACTTCGAAAGAGAGGGAGGAGTGTGACTGAGGCAGAGGGAGAGGTTGGAATTGGCAAGAGGGAGAAAGTAGAAGCCCAACACCTCCACCGCGACCAGTGGTTCGAGGTGTATGGGAGAGCTGGTAGCCCCCGTGGCAGAGAGCAGCAATGGATGTGGTATCGTCTGGGAGGAGCCAGGTCTCAGTTAGGGCAAGCAGGTGTAGAAACATAGAAACATAGAAACATGATGACAAAAAAGACCACATGGCCTATCTAGTCTGTCCTTCCATATCAACAACTACAACAGGCCACTTTTTACCTTTAGAGATCCTCTGTGTTGGTCCCATGCTTTTTTGAACTCAGTTACTGTCCTCATCTCTACCACCTCCACTGGGAGACTATTCCACGGATCCACTACTCTTTCCGTAAAGAAATATTTACGCATATCACTCCTGAATCTATCTCCCTTCACCCTCATCCCATGTCCCCTCGTAGCAGAACTTGCTTTCAATTGAAAGAGGCTCTCTCCCTGAACATTTATGCCACGGAGGTATTTAAACATCTCAATCATATCACCTCTATCCCGCCTTTCCTCTAAGGTGTACATATTAAGATCCTTAAGTCTGTCCTCATATGCTTTATAATGAAGCCCACTAATCATTTTAGAAGCCACCCTCTGCACCGACTCCATCCTGTTCACATCCTTTTGAAGGTGCGGTTTCCAGAATTGCACACTATACTCCAAATGAGGTCGCACCAAAGACTTATATAGAGGCATTATTACCTCCTTTTTTCTGCTAGCCATTCCTCTCCGTATGCACCCAAGCATCCTTCTAGCTTTTGCCGTCGCCTTTTCTACCTGTTTAGCTACTTTAAGATCATCAGACACAACCACGCCTAGGTCCCGCTCTTCTTTAGTGGACAAAAGTACTTCACTTCCTATACTGTATTGCTCCCTTTATTTATTTATTTATTTAACAGTATTTCTAAACCGCCTTATCTTAATAATCAAGGTGGTATCACAGCAAGCAATCAGGTAAAGTGTGTGTGTTGTACATGCAGTGAGGATAAAACTTAGTTGTGTGAGGGATGTGTTGGGTGCTTGATTTGTTTGAGCTATATACAGGGTGGGCTATTTACAGTGGTTTGAGCTATATACAGGGATCCCTTGGATTGCTGCAGCCCAAATGCATGACCTTACATTTTTTAACATTAAATCCCAGCTGCCAAATTCTAGACCATTCTTCAAGCTTAGCTAGATCCCTCCTCATGTTATCTACACCTTCCTGGGTGTCTACTCTATTGCAGATTTTGGTATCATCCGCAAAGAGGCAAACCTTACCCGACAGCACTTCCGCTATATCACTAACAAAGATGTTAAAAAGAATCGGACCAAGGACAGATCCCTGGGGCACACCACTGGTAACATCCTTCTCCTCAGAGTGAGCTCCATTTACTTGTACTCTTTGTCACCTCCCACCCAACCAATTTCTAGCCCAAGCAGTAACTTTAGGGTCCATCCCTAGGGTGCTCAGTTTGTTTATAAGTCGCCTGTGAGGAACAGTGTCAAAGGCTTTACTGAAATCTAAATACACCACATCTAGAGCTCTTCCTCGGTCCAATTCCCTGGTCACCCAGTCAAAGAAATCAATCTGATTTGTCTGACAAGACCTGCCACTGGTGAATCCATGCTGCCTCAGATCCTGTAATCCTCTGGACTCCAGAAACCTCACTATTTTCTCTTTCAGCAGCGTTTCCAATAATTTACTCACCACCGAAGTTAAACTAACCGGTCTGTAGTTTTCAACCACATCCTTACTTCCGCTTTTGTGTAAAGGCACCACATGAGCCTCTCTCCAGTCCTTTGGCACCACTCCCGACTCCAACGAGGCATTGAAAAGGTCAGTCAGTGGAGTTTCTAGAACGTCCCCAAGTTCCCTCAGTATTCTAGGGTGTATCCCATCCGGTCCCATCGCTTTGTCTACTTTAAGTTGAGCTAGTTTCTCATGAACAGTCTTCTGAAAATTGTTCAAGATGTCCCTCGCTTCTGTTCTTATTTGTGGGTGTTTTCTGAGGTCCTGCTCCTGGTTCTTCATCTGTGAACACAGAACAAAAATATTTGTTAAGCAATTCCGCTTTATCCTTATCAGCTTCTACATATTCCCCCCCTACACCCTTGAGTCTGACAATACCACATTTGCCCTTCCCTCTTCTCACTAATATATCTGAAAAATGCTTTATCCCCCCATTTTATTGCATTGGCTATTTCCTCCTCCTTTTGAATCTTTGCCTTCTTGACTACTTTGCTAGCTTCTCTAAGTTTTTCCAAATACAGATGCCTGTCTTCCTCTCTCTGTGATCTCTTGTATTTCATGAAGGCCTCCCTCTTTTTCTTCACTTTTTCAGCTACTTCCTTAGAAAACCATAGCGGTCTCCTTTTCCTTTTGCCTTTATTTACCATTTTAACAAAAAGGTTGGTTGCACTTAAAATATCCCCTTTCAGTTTTGCCCACTGTTTTTCTACATCCCCAAGCTGTTCCCATCCCACTAACGACTCCCTGAGGTATTGGCCCATCTTCGCAAAGTTAGTCTTCCTAAAGTCTAAGATCCTCACCTTGGAATGGATTCTAACAGCCCTAGTCCTAATACTGAACCACACCATCTGGTGATCACTGGATGCAAAATGATCTCCCACTACAACATCAGAAACACTTTCACCATTGGTAAGCACCAAGTCCAGTATGGCCCCTTCACGTGTGGGGTCTGTTACCAATTGCCTGAATAGTTCTCCCTGTAGAGAATCCAGGATCTCCTTACTTCTAAATGATACTGCAGCAGGAATGTGCCAATCAACATCTGGCATATTGAAATCTCCTATCAGTAGCGCTTTGGAGATGAAGAGATCATGCGTAAGAACAGGTTTCTTAGAGACTGAGCATGCGTTCCATAGGGCACATGAGAACGGGAGAGCGGAGGGAGAAAGGAGAGGGATATGGATAAGGTTAGACAAGTTATGAGCGGATTTCTTTCCAGAATAAGACAGCAGTCTAATGTGGCCGTTACGTGGGGAGCTATTTACAGAATCATACTGAGATCTAGAGGGGCCAGGGTGGGTGTGTCTATCAGGTAGGATTCATGAGGATCTGTTTTTAGAGTAAGACAGAGACAGAGCTCTGGAGGGGGTAGGGTTTGGGTTAACATCTGTGGATGATTGGTGTGAATGAGGGAGGGTGGATGGGGAAAGGAGTGGGATATGGATGAGATTAGATAGGGTACGTGAGGAGCTCTTCTTAAGTTGAGAAAGAAATCGAGGGGGGCCGGGGTTAGGGTTGATATTACCTGATGAGAGGAGGAGGAGGAAAAGTAAGGAGCAGGGTAAAGCGGAGGCAGTACGGCGGAAGTGAGGGTGGGGTTGCCTTAAGGAGAGAGGGGTTGGTTGAATGAGGGGGAGGGTGTGATGAAGCTCAAGGGCAGATGCAAGGTTAGAGGACAGGATGGAGGGGGAAGTGAGGAAGGAGGAGGGAGAGTAGGAGGGAGAGGAGTGAGGGTGTTGGTAGGAGGGGAGGCAGTTGAGGAGTATGAGGAAGAGAAGGACAATGTAGTGTGGGGCCATAGTAGAGGAGTAGTCGGGGCTATGAGCGTATGTTATCTTCAACGCAGTGGGTGTGGGAAGCGGTTCAATGCAAACAGTGAGTAGTAGTTCTATGCAGACAATGGGTAGCAAGTTCTAAGCAAACAGTGGGTGGCAGTTCTAAGCAGACAATGGATAGCAAGTTCTATGCAGGCAGCGGGTAACAGTTCAATGCAAACAGTGGGTAGCAAGTTCTAAGGAGGCAGTGGGAAGCAGTTCTATGCAAACAATGGGTAGCAAGTTCTATGCAGGCAGCGGGTAGCAGTTCAGTGCAAACAGTGGGTAGCAGTTCTATGCAGACAATGGGTAGCAAGTTCTATGCAAATAGTGGGTGGCAGTTCTTAGCAGACAATGGGTAGCAAGTTCTATGCAGGCAGCGGGTAGCAGTTCAATGCAAACAGTGGGTAGCAAGTTCTAAGGAGGCAGTGGGAAGCAGTTCTATGCAAACAATGGGTTGCAAGTTCTATGCAGGCAGCGGGTAGCAGTTCAATGCAAATAATGGGTGCAGACAATGGGTAGCAGGTTCTATGCAGGCAGTGGGAAGCAGTTCAATGCAAATAATGGGTGCAGACAATGGGTAGCAAGATCTATGCAGACAATGGGAAGCAGTTCTGTGCAAACAATGGGTAGCAAGTTCTATGCAGTCGGTGGGTAGCAGTTCTATGCAAACAATGGGTAGCAAGTTCTATGCAGGTAGTGGGAAGCAGTTCCCACGGGTGCAGGATCAGGACCTGGGAGATGGCCCAGCATGCTCCTGCATCACTGTGGGAATGTCCTCCCTGCCGCACAACCTGCCTGCTGCCTTGGAGCCCCCGTTTCCCTGCTGTCTGACTCTGATGGGAGCAACCAGGTCCTGGATCGGGCATGGAGGTATCACCTTAGAAACTACCACCCAGGAAAAAAATTTAGGCACCATTGTGGATAATATGTTGAAACCCTCTGCCCAGTGTGCAAGAAAGCAAATAGAATGCTAGGAATCATAAGGAGAGGAATGGAGACTAAAACAAAGGATATTATAATGCCTCTGAATCGTTCCATGGTGCAACCATACCTTGAATATCGTGTGCAATTCTGGTCACCATATCTCAAAAAGGATATAGCGTTATTAGAAAAGGTACAAAGAGGAACAACAAAAATGATAAAGGGAAGGGAAGGATACCCTATGAGAAGAGGCTTCAAATGTTCGGGCTCTTCAACTTGGAAAAGAAACAGCTGAGGGGGAATATGATAGAGGTCTATAAATTAATGAATGGAGTGGAATGGATTAACGTAGATCGGTTGTTTATTCCATCAAAAAGTAGAAAGACTAGAGGACACACAATGAAGCTAAAAATGCAACCAATTTAGGACTAATAAGAGAAAATATTTTTTTTACTCAATGCTTAATCAAATTCTGGAATTCGTTACCGGAGAATGTAGTAAAAGCTGCCAGATACTTGTGGCCTGGATTGGTCACTGTTGGAAGGATACTGGACTTGATGGACCTTGGTCTGACCTAGTAAGGCATTTCGTATGTTCTTACATCTGTTATATAAATTATAAACTGCTTTGATGTATAAATTAAAAGGCAATCAGTCAAATATTTTATTAAACTAAACTAAGAATAGAATTTGCAAAACAAGAGAAACCCCTTTTAAAAGAATTAAAGCAGCAAATGGGGAAACACAATGGGTTAAAACATAGATATACTGGGAAATACAGAGATCTACTTCAGTGACCATAAGTGGATCAAATTCAGGCACATGAAGGGTTAAGGAGGGTGAACTGAACGCTAAAGATGAGAGGCTGATAAGTGCAGCACAGGATAATGAACTAGGGACAAGATGGTTCAAGCCAGTAGAGAAAAAAAAAGGTAAAACAGATAAATGAGGATTGTGTAATGTTGAACTGGAAACACAGTCGCACATCTTATCACTGGGCAAGATGTGCTATTGATAGAAAAACTGTACACAGAAAGGCGTGGAAGAAAGGCGTAACAGGGCAGTGTGTTTCAACCATTGCAAGTTATATAAACACTATCAAACTGATATCATGATCCTGACAGATAAAAAGTAAGAAAAGCAAATGGCACTGTTAACTCTTTCCACTCGGATAAATTTTCTGTTGCTCATGCTAGATCGGAGTAAATTTTAACAAGAAATTGGCCAAATGACATCCGTTAACTGCATTTGCTAAGCAGATAAGTGCCGCTGAAGGGGCTATTCAGCTGTACTATACTGATAGTGGCACTAGAGCCATGCCACCATGAGGGTGTCCAGTTTCAGAAGTTTAGTAAGGTAAGGTCGGGTCTGGTTACTAATGATGGAAGAACGCCTTGGAATACCAGGTGCTAGAAGCTGATTGCACAGAAGAAAGGCCAGATAATCTACTTCCAGTCACTCTTGTCAAGAAAACCCATGGGATAATCAAAACATGGAAACCATCCACTTGGTCACCAGGAGCTGACATCAACTCAATGGCACTTAACATCAACAATATACTTATAGTGCCATGGAATAGTCTGACAAGCCACCTCAGCACTATCCAGATAGTATCAGGGCAGTTTGTGGGCAAAACAGGGGTGGAGCAGAGATGTTCAGCACCACTATGTAGACGGCTATTCATATACCTTAGTGAAAAAAGTTGTCCTTATACCTACCGAACACAATTTAGGATAGCTATCCAGAGGGTCGCCATGAGTCGACTCCGACTCGATGGCACTTAACAACAACAACATTGCTATCTGGATAGTAAATCCATATATCGGCGCTAAAAATCACAGTGGGCAGTTCCTCCAAATGGGTTTATTTTATTTATTTATTTAAAGGGTATTTCTATCCCGCCTTATCCTTCAATCAAGGGTTAATTTTGCACATACTATGACAATCATGAACCTTACTTCTAAGCCAGGATACGTAGAGTATGATCTCAGTCTCTCAAACTTACTGCTAATGCTCGGCGTAGTACTTGCATCGTGCCAAAGAGAGCTTCCTTCTTGACTCTGCAAGATGTAACATGTATGGGTAATTTGTCACGATGTGCTTGGAAGTTCTTTATCAAACCTGTAGCTCCCAATACAATGTAAAATATTTTGGTGTCTTTCTGCCACATTTTCTTGGTCTCTGACTGCATTTCTTGGTACTTCAGGATCTTCTGCTTCTCCACACAATTCACAGAATAATCACTCTGAACCAACACCTTTATTATCAATGCCGTTCTGGTGTTTTTCTCCTTTACCATTATGTCGGGTTTCCTCACATCCATTTTTATGCAACGTTCCATGTGATCATAACCTCTTCATTCTCTGTAATTCTCTTAGGGTCATGATACCAGTGCTTTTGAGGCACAGTGATGTTGTAGTGTTACAGAATTTCCAATGGATGAGGCGTGCTACTTTGTTGTGCCTTTCTGTATATATAGATAGTCTGGTGCTTGCTTCATGGCCCAGTTATAAAGCACTGGCCGCTACAGTATCTGAATACTAGCACTGAATATCCAGTTTTTATTTATCCACAGTGGCCAGCATTTAAAAAAACACTAACCACTATGGCTGAATATTGACTCATCCACATCTTTGTTTAGTATGCAGGCTTTTCTCTGCACTGTTTCCTCCTAACCTGCCATTTTTACTTTTCTAGGTTTCCTTAGGAATAGAAAGTTTAGGTGAAACTTTGTCCCTCTGTCTTTCCAAGCTCTTCCACAAAAGTACCCAATTTTCTTTTGTTTCCTCATTCTTTTTGTGCAGTTTTGCTTACTGGGGCTTTGTACTGCTCAACCTGCTTTTATCCTTCGAGGAATTCAGACTCTGTCACAATAAGGGTAACTATATATCAGGTCACCTAGCTTTGGAGGTGGAGAAGGTGCCTATTTTAACCCTATTTTATAAAGACACATAGGCATCTATGTGCCTTTATAAATACTAGTACAAATCCTACTACTATTTATCATTTTTATAGCATTACAAGGAGTACGCAGCACTGTACATATAGATATAAGAGACGACCCCTGCTCAGAGTATACAATAATCAACATGCCTGTTTCGCTACTCCGTGCTCCGCCTCCTCAGAAAAACCTATGGTAAAAGGATGCATGTTCATGTCATCAGGCATACTTTTAGGCCCAGCACAAAAGTGCCGGTGGAAAATAGACGACACCGTGGTCCCTGACGCAGCCCCTGCGAAATGCCAACAGTGCTGGAGTTTGTGCTGATACTATATGCGGGAACGAGCACCTCATATCAGAGAAGAATGTTTATTTAAATTTAGATGGTGATAAAAGAATACGGCACTGGGGTGGGAGTTTTTTTATGACCTAAAGTGTTTGAAAATTGACAAGCTGCATGACAGCTGGTTGTTCACCTGAGGTCTTTTTTTTCCTTCCATATATAATTATAATGATTATGTACATTTCATAGTGTAAAAGTATTTTTTTTGCTGTGCATATTTTTGCTTAAGCACCATTAAGTCAACAGAGAGAATTTATTATTTTGATTCTAGTGTACAGTTTTATAAAAGCCATTTTACATTTGCGTATTGCCAAAAATGTGCTAAAATGACTTTTTAAAAAAATACCCTCAGTATATTGTTGATGCAGTCATGTTAAACAGCCATGTTCTCCGTTTTTTCACTTGATATTTCTAATTTATGAAACCAAAGCATTCAAGAAACGTTTCTTGATCAGGAAATTCATATAGAGAACACATTAGGCAAACCAAAAAAAGCAAGAATAATTCACAGGTCTGAAAAAAAAATTTTTTCGAGAGCTGCTTTGCTTATTCCACGTAATCTATATGTTTTTTGGTGCGCTGAATCCGAAAATGACCTCCATTTTGTCATAGGACATCACGTTTCCTGACAATTTAGGTAACTATGTTAAATAAGGCAATACCTCAAAATAAATGGAAATAGACTTATAAAATTTAAGTTTTATTACAATATTTTCATGAAAATCCTTTTTTGAACTGAAATGAGCTCACCTACACACACTAAACTCGATTCTTCTTCCTTGTGAGGCTCCTCTTGGTGCATTTACGCTTGTGAGTAGCATCTGGAATGTCTCTCTGAAGCATCCAACAGTAGTCTACCATCATTGTAATGCTCCATTTTCCCTGGTACCTCCTTTCCATCTCTTTAATGTCTTGGTGGAATCGTTCACCTTGTTCCTCACTCACAGCTCCCAAATTTTCAGGAAAGTAGTCAAGGTGGGACTGGAGGAAATGCACTTTCAAACTCATCAGGCAACCTAAAGCTTGAAATGCTTTCAGCATTCGTCCGACGATCTTTTTGTAGTGAGGATCTTTGTTATTGCCTAAAAATTTCTGTACGACTTCTTTAAATGCAATCCACCCTTCTTTTTGAGGATCCGTCATGGTATCGACAAACTCTTGATCAACTATAAGCCTTCTAATGTCTGGTCCGATGAACACACCTTCCTTCAATTTTGCCTCCGACAGGCCTGGAAACTTGGTGACCAAGTATTTGAAGCATTCTCCATCTCTTGGAAGTGAGATTTTACAAATTGCTTCATCAATCCCAATTTTATGTGGAGAGGTGGTAGAAGAACTTTATGGGAAGGTACCAAAGTTTCTCGGAGGACATTTTTTTCACCGACTGTTAGCACACTCAGCTGCCAACTCTTCTTGGTCCAGTGATTTTGTCAGTCTCGACTGTCCCATAGACACAGAAAACAAGGATATTTGGTATACCCAGCTTGTTGCCCGAGCAGCATGCACAAGACCTTCAAGTTCCCACACACTTGCCAACCATGGTCTTCATATTTAAGTTTACGAAGAACCAATTCCAAGTTCTCGTAGGTTTCCTTCAAGTGTACGGAATGACCTACAGGTATGGAAGCGTAAAAACCGTTGTGGAGTAAAACTGCTTTGAGACTTCTTTTTGAAGAATCTATAAAAAGACGCCATTGCTCTGAATCATATTGGATTTTAAATTGACCCATCAGACCTTCGACATTGATGCAATAAACCAACTTGTCTTCCTGGGCGAAGTAAGGAACGAACTCCTTTTCACGATGTCTGAACCATGAAGATGACACTCCTGGCAACAAATAAATTCCTGCTTTTCAGCCTTGATCCGAGTAACTCAGCAGCATCTTTGGGAAGATTCAAATCTCTTACCAAATCATTCATCTCCTCCTGAGAAAACAATTTTGGTCTTGTATCATCTTCAATGTCAGAACTTGATTCGTCATCTGGTTCAGGTATGACTTCACCTTCATCGGAGCTAGGTATCTCTTCCAAGGTATCAGGGGGCTTGGATACTGGTATATCTGTGCCATGGGGGATGGGACGAATTGCTGAGTGAAGACTGGGGTATGAAATGGAATGCTTCCATTTGGAATTAAACCCTTTCACATCGCATGAACAAAAGTAACAGTCGTCACTATGGTTCTATTGCTCTCGCCATACCATAGGAATCCCATAACGGAAAGATTTTTTCTTACCCTTGAACCAGTTTCGGAGGTCCTCAACACACCGTTTGCACACTTTATGAGGCACCCAGACTTTATCTTGATCTCCAATTTTTAGTCCAAATTATGCAAAGTATACTTTTTTCACAAAGTCTGTAATATTCTGCTGTTGCTTCAACACTGCATATTCACCACAGATGAAACAGAAACTGTCTGGCGAATTAATACACTTTCGCGGAGCCATAACATAACGGTTGAAGAATGACGAGCTAACACGAATTGCGATGAAAAAGTGTGAACAGCCTAGAACCAAGAATCTGATGATGATTCGTGCACAAGTGTGGCATGCAGGAGAGAGCAGCTCTGTGTCTGTATACAAGAGGTCACAGTGCTGGCCATGCCCCCCTGCACTGACCGGAGCTGCTGCTATCTGCCCTGTGTCTCCCTCCCACTGGATTCTTCAGGAAAGATTAACCCCTTCTACCATTAGAAGCACGGACTTAAAACTTGCTTAGCTTATGTATATATTGCTGACCATCAGATTTACAGTGCTATTTTTTTTTTTTACATAACTCGGACAACCCCTTTAAGGTTTTTTTTGGCATTTTATATCTTAAATGCACTTATGTGAATTAATTAATTAATAGTAATTTGAATTAATTAATAGTATTTTGAAAAAATTTGATAAATTTGAAGACAATTTTGCATGTTGTGGCAAATCATGACGTCTAGGAGTTTTTACAATATTTTATTTGTTTTCAGCACACCAAAAGACGTACATGGAAATTAGATGAAAATAATCAAACAGCTTTTTAGTCGCAGACCTGTGTTACAAAAAGTGGCAGTGAAAAAAACAACAGTGTAATCCTCACTGTCGGGAAGACCACCAGAGGGAGAGAGACCAAAAGGAAATAGGGCAAAAAATAATGCAATAAATTTTAAAGGAAATACTGTGGTGTACAAAAGTCTGGAATCACTTGTAAATTTGACGTTTTTTTCAACTTTGTGACCTTATATCTTAATTTCTTTTTCCTCCAGGTGGCTTTTTCTGTGTATCTCATGATAAGTGATAGATTTGGCTATTAGGGCCAATTTTTAGTATTGGTTTGGCCCTTATTTTCTGAGTTTGTTCCCCATAGTTGTCCTGTTGATAGATTTTCTGTGAAAATCGCATAATGTACATCGTTGGCCAACGATATATTATTGTAAGTATGCTTTAAAATAATATGGACGCATGCCAGGTTTCCTTCATATTAATGTATGTGGCCTTGAAAAAGGCCATTTTTATGTGTCAGTGATGGCTCAGTATTTGATGGGCCACCCTTTGTTCTTGATCAACTGACTGCACCTTGTTGACATTGAATGAACCAGTCTGACAAGGTGATAGTTGGTGACAACGCGGTTCCAAGCTGCAATGAGTGACTCAATCAGCTCACGCTTTGATGTCGGATGCCTCTTGGATATTTCCAAGGCCACCTTGTGCCACAGGTTCTCAATTGGATTCAGATCTGGAGACTGGGCAGGCCAGTCCATTGACTTGATGTTGTTCTGCTGCTTCCAGCTGATCACCTGTCTGGAGCGATGGCAGGGTGCATTGTGTCACCCCCCCCCCCCCCCGGTGGCTGCAGGGGCAGGTTGTGCATTTAAATCAATTGTAGAAGTAAAAGACTCTTTTGGGCCAGATGCACCTTGGTCCTTGTAGTCCTTTCTCCTTATAGAAATGAGTTGTGTATTCCAAGTAGAGGGTAAACAAAAAGCTTTTATTTCCCTTTTAGCACTGAGGTTCGCTAAATAACAAAAGTAAAGTTTTCCTTATTTTCAGGTTTATGCCAAAGTGTTATTAAACAAGTAAAACTGTTACAGGCTTCACAGTTCCTTGTAGAATATAAAGAGTTTTCTAAACTTCGGAGTGAAACAAATAAACCAGCTCTCCTTTAGGTCAATGTAAGCAAAATCATTGTTAGTGCAGGTTCTGGTAAACTATAGCTCTGGGAGTGACTCAAGGCTTCCCGCAACACAAATAGAGCAGTCCATTAATTCCTCCTGTGACAATGCCTCTAAATCCCCAGGCTTCACTTGCATGGGTTCCAGCTCATCTGTGCTTTCTCCTGTATTTGAGCTCTCCCTGGCTGCTATAGTGTGCAAATTAGTATTTCCTCCACCTATTCTCCAGCTGGGCTGTTCAAGGTTTTTCAAGTACGAAGCATGGCTTCTTCTTAGGCCTCTATGTCGTGGCTTCCAGAACTCCTGCCTTCTTTCATTCCTCTCAGAATCGTTATCTGATTCAAAAGCCCTTCTAGGAGCTAAGTCTCTTTTTAGAATTAAAGTACCACTGTACCTTGGCTTCCTGAAGTCGGTGCTGCTGGTATTTTCCTTACCAGGTACCCTTCCTTGGATACAGTCTCCTTTACAGACTGTTTCTGTGAGTCTCCTGGGCACTGCTTGTCGACCCTGAAGCTTGGGACGGCCAAGTAATGAATCCAGGCCTCTCTGCTTCTCAGTATGGAGGATTCCACTGTCGGGACCTTTCCATCCAGTACCTTTAAGTTCCTTTCTCAATCCTTCTGGTGAGCTCAGGCCTCCCTCTAGGCATGGAGTCTCTCTCCCTTGGATCCTGGCTTCTCCTGGAGTCTCTCTCCCTTGGATCCTGGCTTCTTCTCCTCTTTCTCCCCTCCCTTGTCTGGCTGCAGCTCTCTGCTTTGAAAGGATAATTGGAATAAAGGGATAATCAGCTCAGATCTGCTTTATATGTTTGCCTTATGATTGCATATATATCTGCCTTATAACTGCACTCTGGCCTGTTTGAAACAGACACAGCAACATATGGTTGGCACAAAACAGGTGGGCAACAGGAAAAGAGTACATGCAGCTTACTACTGTTATAAAGCCTAAAAAAAGCTATACTTTGGACAGAAGTGTCCAAGGATATAAGCCTAGGTTCAAACAGGTCAAGCCAGGAATTCAACTAATGCTCTTGCCCTGAAGGTTTCAATTGGTGCCAGCAGATGGAAAAACACAGGAGGAGGCAGAGGGCTATGATTGATTGCATAGATAGGCAAGCCTTGATCAGCAGATCCAGCTGCATAAACATAGGAGGCCCTGGAAAAGAGCTTTGCAGGAAGCCTGCAAATACCTAAGAATTTATGCTGAATTTGCTGAAACTATTTAGAATTTGAAGCAGAGAGGTATATATAAGACAGCAATTTTAGAGGGTCTTGGGGCAGTTCTTTTCTCCCCTTGCAGAGAGAAGGCTGCCCCACTGTCCCTCAGACAGGAACTTGCTATCTGCATCTATAACCATTTGTTTGCTGTGCCAAATAAAAAGTTTCTTTGTAGCTGAGCAACTGTGGTCTGAACTGTTTATTGGTAATTGGGGAGACTTTGTAGGTGGACCCGGCCTACAAATTGGCGCCCGAACAGGGACCTCTAAACTGAGTTTAGACACTCATAAATTTTTCTAAATTGCCCAAGGACTCCTCTGACTGCAGTTTTATTTTTCAGAGGGACTACCTCCTGTTTTTCACAAAAAAATAAACAGGGGATGAGAATACCTTCTCATTAGGAGAAGAGGATTCCTTCTGCTGGTACAGAAGATGGGAATACCTCTCTGAGTGACGTCGAGAGAGATTTTGATACCCTAGGATGACTCTATTGGTGAGTGTTCAGTTTCCCTGTCTGTATGAAAGGACAGAAGACTTGCCCGGGTTCGAGTGGTGGGTAAGTATGTAATTAATATTTTTTTATGTAAGAAAACTGTTAGAGTGTCTCTGTATTTAGTTGTAACATTAGGGAATGATTAGGGAAAGGAAGTTTTGCCCAGACATTAGGTCTCTTTTTCCAGGATTGATTGGTGTACGCTTGAGACTGTACATATCATTGATATGAAGCGAGTGTGTGTCTTTATCCACGTTTCCATACCCCCGCGAGGGGATTGGCTGGGTTTAGACGAAGCGCAAGAGTTGTATGTTTTATATGAGTCCTGGATTCATTTTGCGCCTCTGTTAACTATGAGGTTTGGATTTCCACCTAAAAGCGAAATTACGCGCGCCTCTGTATATAAGGAGGTTCAATTTGCTATTGGTAAAAGGCGAAATTAATTGCCCCTGTCCCCAAACAGTGAAAACACCAGGTTTACAGATTTTAGAAAGAGGGACAGCTAAAGGAGAATATTTATAGAAAAATAGGGATGATCACCTTATCTGGGATGCTCACAGACCAGAGAGGGTGATAATTAGATCTATTGAAGAATAGCTTTCTAAGTATCTTTTTGAAATGAATTACTTTACAAGTTTCAGATCAAGGTGAATGATGGAGCTGACTGCAGCTGAATTAAATAACCAAGGGGGAGTGGGTCTAGTTCAGTTTCAGTATTCTGATCAGATAGGCTGTTAGGTATAATGCATTTAACTCTGTCCTGTGTTTTTAGTTTTAGTCTTTAGCAAACCCTGTCCTGTCATTGCTGAACTGATTAGAATTCTTTGTTAAAGTTGAACTAAGTGGGGAATTCCTGGAGAGCGTATCTGTTTGCTTTTATTTTCTTTCACAATATTCATGTGCTTGTAAGACGCCCCAGTCTCTGGAGAGGGTAAAACCGTTGGCCCGGAGTCCCTGGAACGCAAGTGACAAGCGGTGTTTGTTTATCTGTCTCTATTCTTCCTAGTCCTTCCTGTCTTCTTTAGAACATTGAAAATAACGAAAAATCTTCCAGGGTCTGCTGTAGCAATCGATGTGCTGAGACAGCTAGTTTTTCCCCTACTGTCTGTCTGAATGTATTGTAACATGGAATGGATTTTCTGAGTTAGTGGATTGGGATCTGAATGTATTGTACACTGAAGTGAGAATCTTAGAAACAGACCGCACAGATAACTGACAGTGTTTTATTCTGAACTGCCAGCTATTGTGTGCAGTGATCTGACTGGTAGAAAAACAAAGAAAAATAGTTTATAGTTACAAGTACAGCCTGAAAATTTCAAATTGTTTCTTTTTCCCCTGTGCATATTTGTGTGCAGTAAATAAGTCTAATCCATATGTGTAAGTTTTATTTTTTAGATTTGGGATCTGAGTATATTCTGGTTAAGAAACATTTGTCTGCTGTTTTCTGTGTGTCAGAAGATTAAATAGCTCTGCCTGGGTCTGTGATAGGTCATAGGGCATTTGTACACAATGCGGAACGAATTTCTATGAATGTGTTACTTTTTGAGAAGCTTATTTTGATTTTTCTAACAAATGTGGAAGATCCTAATTAACAAGAGATCAATAAAAAAAATTGTTGTGATGCTAAGAAATTCTGTTTGATTAGTTTTGACTCAGTGATACAAGATCAGTTTTGTTATGTTCTTATGACTTTACAAATTTAAGATCAAGCTGATAAAGGAAAAAGATTACAGCTGGATTTTGCAACCAAGGAAAATAGCTCTAAAAGAAAATCCGTTTAAGAAAATATGTAACCTTGTGATGCAAAGATGTCTAGTTCAGTGCTTTAACTTTATCCTGTAGAGTTAGTACTAAATTGTTGGAGAAAATCCTTATATAAGATTATGAAGAAACGACTTTTTACTTGTTTTTTTAAGATTCATGAGTTTCTCAAGCTGAAAGGTATGCTGCTTTTCGGGATTGCCCAGGGGGGGTGGTTTGGCGAGATCTCTCAGGGAAGCCTCTCTATTCTAATCAGATGGGCTGCTGTACTTAATGACTGATAGCTTTGTATTTAGCTGTCAGCTGTTCGAGTGCCCCTAGATGTTAGATCAAACAATCAAGGCATGAAATTGGAGAATCTGTTTGTTGTCCTTTGCCCTTCAGAGTGGGGGTTTGACGGCCCTGACAGGACAATGCTACTTGGAAATGATTTAAACCCCGAGTGAATGAAAAGTTATATGTTTGGTTTAGATCAAGCAAAATTAAAAGTAAAACAGAATTTTATATATTGTTGCAAGCATTTCATAGAGGACATGCCTATTGTTCATAAATTACAGAAACCCAAAAGAGCTGTAACTAAGTTTTATTTTAACTTTTGTTTAAAGGACAGAAAGAGAGATCTACTGTTTAGTTTGCAGTTCCGTTTGACAGCAGTTTCATTCAATTTAAATGTGAAAGGGAGTGTTTGTATTCTTAAGCTCAGTGCTAATGACTAATGACTAAGGACAGTAACACACACTTGCAGAACAAATTTGGTGAAAAAAATGGAGCTTAGTTCCCAGAAAAATATGAGAATATTTGTAAAGTTATTTACACATAAAACAATAACATTAAGTTGAATTGATTAGACAAAGTCTCCTACAGCACAGAGGTTTGTTTTTTTTAAACATGTCTGTCTAGTTCTGTTGTCCATTTGCATTTCTTAAGATAGCATGCCGGTAAGGTGAAGCTAGCCCAAGCACTGCTTTGAAGTCTCCGTCTGACATGCAACAGTATCAGTGTCATGAATGACTCAGGATAATTATTTTGCCTTGTTCAGCACTCTCACTGAGAACAGTATATACAATAGATTCTAGTCATACGTGAGAGAGAGACATGTGGCTGTCATGTTAAAAGTCATGATTTGTCCTATTACGACTGCTGTTATAAAAATGTTACAAAAATAATATTTTTATACTGTAGGGACTTTATTCAGATTGTCTAAGACATTTGCTATTTTGAATGAGCACATATGTCCATTTTTGAACCATACCAATTAAGTTGGTGAAAAAAAAAAAGGACACTGTTTACTCATGTTGTTATATTTATTAAGAAGAATCCAAATTTATATTTTCTATATACTATTTGTTTACCATAATACTAAGTTTTTAACAATTGTTTGATGATCTTAGCATGCCAATTAAGAGGTGGTACTCTGATGGACATTAAACTGATGAAGGTTATTTAAAGTGACATATTTGCCTAATGATTATGTAAGCAAATTTTATTCAACTATGCTGTCTCCAGAATCTTTAATTCAGGAAGTCATTTAAGCCCCAACACTTACTCAACAATTGGAAATAGACACCTGGAGACAGGCTAGGTGGATTTTGCACCATCATATGCTTTGGAACATCCACACTGGCCATGTGGTACTTCCAGATGCTTTTTGCCTCGTTTTGCCTTTGTATGTACTGGCCAGACATGCAGGGGTAAAAAGAGGGATGATTTGATGACAAATTTTCACAAATAAAAATTGGAGTAATTCTGAAACTTGCCAAACTTGCAGAATACGTGTGTGCAACTTGTCTAATCTATTAATATGTAAAGATCAGTTAAGAGCATAGTGGAGTATTTCTTACCAGCAAATGAATCTCCAGTGATGGAGAGACAAGAAGTTTATCAAACTGAGAGACACAGTTGATACCATATGAGATAGTTATGATCTTAAGTAAATGTGATGAAATTATGTTTGTCACATTGCATTGTCTCATTGTAAAATCTAATCTAGAATATTTTAGCCTTTTCATTTAATATTGGATGCCGCTCTTCTGAATGGGACCTGGAACCATGTCACCAATTGCAATCCAGAGATTCCAGCAGAGAGAATTGGCCATAATCCAGAAGAAACAGTCCACCCCAAGACCTCTGAACTAAACCACACTTAAACTTCGGAGACAGGTGAAGCGCACGACGCAGTCCTGAAAAACTGCTGGGAAGCAGGCCCAAATTATCTGAAAATAAAGACTATTAAGACTGATTGGGACTTTTGGGAAAATCTACAAGCCATTTGGGCTACAGCAATTGCAATACGCACACCAGCTCAAGTTTTGCTGTAACATTTTCAAAGCTTTCTTCATCACTTTGTTGAATATTTGATGTGTTCAGTATTATTGCAAGCTGTATGTCTTCCATTCTCTTAGAATGTTGCCTGCTGGTATTCCGGACTCGGAGGAGGCCTAACAGCTTTCTTTATAACTCGTTTAAGTATTGCTGTTTTGGTATTCTTGCCTGCTGTATTTTTCTGTTTTATTAGGATGCTGTAAGAAAATGATGCTGCAAAGCACTAAAACCATGTACATTGTATCTATGGAACAGTACCAGCGGTTGCCTCTCAATGATCCCTCTCTGTCTCAAATGGTTGTTATCCATGCCCCTTAGTGGGATTACTTTTGCTTCCCTCCACACAGAAAAAAAAAAAAAAAGGAAAAGTGGAGAATGAAGGGATAATTGGAATAAAGGGATAATCAGCTCAGATCTGCATTATATGTTTGCCTTATGATTGTATATATATCTGCCTTATAACTGCACTCTGACCTGTTTGAAACAGACACAGCAACATATGGTTGGCACAAAACAGGTGGGCAACAGGAAAAGAGTACATGCAGCTTACTACTGTTATAAAGCCTAAAAAAAGCTATACTTTGGACAGAAGTGTCCAAGGATATAAGCCTAGGTTCAAACAGGTCAAGCCAGGAATTCAACTAATGCTCTTGCCCTGAAGGTTTCAATTGGTGCCAGCAGATGTAAAAACACAGGAGGAGGCAGAGGGCTATGATTGATTGCATAGATAGGCAAGCCTTGATCAGCAGATCCAGCTGCATAAACATAGGAGGCCCTGGAAAAGAGCTTTGCAGGAAGCCTGCAAATACCTAAGAATTTATGCTGAATTTGCTGAAACTATTTAGAATTTGAAGCAGAGAGGTATATATAAGACAGCAATTTTAGAGGGTCTTGGGGCAGTTCTTTTCTCCCCTTGTAGAGATAAGGCTGCCCCGCTGTCCCTCAGACAGGCACTTGCTATCTGCATCTATAACCATTTGTTTGCTGTGCCAAATAAAAAGTTTCTTTGTAGCTGAGCAACTGTGGTCTGAACTGTTTATTGGTAATTGAGGAGACTTTGTAGGTGGACCCGGCCTACAGCTTATAAAGTCGTTCTCCTCTTGAGTTTTCTGGCCTGCTCTTCAGGTGCGTCTGATTAGTCACTGCATAATCAGTACTTGGGTGTGTTCGCTCAGCCTCTGCAGGTTCGTGCCTGCTCCCTCTAGCTGTGTTGCTATGCAATTGCAGCTCCTGCAAGTCAGCTGCTTTGTGAAAGACAGTGGTTTTTTTTCCAATTCACTGCTTCACTAGCTTCAGCCCTATCACAATTGTCATCTTGGAAAAGGAACTGGCCAGGAAACAGCTGGTGTGCTGATGGCACCATGCACTTTTGCAGTATGGTGATGTACTTGGCCCCGTTGACCATTTCATCAATGATGTGAAGACATCCAACGCCACTGGCAGCCATGCAGCCCCAGACCATGACCTTCAAAGGATGCTTCACAGTGAGGTTGAGACACTCAGGCTTGCATCCCTCTCCAGGAAATCTCCTCACATAGGTGTGGGCCTGGTTACCAAACAAGCAGAAGGTGCTTTCATCACTGAATAGCACCTTTTCCCACATTTCAGTCGACCAGGTTGAGTGCTTTCTCACCCACACGATCCAATTGCGCCTTTGTATGTCAGTCATCAGTGGCTTATTCCATGCTTTGCAGCCCCGGAGACCAAACTGCAGGCACTGGCGAAGAACTGTTGATGAGCTGACACTGGCCTCACTCTTGTCTGACCACTCTCAAAGTAGCTGAGGAGAGGTCAACTTGTGATTAGTCAGTGAAATGCATCATAGTGCACGGTCCTGGCATGATGCTGATGCACATGGATGACCTGAATGAGGCTTGTCCACCACTGAACCCGTCTCTTTCTTCTTCTGTACAATCTTAACAGCAGAGCTCTGACTGCAGCCAACTTTCCTGGCTGACGACTTGAAAATCCTTTCTCGCTCATAAAGGACACATGAACACGCTCCTCCAATGTCAGGGTCCAAGTCATCTTCATGGTTAATCCAGAAAGCGTATGAAATTCAAAACTTCCGTGCATTTTTATAGCTGCACTGTTGGCTAGATATCTGCATTGTGATTGGTTAGTGAAACCAGCCTACTGATTGGTCAGAAATAACGTGTGCATATTGGATAATCTCAATCCAGTTTTGACACAGGATCCACAAAAATTGCAGTAGCTATCTCCCAGTGTCTGTAAAGTATTTAAATTGGAAGCAAGGGATGCAAAAACATCAGCTCTAATAGCCAAATCTATCCCTTTTAACGTGGTAGAAAGATGAATATGCTGGGCTAACGCAAAATTTAAAAAAAAAGTTAGAAAGTACGAAAAACGCAAAACTCACAAGTGATTCCAGACTTTTGCACACCACTGTAAGTATAAACAAAAGGTAAAGAACTGCTATGAAGAACTATAAAAGCTAAAAAGACCAATACCTCATCCCTAGATTAGCCCCATAGTATCCAAACTGCATTCTTTCCAATACATTCCCAGAAGTTGGTTTACTAAGATGCGTTAGCTGTTAATGTGTAGATAGCACTTGCCAAGTGGGCTGCGTTAACAGCTAATAGGGGGCAAATGCAGATAGCTGCTGCACTATCTGCAGACCTCATGTTACCCGTGTGAGGGGGCGAGGTAAAGAGTGAGTGTGTCTGCAACCTGCAGTTACCACGAGCATCAATAGCATGCAGTAACAGCAGGTTTTGCAGAAATAGCGGGTGTACTAACGTCAACACAAAGGGTGGGTTCAGCTGCATCCACGACGCTGCCCAATCATATTCTCTGCTGTGCATGCTCCCAACAGATAAAGTGCAGCTTTTGCAGCTAACACTGCGCTATTTGCACTGATACACCGCATTAGCTGCAAACGCCTCGCACAGCAGCAAACCGACCTCCCATTACCTAAAAAATTCTGTAGCTGAGCTAGCTCATTGAATATAGACTTATGAGCTTGAAATTTAACACAAACTTGGAAAGTGAAACATAAACGTTGTACCTAAAGAAATTTTTTTCTACCTATACCTAAAAGAAACGTTGTCTCTTCTGAGAGACCCTAGCAATATCAAGAAAAATCAAAACATAAGCTCCCAGATAAGCTATAGATTAAAATTTAAAGAAAAGCTTTATAGTTTATTCATTTGATATACTGCAGATCAAAATACTAATGTCTAAGCAGTCTACAAAAACAAAAGCAAGCAGGGGCGGCTCAAGGCAATCTGCTGCCTGAGGCAAGGGATGGGATGGCGCCCCCCCTCCTCCCCCCCCCCTTCCAGAGCTTCCTCAAAACTCCAGTCAGGGACTGAACCAAACCAAAAAGACAATTGGATAATGTGAAGGAAATGCAAGATGTTCGCACACCAAGGAGCTAAAAGAAAGAGCGCGAACCATAGCACAGTTTATAACACCAAATTATAACTAGTTTTTATTTTGTTAATATAAACTGCGTTATGGTTCTTGCTTTTCTTTTTGAACATATATTTTGCATTCACAGAACCCCTTCCCTCAACAATGGGAGCAGAGCAGAACCAGGACATTCACCCACAGAACTCGATATCTAAAAAAAAAATATATGATTCTGATAATCACACTAATAATACCAAACATTTTCCAGTACCAGGCATATTGTGAACTAATACAAAACCCTACAACAAAGTCGCTGAGGATCAATAGAGCAAATCTGCCATACCATACCAGCACCAACTTCCAAAACTCACATAAGAAGCCCACTCAAAATAAGCAGCACTGTAAATATTGTAAGTGGGCTCTGGAACATCCAAACACCTATTTGAAAGCTGAACAATTCAGATTACTACTGTACAAATCCCTACGTACAAACTCCATGCTAAAAGAACATCTGGCCTTAGTCACACACTCAGAACACAGACCCTCACTAAGTACAGAAAAAGTGACCATAACCTAATAACAAACATATACAGTAGATACAAATTAAACTGCAACCCAAGAAGCTAGATTCTGCATACTGTATAAAATATAAAGATAGCTCGAAGTCTGATCAATGAATTGAAAATAAAATTCTCTTCTACTTTTGTTGTCTGGCCATTTTATTCTCTGATCATGCTGGTCCTAATATGAGGTTTCTGCTTTCCTCCACCTCCTAATGCCCCCCCCCGTCTATTTCCCCCCAAGGGCGGCCTGAAGGTGATGCAGGGCCATGTGCGGAGACTCTCTGTGGAATCGTTTGCATAAATTTAGTATACTTTATTTTAAAATGTATATGCCACCCATCTAAAATCCGAGGTGGCTTCCAAACATACACATGCAATTTAGTAGAACAGATGTTACAATAAAACAAACATAATAATAACATTAAATTTTATTAATAAAAAGCCACAGTCACCCCCCCATACACCAAATCAAACCATTATAAGTATTTGCACAACAGATTTATTTTTCTATTACCAGATTATTGATGAGGAGAGAAGAAATAAAATGAGAAAAACTAATCTTGGTAGCCAGGAATTCAAAGGCTGGATTGGATTATTCTAGAGCTGGAAAAGTCCGGATATTAGCAGCGGTGAAGCTATCAGGCTACTAAACAAAATTAAACAGAGACATTCCCTTAAAATTTGAAATTTCCTTGAATCTGAAATGAAAAATATTTTGAATTTCATTCTGGCAGCATAAGGAACGCAAAACTGCAAATCTCAAAGACAATCCATATTCCAATACCCCTCAATCAACACCCTTCAGTTGACTACATCAAGAACCCAGTGCACAGGACCCATAGAGCAAATCCACTGTTCCATAACAGCACTAACTTCCGAAACTCACACAACATGGACCATACCCAGAAAAGGGCAGCGCCATAAATATTGCAGTGGGCTTTAGAACATACAAATTCAGAAAACTGAACAAGTCAGATTACTACACATCCCTACATAGAAACTCCATGCTAACAGAACATGTAGCTTCAGTCACATATGCAGAACAGATTGTATTAATATATTCCCGACTTGGTGAAAAACTAACTAAAAACTGAAAATATCTAGGCAAAGATGTTTTACCCATTACTCTTACATTTACAGGATTTCTTTCCCAAAATTATACTTTACTCCAGAGGGAGGCGAGAGAAAGAACTCTCACATGGAGGCATCTGCATTGTCTGCAGAAACTAACAAAGACTCAGCGCAAGTAGCATGAGTGCAATTAATGCCACTTCAGTGAGTGGCCTTAGTTGCACTGGTAGCCGTTTTGCCATGTTGAAATGCAGTGATTTCAGGGTGATGTAACTGCCTCCCTGCAGTTAGCTTATGGCCCCGCATAATCAAACTCTGGAATTCGTTACTGGAAGTTATAGTAAAAGCTGTTAGTGTAGCTGGGTTTAAAAAAGGTTTGAACAAGTTCCTGGAGGAAAGGTCCATAAAGTATTAACAAAGAGAACCCAGGAAATCCACTGCTTGCCCCAGGACACGCATTATGGAACCTGTATGCCTTTTGGGAACCTGCCAGGTACTTGTGACCTGAATTGGCCACTGTTGGAAACAGGATACTGGGCTTGATTGACATTGGTCTGACCCAGTATGGCATTTCTTATGTTTTTATGTTCATATGTTAGCAGCGCTGAGCTTAGGAAACATGCTGCTAAATATGCCAAACAAGAGGGGCTCAAAAGCACCCATGCAGCACCTCCCACTTCCACAAAAACAAGAGTGACTTGGTACCCCAACACAGCATTTTTCACTTTCACAAAAACAAAAGAGGCTCAGGGTCCCCTACACAGCACTTCCCCCACCCTCTGAAAAACAAGAGGGACTTTGTAACCTCAACACAACACCTCCCACTCGAACATAAACACCATGACTGACTTAGGAATGCCAACATAACTCCAAAACTGTGCACTGGACCAGCATGATGATAATGTAAATATATATTCCGCAAAAAAACAAAGGAAATGCAACATGCCTGCAAACCAAGGAACTAAAATAAAAAGTGAGAAGCACAAATCTGTTTATAATATCAAATTATAAATTGGGCTAACGGTTCTCACTTTTTCTTTTTGAATATATATTCTGCATCCACTGAAACCTCTCCCTCGATAATGGGTGCAGAACAGAAGTAGGACATTAACCCACAGAACTCAATATATTTTAAAAAAATCCAATTCTGGTCATCTCAGCAACAACAACATAAACATTCTCTAGTACCAGGTGTTAGACTCTAATCAATTTATGACAGATGAGATATAAAAACATCTTGAATGGAAATGAACTGAATTGAATATCATATAAAAGCAACTCCAAGAGAAGTGGAGAAGAATATGAACTGCATGCTTGACGAAGGGTAAAGGAAAGACTAAATTCAATTGGTTATGATAAAGATAAGTAGAACTTATAATTGACAAACTGCATGCCAAAATTTGAGAGTACAGCATGCATTATAATGACCAGTGGCTGCAGATAAATGTTATTCCCCTCTGGGTGTAATCAGTGTTTGAAGTTATTAAACTAGGTGAGAATAATGTGATAGTTCTAAAAAGATGATTAAAAAAGTTAATGAGAAAATTATAGCACCACAGACATCATGCCTTCACAACAGGGATGTGTATGCAGTCGAAGAGCAAGACTATGTCAAATTAACTTGACTGAATCCCCCCTCCCTCACAACAATCTGGAGCATTTGACTGAGACAAGTCTATGACAGATTTTCACAACCTCACAAGACAAGTTCTTTTGTCCCCATATTACAACCACTTGCTTTTTTTTATTTTTAGTGCCTTGAAGCTAGGGCTGACTCCTGGCAACCCCGCTGCCTCTGGGTTTTCTTGGCAATGTATCACATTAAGTACATTGCCAGGCCTATTCTTCTGAGGCAATGGAGGGCAAAGGGACTTGCCCAAGGTCACAAGCAGTGTCAATGGGAACTGAACCTTTGATGGTCTGCATACTAGACAGCTGCTCTAACCACTAGGCTACTCCTCCACAAAAAGCTACTAGGAGTGGGGTTACAACACCCAAAACCTCATGCAAAAGAGGGTGCAGAAAAGTAGCAACTACCCTATAGCAAAACGCACTTCTTCAAAGAGATTTATTGCATGTAGACACATTAGGAAATTTACACTGGTGACAAATAAAAGGGGTCTCAGTAGAGCGCAACAATAAAAAATAAAATTTCTTAATCCTTCTGCATGCTCAAAATGAATTGCAGCATTGAGATACTGAGGCAACCCTTGTGTTTTTTGCCGTACAGATTGAATCGTTTGTTGCTGTTGTTGTTGTTAAGTGCCATGGAGTACCCTCTGGATAGTTGTCCTAAACTCTATGTGGTCTTCAGTCAGATGGCTAATTGTTGATAGAGCTGCATCTATAGCTGCTGTTACATACATTGAAAAACTCAAAACCAAAGACCCCCCACAGCTAATTGTCAAACAATACATGCATTGAATACATATATTGAATCTATGCACTGAATCATTAAAAGTGATTTTAATGATTTTAATGGAGCTCACTCGGATGAAAGGAGGGTAATTAGCGGGGTGCCCCAGGGTTCGGTCCTTGGGCCCGGCACTGTTCAATGTATTTGTGAGTGATAGTGCTGAAGGACTCAATGGAAAAGTCTGTCTTTTTGCAGATGACAAGAACATTTGCAACAGAGTGGACTCGTCTGAGAGAGTGCATAACATGAAGAAAGATCTACAAAAGCTGGAAGAATGGTCTAATGCTTGGCAGTTAAGATTTAATGCGAAGAAGTGCAGTGTCATGCACTTGGGAAGCAGAAATCCAAGGGAAATGTACATGATAGGGGGCGAGAGGTTGGTGTGCACGGAACAGAAGGACCTTGGTGTGATTATTTTTGAGGATCTCAAGGTGACAAAACAGTGCGACAAGGCAGTGGCAAAGGCCAGGAGGATGTTGGATTGCATACATAGAGGAATCACCAGCAGAAAGGAAGAGGTACTAATGCCACTGTATAAGTCACTGGTGAGGCCTCACTTGGAATACTGTATTCAGTTTTGGAGACCATATCTCGCAAAGGATGTTAAAAGACGAAACTGTTCAGAGGAAGGCAACCAAAATGATTTGGAGGCTGCGTCAGAAGCCTTATGAGAAGAAACTTGAAGACCTAAATATGTACACTCTGGAGGAGAGGAGGGATAGAGGAGATATGATTTAGACCCTTAAAGAGAAATAATGAACAAACAAACCTCTTCCAAAGACGGGGAAGCTGCAAAACTAGAGGGCATAACATGAAGCTGCAAGGGGGTAAATTGAAAGGCAATGTCAGGAAATACTTTTTCACTGAAAGGGTGGTGGATGCATGGAATGCCTTCCCGATGGAAGTGGTGGGAGCAAATACAGTGACAGAATACAAGATGGCATGGGACAGACACAGTGGATCCCTTTACAGCAACAAGATAAAATCAAAATAAACGTAACCATCTAATTTCCCAACAAATAAGGGTGTCCTACACGGAGCGGTGGGTTCACTCCTAAACAAAGATATGGGGAGGGGTGGCCTATACAGAGCGGCAGGTGCACCTACTCTTGTAATCTTACTAGGAAGACTAGATGGACCATACTGGTCTTTATCTGCCGTCATTTACTATGTTACTATGTTTAATTCTAATGATTTATACTGAAGGAATCTCACATGGGCTTGTTATTCAACTAAAGCAGAGAAAAAAATATCTGCTCAAGACAGAACGGTTGGTACTGATACAGGTCTGTGTATTGTGATCGATAAATGAGCGCACAAATTTTAACTGCATTCCAACTGTGAGAAGAATAAATCTGACTCTTAGGGGCAAGATTACTAAGGTTTGCGATGGTAGCATGTGACTGTATCACCATATTAGCGTGGAGGCGTGCGTTAATTTTTGGGGGTGTATGTGTCCATCCCCTTGATGATAGCACAATGCTAAGTAGCATTCAGATATGCTTAATGCCACCCACTGGCATTTTTAGTGTAGGGCCCCATGCTACTGGTGCAGTGCCCTTAGTATGCAGTTAACCCACACTTCAACATGCCGCTTGAAATCAGATGAATTTTCTAGGAGAAACAGAATTTCCTGGTGCTTACAACACTTTTTTGGATAATCCAACTGCAGATGCAAAACTACCAATACTTTCAGAAAGAAATCTGCAGCCCAGGTGATGAAGTAGTACATTCACTAGAGGTACATGGGTCCAAAGACAGTGGTGTTAACGCATCACCTAGATAGTACTGGGGAGGATCCACATCAATATGAGTAAGAGTGATATAGGGAACTGAGATCTAGAACCTTCAAAGTAACATTATCTGAAATGTTCTCTATTACAAATGAAGGGACCACAGATGCAAGGTTTAGGAACTGAGCAGCATTTTTGGGCAGAGGACGTCAATTCCAAAAGGAGGAACTCCACCATAACAGGGTGCAAGAAGGCCGCTGATGCTAACATTTAAAAAGGATACAGAGCAGCTTTTAATCTAGTTGATGAGGGAAACCTAACAGCCACTTAAGAGAGCCTGGTTTGAACTGAAACATAGAAACCTGATGGCAGAAAAAGACCACATGGCCTTCCATATCAATCACTACAACAGTCACCTTTTTTCCTTTAGAGATCCTCTGTGTTTGTCCCATGCTTTTTTGAATTCAGATACTGTTCTCATCTCTATCAACTCCACTGGGAGACTATTCCATGTATCTATCATTCTTTTCGTAAAGAAATATTTCCGCATATTACTCCTGAGTCTATCCCCTTTCACCCTCATCCTATGTCCCCTCATAGCAGAGTTTGCTTTCAATCAAAAGAGGCTCTTCCCCTGTGCATTTATGCAACACAGATATTTAAATGTGGCTATCATATCACCTCTATCCCGCTTTTCCTCTAAAGTATACATATTAAGATCCTTACGTCTGTCCTTATATGCTTTATAATGAAGACCACTAATCATTTTAGTTGCCACCCTCTGTACCGGCTCCATCCTGTTTATATGCTTTTGAAGGTGTGGTCTCCAGAACTGCACACAATACTCCAAATGAGGTTGCACCAGACTTATACAGAGGCACTATCACCTCCTTTCTTCTGCTGGCCATTCCTCTTCCCATGCACCCAAGCATCCTTCTAGCTTTTGCTGTCGCCTTTTCTACCTGTTTAGCTACTTTAAGATCATCATACACAATCACGCATAGGTCCTGCTCTTCTTTAGTGGACAAAAGAACATCACCCCCTATACTATATTGCTCTCTTGGATTTCTGCAGCCCAAATGCATGACCTAGCATTTTTTAACATTAAATCTCAGCTGCCAAATTCTAGACCATTCTTTAAGCTTAGCTAGATCCCTCTCCATGTTATCTACTCCTTCCTGGGTGTCTACTCTATTGCAGATTTTGGTATCATCTGCAAAGAGGCAAACCTTACCCAACAGCCCTTCCGCAATATCACTAACAAAGAAGTTAAAAAGAATCGGACCAAGGACAGATCCCTGCGGCACATCACTGGTAACATCCTTCTCCTCAGAGTGAGCTTCATTTACCTGTACCTTTTGTCGCCTCCCACTCAAGCAATTTCTAACCAAGTAGTAGCTTTAGGATCCATCCCTAGGATGATCAGTTTGTTTATAATTCGCCTGTGCGGAATGGTGTCAAAGGCTTTATTGAAATCTAAATACACCACAACTGAGGTGTCTTCAAAGGATACTGGCAAAATAAGGAAGTTAGAAAATTCCAGTAGTTGAGGTGCATTTCACAAACAAGCTGACAAATAAAAATGTTTCCAATTTACCCTATCAGCTTCTAGAACAGAAGAATATATGATATGCCATACTGGGTCAGACCAAAGATCCATTAAGGTCAGTATTCGGTTTCCAACAGCTGCCAATCCAGGTCAAAAGTACCTGTCAGGTTCACAAAAGGTAGACAGATTCCATGCTGCTTATCCCAGGGGTAAGGACAGGGTTGGCAAAACGCTGTTTTCTTTGGGGGGGGGGGGCAAGCTCCACCTCTTGACCAGCCAAATTGCACTGCTGTAATCACTGGCCTTCCCCTTCTGTCTTCTCACGGGGATCCAATCTCCTGTGGGCAGACAGGAGGGGTCTTTGCCGTCATCTCCCATGGGCAGCCTGCTCCCTGTTGGGTGGCAATCACAGCTTTCCCCTTACGTCTACCTGCGGGAGATCAGATCCCCATGGGCAGGTAGAAGGGGAAGGCCAGTGATCGCGGCAGCGTAGTTTTGGTGGTGGTGCATCCTTTTCTGACATGTCTAGGTAAGGAGTGGATCTCTCTAGTCCATTCTAATAATGGTCTATGGACCTTTTTCTTCCCAGGACTTGTCCAAACCTCGTTTAAACCCAGCTACACTAACAGCTTTTACTACATCCTCCGGTAACAAATTCCAGAGTTTGATTACACGTTGAATGAAAAAATATGTCCTCCAATTAATCTTAAATGTGCTACATTGTAGCTTCATTGCTTGTCCCCTAGTCTTTCTACTTCTTGAAGGAGTAAACAATCAATCTATGTTTACCTGTTTCACGACCTCTGTTATATCTCCCCTCAGTTGTCTCTCTTTTCCAAGCTGAAGAGCTCTAACCTTTTCAGCCTTTCAACGTAGGGATATCCTTCCATCCCTTTTAGTATTTTGGTCACTCATCTCTGTACCTTTTCTAATTCTGCTATATCCTTTTTTTTTTATTTATTTATTTTATTTTTTTATTTAACTTCTCTTATATACTGCGCTATTACATATCAGTGCGGTTTACAATAAACAAACACATTACTATGCGGACAGGCCACAGAGTATTTACATTGAACAAGGGTTCAAACTTGGATTCAACTGGGGGTAACATATCTACAACATTATTTACAGTACAGCTTATGTATCGGGTTGAGGCCCTATGTTATTCAGTATGGGCCAGCTTGAACCAGCTATTCCTTTCTATGCTGGGATGATCTGAATGTTTAGTGTAGTTTAATGTTATTTGGCTTCCGTTGTTGGATTCGGGGTAGTGTCTCACGAATAGGTAATGCTTGAGGGCCTTCCGGAATTGGGATTGGCTAGTAATGGCACACATGTCTGCGAGGAGGGCATTCCAAGCCGAGGGAGCGCAGATCAAGAAAGCCCTGTTAGAGGTTGTCATTGTGCACGTGGTCATTTCTTTAAGAATAATCAATGTGTTGACCATTACTGATCGATTGGTTCTATTTGGGTGTGTATGATGGTTATCAACTCTTTAATGTTTATGTTTATGTTTATTCATTTGCTTGACCGCTTTTCAGTGGTAAACAGAGCGGTTTACAATAAAAACTTCAGTACAGCGGGGCACAAGGCCAGAAGATGAAAGGAAATTACAAATTCAAAATAGGACAGAGAGAAAAGAGCAGACACAAGAGAAGAGGCTAAGGCTGGGAGGAGGGAAGGTCGAAGGCAAGGGAAAATAGGTGGGTCTTCAGAGCATATTTGAAGGTTGGGTGATGTGGTTCAAGATGGAGGGCAGTGGGAAGGGAATTCCAGAGGGCGGGACCTATGAAAAAAAAGGCTGAGGAACGGGTGGAATGAAGGTGAACCTGTGAAGGGGGGGGGGTAGTGCGAGGCGGTTAAGATGGAAGGATCGAGGGGTGTGCCTGGGGGTATGAAAACAGATTAGGTCATCCAGATATTGCGGGGTAGTGGATGAGGGAGGGTGATTGTTTAGGGCTTTAGAAGGTTGTAACTAAAATCTTGTATAGAAGTCTGGCCTGAATGGGCAGTCAGTGCAGATTCATCAGAATTGGAGTGATGTGGTTCGTTCATGGTACCCCGACTAGTACTCTTGCTGCAGTGTTCATTGCCATTTGGAGTGGGTGTAGTGTTGCCTTTGGGAGCCCATATAAAATAATGTTGGCGTAGTCGAAATGTGGGAGTACCAATGCTTGGTAAATTGTTCGGAAGTCGCTAGGGTCCAATAGTGATCGAAGATGACGGAGAGTCTGTATTTTGTGGTATATTGTTTTTACCGTGTTTTTTATATGTGTTTTCATGTCCAGTCTCTGGTCTAGAGTGATCCCGAGGTAGCGGATTGAGGATTTGGTTGTCAATTCTGCGTTCTTGACTTTTAATGTTGGTGGGGGGATGAAGTCTTGGTTCTTCGTGACGAAGAGGACATCTGTCTTGGTGTGATTGATCCGAAGGTTTTGCGTGTGTAACCAATCCGCGATTGCATCAAAATGTTTTGTTATTGGGGAGAAGTCAGGCAGCTTAATTGTAAATGGCATATATAGAAGGATATCATCTGCATAAGCTAGGCATAGGACGTCGAATGAACGTATTAGAGAGCAGATAGGCTGCATGTAGATGTTAAACATCAGTGCCGAGAGCGAAGATCCTTTTTAAAATATGGTGAATGGAATTGCACGCAATATTCAAGGTGCGATCACACCATGGAGTGATAAAAGGGCATTATGTTTTAACAACTTTGAATAATTTTGTGTCATCTGCAACACTCACTGTTCCCATTTCCAGGTCATTCATGAATATGGTAAAAATACTGTTAAATAAAATAAATAAATAAAAAGCAGCAGGCCCAGCACAGATCCTGGGGTACTATTCACCTTTCTCCACTGAGAAAAGTGGCCATTTAACCTTCCTCTCTATTTTCTATCTTTTAACCAGTTCCTGATCCATAATACTACACTGCCTCCTATCCTATGATTTTTTAATTTCCTCAAGAGTCTTTCATGAGGGACCTTGCCAAAGGGTTCCTGAAAATCCAGATACACTGTATCAACCAGCTCACCTTTATCTACCTGTTTAATTACACCTTAAAAAATGGAGCATATTGGTGAGACAAGACTTTCCTTGGCTAAATCCATGTTGACTTTAAACCATGACTACATTTTGTTCTTTATAATGGTTTCTACCATTTGGCCTAGTACTGACGTCAGGCTCACTGGCCTATAATTTCCAGGATCACACCTGGAACCTTTTTTAAAAATTGGTACTACATTGACCATGCTCCAGTATTTAGGTATTACAGATGATTTTAGTGATAGTTCACAGATTACTACCACTTGCACTAGAAAGCTATTCCATGTATCCGCCACATTCTCCATGAAGAAACCCTTGCGCCCGAAATTCGAAGACCTTTACACGGGTAACTTCCTTAGTTACCCATGTAAAGGCCTTAACCAGGATTTTCGAAGGGCACCTATGCAGGTATTGCACTTCAAAAATCCCAGCTAAGTCCCTAACGCGTCCCGATGCTATCTACGTAACATCGGTGCATGTTAGGGGCGTTATGGGGCGGAGAAAGGGGCTACATGCATAGCCCTCTGCACCTTAAAGATGGGCAAAGAAAAACCTTGCCTATCTCTAAGACGCAGAGGCTATGTGGGTAGCATCGACAATTGCTGCTACCTGTGTAGCTTGTGCAGCTGCCGGGGTGTCCAGGCTAACCTGGATTTTCACTTCCGCCAGTATGGAAGTGAAAATCTGGGTTATGGGGGTCGGCGGGCAGGCTATGCGCCACTGCAGCGCGCCTGCCCAACTCAATATCGGACTCCTTATTTATTTATTTACTTTCTTATTTATTTAAAATTGTTTTTAGACTGCCATATGCACAGACATTCAAGGTGATGTACAACAAGTAAAAACACGAAAAAAAAGCACAGCCATTATCCCCACCCCCAATACTCATTGCAAACAATAAAAAACAACAAACAAGCTGCTGAATAAATTGCCACTGCAGCTAGCAACAAGGTGCCACTGACCACTGCCTGCTACTGCCCTAAGGTGGAAACAAATAGGTTTTTAAGGGCTTCCGAAAGATAAGCAAGTCTGTCTCCGTATGCAAAGCCTCCAGCAGAGTGTTCCACCAAACCAGGGCTGCAACTGAGAACACACGCCCACCATCGAAGAAGATATACCTGGGCAAACCCTGGCACAGTTAACAACTCTGCCTGAGTCAAACGCAAAGACCTAAAGAGCTGGTACCACATCATCGAGCCCTACAGGTAACTTGGCTCTAATCCCCTCAACACCTTAAAAGCCAAAACTAACAATTTAAAAATGCATCATTGCTGAATAGGCAGCCAATGTAGCTATCAAAGCACGCCCGACCCTGAATCTCGCCTACCTAACCCCCATACCACCCGAGCCGCCGAATTTTAAACTACTTGTGGCTTCTACGTCAAGTAAGCCAGTAGGTCCACTTAAAGGGTGTTGCAATAATCTAAAGTAGAAAGTGCGATCACCTGGACTAAGAGGTGCAAAGCCTCTGTGTCCAAAAACAGACATAGCTGTTGCACCACTTGTAACTTGCCGTAAGCAGCATGCACTATCCGAGAGACCTGCATCTGCATGGACAACTGTGCATCAAGCACAGCCCCCAGGTCATGGGTCTCTGACTTCTAACCCAAACGCACCCCACAACTGACAGCCTGCTCAGTACAGTATCCTCTGCCAGTGCCCCACATAGCAGCATTTCAGATTTCCCTACATTTAAAATCAACCGATTGGCCCTTAGCCAAACTGCCACTTCTTACAAACATGCATTAACGCGCCATAGCACCATAGACATGTCCCCATCACACTCATTTATAAGCTGTATATCATTGGCGTAAAGAACATCAGAAAAGTCATGTTTCCAACAAATGGCCCCCACCAGACTCAAAAAGGGAGGAGTGGCCTAGTGGTTGGGGCAAGTTGCCTCAGGCCAGAAGATCAGGGGTTCAAATCTCACTAGAGGACAGCAACCTTGGTCTGGAAGGACTGGGGTTTCTAGTCCCATAGGTGCTCCTTGTGGTCTTGGGCAAGCCACTTAACCCTCCATTGCCCATGTTCCCTGTAAAATAGTTATCTCCAAGTTATAATGCCCTGTTCAATGTAATTTCAGTTTGTTCAATGTAAACCACCTTGATATCATGAAAGGTGGTATATAAGAAATGTTCAATAAATAAATAAAATATATTAAACAACACTGGGGATAGTGCAGAACCCTGAAGAACCCCACACACCAGGTTCCACACTGTAGGCAGCAGTTTCCCCCAATGCACCCAAAAATACCAGTCAGATAGAAATGAGGCCAACCACTGCAAAAGAACACACCCTGTACCCAAGGTGCCACACCTAGCCAGCAGAATATCCCAAGTGACAAGATCAAAGGCCACTTACAAGATCACCACCAGAACCATTTTCCCCTCATCTCTTGTCCTTCCCAAATGGTCCATAACAGACTCAAGCAATGACTCTTGTCTGTATCCCTGCCAAAAAAACATCTTTTCCTACTCAAGCCCACCCTCCCTGTCCCGAAGGTCAATTGAAGCAAGTAGTGGCCTAGTGGTTGAGGCAAGTTACCTTAGTCTGGTGGACAGGGGTTCAAATTCCACTAAAGGACAGCAACTCTGGGCTGGAAGGACTGGGGTTTCTAGCCTCACTGGTGCTCCTTAATCCTCCATTGCCTCAGGTACAAAACCATAGATTGTGAGCCCTTTGCGGACAAGGGAAATGTATATATACAGTACCTGAATGTGCACTGCTTTGACTTGCAGAAAAGCAGTATATAAGCCTAGTTAGATAAATCATTTAGTTGCTGCACAACTGCCTTCTCCAGAAGCTTTGCAAAACTGACAGGAAAGAGATGGGCTGCCAAAATTGGCACAGTCAAACCCTGACATGTTTTTTGGGGATGGGGGTCACCACACTTCCTTCAACCCCAACCAATAACATCCCTGGCTCAGGGAGGCATTCACCAAATCCGTCATCCAACTCAAAACGTCATCCAGCACCTTCTTCAGTAGCTGCCCCAGAGTTGGATCTAAATGCATCCATGTAATGTGCAACCCATGAAGCAGACCTCTCATGGCCTCCTGTGACAGCATCGAAAAAGTAGTACAGTTCATTCTAGAGTTTTCTTTTCATTGAAACTGGCCCACCTCCTGTGCATTTACACCTAGGAAGTACTTAAATGTCTGTATCATATCTCCACTATCGTGCCTTTCTTCCAAAATATACATACTTCCAGTACATCTTAAGTCTGTCTCTGTCTGGTTTATGTCAAAGACCACTGACCCTTTTAGAAGCCACCCCTCTGCACCAACTACATCCAGTTTGTATCCTTTTGAAGGTGCGGTTACCAGAACTGCACACAAGACTCCAAATGCGGTCTCACCAGAGACTTACACAGAGGCACTATCACTACTTTTCCTACTGATCATTCTTCTCCCTATGCATCCAAACATCTTTCTGGCTTTTCTGCCATCTTATCTATCTGTTTGGCTACCTTGAGATCAACAGACATGATCACCCCCTTATCCGACTCTTTTTTCATGGACAGAACACCCCCCCCCCCTTATACTGTACTTCTCCCTTGGGTTTTTGAAGCCTAAATGTATGACCCTGCATTTCTAGCATTAAATCTTAGCTGCCAATTTCTAGATGATTTCTTAGCTTCGGTCGATTCTGATTCATGCTTTCCACACTTTTCAGGGTTTCTACCCTGTTACCAAATTTGACCGCTAGCCCTTCCACAACGCTGCTCACAAATATTTTGACAAGAACTCAGAGTGAGCTCCATTTACCACCATCCTTTGTTGCCTCCCACTCAATTTCTAACTAAGTCAGTCACTTTAGGGCCCATAGCAAGGGTGCTCGGTTTATTTATAAATCACCTCTGAGGAACTGTATCAAAAGTCTTGATGAAATTCAAGTGTAGCATATCTAGTGCTCTCCACCAATCCAACTCACTGGTCACCCAGTCAAAAAATTGATCTGGTAAAACCACGCTGCCTCAGATGCCATAATCCATTGGATTCCAGAAACTGCACTATCCTCTATTTTAGCAGTCATTCTATTAATTTACTCACCCCTGAGGTCAGACTAACCGCTCTGCAGATTCCAGCCTCCTCCTTACTTTGGCTTTTGTGAAGATGAACGACATCTGCCTGTCAGGGCCGACCCATTCACTAGACGAACTAGGCAGTCACCTAGGGTGTCAGACCCTAGTGGATGGCATCGCTAACCCAGCCCCCTGGGAAGTAGCAGTTGAACTTTTGCTTCAGCACCATGGCGGGCTTTAAAACGCCTGTGCACGTGCACGAAGTTCTGGCCTGCCGCTCCTGCCCACCCTCCAAGAAATTTGCATTGGAAGGGGGGCAGGAGCAGCAGACCATGAGCACGCATGTGTGTGGGCACTTTAAAGACCGATGCAACGCTTAAGCATCAGTTCAGCCGCTGGAGCTTCAGCACGAGGTGGGGGCGTCATGGCGGGCTGGAAGGAGGCGCAGTCTTTTATGGAGAGGGTGGCACAGAGGGTCTGCCTAGGGCAGCAGAAACGCTTGGACTGCCACTGCTGCCTGTCTCCAATCCTCTGTGACCACCTATGAGTCATCTCTAACGAAGCATTGGAAAGGTTAAAAAGCAGGGCTGACAGAACTTCTCTAAATTCCTTCGATACTCTCATACATACACAATCCGTCCGCGTTGCTTTGTCTACTTTTAGTTTAACTAGCTCCTCATGAGCATAGTCTTCTGCAAATCGCTCAAGACAACTTTACCTCCATTCCTATTTGTGTCTGTCTTCTGTGATTCTACTCCCAGGCCTTCCTCAGTAAATAATGAACAAATATATTTGTTAAGCAAATCTATTCAGCCTCTACATATTCCTCCTTTTCACCTCTGAGTCTCACAATGCTACTTTTGCATGTCTTCATGTTACTAAGAAACTAATAGAATGCCTTCTCCCCCCCATTCTACTGTATTAGCTATTTTCTCTTCCATACTCATTTGAAACTTTGTTCTCCAGACTACCGCCCCAGATTCTCTTATTTTTTCCAGATTTTGTCGCCTGTGTTCCTCTTTCTGCAATCTTTTGTAGTTTGTGAATGCTAACGTTTTCCAGTTCCTTTTCAGCAACCCCTTTTTGCTCTCTTATTTTATTTACTTTCCTAGCAAATACGTTCAGTACTCTTACAATAGCTCATAAGAACATAAGAACATAAGATATGCCATACTGGGTCAGACCAAGGTCCATCAAGCCCAGTATTCTGTTTCCAACAGTGGCCAATCTAGGTCATACGTACCTAGCAGTTTCCCCAAGGGACACAGGTTCCACAATGCTTGTATTGGTTCAAGCATTGATATCCTGGGTCCCTTCTTAATAATGGTTTATGGACCTTTCCTCCAGGAACTTGTCCAAACCTGTTTTAAACCCAGCTACACTAACAGCCTTTACTACATCCTCCAGTAACAAATTCCAGAGTTTGATTACACGTTGAGTGAAAAAATATTTTCTTTTATTAGTCTTAGTTTACCCTGTAGCTTCATTGCATGTCCACTATTCTTTCTATATTCTGATAAGGTAAACAATCGATCTACGTTTACCCATTCCACTCCATTCATTAATTTATAGACTTCTATCATATCTCCCCTCAGCCGTCTCTTTTCCAGGTTAAAGAGCCCTAACCTTTTTAGCCTTTCCTCATAGGAGTATCCTTCCATCCCCTTTACCATTTTGGTGGCTCTTCTCTGTACCTTTTCTAAAATCGCTATATCCTTTTTAAGATACGGCGACCAGAATTGCACACAATATTCAAGGTGCGGTCTCACCATGGAATGATATAGAGGCATTATAATATCTTTTGTTTTATTTTCCATTCCTTTCCTTATCATACCTAGCATTCTATTTGCTCTCTTGGCCGCTGCTGCACACTGGGCAAGGGTTTTAGCATGGTATCCACAATGACGCCTAAATCTTTTTCCTGGGTGGTGGTTCCTAATGTGGAACCTTGCATCGTGTAACCATAGTTTGGGTTGTTCTTCCCTAGGTGCATAACCTTGCACTTGTCCACATTAAATTTCATCTGCCATTTTGATGCCCAGTCTTCCAATTTATCAAGATCCTCTTGCAATTTTCCACAATCCTCTTGGGTTTTAACAACTTTAAATAGTTTTGTGTCATCTGCAAATTTGATAACCTCACTCGTTATTCCACTTTCCAGGTCATTTATGAATATGTCAAAAAGCAGCGGACCCAGCACAGATCCCTGCGGTACACCACTATTCACCTTTCTCCATTGGGAAAATTGGCCATTTAGCCCTACCCTCTGCTTTCTATCTTTTAACCAGTTCCTGATCCACAATAGTACACTGCCTCCTATCCCATGACTCTTTAGTTTTGCCAAAAGTCTCTCATGAGGGACCTTGTCAAAGGCTTTCTGAAAGTCCAGATACACAATATCAACCGACTCACCTTTGTCCACCTGATTATTCACTCCTTCAAAAAAACATAACTGATTAGTAAGACAAGATCTTCCTTGTCTAAAGCCATGTTGCCTGTCTTCCATTAGGTCATGACTATCTACATGCTGAGTAATTTTATTCTTTATGATGGTTTCTACCATTTTTCCTGGTACTGATGTCAGGCTCACCAGTCTGTAGTTTCCCAGATCACCCCTGGAACCCTTTTTAAAAATTGGTGTTACATTGGCGATCCTCCAATCTTCAGGTATTAGAGATGATTTCAATGATAGTTCACAGATTACTAATAGCAGGTCTGCAATCTCATATTTCAGTTCTTTCAACACCCTTGGATGTATACCATTTATTTATTTATTTGCATTCTCTTATATACTGTGCTATTCTGTATCAGTGCGGTTTACATTGAACAAACTGAAATTACATTGAACAGGGCATTATAACTTGGAGATAACTATTTTACAGGGAACATGGGCTATGGAGGGTTAAGTGGCTTGCCCAAGACCACAAGGAGCACCTGTGGGACTAGAAACCCCAGTCCTTCCGGCCCAAGGTTGCTGTCCTCTAGTGGGATTTGAACCCCCGACCTTCTGGCCTGAAGTACCTTGCCCCAACCACTAGGCTACTCCTCACCATCTGGCCCAGGTGATTTGCTACTCTTCAGTTTATCTAATAGTTGTAATACATCTTCCTGATGTATCGATATTTCCTTCAATTCTTCCGCACCTTTAAATACCACTTCAGTCATGGGTAACATCCCTACATCTTCCTCAGTAAAGACTGAAGCAAAGAATTCATTCAATCGCTCCTTTCACTTTTGCCCATTGCTTTTCCACTTGCCCTAGATGTTCCCATCCAGATAATGATTCCTTGAGATGCTGCCCTGAAGCCTAGGACTATCTTATTATTTATTAGCTTACATATTTCCAGTAATAGTTCAAGGCAAATTACATTCAGGTACAGTAGGTGTTTCACTGTGCTTAGAAGACTTAAGTTCTAAGGATCCTTTTTAATAAGGAGTTGTTGTGCATTTCAGTGCATGGTAACTGTGCTCTCGTCGCCCACAGTAACTGCTAGCAGAGAGGCATGACAATTATCATGTGCCGTTTCCCCCACTAACTGCCAATCGCACATTGGGACGAGGAAAGGGTGGGCCGTGGCAGAGAGTGGGCATTGAGAGTGCATTGGACTTAGCGCAGGGGGACATGTCGTGTACTGTCAATGTTGCAATTAGTCCAAGTTCACCTAAAGCCACCTTAATGGACAGCACAGTATATATGTGTCCCCATATTAACTACTGCAGAACATGCTGCCACACCTCCAACAGTTACTGTGGATGCTCCGCTCTTAGCACATGTTGATTTCAGTGCTAAATAATACACTTTAGTTAAACAGGCCTCTAAATTTGTACCTGAGACAATGGAGGTTTAAGTGACTTGCCCAAGGCAACAAGGAGTGTCAGTGACATTTGAACCCTGGTTAACAGCCCAATGTTCTAACCACCAGGCTATTCCTGCTCTACCAGGATTGCTGGCCACTAGGTGATCACTGAGAAGAGAAGAGAGTAGATCCTCCGCAAACAACAACAGTCCACCAAAGAAGCAGAGAAAAATCAGCCACACCAAGGGTATCTTCACAATCACAAAACTTTATTAAGGGTCCCGACTTGGCTAAGTTTTGGCATAAAAGCCTGCGTCAAGGGTCAACCAGAATGTTAGTCAGCTTTGACTTAACAAGAATACAAAGAATTTTGCAAAACAAACAAATGCCAGAACAAGGGCTCGTCAAAAATGCCGTCCTGCCTTAACGTCAGTTTTACCCGCGCTTTGCCCGATGCTAAGGCAGTGCAGCATTTTTGACCAGCCTTTGGCTGTTTTTATCTCCACTTCTTTGATGGACTACTAGATGATCATTTACTACAACATCAGAAATGCTCTCTCTGTTTGTAAGCATTTCATTTCATTCATTTCATTATTTTACCTGCCCTTACAAAAAAAAGATAAAGGCAAGGTACATAAAACTACCCATAAAAACCAAATACATCAAAATACAAGACATATCAGCAATTATGATAACACAACATAAGAGAGAGCAATATCATTCACAGCCTCTCCCCATAAATCTTTCAGACAGTCCTCTTTACAGCAGTAAACAAAGGTTTTAATGCTCACCTAAACTCCATAAAGTTATCCAGCAGTCACGATGAAGCCAGCAATTTATTCCACAAATGTGGAATAATGCAAGGAAAAACCCAGAGTTTTATTCTAGAATACTGAAAAGCTTGTACTGCAGGACGAACAAATAATCTTGCATTCTACGAACAAATACAGTTGTGGTCAACATTATTGGCACCCTTGCATTTTAGGTATGTTGTATACAATATCTTGAGAAATAATTAGAAATATTTCAACTGTATGTCATCATATTTTAATAGTATGTTCAAAGGTATACAACAAAAGAAAATGTCTGTGCAACATAGAGGTAATCATTTCTGAGAAAAAAAAATATGACGTGGACAGGATTAATGGCACCCTTCACTAATATTTGGTTGTACAACCCTTGGCATTGATGACAGCCTCCAAACATTTCTTCTAGTCATCTGTAAGTTTCGTACATCTGTCTGCTGGTAGTTTCTCCCACTCTTCAACTGCGATTTGTTCCAGCTCATGAACGTTTCCTGGATTCCTTTTAGCAATGGCAGATTTCAGCTCTTTCCAAAGGTTCTTGATTGAATTGAGATCAGAACTAATTGCTCGTTTAGTTTAAAACAGTCCATTTGTTCATTTTTAACCATTCTTTTAGACTTTTGGATGTATGTTTTGGGCCACTGTCCTGCTGGAGGACCCATGACCTTCGACCCAGACTTATCTTTCTGATACTAGCTAGCACATTTCACTTCAAAACACCTCGATGGTCCTCAGACTTCGTAATTCCTTTAATACATTTCAGGTCTCCAGTTCCTGAGGCAGTAAAACAGCCCCACATCAGTATGGTACCTCCACCATACTTAACTGTAGGAAGGGTGTTTTTTCCTTAAGCTTCATTTCTTTGCCTATAAACGTATCACTGGTCTGTATTGCCAAAGAGCTCAAGTTTGGTTTCATCTGTCCACAGAACATTTTTCCAGAAGGATTGTGGTTTCTCAAGGTGGGTTTGGGCAAAGATCAGGTGCCTTTTTATGTCTGTCTTTGAGCACTGGAGTTCTCCTTGGCCTTCACCCATGAAGTCTTTCTTTGTCTAGTGCACAGCATATGCTGCAGATTGAAACCACCACTCCAGATTGCTCCAGGTAACCTTAAACTCTTTGGATGTTTGTGGTGTTTTTCCTACAGTTTGCACTAACCTTCAAAGACTTCTTGGATTAATTTTCCTCTTCCTACCACATCCTCGGAGGTTCTCGACAGTTCCATGAACAGAAAACTTCTTAATAACATTGTAAACTGTAGACATAGGAATCCCAAAGTCTTTGGAGATGGCCTTCTACTCCCTTTGAAGTTTGATGTTTGGTGATAATGGCTTTATAGGACCTCCAAATGGAAATTTTTAATTGAAATAAAGCTCAAATATTATTGTTGTAGTTACAAAATGTTTATAGCTGTCAGGATAACTATCCTTCCGGGTTATCAGGAGTGAGGTAATTGACCTTTGAAGCTCCATCTATCAGATCTCTAAAACGTGTATCTTTTTATGAACATTTGTTAGCAAATAACACTTTCTTCTCAAGTAGAATCAAACATTTTCAAAATACCACAATATAACAGTAAAAATAACCCATCCTTTTGCAATTAAATCATGACAGTTTTTGCTAATGGACTTAATAGTGAAAGATTGATTTATTTAGCAATGCTCATATACTGTTTTTTCACTGGGTCAAAGTGGTGTACCTTCAGGTATGGTATATATTTTCCTTGTCCCTGAAGGGCTCACAGTCTAAGTTTTTGTATCTGAGGAAATGGAGGGTTAAGTGGCTTGTCGAAGGCCACAAGGAGTGCCTGTGGGAATAGAAGCCCCAGTCCATCAGGATTTGAATCTTGGCCCTCTGCCCTGAGACAAGATGCCCCAACCACTTGGCCACTCCCCCCCCCCCCCCCCCCCGCCTGTAAGATGTTGCTTAATAGCAATGCCGTTCTACAAGAAGAAGACTTATAGAGCTCTCAGCACTGATAAATTACTTCTAAAAATGTCCTAAATTATATGAGAAAGTAAGCAATAGCATATAATTATCATTACAAAATATTGATTCTGTTCTCTGGGAAGAAAAATGTGTCCAGATACTATAAGGAAACCTAGCTTGCATGCTAAGAATTGCAAAAAGGCAAGCCCTGAAGGTAGAGATTGGCCAAATAATCTATCAGTCCATATTCCCCTCCCTTCTATTGCTTGAAATACTCCAAAACCTATAAAATGTGGGTGGAAACAGCAAACTTTCCAAACCGATAAGGTATTTTGTGTGCATCTTCCCAAGTCTAATGATCTGTTTATTAGCAATCTGATAAACCCCAACCAAGGAAACAATACCAAGATTTTGGGTGGGTTTTAGATTGTGATCCAGGATAAATTTGGCTACAGCTGCTGTATTCTGTCACGACAACACTAGCCAGATATTGGTGCAGAAATTTTTTAAATTACTAACAACAATTAATGATCTGCAATGTTACCTTGTAATTATAATTCAGTCCAACCTCTGACTTATTTAGAGGCAGATTATTTTAACGCCCACAAAGTAATACTTCATACCTAACTAAAGAACATAAATGTATGATGGTTAATCTTTTATTCAGCTTTTCAGGTCTAGATTTATGTAGATATTAATTCCATATTAATTTTCAAGAGACAGAAAAAGTAATTATACATGGCATTCATGATGCATCAGTGATATAGCACCCTGGGGTGCACAATCAGCTAAATCAGTGGTTCCCAAACTTTTCGAGCCCAAGACACCCCAATATTAACAAATATTTTGTGCAGCACACGCCAGCTCTACAGAGTAGACAACAGCTATAAGATCTCTGAAGCCTCGCACACATACAGATGCTGAAATGCAGCAGTGTTGCAGTGACTTTTGAAATGAACTGGTTTGCCCGTGTCATGGCAGGAAGCCCTAGTAGCTCCCTCATACCATCAGCTTTATGTGGATGAGCTTACAGAGATATACAGCGGCCCTTTTGCTATAGATTAATGTGCATTAACTTCATTAACTCACGTTAAGTACCATTGTGCCCATAGAAATAAAAGGGCTTTGGGTACTTAATATGTTAACTTCATTAACGCACGTTAAAGCCTTTAGTAATAGGGCCCCATGGTGCTGAAAGAATAGCTACTCACCTGTAGCATTCTCTGTGAACAGCAGGAATAAATCCTTACGTATGGATGATGTCACTGACGGAGCCCTGCACGGAACATTCCCCAGCTTCCAAAGGAAGCTTTTGGGAGGTACATCGCACATGTGCACCTGCCTTCCCACTTGCCACGGCTCCATATTTTCCAGTACATTAACATAGCAGGAGCCAAAAAGGCAACTCCTCAGGGAGGTGGGAGGGTTATGAGAACTTATTCCTGCTGTTCACAGAGAATACCTGCTACAGGTGAGTAGCTATGCTTTCTCCGTGAACAAGCAGGACATAAGTCCTCACATAAGGGACTCCCAAGCTACAGGCTAACGGAACCCCAGGAGATGAACAGCCCAACTGGGCAATGAGAATTGGAGCAGTCAGAAAGACCAGAAAGGTAGTCCCACCAGGGACTCATCTGATACAGTATCCTCAGCAGACATCGACCGGAGGGGATTTTGAGCAGGTAGCCTTGACAAACAAAAGGGCTGGTGGGCAGGAATTGACTCTAAGACCAAAAGAGATGCTGGAGGATGGCCTGGCCAAAAATTGCTATCCCTATCCAGACAGTGATGGGCTGCAAAGGTATGGACCGAAGACCACATTGCGGCCCTGCACATTTCCACTGTGAAAACAGAATGGAGGTTGGCTACCAATGTAGTCATTGCACTGACATTATGAGTCGTGACATGACCCTCAAGGCTCAACCCAGCCTGAGAATATGCATGAGCAATGCAGTCTGCTAGCCAGAGGGATAGCATGTGCTTTGAGACGACGACGCCCAGTCTGTTGGGGTTGAAGGAGATGAACAGTTGGATGGACTGGCAAAGCACCTTCATACTTTCCAGAAAGAAGGCCAGTGCACACTTGCAGTCCAATGTGTGCAATGCTGTCACACCATGGTTTGTGTGGGGCCAGGGAAAGAAAGTTGTTAGACGATCATCTGATTGAGGTAGAAAGCTGAGACCATCTTCGGCAAAAAGCAGGGGTGTATGCAGAGCACCAACTGATGAAACCGTAGGTATAGAGGGTGAGCGAGCAGGGCCTGAAGCTCGCTGACACATCATGCGGACATTACTGCCACCAGAAAGAGGACCATATCAGGAATTTTAGGGGGCATAAGTCCAGTGGCTCGAAAGGGGCCCACATCAGCTGGGCGAGTACAACATTGAGGTCCCAAGCGACGGCCAGGGGCTTGATCGGGTGCTTCAAGAGGAGTAGGCCACTCATGAAGTGTGCCACCAGAAGATGAACAGAAACGGGCTTCCCACCAGAGCCACAATGGTACGCCCCAATCACGCTCAGGTGAATTTGCACCAAATTCGGCTTCAGTCCAGAGTCAGAGAGGTGCAGAAGGTACTCCAGCAGCTGGTCCACAGTGCAGGAGAAGGGGTTCAGCACCCTGCCCACGCATCAAGTGGCAAATCTCTGCCATTTAGCACATAAGCCTTATAAGTCGAGGCTTTGCAGGACGACAGAAGGATGGCAGTAACACCTTCCTGAAGATGGAGCTCAGAGAGAACTACCCATTCAGCATCCATGCCATGAGAGATAACGTGCAGACACTGGGATGCAGCAAAGAACCGCCCTCCTGTGAGATGAGGTCCGGGTCCGAGCCCAGGAAAAGAGGCATCCTCTATGAGAGCTGCAGCAGTAATGGGAACCAAAGCTGCCAAGGCCCGTATGGGGCAATGAGTATCATGGAGGCATGAGTATCATGGAGCCAATCTGCCTGATGCTCCAGGGGGGTCTTCATAATGAGTGGTATCCGGGGGTATGCATACAGCAGACTCTTCCCCCAGTGGAGGAGGAAGTCGTCTGGGACCAGGTGGTCACTGCCCAGCCTCCGGGAGCAGAACTGAGCTACCTAGGCACTGTGCGCTATGGCGAAGAGGTACACCACCGGAGTACCCCACTCCCAAAGGATCCAGATCACCACTGACCTCTTAAGGGTCCACACGTGCAACTGAAGCATCCAGCTGAGCAGGTCTGCCAACATGTTGTGCCCATCAGGCAGGTAAGTCACCTGAAGGTCCATGCTATGGAGCAAGGCAAACCTCCACAGCTAAACAACCTCCCAGCATAGGAGGTACAGGCCTGCACCTCCCTGTCTGTTCATGTAGAACATTGCCACCTGGTTATCTATCTGGATTAGGACTACCTGGTTGGCTAGGTGCATGTGGAAGACAGAGGGCATTTGCGATAGCTCTCAGATCGAGGAAGCTGATCTGATGCAGGTTCTCCTGCACGGACCACAGGCAACTACTACTGCTACTACTGAACATTTGTATAGCGCTACAAGAAATACACAGCGCTGCACAGACACATGTAAAAGATGGTTCCTGCTCATCAGAGCTTACAATCTAGTCACGACAGATAACACAGTAGCTGAGACATAGGATGCATCTAGGGGGAATGGTAAGGAAATATTAGGGAGATCAAGTGAGTCAAGATCCAAAAGTGGCAGTGAAGAGGTGAGTTTTTAGCCTGAATTTGAAAAAGGTTAGAGAAGGCGCCTGATGTACAGATTCAGGTAGTTTGGTCCAGTCATAAGAAGCAGCAAGGTGAAAGGAGCGAAGTCTGGAGTTAGCAATAGAAGAGAAGGGCACGGATAGAAGCGATTTGCCAGAATAGCAGAGTTCCCAAGGAGGGGTGTAGGGCGAGATAAGAGAGAAAAGGCAGTGAGGAGCTGCAGAGTGAATGCACTTATAAGTCAGCAGGAGAAGTTTGAACTGGATGTGAAAATGGATAGGGAGCCAATGGAGTGACTTGAGAAGAGGGGTAATATGAGCATGACGAGGCTGGCAGAAGATTAGCCATGCAGCAGTGTTGAACAGATTGAAGGGGAGAGAGATACTCAGAGGGAAACCAGCAAGGAATACGTTATAATAGTCTAGATGGGAGTTGACTAAGGAGTGGATAAGTGTGTTAGTAGTGTGTTCAGAAAGGCATGGGCGCATTTTGCTGATGTTGTAGAGAAAGAAACAACAGGTTTTAGCCATCAGTTGGATGTGTGTGGAGAAGGAGAGAGAGGAGTAAAAAATGACCCCAAGGTTGCGAGCTGAGGAGTAGAGATTTATCCACAGAGACTGAGAAAGAAGGAAGAAGAGAAGAGGGTTTAGGGGGAAAAATAAGAAGCTTAGTTTTGGCCATGTTCAATTTCAAATGGCGGTGAGACATCCAAGCAGCAATGTCAGAAAGGCAGGCAGAGATCCTGGCCTGGATTGTCAGAGAGATTTCAGATGCAAAGAGATAGATCTGGGTGTCATCAGCGTAAAGATGATACTGAAAGCCATGGGAAGAGATGAGTATACCAAGGGACTGGATATAGAGAGAGAAAAGGAGTGGATCCAAGACAGATCGTTGGGATACACCAAGAGAGGGATAGCAGTATTTGAGGATTCAGCAGAACAAACACTGAAAGAGTGATGTGAAAGATAAGAACAGAACCAGGATAGCACAGAGCCCTTAAAACCAAGTGAGAACAAGGTATCAAGGAGAAAGTTGTGGTCAACAGTGTCAAAAGCAGCAGAAAGGTCAAGAAGGATGAGGACTGAGTAAAGACCCTCGGATTTTGCCAAGAAGTCAATGTAGAATGTAAAGGATGAAAGCTGGATTGTACAGGATCCAGAAGGGCTTGAGAGGAGAGAAAGTTGAGGCAGCGGTGGTAAACCACACGTTCAAGTAGTTTAGAATCGAAGGGGAGGAGGGAGTTGGGTCAATAGTGAGAAGGACAGGTAGGGTCTAGTGAAGGTTTCTTGAGAAGTGACCACAGCATGCATGAAGGCTGCAGGGAAAGTTGCTGTGGAGAGCAATGGAGCTAATGAGATGGGTGAGAATAGGGTCAGAGGAGCAGGTAGTGACACAAAGAATTTGCTACCAACCTCCCTATGTGCAGAGCTCTCATTCCTCCGGTTCAAATCCCCACTCAAAACCCATCTCTTCCAGCTCACCTACGACTTGCCTCCCTCCCTTCCCTCATTAACCCTCACCACCCTTTCTGTCTCTTTTTTGTGTTACCTTTCCTATCAATTAATGGCGTTCTTTTCTTCTCATCTCATTATGATGTTTTATTTTTGAAAACTGTACACCGCTCTGATGCCTTGCTGCCTAGGGTGGTATATCAGAAGTTAATAAAGATAAAGATAAAGAAGGTGAGTGGTTTCCTCCTCAGAGAACATAGAAAAGGAAGAAAGGATAGCAGAGGTGTGTGTGTGGGGGGGGGGGGGAAGGTTGGGAATGACAAGGGGGAGGAGGGAAGTAGCTGACCTCATAGGTAATTGGAGTGTGATCTTGTGAATTTTGTCATGGAAGTAGTCAGTCAGGGTCTGGGTAGAAAAGGAGGAAGGAGTTGGAGGCGAAGTTACCTTGAGGAGAGAGTTGAGAGTTGTAAAGAGAAGGCGAGGGTCAAAGGCAAGAGAGTTAGTCAGATGGACATAGTAGTCTTGTTTGGCAAGTGCTATGGCTGACTGGAAAGAGAGAAGCATGAATTTGAAGTGTAGAAAGTCTGCAAGGGTGCAGGATTTGAACTAAGCACGCTCAGCTGAGTGAGCACAGGAACAAAGATAGGAGGTAGTGGAAGACAGTCAGGGTTGAGGTACCGTATGCCTCAGAGGACGTGTCCATGGGTGGAGCAAGAGCATCCAAAGCAGAGGGCAAATACAGTATTATAGGAAGCTACTGCCTCATCAACAGACTCAGAGGACATAGTGGAGGAAAGAGGTGATGAGACAGTGGAGGAGAGAACCAACTGGTCAATAGAATGATGACTTCTAAAGCGGTTGGAGGAGACAGGGCGAGGTTGAGGCGGTGAGTGATGAAGAGTGAAGCTTAGCAGGTGAAGGTCTGATAAGAGAAGGGGTGAGGAACAGAGGTTTGAGGGTAAGCGATTACAAAATACAAGGTTGAGGCAGTGGCCTTGCTGGTGAGTAAGGGCAGTAGAGCAAAGCTGGAGGTTGAATGATGAGGTAAGATAGAGGAGCTCTAAAGAATAAGGGAAGGGGAAGATGAATCTAGAAAGAAGGGAAGCCATGAGTCAAAGTCAGAGAGAAAGGTAGAGGTGGACTTATCAAGGGATGTGCAGCCCGTCCAGTGTGCCCCACAGCCAAGTTTGAATGTGTTCATCATAAATGTCTTGCAGGGGACCGCCACTTGGAACGGTAGCCCCTGAAGCAGGTTTCTCAGCTCCAGCCACCAGTCAAGGGATTACACCAAGGGCGCAATGACCACGATCCAACCGTGGAGGCAGCCTGTCACCTGTTTCCATTGCACGCTCAGAGTCCACTGGACTCCTGCATGAAGAGAAGGACATATGGGGTTGACATGCATTGTGGCAGCCATGTGACTGAGGACATGTAGCATCCCTCAGGCCATATGTGGCACAGGTCCTGCACATTGCCTGCCACCTCGATGAGCTGCTGCATGCGGTCCACTGGCAAGAATGCCCATGCTTGAGCTGTATCGAGGAGGGCCCTGATGAATTCCAGCTGTTGCATGTGGTGGAGGTGGGACTTCGGGTAATTTATCACAAAGGCCAGCCATTCAAGCACCTAAATGGTGAGACTAGCAGTCTGACGCATGCTGTCTGGCACTGGACCTTTGATGAGCCAGTCATTCAGATATGGGACGACAAAGACCCCCATGGTCCAAAGGAAGGCAGTCGGTTTGCCAGCACTATGGGAATATCCATGTGGCTGAGGCCAGTTCAAAGGAAAGTACTCTGTATTGGTAGTGCTGGCCTCCCAGCATGAACTGGAGATACTGTCTGTGATTCAGGTGGCTCAGTAGGTGCATATATGCATCCTTTATATCTAAGGAGCATTGCCAAATGTACTGTATAAGGTACAGGTACAGTGTCCCCAGCGAGACCATTTTGAACTCATGCATGAGGAACCAGGTCCAGGATGGGCCGGAACCCACTGGTCTTCTTGAGAACCAGGAACGATCAAGAATAGAAGACCTGCCCGACCTCAGCCAGGGGCACCGGTTTGATGACTAATTTGGTCAACAGAGCAGAGACTTCTCCCTGTAGTAAGGAAGTCCATGGGGTACTCCCCGGGGAAGTACACAGGTGGCAGCTGGGTGAGATGTAGCTGATATCTGCTTTGGATGATCTGCAACATGCAGGTGTCTGAGATGACATGAGGCCACCAGTAGGCAAAGAGGACAAACCACTCCCATACCTGAGGAGATACCCCAGCGGACAGTGGCTGGCTGGCTATGCTCCAGAGAAACCCATTAAAACCCCATCCCCGGATTTGGTTGTGGGGCGAGCTGTGCCTTTGTGGTCTTTTCCATCCTCTGCTGGTGGGAGGTCTGTGCCTTAGGCTGAGCCAGAGGCAAGGCTGAGTAATAATGACATGGCTGCAGGTAGAAGGCCTTCTTAGCCTGGTGTTTTTTCCATGTGGGATCTGCGGTCTTCCTGGAGAGTCTCAAGAGTCACATGTTCCTTCTCAAGCTCCTACATCTTCTCCTCTACCAGCTTAATGAAAAGGTTCTCTCTCCGGCAGAGGACATTGGCAATCTTGTCCTGGACCCACTGCTCCAGGTAGGAGGATTACAGCCACACCATCAGATGAGCAGCAATATCCACCGCCGCCACCTGGGCCATGGACTAAAAGGCATTGTAGGCACCAGGCACCATGAATTTGGAGCAGTCTTTACCATGGCCTATCAAGACCAGGAAAGCCTTGTGACTGTCCTCGGGGATGAAAGTGGCAAAGTCCACGAGGTCCAGCATGATGTCCTTGAGGAACATGCTCAAGTAAGTCAGATATGCCAGTACCCTGGCCATCAGCATGTGGTGGCCAGATTACTGGCATACGAGACGTCCGCCTGAAGGAGACCAGGATGCGTGTCTCCCAAAAAGGGGGCCCCAACAAGTAGGTCTTGGTGCTCTTAGCCCACTTCATGGCCAACTACAACAATGGAGTTGTGTGGTGGCTGAGGCTTCTTGAACCCCAGAGCTTTCTGAACCCGGTGCAGGGAATCGAGCCACTGGCTGACAACGAGCACCACGAAAGAGGTCTCCCACTAATGGAGCAGCAAGTGCTGCAGAAGATGTTGCATGGGAACCATCACCACTTCTCTGGGGGCCGAGGGGTACCTCAGCAATTCCATTTTCTCTGCCCTCAGTTCCTCCTCCGATTCCAAAGAGAAGGTGATGACCTTGGCCATGTCCCTGATGAAGTCCTGGAATGACGTGTCTTCCAGAGATAACTTGCGCCGCTCAGGGAGAGGCAATGGATCTGACAGGAGGTCCTGAGACCGCAGGTCTGAAGCCATCGACCCCTCCTCAGACTCCCAGTCTGATTCAGACTCCAAGAAGAAGTCAAAATAATGCTGAGTCTCCTCCTCCCACCTGCTCCTTGGTGGGGAAGAGGATAGATGCCAGTGATCCCTGTGTTGGCTAGTGCACCGGCATGCTGGACAGGGAGATGGCAACAGAAACCGGTATCGATTACGATCTCCCACCCGATGTACCAACTTCCTGCAGGGCAGGGCATGCATCTCCAGAAAGGACTAGATGGAATGCAGTGGTGACATGCTCGGTGCCTCAAAGCCTGGATTGTACAAGGCCACAACCATGCCAAATGAGCTTTGAGGACTCTAAGGCGTCCCTCCAGAACCACCACCTAAAGCTGCATTTGCAGACATCGAAGTTGACACCTCGGGCAGGGACTCCACAAGGATTGGTGAAATGGGAGTCATCTGACTGCCCTTCTGGGCAAGAGGGGTTGACTCCACTGTCCAGGTTGAGTCCTCCCATCAGGAAATCTTGGCTGGCTGCTCTCGGCCATCACTTTCCACGTCACATTGGAGAGCACTGCGATGATGGTGCACGCAGATTTTCTCACCCTTCAACATCGGGAGATATGAGAGTCTCTCTCCACTTAGGCCCTTGAGTTCTGCCTGGGCATGCAGCTCCTTCCCCTTAGTTGTCTCAGGAGCCTTGGAAGGCATGTATGATGGGGACGGGGCTAAAGGATACTGAATCTGATGAGCCGAAGAGGGACTCCTTCTGCTCTTCCCAACCCTTCATCCCTCAACATGTCATCTGCAGACACAGCTCACAGGATGCCAGTTGGTGATCGGGACTAAGGCATTGTAAGCACCAGTTGTGGTGGTCAGTGGCAGAAATGGTCTTGCCACTGACCACCACTAGCTGGCTTAGACATGCCGAAAAATACCATCTCAGCAAAATTAAACTGGAGAGCTGCTGTGGACTGGAAACTATCCCTGAAGGGGAAAAAAGACTAAAAGTGAAAAAATGAAAGAAAATGAAAAAAAATAAGGTGACAGAACCGACTATGCCAATGACAGGCGGCAAGAAAAGGCATAAAGAACAGCCAAAGGGCCAGAAAAATAAAACTTTTTTTCCAGACTGCAGGAACACGTCCTAGGGACTCAGCGGAAAAAAGAAGACGGGAAAATATGGCGCCATGGCAGGCAGGAAGGCAGGTGCACATGCGCAGTGTACCTCTCAAAAGCTTCCTTTATGGGGAGCATTCCGTGTGGGGCTCCGTCGGTGACGTCACCCATACGTGAGGACTTATCTCCTGCTTGTTCATGAGGAAAAAGAGTTCTAGAATAATAATGTGCTACAAGTCCTTACCATGATACCCTTAGTTAATTGAAACCATTTTTTTCTTATGCAATAAAAAGGGAATAAATTAAACAGTTCTGGCCCCTATTTTACTAAAGCTTAGTGCATGATAATGGTGCATTATCTGACACAAAGCCCATTTTGTGCAACTGGCTTTGCAACAAATAATGTGTGATAACGCCATTATTGCATGCTAAGCATTAGTAAATGGGGGCCTCTGTGCTTCTTGAGATATAATAATATATTAAATTGGAATAATAACTAAGATTAATTCTGAATCAGAGAAGAGAAGGAGCTGCTGTGTGTCAGAACTTGGATATCTATACCCTGCCTGCTTGCTGTTTGTTAATTTGTACGCTGTAGTTCTTATGCTGTAGCTAATAAGGAAAGGTTTGCATGATAAAACACAAGCTCAGCCATCAATGGTGTCTTTGGTGACTGCAAGAAGCTGAGGAACAGAACACCGGTGCTAGTCTGGACCTGAGCAACATGAAGTAGTGACTTTCCATGACTCGTCTGATGAGGTATGACGAACCAAGTATGATGAATCATAGCAATAAAGCAATAGCATTAGACTGGTCCCAGTTAAATACTAAAGGAACCCCTAGTTTCCTTAGCACAGTTAAATGGCTAAGCAGAATTACACACCTTAAATAATTGGGGAAAAAATAAACCACCCTGCAGAATAAATCTGCATAATTGAGTTGAAGCATCCTGTCCTATATATGGGTTCAATGAGTTTGAATTTGGTATTCATCATAAAAACTGGTGGGAATTAATGATGGACATTCAGTTTTAAGTTTCAATTTGCAAAATGTTATGCACATAATGAAGGTGCACTAAATCTACTTTGAGCTAATGTATATAAAGCTGACAATCTTTTTAAAAATTTTGATATGCATCCATCTACTGTCAGACAGTCTATAAATGAGACAAACTCAAAAGCATCCAAAAAGTCACAAAGAACATCAGACTAACATCTAGAGATCTGTAGGCCTCTCTTACTTTGATGTGAAGGTTCATGCATCTACCATCCGAAAACAAAACACTGAACGGGAATGGTATATTCATGGCAGTATAGCTAGGAAGAAACCACTGCTTTCTAAATGCTGCCCACATCAGGTTCACCAAAGAGCAATTGAATGACCCACAAGATTTCTGGAATAACATTCTCTGGACAGATGAGTACAGTACATAATTGAATAAGAAATGGTTTGTTTGGTGAAAACCAACACTACCTTCCAAAGTAAGAGCTTTATCAGAATGTCAAGCATGATGGTGGAGGTATCATAATTTGGGGTTGCTTTGCTACCTCAATAACTTACCACCAGGGCTGGCACTACCATTAGGTGAACTAGGGGAGTAGGTTAGAGCACCAATGGTCCAAGGGTGGTCCACTGCCGCTGCTGCCGCCCTTCTCCAGGACCTGTAGTGGTGGCAATGGTTTCAAACAGCTTCCCAGCACCTACCAAAACCTCCAGTGATGTGAGGCTGGTTGTACTTCCACCCTACCCAATGCCGACTTCCTGTTTGCATAGATATAGGGTTGAAGTAGGGGGGCGGAAGGGATGCAGTTCACCTAGGGTGGCTCGTATCCTTTCACTGGCCCTGTTTACCATCATTGATAGGAACCATGAATTATTTTTATATAACATAAAACTATAGAGAAAAATGTCAGACCATTTGTCTGTATACTGAAGCTGAATTAAAAATGAATCATGTAGCACGAGAAGAACCCTAAGCGTTCAAATAAATCTACTACAGAATGGCTGAAGAAGAAGAGATTTTGGGCACGATTTTCAGTTAGGCAGGTTATGTGCCTCATCGGCATATAGCCTGCCTGCTGACCCCCTTAACCCAGATTTTCACTTCCGCGGCGACAGGTTGGCTGGATACACCGACAGCCACTATGATGTCTTGGTTCTGAAATGGGACATCTACTGTATATAGACATTTGATAGACATGCATATGGGGCACATCCACACTTCTGAAATCTTGACTGAACTTGCACGTGCCTGCTCTCTTTTCAGATGTTCTGGCTTTGATGTCCCAGATTGCACTTGGATGTCCCATTTAGAAATGTACCTCTAAGTACGTGAATTTTTCATTTACTAGGTCATGACCTTCCTAAGCAGCAATAACTTCATCTAACTATTTCTTATCGTTGCTGTTTAGTCTTTCATGCTGTCCTTCAGGAGTTTTGGCCCAATCTTTCATACAGAATCGTTTTGACTCTATGACACTGGAGGGCTTCTATGCATGAATAGTTTGCTTTAGGTCATGTCACAACATTTCAGTAGGGTTTAGGTTGGAACTTTGACATGGCCAATTCAAAACATGAAGGGCCCGATTTTCAAAGGCATTTCCATGGGTAACTGCCCTAGTCACCGATATAAATGCCATAACAGGGAATTTTCAAAGGCACCTACACGGGTAGTGCCTTTGAAAATTCCCTAGTTTGTCCCTTACATGTCCCGTTTCCATGTGGTTAGCATTGGGGTATGTCGGGGACATTACAGGGCAGAGTGGGGGCGGAGGAAAGGGCAAAGGGGGTAGCAGCCCTCATCCAAATCATGGCTAAACCTTTTAAAATGACCCTCTTCATACAAGCATGTTTATTTGTTGAATCTTTTTCTTGAATGGTCAATGTATATCCTTTTCATTAGAATTACCTTTCTTATCGGGGATTAGATTGGGATCTAATAATATTTTCAATATAGACTGAACTATGGTGAGACCATCCCTCTACATATGCCTTATGGGTTTTTTACGTTGTAGTCTTAGTTTACCTTTTTTGTCTTCTGGATATAACTAAGGCGCCTCTCAAAGTTAAGGTGCAGCAAATGCAAAATCTGTGCAGTAGGTGCAGGGTCATAGTCAGCATTTCCCCTGCTGCTAGCACACCGGCACACTTACTGCAAGCAGGAGCCACAGCCTCTGCCTCGGGAGCACCAGCAACACCTGCTGAGGCAGCGAATGCAGTCCTGGCACCACCGAGATGCACATGGCAGCAGACTCAGTGTTCGGTCCCTCACTCCAAACCCCTCCCTAATCAAACACACTCCCCAAGCATCCCCCCACCAATTACCCTCTCATCTGAACCCTCCCCCCACCCAAATACCCCCCTCCATCCCCCATAATGGCAGTCACTGAAAACCAAAGGCCCCTAATGAACCCTCCCCCAACAGACCCTTCACACACCAAGTTCTCATCCTGACCCAACTCCCACCCCCACCGAGACTCCCTGGGTCTTAATGGAATATCCCTGATCTCTAGTGGTTATAGAGGCAGGAGCAGCCCCCCCCCCCTTCTCCTGCCCTGGCTTGGGAGGCTTTGAAAATGGGCCAGTCCCTAACAGAAGTACCATGAGACTACCATCCATCAGTGTTGCTTTCCTTATTACTTTGGGGGAGAAGGAAGGCAAAGGATAAGGTATTCATACTAACAGTGGGGGAAGAGGCACCAGTTCACCATTAGTATCTGTAAAATTTGGGGGCACCACCCCACATCCCCCTCAAACCATACCCATGCTTCCGCCATTTTGGAAACCTTGCCAGTCCTGTGTTACAACTACTAGGGGTTAACCTGCCATATAATGCCAATTTCTCCTTTACTGGTAGATTGATCCCTAGTGGTAATAGCATGAAACTGCCATTATGGTCATCACTGCCATTTTGGAACCCAGCAGCTACTGGGCAGGGTCCATTAGACACCAGGGAATGTTTATGTTTATGTTTATTAAAACTTTATATACCGCCCAATACAGTTAGCATCTGGGCAGTTCACAATACATAAAGTTAATTTAAAAATAATGTTAAAAAGATAGAGAGCTGCGAAAGAGAGCCAGAAAAGGAACGCCATAAAATCAAAGAAAAAGGGATGGAAACAGAGAAACAGATTGGGGGGTAAAGATGGGTAACAAAAGGGAAAAGAGAAGGGGACGGCAACAACATAGAAAATAATATAAGACAGGGGTAGGGGTATGCTGTCATAGGCCTAGAGGGGGGGGGGGAAGATGGGGCCGGGAAAGGAAGGTTAAAGGCAGAACAGAAGAGATGGGTTTTGAGGAGTCCCAGGTGAGTCCCAGGGGGTTGGGGGAGTATGGCATTATGGATTGTAGGAGGGTTCTGATGGGAGACTTCCTTTTCAAGGGGGTTCTGTTAGGTGGTTAGCCTGGGGGAAGGGGAGTCTGCCTTGTAAGGGGATGCTGACTGGGGGGGGGGACTGGATCCAGGGCTTGCTGTCAGGCAAATGCTGACTGGGAATGCTAATGGAAGGTCTTGCTTTCCAAGGGGGTGCAGTTTGGAGAGGGACTGTTGGGTGAGGTCTGGAGAGGGGAACCATGGCCATAGTGTCTGGTTTTTTTAAAGCTATGGGCGGCAGCCACACCACCTGATTATTAAGTGCAGCTGCACTATCGGTGGCCGTGGCAGCTACTATAAGGTACCATTCCACGCACTAGTCATCACTGATGGCCACACCTTATCTCCACTCAGAACCCTCCCTGATCCCAACCCAACCAATGTTAGGAACTTAGCATGAATTTTTTACCACACGGTAGCTTTTAACGCATGGTAGCCTTTCGCAAAGGCCTAACCCACTTTAATTTAAAGACCCCTTAGGGCACATAAAATCAGTTTAGCGTGCACTGCATATTTTAAGATGCACTAACTAACTCAATGCACACTAATGAATGCACACCCCTACTGGCCACTGCATGTAGATGACAGAGCTTGTTCACGACTGCTATTCTCAATACAAGGAGCAAGGAAAGAGACAAAGGAGCACTCAGTTCTACAGCCACTACTGGTGTCTCTTTTTGCCACAAGGAGTTTGACACATATTGGTTGGGAAACACAGAGACAAATCACTGTAAGTGCCAAAGGCAGGAAGAGACCAAGAAAATGGGGCAGAAAGATACAGAAATATTTCCCATCAAACTGAGTGCCACAGGCTCGATAAAAAGCCATTCTCATTGCCTATACATATTACATCCTATGAATTCTAAATGGAAGCTCTTTGGCATGATGCAAATACCACGGTGAACATTAGCAGTAAATTCGAGAGATTGAGATCATACTTCACATGCCCTGGCTTAGGCTAAGGCTCATTACTGTCAAGGACGGAGACACTGCCCCCCTGGAGTGATTTATGATCACTGAATCTTGTGGGAATCCTTGTTTTTGACCTTGATGTCTCAGAAGATAAGCATTACAAATGAAAATCAATGCACTGCTGTGTAAGTCTAATGGCGCTATAGAAAAGATAAAGAGTCAAATGACAATAGAAGAACCGCGGAATTGCTGTAAAAATGGAAATAACAGAATTCATAAGGTCTTGTTATTTCTCATGCTTTGCCATCCACTAGAGGTACAACTACTGAGATTCCAACCCTCGCTAGGCTATCATGCAACGTGTGTGCTCACAGTTCATCCTCACAGCACGTTCACAGTGCATCATTCTAAGTTTTCATTAGCAGTCTTCCCAGTGAAGGATGTTTATGTCCAGTGTAGCTAGCAGATAAGACTCCCTGATCAAAGCTAAATTTCCAAGGCTTTCTGCTGCATCACACCCCTGCCTCGGCTTCTCAGCTCTTAATATGCTCTCAAACGTGGTTTTCTGCTTTCAGGTTTGACATCTATTGATATCTAAGCATCAAATATCCAAATCTATTCAGTTATTTCTAAGACTACGGGACAACACATTCTGTCCATAAGGCATTTGTGTTTTACTTTATGTAAAGAATGCCTAAAAATATTAACAGGTTGAAAAGTGCATGCTGACAGTGTGATACAATGGCGTATTTCCCCTTTCCTCTATTTGCACACCAAGGTATGTCTGTGGGAGGGACTCGGTTGAACAGCCATAGTAAAATGTGTCTCAGTTGGGTAGCAGGGCGTGAGTGAACGGGAGTCTGATCATAGTAACTGATAGTGTACAGTATGAGAGATTTTTATGGTGAGAGTTCAGCTGACAGGGATGCTTCTGCGAGGGCTCCGTTGGTGCCGACGACACTCATATGTGAGGACTGATTCCTGCTGTCCTCGGAGAACACCGGGATTCTTGGAAGGCCCTGCAGATGGAAGTGGTGGGGGCAAATACAGTGACTGAATTCAAAATGGCATGGGACAGACACAGTGGATCCCTTTATAGCAACAGGATAAAATCACAATAAACTTAAAAATCTCTTATATCTCAACAAATAGTGGTGACCTGCATAGAATGGTGGGCACACCCCTAAACAAAGGCATGTGGAAGGGTGACCTGCACAGAGTGGCAGGTTGCATCTACTCTTGCCACCTTGCCGGGCAGACTAGATGGACCATGCTGGTCTTTATCTGCCGTCATATACTATCATTGCCTTTCAGTTTATCCTCTTGCAGTTTCATGTTATGCATCCTCGTCTTTGAAAAAGGTTTGTTTCTTCATTAATACTCTTTAAGTATTTAAAGGTCCGAATCATATCTCCCCTATCTCTCCTCTGCTCTAGCATATACATATTTAGGGCTTCAAGTCTCTTCTCATATGTCTTCTGGTGCAGGCTCCAACTCAATTGGTTGCCTTTCTCTCAACCATTTCCAGTCTTTCTATATCTTTTGCGAGATATGGTCTCCAAAGCTGAACACAATATTCCAAGTGAGGTCTCACAAGCGACTTGTACAGTTGCATCAGTACCTCCTCCTTTCTGCTGGTAATTTGTCGCTGTATGCAACCCAGCATCCTTCTGGCTTTGACCCCTGCCTTGTCATATTGTTTCACCACCTTGAAATCCTCAGAAACAATCACTCCAAGGTCCTTCTTCTGTCTGTGCACACCAATGTTTTGCCCCTATTGCATACAATTCCTTGGATTTCTGCATCCCAAGGGCATGACACTTAACTTCTTCACATTAAATCTTAACTGCCAAGCACTGGACCATTCTTCCAGTGTTTTTAGATCTTTCCTCATGTTGTCCACTCCCACAGAAATGTCCAATCTGTTGCAAATTTTGTGTCATCTGCAAAAAGGCGGACTTTTCCATTCAGTCCTTCAGCAATATCATTCACAAATACATTGAACAGTACCGGTCCCAGGACCAATCCCTGGCGCATGCCACTAATTACCTTCCTTTCATCCGCGTCACTTCTGTTTACCACCACCTTCTGTTATCTGCCAGTCAACCAATTCCTAATACAGTTCACCACCTTGGGACCCATCCCCAGGCTGTTGAGTTTATTGATAAGCCTCCTATGGGCAACAGTATCAAAGGCTTTGCTGAAATCTAGATAGACCACATCCATCGCATGCGTTTGATCTAGTTCTCTGGTCACCCAGTCAAAGAACTTAATCAGATTTGTTTGGCATGATCATCCTTTGGTAAAACCATGTTGCCTCAGATCACACAACCTATTGATTCGAGAAAGTCCATTATTCTCTCTTTCAGGAGCACCTCCATTACTTTTCTCGCCACCAAGGTAAGGCTTATTGGCCTGTAGTTTGTCACTTCTTCCCTGTTACCACTTTTGTTAAGAGATTTATTTTTATTTTATTTATTTATTTATATTCTCTTATATACCGTGCTATTCTGCATCAGTGTGGTTTACATTGAACAAACTGAAATTACATTGAACAGGGCATTATAACTTGGAGATAACTATTTTACAGGGAACATGGGCTATGGAGGGTTAAGTGGCTTGCCCAAGACCACAAGGAGCACCTGTGGGACTAGAAACCCCAGTCCTTCTGGCCCAAGGTTGCTGTCCTCTAGTGGGATTTGAACCCCCGACCTTCTGGCCTGAAGTACCTTGCCCCAACCACAAGGCCACTCCTCCACATCAGCCCTTCTCCAGTCCTGTGGAACTTCTCCTTTCTACAAGGACCTATTAAAAATATTCTTTAAAGGTCCTGCAAGAACCTCTCTGAGTTCTTTCAGTATCCTGGGTTGAATCCCATCTGGTCCCATGACCTTGTCCACTTTCAGTTTTGCAAGCTGTTTAAACACATCATCTCTGTGAATGATGTAGTATCTACTCCATTCCCATTGTATATTTTTCAATCACAGATGGTCCTCCTCCAGGATTTTCTTTAGTAAAAACAGAAGTATTTGTATAGCATTTTCGCTTTTCCAATATCACTTTCCACGATTCCGTTCTCGACACTTTGAGTCTTTCCACCTCTGATCTTCCTCTTCTCCTGAATATACCTGAAAAATGTATGTCTCCCCGCTTCAGATCTTTAGTCATCTTTTCTTCTGCCTTTGATTTTGCTATCCTTATTTCTCTTTTTGTCTCTTTTAGCTTTATCCTGTATTCTGTTCTGTGTTCCTCTGTTTGCGAACTTCAGAATTTTGTGAAAGCTGTGTTTTTGTCCTTATTTGTGCAGCTATTTCTTTGGAGAACCAAATAGGTTTCCTTTTCCTCTTGTTTTATTTACTTTCTTTACATGTGTATCTATTGCCCTTTTTATTGCCTCTTTTAGTTTGGCCCACTGCAATTCCACTTCTGTTACCTCCTCCCACCCTGCCAACTCCTCCTTCAGGCACTGAAGTCAATGTTTTTGAAATCTAGGATTTTGAGCCTGCTGTGATTGGACTCTGCCTTGGTTTTTATCTCAAACCACACCGTGTGATGATCGTTGTTGCTCATGTGGGCACCCACCTGCCAATTTGACATGTTATCTCCACTGGTGAGATAGCATCAAACTTTCCTTGATTAGTTCCATCACCATTTGTCTTAGCAATGCATCTTGAAAGGAATCCACTTCTTATATACTGCTTTTCAGATTAGAGAACTATCATTAAAATCATCTGTCATACCAGAAGATTGGAGAATGGCCAATGTAACACCAATTTTTAAAAAGGGTCAGTATCAGGCAAAATAGAAGAAACCATTATAAATAATAAAATTACTGAATATGTAGATAGTCAAGGTTTAATGGGAGAAAGACAACATGGATTTAGCCAAGGAAAGTCTTGTCTCTCTAATTTGTTAGATTTTTTTGAAGGTTGAATAAACAGGTAGTTAAAGGTGAGCCGATTGATATAGTGTATCTGGATTTTCAGAAAGTCTTTGACAAGGTTCCTCGTTACAGACTCTTGGCGAAATAAGGCAAAGGATTGGAGGCAGTGTAGTTTCGTGGATCAGGAACTGGTTAAATGATAGAAAGCAAAGAGTAGGGCTAAATGGCCAAGTTTCTCAATGGAATAGTGGAGTACCCCAGCTGGGCCTGCTGCTTTTTAACATATTCATAAATGACTTGGAAATAGGAAGACTGGACATCCAAATGGCAGATGAAATTTAATGTAGATAAGTGCAAAGTTATGCACCTAAGAAAAGAACAACCCAAACTATGGTTATACGATGCAAGGTACCACCTTAGAAACCACCACCCAGGAAAAAGATTCAGGCGTCATCGTGGATAATACATTGAAACCCTCTGTACAGCGGCAGCCAAGAGAGCAAGTAGAATGCTAGAAATCATAAGGAAAGGAATGGAGAATAAAACAAAGGATATTATAATGCCCTTGTATCATTCCATGGTGCAACTGCACCTTCAATATTGTGTGCAGTTCTGCTCTCTGTATCTTAAAAAGGATATAGCAGAATTAGAAAAGGTACAGAGAGGAGCGATAAAAGTGGTAAATGGGATGGAAGGATACTCCTACGAAGAGAGGCTTAAAAGGTTGGAAATGAGACAGCTGGGGTGAGATATGATGGAGGTCTATAAATTAATGAATGGAGTGGACTGAGTAAATGTAGATTGGTTGTTTATGTCACCAAAAAGTAGAACAACTAGAGGAGACACAATGAAGCTACAGTGTAGCCCATTTAAGACTAATAAGAGAAAATATTTTTTTATTCAACATGTAATCAAACTGAAATTCGCTACCGGAGGATGTATTAACAGCTGGACTTAAAAAGCTTTGGACAAGTTCCTGGAGGAAAGGTCCATAAACCATTATTAAAGAGGACCCTGGAAATCCACTGCTTGCCCCGAGAAAAGCATTGTGGAACCTGTGTGCCTTTTTGAGAACTTGCCAGGTACTTGTGACCTGGATTGGTCACTGTTGGAAACAGGATACTGGGCTTGATGGACCTTGGTCTGACCCAGTATGGCATTTCTTATGTTCTTATATTCACTGTCTCTTCTCAGCAAGGATGGTGCTACCATTAGGTGAACCAGACAGTCACTAGAACGTTGGGTCTCCAGGGACACCCATTGCCAACACTGTTGCCGGAGTCTGCAGTGGTGGCAATGACTCTCAAAGCACGACATAGTGTTTCCTAATGCAGTTCAGCAATTTCCTTCTCTTCCTATGTGCCATTACCATCCCCCTCTAAAGCAGACTTCTGGCACATGGGAAGAAAAAGAAACCATGACGCAGTGCCGGAATGTGTTGGTAAGCATTGCATCACAGTTTGGGAGCCATTGCTGCCACTGCAAGCCTGGGAGAGCAGAGGCAGCAGTGGCAATGGGGGAGGGGCCATGGAGGGTATGATGGAGGGGTCATCGAGGGTGCCTGCAATCTTTGTGCCAGCCTGCTTCTCAGCATGTAGCCACAACTCCTCTCTTCTTGCTGGGGGGACCTGGATACTCCCACTAGCTCTCCATACTGCTGCTCTGGAAGGCATAGTGAAGTTATGGTTATGGTTATGGTTATGGTTTCGTTTATTTGATATACCGCAAAAGTGACAACACAGCCTATGCGGTTTACATAGTTAAAATAACAGTAAATATAAGGAAAATAATGCTATCAAATAAAAAAATAGAAAACAATATAAAGGATCAAAACAACTAAAACAAAAAAAACTACATTACATAAAGGGAAAAGAACAGGATAAAAAAGGGGGAAAAGAAAAAAACATAAAGGGTTAAAGAGGTAGGAAAATGGGGAAGGAAAAAGGGAGAGGGAGAACTGCCAGATATTAATACTCAGTGGGAAAACAACGCCAACTAGAAGGAAGATGGAAGTTGAAAGCAGACTCGAAAAGAAAGGTCTTAGAAGTTTCTTAAAACTTTTATAATTTGTCTCAGTGTGCACCAAGGTAGATAGACAATTCCAAAGTAGAGGATCAGCTACAGAAAATGCTGACTTGTGTGTAGACTCATATTTAATAGTCGAAGGAGAAGGTATATACAACCAAAAACCATGTAGAGCTTTAGCTGGAGAATGTAAAGAAATCAAAGAATGAAGATAAGATCTGGAGCTACATCATGAATAATTTTATGAACAAAAGATAAAACTTTAAATGGAACATGAAAGGTGATGGGCAACCGATGATGTTTCATGAACAAAGGTGAAGGAGAGTCAAATCGACGGGCATGCAAAATAATGTACACCGCTGTATTTTGCAGAGTCTGTAGCTGCTTCAGCTAGTATTGGTGAATATCTGGAATATCCAGGAAAACTATATTATAATAGTCTAATCTGGCTAATACTGTATGTACCAAGACCTACATTTGTGCCGAAGCATTCAGAAAAGATTGAACTGCCCGAAAGCATCGGAGAGCCAAAAAATCAAAAGCGTCGGAGATTTAATGACATTGGTAAGTTGAGGTTAAAATGGTAATTCCAAATCTAAATAAATGCCCAAATAACGTAAAGAAGAACAAAGAAGTAATGTGAACCCTTCCAAAATAGGAGCTATGGAAGGAGAAGACAATGAACCCGAAAACCAAATTGCAAAGGATTTAGAAGGGTTAAGCTTCAGGGAGTATGACCTCAACCAAGAGGAGACCAAAGCCAAACAGGAATTGACAGATGTAAGGTCTGGTGCATAAGAAACAAATCATTGGCTTAGGCATAAGCCGACATACCACTAGACTGAATCAAAATAAGTAAAGCTGTGAGAAAAATATTAAATAATAAAGGTGAAAGAGAAGAACCCTGGGGAATCACACAGGGTAGTTTGCATGCATAAGCATTATTTATTTGCACATACACAGATGTGTATGTAGAGAGATAGACAGATAGATGGATGCACGTTTGCCATTGGTTAAGCAAAACACACCGAATAGATGCCTTGCCCTTAATTTTTAAAAACATTATTGCAGGATTTTAGTTTTTTTTATAAATATTCTGCAAGTTTGGAAGCTTTGGAAACTGTATTTTGGAACACCGGTTTTGTACTTTAAAGTTAGGCGTCCAGGTGCCTAGCAAAGCCGACACTCATTGCCTCTGTGCTCAGAACAAGAAACAATGCATCAATCACAGTGCTTCAGAAAGAATAAACTAACCTGCCATTAAGACGAGCAGTGTAGCCATCGTGACACGTTATTTTCTTATGATTGAAGAAAAACTTACTAAGAACTGTCAACAGCATTTCTACCAGCTGACAGCCAAATTATGGCCAAGAGCTAATCTCTCCTTATAGGATAGCCCAAGTTTCATCTCTGTTCTTAACTGAAAGAGCTCCGCACACCTTTACAGTGACGGAGATAAACCCTGACTGGGGGCAAAGAACTGTGATCAACCGCAGAATACTTGCCTCAGTCTTTGGTGCATCTCCTTTGGGAAAGATTAGGGAAAGCTACAGTGGGAGTTTTCAGGGTTGCCAACTTGTTGAGATGTCCATGTTTCCATTAGTGCATTTACTCAGCAAAGAGTTTAATTAGATTAATGGAGAAAAATTCAGGGCAGGGCAGAAAAGATAAGAATGCACTGTCACATTTACTAACATGCATTAACACAGACTCGACAAACCTTAGCAACGTCTGCTTGTGGGTCTCCCAACTCCCACAGGCAGAAGTGCAGCAGAAGGCCACAATCACGGCCAGGAACTGCCCAGCCTGTTAAAAAAAAAAAGTAAGAGACAGGGGGAAGACTGCAGACAAATGACAAAATTTAAAGGGATAGTATTTTTTAATAAATAATAAATGGTGAGGGGGAACGGAGGGCAGGAGTAAGTGCAAGGGGGAGAAGAAAGGAAAGAAAGTCTGTGAAGGGAAACAATGTTGGGGTGGGGAGAGACAGCAGGAAAGAGGTTAGAGTAGGGGAGGGAGGGAGGGAAGAGTGCAACGGGTTGGAGGGTAAAGAGATGAATTCATGGGAAGTAAAGGGTATAATGTATATGTGAAAAAGGCCCATCCCCCTCTCCCACCACACATATACAGGCACACTCCCTCTGCACCACACACACACAGGTGCAGCTTAAACGTTCAGCGGATATGGTGGGAGGGAGGAGGAGGAGGGGGCCACTACCTTCTGTTGGCACTGTGCAGAGGTCCATTAAAAGCCTGATTTATTCATCTTTTTCTCATAGAAAATGGGAAAACAGTATTAGTAAATCACCTTTTTGGGGAGCAGGTGGGGCATGTACTTGACCTAAGTTTTGGCGGCCGGCTTCTAGATTTTTAAGCTGGCTCCTAGATTCCAATAAAATTTGTCAAGGCCAGCACTGACAAGTTAATATGTGTTAATGCACACTGATATGTGCTAATATGAGTTAAGTGCATAGTTAGTAAGTCCCATTGAGAATGATAGGGGTTCTATTCTTTAACGTGGGTTAAATTGCATTAATGTTTGCTAACACTAACGCAGGTTAACAAATAAAGCTATGGATTTGAAAACTAGAGAAAGAAGCAATTGAATGAAGAGAAAGGTGGAGGCTGTTTCAGAATTTATAGAGAGAAGTGGGAATAGCTTTTCCACCGATAGTGGCAGAACTGGGGGACGGTATGGTCAGGAAAGAGGGACCAGAGAAGCAAAGGAGCAGTAAATGGTGAAGCCAGAGAACAGGGATGCGCATTCATTAGCATGTATTCAGTTTGAAAAGCACACGTAAACCTATGAACATATGTGTACACAATCAATTTGCACACATAAAGTTCTAACAAACATAGAAGAATTTTACCTGATAATTTTCTTTCCTTGAATCCTTCTAGACCAGTCCAGATGAGTGGGTTATGCTCCCTTGCCAGCAGGTAGAGGCAGACATGATCAACTAAAAGTGATGTCATTACTAGATATATGCTGATGCAACACTGCAAGAAGCCAGTATGAAACTTCCCAAGCCATAAACTGAAAAACTCTGAAATGTTACCCACTTTGGCATTCTGCTGAATGGCCATCAAGTTAAACAATGGAAGGCCCCAGCTCTTCACCATGAGGTCGCACACGTGAAGACTGAGCTCTCACTCACCCGGATCCATGCAGTTCTGACTCAGGAAGCTGGCCTGCATGTTATTTATGCCTGCATACGTGCTGCAGACAGGGCCATCAGAATCTCCTCCAACAAACAATACAGCTCCATGACACCAAGAGTCACTCCAGCACTGCGAGGTCTACCTCATTTCTTGATATAAGCCATCACCGTGGCATTGTTAAAGAACACTTGGACAATTTGCCCAATGGGAGAGGCCTGGACATCTTCCGGGCCAGAGAGATCACCCTGACCTCCAAGTAGATAATCACCCAGGCCTCATATGTGGACCAGAAACCTTGGTCCCACTGGTTTAGGCAGTGTGCACCACAGCCCTTCAGGTTGGCATCCGAGGTGACAGCATCCTGGCTAACAGGTGGCGGGACAGTAACCACTACCTCAACTGCTCCTTCATCTCCCAGGGGAGAGAGAGGGTCTGTTCGGTGAACCGGGAACAGGGAAACCAGAGGGTCAACAGATGCATCTGCAGCAGGCACATGAGTGCCCTGGGAGAAGGAACCGGATCCAAGAACGATGCTATGGACCTGAGGAACTGTAGGTAGTCCCAGGCCCATGGAGCTGACCGAGCACAAAATGCCCTGAAGTCACTCTGAAGCTTGAGGGACCTCTCCGTCATGAGGAAAACTCAACCCAGAAGAGAGTGGAATTGAACCTCCATGTACTCCAAGTCCTGGGACAGAAGCAGGATGCTTATAGTTGATCACCAACTCTAGCCTTTCCAGCCAGTAAATCATAAGGTCTTTGTCATCTCTGGACTTCTACAGTGAGTCTAACCAAATCAGCCAGACATCCAGGTATGGGTGAATCCAAATTCCCTGCTTGCACAGAAATACCACCATTACCTTGGAAAAGGACTAGAAAAAGGGACTGTTACTTCTGGAGAGAGATCTGCAACTGTGAGTATATACTTCTGGTAATTTTCTAAAAGGAATTCTTTGTATTAAAGCTAATTAATCTGTGAACCCACTATTTTTTGTTAAATCAGTCAGAGCCTAGTAGCAGCAGTTTAAGTTTAAATTTAAAACACAGAGAACTTTCTAGTTACATTTCATACCCAGCAGAGAGCTTGTAGTTTAAATTTAATAGTCACTCAGGGCCTAGTAACAGCAAAATGGAAATTACACTAACCTGGTAATTGTAGTTCCTGGAGGGTCCAGTTTAGTCCTCCACAATCGGGTAGTGCCCTTCCTCCTGCAGCCTGGAGACTGGACCAATCAAGTCTTCTGTAGTATATATGCAGACGGAGCTCCCAGAAGCCCCCAGTGTACTAGTAACAAAGCATACTTAACGAAGCAACACATTAGATTAATATACAAAATGACATAATGAAAATGACATAATTAAGGAACAATTTGTTTCCCCCCACAAACATATCCAACTTTCTCCCCAAACGAGGAAGTCAGAACACTGTATTGCGCTGGAACAGACGCCCCAGAAATCAAAACACAGCTCCGTATCAGAAATCTCAGGAGCTGACTGAACACCTGAGAAAGAAAGAGCCATAGCCAAAAACGCGGCTGCAACAAAAAAAGGTTCGAACGGCAAGAGGAACCGTCTTATGATCTATCGTTCAGAAAGCGCGCCGCATTATTATATCAGATAATCGGGAGGGAAGGAGGACTAAACTGGACCCTCCAGGAACTACAATTACCAGGTTAGTGTAATTTCCATTTCCTGTTCAGTAATCCAGTTTAGTCCTCCACAATCGGGATGTAACAGAGCAGTCAAGACCGGGCGGGACCTTACCATCCGGCGCGCCGAACCGCCGAACAAAATAGGAATCCCGATCCGCTGACACATCTAAGCGATAGTGTGCACTGAAGCATGCAGAGACGACCAGCGGCCGTCTTACAGATATCTGCTGGCGGAACTAGGCTATACGCCGCCCAAGAGGTCGCCTGAGCTCTAGTGGAATGAGCCAGTAGCCCCTCCGGAATAGACCGCTGCTGCAACAGATACGCAGACGCGAACGCTTCCTTGAGCCATCTTGCAATGGAGGCCTTAGCCACCGCTTCCCCGTTACGTGCACTACCGAAGAGCACGAATAGCCGGTCAGCCTTCCTAAAAAAAACCGGTAGCCTTCAAATAACGACGAAGTGCACAACCCACATCGAGACGGTGAAGACTTTTGTCCGCCGACCCGACAGAGTGCGAAGAAAGAACCGGAAGAAACACTGCCTGATTCACATGAATAGGAGAAACCACCATTGGCAAAAAGGAAGAGACCGGGAAAAAAGACAAAAAAGACAAAAAAGGTTCTCGGCAGGACAACGCATGTAGATCTGAAATACGCCGTGCCGAACAGACGGCTACAAGAAAAACCGTCTTCAGCGTAAGATCTTTCAGAGATGCCCTACTCAGGGGTTCAAAAGGTTCACGAACCAGGACCCGTGGCCCTAGATTCAAGTCCCCCGGAGGAACGAAAATCCTGCGGGAGGGCCTCAAATGAACAACAGTCGTAACAAAACGACGTACGTCCGGATAAGAACTGAGGAGATGGCCTAAAACTTTGCCTCGATAACAAGAGACAGCCGCCAACCGGACTCTCAGGAAACTAGCCGCAAGGCCCTTATCAAAAGCATCCTGAAGAAACTTAAAACGACGGAAACGGAAACCGTTGCCGCCCGGACTCCACGTCGGGAGCACCAGTCTTCAAAGATCCCCCCAATCCGAACGTAAGTAAGAGAAGTGGATTTTTCCCTCGCCCGCCTTAGGGTAGAAATCACAGCGGGGGAGAACCCATCTTTTTCAGCCGAGCCCTCTCAATGGCCAAACCGTAAGCGAGAATCGACCCACGTGGGGCATCCGCAAGGGACCCTGAAGAAGAAGATCCGGCCGCGCGGACCGGAGCCAAGGACTGCCGTCGCGCAACCGGACCAGATCGGCATACCGGGGCCTCCGAGGCCAATCCGGGGCCACCAGGAACACTCGACCCCGATGGCCCTCGATGCGCTGAACGACCCGGCCGATCAGAGCCCACGGAGGAAAGACATAAAGAAGACCGGACGTTGGCCACGGCTGAATGAGAGCGTTGAGCCCCTCGGACATGCGCTCCCTTCGCCTGCTGAAGAAGCATCCTGCCCTGGACGATTGAAATGTCGCCATGAGATCCATGATGGGCGGCCCCCACCGACGAACTATTGGCGCGTAAACCTGCGGGCTTAGCTGCCACCCTCCGGGGTCCACCCTCACTCTGCTGAGAAAATCAGCCTGACCATTGTCTGCGCCTGCAATATGCGCTGCCGGGATGGCCAGAAGACAAGACTGCACCCAAGTGACCAAGGCCGTCGCTTCTGAATCCAGGGCCACGCTGCCGGTGCCCCCTTGGCGACTGATGTAAGCTACGCCGGACGCCTTGTCCGAGAGGACTCGCACCGTCCGGTCGAGAACTAGGGCTTCGAGGGCCAAGAGGGCTAGCCGCACCGCCCGTAATTCGAGGCGGAGTGATTGACCAAGAAGTCTCCAGGGGAGACCATTCCCCTTGAGCGAAGCGGGTCTCGCAAGGAGCCCCCCAGCCAGTTAAGCTGGCATCCGTTGAGAACGGAACCCAAAGTGGAGGCTCCCGGGAATCCCCGCGTCAGGTTCTCGGAGGAGAGCCACCACCGGAGTGAACGGCGAACCGCCCTTGAGCAAGGCAATCTCCTGTTCAACGAGTCGAACTGGTTGGACCAAGGGCGCAGCAGAGCACTCTGCAGCGGGCACATGTGGAAGTGCGCCTAGGGCAGCACCTCCAAGGTTGCTGCCATCGTACCGAGGAGCTGCAGGTACCACCATGCAGACGGAGCGGATATGCCCTTGAAGAGTCGGACAAAGACTGAATGCGACGCTCAGACAGGCACACCAAGCCCCGTGCTGTGTCGAGGCGCACTCCCAGATACTCGAGGTCCTGCCTCGGTCACAGACAACTCTTGCATCCTGTCACCACCCAGCTGAGGGACCGCAGCAGAACCACCACCCTGCTCATGACGTACACACACTCCCGACTGGACTTTGCCCGAATCAACCAGTCATCGAGATACGGATGGACCAGGACGTCCTCTTTGCACAAGGCCGCCGCGACCACTACCATCACGTTTGTGAAGGTGCGGGGGGCCGTGGCAAGACCAAACGGCATGGCCGGAAATTGGAAGGGGCCCCACGGAAGAGTGAAGCGGAGAAACCGTTGATGAGACGGCCGGATGGGAATGTGCAATGTGGTCTTCAGCGGCTGTGGAAGATCCTGCAGCCGGGGCTCTGAGGAGGGGGGAGATAAGGTGCTGAGGGACCCAGCTAGCAACGCAGTGGGCATGGGGAAAACCTCCGGGATGCAGCGTGCAGGTGAAACACAAGCAAGCTAATAATGTTCCCTTCGTCGGAGTACATTTCAGCTATAATAGAGCCAGAGAAAAGGGCATTGTAGAGACTTAAACCACCTTTCCTCTTCTAGTGTGGGGCTTATTTATTTCTTTTTTTTTTTTTTTTTTTTTGCATTGAAAACAAAAAGCCAGGAAGGCTCAGGGAAACCCAAGACACCTCAAGAAATGGATTGTGAAACTCCACATGCCTCCACAGCATGATTAAAGGTGTGGAAACTGCTGTATAGAGCTGTATCCTCTAAAAGGAAACACTGAAGAGAAAAACAAAACAGCCGCCGGCACCGACAAGCTGTCAGGTATTTACAGAACTGAGAAGGGAACTGGCAGTCATTCACTGTGCTGGCATAGAGAAACTTTCAAGTCAGGGTAAGGCAATTACAGTGACTAAAAGTAGGGAAATTAGAGTGGGATCCCTCCGCTGCCCTTCAGACCTCCATGGTAGGGGCTGAAAGGAGTTTCTGGGGAGGGATGTAGAAGCGCAGTCCAGCCGTAGGAAAATTACAGTGAGCATGCTTAATTAGGCCGAGCCTAAAACAGACAGGATCCAAAACACTGACTTAAAACCTCAACCAAATGGTATATTGAATAAGACAGGTACAATAATCCGTAGGACGTACAAAGTAACCCGGCTGCAGTTTGGGGACTAAAAATTTAAAATAGGAACTTCAAAACTCAGAGGCAGCCGGTCCGGATACAGCTGAAATCATCCCAGAGCAGCTGAGGCGAGGAATAAAAAACAAAAACAGAGTACTCACAGTTTTCATACCAAAAAATGATACCTGAACTTCCTGGAGGTATCCAAATTCTCGTGGTAAAGACTCAGTGCAGCATAAGGCCAATGGAGAGCTCTCCTGAAGCCAGCCCCGGAGTTCCCAAGGTCATCTGGGGAAGCAAGATGCTGTGGGAAGAGCAGAGCGGATTCATGAGGTCCCTGTGTCTCTTCTGACAGCCTATACAGCGTAACCAGAATAAGGCACAGGGAGAACTAAAAACAAATAACTGCGTCCCGCAGGAACAGGCCTTCCACAATATTCCCCTTAATAGGTAATGCCTCAGCCAGCCTCCCCCGCTGGGCACAGCGGGGAATGTAACCCATGAGCCCTGCACCCTTCGTCAGTGACTCAGCCTTGTACTGTGGCTCTGAATTGCATACTGTTCTCTATCCATGCCTACTGTACTTTCTATCCCTTCTGTTCCAACATAGGCAAAGAAAAAGGTAACCTCTGCACAACTGACATCTATCAAGTGTTGTGGAAAAAAACTGAAACAGCAATACAGCTGTGAGAAGCTAGCAGAGAAGCAATCTGGCTTCCCGCCCAAAACCGAGGCTCATTAGCTATTCAAAATGGCCGCTAGCAAAAATAAAACACAAAAAGAGTGAATTAAAACCCCCAAAAACTAAGGAATTAATTTAAAACGTCAAAGGAGAAGGTGGGAGGGTTGCAGGCATGAGAGAAATGCCTAAAATCGCTGAAAAATCAAGAAAAATCAATCGAGTTACCACAGAGCTACAGACAGCAGTGGGAGAAAGACATTCCAGGTCTGAAGAAACTGAGTTGCAGCCCCTGCAGATGCCAGAGTCAGTCACTGCACCTCTGCGGGACCCGCAAATCACATATTGGGGTTTGGCATACATGCTAAGGCAACCTCCGCACAGCGGGAAAGAATGGAACAGAACTAGGGAAGCCCACACCAAAGGGACCAACCCTATGTAAAACAGTACAGACTGAAATTTAAAACGTTTTTTTTTTTTTTTTTTTTACAGAAAACAAAACACTCCCCAGAATCCTAGGGGTGCCCTGAGCAAAATCGCCAGGAAAATAAACCCCAAAACCACCAGGGGAACCCGTGCACAAGTGTTAAAAAGTGCCTTTAAAAAGCACACTTTAGAAATCCAAAATGGCCGCCGCACTTTTTCACCCACGGTAAAAAACGGCACGAAAATACAAAGGTAACCAAATAATATGGAAAAGAAAGAAAACGACCCTCTAATACAGGGCAAGCGAAAAAAATCAGGAAAAAGTGCAATTTGGGAGCCAGGGGAGCCGACAGAGCCTCTGACATTGCAAACAGGCAGCTGAAAAGTGAAAGCAAGGAAATTTCCTACCAGCTCAGGAAACAGCAAGGAACTCAGTCAACTTCACCAAGTGACAGGCAATGCTGAATCAGGTATGTCTCTTCCCCGTACAGCCTAGGGGAGAGCTCAACCCAGGGTTCAGAAATTCCCAGGCAGGAAGGCAGGAGCCCAAGCAGGTCTGGCTTCCCCCCGGATGTCCCCTATGCAATGCTTTTTTTTTTTTTTTTAAAGAAACAGCTACCTAGCAAATAAATGGTAAATAAATGGTAAATAAAGGACCAAAAACGAAATCCCAAAAGAACTAACTAACTAGTGTTGCTCCTTCAAGTGTCACTTAGTGTGCCCAGCAAGGGCACAGAAGTCCTCAAGCTGCAAGGAGACTGGACACACTGGGGGCTTCTGGGAGCTCCGTCTGCATATATACTACAGAAGACTTGATTGGTCCAGTCTCCAGGCTGCAGGAGGAAGGGCACTACCCGATTGTGGAGGACTAAACTGGATTACCGAACAGGAAGTACTTTTAGTTTAAATTTAAAACACAGAAGAGAGCTTTCTGGTTACATTTGGAACCCAGCAGAGAGCTTGTAGTTTACATTTAATAGTCACTCAGGGCCTAGCATCAGCAAAGTACTTTTAGCTTAAATTTAAAACACAGAAGATAGCTTTCTGGTTAAATTTAGAACCCAGCAGAGAGCTTGTAGTTTAAATTTCACAAGAAGTTAGAGCCTAGCAGCAACTAAGAGCTATAATTTAAATCAAATCAGAATTTAGCTTAGCACAAAAGGCAAAACAGGGTCTGTACTCTTTGAGCAACAAATAAAGTCTTCTAGAGACCTTTACAAAGAGACCTTCTACCTAGGGGGTAAGAGACCTGTGAAACTTTTTCAATAGGTGTTAACACCAGGTGGCAGATCAAAAGGCCATTTTGAAAGACTCCTCCTATCCAAGCAAGGACTGTTAATTACCCAGGAAGTTGGTCACAGCTTATTTCAGCAGCACAGGCATAAATAGCTCAACCAGAGCACTGTGATCCTCTGTCTTGAAGGACTAGAAAAAGGGACTGTTACTTCTGGAGAGAGATCTGCAATTGTGAGTATATACTTCTGGTAATTTTCTAAAAGGAATTCTTTGTATTAAAGCTAATTAATCTGTGAACCCACTATTTTTTGTTAAATCAGTCAGGGCCTAGTAGCAGCAGTTTAAGTTTAAATTTAAAACACAGAGGAGAACTTTCTGGTTACATTTCATACCCAGCAGAGAGCTTGTAGTTTAAATTTAATAGTCACTCAGGGCCTAGCATCAGCAAAGTACTTTTAGCTTAAATTTAAAACACAGAAGAGAGCTTTCTGGTTAAATTTAGAACCCAGCAGAGAGCTTGTAGTTTAAATTTCATAAGACGTTAGAGCCTAGCAGCAGCTAAGAGCTATAATTTAAATCAAATCAGAATATAGCTTACCTCAGCAGCACAAGACAGGGTACTGTGTAGCAGCCCTCTTTTAATAAGTGTTATTTCCCTCCCTCCCTCCCCACACCCACCCACCCCTGGGATATCGTAGCTTTCTATGTACTTACACATCTTAAAAGGCAGGAGGTGCTCTCAGGTGAAGCTCATTACCCAAATCAGTCATACACTAAGGACCTGAGATTAGTTAAGCTTCAGGTGAACAAGGTATATTACACGTATTAGGTACAGTGTTATTAGTATAAATATCCATAGCAACCCTTAGTAAGTAAAGAACTTAGATATAAACACAAACCTAAAACTAAGATGAAGACAGCAGTCCAGCAGCGGGATGGGGGCTTTCCAGTCTTTTGCATTGAGTGTCACATATATGATTTTCTCCCAGTTGGTGAGAGGTCTTACGTGTGCACTAGGTGCAAGGAGCTCTTTGCTCTTAGGGAACAAGTCCGTTCTCTAGAGGCTAAAGTAGCAGACTTGGAAAGCATAAGACAGACAGAGAGGTACATAGACGAGACCTACAGGGATATAGTCCTGAAGTCCCACCTCCAGTCTGGCAGCATCCCTGTTGCCATGGAGACAGGAGAGCATCACCCTGGTGTGGCAGGAAGTGATCCTGTAACTAGGACCTGTCCTCCAGGTGATGTAAAACCCTCTCACACCGAGGACGTTTCTCCAGGGCCATGTGCCCATGAGGGAAGGGTTAGGACAGCCGTTATAGTTGGTGATTCAATCATTAGGCATGTAGATAGCTGGGTGGCTGGTGGACGTGAGGATCACCTGGTAACATGCCTGCCTGGTGCAAAGGTAGCGGACCTCATGCGCCACCTAGATAAGGTCTTAGATAGTGCTGGGGATGACTCTGCTGTCTTGGTACATGTCGGTACCAATGACATAGGAAAATGTGGTAGGGAGGTTCTGGAAGCTAAATTTAGGCTTTTAGGTAGGAAGTTGAAATCCAGAACTTCCAGGGTAGCGTTCTCCAAAATGCTTCCTGTTCCACGCGCAGGACCCAAAAGGCAGGCAGAGCTCCGGAGTCTTAATGCGTGGATGAGACAATGGTGCAGAGATGAGGGTTTTGGATTTGTTAGGAACTGGGGAACATTCTGGGGAAAGAAGGGGCTCTTCCGAAGGGATGGGGTTCACCTTAACCGGGATGGAACCAGGCTGCTGGCAATAACCTTTAAAAAGGGGATAGAGCAGCTTTTAAACTAGATATTAGGGGAAAGCCGACAGTCGCCCAAGAGCAGATGGTTCGGAAGAATGTATCTTTGAAGGATACTACCAAAAGCAGAGAGGTTCCACAAAAGAGTAAAGTAGCCCAAATGCCCTCAAGTATGGAGCAGACAGAGCTTAACGATTCCAAATTACCCATGTCTAACAATAGCCAAATTAATACGAATAAAATATATTCTCTGTAATGCTTGTATGCAAATGCTAGAAGTCTAAAAAATAAGATGGGAGAGTTAGAATATATAGCACTAAATGAAAGGTTAGATATGATTGGAATATCAGAGACATGGTGGAAGGAGGACAACCAGTGGGACACTGTGATACCTGGGTACAAACTATATCGTAATGATAGAGCTGATCAAATTGGTGGAGGGGTTGCTCTCTATGTTAGACAGAGCATTGAGTCAGAAAGGATTAAAGTTTTGCAGGAAACAAAATCTGCTGTAGAACCTATACGGATTGAAATTCCATGTAAAAGGGGGAAGGCAATGGCAGTGGGGGTGTACTATCGAGCGCCTGGCCAGAATGACCAAATGGATGATGAAATGCTCAAAGAAATCAAGGAAGCTAACAAAAGTTACAGCGTAGTAATAATAATGGGTGATTTCAACTACCCCGGTATCGACTGGGTCAGTGTCAAGTCAGGACATGCTAGGGAGATAAAGTTCCTAGATAAAATAAATGACTGCTTCTTGGAGCAGCTGGTTCATGGACCGACCAGAGGGGAAGCCATATTAGACCTAGTCCATAGTGGAACACCAGATCTAGTGCAAGAGATAAGGGTGTTGAGGCCACTTGGCAATAGTGATCATAGCATGATCACCTTTGATTTAATTAGTGGAGGAGGGATAGTAAGGAAATCCACAGTACTACCTTTTAACTTTCGAAAGGGAGACTATGTTAAAATGAGGAAAACAGTTAAGAAAAAACTAATAGGAGCAGTTGCAAAGGTTAAAGACGTACATCAGGCTTGGCTGTTGTTGAAAAATACTATCTTGGAAGCCCAGACCAGCTGTATTCCACGCTTTAAGAAAAGTGGAAGGAAGTCCAAAAAACTGCCAGCATGGTATAAAGGTGAGGTCAGAGAGGCTGTTGTTGCCAAAAAAGCATATTTCAGGAAATGGAAAAAAGAGTCAAACGATTTAACCTGGAAACAGCACGAGCACTGGCAAGTCAAATGCAAGGCATTAATAAGGCAGGCAAAGGGAGAATTTGAGAAGAAGCTTGCTGCAGAAGCAAAAACGCGAAGTAAAGACCTTTTCAAGTACATTCGTAGCAAAAAACCTGTGAGAGAGTCAGTTGGTCCATTAGATGATAAAGAGGTTAAAGGAGCACTAAGAGGCGACAAGGCGATAGCGGAGAGATTGAATGAATTCTTTGCTTCAGTCTTTACTGAGGAAGATGTAGGGATGTTACCCATGACTGAAATGGTATTTAAAGGTGCGGAAAAATTGAAGGAAATATCGATATATCGGGAAGATATATTACAACTATTAGATAAACTGAAGAGTAGCAAATCACCAGGGCCGGATGGTATACATCCAAGGGTGTTGAAAGAACTGAAATATGAGATAGCAGACCTGCTATTAGTAATCTGTGAACTATCATTAAAATCATCTCTAATACCTGAAGATTGGAGGATCGCCAATGTAACACCAATTTTTAAAAAGGGTTTCAGGGGTGATCCGGGAAACTACAGACTGGTGAGCCTCACATCAGTACCGGGAAAAATGGTAGAAACCATCATAAAGAATAAAATTACTCAGCATGTAGATAGTCATGACCTAATGGGAGACAGCCAACATGGCTTTAGACAAGGAAGATCTTGTCTTACTAATCTGTTATGTTTTTTTGAAGGAGTGAATAATCAGGTGGACAATGGTGAGTCAGTTCATATTGTGTATCTGGACTTTCAGAAAGCCTTTGACAAAGTCCCTCATGAGAGACGTTTGGCAAAACTAAAGAGTCATGGGATAGGAGGCAGTGTACTATTGTGGATCAGGAACTGGTTAAAAGATAGAAAGCAGAGGGTAGGGCTAAATGGCCAATTTTCCAATGGAGAAAGGTGAATAGTGGTGTACCCCAGGGATCTGTGCTGGGTCCGCTGCTTTTTGACATATTCATAAATGACCTGGAAAGTGGAAAAACGAGTGAGGTTATCAAATTTGCAGATGACACAAAACTATTTAAAGTTGTTAAAACCCAAGAGGATTGTGGAAAATTGCAAGAGGATCTTGATAAATTGGAAGACTGGGCATCAAAATGGTAGATGAAATTTAATGTGGACAAGTGCAAGGTTATGCACCTAGGGAAGAACAACCCAAACTATGGTTACACGATGCAAGGTTCCACATTAGGAACCACCACCCAGGAAAAAGATTTAGGCGTCATTGTGGATACCATGTTAAAACCCTCGGCCCAGTGTGCAGAGGCGGCCAAGAGAGCAAATAGAATGCTAGGTATGATAAGGAAAGGAATGGAAAATAAAACAAAAGATATTATAATGCCTCTATATCGTTCCATGGTGAGACCGCACCTTGAATATTGTGTGCAATTCTGGTCGCCGTATCTTAAAAAGGATATAGCGATTTTAGAAAAGGTTAAAAGAAGAGCTACCAAAATGGTAAAAGGGATGGAAGGATACTCCTATGAAGAAAGGCTAAAAAGGTTAGGGCTCTTTAACCTGGAAAAGAGACGGCTGAGGGGAGATATGATAGAAGTCTATAAATTAATGAACGGAGTGGAACGGGTAAGCATAGATCGATTGTTTACCTTATCAGAATATAGAAAGACTAGGGGACATACAATGAAGCTACAGGGTAAACTATTTAAGACTAATAAAAGAAAATATTTTTTCACTCAACGTGTAATCAAACTCTGGAATTTGTTACTGGAGGATGTAGTAAAGGCTGTTAGTGTAGCTGGGTTTAAAAAAGGTTTGGACAAGTTCCTGGAGGAAAGGTCCATAAACCATTATTAAGAAGGGACCCAGGATATCAATGCTTGAACCAATACAAGCATTGTGGAACCTGTGTCCCTTGGGGAAACTGCTAGGTACATATGACCTAGATTGGCCACTGTTGGAAACAGAATACTGGGCTTGATGGACCTTGGTCTGACCCAGTATGGCATATCTTATGTTCTTATGTAGGAGCCTTGACTAGGCCAAGGGGCGGGGCCCAGAATTGGAAATTTCCATCCAGCTCAGAAAAGCAGAGAAAACTGCTGAAGTTGCTCCTACACAGAAATGTGACATATGCCTTGGTGAGATCTAGGGAGATGAGGAACTACCATCTCTGCCTCACTGATGCAAAGACAGACCCCGAATGTCCTCATCAGAAAGAGGACCTCAAAGTTCGGCTACAACTGCTTTTAGGTCCAAGATATGCTGGTAAGAATCTACCTTTCTGGAACTACTGTGTAGATGGTAGAACATCCTTGGTCCTGCTTTGTAGAGGGCTTGAATAAAATAGCCTACAATTGCAGAGAGATGCTGAGGTATTTCCTCGAATGTCACCTGCATGAGTAGGGAACTGGAGGGAGACTCTACAAAAGTATCCCATAGAGGCACTGCTATAATTCATATATTTTGCACCTTTTTTTTACCAGACTGGCCAGTGCTTGGAAGAGAAGCTGATACACCTCCAATCTTGTCTAAGGATCCTAAAGATCCACTGGTCTGACATGGTATAGATCCCTTCAGGGAGAATCAATTGGAGCCACACTCCAACCAACTACTCTCAGGAAAAACCGTCGGAACTCACTGAGGAGAATTCCTGGCTACCAAAGGAGCCATGGTAGAGACTTGAGCACACTCAAGCTCCAAAAGGATTGCCCTTTCCTGGACTGAGACCCAAAGAATGTCTGCAGATTCTACACAAGGTCCTGCAAGAGGGACTCTTGGTATCTCTAGGCTTATTTTCCAGGAGTCTCCAGGGGCAAGCCTCCCTAAGGTCCTTTGGCATTTCACAAGGTCCGCCCCAAATAGTAAATGCCCCTTAAGGGGAGCTTGCTCAGCTGCAGCTCATAGGCAGCATCCATCAACCAAGTACAGTGCATCATCTATCTACCATCGCCACTCTGGACGTGGAAGAGATTCTTATCAAGTGTTAGAAGGCACCAACCACCTAGGTGGTCCGTTTTCAACCTTGTAGTCTAAGGCACCTGCCACAAAGACATTCTTAGGGGGCCCTCAACTCTGACACTTGAGAATCCTGGGTTTCCCGCAGGGGAGGCTTGGGGCTCAGACTCCCACAAAAGGGGCTACCAAGCAGCTACAAAAGACTGAAAACAGCCCGTGAGCTGCTTCAGGCCAGTTGAAAATGGAGGTTCACAGTCTTGAGGGTAGGGCTACCCCCACCAGGCTCCGCCTCCACAAGAATGAAGCCGCTGTGGCGCCCACTGGAGGGGGGGGAAGCAAAGGAGCAGCAGGGGCCACAGGGTATACCCAAGCGCTGAGCAGTTCTCATAGGCCACAGCACTGTGGTATGGGGCAGTGGAGACAGGACTATCTGCACTGCTGCACCATGCCACCTGCTGGAGGCAACAAATAATGGCACCAGCAGATATATCTAGCGATGACATCACTGAAAGTTGCTCAATTCTACCTCTACCTGCTGGCAAGGGAGCAAACCCACTCATTTGGACTGGTCAAACCGCATAAGGAAAGATTGTTTTAATTAAAATATGTGTATAATGCGAACCAAAAAACCCCACCAGAAGATTGGGAAAAATGTTGTGAAAATACCAAAACAAATCGAAAATATTTTGGTCCTGCACATCCCCGTCAGAATGGTATTCAGGAGCAGCTACATGAATATTTACAAAGACCTGTTTTGTTTTTAGTGAATCCTGAAGGAGATCAGGAGTTAATGAATTTCTGAAGTTAGGAGCTTTCTGGTCTCAATTTTGTTGTAAGCATGGCGTTGAGGGTGCTACTGTATAGTGTGGAAGGCTGTGCTCCTGGGAAGTCTTAGTAACGAGCTACAGTAGCAAAGGCGAGAGTATGTGAATGGATAAATAAATACCCCACAACCAAGGACTGCTGAGGAAAATCAGGTAATGAAAGCCATAAATGATCATAACATAGCATTCCGAGGTATTACATTAATTGAATGCCAATCACAAAAACATCAAGAAATTAATCAACTTAGGGTTAATATGAGAAATGATATCCAAGCAAGTCTTAGGTATTGTAGCCATGTTCCAGAAACAACTTAATCCTGTAAATCCGAAATTGAAAATAAACAAAATTCTAAAACCGTAACGCGTCATTAAAACAAAAATCCTCACATGAATGCATTTTGATCCAAATCTGCTTCAAGAGTCAAACTGCAAGTGGAAAGTTATCGCCCCAAGGTTCTGATCAAATGTGGAACATGTGAGATCAGACTCAAGGAATAAGATTGAGAAAAAAGGACTAACGTTAAAAAAACGGTCTACATTCAGGCACAACCTCTGTTTTATAGCTGTGAAAATGTAAGAAATTGATATGGAATTTGGCATGACTGGAAGGAGAAACAGAATGACAAAAGAGAATGGGCTCCTAAATGAGTTTCAGCACATATGTAATTAATATCATTGTCGTGGGCATGGTAATGGAGATTGAAGTTGGAGGTTAGAGAATGAAGATGATTCAATAAAAAGCTGAGGATCAAGACTAGACCATACAGCACAAAACTGAAGCTTAGTTAGAGAGAGGAGAATCTCCATTCAAAATGGATAAGAAACAATGATTGAAAATGAAATAAGGGGCATGTTTACTGCAACGGTTTAGGTGCGGTAAGTGCAAACATTGCATCGTATATGCAGAGGGAATGCCCAGCACCTGCTCTGCATTTACGGCATAGGGCAAGTACTTACCGCATGGGAGCCATCTTCCCTGCCACGGCAGGTAGCGCAGTCCCAGCTGCAAGAAAGGAAAGGAAGAACGCTGTGGCAGTGAATGCAGTATCCCCCTCCCCCTCCCCCCACCCCCAGGCTCTAATCCCCCCCTGAGGAAGAAATTCTCTTGCTTCGATCGCCCCTCCATGGCTCCAGTTTGCTCTGAGGAAGAAGTATCTTGTCTCTCCAATTCCACCTCCCCTCACCTCCCGGTTCCAATTTGCCATCAGCAAATATCCTATTGCTCCAATTCCCCCCCTGAAGACTCCCCCCAGCATACCCTCCTTCATCACCACAAAATGGATGGCATCAAAACTAAGTCCCCATGTAACTTTCCCCGCCCCCAACCACTCTGAAGAATAGGACAGAAGCAGTCCTCCTCTGCTCTTGCATTGGCTGTGGAGTTACAAAATGGTGGTGGCAATCCCTAGGGGTAATCTCATGGTACTACCACTTAGAGGAAATACCTAGGGTCCCTGAGGCAGAATCCAATGTGGGGAAGGGGGGCATTAAGTGCAGCCATGCAATCAGCAGTTGTGTGGGATGACACTGCATGCTAGTTGTCACAACAGCTGTCACTGGCCACCATGCCGACTCTCCATTCCAATCCCATCCCATTCCACGGCATGCAGTTAGCATACAAAATAGTGGTACAGTCATGCCAGCGCGGTAACAGTTACTGAGAGTCTGCACTAATTCGCATGCTATCTGCTTAATGCACTTTCAGTAAACATGCCCCTAAGAGAGACCCCAAAAGTTTTGAAAGCAATCTAAGAGAAACTTGTGTCTCATTCAGTCAAAGGTCATCCTTGAATGAAGTATAGAAACCCAGAAGAATGAGGGAAGATAAAAATCATATGGCCTATGCGGTCTGCCCATCCACATCAACTACTAAGCTCTACATTCCCTTCCTCTCACTCAGACATCCTCTGTGCTTGTCCCATGCTTTCTTCAATTCAGATAATGTTCTCGTCTTCACCACCTCCACCGTATCTGCTATCCTTTCTATGAAGAAGTATTACCTTAGATTACTGCTGCGTCTATTCTCTTTTACCCTCATCCTGTGGCCCCTTGTACCAGAGCTTCCTTTCAGTTGAAAGAAACCCGCCTCCTGTGCATTTATACCTTGGAGGTATTTAAATGTCTCTGTCTTACCTCCCCTAATGTGCCTTTCTTCTAAAATATAGATATTTAAATCCTTAAGTCTGCCCTCATATGCTTTATAATGAAGATCACTGACCATTTTTGCAGCTGCCCTCTAGACCAACTCTATTCAGTTTATATCTTTTGAGGGTGCAGTCTCCAGAATGGTACAAAAAAAATGCAATGTGTGCCTTTGAGCCAATGCTGACTCCTGGGTTTTCTTGGCAGTGTGACCAGAAGTAGATTGCCAGGCCTTTCTTCCAAGGCAATGGAGGGTTAAGTAACTAGGACAGCACACAATACTAGAAATGAAGTCTCATCAGAAATTCATGCAAACTATAATTTCCTTTCTCCTGCTGGCCATTCTTCTCACCTTAAAATTATCAGATATATCTTCCCCCAAATTCTGCTCTGTTTTCATGCACAGACGTACTTCACCTCCTAGACTGTACTGTTCCTTAAGGTTTTTGCAGCTAAAAAACATGACCCTGAATTTCTTCTAGCATGAAATCTTACCTAGACCACTCCTCAAGCTTCACTAGATCCTTCTAAAGTCTTCCATATCTTCCAGAGTGTCTACCCTGTTGGAGTCTACAAAAAAGGCAAGATTTTCCCAACAGCTCTTCCACAATACCAGTTACAAAAATGCTGAAAATAGGAATGTCAATCTAAGCTTGTGGCACACCACTCATAGTATCCCTTTCCTCAAAGTGAACTCCAATTACCACTGTCCTTTGTCACCTCCCACTCAACCAGTTCCTAACCCAATCAGTTATGTTAGCTTTCATACTAACAGTGATCAATTTATTTATAAGCTGCCACGTAGAAGTGGGTCAGAAGCCTTGCTAAAATCTATGTACACCACAACTAGCACTCTCCCACACTTCAGCTCTCTGGTTATCCGGTCAAAGAAATTGCTGAGATTCGTCTGACACGATGTACCTCTAGTGAAACCATGCTACCTCATATTCCAGAAACTGTGCTGTCCTCTGGGATAGCGGTGATTCCATTAAGTTACTCAACACAAAGGTCAGACTAAAGGGTGATATAGAGAAATGAGGAGCATTTAAGCATAAAAATCAAAACATCATTGGTCTCCTAGAAAAGACGGTTTTCAAATTTGTGGTCTGAATGAAATCCAAATTGAAACCAGTTCAACAGACAGCAACTTGGCAGAAAAGGTGATTAGAAAGGTATAAAAAAGCTACTTTTCCAAGGGCATCAATGAGAGATGGAAACCTGAAAATAAGACTATAACATCTGAGGAAGCTAGAGTTAAGAGAGGTGTATTTTTTAAGTAGAGAAATAACTATTATGAAACATAGAAACATGACAGCACACAAAGACCATACGACCTAATCAATCTGCCCTTCCATACCAACTATTAAGCTCTACAGTCCCTTTTTTTCCTTTAGAGATCTTCTGCAATTGTCCCATGATTTCTTGAAGTCCAATCAGTCCTTGTCTCTAATACCTCCACTGGGAGACTATTCCATGCATCTACCACTCTTTCCGTAAAAAAACCTCTGTAAATTACTCCTGAGTCTATTCCCTTTCACCTTCACCCTATGCCCCCTTGTTGCAGAGCTTTCTTTCAATTGAAAGAGGCTCTCCTCCTGTGCATTTATGCCACAGAGGTACTTGAACATCTCTATCATCCTTATCATTGACTAAATTAACAAGGACTAAACCTTTCAACAAACAAGCTTTCATATTGGAACACAGTCTATCTTCCGGTCCTTCATATATCATGTGTACCATTGACATATGACAAGGTCTAATTTTTTTCTGGAGTACCAAAGGCTTGCTGAGGATTTTTTGAATCAATGTTCTATTACATTTGTGCTATAGGCATCTCATTTCCCTGACCACAAATCCTGGATAGCCCATTTCATTGCTGACTGGGGAGGCAATAGCTTGGGCCTCTCCACCCTGGTAAAACAGGATCCAATTGTCATGACTTTCCTTTAAGAGAGTTTTTGATGACCCAGGATAGCTAGCTTTTACCTGCTCTTCTCAGGATGAAATGAGGGACCTGCATAGTCAGACATAAGCAGTAGAATTCCGCATATTCTCAGTGGAGATAGGCTGGAATAGCGAGGCCTTGGTCGCAGTTTTCTGGATTGGCCTCTGACCGTATTAAAGATAAGTTGACCTGTTAAGACAACTTACCCCTGAAAATGGATGCACTTATATCTCTATGTTTACTCCTTGATGCATGTATCCAGGAATGTCAATCTAAGCTCTGGCTGCCTGCTGGGAACACTGCAGCTACCACTGCAACTGGGAGCACTACATCTTGTACAGGCTTTCTCACCCAGGTCCCATCCCAAAGGTATCCCTAATCTTATCCCATACGAAATTCAAGGTCAGGACTCCTCTATGAACATATGACATACTGGGTCAGACCAAAGGTCCATCAAGCTAAGTATCCTGTTTCCAACAGTGGCCAATCCAGATCGCAGGTACCTAGCAGGATCCCATGCTGCTTATTCCAGGAATAAGCAGTGGATTTCCCCAGTCTTTGTTGTCAACCATGTGGTACCAGCAAAGCCATAGTCTCATGTTGCCATGAACTTTAAAAACCAACCTCCCGCCTTTGAATACTTCTACAGCAATCCTAGTGGTAACTGGTCAGTTTTCTCATATGGCACATTTAGTTCCTATTGCATAATTGCCTTCTGCTCCTCAACTGGTGGTCATCTTTGTCAAGGACACTGTACACCTTCATTGTATCTCACTGTATCGGATTGAGGTCCTCAATTTGTTGCCAAGTTCTGGAAGGCCTTTTACAAGAATTTGGTTATCATTCTCCAGTTTTCCTCTGGGCACCATCCTTAACTAACAGCCTGACAGAAAAGATCAATCAGGACCTGTAGCGATCCCTTCGGTGCTTTGTCTCAGCTCACCAGGATAACTGGATGGATCTGTTTCCTTAGGCCAAGTTCACCTAAAATAACCATGTGAATGAGTCTACAGGTGTCTCACCATTCTTTTACATGCATGGCCAGCATCTCATCTGCCTTCCCTCTTCAACTCCAATCACAGAAGCCTCTGTGGTTGATGATCTGGAAGCATGTGAACTGCAGCCTGGAAAAAACAGTGGCACAACAAAAGAAATCTGTAAACAGGCACGACAAGCCAGAACCTCAGTTCTATGCAGGTGAAACATTTGGCTTGCCACAAGCAATATGCATACAGTATGAGGATTCTTTGCAGTAAACTGCATCCTAGATTCATTAGGCCTTATGCCATCACAGAGGTTATCGGTCCAGTAACAGTACATCTGAAGATTCTTGATTCCTTAAAGATACTAATACTACTGCTACTTCTGTAATGATACATCTGAGAGACGTTCCTTCTCAATAGAGCTTACAAACACAATATAAGACGTAAAACAATCTCTTAACACATATGGGTGATAACTGAGAGTAAAAGGTCAGGATCCAAAAGCAGCTTCAAAGAGGTGGGCTTTTAGCCTGGATTTGAATTTGACTAGAGATGGTGATCGGTTCCAAGCAAGATGGACTAAACAAAGTCTGGAATCAGCTTCCAGGTGTCTTTATTGAAGACTATCATTCCTTATCATTTGGGTCAGCAAGGGTTTCCCTGGAGCCCATTATGGTAGGCTGACAGCTGGAATTTGAGGTGGAGGAGATTTTGTCATTTCCTGATAAGCATTTGCCTATTCTCATCTCAGCAATATTATTATACTTATCTTTTCATCCGCATTAAAGATTTGGTTCATCCACTTCCAGGTTGTATCCATTGACGATATGCATGCATTTCCAGGATAAGTTTGTTTTATAAAATAAACTGAAGGACTCTCCTTTCAAAAAGAATACTTTCTTCAAATAGAAGATGTGGAAACATTATTTTTATTTATTTATTGTACTTAAACTTATTTCTATACCACCTTTCTACAATTCAAGATAGTTCACAATTAGCAAATGTGTAACAGGGGATCAGCACACTGTTTTACATGAAACAGAAACAGTAAACTGTACAACATAGTTTAACATTGACTATTTACAGTTATGGCTCTGCTGGTTATATTGGTTAACTTATGTACATATTAAAGAAGAATTTGTCTATTGTGTCCTTAGAGTGCATTTTAAGGTAGCTGGGTTTCTGAGTGCCTATCAGTACTGTATTCATTCAGAAAGAGGTGTGTTTTGAGCTTCTTTCTGAATTCCAAATAGTCTGTAATGTCTCAGTGCTGACGGAAGGGAATTCCATAATGCGGGGGCAAATAATGAAAAGACTCGGTTTCTCAGGTGGACTGCTTACTCTTGATCTTCTGGGTCCTGTAGGAGATTAAGGGTGGAGGTTCTTTTGGACCACTCAGTTTTGGATTTGGCACTGGTAGGCAGAAGGCAGCTTGCAGATTCGCTGTGTAGGATTTTAAATGTTATGGTGAGGGCTTTGAATTTAATTCTGGCTGTCATGGAAAGCCAGTGAAGCTGTATAAGCAATGGGGTGATGTGGTCATGATAAGGGGCACCTGTGATTATCCGTACAGCCATGTTCTGAGCCAATTGCAATCTGTGGAGGGTGTGTTTGGGGAAGCCTTGATAAATGATGTCACAATAGTCTAGGAGAGGTGTAACTAGAGCCTGGCAGACAGTACGGAATAGGTTTGTAGAGAGAAGGGGGCGTAGGTAAAATAGGGCCCTTACCATTTCTTAAAAGCAGAGGAGTAGCCTAGCGGTTAGAGCCTACTACCCACGAGATCTGACTTTGATTCCCACTGGGGTTCTTTGTGATTTTGGACGAGTCACTTAACCCTCTATTGCCTCAGGTATAAACTTAAATTGCAAGTCCTCTAGGGACAGGGAAATATCTATATACCCAAATCTAACTACCTTTGGAAAGGCATGAGATAAATACAATTTCATTTGTCTAATGAAAACAAAAGAGTGACGTACTTCAAGATCTTCATGCAGTTGTCTCTTTGAGAAAATGGTCTTTATCAAAACATAGTTTTATCCCTGCATGAGAATGTCGCAAGTAGAATCATATTTCTGAGTTGCCCTAAAAGATAACCCAATGAACTAAACAGAACGTGTGAAGCCGCCATCCCAAACAACACACCTAGATTAAAGCTAAATCCAAACCACGACACTCTAAAATGACCTCACAACTGCATCTCTTTAATTACTGCATTTCATAGAAGTGCACCCGCAATAGGAAATCACACATTTAACAGGCTATTGCCTCTCTTACTGTGCAAGACAAGAAAAGCAATCAACCCATTCCTTTATTTTATTCAAGATGCACTGTCTTTAAGGAAAAATGCTTCTGAGAGCTAATTTTCCTAAAATAAAGCTGTTTAAGCACAACTTTGTTACTCTTTTGAGAGGCAGCAAGAATATCGACTGTCTCTCATACGGTTCATCTAAGGCATTTGCCGGCAACAAGTCTTGAATGCTAGGTACAAAATAATTGTTTCACAGCTTAAAAGATATAAGACAACCAGCATACGTTTGATATTCTCTGCTCTTTGCAGGTTTGATGATTTCTAGTGAGCCTAAAACCATTTCCCCCTCCATTAGTTTATTCTAATTACTCTTCAGAGTAGTTCAGAGCGAAAACTCAAGTGGGAGTTCTCCTCCTCTGCCTTATGAATGATAGATACTACTTGCGTGTTTGTGTGGGTGTGTTTACGCACCGTTGAGTCAATGCTGACTCCTGACAACCTAGCCCCTGGGCTTTCTTGGCAAGGTGCGACTGGAAATAGATGCTTACAGTGCTACTAAAAGTGCAACATTTTGCTCTACGTTGACTACTGCCACTAGAGCTGCCCCGCCAACCCAATGTGTTCGAAGGAATCCTACATAAACGGTCAAGAATGTCTGCTTGTCTGCCTGTCTGGCAAGGGGAAAAATAACTCTCTGGAAACCTAATGGAACAGGAACAAATTTGATACGATGAAAAAACTGGTGAAAAGACACCTCTAGTTTGAAAATGGGCCAGATCCGACTGGTGCTTCTAGAGAAATAAGTTCCCCAAAAATATGTCCCAATGCAATTCTAAGGGAGAAACAGTTCCTACTTCTGCAATATAGAAACTTTGATACACTGAAATATTACAGTTCGGAAAGTTTTCCTTTCAAACTGCCTCTTCTTTGTTCTCTACTGTCCTGATCACAAATAGAGTCAACACATACACAAACCCACAGCCACCACTACTACTACTATTACTGAGCATTTGTATAGCGCTACAGGATGTATGCAGCACTGCACAGACACATGTAAGAGATGGTACAGCTTACAATCTAGTCAAGACAGACAAACACAGTAGCAGTAGACATGGGATGCATCTGCGGGGAATGGTAAAGAAACACAAAGGAGACCAGGTGAGTCAAGATCCAAAAGTGGTGGGAGGAGTTACCTAGTGGTTGAGACAGAGGGCCAGGAGTTCAATTCCTGCTCAGGGACAGCAACCTTAAGCTGGAGGGACTGGGGTCTCTAGTCCTGTAGGTGACCTTGGGCCAGTCACTTAACTCTCTGTTGCTTCAGGGACAAGGGAATGTATCCAGTACCTGCTTGTAGCATTTGTAAACTGCTCTAATGTCTTTCAGCCTGGGCAGTATATCAAGAAATTAAATAAAGAGGGCCAGAGAAGGGGCTTGATGTACAGACATAACAAGGTGAAAGGAGCAAAGTCTGGAGTTAGCAATAGAAGAGAAGGGCACAGATAGAAGCAATTTGCCAGACGAGAGGAGTTCCCAAGAGATAAGAGAGCCACTGACCAAATAATGCAGTTTTGTTATTGTCTACTATGTACTGCTGACTAATACCTATTGTAATGGGCAGGGCCAGATTAAGACACTGGTAAATTAGAAAAAACACCCAGGGGTTTCAGAGAGAAATTCAACCAATTGACCCAAAACCTCTCTGAAAAAAATGTCTTTCAAACAAAAAGAGAAAAAGGATCTCAGCTCAAACTTGCAAATCACAAGCTCAACTCCATGTATATGGCTGCTTCTACATCATAGATTTTAAAAAATCTTTTTTTCCAAATACTTTATTATAAAAAAATCAAGAAAAATGGGTCAACTTTCATATTTCATAATTTCCGGTCACAAAATTCAACGGTACAAAAATACTTACCATTAAAAAATATTTTAACTATTGCTGTAAAGTCCACCATGCAAAAAAATATATTATAATAATTCAGCATCAAAGTTCATATATTGCTTGTTTATAATAGCACACCCACTTCAATGAACTGCCCATTAGATGAGTAAACTAGACACATGCCTAGGACCTAAATGTTTAGGGGAGTCCCTGTGAGATGTGCTCAGGAGGTCAGGATTGCCAGCTGTCAGACTTCTTTAGGCTTCTACAGATTTTTGCATTAATATCAGAAAGCTAGATGGAGGCTAACATGTCTCGATATTCTTCAGCAAAGGAACTATCTCAGGGGAACTCATTCCACCCAGACCCCCAGGAATACGCCCACTACCTACGTAACAAAAGTAACCAGCTTGCTCAACCTACTAAGCCCCTCATCTCAACTACTCCACCCATTGCCACCCCTCATCCCTCATTTGATCATCTCTTAAGTGAGACCCTACACACCCTCACATCCTTCTCTACCCCATCCAACAGAGTCATTCAAGACACTATATTAAATATAAACACTACTACAGCACCTTCTGATCCGTGTCCAGCCCCCTGGATAAAATCCTTACGTTCTGAGCTCAGCCCATTCTTATCCAAGCTTATAGAAGTATCCTTCTCTACTGGAACATTCCCCTGTAGCCTGAAACAGACTGCGATTAGACCTCTCCTAAAAAACAGTAAGCTGGACCCCTCATTGATGGATTCCTAAAGGCCTATCTCCAGCATACCTCTCCTCTCGAAGATCATTGAAAAGATTACACAACGTCAATTACAGGATCATATAGATTCCAACGCACCCCTTCATCCCTGCCAGCATGGATTTCGTGAAGCACATGGTGTTGAAACGCTACTGACAACCCTATTCAATACTCTTTCCATAGGACTGGATAACATCAGACAAGGCTTTGTTCTAATATTCATGGACATCGCCGCTGCCTTTGATACAGTAGACCACGAAGTTCTCCTTCAACGCCTCAGAGAGAAGGGAGTTCACGGTTCAGCTCTATCATGGTGCGCGTCTTACCTCACAGACCGTTGGCAACATGTCCGTTCTGGTCCTTCCACCTCTGACCCCTTCCTTCAAACTAAAGGTGTTCCACAAGGCTCCTCCTTATCGGCCTTACTATTCAACATTTACATGCAACCCATCTGTGACCTTATCCACTCATTTAACATCAACTGCCTGGTCTATGCCGATGATGTCTTGATGTACATGCCAATCTCCACTGAACATCTTGACCTCTCCCCTCTAATCAAATGCTTTGATGCAGTCACCGACTGGATAGACGCACAAAGGCTTAAGTTAAACTTCAAAAAGACTGAAGCCCTCTTCGTCACCAGGAATCCGGCTTTTATTCCTCCACTATCCATCAAAGTTCGTGACGCAGAGCTCACATGCAAGACTACAGTAAGATACCTCGGAGTTACACTTGATCAGCAGCTTAATATGAAGGCTCACATCAATAACATAACAAAAGCTGTCTATCATAAAATCCGGACCCTTCGCCATCTTCGTCAGCTATTAGAACCTGAAGACTTCCGAACTGTTTTTCAGGCCCTAATAATGCCTCACCTTGACTATGCTAATGTGATATTACATGGCCTACCAAAGAGTACAACTAACCCCTTACAACTTGCTATGAATTCTGCTGCAAGAATCCTTCATGGAGCTTCCAGAAGATCCCACATCACTCCAATACTAAAACAGTTGCACTGGCTGCCCATACAAGCCAGGATCTCCTTCAAGGTTCTAACAATGACCCATAAAGCCATCAAGAAATTCCCGGCTACTGCTATTACCGACCTAGTATCTATCACACCTCCTAACCGGCTAAGGAGATCGAATGCTGCAAACACCCTCATTCTACCTAAGGCAAGCACTAAGTGCTCCCAAGCTACCAGAGCTAGAGCCTTTGCCTTTTTTGCACCATCTTGCTGGAACGCTCTACCGGCGGCTATCAGAAGCATCAGCGATCTCTCCCAATTCAAGAAGGAATTGAAGCATCACCTTTTTCTCCTTCACTACGATGTTGCAGTCCCCCCCCCCCCCCCACACTCACCTACCTCCACACCTCATGGTAGCTCCTCAAGCCCACGCATCTTACACTCCTAGTCTGAATACCCGCAACCACACCTTAACCGCCTCCATACTTAACCCACCTTGAGAAGCTCGTGCTGTGCACTTAACCATGTATATAGTTACATTAACTGGCTTGTATATAGTTATCATGTTCTCCCTGTTAAGAAACTTGTTTATTGCATACCCAAGTTATTTTTACCTGTTTATTGTAAGCACAAATCACTAAACTGAGATGTGTAGATTTAATGTTTATTGTAAACCGCACTGATCTTAAATAGCGCAGTATAAAAGAAAATGTAATAAATAAAAAAATAAATAAATCTTGCTCTCCCCTCCCCCACATGAGTGACCTGTCCTACCTGCTTATAAATGTCACTAGAGACTGTGAATAGGATTCAGCCAATGGGACAGCATCAAGGATGGAACACAAGCAGGGAGGGAGGTGAGCCAGTGGGAAGGTCCTGTGCTGTAGATTTCTTCATGAGGTGGGCATGTGGGGCGAGGGGGTTGAGCTCTGCAAGAGGCACTGGGCTGATCATGGATTGGGTCAATGAGTGTCCTGGTAGAAGTCTGCTGAAAAGGGGTACAAATGACGGGAGGGTAAGGGGACTTGCTGCAGGCTCAGCGAGAACTTTACCGGGTGATGGGCAGAGTTGATGACAGTGGGAAGGGGACACACAGTGAGTGAATATATGAACAGCAGGCAGCAACACAACGCTAAAAGTGTGTGCGAGTGTGCGTGTGTACATTTATGTCTTTCTCTGACAGGCCCGTATCATATAACCGTCTTCTTTTGAAAATCTGTGCTTGACAAATTCACTGCTACAAATTTACCCTTGAAGGAAATTTTTCAGTCTGGGGAATTTAGCCAAGTAACCGTATAATTACCTAGGCAAATTCCTTTGAAAACTGCCTGATACCAGCTCCTCTCAGAGACACCAAAGAAAATGAAAAGTAATTTTCTGTTCTTTCTTCCTTTTGTGAAGCCTTTTTGACACTTAAATATTGTTTGGTCTATAACTTGGACATGGTGTCTGTAGATCTTGCTCTCTGGCCTTTAATCACACTCTTTGGAGCGGTCTACCCTAAGCACCATAAGCAATGGAAAATGACTTGCCCAACTTCCCTAGCTCTCAGCCCACTACGCAAACCACTACACCACTCCAGTCTAAGCATGGGCTTGTATAGACCCCAGACTCACTCACAGCCTGCTGCTGCTACCACACCCAGAGCTAGACCCTGCAGTTTACCTCATGCTACATCTGGAGGGGTTAAATGTGTGTGTGTGGGGGGGGAAACATAAGCAAAGATTATGATGGAGATGCAGGGAAAAAGTGAATGAAACTATTGGGTGGGGGTTGTGAAAAGAAGTAAATAGGGCCCCCCACAATAGGCCCATAAATCTATGTTTGCCTAGGGTCTAATACAGAGTTAGTCTGGCCCTGGCCATGGGAGATTTGCACCCTGTGGCTATACTGTAAAATCCATCCTTTGAAATCCATTGTCAATAATGTCTAATAACACATAAGTGATCACACTCCTTCCAAACCAATAAAGTGTTTGCACACTGCTCCATTCAAGCTGCCCAATGCTATCCCTCCTCCAAGTCAAAGACACATACAGAGACAACACAGCGAATCAACCAAATTGAAGGGGGTTCTCCCAAATAAGGAAGGTAATCGTGAAAAGGCAAAACCCAATTTTCTGCCAACATCACAGTAATGTTCTTAATCATTTCTTGGTAGTCGCATAAAAATGGTAAAGGGAACAGAGCAGCATAATGTAAATATAAAATGCTGATATGAGAAATACACTTGATTCAAACATAGACAGAATGTCAGGTTCTTCAGTTTGTAGAGCAAGAAACTGTTTCCTTCTTCCATTTATGAAATCACTAAGAACGCAGTGGAATTAATCTTACTAAGAAATAAAACAAACAAAAAAGTAGAGCCTTTTATTATTGGACTAACAATACATTTCTTGATCAGCTTCCTCAAGCACAGTGAATGAGCAGGTCAGAGCTCGATGTGACACTGTTAGAAAATACAAGAGAATCATGATGGTACTGGGAAGGGGATAAGAAGAGGGTGGATGTGCTAGAGCAAGGGTGGGCATGAGACCATTCTGCCCAGTCCACTTGTGAAATTTTAAATATAGGGGCCCTTTTACTAAATCCTAGTAAGGCTATGCATTTAACATGCACTTGTAATGCACGTTAAGTATGAAGCCTCTTCGTTAGCTGTTGGAGGCGTGATCAGCATGTTCCCGGGAGCTAACATGAGACGGAATACATTCATGTGTTGTACAAATAAAGCGGCTGCACCCAACATTACCGACAGAGCCATGTGAACAGTGCTCACACACTAATGCGCTCTCCACGCCCACACTATCTCTAACCCGCCCACTTTCCCCACTAGCACATCAGTGCAGGTCAACGTGTGTCTTAGCATCTACCATTGCCAGTTACCACACTCTACAATGCACATCAACTGGTTAGTAAAAGAGCCCCATACTCATCCATCCATCACTGCACTGACGGGAATAGTGCACCACTCACAGGAAGCAACACTCAAACGATGTTATAGTTCTGCCGATGTCATCAGGAGACCTTTGATAAGGTTCGGTCACAGGTTCGGTCACAGAACTAGACTAGTGTTCGTTCCCCACTTCTGCTTTCCGTGAGGAGTCCCTGAGGCTGCTGCTGTCCTCACAGCCTGCTGCTTCTGGTTCAGAATGCTCTGAGACCAGAGCCAGCCCAAGGGTTTCTGCCGCCGTCCTCCCCACATCTGCATCCATCCACCCACCGAGGTGAGGGGGCAACCTGCTGATGCTTCCTTTGAAGCTGCAGCAGTTCAGACGCTGCTTTAGCACCATTGCAGGCTTTAAAGCACCCCCGCGTGTGCTCATTGCCCTTCCGAAGTAGGGACAGGAGCGGCAGGCCATGACTGCGTGCACGCATTTTAAGGCCTGCCGTAGCGCTGAAGTTGGGGCCGAATGGCCACTGCTTCAAAGGAGGAACATGTTGCCCACCAGTGGGGGCGGGGGGAGGATGCTTGCAAGAAAAGGCCATACTGTGGTAGAAAACTCTAATTTTTCTATCTTTTCTGCTTTCTCCATTTCCACTTCATTTTCTCCTGTCCCTTCTGTTTGTCCTATATCCCATCTCTGCCCCTCTGGCTTCTTCACTACTCTGCTACTATCAGAGGACTCTGAACCAGTGGTGGGATTCGGCTGGTTCGACCCAGTTCATATGAACCACTTCCTGCCATGGGACGCATTTGCCGAACTGTGCCGAAAACAGTGTCCCCATGCCAGCACTGCACTGGTGGGAATCTCCCCACCCACCAATGATTTGATGACATTGGGGAACCACGGCATTGGGGGAAGCCCCTGATGCTGTCAAACCACTGGCGGGTGGGGGGATCGGGCCACTGGGCCAACACGAAGTTGATGCCCTGTGGTGGCCACTAGTGGCCTGAGTGTGTGGCGCTGGCAACGCAAACACATACCATGCTGCCACCCAATTGGTTCTGTTAGTGGCAGGATCGAGCTAATCCAGGTCCTATTCGGATCAAATCCCACCACTGCCCTGAACTCCCTTCCACCCCTGAAATGCCTGTCTGGTGCACGCAAAGTGGCCCTGTAAAAAAAAAAAAAAAAGTTTTCCATATCTGTGTTACACTGTATGAACGTGACAGAATTATTTCTGCGAGCAAGTTAAAAAACCAACTCTTCTCTTATCTAAATGTCTGACGAGGAGAAACTCTGCCCTTTTCCTATATTAACTATAAACATTTCCAGCAATTAGTCTATTAACTGGTAGTCTTTTACCTCTGTCACTTCCCAGCCCTCTCCTGAAGGCAAGCCTAGCCAGTGGGGTGTTTAACATAAGAACATAAGATCTGCTAGACTGGGTCAGACCAAGGTCCATCAAGCCCAGTATCCTGTTTCCAACAGTGGCCAATCTAGATCATACACACCTAGCAAAATAAATATGCATGAAATAGATTGCAAACAATGAGTCTCCACTATATGCAAATCTATCTCATGCGTATTCATAGTGGCAATCCTGAAAACCCCGCTCACTAGATGTGACTCCAAGAGAGGCTTGAGAAGCGCAGCTGTCATATTCTTTGTGCTCTGAAAGCAGTTGGTTTGAGTTCTTAGCCAATCCATATTTGCTCCGGAGTCACAGCTCCATAGACTCACCTCTGACCTTCAACACAAGAATCGACAGAATCAGTGGCCATTACTTAAGTGGCATGACGATTTGCTAAATGAAGTAGCTCTCTCGTCCATGCATATTTGAACTATCAAATTCAACATACAGAGTGAGGAGCAGCGTCTTGTCTTAGTCTAGCTCCATGCACGTAGCCCATGACGACACCACTGTAGCAATTCAATCCACAAGAACTCCAGTCTTTCTTAGGCACTGAAACTTCAGACTCCACCCAAATGTAGCATTTATCCATTCCTTGGGGGCTTGTTTTCCCCTTGCCAAAACCTCATTGAACCCCAGCACTGAGATTCCTAGGTGTGAGCCTTTACGAAAAGAGAGGGAGAGAGAGAGAGCTGCCAAGGTTTGGGTAGTGCCTGCCTGTGCTTAGCAGGGGCAATTTATAAAGCTTTTCTCCATACATAAACCCTGTTTTACACAAGGAAAATGACTGGTAGAAAACTGGGGAGAGGTGGGGGGGGGGGGGGGCAGAAGGCACCTGGTATTCCTGGAGGCGTAATTTGGACGGAGCAGAGGTACAAAAGTACACATGTAGAAGATATGCACACTATTTTCAGAGCAGATATAATGTGTGCAAGTACATCAGCACCTGTTTTCTGAAGGCTTAAAAGAGCCTCTTTCCACAGACACCCCCCAAGTGGAAGTCCTTTGCAAGTGACAGAAGCAACATTTCTGGAGTCACCAAGTGATCTCACAGAACCAGAGAAAAGCAGCAACTACTAATCGCCACCTATTGATCCTCCAAGCACTGCGCCTAGGAATTTAAATGAAGGCTAGCCGGCATCTCTCAAGATCAAGCTCTCCCAGCAGTCATTTGCTCTCAGGATGTCTTAAACAAACATAAAAGTGCAAACAACACCGCAGTTTAGGCTATTGTGAATGAAAGAAAAGAGCGAGAGAAAATAAATAAACATAAAACTGGACAAATACCAGCAAACATGAAATAAATATTTATGAGTCTTAGTAACCTCAAAAACTAAACAAAGGACGCAGTAAGTTCACAAAATATATCTGTCCTACCCACCTCAAAATGAAAAGGTGAAAAGAGGGAAAGAGAGAGGCTGTAATTCAAGTGGGGGGGGGGGGGGTCTTAAATAAATAACCCTTCAGACGGACAAAGGGTCTCTGAAAACATTTCACGAATAAGAATGAAAACCTAGCAAACGGGAAGACACGGCAGGAGCTCACACACAACAACCTGCCTGTTGGGGGCAAGACCGGGGGGAGCCGACTCGTCCTTCTGCTCTCCACAAGCGCAATACAAAACGCCGAATTACCAGCGGGGCCGAAAGAAGCGGATGCTAATCGCACACCCACGTGTCTGTACGTCTACATTACAGCTCAATGTCATTCAATGTGTGTCGCTAGCTGCATTTTTGGCATTTCTAAAGGTCAGCGAAGAGCAACCATTTAGGCACGGGAGGAGAGCCTCAGTCCTTCTCTCCAAGAACCAGTACCGGCACAGAGTACCGATACCCAGAGGGCGAGATTACCCCCGGGTTCGGCAGCTGCGCCCAGAGACCCAGGGGTCTGGTACCCCGCACCAAAAAAAAAGCAGTTTGTTTCTGAGAAGCACAGCTCAGGCTGAGCCCGCCTAACACTGGCACTTTGATATCCAGAAAGCTCCTTCTGCACCCTGGCACTAACAGCAAAGCCTGAGTCATAGGGAAGGGGCCCGTTGGCTCCCAGGGGTGACTACTGGCATCTCAGCAGTTGCTCTTTTCCAGGTCGACTGCGATGGGAAAACTGGATCTTTACAAACCGCATCGATTCGGCTTGAAGGTGTTCACTCGGGCTCGGAAACCCCCGATCCAGATGGTCTCTAGTAAGTCCTATTCTTTGCTAAGTACCTTATTGCACATTTAGTTCTAAATTTTTGGTTAAAAATAAGAGCTCTATCTAATTTCAGTGTAAGCACACCAAGCAAACCAAACCCACAAGCTAAATAAAGAAAAAAGCGAGCAATATCAACCAGTATACGTACAGCGCTGCCTACGCCTTGTAGCGCTATACAAATAATAAGTATTCAGAGAAGTATATGCACGCACAATTTCCATCCAGTTAATCTTTACATCGTTTAGCATTAAAGGATTCCTTCTACCAATCATGCTATTAAATGTTCTTATAGACTTACTTTGTAGACAGGAAACTTGCCCTGCGGTCAGTTCAGGAGCCGAGGTTGAATCGATCCCTATACCAACGCATCCTGCATGGGGTGGAGAGACGGTGATAAAGGCAAAGAAAAGTGAACTTGTTCAAGCTTTCCCCGGGGCCATTATCCAAATGCTTTCCTTTCCGAAGAGCTGCCCTCTAGCGGTTGTCCGCACGTCCGGGAACACAGCTGGACCCCGCAGCTTCAGTACTGCCAGGAGGCGTTGCCTTACCTCGCCGAAGAGACAGCCAGACTGGCAGCAAGAGTGCATGCAGCAGGCGACAGGTAGAGGGAGGGAGTTGGGAGAGATGGGGGCATGGGGCGGCGGAAGGAGGGTTAGAGCGGCCAGAGAAGGAAAGACCAACGGGAGCAGGAAAGCAGTCAGGAAAGGAAGAGACCACAAGAAAAAGAGACAGAGAAAGAGAATAGAAGCATGGGTGTAGTTTCACTGCTTCATGGGGGGGGGGGGGGGGAGTAGCATATTTGCATGTTCATTATGGTTATCTTTAAAAAAAAATACCAGATGAATAGGAAGCCCGTATATCAAACTGGCAAGGGATGAGCTGCTGCACCCAAGATACTTGAAGAGAGAGCAGAGATTATCGTTCAGTGGTTTTGCCAAGAGAAAAAAACAAACAAAAGGAAAGCAATATATTCCCAGGCTCTATAATTCAAAGGCAGCAAAAAATGGTTGCTGTTTAATTATTTAGCCTGACATTCTAAGATAAAAATACTGACACCTGAAACTGTACTGGCATGGTGTTAAATGTAAATATATATTCAGCAAAAACAAAGGAGATTTAAGGTGCTCATATGCCAAGGGGGAAAAAGAGAACCACAGCGCAGTTTATAATACCAAAATAAATTATAACTAATTTTATTTTGGTGTCAAAACTGTGCTATGATTCTCTCTTTTTTTCTTTACGAACATCTATTGTGAATCTAATGAAACTCTTTCCTCAAATAATAGGTGCAGAACAGAACTAGGACATTTCACCATAGAACCCAATATACAAGACAAAACAAATCTGATTCCAGGGTCATCGCATTGACAGTAATATAAGTTCTCTCCAGTACCACACAGATTGTGAACTAAGACAAAATTCTACAGAAGTCACTGAAGACCTATAAACAGGGTCAGCCTGAAGATTTCTGCTGCACAAGGCAGGAACCCTGACCAGACGCCCCCCCCCCCCTCCCCATGCGCCGTGCCGCGCCACTGATTTTGTTTTCTTGGGGGCCAGCAGTGACGGTGGCAGTTTAAAGGTGGAAACTTTGTACTGCCGCTTTGGCACATCTGGCCTGCCGATTCTGACCCCCCTCCGACAGGAAGTGGCATCAGAGGAGGGTCAGAAGCAGCAGGCCGTGTGTACTGAAGCACATGGCCTGCTGCCTGCAGCAAAGAGGTGGAACCAGTCCGCCGTGCCGCCCGCCATGGTCTGCTGCCCTAGGCAGGCACCTAGCCCACATATCTACTATGCCATAATGACACCAGCTTGTAAAATTAGAAGCATAGAAACATGACGGCAGAAAAAAAACCACATAGCCCATCTAGTCTGCCCTTCCATATCAACTACAATAGTCCTCTTATTTCCTTTAGAGATCTTCTGTGTTTGTCCCATGCTTTTTTGAATTCAGATACTGTCCTAGTCTCTAGCACCTCCACTGGGAGACTATTCCACGGATCTACCACTCTTTCCATAAAGAAATATTTCCACATATTACTCCCGAGTCTATCCCCTTTCATCCTCACCCTGTGTCCCCTTGTAGCAAAGCTCGCTTTCAAACGAAAGAGGCTCTCCTCCTGTGCATTTATGCCACAGAGATATTTAAATGTCTCCATCATATCTCATCTATCCCGTCTTTCCTCTAATATTAAGATCCTTGAGTTCAATATTCTAAAGGACTTTATATGGTTTACTGACTTGTAAACTCAAAAACAATAACCGCCTAAGGGGAAACTAACACAACCTAACAAAAAAAAACCTAGTAATCACCAATATCACATTAATTTATAAATATCAATAAAAAATACACATAACCTACTCACAATCACTCAATATAGCTCAAAAGGACCTCAAGTTATGCTCACCCCTACATCTGGCGAATTTCATCACCATAGGGAAATGGCAGACACTCACATCATGGGTCCCGCAGCTTTTATATCTCCCTTCATATTATAGTGAACATTAAGTTATTCAAATAACTACAACTATCCCAATCCAAAAAAGTACTTTTTGAGATTCATACCACATATAAAACATATAAAACAATGCACCACATTACAATTTTATAACTACTATAAGAGTGTCTGCTCTACTTTATTTTTCAGTAGTGCCCAAACTGCTTCAATGCAACTGAACATGCATATAGTATTATTTTCTTCATCGACGCAAACAGGATAGTTTCACACTCCAAATGCACATGCAGATGCAACTGCTAAACATCCCACATCAGTTTTCAAACTCCTGTAAAAAACAAAATTACACTCTCAAAAGCAAGTAGCACCGCATAGCATTCAAAGAGAGCAATCCGGCACTTATCTGTAGAAAATCAGACGTTGACACATCCAGGCAGCTAACGGCAGCCTACTATTGTACCAAACACAAAAGTCATCGTCCAACAAAAGCTTTGGTTTCACCTTCAGGCTTCATCGGGGAACAAGACTATATACGATACAACACGATGTCTCTAACATAACACGCTACCACAGCGTGTGATGTCACAGATTTTTAAACCACCTTACCACTAATCAGCTCATCCACTGCCACTCTGACCTCACACTCTCAACAAACTTTACTCCACAACACAATACTAACACCTAAAATCTACCATAAGTAATTAATAAAAGAAGAAAAGGCAAGAAGGAGCTGCAATTAGTCCCAATCCATCCCAAATAAAAAGGGTCCAATCGATTTTGTCATTCAACCCATGTGGGTCCAGAGTATGTAATAGATAAATCCATTTCTGCTCCTTCTGCAATAGCAAGAGCCCTCTGTCACCTCTACAAATATTCTGAGGTACCACTTCCAGAACTGTGCATCGAAAATCTTCAAATTTGTGATTAATTCTAATACAATGTTGTACTAACGGGGTTACTGACTTGTAAACCATGTAACCGCCCTTATATGTCATGCCGCTATATGCCCCATGGGCATTCTGGGGCATGTTGTGGGCTGAGACAGTCACTAACCATGCAGCGGCGATATTGCACCTCTACCCAGTTAGTGACCTATGGGTAAAAATAGCCAAAGCAAAAGATGGCCTAGTTTTACCTCTGCGAGCTAACCGGGTAGCGGTGCGATATCGCCACTACTCAGTTAGCTTCTGCGGCATTGGAGGCTGTGGAGTGACCCTGGATATTCAATGCCGTGGCCACATCTGACCCCGGCATTGAATAGCCGGTGTTAGAGGTTGGCAGTAATGGCTATGCTCTGTAACGGCAAATAGCCATCCCAATTGAATATAGGGCCCTTTAAGTCTGTCCTCATATGCTTTATAACGAAGACCGCTAACCATTTTAGTAGCCACCCTCTGTACCAACTCCATCCAGTTTATATCTTTTTGAAGGTGTGGTCTCCAGAACTGCACACTATACTCCACTGACGTCACACCAAAGACTTATACAGAAGCACTATCATCTCCTTTTCTGTGGCCATTCCTCTCCCTGTGCACCCAAGCATCCTTCTACTACTACTACTACTATTCAGCATTTATAAAGCGCCACGCACGCAGCACTGCACACCTAACCTACAAGAGGTAGCCAGCATACAAGAGACAGTCCCTGCCCATCAGAGTCATGCTTATCGGAGCTTACAATCTAGTTAGAACAGTACAGAGCATTAGTCAGTTCTGCGCAAGGTACGGTGTGGTACAGTTTGGACTATAGTTTGGTCATAAACGTTGACGGAGGTTAGGGTAAGATGAGGATGGAAGTCAAGATCTGAATGCAACGGTGAAGAGGTGGGTCTTCAACCTGGATTTGAAGAGGGCCAGGGAGGATGCCTGGCGCACACCTTCGTCCTTTCCACCTGTTTAGCCACTTTAAGAACATCAGAATCAATCACGCCCAGGTTCCGCTCTTCTTTTGTGGACAGAAGTACTTCGCCCGCTACACTGTATCACTCCCTTGGACTTTTGCAGCCCAAATGCATGACCCTGCATTTTGTAGCATTAAATTTCAGCTGCCAAATTCTAGACCATTCTGCAAGCTTAGCTAGATCCCTTCTCATGTTATTTACTCCTTCCTGGTTGTCTACTGTATTGTAGATTTTGGTATCATCCGCATAGAGGCAAACCTTACCCGACAGCCCTTCCGCTATATCACTAACAAAGATGTTAAAAAGAATCAGACTAAGGACAGATCCCTGGGGCACACCACTGGTAACATCCTCCTCCTCGGAGTGTGCTCCATTTACCTGTACCCTTTGTCACATCCCACTCAACCAATTTCTAACCCACGCAGTAACTTTAGGGTCCATCCCTAGGGTGCTCAGTTTGTTTATAAGTTGTCTGTGCAGAACGGTGTCAAAGGCTTTACTGAAATCTAAGTACACCACATCTAGGGCTCTCTCCCGGCCCAACTCCCTGGTCACCCAGTTAAAGAAACCAATCAGATTTGTCTGACAAGAGCTGCCTCTGGTAAACCTATGCTGCCTCAGATCCTGCAATCCATTAGACTCTAGAAACCTCACTATCTTCTGTTTTAGCAGTGTTTCAAATAATTTAGGAACCACAGAGGTTAGGCTAACTGGCCTATACTTCTCAATCTCATCCTTACTTCCACTTTTGTCTTAAGGGTCCCCATGTGCCTTTCTCCAGTACTAACAAAATAAGGAGCCTACCCAGAAAAAAGCAGCACCTAAAAATTGCAAGGGACATTAGAACACCCTTACAACTATTCAGAAAACTGTATAAGCTACATTATTACATAAGAGCATAAGCTATGCCATACAGGGTCAGACCAAGAGTCCATCAAGCCCAGCATCCTGTTTCCAACAGTGGCCATTCCAGGTCTCAAGTACTTATCGGGTTCCAAAGATATACACATTCCAAGCTACTTGTCCCAGGGGTAAGCAGTGGATTTCCCCAGTCCTCTCTAATAATAGTTGATGGACTTTTCCTCCAGGAACTTGTCCAAACCTGTTTTGAACCCAGCTACACTAACAGCTTTTACTACATCCTCTGGTAATGAATTCCAAAGTTTGATTGCGTGCTGAGTGAAAAAATATTTTCTCTGATTAGTTTTAAATGTGCAACATTGTAGCTTCATTGCATGTCCCCTAGTCTTTCTACTTTTTGAAGCAGTAAATAACCAATTTACATTTACCCGTTCCACTCCATTCATTATGTTATAGACCTCTATCATATTTTTATCTTTATTTCCAAACTTGATATACAGCTTTTAGCTATACGTACCAAAGCAATTTACAAAAGCAAAATCTCCCCTCAGCTGTCTCTTTTACAAGTTGAAAAGTCCTAAACTTTAAGCCTTTCCTCATAGGGATATCCTTCCATCCCCATTATCATTTTGGTTGCTCTTCTCTGTACCTTTTCCAATTCTGTTATATTCTATTTTTAAGAAATGGGTACCAGAACTGCACACAACATTCAAGGTGTGGTCACACCATGGAGTGATACAGAGGCATTATGATGTCATCCTTTGTTCTATTCTCCATTCCTTTCCTTATGATGCCTAGCATTCTATTTGCTTTCTTGGCCACTGCTGCACACTGGGCAAGGGTTTCAACATACTATCCACGATGACACCCAGCTCCTTTTCCTGAGTGGTGATTCCTAATGTGGAACTTTGTATTGTTTAACTGTAGTTTGGTTTGTTCTTCCCTAAGTGCATAACTTTGTACTTGTCCACATTAAATTTCATCTGCCAATTGGACACCCAGTTTCTCAATTTTTCAAAGTCCTCTTGCAATTTTTTACAATCCTCTTGTGTTTTAACAACTGAATAATTCTGTTGTTGTTGTTGTTGCTAAGGGCCTTCGAGTCAGTGTCGACTTATAGCGACCCTCTGGATAGTTGTCCTAAACTGTTTTCGTTCTTCAGTCAGGTGGCTCATTGCTGACAAAGTGACACTCATAGCTGCTGTTATTGTATTGATCCATCTCATTGCTAGCCTTTCTCTTTTGCATTGTCAAGCATGGTGTCTTTCTCTAGCGATGTCTCTCTTCGCAGGATAGGCCCGATTCCGAGATACAGTGAGACGTGCAGCCCCGTAAGCCATCCGGGCCCAATTCCCCGCGCCACTGGCTCTCCCCATATGTCCTGAGCAGCAGGACGGGGACAGCCAGCGCGGGGCGGGAGGGGGCAGGATCAGGGAAGAGTGGAGGCAGGCCAGCCTGGCAGGACGTATAGGGCCAATTCAGGTCATGGCCCTGTATATCCTGCCGGATCAAAGGGGACATGCTGCTTATTCCACCTCAAAGGCCCCCAGCAGGCCAGCCATTGGTTGGGCAGCGGGGAAGAGTGGGGCCTAAGCCTCAAGAGTCGGGGGCACCTGCAGGGAGGATATCCCTGGAGGCAGTAGGGGCACGCTGGGCCTTCCATGGGCCTGATTCTGTGCACCATGGGAACATTTTCCCACGGTCCAGAATCGGTTCCTAATGATTTTGCCAGTTGTCAGGATCTTTGTCTTCTTTACATTAAGGTGCAAGCCCATTTTAAGACTATGTTCCTTGATCTTGAGAAGCAAATGTTTCAGATCGTCTTCACTTTCAGCCAGTAATGTGATATCATCAGCATAGCAAAGGTTGTTAATGAATAATTTTGTATCATCTGCAAATTTGATCACCTCACTCATTAGTCCCATTTTCAGTCATTTATAAATATGTTAAAAAGCAGCGGACCTGGCACAAATCCCCGGGGTACTCCACTATTTGGTTAAAAGATGCTCTGAAAGTAGGCGAACACACACACACACCAGTTTTTTTAGAATTAGTTTAGTAGATCTGAATGTGGTTTCATGCTCCAAAATAGCTGCACCCTGGTGTTTCTTAAGCTATATAATTTTCATCTTCCCCTTCCCTTTCACCCCCTCCCTCCCTCCCTCTCTCTCTCCCTCCCTGCTGAACCCTCTTTCCCCAGGTTTAAAGCTACCCTAAAAACACATCTTTTCCAGCTCGCTTTTGATATCCCTCACTCTTCATCTTATCGACTGACCATGCATATTTGAGTTCTACTCTTTGTCTTGTCCGTCCCTCTCTGCTGTCCTCTGTCTTCTCTCTCCCTCTGTCCTTTTTTCTGTTTCTCTTCTGTCCTGTCCCATGATTGGCATTCTGCTCTTTTTCCTTCTTTTGGCAGTCCATTATTTTGTAAACCGCTTTTATGCTTTGGCCCTAGTCGTATATCAAGCTCCTGAATAAAGGAGAGGAATAGAGAGGAATTCTAGCAAGGATGTCCAAGTGCAATCTGGGACTTCTAAGCCAGAATGTCTGAAAAAAAAGCAGACATCTCCAGGGGCAGACACGACTTCACAGACATGGATGTACCCGATAGGGACGTCTGCAAGGGCGTCGACAGAGACATCCCCAGAACCCTATTTGAGAACCTGCATGTCTGGGATAGCCTAATGGTTAGGCTATCCCAGACATGCCAGGATTCAAATCCCACTGCTCCTACCATTGACATTGTGCTGAGTGCTGGGGATGACGGTGTGCTTTCTTCTCTACACCCTCTGGGTGTTTTTCAGCCAAAGCAAGCAGCTTTCAGGTGCCTTAAGCAGTCTAAACTTAGAAGCAATGCCAGTCATGCATGACCTTTCTGAAATCAGGCAGGGACGTCCAGGTTTCTGGGAAGGCCCCAGCCGTGACCCTGTTCAGACTCGGATATCCCCAGAGCTGCCTTTAAAATGACTCTGGAGAGCTCTCTGTGTTTTGGAGTCTCTGTGCCTATTTTCGGATGTCCAAAGCACCAATAGTGCTTCTAAAATGACCCCACTAGTAGAATAATAACATGGTGGTGCAGGCAGCAGGGCTGTGATACTTTCCACTCAGCTCACATAAAAAATATCCAAGGATCTTGTCATATCTGATCTTCAGGAACATATAGATGAAAAATAAAAGTATCATAATTCCCTGCCCATCCTTCCTCTCCCTCCTCAACCCCACCCCCACACTTTTTTCTAAAACGCAGCAAGGCTACTAGATACACTACAGATCCTCAGACCTCTTCCTTCTGAAACATCCTTTTAGCTCACAGCTCTCTTGTGCAGCAGTGGTTGTTTGGTGGGAGGAGAAGAATTAAGCCACACACTTTGCATTTTAGAGTACAGAAGACCTGTAATTGCACTCCACAATGCGCTGCATTTTTCTAACACTTTCCTGTTTTTATATTCATCTTAATTTCAAGCAGTTTGATGCACAGAAGGTATAAAAGCATACACAGGGCACACACAGTTACAAAGTGGTTAGATTATGATTTCTTATGGGAAAGTGCTTAGATTAGCAAATGTTTTGGAAGTTGTGAGCACCGCCTGCCACTCTCTCAGACAATGCTCATCTACGGTACTTCAGGCTCTTTTTTCATGCTTGGAAGCTCTGTGATAAAGGCAGGTCCAGCGCAACCCAGTAAGCTGGGTAAGTGTGGCAGGAGGGTGCCAGCGGCAGGGGGGCACCATCACTAGCTGCCCGCCACCCACCGCCTCAAAAAAGAAAGCAACCACGGGAACATTTATCTGTTCCCGCAGCTCTGCTAACTTTTAAACTGCTGGGTAACGGAGTTTCTAATAGCAAGAATAAGTGTTTCCTGTTTCTCGTAAGAAACAGGAAATGTTTATTCTTGCCCGACATGGGAGGGGGCACTGGGACTGGAAGTTTGCTGATACCTGGGATAGTATTTGGACTAGAAGGGTCTGGACGATGGAGAAGGAGAGAGACTCAAAGGGAATAGGCACCAGTGGCGGTGCTGGGAATGCAAGGGGGTTGACACTAGAAGGTACTGGGAGGGGAGGCTGTAAAGGAGGCTGATACTGGGGAGGGTTACTGGGACTGGAAAAAGGCTGATGGAAAAAAAGGAAGAAAGCAAAAGGAGAGACAAGAAATGGCAGATGGACTATAGAACATAGAAAGAGCAAAGAGAAGACAGAGGAAAACAGAAACCTCAGATCGGGAGCAGTATGATCAAAAATCATCAGACAACAAAAGTAGAAAAAATAATTTTATTTTCAATTTAGTGATTGGACTTTGCGCTATCTTTATATTTCAAACAGTATGGGGAACTGCATCTCTTATCTGGTGTGGCACCGCATGCGGAGTCTGGCTTCTTGAGGTTTCATTTTAATTTTTGTCTGCATATTTTTATTTGTATTTAGGTTGTGGCCATTTATTCTGTACTTGGTGAGGGTCTTTGTTCTGAGTGTGTGACCAAGGCCTGGGGGTATGTTTACTAAACTGTCTTAATGTTACCGGCGTTAGTTGCAGCCTTACTGTGACGAATGCCATATAAGGTAGTGGGCGTTCCGGTCTTAAGGTAGCATTTCAGGTTATCGCGAGATACAGGGAGCCGTGGCACGTTAACGCACGTTAGCCTTAATTAGGCGCGCTGACCCAGAAGCACAGCAACAGAGGTGTAGCACAATGGTTAATGTGTTGACTGATAAAATAGGGGTCATGAGTTTGATCCCACAGTAGGCTTAATGAGTAAGGCTGTCTGAGGCATTATCCTTTACTTTAAATCAGTGCTGTCTGAGGCATTTTCTTTTTTAATTTAAATTAGTGCTGCCAGCAAACACACCCTCACAGTGCTGTAACCTAAGGTGCTGCATAAGGCGCCCTATAAGGCACTCCAGAGGGCACATCATAAAGTGCACTGTCCGCCAAGACACCTTATAATGTTCCCTATAGGGTGCCTTATAAGGCACTTATAGGGTGCCTTATGAGGCACCTTAAGGGTACAGCACTGTGAAGGTGTTTTTGCTGGCAGCACTAATTGAAATTAAAAAAGGAAATGCCTTAGACAGCCCTATCAAATAACACCACTGTGGGATCAAACCCATAACCTCTGCATCCACAGACAGTGAAGTAACAAGTGGTCTACATCTCTATAGCTATTAACAAACCCCTGGCTGGCTACAGAAAGACTGCAGGTCACCACACAAGCTGTCTGCTGTGGTTACCAGGATAAGGTTAACCCACCCATACCCATGATGCACTGCACATGCAGATCAGCAGTCTACAGATGATCACAAGATGGGGTATGCACCCCCACAGCACCTTGGCCTGGTAGGGGGAACTGACCGTGTGTGTTACTGGCACAGATTAGCTACAGACCGACACATTGTGGGGGTACTGTGCTCACCCTGAGGGCGAGGTGGGGCGCCCAGCACCAGGTCCACAGCACCTGGCTTAGCTGAGATAGGCTATGCTGTAGATTGCCATCAGTGCCAGTGTGTAATAGGTAGTCCTTGCAGACACACCTAGGGTACAGCTGTGTCCATCCATATTTCCCAGTCACGTCTAGCCCTTGTGGACTATGATGCACCCAGAAGGGTGCATATCCTGTGTGGGTGCCATGGTCACATGATTTAAGTAAAGGGGGGTGTTTGGACCCATAGGCGGATTATGTAGTACCACCCAACCCACCCTCTGGGGCTCAGAGTGGGGGAACAGAATCTCCCACCAACACATTCACATTCAACATCCCTGCAATGGTGGCAGTAGAGGGGACCATCAACCCCCATTCTGGTGGGGAACAAGCACCCTACAGGGCAGTCAATGCAGATCTGTATGCATCCATAAGGCAATGGCTGACAGACAATAGGCCTAGAAATGCTCAGCTGCCCCCCACCACTATCTGACATTTTCCAGCAGCAAGCACAGTGAGTCTCCAGCCGCTGCACCCTGTAAGGTGCTCCAGCCATACACATACTAGCTGCAGACAGTCTGCCAGCTAGTCCATAGTGCATGTCCCTGGAGGGGATGCATGCACCCGAAACTGGGATGTGCACGCACGCACGCACCAAGCAGACAAGTCAGTGATTGAGCCCCAGAAAAGAGAACCCATAAATATCACTTGAGAGAAATGCTATATAGTACTATGGGGGAACCTAGCCATGCCGTGGGTACTGATCGGCCAGGGTGAGAGTGACCTCCCAGCAGGACATGCTGTGGCCACCCTATCCGTGCAGGTGGTCACCGGGCACTACAATGTCCCAGCCATTGCCCTATACCCTGTGCAGATGCATCCTGCCCAGGCCACCCTATCTGGGCCATACCCACAGCACCTTGCTCCTCATTATGCACATTGGCAGGCTAACACTGGAAACAGTGCAAGCAGTGTGGGCTGAGTAAGATGTAGGCAGCCACAACACACTGTATAGACAGACACACACTCCCACACCTATGCCAGCATTGTGCAAATATAGAGGCTTTTGGCAGCCCTGGCCACCACACCAGTCCTGGGCACAGCGCAGGCATGGCTATGGTACGCAATACTGTTGGGGTCACTCCCCGGGGTGGTAAACACTGTCAGAAACCAAAACTGAAACACACTCCACAGATATCAGAAAGGTTGCTATGATGCAGCTCTATCAGCAAATTGTGATTAACCTAGGAATTGTTATCTGCCATTAATCATAGCAACCTTTTGATATATGTGTAACGTATCCCCAAGTTTAGGGCGGCATTGCTAAGGTATGCAAATGCTAGAATTGGGAGATGCTGCTGCGCGCAGGGCCCAACAGCCTGACTCTCCATAAGTCTTTGGATAGTGGAGGCTGTGGGTGTGGGTGTTTATGCCCTTGTTGGCTGCTGCTCTAGGGCAGAGGTTCACAACTCTGGTCCTGGTGGGCCAAACACTGTTCAGGTTTTCATGGTGTCCCTAATGAATATGCATGAGATACATTTGCATACAATGGGGCGGCACATACTAATGCAGCACAGGCATATTTATTAGGGACAGCATGGGTAAAATATGGGGAAAGGGCTGGCAGGAGACAGAGCTGGGACTTGAACTTGTGATCTGCTCCTGAACACACTGGCTGTGGGCACTGCACCACATTGTTGCCACAAGGGCAGTTCATTCCCTGGGGATACCATGACTGTTCGTCAGACAGACCCTGTCTGTTGTATTGCACGGCACCCACCAAAAGAGCAAATGCATAACCAAAATAAAAATACTTAGCAGTAAATACTTAGGGGTATGTTTACTAAACCGTCTTAATGTTACCGGCGTCTGTTGCAGTCTTACTGTGACGAATGCCATATAAGGTAGTGGGCGTTCCGGTTTTAAGGTAGCATTTCGGGTTATCGCAAGATAAAGTCCGTTATCGCGCGACAGAGGGCGCCGTGGCACGTTAACGTGCATTAGCCTTAATTAGGCGCACTGACCTGCAAACATAGCAATAGAGGTGTAGCACACTGGTTAATACAATGACTGATGAAACAGGGGTCCTGAGTTCAATCCCCCAGTGTGCTTAATGAGTGGGGCATTACCCTTTACTTTAAATCAGTGCTGTCTGAGGCATTTTCTTTTTTAATTTAAATTAGTGCTGCCAGCAAACACAACCTCACAGTGCCGTAACCTAAGGTGCCGCATAGGGCGCCCTATAAGGCACTCCAGAGGGCACATTATAGAGTGCACTGTCCGCCAAGGCACCTTATAATGTTCCCTATAGCGCGCTTTATAGGGCGCCTTATGAGGCACCTTAAGGTTACAGCACTAATTTAAATTAAAAAAGGAAATGCTTCAGACAGCCCTATCAAATAACACCACTGTGGGATCAAACCCATGACCTCTGCCTCCACAGTGAGTGAAATAACCAGTGGGCTATATCCCTGAAGTTAAAGCTTTGGTGGGAGTGGCTGACTTGGATTTAGTGGCACTTACAGAAACATGGTTCACAGAAAACCATGACTGGGATGTAACTATACCTGGCTATACTTTATTCAGAAAGGACAGGGTAGGAAGAAGGGGAGGAGGAGTGGCACTATATGTAAACACTACTATTAAAGCTTTGGAATTACAGAGCTTAAAAGGGAGAGAGGAGGCATTGTGGGTTAAACTAGAAAGAGGGAAAGAGAAATCTATTTGCATTGGTGTGATATACAGACCTCCCTCAAAAGAGGAAGAGGTGGACAGAGAGTTAATTGAAGACATACGCAGCATTGCTAGGAAAGGGGAAGTGCTACTGATAGGAGATTTCAATATGCCAGATGTTGATTGGCACATTCCTGCTGCAGTATCATCTAGAAGTAAGGAGATCCTGGATTCTCTACAGGGAGAACTATTCAGGCAATTGGTAACAGACCCCACACGTGAAGGGGACATACTGGACTTGGTGCTTACCAATGGTGAAAGTGTTTCTGATGTTGTAGTGGGAGATCATTTTGCATCCAGTGATCACCAGATGGTGTGGTTCAGTATTAGGACTAGGGCTGTTAGAATCCATTCCAAGGTGAGGATCTTAGACTTTAGGAAGACTAACTTTGCGAAGATGGGCCAATACCTCAGGGAGTCGTTAGTGGGATGGGAACAGCTGGGGGATGTAGAAAAACAGTGGGCAAAACTGAAAGGGGGTATTTTAAAGGCAACCAACCTTTTTGTTAAAATGGTAAATAAAGGCAAAAGGAACAGGAGACCGCTATGGTTTTCGAAGGAAGTAGCTGAAAAAGTGAAGAAAAAGAGGGAGGCCTTCATGAAATACAAGAGATCACAGAGAGAGGAAGACAGGCATCTGTATTTGGAAAAACTTAGAGAAGCTAGCAAAGTAGTCAAGAAGGCAAAGATTCAAAAGGAGGAGGAAATAGCCAATGCAATAAAATGGGGGGATAAGACATTTTTCAGATATATTAGTGAGAGGAAGGGCAAAAGTGGTATTGTCAGACTCAAGGGTGCAGGGGGGGAATATATAGAAGCTGATAAGGATAAAGCGGAATTGCTTAACAAATATTTCTGTTCTGTGTTCACAGATGAAGAACCAGGAGCAGGACCTCAGAAAACACCCACAAATAAGAACAGAAGCAAGGGACATCTTGAACAATTTTCAGAAGACTGTGTTCGTGAGAAACTAACTCAACTTAAAGTAGACAAAGCGATGGGACCGGATGCGATACACCCTAGAATACTGAGGGAACTTGGGGACGTTCTAGCAACTCCACTGACTGACCTTTTCAATGCCTCGTTGGAGTCGGGAGTGGTGCCAAAGGACTGGAGAGAGGCTCATGTGGTGCCTTTACACAAAAGCGGAAGTAAGGATGTGGTTGAAAACTACAGGCCGGTTAGTTTAACTTTGGTGGTGAGTAAAGTATTGGAAACGCTGCTGAAAGAGAAAATAGTGAGGTTTCTGGAGTCCAGCGGATTACAGGATCCGAGGCAGCATGGATTCACCAGAGGCAGGTCTTGTCAGACAAATCTGATTGATTTCTTTGACTGGGTGACCAGGGAGTTGGACCGAGGGAGAGTTCTAGATGTGGTGTATTTATATTTCAGTAAAGCCTTTGACACTGTTCCTCACAGGTGACTTATAAACAAACTGAGCACCCTAGGGATGGACCCTAAAGTTACTGCTTGGGTTAGAAATTGGTTGGGTGGGAGGCGACAAAGAGTACAAGTAAATGGAGCTCACTCTGAGGAGAAGGATGTTACCAGTGGTGTGCCTCAGGGATCTGTCCTTGGTCCGGTTCTTTTTAACATCTTTGTTAGTGATATAGCGGAAGGGCTGTTGGGTAAGGTTTGCCTCTTTGCGGATGATACCAAAATCTGCAATAGAGTAGACACCCAGGAAGGTGTAGATAACATGAGGAGGGATCTAGCTAAGCTTGAAGAATGGTCTAGAATTTGGCAGCTGGGATTTAATGTTAAAAAATGTAAGGTCATGCATTTGGGCTGCAGCAATCCAAGGGAGCAATACAGTATAGGAGGTGAAGTACTTTTGTCCACTAAAGAAGAGCGGGACCTAGGCGTGGTTGTGTCTGATGATCTTAAAGTAGCTAAACAGGTAGAAAAGGCGACGGCAAAAGCTAGAAGGATGCTTGGGTGTATACGGAGAGGAATGGCTAGCAGAAAAAAGGAGGTGATAATGCCTCTGTATAAGTCTTTGGTGCGACCTCATTTGGAGTATGGTGTGCAATTCTGGAGACCGCACCTTCAAAAGGATGTGAACAGGATGGAGTCGGTGCAGAGGGTGGCTACTAAAATGATTAGTGGGCTTCATTATAAAGCATATGAGGACAGACTTAAGGATCTTAATATGTACACCTTAGAGGAAAGGCGGGGTAGAGGTGATATGATTGAGATGTTTAAATACCTCCGTGGCATAAATGTTCAGGGAGAGAGCCTCTTTCAACTGAAAGCAAGTTCTGCTACGAGGGGACATGGGATGAGGGTGAAGGGAGATAGATTCAGGAGTGATATGCGGAAATATTTCTTTACAGAAAGAGTAGTGGATCCATGGAATAGTCTCCCAGTGGAGGTGGTAGAGATGAGGACAGTAACTGAATTCAAAAAAGCATGGGACAAACACAGAGGATCTCTAAAGGTAAAAAGTGGACTGTTGTAGTTGTTGTTATGGAAGGACAGACTAGATAGGCCATGTGGTCTTTTTCTGTCATCATGTTTCTATGTTTCTATGTTTCTATAGCTACTAACAGACCCCTGGCTGGCTACAGAAGGACTGCAAACTGTTTGCTGTGGTTACCAGGATAGGGTTAACCCACCAGTACCCATGATGCACTGCACATGCAGATCAGCAGTCTACAGATGATCACAATATGGGGTAGGCACCCCCACAGCATCGTGGCCTGGTAGGGGGAACTGACCATGTGTGTTACTGGCACAGAGTAGCTACAGACCGTCACATTGTGCGGGGACTGTGCTCACCCTGAGGGTGAGGTGGGGCGCCCAGCATCAGGTCCACAGCACCTGGCTTAGCTGAGATAGGCTATGCTGCAGATTGCCATCAGTGCCAGTGTGTGATAGGTAGTCCTCGCGGATACATCTGTGTCCATACATATTTCCCAGTCACGTTTAGCCCTTGTGGACTATGATGCACCCAGAATTTAATTTAATTTTAATTTAATTAACAAGTTTTTATATACCGCACCTTCCAATGTTCAGTTGCGGTTTACATTGAACAACAGTAAACAAGGCAATGCTGTTTTTATATATAACAATGTGAGGTTACAAAGAAAATTCAGATCAAACTTATAATTAACAGTTTTAACTATGTACAAGGAACAGGATTATAAACTATGTACAAGGTATGTATGATTCAAAAGCATCGGTTTGGGGTTTTGGTACTTATACCAACAGATCCACACTCTATATCCCTGCAATGGTGGCAGTAGAGGGGACCATCAACCCCAGTCCTGGTGGGGAACAGGCACCCTACAGGGCAGTCAATGCAGATCTGAACACATCGATAAGACAATGGCAGACAGACAGTAGGCCTAGAAATGCTCAGCTGCCCCCACCACTATCTGACATTCTCCAGCAGCAAACACAGTGAGTCTCCAGCCACTGCACTCTGCAAGGTGCTTCAGCCATACACATACTAGCTGCAGACAGTCTGCTAGCTAGTCCATGTTCGTGGAAGAGATGTGAGCACACACACCAAGCAAATAAATCAGTGATTGGGCCCCAGGAAAGAGAACCCATAAATATCACTTGAGAAAAAGACTATACAGCACTATGGGGGAACCTAGACATGCCATGGGCACTGATCAGTCAGGGTGAGAGTGACCTCCCAGCAGGACATGCTGTGGCCACCCTGTCCATGCAGGTGGTGGCCAGGCACTACAATGTTCCAGCCATTGCCCTATGCCCTGTGCAGATACATCCTGCCCAGGCCACCCTGTCTGGGCCATACTCACAGTACCTTGCTCCTCATTATGCACATTGGCAGGCTAACACTGGAATTGTTATCTGCCATTAATCATAGCAACCTTTTGATATATGTGTAACGTATCCCCAAGTTTAGGGCGGCATTGATAAGGTATGGAAGTGCTAGTATTGGGAGATGCTGCTGCGCGCAGGGCACAACAACCTGACTCTCCATGAGTCTTTGGATAGTGGAGCCTGTGGGTGTTTATGCCCTTGTTGGCCACTTCTCTAGGGCAGAGGTTCACAACTCTGGTCCTGGTGGGCCAAACACTGTTCAAGGTTTCATGCTGTCCCTAATGAATATGTATGAGATACATTTGCATACAATGGGGCGGCGCATAGTAATGCAGCGCAGGCATATTTATTAGGGACAGCATGAAACCTGAATGTTGTTTGGCCCTCCAGGGCTGCAGTTGGGAAACTCTGCTCTAGGGATTGCACATGTTTATGGTGTCTGTGTTCTGTAGGGTAAAATATAGGCGTTTCAGGCATGTTTATTTTATCTGCAATAAAGTTTCCGTTTTTATTACCACGGTTTAGTACTGGGTAATATATGGGGAAAGGGTTGGCAGGAGCCACATCTGGGACTTGAACTTGTGACCTTCTACTCCAGAACACACTGGCTGTGTGTAATGCACCACACTGTTGCCACTGGGACAGTTCATTCCCTGGGGATACCATGACTGTTCGTCAGACAGACCCTGTCTGTTGCATTGCATGGCACCCACCTAAATGGGGCTAGGCCATGGTCTGCAGTGGGCAGATGCCACTGCCCCCTCCACTACCAGCACCCTTCCGCCACCATGCTGCCATGCCATTATGCCGGTGGTGCTGGTGGTGCGCAGTCCCAGGTCATCCAGTATGCTGGTAGGCAGCTGCCTATGGTGTGGGTTCTCGGGTAGGGGTGCCTACATGGACATGCGTGCTTCCCCCCCCCCCCTCCCGCAATGCCTGCCAATGTTATGTGCTCTTGGGGGTACCTGCTGGGTAATCTCCCCTGTGACACTGTGGGACACACACTCATGCCCATGTTGGACCCTCGTCAGTTGCTGTCTTGCTGCTTTACACTTTCGGCATTCCTATGTGCCACCTAGGCATCTGCCTAGCCCGCACTGTGCCCCAGCTGGACCACAGCATGTGCCGCCTGCTGCCCCCTTTATCCCATTTACAGCATCAGTTAACAGTTGCCCTTTCCTACATGCCCACTCTGCTGTTGCTGCACATGTGCTCGCCATAACAAACCTGCCCAATCTAAATGGCAGAAACCCTGATCAGCGCTATTTCAATGTGGGATCATTCACTTTGTAGGGGGACAGAGCATAGACCTTTCCAAACATGATATCTTAATTTATACGCTTTGTCAGTAGTGTTGCTTTTTGTTTATCATTAATATCACTATTGGCCAGCTTGGTTATTGGGATTTTAGATGTGGTTCTGGTCCTTTTATATGTTTATTTGCCTTTTTGGTCCCTGCACATGTATCACAACAATCACTTCTCTGGGTTTCCCTGCCTTTGCTGCACATTGCTGACTGAAATGGTTTCTCTTTCCTGCAAATGTGCCTTAATGCGAGGGTTTCACTGGCGTTAGTGTTCAGACCCGGATTTCACAGCATTAGTGTGCCTGGAGCCTCTCCCCTCCCACTCTCCGCCCATTGACCTCTTCTCTCCACCCTCTGGGAAGCCTTACTCCGCCCTTCAGACCCGGATTTCACAGCGTTAGTTTGCCTTAATGCCACCGCCGCGTTATCACGCGATAAGTGATTTTATCGTGTGATAATGTTACATTATCGCACAATAACGTCACTTATCGCACGATAATACCACTGCTGCGATGTTAAGATGTTTTATCGCACGATAAGTGGTATTATCACACAATAAGTGACATTATCGTGCGATAATGTCACTTATTGCGTGATAATGTGGCGGCGGCGTTAAGGCACACTAACTCTGTGAAATCCGGGTCTGAAGGCTTCCCAGAGGGCGGAGAGAAGGGGTCAATGGGCGGAGTGTGGGAGGGGAGAGGCTCTAGGCACACTAATGCTGTGAAATCCGGGTCTGAGCACTAACGCCAGTGAAACCCTCGCGTTACACACATTTGCAGGAAACAGAAACCATTTCAGTCAGCAATGTGCAGCAAAGGCAGGGAAACCCAGAAAGGTGATAGTTGTGTTACATGTGCAGGGACCAAAAAGGCAAATAAACATATAAAAGGACCAGAACCACATCTAAAATCCCAACATTGGCAGGCGGTGCGGGGGGTGGGGGGGAAGCGCGCATGTCTATGTAGGCACCCCTACCCGAGAACCCACACCATAGGCAGCTGCCTACCGGCATACTGGATGGCCTGGGACTGCGCACCACCAGCACCACCGGCATAATGGCATGGCAGCATGGTGGCAGAGGGGTGCTGGTGGCGGAGGGGGCAGTGGCATCTGCCCACAGCAGACCATGGCCTAGCCCCGTTTAGGAAGAATCAGTTTGTTGTTAATCTCTGCAGATAGATGTCTCTCTTTCTGTTTTCTTCTCTAAAGCTAATCTATATGTAAATACATACATGGTGTCCACCAAAATATGTTTCTTTGCCTGTATCGACCCCAGAGTCTTTATGAAGCCTGTGCAGTCAGTCTGTAGGACAAGATCTCACTCTTACTGATGGAGCCAAGTTAAAGACTTTAATGCCTCTCTGATGAACCCTTAAGAGGTTTTTGTGTATTATATCATTGACATGCTGCAGAAAGTTTGACCGTATCAACTTTTTAAAACATTTAACAACTACAAATTAAATTTTATTTTCTTCCTTTCAGAGCACTCTTCCTTTCTTTTCTCCCAAATGATTTTTTACAATGTATTTTTCTACTCTGTGGCATTGCAGTACTCTGAAAATCTCTTTTATTTTACCCTAGTCGAAGTTTGATGCAATAGCTTTTCACTTTGCACGAAAATCCTAATATATGACTCCAGCAAAAGTAACAGAGATGTGAAAATATTAGAGCAATGGCACTATTTTCTAGTGCACAGTGCTGCCGTTCAGCGTTCCTGTGTGCAAATAGTTAAAATTCACGTGTAAAGCACAGCTCAACGTACCCCCCTTCCCCTCTCTCACTCACCCCTATTGCCACTGCTTAGCCTTCTTTCTCTGTCTCCCATTTCTTCATCTTTATCTCACTACCCAACTTTCTTGCCTCCATTTGCCCCACTTAGATTTTTATCTCCATCTGTAATATGTCTCCATATGGCTTACTGTAATAGTTTGTCTGTTTTCTTTTCTTTTGTACCATTCCATGTCTTCCCTACAGTTCTATGCATCATGTTTTCTCATTATAATTTCATTTCTACCCCTTTCTTGCCTGAGTACACAGATCATGAAGCTTCTGCTATCCAGCTTCTGCTATCCAGTGAATATAGTGTATTCGTTCTCAGGGGTGTTATTCTGGAGTGTAGGAAATGACAAATTTCAAGATAGAGCTGCAGCTGCTGGTTCCTGTCTTGCTTTGTACTTGGTGGGCTTTGTGTTGTTTACAGAAGTCCTTTTTGGATTTCCTTGTTTTTTCTTTCACCTTTATAATGAAATGCTCCATTTTTGGTGAGAAAGACAAAACAGCCAAAGAGTAGAAGGACCCATGCGGTAAGGGGCGGATTAGAAGCGAAGAGTGGATGTGTTGAGCATTGCAGAGTTAGCATGGAGGTAAACACCACACGCTAACTGTGACCCTTCCAATGAGTGTGAGTTCAGTGAATGCAACTCGTATTATCCATATGCTATGTTAGGGTACAGGGCTCCACATCAACTACGAGGAACATGCTTTCCATGTCCAGAACTCTTAACACTTAACACACTGCGGTTTTAGCAATATTGAGGCATAGCATCATAGCACCCTTTAGCAAACGAGCCCCAAAGTGTTTTGCTTCCACATGACCAAAACATAGAGAGCCTTAGTGGGCCATACAAATGTAGAAAAAGAAATGAAATAGTTAATAAGTCAAATGTTGGAATCCAATATATTATTTTAAATCAATTTGTTAGTAAGATCACTTTGTGTTTAGCTTTGGTCTCCTGTGTCTTTTTGCTAGGTTAGTGGTGTGAGGGTGCTTGAAGGATATACAGTAAGTGCCGCACTGTCGACGCATGTGTTTACTATGGGTGCAAGGAGTGTTCAAGACATAAAAGTAAGATGGTACGTAAGGATCAGAAAACCCATCTAGTCTGCCTGGTTTCATTCATGGTAAAAGCCACCCTGAATTTCCCATCACTAATCTGCAACCAGGGATACTAACCTTTTGCCTAGGGCCAGATAGAGGATATTATCTACTGCTGCTTAAGTCTCAGTTCATATGATTTTTAGTGTAGATGCTACACCATGTTGTGGCTTTTTCCAGGACTTCCTCCACACTGTCAATATCCATCCGGATATACGGTCTGCAGAATTAGGCATGATATTATGAGTAGGTGAGGCCTCACAAATAACCACAACAGTGGTATTACCACATCCTTTTTTCTACTGGCTATGCTGCTCCCCAGAGTCATACCAAGGGCTCTGATATAATCACTGGGCTTGACCATCAGGGTTAGCTTCCTGGAAGGTGGCTTGTTTGCTTCCAGTCAGCCGGTTTCCCAGATATGTGATCCACATCGTCTCTGGCCACTCAGCCAGCCAGGTTGTCCGCTCATACTTTAGTAGGAAGTGGTCCAGGTCCTTGCCCATCATCAGTTTAGGCAGGAGTGATACCAGGGGATGGGGCTGCCACTCTTGGAGTGCCTTTGAGACTTGAGCTAGCGACCCCTGCTGGATTTCCAATGCTGTGTCCCTCGGGCTTGCAAAATATCCTATAGTAGTTCTGCTGTTACTGCTGTCCTTCCACTAGGGCACGTTGCAGCTGTTGCTGTCCCTCCACTAGAGTGCGCTGTAGCTGCTGCTGTTGTTGCTGTTGCTATAGCTGCTGCTGTTGTTGCTGTTGCTATTGCTGCTGTCCCTCTACTAGAGCCTGGAGTGATCTCTCCATTTTGTTTTTAATTATTCTTTCCAACCCAGTCAGGGTAGGAAAAAGAAAACAAAACTCCTGCCTGTCTGGCTTCTAACTAAACTGAGGTTTCTTCCCTGACTGCAGCAGGACTAACTCCTTTAGCCATGTACCAAAATAAACCCCTTTCTTCTTCCCTGTACTTGGGAGAGGTGTGTGGCATTTCTTCTGTCATAGGGTTAAGAAGAAACATCCCACCACTGTTACCATATGTGGTAGATGTGACCAGCATGAGACATGACATCGGACCACAGCCAAGAGAGGTTTAAAGAAAATATACTTTATTTGGGGACAAGCATCCAAACAACTGCCCTAGCCCTCCTTTGGTTTTAGCCACATGGAGAGTTAAACCCTGTGTTGCCCTTGGCCTTTTTCCCCCAGCTGTAACAAGTCTCTCAGCAGGGCTATTCTGCTGAATAGCTGAAGGCTGCTTCCGCACAGAGGACACTTCCAAAGCAAAACAAACTGGCTCCTTGCACCCTGGCATTCGTCTTCCTTGGCCTCCTCCTGTGGAATTCTCTCCCATCTGACCTCCATCTTGAGCTCTCCTTTCCATGCTACATAGCCATCTCTTTTTTCTCACCCACCTCTACCTAGATCCTGCCCCTCAGTTGTCCCACTGCTGCCCTCCCTCCCCCCTCCACTAGTCTAAGCTTTTTTTTTCTTTTTTCCTATCTTGTAATTGGCATTCTTTTTCCTTCTCATATTTCTCATAGTATGTTTTGTTTTGTAAACGCTCAGATGCCTTGGTATTGGATGGTATATCAAGCACGTCAATAAAGATAAAGTTTCTTCACTTCAAGCAGCACAGACCAACAACAGTCTCTCCAACTGAGTCGAACTCCAGCAGCAAGGCTGAGCAGACGGAAATGAATTCAAATGCTTCCTAGCTTTACAGCAGGCTCTCTTTTACAGGTAAGTACTCTTCAGGAATGCTGCAGAACCCCGGGCTCCTCTCTCCCCTATGTCTCCTGCTTCCTGGTTTAATCCCCCCCCCCCCCCCGGGGCCTGGTCACACCCTCCCCAACATTCTCCAGCCTATTCTCTTAAAAGGACAGGGGTCCAAACTCTTACCAAAGGAATACCTAATTGGTTCTGGCCTTGGCTAGGGAGAGTCCCTGCGGAGGATGGGGAGTGTCCCATACACTCCATCATACCACATTATTTTCAATAACATCTTACAGATGTCAAAGTTGGATAGTGAAAAAGACAGACAAGAAGAAAATCGATGCCTTTGAATTATGGTGCTAGCAAAGAATACTGTGTATATCATGGATTGCCCGAAGAACAAACCAGTCAGTAGTAGAGGAGATCAAACCAAAGCTTTCTTTAGAAGCTCAGATGATAAGACTTCGACTTTCATACTTTGGACACATCATATGAAGAGAGAGATCATTAGAGATAGACATCATGCTTGGCAAGACTGAAGGTCAATGTAAAAGAGGAAGGCCAGCAATTAGATGGATCGATACCATAGCAGCAGCTATGGATACCACTCTATCAACAATGATCTGCCTGACTGAAGATTGAACACAGTTTAGGACAGCTATCCCGAGGGTCGCCATGAGTCGACACCGATTCAACAACACAACAATAATAACAAAAAGCAAAAACCATCAATATCTTACCCCCACTGTGCACTGCTGTCTTTTGATTTTTGTACTACAAAATGCACAATTTTGCACTTTTCTACAATGAATTTTCACTGCCAAGTAGCTGATTACTGCTTCAGCTTTCTTAAATCAATTTTCATTCTGTTTACTCCCTCAGGAATATCCACTTTGTTGCAGATCTTTGTTTTACCTGCAAAAAAGAAAAATTGTCTTTCTAACCCTTTCACAAAAAATAAATGCTGAATAGAACTGTCCCCAGGGCAGATCCACATGTCACTTAACTAGTTATTTTATGTTTTGAAATTCAATTTTATATGATATACGACTCGTATATTCCACCACTCGAAAAGAAAATGTGTACAGGTTAAAGCACCAAATGGCACCTAAAACAATTCTAAAAGCAGAGAAGACAAGCATATCAAATATCAGAGTTAAGAGAACATGTCAAAAACCAATTCAAATAAATGAGCTTTCAGCTTTCTTCTAAAGGAGAAATAGATTCTACGTACATGAGTGTCCACGGGCAAAGTATTCTATTGCTTCAGAATGGCCGCTGGAAAAACCCTGTTGTGTTCCATTTACCATTATTTTGTGCTATTTATCACTCAACCAGTTTCTAATCCAGTCTATAACCCTGGGACCACCTCAGGCTCCTAGATTGTTTTGTTATAGTTTTGTTATTAACTTCCTATCTAAGTCTTAGGGTTTGTAGTGCTTATCTCAGGGGACCAGTATTTCCTTTGTAATGATATTCTTTGTTTTTTGTTTTTTTTTTCTTGTATCGTCGCTCCCCCTTAATGTGGACTTGATTGTAATTCCTTTAACATTTGAAATAAAGATGTTGAAATGTCAAAAAAAAAAACCCCTCTGACCACCTCAGGCTCCTGAGTTTATTTGGGAGTCTCCTATCTGAGACTGTGCCCAAAACTAGGCTGAATCCTAATGTGCCACAAACAGTTCATACCCTGACTTAGGGGCATGTTTACTAAACACCGTTGCTGCGCGGGTTCCCGTTAGTGTGCTGGTGCCATATAAGGAGTGGGCGGGCCAGGCAGAAAAAAGCAAAAAACCGGACCATACGTGTGTGCGTCACGCTAATGTGCGGGGCCCACATTAGCGCGTGGGAAGGCTAAGTGGGGCGCTGCTGCAAAACCAAACAACAGAGCCGTAGTACAACGGTGAAGACACCGACCAATGGTGCAGGGGCCAGGGGTTCAAACTCCCATTGCGCTCAACAAAAAAGACCAGCTGAGGCACCAACATTTATGGGCAAAAGTGGTTAGGAGGCATGTTAATTTTGGGCGGCAGAAGGCGGCGCACTGTTATTTTTATTACGGCATGAGACGGCGCACTGTTTAGTGTGGGCGGCAGATGGCGGCGCATTGTTAAGTTTGGGCGGCAGAAGGCAGTGCGCTGATAAATGTGGGCAACAGAAGGCGGCGAGCCAGTGGGCAGAAGGCGGCGCGCTGATGTGTGAGGGGGCAGTCCAATAGTGGGAGGGATAAGTGGCGCGCTGATGTGCAAATAACAGGAACGGAGCCATAGCACAATGGTTAAGACACTGACCACTCGTGCAGGGATCATGGGTTCAATTCCCCACAGTGCCCATTGAAGACAGCTGGCAGGGGCATTTCCATGTTGTGTGGCATAAGGTGGCGTGCTGTTAATTTAGTGTGCCACAAGATGGCGCGCTGATGGCTACAAGGCTGCACGGGGATGCACAAACACAGGAACAGAGCCACAGCACAATGGTTAAGACACTGACCAATGGTGCAGGGGCCAGGAGTTCAACCTCTCACAGTGCCCAGTGAACAAGGCTGGCTGGGGCAGTATGTATCATGGTGAGGAGTGCTGTAGGAGGCCTGCCATTTATATTTTATTTCCCACCACTAGTAAACCCGCTCTCACAGTGTGTTAACATATGGATGCCCGTAAGGCACATGTTACAGTGCACTGTCCGCCAAGGCACCCTAGAATGTCCCCTATAGGGCACCATGTATGTTGCGACACAGGATAATGTATAGTGCACCCTATATGGATGGCAACCATAAGGTGGCCTATAGGGTGCCCTATAAAGCACCCTCAGAGGCACCTAATGGGTATAGTAAGCTGTGTGTGGTTTTGCCGGCATAGACATATGTACAGTAAATAAAAATAAAGCTGTGGACAGCCCTATCAAAGGGCCCCACTGTGGGCTTGAACCCATGACCTCTGGCTGTACAGGGAGTGACATAACCATTGGGCTACAGCTCTATAGCTGACAGCAAGCCCCTGGCTGGCTGCAGAGAGCCTGCACGTCACCCCACAGACAGTCTGCTGTTGTAGACAGGATAGGGTTAGGCCACCCGTACCCATGATGCACTGCACATGCAAATCAGCTGTCCACAGATGCACACAAGATGGGGAATGCACCCCAACAGCTACCCGGCCTGGTAGGGGGAATTGTCCATGTGCACCCACACAGCACCTCGGCCTGGTAGGGGGTCCTGAGCGGGTGGACTACCAGCAAAGAGTAGCTACACACCGTCACATTGTGCGGGTACTGTGCTCACCCTGAGGGTGTGATGTGGCGGCCAGGACCAGGTCCACAACACCAGTCATGGCTGGATGAGGCCATGACAGAGCTCCAAAACAGTACTAACCTGTGAGATAGGAAGGTGCTGCAGAAACATGTCGGATATCTCTGTCTGTCTCAGTTAGTGGAAACCCCCATGGACCCCTAGGTGGGCAAAGTACCTACCTACCACCTCTTCCCCTTCTCCCCCGCCCGCCGCACACCCAATGGCAGTAGAGTGGACCATCAAACCCCAGTCCTGCTGGGGAACAGACACCCTACAGGGCAGTCCAAGCAGCTCCACACACATCCATAACACAATATCAGACAGACTTTAGGCCTGGATATCCAAAGATGCACCCCAGCACTATCTGGTATTCACCTGCAGCAAGCCATCAGCCACTGCACCCTGCAAGGCACTCCATCAAGACACATACCAGCTGTGAACAGTCTGCTGGTTAGCCCTGATGGAAATGCATGCACCCAAAACTGGGGTGGCAGCACACACAAGCAGAGAGCTCTGTGAGGAGGCCCCAACAGGAAACCCATATATATCACAAGAGAGAAACACAATACAGCACTATGGGGGTGCCTAGCCATGCTGTCATCACTGAACACTCAGGGTGAGAGTGCTCCCCCAGCAGCACATACAGAGGTCACCCTGTCTGTGTAGGTGGTGGCCTGGCACTACAATGTCACAGCCAGTGCCCTATGTCCTGTGCAGATGCATCCTGGCCAGCCCACCATGTTTGACCTATACCCATGGTACCTTGCTGCTCATTATGCACATTGGCAGGCCAATACTGGCAGTAGTGCTGGCAGTGTGGGTTGGGGAAGGTGTTTGCAGCCAACACACACTGTATAGACAGACACACACTCCCACACCTATGCCAGCATTGTGCTACTATTGAGGGGGTGATTAACCTTGGCCACCACACCGGTCCTGGGCACGGCACAGGCATGGATATGGTACACAGTACTGCTGGGGGTCACTCCCCAGGGTGGTGAACACCGTCAGAGGCCAGGCCTGGAGCACGCACCGCAGACACCAAACAGATTGTTCGGATGGGGTCAACTAGCAGTATGTGCGTGCAGCACTACTGCCAGTATTGGCCTGCCAATGTGCATAATGAGCAGCAAGGTACCATGGGTATAGGTCAAACATGGTGGGCTGGCCAGGATGCATCTGCACAGGGCATAGGGCACTGGCTGTGACATTGTAGTGCCAGGCCACCACCTACACAGACAGGGTGACCTCTGTATGTGCTGCTGGGGGAGCACTCTCACCCTGAGTGTTCAGTGATGACAGCATGGCTAGGCACCCCCATAGTGCTGTATGGTCAGTAGTTCAAAACACCTTGATAGTCCCAAGATCTATAACTAAATGCTCCAAGTCAACATCCAGCAGGACTTTCAATCTTTATGCACCAGTGATCTGGAATAACCTCCCTCACAACATTAGATCAATCCCAGACATATTCCAATTCAGGAAGGCCGTGAAACACTACCTCTTCCTCATACATTACCCTGAACCTAATAGAAACTCAGCACCATTTGCTGAATCCACCCAAATCACTACTGTCTAAAACCACACAAACACATGATCAGCCTACAAATTGTATATATTGTATATTTTATGGTTGTACATAGTTACCCTGTTAGCCAAGTTGATTATCCTGTTCATATGTAAACACAAAGTACTATTGGAAATGTGTATGTTCACTGTTTATTGTAAACCGCGCTGATGCTGAATAGCGCGGTATAAAAGAAACTTTAAATAAATAAATAAATAAATAAATAAATATCAGCCTGTACTCTTAGCAAACGTTTCAGAGCTGTGTACCTCAGGTGTAGGGTGACATTGCTAAGGTATGCAGGTGCTGGTATTGGGAGATGCACGCAGGGTCCAATGTTCTGCCTCTACAGGAGACATTGGCCAATGGGGCCTGTGGGTGTGGGTGTGTCTGCCCCTGTTGGCTGCTGCTTTACGGCAGCGCTTCCCCACTCCAGCACAGTTTTGCACCACACTGTTCGGGTCTTCCTGCTGTCCTTCATGAATATGCATGAGCTACATCTACATGCCGTGGGGGTGGTGCATAGATATACAGAACAGGCATTTGTATGAGTCGCAGCATGGAACCTGACTGGTGTGTGGCCCACCAGGACTGCATTTGGGGGATTCTGCTGTAGGTTCTGCCCCTGTTCATGGTGTCTGTGCTCAGTGGGGTAAAAGATAGATGTATTACCATTGCATATGTCCTCGTCACGAAAGGTGTGTCCTTACTGTCACTGTTTATTTGTGGGGAAAATATGTGGGTGGGATTGCTGGTAGCCCTAGCTGGTCTTTGAACCTGTGACCTTCTGGTCTTGCATGCACTGTTTGTGTGCACTGCACCACTGTATAGCCACAGCTTGGCTGAATTCCCTGGATAGTCCATGACTGTGGATCCGGCAGGGCCTGTCTGTTGCTGTGGACTGTGCCAGCCTGCACATGGCTAGGCCTCTGTCTTCTGTCGCTAGCAGCCACTGCCCCCTGCACCACATGTACTCGTCCGCCAACATGCTGGCATGAGCTTCTCCCATAAAAAGCAGGTGACCTGATTGGAATGTGGCAGTACGGGACTGCATTTGGGGTACTTGGCTGTGGGTAATGCCCATTGTTGTGGTGTGTGTGCGTTGTTGGGTAAAATATAGGTGTTTTCCCCATGCTTATGTCCCCTGCAATACAGGGGTGTCTGCGCTATCTGTGTTTAGTGGTGGGTAAAATATAGGGACTGGGCTGGCAAGTGCCCCAGCTGGGCTTTGAATCTCTGACCCTCTGGTCTTAGAAGTAGTGACTCTGTCCGCTGCACCACACTATGGCCACATAGATAATGCAGCCCCTGGAGGTAGTAAGCCTGGCAGGATGGAGTCACAAACCCTGCTCTACGCAAATTTACTGTGGGCATATGCACCCTGTCTGGTGACAAACGTGCACATAAACCCCGGAAATGACCACGGGAAATGGGGGATAAAATATCACCACACTGGGCAACAGTGATATTAATGGGCAACCATAGCAAACACTCCCAGGAAAGCTCCACAAAAGGAAATGTTTTTTGGAAGAGTCTCCGCTCCGTAAACCCTTCCAAAATTCATTTCTTTTTTCTGGAGCTTTGCTGGGTGTGTTTTCTGTATTTGCCCATCACTATAACTGTTCCCCAGCTGAATTACTATTTTTAATAGTTCTGTTGTGGTCATTTTCTATTTTTATTTGCACTTTTGTGCTGTGCACATGTATCACACTGCTCACGTTTTGTTGGTTTCCCCGGTTTTCCTGTACATTGCTGACGGAAATGGTTTCTCTTCCCTTTAAATGCTTTCTACCGCGAGTGTTTCCCTCGCGGTAGTTTTTACATGCAAATTCGGGCCCAATACTGTGCGGGGAGCCTCTCCCCTCCCACTCTCCACCCATTGACCCCGTCCCTTCGCCCCTCCGGAGCCTTCCTCCGCCCTCCTTTAGCCGTTCAACGCCTCTATCGGACATTTGCGGGCCGGCACTTGTACGGGGCCCGTTAGTGTGCCGCGTACCTGTGCGGGGGTGACACGCACGTGTGCGGGGCGTTTAAACGCGTTTATTAGCGTTTCAGTGCCGCGTTTCCGTGCGCTATTTTGCGGCGCGCACATTTCCGGTTTTTAGTAAATATCCCCCTAAGTTCTCTGGTTGTCCAATTAAAGATATTTAAAAGCTTTGTTGGACAAACTCTGCTTCTGGTAAAAACCCTGTTGTGTCAGATCTTTCATCCTACAAGATTCACAATATGTCCTTTTTTATTAGTAGAATCAACATTGGGGTTAACCAGCCTGAAAGATCCAACCCCATTCCTATTAACACATTTGCGGAGTGTATTGTGTGAGAGGGGATCTGGAGATTAGGAAAGTATAAAGGAGGGAAGGGATGTCAGTGGGATCTGTGGGACCACTTGTTTGGGTGTAGATTAGGTCAGAATTTGTCAAAAATACTTTTAAAACGACAAAGACTGCAATGTCTGGAGACAACTATCTTACAAGAATCACTAAAACATCACCTCGTTATTTTTTGTTTTTTGTCAAAGCTATGCTGTAGGAGGGATAGCAATGTCATCTATCCCACACCAAGCAGCTTGCTGCCTTTTTTTCTTTTATGTGATCCTGTGTCACCAATCAAAAGTACTTTAAATAACAAAAAATTGTACTTAACTTAAACCTCTTAATCCCAACTTGTCATTCCGTCATCTCAAAAGAGAAAATTGAAGCATGACGCGCGCGTTTCGAGCCCTAAGGCTCTGTGTCGAATGCTGAACTCTTTGTTGATGCAGTAACGGAATCCCAAAAAACGCTGTCATTGCGGCTGAGGCATACGTCTCTCCTCTATGGCTGCAACATCCAACTACACAATCTTTAAACAGGAGCACAACCTATCAGAAGAGGAAACACCCCATGGAAAGGGGAATCCCAATCCTGATTGGTTCTTATGAAATGTCATCAGATAATAGAATACCATTCTACCTCCCGGTTTAAACCTTCCGGTTCCACAGTGTTTAAATAAAATAAAAGATCCATCTTTGCTCAAGTACTTGAAGTCGATGAAGTCGGTCTCCACCTCTAGGGTCTGCCGGAATATGGTCAATGACGGACCATCGAAGGTCATCAAATGAATGGTTGAATTGCAGGCAATGAGACACTATCGGAGCTGTCAGTACTTTATTGCGCAAACGAGATGCATGTTCCATCAAACGTGTTTTTACAATTCAGCTAGTCCTACAGATGTAGAGCAACAGGCAAGGGCACATCAACAAATAAACCACATAGCTAGATAGACAGTTCGAATCCCAGCGCCGCGTGAAAAGCTGTTTTGTTTTTGGATGCATCCACTGAAGTCCTAGCATGGATGAATCACAAAATTTACATGATCCACATATCGAATGTCCAATCTTAACAGATGAACGGTCAGTTCTATCAGATGGTAATGTAGTCTTCATAAGCATATCTCCAAGATTTCGCCCCCTAGCAAAAGCTACCTGAAGAGGTTTATTGAAGCATTCTAATAATTGTAACATAGGCCAGTGTTGTTTTAGAATTTTTAAGACTGCAGAACTACCTTCAGTAAATGGGAGGATACCCACTATTGAATCCTCTGAACTTCGACCAGAATTTGTATAATGGGGATCAAGTAGCCATTCGCGATGAACAAATCGTGCTCGCCGCATTGCTTTTTGAATGATATTAGAAGGATAGCCCCGATTTATTAAACGACGGCTTAATTCTTGAGCATGAGTCAAGTAATCCTCAAGCGTATCACAATTCCGTCTTAATCTAAGGAATTGCCCAAAAGGTAAACCACGTTTAAGAGGACCTGGGTGATAGCTTCGAAAATGCAATAAACTGTTTCTCTGAACATTTTTCCGATAAAGAGTAGTATGTAAACTGCCTTCAGATATCGTGATCTGCAGATCCAAAAACTCAATTGTAGTAGAATGAACATGTGCTGTGAACTGAATATTAGTCCGTAGGGTATTTAACCAATTCAGAAACTCAGTGAGAGCTGGCAAATCTGAAGCCCAGATAAACAAAATATCATCCAGGAACCTTTTCCAAAATAACACATTTGAAAAGCTAGAAGCTTGTTGTATTTGAGAAGACTTCATATGACCCATGTATATAGTGGCAATGGAGGGGGCACACGTGGCCCCCATCGCTATTCCCGAAATCTGCTGATAGTAGACACCCTCTGAAACAAAGTAATTTTTGGTTAAAACCAATTGCATCATTTGTAACAAAAAAGGCCTCGGAAGACGAGACGGAGCTGTCTGAAAACAGTCTGCCAACAGTGTAAGGGCCTCCTGTTGATCTATCTTCGTGTATAACGAAACTACATCAAGTGTGACAAGAAATGCTCCCGGAGGGATGATTAATGTAGACAAAAATTGTAATAGATGAGTTGTATCACGAAGAAAAGAGGTCACCTGACAAACTTCTTGTTTTAAAAAAACATCGCAAAACTTTGAAAGCGGTTCTAGGACAGAATCTCTGCATGACACAATAGGGCGGCCTGGAGGTCTCGTAAGAGATTTGTGAATTTTTGGCACTAAATATAGAACCGGGACACGAGGATGTGTATTAATCAAAAAACGATGTTCTTTAGTAGTGATCCAACCTTTTCGTAAGGCATCTCCCACTAATGTCTTGATTTCCATCATAAGATCAATTGTAGGATTCTTTGTCAAAACTTGATAAGTGTGAGTATCCCCTAAATGCTGAGATAACGTCTGGAGACAAAGCAGTACTATCACTTAAAAGCAGTGATGCATGCTTTTCCAGATGAAAGGAATACGAAAGCATAAATGACAGAAGGAAGAGTAGCCCACAACCCAAGATTTTCTGGGTGCAGCAGGACCTTTGAATATGCCTCCAATACATATAGTAGCTCTGTGAGGAACATTCTGGGGTCTCTATTGCTAAGTAAACCTTAGAAATATGAACTGGATCAGAAAGTGCTTGACTAACATTTGACAGAAGATGGTGGTATATGGAACTCACTCAGAAGAAAGGAAGGTGCGTAGTGGTGTGCCTCAGGGATCAGTCCTGGGACTGATACTACTCAAAGTATTTGTGAGTGACATTGTGGAAGGACTGAATGGTAAAATCTGCCTTTTTGTAGATGACACAAAAATTTGCAACAGAGTGAACACTGCTGAGCTAGTAGACAACATGAGGAAAGAACTAAAAACACGAAAAGAATGGTCTAATGCTTGGCAGTACGATTTAATGTGAAGAACTGCAGAGTCATGCACTTGGGATGCAGAAATCCAAGGGAATTGTAGGCAATAGGGAGTGAGAGGTTGGTGTGCATGGACCAGGAGAAGGACCTCAGAGTGCTAGTGTCTGAGAATCTCAAGGTGGTGAAACAATGTGACAAGATGGTAGCCAAAACCAGAAGGATGCTGGGGCTGCATAAGGAGCATAAACATTTATTTATTTATTTTATTTTATTAATATTCTCTTCTATACCGCGCTATTCTGCATCAGTGCGGTTTACATTGAACAAACTGAAATTACATTGAACAGGGCATTATAACTTGGAGATAACTATTTTACAGGGAACATGGGCTATGGAGGGTTAAGTGGCTTGCCCAAGAACACAAGGAGCACCTGTGGGACTAGAAATCCCAGTCCTTCCGGCCCAAGGTTGCTGTCCTCTAGTGGGATTTGAACCCCCGACCTTCCGGCCTGAAGTACCTTGCCCCAACCACTAACATGCATAAACGGCAGAAAGGAGGCGGTATTAATGCCCCTGAACAAGTCATTGGTGACCATACCTCACAAACAACATAAAAAAGACTTGAAATGGTTCAGAGGAAGGCGACCAAAATGTTTTGGAGCCTGCGCCAGAAGACGTATGAGAAGATAATTGAAGCCCTAAATATGTATACCCTAGAGAAGAGGAGGGACAGGGGTGATATGATACAGACCTTTAAATACTTGTTGTTGTTGTTAAGTGCCGTCGAGTCCGAGTCGACTCATGGTGACCCTCTGGATAGCTATCCTAAATTGTGTTCGGTCATCAGTCAGGCGGCTCATTGTTGACAAACTGGTACCCGTAGCTGCTGTTATTGTATCAATCCATCTCATTGTTGGCCTTCCTCTTTTGCATTGACCTTCTATCTTGCCAAGCATGATGTCTTTCTCTAATGATCTCTCTCTTCGCATGATGTGTCCAAAGTATGAAAGTCGAAGTTTTGTCATCTGAGCTTCTAAAGAAAGCTTAGGTTTGATCTCCTCTAGTACCGACTGGTTTGTTCTTCGGGCAGTCCATGGTATACACAGTATTCGCCGCCAGCACCATAATTCAAAGGCATCAATTTTCTTCCTGTCTGTCTTTTTCACTGTCCAGCTTTCACATCCATATGATATTATTGAAAATACCATGGCTTGAACAAGTCGAATCTTTGCATGGAGAGAGACATCTCTGCTCTTGAGAATCTTATCTACGTCTTTCATAGCCATTCTGCCAAGAGCAATGTGTCGTCTGATTTCTTGACTGCTTGTTGCTTCTTTATTGATAGTTGATACAAGTAGGTTAAAGTTGTTCACAATTTCAATTTCTTCTCCTTTAACGATGAACCTGTTGATAATGCCAGTTGTCATGATCTTTGTCTTCTTTACATTAAGGTGCATCCCATTTTGAGACTATGTTCTTTGATTGTGAGAAGCAAATGTTTCAGATCATCTTCACTTTCAGCCAGTAATGTAGTATCATCAGCATAGAGAAGGTTGTTGATGAGTCTTAAATACTTAAAGGGTATTAATGATCAAACAATCCTTTTTCAAAGACAGGGAAGCTGTAAAACTAGAGGGCATATAATGAAGCTTCAAGGTGGAATACTTAAAAGCATTCCTGTCAATCACACTTAGGATTGTGAGGTACAAGCAGATCCTGAGGGATAGATAGATCCAGACTACCCCCCCCCCCACTGGCAGGAATGCTGGCAAAGGACTCCCAGGCACCTACAAATTGGCTGGGCTTGAGAAAGGAGAAACAGTCAAGAGAGATCTGTGGAGAGAAAGTTGAGCTCAACGGCAGAGAAGTTGGTGTAGCAAAGCGGAGGCGCCCATATCCATCTGTGGAAATAGAAAATAAAGAGTTAAAAAATTACAAGTCTGCCAGGGCTGTTTCTCAAAATACTACCAGACATCCTGAGGCCAGCGCCATTTTGAACTTTTGACATATGACAAAATGGCCCTGGCTTCTGGGTGGACTTGTACCATTTGGTTGTACAGCAAAAATTCAAAATATCACCAACTTCAGGTGAGTTGGTGCTACTCTGAGAAGCAGCATTGGGGGCAGGACTGATTGGGGACAATTTGCCATTTCATTTCAAATGATAGCAGATCCCTAATGGAAAATGTACCTGTAGATAACATGCACCTGCGTTTTCTGCAGGTACTTTCAGACCAAAATAATGTGCGGGTGTTTGACAGGGCAAAAGCAGTCATTTTTTCAGTCCCCTTTCTAATCCTGCCTATACTGTAGGTACACCACTACTAACTGTAGATAAAAGGAAACAAAAGTTAGATTTTTATTTGCATACAGACTGTGCAATTTTCAAATAGCTCATTTCCGTGGGTAAAACATTTTTTTTCCTGGGAGAACAACTTTGACAACGTCTCTCTCTAGAAAAGTGTCAACATTTTTGCTGCAATAGTGAAATCGCTTATTAACTCGAAGCAAACAGTGAACAGGTTTGCTTAATTTTATGCCCACAATCCTCCTTTTCAATTTCAGATATATGCTCAATGGTTAAATGGACTAAATAAACCTACAGTTGTTTATGTTTATGTTTTTGATAAGTTTGCTATGCCCTTTGTATACACTTCAAGGTGTTGTACAATAAAACACAATTAAAAAGGGAGGTGTGGCCTAGTGGTTAGGACATGGTACTTGAGGGCTGGGGGTTCAAGTCCCACCTGGGGACAACAATCTCAGGCCAGAGGGATTTAGGTTTCTAATCCTATAGGCACTCCTTGCAGCCTTGGGCAAGCCACTTAACCCTTCATTGCCTCAGGTAGACATAGGGGTATGTTTGCTAAACATAATGTTTCCGGTGTTAGTTGCAGTCTTACTCTGATGAATACCATATAAGGTAGTGGGCGTTCCGGTCTTAAGGTAGCATTTCGGGTTATCGCGCGATAAAGTCCGTTATCGCACTATAGAGAGAGCCTTGGCACGTTAACGCGCATTAGCCTTAATTAGGCGCGCTGACCTGCAATTGCAACAACAGAGGTTAATACATTGACTGCTGATTCAGTGGTCATGAGCTTGATCCCTCAGTGGGCTCAGTTAAAAGACTGTCTGAGGCAATCCCTTTTCCTGCTTGTAACAGTCAGACACATCCCAACAATTTGCACTGCCAGCCAAAAAAGCCTCACCCCAGTGCCGCAACCTAATGCACCTTTTAGGGCGCACCATAAGGCACATCATAAAGCACCACGTCATCCAAGGCAGGTCATAATGTGCCCCAGAAGGCGGCAGGAAAGGTTGGCACCCTCCAAGGCAGCATATAAGGCGCCCCATAAGCTGGCCAAACCTAAGGTGCCGCGAAAGATGCCCCAGGGATGCCAAGGTGACACAGGAGATGGTGCCCAGGGGCACAAAGGTGCCCCAAAGTCACAAACATGAAATGTATGGCTCAAACACAGATGTAACCATAACACTGCACAGAGCACCAAGGAAAGGCAATGAACAAGTGATGGAAGGAAGTAGATGACGGAGCTCATGGACCAGCCAAATCTGCGTGCAGCCCATGTGGCAGCAGGTAAAGTGGACAAACATATTGGGGGCAGCTCTACTGATGTACAGGGTGATGGTAATGTACAGTGCAACAATGACAGTGTGTGGCAGAGGATGGGGATACGTGTCCACCAGAGGAGGTAGAGGTGGCAGGATAAGTGCAATGACAGGAGGTTAGAGGAGAGCAGTGCCATGCAGAGCAGACACAGGAGAGGCAAGCATGAAGAGCCGCAATTCAGAAAAGTGTGCCAGTGCAGAACATGGGGTAGCAGCCTGAACATTAGGGAAGGACATCACACAGCTGGCACACACACATAGATGGACAGAAGGATGGATGGCAACAGTGATGAGGGTATAATGGTGCGGCAGCACAGATCTGCACAGATATGACTGTTACACGAATGAAATGTAGTTGTGTAGGATAGCCATAAAAAAAAAGGGGAACAGAGAGAAATTGAACCCATGACCTCTGCTACTGAAGTCATTGCATTAACCATTGTGCTACATCACTCTAGGAGCTATCATACTAATGGCTGGCTACAGAAAGAGTGCATGTCACCATAAAACTGTCTGCTGTGGCTACCAGGATAGGACAGAACCAACAGTACCCATAATGCAATTCACATGCAGAACAGCCATCTACATCTGCTCACCAGATGGGGTATACACCTCTACAGCACATCAGCTTGGTAGGGGGGAATGACCGTGCATGTTACTGGCACAGAGCACCCACAGGCCATGCCAATGTGCGTGTTCTGTGCTCACCCTGAGGGTGAGGTGGAGTGGCCAGCACCAGGTCCGCAGTACCTGGGTTGGTTGAAGTGGGCTGTGCTGCAGGTCTCCATCAGTGCCAGTGTGTGATAGGTATTTGTTGCACACACCTTTAGAAGGTCTCTGTGTCCATTTGTAATTGCCAGTCATGTCTGGCCCTTGTGGACCATGATGCACACAACATAGTGCATATCCACTGTGCTTGCTGTGGTCACCTGTTTAGGGAGCAGGGGTGTGTCAGGGCTCACATGGTGACAATGTACTTAGCAAACCACCCTCTCTGGGTCAGGGTGGGGGGCATGATCTGCCCGCAACAGACCCACACTCTCACCCTTTGCAAGGGGGCAGTGGAGGTACATGAGGACAGGCTGTGGGACCTGCAACCCCAGTCCTGGTGGCAAACGGACAGCTGCTGAAGATCTGCACTTGGGACAGGACCACTGGCAGATAGGTAGTGAGCCCAGTCAGCTTAGCTACCCCCCGCGCACTACAATCTGACATTCACCAGCAGAGAGCAGTCAGTGTGCAGCCATACAGATGCTAACTGCAGACAGTCTGCTAGCTAGCATATAGTGCATGTTCCTGGAGGAACTGTGTGCACCCAAAACTGGGATGTCAGCACACACATGTACATCAGTGATTGAGCCCTAAAAATGAGAACCCATAAATATCACTTGAGAGAAATACTGTAGAGCACTATGGGGGAACCTAGCCATGCCGTGGTCACTGCTCAGTCAGGGTGAGAGCGACCTCCCAGCATGACATGCTGTGGCCACCCTGTCCATGCAGGTGGTGGTCGGGCACTACAATGTACCAGCCATTGCCCTATACCCTGTGCAAATGCATCCTGCCCATGCCACCCTGTCCGGTGGCATGGGCAGTACCTTGCTCCTCATTATGCACATTGGCAGGCTAACACTGGAAACAGTGCAAGCAATGTGGGCTCAGTAAGGTGTAGGCAGCCACAACACACTGGATAGACATACACACACTCCCACACCTATGCCAGCATTGTGCAAATATAGAGGTTTGTGGCAGCCCTGGCCGCCACACCAGTCCTGGGCACAGTGCGGGCATTGCTATGGTACTCAATACTGTTAGGGTCATTCCCTGGGGTGGTAAACACTGTCAGAATCAATAACTGAAACACACTCCACAGATATCAGAAAGGTTGCTATGATGAATCTCTATCAGCAAATTGTGTTTAACTTAGGATTTGTTAGCTGACATTAATTATTATATTAATTATTAATTTAATTCCTATATTATTATTATTATTATTATTATTATTAATTATTATATTAATTATGTGGAGGAGTAGCCTAGTGGTTAGAGCAACTGCCTCATACCCAGAAAATCAAAGGTTCAATTCCCACTGGCACTCCTTGTGACCTTTGGCAAGTCACTTTACTCTCCATTGCCTCAGAAGAAAAGGCTGGCAATCTACTTCTGGTGATACATTGCCAAGAAAACCCAGAGGTAGCTGGGTCACTATGAGTCAACACTGACTTGATGGCACTTAAAAAAAAATTAATTATAGCAACCTTTTGATACATGTGGAACGTGTTCCCAAGTTTAGGACGGCATTGCTAAGGTATGCAGGTGCCAGTATTGGGAGATGCTGCTCCGCCCAACAGCCTGACTCTCCATGAGGCTTTGGATAGTGGAGCCTGTGGGTGTGGGTGTTTATGCCCCTGTTGGCCGCTGCTCTAGGGCAGAGGTTCCCAACTCCGGTCCTGGTGGGCCAAACACTATTCAGGCTTTCATGCTGTCCCTAATGAATATGCATGAGATACATTTGCATACAGTGGGGCGGCACATACTAATGCAGCACAGGCATATATATTAGGGACAGCATGAAACCTGAATGGTGTTTGGCCCTCCAGGACTGCAGTTGGGAAACTCTGCTCTAGGGATCGCACATGTTTATGGTGTCTGTGCTCTGTAGGGTAAAACATAGGTGTTTCAGGCATGTTTATTTTATCTGCAATAAAGGTTCCGTCTTTATTACCACGGTTTAGTACTGGGTAAAATATGGGGAAAGGGTTGGCAGGAGCCACAGCTGGGACTTGAACTTGTGACCTTCTGCTCCTGAACACACTGGCTGTGTGTAATGCACCACACTATTGCCATGGGGGCAGATCAGTCCCTGGAGATACCATGACTGTTCGTCAGACAGACCCTGTCTGTTGCAGTGCATGGCACCCACCTAAATGGGGCTTGGCCATGGTCTGCTGTGGGCAGATGCCACTGCCCCCTCCGCCACCAGCACCCCTCCGCCACCATACTGCCATGCCATTATGCCGGTGGTGCTGGTGGTGCGCAGTCCCAGGCCATCCACTGTGCTGGTAGGCAGCTGCCTATGGTGTGGGTTCTTGGGTAGGGGTGCCTACATGGACATTTTATTTATTTATTTTATTTAGACAGTTTTGTATACTGCCTTATCCTTCAATCAAAGCGGTCACAACACAATTGGGGGATACATTTAACACGTGGGAACATGAGACACATACACTAATACTTACAGGGAACATGGGCAATGGAGAGTTAAGTGGCTTGCCCAAGACCACAAGGAGCATCCGTGGGACTAGAAACCCCAGTCCTTCCGGCCCAAGGTTGCTGTCCTCTAGTGGGATTTGAACCCCCGACCTTCCGGCCTGAAGTACCTTGCCCCAACCACTAGGCTACTCCTCCGGCACCGCCTGCCAATGTTATGTGCCCTTGGGGGTACCTGCTGGGTAATATCCCCTGTGATACTGTGGGACACACACTCGTGCCCATGTTGGACCCTCGTCAGTTGCTGTCTTGCTGCTTTACAGTTTCGGCATTCCTATGTGCCACCTAGGCATCTGTCTAGTCCGCACTGTGCCCCAGCTGGACCACAGCATGTGCCGCCTGCAGTCCCCTGTATCCCATTTACAGCATCAGTACAGTGTGGCCTCTTAATACATTCCCACTCTGCTGTAGCTGCACATGTGCACACCATAACAAACCTGCCCAATCTAAACGACAGAAACCCTGATCAGCACTATTTCAATGTGGGATCATTCACTTTGTAGGGGGATAGAGCATAGGCCCTTCCAAACATGATATCTTAATTTTTTCGCTTTGTCAGTAGTGTTGCTTTATGTTTATCATTAATATCACTATTGTCCAGCTTGGTTATTGGGATTTTAAATGTGGTTCTGGTCATTTTATATATTTGCCTTTTTGGTTCCTGCATATGTATCACAACTATCACTTTTCTGGGTTTCCCTGCCTTTGCTGCACATTGCTGACTGAAATGGTTTCTCTTTCCTGCAAATGTGCGTAACGCGAGGGTTTCACTGGCGTTAGTGTTCAGACCCGGATTTCACAGCGTTAGTGTGCCTTAATGCCGCCTCCGCATTATCGTTTGATAAGTGACGTTATCGCGCGATAATGTTACATTATCATGCGATATGTCACTTATCGCATGATAATACCACTGCTGCAATGTTAAGACGGTTTAGTAAACATACCCCATAGATTGTGAGCCCTTTGGGGACAAGGGAATGTATCCAATATCTGTTTGTAGTGATTACATAATGTAAAACCACTTTGATTGAAGAATAAGGCAGTATAGAAAACTGGTTAAATAAATAAAAACTGAGTCTAAAAATCAAATAATTACAATAATCATTAAAAACCCCTCAAAATAACATAAGAAAACCAATTAAAATTTTCAAAGTGTATTACTGTCTCTGCCACTGCCTCATATACTATAAATGCTAGTTCAAAATAAAAAGTTTTAGTGCCTTTTTAAATTGGGGAAGGATGTTTCCAATCCAGTTTCCTGAGGAATGGCATTCCACAGTGCTGGAACTAAATGAAAAAATGCTGACTGTCGAATAACTTCAAGATGTGCCTGGGAGACCTCCGGAATAACAAATCTATTTTGTTGGAGAGATCGGAGAGTCCTCTCTGGAACATACGGAATCAGCAAATTTGAAAGATAAACTGGATAACCTGTGTAAAAGGCCTTTTGTGCCAATACTAGACCTTAAATTTTATATGATAATAAACTGAGAGCCAATGATGGTCCTTGAGCAATGGAGTAATTCTATCATATAGTAACATAGTAACATAGTAAATGACGGCAGATAAAGACCAATATGGTCCATCTAGTCTGCCCAGCAATATGGCAAGAGTAGGTACACCCCTTCCCATGTCTTTTAGGGAGTAGGTGCACCCCTACCCATGTCTTTGCTTAGTGGTGCACCCACCAGGAGCAGGGGCACCTCAACCCATGTCTTCACCCCTTCCCATATTTTTGTTTCTTTGTTTGTTTAGTGGTGAACCCACTGCTCCTCCCCACATCGCTCAATGTAGGACACCCCTATTTGTTGAGAAATTAGATGGTTCGGTTTATTTTGATTTTATCCTGTTGCTGTAGAGTGATCCACTGTGTCTGTCCCAGGCCACTTTGAATTCCGTCACTGTGTTTGCCCCCACCACCTCCATCGGGAGGGCATTCCAAGCATCCATCACCCTTTCAGTAAAAAAGTATTTCCTGACATTGCCTTTCAATTTACCACCTTGCAGCTTCATGTCAGGCCCTCTAGTTTTACAGCTTCCCCGTCTCTGGAAGAGGTTTCTTTGTTTATTATTTCTCTTTAAGTATTTAAAGGTCTGAATCATATCTCCCCTATCCCTTCTCTCCTCCAAAGTGTACATATTTAGGTCTTCAAGTCTCTGCTCATAAGGCTTCTGACGCAGGCTCCAAATCATTTTGGTCACCTTCCTCTGAACAGCTTCCATTCTTTTTACATCCTTTGCAAGATACGGTCTCCAAAACTGAACGCAGTATTCCAAGTGAGGCCTCACCAGAGACTTATACAGTGGCACTAGTACCCCTTCCTTTCTGCTGGTAATTCGTCTTCGAATACAGCCCAACATCCTCCTGGCTTTTGCCACTGCCTTGTCACACCGTTTTGCTACCTTGAGATCCACAGAAATAATCACACCGAGGTCTTTCTCCTGCTCCGTGCACACCAACCTCTCACCCCCTAATGCGTACATTTCCCTTGGATTTCTGCTACCCAAGTGCATGACACTGCACTTCTTTGCATTAAATTTTAATTGCCAAGCATCAGACCATTCCTCCAGCTTTTGCAGATCCCTCCTCATGATACGCACTGCCTCGGGGGAGTCCGCTCTGTTGCAAATTTTCATGCCATCTGCAAAAAGACAGACTTTTCCATTGAGTCCTTCAGCAATATCACTCACAAATACATTGAACAATGCCGGACCTAGGACTGAACCCTGAAGCATCCCGCTAATCACCTTCCTTTCATCCGAGTGAGCTCCATTTATCATCACCTTCTGTCGACTGTCAGTCAACCAATTTCTGATCCAGTTTACCACCTTAGGACCTATCCCCAAACTTCTGAGTTTATTGATAAGCCTCATATGTCCTAGAGTGTGTCACCATATGAATTGCCATTGAACAGTTTGCAGATGTTTCAACAAAAGTTACAGAAGATCCTGTAAAACAAATTACAGTAGTCCAATTTATTAATAACAAGTATATGGACCGATGTAAGTCGATCTGATTTACCCAAGAAATACATGCAATTTTTCAGGAACACAGAAAGGATAATTAACCCTTAGTTTGCAAAACATTTGCAACGATACTTCAGGAAAAAAGATGCACCCAAATCTCATGTTTTTTGGTGCATTGTAACAAACGGCTTCTGTCCTGCTTGAGCTATGCTAGCCAGGTCTGGATATATCTAGATTCTAAATCCCATGAATACGTTTCCCACATTGCTAAAGTATAAGCACAAAATCAAATAAGACAAGGAGAGTCACATGTTCGACAGCATGTGCCTAGATAATCTGCTAAGAGAGTTAAAATAGGAGAAGAATTACTATTCTAGAGAAAGCTAAAAACTTGGCTTTTCACTGCATGGTTAGATCAGATTAATTTGAATTTCATTAATTGAGTTAAAGGATACAAATTAATCTTCAAGATTAAATGATGAGAGAAAATGGGAACATGTATTGACAGACTACTACTACTATTAATCATTTATAAAATGATTAGATTTCATGGAATTCCTTGGTACATCATGGATGATTGGTGGGTGTTGGGGAATTGAATAGTTAGGATTGCTATATATTAGGTATTATGATTAATTTAATATGATTTATTTTATTTGGTATTTTAATGATTGCAAGCTGCCTTGTACCCTTAGTGAAGCCACATATACTGTAATAAATATTTGACAAATACATACGTACATCCCCTGATATGTCCAGCCTTACAGATACAGTATATCCTTCCCAGACCATTTGCAGAGAAACACCTGCCCTCCCCCCTCCCTTCTCAATCACATTGGTTCAGGCGCTGTATCTCACCTCTCACTCTCCAGCACTTTCCATCTGCCGATCAACTCCTTCCATCTTACTTCACCTCACTGTCCCCTGACTCGCAAGCCCGTACCTGGAATAATGTTCTCTCCACCATTCTTGATCTACTGGCCCCTTTCTGTCCCATTCCAGTTTCTCATCCTTCCTCTCAGCACCCTTGGTATCATTCTGATCTCCGTCTCCTTCAAATCCATCTTTGCATGCCGAGTGTATTTGGCGCACTCGGCCCACCCCTGACTCCCTCCACAACTTTCACCTCCAAAACTTTCACCAGCATCATCAAGAATGCCGCTCCATGGTCCACTCAGCTAAGCAGGAATAATATTCCAACCTAGTCCTTACATCTTACAGTTCCTCCCATCAGTTATATTCTGTATTCCAGTCTCTTTCTGTTCCCTGTACCTCTCTGTCCTTCCCTTCTATCCAAGACCCTGCCAGCCTAGCAGATTTCTTCTCCAATAAGGTCTTGTCCCTCCACTCAGTGTTCCCTTCCTGCCCACCTCTTCTTTCACCGACCCGCTCATCACCTCCCCCGCTATCATCACCTTCAGAGCTGCCCCTGTCTCATACTTGGTCATCATTCTGCCCAATTTCCACCATCAAATTATCTAAGACGGTCTCTTCCTCTCAGAAGACAATCTGTTTGGGGGGCGGAGCCTGATGTCCAGCGGGTTAGACGCTTCGCGCTGAAGCTCCCGAGAGGCCTACTCAGAATCCTGACTTAATACCTACCTAAACTTAATATTTTGCTCCGAACTTACCGGGGTACCTCGGGGGGGATGGCGGCCCACAAACCAGCGCGCTTAGACTTCGGGTCTCCCTCTTCTTCACACGGAAAACGCTCCAAAACAGAGTTGTCTTCCCCACAAAAGATAGTTCCACTTCGGGAAAACCCCGAAATGCAACAGGAGATCTTGGAGGAAATACGCGGTGTGAAGGAACTGGTACAGTCCAACGGAGAAGCGCTCCGAGCCATGCGAGAAGACTTCGGTATGCTTCAGGACCGGCTTGAAGGTCTTTCACTACGGCAGGACAACATGGCGGGGGTCCTCGACTCGCACGCGGTGCGATTGGTGAAACTGGACAAGGCTGAGCGTCAGATACAGAATCTTCAAAAAGAGTTAGAGGATAGCAATAATCGAGCCCGTCGCAACAATGTAAGGCTCATTGGAGTACCGGAGGGGGCCGAAGCAGGAGATATAAGAGAATTCCTGGTCAAAACTCTTCCCTCCTTGCTGAAGATCACTTTTCACAGAGATCTGGAAATTGACCGAGCACATCGTGTTCCTACCAACATGGCGCTCAATCGGACGACCCCCCGGCCTATCATCTTTCGATTACTGAGATATCAGCAAGTTGAGCAAATTCTAAATGCTGCCCGGGCGAATCATCATCTGGAGTTTGAAAGTCATAAAGTCTCCTTCTTCCCTGACTTGGCAAAGCCCACAGTTGACCGTCGGAAGAGACTCCTTGCTTTTCGCCCTAGACTTCAACAGTTACAGGCTCGCTTTGGCCTATTGTATCCAGCGAAGCTCAGAGTGACTCTCCATAACCAAACTAGAACATTCGAAGATCCTGATCTACTAGCAACATTTTTAGATTCCAAAGAAGCAGACCAGATGCGCTAATCCAACAACTTGGATCTGTAATCCGCCGGATCTGCCCGCCATTTTGAATGGCCCGACGCGGTGATCACAGCCTGGAACAGAGACTGCCTGGACTTTTCTTTCTGTCTATATATAACTTTCTTGGTCTCCTATCCCTCCATGATGTGCACCTCGGTTGGATTCGGAACACGCACAGCTATACAGGTTATATGTTTCAATTTAGGCCTTCTCTGGGGTTTCTCCCCGCAGACATATGGTCGCCAGTAATTTCTGGGGTTCTGCTTCTTCTCTAATGCACTTCGGTGCTTATTTTTTTTATCTGGGGCGCTTCATTGTTTATCATTAGCTTATTATCTATCATGTCATGTGTACAGCCATATACAGTTAATATGAGGGACATTGTGAAATTATGTGCGTTATCATGTTCTTTTTCAGAATTTTTAACTTTTCTGAATGGCCTTATGTAAGATCTTATCACTGAACGTAAAAGGCATCAATAGTCCAATCAAAAGAAAGAAAATCCTTAGCTATCTTAATCATGAGCATGCTGATTTAGTGTTTCTTCAGGAAACGCATTTAAACTCCGCTGAAACACTGAAACTTAATGCTAAGCCTTACATGGTGGCTGCCTACTCTCCCGCCGTTTCCAAACGGTGTGGGGTAGCCATCTTGGTTAAGAAGTCTTTGCAAGCTACTGTAATGGATACTAGCTCTGATAAGGAGGGTAGATGGGCCCGTGCACACCTTAAGGTTGGAGATAGTGAATTCACGTGTATTTGTATTTATGCTCCGAATGTGGATAACCCTGCTTACTATGCAAGTATTGCGCAGTTGGCACAGGCCTCTGCCAATACACCATTAATACTTGGCGGCGATTTCAACCAAGTACTTGATCCTTTGATAGATAGACAGCCGCCTAGAACGAGTGGTCCACCCAAGAGTCTTGATACCCTTACAGCTCTGATGAAAGATCTTGTGTTAGTAGATATATGGAGGCTGCTTCACCCCTCCGACTTAGAGTTCACCTTTTCTCAGCCCCCCCATCACTCACAATCTAGAATAGATTTTTTTCTTATCTCCAAAGCACTGATACCGCAAGTGGACACGGCTAGGATTCATCCTCTCCATATTTCAGATCATGCTGCCATATCTTTCTCATTACATGTCACTACGCAAGGTGAACATCCCCGTGCTTGGTATTTTGATAGATCCCTACTATCGGCTTACTTCCTTTTAGACTTTATGCTGGGCATAGCTCTTTCCCTAATTACGAAATACTGGAAAAATAGCTCCCATCTGAGCCCCAATGAATGGTGGAATCATGTCTGTCTCTACAGTAAATATGAGCAAATACCTCGTATGTTAGCCTCTTCCGCTCAGACCCCTCACCACTTGTCTACATGGAAGATGCTTAACGACTATGTTCAAACTGCTAAATGCTCTCATCTGACTGTTTAAATCTGTGTAAATTTCTGTCACATGATCATTCTGTATCGCAGATACTATTTCTGTTTGTGTTGATGTACAATTACTGTTGTTTGTAAGCGCTTATATGATGATACTTATCAGCGTAGAGAAGAAGCATAGGGGTGGGGGGTAATTGGGGTTGCTTTTACCTTATTGTATGTTTGTATTTGTTTCCTTTGGTGTGTTGTTTCTTTTTGCTTGTTGTAAAATGAAAATAAAAGTTTAAAAAAAAAAAAGAAGACAATCTGTTTCTTGGACCCAATCCCTTCTAAATGGCTACTCGAGCCTTCCCTCACTCTCCTTTCTTCCATTCTTTCAATGCTCAACACCAGTTTCTCCACCGGTTGCTTCCCCGCCCCCTGGAAGCACGCACTGGTCCATCCCATCCTTAAGAAGCCTTCCCTTGACCCTTCTGTTCTTGCCAACTGGTGCCCTATCCCCAGTTTCTCCTTCCTCTCCAAACTCCTCGAACGGTTTGACTTTGCTCAGTTGTCCTCTCACCTCACCTCCATCAATGTTCTTCACTCATATCAGTCTCTATTTCCTCTTTTTCTCTGTCCTATAAGATAATGACATTCCTTTCTTTTTATCATTCTGTTTACAGCCCTTTGTATTGTTAACTGTTCTTATGCTCCAGCTTGAGTGGTCTATCAAGAAACCGAATAAAGATAAAGAATTGTTGAAGCAAAGGGGTGTAAAGGGTTATGCTTGGTAGCCCAAGGTTGGATGCCCTCGGGGTCTCTATATAAATAATTTGATATCCTTCAGATGGAGCTCAATTTGAATAATGAAGATTTTTATGGAGTTTTGTAGTAGCAATGTTGTATTGAGACCCTGGGGGGGGGGGGGGGGACAGGCGCTTGAGGCCTTGCGGACAGAGCACTTTCATCAGATTTTCATTTTGCATGAGGGTAGGAAGTAAGCATGTGCGTGACCAAACTTTTTATCATGTTTTTGAAAACAAACTGAATTTCTTTTTGGTTTTCATCATGATTGCACGCTTTCTGTGTTCATTGCATGTGTGCACGAATACTGTATCTCAGAACTTATGCAATTTGCACTTATACTAAATATTTAAGCATGCAAACAAATGGCTAAATGAGCCTGAAATGCACAAGCCTAGTGGGAAGGGGAGAATCTTGTGTGCATACAAAGGGGTATTGAGGAAGATTTATTTAGCAATGCTTATATACTGCTTGTCACCGGTGTACATTCAGGTATGGTATATATTTCCCTTGTTCCCAAAGGGCTCACAATTGACATTTTGTACATGAGGCAACAGAGGGTTAAGTGGCTTGCCCAAGGCCATGAGGATTACCTGTGAGTCTAGAAGCACTAGTCCCTCTGACCTGAGAATGCTGTCTTCCAGTGGGACAGGCCAAGACTCTCCTTTGGCTGTCATGCATAAATGGGAGCATTATTTGGGAATAACACTTGAACGTGATGATTTCTGTGATGCTTTGGAGGGGGAGGGGGTCTTGATGGAAAGTTCAACATGATGGGAGATTCATTTTAAGTTTTTGCAAAAGCTTTATTTGTCTCCTAAATGAACTTACCATGCTAAAGTCTGTTCCACTACTCCATGTATAAAGTGTGATGAAAGTGGGGCCTCTTAATACCTACAATGTTTGGACATGTCCGCGATTGCAACTTTTTGGAAGAAAGTGGGAGGAGTGGCATAGTGGTTGGGGAAAGTTGTCGGAGGTCAGGGGTTCAAATCCCACTAGCAGACAGCAACCTTGGGCTATAAGTACTGGGGTTTCTAGTCCCACAGGTGCTCCTTGTGGCCTTGGGCAAGGCACTTAACCCTCCATGTTCCCTGTAAAATAGTTATCTCCAAGTTATAATACCCTGTTCAATGTAAACCATCTTGATATCATGAAAGGTGGTATATAAGAAATGCTAAATAAACATTTAGGAGGTTACAAAATAACTATTGTATGTAATCTGGATATTTTGTTTGTGTGCAAGGTTTGTTTGGTTGTTAAAAAAACATATTTTTGTGACGTGGATTGATAAGGACCTGCCAACAGTCAGTTGCTGGTGGGTACAGATGCATGGTCTTTTGTGGATGGAGCGTTTGACAGCCTTACGTTCCAGCGTTCATGAGCATCCGTTCATTACAGCTCTTACTCCACATCTCTCAAGTGCTATTATCAATAATACACAGGCGAGACCTCAGATGGGTTAGCATGTGTGATATTTCGACCACTTTAGGGCCCCCACCACTAGAGAGATGCTAGCAGGAGAAGCCAACTATGGACCCTATCTTTAAGGACAAGATTTTTTTCAAATTACCTTGAGCAACAGAAGGGGAGGCAGATAGCCCAAGGGTCCTTCCACTGACTACTGGCTGCCTGTACTTGGGGTGGGGGGAGCTTTCTGATGCTAACTCTTCTGGTCATTGCGCTCTTATCTCTGGGGACATTGTGGCCAATGAAAAGTTAACACTACTCCCAGAGGTGTACTTAACTTTTCTGATAATAGCATATGAACTGCTTTGTTTGCATCTACATGTGGGGTAGATCATTAATTAATTTGCTTTTATTATGAATGTTTGGTTATAACTTGAACTAGGCATAATTCGACAGCATGGGATGCATATTAAAATAAAAGAATACAGTAGCTGTAACACACCTTGGACCCGATTTGCCTGTGCATCCAAGTTGCATTATTGCCATATAAAGGACAATGAAGCCACTTAACTCACATTAAGTGGCTGATACCATGTTTTATGGGCCCCATTCAGAGAGACGGATAGCGAGGCTGTACTTTCCGGGAGGATATGCTGCCCTGCTATTCGTCCTGCCCTTATGCCAGTACACGAGCTTTCTGCATGCACACAGCAGCAGTGTGGGGAGATCAGGATGGGGGTGTCACGGGGCGGAGAGGGGGCAGGCCTTGCACTGGCCCTGGTTACAAGCTTTGAGAATTACAAATCCTGAAGAGAATTACAATGAGCAAACTTTTTAAACTGCCAGAAAGTGTGAGACTGACATTTTACTCAGCAACAAGGGGGTTGGCTCTTGCATCACACTGCAGCCCTCTGTGATTTGTTGAAACCTACTGATGTTTTCTGAATGAAGGAGTTGGTTGCTGGCCAGCTTCTTGCTAAGAAGCATCAAGAGACTGCTCCTGGCTTTGAGAGGGGTAAAACCTGGGAGATGGGCTTCAACTCTTCTCCAGAGTTCCAAGTTTTAGACTCAGACTTAAAAAAACAGCAAGGATTTATTCTGTCTCAGCTATAGGCCAGTGTTCAGAAGGAAAAGCTCACTTCATCTGGTACAAGCACTTTGAACCCTGTAAATTATCTAAGCACCAAAAATCTCCAGCCTCCTGAAAGTATTTCGGGGTTTGTCTCCTGTAGGCAGCCCCAGATTACACCAACATGCCATTACGTGAACATTTATGCCTAACCTAATTTTATAAGAGCCATTTTATAAGAGTCACAGTGGGATATTTTCGATCAGCCTGCCTATGTGCAAAGGTTCATGGGTAGCATGGGAATCTCCACTGAGAGGAGGAGTGGCCTACTGGTTAGAGCAGGGATTCTCAACCCAGTATTCAGGACACACAGTCAGTTAGGTTTTCAGGATAGCTTCAATGAATGTGTATGAAACAGATTTGCATACAATGGAAGAAGTGATTGAATACTCATTGTGGATAACCCAACCAACTAGATGCATCCCAAGGACTGGGTTAGAACAATGCGCTGAGAACCAAAGAAATCAGTATTCAAATGACTTTGGCTAAGACATTTCTTTCTTGTTGCCTGGGGCACCCATTTAGATATGCAAGCTCTTGAGGGAAGGGACCTATTGCATCTTACTTTAAATGATTGTATAAGTTGCCTTGAGCAATCCTTTGGAAAGGCACATCATTATCTCCCCCTCCCCCCCAGCTTCCCCCAAAAACATTTCTCATCAAAAATCATCCAGGGGTGCAAGGATCTCCAGACTTTCCAGCTGCTGTTTCGGCGAGCCGACTTTTTTCTGGAATACACTATTCATACATTTCAAAATCAGATCTACACAAGATGTTTTCCAACCTGACCGTAAACACACCTCAATGAATGCTGCTTATAAATGCAATGAACATACGGATGCTATTGAAACCAATCATTTTGAAAAGTTGGTCCCCACAATGCTCATATGTTTCGTTAGGTTGAGTAACAGCAGTTTCCAGATAGTCCGTTTACCTGGCTAAACCTTAATTGACTCTGAAAATGGCTTCAGAAATTTGTCCCACTTGCAGGCAATTTTCAAAGCCTTTTACCTGGGGAAATTGCCTTCCTCTGACAGGCTAAGAGTACATGCAGGCTTCCAAAGTGTGCACACATGTATCTGAGTTTAAAGGAAGCATTTTGAGGGGTTGCCTAGATGAAGCGAGTACATTAGCGCCAGTATGATACATGGGATTTCAAAAAGTGCTATGTACTTCCCATCTCCTGCCTGCATAAACAGCAGATACAAAGTATGGGCATGCTTTTAGCATGCTTAGTTTATGCTAACCCCTGCGTACCTGGCTAGCTTCTTTTGTGCAATGAAAATGCCCATGTGCTTTGCAACAAGTAGGCTATTGCAATTGCTAACAGCTTGGGAAAAAAACATTTAGTACAGCAAGCCCTTTCTGTCAATAGGTAAGATATTTTATCTTTGGCAAGAAAATGGGAGACTTATCAATTGGCTGTTGAAATATACTGCCAGGAAGATATTATAAAAGCAGTGGAAGAAACAGTAACAAGTAGGTATCTGCATTCCAAAGATTTTAGGGGTCAAGCACAACTTTGAGGGGAGTAAAATGGTAAGGGAACCAGCACAGCACCCAGATCACTGCAAAGCCATCTATCATGCCAGGAGGACCAACACAGCACCCAGATCACTGCAAAGCCTTCTATCATGCCAGGAGGACCAGCACAGCACCCAGATCACTGCAAAGCCTTCTATCATGCCAGGAGGACCAGCACAACACCCAGATCACTGCAAAGCCTTCTATCATGCCAGGAGGACCAGCACAGCACCCAGATCACTGCAAAGCCTTCTATCATGCCAGGAGGACCAGCACAGCACCCAGATCACTGCAAAGCCTTCTATCATGCCAGGAGGACCAGCACAGCACCCAGATCACTGCAAAGCCTTCTATCATGCCAGGAGGACCAGCACAGCACCCAGATCACTGCAAAGCCTTCTATCATGCCAGGAGGACCAGCACAGCACCCAGATCACTGCAAAGCCTTCTATCATGCCAGGAGGACCAGCACAGCACCCAGATCACTGCAAAGCCTTCTATCATGCCAGGAGGACCAGTACAGCACCGAGATCACTGCAAAGCCTTCTATCATGCCAGGAGGACCAGCACAGCACCTAGATCACTGCAAAGCCTTCTATCATGCCAGGAGGACGAGCACAGCACCCAGATCACTGCAAAGCCTTGATTGGATAAACGTCATGTCAGGGCATGCTAGGGAGGTAAAGTTCATAGATGGAGTAAACAACTGCTTTATGGAGCAGCTAGTTTGGGAAGCAGCCATTTTAGACTTAGCACTTTGTAGAACATAGGATTTAGCACAAGAGTTAACCGTGTTGGGACTACTTGGCAGTACTGATCATAATATGATTCCATCTGGTTTAATAACTGGAGTGAGTATGTAAAAGAAATCTACTGTGTCAATGTTTAATTTTCAAAAGGGAGACTATGACATAACGAGGTACATAGAAAGAAGCTAAAAGGAGCAGCTGCAAAGGTCAGGAGTTTACATGAGACATGAATGTTGTTTTAAAATACAGGGCCTGATATTCGAAGGGCATTTCCAGCCTTGTAAACCAGGTAAATACTCTAAATACCTCCCAATCAGAACGTCTTTCCCGCTCCTTTACACCCTCTACAATCCAGCAATTTCCTCCAGCACAGGAAATTCTGCCCCCAGATTTCTCTCTTCTTTCACCAAATTCACAGGCAACCCTCTGGTCCTCAGTCCTCTCCACTACACTCGATCATATCGCCCCCCTACGTCCCTGTCCACCTCGCCGTCGGCCCTCACACCCTTGGTACCACAGTGGCTTACGGCTGCTTCGCTCTCATCTCCGCAGAGCGGAGCGGCTGTGGCGCAAGGCCCCCTCTCCAGCTACTTTAACGTCTTTCAACTCTCATTACTCCTACTACAAATCACAGGTACACAATGCCAAACGCACCTATTTCTCGAATGCCATTACCAATGCTCCTAACCAGACCCGACACCTTTATTCTACATTCCAATCCCTTATTTCCCTACATGCCCCCTCACCTGATTTCTCATCTCAGCCTGCTCCCCCTCCCAAGCAGTTAGCTTCTTTCTTTAGTGATAAAGTAGCATCCTTGAGAGCATCTCTACCCTCCTGTCCCGCTCCAATCCCCTCCCCTCCTCCCATTCCGTCCCCCCCGCCTATTTCGCAGCTTTCTCACTGTTGGGCTTCCTTTGACCCAATCACAGCTCCAGAACTCCATCACCTTATTTCCTCATCTAAGAAGACCTCCTGTGCCCTTGATCCTATTCCCTCTTCATGGCTTCTCACCCCCTCCCTCGGGCTCCTTCCCTTTATCCTTAATATGTTTAATTCTAGCCTGTCCACCGGAATTTTTCCCTCTCCCTGGAAACACGCTCTTATACGCCCCATTCTGAAAAACCCCTCTCTGGATCCTCTACTCCCTGTTCACTACCGTCCTGTCTCTAATCTCCCCTTTCTTTCTAAGCTACTGGAGAAATACGTCTTTGCCTTACTCTCTCACCACCTTGCATCCATTAATTTCCTTCACCCTCGTCAGTCTGGGTTCCGTAAGGGTCACAGTGTTGAAACGGTTCTTTTGGCCTTCACTAATGCTTTACATGTAGCACAAGATCGTGGTGATATCTCGGTGGCAGTTGCTCTAGATCTCTCTGCAGCTTTTGACTTGATCGATCACTCCCTACTTCTACAACGCCTACGGGATGCGGGTCTTTGCAGCACAGTCCACCATTGGTTCCACTCTTTTCTCTCCTCTCGGTCCTGTTCAGTTCTTCCTTCCTCCTCTTCTATTCCCCCTTCTGATCCCCACCCCCTCCTCTGTGGGGTCCCTCAAGGTTCTGTCCTTGCACCACTTCTTTTCAATCTCTTCCTAGCCCCTCTTGCCTCTCTAATACAACAGTTTGGTATCTCCTCTTTCTTCTACGCTGATGACATTCTGCTACTTCACCACACTTCACCTTCTAGTCCTGATCTCTCTGCACTGGATTCCTGTCTCTCAGCCGTGGCAAACTGGCTAACACTTAATTGTCTTCATCTAAACTTGACTAAGACTATCGCTATTTGGTTCACTCACGGTGCTCCTTCCCCTTCATTGGCCCCCTCTTTTTCTGGCACCTCTGTGCCTCTGGTCTCCACTTTCCGGTACCTTGGTGTACACTTCGACTCCGATCTGTCCTATCATACACACATTTCTCACATTACTAAAACATCCTTTTTCTTCCTTCGTCAGCTCCGCTCTGTTCGTCCCTTTCTCTCCCCCTCTGCACTCACTACCTTGGTGCTTTCCCTGGTTATGTCCCGTGTGGATTTTTCCAACTCACTTTTCACTGGTCTCCCCAAATCCCAACTGAATCGCTTGCAACGCATCCAAAATACTGCAGCACGCCTCCTTACGCACACCTCTCTCCGCGACCATATTACACCTCAGCTATTTCATCTTCATTGGTTGCCTGTCCCCTTCCGCACCACTTTCAAACTATTAACTCTGGTCCATAAAGCCTTCCATGACAGCACCCCCCAGTACCTATCAGATCTCCTCTACTTTCATTCTCCCAGATACACCCCTCGCTCTTTTCACCTCAACCGTCTCACTTTGCCTTCCCCCTCCCGTGCTCATCTACAATCCACTCGTTCCTCTGCCTTTTTTTTTGCTGGCCCCGCCCTTTGGAATTCTCTCCCTTCCTCCCTCCGTTTAGAACCCCAATACAATGTCTTTAAGCAAAATCTCAAGACCCACCTGTTTTCCCTAGCGTTTAATCTTCCCTCTCCTTTTGTGTGACTCTACTATCCTCTCTCCTCCTCCTTCTGACGCTCCCCCATGTTGTTCTGTCTCGTCCTGCCTCCTCTCTTCTACTATCCTTTTTAAAAAAAAAATTGTACATTTCTTTTCCTTCTCGTTGGCCTTGGCCTTCTTTTACCAAAATTGTTTTAATTGTACACCGCCTTGGTTATTTCAGAAAGGCGGTTTTTATCAAATAAATAAACATAAACATAAACATAAATCGGGATATTCGACGCACTTACACGGTTAGTGCCATTGAATATCCCTTCAAAGCCTGCTACACGCCCCAATGCTCCAGGGGCGATCCAGGGCAGAATGGAGGCGGAGACTGCTGCTAACTGGGTAGCGGCGATATTGCACCGCTACCCGGTTAGTGATCCGCAGCTAAAACTAGGCCAGCTTTTGACTCACCTAGTTTTAGCCAGAGATGCTAGCAGGGTAGTGGTGCAATATCACTGCTACCTGGTTAGCCTCAGCGGCTCTGGGGCGTTTGCAGTGACGCTGGATATTCAATGCCATCGTCGTGGCATTGACTATCTAGAGCTAAGGGTCAGCGAGCAGGACTATGAAATGTAATGGCGCATAGACTGACCTGCTGAATATCGGGACTACAGTCTTGGAAACTCAGACCAGATGTATCCCATGCATTAAGAAAGGCAGAAGGAAGGCCAAACAACAGTCAGCATGGTTACAAGGTAAGGTGAAAGAGGTTTGAGAACCAGAAAAGCATCTTTCAAAAAATTTAAAAAAGAAACTAAATGAAGATAATAAAACCTCATAAGCACCGGCAAGTTCAGTGTAAGGCATCGATAAGGAAAGCAAAAAAAGAATTTAAAAAGAAGCTTGACAAAGAGACAAAAACTGACAATAATTTTTTTTTAGATACATACAAAGCAAAAAGATGGGCAAGAATCAGTTAGACAGTTAGATAATAAAGGGCTAAAAGGGGCACTCGAGAAGGACAAGACTATAGTTGAGACACTAAGGACCCGATTCCAAGACGCAACTTGCGGGGCTGCATGTCCTGGTGGGATGTGGACCCCTGCAAGCCGTCCAGTCTCTATTCCCCCTCCGACTCTCTCCGCATGGCTAGAGCAGCAGGATGGGGAGAGATGGCAGGGGGTGGGAGGGGGCAGAGTCTGGGCGGAGTGGGGGTGGGCGGTGGGCCGAGGCAGCAGGATGTACAGGGATGATTCCGCTCATGGCCCTGTATGTCCTGTGGGGTCAGGGGGAACGTGCTGATTATTCTACCGTGAAGGTGGAATAATCAATACAAACCGGATGATCAGAGATGAACATCTTTCCCCCCCCCCCCCCCCGTGGCCAGGGCTGGGTGCAGGGAGGTCCCCGCTGCCTGAACCAGGCCCCAGCTGGCCAGCCATGGGTCAGGCAGCAGGGAAGAAGAGGGTAGGTGTCATGGGAGCCAGCAGAGCCTGCAGCGAGGACGCTCCCGCAGGCATGCAGGGGCACGCCTGGCTGTCTTCGGGCCTGATTCTATATGCTGCAGAAACATCTTGTTCCCGTGTTACAGGATCGGGTCCTAAGGGCTCATCCTGCTCGGGGCCATCCAGATGGCCTGAACGTGCTCATTTCAGAATCAGGCTCCACATGAATTCTTTGTTTTGGTCTTTACTGAGGAAGATGTGAGGAAGCTACCTATGGAAGAAATGGAATTTAATGATGAGTGGCCTAGTGGATGAGTGGGGGAGTGGCCTAGTGGTTGGGGCAAGATACTTTAGGCTAGAAGGTCGGGGGTTCAAATCCCACTAGAGGACAGCAACCTTGGGCCAGAAGGACTGGGGTTTCTAGTCCCACAGGTGCTCCTTGTAGTCTTGGGCAAGCCACTTAACCCTCCATAGCCCATGTTCCCTGTAAAATAGTTACCTCCAAGTTATAATGCCCTGTTCAATGTAATTTCAGTTTAGAACATAAGATATTTATTTATTTATTTATTTAACAATTCTTATATACCGCACTATTTGTTATCAGTGCGGTTTACAATTAACAAAGAATACTCAGATCAGTGAAGACTGATAGAGTTTACATCATAACAGGGAATAGAACTTGGAGAACATGGGTAACTATTTACATATTGACATAGGCAGTATACTAAAAACTATACACATAAAGATATGGCATAATAAGAAAAGAAGGTTCAGGCTAGAGAGAGAGTGCTTGGAGCTTGAGCGTTATGTTGTGTAGGGGACTCAGGTAGGGGAAGGGGATGTTTTCTTAGAGTCGGGGAAGCAGATTGAGAGAAATGGAGCAGGAAGAGGTGGTGTTTTATTGCCTTACAAAATTGTAGAAGGTCTCTGATTGCTCTGATTTCTGGAGGGAGGTCATTCCAACATTTTGGTGCATAGTAGGCAAAGGTTCTTCTCCTGGCAGTTTGTGAGCACTTTATGGAGTCTTTAGGGATAGATAGAGTGTTGTCTGTTGCTGTCCTTCTGGATCTGGTTTTTGGAGTAGGTGTGATGAGTTCGTTGAGAGAGTTGGGAGCGATGTTGTTGATAATCTTGAATGTTATTAGAAGAATCTTATATGTAAGCCTGTAGTGTATTGGTAGCCAGTGGAGATCCTTGAGTATTGGTGTGATATGGTCTGATCTGGCTCGACCGCAGAGGACACGGGCGGCGGCATTCATGGCTTGTTGGAGAGGATTGAGGGTGCTCTTTGGTAGGCCATACAAGATTAAGTTTGCGTAATCTAGGTGTGGTAGTATAAGGGCCTGGAAGATGGTTCGGAAGCAGTCAGCAGGTAGCATAGGTTTAAGATGTCTCAGTGTTTTGATTTTGTTATAGATTGAACTGGTGATGTTTTTTACATGTTCCTTGAAATCGAGATGCTGGTCAAGGGTAATGCCGAGATAGTGTATGGCGTTACGGCTGGGAAGCTCCGCATCTCTTACTCTTAGGCTTGAGGGAGGAGAGAAGCTTTTGTTCCTTGATATGAAGAGTCAGACCAAGGTCCATCAAGCCCAGTATTCTGTTTCCAACAGTGGCCAATCTAGGTCATATGTACCTAGCAGTTTCCCCAAGAGATACAAGTTTGTTCAATGTAAACCACACTGATGCAGAATAGCACGGTATATAAGAGAATGTAAATAAAAAATAAATGATGAATGAGATCTCAGTGAACCTGGAAGATGTAGTAGAACAAATTGATAAGCTAAAGAGCAGCAAATCACCCGGACCAGATGGAGTACATCCAAGAGTGCTGAGAGAACTCAAAGATGAAATTACAGAGCTATTACAGTATTAGTGATTTTTAATGTATCATTAAAATCTTCTATGGTATCAGAAAATTGGAGGACAGCAAACATAATGCCTAATTTTAAGAAGTGCTCTAGGAGCGATCCAGAAAACTACAGACTGGTGAGCATAACATTGATACTGAGCAAAATAGTGGAAACCATTATTAAGTACAAAATTACTGGGCACTTGAGAAGACATGGTTTGATGGGACAAAGTCAATGTGGATTTAGCCAAGAAAAAGTTTTCTTTACCAATCTCCTCCATTTCTTGTAAAGTGTGAATAACCATGTAGATAAAGGTGAACCAGTTGATATAGGGGGTTATTTTAGAAGCCCTATTCATGTTTTTGAGGCCTGAAAATAGGCATATAAATGTCCAAAACACAGAGACATCTCCAGATCCATTTTAGAAGCCGGGCTTGTGGACGTCCCCAGCATAAGGACACCCAAGTCTGAATGGCCGGGGCATTCCCAAGAACCTAGATGCCCCCACCTGATCTCAGAAATGTCCAGGATGTCGGAGGACATGCCTAAGGTTATACTTGCTCCAGGCATGAACAGGCATCTGAAAACTGCTTGTTTTGTCAGGCAAACGTCTGAAGGGTATGGAGAAGGAGCTAAACTAATACACCCTTTATTTTATAATCTGTTAATGCACACTGATGGGAAATGGGGGCGCATGTTTTCATTTTGCTATGTACGTAGTTGCGCATCCCTTTATGCTAGCTTGCATGAGATGAATGTTCCCACCCCACTCATTCCTAGGGGGGTGTCTATGTGACTGCCGGTGGGGATGTCCACTTTGGGGATGTCTACGTTACTAAAATTGGCCAGAGACATAGACATCCCTGGTATTTTTCTGCAAGTTCTGCTCTGAACGTCCCTGATTTGACTTGGATATCCTTTCTAAAATGCCATGTATAGTGTATCTTTGGAGTAGAGGAAGGAATGACACTCAAGCAGAAATTACCGAGAGAAAAGATCAGTAAAGAATACTATAGAAGATTAAAAGCATTTTTGGAAAGTGCTTTAACTGGCAATTTCTGGACTCTCGTGCAAAGGCAATGTGTGCTTCTGAATCAATATTGGCTCCTGGCAACCCAGCAGCTCCTAGGTTTTCTTGGCAGTGTGACTGGAAATAGATTGCCAGGCCTTTCTTCCGAGGGCAATGAAGGGTTAAGTGACTTGCCCAAGGCATGCCAATAAGTATTGGAGGCAGGTCTCTGGGTTATTAAGTCAGTGCTCTAACCACTAGGCTACTGACTCTCATACAGCTTTAGAACTGCAAACTGACCTCTTAAAGATCTTGAAAAACTGGATATGTGAATAAGAAAACTCCTCCATTCCCATGAGATAATTTACCAGAATCAGTGTATGCCGAGACTATACACCCCTAGAGCTGAAGGAGGGCTAGGCCTCATAGAGATTGATTACACATACAGAGCTACTATCATAGGCCTCCAAGCTTACGTAACAGCATCACTGGATCCAAATATACAAAAAGTGCTGAAATAAGAAACTAAACACTCAGAATCTGTCTCCATCATCAAACTTGGACAAGTGTTCCAATGACTAGAAGGAATGAGTAAGAATCCACAAGCACACACAGGAAAGGAAGCAACAGAATTTGTAAAACAAGAGGAAAAAAATTGTATCAACAAATGAGGAAAAACAAGCAGCAAATGCACAAATACTGTGGGAAATACAAAGTTTTACTTCAGAAACTCTTTGTCGATGAAAAATGGACACAGGAATGGTTAAGGAGAGGCGAACTGAAACCGAAGGATGAAAGGTTGATAGTTGCAGCCCAGAACAGAAAATTATGGACGAGATGGTTTACAGCAAATATTGAAAAAAACTGGTAAAACAGATATATGCAGATTCTATAAGAAAGTGCTGGAAACAATGGCTCACCCCATAGCTGGCTCTGATGGCAGAACATTTTTATACAGAAATGCACAATAAAGTAGCACGCCTCATACATCGGAAAATCCATAAATACTACCACATCACTATCCCTGAAAACCACTGGGATCAAGACCCTAAGAGAATTACAGAGAACGAAGAGGTAATGATCACCTGGGACATTCCCATTCAGACTAATAAAAAAACAGAATGCGAGGAAGTCGGATATAATGGTAAAGGAAAAGAACACCAGAATAGTATTGATAATAGAGGTGTCGGTTCCAAGTGATTATTCTGTGAATCGTGTGGAAAAGCAGATCCTGAAGTACCTAGAAATGCAGTAAGAGACCAAGAAAACATGACAGAAAGATATATAAATATTTCCCTTCGCATTGGGAGCTACAGGCCTCATAAAGAAGAACTTCCAGTCGCATGTTGGCAAGCTACCTATAATGTATATGTTATGTCTTACGAACTCCAGAAGGAGGCTCTCTTTGGCATGAGGCAAGTACTACATCGAGAATTAGCAGTCAATTTGAGAGACTGAGATCATACTCCACATACCCTGGGGCTTAGGATTGAGGTTCATGATTGTCATGATATGCGCAAAACTAATATTTTATAATGTTAAAGAATAAGGGGAAAAGATCTCAGTATTGTCCCAACAAAAAGAATTGTAGACCTTTAATTTACTCTAGGGCACTTGTCCTTAAAAGTCATGAAAACTCCTTCATCCAAATGGATTTTATTGTTTTATACTAAATATATGAAAACGTTTTAAAAAATTCAGACTTATCTGCTTTCAGCCAGGGCTAATGGCACTTTAAGTGCAAACAGCACTGGCTGAAAGCAAATAAGTTTGAATTTTTAAAAATGTTTTCATATATTTAGTATAAAACAATAAAATTCATTTGGATGAAGGGGTTTTCATGACTTGTGAGGACGAGTGCCTAGACCAAAATAACAGGTCTTAGTTCTTTTTGTTGAGACAATACTGAGATCTTTTTCCCTTCTTCTGTAACATTATAAAATATTGGTCATCATTGTTCCAGTCTAAAGAAAGTAATATTCAAAATGTTATTGATATGATATTCAGGTGGTTTGGTTGATTATGTTTTAGGTTTAACCTGCGATATCCTTTTTGATGTTGGTTATTTATGTGGTAAACTAACCCATTTGGAGAAATTGCTCCCGAGACGTCTGTGGAAGTTAAAAAGTCATGGCATGGAAGGCAATGTCCTGTTGTGGACTGGAAACTGGCTGATAGAAAACAAAAATAGGGATAAATGGTCAATTTTCTCAATGGAGAAAGGTGTATAATGGAGTACACCAAGGATCTGTATTGGGGTCCCATGCTTTTAAACATATTTATACATGATCTGAAATTGTGAGCAAGTGAGGTGATTAAATTTGCATATGACAATAAATTATTCAGAGTTGTTAAATTGCATGTGGATTGTGAAAAACTGCAGGAGGACCTAGTTAGACTGGGAGACTGGACACCCAACTGGCAGATGAAATTTAATGTGGAAAAGCGCAAAGTGTTCGATGTGCAGTGGCAGTCAAAAAAACAAACAGAATGTTAGGAATCATTGGAAAAGGAATAGAAAATAAAACAAAGGATGACATCATAATGCCTCTGTATCGCTCTGTGACCTGACCTAGTATGGCAGTTCACAGTTCTTATGCTCTTATGTTCTAATGCAGCAGCAAGATAGCCTGGAAATCTCTATAATGAAAGGCTAATAGCTGTGGCAGAAGACTAATAGTCAACAAGTACAGTAATGGAGGATGTAAATGCAATCTGTCACCCCCTAGGGTTGACTCAGCTAACAGGCTGACTTGGTGCATGTCTCCTTCCTATGTTAGCACTGCATGCGCATCCCTCCTGATAGAAAGACTATTTTTCGGTCAAGGATAGAACAGGAACTGCATTTCCCTGCAAGAACCTCCAAACAAGTGCAGTAATGGAAATTTGAAAAGAGAGCTCTTTGACAGAATGGTGGTAGGCTGGTAGCGTCACCCACTGCACTGGGTTCAGTTTCTCCCGGACTCGGGTTGTTAGGAGCTGCATGCCAAAGCAGGTAGGTGTATAACAGGCCAAAGGCACTGCAAAAATGCAAAGCAGAAGGAGGGTGTGGAGTGGCTCAGAAAACGCTAAAAGTACATGCAGCTAGAAAGGTGGCGACAAACTGGCCTCAAATGGCAGCAAAGGCAGAAACTAATCTAAATTGGCTACTTAAAAAAACAGTGCCATAAATGTGGTGAACTAATCACACATTTCAAAATTACTTAAAACAACTTAAAAGCATCATAACAAATTACAAATCACTAAAGCAAAAGGAAATTCAAATTTGTGGAGTGGAGGAGTGGCCTAGTGGTTGGGGCAAGGTACTTCAGGCTAGAAGGTTGGGGGTTGAAATCCCACTAGAGGACAGCAACCTTGGGCTGGAAGGACTGGGATTTCTAGTCCCACAGGTGATCCTTGTGGTCTTGGGCAAGCCACTTAACCGTCCATAGCCCATGTTCCCTGTAAAATAGTTATCTCCAAGTTATAATGCCCTGTTCAATGTAAACCACACTGATGCAGATTAGCACAGTATATAATAGAATGTAAATAAAAAAAATTACTACAAGTAATTAATCCACATTAAAAAAACACATATATGTAGCAGTGGCTTAGCCTGGGGATCAGTGGATGCACCTGGCCTGCTCAGAATCACTGGGCCTGATATTCTGTGGTGGCTAGCTGTTGCCACTAAACCTAAGACCTAGATATTCAATGTCAGGGCCATATCCTGCCACCAGCATTGAATATTCAGGTCAGCCGGATAGCATGGAAGCTACACTAACTGAGCAATGTTCCAGGCATGTCCAACAGGTAGATTGCAATCTATCTGTAGATCATGGTGGGGTCAGAGGTAGATTGCCAGCCCCACTTGACTCCATCTCTCCAGCAGTTCGCCCCCTCACTAGGAGAGAGCTTGTGCTGACAGGTCATCTGCCGAGGGCTTGCCACCACTGCTGATCCTTTGCCTGTCTTTTTTCCCTGCCTGCGGGAATCTTGCCTGCGGGTGTATTGGGGGCGCTTGTTGTTTTCATGCCAATAGTTTGTGGGTACCCCAGGGGGCCACCGTCCACGCCCCACGATGAGACGCCACAGGCCCGGCGTCATACCTGGTCTCCTGCCTCTCAGGATCACCCATTCCTGCCCCCGCCCCAACACTCCTTAGAAGTGTGTTATATACCAGGAGATATCCATTCGCCCGGGCTTTACCTGAATACACTTACCATATTATTTGTGTCGTGTGCTGGTCGTTGGTTGCTTTATAGTTCGCTTTCATTAAACGTTTTCAGGCAGACACAACAAAGTGTCAAGAATTTGGTGATTTTGGCGGGCTTTTCCAATTTTGTTCTAACTTGCCTATGCCTTGCCTTGCCTTCGAATTGGTTCAAACCACTGTGACTTTTGCTTGCCTCTGCAATTTTATTTTGCCTAGCCTTTGCGTTGATTCTACACTGCAATTTTATTTCGCCTTGCCTTTGAGTTGATTCTACACTGTGTACAGAATTTATTAAATTGTGTGTGGTGGTATTTGATTTTATCTGGTTTGCTGGACAGGTGTTTGAGTTTTTTGATGATTTTTGGTGGTATTTGATTATTGGTGTCAGTAGGATGAATTCTTATTTTTACTTTTAGAGCTGCATGTGCGGTTTTGGCCTCTCCATTCCTTGTATTGCACATCATCCAGAGGTCTTCAGTTCCTGTTGATCTTTAATACTTTGGGACAGTGACAGTTTTGAACCAGATTCAGCCAGTGTTTATACTAACTTAGCAGATTTGGCCTTCTTACATCCAGCCACCCCAGTATAACGAAGATGAGTGTTCTAAAGAAGAGCAAAACCTACCACTTTCATGATGAATGGGAAATGGACTACGTCTTCATTATGGTGAAAGACAAGTGTTGTTGTCTAATTTGTAACGACCCAGTATCCTTGCCCAAAAAGGGTAATCTGGAACGTCATTATAAGGCTCTGCATAGCAATAAGTTTGATGCTGATTTTCCACTCATAAGTGAAATTAGTAAACTGAAGCTCAAAGAACTTAAATCCAAATTGGCTACTCAGCAACAGTTGATGGCGAAGCCAAGGTCACATTCAGTTAATGCAACCATAGCATCCTTCAAGGTCAGCAACCTGATCGCAAAGAAATGCAAACCTTTCACTGAAGGGGAATTTGTAAAAGATTGTTTTCTTGAAGCAGCTGACAATCTTTTTGAAGGATTTAAAAATAAGAAAGAGATCATAGCTGCTGTTCAAGATGTACAATTGTCAAGAAACTCCGTTGTGCAGCGAATAGAAAAGATGTGTGGAGACACAACTGAACAATTGTTGGAGGATGTTTCAAATTGTGTTGCTTTCTCACTCCAACTGGATGAATCTACAGACATAAGAAACATAGCCCAGTTACTAGTCTTTATCTGGATGGTTTTTGAAGACTTCAGTGTTAAAGAAGAACTACTTGGAATGATTTCTTTAAAAGGGAGAACTACCGGTCAGGAAATATTTAGTTCTTTCCATTCTTTTGTGACAAAGTGTAATCTTCCATTGCATAGACTTGTTTCCATCACTACTGATGGAGCAAGAGCAATGACAGGTGAGGTTAACAGTTTCATAGCCCTCTGTGGACAGCATGACGACTTCCCAGATTTCCTTTCTTACCACTGCATCATTCACCAGCAAGTTTTGGCAAGCAAGAGACTCAATACAAAGACTGTCATGGACATCACTTTCAAAATTGTAAATTCAGTTTGTGGAAGATAAGAACATAAGAACATAAGATATGCCATACTGGGTCAGACCAAGGTCCATCAAGCCCAGTATTCTGTTTCCAACAGTGGCCAATCTAGGTCATACGTACCTAGCAGTTTCCCCAAGGGACACAGGTTCCACAATGCTTGTATTGGTTCAAGCATTGATATCCTGGGTCCCTTCTTAATAATGGTTTATGGACCTTTCCTCCAGGAACTTGTCCAAACCTTTTTTAAACCCAGCTACACTAACAGCCTTTACTACATCCTCCGGTAACAAATTCCAGAGTTTGATTACACGTTGAGTGAAAAATATTTTCTTTTATTAGTCTTAAATAGTTTACCCTGTAGCTTCATTGCATGTCCCCTAGTCTTTCTATATTCTGATAAGGTAAACAATCGATCTACGTTTACCCGTTCCACTCCGTTCATTAATTTATAGACTTCTATCATATCTCCCCTCAGCCGTCTCTTTTCCAGGTTAAAGAGCCCCAACCTTTTTAGCCTTTCTTCATAGGAGTAGCCTTCCATCCCCTTTACCATTTTGGTGGCTCTTCTCTGAACCTTTTCTAAAATCGCTATATCCTTTTTAAGATACGGCGACCAGAATTGCACACAATATTCAAGGTGCGGTCTCACCATGGAACGATATAGAGGCATTATAATATCTTTTGTTTTATTTTCCATTCCTTTCCTTATCATACCTAGCATTCTATTTGCTCTCTTGGCCGCCGCTGCACACTGGGCCGAGGGTTTTAACATGGTATCCACAAGGACGCCTAAATCTTTTTCTTGGGTGGTGGTTCCTAATGTGGAACCTTGCATCGTGTAACCATAGTTTGGGTTGTTCTTCCCTAGGTGCATAACCTCGCACTTCTCCACATTAAATTTCATCTGCCATTTTGATGCCCAGTCTTCCAATTTATCAAGATCCTCTTGCAATTTTCCACAATCCTCCTGGGTTTTAACAACTTTAAATAGTTTTGTGTCATCAGCAAATTTGATAACCTCACTCGTTATTCCACTTTCCAGGTCATTTATGAATATGTCAAAAAGCAGCGGACCCAGCACAGATCCCTGGGGTACACCACTATTCACCTTTCTCCATTGGGAAAATTGGCCATTTAGCCCTACTCTCTGCTTTCTATCTTTTAACCAGTTCCTGATCCACAGTAGTACACTGCCTCCTATCCCATGACTCTTTAGTTTTGCCAAAAGTCTCTCATGAGGGACCTTGTCAAAGGCTTTCTGAAAGTCCAGATACACAATATCAACCGACTCACCTTTGTCCACCTGTTTATTCACTCCTTCAAAAAACATAACAGATTAGTAAGACAAGATCTTCCTTGTCTAAAGCCATGTTGGCTGTCTCCCATTAGGTCATGACTATCTATATGCTGAGTAATTTTATTCTTTATGATGGTTTCTACCATTTTTCCCGGTACTGATGTCAGGCTCACCGGTCTGTAGTTTCCCGGATCACCCCTCCGATCACTTCAAAGACGGCTTTTCAATCTTACTCTTGATGAAGGGGCAGCAGAAATCATTTTGCACACAGAGGTGGCTAAGTAGGCACAAATTTATGCAAAGATTGTATGATGTTTTTGAAGGAGAGGGGAGATGACCAAGCAGAGTTGGAAGATGAGGAGTGGTTATGTGATCTGGCATTTCTCGCTGACTTTACAGGTGAACTAAGTAATATGAACCTTGAACTACAAGGTAAAAACAAATGCATTGGCGAGATGATGAGTACAGTTTCATCCTACAGAGCAAATTTGAGCTAATGATGACTGACCTTGCAAACAACATTTTTGATCATTTTCCTAATACGCAGGACCATCTGGGACAATATCCAAATTTTGTTTTTCAGAACGAGAAGTATGTGACAGAAATCTGTTCTGTTATCCAGGAATTTGAAAATAAATTCTGTGACTTCCAAAAAATTGGAACAGTTGTGGAGTTCTTGTCATACCCATTCAAAGTAGATGTGGACATTAAAGAAACTGCACCTGCAATCAGGAAAAATTACTCATCGAACAAGCCGTCTCTTGAAAACAAAATATTAACCCTTAAAAATGACGTTTTTCTCAAGACCCGTGCTGAGCAAGAATCGTTTTAGAAGCTAGTGCCTAGAGACAAATTTTCCAACTTGAAAAGATGCAGTGAAGCTTGTAAACGGGGGCACTGGGTGAGAATGTCCACAGTCTTGGCAAAGGCAAATATTAATATGACTTGCAAAGGATTGTGGGAAATGTAGTCCATTCATACCAGACTCAGCCGTTCACAATAAATTAGTTGTGCTTGCTCGAATGTAAAGCAAAGAAGATATTTTATTTATTTATTTATTTATTTTATTTAACATCTCTTCTATACCGCGCTATTAAAATCAGCGCGGTGTACATCGAACAAATATACTGCAATGCAAACAGGTAACATTGAGTTTACAGAGAACACAGGAATATATAACATGGAGTAACAGGGATAACTATGTACAGTCAAACATTATACTATATATATGCTTTTACTATATAAATATGTAAACTCGAGTGGAAATTGTATGTGTATTCATGTAGGAGGGTTATTTCTCCCAACACAGATATACTTGGTAGCACATAAAAAGGAATACTTGCTTTCAGTATTATACTTAGAAAAACAAATAAGGAAAAACAACAGCTGAACTTGTTAAACAATCAAATCAAAGCATAAAGACCTTGATGGGAACAGAAAGGTCTTTTCTGTAGGCCACTGCTAATATCTTCTTAGCAGTGCTTCAAAGAGCAAACAAAACCCACAAAGTAGAAAAAAAACCTGTTCTTTTTCAGGGATAACTTCTTGTATCTTCACACACACTCAGAAGTGTCCCTTTAGAGCTCACAGGCAATTAGGCAAGGCTCAATTGCTAACCATTACCAGCTGAAACCCTCTTGGCTGGTTTACTTTCTATTACGTGGCTCAAATCCTACTCAGAAGCTTTTCTGAGTAGATTAAAGAACAAGTTTATATTTCTTTGTGATGGTTGTTGTATTTTGTGACAGCATATTACCACAGAAGTTTAGACAGAGATCAATCCATGTATTCAAAATCCCCATTTATAACATCTTCCCCTTCTTCAACTATCATGGGTTCAATATCATGGATTGGCACAGAGGAATTTCTCAATGGAACACTCTCAGGACAATACTTGTTTCCCTTCTGTCTTGCCAGTGAAGAGCTAGGGCATAGATCAGTGTTCATACCTGAGCTTCCATTGCTGTTAGAGTTCCTCTCTAAATACCCTGGCCAGTATGTAGTCCAGTTCTTATGTCCGGCCTTCCAATCAAGATCCCTGGACACTGGATCTCTCTTCACATACCTTCTGGTACTGGTCTTAGGGTCCCTTCCAAGTGCAGCCGTCTCCCTCACAGGTGCCGTCCAGGGATTCCTGGCTCTGCAGCCCCACTCCTCTGGCTTTCCCCAGTCCAGTGATGTATGCTTGCCTCTGGAATGCCTCCCAGTATACGTACTGCTATGGACTCCTTTAGACCTCCCAAATGCTTTTCTCTTCTTTCTTCCAAAGTGTTTCTTGCTCTCTCTGTCCGTCAGCTCTGGCTTCTGCTGATGATGATGGTCAGGATTATCCAGGTGCTTCTGATGCTTCTGATCAAGAAGATTAAGCTTCTGATGATCAAGATGACTCTGCTGCCTCTGATGATTCTCTGTAGAATAAGCTTTTCTTTTATCCTGCTTAGATGAATGCTCCACCCTAGCACAGCGCAGCTGTGCTGAATCAAGCCCTGCCCTTGGAGATGAGTGCTTGGGGATTACCTCATAGCCCTCCTGATTGAACACACGTTTCCCCACTTCAGCTCTCCTAATGGCTGTTGGAAACCTGGTGCATTCTGGGACTGGTAGTCTTTTATGGAAACATTCTGTTTTATTATTTCTACCAGAACAGACAGGTTGCTTGTTCAGAGTCACTTCACCTCTATTATAGCTCCTTCCTGAACTATGATAAGCTTCCTTATCACAAGCTGTGCACTCCTGTTTCGGTTCAGCTTATTTGTGTGAATCTGCGTTTCCCATCTGAAAATGACAAAGAGTACACAACATTCCAGCATGACAGATGAACATCTCCAGGATTCCCTGAGACTGGCCCTCACACAATATTCACCCAACTTCGTAAAGCTGGTGGTTGAAATGCAGGCTCAGACGTCTCACTAATGAGCAAGAGCGAAATATTAAAGGTTGTGCAAGATCAGCCTGGATCAATACTCAACCTAAATTTAACACAAATTACTCAATAAGAGTTAAAGAAAGTTATTAAGACAGTAAAAGAAAGTTATTACTCAATAAAACTTTAAGAAAAAATGTACTTTCCATTTCCCCTCGCAGGTCTTACTGGATCTTCGTTTCTCTATTTTGTTTTTGCTTAATTTGCTTAACAGCTGATCACATCCAAGTAAATGACAGAAGGTTCATTAAAAATGGGGGGGGGGGGTGTGGAATCCTCCATCTTTATTAGGTTAAAATTTAATTTGAAACTAATTTGAAACTTAATTTTCATGGTAGTAGATCACCGGCATTTTTGGCCGGAAAAAGTAGATCATGACGTGTTCGAAGTTGGACATGCCTGCAATATTCAATCATTGCCTAGTTAGTTCATGTGGTGAAAGTTAGGTAACCCTTTCAAGTGGCTAACTTTTGCTGCTAAGGATAACCGAACAGTGGCTGAATGTCACCGCTGCCCGATTATCGCTGGATGATATCTCCGCTCTTCCCTCTGAGTGCCCCAGTGCTAGCCGACCAACATCAGGACATTCAGCAGTAGCGTCCAGGGATAGCCAGCTGTACTAACCACATTAATTGCATTGACTATTGGACCCAGTGTCTTTCAGAGTTTTTTTGGTTAGGACAATACCTCTTCAGGTACAATTTCCTATGATCTCTCTCTTGGACTGGGATTTGGTGTCACTTCCTGAGGTTTACTGATATTTAAGATTTGGGCCCTGAAGAGCGAGGGGAGAGGTAACTGCATGTGTCGACAACTTCTTAATTCCACTGTTTCTTTCAACTCGTTCCTCACAATCGACTTCCACAAAAGACCAGTCACTCCAATGATAGGGTGAAAATGTATTTTACTCTGTGTTAAAAATTAATGGCTGATCTGTTACATGTCATACAGTACAAGGAAGACAATGAGAAAAATCAAAACATATGACCCAGTTTTAGAAGCTGGGAATTAAACTCATTAGTCTTCTTCTCTATCCAAAAATATTTTCCAGAAGAAAGTCAAGGCTGTTTGAAGGTGGAAGCATGTGCGATTGAGATGGGTCTTTTGCGAGGTGGAGTTTTTGTGTGGCATTTTATTAGAAGATTATTTTAGAGGATCAAGGAAAAGTGCCTTAAAACTTGGAGAGCACACTTAAAGCTATGAGTGTGGGAGAGGTGCTGGAGCTTGTTTCCATGACATCAGTGCAGCAGTTAATTTTAGAAACCACTCAAACACCGTTTCATTGTGATGGGACTATACAGTATGGGGTCTATTCGCCCCTTCCATCCTAGCAAAAGCCTCCCCATACAAACAAGGAGTTTATATGGGGAGACTTAGTTGGGGGCGGGAGAGGGCATTGCAGAGGCAAAGCAAGGGTGAGGCATGGATGTCTGCGACCCTGGACATACAGGGCTGATTCTGTGATCAGCCCTGTACGTCCGGAATCGACAAACTGGACAGGGGACTTATTACACATTGGAGGTGGAATAAGTCCATCTGGACATCAGGGGACGGCAGGTCCGGTCGGCGTTGAAAAGATGAGGGGATGCAGGGGATTGCCTGCAGCCTGGCCCTGGCCATGGAAGGCCAGATTGGGGGTCGAACTGCAGGGAAAGAAGAGTGTGGTTAGCAGCCAGGGATTGCAGCTCCTGATTGGAGCCGCGGTGCCATGGCAATGGAACACCATGGCAAAGCGGCTCCATTCAGGAGCTTGACTGAGTTAGCTGGGCATGGCTCTGTGCATGTAGGCCGATCTAAATTGGGTCCCAGCCTGCACATACAGACCCTAGACCTGATTCTGATCCCATTGGGCACATCTAGTCCCAGCAAGATTGAAATCAGGTCTACCTTTGTGCATCCCAATTCTGATCGGGTGCACAGGGGCATGGACGCACATGTTGGAATGTGCCTCTATATGTCCCCGCCTCTTTTCTCCATTGTTTTAAAATTTGGAAGAGAGACTGGTGGGGCTTTCCGTACCTCCTTTGCTCTTCTTTAGACCATATGAATCTTCTCTATGGAAAATGGTGCCCTTCACATTTGTGTTCATGTAGGTGTGCCTTGGGCTGGAACATATTCATCCACCCATCTGTCTTCCTTGTCTGTCTGTGCCTACCTCACTGCAAGAAAACAGACAGATGGATTTTATTGATACTTGGTGGGACCTCACCTGATAAATAGTGAATAGATTCAACCAGTAGTGGTCATCCTATCATAGGATTTTACTGCCTGCAGCCTGCGATTGGTCTGTTGCATTACCTAGAGGCAGATGCTGTTAGCCATACCTGAAAGTCTGGTGCCTGTCATCCAATGACTTTAAAACCACACTACTGGTATAACAGTGGGATGGAGGCAGAGGTGGAAACATCAACGGAGAATTGAAACTGTGGGGATAGAGACCAGAATAAGAACCAGATAGACAGCAGGGCACAGGAGAAGACGAGTAAGTATAGAATGTGGGGATAGGAAACAGGGGGAACAGGCAGAAATACTAAGGTAATGTTTACTTACAAAGCTGAATAAGCACTGCAGAGAAGCACAGAGGACGGAAGAGAAGCAAGGCCAGAAGAAGAGGTGCTTGAGGGCAGTAAATGCCTGGACAGTGGAAACAGACATTCAGAGAACTGAAGTGACATGCAAATACAGGGTGAGACCATGTTTAGAGGTTACCTAGGTTATCAAGGTGTAGACTGCCTTGATTGTAGGAGAAGGCGGTATAGAAATCTGTTTAAATAAATAAATAAATAAAATAAATAAATACCTCAACATGGGCTCCACCACACACATCAAGACAAAGTCATGAAAACTGGTACTAGAGACTTGGCTACCAACTAACCAGCCTACAATTATTATGGCAGAAACCTCCTAACACACTTACGAAGACATAAACAATGACCTTGAATAGGGAAGATAACTACAGAAAGACAACAAAACTCTTGAAAAGGCTGAGAAAACAGCAAAGCAGACACTAGCAGCTAGAGAAAGAGAAATGGAAAGGTGACGTAGGAAGGTAGCAGTGGGACAACTACCGAGTAAGTGAAGTCCACAGACAGACACACTGTGAGATGCATTCAACTATCACTACAACACAACACCGAATGCATACCAGCTACATAGATACCTATTTACTTGGATGGAAAAGTTCCTGTAAAAACATCCAGAATGTTCTATACATTTCTGGATACATAGTTTATTTATTATTTATTTATTTATTACAGTTTCTTATATACCGCGCTATTTAGAATCAGCGCGGTTTACATCATAACAAAACGACCATAGTTAATGTGACCCCCTGCCCAGCTCTCTTCTCTACTAACTACCCCCATACTCACAAGGACAAAAAGGCACTGTTCTCTCAACACTTTGACTAGTCCTCACCATTTTCGTACCACTAACAAATCGACCAGCGCAAGGGCATTCTCATACGCTGCCCCGGTGCTATAGAATGCCCTCCCTGATAATTTGAGAGCCATAAAAGATCTGCAATGACTTTCCAAGATGGCTGCGGAGTGTTCTTTCTGACCAGATGCCTAAACGTAAAGGGAAGTTGAGGACTTTCCTCTCAGTGCCCCAACTACCATCTGTGGGTCCCATGGATCGCTTTATTCAACTTACCCCGGATCAGAGACGGGAGGTTTGAGCCGGCTTGGCAGCGCTGAGAGAGCAGGCTTCGGTGCTGCCGTCAGATGTGGAGACATCTCTCTCTCCTGTGCAGAGGACGTCGCCAGAATGCCCTGCTGCTTCAAGCCCAGCTCCAGCTGCTATGATGCTGTTGTCTGCCGCGTTGGGGCTGTGGGCGCCGTTGGAGGGGAGCTTGCTGACGGTTTGGTCTTGTTGGCCCCTGATAGCTTCAGGTCGGTTCTGGTTCATTGTCGACGGCGGATGTTCTGGTAACACCATTTTCAGAAGGAAGGCTTTCTCCGCAGATTGCTTCTACTCCCTCAACGATTGTGTCCTCCCTTCTGGTCCGACTAAAAGTTTTCACGCTGGAGACTATCTGGGAAACTATTTGCAGTCTTTCTGGGGCCGTTCATTCCCAGACTACGACTCTATCCTCTCGTATCCAAGAGATCGCGGTACACATTCAGGAGAATGTTGGTAAAATTGAGGTAGCTGTCTCTGTTTGTGAGCAATTGAAAACATGTTTAAATGATCATGGAACTCAGCTAGATACTTTGTCTGATATGTCTTCAGCCCTGATTAAGGATAATGGGACTCTTCGATACAAGTTAGAGGTGTTGGAAAATACTGCTAGGGCCGCTAATCTGCGGGTCTTAAATTTTCCACAATTTAAAGGGGTAACAGCACTGGATATGTTCAAGAGGTATTTGCAGGAGATTTTGAAGGTCCCAGCAGAATTGATCTCACCTTTGACTAAGGTATATTATCTCCCTTGTGGGAAGAAGGATTCTGCAGTTCCAGTTGAAGTGTCTAATGTTGACTTTGACGTCCTGAATGTTTCCGGCCTCCTTGAGGATACAGGAGGAGAATCTTGTGTACCATCTGCTCTGTTGGTTCAATGTGCCTTAGTCTCAGATAAAGAATAGCTCTTGAAGATGTTTTTCAAGAAGCGTTTGGAGACTTTTCATGGTCCATCTATCTCTATGTTTCCTGATCTCACCAGAGAAACCCAGAAGCGGCGGAAACAATTTATGTTACAAAAAGCTGGAGTGTTGCAAATAGGGGGGTCAATCTTTTTAAGATTCCCATGTATATATAATTCTATCAGATATTTTTTCACTAATCCTGTTACTTTTATTAATGCCAAGTTATCTCCCAATGATGTCCTAGTAATGTATATTGTCTGCCTTGTTAGTAGCATGTTTGGGGTACCTCACGGCCATTTGTTTTTTCTCTTACATGATCTTTAAGGAATTTTCCTCTTAATGTCCAGGGTGCTCCTGCCCTGGATTATTATTTTATTTATTTATTTAACTGTATTTAAATACAGTTAAATAAATAAACTGTATTTAAATACAGTTATTATTTCCCTTTCTCCTCCCCCCAGATTGTGGACTATGATAGAGTTAACTGGGAATATATCTACTGACTTTTTCTAGGTTCTATTTTCACCTGCAATACTCTTATTTCTTTTGCAAGATTGTAAATATTTTTCTTGCTGTTTTGCTTAAAAATTCCATAAATAAACAATTTAAATCTAAAAAAAAAAAAAAGATCTGCAATAATTCCGCAAGGACCTAAACACTCACCTCTTCATCGAATACTTTAGTACTACAGATAACTTACTCCAAGCTCTACCGAATGGATAACCCTCTTCTAAATCATGCCCTCAAGCCCTAACCATCCCAACTCTGACCATGATCACTGATTACAGGTTGATACTTTCTGACACGATGTATATAGTTGCTGTAGATAGTTCTTATTTGTTCTATTAGGTTAAATGTATATAAGTTCAGAAGTTCAATGTGACAATCAAACTGCCCATGATCCTGGGAAGGAGCGGCATAAAAATCATGTTAAATAAATAAAATAAAATCATCTGGGCGTACTCACTTCCTGTTTGTTAGTGCGGCCCATTGCCAAGTTACCTTGTAACATCACTTTCACGTTCATTGTAAAGGACCGTATATAAAAAACTGATAATTTAAATGTGTACTTCTACTTATCTCTGTCCCTCAAACCATCCATTGTGCTTATGTTTATACAAGACATTTTGGCAGAGCAAATGACACAGCTGAACTGACTCATTGAGATGCAGTTAAGATAATCTTTAGCCTTGAAAGTCTTTTGCATGAGGAAATATTGACATTACTAGGACTCGCATCTCCTGAAGGATGAAATAATGAAGATTCAGGTCATGTAAACCAAGGGCTCTTAGGACTTACACTGCCAGGTTGTTTACATGATTAAACATCTATTGCTACGCGCAAAGGACATGAGCTGAAACTGGAGAAGGATAAAAATAACTCTCTCTCAAGCAGCAACTCCTTGTACAAGGAGTATAATAATGGCATAGAATTGTTGGTCGAACTCACGCTGAAGGCAAGCCACTGGAAGCAGTTCAAAAGAGATGATGGGGGAGTTTATCGAGGAACTCGCAGAGCTGCAAATTATAGGGTGTACCCATTACCGGGATTGTCAAAGGAAGCCATGCAGGTGCTTTCCCTTTGAAAATCAAAGTCAAGTGCACATTGCAGAAATGACCCAGGCAGTTCACACCTGCTTTTTTCTACAGACTGTCAAGAGAGGGAAAATAGCACCTGCACTTTTGAAAATGTCAAGGAATGTAGGTAATTTTCTTCCGCTGACCTACACACACCCAAAGGAATGACCTGTATTAGTGCGGCTAGAGATAGGTGTCTTGTGAGCCCTTGTGCATATTTCACGGCTGCTTCTGGTAATGTTTAGATTGGCCATTTTACCCACATACGTAACTGTTATTGTTCAGGGTAATTTTATACAGGTTGGGTAGGTAGAGATGTGTGCCAGGGAACTGTGATTTTACATAGTAACACAATAAACGATAGCAGATAAAATCCAGTATGGTCCATCTAGTTGCACCTGCTGCTCTGTGCAGAGTACTCCCCCTCTATGCCTTTGCTTAAGATTGTACCAGCCGCTGTAGGCAGGTTACCCCTCTCTGTGAAGTTATTTACATTTGCTATGTTGTGATCCTCTATGTCTGTCCCATGTCTTTTTGAATAACATCATTGTTTTTGCTCCGACCACCTCCTTCGGAAGGGCATTCCAGGCATCCCCCACCCTTTCCATTAAAAATATTTCCTCCTGTTGCTTTTAAGTTTACCTCCTTCCAACTTCATTTCATGTCCTCTAGTTGGCAGCTTCCCTGTCTTTGAAAAAGGGTTGTTTGTTCATTAATACCCTTTAAGTATTTAAAGGTCTGTATCATATCCCTCCTATCTCTCCTCTGTGAGGTTGGAGCTTCAGAGTTTCTAAAATATCTCCTCCCCCAAAGTATGCACATATTGGTGAAAAGGACGCATATAGAAATGTATGCATGCAGATCTGCGCAGATACATTTCTACGCAGTGTGCACGCTGATGCACGTGCATGGGGACATCAGTAAAGCGGCAGCCGATGGCAGGAACACTCCTTCTTGCCCAGCTCATTGTGGGGTGGCAACCTCAATCAGGGCCAGAGGAGGGACATAGAGTCAGGAACAGGTCTGAGTATACCTACTCAGGTATTTCAACAGACAGGCACCATGCAAAGGTTGTCACAACAGGTGAAAGGTCACATACATAGAAGGCCAAAGGTGAAGGACCTATAAAAGATGGAATCCCTGAGGCATCTTCTCACATAGACCTTTCTGAATGGGACCCCCTCAAAAGTTAGGGTTCTCCTTATGTGCACCTCTGGGATTTTCGAAGAGAAATATGCTGAGCATAAAGCAATTTTGGGTTAGGGCTTACTCGAGGATTAGGCAGCTAGGAAAAGCCTTTTAGCCACCTAGTCCTCTAGTCTCTATTCTATTGCTAGTTGGGTTAAAGAATACCCCCAAAAATCATACCACACAGACACAATGCAGGATCTTAGTGACCAGGCAATGCCAAATGGGTCATTTTCAGGGCCATCCTATTGACCACTGTTTATTTTATTTTATCGATTTATTTAGTTTTTTTATTGGAGGGGGGGTAGTTATCGCACACCTATTAAGTAGCTCAGGCAGTTATCGAACACCTATTAAGTAGTAGCTCAAGGCCAGTTATATTCAGGTACAATAGCTATTGTCCTATTCCCAGAGTGCTTACAATTTAAAGGGCCCTTTTACTAAACCTCGGTAAGGCTGCTTAGGGGACAGGAGTTTTGGCATGAATTTTGAAGACACATGTCTCATCCCCAAATCAACAGTAAGAATGGACTGTACTGACCTGAAACTGATGTCCATGTCCTCAGCAAGCTCCCTGATAGTCAATCAATGATTTGAGCATATTGCGGCACACACTGCTTCAACTTTGTCTTCATTCTTGCTCATGGATCGCCTTCCAGAATGTTCGTCACTGTCAACACTTTGGCGGCCCTCTTGGAAACATTTGTACCAGTCATAAACTTGAGCATGACTCATGCATTCATCGCCATACGCTTACTATAACTTGTCATAAGTCTCTTTGCACGAATCTCCAAGTTTCTGGCGGAATTTACTGCAAATTCGTCGTTCAATGTTTTCACTCATCGTAAATCTGAGGAACTGCTTTTGCACAATAGCAAACATCATGTGATTAAGAAAGTGCAGGTGTGCTGCAGCCACACTACACTGTGCACATGCAGAGCACATAACTAGGTCACTGCATGCTTAATAGCATTGTGGTGCGATGTATTGTTATACAGCTGCACAACAAGGCTCGATACGTTTTGATCACACCTCATATGTCTGTGCTAATTGCCATGGGGGTCATTTTAGAAGACCTAATTGTGCTTTGGACATCTGAAAAGAAGCATAGGGATGTCCAAAGCACAGATATTATCTCCAGAGCCATTTTAGAAGCTGGTTTTGGGAACATCTAGGTCTGAACAGGGGTGTGACGAAGGTATGGTCAGGGGGTTCCTGGAAAACTGGAAGTGTGGCTGGAGAGATCCCAGGATCCTGAACATCCCCAACTGATCGCAGAAATGTCATGGACGTCTGGTGTCATATCTAATTTTAGGCCTGCTCCGAGGCACAACCATCTGAAAAGTGCTTGTTTTAGCTGAAAAACATCCAGAGGGTACAGAGAATAAAGCATTCTATTAGTCCCAGTACTCAGCCCAATTTCAACTACAGCAGTAGTTGGATTTGAACCATGGATACGCTGCTCTTTACCCATTACTCTAATCATTAAGCTATCCTAAATGTCTGGGTTCTGATATAAGGTTCTGGGGATGTCTAAGCAGACTTTCCTGCAACCGTCCCTATTGGGCAGGTCCAGATTTGTGAAATCACATCTGCAACTGGACATGCCTGCATTTCTTTCAGACCACATGCACGCCATATGGTGCACTTAGACATTCTCATGGACAAGGGTCTGAGTGTGCGCTGTGTAGGGTGCATTATCCACAGATGCAGTGATAATCTCAGGGTTGTTGATGCAACGCTTCAGGACTCAGGGTGATTTCTTTTTATCTTAAGAAGTTCTCACATAAACTTCAAAAGTTCTTAGAACTGCATGGCTTTCTTCAGTCCTTCCAAGCAGAAAAAAAAAAAAAAGTCAATTCAAACAATAAAGAAAAACAGTCAAAACCCGCCTGCACCAAGTTCCGCCACCCTGCAAAACTTGCATGGCTGCAAATTGAGCCAGTCTGGAGTTTTTCAACCAGCTCCCTTAGTTCAGGCCAGCTGACTGTTCTCCTTTGGAGCAAAGGGCCAGCCCTTCCCCCTCTGTCTTCCTCTCTCCAAGTGCTCCTATAGTTTCCACACCTATTCTCAGTAACAAATCCAGAACATTAGAAATAGTTCAATTCACTAGTTCAGTTACTTCACTCTTCACCTCTGGGCAAACCCTTACTCCTTCTGTCTGTGCTGGAGTAGGGTTGGGGAATCATTCCACCCACAGATTCTGCCCCTTTACTTGACATTCTGGTCTCTGTCTGCTAGGGGTTTCTGGATCCTGCATGTTCTTTTTGAGGCTTATCTGGGGTTTCTTTTCCTCCTGGCAAGGATGTCTCTAATCTTCATAAGTTCTTGGGGCTGGGGACCCTGGAGTCCTTCCCTTCCTCGGAGACCGAGGCAGACCCTTCCCGGCCACAACAGATAAGTTGTGAAATACCAACTTTCACAGATAAGTTAGAAGTTAGATGTGTACATTGTCGAATTTACTCCTTTGATTTTTCCCACATCTAGATTTGTAAAATTGTCCTCTGGCTTCATGTACCAGTATAAATGCATGCATTCCTGCAGCTCTGTATTTTGGAAAAGGCTCAATGTTTTCCAGCCTTTTCTAAAATACCATTGGACTTGCATACATCCTGACCTCAACATCTAAATTCCAGTCTCCACATATTATGTAAAATGTGCCTTCATGTGTTTTAATGCTGTTAGCGTGTGCTAACATGGCTGTGCGCTTCAGTAAATCTAGCTCTGCATTACAATATCTCTTTACCAAAGTGTAAAACGACATTCTTAAATTATTTCTATGAATTCCTATGTAGAGCACAATGCTGACAGGCATATGAAAGTGCTTTACACTTTCTCTTCAAAATGAAGGGACACAGTATTTTACAACATACAGCAAGTTTGGGTGTTGATTCCTTTCTGTTTCCTCAGCTTGCAACCTTGGGGTCATCTTCGACTCCTCTCTCTTTTTCTGCACCCATCCAACAGATAGCTATAGTAAAACCTGTCTCTTCTTTCTCTATAACACTGGCAAAATTTATCCCTTCCTTTCTACACACACTACTAAGACCCTCATCCACTCACTAGTCACCTTGTAACGTGCTCCTCACTGGTCTCCCTTTGAATCATCTCTCTCTCTTTCAATCTGTTCAAAACTCAGCTGCACAGCTTATCTTCCACCATTGTCGCTATGCTCATGTTACCCCTCTTCTTAAGTTACTTCACTGGCCTCCTATCCATTTCTGCATCCAGTTCAAACTTCTCCTACTGACCTACAAGTGCATTCATTCTGTGGCTCCTCACTACCTTTCCTCGCTTATCTCACTCTACACCCCTCCCCCTCCTCAGGAACTCCGCTCCTCTGGCAGATCCCTTCTATCTGTGCCCTTCTCTGCCATTGCCAACTCCAGACTTCGTTCATTCCATCTTGCTGCTCCATATGCCTGGAACAAACTACCTTAATCTTTGTGTCAGGCCCCTTCTCTAACTCTATTCATATCCAGGCTAAAATCCCAACTCTTTGAAGCCACATTTGGATCCTGATGCTTCTCACTCTCTTGGCCACTACTTTTGTGTATCTTATCATACTCTAGTCCCCAGTTTCACCATGGCCCCGATTCAGGAAGGAGACTAGCCATCCTCTCTGAGTGCCCCAGCCTGGCATCCCCCCAACACAGCAGACACATGGTAGCACTGCCACACCACCCAATCCTGGCCCCGGCAGACCTGCCGAGGGCTGGGTGGTGGGGAAACCAGATGGGGGGCATCAGACCATCCATGCACAAGCGGGACTGGGGGCCTGGCTGAGGAAAGGGCATGCTTGACTGTCCTGTTGCCTGATCCTGCATGCTGCGGGAATGTTTAGCTCCTACGGTACAGAATCGGGCTCAATGGAGCCTGTCCTGTCCTGTCTGGGGATGTCTGGATGGCCCAGATGTGCCCCTTCTAGGATCGGGCTCCATATGTTTTGTCATGGTTAGATTGTAAGCTCTGATGAGCAGGGACTGTGTCTTACATCTATACTGTATATACAGCACTGCGTATGCCTTGTAGCACTATACAAATGCTTAGTAGCACTGGTGGCTGGTGGGTCATTCCTTTGTATACTGGGCTGGACATCATTCTGCATCACAACCTTATGGTCCACACTTGGATCTTGCTCCGGCCGATGTCTGCGTTGTCTGGCTGGGTGAGCGGTGCATGTGATGCTGTCAGCTGTTGCCCCTTCTCCAGCATTATGCCCATTTGCGGTGGCATCCAGTAGGGATTATCATTCATTTGGGTGGCTATGATTTCACCTCCTGGAACTGCAAGCAGTTGATCAGGGCTGTTAAAAGAAAGACTTTGAAACATTGCTATCTTTGTTTCCAGTGGTTGTCATAAGTTGATTGGACATCATTCCAAGACCTTCTTGCAAGGGTCAAAACAGATGGTCTAGAGGGTTGATAAGTATTAACCACCAAATTGGGCAGAGGGTATTAGACAGGGGTGGGCAACAGATTTTCATAACTGGGTAGATGTGGAATGCTCAAGCTTTTATGGCAAGTATGGCATCCATCTGTCTGCAGTTGATGGTAGGGCAAAAGGCTGCTGTTACAGGTCCAGCAGTGTGGTTATGGACACTTTGAGGCCAATTCAGTGCTGTAAGCATCTGCCCTTCTGGGCATTCAGAATTGGGATGGCTAGGAGTTGCACCTGATTCTGATCCTACTGTGGCTAGAAATTCCCATGGGATCAAAATCAGATTCAACCGGCCTGGACGTTCCGGCTGGGCTCTGATTCTGGGTTCCTGGATGTTCGGCACACTACCTGGCTAACTCAACCAGGCTCCTTCATGGAGCGGCAGTGGCATGGCGTCCTGTTGCTATGCCACTGCAGCTCTATATGGGAGCCGCGATCACTGGCTGCCTACCAAGCCCTTCTTTCGTCGCAGCTCAACCCCCGATCGGGCCTTCCATGGCCAGGGTCAGACTGCAGAGAATCCCCTGCACCCCTCTCCTTTCCTCCACACCACGGCACTGCTATCCCCCATGTCCAGGGGCACTTATTCCACCTCTGAGGTGGAATAAGTCTCCCGTCTATCCTATTGGACCTGGACATACAGGGCCATGACAGGAATCAGCCCTGTATGTCCAGGTTGTGTGCCCCACCCCCAACCTACCCATTATCCTCCCCGTTGTCACCCCTGCCCACCCCCATTCAAAGCTCCCTGCATATCTCCTATGTATGTGTGGAGAGCTTTGAACAAGGGATATGGTATTGGGCGTTTAGCGGGGATGGACATCTGAACCCGACGGCCATCCCCGTTAAATGCAGTTTGGAATCTACCGCCTTGCTAGTAGTATGGTGGGTGTTAATCCTTATCCGGTAGCATTGGGAGGATGGACACAGAATTTCTAGTATGTTCTTTGCTATTTCCTGTTCCTTGGTTGTGAAGTAAATCTGTGACCAAATGTTTGTTACCAATGTGATGTGTCTCTCGGGTTCTTATAAAGGGGAACTGGAGTGGATGGAGGGGGGCTTGAGGGGGAGAACTGTGGGTATCCAAGCCTCCATATATTGGCTAGCATAGTTATGTACTTTTAAATCAGGGGCTCCACAGAGGCATTACCCTACTTTACCTTGATGTTATGAGTGTCACTGGCGGCTGAGTTACCTCAGGTAAGCTATCAATGGAAATTCCCAGCTTACAGAGAAAATATGTTTTATTTTTTCTCAATGCACTTTAGTGTTCCAGGAACCCCATATTTCAAATCTGGACTTACCAAGGGATAAGAACTCTCCCACAATGAGCCATTTGAACAAGTTTAACTTTTGCAAAATGTTCTAATTCTAATTTGAAAATATAGTGTAAATTCAATTTTTATAAATGAACAATAACAATCTTTATACATGTAGTCAAATATTTTATGTGAATAAATCTTAAATGCTTCTATTCAACAATGGTACAATATTGTTTCTTTCAAAAACAGTCAAGTATTAGTTAACCAGCTTAAAGCTTGAGATTTCTATACTCAGTAGAAATTCTAACACTGTCTTTTAACTGTAATTTTGCAGGTTAATGGGAAATATAATTCAGGGAGACACCTTTTGTTTCAAAAAAAATTCAACTACTAGTGCACTAGTGTTTTGCAATGGAGTGGAGGAGTAGCCTAGTGGTTAGAGCACTGGCTTGGTAACCAAGCAACCAGGATTCAATTCCCACTAGCACTCCTTGTGGCCTTGGGCAAGTCATTTAACCCTCCATTGCCTCAGAAGAAAGGCCTGGCAATCTACTTCTGGTGACACTGCCAAGAAAACCCAGGAGCGTCTGGGTCACCAGGAGTCAGGACTGACTCAAAGGCACACATTGTGTTTTGCAAAAAAAAAAGGTCACTGTGGTGAGGAGTAGCCTAGTGGTTAGAACACTGGCTTGGTAATGAAGCAACCAGGGTTCAATTCCCACTAGCACTCCTTGTGGCCTTGGGCAAGTCACTTAACCCTCCATTGCCTCGGAAGAAAGGCCTGGCAATCTACTTCCGGTCACACTGCCAAGAAAACCCAGGAGCTTGTGGGTCACCCTGAGCCAGGACTGACTCGAAGGCACATTGCATTTGTGGCATATCAATCACTTATCTCAAAGCTTCTTTCCAGGTCTTGCTGCTTTCTTGACATTGGGTGGCTTAGGATCCTCTCTGCTCCAGTGATGTCTAGCTGTAGTAACTTACTACCCATCTTTAAAAAATCAGTAAAAGAAACTACTCCCTTAGCCATGTGTGTAGTAACTAGAAAGTGTTTTTTCTTCTTTTTCTTTTTCTGTTACTTGTGAGACTTGCTTTTCCCAAAAACAAAAGATAATCAGACTCCCTGTCTTTCAAACTCTGCAAAAATCAGTTTTTCTTTAGGTATGTGCCATGATCAATCCTTACAACTACTTATTTTCAAGCTACTTTCCAGTTTAGATTCTCAAAGCAAAAACACCCACCATCTACATAACCAGAGAGCTTCGACTATGTGAATAATTGTAAATAGTTTACCCCTGTTCATCCAAGTTTTAACTCCTGTTCAATGTAAAATACACTACAGTTTCCTGTATGTATATGTTATGTTCGATGTAAACCGCGCTGATGGTAAGAGTGTGGTATAGAAGAAATGTTAAATAAATAAATAAATCAGTTCAGGAAAACTATACCGATTGCCAATACATTTAATTCTTTAAATAAGACAATGCTTTTTTCTTTATTCAAAAATACATTCAAACGTTTGCTCCTTCAAACATATACTGTCTTCCTCACTAAAACAGTTAGGCTCTATCAGGACTAAACAATTCCTGTGAGCAGTACTCAGTTTTAAAACAGTTCACTTTCAGGGTTTCTCTCACTCCTCTGGGAGTCTTATACCTTCAGCCTTAAGATTCCTTCACTGTTTGAGGAACTCCAGTGTTATAGAAAGCAAGTCACACATTGTTGAACTTTTAATCAAAACAGTGCTCAAGATTAAACTCACTCTTCAATAAATCACTTCAAATTTTCATTCTCAAATATATCATTTGAAATCCTCATCCAGTTTGGTTCTAAAACTGCTTGAATGAGCTGCAGAGCTTCTTTAGTCTTATTCCTGTCACCAAGGAACAGGTTTCCATATTTAACTTTAAATTTTCTCTCCAGCTTTCATGCCAAGTTCTTACACACTCCTCCTGTAAATACCGTAATTTTCAATTACTTACAGCTTATTTATTTATTTAACAATTCTTATATACCGCGCTATTTCTCATCAGTGCGGTTTACATCGAAACAATAAACACTTGGACATACAAATAGTCCTACGTTTACATAAAACAGGAATTTGAACATGGATTAACTGGGGAAACTATATACATTTGAGATTTAGCTACAGGTAGTTAACAGGTTGGGCTAGTAAGAAGTTTTGCTGTCAAGTTTAGCTTACAGCGTGTTTCTGATATCAATTACATCCTTTTCCATCTCTTCCATACAGAGACATTCTGGCAAACCTTTCTCCATCAGAAATCTTCCCCAAAATCCTCCAGCAAAGGTTCCTGCACAAGGATTCTATCCTGTCTGTAAAAGTGTTCTTACACCCAGCTCTGTCCATAATCGGCCCCTTACTACCTTCATTTCAACTCACATAGCACACTTTTAGTGCTCTAAAGCCCCTAGCAGACCTTTGTATACAAAGGCAATTTTACAGGTCATTTTCTTTAAAGTTTGCTTAGTATCTGTTTTATTTGCTTAACTGAGTTATGCTTTTATCTCCTTATCTCCTGTGACTCTGCTTATCTCCCTCTGCTTGCCCCAGGCTCAGCTGCTTCCTGCACCAGCCCTGCAGGACTGTGGACAAGTGCAAAGTTATGCACCTAGGGAAGAACAACCCAAACTATGGTTACACGATGCAAGGTTCCACATTAGGAACCACCACCCAGGAAAAAGATTTAGGCGTTGTGGATAACATGTTAAAACCCTCGGCCCAGTGTGCAGCGGCGGCCAAAAGAACAAATAGAATGCTAGGTATCATAAGGAAAGGAATGGAAAATAAAACAAAAGATATTATAATGCCTCTATAACGTTCCATGGTGAGACCGCACCTTGAATATTGTGTGCAATTCTGGTCGCCGTATCTTAAAAAGGATATAGCGTTATTAGAAAAGGTTCAGAGAAGAGCCACCAAAATGGTAAAGGGGATGGAAGGATACTCCTATGAAGAAAGGCTAAAAAGGTTAGGGCTCTTTAACCTGGAAAAGAGACGGCTGAGGGAAGATATGATAGAAGTCTATAAATTAATGAACGGAGTGGAACGGGTAAACGTAGATCAACTGTTTACGTTATCAGAATATAGGAAGACTAGGGGACATGCAGTGAAGCTACAGGGTAAACTATTTAAGACTAATAAAAGAAAATATTTTTTCACTCAACGTGTAATCAAACTCTGGAATTTGTTACCGGAGGATGTAGTAAAGGCTGTTAGTGTAGCTGGGTTTAAAAAAGGGTTGGACAAGTTCTTGGAGGAAAGGTCCATAAACCATTATTAAGAAGGGACCCAGGATATCAATGCTTGACCCAGTACAAGCATTGCAGAACCTGTGTCTTTTGGGGAAACTCCTAGTTACGTATGACCTAGATTGGCCACTGTTGGAAACAGGATACTGGGCTTGATGGACCTTGGTCTGACCCAGTATGGCATATCTTATGTTCTTATGCTTTGTGCATTAACTCCTTCAACGCTGTATTGAAACTGCAGTCTGATTCCCCGTTCATTCATACATATGCCCACTCATATTCCTTCAGAATCAGTAAAGATGTATTTATTTAGCATGCTTCCTTATTTGACACCTCATTTGAACTAACCAGCCTTTCATTTAAATGTTTATTTCCTTATTTGAGACTTACTGACCCTTTTCATGTATTTTTAATGTGGCTGTCAGTGTGTGCTTTTAACTTTTTTTCTCTGCCATTACATACTTATTACACAGTAATCCATGTAATAAACATTGTCATGCCCATGTGTAAATTTCTACACTGAAGAGGAAAACTGGACATCATGAAACATTCACGAAGCAACTTGAGGCTGATTATAAATTTCAAAATCACTTTACAAAAGGATGATTCATGCACCAAAGTACACAAAACACATGGAAATACTCAAAAATCCCCAAATGTTGGTGTTTTTCTGTACAAAACCCACTTTTGAGGAAGGACTTAACAGTCTTGTCACTTCACAGTGGTAAACTTTCACTCATAATCCGCTATGCATGAACATTTATTTCAGTTAATTATTAATGATCTGCTGTGATGGAAAATCAGGCAACGCAGCTCATTAATGAATTTCATGAACATTTATTTATTTAATTTATTTAATGTCTTTTTTATACCGTGCTCTTTAAAATCAGCGCGGTTTACAGAAAGCAAATTTGTGTCAGGACCTACACTGGACTTACAATGAACAGGGGTTTCTAACAAGGCTAACAGGGTAACTATGTACAGACAAAACTGGCTGTCACTGGCTACATGGGCAGTGGGCCTGCAAAAATATTTTCACAGGTCCAGTTTCACATAAACGATAACCAAACCTTGATGAGCTGTAATAATCTTTTTTCCCCATATTTAGGCGTTTTGGTTCATATGAAATTTAGCTGCCAAGTTCACTTACATAGGTAGTTAAATTTCATGTGGAACCCACTAACCCAGGGGATATATCTCAGGTCACTGCATCAACCTCTTTGTTTGCCCTCTCATCCAATGAACAGGCCAAATACTTCAATATTTTTTGGTGACCAAGACAGCATAATAGAGAACAAAAGATATGCCATAATGGGTCAGACCAAGCCTAGTATCTTGTTTCCAACAGCGGCTTATCCAGGTCATAAGTACTTGTCAGGTTCCCAAAAGGTAGACAGATTCCATGCTTATCCCAGGGGTAAAAAGTGACTTTAATAATGGTGTAATGACTTTTCCTCCAGGAGCTCATCCAAACCTCTGTTAAACCCAGCTACAATAACAGCTTTTACTGCATCCTCTGGTAACATATTCCAGAGTTTGATTACGCATCAAGTGAAAAAATATTTTCTCTGATTTGTCTTAAATGTGCTATACTATAACTGCATTATGTGTCCTCTAGTCACTCTACTTTTTGAAGGAGTAAATAACCAATTTATAGTATGTTTACCTGTTCCATTCTATTCATTATTTTCTTGTCTTCTGTCATATCTCCTCTCAGTTACCCTCTTTTCTAAGTTGAAGAGCCCTAACCTTTTAAGCCTTTCCTCATAGGGGTATCCTTCCATCCCTTTCCATTTTGTTCGCTCTTCTCTGTACCTTTTCCTTTTTAAAATATGGCAACCAGAATTGCATGCTATATTCAAGGTGCGGTCACACCATGGAGAAATACAAAGGCATTATAATATCTTTGATTTTATTCTCCATTCCTTTCTTTATAATTCCTAGCATTCTACAGTATTTGCTTGCTTTATTTATTTATTTAACGCTTTTTCTATACTGCTTTTCAGAGAGTCAGAGTGGTTTACAATAAACTGGGTACAAGTGAAAAGAACATTGTGTTCATGAACAGTTTTACAATAGCACGAGCAATAAAAACAGTTAACATGGGATTAGAACCAGCTGTAATCGTAGCAAGAGCAATAACGACAGTTGGCTCAATGAACTTATATACTGTACAATGATGCAGTTAATGACTATTTTTTATTATCTTGTTGGCCCCTGTGTTAGATGCCGTTTAGTGTTGTATTTGTTTATACCTTTGTGGGCAGTGGTTGCAGGTAACATTATTGTGGTTGTTTGTGAGTTGGAGCAGGATTTAATGTTTGGTAAGCATTGTAGGCGGTAGGTCCTTTGTTTTCGTTAGGTGTGGCAGAGTTTGTGTGTCTTTTTTCTTGTTTGGAGTCTGGGCCATAATATTCTATGAAAAGATGGGTCTTAAGTTTCTTTCGGAAATCAGTTAGGACTTTGATATCTCTTAGTTCGGGTGGCAGGGAGTTCCAGATGGTTGGGGCATAAAGTGTGAAGGCGTGGTTTGCTATTAGTTCTCTAGGGTGTTAGTTCTCTTGTTAGTTGTCTTGGCTGCAGCTGCCCGCTGGGCAGAGGATTTCAACATATCAATGATGATGCCCAGATCATTTCCTGGGTGTTGATTCCTAATGTGGAACCTTTCATTGTGTAACTAGAGTTTGGGTTGTTCTTCTCTAAGCGTATAACTTTCCACTTGTCCGCATTAAATTTCATCTGCCATTTAGACAACAAGTCTCCCAATTTTTCAAGGTCCTCTTGCAATTTTTCACAATCCTCTTGTATTTTAACAACTTTGAATAATTTTCTGTCATCTTCAGATATGATCACCTCACTCATTATTTCCATATCCAGCTCATTTATAAATATGTTAAAAAGCAGCGGTTCCAGCACAGATCCCTGGGGTACTCCACTATTCACCTTTCTCCATTGAGAAAATTGGCCATTTAACCCTACTCTTTATTTTCTATCTTTTAACCATTTCTAATCTACAATAGTACACTGCCTCGTATTCCATGACTTTTTAATTTCCCCAGGAGTCTTTCATGAGGGAATTTGTCAAAGGCTTTCTGAAAATCTAGATATACTATATCAACTGGCTCACCTTTATCTACCTGTTTATTCATACCTTCGAAAAAATATGAGATTAGTGAGACAAGACTTGCCTTGGCTAAATCCATGTTGGCTTTCTGCCTTTTACATCATGACTATTTACATGTTCACTTATTTGGTTCTTTAAAATGGTTTCTACCATTTTGCCCAGCACTGACATCAGACTCACCAGTCTGTAGTTTCCCAGATCACCCCCTTTTAGCGAGGAGTGGTCTAGTGGTTAGGACAAGGTACTTCAGGCCGGAGGGCCGGGGGTTCAAGTCCCACCTGGGGACAGCAATCTCAGGCCGGAGGGACTGGGATTTCTAGTCCTATAGGCACTCCTTGTGGTCTTGGGCAAGCCACTTAACCCTCCATTGCCCATGTTCCCTGTAAGTATTAACGTATGTGTGTCATATCCCCTCGTGTTAAATGTATCCCCCAATTGACTGCTTTGACCCAGTGAAAAGCGGAATATAAATACAGCTAAATAAATAAATAAAAATAAATACCTCTGCATTATTGTTCATTGAGCGTAAACACGAATTGCGCTTTGGGACAATGTTCTCGCAAAGTAATGAAGCACCACTTCTGCAAGACTTTTAGTCATTTGCAAAAGAAAGTGCTGGGGATGGAAGTCAAACCAGTTTTTCTCGTTTGGAAGTGCAGGGTACTAATGAGTTGGCTACTTACATCTTGATTTTCAATTTTATTGTAGATAAAACTCTAATGAAATGGAGCATATATTAACTTCACCTTTAAAAGAGGCTGATGACACACCGTTTATTGAAGTTAATTAACAAGGAGAGAAGAAAGAGCTCGTTTAATAGAGTCTTCACTCACATTTAAGATGCTATTTTCAAATGAAATGCAGGCTCCAAATTAATTCTGGATTTCATAGGTATAATGAGAATGTGGGCACATGGTACTGTACCAGTGCCAAAAATACCTTTACTGATCATTATTAAGCTGACATAACTATCAGTACCTACAAACAAATATGAAATGCTAATTCATGCATTAGCATCAGCATTGAAATTTAATTTCCTTCCGATGAGAGATCTGTGCGCTTTCGTATTGAGCCTGAGCATTCTTTTGCACAAGAATATCTGAAAAATGCAGAAAATGACTTCTTATAACTTCAAAAGGTCCAGCGACAGGTAGCAATGACACTGGAATCAGAGTTTTTGGATAAAAGCATAATATATTTCTAATGGCTCTGTGAAACATCCATGAGGCAGATTTTTCAAAATCTGCTGTTCCACTGTACTTGGAAATAAACATTTGCATTTACATTTTTCCTAGGAATTCATATTAGCATTTACAATTAAGATAAGGTTGTCAGAAGCAGGCAAATCTGAAATACTTATCCGAAGTGTGGTTGGGGTTGGGGAGAAAAAGGAACCTTAGGGGCTTGTTTACAAAGCCACGGTAGCGGTTTCCGATCGTTATCGGAGCCGCGGCCCAATTGATTTCAATGGGGCTGCGGCTCCGATAACGATCGGAAACCGCTACCGCAGCTTTGTAAACAAGCCCCTTAGTTTCAGGTTTGAGCAACAAGGTAAGGAGGGGGAAGGAAGAGTTATTCCCTTGCCCCTCCACCCCATAATCCATCCTATGAATCCATCTCATGACAGCAACAATATCACTTCCAAGCAGACAAATCGACAGAGAAAAAGAAACAGTGATGCATTTCCCCCGTACTGTGAAAGATATAAAGATAATAGATGTAAATTCTAAATCGACATATTCAGGTCATTAAATTGAAAATAAATATTTTTCTACCCCCTCTATCCCCATTGCTGAAATCAGGGACAAAAGCTGTCAAACAGGTGGGAATCAGAAACAATCCCTGAAAATTGGGGACATCTGGTAACCTTAATTAAGAGCTCTGTGAGCAGTTTGCAAGCAAAGCCCAAAATAATGAGTTTTTGACTTTGCTTCTGTCTAACATTTGCCAAAAGCTGTATAAATCCTGAAACAGAAATAAAGTTGGATTATGAGGAGACGTGGAATTGCAAATTGTTTATGGTAGTTCTGTGGTTACAGTATGTGCAGACTCAAGGCCTACTTTCATTATCAAACTAAGGGGCCCTTTTATGAAAGCGCATTAGACAGTTATCAAGCAAATTGGTGAGAATTTTAACTGCGTGTTCGGGCCCATGGTAACACTTACTGGCATAACAGTTAACGCATGTCAATTTTCATGCTTCCAGCCATGTATTAGGGCACCAAATGGGCAGATTGGGACGGAGAGTGGGCATGGAGTACATATCATGCACTGTCAGTGTGCCGTAAATGCGGGTTCACCTAAAGCCACCTCAATAGATGGAGATAAGCTTTTGTGTTAAACATACACAAAAAGTAAAAGGGCCCCCTAAATACAATGTGGGTCTTTTCCCAGCATAAACATCTGCAATTGCATTGGATGAAATTTGCAACACGCAATGACAATGAGCTTTCGTCCAATGTGATCACACCCTAAGGGGTATGTTTACTAAACGGCGCTAACGGCGCAGCTGCGACGTTATCGCGGGATACGTGACGTTATTGTGCGATAATGGCACATTACCGTGCGATAACGTCTCCTGCGGCGGTAAGGTGCGCCAAGGGTGGAGTAAGGCTCCCCAGGCTCAGAGAGAAGGGGTCAATGGGTGGAGAGTGAGCGGGGAGAGGCTCCAGGCAAACTATCACCGTGAAGTGAAGGTCCGAAAAATAGCACGAGTGAAAACCTGGCGTTAGAGGCAAAAGTGAAGGAGAGAGAAACCATTTCAGTCAGAAATGTACAGCAAAGGCAGGGAGACCAAGAACAGTGATAGTAGTGATACATGTGCAGCAGCAGCAGATAGTGCTCAAGTACGAAAGGGCACTATGGTGAGGCTGCACATGGGGTACAGGGGGCTGCAGGTGTGACATGCAGTGGGGCAGCTGGGGCAGAGGGCAGGCTAGGCAGATGCCCAGGTGACACATAGAAAAGCAGAAACAGGATATCAGCAATTGATCAAGGTCAAACATGCCCATAAGTGTGTGTGTCTCACAGTGTCCCAGGGGACAGTACCCAGCAAACACCCCAAAGGGCACAGAACATTGGCAGGCGGTGCCAGTGGAAGCATGGATGTCTATGCAGGCACCCCTACCCCAGATTACACACCATAGGCAGCCGCATACCGGGACACTGGATGGCCTGGGACTGCGCACCACCAGCACCACTGGCATAAGGGCATGTCAGCATGGCGGCGGAGGGGTGCTGGTGGCGGAGGGGGCAGTGGCATCTGCCCACAGCAGACCAAGGCAAAGCCCTGTCTAGGTGGGTACTGTGCACTGCAAAATACGTCTGTCTGTCTGACAAACAGTAATGGTATCTCCAGGGAATGACCTGCTTCTGTGGCAACAGTTTGGTGCAGTACATCCAGTCAGTGTGTTCAGGGGCAGAAGGTCACAGGTTCAAGTCTCAGCTGTGGCTCCAGCAGGCCATGTCCCCATATGTTACCCAGTACTAAACCATGGTAATAAAGAAGGAACTGTTTTTGCAGATAAAATAAACACACCATAAACACCTATATCCTACCCTACAGAGCACATTCACCATAGACATGTGCAGTCCCTACAGCAGAGATTCCCAACTGCAGTCCCGGAGGGCCAAACAACATTCAGGTCTCATGCTGTCCCTAAGAAATATGCTTGAGATGCATTGTTATGCACTGCCCCCATTGTATGCAAATGTAGCTCCTGCATATTGTGGTGACCAAACTGCTCCAGAGCCCATGGAAATAGAGAAAACACAAACATTTACCTCCAAGCAGCAGGGAAGTGACTTTAAAACTTCAGCTAAAGAAAAAAAAAACATACCCAAAGCTGCTGTCTTCAGGCCACGCCCAAGCTCCATAGCAACTAGGGGAGGTAACGAGAGACAGCTGGGGGAGAAGTGGAAAGTTGTAGGGCAGGCCCACTCATTTAAGCCCCAGAGAACAGGAAGTAGAAAGACGGACAGAGAGACCAGCAGGGAAACAGAAGCCAAGGAGATCCCAAGAGATACAGAAAGAAAGGATTCTTTCAGAGAGACCGGGAGAGAGAGGTGCTCCAGAGACAGCCTAAGGAAGGATTCCCCTCATAGCCAGCACCACAGTCCTGAACAAGGCCAGTGCTGTAGAGAGACTACAGCTGGCACTGGAAACAGGAGGTTTTATCCTAAGGAGGCTGCTGCCTATAAGCCAGGTACGGGGACAGTCCAGGAAGAGCCATGTCGAAGAGCTTTATCTCAGGGAAGGCCGGTAAGAAGAACTGTTAATAGAAAGGAGGTAAACCCTTTAGAAGCCTTAAACAGTCTACTGCAAGATAAGGATCTCCAAAGCCCTGCTAACACCCCTGAGTCAAGAGGGAGGTCTCGCTGGGAAAGGGTTTTTAAGCTATTGGAAGAAATCAAACCCACGCTATCCCAAGCTGTTGCCAGTCAGGAGACTGCAGAGCCTGACTCTGAAAGCATGCAAGTAGATAATTATGATACTGAAAATGATTTCATAGAATGTGAAATGGATTGTTCTCTCTCTATGAGGGTAGAATGAAAAGCTATGGATTTTAAGCCTGAAGAAAACCCAGAAGTTATTATATTTGAATGTCTGCAGTTAAGAAGGCTAAGAATGTTTGAAAATGAAGTTGCTGCTGTCTTAAAAAGGGCATGAAACATTCAAAGGCTTGTTTTGAATGTGTTTGGAGCAACTATCTGAAACATAGAATAGCTGAAGTAAAAAGCAAGCTTTAATGTGCATGTTGTGCAGTTAAAAAGCCGCTGTTTATACCTAAAGTCAGCAAGGGGACTGTTAAGTGATATTTTTGTCTGCTGAAGAAAGAAATTGCATTGCTGAAGGAAGCAAGTGTAACTAGTGACATTGTGAAAGTTTTTGTATAGAAGTTTTTTCTTTTGAGGGGAGACGTATCCCAGTTTATGCGTTGTGCTGAGCTTCTACGGAGGTTCCTTTGAGCAAAGGAAGAAAATAAATTCCTGTGTTGCCTTCAAAAACAACCCTCAGCTCAATCATTCATTTGTTCACAACTACAACTCATTGGTCATCAACTACAACTCCCAGAAGCCCCGGCTCTGGGAATCCATGTAAAGGGACATTGCAAGGCATACCCCCACCTATAGGCAACCGCCTAGGCAGCTGGGGCGCCACAATATTCATTCGGGACAGCATGAAAACCTGAATCGTGTTGGGCCCACCAGGACCGGAGTTGGGAACCTCTGCACCAGAGCATCGGCCAGCTCCACTATCCAAAGCCTCATGGAGAGTCAGGCTGTTGGGTCCTGCGTGGAGCAGCATCTCCCAATACTAGAACCTGCATACCTCAGCATTGCCGTCATACACTTGGAAACACGTTCCACATATATCAAACGGTTGCTATGATTAATGTCAGATAACAAGTCCAACATTAAACACAATTTGTTAACAGAGATCCATCAGAGCAACCTATCTGATATCTGTGGAGTGTGTTTCGATGTTTGTTTCTGACAGTGTTAACACCCCGGAGAGTGACCTCAACAGTATTAAGTACCATAGCAATGCCTGTGCTGTGCCCAGGACTGGTGTAACGGCAAGGGCTGCCAACCATCTCTATATTTGCACAATGCTGAAATAGGTGTGGGAGTGTGTGTATGTCTATCCAGTGTTTTGTGGCTGCCCACACCTTAATGAGCCCACAATGCTTGCACTGTTTCCAGTGTTAGCCTGCCAATGTGCATAATGAGGAGCAAGGTACCGTGGGTATGGGCCAGACAGGGCAGCCTGGGCAGGATGCATCTGCACAGTGCATAGGGCAATGGCTGGGACATTGTAGCATCTGACCACCACCTGTACGGACAGGGTGACCACAGCATGTCATGCTGGCGAGGTCACTCACACCCTGACTGAGCAGTGACCATAATTCAATACAAGCTCCACTATTCACCGTTAATCACGTTGACTAACTTCCTATAAATAATAGCGATCAGGTCTCAAATTAGACTAATCACTGAATCTGCTTAATGGATGCAGTGAGAAACGTCTTTAACACATCAATGACCTGTTTGATATCTCTGAATTTGCTCTTTTTTTCTTTGTGTTTTTTACATTTTTCTCTTGATTCTCATGTATCCTTACTTTAAACTGGCTGCCTTTAACTGCAAATAAGCCTCAAATGCATGAAGATAGGAAGATCATCGAATGAAGGAAAATAGCAAAAATGGTAACTATGAAAATACTTAGCTTTGCATAAAGCGCATCTTTTAACAGGAATTTACCATATCCTTAACTCAGAGGCAAAAGCTGTAGTCCATAGTAAACTCCTTCGTATTGCTCAAGAACCTTAAACTCATGGTATCCCACTAGTTTCTTCATCAATGCTCTTTCGTAAGCAATAGTTCATAGGCAGTCATTGCAACTTAAACTTTCACACTCCCGACGCATTCGTTTGGCGCCGTAGCGTTTCACCTATAGCGTTTCATCAGGGGATTACCTTAATAAAGATGAAAAATAGCAATCTTAGTTAATGTATCCATTCTGAATAAAAGTTAGTCACACAAGCTTTCCAGTGAGTTACTCACACCTCCCTTCAACTCAGATCCAACTCTCAAAAAATGCCTGTAAACGGGGGCTCTGTGCGTGAATGTCCACAGTCTTGGCAAAGGCAAAATACTATTATGACTTGCAAAGGATTGTGGGGTATGTAGTCCATTCATACCAGAATCAGCCGTTCACAAAATAATGAGTTGTGTTGCTCGAGTGTAAGCAAAGAAAAATATATTTTATTCATGGTGTTAATTCTCCCACACAGATTTACTTGGTAACACAAAAGGATACTTGCTTTCAGTATTGTACTTAGGAAAAACAAATCATGATATAAGCAACTGAACTTCTTAAGCAATCAAACAATAAAGACCTTGAGGGGAAACTGAAAAGGTCTTTTTGAGGACTCCTGCTAATAACTTTTAGCAGTGCTCCAAAAGCAAAAACAAAACCCAAAAGTAACCAAAAATTGTTCTTTTTCAAGGATAACTTTCTTCTATTTTACACACACAAACAGAAGTTTCCTTTCAGAGCTCACGTGCAACTGTGCATGACTCAATTACCAATAATTAGCCAGCTGCAAACCCCTTTGCTGGTTCACTTTCTCTACGTGGCTCAAATCCTACCCTAAAGCTTTCTTGCAGACTTTTCTGGGTATATAAAAGAACAACTTATAGTTCCTTTTGATGGTTGTTGTATTTGTGAAAGTATTTTACCACAGCAGCCTAGTCAGAGAGCAATCCATGTATTCATTCTGATCATTTAAAATATCTCCTTCTTCTTCAAATATCATAGAATCAATATCATGGTCTGGCTCAGAGGAATTTCTTAATGGATCACTCTCAGGACAATATTTGTTTCCCTGCTGTCTTCCAAGTGAAGAGCTAGGGCATAGATCAGTGTTCATACCTGATCTTCCTTTGCTGTTAGGTTTCCTCTCCAGATATCCTGGCCAGTAAGTAGTCCAGCTTTTATGTCCAGCCTTCCAATCAAGATCCCTGGACACTGGGTCTCTCTTCACATACCTTCTTGCACTGGTCTTAGGGCCCCTTCCAAATGCAGCCGTCTCCTTCAAAGGTGCCGTCTGGAAATTCCTGGCTCTGTAACCCCACTCCTCTGGCTTCCTCCAGTCCAATGGAGTATGCTTGCCTCTGGAATGACTCCCAACACACGTACTGCTGTGGGCTCCTTCTTTAGACATCCAAGATGTCTTTCTCTTCTTCCTTCCACGTTGCTGCTTTTGCTTCCTGATCTCCATCTGATTCTGTGTAGAATATGTTTTACTTTTAACTTGCTTAGAGGGATACTCCACCCTAGCACAGCTCAGCTGAATCAAGCCCTGCCCTTGGAGATGAGTGATTGGGGATTACCTCATAGCTCTCCTGATTGAACACATGTTTCCCCACTTCAGCTCCTCTAGAGGCTGTTTGAAACCTGGTGCATTCTGGGACTGGTAGTCTTTTATGAAAACATTCTGTTTTAGTATTTCTACCAGCTAAGACAGGTTGCTTGTTCAGTGCCAATTCACCTCTATTATAACTCCCTCCTGAACTATGATAAGCTTCCTTATCACACGCCGCGCGTGCGGGTTGGAATGCACACTGGAATTTAAACTCATATAGAGGGGATCAGGTGAGACTAACTCGATCTCATTATTGGTATGCTTCCGCTAACATGCTTCCCATTCAATAGAGCATGCAATAGAACTATCGCTTACGAAAGAGCATTGATGAAGAAACTAGTGGGATACCATGAGTTTTAGTTCTTGAGAAATACGAAGGAGTTTACTATGGACTACAGCTTTTGCCTCTGAGTTAAGGATATGGTAAATTCCTGTTAAAAGATGTGCTTTATGCAAAGCTAAGTATTTTCATAGTTACCATTTTTGCTATTTTCCATCATTCGATGATCTTCCTATCTTCATGCATTTGAGGCTTATTTGCAGTTAAAGGCAGCCAGTTTAAAGTAAGGATACATGAGAATCAAGAGAAAAATGTAAAAAACACAAAGAAAAAAAGAGCAAATTCAGAGATATCAAACAGGTCATTGATGTGTTAAAGACGTTTCTCACTGCATCCATTAAGCAGATTCAGTGATTAGTCTAATCTGAGACCTGATCGCTATTATTTATAGGAAGTTAGTCAACGTGATTAACGGTGAATAAGAACATAAGAACATAAGACATGCCATACTGGGTCAGACCGAGGTCCATCAAGCCCAGTATCCTGTTTCCAACAGTGGCCAATCTAGGTCATACGTACCTAGCAATATCCCCAAAAGACACAGGTTCCACAATGCTTGTACTGGGTCAAGCATTGATATCCTGGGTCCCTTTTTAATAGTGGTTTATGGACCTTTCCTCCAGGAACTTGTCCAAACCTTTTTTAAACCCAGCTATACTAACAGCCCTTACTACATCCTCCGGTAACAGATTCCAGAGTTTGATTACACGTTGGGTGAAAAAATATTTTCTCTTATTTGTCTTAAATAGTTTACCCTGTAGCTTCATTACATGTCCCCTAGTCTTTCTATACTCTGATAGCGTAAACAATTGATCCACGTTTATCCGTTCCACTCCATTCATTAATTTATAGACCTCTATCATATCTCCCTTCAGCCGTCTCTTCTCCAGGCTAAAGAGCCCTAACTTTCTTAGCCTCTCTTCATAAGAGTAGCCTTCCATCCCCTTCACCAATTTGGTGGCTCTTCTCTGTACTTTTTCTAATAACGCTATGTCCTTTTTAAGATACGGTGACCAGAATTGCACACAATATTCAAGGTGCGGTCGTACCATGGAGCGATACAGAGGCATTATAATATCCTCTGTTTTGTTCTCCATCCCTTTCCTTATCATACCTAGCATTCTATTTGCTTTCTTGGCCGCCGCTGCACACTGGGCGGAGGGTTTTAACATGTTATCCACGATGACTCCTAAATCTTTTTCCTGGGTGGTGGTTTCTAATGTGGAGCCTTGCATCGTGTAACTATAGTGTGGGTTGTTCTTTCCTAGGTGCATAACTTTGCACTTGTCCACATTAAATTTCATCTGCCATTTGGATGCCCAGTCTTCCAATTTATCCAGATCCTCCTGCAGTTTTCCACAATCCTCTTGGGTTTTAACAACTTTAAACAGTTTTGTGTCATCTGCAAATTTGATAACCTCACTAGTTATTCCCTTTTCCAGGTCATTTATGAATATGTCAAAAAGCAGCGGACCCAGTACAGATCCCTGGGGTACTCCACTATTCACCTTTTTCCATTGGGAATATTGGCCATTTAGCCCTACCCTCTGCTTTCTATCTTTTAACCAGTTCCCGATCCACAATAGTACACTGCCTCCTATCCCATGACTTTTTAGCTTCGCCAAAAGTCTCTGATGGGGGACTTTGTCAAAAGCTTTCTGAAAGTCCAGATACACTATATCAACCGACTCACCTTTGTCTACCTGTTTATGCACACCTTCAAAAAAACATATCAGATTAGTAAGACAAGATCTTCCTTGTCTAAAGCCATGTTGACTGTCTCCCATTAGGCCATGACTATCTACATGCTGTGTAATTTTGTTCTTTATGATGGTTTCTACCATTTTCCCTGGAACTGACGTCAGGCTCACCGGTCTGTAATTTCCCGGGTCACCCCTGGAACCCTTTTTAAAAATTGGTGTTACGCTGGTGACCCTCCAATCTTCAGGTATTACAGATGATTTTAATAGTGGAGCTTGTATTGAATTATGTAGTTGGATAGCCTAAAGCTCTGAAAAGTGACGTCAATTTAATTTGTTATGAGCAGTGACCATGGCATGTCTAGGTCCCCACATAGTGCTATACAGTGTTTCACTTAAGTGTTATCTGGGAGTTCCCCTGGCTGGGGCCCAGTTACTGACATACCACCTCTGGGTGCACACAGTTTCACCTGGGACATGCACTATGTACTAGCTAGCAGATCATCTGTAGTTAGTGTGTGTATGGCTGGAGCACCTTGTAAGGTGCAGCGGGTGAAGACTGACTGTGCTCTCTGCTGGTGAATGTCAGATCGTGGTGGGGGGCATCTGAGTGTCTCCAGTCTGTCTGCTAGTGCCCTGTGTCATACAAACAGATATGCAGTGACTGCCCTGGAGGGCGCCCTTTTACCTGCAGGACCGGGGTTGCTGGTCCCACAGCCCTTCATCATGTCCCTCCACTGCCACCATTGCAACGATGTAGAGTGTGGGTCTGTTGGTAGCAGATCCTGCCCCGAGAGGGCGGGTCGGTAGGTGGTGCCCCCTAATCCACATGTGGGTCCAGACACCCCCCCTCCCCTGCCCTATAGGGCGCCGCAGATGATGGCAATGAGGTGAAGCTGTTTCAGCTGGCAGCACAGATTGTAGAGATGTGTCTGACTGTTACATGCAGCAAAAGAGATTGCCTCAGACAGCCTTATTAGATGAGACCTCTGAGGGATCGAACCCATTACCTCTGGCTTGGTGGTCATTGTATTAACCAATGGGTTACAGCTCTATACATGTTCTCACAGCGCTGCCACGAAGTTAAGTTTACCATGCGTAAACAGCCAACGCTCCTCCTTTCGGGCGATACACAGTGCATGCTACGTGGATGCTGGCACGCCCACCTCCCTATATGGCATTGCTCACATTATCGCTGGGAGTTCCGCCGGTAACATTAGGATGGTGTAGTACACATACCCCATAGCAAATAGCAGTGTGCCCACCAAAAATAAACCATTACCTCAGCTGGAAAACCTAAGGTACCCTGTAAAGTGCCTTAGCTGGGGGTCTACCCGATTCCGGTAAGCACAGCTGACAGTTACTTGGTTGACCTGCAGTGGTTGTGCAGTCAGCCCATGCTATGAGAAAAGGCATAGCATACTGGTCAATACAATGCCCTCAGAGTCACTGCTTATGGGTTTGAATCCCCAGTGCACCAACAGCAAGTTGAGTATTATTTTTACTATTGAGTGTTTGGAACCGTCAGCCACATCGCTACAATCAGTGGCGCAAGCCTAATACACCTTTACCTTTGTCCTGTACCTTAAGGAGAAGCATGTCATTTCATCGCCGAAAGTGCCTCATAAGGCGCCGAAAGCTAAGGCGCACCAGATGTGGCCCAGGCCAAATGGCATAAGGCATGCGATGCAGTAAACTAAAACCAGCCACCGTGGCCGCCAATTGCTGTATCCGACGTGTATTCATGCACCCCAGAGATAGTTCACCGTGTGGCGTCCGTGACACGTGCGGTGTAGTAGGGCACGGCATGGCATATACAGCGCATATGCGGCATACATGCGTGCGTCACCAACACATGGTCACCACCCAAAATGGCAACGCGATCCCGCAAGCCAGCATTTACCTGCTCGTACCTACGTCAACTGGCAGCATTAATCTGGATCAGGCAGCTGCGCCTCTTTCCAGGCGCATCAAAATGCCAGGATCTTGAACACGTCAGGAGGGCGTGGGTGCATGTCACAAGGCACTTCAACCATGTAGCACACTACCCATGTGACGTAAGTGTATGGGGACAGGTCACAAAATGGAAGGTGTGCAACATAAGATCCAGCAATCAAAACACATAAGACATGCACCACTTGGGAGAGACACCTGTCTGTGGCCAAACGTGTGATCAATCTTTCTGCATATGTTGCTGTGTGCACATATGCCCAATCCCCAGGAGCTCCAGACATGAAAACAGAGGTGCAGAGGTCAGCGTGGTGCCATGTTAGCTGCTCCTGTTGCAGTTCACACCTCTGCCCAACCCCCAGGAGTAATACACAAACACCCTAGTTCTGGTAATAAATCAACTCAGCAATACACAATTACCAGGAGTGACAGCCCCCATGACAGAGCTCTATTAGGCACCCCGGTGTTCTGATGGCTGCTGCTGTGACGCATTACCAGCTCTGGACAATCCCAAGGAGGCCCCAGCCCAGATCACAGTAGTCTCATATGCATCCTGGTGGTATGGTGGGTGTTGCTATTGCAGGTTCCCAGCTATGCTCTATCCCCAGGAGGCCCCAGCCCAGATGACACAGGTCTATTCTACATCCTGGTGGTATGGTGGGTGTTGCTATTGCAGGTTCCCAGCTCTGCTCTATCCCCAGGAAGGCCTCAGCCCAGATGATACAGGTCTATTCTACATCCTGGTGGTATGGTGGGTGCTGTTGTTGCAGGTTCCCAGCACTGCTCTATCCCCAGCCAAGATGACACAGGTCTATTCTACATCCTGGTGGTATGGTGGGTGTTGCTATTGCAGGTTCCCAGCTCTGCTCTATCCCCAGGAGGCCTCAGCCCAGATGATACAGGTCTATTCTACATCCTGGTGGTATGGTGGGTGCTGTTGTTGCAGGTTCCCAGCACTGCTCTATCCCCAGCCAAGATGACACAGGTCTATTCTACAGCCTGGTGGTATGGTGGGTGCTGTGGTTGCAGGTTCCCAGCACTGCTCTATCCCCAGGAGGCCCCAGCTGTTACATATGGCTCTTTCTTTGTACTGTCCATGTCGGCTTGAGGTCTTGGCATTACTGTTGTTGATCTGATCTGGGCCATGTCTGTTTGTAGGTTCAGCTCTCATATGCTCCTTTTCTATTCTTTTCCCCATTTTGCCCTGCTCCACAGAGCATCCCCTGCCACCCTTTGGTTTTGGGTTCTTTGCTCTTTTGCATGCTATCTCCACTGCAGAACATTTCATTGTGTATGTGCATGTGTTTACATGTGCCTGTAGTCCCAATTACTGACTGTGATATTAGCTGTACACACCTGATCTGCATTTGCAGTGCATCTTCGTTACTGTTGGGGTTGCCCTATCCTGGCAGACGTCTAGCTTTTGGCGTGATGCCCTGCAGTGTTCTTGTATGCAGCCTTTGCTATGCTACACATGTTGGTGTTGTGGCCTACTGGTTTGTGCTAGTGGTCATGGGTTTGATTCCTCTTGGTTCTAATCAATTCGCACATCTTTTCGCACCATGGGCTGTGCCATGCACATCTTAGATAAAGCTTTTTCAGTGACCGTCCACCCAGGCTTCACTGCTGCGCATACATGAGTAGTTCCGCTGGAATCACTGATCTTTATCAGGAGTCTCCATATTCAGCATAGAAACTAATATGCTTTGTTTTAGCATATTTTATTTATTTATTTATTTAATTTATTTATTTGGTTTATACCGCACTATTCATGATCAGCACAGTTTACAAATATAACTGTAGGAATGGACAGGTAAAGGGGATACCAGAATCCCCAATATGTAATTGAAGATGGATGAATTTCTTGATACAGATCTCTAAAAAGTGCTCAGAAGTTTGTCCTTTCACCTACTTCCTCTTGGGTGGAGTGGGATATCATGATCATGAGTTCTGTGTAACTGTCTTTAAAATAGTTTGAGAACATTGTTAATGCAAGCATAAAGAGTAAACATAGGCTATGAACTGCGCAACCATAGTTCATTGTACAGCCAACTATAGGTCACTGCTGGCACAGCGTAATTTCTGCAACTCTGCAATTATAAATAATTCTGCCATAATCAAGTAAATTTCCTCTAATACACTGTAATCAGCTCTTATTCCGTAAAATAATTCTAGTGACACCTTGTGTTACTTCATGTTTTAACGACTGTGTTACTTCCCCTTTTCTCTTCAATAAAAACAGCTTCAAAGGAGGAAGACTTTGAATTCAACAGAGGTGGAATTGTGCTGTGTCCATGGACCTTCTGTTGCTTTCCCTCTGAGCTCAAAGAAAGTAGTACTTTGTGTGTGATTGTGTTCTGTGTTACTCTCTGCTTATTTCTCACTGCTTGAGGGACCAGAGACCGAAAGAGCCGTGGTATTGTGGCCAGATCATGGGTATTCTTCAATATCAACAGATTACATAGTTTACATAGAACAGAATTACAATAAACGTATGAACAAAAATAAAATAAAATAAACAGTTAACTATTTACAATAATAGGTCATTAAAGATCATACACAGTAGCATATGGGCCGGGAGAGCTATTTACAGTCTGTTATTTTAACATTGTTTATTGATTGTATTATGTTTTATGTATGCTATCTTTTATTTGCTGTTGTAATGTGCCTTGTACTTTTTGAGAAAATTGAAAAGGCGCACTATAAACTTTTAATTTAATTTAATTAATCATCTATCTATCTATCTATCTATCTATCTATCTATCTATCTATATATATATATGTCGCTGTGCTAAGCATTCCTGACGAGAAACCTTCTGATGACAGCCAATGCTGTTGAGGTTGTCTCAAGGGTGATTTTCTAATACATTGTTGGGTGGGACAGGGAAGTCTCCTGACTCTCATTCCATACTGGTGGAGTCGTCTGCTTTTTCTACTGTACATTTTGTCAGTACTTTACTAAGGAGGAGGTAATCTCTTTGCCTTGTTCTTCATTTTGTTAACATACTGAGCATGCTTTTCTGCCCCTGCTCTCTGTTCTGTGTGTTTTCTGTTACATTTCTCTTGCTGTCATGATGAGTACATAGACAGTTCTGTTATCATCACAATGTACACATGGGGGGGAGGGGTAATTTTATAACTATTTTTGCATGTATAAAACCATTATTAAGCATGTTAATGGGTTCTTAAAAACTAGATCATGCCAAAAAGTAAGCGCGTTGCAAGCCAGTGTGTATTTGTAAAGTAGGCATGCACAGGGTAGAGTTTGTGCAAAGTCACAGTTTTTTTCATGTATATTTGAGAGAATACCCATATTGGTGCATCGTTTACACACTAAACTTTATGTCTGCTTCAGAGCAGGTGTAATGCCCATATTGTCATTCTAGGCATGATTTCTACAGGAGTTATGTTAGTATTTTATAAAGACACATAGGCTAAAATAGATACCTTCCTGCACTATTAACCTGTGTGCCCTCTCATAAAATTAGCCCCTAAGGGGCCAATTCAGACCTGGATGTCCCAGCCCTCTGTGCACCCGGTCGGAACCGGATGCAGAGTTAGCCAGGATTCTGATCCCGCGGGGCACGTCTAGGCCCGCAGGATCAGAATCGCGTGCAGGCCAGGACCCCGAGTCAGGTTGGCCTGCACTTACAGGCCTTGCCCGGATAACCCAGTCAATGGAGCTACGGCGCCATGGCATCCGGTTGCCATGGCACCATGGCTCCACTCAAAAGCCGCGATCCCCAGCCAGAGAAAAAAGTGCATTTCCTGCAACCCGACCCCTGATCTGGCCTCCCAAGCCAGGGTCGGGCTGCAGAGAATTTCCTCTGCCTCCTGCCGCCTCTTTTGGACCCCGGGCCTGCCCAATCCACCCGACTAAGGAAACTTATTCCACCTCGGAGGTGGAATAAGTTCCCCGTTCAGGCCGCTAACCATCCACTGCCCGCCCTAAAGCCACTCCACCCCTTTCCCGCCCCGGTCTAACTTCCCCGTACAATGACCCTCTAAGTGTTCTATACCAAAACATAAGCTCAGTAGTGTGCCGTGGCTCTGCATAACATAGAAACATGTAATATAATGGCAGATATTGCCCATACTGCATGCCAGGTCTGCCCAATCATACCAACTACTAGGCAATACAATTTCTTCCTCTCCCTTAGATATTCTCTGTGCTTGAATTCAGATACAGTCCTTGTCTCTGCCACCTCTGCTGGGAAGCAGTTCCACACATCCACTACCCTTTCTGTAAAGAAATATTTCTTAGATTACTCAGAGCAGAGACATTTCAAGCCCCGTGGCTGGCACCTCCCCTTGTAGCTGGTGCTCCTCTTGCCAAGCTGGCACATGGGGCCCCATGCTTGGTTTTCCACCGCTTCAGAGTCTATCCCTTTTCACTCTCATCCTTTGCGCTTGCATTCCCCAGAGCTTTCTTTCAATTTAAAGAGACCCACTTCCTGTGCATTTATGACATGGAAGTATTTAACACTAGAAGCCCCAAAGTGCGTCAATTGATGCAAATACATCTTCAAAGTTGTATACCAGCGCCACTGCTAGAACCATGTCAGTCATGTTCCATGACTTTGTTAGCAAGGTCAAGATGTTCAAATATGTGCATCGAAAATTAATGACAGATGCACCACCTAGAGGGAAAATGAATTTATACCTAGAAGCCCCAAAGTACGTCAATTGATGCATTCAATTGTCTTGGATGCATCAATTGACGTACTTTGGGGCGCCTAGGTATAAATTTATGTTCCCACTAGGTGGCGCATCTCAATCACTGCTTACAGTTTTACTCCGACATTACAAACAATAAACACACAATGACGTCATGTAATGATGTCACATACTGCACGTATTTAACAAATAAGTAACTTCACATTAATTCACATCTGCATTTCATGCTAAATGCAGTCGTCATGATAATGCGTCAATTGACGCAATTTGGGGTTTCTAGGTAAAATTCCTTTTGGGGCTTCTAATGTTAAATGTCTCTGTCTTATCTACTCTGTCTCTTCTACCTTTCTTCCAAAGTATACGTATTGAGATCTGTAAGTCTGTCTCCATATGCTTCATGATGAAGGCCACTGGCCATTCTCTCTCTGCATGGGCTCCATCCTGTTGATATTTGTACAGTATTTAGTTCACACCTTTACAGAAGCCGTTCAAGGCAAATATATAGGTATTTCCCTGCTCCTGAAGGGCTTACAATTTAAGCTTGTGCATGAGACATTGGAGGGTTAAGTGACTTGCCCAAGGCCACAAGGAGAATTAATGGGATTTGAACCCTGGTCTCTTTGGCTCCCAGCGACAGAAGCCGTGGATTCCAAAACTGCACACAGTACTCCAAATTAGATCTCACCAGAGACTTCTACAAAGGCATTATCACCTCCTTTTTTCTGCTGGCTATGTACCCAAGCATCCTTCTAGCTTTGCCATCACCTTTTTTACCTGTTTGACTACTTTAAGATAATCAAATATTATTATTCCCAGGTCTCACTCTTCTTTCATGCTCAGAAATATATCACCTTAGGTTTTTGCAGCCCAAAATGCATGATACTGCATTTGTTATTATTAAATCTTAGCTGCCAAATTTGAAACCATTCTACAACCTTTGCTAAATCCCTACACCTTCCAGGGTGTCTACCCTATTGTAGGTTTTGGTATTATCTGCAAAGAGGCAAGCCATACCGACAGCCCTTCCAAAACATAGAACCATAATGGCAGACAAGACCATCTGGCCTATCCAGTCTGCCCTTCCATATCAACTACTACAGTCCCTTTTTTTCCTTTAGAGATCTTCTGTGTGGGTCCCATGCTTTCTTGAATTCAGATACTCTCTTGGTCTCTGCTACATCTACTGCGAAACTGTTCTACGCATCTACCACTCTTTCTGTAAAGAAATATTTCTGCATATTATTCCATAGTCTATAAAAAGACTGGTTCAGAGGAAGGCGACCAAAATGATTTGGAGCCTGCGTCAGAAGCCTTATGAGAAGAGACTTGAAGACCTAAATATGTACACTGTGGAGGAGAGGAGGGATAGGGGAGATATGATTCAGACCTTTAAATACTTAAAGAGAAATAATGAACAAACAAACCTCTTCCAAAGACGGGGAAGCTGTAAAACTAGAGGGCATAACATGAAGCTGCAAGGTGGTAAATTGAAAGGCAATGTCAGGAAATACTTTTTCAGTGAAAGGGTGGTGGATGCTTGGAATGCCCTCCCGTGTGAAGTGGGGGGGGGGGGGGAGGAGGGACAAACACAGTGTCAGAATTCAAAATGGCATGGGACAGACACAGTGGATCCCTTTACAGCAACAGGATAAAATAAAAATAAATGGAACCATCTATTCTCCTAGGACAAGCAGGATGAGTCAGCCACACTTGGTGATGTCATCCGACGGTGCCGAGATGGAAGTACTCTCCATAGCTCAGAAGGGCTTTGCCCCTCTGAGCATGGGCCACCTGGCCCCACCCCACTGCCCGCCCCTAGCTAGCCAGTTTCAGTTCTTCCGCCTTGCCAGCAAGACGGACCTCTATACTCTCCAACTGAAATTTCACAATTCTGAAGAAAAAAGAGGATTTCCTCCTCTTTGCTGAATTCTTTCTAAGTTCTAACACTGTCTATTTCTTTCTAGGTTAAGAAAAAAGTATTATATACGTTAAATTCCTGAATTAAAGAAGAGATACCTGACAAAGAAGCTTGGCGGCCCAGAACGTGCCTAATAGGCCTCCGTTCCCGGCCTGCCCTCTGAGTGGGCTCCTACCTCTTTCTCCATCGGCAGAAGCAGGACAACGCCAGAAGAAGGGGTTTAAAAGAGGATCCCAGCCAGGCGGTAGCTTTCGTAGCAGCCCGGGACGTGTCTAAAATGACCTCCGTCCCCGGCCAGCCTTTCTCTGCCCCTCCGTCGATCCGGTGTACAGAAGCTCCCAGTAAGTCAGCAGCTTGTAGCAATCAGGGACGTGCCTAAGAAGGCCTCCGTCCCTGGCCTGCCTTCCTCCGTCTCCGGGAAGCCCCTGCCATGTGCTGACCATGGGGGCAGCCATCTTGCCATCCGTGTGCGGCCCCTACTGGTGAGGTCAGCAACAGTAGCAACACACTACGCGACTCTGCCGACCCCCCGGCGGCCCTGAGCGCGCCCTCCGGGCCTCCGCTCACAGCCCCGCGTCTCCGGGTGATCTGCTGCCTACTCTCGCTTCAGCCCAGCCTCGTGGCTTCCATGGCAGCGGCCGTCTTGCATAGACGTCACAGCCGTGGCTCCTCCCTTCAGCGCTATTGGTTCCAATCGTCTCCAGGAAGGAGGCGTCGCCCATTAGAGACAGCAGCATGAACCTGGGCCCGATCCTCACTGCTCTGCATCCCTGTCTCAGCGCCGAGATCCCCTTCAGCGCTGAAGCAGAGATTATTCTATTAGCAGACACAACTCTGAGTGGCCTCACTGGAGGGGCATCAACCCTGAGTCGCACAGAGCTGCTATAATTTCTTCTTCAAGGCGCCTACTCACCACCCCGAGTCTCTTCTCCTGCCGGCGACTGTCTGCAATCCTGAGTCTCACGGCACCACTGTGATTTTCACGGCGCCGACTCTGCTTGTGCCTGCGGCTTTCTTCTCCCTGAGTCTCACGGCGCCTCTTCTCAGCTCCTGCCGGCGACTGTCTGCAACCCTGTGTCTCACGGCGCCGCTGTGATTTTCATGGCGCCGACTCTCTGCTCGTGCCGGCGGCTGTCTGCTACCCTGAGTCTCACGGCGCCACTGTGATCTCCTTCACGGCGCCGATTCTCCGCCGGCAGCTGTCTGCCAGCACTTCTGTCAGCGTTAAGGGAGGAAGTAGAGGAGTGGCTTAGTAGTTGGAACACTAGCTTGGTTTCTAATCTACCCGGGTTTAGTTCCCACTAGCACTCCTGGGCCTGGCAGGTCATGTAACCTGGCGAGTCTGTAACCCTCCATCACCTGGCAATCTGCTTCAAGTGACACTACCAAAATTAAAAAAAAATAAAATAAAACATGGAGCTTTTGGGTCTCCAGGAGTCAGGACTAACTCAAAGGCATACATTGCATTGCATTCGAAAGCACATGACTCGGTGGGAGCTGTCTTCTGGGCCAGTGCAATGCACCTCTCCACGGTCGCCATGGCAACAGTGTGGTGCAGTGCACACAGACAGTATGTTCAGGAGCAGAAGGTCACAAGTTTAAGTCCCAGCTGTGGCTCCTGCCAACCAAGTCCTCATATTTCGAAGACGCTCTGTCACCCGGACCGAGGATGGAGTGCCCCTTGATGCACATCCTGGGTCGCGGCTGTATCCCGAATCCTGGATGAGGGCCATCTTGGATGCTTCAGGCGGTCGCTATTCTCTGTTCCTAATTGGAGGTGAAACGCCACTATGGTGACCATGGACCTTTCTCAGCATGCATACTGTGCCAATGCCGCCCACCCGCCGCTGGAGCCCACAGCATGCCAGCGCCAGCGAAGGGCACGACTCCTGCTCTGCGTCTAGGCGTGAAGGAGAGTAGAGGATTGCACCATCAGCACTCTGAGGCTCTCCTCCTACTTCCCACCGGCCGAGATTCATTAGCCCCCTCAGCCGGACCGCTGGTGCTGCCTAACGGGTATTCCTGGTAAACAAGCAATGGTTACTTCACTGCCTGTGGAGCCAGAGGTTGTGGGTTCAAACCCACAGTGGGGTTCTTTGATAGGGCTGCCCAAAGCATTATCTAAGCTCTTCCTACTTACAGGCCTCGTGTGGCTAGAAGGATCCTCTCTTAAAAGAGCACGGGAAAGCACCTGATGGGTGCCCGCAACAGACTCGCCCTATGGGTGGGCCGATTGCTCGATAGAGCAGCCAAGGAGCAGACACCTTAGAACGCTCGGCGCTCCTTCAACTCTGGCTAATCACTTGGCACGCCTTAAACTGTGCTCCCTTGCGTGAGGGCACAGCAGCACCAGGCTCCTCCAACAATATTCAGGAAGTCTGAAGCTGGGTTCCTTCCACGGTCACCCTGGTGGCCATGGGCAAGTTCCTGAGACATAACTCCGTATGCCTTCTGGCATTCTCTCGCGCAGGCTCATGATCCAGAATAGCTTGTGCACTCCACATCACTCCTTCAGAGCCTGTGTGGGAGGAAAGGGATTGGGGTATGTGAAAGCCTCGCATCAGTAACACGAATGCACAGGCCACCCGGCCAACGTATCACTTAGGTGCCTGCCTGAGGAGTAGTCCGAGGACTAAAAGGATCCACTCCCTACCAGAAGACGTGGTGAACTCCACCCTTGCCAATCCGACCAGGACACTAAGGTGAGCCTAACCCCTCGTAGCCTCGAAAGCGGCCTACAAGGGAGTACTTGGCAGATGAGACACACTCCTCGCTCCTCATGGACCAGAAAGCCCAAGTAAATCTGTCATTCCACCATCGACTGCGGCGGCATCTTGGCGGTGCAGTACACATAGTCAATGTGTCCTCAAACAAAAGTTCACCTGTTCGGACCCCAACTGAGGCTCCTACACCGCATGTCTATACTACAACTAAGAAACCCGCATTGACTTGACTTCTGGCCACTACCTGCATATAGGGGTGTGAAGGTTAGCATTCACAACCCCTGACACAAAGGCAGTACCTCAGAGCCCACTATTCCCACGAGGACTTTGCCGTTGGTAAGACATGTCCTTAAGAACCAGTAAACAACGTCAACTGATGGCCAGGACACTGTCCATAAGCACGGGACAAAGTGTCCCTTCCACAGTTGCATGGGTCCCTGCGCACGCCCCTGAGGAAAAGGCCAAAGGTGGAACACCACCCCACCATCACGCTGGGATCTACCCTCCACTTCCGGACGCGGCAGCTCGTGGCCGGCAAGGGCCGCTTGACCTCATACCCCTCCCCTCCTACCTTGCGGACTATCCAGCGGAGAAAAACCTCGCGGGATCCCTACCCTGTCAGTCTCCATCGGGACGGGCGGGCCCATGCTGTGCCCTCGAAGCCATGACCTTGACGGACAACTCACCTCGGCGGACAATATATTGGTCGCCCCCACGCCTTACGACTCCGCCACTGCCCATCTCTGCAGCCCTTGTTTGTGACCTATGATTGGGTCATCTTCTCCCCCCTGCGGAGAGCATCCGCCCGTTAGGCTCTGTGGCACTAGCCAACGTTTCAAGATGCATAAAGGTAGAGTGACAAACTCATGGCCAGCCTGGGATCTTCAATCCGAATCTTCTCATGATCAAGCCAAGGGCAGCACCCTGCCTCAGCATGCAAGGCAGGGGTATCTAGCCAGCGGGTCGCAGGTTCAAGACCGGACTGAGGTCTATATTGGGGAAATACAACACGTCGCCGTGGTACGGCACCGCTGAGGACCATTAAGGTAATTAACACATCCCCACGATACAGCCTTGCCTGTGGCTCTGTGTCTCAAGATCTGGATGGTGGGGAAGCAGATGCTCCTGTCAGGCCTTCCCCTGGAATCACGTAGGAGCTCGACCCTTAGGCACTTTTTCCATCAGTCAAGCTCTCAGCAATCGCAGCGACCCGGTTGACAGGTTGTTACCCTGTTTACAGGCTGTCATCCAGATCTGCACTTGTGGTACTTCCCACCTATGCACGGCCTTCCTATCACGGCATGACTCAATGGCGTGAGCTCCTCAAGCCATTGCTCTTGACAACACGCTCCATATCAGGACATGATGGCTCGGGATAGCTCTCCAGTATGCCTAGTATATTCACCAAGCAATGCATGGGCCTGCCCGGGGACTCCCCCTACTCTCCATCTACTGGAGGCGTGGTCTCTCCACCTAATGAAGGCATGGCCTAGTGCAACAGCCCACCGCGCAGTCCACCCGATACCGGTATCAAGCCGAACAGTGCTTGCCAGTCCCTCTTATCCCCTATCCGGCCACGCTAACGGTCGCAGCATCCTCCGGTAACAAGCTCCAGGGTTGACACAAAAAAAAAAAAAAGGGGCCTCCCTTATTAGCGATGCCCTAATGTTCCACTTGCACCATCCTCGCGGCCATCGATTCGATGCCATTGCTTTGCCATTGCGGTACCCCCGCACTTCTACCCAGCCTGCTACCTCCACTTCATGGCAGTGACTCCCACACCGCTACTACTCGATGGGTCCGCACCTCGCTGCCTGTGGCAGAGGCCGGGGTGTGCTAACTTCACCACCCGCACATGCGTGCGTACCTCATGACTGCAAGCTGTCACACAGTGTAACGGCACCCTCTCACGACTATGCTACTCCACTTGCGTACATCACCGCCACCAGCCTACAGGTTATGGTTACTGTTTACAGCATGCTGCACCACGGGCGCATGCTACTGGCCTACAGGTTACGGTTACTGCATACAGCATGCTGCACCATGGGCACATGCCCGACCTGAAGAAGCTTCTCGGCCTTCCCCATCCACCACAGCACATGTCAGTTTGTGAGGCACCAAGTGTGGCTGACTCATCCTGCTTGTCCTAGGAGAAAACAGAGTTACTTACCTGTAACTGGAGTTCTCCGGGGACAGCAGGATAAGTCAGCCACACATACCCGCCCACCTCCCCTGAGATGGGTTCGGCCTCCGTCCTGGTGCCCGCCTCCTAGCGGCAAAAGGCTCAGCTAGTGACGAAGTGGCTAGCTAGGGGCGGGCAGGGGGGTGGGGCCAGGTGGTCCATGCTCAGAGGGGCAAAGCCCTTCTGAGCTATGGAGAGTACTTCCGTTCTCGGCGCCATCGGATGACGTCACCAAGTGTGGCTGACTTATCCTGCTGTCCCCGGAGAACTCCAGTTACAGGTAAGTAACTCCATTATTTCTCACAAATAGGAGTGTCCTACATGGAGCGATAGGTTCACCCCTAACCAAAGACATGGGGAGGGGTGGCCTGCACAGAGTGGCAGGTGCACCTACTCCTGCCATCTTATTGGGCAGGCTAGATGGACCATACTGGTTTGTATATGCCAACATTTACTATGCTACTATGTAACTGTTTAGCCACCTTAAGATCATCAGAAACAATCACCCCCAGGTTCCACTCTTCTTTTGCGGACTGAAGTTCTTCACCCCCTATACTGTACTGCTTCCTTGAATTTTTGTAGCACAAATGCATGTCCCTGCATTTCTTAGCATTAAATCTCAGCTGCCAAATTCTTGACAATTCTTCAAGCTTAGCAAGATTTCTCCTCATGTTATCTACTCCTTCCTGGGTGTTTACTACAGATTTTAGTATCATCTGCAAAGAGGCAACTCTTACCTAGATAAGAAATGATATACTGGGTCAGACCAAGGTCCATCAAGCTCAGTATTGTGTTTCCAACAGTGGCAGATCCAGGTCACAAGTACCTAAACAGTTTTCCAAAAAGACACGCAGGTTCCATAATGCTTGTATTGGGGCAAGCAGTGGATTACCTGGGTCCTCTTTAATAATGGTTTATGGCCCTTTCTTCCAGGAACTTGTCCAAACATTTTTTAAACCGAAATACACTAACAGCTTTTACTACATCCTCCGGTAACGAATTCCAGAGTTTGATTATGCGTTGAGTGAAATAATATTTTCTCTTATTAGTCTTAAATGGGTTACACTTTAGCTTCTTTGCATGTCCCCTAGTCTTTCTACTTTTTGATGGCATAAAGAATCAATCTACGTTTACCCGTTCCACTCCATTCATGACTTTTTAAATTTGCCAAGAGTCTTTCATGAAGGACCTTGTCAAAGGCTTTCTGAAAATCGAGATACACTATATCAACTGGCTCACCTTTGTCTATCTGTTTATTCACACCTTCAAAAAAATATAGCAAATTAGTAAGACAAGATCTTCCTTGGCTAAATCCATGTTGACTTTCTCCCATTAAACCATGACAGTAATTTTGTTCTTTATAATGGTTTCTACCATTTTGCCTAGTATTGATGTCAGGCTCACTGGCCTGTAGTTTCCTGGATCACCCCTGGAACCCTTTTTAAAAATTGGCGTTACAATGGCCATTCACCAATCTTCAGGTTCTACAGATGATTTTAATGATAGTTCACAGATTACTAATAGTAGGTCTATAATCTCATATTTCAGTTCTTTCAATACCCTTGAGTGTATGCCATCCAGTCCAGGTGAGCCAGTTGATATAGTGTATCTCGATTTTCTACTGTTTCATTTATCAAATAGTTGTAATATATCTTCCTTGTTTATCAATATTTCTTTTAATTCTTCCGATGCATCACCTTTAAATACCATTTCAGTCATGGATAACTTCTCTACATCTTCTTCTATGGCCTTGTCCCCTCTTGGTGCTCCTTTTACCCCTCTATCATCTAATGGTCCAACTGACTCTCACAAGTTTTTTGCTACAAATGTAATTGAAAAAGTCTTTTTTATATGTTTTTGCTTCCACAGCAAGCTTTTTCTCAAATTCTCTCTTTGCCTGCCTTATCAATGCCTTGCATCTAACTTGTCAGTGCTTATGTTGTTTCCAGTTTTCGTCATTTGGCTCCTTTGTAACATTTATTAGCTTACCTGATTTCTTTGAGCCATCATCATCCATTTGTTCATTTTGGCCAGGTGGATGGTAGTAAACCCCCGCTGCCATCACTTTCCCCTTTCTACATGGAATTTCAATCCATAGAGATTCTACCGTGTATTTTGTTTCCTGCAACACTTTTATCCTGTTTTCTGAGATTCTGCTCCTGGTTCTTCATCTATGTAATGCGGATGTTCTCCTTGCTGTGTAATGCAGATGTACACCCATAAAGAATAAAATAAGCTAGAAAGGAATTTTTGTTTTGGTTTCACACAATCTCCCAAGGAATATTGAACATGCAATGGGGTCGAAAGAAAACACAACACAAAATTCAACAGCAACAAAGCTAATGAATTGTTACGAACCTCTGCCCTTCCTCCTTTCTCTATTTCTGTGGATAACACTGCCACCCTTCCTTTCTCCTCAGATCATAACCTTGGAGTCATCTTTGGCTCTTTTCTGCACATATCCAACAGATATTAATGATGGGCCCAATATTCAGCTGTTGTAAAGCATCTAGCTTTCACCACTGAACTTAAGCCCCAGATATTCAATGCTGGGCCCATATGCGGCCACTAGCATTGAATATTTCGGTCAGCGGCATAGCGGCAAAGCTAACTGGGCAGCAACCTTTAAGGTGCCTAATTTTGCCGCTTAGGGTTAACTGGGCAGCGTCTGCCTTATTATCCTTGGGTGCCACCTCCATTCCACCCCCCAGAACCCTCCCCCCCACCCCCAGTGCTAGCCAGCTAGCATCAGGGCATTCAGCATAAAGACCCCCTAATCCGGGAGATCAAAAGCTTTCTTAAAGAGATATCTTTTGAGTTCTGACTTGAATATAGCAAAAGTTACTTGAAGTCGAAGTTGATTTGGCAGGCTATTCCAAAGTTATGGGACTAAAGAGAAGAAAGCTCATTGTCTTGTGGATTCATAATGTACTTTATTGGGTGCTGGTAGGCCAAGCCTATTGCCGTGTACCAAATGGAGAGAGCATGTCGGACAATAGGGAATGATCAAGATAGATAAATACTCTGGGGCAATCTGATACAGAGCTTTGAAAGTCAGGATCAAAATTCGGTATTGTATATGGACTTTTATGGGTAACCAATGATGACTAATGAGAATAGGGGTTACATGGTCAAAACGGTTTGCATGTGTGAGAATGCAGATAGCAGTGTTCTGTATTGTCTGAAGGTGTTTAAGTTCAAACACTACTTTTGTCTTTCTATACACAATCCCTTGGTACACTCATCTCTTCCTATGGCTTTCAGTACCATCTTTACGCTGATGATTCTCAGATCTACCTCTGTACACTTGAAATCTCTTTGGCCATTCAGGCCCAGATCTCTGTCTGCCTATCTGACATTGCTACTTGGATGTCTTACTGCCTTTTGAAATTGAACATGGCCAAAACCAAACTTCTTATTTTTCCCCCCTAAACCCACCTCTCCTCTTCCTCCTTTCTCAATCTCTATGGATAATGCCCTACTCCTCCCTGTTTCCTTGGCTTGCAACCTTGGGGTCATCTTTGACTCCTCCCTCTCCTTCTCCAAGCACATCCATCTGATAGCTAAAACCTGCCGTTTGTTTCTCTACAACATCAACAAAATTTTCCCATTCCTTTCTGAAACACTTCTAAGACACTTATCCACTTCTTAATTACCTTCCATCTAGACTATTGTAACCTACTCCTTTCTTGTCTCCTTCTGAATCATCTTTGTCCCCATCAATCTGTTCAAAACTCAGCTGTGTGGCTAATCTTCCGCCAGCCTCATCATGCTCATATTACCCGTCTTCTCAAATCGCTTCATTGGCTCCCTTTCTGTTTCCGCATCCAGTTCAAACTCATCCTGCTGACCTATAAGTACACTCACTCTGCAGCTCCTCACTACCTTTCGTCTCTTATCTCTCCCTACACCCCTCCTCAGGAACTCTGCTGTTATGCAAATCGCTTCTATCTGTGCCCTTCTCTTCTATTGCTAACTCCAGACTTTGCTCCTTTCACCTTGCTGCTCCTTATACTTGAGTCTGTCCATCAGGCTTCATCTCTGGCCCTTTTCAAATCAAGGCTAAAAGCTCACCTCTTCAAGGCTGCTTTTGGGTCCTGATCCACTTAGTCTCCAATGTGTTTCCTTACCTTTCCCCTGGATGTATTCTTCTCCTCAGCTGTTGTGCTGTCTTGACTAGATTGTAAGCTCTGATGAGCAGGGACCGTCTCTTACATGTGTCTGTACAGCGCTGCGTATGCCTTTTAGTGCTATACAAATGATCAGCAGTAGTAGTATTAATGGTAGTAGTAGTCAAACCAGGCAGTCCTGCATACACATTACAACAATCGATCTGGGAGATTACCATGGCCAGAATAACTGAAGTTTGTGCAGGAGTATTGTATCTAGGGATGCTCAAATTGTGCAAAAATGCCTTTCTGTTGTTTATTCTGTGTGCTGTGTACTGCACATATGTAGCAAGATGATGGTCTGATAACATTTAGCACAATAACATTTACCGAGGTACAATGGATAGGGGAAACAAGCTTTCAAAAACTTGAAACTCTTCATTCCATATCATCCTGCCAGACCAGTCCAGACAAGTGGGTTGTGTTCCCCTACCAGCAGATTGGTGGAGACAAAGAACCAATAAAAAGCCCAGGTTTCAATGACATCACTCCTGTATCTCCATCCGCCTCAGCCACCAGAGGTCCCTTCGGTATTTCTTTCTCTCCAGCAGATGGTGGATGGATTTTTTCCTCTCTGTAGAAAATCTGAGGATTGAGAAGAAAAGAGATTGATTAAACGCTCGCGAATGACTATCTCATCCCTAAAAGGGTGACTCTCTCACTTCATTGCGATGTGGAAGGCTCCACTAGACTGCAGTGCTTTTGGTAGCCATAGGAGGAGGGAAAATTGGTGCAGTTCCATGCTCTTATCATGATAAGGGACTGTTGAGTAGCCACAGATTGGAAGGATTTGCAAGGATCTGAGTGAGTACAGCAGCCTCACACAACCTCAGTGCCCCCTCCCTCCTCCTCCTTTCCCCCCTGCTGTCTCCTGAAGATTGCAGAAGGCTCTCAGGGGGTCTGCCTGCCAGCCACCTTTCAGCAGGGCTGGCCCATTCACTAGGCAAGCTAGGCAGCTGGCCTGGGTGGGTGGCAGCAGTGGCACACATGACTGGCTGCATTGCCCCCCAGCTGTCGCCACTGCCCCCCCCCCCCCAGCTGCTGCTGATTCCATCTCAGGAGGGGAGGCAGGCAGCGACAGTATTTCCAAAAGCTGCTGCTTTTTGATGCTGCTTTCTTGCCCGTGGCTGTCCTTTCGTGGAGCATGTGGGCCCAGGACGTGACCTCCTCCAAAAGAGGACCCTCCCGGGCTACACAATGAAGATTTGGGGGCCCATTCCCTGGTGCCTCCAGTGGGCGACAGGCTTTGCCTCTTCTTTCAGGAATAGGCCTGGCTTACCAAGGATCTCTGGGTACTAAACACCATTCAATTCAGCTATGTCCTGGAATGCAAGGAGCCGATTCCCGATGTCTTCATTATCTCTCCTGTGGGTCTTTGGTTAAAGGTGCCATGGTGCAGACCACTTTGAACAAGTTACTTTGCCTAAAGGCAGTGGTGCCCATCTCCCCAGATGAGTGGAGCAAGGACAGATACTCCATCTACTTTGTGGTGCCAAAGGACTGTTTCTTCTGGCCCATCCTGAACCTCAAAGGGGTCAATGAGCACTTGCATGTCCTGTGCTTTTGAATGGAAACCTTGTGCTCCGTGATTCAAGCAATGCTCTAAGGAGAATTCTTGACTTCTATGGATCTGGCCAAGGTGTATTTCCATATCTTTATCCGGGCAGACCAGCAGAAGTAATTGCATTTTGCCATGCTTGGCTCTCACTGTCTGTTTGCCACCCTTCCTTTCGGGCTCTCCACTGCCCCAAGGACATTCTCCAAGGTCATGGTGGTGGCAGCTGTGTTGCTGTGGTGCCAAGGGATCTGTGTCCATCCCTATCTAGATTATTAGCTCATCCAAGCCCTTTCCCTGTCAGAAGCATCTCAGGTGATGGCCTGAGTTATGTCCTTCTTGGAAAGCCTTAGCAAGGTAATGAATCAGGAAAAGAGCCAGCTTTTGCCTTCCCAGTCCTTGGGTTTCTGGGAGAATGCTTCAGCAATCAAGTGGGCAGACTTTCCCTGCCAGAGGAGAAAGGAGATTACCTTCAGCTCCTCGGATTGATGACAGTGACCATAGAGATGGTCCTGTGGATGCATGTTCACATCCAACTGCTCCTGTGGTCCTTGCTGACTTGATGGTCCCTGATTTTTTAGGAGTTTGAGTGCAGGCTTCTGCTCACATTGAGGGTGAGGTCCAGCCTGCAGTGGTGGCGGCAACCCTGTCATCTGAGGAAGGGCGTTTTGCTGGACAATTTCTCCTGGATCCTGCTGACAATGGATGGCAGTCTCTCAGACTGGGGAGCTCATTGCCAAGACTGTACGGCCCAGGGCTGTTGGAACCACAGGGAAGCAGTATGGTCCATCAACCGCCTTGACTCGAGGGCCATCAGGTTGGCTCTTTTGCATTTCCGGCCCCTGGTCGAGGGCCAGGTGGTTCAAATGTTTTCAGACAATGCCACAGCGGTGCCTTATGTCAAATTGGCAGGCAGTACAAGAAGCACTACATTGGCCCTGGAGATAAATCTCCTGTTTGCCTGGGTGGAGAAGAACCTCCTAGTCTTGTCAGCTCAGCACATTGCTGGAGTGGACAACATGGAAGCGAACTTCCTCAGCCGTCACTCTCTGAATCCCAGCGAATGAGAGTTGAGTCAAGAAGCATTTCAGTTGATTTTGCGCTGCTGGGGTTGCCCCGAAATGGATCTGATGGTGACCTGTTCCAATGCTAAAGTGTGCCACTTTTTCAGTCACTACATGGAGATAGGGTCCAAAAGCATGGATGCCCTGACCCAGCCTTTGCCCAGTCATCAGCTGCTGTACTTGTTTCCTCTGTGGCCCCTGATGGGGCATATGATTCGGCATATAAATTGCCACCTGAACAGGATTGTTCTACTGGATTGGCCATGGAGACTGTGGTTCAGAGACCTGATATGGTTCCTTAAAGTGCTTCCCCTTTGGCTGCATACGTCTTGGGGGCTATTACGGCAGGGACTGTTTGTCCTGGAGGACCTGGCTCCCTTCTCGCTTGTGGCATAACTCTTGAAAGGAGACTGCTAGAGCCTAAGGGCTACTCTCCAGTTGTAATCCCTACTATACTTGGTGCCCAGAGGAGGTATATCAAGCTAGCATACATGCAGATATTGTGTCTCTTTGAGCGCTGGTGTGGGCATTTCACTTGGCTCCTGAAATGGCCAAGGTGTCCTTCCTGTTGGTTTTTCTGCAGGATGGCCTAGAGAAGGGCCTCTCTCTTAGCTCTCTGAAGGTTCAGGTGGCAGTTTTGGCCTGTTTTTCTGGTCTGGTGGCAAGCAAGTCCTTGACCTTGCACACAGATGTCTCCTGTTTTCTCCAAGAGGTTCGACGTTAGCGTCCTCCCTGTCAGTCTGTGATTTCTTCCTAGGATCTGTCTCTGGTGCTCATGGTCCTGATGGCAGCCCCCTTTGAGATGTTGAAGTGAGCTACCTTGACGGATTTGATGCTCAAGACTGTCTTCATGGTTGCAATTTGTTCTGCAAGGCATATCTCCAAACTGTAGGCTCTGTGTTGCTGAGATCCTTCTCTGTCCTTCTCAACTGAGGCCGTTTCCATTCAGCCTGTACCTTCCTTCTTGCCTAAAGTGCTGTCTCCCTTTCACATGAATCAGGTGGTTTGCCTGCCTTCCTTCTCTAAGGAGCAGTGGCGGGGGAAGGATAAGGATCTTCACCTACTGGATGTCCTGAGGGTGCTTCTCCGGTACTTGGAGGTTTTGAATTCCTTTCTTAAGTCAGACCATCTTTTTGTACGGTTTGCTGGCCTGCACAAGGGTGACGCGGTGGTCAAGTCAACTTTGTGGTGCTGGCTTAAGGAGGCTAGTGCCTCAGCATATCTCTTATGAAACTGGCCAGTTCTGGAGGGTCTTTGCGCCGATTCTATCCAAGTGCAAGCATCCTTGTGGTGGGCAGAGACAAGCTTGGCAGCCCCTGCAGACATTTGTCGGGCAGCAACATAGGCATTACTTTCCAATTTTGTCCAGCATTATCTCTTGGATTTATTTATTTATTTGTTTTTCTATACTGCACTATTACAGATCAGTGCAGTTTACATAAAACATGGGTTACCGCGCTATTGCAGAACAGTTCGGTTTACATTAAACATAAGAACTAGGTTTACATATAAACATATGAACTAGGTTTACATATAACTATTTAACATGGTTCACATTAATATTTAGCATGGCTTACATCTCACATGTGAGCAGGAAACTATTTTACATCGAACAGGTTACATATAACGAATTTGCAGCATGTTGGTACATGTTGGTCCACACGCAGGAAGACATGGCCTTTGGCTCAAGAGTTTTGTGAGTTGCTGTATCTTCTTCCCTTCCAGTGGTGTTATAGCTTCGGTACATACCACTTGCCAGGATTGCTCTAGCAGGACAATATGGAAGGTGACATTTTACTTATGAGATAATGTCCTTTCCTTGAGTCCTGCTAGACCAGTCCAGGACACGCTTCTGAAACTGTATTTGCTCTATTCTTCTGCTGTGGTACCCCTAATTATTATTAATTATTGCAGCCTTATCTTCTACTGACAGCCTTCTATTTCTACCTTCCAGTATATAGTTCTCTACTGTTATTTACTCATTGTTGCCCAAATTGTGGTTGTGTGAGGCTTGCTCTGTATCTCCCATTTACCTTGGGATGAATACTGAAGGGACCTCTGGTGGCTGAGACGGATAGAGGCACTGGAGTGATATCATTGAAACCTAGGCTTTTCATTGGTTCTTTGTCTCCACCAGTCTGCTGGTAGGGGAACACAACCCACTTGTCTGGACTGGTCTAGCAGGACTCAAAGAAAGGACATTATCTGTTAAGTAAAATGTCACCTTTTCACACAAAGGCATAAACACTGGAAATATCTGCAAAGAAAGGCAATATAAGAGTGATTTTGTTTACATTTAAATGGTGATTAATGGGGTGTATTTTTTTTGGGGGGGGCGGGGATGTGTTTCTTGGTACTGCAGTGTTTAAACGTCTTGCAACGAAAGCATTTCCATCATATTTAAATGTTTTTTAAGTTTCCCTTTTATGTCCTCGGTCATCATATCAATTATTCATCCTACAATAAATTATGATGATCCCAAGAGCTAACGTGTTCATACATATCTATATTCCATCAGCATCATAATATGTGCACTTAGGAAGTACTGCTAGTCAAACCAGCTCTTCGCAGTTATATTTTTATATACATTAAGGAGCAGATGTACTGTAGCATTGCGAGCACTACTTCCTGCAATATTGATTAACATCTGGAAATACGGCTTATGAATAAAAATAGAGCATGCAAGTTAGGTCATTTCTTTAAGTGGATGGCACTAATTTAGTTCTGCTGTAAGCTTTCCCCGTCAGCCCTGTTCATTGATATCATAATAAGCTGAACTATGCTTTTTTCCAGTGGGAGAAGCACTCCTGTGGAGGCCTGATCATGAACCACGGCCGTTTCCCTGGAAAGATTCATATTGCCTGCAAAAACAGTACCCAAGAAAACTGCACTGAATTTATGAGAATTGTTTTCATGGAAAGACTTGTTCTGTGGTTGTCTGAGGTTTTCTGGCATAATGAAAGGTACATGCCATAACACAGGTCTGCAAAAACATTTTTTTTGAGAGCTGTTTTGGTTATTCCACGTAATCTTTATGTTTTTGGTGCGCTGAATCCGAAAATGACCTCCATTTTGTCATAGGACATCACGTTTCCTGACAATTTAGGTAACTATGTTAAATAAGGCAATACCTCAAAATAAATGGAAATAGACTTATAAAATTAAAGTTTTATTACAATATTTTCATGAAAAATCCTTTTTTGAACTGAAATGAGCTCACCTACACACACTAAACTCGATTCTTCTTCCTTGTGAGGCTCCTCTTGGTGCATTTACACTTGTGAGTAGCATCTGGAATGTCTCTCTGAAGCATCCAACAGTAGTCTGCCATCATTGTGATGCTCCATTTTCCTTGGTATCTCCTTTCCATCTCTTTAATGTTTTGGTGGAATCATTCACCTTGTTCCTCACTCACAGCTCCCAAATTTTCAGGAAAGTAGTCAAGATGGGACTGGAGGAAATGCACTTTCAAACTCATCAGGCAACCTAAAGCTTGAAATGCTTTCAGCATTCGTCCGATGATCTTTTTGTAGTGAGGATCTTTGTTATTGCCTAAAAATTTCTGTACGACTTCTTTAAATGCAATCCACCCTTCTTTTTGAGGATCTGTCATGGTATTGACAAACTCTTGATCAACTATAAGCCTTCTAATGTCTGGTCCGGCAAACACATCTTCCTTCAATTTTGCCTCCGACAGGCCTGGAAACTTGGTGACCAAGTATTTGAAGCATTCTCCATCTCTTGGAAGTGATTTTACGAATTGCTTCATCAATCCCAATTTTATGTGGAGAGATGGTAGAAGAACTTTATGGGAAGGTACGAAAGTTTCTCGGAGGACATTTTTTTCACTGACTGTTAGCACCCTCGGCTGCCAACTCTTCTTGGTCCAGTGATTTTGTCGGTCTTGACTGTCCCATAGACACAGAAAACAAGGATATTTGGTATACCCAGCTTGTTGCCCGAGCAGCATGCACAAGACCTTCAAGTCCCCACACACTTGCCAACCATGGTCTTCATATTTAAGTTTACGAAGAACCAATTCCAAGTTCTCGTAGGTTTCCTTCAAGTGTACGGAATGACCTACAGGTATGGAAGCGTAAAAACCGTTGTGGAGTAAAACTGCTTTGAGACTTCTTTTTGAAGAATCTATAAAAAGATGCCATTGCTCTGAATCATATTGGATTTTAAATTGACCCATCAGACCTTCGACATTGATGCAATAAACCAACTTGTCTTCCTGGGCGAAGTAAGGAACGAACTCCTTTTCACGATGTCTGAACCATGAAGATGACTTATAATAATTCATACTCTGTAATATACCTCGAAAGTAAACAATGTATCTTCCATAAGACTTGAAACAATGTAGCATTTAGACTTGAAACAATGTAGCATTCATCAGGTAGCTATAAGGTCTCAGAAAACACAGGCTGCAATTGACTTGAAATTTTTTGTCAACTGGACTAGTGCCCTCAAAACATTAATGACCTTACATAAAACAGCTACTAACTTTATAACTTAAAGATGATTTTATGCTTAGCTTTTGAAAGAGATTCCAGCTTCAAGTGAATTTCCCGACGCTGTCAGGCGCGCTAGGTTCGCGTTTCACCAATACGGTTTCTGTCGGAAAATGAGATTAGCACAAGCTTTTGGGAAAGCATACCAGTGACATTACAGTGCTTGGAAGATTCCCCTGAAGAAACCGTATTGGTGAAACGCGAACCTAGCACGCCTGACAGCGTCGGGAAATTCGCTTGAAGCTGGATTCTCTTTCAATTGTTTTTTCCCTTCATATATCGCTTTCTGTTTCATCTTTTCTCTCCACTTCTCTATCTCATTCCTTCCCCAGCCTGTCACCCGTCTTTCACCCACCTTCTGGTCCCCCATTTTCACCTTCTGAACTCATCTCCAGTCCAGTCTCCTATTTTCCTGCTTGTCATCTCCTCACCAGCCCCCAAATGTCAAAGCACAATGCAGGTGTCCTAATGTGAGCTTAGGGGGGACAGAAAGCTCCCATGGAGCAGAAAGGCAAATGTTTGCTTGATTTTGGTTTTCAGTATGAATACAGACCATGAACGCTGGGCCTCACGATCCTTCTGATTTTTGGGGTTTTAAGCAGGAAATGTCAGAAAAGTTACCATAGAGATAACTGGCTTGTGGTGGGAAAACATTCATAGCAACATCACTTTTTAATTCTTTGATGTCAGCTCTTCCTATCATTGTAAAGCAGAATTCACCAAGTGTTGGATTGTTCACCCACTAATTAGCCAAATGCCTCATAATCTAATTAGTGACATGCAAAGGCTTACTGTGTGGAAGAAAAGCCTGGCAATTTACTTTGGGCTGCACCTTACCAAGAAACCACAGGGGGCTGAGTTACCAGCAGCAGCATTGACTTGACAGTATACACTCCCACCTTCACTTTCGTGGATGGATGAAACTAGATTCTCACTGTCCCTACCTACTATCTAGTGAACTGCTTCCCTGTCACTCATCTTCCCTCTATCTCTGGTCCCCTTTCTTATGTCTTACCAGGCTTCCATTCTCCCTCTTATCTCCTCACTTCTTTCAAAGATATATCTCCATCCTTTGTCTCTCATCCTCTCCATAGACCTCTGTACTTTTCAATGGCCTCCCAACCACTCCCCAAATAGTCCAGGTCATTCAAACTGTCTCCCCTCCCCATATTTTTGAACTCAGTGTCATAGCCATACTCATACTCCTCACACGGTCACCTAGTCCTCCTTATCCCTGTTCAGTTTTAGTCCCCATTATCCCTCTCACCTAACCCCCAAGTCTCCAGTCTTTCACCTTACCCAGGCCTTTCCTCAACCACAATCCCACTCAAGCTCTGAGTCCCCAATTACACTTTCAATAATCAGTCAATTTTAGAATCTGTCTTCTTCTGACTTCTTACCTAATCCTAGTCTTCCCCTAAATCTGTGTCCCTGCTCGCCAGTATCTCCATTTCCCCAGTATCTCCCCCCTGCTTTCTTCTCCCCTTTCCCAGCACCCATCCATCTACTTCCTTCTCCAATATTCATTGACTCTACCTTTCCTCCTCTTCCTTACCCGAGCATCCATTCCTTTTCCCCTCCCTTTCCATGTTCCCCTGCAATTGGCCTTACTTCCCCCCCCTTCTCCATTATCTGCCCTTCTCTCCCTTCTCATTCCCTCAGCATCTAGCTCCTTTCTCCAACCCTACCCCCATCATCTGATAGTGTCTGTCCTTTTATTCTAGCCCAGTCTCCTTCTCCCAGCCCCATTATCAGCATCAGCCACAGTATCAGACCCTCTTCCAGTCCCAGCCCCCCATAAGTCTTATTGTTTATCTTGGCATTGTTATCATTCATATAGGTAATTCCACTTACAAATGTGGTAAAAAACGACAGCAAGATTTGGAGTGTGCAGCAGTCAGGGCTCACCTTCTCCAATGTCTATTTCACATGTTCTCATCTTATTAATGTTGTTTTCAGACTCACTGTAAAGGTCTCAAAATTTGTGGCTATATGGCTCTACTGTATTTACTAAAATTTTTAGAGGGGTAGCCATGTTAGTCTGAAGTAGCAAAAATTACAAAAGCAGGTGTCACCTTATAGACTAACTAATTGAGCTTTAAAGGACAAGAGTCCATTTCATCCTCTTTAACTCATGCCTCAAGATATTGGTTAGTCTCTCGGGACACAGCTAGCCAGTGAGGTTTTCAGGATAACCACAATGAATATGCATGAGAGAGATTTGCATGCACTACTTCCATTGTATGCAAATCTCCCTCATGCATATTCATTGTGGTCAACCTGAAAGCCTGACTGGCTAGCTGTGTCTTGAGGGCTGTGTTGAGAACCTCTGGTCTGTAAAGGAACCTCCTGCCTCTGCCATTTTTTTATTTACTAAAAATATTTATACGATGACAAGCATGGTTATAAAATATTGCCAATCACATGTTAACATTTGTATTGTACAGATGGTGCCTTTTGGTGCACATTATGAATAGCACGGGTTACCACTGGCACTCACATGTGTATTCTTTCTTACACGCTCGGAGCTATCTTTCATTCCCCCCTGTCTGATAGCGAGATAAACACAGGTTTTGCTTTCAACTTTTATCAGTGCTGTGAGGATGGGGACACTGCAGGACTTAGGTCCAAAGGACAGCAGGAGAGAACAGAAGGAAAACATGTTTGGTGATAGTTGTATTGATTGCCTGGTGTCTTTTGTCTTTCCTTTTTTGTCCTTTCTCTGTTGTGGATATTTGTGTCAGAAAGGAGCGTTCAAGCACTTTGATTTTTTTGTCCAAGCAGTGAAAGATAAAAAGCAGTGTTAGTGTGTGCAAGGAGAGAGAAGATCAAATGGTGGGGACATGTTAGAAGGGTGAGCAGGGCTGGTGCAAGGTTTGGAGGCACTCTAGGTGGGCCCCTCAATCCTGCCACCCCCCTGCTGCCCCCTGCCCCTTGCAGCTGGTGCTGCTCCTCTCCAAGGCTCGCAGTGGTAGCAATAGCTCAGAAAGCATAGTGCAGTGCTTACCTCCGCTCACTGGCACTGCCTGTACTATGTCTCTTCTGTCCCCCACCCTCCCTCCAACTCAGACGCCCGGTTTTGAATTCTGTGTCAGAGGGGGGTAGAAGAGACATAGTAGAGGGCAGAAACCATGCAGCAGTGCCCCAGATTTTCTGAACCATTGCAAGTGCTGTAGGCCCTGAGGAGGGGCAGTAGCAGCAGCAGTGGACGCCCCTAGAGGGCCAGCATTCTAGGTGACCACCTAGCTCACCTAATGGTAGCACCGGCCCTGAGTGTGAGCGATGGGGGATGAAAGCTATAGATCTGATGGGACAGCAGAGGAGCGTGAAAAGGACTTGGGGAGAAAGGAGAAGAGATGGACCACAAATTAGATACCCAAGAGCAATCAGGAGCTGGAGAGAGGGGATTAGCTTTGAAGAGTAGCCAGCCATAGAAAAGGGTGTGGAGGGACATCAGACAGGCAACAAAAAGACGAGGGGGAGTTGAGATGGGAAAAGGAGGCATTACAAGGAATAAAGAAAAAGACAACACTTAGGCCAAGAGCAACACTTGAACCAGACTGCAGGCTCAGAGGCCTGTAGTTTCAGATACAGGAGTAGGGTTACCAACTTTTTCACCGAGAAAAACCCGACACCTGTGGCTCGCCATGCTCCACCCATTCTCCGCCCCTAGTCCCACCCCTGCCCCGCCCCCAGCCTCACCCACAAAAATTACCGAGGATACGTGTAGGCTAACTTCCTTGGTCAGATAATAATTAAACTGGGAACCCCAAAATCCAAACATGAAATGTACAACACTGGAGAAATAAAACTATAAAGTAATTTCCTCTTGCACTAAACAAAAACGCAAAGATGTTAGCAATACACACTTCCCAGACCAGACATAGTCCAGTTAATAAATTCAAAATAAAAAGTATTTTTCTACCTTCTGTTTGGGCATTTTATTTTTCAGTTTGCAATTGCTCCAGTCACTTTCTTCTGGTTTCTTCTTGTCTTCTGCGAGCTATCCATTTGTCCTTTCTTCTCTTTTAGATGTTTTCCATTCTCTCTATTTCTGCTTTAACATACTGATTGTTTCCCTTTTGCTCTTTCCCCCAATTCTTTCCTTATTCCTTTATCATCCATTTAAATTTCACCCTTCCATTCTCAAGCCCCTCTTACTCTCCCAATACCCAGCCCATCATAGACTTTTCTTCCACACAAAATGTTTTTTCCCCTCTCCATTCTCATTCCCCATCTATTCTAGTCCTCCCCAAAATCAGTTCCCTTATAGTTCTAGACCCACCCAGCATCCACTCCCTTCTAATCCCATTCTCCCATGCCCCATCAGCCCATTTCCAGTCCTATTCCAGCTCTTCATCAGCCCATTTCCAGTGCTAGCCCTCACATCACAGACCATTTCCAGTCCTAGCCCCCCCCCCCATCACAGCCCATTTCCAGTCCAAGTCCCCCATCACAGCCTATTTCCAGTCCTAGGCCCCCCCATCACATCCCATTTGCAGTCCGAGTCCCCCCGCACCATCACAGCCCATTTGCAGTCCTACCCCCCCCCACCATCACAGTCCATTTGCAGTCCTAGCCCCCCTAATCACAGCCTATTTCCAGTCCAAGTTCCCCCTCCTTCCACCATAGCCCATTTCCAGTCCAAGTCCCCCCCCCCATAGCCCTTTTCCAGTCCAGGTCCCCCTCCCCATCACAACCCATTTCCAGTCCATGTCCCCCCCCCCATAGCCCTTTTCCAGTCCAGGTCCCCCTCCCCATCAAATCCAATTTCCAGTCCATGTCCCCCCCCCCACATAGCCCTTTTACAGTCCAGGTCCCCCTCCCCATCACAGCCCATTTCTTTCCAGTCCAATGCCCCCCATAGCCCTTTTCCAGTCCAGGTCCCCCCCCCCCTTCACAACCCATTTCCTGTCCAAGTCCCCCTAATCACAGCCTATTTCCAGTCCAAGTTCCCCCTCCCTCCACCATAGCCCATTTCCAGTCCAGGTCCGTCCCCCCCCTTCACAACCCATTTCCAGTCCATGGCCCCCTAATCACAGCCTATTTCCAGTCCAAGTTGTCCCTCTCTCCAACGCAGCCCATTTCCAGTCCAAGTTCCCCCCCCCATAGCCCTTTTCCAGTCCAAGTCCCCCCCCCAGCCCTTTTCCAGTCCAGGTCCCCCTCCCCATCAAAACCCATTTCCAGTCCATGTCCCCCCCCCCTCACATAGCCCTTTTACAGTCCAGGTCCCCTCCCATCACAGCCCATTTCTTTCCAGTCCAAGTCCCCCTCCCCCATAGCCCTTTTCCGGTCCAGGGCCCCCCCCCCCCATCACAACCCATTTCCAGTCAAATTCCCCCTCCTAGCCCTTTTACAGTCCAGGCCCCCTCCCCCCATCACAGCCCAGGCAGTCCTTGGCCTCCCCCCTCCCAAAACCGCGGCTGTCTGAGGCTTTAGAGGGAGCCGGGGAAGCCCGCGCGAGGCCCCGGCTCCCTCTGAACAGCCGCCAGCGTGAAGAGCCTTTTCCTTCACGCTGGCGGCTGTTCCTGTGAAGCCGCGAATGCTGGGAAAGGTTAAAGGGCATTGCCTTTAACCTTTCCCACCAATCGCGGCTTCACAGGAACAACCGCCAGCGTGAAGGAAAAGGCTCTTCACGCTGGCGGCTGTTCAGAGGGAGCCGGGGCCTCGCGCGGGCTTCCCCGGCTCCCTCTGAAGCCGTCCGGGTTGGGAGAAAAGCCGGTTTTTTTGCTCTGGCCGCTCCCGATCTTGCGGCCAGAGCAAAAAAACCGGCTTTTCAAGGGCCGGTTTTGCCTCTGCGCCAGCAGCCGGCCTGGCCATGGAAAAACCGGCCAGGCCGGCTGAAAACCGGCCAGTTGGCAACCCTATACAGGAGAAACAGCAACAGAGAAAAAAAACACAATAAATTATGTCTTGTAAGCTGCAGCTGGCTGACCTTTTCTAGAGGAAATGGAGCCTAACCACAGAGGGCCTGCAAACCACAGCCACTCCTCGTGTAACCAATCAGAAGCCCCTATTTACCCAGACATGCAGGTTGTTGCAACAGGAGTCTTTCCACTACAGGCTTCAGGAAAATAGGAACCTTTTTACCCCAAGCAGACATCAGAAATGGTCCTCTCGAACATAAGCAGAAGTCAGAAATGGACTAATTAATCTATAATCTCTTTAACACCTGACCGCTATCTTGCTGAACTATCTTTTGCCCTCATATGTATGCTTAATCACTATAACTAATAACCTCGCTTTTAGAAATGCTCACGTAAGGGAACAAAGAGGGAGGGGGAGGGAGAGGGTACATGGGTGTTTTATGTTAGAGCTATGTAAACAGAATACATATAAAAATGATATGCAAGGCTTGGATCAATTACCAGTTTGCTGTGACTAAGTTACTGGTCTTCTGCTAGTAGAAATAAACACAGGTAAACTGCCTGGAAATTATATGTCTTGTCTTGTCTTTTCCTTCACTTACTTTTCAGGAGGACTCAGACTCAGTGGACCGGGGCCCCGCTAAGCGACGTCCGCCACAGAGTCAGTGAGCAGAGGTAGAGGAGAGGAGAAGAAGAGAGAGGATCGTGGAGCGGGATGCAGCAGCAGGTACCAACATATCACCTGCTACACAGCATCGGAGACTAGAAGAACTTAGTAGATCACACCAAAGGTCCATGGCAAATCCAAGTCACAAGTACCTAGCAGGATCTCAAAAAGTAGATAGTTTCCATGTTGCCTACCCCTAAGAATAAGCATTGGCTTTCCCCAGGTCTACCTTAATAACAGTTTATGGACTTTTCCTCCAGCTATGGACTTTATAACCGAGATATGATAATTGCTTTTAGCATATTATTCGGCAATGAGTTTGAGAGCCTATGTGCTGAGTGAAAAAACAATTTCCCCTTATTGTTTTAAATGTACTACTTAGTAACTTCATAGTGCATCCCTTAGTTCAGTGGTTCTCAATCCAGACCTCAGGGCACACCTTTCTGGTTAGAAACATAGAAACATGGTGACAGAAAAAGACCACATGGCCTATCTAGTCTGTCCTTCCATATCAACAACTACAACAGTCCACTTTTTACCTTTAGAGATCCTCTGTGTTGGTCCCATGCTTTTTTGAATTCAGTTACTGTCCTCATCTCTACCACCTCCACTGGGAGACTATTCCATGGATCCACTACTCTTTCCGTAAAGAAATATTTCCGCATATCACTCCTGAATCTATCTCCCTTCACCCTCATCCCATGTCCCCTCGTAGCAGAACTTGCTTTCAATTGAAAGAGGCTCTCTCCCTGAACATTTATGCCACGGAGGTATTTAAACATCTAAATCATATCACCTCTATCCCGCCTTTCCTCTAAGGTGTACATATTAAGATCCTTAAGTCTGTCCTCATATGCTTTATAATGAAGCCCACTAATCATTTTAGTAGCCACCCTCTGCACCGACTCTATCCTGTTCACACCCTTTTGAAGGTGCAGTCTCCAGAATTGCACACTATACTCCAAATGAGGTTGCACCAAAGACTTATACAGAGGCATTATCACCTCCTTTTTTCTGCTAGCCATTCCTCTCCATATGCACCCAAGTATCCTTCTAGCTTTTGCCTTTGTCTTTTCTTCCTGTTTAGCTACTTTAAGATCATCAGACACAACCACGCCTAGGTCCCGCTCTTCTTTAGTGGACAAAAGTACTTCACCTCCTATACTGTATTGCTCCCTTGGATTGCTGCAGCCCAAATGCATGACTTTACATTTTTTAACATTAAATCCCAGCTGCCAAATTCTAGACCATTCTTCAAGCTTATTTAGATCCCTCCTCATGTTATCTACACCTTCCTGGGTGTCTACTGTATTGCAAATTTTGGTATCATCTGCAAAGAGGCAAACCTTACCCGACAGCCCTTCCACTATATCAGTAACAAAGATGTTAAAAAGAATCGGACCAAGGACAGATCCCTGGGGCACACCACTGGTAACATCCTTCTCCTCAGAGTGAGCTCCATTTACTTGTACTCTTTGTCGCCTCCCACCCAACCAATTTCTAACCCAAGCAGTAACTTTAGGGTCCATCCCTAGGGTGCTCAGTTTGTTTATAAGTCGCCTGTGAGGAACAATGTCAAAGGCTTTACTGAAATCAAAATACACCACATCTAGAGCTCTCCCTCAGTCCAACTCCCTGGTCACCCTGTCAAAGAAATCAATCAGACAAGACCTGCCTCTGGTGAATCCATGCTGCCTCGGATCCTGTAATCCGCTGGACTCCAGAAACCTCACTATTTCTATTTTAGGCTTAAAACAGAAATGTTTCTGCTGCCTTAAACCAGGTGCCTTGTTATAAACTTACCCTCCGTATGTCCATATATCAGTATCCCTATATGTCAAAATGTAGATAGATAGCTTTATTTTGATTTCCTGCCCTTCTTCTAATAAAGCCCATAGCTTGAAAGCTTGTCCCAGGGTGGAGTGGAGGAGTGGCCTAATGGTTGGGGCAAGGTACTTCAGGCCGGAAGGTCGGGGGTTCAAATCCCACTAGAGGACAGCAACCTTGGGCTGGAAGGACTGGGGTTTCCAGTCCCACAGGTGCTCCTTGTGGTCTTGGGCAAGCCACTTAACCCTCCATAGCCCATGTTCCCTGTAAATAGTTATTTCCAAGTTATAATGCCCTGTTCAATGTAATTTCAGTTTGTTCAATGTAAACTGCACTGATGCAGAATAGCGTGGTATATAAGAGAATGTATGTAAATGTAAATGTAAAATTAAATCAAAATCCTTTCACTAAAACATAAAGGCTTGATATTCAATAAAGCCTAAGAGGGTTAATGGTCCTAATTTCAAGAGTCAAGCTCTTACATTGGCCCTTTGAAAATTTACTAGGGTTGAGTTCCTAAATTTTTGCTCCAAATTTCTCTAAACTCCTAAATTTAGGATCCTAAAAAGTGGATGGCACCAGGGGTGTTAAGTTGAGACATGGGTTCTGCTATGAGTATTCTGTCCATTTCATCCTGTTGACCTAAGAGAGGAGTCCCCTTGTAGCCCCGGAAAGCAGTTGTAATACTAATTAAACACTGGCAACGAACACATTTGTGTGTATTATTGGCCCATTTCTGGAAAGCCATTGGCAGATTCATCAGCCTCAAAGGTACATACTTCAAGGACAGTCCATTCTTATTTCTCTAAGGGGCCTTTTTATGAAAATGCACTAAGCAGTTGTGCATTTTAGCATCTGGAACCGTTGCCACGGTGGCATGATAATAATCACCACCATAACTAAAAATCACGTGATGGGTGGGTTGAGGCAGAGAGTGGGTGTGAAGAGCATGTAATGCCAATGTTGCAATTAGCTTGGGTGCATAGGTTGTGGAAAAGGGTGGGCCACAGGGACTGTGACCCCACCAACAGTTTGCACAACACAGCATCAGCAGTAGAGATCTTGGGATCTTTTGCCTTTCTTCTAGAATATACATATTGAGATCTTTAAGTCTGTCCCCATATGCTTTATGACAAAGACCACTGACTATTTTAGTAACAGCCTTCTGCACCTACTCCATTCTGTTTATATTTTTTCAAAGGTGCGGTCTCCTAAATTGCACACAATACTCCAAATGAGGACTCACCAGAGACTTAGGCACTATCACCTTATTTTCCCTGCTTTCTATTCCTCTGCCTTTTTTACCTGTTTGATCAATTTTACATCATCAGATATGATCACATCCTTAACCAACAATCCTTATACAATATCACTTCCAAACGTGTTAAAAAGAACCAGAGCAAGGAGCAATCCCTGAAGCACGCCACTGACAACGTCCTCATTCTGAGAGTGAATTCCATTTGTTGTTGTTAAGGGCCATCAAGTCTGTGCCCACGCATAGTGACCATTCACCACTTCCCTTTTTGCCTCCCATTTAACTAGTTTCTAACCCAGTCAACCACTTTAGGGTCCATCCCAAGAATGCTCGGGTTGCCTATGTGGAAATTAAAAAGTCATGGAATAGGAGGCATTGGATTGTTGTGGATTGGAAACTGGTTAAATGATAGAAAACATATATCAGGGCTAAATGGCCAATTTTCTCAGTGGAGAAAGGTGAATAGTGGAGGAAACTGTGCTGGACCTGCTGCTTTTTAACATATTTATAAAAGACCTGGAAATGGGAATAAGAAGTGAGGTGATCAAACTTGCAGATGACACAAAATTATTCAAAGTTGTTAAAACACAAGAGGATTATGAAAAATTACAAGAGGATCTTGAAAACCTGTGAGTCTTGGGCGTCCAAAAGGCAGATGAAATTTAATGTGGATAACTGCAAAGAGAAGAACAACCCAAGCTATGGTTACACAATGCAAGGCTATACATTAGGAATCACCATCCAGGAAATGGATCTGGGCATCATCGTGAATAATACATTGAAACCCTTTGCCTAGTGTGCAGCCACGGCCAAGAAAGCAAATAGAATGCTAGAAATCATAAGGAAAGGAATGGAGAATGAAACCAAGGATAATATCTCTATCGTTCCATGTTGTGACCACACCTTGAAAATTGAGTGCAATTCTGGTTGCCATATCTTAAAAATGATATAGTAAATGGTAAAGGGGATGGAAGGATATCCCTGTGAGGAATGGATTAAAAGGTTAGGGCTCTTCAATTTGAAAAAGATATGGCTGAGGGGAGGAGATATGATGGAGGTCTTTAAAATAATGGATGGAGTGGAACGAGTAAATGTAGATCGGCTGTTTACTCCTTCAAAGAGTAGAAAGTCTAGAGGACACACAATGAAGCTATATTATAGCACATTTAAGACAAATCATAGAAAATATGTTTTCACTCAACGTCTAATCAAACTCTCAAATTCGTTGCCAGGGGATGCAGTAAAATCTGTTAGTATAGTTGGGTTTAAAAGAGGTTTGGACGAGTTCCTGGCCTCAGGAAATCCACAACTTATCCCTGGGACAAGCAGCATGGAATTTGTATACCTTTCAGGAACCAGAGAGGTGCTTGGGACTTGGATTGGCCACTGTTGGAAACAGGATACTGGGCTTGATGGACCTTGGTCTGACCCAATATGACATATCTTATATTCTTATGTATCAAGGGCTTTGCTGAAATCAAAGTGCACCGCATCTGGCACGCTCTCTCAGCCCAACTCTCTAATCACCCAGTCAAAGAAATTAATCAGATTCATCCAGCAAAACCTATCTCTAGTAAAACCATACTGCCTCAGATTCTGCAACCCAATGAATTCCAGAAACTGCTTTATCCTTTGTTTTAGCAGTGTTTCCATTAATTTACTCTCCACAGAAGTCAGACTAACTGGCCTATAATTCCCATGCTCCCCTTATTTCCACTTTTTTATATAGGGACCACATCCACCCTTCTCAAGTCCTCTTGGACCACTCTTGACTAATTAAAAAGATTTGACAGCAAAGCCACTAGAACCTTTAGTTGAACTAGCTCCTTATGAACACATCCAAAAGTACTGAAGGAACTTGGGGAAGTTCTAGAGGCTCCACTGTCTGACCTTTTCAGTGCTACTTTAAAATTAGGAGTGGTCCCAGATCCCTGGAGGAAGGCACATATAGCCCTTTACACAAAAGCGGAAGTAAGGATGAGGTTGAGAGCTACAAGCTGCTTAGTCTGAACTCTGTGGTGACTAAATTAATGGAAATGCTGCTTCAATGGAGGATAGTGAGGTTTTTGGAGTTCAATGGAATGCAGGATCTGAGGCAGCATGGGTTTACTAGAGCCAGGTCTTCTCACACCAACCTGATTAATTTCTTTCACTAGGTGACCAGAGAGTTGTACCGAGGGAGAGTCCTAGATGTGGTGTACTAAGATTTCAATGAAGACTTTGACATTCTATGCACAGCTAACTTATAAATAAATTGAGCACCCTAGGGATGGACCCTAAAGTGACTGAATGGGTTAGAAATTGGTTGAGTGGGAGGTGACAAAGAGTACAGATAAATGGAGCTCACTCTGAGGTGAAGGATGTTACCAGTGCTTTGCTGCAGGGATCTGTCCTTGTCTGATTCTTTTTAACATCATACATGTGACATTCAATGCAAAAGACTGGATAGCATGATGGGGACTATCCAGTCTTTTGCATCGGGGGTCACATGTATGATTTTCTTTCACTTGGTGAGGGGTCTTACGTGTGCATTAGGTGCAAGAAGCTCTTTGCTCTCAGGGAATGAGTCCGATCCCTGGAGGCTAGAATAGCAGCGTTAGAGGACATAAGGAAGACAGGGAAGTATCTACAGGCATGTAGTACTGAAGTCCCACCTCCAGTCTGGTAGCCTCTCTGTTACCATGGAGGAGAGAGGTCATGTGAAAGGAGACCATCACCTTGCTGTGGCAGGAAGTGATCCTGTATCTAGGACCTGTCCTCCAGGTGATGTAAAACTCTCTCACACTGAGGAGATTTCTCCAGGGACATGTGCTCCTTAGGGAAGGGTTAGGAGTGCCATTATAGTTGATGATTCGATCATTAGGCATGTAGATAGCTGGGTGGCTGGTGGATGTGAGGATCGCCTGATAACATGCCTGCCTGGTGCAAAGGTAGCGGACATCATGTGCCACCTAGACAAGGTTTTAGATAGTGCTGGTTAGCCCGACATCAATACCAGGCAAAATGATAGAAACCATTTTAAAGAATAAAATTACTGAACATGTAGAGTCAGGGCTTAATGCGAGAAAGCCAAGATGGATTTAGCAAAGGAAAGTCTTCTCTTACTGATCTGTTATATTTTTTTGAGGGTGTGAATAAACAGGTAGACAAAGGTGAGCCGGTTGATATAGTGTATCTGAATGGTCGGAAAGCCTTTTGGCAAGTTCCCTCATGAGAGACTCTTAGCCAAATTAAAAAGTCATGGGATTGGAGGCACTGCACTATTGTGGCTCAGGAACTGGTTAAAAGATAGAAAGTAGAGGGTAGGGCTAAATGGTCAATTTTCCTAATGGAGAAATGTGAATAGTAGAGTACTCCAGGGATGTGTGCTGGGCCTGCTGCTTTATAACATATTCATAAATGACCTGAAAATAGGAATAACGAGTGAGGTTATCAAATTTTCAGATGACACAAAATGATTGAAAGTTGTTAAAACACAAGAGGATTGTGAAAAATTGCAAGAGGACCTTGATAAACTGGAGTCCAAATGGCAGATGGAATTTAATGTGGATAAGTGCAAAGTTATGCACCTAGGAAAGAACAACCCAAATTATGGTTATACAATGCAAGATTCCACAGTTGGAACCACCACCCAGGAAAAAGATTTAGGTGTCATCGTGGATAACACATTGAAACCCTCCACTTAGTGTTCAGCGGTGGCCAAGAAGGGAAATAGAATGCTAGAAATCATAAGGAAAGGAATGGAGAATAAAACAAAGGATATTATAATACCTATATCGTTCCATGGTGTGACTGCACCTGAATATTGTGTGCAATTCTGGTCACTGTTTCTTAAAAAGGATACAGCAGAATTAGAAAAGATACAGAGAAGAGCCACCAAAATGGTAAAAGGGATGGAAGGATACTCCTATGAAGAGAGGCTAAAAAGGTTAGGGCTCTTCAACCTTGAAAAGAGACAGCTGAGGAGAGATATGATAGAGGTCTATAAATTAATGAATGGAGTAGAATGGATAAACAATAGATAGGTTGTTCACTCCATCAAAGTAGAAAGATTAGGGGACATGTAATGAAGCTACAATGTAACCCATTTAAGAGTAATAAGAGAAAATATATTTTTGCACACAATGTGTAATCAAACTGGAATTTTTTACTGGAGGATGTAGTAAAAGCTGTTAGTGTAGCTAGGTTTAAAAAAGGTTTGGACAAGTTCCTGGAGGAAAGGTCCATAAACAATTATTAAAGAGGACCCGGGAAATCCACTGCTTACCCCGGTACCAGCATTGTGGAATCTGTGTACCTTTTTGGGAACCTGCCACATACTTGTGACCTGGATTGGCCACTGTTGGAAACAGGATATTGTACTTAATGGACCTTGGTCTGACCCAGTATGACAGTTTTTATGTACATTTTTGTTAGTGATGTTGCGGAAAGGCTGTTGGGTAACGATTGCCTCTTTAAGGATGATACCAAAATCTGCAATAGAGTAAACACCCAGGAAGGAGCAAATAACATGAGGAGGGATGTAGCTAAGTTTGAAGAATGGTTGAGAATTTTTAATGCTAAAATATGCAGGGTCATACATTTGTGCTGCAAAAATCCAAGAGAGCAGTACAGTATACAGGGTGAAGGATTTCAGTCCAGAAAAAAGAAGCGGGGCCTGAGCGTTATTGTTTGTGATGGTCTTACAGTGGTAAACAGGTAGAAAAGGCGACGGTAAAAGTCAGAAGGATGCTTGGGTGCATAGGGAGAGGAATGGCCAGCAGGAAAAAGGAGGTGGTAATGCCTCTGTATAAGTCTTTGATGAGACCTCATTTGGAGTATTGTGTGCAATTTTGGAGACCGCAGCTTCAAAAGGATATAAACAGGATGGAGTCAGTACAGAGGGTGGCTACTAAAACGGTCAGTGGTCTTTGTTTTAAGCTATATGAGGACAGACATAAAGAGCTCAGCATGTATACTTTAGAGGAAAGGTGAGAGAGGGAAGATATAATAGAGAATTTAAATACCTCTGTGGCATAAATGCATAGGAGGATAGTCTTTCAATTGAAAGAAAGCTCTCTAATGAGATGACATAGGAAGGTGAAAGGGGATAGACTCAGGAGTAATATGCAGAAATATTTATTTATAGAAAGAGTGGTGGATGCATGGAATAGTCTCCCATTGGAGGTGGTAGAGACGAGGACAGTATCTGAATTCAAGAAAGCAATGGGAAATACAGAAGATCTCTAAAGGAAAAAAAGGGACTATAGTAGTTGATATGGAAGGGCAGACTAAATAGGCCATATGGTCTTTTTCTGCTGTCATGTTTCTATGTTATTTTATCTTAATACTGAACCACACGATCAGGTGACCACTGGGTGACATATGATCACTCACCATAATATCTAAAACAGTAACAGGTCCAGTATGACCTTCTTCTGTGTGGGTTCCATTAACAGATGCCTGTTTCTCCCTCTAGAGATTCCATGATCTCCCTACTTATAGATGACACTACAACAAGAATGTCCAAATCAACATCCGGCATATTGAAATAATTTTTCAGTAGCACTTCTCCTTTCATAGCAAAATGGTGAATGTTTTCAGTTAAATCTCTGTCCACTTCGGCCTGTGAATGAGGTCACACCAATGTAAATAAAAGTTCCATTCTTTCTTTCTAGATTAACTCACAGTGCCTCCTTTTTACCTCATTAAGTCCTGCAATTCTATTGCTTTAATATTATTTTTTAGATATAAAGCCACTCCTCCTCCTTCCTTTCTTCCTACTCTGTTCTTCCTGAATAGATTATAACCCCGTATAATTAATATCTTAGTCATGGTTCTCCATAAATCACATCTCTGTGACCTTCATGAAATCCAATCAGCATTCTCCATTATAGCCTCTAGATCAAAATCTTATTACCCATACTATGGGCATTAGCATACAGAGCCTTCCAGATGTTACCCTTTTTTCCCCATTTCTATACAGGTATTTAATGCTTTACTTACCTGGGGACTTTGTTCAGCCTTGGCCAACAATCCTAGTTTTAAGCCCTCTTCAGTAGGTTAGCCAGTCTCCTGTGGAAGACACTTCATCCCTGCTTCGATAGGTGGACACCAGCTCTTCTCATCAGCCCTTGGAAAATCATCCCATGGTCTAGGAAGCCAAAACTTTCTTGATGGCACCATCCATGCAGCTACGCATTCTTGACCATGTAAAATGGTGCTCTTTGTACTCAAGGCTCTTATAAAATTACCCTCTATCTATAGCCTAAAAGCTGGAGGGGCGTTTCCTACTCACAGAATAACTTTGAACTGGTCCTTCTCCAATACCATGACCTTTGTGGTATTTCCTTTCATTCGTGCTGCAGCTTTTTCTGTCCTTGCATTTTTTCATACTTATTCAGCTCTGGAAAGAGTACCCTAATACAATGCAACTTTATTTGCATGGCTATGGATGCCACTCTGTCAACAATGAGCCGCCTGACTGAAGCTCGAACACAGTTTAGGAGAGCTATTCAGAGTATCACCGTGAGTCGGCATTGACTCCATGGTACTTAACAACAGCAGTTTTGATAACTCTATTGTTGACTGTACAAGAAGAATTTTTAAAGCCATTTATCCTGGTAAATAGCAATTTGCCTGGGCAAAATGGCTTGTCTAAAAATTGCTTCTCTCAGACCAGCCTAAACTATGCATGGTCCTAATTGGCATGCATATTTTTAACTGGGCTACGATGAGGCATTGCAGGAAGCGAAACAGCCATCTACAGTAGATTTTCTCAGGAATGCATTTTATTACCCACCTAGACAAAAAAGCTGGTTCAATGTCCATGGGCACCATTAATATAAGGCAGTAGTTCTCAACCCAGTTCTCTGCGACCCCCAGGCCAGTCAGATTTTCAGGATATTCACAATGAATACCCATGAGATAGATCTGGATACAATGGAAGGAGTGCATGCAGAGTCATTGTGGATATCCTAAAAACCTGACTAGCCTGGGTGTCGCAGAGGGCTGGGTTGAGAACCACTGACGTAAAAAATTCCCTCTAAATGTGCCTGCATATTTAACAACTGCATGGGCTAGCTGAAAATTGCCTGCCATATTGTTTGCCTTTTACACTTCCATTTTAGCCTATTTGGGACTCCAGCGGTATCACTTCATGTGCTTGTCCTATTCAGAACCTAAAACTCTAAGATTGGAAATGGGAGGGGAAGGGGGGCTGCATATTTTGAAAATACTGTATCGGTGGCAATATACCTAGGGCCCGATTTTCAGCGATGGCGGCTATTGCTGTTAAAGTGGCTAGCCACCGCTGAATTTTAAACCCAGATAATTCAATGTTGGGACCATATCTAGGTCTTGGCATTGAATATCTGCCCAGATTGCCAAAAAGCTAACCTGGCAGCGGCGATAATCAGCTGGTGCCCGGTTAGCTTCCGTGGCGAAGGTTAGGTCAGCCCTGACTGCACCTGACTTTCATCACATGTCGATAACCGGGCAGTGACTTGCTTGCCGCTGCCCAGTTATGGATGGCTGCCACCCCCAGAACACCCCAACACACCCCAATGCTAACCAGTTAACAGTAGTGGCGCCCACGGAGATTCGGTGGCACTAGCCATTTTATTGCTGACCATGTTAATCCTTTTGAATCTCCCCCCCCCCCCACCATTGTTCAAACCCCAGAATATTTTTTCTAAGGGACAGAAAAGCAGAATTTCAGATATAAAACAAATCATGTAGCCCTAAAGAATGTTTCTGTCCCTCTGGACACTCTCATCAGGGAATCAGATGTTGTAGCACTACTGATGGAGGTAATATGAGAACTGAAGTCCTTCATTAAGCATACAAGAGCCGTGTAGCCAGCATCTGAGCATTCTGCTTGGTGCTAATTGTAAGATTATAATTATATAATGGTATATCATGGTATCATCAACAGCAATCACATAGATTAACTCTTAAGGGGCTCTAAGCACCCAAAGAAAATTGAATTCTGCCTTCCTGTGACACAATGGTCAATGTAAAGTTTGGTAGCGCCTTGTGGTACGCTGTAAAATGAGTCATGCAGTTAATGTGTGCATGGAAGTTTTGGATTCAGAGTGGTTGCACAGTACACAGTATCCATGCGAGTCCATCACCTGAACAGCAGCCAGTTGCACAGATGGGAGAACAAAGCCACCTGCCATTTGCAACAGAAGGCGAGTCTATTCATTCAGGTCTTCACATGAGCAAATAGCCTTTGACCCATAGAAGCTGTGGCTGTGATTATTGCCTGACCTGTCCGCAGGCAAAATGATGCATGTTGCTCAATAACATGCATACACACCTTTATTCATGAAGTAAGGAGGAGATTGTAGATACAAGTGTACCCTCAATGGGTAGCATTAGTTGCACCCACGCAGGGGGATGGATGCACCCGCCCCACTGCAGTTAGCCCAAAGCCCCACGCTGGTAATGGGGCCGAAACATGCGTTACCGGCATGGGACCAGGTAAACTTGCCCCGTATCGCTCACCCATCCTGTCTACAAAAATCCACAGACAACCTCCGGGTCCCTTGATCCAAATTAAAATCTCCCATTAAACAGATCAGAAGAAAATAGTAATGCTTCTGCAGTTAAATCCAATAAACTCTCAGGTTCAGATCCCTTATTTCCTGAAGCTTTGTATAACAGAAGAACTCCCATTTTCTTCTCCATCATAAAAATCTTCTCACCCTTTAACACGCTGCAGTGACTGATGAAAAACTGTAGGGGGAGATAGTCAAACAGCGGGATCAAGCTGAACTTCCTTCACCACGTGACTCAAGCTGTTTGCAGAGAGTCGACCATGGTGAGGAAATTAGCAGTGCTTCGTTTTCACTGCAGATCCAGCAGAAACAGCAAGTATGCAGGGATTTGGGAGAGAAACTGGATGAAGGCTTGGGGGTTCAGAGAGAGAGAGAGAGAGAGATAGACTGAATAAAGGAGGGAGCTATGAGAGAGAGACTGGATGAAGATGGGGGGGGGGAGGCTCTGAGAGAGAAAAAGACCGGACAAAGGCTAGAGACAGACAGACTGGACAAAGGCTAAGAGAGGCTCTGACCAAGTGACAAACTGGGTGAAGGCTGTGGGGCTCTGAGAGACAGAGAGAGAGAGAGAGAGAGAGAGAGAGAGAGAGAGAGAGAGATAAGGGACAGACTGGATGAAGGCTGAGGGTCTCTGAGAGAGAAAAAGAAAGAGAGAGAGAGCAGATTGACTGGATGAAGGGGAGCTCAGAGAGAAGCAGACTGGGTGTAGAGGGCTCAGAGAGATAGAGACAAACTTGTGAAGGGAGGAACTATGAAAGACAGAGAAAGAGACTGGATGAAGATGAGGGGCTCTGAGACAGAGAAAGACTGGATAAGGCTGTGGTGGCTCTGCGAGAGAGAGACAGACAGACAGACTGGATGAAGGCTGGTGGTCTCTAAGAGAAAGAGGGAGACAGAGAGTGAGTGAAGGATGGGGCTGCTCTGAGAGAAAGAGAAAGGGAGAGAGAAGAGATGGAATGGATGAAGGCTGGGGAGAGCTCTGAGACACAGAGAGAGAGAGATAGAAACATAGAAACATAGAAATATGATGACAGAAAAAGACCACATGGCCTATCTAGTCTGTCCTTCCTACAACAGTCCCCTTTTTACCTTTAGATATCCTCTGTGTTTGTCCCATGCTTTTTTGAATTCAGTTACTGTCCTCATCTCTACCACCTCCACTGGGAGACTATTCCACGGATCCACTACTCTTTCCGTAAAGAAATATTTCCGCATATCTCTCCTGAATCTATCTCCCTTCACCCTCATCCCATGTCCCCTCGTAGCAGAACTTGCTTTCAGTTGAAAGAGGCTCTCTCCCTGAACATTTATGCCACGGAGGTATTTAAACATCTCAGTCATATCACCTCTATCCCGCCTTTCCTCTAAGGTGTACATATTAAGATCCTTCAGTCTGTCCTCATATGCTTTATAATGAAGACCACTAATCATTTTAGTAGCCACCCTCTGCACCGATTCCATCCTGTTCGCATCCTTTTGAAGGTGCGGTCTCCAGAATTGCACACTATACTCCAAATGAGGTCGCACCAAAGACTTATACAGAGGCATTATCACCTCCTTTTTTCTGCTAGCCATTCCTCTCCGTATGCACCCAAGCATCCTTCTAGCTTTTGCCTTCGCCTTTTCTACCTGTTTAGCTACTTTAAGATCATCAGACACAACCACGCCTAGGTCCCGCTCTTCTTTAGTGGACAAAAGTACTTCACCCCCTATACTATATTGCTCCCTTGGATTGCTGCAGCCCAAATGCATGACCTTACATTTTTTAACATTAAATCCCAGCTGCCAAATTCTAGACCATTCTTCAAGCTTAGCTAGATCCCTCCTCATGTTATCTACACCTTCCTGGGTGTCTACTCTATTGCAGATTTTGGTATCATCCGCAAAGAGGCAAACCTTACCTGAAAGCCCTTCCGCTATATCACTAACAAAAATGTTAAAAAGAATCGGACCAAGGACAGATCCCTGGGGCACACCACTGATAACATCCTTCTCCTCAGAGTGAGCTCCATTTACTTGTACTCTTTGTCGCCTCCCACCCAATCAATTTCTAACCCAAGCAGTAACTTTAGGGTCCATCCCTAGGGTGCTCAGTTTGTCTATAAGTCACCTGTGAGGAACAGTGTCAAAGGCTTTACTGAAATCTAAATACACCACATCTAGGGCTCTCCCTCGGTCCAACTCCCTGGTCACCCAGTCAAAGAAATCAATCAGATTTGTCTGACAAGACCTGCCTTTGGTGAATCCATGCTGCCTTGGATCCTGTAATCCGCTGGACTCCAGAAACCTCACTGTTTTCTCTTTCAGCAGCGCTTCCAATAATTTACTCACCACCGAAGTTAAACTAACCGGCCTGTAGTTTTCAACCACATCTTTACTTCTGCTTTTGTGTCAAGGCACCACATGAGCCTCTCTCCAGTCCTTTGGAACCACTCCCGACTCCAACGAGGCATTGAAAAGGTCAGTCAGTGGAGCTGCTAGAACGTCCCCAAGTTCCCTCAGTATTCTCGGGTGTATCCCATCCGGTCCCATCGCTTTGTCTACTTTAAGTTGAGATAGTTTCTCACGAACACAGTCTTATGAAAATTGTTCAAGATGTCCTTTGCTTCTGTTCCTATTTGTGGGTGTTTTCTGGGGTCCTGCTCCTGGTTCTTCATCTGTGAACACAGAACAGAAATATTTGTTAAGCAATTCCGCTTTATCATTATCAGCTTCTACATATTTCTCCCCTGCACCCTTGATTCTGACAATAGCACTCTTGCCCTTCCTCTTCTCACTAATATATCTGAAAAATGTCTTATCCCCCCATTTTATTGAATTGGCTATTTCCTCCTCTTTTTGAATCTTTGCCTTCCTGACTGCTAGCTTCTCTACGTTTTTCCAAATACAGATGCCTGTCTTCCTCTCTCTGTGATCTCTTGTATTTCATAAAGGCCTCCCTCTTTTTCTTATCTTTTTCAGCTACTTCTTTCGAAAAGAAGATAGAGACAGACTGGTTGAAGTATGGGGAAGGGGCTCAGAGGGATAGAGAGACTGGATGAAGGCAGGGGGGCTCTGAGAGGAGAAATTCACTGCTTACCCCTGGGTAGGGCTGGCACAAGGAGATGAGGTGCCCTAGGTGAACCTCATTCCTTACATCCCCCCCCTCCTTGATTTGCTGCCACTGCTCCTCTCCAGGACCTGAAACAACCCCACAGCACTTGCCTCAAAACTTTGTTGCTTCAGGGCTGTTTGCTGCCATCCCCACTAACGCCCAATGTTGACGTCGTTTTGTATGAGGATGGAAGCCAAAGTTTTGAGGGAATTGTGTACTGCAGATCGGAGGAAGTGCTATAAAGAGCTAAGTATGGGGTTCTGGGCAAGTTTTCGAGCTGTGATTAATACTCTTTGATTGCCCCCCTCTTTTTCCTCCATAAGAATCTACTTTGTTGGCCTGTGATTGTTTATATTTCAGCTCCTGTTTATTCTCCAGTATAGTTGGCATCATATAATCATTTGAGCGTTTGTTGCCGCTAAGGCGCCTTGAAGGTTTCTCCTGTGTTTTCACTCTAAATAGAGTTAGTGCAGTATTTGTCAAGAACTTATTATTTATTGTTGATTTGTTGGGAGGAGTTTTTTGAGCCTGTGAAGTGGAGCTTTGAGTAGCCATATGTGGGACACTGTGATACCTGGGTTCAAACTGCATCGTAATGATAGAGCTGATCAAATTGGTGGAGGGGTTGCGTTCTATGTTAGAGAGGGCATTGAGTCAGAAAGGATTAAAGTTTTGCAGGAAACAAAATTTGCTGTAGAATCTCTATGGATTGAAATTCCCTGTAAAAAGGGGAAGGCGATGGCAATGGGGGTGTACTATCGACCGCCTGGCCATAATGAACAAATGGATGATGAAATGCTCAAAGAAATCAAGGAAGCTAACAAAAGTTACAGAGCAGTAATAATAATGCTCCTAAGTGCTGGAACAACCTCCCACCTCATATACGAGCAATAGCTGACCTCTCACAATTCAGAAAAGCTATTAAACATTACTTATTCTGCCTTCACTTTACCCACCCTAACCTAACACATTCACATCCAACACCTCATCTCATCCACACAGCATCTGACGTACCAACAACATAATTCTCATGATTTACAAAAGAAACTCAACAACAGGCACGTTCTCAATGAGCATGATTACATTACTACTCTAATAGATAAGATAACTTAAATAACTATAAGCTCCTTTGTTTTGAACTGTATATAGTTACCCTGTTACTTCCAAGTTATAATCCCTGTTACAATGTAAGCAAAAGATCTTGTTTCTAATGCAAAATGTTGTTATTATGTAAACCGCACTGATACTAAATAGCGCGGTAAATAAGAATTTGTAATAAATAAATTCAATTACCCCAGTATCGACTGGGTCATTGTCACGGCAGGGCATGCTAGGGAGATAAAGTTCCTAGATGACATAAATGACTGCTTCTTGGAGCAGCTGGTTCATGAACCGACCAGAGGGGAAGCCATATTAGACCTAGTCCTTAGTGGAACACCAGATCTAGTGCAAGAGATAAGGGTGTTGGGGCCACTTGGCAATAGTGATTATAGCATGATCGCCTTTGATTTAATTAGTGGAGGAGGGATAGTATGGAAATCCACAGTACTACCTTTTAACTTTCAAAAGGGAGACTATGATAAAATGAGGAAAATAGTTAAGAAAAAACTAAAAGGAGCAGTTGCAAAGGTTAAAGACTTACATCAAGCTTGGGTGTTGTTGAAAAATACTATCTTGGAAGCCCAGACCAGCTTGAAGAAAAGTGGAAGGAAGTCCAAAAAACTGCCAACATGGTTTAAAGGTGAGGTCAGAGAGGCTGTTGTTGCCAAAAAAGCATCTTTCAGGAAATGGAAAAAAGAGCCAAACGACGAAACCTGGAAACAGCACAAGCACTGGCAAGTCAAATGCAAGGCATTGATAAAGCAGGCAAAGGGAGAATTTGAGAAGAAGCTTGCTGCGGAAGCAAAAACGTGAAATAAAGATTTTTTCAAGTACATTCATAGCAAAAAACCTGTGAGAGAGTCAGTTGGTCCATTAGATGATAGAGGAGTAAAGGGGCACTAAGAGGCGACAAGGCGATAGCGGAGAGGCTGAATTAATTCTTTGCTTCGGTCTTTACTGAGGAAGGTGTAGGGATGTTACCCATGACTGAAGTGATATTTAAAGGTGCGGAAGAATTGAAGGAAACAACCGATACATCGGGAAGATGTATTACAACTATTAGATAAACTGAAGAGTAGCAAATCACCTGGGCTGGATGGTATACATCCAAGGGTATTGAAAGAACTGAGATATGAGATTGCAGACCTGCTATTAGTAATCTCTGAACAATCATTAAAATCATCTCTAATACCTGAAGATTGGAGGATCGCCAATGTAACACCAATTTTTAAAAAGGGTTCCAGGGGTGATCCAGGAAACTACAGACCGGTGAGCCTGACGTCAGTACCGGGAAAAATGGTAGAAACCATCATAAAGAATAAAATTACTCAGCATGTAGATAGTCATGGCCTAATGGGAGACAGCCAACATGGCTTTAGACAAGGAAGATCTTGTCTTACTAATCTGTTATGTTTTTTTGAAAGTGTGAATAAACAGGTGGACAAAGGTGAGTCAGTTGATATAGTGTATCTGGACTTTCAGAAAGCCTTTGACAAGGTCCCTCATCAGAGACTTTTGTCAAAACTAAAGAGTCATGGGATAGGAGGCAGTGTACTACTGTGGATCAAGAACTGGTTGAAAGATAGAAAACAGAGGGTTGGGCTAAATGGGCAATTTTCCCAGTGGAGAAAGGTGAGTAGTGGTGTACCCCAAGGATCTGTGCTGGTCCGCTGCTTTTTAACATATTCATAAATGACCTGGCAAGTGGAATAACGAGTGAGGTTATCAAATTTGCAGATGACACAAAACTATTTAAAGTTGTTAAAACCCAAGAGAATTGCGGAAAATTGCAAGAGGATCTTGATAAATTGGAAGACTGGGCATCAAAATGGCAGATGAAATTTAATGTGGACAAGTGCAAAGTTATGCACCTAGGGAAGAACAACCCAAACTATGATTACACAATGCAAGGTTCCACATTAGGAACCACCACCCAAGAAAAAGATTAAGGCGTCATTGTGGATAACGTGTTAAAACCCTCGGCCCAGTGTGCAGCGGCAGCCAAGAGAGCAAATAGAATGCTAGGTATCATAAGGAAAGGAATGGAAAATAAAAGAAAAGATATTATAATGCCTCTATATTGTTCCATGGTGAGACCGCACCTTGAATATTGTGTGCAATTCTGGTCGCCGTATCTTAAAAAGGATAGCGTTATTAGAAAAGGTTCAGAGAAGAGCCCCCAAAATGGTAAAGGGGATGGAAGGATACTCCTATGAAGAAAGGCTAAAAAGGTTAGGGCTCTTTAACCTGGAAAAGAGACAGCTGAGGGGAGATATGATAGAAGTCTAAAAATTAATGAACGGAGTGGAACGGGTAAACGTAGATCGATTGTTTATGTTATCAGAATATAGAAAGACTAGGGGACATGCAATGAAGCTATAGGGTAAACTATTTAAGACTAATAAAAGAAAATATTTTTTCACTCAACGTGTAATCAAACTCTGGAATTTGTTACCGGAGGATGTAGTAAAGGCTGTTAGTGTAGCTGGGTTTAAAAAAGGTTTGGACAAGTTCTTGGAGGAAAGGTCCATAAACCATTATTAAGAAGGGACCCAGGATATCAATGCTTGATACAGTACAAGCATTGCGGAACCTTGTCTTTTGGGGAAACTGCTAGGTACATATGACCTAGATTGGCCACTGTTGGAAACAGGATACTGGGCTTGATGGACCTTGGTCTGACCCAGTATGGGATATCTTATGTTCTTATGTTCATATAGAGGGATGATAGGTTGTCCTGAGGCTTTTTCTCCTACCTTTATTATTTTTGTTTCTTTCCATTTACCAGTATATGATTGAGTTGTTGTAAGGGTTGTTTAAATTTATATGAAAGAATATTGTTTTTGAGTTTATTGTGGGAAATGTTTTGGTTTGTGAGTTTGTGAGTGCGTGATGTAGTAAATGGTTCTGCAGATGGGCCCCGCACAGATAGGAAGCCAGGTACATGTGTAGGCTATCTTACAAATGTGCTTGTCCCTGAAGTGCATACCCACAGAACCAGGTACTTGGACATCCAACCAAAGTGGTTCAGAAGAGGGGTGACTATATTCTGAGACTAGCATGTCCTGCCCTGCCATCTCAGATATTTCGACATGCAGCGGCGGACCAGTAATATGTTTTGAGGATGTATTTATGGGCAGGTTTCTTCAGACAGGAAATATTAACTGCTGTGATGTAAGTGCATTTTGCTCTTCCCCCTGGAAGCATTGCAGCCATGAAACGAGCATGTTTTTGCACCTTATTCATGGTCAGGAGCAGGTATAGGCTTGGACGCCTCAACAACCAGGGTCTGATATGTATGTGATATTCTGAAATTACACCATGATGTGTAACTCCCTTGCTCCACCCAAGGCATGCCTCTACCATGTGCCTGTGCTATTTGGACATTCTTGCGCCGGGGACATCGATACCCCCTGGCTTTCTAAAATGGCTCTGGAGATGTCTCCATGATTTATACATCTATGTGCCCATTTTCAGATGCCCAACAATGAACAGAGCTTCTAAAATACACCCCGTACTGAATATCTTTATGGCCAAGCTATTATCTCCTGATTTTTTCTTTTAGGGCAGTTGCTAAACTTTGATATCAGAAGATAGTCTCCCTTAAAGCCCCAAAAACACAAAAGGAATATATCGAGCTTTATAGAGTATCTTTTCAAACTGTCCTTGCCATGTCACCATAATATTTCATTAGATATAAAATAACGAACCCAATATTTTGTTCGGAGCAAATTCAGATATCATCTCAAGTTTCCAGTCCCAGATAAAAAGGCAGCATCATTCCTAAAGCTTTCTCCAGTTACAGAATTATGGTAATTTTTGAACTTGAACATTTACATTTAATTTTTGAACACTTGACACAGCCCCATGCATAATACGCTGATTACATTCATCACTCTTTTTGTAATGCTTATGCAATTTATATGCATAAATTATCTCTCCTGTAGTGCTAGTATTAAAAGTAGACACTAAGACTGACTGAACAACTCATAGAATGGAACAAACACTGACACTACTGAAAGGAACCGCTGACACTAAAGAAAAGGTGCATCCTTTTAAAGGGCTCTTCATTACATCAGCTTCAGACTATTAAACTTTAAAAATGGGCCAACAGTCTGTCATCAGCCTCACAGAAAAGTGGCCCTTCATAGGCCACTGTCAAGCTAGAACGCCCAATAAGTTTGTGAGGTCCGATATTTAAAGTGATTAACGTGGTTAGCAGACTTGCTAACTGCATTAATCATGTTGACCGGTTAGTGCTGCTGAATATCTCTGGGTGCTGCCACTAGATGCCTTGATGCTAAGCGTCTAGCATTGATGCGTTCCAGGGGCAGAGCGGGCTGGCACCTGGGAATAATCGGGCAGCGGTGATATTCAGCTGCTGCCCGGTTATCCATCCGTGGCGAAAGTTAGGCATAGTAAAGGCTGGCCTGACTTTCACTGCCGAAGCTAACCAGGCAGCAGCTAAATATTGTCACTGCCCAGTTAGCTCCTGTGTTATTCGGCTGATCCATACGGCCTCAGCATTGAATATCTGGGTCTATGATTCAGCTGCACTGGCTAGCTGCTGCTGCTTAATATCAGGCCTGTAGTTCTTTTTTAAACCTTCTGGATCAACACTGGAACAACAGGTAAGCAATATTCTGAATCACACTCTTTTTCCAAGCTGTAGTGGATCTATAGAATGTTACCCGTCCCTCTCCAAAGGAAATATCGACGGTCTCCTTTAAGAAAGTCTGCCGCACAGAGTTCAGGGCTAGCAGGGCATGACTCACAGAGAGAGGTTAAGAGTCCAGCAGGCTGTAGGAGGCAGAGAAGCCCATGGAGTACGAAGTCCTTCCAAGGTAAGCTGTGCAAAGGAGCAATTGGGGCTGGAGGAAGGGCCAGGAGAATCAGCTTCTGGAGGTTTAACAAGCTGAGACAGAATAAAAACTGCTTTTTTCCCTCAACTGCTCTCTGGCTTGTTTTTTAAAGAAAACCTCTTCCCACTGCACACCATGCTTACCACACAAGCATTCGGCTCATCAGTGTCAAAGATAAAACAGAACAGTTTTTCCTTGTTTCCTGACCCGGGCCTGTGAATAGGTTGTTCCTGTCCGGGTTTTCCAGCTGGCTGCGAGGAGGTTAATGTATGTTAATCAAAGTTAATGTTCATGAAGTGCTGCCATGGCCCTTTCATTTCTGTTGGTTGTGGAAGCATTTAATGTTCTTTAATTTATGTTAACACACATTAACATGTCCCTTTATGTGGTTTGACTATCCAGATATTGGCTGAATATTGCCACTATCTGGATAGCTACGCGGGTGAGTGCTGAAACTGGATATTCTGCGTCAGAGGATATCTGGATTCCAGCGCTGAATACTCGGTTTCGGTTTTCAATGCCATGGCCGGTGATTTAAAAGATGCCAACCACGGAGTTTAAATACTGACCCGTAAATCCATAAACAGACTCTGTCTAAGAAAATAATTAGAAACAATCCATTATGAAACCCTCCTTGAATAAACCAGCTCATAAATTTAAACTGTAAAAAAATCATTTTGTGCATCAGTGATCCACATTGAGCCAACCCATCCTCACACCTCCTCCTAAACGTTCTTATCCAAAAAACAGTTGAAAAACCCAGATTTTCAATGCCCGACAAAATCAAGAGCAATCCCCTTCTTCCCTCGAATCCCATTGCAATATATTCCACAACATAGGGGCTGCTCCCCCAAAAGATTGGCTAGGAGTGCTCATGTATCTAAAATCATTGGGTCCTGAAATGACCAAACTCATCTTTTCACTAGATCACAGAGCTCACTTAAGTACATTTTTACTGATCTCTTTAAGACATTTTAGTCTTGTTTCATTCTAATGACCGGAAAACTAAACACAACAATTTACATAGAAACATGATGGCAGATAATTTGAAGGTTATCTTGGATTCAGTGGATAATCAATAAAAAAAGCACTACAAAGGGGAAACCTGGTCTGTAGTAACAACAAAAGAGTTAGAAAACAGGTTAAAATGAGATCCAAAGTGGAAGATCCTTGGCCCAGATGGAGTGACCAATTTTTGGCTGAAACAGTTAACATCACTACACCAAGACCTGGCAAACTGCAAAAAACAATTGATCAAACAGTCAAACTTAACACCACAATGGCTTATAACAGGAAGAACATTTCCTCTTTCAGAGAGGGACCCAAGTAACATTCCCAGAAATTACACACCGATAACTTGTCTACCTACAGTCTATAAAGTTGCTCATTGCAATAGATGCAGACAGAATATATGACCATATCGACTCCAATAACATTATAGCAATAGAGCAAATGGGCAGTAAGAGAGGAGCATATGGAATCAAAGAACAGTTAGTTAAATAAGGTCATCATGAACAGTGCTAAGAAAAGCAGAAATCTCAGTATAGCATGGATTGATTATAAGAAAGCTTTTGACAGCGTCCCACACTCTTGGATAATAAATTGCCTTGAGATATATAAGATAAATCCTGGTTTGATAGAGTACATTAAGTTCACCATGACAATGTGGCAAACCACCCTGTTTTTGAAGTATGAAGATGGTCAGTACATCATTTCTAACATCAATATCCAGCAAGGAATATTTCAAGGAGATTCCCTGACACCACTGCTGTTTTGTATGGTGCTTAATCCATTGAGCACTCTCATCAACTCTTTGGGGTATGGATTTACCCTGAATCCCAAGGAAGGTAAAAATCCAGAGGTAACATCCCATTTACTATTTATAGACAACCTGAAGCTCTACAGTTCCAGTGACCAACAATTAGCAGAGCAATCCCTGTAGTGAAAAGCCTTGTTGATGACATCAGGATGACTTTTGGCCTAGAGAAATGCGCTAAGGCAACTTTTTTTCAAGGAAAATTGAGCAAAATGGGAAACATTTCCCTGGCTGAGGGTTGTGACATCAAGGAACTTAAACAGGAAGGCGTAAATAAATATCTTGGAGTAGAGGAAGGAACAACACTCAAGCAGAAATTACTGAGCATAAAGATCAGTAAATAATACTATAGAAGATTAAAATCATTATTGAAAAGTGCCTTAACATTATGGAATAAGATACAAGCCATCAAGCTGGCAATTCCTGCACTCTCATACAGCTTTGGGATTGTAGACTGACCTCATAAAGATCTTGAAAAATTGGATGTGTGAACAAGAAAACTCCTCCATGCCCATGAAGTAATTCACCAGAATCAGTATATGCCAAGACTGTGCATTCCTAGAGATGAAGGAGGGCTATGCCTCAGAGATTTGATTACACATACAGAGCTACTATCACAGGCCTCCAGGCTTACCTAAGAGCATCAAAGGATCCAAATACAAAAAAAGTGCTGAAATATGAAAGTAAATGTCCAGAATCTATCTCCATCGACTAAATTGGACAAGCGTTCTGATGACTAGAAGAGATGAGTGAGAATCCACAAGCACAAACAGGAAAGGAAGCAACAGACTTTGTAAAACAAGAGAAAAACCTCTTCAAAGAATTAGATCAGCAAATGAGGAAAAACAAGTGGCAAATGCACAAATACAGTAGGAAATACAGAGTGTTACTCCAAGAACCCTTTGGCTATCAAGAACGGACACATGAATGGTTAAGGAGGGGTGAACCGAAATCTAAGGATGAGAGTTTGATAGTTGCAGCCTAGAACAGCATTTTATGGATGAGATAGTTTACAGCAAGCACTGAAAAAACTGGCAAAACAGACATCTGTTGATTCTGTAGGAAAGACCTGGAAACAATGACTCATCTCATAGCTGGCTGTGAAGTTCTGATGGTGGAAAATTTCTATACAGAAAGCACAACAAAGAAGCATGCCTCATACATTGGAAACTCTGTAAACACTACAACAACACTGTGCCTGAAAAGCACTGGGATCATGACTCTAAGAGAATTATAGAGAATGAAGAGGTTGTGATCACCTGGAACATTCCCATTCTGACGGATAAGAAACTGGATGCAAGGAAAGGAGAAAAACAGAACAGCATTGATAATAGAGGTGCCTGTTCTGAGTGCTAATTCTGTGAATTGTGTGGAGAGGCAGAAGATCCTGAAATACCATGAAATGCAGTCAGAGACCAAGAAAATTTGGCAAAAAGATACTGAAAATTTCTCATTGTATTGGAAGCCACAGACTTGATAAAGAAGAATTTCCAAGCACATCTTGACAAACTACCCATACATGTTACATCTTACGAACTCCAGAAGGAGGCTTTGACATGATTCAAGTACTATGCCAAACATTAGCAGTAAATTTGAGAGACTGAGATCATACTCCACATATGCTGGCTTAGAAGTGAATTTCATGACTGTTATGGTATGCACAAAACTAATCACTTATGTGAAATCACTGCCAAAAGGGTAAATATAAATAAATACACACAGCACCACTCTTTATAACCCCAATAGCATCCAACTCTTCAATAATCAAATACTTTCAACTTAAACTATAAGCATACTACATTTCGGGTGCATAAAGACCTCAGAAGAAGCTCATTCCATTCATCTGGTGAACGGTGTCACCATAGGACAGAGCCTAGAACTTATACATCACAGGCCTCACCCTTCAAACTTTAATATAATTACATCAACCAATACAACTATTATATTATATCCAGAAAAAGTACTTTTTAAGGATTCGAACATCAATTAAAATCAATCTTTTAATCTAAATTTTAATCTGAAATTTTGCACATTAATATAGAAAAAAGAATTTTAATGTTCAAAGTAAAGAGCAGTTTCTTTCTGCTCGTACTAAAGATAAAATCACCTGCACCTGCTATAATCAGCTTAGCACCTAGAAAAATAGAGAAAGAGAGTCCAGATGGTAAAATTACTTCATCACAACCGTTCAAATAGTAATACGTTACTTATCTGAACAATCAACTTCGGACGTTTATCCTTTGTCTCAACAGCAACGATTTCCGATTTTTCTCAATCCCACTGATTTCTAAAAAGTTGAAATGAGCACTGCCTCAGAAGTCAAACGCTGCAACAGCTAGTCAGAAAGACCTCGAGCAGGCACTTGGCGTTTACTGCAATCTAGATCCGACAAAAGCTTTTGTTTCACCCTACCGGGCTTCGTCAGGGATCCAGCATTAAACCCAAATTAAATGTACTAATCTTAATTTGGGTTTAATGCTGGATCTCTGACGAAGCCCAGTAGGGTGAAACAAAAGCTTTTGTCGGATCTAGATTGCAGTAAACGCCAAGTGCCTGCTCGAGGTCTTTCTGACTAGCTGTTGCGGCGTTTGACTTCTGAGGCAGTGCTCGTTTCAACTTTTTAGAAACAGTGGGATTGAGAAAAATCGGAAATCGTTGCGGTTGAGACGAAGGATAAACGTCCGAAGTTGATTGTTCAGATAAGTAACGTATTACTATTTGAACGGTTGTGATGAAGTAATTTTACCATCTGGACTCTCTTTCTCTATTTTTCTAGGTGCTAAGCTGATTATAGCAGGTGCAGGTGATTTTATCTTTAGTACGAGCAGAAAGAAACTGCTCTTTACTTTGAACATTAAATTTTTTTTTCTATATTAATGTGCAAAATTTCAGATTAAAATTTAGATTAAAAGATTGATTTTAATTGATGTTCGAATCCTTAAAAAGTACTTTTTCTGGATATAATATAATAGTTGTATTGGTTGATGTAATTATATTAAAGTTTGAAGGGTGAGGCCTGTGATGTATAAGTTCTAGGCTCTGTCCTATGGTGACACTGTTCGCCAGATGAATGGAATGAGCTTCTTCTGAGGTCTTTATGCACTCGAAATGTAGTATGCTTATAGTTTAAGTTGAAAGTATTTGATTATTGAAGAGTTGGATGCTATTGGGGTTATAAAGGGTGGTGCTGTGTGTATTTATGCACAAAACTAACCCATTTGGAGACACAACCTAGGAAACCCTATCCTGTAGAGAACTTTTGATCACTACCTTGGTCTCAAGATTTTGAACTCTCTGTTGCATTTGAATGGATTGATTAAGTAATCTTACGTAGATGGTGTTGCAGTAATCTAGGGGGGGGGGGAAGTTGCAATAGTCTGCAACACAATAATCATAGAGAATAAACATCTTGCAATCTACCTCACCTTCAGAGCTCCCAGTGGCTCCACGGATGAGCTCTCAACCACCCTAGAAGCAGTGTGTGCCACAAACAACAACCACAAACCACTAATTGTACTAGGAAACTTCAGTTTTAACTCAATACCACACAAAGAGGCAAACTTCCTCAATGCCATGGATGCACTGCAATACACTCATCTCCTCACTAAACCCACTCACCTCCTAGGCTCTACTCCAGACCTGATCTTCATCCCAAACTGGATCCTTCAAGACTATAAGATCAAGACACCAATAATCATCCCAGTACCATGGTCTGACTACCACTCTGTAAGACTCAACATGATCCTGCCCCACCCAGCTGCACGGGAAGATACACCACACCCAATAAGAAGATTTAAATCCTTTAATAAAGACTGATCCCTCCAAGAAATCATCCCCACTCTGTACCAGGACTCAACCAACCTGGACACCATCATCGACCACTGGAACAAGACAATCTCTACAGCAGTGAGAGCACCAACACGGGTTCTGAGCTAGTCACAGTGTTGAAACTCTACTTATAATGTTCCACGACAACCTCATCAGAGGAATTGACAACTTGAAAATGGGCTTCCTACTCATTTTTATTGACATATCCGCAGCATTTGACACTGTATCCCACAGCATCCTCCTACAAAGACTCAGTGACATTGGCCTGCATGATATCACGCTCAAATGGTTCAACTCCTATCTCAGCAACAGGCAACAGCAGGTCAAAGATGGCACTACTACCTCCTTCCTTTTTCCGTCCTCCCAAGGGGTACCACAAGGCTCATCCTTATCTACCCTACACTTCACCTCTACATACAGCCCATCTGTGACATCATCAAAAAATACAACATCCAGTATGCAATGTACGCCAATGACATGATGATTTACACCCAGTTCTGCCTTGAAAACCCAGACTACACAGCAATAACCAGCTGTCTGCAGGACATGACTTAATGGCTATCTCACAATAACCTACACATCAACTACAACAAGACCAAGGACCTCTTCATCACACGTAACACATCCTTCACCCCCCCCCCCCTACTCCATCCCCCTACACAACATGACCATACCCATTAAGAATGAAGTCAAATACTTTGGAATCACACTGGACTGTAATTTGAATTTCCAGTCTCACATCAACAAGATTACCAGGAGTACTTACCACAAGATGGCCATCATAAGAAGGCTCAAACCTCTCCTGAATCAGGACCACTTCTGGACAATCTGCCAAGCCATTATCACACCCACACTAGACTACTGCAACACCCTATACCATGGTCTATTGAAACAAGCAATTTGACCCCTACAGATGGTGCAAAACACTGCTGCCTGTGCCATCATCGATTCAGCAAAACACAAGCATATCTCACCCCTCCTGAGCCAACTACACACTCCCGATTGCCTCCCGCAACAGATTTAAAACAGCCCTCAACATATTCAAGATCCAACACAACCTATCCCCGGACGTTCTCAAAAGCCAGAAGATGGAACAGTATGGACACTATCCCAACTTCAAGTACCTACACCAAAACCACCCAATCCACATCCACAAGGGCCCTATCCCTCACAGCACCAGCTCTATGGAATTCCCTCCCAGATGACTTGAGAGCCACCACTGATATCAAAGATTTCAGGAAGAAGCTGAAAACCTTCCTCTTCAGAGATAACTTTGGAGCCATCACCTAATGCATAACACCCCTCCGCCACAGACTTCACAATGTCTCCACTATGACCCTTGCACTGCCACTTCACATCCCCTGTACATATTGTAAATATTCATCTTTGTAAATAAGTTACTACCAGATCTCTCCCAGATCTCTCCCGCATGTCCCCCACACCCTTCCCCGGTCCCACTATGTAAGGAGTTGAAATTCCATGTAATTGTATTTGAGTTGACATGTAAACTGCTTTGATTATAGGAGAAGGTGGTATAGAAAACATGTTAAATAAATACATAAATTGTGGGACAAGCAATGACCACAACTGGCACACTAATCATAATTTCCACCCAGCTTTTCTAATGCTAATGCTGAATCCAATATAATTCCCAGGTCACGCACTTAATATCCTATCACTTTTAGAACTGGACATGGATCTGGGATCTCTTCCCTGTTCACCCATAAAATATCTGCTTTACCCACATTATTTTAACATATTTGTGAAAGTTTCCTGTTCCATGTAAAGTATACAGTAGTATACATAATTTGTTCCATGTAAACCGCCTTTGATCACTGGAAGGGGCGGTATAGAAGAAATAAGTAAATAAATAAAAATAAATAAATAAAAATAAATTTGTCCAACCAGTCCTATCCAGGATGTACATTTTTTAAAATAAAGATAATAAGATTCTTTGAATCAGACCAACCAGGACTCAATTGCTTACCAATGGTGAAAGTGTTTCTGATGTTGTAGTGGGAGATCATTTTGCATCCTGTGATCACCAGATGGTGTGGGTCAGTATTAGGACTAGGGCTGTTAGAATCCATTCAAAGGCGAGGATCTTAGACTTTAGGAAGACTAACTTTGCGAAGATGGGCTAATACCTTAGTTGGATGGGAACAGCTGAGGGATGTAGAAAAACAGTGGGAAAAACTGAAAGGGGATATTTTAAGGGCAACCAACCTTTTCTGTTAAAATGGTAAATAAAGGTAAAAGGAAAAGGAGACCGCTATGGTTTTCGAAAGAAGTAGCTGAAAAAGTGAAGAAAAAGAGGGAGGCCTTCATGAAATACAAGAGATCACAGAGAGAGGAAGACAGGCTTCTGTATTTGGAAAAACTTAGAGAAGCTAGCAAAGTAGTCAAGAAGGCAAAGATTCAAAAGGAGGAGGAAATAGCCAATGCAATAAAATGGGGGGGATAAGACATTTTTCAGATATATTAGTGAGAAGAGGAAGGGCAAGAGTGGTATTGTCAGACTCAAGGGTGCAGGGGAGGAATATGTAGAAGCTAATAAGGATAAAGCGGAATTGCTTAACAAATATTTTTGTTCTATGTTCACAGATGAAGAACCAGGAGCAGGACCTCAGAAAACACCCACAAATAGGAACAGAAGCAAAGATATCTTGAACAATTTTCAAAAGACTGTGTTTGTGAGAAACTATCTCAACTTAAAGTAGACAAAGCGATGGGACCGGATGGGATACACCCGAGAATACTGAGGGAACTTGGGGACGTTCTAGCAGCTCCACTGACTGACCTTTTCAATGCCTCGTTGGAGTCGGGAGTGGTGCCAAAGGACTGGAGAGAGGCTCATGTGGTGCCTTTACAGAAAAGTGGAAGTAAGGATGTGGTTGAAAACTACAGGCCGGTTAGTTTAACTTCGGTGGTGAGTAAATTATTGGAAACGCTGCTGAAAGAGAAAATAGTGAGGTTTCGGGAGTCTAGCGGATTACAGGATCCGAGGCAGCATGGATTCACCAGAGGCAGGTCTTGTCAGACAAATCTGATTGATTTCTTTGACTGGGTGACCAGGGAGTTGGACCGAGGGAGAACCCTAGATGTGGTGTATTTTGATTTCAGTAAAGCCTTTGACACTGTTCCTCACAGGCAACTTATAAACAAACTGAGCACCCTAGGGATGGACCCTAAAGTTACTGCTTGGGTTAGAAACTGGTTGAGTGGGAGGCGACAAAGAGTACAAGTAAATGGAGCTCACTCTGAGGAGAAGGATGTTATCAGTGGTGTGCCCCAGGGATCTGTCTTTGGTCCGATTCTTTTTAACATCTTTGTTAGTGATATAGCGGAAGGGCTTTCAGGTAAGGTTTGCCTCTTTGCGGATGATACCAAAATCTGCAGTAGAGTAGACACCCAGGAAGGGGTAGATAACATGACGACGGATCTAGCTAAACTTGAAGAATGGTCTAGAATTTGGCAGCTGGGATTTAATGTTAAAAAATGTAAGGTCATGCATTTGGGCTGCAGCAATCCAAGGGAGCAATATAGTATAGGGGATGAAGTACTTTTGTCCACTAAAGAAGAGCGGGACCTAGGCGTGGTTGTGTCTGATGATCTTAAAGTAGCTAAACAGGTAGCAAAGGCGACGGCAAAAGCTAGAAGGATGCTTGGGTGCATTCGGAGAGGAATGGCTAGCAGAAAAAAGGAGGTGATAATGCCTCTGTATAAGTCTTTGGTGCGACCTCATTTGGAGTATAGTGTGCAATTCTGGAGACCGCACCTTCAAAAGGATGTGAACAGGATGGAGTCGGTGCAGAGGGTGGCTACTAAAATGATTAGTGGTCTTCATTATAAAGCATATGAGGACAGACTGAAGGATCTTAATATGTACACCTTAGAGGAAAGGCGGGATAGAGGTGATATGATTGAGATGTTTAAATACCTCTGTGGCTTAAATGTTCAGGGAGAGAGCCTCTTTCAACTGAAAGCAAGTTCTGCTACGAGGGGACATGGGATGAGGGTGAAGGGAGATAGATTCAGGAGTGATATGCGGAAATATTTCTTTACGGAAAGAGTAGTGGATCCGTGGAATAGTCTCCCAGTGGAGGTGGTAGAGATGAGGACAGTAACTGAATTCAAAAAAGCATGGGACCAACACAGAGGATCTCTAAAGGTAAAAAGGGGACTGTTGTAGTTGTTATGGAAGGACAGACTAGATAGGCCATGTGGTCTTTTTCTGTTGTCATATTTCTATGTTTCTATGTTTCAATAAGGACATTGGCTTCCTGTCACATTATAAATTATAAATATTTATAGCCTGATCATCACAGGACTTAACAAATACATGTACTTTCTGTCACATTATAAACTCTAATCTTTTACAGCCTGACCTCATGTTTACCAGCTGAGGAGACAGGACGGATACCAGTGTTATCCAATGAAATAGAACAATCCCTCAAATCAACCCTCCAAAAACTCTCACAAGACTTTACCAGTCTGGACGAGGCAATTGAAACATGGAACACCACCACCACTGCTGCAGCAGAAGCTAGAGCTCCTGGGTGAGTAAACCACAGTTGTAGTACAACAACAACCTCATTAGCTCCCTGGTACTCTGCAGATATTAGGGAAGCAAAAAAAATACTATGCAAGCTGGAACTACATTGGAGACAAACAAACAGAAACTACTTTAAAACAATATCAAATAAAACAATGGGACTATAACAATATAATCAACCGACACAAACAGGAATATCATACCAACCTCATATTAAGATCCAGTAAGAAGCCCAGAGAACTCTTTGATATTGTCCACACACTTACAAAGGAACCATCCTAGACCATAGAAGACGCAATCCACCCTCAGTCCTTTGCAAACTACCTTCTCACCAAGCTTAAGGGCCCTCTGAAAGACATACCTCATCTGGATCCCCCAGACTGTGCATTATCCTCCCCTATGCAGCACCAATTACAGGATCACATTTACTCTCATGTCCCTCTCGATCCCCACCATCACATATTTTGATGCAACCACAGTGTCGAAACTCTCCTCACACAACTATTTGACAACTTGATCAGAGGGATTGACAATATAAAAAGGGGTGTATGAGTTGCTATTTATATTTCTGGCCTAATAATGAAAAAACAAATATTTATGATCGAAATTGGTTTTATTGTTTTTCAAAATATTCTCCATGAAGATCAATACACTTTTGCATGCGTTTGAACCAATTTTCGAAGCACTTTTTCCACTCCGATTGAGGTAACTCCAAAACATGCGTTTTGAATGCATCAACCGCATCTTCGGGTGTTGAAAATCGTTGACCACGTAATTTGTTTTTGATGTGCGGGAATAAAAAGAAGTCATTGGGTGTCAAATCAGGGCTGTACGGTGGATGACCCATCAATTTGATGTTTTGGCCAGTCAAAAATTCCTTTGTTTGAGCCGATGTGTGAGAGCTCGCATTGTCATGATGAAGAATTATTCGCCTCTTCTTCGACTTTTTCTGAATTTCTCCGAAGACTTCTGGTAAACAAATGGTCGTGTACCATTCAGAATCGACCGTCCTACGTTGCTCTAATGCAGAGCTACTCAATTCCAGTCCTGGTGGCCCGCAACCCTGCAGGTTTTTGGGATATCCCTAATGATATGCATGAGATATATATGCATTAGAGATAGCCTGCCAACCTGACTGGTGTTTGGCCCTCCAGGGCTGGATTTGGAGACCCCTGCCTTACACCTCTGTCATTTAAGATTGTAAGTGGGCAAGGTGCAGATGTCCAAGACATCAAAAAGGTTAGAATTTGTCACATTCCTCCTTGCTTCTCACCACCACCAAAATATTGTCTATTAGACAACTTTTTGGTGGTGTTGAGAATCTAGGAGGAATGTGACACATTCTATCTACCCTTTTGATGTCTAGAACATCTGTACCTTGCCCACTCACAATCTTAAATGACACAGGTGTAAGGCAGGAGTCTCCAAATCCAGCCCTGGAGGGCCACAAACCAGTCAGGTTGGCAGGCTATCTCTAATGCATATATATCTCATGCATATCATTAGGGATATCCCAAAAACCTGCAGGGTTGCGGGCCACCAGGACTGGAATTGAGTAGCTCTGCTCTAATGGCACTGTCGCCAAGTGACCGGTAATGCCGAAGAAACAGGCAACCATTTGCTTCAATGTGCTTCTTCCGCGAACAACTTTTGTTGGATTTGGCTCGTCTTGGAAGACCCATACAGTCGATTGCTGTTTTGTTTCGGGCTCATATGCATAGATCCATGATTTATCACCTGGGTAGATGTTATACACAGTTTTTGATGCACCTTGAATGTATTTTTTCAACATTTCCTTGCACCAATCGACACGAGCCTTCTTTTGAGCGTTTGTCAGATTATGCGGGATCCAACGCGAACAAATCTTTTTTACGGCCAAATGATCATGCAATATCTTATTGATGCGTGTCATACTAATGCCCAAAGATGCCTCAATCTCATGGTATGTCACATGATGATCTTGCTTTATCAGTTCACACAGAGCATCGATATTTTCTGGCACAACAACCGATTTTGGACGACCCTGACGGAATTCGTCCTGGAGCAAACGTCGGCTACAATTGAATTCGTTATACCAGTTTTTTACAGTGCTGTAGGATGGTGCTTTATCACCGTATAAAAAATGAAGATCATCGATGCACTCTTGTCTTGATAATCCACATCGAAAGTTATGAAAAATAATCGCACGAAAATGTTCACGAGTTAATTCCATTTTTCACCCGAGATGAATTTTTCAAGTTACTGTAAACAACAAATCGCGCTCAAATGATAAAATGTTATGAATAAGGTTATGTTCAACAATATCAGTGTTCCAATGGAACCATTGGATGGTGCCTGGCAACACTTACTGTTGCTAAGGCCAGAAATATAAATAGCAACCCTCGTACTCCTCATCTTCATCGACATTTCCTCCTCTTTTGACCCAGTAGCACACAGCATCCGTCCTGACAGACTCAAAGACACTGGGCTCCACGGCACACTTCTTAAGTGGTTTCAGTCCTACCTCAGTGATCGCTGCCAGCAAATCAAAATAGGAGCAAGCACCTCAACCCCGTTCGTCACAAAACAAGGAGTCCCACAAGGGTCCTCACTGTCCGCTCCACTCTTCAACCTTTATGTTCAACCCATCTGCAAAATCTTCAATAAACATAACATCCAATATGCCATTTATATGGATGGCATAATGGTATATACCCCAATCCACCTAGACCTACCAGACTATACAAATATGACAGTATGCATAAAAGAAATGAATGAATGCATTATAGCCAATCTAAGCATCAATTTCAAGAAGACTGAGGCCCTAATCATGACAAGAAACACTTCCTTCATCCCTCCAAAATCAATTAATTTGGCAAATGCATCCATCCCAGTAAAAGAAGAAGTGAGGTACCTAGGAATCACCCTGGACAGCAACCTGAACCTGAAAGCTCACATCAACAATGTCTCTAGAAGCTCATACGTGTTAACTGTACTGAGCATTTTTGTTCCATGTAAACCGCGCTGATGCCGAATAGTGCGGTATATAAGAGACTGTAAATAAATAAATCCCACAAAATGGCAACTATCTGCAGACTCAAACCTCTCCTCAGCCAGGACCACTTACGCAGTCTGTCAAGCTATTGTTATATCAATACTTGACTACTGCAATTCCATTTTCAATGGTCTACCAAAACAAACTACCAAGCCATTACAATTGGCCCAAAATACTGCTACCTGAATCATCTTCGGCACTACAAAGTCTGACCATGTAACACCTATCTTACACCAGCTCCACTGGCTCCCAATTACCTTGCGTATCAAATACAAAACAGCTCTGATCTTCTTCAAAATCAGACAAAACCTCTCAGCAGACATACTCTAAGAGCTAATCTGCACCCAACCTACCAACAGGCCACAAAGACAACATTCCATTGACAGCATCCAAACACCCAGCTCATTCACCAAAGCCAACAATTCCACGAACAGCAGAGCTCTATCACTAGTGGCAACCACCATTTGGAACTCCCTTCTGGAAGCACTGAGGACCACTACAGGCTTAAAAGACTTTAGGAAGAAGCTGAAAACATTCCTCTTCATGGAACACTTCAGTGAGTTCACCCTGCAATACACTACCCGGACTACCCAAACAGCCTGTACACTGATTCTTAATATGCTGATTAATCAATGTAGATATGTTAAAATGTAAATAAGTTATGCTTTCTAGCATGTCACCCCTACCTATACTATGAGTTCTATGTAAAATTCATTGAGTTATACTGTAAACTGCTTTGATTTTATGATAAGGTGGTATAAAGAACTTGTTAAATAAAATAAAATAAATAGAGAAAGGGGGAAGGGGAGGACTGGGTTGGGGAGGGGAGATAGGAAACTCTGTCTTGGCCATATTCAGTTTTAAATGGTATTGGGACATCCAGGTAGCAATTTTGGCTTCAATTCCTGTTGAAATTTCTGGTGCAGAGATATATCAGGGAGTCATCAGTGTAAAGATGGTACTGAAAACCATGTGAGGCAATCAGAGCATCAAGGGAACAAGCACAGAGAAAGAAAAAATATCCCAAGGTACACCAACTGCAATAACGGTGGAGGAGGATCAAAACCAAAAGAGATCAAAACCCTCAAATCCAAGCAAGAACAGCTTATCAAGGAGAAGGGGGTGGTCAATAGTGTCAAAAACACTGGATAGGTCCACAGTTAGCAAATAAATAAACCACATTGACAATAACGGGGCTTGCATTAAATAACATGCATTAAATCTTAACTAAATCATGTTAGCACCTTTCCTACCCTGATCCTTAGACTGTAAGCTCTCCTGGGCAGGGAAATACCTGTTGTGTATATTTTTAACTCACCTTGAGCTCAGATTTAGAAAAGCCAGTAAACAAATCTAAATCCACTGTTTTACTTCTAACTTTCCAGGGGATATATTCTTTCCTATTGTCCTCTTTTATGTTGTTTAAAAGATGCTTTCTTGCCTTTATTAGCCTCTGTCACCTCACTGTTCAGCCTTGTCGACAGTCATCTGGTCTTCCTTCAACCTTTCTTAAAGCAGGAAGAATGTTTTGTCTTTCGCCTCGTGAAAAATGTTACCATGTCAATTGCTTATTTTCATTTTTTTCTAACTTCTTTATTTTATTATTGTCTTCAGAGCTAAATTCTAAGTTAGCTCAGGTGGATTTCTTAGCTCTCAGCACATCCTCATGGACCTCTTGGTAGACTGAAATGTTTTACCAGATGAGCATAAGAATTCTTTAAAATCATTGCACATGAGGTTTTGAAACCATGCAGTTCCCTTATTTACAGCTGAAGGTGGGACCTATATGGTCTCAGTCTTTCCTCTTCATATCATTTCCTTCCATTTCTCTTTTCTGCCTGTTAGTTTTCCTTTCATCACTATTTCTTCATTCTCTTTATCCATTCATACCCGAAATGGACCCCTCCTTGCCACACTCCTCTTTCTTCCCTCACCATTCCTCATTCAATAGTTTTCCTTGTCCCAGCACGACTCCAACTTTTCCCTCCACTGCCTCAATCAGCCCTTCATCTCTATCCACCCCACACTCCCCCCATGCATAGTTCAGAAGAAAAACAACCCCTGGCCCCTTTGCACGGGTTTGTTTTAGAAAGCTCTTGCCCAGTATTACATATTACAGTACTGTACAATATACATGATTGACCCATTCCCTTCACAGATTCGGCTATTTTTCCAAGGCTCCCCACTGACTCCTTGGCCTACTTTTGACTCTTCGATAACTTTTCATTAGCCAGATCACTTGTACTTAGGTGCACAATGATGGCTAGTTACATACTGTAGTAACAAATAGACCAATATTCAAATGCCCGGGGAGTAGCAAATTTACAGAGATATCTTTATCTAAATAAATTTATAAAGACATTTGTCAGTAACTCAATGCCCCTAAATATAATTGGTTAAAGATAACTGAATAAAGGTGTGACCCTAGGGTCATGAAGTTCCCTAGTATTTAAGGAGTTCTTTGTTAAAAGGCACCTAGATAGCAATTGGAGTTATTCAGAGCTTAGCATGCAGGGTACCACTTGCGCCCGTAAGAGAATAGTAATATAACCTGGTAAGAATCATCTAACTTGCTTCCCAGTCTGGATGGCCAAGGGAAGATCTACAGGGACTAAAGTGGATAAAAAGGAGAATTTTGGAGGGAAACTTGTCTTTTTTCCTTCCTCTTTTTCCACATTCAAAAGCAGGCTGAGTGCTCAGTAGCCAAGGGGCTCAGGCCTTATGGAGGATGGACCCCTAGCACTATGCTAGTCTTGGGATAAATGAAAATAGAGTGAAATCAGGGAGAACCTTGAAAGAGGGACTTTACAAGGAAGATCCAAGAGGGATCTGAGACAATAACAGAGGAGAATAAGGGTACTGCCAAAGGCCCCAACTTACCAAAGGAATAGAGTTGTCTTAGAGGGCATAACATGAAGCTGCAAGGGGTTAAATTGAAAGGCAGTGTCAGGAAATACTTTTTCACTGAAAGGGTGGTGGATGCTTGGAATGCCCTCCCGATGGAAGTGGTGGGGGCAAACACAGTGACAGAATTCAAAATGGCATGGGACAGACACAGTGGATCTCTTTATAGCAACTGGATAAAATCACAATAAGCATAACTATCTCTAATATATGAATAAATAGGGATGACCTACACGGAGCGGAGGGTTCACACCTAAACAAAGGCATGGGGAGGGGTGACCTGCACGGAGCGGCAAGTGCACCTACTCTTGCCGCCTTGCTGAGTAGACTAGTTGGAACATACTGGTCTTTATCTGCCGTCATTTACTATATTACTATGTTACTACATCTTAAGTAAAGTGAAGACTTAAGATAAGACAATTTGGGAGGGTAGTGTGGACCTATAGTTGGAGTTCCTACCCACAAAGAGGTAGACTGAGGCTGGAGGAATAGAAACCAAGAATCTTGTGAGGGTAGTGAAGAATCTGAGCTGTTGTGCTCATGGGAGAGTGATGTTAAAGAGGGGAGTAAAGAAGGATCCATCACAGCATTTGGTTTTATGATTGCCCAAGAGAAACCTCTGCCTGTGAGTAGGTGATATTGCATGGAAGTTTGAATTAGTAGGAATAGCTGAGAGGGGCACCATATAGTTTGTGAATAAAAAATAATATAAGAAACGCATTCTGGGGTCTTTTCCCCCTTCCATAATTTGCCTTTGATGTTAAATAGATATTGTGATTGGGAAAATTGTTTCAGTGACTGAAGTCTATGTTTTCAATAGCCCTGCAGCTGTGCCATCCCTGTATTCCTCCTGCTGCTACTACTACTGATCATTTGTGTAGGTGTACACAGCGCTGTAAGAGATGGTCGATGTTCCGTCTAAGCAGCTTGAAACTGTGCTGGAGTCCTCTGCCGGCAATCCCACTGGTGGGGAGAGGTGAAATGCAATCGCTCTAAGGATCGCACAGCATAGGCAGATCCCTCGGGGCCTGCCTATGGCGCACGATCGCTTTGCACCTCCCCCCACCGGCAGGAATGCCACTGGAGGACTCCAGCACAGCCTTCAAGCTGCTTAGAGGGAACACTGGAGACAGTTCCTGCTCATCGGAGCTTGCAATCTGGTCAAGACAGACAGCACAACAGCTGAGGATAAGGATACATCTAGGGGGATACATCCGATTGACCCAGATGTGTACCAGCCTTGAACAGAAGTCAGTCTATTCAAGGTTAAGAGTTATCAGTCAGCATTTAGGTGATTTGGAGTCTGTCAGCTGGTATGTGGGTGTAGTGAAAGGGGGGGGGGGGAGGGTGGATCATACATGTTCTAATTACATCTTTCCTGTTTGGGAACTGTCTTGTTAATATCTCCTTTTATATAGATGATGCTCTCTGAAATCTAAATACTTTGCCTTATGGAAGCCAAAAACCTTGTAACTTTTGCAGTTGTTAGGAGAAATTGTCAAGCAAATCTGTGTGCTAAATATGGCTGTGGTTTACTTATGCTCGAGTCCTTTGCATTTGAAACACTGCTGAAAGTGTACATAATTATGGAAGACAAAGTGCATATTACAATAAAGCACCTATATCAAAAATACCTGAAACCGTAATATAATTTTTGCTCATGAAGCTGTTTTGAGTACCAGGGCTCAGCAGTCAGCATAAAAATAATGGACAAGTCTCAAGTATTTAGAATTTGGAGCTGAAATAGGCAACCACTGGAATCAAATGAAGTGTCTGCTTTAAATAATGGTAATAAAAGGAGAAATCATTGTCCTTTTTTTTTTTTTTGCTGTTCTGGATTGTATGTTCATACCCTGTATGCTGGCCCTCAACATATTGTCACCTAATATCTCAGTTGCCCTTTGGACAACTCTACACTGTTGCTGGAACATGAAACCTGAAGACGTGCCAAAGTACTAGACAAGTAGACGAAGAAAGAATTGTTGAATTAACTTCACAACACACTGTGGGCCAAATTTGTATCAGAATGAATTACCTTTCTATAACACAACTTAAACAACTATTCATTCAGCCTGAGATCAGCTGGAAAAATTATCTAAGATGCTATAACTCTTATAACAGGCTGAATGAATAGTTGTTGAATTAACTTCACAGACACAGGTAGAACATTTCCTCTTGGATTTCATTTCAAACATCTGAGTTAGCGCTGACTCCGGTTGAATGGTCACCTGATCTTTGCTGCCACGGCACATGTCGGTATCTGAAAGGTCTTAGGGTCAGATGTACTAAGCATTTTTCCCATTTATAGAACATGGGAATAATAAAACCTCTAGTACAGCTGGTTCTTATTTGTTGATGGAGAAGGAGGAGGTGACAGTCACCCATGGAAAGGGATTTTTAGGAGGAACATTGGAAAATTTTGAGAAATGGACTGAAATATCACAATTATGAATTGAGATTGCAAACTCAATTGATATCTGAGTATTAACCCATGAAGAGAGGCTTGTTAATCTCATCCAAGACAGCATGGTTTTACTAAAGGCAGGTCTTGTCAGACAAATCTCATTAATTTCTTTTGTTGCGTGACTAGAGAATTGGACGAAGGGAGAGCCCTGGATGTGGTGTGCTTAGATTTCAGTAAAGCCTCTGACACTGTTACAGAGAGGTGACTTATAAATAAATTGAGTACCCTAGGGATAGACCTTAAAGTGACTGATGAGGTCAGAAATTCGTTGAGTGGGAGGCAACAAAGGAGGAGGAGTGGCCTAGTGGTTGGGGCAAGGTACTTCAGGCCGGAAGGTCGGGGGTTCAAATCTCACTAGAGGACAGCAACCTTGGGCCGGAAGGACTGGGGTTTCTAGTCCCACAGGTGCTCCTTGTGGTCTTGGGCAAGCCACTTAACCCTCCATAGCCCATGTTCCCTGTAAAATAGTTATCTCCAAGTTATAATGCCCTGTTCAATGTAATTTCAGTTTGTTCAATGTAAACCGCACTGATGCAGAATAGCACGGTATATAAGAGAATATAAATAAATATTCAGGTAAATGGAGCTCAGTCTGAGGAGAAGGAGGTTACCAGTTATGTCACATGGATCTGTTCTTGGTCCAATAATTTTAAAGATGTTTTGTAAGTGATATTGTGGAAGGGCTAATGGGTAAGGCTTGTATTTTTGTGGATGATAACAAAATCTGCAGTAGAGTAGATACCCAGGAAGGTGTAGAGAACATCAGGAGGGATCTAGCGAAGCTTGAAGAATGGTCAAGAATTTGGCCACTGAGTTTAATGCTAAAAAATGCAGGGTCATTCATTGGGGCTGCAAAAATCCAAGGGAGTGGTACAGTTTAGGGGGTGGCTAAACAGGTAGAAAAGGTGACGGCAAAAGCCAGAAGGATAACTGGGTGCATAGAGAGAGGAATAGCCTGAGATGTTCCCTGCAGCAGTAGAGTAGACACCAGTCACCAGATAGCAGGAGAAGATTTGTTGTGCAGGAACATTGGCAGATTCAGCAGAACAGTCTCCTAGCACAAGAACAAAAACAAAGCAGCAGGCAGAAACGAGGTCAAGACATTGAAGATCGGAAGACAAAGTATAGCGAGGTCAAGACGTTGAAGATCGGAAGACAAAGTAATACACTCGGAAACTTGTATGCTAGACTTAGTAGACGTGAGAGGCCTCACATCAAACTGCTCCCTGCTTTTGGGGGGGGGGGGGTCCTTCCTGGCCAGATTGCTTAAGTAGAATAAGTCCCACATCCATCTGCCCCCAGCTGGATGTGCAGGGACGTGATCAGATTAGGCCCTGTACATCCAGGTTGTGCACCCTGCCCCCACTCCGCACACTCTCTGCCCTGTCACTGCCCCCTCTCGGAGCTCCCTGCACAAAGGACCTGTATGTGCAGGGAGCTTTCGGGGCAGAATAGGCACACAGCGAATAGCGGGGTTGTATGTCCAAACTGGACGTACATCCTCACTATTCGCTGTTCAGAATGGCCCCCCTAGAGAGGATATTGCCCTTGCCCAGGATATTCTGCAACACTAACAGTGTTAGTGCTGCTGAATATCCGCAGTTGCTGCCACTGCATGCCCCGATGCTAACCAGTTAGCACTGTGGCATGCCAGGGGCTTTCCGGGAGCGGCACCCTCAATATTTGGACAGCAGTGAAACTGAGCTGCTGCCCACTTATTGAGATGTGGTGAAAGTCAGGCGCAGTAAAGGCTAGCCTAACCTTTGCTGCAGAAGCTAACTGGGCAACGGTTCAATATCGCTGCTGCCTAGCTAGCTTCCTGGCAATGCGGGCAACCTTCATATTCAATGGCGGGGCCCGGATATGGCCCTGGTATTGAATATCTGGGTTTAAGGCTCAGTGGCAGTGGTTAGATGCTTTAACAGTGATAGTCACTGCCGCTGAGTATCAGGTCCATAGACTTAAAAAAATAAAGATGTCAACTCCGAGGCAGGCAAAAGCGTCAACTAACGGCTTGCCTGGAATTAAGGTTTGCATTAATGACTGAGAGGGAAATTCTGCTTACTTTTCTGGTGTTTAAACCCCCTCAAAAGTTTGCTAATTGGCTGTTCCTGGATGTTCAGTTTTGTAAAATGTAGCATTCCTGATTTAAGTGCCGATACTTACATGTGTAGGTTCTAAAATCAGCATCAACACAATTAATTACGGACTCTTGCATGTTCAAACCTTGATTGATGCTGCTTTTTCCATATAATGCTTCCTACTGAAATGACTGTTCCTGCCATAAGTGCTGGCATTTGTGTGTGTATTCCCGAGCGTCGTTATACATATTTTATAAAAGGCTCCACATTCAGCAAATATTTTTGAAAAATATGCAGGAAAGTGCAAATGTCCCCACTTAGATGTACCATTTCTCACCTAGGCATCCTATGCATAATTGGGTTTCATGTTTTAAGGGAGTAACAGGGCAGTAATTTTCTAACTGTTAATAGAGAACTTCATTACTTGACCTCCATAGGTTTTCAGAAGTTTGAAGAAATCAGCTGTGCACTACGAAGGATGAGGGCGAAAGAGAGTGTGGCTAAACAGCTTCGTATTTTCAGAGTAGCCATCTGGCCCAATCAGAATGCCTGTGGCCTACGCATATTGAACAGTTTATGAGTCCTTCTAGAGAGAGTGGTGAGAAATGAAACCAATGAGGGAGTTGTCCATGTTTGCTAGCAGTTTGGGACGAGCAAGATTTATGGAGGCTCTCAGTAGCGATTCTCAGGATCTTGACAGCTAAGAAATCCCAACAGAAGTATCTTGGTTATTGCATTGGAAAGGGATCAATTTGCAGGGAGGTATAGTGAATATTAAATGGGCTATGGCCGCTATGTGGATTCTTCTTCCAAGATGTACCGTGTGTGAGATCGTTAACGTTGAAGAAGCTTATTTTCAGTAGTCTATTCTTTGGAATCTCAGTAGGCTCCTGAACTTGAGCTTATCCCCCCCAAAGGAAAGAACCCCATTTCCCAGGTACCTTCTCACAGAGGAAAGGAGGCTAAACATTTTTTTTCTTTTTTTTTGTCTCTACATTGTGTCTCTGTATCATAGCCTAAGTTTGGTTGGGGGGCATAAGAGGGCATAAATGTTCCAGATGAAGGCTCTCTTCCCCACCACCAATAGGTCTGGCCCCTCCAAACTAAGTAGGCAAACTACAGATGCTCTGTATCAATCTCCCTGCTCTGTCCCTCACGCTCTCCCAGGGGCAATGTCTCCAAATCGTTTAGTTTTGAACATACCATTATAGTAATGAACCTCACTCCTCTCCCATCTTTAGAAATGTGCAGAGTGCAAGTAAAAAGCAGCAAAGAAAAATCGGTAATTTCCAGTTGCATGGCATTTGCATGAAAATTCATGATAAGCCAAGAGATGGGGGACAAGTGGCCAATTGGCTCCATTTTTCCAGGACAGGCTGATCCAGTCCTGGGGGATTTATTCGACAGAGAACATGAATTTGTTAACCTGCTTTTCTTATGGAAATCAGAACTAAAAGTCTATAAATATAATGGTATAAAACCGTAGATGGGAATGGATGGAAGAGGTCTGTTTTTCACCAGAAGACAGAGAGAAAGAATAACAGAAAGAGAGAGGCGGATAGTGAAAGAAAAATATCCCTCCCCCCAAACTATTACAGATGTTTATGTTTATTGACTTTATATACCGCTAAACGAATAGACATCAAAGCTGTTTACATAACTCAAATTAGAGAACCATAAGGTAGAGAAGAGGAAACGAAATTACAATATTTGACAGGAAAGCAAACCTAGCAGATTCATGCGACAGGACACTAAGGAGGAGAAAGAGAGAAGGGGGGAGAGAGGGTAGGGTTACACAGGGGGAGCAGGGAGATCAAAGGCAAGGGCAAAGAGATGGGTTTTGAGACTGTTTCTGAAGGTGGTGTATTTCTGCTCAAGCCATATAGAGGAGGGTAAGGAGTTCCATAGGGCGAGGCCAATGAAGAAGAAGGCAGAGGAATGAGTGGATTGGAGGCGAGCATGTAGATGAGATGTGTAGCTGTCATGTAGACCTCTCACTTTGCTAGCAACTTCTTTCAGCATTTATCACAAATTTGTCATTGATCCAGTGATCATCCTACCTGACAAGGACAGAGGAAAGATGAAAATTTGAGTCATTGGAGTGTGGGGTTGGTTTGCTCATGTTGTTGTTGTTAAGTGCCGTCGAGTCAGTGTCGACTCATGACGACCCTCTGGATAGTTGTCCTAAATTGTGTTCAGTCTTCAGTCTTCAGTCAGTTATTGTTGACAGATTGGCACCCGTAGCTGCTGTTATTGTATCGATCTATCTCATTGCTGGCCTTCCTCTCTTGTGTTGACGTTCTACCTTGCCAAGCATGATGTCTTTCTCTAATGATCTCTCTCTTCGCATGATGTGTCCAAAATATGAAAGTCGAAGTCTTGTCATCTGAGCTTCTAAAGAAAGCTTAGGTTTGATCTCCTCTAGTACTAGCTGGTTTGTTCTTAGAGCAGTCCATGGTATACAAAGTATTCATCGCCAGCACCATAATTCAAAGGCATGAATTTTCTTCCTGTCTACTTTTTTCACTGTCCAACTTTTGCATCCATATGACGTTATTGAAAATGCCATGACTTGAACAAGTCAAATCTTTGTATGGAGAGAGACATTTGTGCTCTTGAGAATCTTGTCTAGGTCCTTCCTAGTCATTCTGCCAAGAGCCATGCATCGTCGGATTTCTTGACTGCTTGTTGCTTCTTTATTGATAGTTGATCCAAGTAGGTTATAGTTGTCCATATTTCAATTTCTTCTCCACCAATGATGAACTTATTGATTTTGCCAGTTGTCATGATCTTTGTCTTCTTTACATTTAGGTTCAGGCCCATTTTAAGACTATGTTCCTTGATCTTGAGAAGAAAATGTTTCAGATCGTCTTCACTTTCAGCCAGTAATGTCGTATCATCAGCATAGTGAAGGTTGTTGATGAGTCTTCCACTAATCTTCACACCTCTGTTGTCGTCGTACAATCCTATTTCTCTGATGATTTTCATTGGTTTCATTTCTCATCACTCCCTCTATAAGGACTCATAAACTGTTTGACATGTGTAGGCCACAGGAACTCTGACTGTACTGGATGGCTACACTGAAAATGTGCGCATATACACATACATTTGACAGTGCAAACATGGATGGCAGATGAGTGTGTCCCAGGCTGCTGTTTGTTTAGCCAGAATTGGGAGAAAGAGGAACAACAAGGTGTTGTCATGGAAATTAGCCAAACAATGTTGCACAAATAAAACTTTATTCACTTTGGTCACAGCTCTGGGGAACAGAAATCTCAGAAACAACGATTCTCTCTTCACCCTACACATCTCCAGCAGTTTGCTAAATAGAACAATCAGGTACACCTTATCCTAGATATACATCTGCATTTGACTAATGCAAGATGTACAAGGCAACATAGCTGCAGCTATGCACAAGAGAATTCTAGAGTCAGCAAAATTATCCCCTATGGTGAGGGGCTACTAATAAACGCAGTTCTTATCAGAGACTGCGCAGACTATAAAAAGTACAAATAACCGGGCCATAAGTTCACAGAAAGTTCATTCAGTGTGTCTGAGACCACAGCATTTTGCCTTCAGCCAGCTTCAAGCAAAAAACATCTGAAGTTCTGGTATTTTTGCATATACCCCTGCCCAGTTTAACATATTCATTTACCCACAGTCTCAGTTAGTCACGTGCACACAGGGGCGGCCCAAGGGGGGTGCGGGGCCATGTGCGGAGACTCGGTGCGGGGCCTCATTTGCATAAATATTTGCATAATGTTACCATACACGAACTTTTAGTAAACATGCCTCTTAATGAGTGTATGAATAAAGAAAGACTAAAAGACTTCTACATTACTATAATCCAATACCAACCGCCAGGCACATTAGGAACTACTACAAACACTGCCCATTTAGAACCCATAGCAAACCCGCCGTATCCTAACAGCACTACCAGGACTCATAAAGCACCATACCCTAACTATCAAAAGGAAACGCTGCAAATATTAAACCAATACATTTCAGAGAACAACAATACATGACCTACTGGGGAAAGAGAACAAGTGGCAATGTCAAATAGGAATTACATAAACAGAATACCTCAGCTCAGTTACACATGCAGAACATAGACCATCACCAAACAAGGAATCACAATTTAGAAACAGGAAGACAATAATTAAACTGGGAATCCCAAAAGCCAAACTTGGAATGTACAACACTGTAGAAATAAAACTATACATTAATTTGCTCTTGTACTAAACAAAGCGCAGACGTTAATGATGCACATTTCCCAGAGCTGACATATTCCAATTAATAAATTCAAAATAAAGAGATATTTTTCTACCTTTTGTGCATTTTTTTTCAGCTGCAATTGCTCCAGCCACTTTCTTCTGGTTTCTTCGTGTCTTCCGCTAATTCTTCATCGTCTGCTGTCCATTTGTCTTTTCTTCTCTCTTCTAGTTTTTTTCCATTCTCTCTCTACATCTGCTTTAACATACTAATCTTTCTCCTTTTTGCTCTTTCCTCATTCCTATTTCATCCACTCAAATTTTACCCCTCCATCCTCAATCCCCACCTACTCTCCCAATATCCGGACAATTGTAGATTTGTCTTCCCTCCCACACAAAATATTTTTTCCCTCTCCATTTCACTCTCCCAGCTCCATCCCATTCTAATCCTCCCCCAACATCAGCTCCATTCTAGTTCCAGTCCCACCCAGCATCCGCTCCCTTCTAGTCCCCGCATCAGCCCATTTCCAGTCCTAGCCCCCATAAGCCCATTTCCAGTCCTAGCTCCCCCATCTATTTGCAGTCCCATCCAAGTCCCTCCATCAGCTCATTTCCAATCCCAGCCCCCCATGAGCCCATTTCTAGTCCTTTCCTAGCCCCACCATCAGCCCATGTCAAATCCTAGCTCCCCTCCACTCAGCCCATTTCCAATCCAAGCCCCCCATGAGCCTACTTCCAGTTCTAGCCCCTTCATGAGTCCATTTCAATCCAAACCCCCACCACAGCCCATTTCCAATCTTAGCACCCCCCAACAGCCAATTTCCAGTCCTATTCTAGCCCATCAGCCCATTTCCTGTCCTAGCCCCCCCCCCTCACCCATTTCCAGTCCTAGCTCCCTCCCCCTCACAACCCATTTCCATTCCAAGCCCCCGTCCCCATCAGCTATTTGCTGTTCAAGCCCTCCTTCCACTCAGCCAATTTCCAGTCCTAGCATCCTCATAGCCCATTACTAGTCCTAAACCCCCATCAGCACATTACGTCCTAACCCCCCATCACCCTTTTTCCAGTCCTTGCCCACCATCTGGCTATTTCCTGTCTTTGGCGCACTCCCTTAGCCAATTACCAGTCCTTCCCCCCCATCAGCCCATTTCCAGTCTTAGCCCCCCATAGCCCATTACCAGTCCTAACCCCCCCATCAGCCCATTTCCAGTCCTACCCCCCACTTCCAGCCTTAGCCCCCTCCCCATAGTCAATTACCAGTTCTAACCCCCCCCATCAGCCCATTTCCAGTCCTACCCCCCCACTTCCAGCCTTAGCCCCCTCCCCATAGCCCATTACCAGTCCAAACCCCCCCATCAGCCCACTTAGCCCCCCCATAGCCCATTACCCGTCCTAACCCCCCCCCCATCAGCCCACTTAGCCCCCCCCATAGCCCATTACCAGTCCTAACCCCCCCATCAGCCCACTTAGCCCCCCCCATAGCCCATTACCAGTCCTAACCCCCCCCCCACAGCCCACTTCGCCCCCCCCATAGCCCATTACCAGTCCTAACCCCCCCCCCCCATCAGCCCACTTCCAGTCTTAGCCTCCCCCCCCCATGGCCCATTACCAGTAAAAAAAAACCCAAACCGGCTGCTTCTGCCGCGGCAGCTTCAAGAGCTCTGCCGCGGCAGCATCAAGAGCTCTGCCGCGGGGCCCCCCCCTGCCCGGCAGAGCCTCCGTGCATCTTCAGCTCTTCACGTCCAAAACGCGGGCTTTTTTCAGAGCCGCGAGAGTTTCTTTTCTCGCGGCTCTGTTAATCCCGCCGAGGGTGATGGGAAATCCCATCAGCCCCGTGGGATTAAGAGAGCCGCGAGAAAAGAAACTGTCGCGGCTCTGAAAAAAGCCCGCGTTTTGGACGTGAAGAGCTGAAGATGCACGGAGGCTCTGCCGGGCAGGGGGGGGCCCCGCGGCAGAGCTCTTGATGCTGCCGCGGCAGAGCTCTTGAAGCTGCCGCGGCAGAAGCAGCCGGTTTGTTTTTTTTTTTTTTTTTAACTTGGGATGCTTAAGAATGTTTTTTGCGCGGGGCCCCCTGAAACGCGGGGCCCTGTGCAAAAAACATTCTTGCTCAATGGACGGGCCGGCCCTGCGTGCACATAGATTTATACAGACCACTATTGGCTACATTGTTAATTGTTCTTCTATTCCTTAACAGCATCAGCAAAGCCACCTTTCTCCTTGGGTTTGATACTGAGACATCTTCCCTGTGTGGCCTGAAGTTTGGAAGAATGTGGTATAATGTCTGTGACAAAATAGTCTCCGGTGTATCTGCAGCTTTCTAAGGCCTCCTTGAGCTCTGGGGACCGTGTCCCTCCTGCAGCCCCCAGATATGATGTGAGAAACAGTATTTGGAGTAGTCTTCCCAGCACACGTGAATGACGCAGCCAGAGGATCAGGTGCAATATCAGTAGAAGTCACACTTGCTATTAGCCCTGCGGAGGGGAGAGAGAGTCAGCCTCGATAAGAGAGGATATGTCCATGACTGTGATCAATATAGTTGGTGATAGCTCAGGACAGCTGGTATTAGATTCTCAGTCCCAGAGGAATCAAATTCAATCTGTCCTAGTGGAGAAGTGTCTGGCAATAGAGCTTCGGAAGAACATCAGGTTCTGGTCGAGGAAACTCATCTCACTTTATCTTTCATATTAGCTGCTTTACTGAATCCACCACCTGATGTTACTTTTGGTCCGGCTTGTTCAGTAATTTCTCATATGGACACCGCCTTAACTGATTGCGTACAACAAGTGTATGAATTTACCACAGTGTTGTCGATGAAGTTACCAGTAGGCTCTGAAATATGGAAGCAGAATAAGTGGGTGCGTGGATGTGAAGCCATCTTGGAATCCTTGATGTCCTTTACTGGTGCCTTAGTTAAAGACAAAATCAGTCAGTGGAATAAGGTGGAAGTTTTCAAAAACTTAGCCAGGAAAAATAATTTAATATTTATTAACTTTTCTAAGTCTCCTCATATTTTACCTTTGGATATGTTAAAGAAATATATTTTGAAGTTCCCCAATATCCTACTGAAGCATTTCCACCAATCTCCAGTTTCTAGTATATATCCCTGTTTATAAGAAAGGATCTGCTGAAACGTTTAATCGAAATAGAGACCTGACTGTGGCTGGTTTGGAACTGACTGTATTGTTAGAGTTTTCAACAGAAAGAAATTCTCGAACAACACGTTTGATTATGTTTACATTGGAGCCCAACAAGGTTTGGGCCTTTAGGACTTTTTTTGTCATAAAGATTTCCTGTATTATAATGAGAAGATAAGGATATTTCTGGATTTTTTTCAGAGCAACCAAACTTAAGGTAGAGCCTTCCTTGATTAACATCGACATGTGCTTGATTTGAGAGTGACTTTATTAGGTTTCTGATTAAAGGGCATCTTTACTAACCATAAGAACATAAGATATGCCATACTGGGTCAGACCAAGGTCCATCAAGCCCAGTATTCTGTTTCCAACCATTATCATTGGCTTAGTCATGTGGTAAACATGCTGTGCTAACAGCGCGGGGCCCTGAGCTAAAAATCCTGTGTTAACTGGGTAGGCATGGCGAATATGGGTGTTGACGGCACATCGTGGTTAGCATGGTACTTTGGGTGTACCCTAACTGCAAATGTTGCCATTAGTCTGGGCGCACTTAGCGTCACCTCAGTGGGTGACGTTCACTGCAACCATTTATTTAATTATTTATTTAACACCCTTTCTATATCGCCTTATCTAAGTTTACATTCAATAAAAACTAGAAATTGTTTCTATCAAAAAGAATTTTCTAACAGCTTAACTTATTTACAATATACCAAGAGTAAGCCTTAGAACATATTGATTTTCTTTCTTTTGTTTTGTATGTATCTGCTAAGTGTCAGGATTAAAGTGTTCTAGGAAAAGGTGGGTTTTGAGTCTCTTGCGGAATTCATTTAATACCTCTGTAGCTCTTATTTTGTCCAGGAGCGAGTTCCAGATGGATAGGGCATAAAGCGAATATTCACGATTGCATGCAGCTTAATTGCTCTTTGCCTTAAGGATTGGAATTGTGAGTAGCTTCTGAGTGCTTTGTCCCCTTGATTGATTATCATTGCATTTTGTATTGTTATTTGAAGGTAATCTGTTGATAGGTCGTTTGAATTTTTAGCATGCCGAGTATTACTTTGTATTTGATTTGAGAGAGTATTGGAATCCAATGTATTTGCTTTAGAATTAGTGTGAAGTGTGTTTGTCTTGGTACTCCTTTTATGATATGTGTGGCAGTTCTTTGGGCCATTTGGAGTGGATAAAGGGCATATTTTGGGATTCCTTGATAAATTATGTTTCAATAGTCCAGTTGCAGAGTTATGATGGCTTGGCACACTGTTCTGAAGTTGTCTGGGTTTAGCAATGGGCAGAGAATTTTCAATATTTTCAATTTGTAGTATTTGGCCTTTGTAACATTCCTAATATGTTATTGTAAGCTTAATCTTTGGTCTAGAGTTATACCCATGTATCTGACTACAGATTTGATGTACATTTCTATGTCTGCAATTTTTAGCATTGGGTGGTGGGGTGAATGTTGAGTCTCTCATCCCATAGAGAATCTCTGTCTTTTGATGGTTGATGATGAGGCAGTGTTGTGATAGCCATTGAGCTACTGATTTGAAGCATCTGTTATTTCTCTATTGATTGGATTCTTCATGGAGAATGGTGTATACAACATGATGTCGTCAGCATATATGTGATAAAGGATCCCGTGTCTTTGAATTTTTGAGCATAATGGCTGTAGGTAAATGTTGAATGATAATAAAGAGAGGGATGAATCCTGTGAGACATCCTGTGGCTGGTTAAATGGGTCAGATTTATGTGGGCCTTCTTTTACCTGCTGCTTTCGATTAGGTTCTTCCATTGTAAACTAACAATACTATTTATGATCTTTCTCAGAGCTTATATATGATGCTTCATTTAACAAAACACAGCTCCAACTTCTCACCTTATCACAATATTGTTCAATTAGCAAACCCAAGAGGAGAGAAAGCAAACCTCAGAAAATCATACACAGAGCTGGTTACTCACAACAGAGTCAAGCATCTGTCAGACATTGCACATCAATGGTCTGCTGAGATATCTCTCCCCTCATTTATACTATAGAGTGTGGACACCATACAATTTTATAAACTATTACACACCCCTATACACAGCAAATGTTTCTTATACAGTAAAAACTGTTATAAACATGAAATCAGCATATAAATAAATATGGGGTATGCAAAACACTGTTCACCAAGGCACCCACTACTCGAACAATAAATCAAAGATCAACCCCTAGGGAGAATCAAACTAAAAAATAAAAATAAAAGAACATTGCTATAAAGTACATATCGTGATACTCACAAGTTCATCCTACCTCCTATATTAAAAACCAATTTATCTCACCCAACCGGTACTCAGAATGAGATACACTCTATATCGCCATACACATATCTTTTCAAACGGTCACGCGCTCGTAACACATCTTCTGATCCAATTTCACAGCTCAAAGCCAGGGATTGAAATGCTGACTTAAATAGGAGAGAACCGCTACTCATTTCCTGTTGGCAAACAGACACTAATGCAACCACAATACGTCATATACACGCCTTCCAATCAATTCCCGAGTTCAACCCCTCGGGAATAACCGTTCCCAATAAATAAATCCATCGTTGCTCTCTGTACGTAAGATGTTGCTCTTGCATCATATCCTGAAAGCCCGAACTTACATGTTCTATGCAGAAACATAACAAATCACTAAAACTATGTTTATTCTGTATACAATGTTCAACTATAGGGGCCTCACGCCGTTTGCATTTTAATCTACTTTTATGTTTACCTAATCTGATCTTAAACGAACGAATCGTCTTGCCCACATACAGTAATCGGCAGGGACAAAAAATCTGATACACAACAAAATCTGAATCACAAGAGGTGAACGATCTCAAACTGTATTCCCGACACTTATATGAAAACCGATCCGTTTCCCAGATAACCGCACATGTCATGCAATGTCAACATTTAACCTGCCCAGTCCGCCACTCCTGTATCACCTTAGGAGGGTGCAACCGAGAGGGACTTACTATTTCCTTCAGATTAGGATTTCTTAACCAAACACATCGAGGACTATACGTCTCTAACCCTGGTACAGTGATCAACACGTTTGCATGTTTGTGTAAAATTTGTTGAATGCTCATTCTTAACGGAGAATAACGGGTTATGAAATTAATATGTCTATCCTCCCCAGCACTACGGACCCTAGGTGAAAGCAACACTATTATGTGGTCTATTCTTATGGAGTAAGGTAACAGTTGAGCTACATAAAATGCAGTCTTACTCTAAAGTAACTAAAGAACTATAATCTAATGGTTGTTCCCATCATTTACACACTTTATTTGTTCCCATCTTTTACACACTTGATTTGTAAAAGCAACAGGTCTCAGACTTTAAAGAGCTACTGGTCACCGTTTAGTGTCGACCCCATGCTCTATTTTGCATCAATGACCTGTATGTTGCTTTATAATCAGTTGGTAACGTATAACTTGCAATCTTTTGTTATTTATAAAAAAAGAGAATGGGTGCTTATCTTCAGATTTGCCCGATGCCGATTTCAGCGCTGTTGCGTTTCACAACCAAGCTGTTTCTTCAGGGGCTAGGCTCACTCATGCTTCCTCATAGTAGATATTCTGAATAACAGATTTTTTCATATTGTTCTCATATTCGTCATGCTCTAAACAGGGAATCTCATGTTAGTTCCATACACAATTCACATTCAATTATATATACAGATAAATATGCAGTATTAAAATCTGGAGGATTTTACCGTGGCTCCTTTGCCAGTTGCTTCTATCTCTCTGAAACGTTTAATTCTGACAAAGCCGCGCATGCGGACTTATGACTGGGCGGGCTATTTATCACCCTCCTACTGATGTTATTAACCCTTCTTAAATGCACAGGTTCCAATCGATTTGTGTATTAAGCCCCCCTGGTTTTACTGATTGCAGCATAAATATCCATCTCTGCTCCTTCAATATCAGTGCTTGATCTCGTGATCTCCCCTCCGATCCTGATAAGCATTTATCAATACAATAGCACTTTAATTCTTCGAAGCGATGATGTTCCTGGAGGCAATGTTCTACCATTGGAGCAGCCATCGTATGGCATTTTAGTCTACTACGATGTTCCGCTAATCGGATTTTAAACTGTCTTGATGTTTTCCCAACGTACAGTAGCCCACAGGGGCATTCGATAGCGTATACTACATAAGATGTACTACAATTTGTAGAATGACGTAACTGATACGTTCTACCGTGATACTCAAATGATGTGACTTCCTTAGTGACTTCACACATTTGACAGGACCCACATCGAGAATGACCCTCAGGTTGATTCAAAGAACTATACTCAAGAGGGCGTAACTGATAATCAAACGGGGAATTCGGATTTCTTTAGCCATGTCTCTTCAAATGATCCCACGAAGAGGTTGGCTATAGACGGGGCGCATGTAGCATGGCTAAAGAAATCCGAATTCTGTTCACAAGTAAAACTGTGGTGTCGATATATTGATGACATTTTCGTCATTTGGGAGGGGCAAGTTTGCCAATTACTTCAATACGTTGAATGGTTGAATAAGAGAGATGAATTAATCAAATTTACATGTACTTATGATCAGGAAGTAATAACATTTTTGGATGTGGAAGTTAAAAAAGGGATTCGATAGTGGGTGACTACAGTACATCATAAACCCACAGATCGGAATGCATTGCTTCACTATTCCATCATTCATCTGAAAGGGTTAAAAAACGGACTCCCCTTTTCTCAATTCCTCCGGTATAGGAGGAATTGCTCCAACGTGCAAGACTTTAAAAGTCAAGCGAAGACACTGAAAAAGAAATTTTATGACAGGGGATACCCCTCAACAGTAGTAGACAGGGCATACAAAAGAGCCTTGTTTAATAGTAGAGAACATCTACTGACGCCGCGATCACAACATTCAGAGGAAACAGTTGTGAATTTAATGACGAAACATTCCCCGTTTGATTATCAGATCCAAAAGATCTTGAAGAAGCATCTCAATGTGCTTCACAGTCTCCCAGCGCTTAAAGATATGCGAATACGATGTGTTTGGCAAAGACATAGAAATTTTAAAGAAGTTTTAAGTCCAACGAAGTTACGCCCTCTTGAGTATAGTTCTTTGAATCAACCTGAGGGTCATTCTCGATGTGGGTCCTGTCAAATGTGTGAAGTCACTAAGGAAGTCACATCATTTGAGTATCATGGTAGAACGTATCAGTTACGTCATTCTACAAATTGTAGTACATCTTATGTAGTATACGCTATCGAATGCCCCTGTGGGCTACTGTACGTTGGGAAAACATCAAGACAGTTTAAAATCCGATTAGCGGAACATCGTAGTAGACTAAAATGCCATACGATGGCTGCTCCAATGGTAGAACATTGCCTCCAGGAACATCATTGCTTCGAAGAATTAAAGTGCTATTGTATTGATAAATGCTTATCAGGATCGGAGGGGAGATCACAAGATCAAGCACTGATATTGAAGGAGCAGAGATGGATATTTATGCTGCAATCAGTAAAACCAGGGGAACTTAATACACAAATCGATTGGAACCTGTGCGTTTAAGAAGGGTTAATAACATCAGTAGGAGGGTGATAAATAGCCCGCCCAGTCATAAGTCCGCATGCGCGGCATTGTCAGAATTAAACGTTTCAGAGAGATAGAAGCAACTGGCAAAGGAGCCACGGTAAAATCCTCCAGATTTTAATACTGCATATTTATCTGTATATAATTGAATGTGAATTGTGTATGGAACTAACATGAGATTCCCTGTTTAGAGCATGACGAATATGAGAACAATATGAAAAAATCTGTTATTCAAAATATCTACTATGAGGAAGCATGAGTGAGCCTAGCCCCTGAAGAAACAGCTTGGTTGTGAAACGCAACAGCGCTGAAATCGGCGTCGGGCAAATCTGAAGATAAGCACTCATTCTCTTTTTTTATAAATAACAAAAGATTGCAAGTTATACGTTACCAACTGATTATAAAGCAACATACAGGTCATTGATGCAAAATAGAGCACGGGGTCGACACTAAACGGTGACCAGTAGCTCTTTAAAGTCTGAGACCTGTTGCTTTTACAAATCAAGTGTGTAAAAGATGGGAACAAATAAAGTGTGTAAATGATGGGAACAACCATTAGATTATAGTTCTTTAGTTACTTTAGAGTAAGCCTAGGTGAAAGCAGCCAACTCCTATCGATTAGGTAACATTGGAACCATTCTAGTACTGTGCCTTTTATACCAATGTTTTGAAATCGAGTTTCAAGCTTGTGGTGACTTATCGAATCGGATACGGTAGATATATCACAGAATAAGAGTATGAATCCTTGTTTTGTTTTTTCAAGGCCCTTTATTAGTCTGTCTAGCATGGTAGTGATCAGGGTCTCCACACTGTGGTTGGGTCAAAATCTGTGTTGTTGTTGGTAGTCTAAGGGTGTGAAATTGTCTACATGATTTATTAGCTGATGTTGTAGGGCCTTTTCAATTAATTTTGCAATGAAAGGTATACTGGAGATGGGTCTGTAGGAGTTAGGGAATTTAGGATTTAACTTTGGACTTTTTAACAAAGGTCTGACTGATGCTTCAGGCTAGAAGGCATGTGGCAGTCAGGGTGGAACTACATGTTAGTAATGCACTAACAGCAGGGGCATGGATGCACCCTCCTCCATAAAGTTAGTGAGGGTCTTCATGCTAGTTTCATGGTTGAAACATGAGCTCCTTGTGTGCCCTTTAGTAAACATGCCCCTAAATATACTAACTATGAATATATGAATATAGTAACATAGCAACATAGCAACATAGTAAATGACGGCAGAGAAAGACCAGCATGGTGTCCCTGGCCAGTAGGTTTTACCTGAACCGTGGGCACACTCAGATATCTGATTTAAAACTACACAAGGAAAGCAGGCAATCAGAATATCCCCAAGCTTAATGTTAAACCAACAGTTAAAAGCTATATTAGCAATATCCCCAAATCTTAAAGTATATGTATTTTCATTTGTTGTTCCTTAAAAGTTGAAGAAACTTTTGGAATCAAGAGAACAGCCGGCCTTTAATTTATCTTGACTCTGGTTGGGGGATTAATTAGCAGGGCTTTTAAATAATTTTATAGCATTTGCCTATTATTGTTCTCCTTGTGTATTTCCCTTGTAATTATAGTATTTTCTGATCTCCTCTCTCGGACTTTGTATGCTGCAGGGATGGGGAATATTTTTTTCATTTATTATTGTTTTTATTATGTCTTTTTCCTCATGGTTATTCCCAATAACAGAGTTTTTGATATATTGCAAGTTTCTAATTCCAATTAAGGAGAAAATTTAATTTTGTTGATACAGAGTCAACATGGCTCAGATAACGCAAGGCACATCAACTGGTCATCCTAGCTCAAGGATGTCAATTGTAATCCCAGAGGACTGTAAAACAGTCAGGTTTTCAGGTTTTCCTTGATGAATATTCATGAGATATATTTACATACATTGAGGTTTGCAGTCTTCTGGTTTTCCAGTTCGACACTTTGCCTTATCATGTATGTGCTCATTTTTAATCAACACTAGTTCACATGGGAAATAAATTTAGAGGTGCAAGTATTGGCAAGAAGTTATTACTTCTTTCTCCCAGAATGTCACTCTCTTTTGTGTTGTGACATTTTGAATAACTAGAGGGTATCAAGGTAGAACACAAGATATGCCATTCTGGGTCAGACCAAAGTCCATCAAGCCCAGTATCCTGTTTCCAACAGCGGCTATCATCTATCAATGAACATCATCTGTCAATGAAACTGAGAAAATTAGATGAACCATCAGGTCCTTATCTGAAGTCATATTCTCTGTTTCTATGCCAAGCCATAATGCCTACCACAGTGGTTTCCATACCTGCCCTGGTTATGTATCTTTGTAATCTGATTATACGTATCGTGAAAACTTGTGAATACTTTTTGCCACTCTGAGGGAAACAATTTTCGATCAGGGTAATCTAGCCAGCCAACAAAATAGTTACCTCTGTGCATGAAGTTTCTGAACAGGTTAGATGAAGATTATGTGGGTCGAATTCTTCTTCACATGAACAGAGCCTGGTTGCTGCCGCCCGCCTCCCAGTTATCAGGGGAGCTTTAAAACCTGAGAGCCTAAGCAGTAAGAGTTAGCCAGGCTACTGAACCTGGTAGGTGCTGTGTTTCTGGGAAGCCGAGGAAAGCAGCAATTATTTTGTCCTGCTAATTCTTTGATGTTGATTCAAAGCTATATTCTTGTTCTGACTCATTTGGCAGACAACAAGCTGTATTTTTTGCCATTCAGGATGCTGAGTTTTGCTTTGCACCTAATGGTCTCAATAAACCTATTGCTCTCGTAGCTGTCTGGCTGTTCATACACCCACCACCAAGTCTACCACATACAGCTTTGTATTTGTTCACAACTATATGGTGTTAATATCATGTTAAGAAATGTATCATTTTTCATGTCTGATTTGTATTGAACCAATTTTGCTAGCACCGTAGTTATGAGCATCTTTATATGAATAAGATATATGGCAAAGTTTAATAATACTCTTTGAGTCCTACAAAATGGGACGCAATGCGGTGTGAAATGGCCTCATGATTTGTCGTGCGATTTGATTAAAAACAGTTCCAATTAGATAAAGTAATGAGATGTTTTACTTCCATTGCCTCATTTCAAATATGCTTCACTGCAAATAATGGAATGATTAGTCAAATATAATCACACTTCAGTATCTCTAGTACTTCACTCTAATTATTCTCTACAATTACGAATTGACTTCCAAAACCATGATTACAGCTGCTCAAAGACATGAAAATAGAAAAAAAAATCCTGATAGTCCTGGAAAGGAAAACCAACAGAGTATTTCTTCCTGAATTACTAATGGAAACAGAGAAACAGACAACAGATAAAGTCCACCATGTCCATCTAGCCCAGGGATCTCCAACTCCAGTACTGGAGGGCCGCAAACCAGTCAGATTTTTAGGATATCCCTCATGAATATGCATGAGATAAATTTGAATACAATGGGGCAGTGCATGCCAGTATATCTCATGCATACTCATTAGAGACATCCTGAAAAACCTGACTGGTTTGTGACTCTCCAGGACTGGAGTTGGAGACCCCTGATCTAGCCTGATCCTGCTCCCTATCAATTTCAATAACACAAGCTTAGAACCAGAGTTACTAAAATACATTATTAGAATAATACATGAAAATTGCCAGATAGCATACATTAATTGACAATAATGTGCGTTATTGCTCTCAACACGGAATTTTTTACCAGAAGGCAGGTTTAATACCTCCCGGATCAGCAGCATGTTTGGTATCTAACTCTGATGGGACACAGTTGGAAGATGACAGAATTGAATCCACTGCTCGAGGAGGAGCAGTTGCTCATGACGCCGAAGAACTTGCTGTGACAGTTCTTCTGGCCGCATCTGCAGGATGACTTGAGAGAGGGTTAGAGCCGGGCATGTTGGACTGTATGGTTTTTGAGGCTCCAGCTGCAGCTTGCCCTGCATTACCATAAGATCTCTCTGCTGTGGTGTCCTCGGTAAGGCTGGAAAAGTTTACTTTGGAGACTATATGAGAAACTATTGTTAATCTGACTATCACAGTGTCCAGCCAAACTCAACAGTTGCAGTTGAAAATTCAGAATAATGAGAATATTATAACTCAACATCAGACTTTGATTGATGGATTGAAAACTGCTATGGCAGAACCAGAAGTTAAGATTAACTCTGTTTGAGACTCTAATATTTCCATTATGAAAGATTTAACCTTTGTAAGATCTAAACTGGAAGCTTTGGAAAAATCGGTCTAGGGCTGCTAACCTCAGGTTTATTAAATTTCCCAAATCTTCTATTGTTACTGCCCCAGAAATGTTCCAGAGATATATGAATGAAGTATTACAGGTTCCTAAGAAGTCAGTACCTCCTTTCTCATGGATTTATTATCATCCTATTGGGAGAAAGGAGTCTCCGGAGGAATCTCAGGTTATGGATACCTTGAATGTCTCTGCCTTATTGGAGGACTCAACCTGAGTAGATGGCTACTGCGACATTGTTGATTACCTGTGCATTAACTATTGATCGCGACAGGATATTGAAGCTTTATTTCAAAAAAAGACAAGTTCCCTTTTTGGGACATGTTGTTAGGGCCTTCCTGGCCTTGCAGAGGAGACGCAAAAATGTAGAAGAGAATCTCTTCTATTGAAGTTGAGTGCCCTGCAATTAGGGACACTCTTTTTTCCTTAAACTTCCATGCAAATGTCTAGTTAAATTTCATTCTGTTAGCTATGGTTTTTTATCATCCTAATGAGTTGTTATCCTTTATTAATGCTAGACATCAACTTAATTTTCTGTCCGACCATCCTGAGACCTAATATCCTTTTATAGCAACAGGATAAAATCAAAATAAACTTAACTATCTGTTACATCTCAACAAATAGGGGTGACCTGCATGGACCAGTGGGTACACCCCTAACAAAGGCATGGGGAGAGGTGACCAGCATGGAGTGGCAGGTGCGCCTACTCTTGCCACCTTGCTGGGCAGACTAGATGGACCATGCTGGTCTATCTCCAGGAACAAGCAGGAATACGTCATCACATATGGGTACGTCGGTACCGACGGAGCCCGCACGGGAAAGCTCCCCAGCTTTTCAGATTAAAAGCTTTTGGGGCCTCCCACTGCACATGCGCGCTGCCTTCCCGCCTTCCTGACCAGCTCTCGTCAGTTTCTTTTTTTCCGCGGAGCCAGCAGGTCGTGTTCCTGTCACCGCTGAAGAAATTGTTAATTTTATTGTTTTCTTTAGACCGCGTACCTGCCTTCCCCATTCTGAAACCGGTACTGCCGGTCTCTCTTTCTTTCTTTTAAAAAAAAAATATATATATTTTTCTTTTCTTCAGCACAGCTTGGTACTTTGTTAGGCCTTCAGGCCTACACAATTTCTCCTCATGGAGAAGCCAGTTCCTCGTTTTAAAAAGTGTACCAAGTGCAGTGCTGTCATTCCTCTTACAGACACCCATGAATGGTGTCTTAAATGTTTAGGACCTGACCATTCCATACCGGACTGCCCATCCTGCTCCCAGATGTCGAAACGTGGATTGCAGAACCGGGCCAACAAGTTCCATGTGCTGTTTCCTTCAGAAGCATCACAGTCATCCAGGTCTTCCTCTCCGGATGGATCTCAGGTAACCAAAACTCCAGTGGGCAAATCCTCTAAAAGCAAATCTCTTTCTAAAGATCGAGAGGCTCTCAATTCTGAGTTCGAGGATTCTGCCCAGGCCAAAAAACCCCGGCGGGAGGCTCCGGCCTCCAAAGCAATCATGGGGTCACAGGTTGACATCGATGGCGCGGCCTCGACAGATCACCTGTTGTACTGCTCTGGGGTACCGGCCCATACCGGTACCGACATCCAGGCAGCAGTGGCGTCTATGGGCAATACTGTCCAAGTCATGCAGCAGGCCATTCTGGCTTTTATTAATGCTGCTACGCCCTCGGTACCGCAGCCAGCGGTACCAGGTCCGGTTCCGGTAATGGCTTCCATACCGGAACCGAGGCCATCGTCTTCCAAACGCAGATCGGTTCTGCATGCCGGATCTGGGCTTTTGCCCGGTACCGATCCCATACCCGGTACGCCCGATGTCGATACCGAACGGTATGCGTATCGTGTGTTGGAAGCACATAGAGGATACTCTGCTTCTTCAGAGGATTTTAACTCCTCTGATGATTCTGATGAGTTCTCCCTTGATCTTCCTGAGGAGCCTTCTTCTCCTAACAGGAGAATGTCTCCACCAGAGGATTTGTCCTTTCAGGACTTCATCATAGAAATGGCTAAAGGTCTTTCTATTGCTTCATCCTCTGAAAAGGAACCCAGATCAAAGAAACTGGATATTTTAGGATACTCTAAGTCTCCTAAAGAGGCAGTCACCCTGCCTATCCATGAAATCCTTCAAGAACACTTGATGGACTTATGGGAGGCTCCTCTAACATTGTCTCCTTCTTCTCGCAGGTTGGACACCATGTACCGTGTCCCCCCTTCTCCTGGTTTCCAAAAAACCCAGTTGCCTCACCATTCTATTGTGGTGAAGTCTGCAATGAAGAAGATAAAGAGTACCAAAAGGCACTCTTCTACTCCTCCAGGGCGAGAATGTAAGACTCTAGACTCTTTTGGCATGTTTCTCAGTGAAATCGCTCTAAAAGTTCGGCATTTTGCCCCCTTTCTCCCTGAGGATAAGAGGGAGCAGTTCATTTCCTTGGTGAAACACCTTTTGGATATTTCAAAGTTCTCCAACAGGGCAGCTTTTGATTCCTTTGAGGGTGCTGGTAGGGCTTCGGGCATTGCTATAGCAGCCCGACGTCTTGCTTGGCTCCAGGCTTCTGATCTAGAACCTTGGGTCCTAGATGGCTTACGAAATCTGCCCTGTACAGGTGAGAACTTATTTGGTGAGGAGTGGCAAATTAAGGCCACTCAAATGGATGCAGAAAATGCCACCTTAGATAGACTTTCTAAGTCTACCTCCACTCCTGCCAAGAAGAAGTCTTTTAAGAGGCCTTATTACAAGAAGTCCAGATTTTCTACAAATACTGGCCAACAATCCTCTCAGCCTCGTTTTGCTGCTAAACGTCAGCAACCTAAACAGGCAAGGTCAAAGCCTGCGGCGTCTGCTACGCCTCAGCAGGCTCCACCCCCTCAGGGGTTTTGACTTGCCCCTAGAGAACTTTTCTGGCTCTAGAACAACCAGAGCCCCTCACCATACCCGGAAGGTTAGCTCACTTTGCTCCCAGATGGGAGCAAATTACATCAGAGCAATGGACCCTCTCTATCATCAGAGAGGGTTACAAACTCCATTTTTCCGACCTTCCTCCTTATACTATGGTGAGGCAGTTCAATTCTCCCCCATCTCTCCTGGCCCTCTTGGGTCAGGAAGTCTCCTCCCTCCTTGCCCAGGGGGCAATAGAGGAGGTCCCTCTTCTTCAACAGGGGACGGGATTCTACTCCCCTTATTTTCTAATACCAAAGAAGACAGAGGGCTTCAGACCAATTCTGGATCTGAGAGAATTGAACAAATTTCTTTTCAAGGAGAAATTCAAAATGCTTTCTCTGGGCATTCTCCTTCCATACCTTCAGAGTCAGGATTGGCTTTGTTCTCTAGATCTAAAGGATGCGTATACACACATACTCATCCACCCATCCCACAGAAAATACCTTCGATTTCTGTTTCAGGGAAAACATTTCCAGTACAGAGTACTCCCCTTCGGTCTAGCCTCTGCTCCAAGAGTGTTCACCAAATGCATGGCAGTCGTAGCTGCCTTTCTAAGAGGCCTGGGAATTTTCATATTCCCATACCTGGACGACTGGCTCATCCGAGCTCCCTCTCAGTCCCAGGCCCAAATTTCCCTGGACCGCACAAGGCGTCTTCTGCAGTATCTAGGACTGGTAGTAAACCTTCCCAAGTCTCAACTAATCCCTACTCAGTCTCTCGAGTTCATAGGGGCCCAGTTAGACACCATCACTGCAAGGGCCTACCTGCCTCAGGTCAGGGCCCAACGCCTGCTGAGTTTGGCCTTCCAAGCTCAGTCCAGCAGTCATTTGACAGCCCGGGAAATGCTGCGACTTCTGGGCCACATGGCCTCCACGGTACATGTGGTGCCCTACGCTCGTCTGCATATGAGAGCAGCTCAATGGACCTTGGCCACCCAGTGGACTCAAGCATCTGGAGCGCTCTCCGACCAAATACTCACCTCAAGCCGTCTATTTTGGTCCCTCCAATGGTGGACATCCACCAAGAATCTGTTGTTGGGGGCCCCCTTCCAACCTTTGTTGTCCCAAGCAACCCTCACAACAGATGCCTCCCAGACAGGGTGGGGAGCTCATCTTCAGAACCTCTCCACTCAGGGCACTTGGTCTCCACAGGAGGCCACCCTTCATATCAACCTCCTGGAACTGCGAGCAATTTACCTTGCCCTCAAGGTCTTCTATACCCTCCTTGTCAACCTGACTGTCCTAGTTCAGACAGACAATCAGGTAGCCATGTTCTATATAAACAAACAAGGAGGGACAGGCTCTCTGTCGCTTTGCAACAAAGCTCTCAGAATATGGGCCTTCACCAGAGAGCATCAAATTCACCTTCTTGCAGTGTATCTTCCAGGAGTTCAAAACTCTCGTGCAGACAGACTCAGTCGAGTTCTGCTTCCACACGAATGGTCCCTACATATGGACCAGATACGCAGAATCTTTCAGGAATGGGGGACCCCGGACATAGACCTCTTTGCAAGTCCGTGGAATGCCAAACTTCCCCGGTTCTGTTCCAGAACTCAGTGTCAGGGAGCTCAGGCCCACGATGCCTTCCTCCTGCATTGGGGTCAGGAATTCCTCTATGCCTTTCCACCCATTCCTCTAATATCCAAGACTCTGTTCAAGCTCCAGGTGTGGTTCCCTCTACTTCTGCATCTCTCCCAGGGATCCTCCCTGGACCTGGGAGCTGCGCCAGACCTTCTGTCTCAGGAGGAGGGGACTTTGTGGCCCCAAACCCCAAATCCCTACATCTCAGAGCTTGGTAACTGAAGGCCTAAGTCTTCAAGACTTTAATCTTTCTCAACCTGTGACAGATATCCTTCATGCCTCTAGGAAACCTTCCACGAGGCGTTCTTATGCTTTCAAATGGAAACGTTTTTCCATTTGGTGTGCTCAGCAGGGTCTTGACCCTCTAGCACTTCCTTTGAATTCCCTCTTGGACTATCTCCTGCATCTTTCAAATGCAGGCCTTAAGACGAATTCAGTAAGGGTCCATTTGAGTGCTATTGCAGCATCCTTAAAACCTATAAATGGACAACCTGTCTCCTCTCATCCTCTTGTTTCACGTTTCATGAGAGGCCTGACTCTAACTAAACCTCCCATCCGACCTCCTCCGGTAGCATGGGATTTGAACCTAGTTCTAGGTCAGCTTATGAAGCCACCTTTTGAGCCTTTGGACTCTACCTCCTTCAAATTTCTTTCCTGGAAGGTTGTTTTCCTTATTGCAGTCACTTCGGCTCGCCGCATCAGTGAACTGCAGGCTTTAGTGGCTCATCCACCTTATACTAGGTTTCATCATGATAAGGTGGTCCTTAGGACGAATCCACACTTTATGCCCAAAGTGGTCTCGCCTTTTCATCTTAATCAAGAGGTATATCTACCTGTCTTTTTCCCGGCTCCTCATGCATCCAGTGCAGAGAGGAACCTTCATACTCTGGATTGTAAAAGAGCTCTTGCCTTTTACCTCAACAGGACTCAACCACATCAAAAGTCTTCCCAACTTTTCGTGGCTTTTGATCCTTCTCATTTGGGACTTCCAGTCACCAAGCGTACACTTTCCAATTGGATCGCTCAGTGTATTTCTTTTGCTTACCAGAGTAAGAACATTTCTATGGAGGGCCATGTCACAGCTCACAATGTGAGGGCCATGGCCACTTCTATGGCTCATCTTCACTCTGTGTCCATAGATCAGATCTGTCGAGCAGCCACTTGGGCCTCGGTTCATACCTTCACAGCCCATTACTGCTTGGACAAGGACTCCCGCCGGGATGCCTTGTTTGGTCAGGCTGTCCTCAAACACCTGTTCCATACTTAAACAACTCCTGCCCACCTTCCCTGGATGGATGCCTGAGATCCATGCGAAGATGGTTTACCCTTGGAGGGGGATCTCCCAGGCATCTTAGCTAGGGAGTCCCCATATGTGATGACGTATTCCTGCTTGTTCCTGGAGATAGCACAGTTACTTACCTGTAACAGGTGATCTCTGGGAACAGCAGGAATTAGTCATCACAACCCACCCACCTCCCCTAGGAGTTGTATCTCTATCTATCTTCCTGTCCTCTCTCTCTATTGTCTCAGCTTTAAACTCGAACTGACGAGAGCTGGTCAGGAAGGCGGGAAGGCAGCGCGCATGTGCAGTGGGAGGCCCCAAAAGCTTTTAATCTGAAAAGCTGGGGAGCTTTCCCGCGCGGGCTCCGTCGGTACCGACGTACCCATATGTGATGACTAATTCCTGCTGTTCCCAGAGATCACCTGTTACAGGTAAGTAACTGTGCTTTATCTGCCGTCATATACTATGTTACCATGTTATTAAAATGCTTTATTGGTTTGTATACTGAAGCATTCAGGTTAATGACTCTTTTTTCTTTTCTCTTTACTCCCCTTAAATGGGGATTTTTCTTGTTTCTATTCTAAGTTCATCTCCCCTCTCCACATTTGAGGGCTTGTGGAATATAGCTTGGTGGGATTTATTGTTGTATTTTATTTTTTATTTTCCTTATTGTAACTTTTTCATTATGCCATTTCTTTTTCTGGATTTGTATTTGAAAATTCAATAAATATAAAATTTTAAAAAATATAATTTTACAGCAATTTTGTAAATTAAAGAGGTAGCTGTGGCTACTACCCAAACTAAAAACATAGCTGAAAGGTTACTAGAGGTTTCAGGCAAAAAAAACCCCTCAATTGCTTTTTTTCTCACAGTCAGAATAGTGACCTTCAGGTTACAATGCAGGCAACTCGAAGAAGAGCTATCAGGTCTCCATGGGGGGTGGGGAATAGGGGCTCTAGCTAGAATGCTGTACTACTTGTGATTTGTATTCATTTCATGTTTGTCCCAAAGTTTGTCTGTTCTAGAGCTGTATGGAAAATGCTTATTGGATTTTTTGTCTTTGAATCTGTTAAAGTCAGGACATAGTATAAAGGCAAACTTTCAGTTGAATTAAACATAAACAAAGATGTTTACCAAGCCTAATCCAGATCTTCATTGATTATCACTAATTGGTCATGCCAGATCTGAATTAGGCTTAATAAATGTCTCTGATAGCAATGGAAGGTGAAGTGGAGTTGCTTATCCAAGTTCATAAAGAGCATTCGTTGGAGAAGCAGGATTCAGACCTTGACTTTAGTGGTTCTTGATCTGCTGCACTAGGATACACTTTACTCTGACAAGAAAGTCCACTCCCACTTCCAGAATATCCAATTGTTCCCAAAACTTACTATATTAGGGATTGTGCTTTTATATATCTCCCCTCCTCAAAATTATTGAGTAAAGAATAGGATGATTTAATAGAATATATTTTAGTGATAAGAATGCAATTTGTGAATATTATGCTTTTAGGAAATTTTAATTTACATATTGATGACAAGAGAGAAAAAAGGGCCAGATGTCTTTAACTAGTATGGAATTGGATGAACCAAGACAATTAGTAGATTGATCTACTCATCAGCAGGGGCATATTATATATTTGATCCTTATTGCAGAGGATTTAGTTGAAAGAAAGCAAGTTCTTTTCCCCCGGTCAGATCATTTTATGATTAATTTTGAGTGGGAGGACATAGGAAAATGGGGTATATCTTGTCTTGCTGTGAGGACTTGTGTGCATCAGTGATGCTGAGGGCTAAGCTATCGATAGCTTAACTACTGGCAGGGTCTCTCAAGATGGACAGGTCTCAGCTGAGGTGCCAGCCCTCGTGACATCTGACTGCTGATGTAGCTGTGCATGAAATGAGAATCAGAAGCTGGAAAGATGTCTTACATATTGGGACATGGAACATATGAAGCATGAACCAAGGGAAGCTGGAGGTGGTCAAGAATGAAGTGGAATATGTACAATTCGATCTGTTGGGTGTCAGCGAACTGAAATGGCATTTTGCATCTGATGATCACATGGTCTACTATGGTGGAAATGAAAGACAAAAAAGAAATGGTGTTGCATTTATAATTAAGAAGAAACTTGCAAGAACTGTAATGAAATACAATGCAATCAGTGAATGCCTAGTTTCTATTCATCTATGAGGAATAGCCGTCAACACAACTATAATTCAAATATATGCGCCAACAACAGCTGCAGAAGAGGACAAAGTTGATGAGTTCTACAAACAAGTACAAGGTGAAACTGACTGAACATGCAAATAGGATATCCTGGCAATAAGGAAGAAGGCAAAGGGTTGGAAAATATGGACTTGGCAACAGCAATGAAGCTGGAGAAAGACTGATAGAGTTCTGCAAGACCAACGATCTACTCATCTCAAACATATTCTTCCAGCAACACAAACGGTGACTGTGCATATCGACTTCACCCATTGGATTGTACAAACATCAAATTGACTACATCTGTGGAAGTCAACAATGGAAAAGCTCTATAACATCAACAAAGACAAAACCCAGAGCTGAATGTGGTACAGATCACCAACTACTAGTATGTAAACTCAAGCTAAAGTTGAAAAAGAGCAAGCCACTTATGAATGTAGCAAAATGTGACCTTGAGAATATTCAGCAATGCTTATATATTGCTTTTCACTGGGTCAAAGTGGTGTAGATTCAGGCACAGCATATATTTCCCTTGTTCCTGAAGGGCTCATGATCTACCTTTTACAACTGAGGGTTAAGTGGCTTGTCCAAGGTCACAAGGAGTACCTGAGAGACTAGAAAGCCCAGTTTTTCCAGCCCAAGGTGGTTACCCCTCCATTGGGATTTGAACCCCCAGCACTTTGGCTTAAGGTAACTTGCCCCAACCACTAGGCCCCTCCTGCCTGCAAAATTGGCTTGCTGCTTTAGATACAAATGGCAGAGCTCCAGAAGAGTTATGGGTTAACATCAAGAAGGTGGTGTTGGAAGAAAGTGAGAAGTCTCTACAAAAGGTAAAAAAGCAAAAATTGCCAAAATGGATGACCGAAGAAACTATGAAAATTGCCCAGAAAAGGAGAGAAGATAAAGCCAGAGGAGAAAAAGAGGCAATCACAGAACTCAACAGAGATTTCCAACGTGCAGCAAAACAAGACAAGGAGAAGTACTACAATGACACATGCAAGGAAATAGAAACAGAAACTATTAGAGGAAGAATAAGATTGGCTTTCCTAAAGCTACGAGAGTTAAAGAAAAAATTCCAGCCTCAAATTGGAATGTTACAAAATGCTCAATGATCCATGTTGAATGATGCTGAGAAGATGAAGAAAAGGTGGAAAGAATATACAGAGTCATTATACCATAAAGATCAGGTGGACCAATGGCCTTTTTAACCTGTACCTTATAATCAGGAACTATTGGTGATGAAAGAAGAAGTCAAAGTAGCAATGAATGCTGCATTAAAGAACAAAGCACCTGACATTGATAGCATTCCCACTGAAGTATTACAGTGACCGGATGCAGCTGTTATCATACTTACAAGGATCTGCAAGGGAATTTGGAAGACAACATCATGGCCAACTGACTGGAAAAGATCTGTGTTTCTACCAATACTAAAGAAAGGTGATCCAATTGACTATGGAAATTATCGCACAATCGCTCTGATCCCACATACCAGCAAGATCTACTCAAGATCATCCAGCAGAGACTACAACCATACCTGGAATGAGAACTGCCGGAAGTGCAAGCAGGGTTCAGGAAAGGGCAAGGAATGAGAGACAACATCGGGGATGTGAGATGGATCCTTGAAAAGGCTAAAGAATACCAAAAGGATATCTATATGTTTTTTATTTACTACAGCAACGATTTTGACTGTGTAAACCATGAGAAACTCTGGGCCACGTTAAAAACGCCTGATAGTTCACTTGCACAACCTTTACATTGATCAAGAAGGAACAGTTCAAATGGAACAAGGAGAAACAGAATAGTTTAAAATCAGCAAAGATATACAAGGCTGCATACTTTCCCATCTACTTGTTTAATTTATGTGCAGAACAAATCACCAGAGAAGCAGGACTGTGTGAAAACAACCGAGGTGTGAATATTGGTGGAAGACTCATCAACAACCTTCGCTATGCTGATGATACACATTACTGGCTGAAAGTTCAGACAATCTGAAACATTTGCTTCTCAAGATCAAGAAACATAGTCTTAAAATGGGCCTGCACTTTATTGTAAAGAAGACAAAGATTCTGACAACTGTTAAAATAAATAAGTTTATCGTTGATGGAAAAGAAATCGAAATAGTGGAAATATTTAACCTACTTGGTTCAACTATCAATAATGATACAACAAGAAGTCAAGAAATCCGACAATGCATTGCTCTTGGCAGAATGACTATGAAGGACCTAAACAAGATTCTCAAGAGCAGAGATGACTCTCTCCATACAAAGATTCAACTCATTCAAGCCATAATATTTTCAACATCGTCATATGGATTTAAAAGTTGGACAGTGAAAAAGTAGACAGAAAATCAATGCCTTTGAATTATGGTGTTGGCGACAAATACTGTGTATACCATGGATTGCCTGAAGAACAAATCAGTCGGTACTAGAGGAGATCAAACCTAAGCTTTCTTTGGTAGCTCAGATGACAAGACTTTGACTTTCATACTTTGGGCAGATCATACGAAGAGAGAGATCATTAGAGAAAGACACCATGCTTGGCAAGGTAGAAGGTCAATGCAATAGAGGAAGGCCAGCAATGAGATGGATCAATACAATAACAGCAGCTATGGATGCCATTCTGTCAACAATGAGCTGCCTGACTGAAGACCGAACACAATTTAGGACAACTATCCAAAGGGTCACCATGAGAGTCGACACCGACTTGATGACACTTAAAAACAACAACAATCCCAGTGATGTTAATCCCAACCCTGGCCCCCCAAGACTTCTCTCTCACTCCCTTGATAGTTGCTCTCTCAACTACTCCAGCCTCATTCATATCCCTCTCCTTTCCCCCTCCTCTCTCCCTTTCTTATGATGCCTTATGGAATGTGCATTCCATGTCTAATAAACTTACCTTTTATCATGATCTCTTTCTCTCTAATGCTTTCCATCTTATGGCTCTTACCAAGACCTGGCTCCTCCCTGTTGTCACAGCTTCTGTCACTGCACTCTATTACAGCAGCTACCAATTCTCCCACACGCCTCATCCCACTGGCCATGGTGGTGGTGCTGGGTCTCTACTCTCTCCTTCCTGCCAATATCTATGGCTTTCAGTACCGTGTTTACGCTGATGACTCTCAGATCTCTCTATACCTGACATCTCTTTGGCAATCCAGGCCCGGATATTTGCCTACCTATCTGACATTGCTGCTTGGATGTCTCACCACCATCTGAAATTGTCCAAACTGAATGGCCAAAACTGAGCATTTTTATTTTTCCCCCTGAGCCAACCTCTCCCCCTTCCTCCTTTCTCAATCTCTGTGGATAACCCTCTTCTCCTTCCTGTTTCCTCAGCTCATAACCTTGGGGTTGTCTTTGACTCCTCCCTCTCCTTCTCCACACACATCCAACCTGTCATTTCTTTCTCTACAACATCAGCAAAATTTACCCATTGCTTCCTGAACACACTGCTAAGACCTTTTATTTATTTATTTATTTAGCTGCATTTATATCCCGTTTTTCACCGGGTCAAAGCGGTTGGGGGATACCCTTATCCACTTTATAGTTACTTCCCGTCTAGACTATTGCAATCTCCTCCTTGCCGGTCTCCCTCTGAATCATCTCGCTCCCCTTCAATCTGTTCAAAACGCGGTTGCACAGCTAATCTTCCGCCAGCCTCAACATGCTCATATGACCTTTCTTCTAAAGTCCCTTCATTGGCTCCCTATCCATTTCCACATCCAGTTCAAACTTCTCCTACTGACTTATAAGTGCACTCATTCTGCTGTTCCTCACTACCTTTCCTCTCTTATTTCTCCTTACACGCCTCCTCAGGAACTCTGCTCTTCTGGCAGATCACTTCTATCTGTGCCCTTCTCTTCTACTGCTAACTCCAGAGTTCGCTCCTTTCAACTTGCTGCTCCTTATCCTTGGAAGAAACTACCTGAGTCTGTACATCATCCAGGCTGAAAACTGACCTCTTTGAGTGCGCTTTTGGATCCTGATATGCTTAATCTCCTTTGTGTCTCCTTACCATTCCCCCTAGATATATCCTTGTCCACAATTGCTGTTTTGTCTGTCTTGATTATATTGCAAGCTCTGATGAGCATGGACCAGAGCTTACATGGACCAGAGCTTACATGTCTCTGTACAGCGCTGCATATGCCTTGTAGCGCTATACAAATGATCAGTAGGAGTAGTAGGTGTCTATTCATGTAGGTTTAATATTCATGTTGACAACCCTTCTGACCTCTATGCATCTAAACTCCTTTCCCTTACCTCCTCATTCAATTGAAAGAAAGATAGAAACATAGAAATATGATGACAGAAAAAGACCACATGGCCTATCTAGTCTGTCCTTCCATATCAACAACTACAACAGTCCACTTTTTACCTTTAGAGATCCTCTGTGTTGGTCCCATGCTTTTTTGAATTCAGTTACTGTCCTCATCTCTACCACCTCCACTGGGAGACTATTCCACAGATCCACTACTCTTTCCGTAAAGAAATATTTCCGCATATCACTCCTGAATCTATCTCCCTTCACCTTCATCCCATGTCCCCTCGTAGCAGAACTTGCTTTCAATTGTAAGATAGAAACATAGAAACATAGAAACAACCTCCAGCTTTGCTTTACTGCCCCCACTCATCAGCATGGTCACTGCTTTGACCTTGTTTTCTTCTCTAATTGATTACCCTTTCATTTCTGCACCTCAGTTCTTCCCTTATCTAACCATCACCTGCTAAGCTTCACTCTTCATCACTCCCTGTCTCAATCTCACACAGCCTCCTCCTATCTTTTTAGAAATCTTCATGCTATCAACCCATTGACTCTCTCCACTATTGCCTCATCACCTCTTTCCTCCATCTTGTCCTCTAAGTCTGTTGATGAAGCTGTAGTTTCCTATAATACTGCACTCTCCTTTTCTCTTGATGCTCTTGCTCCACCTATGCCAGGTTCGGGGAGGGCACTATACCTCAGCCCTGGCTGTCTTCTACTACCTGTTATCTACTTTCCTGTGCCCACTAAGCTGAGCACATTTGGCTTAAATCCTGCACCCTTTCTGACTTTCTTCACTTCAAATTCATGATTGCCTCCTTCCAGTCAGCCAGAGCACTCACCAAGCAAAACTACTACTGTATGTCCATCTGACTAACTCTATGGCCTATGACCCTTGTCATCTCTTTTCAATATCTCCTCAAGGTGCCTCTGCCTCCGACCTCTCCTTCCCTTTCTGCCCAAACCCTAGCCAACAATTTCCATGACAAAGTACACAAGATCAGCTTCACCCTCTCTTCCCCTCTTCAGTACCAACTTTACCCCTCAATCTCTGCTATCCTTTCTCCGAAGAAGAAACCACTCATGTTCTTCCTCCTCTAAGCTCACTACCTGATCCTCTGATCCTATCACCACTCATCTCCTTAACTCCATCTTCTCCTCTTTCATCTTTTCCAACTCTCATATTCTCAACCTATTGCTCTCCACTTCAACTGTCCCAGCAGTCTTCAAACATGCTGTGGTAAACCTCTCCTTAAGAAACCTTCACTTGACTCTGTTTTTCCTTTATCAACCCAGGGAACGAGTCTGATCTCTTTAGGCTAGAATAGCAAACTTGGAGGACATAAGGAAGACAGATAAGTACATAGATGAGACCTACAGGTACCTAGTATTGAAGTCCCACCTCCAGTTTGACAGCCTCCAGTCTGACAGCCATGGAGGAGAGAGGTCATGTGAAAGGAGAGCTTCACCTTGGTTTGGTAGGAAGTGATCCTGTAGCTAGGACTTGTCCACCAGGAGATATAAAACCTTCTTGCACCAGGGAGGTTTCTCCAGGGCCATGTGCCCATAGGGGAAGGGTTAGGACAGCCGTTATAGTTGGTGATTCAGTCATCAGGCATGTAGATAGCTGGGTTACTGGTGGACGTGAGGATTGCCTGGTAACATGCCTGCCTAGTGCAAAGGTAGTGGACCACACGGCCAATTAGATAGTGCTGGGGAGGAACCTGCTGTCTTGGTACATATTAACACCAGTGACATAGGAAAGTGTGGGATGGAGGTTCTGGAGACCAAATTTAGGCTTTTAGGTAAGAAGTTGAAATCTAGAACAACCAGGATAGCATCCTCTGAAATGCTTCCGTTTCCATGTGCAAGACCCAAAAGACAGGCAGGGCTTCAGAATTTCAGTGCATGGATGAGACAATGGTGCAAAGAAGAGGAACTGGTTAACATTCTGGGGAAGGGAGGGGCTATTTCGAAAGGATGGGCTTAACGAGGAAGGAACCAGGCTGCTGGCATTAAGCTTTAAAAAGGGGATAGAACAGCATTTAAACTAGATAATAGGGGAAAGCTGACAGTTGCCCAGGAAGGCATGGTTCAGAAAAATGTATCCTAGGTTACTAGCAAAAGAGAGAAGCTAAGGCATCCTGACAGAGAGGTTCCAATAAAGAAAAAAGTAACACGGATGTCCTAAAGTACAGAGCTGAAAGATTCCAAATGGCCCCTATCAACTGATAACCAGATTAATATGAATAAAATACAACCTCTAAAATGCCTGCATGGAAATACTAGAAGTCTGCAAAATAAGTTGGGAGAGCTAGAATTTATAGAACTAAATGAAAAGTTAGATATGATTGGCATCTCAAAGACCTGGTGGAAGGAGGACACTGTGATACCTGGGTACAAACTATATCACAATGATAGGCTAGATCAAATTGGTGGAGGGGTTATGCTAGAGAGGACATTGAGTCACATAAGATTAAAGTTTTACAGGAAACAAAATACACTGTAGAATCTCTATGTATAGAAATTCCATGTCAAAGGGGGAAAGCTATGGCGGTGGGGGTATACTATCGACCGCCTGGCCAGAACAAACAAATGGATGATGAAATGCTGAAAGAAATCAGGGATGCTTATAAAAGTTACAACACAGTAACAATTGGTAATTTCAATTACCCTGGTATCAATATCACAGCAGGATCTGCTAGAGAGATAAAGTTTCTAGATAAAATAAATGACTACTTCTTGGAGCAGCTGGTTCATGAACAGATAAGAAGGAAAACTATTTTAGAACTAGTCCTTAGTGGAACACAGGATCGGGTGCAAGAGATAAGGGTTTTGTGGCCACTTGGCAGTAGTGATCATAGCATGATTGTATTTGTTTTAATAAATGGAAGTAGGGTGGCAATGAAATCCACAGTACTACAATCTCACTTTCAAAAGGGAGATTATGATAAAATGAGGGAAATAGTTAAGAAAAAACTAAAAATAGCAGCTGCATGTCACTATACATGGACGTTGCTTAAAAGTACTATCTTAGAAACCCGGACCAGATTCATTTCACACTTTGAAGGCCAAAAAACTGCCAGCATGGTTTAAAGGTGAGGTCAGACAGACTGTTATAGCTAAAAAAAGCATCCTTCAGAAAATGGAAAAAGGAGCAAAATGATGAAAACGGGAAACAATATAAGCACTGGCAAGTTAGATACAAGGCATTGATAAGGCAGGCAAAGAGAGAATTTGAAAAAAAGCTTGCCATGGAAGCAAAAATGCATAATAAAAACTTTTTCAAGTACAATTGTAGCAAAAATCCTGTGAGAGGGTCAGTTGGACCATTAGATGATAAAATGGTAAAAGAGGCGCTAAGGGAGGACAAGGCCATAGCAGAGAGACTGAATGCATTCTTTCCTTCGGTCCTAAGGTCAGAGCGGAGATACTGAATGAATTCTTTGCTTTGGTCTTTACTGAAGAAGATGTAGGGAAGTTAGCTATGTCTGAAATGGCATTTAAAGATGATGCATCAGAAGAATTGAAAGAAATATTGATTAACCCAGAAGATGTATTACAACTATTTGATAAACTGAAGAGTAGCAAATCACCTGGACCAGATGGTATATATCTGAGGGTGTTAAGAAAACTGAAATATGAGATTGCAGATCTACTATTAGTAATCTGTGAACTATCATTAAAATCATCTATAGTATCTGAAGATTGGAGAATGGCCAATGTAACGCCAGTTTTTAAAAAGGGCTCCAGGGATGACCTGGGAAAACACAGACCAGTGAACCTGACATAAGTGCCAGGAAAAATTGTAGAAACCATTATGAAGAATAAAATTACTGAACATGTAGATAGTCATGGTTTAATGGCAGATAGCTAATATGGATTTAGCCAAGGAAAGTTATTTTCTTGAAGGTAAGAATAAACAGGTAGACAAAAGTGAGCCAGTTGATGTGGAGCCCAATTCAGGTAGGGAAAAGTCTGGGCCATCCAGACATCCCTGAAGAAGATGGGTATGTTTGGCCCCGATTCTGGATTGCAGGAGCAAAATGTTCCTGCGGTGCACAGAATCGGGCCTGTGGATGACCCAGCATGCCCCTGGCACCTGTAGGGAAGTCCTCCCTGCAGACGCCCCCGACTCCTGTGGTTTTGGCCCCCCTTTTCCCTACTGCCCCACTCATGGCTGGCCTGCCGGGGCCTGGATTGGGTGGTGGGGACCCCCCTGCATTTGGCCCCGACCCCAGGGGTGATCTACACGCCCAATTACTGGATTTGTGCTGCTTATTCCATCTTTGTTTTCTATCTTTTAACCAGTTCCTGATCCAGAAAAGTACACTGCCTCCTATCCTGTGACTTTTTAATTTCACCAAGAGTCTCTCACGAAGGACCCTGTCAAAGGCTTTTTGAAATTCAAGATACACTATGGACCTGATTCTGTAACATGCAGAATCGGGGTTCTGATTCCTCCTCCGGCTCTCCCCGTACGTCCTGAACATCAGGACTAGGGAAATCCACCACTTACCCCAGGACAAGCATTGTGGAACCTGTGCACCTTTTTGGGAACTTGGAAGGTACTTGTGACCTAGGGGTATGTTTACTAAACCGTCTTAATGTTACCAGCGCTAGTTGCAGCGTTAATGTGAAGAATGCCATAGGTAGTGGGCGTTCTGGCGGCAAGGTTGCAAGAATCTGTATCGTGCGATAGTGGGCACCATGGCACGTTAACACGCGTTAACCCTAAGTTCATGCCAGCGCCCTGTTAGAAGCTATAAAGATGTAGCCCACTGGTTACTGCAATGCCGGTGGAGGCAGAGGTCATGGCTTTGATCCTGCAGTGGTGTAATCTAAGAAGGATGTCTGAGGCATTCCTTTTTAATTTAAATCAGAGATGCCAGCAAAAACACCCGCACAGTGCCGTAACCTAAGGTGCTGCATAAGGCGCACTATAAGGCACTACATAGGGCACATTATAAAGTGCCCTGTCTGCCAAGGCACCTTATAATGTGCCCTATAGGGCACCTTCTGAGGCAACTTAGGTTAGCACTGTGAGGGTGTTTCTGCTGGCAGCACTGATTTAAACTAAAAGGAAAAGCCTCAGACAGCCTTATTAAATAACACCACTGTGGGATCAAACCCATGACCTTTGCCTCCACAGTCATTGACTTAACCAGTGGGCTACATCTCTATAGCATCATACTGCTGGCTGGCTACAGAAAGACTGCAGGTCACCACACAAACTGTCTGCTGTGGTTACCAGGACAGGGTAAACCCACCCGTACCCATGATGCACTGCAAATGCAGATCAGCAGCCTACATCTGATCACAAGATGGGGTATGCACCTCTATAGCACCCCGGCCTGGTAGGGGGAACTGACCATGTGTGTTACTGGCACAGAGTAGCCTCAGATCGTGACATTGTGCGGTTCCTGTGCTCACCCTTACGGTGAGTTGGGACGCCCAGCACCAGATCCGCAGCACCTGGCTTGGCTGAGACAGGCTGTGCTGCAGGTCACCATCAGTGCCAGTGTGTGATAGGTAGGCCTTGCAGACACACCGAGGATACACCTGCATCCATCTGTATTTCCCAGTCACATTTAGCCCTTGTGAACTATGATGCACCCAGAATAGTGCATATCCTGTGTGGTTACCATGGTCACAGGCTAAAAGAGAAGGGTGGTGTTTGGACCCAAAAGCGGGTTATGTAGCACCACCCAACCCACCCTACCCTCTCCTCTGTGGGTCAGGGTGGGGGACAGTATCTCCCACCAACAGATCCACATTCTACATCTCTGCAATTGTGGCAGTAGAGGGGACCATCAACCCTAGTCCCGCCGGAAAATAGGCACACTACAAAGCAGTCAATGCAGATATGTATGCAACACATAGGGCACTGACAGAGAGGCAGTAGGCCTGGAAAAGCTTAGCTGCCCCCCACCACTATCTGACATTCACCAGCAGAGGGCACAGCCAGTCTCCACCCACTGCACCCTGCAAGGTGTTATAGCCATATACATGCTAACTACAGACAGTCTGCTAGCTAGTACATGTTCCTGGAGGAACTGTGTGCACCCAAAAATGGGATGTGAGCGCACACACCAAGCCAGTATGTCAGTGATTGGGCCCCAGAAAAGAAACACATAGACATCACTTGAAAGAGAGTGTATAGTACAATGGGGGAACCTAGCCATGCCATGGTCACTACTCAGTCAGGGTGAGAATGACCCCCCCCCCCCCAGCAAGACATGCTGTGGCCACCCTGTCGGTGCAGGTGAAGGTCAGGCACTACAATGTCCCTATGCCCTGTGCAGATGCATCCTACCCAGGCCGCCCTGTCCGGGCCATACCCACAGTACCTTGCTCCTCATTATGCACATTGGCAGGCTAACACTGGAAACAGTGTAAGCATTGTGGGCTCGGTAAGGTGTAGGTAGCCACAAAACACTGGATAGACATACACACACTCCCACACCTATTTCAGCATTGTGCAAATATAGAGGTGGTTGGAAGCCCTGGCTGCCACACCAGTCCTGGGCACAGTGCAGGCATTGCTATGATTCTCAATACTGTTAGGGTCACTCCCCGGGGTGGTAAACACTGTCAGAAACAAAAACTGAAACACACTCCACAGATATCAGAAAGGTTGCTATGATGAATCTCTGTCAACAAATTGTGTTTAACTTAGATTTGTTATCTGACATTAATCATAGCAACCTTTTGATATATGTGGAACGTGTTTCCAAGTTTAAGACGGCATTGCTAAGGTATGCAGGTGCTAGTATTGGGAGATGCTGCTCTGCGCAGGGTCCAACAGCCTGACTCTCCATGAGCCATTGGCTAGTGGAGCCTGTGGGTGTAGGTGTTTGTGTCCCTGTTGGCTGCTGCTCTAGGGCAGAGGTTCCCAACTCCGGTCCTGGTGGGCCAAACATGGTTTGGGTTTTCATGCTGTTCCTAATGAGTATGCATGATATATTTGCATACAATGGGGGGGCATACAACTGCATCACAGGCATATTTATTAGGGACAGCATGAAACCTGAATGGTGTTTGGCCCTCCAGGACTGCAGTTTGAAAACTCTGCTCTAGGGATTGCACATGTTTATGGTGTATGTGCTCTGTAGGGTAAAATATAGGCGTTTATGGCGTGTTTATTTTATCTGCAATAAAGTTTCCGTCTTTGTTACCACGGTTTAGTACTGGATAAAATATAGGGACATGGTCTGCAGGAGCCACAGCTGGGATTTGAACCTGTGACCTTCTGCCCCCTGAATATACTGGCTGCATGTATTGCACCAAACTGTTGTCACAGAGGCAGATCATTCCCTGGGGATACCATGACTGTTCATCAGACAGATCTTGTCTGTTGCAGTGCATGGCACTCACATAGACAGGGCTTGGCCTCGGTCTGCTGTGGGCAGATGCCACTGCCTGCTACGCCACCAGCACCCTTCCGCCACCATGCTGACATGCCCTTGTGCCAGTGGTGCTGGTGGTGCGCAGTCTCAGGCCATCCAGTGTGCTGGTAGGCGGCTGCCTATGGTGCGTGATATGGGGTAGGGATGCCTGCCTAGACATCCACGCTTCCCCCCGGCACCGCCTGCCAATGTTATGTGCCCTTTGGGGTACTTGCTGGGTAATGTCCCCTGGGACACTGTGGGACACACACTCGTGGACATGTTTGCCCTTGGTCAGTTGCTGTCTTGCTGGTTTTCCATTTCTACATTCCTATGTGTCAACTTGGCATCTGTCTAGTCCACCCTGTGCCCCAGTGCACCTTTCCGTGCATATCCCTATTGCAGTTTTATTAAATCCATTTTCTGTATTTAAAACAGGAGAAGCTTTAGAAATTGATCTTTAGACTTGAACTTCTTGTAATCTTTTTATGCTATAACAACAAATTATCAGCATTCCAGTAGGTGGTTTCTCAATTATTAGGGCCCTAGATTGTCACCAGTTTTTTCCAGGTGATGTCATTTTGTTGCTCTACTTTAAGTGGTTGCTCCAGTTTTTTGTTTTGTAGGCACTTGTAAATAACATTAAAATCAAATTAAAGAGATTTTTATATGATTAGTATCATAAAATAGAATTAAAATGTCCATCATTAAGAACAATAGGGATTAGAGATTAAAGATTACATGTGATACTCTCTTTATAATTGCATAACCCATTCCGCTGACTAAGCATAAATATTACACTAATCAAAAAGTACTGGAAGTTCAAACACAAAGGACAAACACAAAGGGGTATGTTTACTAAACTGCGGTAATAGTGGCTACGTTAACGCGCGTTAAGTAACGTTAACACGCTTTAACGTTACCTAACGCGCGTTACAGTCACCGGCCTCGGTAAGTCCTGCAGAGGGTGGAGAGAGGACGGAGAGAAGGGGTCAATGGGCAGGGAGTGGTTGGGGAGAGGCTCCTTTTACACTAACGCAGAGAAATGAAGGGCTGAAAAGTATCGCAAATGAAAACCTGGCGTTAGATGCACATTTGCAGGAGAGAGAAACCATTTTAGTGTCAGCAATGTACAGCATAAGCAGGGAGCCCAAGAACCGTGATAGTAGTGCTTCATTTGCAGCAACAGCATAGTGCCCAAGTATGAAAGGCCACTATGGCGATGGTGCAAATGGGGCATAGGGAGCTGTAGGCAGGACATGCAATGGGGGCAGCTGGGGCACATGGTGGACTAGGCAGTCGCCTAGGTGGCACACAGTAACATAGAAACCGGAAATCAGCAAGACAGCAGCTGAGAAAGGCCAAAACAATCTACCTACATCTACCTGGTCCACCCTAGCTAACAGTTGCTAGGGCACTGACCTGACATCTCCCCAGCCAACCCGCCCCCAAGCGGAAGGGACATAATATTGGTAGGCGGTGATGGGGGGGATGTGAGGATGCCCATGTATGCCTCCCCACCCCCAGACCCCGCTCCCTAGGCGACCGCCTACCCACATAGTGGATAGCCTGGGACTGTGCACTACCAGCACCGACAGCATATGGTCATGTCAGCATGGCAGGGGGGGGTGTGCCCGTGCTGGAGGGGGCAGTGGCACCTGCCTGCAGTTGACCAAGGCCATTCCCTGTACCAGTACGTGGTGTGCAGTGCAACATAAAAGGTCAGGCTGAGGAAAAGTACAGGTAGCTCCAGGGACTAGCATGCATGTGTGGTGCAATGAACACAGCCAGTTTGTCCAGAAGCAGAGGGTCACAGTTTTAAGTCCCAGCTGTGGATCCTGCAGAACATGTCCTTATATTTTACCATACAATGTAGATACAACAGCAAAATGTGCAAAGCCCAAAGCAGCGACCAACAGGGGTACAAACACCCACTCACACAGGCTCCACAATCCAAAGCTGCATGGAGAGTCAGGCTGTTGGCCCCAGCACGGAGCTGCAGTTATCACCAGAGCACTACTACTACCTCCTGCACAGTTATCATTGTTGGCACTTTGATCAGGACCAGTGTGGCAGGCAGGGTTGCCAACCACCCCTATCTTTGCACAATGCTGCAATAGGAGTGTGTGTGTGTGTATGTCTATCCATTGTTCTGGGGCTGCCCACCCCTCACTGGGCCCACAATGTCCCACTGTTACCAGTGTTAGCCTGAATAATGAGGAGCAAGGTATTGTGGGTATGGCTCAGACAGGGAAGATTGGCCAGGATACATCTTCAGGATGTGTGGCAATATCTGGGACACTGTAGTGCCCGACCACTGCCTGCATGGACAGGGTGGCCACAGCATGTCATGCTGAGGTGGGGGGGGGGGGGGAGGACACCCTCACTCTGACCGAGCAGTGGCCATGGCATGTCTAGGTTCCCACATAGCGCTCTACACTACTTGTCTCCAGTGTTAATTATGTGTTTCTGGTGCTGTGGCTCAATTGCTGAGATACCTGTTTGGTGCACATAGTTCCTCTGTATGCATGCACTATCAACTGGCTAGTGGATTGTCTGCAGTTAGTCTGTGCATGGTGGGAACACCTTGTAGGGTGCTGCAGGTGCAGTCTGACTGTGCCTTCTGCTAGTGAATGGCAGACCTTGGTGTGAGACAGTTAAAGTTTTCCAGTCTAACCTCAGCATTACTGCTGGTCTGCCACTGCTCCAGTCACAAATATGGCTCTGGCCCACCAACCTTGCAGGACTGTCTTACCTATCAAAAGTGTGATTGTGGGCCCTTTGGTGTATATAGTGTATACCACTTTGACCTGTAGAGGCACTGCTACACAAACCTCATGCAAGCATAGAAACCCCTCTGCCCTGCTAACAGGTACCCATGTCAGCCAGACCCTAACACTGGGTACACACTAATCTGGGTGGTGTCTGGTCCCCAGAGGACCACATGTGACTGCAGATGGACCACAAATTACCTTCAGATGCACTACAAAAAACACCTGTCACACACTGATAGTGATGGGGATGTACAGCAGAACCTATCTCTAGCATCACATGTACTGCGGACCTAGTGCTGGGCACCTATCCTATCCCTCAGGGTGAACACAGAACCTGCACAATGGCATGGTCTGTAGCTACTCTGTACCAGTATCACGCACTGTCAGTTCGTCTTTCTAAGCTGAGGTACTGGAGAGGTGCAGACCCCATTTGGTGATCAGTTGTAGACAGCTATTCAGCATGTGCATTGCATCATGGGTACTGGTGGGGTTACCCTATCCTGGCACTCAGTGCAGACAGTTTTTGCGGTGACCTGCAGTCATTCTGTACCCAACCATTGCTGTGAAATGCACCATGGAGGTTTAGCCTACTGGTTAGTACAATGCCATGCTCAGCAGTATTCATGGGTTCAATTCCTCATTATTCCCTCCTTTCATGCCTGTCCTACTCAAATAGTTTGCATGCCTGTAACAGTCATATTTTTGCAGAGCTGTGCTGCCAGCCCATAATACCCTCCCCACAGTTGCCAACATTCCTTCGGTCCATCTTTCTGCGTCTGTCAGCTGTGTAGAGTCCTGTCTGACTGTGCAGGCTGCCACCCCATGTCCTGCACTGCTACCCTTTCCTGCATTGCGCCTCTTCGTACTTGCCTCACCTGTGCCTGATCTGCATGACACCACCACTCCTCTGTCCACCCATCATTGTAACTATCATGCCACCTCCGCCTCCACTGGGGGACACGTATTCCCATCGTCTGCTACCCACTGTCTTTCCAGTACTTTACATTGCCAACACCCTGTGCTGTGGTACAGTTGCCCCCACCATGTTTGTCAACAGTACTGGCAGCCACATGAGATGCCTGCAGATATGGCAGGTCCAGCAGCTCCCAGCTCTCCCTCCTTCACTCACCTGTTCATTGCCTTTCCTCGGTGCTCTATCTAGTGTTAGGGCTACATCTATCTCTATGCCTCACAGGTCATATATGTCATCCTGAAGCACCTTGCAGCCCTTAGGGCACACTGACCTAGGGCACCGTAAAATTGTTAGGCCACCTTAACCTATGGTTCTGTAACCCAGGGTGCCTTCTATGATGCCTTTTCCAGGGGTGCCTAATACGGCGCTTAGCCTAAGGAGCCCTATAGGGCACCTTACAAAGTGCCTTATGAGGCACCTTATAAGGCACCTAACAAAGCACCTATCAAGGCACCTTTAAGGCACCTAACAAGACACCTTATAAGGCACCTAACAAGGCACCTTACTTATAAGGCACCTTATAAGGCGCCTTACTTATAAGGCACCTTACAAGGCACCTTACGAGGCGCCTTGTAAGGTGCTTTATAAGTAAGGTGCCTTTTAAGACACCTTCTAACGTGCATTAGTCTAAGGCGCCTTGTAATGCGCCTTAGCTGATACGGCTTGCCGTAACGATGCACCACCCACGCCTTTATATGGGCATCTGTACCATTACTGCAGAACCTAACACGGGTAACATTACTGCGGTTTAGTAAACATACCCCAAAATCTTTTGCTCGTACCTGGACATCAGCACAACTTGCTTCTGTCACGTCAACATAGCTTTTGTTTAACAGGAGAATCATTGCACTTTTTTCTCTCATTCAATTTTTATCGAAGAAGAAAAGGACATCAGAAGAGGCTGCATGAAGCGTGGTTTAACATCTATAGGGGCATATTTACTAAAGTGCTGTACCTGGTACTGCAGGGTTTAGTGCGCTGTTGTGACACTGCACTGAAATGTAGTGTGGTGCTCTGCACTAAAATCCGCACATCACCTTGGTAGCATGTGTCGGGGCAGTGACTGGACAGGTTGGGGGCACTCCCACCATGGTGCAGCTAGTGTGGGTGTTTGAAGCCAGCGCTACCTGTACTCAGCACAAGTAGTGCATCCAACTAACATCACCTCAGTGGATGGTGATTCTTGCACCCACTGTTGTAACGGCACAGTGAAGCGCAGCAACTGCAGGGGGATGGATGTACCTGCTCCTCTGCAGTTAGCTTGCAGCCCTGTGCTGGTAATGCGGCCCACATGTACGTTATCAGTGTGGAGCTTAGTAAACATGCCCCCAGCAGCCTATTTACTGCATTCTGCTAAGACTTTGCACCTAATGAGTATTAAAAAGATAAAAAGGTTAAGTGGGGCTGAAGAATATGCCATCAGGCTTTGGGCTTTGGATATTGCTGGAATTTAACATTTGTCGAAATGAGAAGTGGGGTATAGGGATTGTGGTTTATTTGGAAAATCTATAGAGCTTGCTGTTTTGTATGTTAATGTTGTAAATATTTTTTTGGGGGGGTTAACTTTAATGGAAAGTTGTTTTATCTATTTTATTTTCTCCATCGCCTTGGGTAAAACTTTTGTTCTAGGAAGGCGACTGATAAATCTGTCTAAATAAATAAGTTAAGCCATGTTGGGTGCAAAACCTCCGTTTTAGGAGGTAATTTTATAAGTTGCACCTAGATTTGTCTCTTCGTTTACATGCCTGAATCTAGATAATTTATTCATATGTGTGCATTATTGGGCATAAACGTGCATACTTGACATGGTTGCTGTTCTGAAAGGACATGGGTAAGGGTGACCGTGTGCATGCTCACTGTGGACCGGTACTGGGAGGAGTTTGGGCGGAGGGTGGGCAGAGCACAAAGTTGCATGCATAAATAATAAAATGCTATAATTGCACGTGTTCTTGAAAAATCTAGGCGTGGGCATTTGAAATAGCCAAAGGGCTATATAAGTGCTTTGTAGTTTAAATTAACACATTACTACTACTACTACTATTTATCACTTATAGAGCACCGTGCACGCAGCACTGTACAGCTAACCAACAAGGGTTAGCCAGAATAAAAGAGACAGTCCATGCCCATCAGAGTCATGCTCATTGGAGCTTACAATCTAGTCAGAACATTACAGAGCATTGGTCGGATTAGTGCAAGGCACGGTATGGTCAATACGATATGGTCATGAGAGTTGACAGGGGTAAAGATAAGATAAGGATAGAAGTCAGGATCTGAACACGACGGTGAAGAGGTGGGTCTTCAACCTGGATTTGAAGAGGGCCAAGGGAGGGTGCCTGGCGTATAGAAACAGGTAGGCTGTTCCAGGCGTGAGGTGCAGCAAGGTCAGAGGAGCGAAGTCAGGAGTTAGCGGTGCGGATGAACGGCATAGATAGAAGTGATTTGCTAGCAGAGCACAGGTTCCGAGAGGGGATGTAGGGAGAGATAAGAGATGAGAGGTATTGAGGGGCCGCCGAGTGAATGTATTTATAGGTCAGTAGGAGAAGTTTGAATTGGATGCGGAATTGGACAGGGAGCCAGTGAAGCGACTTGAGAAGAGGAGTAATGTGGGCGTGACGAGGATGGCAGAAGATTATTCGAGCAGCGTGATTTTGTATAGATTGAAGGGGAAGGAGGTGGCTGATGGGGAGACCAGCACGGAGTAGGTTGCAATAATCGAGGCGAGAGGAGATTAAGGAGTGGATAAGCATTTTGGTGGTGTGTTCAGAGAGGAAGGGGTGGATTTTGCCAATGTTGTAGAGGAAGAAATGGCAGGCCTTAGCTACATGCTGGATATGTGCGGAGAAGGAGAGAGAGGTGTCAAAGATAACCCCTAGGTTGCGGGCCGAGGGAACAGGAAGGATAGTAGCTCCGTCCACATAGACTGAGAAAGGGGGAAGAGGAGAGGAGGAATTGGGGGGAAAGACAAGGAGTTCAGTCTTAGCCATGTTCAGTTTCAATCGGCGAAGAGAGATCCAGGCAGTGATGTCGGAGAGGCAGGCAGAGATCTTCGACTGGGTTGCTAGAGAAATATTAGGTGTAGAGAGGTAGATTTGGGAGTCATTGGCATAAAGATGGTACTGAAAGCCGTGGGAGGAGATAAGCGCGCCAAGGGCTTGGGTGCAGAGAGAGAAAAGGAGGGGGCCCAAGACGGATCCCTGTGGTACACCTACGTGGAGCGGGGTAGGGGAGGAGCCACCAGAGCATACACTGAATGAGTGATGGGAGACATAGGAGGAGAACCAGGACAGTATCAGGTCCTTAAAGCCAAGGGAGGAGAGGGTGGTGAGGAGAATATTGTGGTCAACAGTGTCAAAGGCAGCGGAGAGGTCAAGAAGAATGAGGATAGAGTAGAGGCCCTTAGATTTAGCCAGGAATAGGTCATTGGAGACTCTTGCGAGAGCTGTTTCAGTGGAATGTAAGGGACGGAATCTGGATTGTAATGGATCTAGGAGGGCTTGGGAGGTGAGGAAGTCGAGGCAGCGGCGGTGGACTGCACGCTCTAGTAGTTTGGATATGAAGGGAAGGAGAGAGATGGGTCGATAATTAGAAGGGCATGTGGGATCGAGTGAGGGTTTCTTGAGGAGAGGTGTGACAACAGCATGTTTGAAGTCAATAGGGACAGTTGCAGTAGAGAGTGAGAGGTTGAGGATATGAGAGATGGTGGGTACAATGGTGGAGGAGATGGGGTGTAGGAGATGGGTGGGGATAGGGTCAGATGGACATGTGGTGGGTTTGGAGGAGGTAAGAAGGAGTGCGGTTTCTTCTTCAGAGATCGGAGGGAAGGAGGCGAGGGTGGCAGAGGAAGTACGGATGGGGGGGAGAATTGAGAAGGAGGGGAGGTAGATGAGGGGGTGGGGAGTTGGAGGGTAATCTTGTGGATTTTGTCATGGAAGTAGTCGGCTAAGGTTTGGGCAGAAAGGGAGGGCGGGACCAGGGGCGAGGGGACTTTGAGGAGACAGTTGAGGGTATTAGAGAGACGGCGAGGATCAGAGGCAAGGGAGTTGGTCAGGTGGATGTAGTAGTCTTGTTTGGCAAGTGCTATGGCTGACTGAAAGGAGCCAAGCATGAATTTGAAGTGTAGAAGGTCCTTGGGGGAGCGGGATTTGGACCAAGCACACTCAGCGGAACGTGCGCAGGTGTGTAGATGACGGGTTGTGGGCAAAAGCCAGGGCTGGGGAGTAGATAGTTTGGACGTGGGGTGGGTGGGGCAAGAGCGTCGAGAGCTGAGGAGAGTATAGCATTGTAGGAAGATAGTGCCTCATCGACGGACTTGGAGGATATAATGGAGGAGAGAGATGGAGAAATGGTGGAGGAGAGAGTCAGGGGATCAATATTATGGAGGTTTCTAAATAGGTTGGATGAGACAGGACGAGGTTGAGATGGCGGAAGCTGAAGAGTAAATATTAAAAGGTGATGGTCAAATGAGGTAAGGATTGAGTTGCGGAAGTTTGAGGGAGAGGAATTGGAGAAGAGTATTAGGCCAAGGCAGTGGCCATGTGTGTGGGTGGGGGAGGTGGAGCAGAGTTGGAGATCGTATGAGGAGATGAGGGCAAGGAATTTTGAGGCGTGGGGGTCAGAGGGGTTGTCGACGTGAATGTTAAAGTCGCCAAGAATAAGAGTGGGGGAAGAGGAATCAAGAAACGCGGAGAGCCAGGAATCGAAGTTGGTGAGGAAGGTTGATTGGGATTTGTCGGGTGGGCGATAAATAACAGCAACGCGGAGGGGAAGTGGTAGGAGGAGGCGAATGGAGTGGACTTCAAAGGAGAGCGGGAGAGGTTGGAATTGACAGGAGGGAGAAAGTAGGAGGCCAACACCACCACCGCGACCAGTAGATCAAGGAATATGGAAGAACTGGTAACCCCCATAGCAGAGAGAAGCAATGGATACGGTGTCATCAGGGGGATCCAGGTCTCGGTCAGGGCGAGAAGGTGTAGGGCATTAGAGATAAAGAGATTGTGGGTAAAAGGAAGTTTGTTAGTGACTGAGCATGCGTTCCATAGGGCACATGAGAATGGAAGAGCGGAGGGAGGAAGGAGAGGGATATGGATAAGGTTAGATACGTTATGTCATGAATGAATATAGGGTACGTACTGCTCTCATAGGGGAGCATAAGCATTTATTGTCAGAAGGTTTTGTACTAGATGTCACCGTGCAGGGAGTAGCAGCCAAAGCCTTGCTGGACTCTGGTGCGGACCAGACAATGATTTTGCGCAAGCTCTGGTCTACCATTCAAGAGCAAGCTGCGTCCGCCCCAGACCATCCAGAAGGTCAGGTAAAGATTAAGTGTGTACATGGCGCTGCTACCTTGTATCCCGTGTACAAATTGCTGGTCAAAGGTCTGGGAATAGAAAAAAATTATGCTGATAGCAGTAGTCCCTAGATTGCCCAAAGAGCTGGTCCTTGGTAGGGACTGGCCACAATTTGAGAAGGGCCTAGAAAAAGGTTTAAACCCACGAGAAGTTCTCGTCTCCCAAAGCACTCCTTTCAAGGGTAGGGTGGTCCCCACTCCCCTTTTAGGGAAAGTTAAGAGCCAAAACCGGAAGGTACCCGAGGAAGCAGAAAAAAAATTTGTCTTAAAGTTTTGCAAAACCTCACCGGAAGCTCGAAGCCCCTGTCAAGCCACTCCACAGGCCGCAGGGTATGACTTATACAGTGCGGAAAATCACATAGTCCCTAAGGGAGGCAAGGCGCTGATTAGCACCGACATCCAAGTAGAGATTCCGCCCGGATGTTATGGTAGGATTGCGCCCCGCTCAGGATTGGCCCTCAAATATTTTATTGATGTTGGCACTGGGGTAGTAGACCCCGACTACAGGGGGATAATAAAGGTCCTGTTATTTAATTTTTCGAAAGAAGATTTTGAAGTAAAAGCGGGAGAGAGAATAGCTCAGCTCATATGCGAGCGAGTCAGCTTCCCACCTCTAGAGGAAGTGTCCATGATAAGCCCCACCAGCCGAGGGAGCGGAGGATTTGGCTCCACGGGGCAAACCGAGATGAGAAGCTTGGTAGCTGTAGGGGAAAAGCCAATAGAGGAAGATTTGGGCCCATTGTTGTCCGACTGTAAAGCCAGTCCGGAGTTACGTGTTGGCGAGGAACTCTCGATAATGCAGAGGCAACAACTGCTCAGCCTGTTGGTGAGATTTAGTGATGTGTTGACATCCATGCCTGGCGAGACGAACTTGGTTGCGCACGAAATCCTCACTCCTCCTGGAAAAATTGTCCGGCAAAGACCATATCGTTTGCCCGAAGCCAAACGACAAGAGGTCATCGCGCAAGTACAAGATATGGTGGAGATGGGAGTGATAGAAGAGTCCCGAAGCCCTTGGTCCAGCCCTATTGTCCTCGTCCCTAAGCCAGACGGAACAATGCGTTTTTGCATTGACTTCCGACAGGTCAATGACATTTCCACCTTCGATGCGTATCCGATGCCGCGCATAGAAGAGCTTCTAGACCGGCTGGGTCAAGCTAAATATCTCACCACACTAGATATGACAAAAGGCTACTGGCAGGTTCCCCTGACCAGAGAGGCACGTCCAAAAACAGCCTTTACAACACCAGTTGGCCTGTTTCAGTTTCGACGCATGCCTTTCGGTCTACATGGAGCCGCGGCGACCTGTCAGAGGCTAATGGATATAGTCTTACGACCTCATCAAGAGTATGCTACAGCTTACATGGATGACATAGTTATCCATAGCGCTACGTGGAACCAGCATTTAGTCCAAGTAAAAGCAGTCTTAAACGCGATGCGGCAAGCTGGTTTAACTTTAAATCCAGGAAAATGCATGTTTGCAGCGGGCGAAGTTAAATACTTAGGACATGTAGTAGGCAGAGGTACTGTCCGTCCTTTGTTAGACAAAATTGAAAGCGTGCGCAGTTTCCCCGCACCCCAGAATAAAAAGCAGCTAAGGAGCTTTTTAGGGCTCATAGGGTACTATAGGCGCTTCATCCCACATTTCGCTGAAGAAAGCGCCATCTTCACAGAGATGTTGTGGAAAAATGCCCCAAACACGCTAACCTGGACAACTGACGCCGAGACTGCCTTTAAGACATTGAAAGAGAAGCTGTGTAGAGCTCCCATTCTAAGAGGCGTGGATTTTCATCAGCCATTTTTACTCCAAACAGACGCATCAGAAATCGGCCTCGGGGCCGTCCTTTCACAAATGCAGGAGGGCGCTGAACATCCCGTCATGTTTTTAAGCAGAAAACTGTCACCAGCCGAGAAGAAGTACTCGACGATTGAACGTGAGTGCTTAGCTATCAAATGGGCTGTTGAAGCTTTGAAGTTCTACCTCATGGGAAGGAGGTTTACCCTCATCACCGACCATGCCCCGCTCAAATGGTTGAGCCAGATGCGCAATAATAATAGCAGATTAACCAGATGGTACATGGCATTGCAGCCGTATGAATTCCAAGTGCAACACAGAGCAGGGAAGCTGCATGAGAATGCCGACGCCATGTCTAGGATTACGTGCTGTAATGAGGGTCATTCAGCCCGTAATATTTTAAGAGGGGGGATGTGTCATGATGTGGGCACTGATAAAGTTGTTTTGAAGAAAAGAAATCCTGTTTCTTTAGAGGAACTAGATGTGCAGTTACCCCCAGGCACAGCTAGAGGGAGCAGGAACAGACATGCCACATTTAATGAACCTAGGCTCTCTGATGACCTGCAGCTGAAAGGGAACCAGGAAGTCATCAGTAACCGTTCACTTTATAAGCCAGAGCAGAATGCTTCTGGACAGGAGAAAGAGAAAGAGGAAGAGGACGGGGAAGGAGTAGAGCTGGTAGTAGAAGAAGGAGAAGGAGAAACAGCAGAGAAGCCTGGAGGCTACCAAGGAGATAAGCCTGATTGCTGTGAAGGAAGCAAAGCTGGGAGCTGGAGGAGAAACAGACCTCACAAGGTGGGAAGCCAGAAGGCCCAAACTGATCCTGTGGTACAAGGGGAGTTTGGTGGAAGTTACCCCAAGGTGAGAGCGTCTGCCACGCCTAGTTCCTATACTCTGCCTGAAGTTAGAATAGAGAGAGGAAAGCCAAGAACCAGAGAGAAAGGTTCTGACGGAAGCTTATTATCTCTAGAGGATCGTTACCCAGTTTCACCTGTTCAGAGGGAAAAGCACTTTTATAGGCAACAGAAGTTTTTACCCAGAGTGAGAGGAGAATCCAACAGCAGTTTTATTCCACTGCCTAGAAGCACACCTCGGTATCCGGTTGGCAGGCAGAAGTGCAGCTACCAAGGGAGAGGTGCAGGAAAAAGAAGCACTGTGGATTTTATCTCACCAAAGCCAAGGTATGAGGCATTAAATATTGACTGTGATAATTGTGCTACTAAAAGCTCTACTAAAACAAGTATTCCTTCTATGAGATACAAGAATCAAGACTGGTTTAGTAAACTACCACCAGCCCTGAGAATCCCTGGCTATAGTTTTAAACTACCATGCTGAGATAGACAGGGACAGTGAACGCTCCTTGAATGAGTACAGGGGAGAAGAATCTATGGAAGTGGATTATCCCAGCACTGTTCCCTCACCTATGCCAGAGTTAATGGAATGTGATTGGTGCACTGCCTATGCTCCAAAGTCTGTATGCTCCACATACCATAGAAGAATAAGTGAAATATAATTTAATGTTTCTTATACTGAATGCTACTATGGAAAAACTTGCCTTAACTGTGAAGTAACAGTTAACTGCTCAGTGTGAATATTGGTACCTTTTAAGACAAAGGACTGTTTCTGTTATCTGGAATTATCTCTTAGTTGAACCTTGCTTTAAACGGGGAATAAAAGCCTTTATTACCCACCACCTGGTCTCTTTGATCATTAACGTCTCTACATAGTGGCGTAAAATCTTTGTGTCACCGGGAACCCCGTGACAACCTTTACCGTGGAACCTACCACGAATGACATTACTGCAGTTTAGTAAACATACCCCTTAATGTTACCGGCGCTAGTTGCAGCGATAATGTGAAGGATTCCATATACGGAGTGGGCGTTCCGGTGGCAAGGTAGCAAGAATCTGTATCGCGCGATAGTGGGTGCTGTGGCACGTTAACGCGCGTTAACCCTAAGTTCATGCCAGCGCAGTGCTAGAAGCAATAAAAATGTAGCCCGCTGGTTACTGCAATGACTGTGGAGGCAGAAGTCATGAGTTTGATTCTGCAGTGGTTTTATGTAAAAAGGCTGTCTGAGGCATTTCCTTTTAATTTAAATCAGTGCTATCTGAGGCATTTCCTTTTTGTAAAGTAAATCAGTGCTGCCAGCAAAACCACCCTCACAGTGCCGTAACCTAAGGTGCCTCATAAGGTGTCCTATAAGGCATCCATAGGGCACATTATAAAGTGCCCTGTACACCAAGGCACCTTATAATGTGTCCTAAAGGGCGCTTTATAGGGCACCTTATGAGACACTTTAGGCTACAGCACTGTGAGGGTGTTTTTGCTGGCAGCACTGATTTAAATTAAAAGGACATGCCTCAGATAGCCTTATTAAATAACATGACTGTGAGATCAAACCCATGGCCTCTGCTTCTGCAGTCATTGAAGTAACCAGTGGGCTACATCTCTAAAACGGTTAACATACCCCTGGCTGGCTACAGAAAGACTGCAGGTCACCACACAAACTGTCTGCTGTTGTTACCAGGATAGGGTAAAGCCACCCGTACCCATGATGCACTGCACATGCAGATCAGCAGCCCACATCTGATCACAAGATGGGGTATGCGCCTCTATAGCACCCCGGCCTGGTAGGGGGAACTGGCCATGTGTGTTACTGGCACAGAGTAGCTACAGACCGTGACATTGTGCAGTTCCTGTGCTCACCCTGAGGGCGAGGTGGGGCACCCAGCACCAGGTCCGAAGCACCTGGCTTAGATGAGGTAAGCTGCGCTGCAGGTCCCCATCAGTGCCAGTGTGTGATGGGTAGTTCCTGCAGACACACCTAGGATACGCCTGTGTCCATCTGTATTTCCCAGTCACGTTTAGCCCTTGTGGACTATGATGCACCCAGAATAGTGCATATCCTGTGTGGTTGCAATGGTCACATGTTATAAGAGAAGGGTGGCGGTTGGACCCAAAAGCGGATTATGTAACACCACCCCACCCGCCCTCTGTGGGTCTGTGTGGGGTAACAGGATCCCTCATCAACAGATCCACATTCGACATCTCTGCAATGGTGTCAGTAGAGGGGACCAGCAATCCCAGTCCTGCTGGGGAATAGGCACCTTACAGGGCAGTCAATGCTGATCTGTATGCAGCACATAGAGCACTGGCAGACAGGCAGTAGGCCTAGGACAGCTCAGCTGCCCCCCACCACTATCTGACATTCGCCAGCAGAGGGCACAGTCAGTCTCCACCTGCTGCACCCTGCACAGTGTGCCAACCATACACATGCTAACTGCAGACAGTCTGCTAGCTAGTACGTGTTCCTGGAGAAACTGTGTGCACCCACAAATGGGATGTGAGCACACACACCAAGCAAGTTTGTCAGTGATTGGGCCCCCCAAAAAATAACTCATAGATATCACATGTGAGAAAGAGTGTATAGCACTATGGGGGAACCTAGCCATGCCATGGTCACTGCTCAATCAGGGTGGGAGTGACCTCCCAGCATGACATGCTGTGGCCACCCTGTCCATGCAGGTGGTGGTCAGGCACTACAATGTCCCAGCCATTGCCCTATGCCCTGTGCAGATACATCCTGCCCAGGCCGCCCTGTCCGGACCATACCCATAGTACCTTGCTCCTCATTATTTATTTATTTATTTATTTATTTATTTATTTAATGTTTTTCTATACCGCACTATTCGGCTTCAGCGCGGTTTACAAGGAACAGGTTTGTACAATGTGGAACAGCCATACATTGAACTTACATCAAACAAGGAATTTAAACATGGATAACAGGTGAACTATATACACTATATACATAAGGGGATTGCATCATAGTTGAATTTATGTTACAGGCCCTAAACGGGCTGATTAGGTGCGGAGGAAAGTTATCATAGGGGATTGGTTAGCCGGCGTTGGGTTGAGAGACTGTAGGGTCATGTGATATTGTCTAGGTGATGTTGTCGGAATTACAGAAGTGTTGCAGAAATAGGTGGTGCTTGAGAGCTTTTCTAAATTGGGGGAGGTTGTTTATGGTTCAGATCTCTGTTGGGAGGGAGTTCCAACATGAGGGGGCGATCAAGGCAAAGGCACGGTTTCTGGTGGATTTGTTGCATTTTGTGATGGCTCTTGGAAGGAGGATGGTATTGCAGGATGTGGATCTTCTTAGTCTGTTGTCTGGGGTAGGTTGGATCAGATCAGACAGGGTAGTTGCGGTGATACCATTAACTGCTTTAAATGTCATGGTTAGGATCTTAAATGTGATCCTGTATTGGACGGGGAGCCAGTGAAGGCTCTTCAGAATAGGGGTGATATGGTCCCTACGAGACGCTCCGTAGAGGGTTCTAGCTGCGGTGTTCATCGCAAGCTGCAAGGGGTTTATCGAGTTCTTTGGGAGGCCAAGTAGGATAGAGTTGGCGTAGTCGAAGTGGGGCATTATTATGGCCTGGAAGACTGTTCTGAAGTCGTTTGGTTCCAGAGTATTCTTTATGAGGCGTAGTGTCCGTATTTTATGGTAGATTGTTCTGATGGTATTGTCTACATGCGCATGCATGTCAAGGTGCTGATCGAGTGTTACGCCTAAGTATTTGATCGTTGTCTTGGAGATGAGCTCTGCGTTGTTCACCTTGATTGATGAGGGGGGAGTAAATGACTGGTCTCTACCAATGAACAGGACATCGGTCTTTTTTAGATTTATTCTGAGCATTTGGTTGTGCAGCCAGTCTGTGATGCCGTTGAAGCAGGAGGAGAGCTGGTCAAGGTTTGGATGCTCTAAGTCTATTGGGGTGAACATTAAGACATCGTCAGCATATACTAGGCAGTTAATGTTAAAGGACCGTATAAGGCTGCAGATGGGCTGCATGTAGACATTGAATAACAGGGCTGATAGGGATGAGCCTTGCGGGACGCCTTTTTCCAGTGGGAAAGGGTCTGATAATGAGGATCTGGAGCGGACATGCTGCCATCTGTTACTCAGGTATGAGGCGCACCATGCTAGAGCGTTGCCATGGATGCCTTTCTCAGCAAGGCGGGAGAGGAGTATCTTGTGGTCCACCGAGTCGAAGGCGGCTGCGATGTCAAGAAAGATGAGGGCGAAACCCTTTTTGATGTTATCGAGCCCAATTGTGAGGGAGTTGAATAACGTAGTCAGAAGGGTATCCACTCCATGGGACTCTCTGAATCCATGCTGGCAGTGGTCAAGAGGAGCGTTGTTTTCGATGTGATGGGTCAATTGCTGTTGGACTGTTTTTTCCATGATTTTAGCTAGGAGCGGGATGCTCGATATAGGCCTGTAGGAATCCATCTTTGAGGGGTCGAGCTTTTTGTTCTTCAGTATGGGTCTTATTGAGGAATGTTTCAGGTTCTGTGGGAATATCCCTGACGTGAAGGATGCTCCTATTAGTTTGGCGAGGAAAGGACTGAGGTCTGATTTTAGCACTTTTACCCATTGTGCCGGGCAAGGGTCACTCGGAGCCGTGGTGGTGTTTATGCATGTGATGGTATCTTGGATCTCCCTTGCTGTTGGGGGGGAGAAGGAGTTAAGAGTGTGATGACTGTCTGCTGTCCCATTTAGAGGGGAGAAGTATGAAGGTAGCGTGACCGGATCTTCCGGGGGGTGGTCGTTTGCAGGGGCGATGTGTTGGCTCGTCTTTGAGCGAAGGTAGTCCGCATATTCCTGAGGGTCAGGCGACTTTGTTTGGTTGGAGGAGGGCTCTTTTGCCAGATTCTTGACCAGATTGAATAGCTCTCGTGGTTTGTTTATGGCTCTCAGTAGGACATCTGAGTGGTATTGTTTCATTCTTGTGGATACGGCTGTTCTGTGAGCGTCGAGGTGGGCGTTGTATGCTTCATGGCTCTCATTTGTCCCTGACCTGCGCCATCGTTTCTCAAGTTGACGTAACTGCCGGAGGGACGTTGTCAGTTCAGGTGAATACCAAGGTGCTTTTTTCCTACCCTTGTAGTTTTTCTTGGTAATTGGGACGTTGTTTACTGCGTTGAGGGACTTGTTCCATAATGTTATCATGTCGTCGAGGTTGAGGTCGGGTGCTTCAAGGATAAGGCGTACTCTCTCCATAACCTCCTGCTCATTGAATGGGAGGTAGCGTGTCTGAGTAGGAATGGTGTTGTCAACTGGGGTGGGAGGGTAATTAGAACCATGGGGGGAAGGCAGCGAGAATCTGATCAGGCTATGGTCAGACCATGGTACTGGGCTTAGTGAGAGATTGAACTTGTGAGAGGGGTAGTTGGCTATTTGAGGAGCAAATATCAAGTTGAGGATGTTTCCCTTGATATGAGTGGGGGAGTTAACTAGTTGGGTGTATCCTAGAGCTTTGAGGGCATCAAGGAAGGCTATGGCTTGGGTGTCTTGCAGTGCGGGGAGGTTGAAGTCCCCTAATACCCAGTTTGCTGTACGGGGTTTGCTCGGGTTACATGCTAGATCGACAATTACCGAGAGGTCATCAGGTATTGGGGAGGGTGCTCTATATAGCAGGTTGATAGTGTGGTTCTTGTTTGCTATGGATATGTAGTCGAGATGGGGGGAACTGTTGGAGGTGATGGGCTGGAATTGTAGACTTTCCTTAGTGAGGATGATTACTCCACCCCCTGTGCGGTCTGTCCTGTGACATGAGTGTATGGCAAGGTAGGCGGGACGTGTTGATGGAGGAGGACAGAGTCTGCGGCAGACATCCATGTCTCTGTGATGCAGAGGATGTCGAGATCGTGTTCGGCTAGCATAGCAGTAATGGCAGGCCATTTCTTGCGGATGGAGCGGGAGTTAATGAGTGCACACTTCAGGTTATGGGGTGGGATGTGAGTCTCAGGTTTGGGTGGGAGGGTCTGTTGGATGGCGACGTAGATGAGATGGGGATGTAGGGCTTGCCCATGTCTTCCAGGTTGCGTGTAAGGAGGTATGTACTGTCTCCTCCATGCGTTATGCAAGACAGGGATGCACATTGGCAGGCTAACACTGGAAACAGTGCAAGCAGTGTGGGCTCAGTAAGGTGTAGGCAGCCACAAAACACTGGATAGACATACACACACTCCCACACCTATGCCAGCATTGTGCAAATATAGAGGTTTTTGGCAGCCCTGGCCACCACACCAGTCCTGGGCACAGTGCAGGCATTGCTATGGTACGCAATACTATTGGGGTCACTCCCCGGGGTTTTAAACACTGTCAGAAACCAAAACTGAAACACGCTCCACAAATATCAGAAAGGTGAACAAATTGTGTTTAACTTAGAATTTGTTATCTGCCATCAATCATAGCAAACTTTTGATATATGTGTAACGTGTTCCCAAGTTTAGGACGGCATTGCTAAGTTATGCAGGTGCTAGTATTGGGAGATGCTGCTTCGCGCAGGGCCCAACAGCCTGACTCTCCATGAGGCTTTGGATAGTGGAGCCTGTGGGTGTCGGTGTTTGTGCCCCTGTTGGCCGCTGTTCTAGGGCAGAGGTTCCCAACTCCGGTCCTGGTGGGCCAAGCATGGTTCAGGTTTTCATGCTGTCCCTAATGAATATGCATGAGACACAATTGCATATGATGGGGGCGGTGCATACAAATGCAGCACAGGCATATTTATTAGGGACAGCATGAAACCTGAATGGTGTTTGGCCCTCCAGGACTGCAGTTGGGAAACTCTGCTCTAGGGATTGTACATGTTTATGGTGTCTGTGCCCTGTAGGGTAAAATATAGGCATTTATGGCATGTTTATTTAATCTGCAATAAAGGTTCCATCTTTATTACCATGGTTTAGTACTGGGCAATATATAGGGACACAGCTTGCAGGAGCCACAGCTGGGACTTGAACCCGTTACCTTCTGTCCCTGAACACACTGGCTGTGTGCACTGCACCAAACTGTTGCCACAGAGTCAGATCATTCCCTGGGGATACCATGACTGTTCGTCAGACAGACCTTGTCTGTTGCAGTGCATGGCACCCACCTAAACGGGGCTTGGCCGTGGTCTGCTGTGGGCAGATGCCACTGCCCCCTTCGTCACCAGCACCCCTCTGCCACCATGCTGACATGCCCTTGTGCCGGTTGTGCTGGTTGTGCGCAGTCCCAGGCCATCCAGTGTGCCGGTAGATGGCTGCCTATGGTGCATGATATGGGGTAGAGGTCCCTGCCTAGATATCCACCCTTCCCCCCGGCACCACCTGCCAATGTTATGTGTCCTTTGGGGTACTTGCTGTGTACTGACCCCTGGGACACTGTGGGACACACACTCGTGGCCATGTTTGCCCTTGATCAGTTGCTGTCTTGCTGGTTTTCCGCTTCTACATTCCTATGTGTCACCTAGGCATCTGACTAGCCCACCCTGTGCCCCAGCTGCCCCACTGCATGTCCCGCCTGCAGCCCCATGTACCCCATTTGCAGCCTCACAGTAGTGCCCTCTCATACTTGGGCACTATGATGTTTATTTATTTATTTATTACAATTTCTTATATACCGCGCTATTTAGCATCAGCGCGGTTTACATTATAACTGAACGACCAAAACACAAGCTGTCAGGTTTTACATGGAACAGGAATACAAACTTGGATAACGGGGTTAACTATATACATAAGCTATTTACACTGGAGGGATAGGTAAAAGTCAGATAATCATGTAAGAGATTTTCTAGATTGGGTCATTTCCTGAGAGGTATATCTAGATTCAAGTACTGTCAGGGAAGTATTGGAGGAAAAGGTGGGTTTTGATAGCCTTCCTGAACTGGTATAGATTGGCTATGGCCCTAATGTCAGGGGGAAGAGTATTCCAGCATTTGGGAACATAAAAACTGAATGCCCTGTTTGTGGTTGTTGTGTTAGACTTTATCGATGTTTTTGGTATTGCTAGCAAGTTGACAGCTGTTGCTCTTCTAGATCTGTTGGCAGGTACAGTGTGGATGAGATGTGTGAGTGAGGATGCTGAAATACCTTTGATTGCCTTGAACGCTAACAAGAGGGTTTTGAAGGTGATCCTCCCATGTATCGGTAGCCAGTGCAGCTGTTTGAGAATGGGGGTCACGTGGTCGTTTCTGGGTGCACCGTAAAGTACCCTAGCTGCAGCATTCATGGCCAACTGTAAGGGGGTTAGTGTGGATTGGGGGAGACCTTGTAAAATGGCATTTGCAAAGTCAAAATGCGGCAGGATCAATGCTTGATATATGGTTCGGAAATCCTCTGGGTCCAACAGGGAGCGTAGGTGCTTGAGTGAGCGGATTTTGAAATAGACGGCTTTGACTATGTTGCTTATGTGGCGTTTCATGTTGAGATGTTGGTCCAAAGTAACTCCAAGGTATTTTATTGTATCTTTAGTTTGTAAATCAGCTTCGTTGACACTGATGTGAGAAGGGGGAGTAAAATTGGCGTCTTTGGTGATGAATAGCACCTCAGTTTTTTTATGTTGGATGCGTAGATTCTGTGTCTGGAGCCATGTTGACACTGCATTGAAGCAGTCTGTTAGTGGGGTCAGGTCCATGTGAGTTGTGGAGAAGGGCATGTATAATAGAATATCATCTGCATATATCAAACATTTCACCTTGAATGATCTGATGATATTGCAGATGGGCTGCATGTAGATATTGAAAAGTAAGGAGGATAACGAAGAGCCTTGAGGTACCCCTTGCTTTTGATGGAAATGAATTGATTCTTCAGATCCAGATTTCACATATTGCCATCTACCGTTCAGATAAGATTCGCACCAACCTAGTGCACTGCCACAGACGCCCTTCTCTTTCAGTCTTCCAAGAAGAATTTCGTGACTGACGGAGTCGAACGCCGCGGCGATGTCTAGGAAGATGAGCACAAAACCTTGACAGAGGTTGTCAATTCCTGTGATGATGTCGTTGAATAGACCAGTGAGTAGTGTCTCGACTCCATGATGTTCTCTGAATCCATGTTGGCAACTGTCTAAGGGAGCAGCGGCATCGATGTGATCTTGAATTTGCCGTTGTGCCTCCTTTTCAATAATTTTGGCTAGGAGGGGGATACTGGCTATTGGCCGGTAGGAGTCAACTTTTTGGGGATCAAGTTTGGGGTTTTTCAATAGTGGCCTAATGGAGGTCTGCTTGAGTGAGGTGGGAAAGTATCCTGTTGTGAAGGAGAGTTTAATTATTTTTGTGATGACAGGGCTGAACACGTCACGGAGCTCCTTGATCCAAAAAGCTGGGCATGGGTCAGTCTGTGCGGTTGATGTGTTGAGAGAGGCTATGGTGTTCTCGATACATTTGGTGGATGGAGCGGAAAATATGTTAAGTGTGGATAGGCCCGTTGGTTCTTGATATGGGACCGCTGACACCTTGTTGGTTTGCACAATCTTTGATTGCAGGTAATCCGCAAATTGTTGCGGGTGGATCTGGCTATGTTGTTCAGGAGATGGTTTTTTTGACAGGGATTTGACCAGATTGAAGAGGTCACGAGGTTTGTTCAGAGACCTCTTTAGGGTGTCAGAATGATATTGTCTCATTTTGGTAGTGATTGCTTCTCGGTGTATTGCAAGGTGGGTTCGGTAAGCGGTCTGATCTTCTGTTGAGCGCGAACGGCGCCATCGGCGTTCCAGTCTACGTAGTTGCGTAAGAGACGATCGCAGCTCAGGGGAGAACCATGGGGTGAAGCTTCTTTTTGTCCTTGCTGTATTCTTTGGGTTTGATTGTTGTGAGATAGTACGCAGGCTAGCGTTCCAGTAAGCAATTACTGCACATGTATCACTACTATCACTTTTATTGGGTTCCCTGCCTTTGCTGCACATTACTGATTGAAATGGTCTCTCTCCCCTGCAAATGTGCCTCTAGTGCGTGGTTTTCACTGGTGCTACTTTTCAGACCTTCATTTCACGGCATTAGTGTGCATGGGGCCTCTTCCTGCCCACTCTCCACCCATTGACCCCTTATCTCCGCCCCTGGGGAGCCTTACTCCGCCCTCTGGGGAGCATTACTCCACCCCCTGTGCACCTTACCGCCGCCGGAGAGGTTATTGCTCGTTACGTGATGTTCTTGCATGGTAATGCACCATTATCGCGCGATATCGTCAAGTATCGCACGATAACATCGCAGCTGCGCCGTTAGCACCGTTTAGTAAACACACCCCTTAGAGAAACTAGCAAAGTATCCAGGAAAGCAAAGATACAAAACAGAAGAAATAGACAATGCAATAAAATGTGCAGATAAGACATTTTTTAGATATGTTAGTGAGAAGAGGAAGGGCAAAAAGGGTATTGTCAGACTCAAGAGTGAAGGGGAGGAATATGTGGAAGCTGATGAGGATAAAGTGGAATTGCTTAACATGTATTTCTGTTCTGTGTTCACAGAAGAAGGACCAGGAGCAAGACCTCAGAAAATACCCACAAATAGGAACAAAAGTGATGGGAAGCTCGAACAATTTTCAGAAGACTGTGTTTGTGAGGTACTAGCTAAACTAAAAGTAGACAAAGAGTAGTTACTCACCTGTAACAGGTGTTCTCCAGGAGCAGCAGGAATCAGTCCTCACATATGGGTGACATTGACGCCGATGAAGCCCCAGCGGCGCATTTCCCCAGCTTTCTAAGAAAGCCTTTGGGAATGCAGGCACGCCTGCGCGGTTCCCTTCCCACCTAAAGGTGTCATCTTACCTCAGTCAAATGAGATAGCTAAGAACAGCACACAAAAAAAATGTAAAAACAAACTATGTACAACGGCAACTCCCAGGGGAGGAGGGAGGGTTGTGAGGACTGATTCCTGCTGCTCCTGGAGAACACCTGTTACAGGTGAGTAACTACTCTTTCTCCAGGACCAAGCAGGAAGTCAGTCCTCACATATGGGTGACTCCCCAGCTCTGGGCTACCGAGGAACCCAGGCTGAACAAGAGAACTCCCTCTAGTCCCAGCATCAAAGAAAGGCTTTTCACTGACACAACCTCCACCGGTAGCCCAACAGAGGGCAGGAGGGCAGGAGTTGCATAAACCTCAAAGAGATTCCGGAGTACTGCCTGGCCAAAAGCACTGTCCCTACGGGACTCCCTCTCCAGACAGTAATGGGCCGCAAAAGTCTGGCTTGAAGACCAAGTTGCAGCCCTGCAGATGTCTACCAACGGTACAGAGTGGAGATGAGCCACTGAGGCAGCCATTGCCCTCACACGGTGGGCAGTGACCCGACCCTGCAAAGGAAGGTCAGCCGCCTTGTAAGCCCAGGTGATACAGTCAGCCACCCAGATGGACAAGGTATGCTTGGACACAGCCAACCCCAACTTATTAGGGTCAAAAGATACGAAGAGCTGAGTAGCTCTTCTGTGCCCCTGCGTACGGTCAAGGTAGAAGGATAAGGCCCTCCTACAGTCCAGGGTATGCAGAACTGCTTCAGCCTGGCTTGCATGAGGCCTAGGGAAGAATTTTGGAAGAACCACCTCCTGGTTGAGGTGGAAAGAGGAGACAACCTTTGGAAGGAACTTTGGATGAGTCCTGAGGACTACCCTTTTCCTATAGAATCTGGTGTAAGGCCTGTCACAGACCAGGGCCTGAAGCTCACTCACTCGTCTGGCCGAGGTTAAGGCTATCAAGAAGAGTGTCTTCCAGGACAGGAAGCGTAGAGGGCAAGTAGCCATCGGCTCAAAAGGTGGGCGAGTCAGTTGCTGCAAGACCATATTCAGCTCCCACTCAGGAGCAGGAGGACAGATTGGAGGCTTGAGCAAAAGCAAGCCTCTGAGAAAGCAGGACACCAAGGGGTGAACCGACAGAGAATGTCCTTCCACCAGTGAGTGGTGAGCGGCTAGAGCTGAGAGGTGGACCCGAACAGAATTGGACTTAAGTCCCTGATTGGATAAGTGCAGTAAATACTGAAGCACTACTGGTACAGTACAGGAGAAAGGATCCTCTGTACGTAGCTGACACCACACAGAAAACCTTTTCCATTTGAGAGCATAGGTTTTCCTAGTGGACTGTTTCCTAGAGGCTAGGACAACCTCCTCAACTTCCTGAGGTAGGCCCCAGGGAGCCAAAGCTACCCTTGCAGCCTCCAGGCCATCAAATTGAGAGCTTTGAGATTGGGGTGCAGAAGGGAACCCTGATCCTGAGAGAGAAGGTCGGGTTGCACCCCCAGAGACAGTGGGGGATCCACTGCCAGCTGAAGCAGGAGTGGAAACCAAGGCTGTCTCGGCCACCTGGGAGCTACCAGCAGGACCGAGGCCTTGTCCTGAAGAATCTTGAACAGTGTTCAGGCCACCAAGGGTGTGGGAGGAAACGCATACAGGAGGACCTGAGACCATGGAATCAGAAAAGCATCTGCTGCTATCCGCAGAGGATGTGGTTGTCTGGAGCAGAACTTTGGCAGCTGTTTGTTCAGTGGACTGGCAAACAAATCTATGGATGGAAGTCCCCATTTCAGGAAAATCTTCTGCACCACCAAAGGATGCAGCTGCCACTCGTGGGGCTGCAAAATTCTGCTCAACCTGTCGGCTAGGTAGTTTTCCTGGCCTGGAAGGTACACAGCCCTGAGGAGCATGTTGTGCTTGAGGGCAAATGAGCAAAGGTCCTGAGCTTCCCGACAAAGGAGCCTGGACCCAGTCCCGCCCTGTTTGTTCACATAAAACATGGCTACCTGATTGTCTGTCTGAACCAGGACTGATTGATGAACCAGGGTAGGAGAGAAAGCTTTGAGAGCCAAGCGAATAGCCCTGAGTTCTAGAAGATTTATCTGCTGTGCAGCCTCCCAAGGAGACCACAGGCCCTGGGTGCACTTGTTCAGACAATGAGCTCCCCAGCCCTGCAGGGAGGCGTCTGTGGTCAGTACCACTGTGTACCTAGGAAGTTGAAAAGGCACCCCCTTTAGTAGATTGGGTGGGTGCAGCCACCAGCTGAGGGAGTCCAGAAATGGTTTGGACACCCTTATTCTGTCTCTGAGGTTGCCTGTGGCTTGTGACCACTGATTCCGAAGGCACCACTGTGCAGGCCGCATATGGAGCCTGGCATTGGGGGTTACATGAACTGTCGAAGCCATGTGGCCAAGTAGCCTCAGGCAGAGTCTGGCGGAGACCAGTGACCTGTTGAGAAACTGGTTTGCCAAGGCTATCAACCTTTTTGCTCTGACTTCTGGCAAGAAAGCCTTTGCCAGCAGAGAGTCCAGCCTTGCTCCTATGAACTCCAAGTTCTGGGAGGGGAGCAAAGTGGACTTTGCGAAGTTTATTACAAACCCCAGGCTTTGAAAAAGAGCAATAGTTCTGAGGGTGGCTTGTCTGGCCTCCTGGCATGTCTGACCCCTGATGAGCCAGTCATCCAGATAGGGGAAGACAAAGATTCCCTGATTTCTCAGGTAGGCCGCCACCACTGCCAGGCATTTGGTAAAGACCCTGGGAGCAGAGGTGAGGCCAAAAGGCAGTACTCTGTACTGATAATGGTTTCCTCCCACAATGAACCTGAGGTACTTTCTGTGATCTGGATGAATGAGGATGTGAGTGTGCGCATCCTTTAGATCTAAGGAGCATAGCCAATCTCCCTGCTGGAGGTAGGGCAGAAGTGTTCCAAGAGTAAGCATCTTGAACTTTTTTTTCTCTAGGAACTTGTTGAGGTTCCTGAGGTCCAGAATGGGTTGAAGGCCACCGGTTCTTTTGGGCACCAGGAAATACCTGGAGTAGAATCCGTGACCTTGCAAGTGGGGAGGCACAGGCTCCACCGCTCTGTCCACCAACAGACCTTGAAGCTCGTGAAGGAGAAGGTCTGTGTGCAGGGAAGGCCTTGGAGGCTCCCCTGGAAAGTATGGCGGAGGCAGTTGGTTAAAATGCAGGGCATAGCCCCTGTGGACTATGTTCAACACCCAACTGTCCCCAGTGATGTGGGGCCACTGGTGGGCAAAGAGGGCGAGGCGACCTCCTGTGCAGGGTTGGGAGAGCAGGGACTGAGAGGCTACGCTCAAGGAGTCAAAAAACCCCACCCTGCTGAGTGGGAGCAGGGGCCGGAGGCTTGGGGGTCCTCTGCCTACGGGGCCCATTACCCTGCCCCTTGGCTTGCTGACCCTGTAGTGCAGCTTGGGCAGCCTGATACTGAGGGTACTGTTTGTAGGCAGTGTCCTTCCTCGGGTAAAAGGGCTTTTTACCTGAGGCCGTCTTCTTGTGAGAAGGGGCAGAGGTCTTTCTAGACAGCCTTGTCCTTGTAAGGTGCTCAGTCTCGAGCTGTGCGGCCTTCTCGGTCATGGGCTTGCCAAAAAGGTTTTCACCTCGGCAAGGGACATCGGCCAACTTGTCCTGAACCCATGGCTCGAGGTCCGATGACTGCAGCCATGCATGGCGTCGAGCCGCGATGCCGGCTGCCGCAACTCGGGCCGAAGCCTCAAAGCCATCGTAGGCGGCGTGGGACATAAACTTCGAGCAGTCCTGAATCCCCGAGGACAAGGACTTGAATCTCTGCAAGGGCTCCCCGGAGAGACCAGCAGAGAACCCGGCCAACTCCTTGGCCAGGTCTCGCAAGTACATGCCCATGTACAGCTGGTAAGACTGGACACGGCAAGCAAGCATCGAGCCCTGGAAGCACTTTCTACCCACACCATCGAGGTTCTGGGCCTCCCTGCCGGGGGGCACCGCAGAGTGCATCTTCTGGCTTTTCAGATGATGCATGGCCGATTCCACCACCATGGAATGGTGTGGTAGCTGTGCCTTCTGAAAGCCAGGGCTCTTCTGGAGTCGATAAATCGAATCGACTCGCTTGCTTAGAACCGGCACCGAGGACGGTGCCTCCCACATCTGGAAGAGGAGCCGTTCCAGCATCGGAGGAACCGGGACAGTAAAGGCCTCCTTCGGAGGAGAGTCGTACTGTAGGGCCTCGAGCTCTTCAGCTCGAGGCTCTTCCTCGGGGTCCGCCGGAATAGCCAACGCTATGGGAGGGAGGAGTAGCCTAGTGGTTGGGGCAAGGTACTTCAGGCCGGAAGGTCGGAGGTTCAAATCCCACTAGAGGACAGCAACCTTGGGCCGGAAGGACTGGGGTTTCTAGGCCCACAGATGCTCCTTGTGGTCTTGGGCAAGCCACTAAACCCTCCATTGCCCATGTTCCCTGTAAGTATTAGTGTATGTGTCTCATATCCCCGCGTGTTAAATGTATCCCCCAATTGTGTTGTGACCGTTTTGATTGAAGGATAAGGCGGTATACAAAACTGTCTAAATAAATAAATAAATAAACGCGGTGGCCATATCCCGGACAAACTCCGAGAACCGGGTGTCCTCCGGAGGGGATCTACTCCGGGGCTTAGACTGCGGTGAGTCCGAGGGGACGCACCGAGTCTTGAATGTGTCGGGAGACTCCTCATCCTCCGTCTCCCAGGCAGACTCGTCCGACGAGGAGTCAAGATCCGACCCCACGGGGCCCTGGAGCACCCGCCCCGACGCCAGAGGCACCGGCGTCGACGCCCTCGGTCTCGAACGGGAGGTCGAGGGAGACTGCGACCAAGGTCGACTTCAAGCCATGATGGACTCGAGTATCGGCTCGGTCTCCGGGGTCGACTTCGATGTCGATGTCCTGGTGGTCGGGGCAGACGCGCCAGACAGGCTGCCCATCAGTGCCCGCTGCTGCTCCATGAAGGCAGACAGTCTGCTCTCCAAGGCTGTCATCCTGAGACTTAGCTCGGGAGACGCAGCAGCCACCAACTCGGGCCCCAGCGGCACCGGGCCCGACGTCGGCTCTCTGGGAGGAGAGTCCTCGAGGACCACAGGGCTTACGTGTCCAGCAGACTCCGGCTCCATGTGAGGAACTTTGGCAGGCTTCTCTTGTTCCACGGGCCCGGGGCGATGGTCGGGGGTCTTAGACCTGGCCCTCGAGGAGCCAGGGACCTCCTCCTCTGACACCCTCACGAGCCGCTTCTTCCTCTTGCATTCCCGGTCGGGGGACCCCCTGTGCGTGGAGCTTCGACGGCGCTCGGGATCCGAATCCCGAGATGTCGAGGCCTCAGACGAGGTCTGGGCCCGGCCGGAGGCTGAGTCCGAGAAAAGCCTTTCTTTCTGCTGCTGGCGACTTCGCAGTGCCTTGGAAGACATCTTCCCACATGGTCCACACGTCTTAGGGTTGTGATCAGGACCGAGGCACCGAAGGCAGCAGTCGTGTATGTCGGTGAGAGACATTAACTTCTTACACCGATCACACTTCTTGAAACCGCTGGAAGCCATTGGGGAAAAAAGAGTCCCCGCGAGGTCAAAGGACCGGCCTTCCAGGGAAAAATCAAAAAAGGCGCGAATGCCAGCCACGAAGGGCAAAAACTGAAAAAGAAGAATCGGGCTCGATACCGGTGTACCGAACCCGGCGGGAGGGGAACCGGCGTCGAACCGGGAAGAAAAAAAAATAGCGAGAATCGCCGAAAAATCAAACTTTTATCCGTGATGACAGGACGCACGTCCGGTGGGCTTCTCAGAAAAAGAGAGACTGAGGTAAGATGGCACCTTTAGGCGGGAAGGGAACCGCGCATGCGTGTCTGCATTCCCAAAGGCTTTCTTAGAAAGCTGGGGAAATGCTCCGCTGTGGCTTCATCGGCGTCGATGACACCCATATGTGAGGACTGACTTCCTGCTTGGTCTTGGAGAAAGTGATAGGTCCAGATGGGATACATCTAAGAATACTGAGAGAACTTTGGGATGCCCTAGCAGTTCCACTGTCTGACCTTTTCAATGCTTCTTTGGAGTTGGCAGTGGTGCCAGAGGACTGGGGAAAAGCAGATGTGGTCCCTTTACACAAAAGTGGACGTAAGGATGACATTGAGAAATACAGGGCAGTTAGTCTAACCTCTGGTAAGTAAATTATTGGAAAGGCTACTAAAAGTCAGCATAATGAGGTTTCTGGAGTCCAATTGATTGCAGGATCAGAGGCAGCATGGATTCACCAGAGACAGGTCTTTTCAGACAAATCTGATTGATTTCTTTGACTGAGTGACCAGGGATTTGGACCGAGGGAGAATCCTAGATATGGTGTACTTAGATTTCAGTAAAGCTTTTGACACCATTCCACACAGGTGACTTATAAACAAACTGAGCATCCTAAGGATGGACCCTAAAATTACTGCTTGGGTTAGAAATTGGTTGAATGGGAAGCGACAAAGGTTACAGGTAAATGGAGCTCACTCTAAGGAGAAGGAGGTTACCAATGGTTTGCTGCAGGAATCTGTCCTTGATCCGATTCTTTTTAACATCTTTGTTAGTGATATTGCAAAAGTGCTGTCAGATAAGGTTTGCCTGTTTGCGGATGATATCAAAATCTGCAATAGAGTAGACACCCAGGAAGGTGTAGATAACATGAGGAGGAATCTAGCTAAGCTTGAAGAATGGTCTAGAATTTGGCAGCTGAAATTTAATGCTAAAAAATGCAGGGTCATGTATTTGGGCTGCAAAATCCAAAAGAGCAGTACAGTGTAGGGGGTGAAGTATTCTGTTCATGAAAGAAGAGCGGGTCCTGGGCATAATTGTGTCTTGACGATTTTTTTTTTAAATTTTATTTATGCAATTTGAATATTCACTTGTTACAGCAAAGAACATTTAGCAAAAGAAAAAAGAGAAATAGAATAATACTATATACACAGGATAATTATTCACTAACCCATCACCAACAAGGAGAAGGCCAAGCAAAAATCAGCAGAAAATACATAAGGAAATAAGACACATGCTGGTGCAAATTGTCTAACTAAACAATCTTCATAAAGGAGAACTTGGGGAGTTCAAAGGCTGCAGAGGAGGATCAACGCTTTTGCCGATAACAAACTGGGTTAAGTTACTAGGATCAAAAAGGTATAGTTAACCCCCTGATAGTTGATTAAACATTTCCATGGGAAGTGCAAAAAAAAGGCCACCTAGTTGCAAGATCTTAGGATGCAGCATTGGAAACTGCTGTCTGTGCTTCTGGGTTGCTTAGGAGACATCAGGAAACATTTGCATAGTAGCTCCCATGAATAATTCATTCCTAGCCTTAAAGTAGATTTTCAAAAGCCAGTCCCGGTCAGCCTCTAACGCCAGAGTAAGCAAGAGAGTTGAACGCGGCATAGCTTCAGGGTCATAGGTTTCCAGGAACCCGGTCAGATCCAAAGAGTCACAAGGATTCACCTGAACTGGCGAGGAAGATCCAGGTTTTCTCCATTTAGCTACCAGTAGGTAAAAAATCCTGGTCAAGGGGGAACAGATTCCAAAGATATCTCTAATAACAAGGTAGCATAGGAGTTAAATAATTCCTTCGGAGAGATGGAAGGCACCCATGGAAAGTTAAGTAAACGAAAATTCCTCTTCCATACTGAATTCTCCAAGGATTCTGTCTTCAAGTGTCTATTAGACAGATCTTTGATGACAGTATCTGTAACAACAGCAGCCTCGTCACTTTGGAGCAAGTTCAATAACTTCTTGCTTCTGCTGTCAAGAGCTTGAGCAACACTGGAAAAGATATTCTGAAGAGAGGCAAACTGGGAAGTAAACAAAAACTCTAACGCCTGCAAACCATCGCAGAAAGTTTCAAGGGTAAATTTGGCTGGTCTCAACAATGAAGGCTTAATCTCCAGGAACCCAGCAAGAAGCAGCTGCTGAATAGAAGGTTTACCCTCTCCTATTAAGGGCATGAAGGTTTCTCGACTACAGCATTCTTAGTCCCCGGAGCTTCAGCGGGAGTCGCGGCCATGTGAGTCACTGCTGCAGGACACTCCCCCACCACTGGCATCTCAGCCAAGTCTCCTGAAATTTTGAGGGAGATGGCCAGTGATGACTCCATGTTGGGGTTGGAGGGCCACACTGGAGCAGACCATACTCCTGGGCTGAGAGTGATGTAAGGCTCAAAGAAACGCGGAGAGCCTCCTTCCGTTCCCGCCATCCCTAGTGAGCCTTTCTGCACCGGGGTTACTGCACTTGCACCAGCGGGCCAAATGAACACATCGATCAGCCCCTTAGCCTGTGATGTGCCTTTTTGCGGCTCCATTACCCTTGACTTCTGCTTCCGAGGCATATTATAAATGAGGTAACAGGTAAAATGTGTCTGATGATCTTAAAGTAGCTAAATATGTAGAAAAGCCAGAAGGATTCTTGGGTGTATAGGGAGAGGAATGGCCATCAGATAAAATGAGTTGTTAATGCCTCTGTATAAGTCTCTGGTGCAGCCTCATTTGGAGTATTGTGTGCAATTCTGGAGACCGCACCTTCAAAAGGATATAAACAGGTTGGAGTCGGTGCAGAGGGTGACTACTAAAACAGTTAGTGGTCTTCGTTATGAATCATATGAGGACAGACTTAAAGATCTTAATACGTATACGTTAGAGGAAAGGCGGGATAGGGGAGATGTGATAGAGACATTTAAATACCTCCGTGGCATAAATGCACAGGAGAAGAGCCTCTTTCGATTGAAGGCAAGCTCTGCTACAAGGGGACATAGGATGAGGGTGAAAGGAGATAGACTCAGGAGTAATATGTGGAAACATTTCTTTACAGATGAGTGGTAGATGCATGGAATAGTCTCCCAGTGGAGATAGTAGAGACGAGGACAGTATCTGAATTCAAAAAAGCACAGGACAAAACAGAGGATTTCTAAAGGAGAAAAAGGGCACTACTGTAGTTGATATGGAAGGGCAGACTAGATAGGCCGGGTGGTCTTTTTCTGCCATCATGTTTCTGTGTTTCTATGATACCTTTGAACTACAATTTTACTGCAAACATTTTCAGATGCATTGCCAAGCACCATGCAAAAGGATAAACACTGGGTAAAATATCACATAGTCGTGTTAAAATGATGGTTGAAGCTCAAATTAACCCATAAGGAATACAGGCTGATTTTATGCCGCTTGATTGACTGTGCAGTTGTAATCTATGCCGCCGCTGTTCCTCTGGCTCTCAGAAAGCTGGTTGGTATCTGACTCCATCTGTTGATTTCTTCTTATAAAGGATAATCACATGTCATGCAAAAAAATGAACCAGCGCCCTCTACTGACCCTGAGGTAGAATTTAAAGCTTTTATATGGAATTCCAAATTCCAGCATTTCCCTTTGGTATTCTAATTTCTGTATCTGCAGAGAATCTGGCCAAAATGCTGCTTTAATCTAAGGCTTCTGATGTACACAAAACACCTCTGAAATGAAATCATCTACAAGCTAACCAAAAAATGTGAGCGAAAATGGAACACAATCAACTAAATTAAACAAAATGTATTCTGTTGTTATTGCAAACACTTAGCAGGGCATTCTGATCCAGGAATAGCAGGGTTGGACGTCCGGGTTGGAAGTCCAACCCGCACACAGCTCCTGGACTGAATTCTCTGCTCCAAGTTCCCCGCACGTACAGGGCCGTTGTGTGGGGAGCGCTGGATGGGGTGGGAGGGGGCGGTGCTGGGGCAGATCGGGGGTGTGGTCAAGCACAGGGACGTACATTCAGGTCAGGCCTCTATACGTCCCCTGGAAGTGACGTGTACTCCCAGCTTATTCCACCCTGAAGGGCAAACTGGATATTCAGTGCTGGTAGCTGGATATGACTCTGGCATTGAATATCTGAATCTGATTTAAAACAGTGATGTCTAGTTATTTTTAAGCTCTAGCCACTGCCGTTGAGTATCAGCCCCTTAGATATAAAAAAAAAGAAGAGGAAAAAGGCCTCAAAGGCAGCAGTATTATATTCACCGCTTCACTATATGTCTGAAGGGATTGACCAGATCACCTACATCATTGTCAGATACATGTCTTCAAGAGAGTAAGAGTCCAATTCCATAACATGCATGTCTGGCCCGCAGGCACACCCAAACCAAAAACAGACCCTATTTAAACCAAATTCTGCACTCATGGTTATAGATGCATCTGCGGTTCCGGAATCGGGGATATAGACGTTTCTGGTGCAGCACGAACAAAGCACTATGGAGTACGAGACACAGGTATGTGCAGCAAATGACTGTGGATGTTCCCGTGCTCACTGTATTCTGAAAAGATCGACGTTTCCTATCCTGCCCATCTCTGCCATATACCCATGGACGGCCACATCTCCTCTGTAAAACGTGCATTTCCTAAGCTGCTCCTCTCACTGAGAGTGTTGTGCTGATGTAAACTATACATAAATACTTATGATAAATAAATGTTGATGCAAACTAGACTGTATATACCAGTCTGTTGCATGCTCAGAGCACTGCAAAGTAATCTCAGTGCAGTCAAAGATAGTATAAAAGCAAGTAGAAAGTGATATGTTTGTCATGACATACCTTGCATCACAACATACATGGCAGTAGAAGACATCCTTAGTTATATTTGCATTGGTCATCTCTGAAAACAATCTGTGCAATGCTAAGTATGGACCAGAAAAAATCAGAAGAGGTTCTCCAAAGCGAAATGTCAAAATATATCCCTGTCACTAATAAGGGACCCTCAGAATCAGAGCATTCAAAAGGGCAAACAGCACTAATACATGCACATGTGCACATTTTTAGAGACCGATGATGGAGCTTTTGGGCATGTATTAGTGTTGTTTGCACTGTTGAATGAATTCATGAATTCATATTTCGAGGAGCCCATACACTTAACGCTCCTCTGCCTCAGGGAACATAATCACAGCGGATAACCTTCACAATAGGGCTGTTGAAGAGAAGAAGGCATCAGTGCAGTATATAGTGATCGCATTTAACAAGCAGCCAATCAAAACAGCAGTGCCCATTCCACTTCATTATTTAATCCAAACGGGGACATCACATTAAGTCTATATATCCAGTTCTGTTGATTATAGTTCAGCAAGTGATATTTGTCCCCAGTCATCTCTGGAAGTATTTGTTCTGAACCAAGGGCTGCGTGAATCACCCAGGAAATTGTTAAGACATAACCTTAGAAGTACAGGTAAGGGCACTGTAACAACATTTATGCATAGCGTCCCCGAAAGGGGGACGCTCAACTTTTATGCCTCAGGTCATATGAAACCACACATAAAACACTTCAATCACGCAATATTGTATTAGGAACACATGTAGAATTCATGCATTAATGGGTTAATAAGTGTTCTTTCCCTCCCTCCCTCCCTCTCCAATTCCCACCCACACCAGACATAATCTTAGCTTTATCAGCTCTTAAACCTATTAAAGGGGAAGAGGTGGCCAAATTCACTTTCAGGTTCAGCTGGTTATCCTCACCAGGAATAGATTAATTAAGACCCTGAAATTAATTAATCTTGAGGTGAACTAAGTCCCTTAAACTTATTAGGTATAGTTGTATCAATACAAGTATCCCAAGCAACTTTAAGTAAGTAAACAACTTAAATAATTTAACAAAAACCTTAAAACTAAGATGCAGACAGTAGTCCAGCAGCGAGATGGGAGCTATCCAGTCTTTTGCACTGAGTATTGCATGTACGATTTTCTCCTAGTTGGTGAGGGGTCTTATGTATGCACTAGGTGCAAGGAGCTTTTTGCCCTCAAGGAACGAGTCCAATTTCTGAAGGCTAAAGTAGCACAGTTGGAGGTCATAAGGAAGACAGATAGGTATATAGACAAGACTTACAGGGATATAGTACTGAAGTCCCACCTCCAGTCCTAATACCATGGAGGAGAGAGGTCATGTGACAGGAGAGCATCACCCTGGTGTGGCAGGAAGTGATCCTGTAGCTAGGACCCATCCTCCAGGTGATGTAAAACCTTCTCACACCGAGGAGGTTTCTCCAGGGCCATGTGCCCACGAGGGAAGGGTTACGACAGCCGTTATAGTTTGCGATTCGATCATTAGGCATGTAGATAACTGGGTGGCTGGTGGACATGAGGATCGCACCTGGTAACATACCTGCCTGGTGCAAAGGTTGTAGACCTCATGTGCCACCTAGACAAGGTCTTAGATAGTGCTAGGGAGGAGTCTGCTGTCTTGGTACATGACAGTTCCAATGACATAGGAAAGTGTGGTAAAGAGGTCCTAGAGAATAAATTTAGGCTTTTAGGTAGGAAGTTAAAATCCAGAACTTCCAGGGTAGCATTCTCCGAAATGCTTCCCGTTCCACGTGCAGGACCCAAAAGGCAAAAAATTCCCTCCACTATTACATGGAATCATGCAGACGTGTGTAGCACAGTGAATACAGGTCTCAGACTTACAATGGCCACGCTTAGAATTTCACCCAAGCTGTGTGCCTGATCGCATCAATGACCGTAAGGTATTCACTGATTTTTACTTCAAATTTCGCTTATTCAACACATCCAACTTTTCCATGATAATTGTACTATTTTCTTAATTTTCGTGTTTTATAGATAAGAGATTGTGCTTAACTTAGCTGTAGTATTGCTGACAGTAAGTCCCCGACGCCACCAAGTGGGCACCTCATTGCGTTTCGATTACTTCTTCAGGGGGAATTCACATGAAACAGCACACTCTATAAAACAACAAGGAAATTTAATGAAAGTATAATTGCACCCGCTTTCATAACATCTCCACAATGACTTTAAAGGGGTAGATTATATTGCTCACCTCATATCTTGCGGCCAGTTTAAACACACTTATTTCTTCAATCCTTTCATTATACGGACTTTCTCAAAGTGCAAAAAAACGCCACGCATGTGAAAAACTCCTTCTCATGTCAATTTAAAGTGGCAGGAGATCTCCAGAACCACCAATCAGAATGAAAGAGGGACCATTTATTATAGGGACCTATCACCTTGCAATGCTAATTATAAGCAAGCCCGCCATTCAATACAATTGTTAAGTCCTGTATCGCCTACCGTTCTTAATCGGAAAATCCATTTTTGTTCCTGGATTGTTAATGTTTGGGTACGGGATCTGCCATTCTTCCCTGTTGTCACGTGTTCAATAGCAAAGCAACGCAAATCTTGAAACTGATGACATTTCTCCGTACAATGGGCCACTATTGGAGCTTCCATCTGTTTGCATTTTAACCTGCTGCGGTGTTCTCCAATTCTAATTTTGAGTTGTCGTTCAGTTTTTCCAATATATAAAAGGCCACACGGGCATTTAAGGGCATAGACTACATGATCCGTGGTACAAGTTGTAGATTGTCTTAGCCGATACCATCTTCCCTGATATTCAAACTGTGTCAGCTCTTCTGTTATGGCACAGATGCTACAATCTCCACATATTTTGTGTCCCTCCGGTACCATTGCTGTTGTTATCTGTGAAGGTCGTAATTTTGCTGGACTCAGATTATCCCTCAGATTAAAATGCCGAGTCCATACACATCGAATTCTTTTGTTCTGCACCCAGGCAAAGTGCTGAGCACATTATGATGTCTTTTAATAATCCGTTTGATTTCTCCACTGAGAGGCGAATATTTGGTGACAAAATTAATGTAATCATCTTCCACTGTAGGACCCCGCGATTTTGTCTGTAACAATAAACCTCTGTTGTTATACAAGGCCCGTTTATAAGCTGCTCTGATAATTGATCGAGGATAACCTCTCTCGTAAAAATCTTGCATTAAACGTTTAGCCTGAGATTTGTATTCTTGTGTATTGGAACAGTTCCGTCTGTATCTTATAAATTGAGATAAAGGCAAAGAGTCACGTAATTGTTTTGGATGGTTACTATCGTAATGTAAAATTGTATTTCGATCAGTAGGTTTTTTGTATACTGTTGTTAACCAACCCCCAGGACTCTTCTGAACTGTGACATCTAAAAAAGTTATTTGCTGTGTATGGCTGGTAGAAGTGAACTGTATGTTAGGATCCACCTGATTAAGCCATTTCTCAAATTGTTGAAATTCAGCACTAGAACCGTTCCATAAGAGGAAAACGTCATCGATGTACCTTTTCCATAAAAGTAGATGAGAGCTATACGTAGTATTAGACAACCATTGGCGTTCAAACTGATGCATGTAGAGGTTAGCCACTGAAGGAGCGCACGTAGCGCCCATGGCCACCCCTGATAGTTGTTGGTAAATCTGTCCATTAAATTCAAAATGATTGGAGAATATTGTTAGTTCCACCAAACTAGATATGAATTCCAACAAGGCTGGAGACAACTCTGTCTTTTCTCGTAAAGTCATCATTATAGCTGTATGGGCTGCCGCTTGTGGAATGCTCGTATATAACGAGTTTACGTCTAATGTCAACAAAAGGACCGTGTCCACTGATGCCCATTTCACGTTTTCTTCCAAGATTTTTAAAAAATGTGAAGTATCTCTAATATAGGTAGGGATCGTGGACATCAAAGGTCTTAAAAAAAAGTCCACATAAATGGACAACGGTTCTAAAATCGATCCTTTCATAGAGACTATTGGCCTCCCCGGAGGATTATTAACATCCTTATGTATTTTAGGAACTAAATATAAGCGTGGTAGCATTGGTGTAGACTCATTAAGAAATTTACACTCTTTTCGATTAATGACGGATAATTCCAACGCATGTGTCGTAAGAACTTTAATTTTCTTCTGTAAATCTAGCGTAGGATCTTGTGTAAGTAGTTTGTAAGTAGAGGGCTGAGAGAGCTGTCGATGTGCTTCCACAAGATACTTTTCCCTATCCATCACTACTGTCGCTCCCCCCTTATCGGCACGCTTAATAACCAAATCAGTATTAGTTTTCAACTCAGTCAGGGCTTGCTTTTCTGCCCGCGATAACCTGCTGGATCGCAGGGGACGTTGTTTTTCAAGATTTCCCACATCTGCTAAAACTAATTAAAACTAAATAAAGCTAGTGCCACGGGGGGAGGTTCAGGAGGTACCCAATTGGAACGCATGGGCAACGGGAGTTTATGGAAATCCTGACTGGATTCAAACGGTTGACTTCTTAAAGGGAAAGATGAAAAATACACTTTCAAATCTACTTTTCGCAATAAATGCTCCAAATCCACGCGAAATTGGAAACTATCGAAGCAAACTTCAGGAACAAATGTTAGGCCCTTATTTAGTAGGCTAACTTGATCTCTTGTGAGATGTACTTTTGAAATATTGATCACTAGGGAGTGAGACTGGATGCCAAACGCCCCCCCCCCCCTCATTAGATCTAGTGGGAGACTGATAAGACCTCATGTAGTTCGTTGACGACCTCCTCCTCTCCCGCGTTGTTTCACTCTGTGCGATTCTTTCTTCTTTGTTTTTGAATCGTTCTCCTCCTGAAAATCCTCCTTCCTACTAGACTCAGATGAACTTGACTCTCCTGCTGAAACATCAAAATCAACACAAGATCCTACGCTAGATTTACAGAAGAAAATTAAACTTCTTACGACACATGCGTTGGAATTATCCGTCATTAATCGAAAAGAGTGTAAATTTCTTAATGAGTCTACACCAATGCTACCACGCTTATATTTAGTTCCTAAAATACATAAGGATGTTAATAATCCTCCGGGGAGGCCAATAGTCTCTATGAAAGGATCGATTTTAGAACCGTTGTCCATTTATGTGGACTTTTTTTTAAGACCTTTGATGTCCACGATCCCTACCTATATTAGAGATACTTCACATTTTTTAAAAATCTTGGAAGAAAACGTGAAATGGGCATCAGTGGACACGGTCCTTTTGTTGACATTAGACGTAAACTCGTTATATACGAGCATTCCACAAGCGGCAGCCCATACAGCTATAATGATGACTTTACAAGAAAAGACAGAGTTGTCTCCAGCCTTGTTGGAATTCATATCTAGTTTGGTGGAACTAACAATATTCTCCAATCATTTTGAATTTAATGGACAGATTTACCAACAACTATCAGGGGTGGCCATGGGCGCTACGTGCGCTCCTTCAGTGGCTAACCTCTACATGCATCAGTTTGAACGCCAATGGTTGTCTAATACTACGTATAGCTCTCATCTACTTTTATGGAAAAGGTACATCGATGACGTTTTCCTCTTATGGAACGGTTCTAGTGCTGAATTTCAACAATTTGAGAAATGGCTTAATCAGGTGGATCCTAACATACAGTTCACTTCTACCAGCCATACACAGCAAATAACTTTTTTAGATGTCACAGTTCAGAAGAGTCCTGGGGGTTGGTTAACAACAGTATACAAAAAACCTACTGATCGAAATACAATTTTACATTACGATAGTAACCATCCAAAACAATTACGTGACTCTTTGCCTTTATCTCAATTTATAAGATACAGACGGAACTGTTCCAATACACAAGAATACAAATCTCAGGCTAAACGTTTAATGCAAGATTTTTACGAGAGAGGTTATCCTCGATCAATTATCAGAGCAGCTTATAAACGGGCCTTGTATAACAACAGAGGTTTATTGTTACAGACAAAATCGCGGGGTCCTACAGTGGAAGATGATTACATTAATTTTGTCACCAAATATTCGCCTCTCAGTGGAGAAATCAAACGGATTATTAAAAGACATCATAATGTGCTCAGCACTTTGCCTGGGGTGCAGAACAAAAGAATTCGATGTGTATGGACTCGGCATTTTAATCTGAGGGATAATCTGAGTCCAGCAAAATTACGACCTTCACAGATAACAACAGCAATGGTACCGGAGGGACACAAAATATGTGGAGATTGTAGCATCTGTGCCATAACAGAAGAGCTGACACAGTTTGAATATCAGGGAAGATGGTATCGGCTAAGACAATCTACAACTTGTACCACGGATCATGTAGTCTATGCCCTTAAATGCCCGTGTGGCCTTTTATATATTGGAAAAACTGAACGACAACTCAAAATTAGAATTGGAGAACACCGCAGCAGGTTAAAATGCAAACAGATGGAAGCTCCAATAGTGGCCCATTGTACGGAGAAATGTCATCAGTTTCAAGATTTGCGTTGCTTTGCTATTGAACACGTGACAACAGGGAAGAATGGCAGATCCCGTACCCAAACATTAACAATCCAGGAACAAAAATGGATTTTCCGATTAAGAACGGTAGGCGATACAGGACTTAACAATTGTATTGAATGGCGGGCTTGCTTATAATTAGCATTGCAAGGTGATAGGTCCCTATAATAAATGGTCCCTCTTTCATTCTGATTGGTGGTTCTGGAGATCTCCTGCCACTTTAAATTGACATGAGAAGGAGTTTTTCACATGCGTGGCGTTTTTTTGCACTTTGAGAAAGTCCGTATAATGAAAGGATTGAAGAAATAAGTGTGTTTAAACTGGCCGCAAGATATGAGGTGAGCAATATAATCTACCCCTTTAAAGTCATTGTGGAGATGTTATGAAAGCGGGTGCAATTATACTTTCATTAAATTTCCTTGTTGTTTTATAGAGTGTGCTGTTTCATGTGAATTCCCCCTGAAGAAGTAATCGAAACGCAATGAGGTGCCCACTTGGTGGCGTCGGGGACTTACTGTCAGCAATACTACAGCTAAGTTAAGCACAATCTCTTATCTATAAAACAAGAAAATTAAGAAAATAGTACAATTATCATGGAAAAGTTGGATGTGTTGAATAAGCGAAATTTGAAGTAAAAATCAGTGAATACCTTACGGTCATTGATGCGATCAGGCGCACAGCTTGGGTGAAATTCTAAGCGTGGCCATTGTAAGTCTGAGACCTGTATTCACTGTGCTATACACGTCTGCATGATTCCATGTAATAGTGGAGGGAATTTTTTGTTTTATGTGGCAGTAGCTACCCTCTGAGAATTGACCCGTAGGTTGGTGTTGGACACAAAAGGCAGGCAGAGCTCCCGAGTCTCAATGCGTGGATGAGACGATGGTGCAAGGAAGAGAGTTTTGGATTTGTTAGAAACTGAGGAACATTCTGGGGAAAGGAGGTGCTCTTCCGAAGGGAATGGCTCCATCTTAACTGGGATGGAACCAGGCTACTGGCATTAATCTTTAAAAAGGAGATAGAGCAGCTTTTAAACTAGATAATAGGGGAGAGACGACAGTCACCCAAGAGAACATGGTTCGGAACAATGTATCCTTGAAGTTAGGGTATATCGATAGAGAGATTCCAATAAAGAAAAAAGTAGCCCAAATGCCCTTGAGTACAGAGCAGATAGAGCTTAAAGATTCCAAATTATCCCTGCCTACCGATAGCCAAATTAATATGAATAAAATATAGCCTCTAAAATGCTTGTATGCAAATGCTAGAAGTCTAAAAAAATAAGATGGGAGAATTAGAATATATAGCATTAAATGAGAGGATAGATATGATTGGTATCTCAGAGACATGGTGGAAGGAGGACAACCAGTGGGACATGTGATACCTGGGTACAAACTATATTGTAATGATAGAGCAGATCAAATTGGTGGAAGGGTTGAACTCTATGTTAGAGAGGGCATTGAATCGCAAAGGATTAAAGTTTTGCAGGAAACAAAATTTGCTGTAGAATCTCTATGGATTGAAATTCCATGTAAAAAGGGGAATGGGAAAGTGATGGCAGTGTGGGTGTACTATCTACCGCCTGGTCTGAATGAACAAATGGATGATGAAATGCTCAAACAAATCAGGAAAACTAACAAAATTTACAGCACAGTAATAATGGGTGATTTCAATTACCCAGTATCGACTGGGTCAGTGTCACGGTAGAACATGCTAGGGAGATAAAGTTTCTAGATGAAATAAATGACTGCTTCTTGGAGCAGCTGGTTCATGAACCGAAAAGAGGGGAAGAAAATTTTGGACCTAGTCCTTAGTGGAACACAAGATTTGGTGCAAGAGATAAGGGTGTTGGGGCCACTTGGGAATAGTGATCATAGCATGATCGCGTTTGATTTAATAAATGGAGGAGGGATGGTAAGGAAATCCACAGTACTACCTTTTAACTTTCAAAAGGGAGACTATGATAAAAATCAGGAAAATAGTTAAGAAAAAACTAAGGGGAGCAGTTGCGAAAGTTAAAGATTTGCATCAAGCATGGGTGTTGTTTAAAAATACTATCTTGGAGGCCCAGACCATGCTTTAAGAAAAGTGGAAGAAATTCCAAAAAATTGCTAGCATGGTTTAAAGGTGAAGTCAGAGAGGCTTTTGTTCCCAAAAAAGCATCTTTCAGGAAATGGAAAAAGAAGCCAAATGATGAAAACTGGGAACAACACAAGCACTGGCAAGTTAGATGCAAGGCATTGATAAGGCAGACAAAGAGGGAATTTGAGAAGAAACTTGCTATGGAAGCAAAGACGCGTAATAAAGACTTTTTCAAGTACATTTGTAGCAAAAAACTGTGACGGAGTCAGTTGGACCATTAGATGATAGAGGGGTAAAAAGGATACTAAGAGGGAACAAGGCCATAGCGGAAAGACTGAATGAATTCTTTGCTTTATTGAGGAAGATGTAGGGATATTACCCATGACTGGAATTGTATTTAAAGGTGATGCCACGGAAGAATTAAAAAAAAATCGATACACCAGGAAGATGTATTACAACTATTCTATAAACTGAAGAGTAGTAAATCACCTGGACTGAATGGTATACATCCAAGGGTGTTGAAAGAACTGAAATATGAGATTGCAGACGTACTATTAGTAATCTGTGAACTATCATTAAAAACATCTGTAATACCTGAAAATTGGAGGATGGTCAATGTAATGCCAATTTTTAAAAAGGGATCCAGGGGTGATCCGGGAAACGACAGTCCGGTGAGCCTGACGTCAGTACTGGGAAAAATGGTAGAAATCATTATAAAGAACAAAATTACTGAAAATGTAGATAGTCATGGCTTAATGGGAGACAGCCAACATGGCTTTAGAAAGGAAGGTCTTGTCTTACTAATCTGTTATGTTTTATTGAAGGGGTGAATAAACAGTTAGACAAAAGTGGATTTTCAGAAAGCCTTTGCCAAGGTCCCTCATGAGAGACGTTTGGCAAAATTAAAGAGTCATGGGATAGGAGGCAGTGTACCTTTGTGGATCAGGAACTGGTTAAAAGATAGAAAGCAGAGGGTGGAGCTAAATGGCCAATTTTCCCAATGGAGAAAGGTGAATAGTGGAGTACCCCAGGGATCTGTGCTAGTTCTGCTGCTTTTTAACATATTTGTAAATTACCTGGAAAGGGGAGTAACGAGTGAGGTAATCAGATTTGCAGATGATACAAAATTATTCAAAGTTGTTAAAACCCATGTGGATTGTAGAAAATTGCAAGAGGACCATGACAAATTAGAAGGCAGGACATCCAAACGACAGATGAAATTTAATGTGGACAAGTACAAAGTTATGCACCTAGGAAGGAAAAACCCAAACTATGGTTACATGATGCAAGTTTCCACATTAGGAACCACCACCCAGGAAAAAGATTTAGGCATTATCATGGATAACATGTTGAAACCCTTTGCTTAGTGTGCAGCGACAGCCAAGAGAGCAAATATAATGCTAGGTATCATAAGGAAAGGAATGGACAATAAAACAAAGGATATTATAATGCCTCTGTATTGTTCCATGGTGCAACCACACCTTGAATATTGTGCGCAAATCTGGTCACCATATCTTTAAAAGGATATAGCGTTATTAGAAAAGGTACAGAGAAGAGCCACCAAAATGGAGAGATGCTAAAAAGGTTAGGGTTCTTCAACCTGGAAAACAGATGGCTGAGGGGAGATATGATAGAGATCTACAAATTAATGAATAGAGTGGAATGGGTAAACGTAGATCAATTGTTTACACCATCAAAATATAGAAATACTAGGGGACATGCAATGAAATTACAGGGTAACCTATTTAAGACTAATAAGGGGAAACATTTTTTCACTCAACATGTAATCAAACTCTGGAATTTGTTACCTGAGGATGTACTGTAGTAAAAGCTGTTAGTGTAGCCGGGTTTAAAAAAGGTTTGGACAAGTTCCTGGAGGAAAGGTCTATGAACCATTATTAAAGGGGACCTGGGATATCCACTGCTTGACCCAATACAAACATTGTGGAAACTGTGTCTTTTGGGGAAACTGTTAGGTACTTGTGACCTAGATTGGCCACTGTTAGAAACAGGATACTGGGCTTGGTCTGACCCAGTATGGCATATCTTATGTTCTTATGATCTGGTGCAAGAGATAAGGGTGTTGGGGCCACTTGACAATAGTGATCATAACATGATCACATTTGGTTTAATAAATGGAAGCAGGATGGCAAGGAAATGCACAGTACTATCTTTTAGTGTTTTCTGTATTAGGGTCTTCGGACCTTTTTTTATATTGTACACGGCCTTGGATACATTTTAGCATATGGCGGGATAGAAATGTTTTAAAATATATAATAAATATTTAAATACACGATTAGGTGTACCAATAGGTAATGATCTGTCTTCTCAGTTCACTCTCTTTTCCTGAGTTGTCATCTTGATGTCACTCTTATCAATCAGGGACTGGATTGTTCCTCTGTGTTAATTGAGCATTTTGAAGAAACGTTTTAACGTCATCGTCTCAAAAAGTTTATGAGGATGAATAGCTCAGCAAGGGCATATTACAGCTTCTTATTCTTGGTACACACTTAAAGAAATTCAGAGCTGTAGTCAGTGAACTTTACTACCTCTAAAAGTGAAACATAATTCCTTAAAAATTCAGTTGAGAAACAACACTGTATATACTAACGAATCTCATATTTTGCAAGTATCAGTAGCCATGCTAGAGCAGTGAAAGAAATCACTTTGAGCTGTTATTTAAATTCTCTTCCATGCACCATCTCATAGTACTCCAGAAACTCTTCAATCAGCTTCAGACACTGGCATTGATTATATTCCATACTGTTAACATAATAATATAGTAACATTAGTGAGGGATGCAGGAGCGGGGTGGGAGGATTTGGGATCTTTTTCTTTTGATAGAGGAGTGGTTCCCAACCTCTGGTCTGTGGAGCCCTGGGGGTCCATGACAACATTATAGATGGCCCCGCAGGACACACAAAAGAAGAAAAAAGGGTGAAGCTGGTGAGAATGGCTAGGGGAAGAAAGAGACTATAACAAACTGGCTAGAGAGGAGGAGAAAGAAAGAGACTGAGACTGGCTGGAGGGTGGTGTAGAGGGGAGAGGATCTAAGAAGAGTAGTGGGAATAAAGTGGGGGTCCCTAAACTTCATGAAGCTTCATAAGAGGCCCATATAACCAAAAAGGTTGGGATTCTCGGAGACAGAGCATATAGCTGGACAGATAAGGACTATTATCGGTCCTTTTACTAAAGTATGCTATACAGTTAGCATAGGCCAATGTCTGCTCCATGGAGGTGGAAATTGGTGGGTTGGGGGGGGGATTGTATGTGGTGAGCACCGCACCATCAGCACGTGGGCATATACCACTCGCTAAGAGCGCTTCATGCAATTAGCGTTGATGCAATTACCTCCACCTCTATAGGTGAAGTTAACTGCACCTGCAGTAACTGTACTTCTCATTACCATGACATGCCAATCGTTAGCTATCTAGGAAATAATGCCCAAGACCCTGACAGGTAACACGGTGACTTTGCACTTAACTTGCTGTGATTTATCAATGCAATTTAGTAAAAGGGCCCATTGGTGTGGTTGACCCTGCTGAAAAAAGCTGGTGCTAACTTGTGGGGGGAGAATCACTATGATCGTTAATACTTCATTAAACGTGTGAACATTTCCAGATTTCCTTAAACTTACAGTGGCCGATTTTCAGCAGGGGCGGCCAGTGCTGTTAAAGCGGCTGATCATTGGTGCTTTAATTAAGACCCAGATATTCAATGTCAGGGTCTTTTCTGGCCAGCGGCATAGAGTATCCGAGTAGGCCAAACAGTGCTGTAGCCAACTGGGCAGTGACAATATTCAATCATTGCCCAGTTAGCTAAAGTAGCTAAAGTTAGGACAGCTAATATTCTAACTATAGTTGGCTGCTGATAACTGGACAGTAGCTGAAGATCACCGTTGACCAGTTATCTTTGGCGCAACTCCCGGAAAAGCCCCGATGATATGCAATTAGCATTGGGGCATCTAGCAGCATTAGAGAGGGATATTCAGAGGCACAAACCAGCCATGAGCCGTTTAATATGCCGCTCAGCATGATTAATGCAATTAGCAAGTTGCTAACCATGTTAATCGCTTTGAATATACCTCCCACAGAAATTAGACTGTTGTTTAGCAGGAGCTAGTTAATTAGCGTCCCATTTTGGGAAAGTGATAGATAACTACTAGAGTATATAAACAGGGAAAAATATTTTGGACGAATATCGATCAGAGCTTAGGCATGGCTAAGGCATGGAACAGCAAGAGGGCATAGTGATGTTACTGTTAGATCTCTTAGCTGCATATGACACTGTGCAACACTCAATGCTGCTAAAGCAATTAGAGAAGGTCTGGATGAAATCCTATTTAGAACAACAGCTGTAATGGGTGCTCTTGTATCAATGATGCTCGAGATTTTGGAATCTGAACTGTGGGGTCTCTCAAGGGTCAGTCCTCTCTCTATTCCTGTTTAATATCTATTTGAGACCACTGATAGGGTTAATTCAGCAATTTGGGTATCAATGTTATGTTTTTGCAGATAGCTAAACACCAAAAAACTTTACAGGTCAGTAGCCACTCAAAATATTATGCACAGCAAACCCAAATTTAAATGCTGGTTCACCACATGTTCAAAAATCATGCACAACATGCTATTAAAAATTGATGCTAATAAAGTTTCATTTTATTTATTTATTTTTTATACTGTGCTCTTTAATATCAGTGTGGTTTACATGTATGCTAATAGGTACTTTTTATTCCCTTGTCCCTGAAGGGCTCACAGTCTAAGTGTACCGGAGGCAATGGAGGGTTAGGTGGCTTGCCCAAGGCCACAAGGAGTGGCTGTGGGACTAGAGATCCTGGTCCCTCCAGCCTGAGGTTGCTTGTCCCCATGTGGGAATTGAACCCCTGGCCCTTTGGCCTGAGGTAACCTGTCCCAACCACTGAGCCACTCCTCCCTCCCATGTACCAGTTCCATGTACCAGTGCTGTACTGCACTATTCAAGTCATTGGTTTAGTGCTCTACCCCTTTGTTATTGTTGCTCAAAAAATTTTAATTCATTACTATTCCAACGGTTTCAATACATCCATCCATCCATATTTTATAGATTTTTTCATTATTTGTACATACAAATCCAGAAATAGTTACAACACTTAAATTCCGGTATAAACTTTTATACTTATCTTAGATCTATGCAACATCTATGTAAATAGCAATTGAACCCTCCTTGCACCTAGCACATATACACTTCATTGCCCACCCTTGCCTAAATAATGATTTTTTTTCTCTCTCCACTGCATTCCTACCCATACCTTTGTAACCCTTACTTGCTTTACCCTTGATCATTGTAACCCTTGTTAATTGTGTACCGTTTTGACTAGTAGAAAAATGGCGTACCAAAAACCTGTTAAATAAATAAAGAGATCTTCAGTAACATTGCTATACCCAACATAGTCACCATGTTTCATGCTCCAGTTTCAGGGGTAGGCAGCATTTTTTCATAGTCAAGATGTCTCCACCATCACTCTACCAGCACCATAGTAACATAGTAATGTAGAGGCTGATTCCAAATGCTAGACGCTTATGCCCTGGGCACACATAATGCTTGGATGGGGCCGAGTTAGATACGATTCCATAACAGTGGAGGCCTTTTACTTCCCTCAGGTAGGAATCTCTCCTTGTTCTTCCATCTTCTCCTCTTCTTCCCACCGCTATCTTATGGCTGCCATACCTGTGCTATGGTCCACCAAGAAAAGCGCAACACCACGTTGCTTAAGAGACACCCAGTCTGTAACACGTGGTGGTTTGTTCGAAAGGATACTTTTATTAAACAAATCAAAAACCTGAGAGCCCGACACAGGACTGTGGTTCGTTTTCTACTTCCTCAGGGGATTCAGGTATGCCGTTTGAGCATTCGATGTGCACCGTTTTAAAATTGATTCTCTATGAGTGCCGACTGAACACCTACTCAACACAATTTCTCAGTAATCTTCGATCAAAAATACTGCCATCCATTGACAATGGAGATGTCTCCCCCCCCCCCCCCCCCGGCTTCTCTGCAGTTTCTGCTCCACGTCTTGGCCGGTCTGGTGGCAGTGTGGCCGCTCTGCTATGTCCGTCCCTTTCTTATACTCAGGTCTTTTCTCCACTACTGCACTATCCCGAATCCCTTCTACTTCATCTTCATACCTCTCCTCCCACACACATTCTTCTTGTCTATTCCCCCCCCCCCTGCTCTCCGCTCTGATCTCTGGGACGCTCTCCTTTTAACTATTACTGATCTTTCTCTAGCCTTCCCCCACTTACTTATCGTGGGCGATTTTAACCTTCATGTGGATTCTCCTACATCGTCCAGGGATCAATCTTTCATTTCTCTCTTACATGATCTGTCTCTTTCCCAGCATGCTACCTTCCCCACCCATCATGCCGGTCACACTCTCGACCTGCTTTTAACGTCATCTTCCTCTTCACTTATGCTTCACAATCTTTGCTCTACACCTCCCCGTGGACAGACCACATCTGCCTCTCTGTCTCCTGCTCGCACTCAGGAGTGTCCTCTCCTTCTTCTCTTTCTTCCTCCACCTCACCCTCTTCTCCCCAACTCTCTCGCACCATCACTCCACTCACAATCCAGCAGTTTCCCGCGGCATCCGAGCTCCTTCCCACTGATTTTCCCTCTCTTTCACCTCATTCCCAATCTGCCCTCTGGTCATCCACCCTCTCTGCTGCCCTTGATCGCATAGCTCCCCTGCGGCCTCGATCATCACGTCGCCGGCCCACACATCCTTGGTATCATAGCAGTCTTCGACTTTTGCGTTCCCACCTTCGCAGAGCCGAGCGGTTGTGGCGCAAGGCTCCTTCTCCAACCACATTAGCACTCTTTAAGTCAAACTATTCCTATTACCGCTCTAGCGTACATCTTGCTAAGCACACTTATTTCTCCAACGCTATTTCCAATGCCCCAAACCAGACACGGCATCTCTATTCCACCCTCAAGTCTCTCACCTCCCTTCACACCTCAGCTTCAGTTGCTTCGGTCCATCCCTCTGCCCCTCCTTCACTTCTGGCCACCTTCTTCAGTGATAAGATTTCCTCCCTTAGAGCATCTCTACCTTCTTGTCCCGCTCCTATTCATTCTCCCCCTTCAGTCACCTCTCCCCCTCCCGTTTCTCAACTCTCTCATTATTGGGCCTCTTTCTCTTAGATCACTGCCCCTGAGCTTCATCGACTCATTTCTTCCTCTAGGAAAACCTCCTATCCTCTCGATCCCATTCCTTCTTCCTGGCTTCTTGCCCCTCCTCTAGGGCTTCTTCCCTATATTCTTACTATGTTTAACTCTAGCCTCTCCACAGGGACCTTTCCCCGCTCTTGGAAACACGCTTTGATCCACCCTCTCCTCAAAAATCCTTCACTTGATCCTTCGGTCCCTGCCCATTACCGGTGTCCAACCTCCCATTTCTCTCTAAACTTCTGGAAAAATTTGTCTTTGCACAATTCTCACATCGTCTTGACTCTACTAACTTTCTTCACCCCCGTCAATCTGGGTTCCGCCAGGGTGACAGTGTTGAAACTGTCTTGCTTGCCTTCACTAATGCACTGCATGTAGCTCACGATCGTGGTGACATCTCGGTGGCAGTTGCCCTTGATCTTTCAGCTGCTTTCGACTTAGTTGACCACTCCCTTCTTCTTCTCCGCTTATGGGAAGCGGGTCTCTGTAGTGTTGTCTATCGCTGGTTTCACTCTTTTCTCTCCTCACGTTCTTGCACTGTTCTCTCCTCTTCCTCATCCACCCCCTCGTCGGACTCTCTGCACCTCCCATGTGGGGTTCCCCAGGATTCTGTCTTGGCTCCCCTTCTCTTCAATCTCTTCCTGGCCCCCCTTGCTCTTCTAATACATCAGTTTGGAATATCTGCCTTTTTTTACGCGGACGACATAGTTCTGCTCCACCATACTTCCCCCTCCTGTCCGGACCTTTCTGTATTGAACTCCTGTCTTTCTGATGTAGCCAATTGGCTAACACATAATTGTCTCCACCTTAACCTAGCCAAGACAATCACTATTTGGTTTTCTCACGGTAGCCCATCTCCCTCGGTGGCCCCTTCTTTCTCCGGCACCCCCGTCCCTTTAGTCTCCACCTTCCGATACTTTGGTGTACATTTCGATTCTGACTTATCATTTCATGCACATATCTCACACATTACTAAGACCTCCTTTTTCTTTCTTCATCAAATTCGGGCAATCCGTCCCTTCCTTTCCCCATCAGCCCTCACTACTCTACTGATATACTTAGTTATGTTGCGTGTGGACTTTTCCAATTCTGTTTTCACTGGTCTCCCCAAATCCCAATTGCTTCAGCTTCAGCGGATTCAAAACACTGCAGCTCATCTTGTTACTCACTCCACTCTCCGGGATCACATCACCCCTCTGTTGTTTCACCTCCACTGGTTACCTATCCCCTTTCGTACTCAATTCAAATTGCTCACCTTGGTTCATAAAGCTCTCCACACCAGTACCCCACAATACTTAACGGATCTCCTTTCCTTTCATTCCCCCAGGCACACCCCTCGCTCTTTCCATCTCAATCGCCTTTCCCTTCCCTCTTCCTCCCGTGCTCACCTCCAATCCACCCGTTCCTCTGCCTTCTTTTTTGCAGGCCCCGCTCTTTGGAATGCCCTCCCCACTTCCCTCCGTTTGGAACTCCAATATACCACTTTCAAATGAAATCTAAAGACTCATCTCTTCTCCCTGGCCTTTGAACTCCCTTCCCCCTTCGTGTGATATCCTCCTTCCCGCTTCTTCTTATCTCCCTCCCAGAATTTGTTACCTACTTGTGTCCTGTCTTGTCTCTCTTTCTCTTCTATTCTCCTATCAGAACATTGTAAACTCTCCTTTCCACTTCGCCGGCCATTGGCCTCCTTTTAATTGTTTTTAAATTGCACACCGCCTTGATTGTCATAGAAAGGTGGTTTTTATCAAATGAATAAACATACACATAAACATAGACACACCTGCAATGGTGGAATTGGGGAGATGGGGTGGCGGACACTGAACCTGCCCGTCCTCTGCGACCATGCAAGCAGTGGAACAAGTCCACTGTGGCATCCCCTCGGCATGACAGCAACTCATCTACCATGTGGCATGGAATCAGCTGTCACCCTGCAGCCTGTGAACTCCGGTGCCCCCTCGCAACTGGTGGCTGGCATGGCCACTACTCCTCCTGGCCCTTATTCCATTGTCGGGCAGGAATAGGATGTGCATCCGGTGGGGTACTGGGGAACATACACAGGCTGTTCCTGCATGCCCTGTGTACATCCCCTCCGCCCCCTCAGGCCCATGTACAGGGCTCCCTGCCCAACTGCTGTATACGTGCAGGGTGCGTAGGCTGCAGAATATATCTTTGGGGAGCTGATCGCAGCCTACATGTTTGGCCTGTACGTACACAGGCACTATTTGTCATAGTGAATGATGGCAGATAAAAACCAGCATGGTCCATCTAGTCTGCCCAGTTATTTAGAAATTATTTCTGTTTGCATTGTATCTAAATCAAAACACACCGTCAAATGCACATGAACTATTGAATCATTCTATACACATCACTATGTCTAAATAACATTGTTCGTATGCATTTGACATCTTCCTGTGATAATCCCACCTCAAAAGAACCTGGACTTCATTTAAAAAGATAGTCCACATGTACAGAGCAGACAGGTGTCACACCAAAAGTTTTAAATTAAAACAGTCCAAATCCATCCTCAACACTTATTCAGAAATTTCCATAAATTGAAAGAATTCTTCCCACTCAGTTTTATCATTTAATCCTAATGGCATTGTGGAAGGGAATTTTACAAAGGATATACTAGGCATGGGGTGAACATCCAAATGGGGAACTGCAGCAAATGTAAGTGATTGTGAAACCAGGCCTGTGGGGCTGCAAAATAGCAGTCTGAACATGCACAGACTGGATGAGGCAGCCTCCCATCTATCTGTTGTTGAATACAATGAGGAAGACGGCCAAGACACCATTCAAAACATGGGCCTATGGATATCCAGGCCCAGGATACATGGAGCAGAGTATGTGGATATGGTGAGAAGCTGGGACGATGGTGATGAAGATGCCTCACTTCTGTGTGGAGACCAAGCGCCTCTGTCGCCTGGTGCTGTAGAATGAGGAGTGCCTCTACCCACCCCATGGGCATGAGCAAGCCAGTGGGAGGCACAGGTGATTTGGAGAATGATCTGCCAGATGCTCAGTCAGTAAGTGCAACAAAGGGCATGGAGAGGGGAGTGCAAAAGCAGCCAAAAAATCGGGGTGGCAAACTAAGAGATAGGGAAGTAGGAGGAAAGGCAGTGCAAGCAGCCTGAGGAAATGGCAACACCATCCCCCCAAAACATAGCACAAGCCATAGCAGATGCACTGGTGATGACGTGGGAAGGCATAGGAAGGGAGAAAGTGGACCAAAGGACAAGGAGCACACAGGTCAACAGTAGCATACTTTTGTTGGAACAGAAAGTAGGTGAGACAGTGATGCATGTACAAGGCATGCAGCGACAGACAGGGGCTAGCATGCCTGTCTGGCACACAGGTGATCAGAGTGGTAAGGTCTGAGTGGGAGTCAGACCCAAAGGCAGGAGTAGAGGCATCTGCCCAAAACAGAATGTCGCAAGGAATCATAACAGTTGTGAAAAAATGTCAGTGGGACAGATATATGGTGACACTGTGTAGGAGGGCTAGAAGCCAAGTGAAAAGGGCACAGAAGCATTAATAGCACCTCTTTCATCCTCAGGTCTTACAGGATAAGGGCCACATGGAGGAAAAGGCCACAGTTACTGGTCAGGTTGTGGAGGGAGCTGGCAGAACGTCAAGGTAAGGACAAGATACATGAGTGTAGCTGCCTGAGCTCCTGGTGCATGACGTCCATGGTATGGCATGACAGAAGCACAGGGTGGGCATCAGGGATGCAGAGAGTTGTGACAATAGGATGGGCAGATGGCATTGCTAAAAAAGGTTGTAATATGCACCCTCCATTTACCTTGCAGTTGCTGATGTCGTGCCAGTGGCAGAAGCTGAAGGGCAGGACACAGTCCTAGGGCAGGCTGCTGAAGGGCCTGGGGGCAGTCAGAGGAAGAGCTGCCTGAGGAAGAATAGGAATTTGCAGATACTGCTCTTGTTGAAGCACTCCTCACTAACAAAGCGGTGGCCGGCAGCACTGCCAGCAGCAGCACCGGATGTCTGCTCATAGAAACTTCCCGGGAGGAGAAGGATGATGAGGCATTGGAGGCCACTGCTAGTACACCACTACTCTGCCTCCAATTTGTTGGAGGACTGACTGACAATTATGGACTGTCTGCACTCACAGATGCAGCTGAGAGCCTATTGGCTGCATGAGAGGAAGGGGAGAGACTTGGAAGGAGAAGAGGGAGGCAGATGGATGGCTTTGGGAGGGGAAGGAGGGGTGAGGAGAATTAGAGGTAGAAGGGATGGAGGTGTGGGGTGCCAGCCACTGGCATCATTGCTGTGACAGAGCTGCCTGGGACTGTGGCACAGCAGCAGCTCCCTGTGGCTGGCTCCCAGATGCCCTACCATGAGACTTTCCTGGGCCCTGGTGAGTCCGACATCCTGCTGCATCTACAGACTGTCAGACATGTGGTGCAGCTGGGCTTTGAAGCTGTTGCCTTGGCCCAGGGCCTCCTGGTGGGTCATTTGGAAGGCTTCAGGGCAGAGATGCATATCAATACACAGGCTGTTTTGGACCTGTAGGGCTGTATCTCTGCCCTGATGCCACCTGCCCCCCAGTGGGAGAGGTCTAGATAGAGAGGAAGGGATTATGGATGTGGTATATTGCTCTATGTGTTTGTTTAATAAATGAGGGCTAATGAATGGGACAACCACTGTATTTGTGTCTTCCATGTTCCCCTCCTGAAGCTGTTTGCCCTGTGTCCTTGTAACGAGTGGCTCAAGTGAAGCCTGCATCTAGGGGCCATCTGAGCCGAGTCACCCAACAAACATCTACAATAATGTGCTTGTAAAACAGCACACCTACTTAGCAAAGGTTGCAGGTATGAGTACAGCCTACTCTGAGGGACTGGCCACATGAGTACCTTTTGAGCCATTGCAATGGTGCCATAAGCCTGCTTCCTACATGCATGCACTGACCAGGATGCTATGAAAAAAACATTATTGCCATGCCCTCTACAGGTGCCAGGGCAGGGGGCTTCTAGTTGATGAATGTGCCAAAATACCATATGGCCATTTGTGAGAACCATGGTGGCAGCATGTGCATGGGGCTCCTGCCACTCCTGATCACACATCTCCAGAACCCCTTGGACATCCCTGGTATGAGGAGATGATGAGGTGGCTTCTTCTGCTCCTGAATAACTTCCCCGCTGGTTGTGCGGGGAAGTTAGATGGTGGCGGGGAATGGGCGGCCCAGGGGTGGAGTCTGGGTGTGCAGTGGGAGGTCGTCGGTCCTGGACATACAGGGCCAATTCTAATGTTGGCTCTGTACGTCCAGGGCTGGTGAAATGTTCGGGGAAGTTATTCCACCTCTGAGGTGGAATAACTACCCTGGATGTGTTTTTTTTTTTTTTGCTGCAGGGGCGCAGATGGGGCAGGGGGGCCAGGGGACATTCCCCACGGCCTGACCCTGGCCTTAGGAGGCCAGATCAGCAGTCAGGCTGTGGGGAATTAGCTTTATTCTCTGGCGGCCGGTGCCGCGGCTCTTCAATGGCCATGAGTTAGCCGGGTGCAGTCCTGCACGTGCAGGCTGGACAGAATTGCAATTCCAGCCTGCATGTTCGCGATTCTGATCCTGTGGGGCTAGACGTGCCTCGCAGGATCTGAATCGCGATCCCCTCAGACCGGACGCACAGAGGGGATCTATGTTTGCAACTGAATCAGGCTCTATATGAAATATGCTTCGGACGTCTGAACCCTTGATCTACCCTAGCCATGTTCGAGAATGCCCCCAGACACACCCATGTTGCGATGCCTTGATATGGACGTTCCCTCCACAGAGGCGTTCAGATCTGCCCAGTTCTGCAATTGCTCTTGTACCTCCCTGCCATTCAGACATCCACATCGCACATTTCAGACATCTAACCCACATCCATCTCTTTTAAAACAGATAATGGTGGAATAGATGTATTATAACTTCCTTTCCAAATATCTTTCATCAACCCATTTTTCTGTCTCTCATCTTTGCTTTTCTGGTAAAAGAATTACAGTAATCATGACAATATGTAAAGCATTATTCCATATTTGGGGGCCTATCTGCTAAAGGATTTTCCTATTGTGTGTCTATAAGGGAAATGCATAGTAAACAGGGCCCTTTGAATAATTATTCTCTAATCACAGTCAGATAAAATAAATATCAAATTGCCTTCATGTTTGCAAATTCACAAGGCACTCTACAATTAGCATGCGTTTGCAAATCCCCAGATACTCATCGGCATTTCCTTGGTCTGTAGGGAAGCAAAAATGATCCAGTTTTTGTATTTCTATCCTTTTAACAGATTCTATGCTGAGGAGTAATGAGTCCACCCCTCTCATGGCTCAGTTCTGTATCATAAAGGAAAAGAGTTTATTTGCAATGAAACTGAGCTGCTACTCTTACTGAGGTGATTTCTCCATTATTAACAAAAAGTAAAGAAAAAGACTGAACTATAGTACTGCATGGGAGAAGTGGTATTATTGGAAGCTTATAAATCAACCCGCACTCCGTTTCCCCAAGAGATTGGTTCAATCATAAGACTTGAAAGAAACCATTCAAGAGGGCTAGATGAACAGTGGTAATAGGATTCTAAGGTTGTCTGATAACTTAGTCACTTACAGCATGAGCATATATCGCAGGTTTGGGGGCTAGGCAGGCTGAGAGGCATGGATTGATATTGCCCTTATAACTATACACCATTTAGGTCATGCAAAGTTGTTCCAGTAATATCAGTTGATTCAGCTTGTCAGATCATCTGGCTTCTGGCCTAGCCCTCAGTTCTCAGAGGACCCATAACCTATCGTATTTCTATGTTCAGGCCTAGATCTTTTTGGTACTTGCCCAGTCCTTCCAGGCTTCTGACTGAGGCCTCCATCCTCAGTCTCCATTCTACCCCCTTTTGAGCCTTATCCTCGAAGGGGCGCATCCAGGACATCCAGACATCTGAGACCAGGACAGGCTCCATTGTACCCGATTCTGCACCACGGGGGCGAGATGCTCTGCGGTGGCAGAATCAGGCAATGGAATGGCCTGGCATGCCCCTTCAGAGGCCGCGAGGGACGTATAGCTGGCAGGATGGTCAGGCCTCCCCTACACCTGCTGCTGCGCTGGTGCTAGACACCCCCTGCCCAGCTCTTCCACCACCCGCAGCCCAGTGGGGTCCGCCAGGGCCAGGTTGCAGGGACTCACCTCCCTCACCCTGATGCCTCTGGGGGGGGGGCTGCCAGGCTGGGGCACATGGGTACCCTGTGCTTATTCCACCTCCGATGTGGAATAAGCTGTGTGTCCCCCAGTTCCCTCCTTGATGTACATGGCTGTATGTCCGGGTGCCTGACCCACCCATAGCCTGCCCATGCTCCACCCCTGTGCCGTCCCTGTCCTGCTCTCCATGCACAGCGACTCTGTGTGTGCGGGGAGAGAGGAATAGGGAATCAGAGCAGGATAGCTAGTGGGGCTGCATGTCCCACCGGGATGTTCACCCCCGCTAGTCACCTCACAGAATTGGGCCCTTTGGGTATATGATCTCTGGAGATCCACTGCTCCTTCAACCTGCCTTGTCTTCTGGAATCTGCTAGCTCCTGGTTTAGGCTGCATCTAGACCTCTCAGCCTCCTCATGTTCCTTACGCAGACTCCATTCTCCCTTTCCCCTGAAGCCTCAGAAGATCTTCCTTTCTATGCCCGACTGGATATGAATGATGTGTGGAGCTCCTCTACCTGACCACTACCATAGGAATAACCTTCTGTTATTTGTAGCTTTTCCTTCTGTTATTTGTAGCTTTTCCTTCTTCACCTGCATGATTTTGATTTCTGCTTTGTCTTCCCTGTTTACATTATCAATATTCCTTCAGGGGTTTGTGTACAGTTATGGTCCACATTCACAAGTTCTATGTTGGCTTCCAGTTATATGCAGATGATATAATGACATTCACTCCATTCCACACCATTGCTCCTGACTACTCCAACCTAACTGCCTGCTTCAAAGAAATTGTCTATTGGCTGCAACACCACAACCTTGCAGTTAACTTCAGCGAGACTGAGATTCTCTATGTGTCCAAGGATCCTAATTTCACAGCACCCCCCTCCATCAAAATTGAAGACACCGAATTACAGGTCAAGTCACAAGTTAAATACCTCGGTGTCATTCTGGATCACTAAGTGAACTTCCAACCACATATAAAGAACACCACTAAAAATATCTACTTCAAACTCAGAACCCTCCAAAACCTACACTCCCTCCTCTCCCCTGAGAGCTTCTGTGGAGTTTGCCAGGCTTTCATTACCTTCTACTCGATTACTGCAACTCCATCCTTCAAGGACTTCTCAAAACTACCACTAGAGCTAGCCCAGAACACAGCAGTATGCACCATTGTTGGAGCTTCCAGATACACCCACATCACTCCCACATTGAAATCCCTCCATTGGCTTCCCATAGCACCAAGAATCAAACACAAAGTTCTCACTGTTAGCCATAAGGCACTTAGCAGCACCACATCCGAGCACCTTCAAATGCTCATCAGATGCCCAAACTCCAATAGATCATGCAGACAAAGCACGCTCAACCTTCTTCATCTGTCACTTCAAGTACTCAAGAGCACACAACGTGCCCGCATGAGAGCCCTTGAACTCTACGCTTCCACCCTCTGGAACACTCTACCTCCTACACTGCAGAGTATCCGATCAACAGTCACCTCTTTGAAGAGCACTACGGCACATCCCCTCCAATTGACTCCCAGCAGGAACACCTGCCACTCTTGCAGATCATCCCTCTATCCCCCCCTCCCTAATCAGCCATCTGACATCTTGCTCTGCCCTTCACTAAGTACTTTCTTTTATGCCTTATCTTTTGTATAATAAGTTCTTTATTAACACCTTGTTCATTGTATAATAAGTTCTAATGTTATAACAATCCCACATGCTCCCTCAATGCCCCTGTTATACTCTGTTCTATGTTCAGTAGTTCAATGTAACCTGCATGCCCCATTGCTCAATGTAAACCATTTTGACTGGTAGAAAGTTGGTATATTAAAATCAGTTAAATCAATAAATAAACATTATGGTATCCTTGCAGTTCAACCCCTTAATCTCAAATATCTCCTAAAAAAAGTGACCAGTGAAATGGCTTTGGACTATATATGCACACATATTTGATACATAAAAGAAACAAATAAAACAAGACCAATTAAAAAAGGAAATAGTATTGTATCTTTGCTTTCCTGACTACTTTCCTAGCTTCTTTAAATTTTTCCAAATGTTGATGCTTGTCTTCCTCTTTACTGACCCTTTTCATTTATTTGTAATGTGGCTGTCAGTCTGTTTGTTTTAGTTTTTATTCTCAACTTCTTTTTCCTTTCTATTTGTTCCCTGCCCCAGCATCATCCTGATGCCACTGCAAACTTGGGTAGCCAGAAAGCATGCTCCTGCCTCCCTACAGCAGAAATTCAGGCCAAACCTGCCCTGCTTTTAAAAACATGGCCAGGCATTTTTAAACTTTTTTCTCTGCCATTAGAATACCATGTAACCACCCGAGCAATGCATGGCCTATAATCACACATGTCTTTAATTTTACAACTGTTTTTGAAACATTACAAGCCAGGGTACAGTGACTCAAATAAAGGTCTTTGTATACAAAAAGTGTTGTTCCAATCAGATCAAATTTCATTTATAAAATAGCAGGAGATAAGAAAAAATTTGTCTTCCAGAATTAGTTCAATCAAAATTATAGTTCAGGAGGACACACAAAACCAGTTGACAATAAAGCTCCTTATCTTTCCTCCTAAGCCTACCTCCCCACGTTCTCCTTTCTCTATTTCTGTGGATAATGCTGTACTCCTCCTTGTATGCTTGGCTTGCAACCATTGGATTACACAGGTACACTACCAAAAAACTGCCTCCAGTTTAGCAACTGATTCCTATAGATTTTGGGGTGCTGAATCCAGGAAAAATAGCCAAAATGTTCCATCACGTCACGTTTTCTTGCAAAATTAGATTTCTTACCCATATAAGGAATGTTCACATAATTTCTTTTTAGCTGACTGCAGTTTATTTTCTTGGCCCAAAATAGAGGTTGTAATGGTTAACTAACTAGAAACACTCCCTCATGATAGTTTAGAGTGTTTTGTATTCATTTTATACATTAACAGGACAATTGGGATGCGGGGGGCTAAATCCAGTACTCGCGCTGGCGCATGTTCTTTCCTGTTCGCCTCGCCTCGTTCGCTCGCTCAAACACGGTGGTTGCGACATGAACGTTCCTGTCAAATTTCAGTTTCTTGCAAGTTCATTATTACCTTTTGTTTGCTCAGTCGTAATCCAGCTTTATTCCGAAGTGGTTCACTACAGTTGTAGTTTGCAGTGCTGTGTATTTGTGATGGCTCACAGAGCCAGAGGTTGCGTCAACTCTCCGGACAGTTTTTGTTTTATTTGTGGGGAATATACCGTGAAAAAGCGGCAGAGGAACATTTCTGCATTTATTAAAAAAGTATATTTCGCCTATTTCGGTTTGAAGTTAGGCGATCAAGACAAACCGTGGGCTCCTCACAAAGTGTGCAAGACGTGTGAGGAAGATCTACGCTTATGGATGAAAGGTAAAAAACAAGCATTTCATTTCGGAATACCTATGATGTGGCGTGAACAAAGAGACCACAGCAGTGACTGCTATTTTTGCTCTTGCATTGTGAAGGGATACAACTTAAAAAATAAGAACGTAATAAGTTACCCCAACCTTCCCTCAGCAATTAGGCCTATGCCTCATAGCAACGAAGTACCTGTGCCTGAACCACCAAAATCTTTGGATCATATTTGTGTGGACGGTTCTGATCATGATGAGACTCATCAGATGGCTTTTCCCGATGAGTCCAGTACTTCCGAGTTTGAAACTGAACCAGATCCGAAACCTGAACTTTTCTCTCAAGCTGAATTGAATGATTTAGTCCGGGATTTAGGACTCCCAAAAGATGCTGCCCAACTGCTAGGTTCTCGGCTTAAACAGAAAAATCTATTGTCACCAGGAACAACTTTTTATTGGTACCGCAACCGCGAGACACAATTTTTGAAGTATTTCAGCAAAGAGGAAGATTTGGTATTTTGCAACGATATATACGGAGTGATGGAAAAGTTTAAACTCAAGTATGATCCTGCTGAATGGTGGCTGTTCATTGATTCGTCAAAAGACAGCATAAAAGGTGTTCTTCTTCATAATGGCAACACATTCGCTTCAGTTCCTATTGCTCACTCTGTTATTCTCCAAGAAAAATACGAGAATTTGGCCCTGATTCTTCAGAAGGTTCGTTATGATGAGCATAAGTGGATGATTTGTGGAGACTTTAAAATTCTATCCATGCTATTAGGGCAGCAATCCGATTTCACCAAATATCCCTTCTTCCTTTGCTTGTGGGATAGCCGGGCCCGCGACCTACACTGGGGGAAAAAAGACTGGCCAATTCGGGAGTATTTGAGACCCGGTGAGAAAAATGTTCTTCATGAGAGCTTGGTACCTCGTGATAAAATTCTATTACCACCTCTCCACATTAAGTTGGGTCTCATTAAGCAATTCATCAAGTCCCTTCCAAAAGATGGTGAGTGCTTTCGGTACCTTTGCTCAAAGTTTCCCTGACTTTCTGAAGCAAAGCTAAAGGAAGGAGTGTTTGTTGGCCCTGATATAAGGAAACTCATTTCAGATGGAGCATTCGCTGAAACGATGTCTGAGAAGGAAAAAGAAGCCTGGGATTCCTTCAAGGATGTTGTTCTCAAATTCTTGGGGAACAGGCGGGATGAGAACTATAAGGATATTGTTGCCAGGATGCTCAATGCCTTCAAAGAACAAGGCTGTAACATGAGCCTGAAAGTCCATTTCTTGCACTCCCATGTGAACTACTTTCCCGAAAACTTGGGGGCGTACAGTGAAGAACAAGGTGAAAGGTTTCACCAGGACATCAAGGACGCAGAGAGAAGGTACCAAGGAAGATGGAACACCACTATGATGGCTGATTTCTGCTGGTTGCTGCTGCGGGAAACCCCAGATGAAAAATACGCCAAGCAGCGCACCAAGAGAAGCATTTGGGGGAAGAAGAAACGGGCCCACCAGGAGATTGATTGACCCAAGAATGACTTTAAAATCTAAACTGTGTTGACAAATATCGTGTTTTTACTAAACTTTGAAATAAAAATTTGCTAGTTATTACCACAGTGTCGGATCTCATTTATTAGAATTTTATTTTCACACCATCGGGTGTTTGTCTTCATGTATTGCAATGGTGCGGTTTGCGTTTTCTATTCTTACATACATACCTGTACAACATTTTTTGCACATTTCTTTGCTTTGCTTTGTGTCTAACCTCGCTCTTATATGCTCAATGTTTGTGCACATGTATGTGGCTGTTTTAAGTGCTGACAATTTTGCTACCATCACAGTGTGTTTTGTTGACATTACTCTATTCTTATGTGCTGCCTTGTTACAATTTTCTTTATTCTTATTTGAATAATTACTAAACAATTAGTATAAAGAATTCATCCAAGAAACTTTTATCTCGATCGCACTCAATCTGAAACGTTCACCTCAAACTGCTAATCCAATGTAGCAAAAAATCTGTACGTGATGGAGCAAATTGGTTACCAGATTTGGATTCAGTGCACCAAAAAACGTAAAAATCAATCGAAACATTAGAGGCAGTTTAAAAAAAATTTTTTTTAGTGTACCTGTGTTATCTTTGACTCCTCCCTCTCCTCCTCTACACACATCCAACAAATAAATAAAATCTATTGCTTTTTGCTCTATAACATTGGCAAAACTCGCCCCTTCCTTTCTGAACACATTACTAAGACCCTTATCCATTCTCTAGTCACCTCCCGTCTAGACTATTGCAACCTCCTCTTCACTGGTCTTCCTCTGAATCATCTCTCTCCCCTTCAATCAGTTCAAAACTCAGCTGCATGGCTAATCTTCCACCAGTGTTGCTATGCTCATTTCACCCCTCTTCTCAGGTCATTTCAATGGCCCCCTATCCGTTTCTGCATCCAGTTCAAACTTCTACTACTGACCTATAAATGCCTTCATTCAGCTGCTTCTCTTATCTCTCCCTACACCCCTCCTTGGGAACTCCAGTCTTCTGGCAGATCCCTTCTATCTGTGCCCTTCTCTTCCACTGCTAATCTAAACTTCAGTCTTTCTACCTTGCTGTGCCTTATATCTGGAACAAACTGCCTGAATTAGTATATCAGATTCCATGTGTGGCCTTGTTCAAATCCAGGCTAAAAACTAACTTCTTTGAGACTGCTTTTGGATCCTGATACCCTTAGTCTTGTGCTCACCTCCTATTTGCTTCTTTACCATTCCTCTAGTTATATCTTAGTCTCAAGTTGTTTTGTTCTCTGTCTTGACTAGATTATAAGCTCTTATTAGAAGAGAGTGTCTCTTAAGTCTTTACAATGCTGCATATGCCTTTTAGAATGATACAAATGGTAAGCAGTAGTAGTATTAGCAATAGTAAAGCTTCCTATCGTCCTTTTAGTCACTCTGCATTGCATTGGCTCAAGATGAGTCAATGATGAGTCAAGCAAGATAGAACAGCACTGCTCCGAATGCACAGAGTCGGAGGTTGTAAGTGAATGTATCAGCAGAAGAACTGTGCAAAAGATATAAGGTATAAAAGTACTGATCCCCCTAGCTGAATTTCATGCTTTTACTGGCCTTATCAGCGGTATGAATATCAATGTAGGTCTTTTTTTACCCTAAGCTATTCATATAATAGTGCTGAAACTAACCACTATGAAGGTCATTCCAGAACACAAATAAGCCTGTTAGACCTGCAGGATAGACGTTTTTCTCACTAAAACATCTAGAACCATATTACGAATCCATGTGGACCTGCACTTCCATGGCGCTAGCAGAGGGATCTCAGAACATGGGCAGTAGGGGGCAGGTCAGGGGCGTGGCAAGCCACGGAGACGTTGAAAGCATATTCAGGAAAGGCTCATGTACGTCCTGAGTGTTTCCCGTGGACGCCTACGTTATACCAGCGGCAACATGGAAAAAGGCCAGGACTTAGAAAAATGTTCACTCTGATCTTCAACTCATCCCATAGAGATAAATGGCTGTGACACGTCTATAGTGAACTGGTGTGTCTGCTGTCTGGGAGGGCACAAGATGCAACTGTAAAGAACAGAATGCAAAGGTGAAGGAACGATAAAAAACATAATATAAATATAAAGCATTGCAATACTCTTTATTCTGGCTATGCTAGCATTTGCTATTTGTGCTAAAGGGGCTACTCTCGGCTTCCCTAACAATTCCAGTGTTTGGAAAAAGGGGAAGCAGATGTAGGGATGGTAGGTGAGGCAGTATGGAGCAGAATCATGTTTGGCTGAGAAATGCAGATCAGACGTGGTGTCCTGAGACGCCATGCCATTATGTCTTTACAGCAGTTATTGATAGGTGCAGGGCATGGCTTTGGCAGAGATATGTTATTTGTGTCTGCAAGTGAGAGTGTATGTGTGTATGTTTTGAGTGTTGCTCGGGAGAATCTGGTGTGCTCATCCGCAAATCTGGGGGGACATGAATGCCTGGCCAGTACCTGGACTATAGGGATGACTGTAGCTTCACCAGGAGCAAGTGTGACCGGGCATAATAAATCAGAACAGGTTTTCTATTGTGAAATGTCAAAACATATCCCTGTCACTAATAAGGGACCCTCAGAATGGGAGCATTCAACAGTGCAAACAGCACTAAGACATGCCCAGAAGCACCATCATTGGTCTCTAAAAAGATGCACTTTTATAGAGAGCAATTATGATGCCTTTGGGCATGTCTTAGTGCTGTTTGCACTGTTGAATGCTCCCATTCTGAGGGCCCCTTATTAGTGACAGGGATATGTTTTGACATTTCGTGATAAAGAACCTCTTCAGATTTTTTCTGGTCCATACTTAGCATTGTACAGATTGTTTTCAGCATAAATAAGGAGCTCTTCTACTGCCGTGTATGTTGTGATGCAAGGTATGTCATGACAAACATATCACTTTCTACCTGCTTTTATACTATTTTGGAGTGCACCGAGATTACTTTGCAGTATTCAGGGCATGCAACAGACTGGTGTATAGAGTCTACTTTGCATCAACAATTATTGTATCATCAGTAGTTTTGTGTAGTTTGCATCAGCACAACACTCTCGGTGAGAGGAGCAGCTTAGGAGATGCACATTTTACAGGGGGGTTTGGCCATTCACGGGTATATAGCGGAGACAGGCGGGATCAAAAATGGCCATCTTTTCAGAATACGGAGAGTGCGGAAATGTAGAAAGCCATTTGCTGTGTATAGCCGTGACTCATCCTCCATACTGCTTTGTGCCGTGCCAAACACGTCTATGCCCCCGATTCCGAAATCCACGGGTGCGTCTATCCCTGTGGCTATGGGATCACATTTAAATTGGGCCCGTTTTGGATTTGGATGTGACCATGGGCCGGACGTGCATATTCTAGAATTGGGCTCCAGATGGATAACATAGTGCTGTGCCCAACCTCTGTCCCCAGACTGCTCCAGCATTATTTAAATAGTTCCGAGGTAGCCAGAGGTAATATTTAGTTGCACTCTCCAGATAGTGCTATTGTATATAGTGCTAGTGGTGGGAACGGTGGAAAGTTGCTTGCGTCCAGCACCTCCAGCCATTTTGAAAAGCTGGTTCCTTCGGTTCATACTATATTGACGTTTTACACATAGCATTGCAATGCCTGCGTGGGGTCCTGATGAAAGCCTGCCTAGCTGTGCCCCGTTTTATTTATGATGGGCACAGTTAAGTCAGAGGTGCTATTCAAATCTTTCAACATCTCACGATTCCTTTGAAATATGAAATGGAAATTATTGGCTTTAGTCATCAGCTGCTTAAAATGTGTTTTTTTTCCAGCATCACAAGTGTAAGCAAAATCCTTTATGAACCCTATGACTCAACACCAACTTTCACTGTATCTTTACAGAGATGGGGAGATTACATTAAATAAATATAGTGCTCTTTGTCAATCTCTTTCATTTAATGCCATTTAAGATGAATCAATGTACTGAAAAATAATCTTCACACAACAGTGGATTAGAACTTTTTTTTAATGTTTTTTGTATTATGGACCCATTTCTGCAAGTGTTCCACACCCCCATATGAACTTCATGCCCTCTGCTCCTCTGTTCTCGCAACTGAAATTAAACCTACCCCTTCAGTGCTGAATGCAACCACATTGCTTGCTGTTCTTCATCTGTCAAATACAATCAAACAAGCAGTTTATTTGTTTATCATGAACTCCATTTTTCAGTTGTATCTTTTTGTCAGGTTTCCATGTAACAATTATTAGATGCACCAAACTGGGTCAAATGAAAAGTGCAGCATCCAAGCATCCCGTCTCCGACAGTGGCTAAACTCAAAGAGCAGATTCATTCCTGGGAATAAGTAGTGGTTTTTCCAGGTCTGACTCATTAATTCTTTATGAACTTTTCCTCCAGGAACTTGTTAAACCCAGCCACGCCAGATGTCTTGGCCAATTCTTTCAGGAATAACTTCCACTACTTAATTTTGCAGTGAATGAAAAAACACTTTAAAAAAATAAGATAAGTCATGGTCTGTCAATCCCAGGTCCATTGAGCTCAGCATCCTGTCTCCAATAGTGGTCAATCCAGGTCACTAGAACATTGCAGATCTCAAAAGAGTAGGTCTATTTTTCAAAACTTATTTCCCACTAGAAGTGATACCTTTCCCAAGCCTGTTAATTATTTTTATGTTTTTCCTCTAGGAACTTGTCCAAAGCTCTTTTGAACTCTGTCATATTAGGTCACATTAACCATGGGACCGATATTCAGCGGAGGTGGCCAGCCATTGTAAAGCGGTTAGCCGTCGCCACTGAACTCAGGACCCCAGTATTCAATGCTGGGATCTTATCTGGCCACCGGCATTGTATATATGGGTTGGTCAGATGGCAAAATTCAGCCACAGTCCGGTTAGCTTCTGTGGCAAAAAGCCACTCTATCAGGTGCCGAACTTTTGCCGCTTAAGGATAATCGGGCAGCGGCTGAAGGGTTGTTGCCTGGTTATTGCCAGTGCCACCTCCACTCTGGTCCTTAAACACCCCATTGTTAGTTGGGAGGTTCAGAGGTGGAACCCACGGGTATTCAGCTGAATATCCTGGTCACCGCGTTGAATATCAGGCTCCATGACTTCTGGCAACACATTCCACTGCTGAATTATGCACTGCATGAGAAAATACTGTCTGCGGTTTTTCAATCTGTGGCTTGTTACTTTCACCTAATATGCTGTTGTTTTGTGTTCTTTGAAAGGTTAAACAACTAGTTCCCTATTTATTTGATCCACCTCAATCATGGTCTTAAAAACCTTGCTCATCTCTTCCAAGCAGAACAGCTGTTACCTATGTAGTCTTTCTTCATTTATTTAACAGGTTTTTTATACTGCTCTATAATTTCAGTCAACACAGTTTGGGGTATGTTTACTAAACTGAGGTAATGTCACCTGCGTTAGGTTCCGCAGCAAAGGTACAGATGCCCATATAAAGGCGTGGGCAGTGCATCGCTACAGCAAGTCATATCAGCTAACACACGTTACAAGGCGCCTTAGACTAACGTGCATTACAAGGCGCCTTATAAGGCACCTTACAAGGCACATTACAAGGTGCTTTGTAAGAAGCCTTGTAAGGCACCTTGTAAGGTGTCTTGTAAGGTGCCTCATAAGGCGCCCTTTAGGGCTCCTTAGGCTAAGTGCCGTATTAGGCTCCCCTGGACAAGGCACCGAAGAGGCACCCTGGGCTATGGAACCATAGGTTAAGGTGGCCTAACAAGGTTACGGTGCCCTAGGTTAGTGTGCCCTAAGGGCTGCAAGGTGCCTCAGGATGACATGCATGACCTGTGAGAAACAAAGACAGATATAGCCCTAACACTAGATAGAGCACTCAGGAAAGGCAATGAACAGGTGAGTGAAGGAGGGATTGCTGGGAGCCACTGGACCTGCCATATCTGCGGGCATCCCATGTGGCTGCCAGTACTGATGACAAACATGGTGGGGGCAACTGTACCACAGCACAGGGTCTTGGCAATGTAAAGTACTGTAAAGAGAGTTGGTGGCAGACAATGGGAATACTTGTCCCCCAGTGGAGGCGGAGGTGGCAGGACAGATACAATGATGGGTGGACAGAGGAGTGGTGGTGCCATGCAGATCAGGCACAGGCGAGGCAAGCATGAAGAGGTGCAATGCAGGAAAGGGTAGCAGTGCAGGACATGGGGTGGCAGCCTGCACAGGCAGACAGGACTCTACACAGCTGACAGACACAGATAGATGGACCGAGGGAATGTTGGCAGTTCTGGTGAGGGTACTATGGGCTGTCAGCACACAGATCTGCAGAAATATGACTGTTACAGGTATGCACACTATTTGAGTAGGACAGGCATGAGAGGAGGGAACAATGAGGAACTGAACCCATGAACACTGCCGAGAATGGCAATATATTAACCAGTAGGCTATACCTCCATGGTGTATGTCACAGCAATGGCTGGGTACAGAAAGACTGCAGGTCACCGCACAAACTGTCTGCTCTGAGTGCCAGGATAGGCTAATCCCACCAGTACCCATGATACAATGCACATGCTGAATAGCTGTCTACAGCTGATCACCAAATGGGGTCTGCACCTCTCCGGTACTCAGCTTGGAAAGACGAACTGACAGTGCGTGATACTGGCAAGAGTAGCTACAGACCATGCCATTGTGCAGGTTCTGTGTTCACCCTGAGGGATAGGATGGGTGCCCAGCACTATATCCGCAGTACATGTGGTGCTAGAGATAGGTCCTGCTGTACATCCCCATCACTACCAGTGTGTGACAGGTGTTCCTTGCAGTGCAGCTGAAGGTAATTTGGTGCCCATCTGTTTCCTGCAGTCACATGTGGCCCTCTGGGACCAGACACCACCCAGATTAGTGTGTACCCTGTGTTAGGGACTGGCTGACATGGGCACCTGTTATCAGGGCAGAGGGGTTTCTAGGTTTGCATGAGTTTTACACTACATACCCCCAAAGGGCCCACATCACCCTTTCTATAGGTAAGGAACAGGTGCCCCAGCCCTGGTGAAGCAACCTCCATCTTGCTGGTATAAGACAGCTCTCCAGGGTTGGTGGGTCAGAACCATACCTGTGACTGTGGCAGACCACCAGCAATGCTGGGGTGAGGTCTGGAAAACCACAACCGCCTCATACCACTGTCTGCCAGTCACCACAGTCAGACTGCACCTTATAGGTGTTCCAAACATGCACAGTCAAATTGTAGACAGTCCACTCGCCAGTCCATAGTGCATGCTCACAGAAGAACTATGTGCAACAAGCAGGCATCTCAGAGATTGAGACCCAAACACAAAAATTTGACTGATAGTGCAGCGTGCTATGTGGAAACCTAGACATGCCATGGTCACTGCTCGGTCAGAGTGAGTGACCTCCCAGCATGCCATGCTGTGGCCACCCTGTCCATGGAGGCGGTGGTCAGGCACTGCAGTGTCCCAACCATTGCCTCACACCCTGTGAAGATGCATCCTGGCCAATCTGCCCTGTCCGGGCCATACCAAAAATACCTTGCTCCTCATTATGCACCTATTCAGGCTAACGCTGGTAACAGTGGGATGTTTTGGGCCCAGTGAGGGGTGGGCAGCCACAGAACAATTGATAGACACACACACACACACACACACACACTCCTATTGCAGCATTGTGCAAAGATAGGGGTGGTTGGAAACCCTGCCCGCCACACTGGTCCTGATCACAGTGCCGACATTGCTAAACTGTGCAGGGGGTAGTAGTAGTGCTCTGGTCATAACTGCAGCTCAGTGCTGGGGCCAACAGCCTGACTCTCCATGCATCTTTGGATTGTGGAGCCTGTGTGAGTGAGCTTTGTACCCCTGTTCGCCGCTGCTTTGGGTTTTGCACATGTTGCTGTTGTATCTGCATTGTAGGGTAAAACATAGGGACATGCTCTGCACACAGCTGGAACTTGAACCTGTGACTCTCTGCTTCTAGACACACTGGTTGGGTGCACTGCACCATACTGTTGCCACAGATGCATGATAATCCCTGGAGCTACCTGTACGTTTCCTCAGCCAGACCTTTTCTGTTGCACTGCACACCATGTACTGGTACAGGGCATGGCCTAGGTCTACTGCAGGCAGGTGCCAATGCCCCCTCCAGCACGGGCACCCTCCCCCTGCCATGCTGACATGACCATATGCTGTCGGTGCTGGTAGTGCGCAGTCCCAGGCCATCCACTGTGTGGGTAGGTGGTTGCCTAGGGAGCGGGGTCTGGGGCAGGGGGCATACATGAGCATCCTCACATCCCCCCCATCACCGCCTATCAATAGTATGTCCCTTCCGCTTGGGGGAGGGTTGGCTGGGGGGATGTCAGGTCAGTGCCCTGGCAACTGTTAGCTTGGGTGGACCAGGTAGATGTAGATGGATTTTGTTTGGCCTTTGTCAGCTGCTGTCTTTCTGATTTCCGGTTTCTATGTTCCTATGTGCCACCTAGGTGCCTGCCTAGTCCACCCTGTGCCACAGCTGCCCCCGCTACATGTCCCACTTGCAGCCCCCTATGCCCCATTTGCACCATCGCCATAGTGGCCTTTCATACTTGGGCACTATGCTGTTGCTGCAAATGGAGCACTACTATCACGGTTCTTGGGCTCCCTGCCTATGCTGTACATTGCTGACAGTGAGAAGGTTTCTCTCTCCTGCAAATGTGCATCTAACGACAGGTTTTCATTCGCGGTACTTTTCAACCCTTCAGTTCCCCGCGTTAGTGTAAAAGGAGCCTCTCCCCGCCCATTCATCCCTTCTCTCCACCCTCTGCGGTGTTTACCGCAGCCGGGAACGCTAACGCTCATTAGGTAACGTTAACGTTACATAGCGCACGTTAATGTAGACACTGCTACGTTACTGCAGTTTAGTAAACATACCCCTTTAATGTTGTAACTTAAACTTGGCAATGTACATCATACAAGAACATTGACAACTTGGATTTTTTCTTAGACAAAGGAAGGTTAAATGACTTACCCAAGGCCACAATGAGTGCTAGTGAGAATCAAACTCTGGTTTCTTGGGTCCCAAGTCAGTGCACCAACCATTAGGCTACTCCTCCATTTGATGGAGGTAGTCTAACCCTTTACCAGTTTTGTTCTTTGGTGAACCTTTTCCAGCTCTGCTATATCCTTTCTGAGGTGTGTTGACCAAACTGCGCACAGTTCTTAAGGTGCAATTGTACCAGGGAACTATATATTCTCAGACTTGTTTTCCTTCCCTTTTTAAAATAATCTCTAATATTCTATTTGTTCTTTTGCAGGCATGGTACCCTGGGCTGAAAATGTCAAAATATTATCCACAGTGACTCCTAATTTGGAACCCAATATTTTGAACATGTAGTTGGGAAAAGTTCTAGTTCCAAGCTATTTCGGAGGCACACCTAAACGGTCCTGTTTTCAGGAAAGCCCATTGAATACGCCTAAGATTATAGATTACAGTGAAGACCCAGTGTGCAAACTTCTCTCATGCATATTCATTGTGGCTACCCGCTTTTGCTAACCTGCATTTGGTTCGGCAATTGAAACCTTATTTGAGTCAGGATGCATTGCATGGGGTGGTCCATTCATTGGTAATGGCCCTCCTGGACTACTGTAACACATTGTATGTGGGGCTGCTTTCTTATCTTTTGAGGAAGTTGCAGATGGTGCAGAACTCAGCTGCTTGAGGAGTCTGCAGAAGCGTGATCCAGCGGCGGGAGTTTTGCATCAGCAGCATTGGCTTCCAATGAAACAACGATGTGTTTTTCAATTATTAGTCTTGGCATTCAAAGTTTTGTAGGTAATTGGACTCTGGTATTTAAAGGAGCTGTCACATTGGTATGTACTGAGTTGGACTTGCATTCCACAAAGGAATGTCATTTGGTGCTGTCAAATTGCTCTGAGGTATATTACAGTGATGGCGAGCACGGATTGTTTCAGTGGTGGTTCCTATGTGGTGGAATTCTCTGTCAGTAGCACTCCAGAAGGAGACAAATGTACTATTGTTTAGGAAGGCCTTAAAGACTTTTCTTTTTCCATACTGTAGGTCAAGCAGCTTCTCTCTGCTCGGCTCCTTATTGATTGGGACAGCAAATAGCATATCTAGGGGCTGGGAGTTTTGTTTTATCGCGTTTTATTTTATTTTATTGGGGGTTAGGGATTCCATGCATTGTAATGGTATTGATTTTATGTTTTGTACACCTCCATGAATGCTTTACCAATTGGCAGTATATAAGCTTTTTAAAATAAATAAAAATAAAATAAAATTTTACACTTGCCCATATTAAATTTTATCTGCTATTTAGATGCCCAACCTCTGCAAGTCCTCCCAATCCTCTGCTATTTTAATGATTTTCTTTTTATAATTTAGCTCATGCCTTTTCATTGGTCGCTTAAGGCAAATTACAGTCAGGTACAGTAGGCATTTGCCTGCCCCCAAAGGATTAGAGTCTTCAGGGCTAAGGGGCCAATACTCAGTGGTGGCAGCTAGGTGCTTTTAAAGCACCTCACCACTGCCACGTTAAATGAATTTATCTGGTGTCTGGCTCTGAATTTCCGAGTTCGCCTGTCAGTGTGTGACTCTCCCTTTAGTGACACTATTCTGCAGCTATCCAGATAGCAATAACCAGTTAAAGCAAAGACATCCATTCCCCTGTCCTAATTTTAACTACCGCTCAATGCTTGGCTCGACGTGGTTTAGTCAGTTAGCGGGTCTACTAATTGGCTAAAACACTTTAAATATCCCCCCCCCCCCCTAGATTTCCTAAAGTGTGTTACTGTGCTTTAATAGCAAATAGATCCCATTGCATAAAAGGGGACTTGCTATAATAATAGATGCTAATGTCCTCGTGCATATGAGTAAAGCTAGATCTAAAATTGTATTGAATGCAATAGAAGGTGACGTGATTTCACAAGGAATCTCAGTGGGAGAAACAGGATGGGAATCGGGCCTCCCAAGGTTTCAATCTGCTGCTTGAATCACTAGACTGCTTCTCCCCTCTTAGTACGTAGGTATATTTTGAATATAAAACAATTTCTGCCCAAATGCATCTATATTTTGAGATATACAAATTATAATAAGAACTTCTAGAGTTACCAACCTTTGATTTAATGAACAGTAGAGGCAATTTTCACAGCCTGCACTGCTACAAACTCCGCAGGTACTTTTTACCCTTAATCTTTGTAACAATTTTCAACATGGGCACAATGAGAGTAATTTTCTAACCAGGTGCCTACTTTTGGGCACCTAGAACATTCCTATCTTAACCCTATTTTATGAAGAAAAGCAAGCATGTACTTGTCTTATAAAATAGGGGCATATGCAGATGAAAATGCCCACACCTACATTTCTAAAGAACACGTGTACATTATCATATTTATAACTTATGCTGATAAATTTGCACTCCATCCATGCTCTGTCCAAACTCCACTCCTGGACATTCCCCCACCGAAAGTACATACCATCAGCCTAATGTGCCTACTTATAAAGTAGTGACCAGCTAAAGTACGCGAATAAAGGCCCATCCACACAGATAAGCCATTGAACATACATGACTTTGCATGTTGATGATACATACATTTGTGAGGCTTCTTACACAATTACCCTCATTATGTGCAGTCAAGCACATTGATTCCAAAAATACACTCTATGGGGTATGTTTACTAAAGAATGCACCAATCGCATGCATTTGGGCTATGAAACCTACGCAGATTCCCACGCCAACTTCAGAAGGCATGTGCATCCATGCGCCTGCCATTGGTATGCTGTGAACATGCACCGTGGTAAACTGGCATGTGGGTACACCAAATGCCATCCATTGAAGTGGTGCTAAGTGCGCCTACAATAATAGCAACAATCATGGTAGTGCACCGCCATGATGCATGTAGTAACCGTGATCATACCCACATTCTATCCCCGTCCCACCCTATCTCCTTCTAATCTCACGCTAACCTACTAGTATGGAATTTTCAGCACAGGACCCCGTGATAACCTGCTTTCTGCATGCTGAACCCTGCATTAGCGGTTAGCAGGGTTTAGTAAAAATATCCCTTTATGAGTTATGTTCCTTCCCTAATTTAAATAGGCTCCTGGGAGTGAGACTCCTTAACATGACAAAGCGTACGTGCACTGTGGAACCTCATACATACCCGGATGAGGGGTAAGCAGCTTTCAGACATGCTTTTTGCCAGGGCAAATCAGCATTTCCCCAGGAAATTGCTTTGGAAATTTGCCCTTCAGTAATTCTGATCTGCAGAATGATGTTGAGTTTCTCTTTCAAGAAATGAAAAAAACTATCCACAGAAAAACAGCATGTGCAGTGCTGCGTACATCTTGTAGCGTTATACAAATGCTCAGTAGTAGTAGTACACAAACATACTGTACTCTCATTTCTATGGGCATACACAGACTCCACAAGCAGCTTGCGCTAATGGATCCACTTAAATATTTTAGCATTGTTAATGACACAAGCAGGAGACCATTTGTGCCCAAGGATAATGCTGAAATAAATAAGTGGCTATTTTGCTGCAAGCACTGGTTGTGATGAAACACTATTGGTATTAGTTTCTCTGTTAGTACAAATGACAGGAATTTGAGATGGATTCTTTCTTACTGCAAGAAATTGGATTGCTGGAACAGTCTTCACTTGAGAAGAAAGATAGGCGCTCTTCCAATTATTTGATTAACATGGAGGGCTAATTTTTGTTTCTGAACATTGCACAAGTGGTGTTTGATAAGACTTACATAAGTAATGAAAAAGTAAAAACATTGTCTATATGATTGAATCAGGAATGCAGTGGTGGATCAGTGAAGATGATAAATAAGAACTTAGCTGGCTACTATTGACTAATAGGGTCATTTTAAAAGGCTTAGGGGCATGTTTACTAAACATTCCTAATGTGCGGGGCCGCGGTAGTGTGCCTGTGCCATATAAGGAGTGGGTGGTTCAGGCTGAAAAAGGAAAAAAAACGACCGTACGTGTGCGCGTCGCGTTAATGTGCGGGGCCCACATTAGCGCGTGGGAAGGCTAAGTGGGGCGCAGCTGGGCACATATAGGAAAAGAGCCATAGCACAACGGTGAAGACAATAACCAATGGTGCAGGGGCCACGGGTTCAATCCCCCAGTGTGTGCAGCCCAAAAAGGCTGGCTGAGGCACCACCTTGAATGTGGAAATGTGTGTCAGGAGGCAAAGTAATTTTAAGGCGGCACACTGTTCATTTTGGGGCGGCATAAGGCGGCGCACTGTTCATTTTGGGGCGGCATAAGGCGGCGCACTGTTCATTGTGGGCAGCAGGATGCGGCGCACTGTTCATTGTGGGCAGCAGGATGCGGCGCGCTGATGGCCACAAGGCGGCACGCTGATACTAAAGCAAAGGAACACAGCCACAGCACAATGGTTAAGACACTGACCAATGGTGCAGGGACCAGGGGTTCAGGGACCAGGGGTTCAATGCCCATTGAAAAAGGCTAGCTGAGGCAGTATATTTTATGTTGTGGAGTGCTTTAGGAGGCTTTTTAATTCTATTTTGTGATAACTACTAGCAAATGCACTCTCACAGCATGTTAACATAAGGCGGACCATAAGGCACATGTTACAGTGCACCATCCGCCAAGGCACCCTAGAATGTCCCCTATAGGGCAGCATGTATGTTGCGACACAGGATAATGTATAGTGCACCCTATATGGATGCCAACCATAAAGTGCCCTATAGGGCGCCCAATAAAGCACCCTCAGAGGCACCTTATGGGTACAGTACGCTGAGGGTGTTATTGCAGGCATCAACATATGTACAGTAAATGCTAAAGCTTTAGATCTAGCTTTAAAAAATGCTTTGGTAAACCCTATCACAGAACCCCACTGTGGGCATGAACCCATGACCTCTGGCTGCACAGGCAGTGGCGTAACCATTGGGCTACACCTCTATAGCTGTAAGCAAGCTCCTGCCTGGCTGCAGATAGCCTGCACGTCACATCACAGACAGTCTGCTTGTGTAAACAGGATAGGGTTAGGCCACCCGTACCCATGATGCACTGCACATGCAAATCAGCTGTCCACAGATGCACACAAGATGGGAACTGCACCCCTAAAGCTACCCGGCCTGGTAGGGGGAGGTGTCCTTGTGCACCCACACAGCACCTCGGCCTGGTAGGGTGTCCTGAGTGGGTGGACAAATGGCAAAGAGTAGCTAAACACCATCACATTGTGCGGTTACTATGCCCACCCTGAGTGTGTGATGATGCGCCCAGGACCAGGTGCACAACACCTTGCATAGCTGAATGCGGCCATGCCAGAGCTCCAAAGCAGCAATAACCTGTGAAATAGGTAGGTGCTGCATACACATCTTGGAGATCGCTGTCTGCCATAGTTAGTGGAACACCCACCCCCTGGTGGATAAAACAGGGTCTCCCACCAATAGATCCCCATACTATCCTTTCTTCCTCCTCCTCAGCAGAAGAGTCAACCATCAACCCCAGTCCTGCTGGGGAAAGTAGACCACCACCCCCCCCCCCCCACCACCACACATCCATAACACAATATCAGAGAGACATTAGGCCTGAATATTCATAGATGCACCCCACCACTATCTGATATTCTCCTGCAGCAAGCCATCAGCCACTGCACCCTGCAAGGCACTCCATCAAGACACATACCATCTGTGCTCAGTCTGCTGGTTGGTCCTGATGGAAATGCATGCACCCACAACTGGGGTGGCAGCACACACAAGCAGATAAGTCAGTGAAAAGACCCCAACAGGAAACCCATATATATCACATGAGAGAAACACAATACAGCACTATGGGTGTGCCTAACCATGCTGCCATCACTGCACACTCAGGGTGAGAGTGATCCCCCAGCAGCACATACAGAGGTCCCCCTGTCTGTGTAGGTGGTGGCCGGGCACTACCATGTCCCTGCCAGTGCCCTATGCCCTGTGCAGCTGCATCCTGGTCAGCCCACCCTGTCTGAGATATATCCATGGTCCCTTGCTACTCATTATGCACATTAGCAGGCCAATACTGGCAACAGTGCTGGCAGTGTGGGCTGTGGAAGGGGCTTGCAGCCAGCACCCACTGTATAGACAGACACACACTTCCACACCTATGCCAGCATGGTGCTACTATTGAGGAGGTAATTAGCCTTGGCCACCAAACCTGTCCTAGGCACGGCAAGGCATGGATATGGTACGCAGTACTGCTGGGGGTCACTCCCCAGGGTGGTAAACACCGTCAGAGGCCAGTCCTGGAGCACGCCCCGCAAACACCTAACAGATTGTCCTGATGGGGTCAACTAGCAGTATGTGCGTAATGTATGGATATCTATCTGCCAGTACTCCTAGCAAACGTCTCAGAGCTGTGTACCATATACCTCAGGTGTAGGGTGACATTGCTAAGGTATGCAGGTGCTAGTATTGGGAGATGCACGCAGGGTCCACTGTTCTGCCTCTCCAGGAGACATTGGCCAATGGGGCCTGTGGGTGTGGGTGTGGGTGTGTCTGCCCCTGTTGGCTGCTGCTTTACGGCAGAGATTCCCAACCCCAGTCCAGGTCTGCATCACACTGTTCGTGTTTTCCTGCTGTCCCTCATGAATATGCATGAGCTATATCTACATGCCATGGGGGTGGTGCATAGATATACAGCACAGGCATTTGTATGAGTGGCAGCATGGAACCTGACTGGTGTGTGGCACACCAGGAATGCATTTGGGAGAGTCTGCTCTAGGTACTGCCCCTTTTCATGGTGTCTGTGCTCAGTGGGGTAAAAGATAGACGTATTACCATTGCATATGTCCTCGACACGAAAGGTGTGTCCTTACTATCACTGTGTAGGTGTGGGAAAAATATGTGGCTAGGATTGGTGGAAGCCCCAGCTGGGCTTTGAACCTGTGACCTTCTGTTCTTGCATGCACTGTCTGTGTGCACTGCACCACCGTGTAGCCACAGATTGGCTGGTTTCCCTGGAACGTCCATGACTGTGGATCCGGCAGGGCCTGTCTGTTGCAGTGGACTGTGCCAGCCTGCACATGGCTAGGCCTCTGTCTTCTGTGGCTAGCAGCCACTGCCCCCTGCACCAAATGTACTCGTCCGCCAACATGCTGGCATGAGCTTCTCTCAGAAACAGCAGATGACCAGATTGCAATGTGGCAGTACGGGACTGCATTTGGGGGATTTGGCTGTAGGTAATGCCCATTGTTGTTGTGTTTTTTCAGTGTTGTGTAAAATATGGGTGTTTTCCCCATGCTTATGTTCCCTGCAATACAGGGGTGTCTGCGCTATCTTTGTTTAGTGGTGGGTAAAATATAGGGGCTGGGCTGGCATGTGCCCCAGCTGGGATTTGAACCTCTGACCCTTGAAGTACTGGCTCTGTCCGCTGCACCACACTATGGCCACAGAGACAATGCAGCCCCTGGAGGTAGTATACCTGGCAGGATGGAGTCACAAACCCTGCTCTACGCATTTTTACTGTGGGCACATGCACTCTGTCTGGTGACAAACGTGCACATAAACCCCGGAAATGACCACAGACACTGGGGGACAATATATCACCACGCTGGGCAAAAGTGATATTAATGGGCAACCATAGCAAACACTCCCAGGAAAGCTCCAAAAAGGACATTTGTTTTGGATGAGTCTCCGCTCCGTAGACCCTTCCAATATTCATTTCTTCTTTCTGGAGCTTTCCTGGGTGTGTTTTCTATATTTGCCCATTACTATAACTGTTCCCCAGCTGCATTACTATTTGTGATATTTTTGTTGTGGTCACTTTCTATTTTTATTTTCACTTTTGTGCTGTGCACATGTATCACACTGCTCACGTTTTGCAGGTTTCCCCGATTTTGCTGTACATTGCTGACATAAATGGTTTCTCTTCCCTTTAAATGCCCTCTACCGCGAGTGTTTCACTCGCGGTAGTTTTGCTTTGGGATTCGGCCCCGATAATGTGCGGGGAGCCTCTCCCCTCCCCTTCCCCTTCCCCGCCCATTAAACCCGTCTCTCCGCCCCTCAGGAACCTTCCTCCGCCCTCCGTTAGCCGTTCCACGCCTCTATCGGACATTTGCGGGCCCGTACTTGTGCGGGGCCTGTTATTGTGCCGCGCACCTGTGCGGGGGTGACACGCACGATTGTGGGGCATTTAAGCGCTCTTAAGTACCGCTTTTAGTGCGCTATTTTGCGGCGCGCAAATTAGCGGTTTTTAGTAAACATGCCCCTTAGTCGTGATTGAGGACGTCGGAAGATGTGCACATGGATATTGAAATCACAGAGACATCTCTGAAGAAGATGTCTCCAGTGCAGGAATGTCCAAGTAGGCAAGGGGGCATGGTGGAGATGTGTCCGGGGAGATGCAATTGACCCACACCTCTCCATTTGATTTTAGGAACAACAAAGACATCTGTAGGTATGTCTAAGTTTAGACTTGCTGCAGGTACGAGTAGGCATCAGGAAAGTGCTTGTTTTGGCCTTAAAACATCCAGAAAGTGTAGAGAAATGGAGCGTTAAGTGAGTAATTTAAGACCACAAACTCCCATGTGGTGTTTAAACCCTGCTGCTAACCCACTGCTTTAATCATTATGCTATTAGGCATCCATGGGCTGAGGTGCTATTCTGGGAATGTCTCTATAGACATCCATATCGGGTATGTCCACGTTTCTGCTATCATGCCTGACCTTGCACATGTCTGCTCTTGTTTCGGACATTCTGGTTTTGACATCCCAGATTGCACTTGGACATCCCATTGTAAAATGTTTCTTCACGCACATACTATTATGAAACCCACTTTATAGTGACAGATATATCCTTGGAGCGCTACATTGCCCCTTTGTTACCTCATAGAATGCCACTGTTATGGTTGGAAAAAACAAACATAACATTAGCAGTCAGCTTAAATTATACAGGCAAGCTAGCAGTGTAGACAAACATCACATAACATGCTTTCTTCTGCTATAACAGTCGACGCATCCAGTAATGCAAATGCACAGCCATACGGCCCTTCATTCATCTATGTGCACACTTACACATTCAAGGAAGAGCGATAATGCAATAAACTCTGCGTTGATCACTAGCACCAGTCTGCACACACACACAGAACTGTAGGAAACTGAAACAGCAGGTGCAGCAGCACATGTTAGAAGGGTTAATTTTTGCTTTATTTATTTGTGAATGACATTTAGGGGTATGTTTACTAAACGTGAGTAACGCGCGTAGTATGACGTTAACGACCGTAAGTGCAGTGTAACGCGCGTAAACACGCGCCAACGACCGGTAACGTCGTACTACGCGCGGAAACCGCGCTTAACGATCGTAAAGCCCCACGGCGCGTTAAAACAGCGCAGAAGGTGGAGAGTGGGCGGAGAGAAGGGGTCAATGGGCGGAGAGGGGGCGTGGAGAGGCTCCCCCTCACTAACGCGCTGTAATTATGAGCTCAATTCCAACGCGAATGAAAACCTGCCGTTAAAGGCTTTTAAAGGGAAGAGAAACCATTTCCGTCAGCAATGTACAGCAAAACCGGGGAAACACACAAAACGTGAGCAGTGTGATACATGTGCACTGAACAAAATAGCACATAAAACGTTAAAAATGACCACAGGAAACATTTTAAAAAGCATAATACAGCTTGGCAACAGTGATAGCAATGGGCAACAAGGAACAACACTGCCTGGAAAGCACCAAATAAAAAAGAAATGATGTGTGGAAGGGTCTACGCGTCACAGACCCTTTTAAATATCATTTCATTGTAATGGATTGTCCTGGGAGTGTTGTGTAATGTTTCCCAATGATATCATTGTTGCCCAGCTTGGTTATGGGTGTGTGCCCCTTTTGTGAGATATTCTCTGAGGTTTATGTGCACCGTTGTCTGCATACAAGGTAAATGAGGTCACAATAAACCTGTTGCAGAGCAGGGTTTCTGACTTGTCAGGCCGGTTTAACTAACTCCAGGGACTGCACTGTCTCTGTGGCTACAGTGTGGTGCAACAGACACAGCCAGTGTCTGTAAAACCAGAGGGTCACAGGTTCAAATCCCAGCTGGGGGTCCTGCCAACCCAGTCCCCATAGCTTTACCCACCACTAAACATTGATAGTAAAGACACACCTTTATTGCAGAGAACATACACATGGCCTATATTTTACCACACCAGAAACAGGCACATTACCGTAAAGCAGAGTTTCGCAAATGTAGTCCTGGAGGGCCCCACAACATTCCGGTTTCATGCTGCCTCCAATAAAGATGCCTGTGCTGTATAGCTATGCACCACCCCCATGTTATGCAGATGTAGCTCATGCATATTTATGAGGGACAGCATGAAAACCCGAACAGTGTTTGGAACACCAGGACTGGAGTTGGGGAACTCTGCCGTAAAGCAGCAGCCAACAGGGCCACACACCCACCCACAGGCCCCATTGGCCAGTGCCACCTGGAGAGGCAAGAAATTGGGTCCTGCCTGTATCTCCCAATACTAGCAGTTGCATACCTTAGCAATGCCACCCTACACCTGGGTATATGGTACACAGCTATCAAACGTTTGCTATGAGAACTGGCAGATATCAATTCCTCTGTTAAGCACATTTTGCTCATTGAGCTCCACCATAACAATCATTCTGATGTCTGCGGTGTGTGCTGCAGGTCTGGTCTCTGACAGTGTTCACCACCCTGGGGAGTGACCCCCCAACAGTCTTGTGTACCATATCCATGCCTGTACTATGCCCAGGACTGGTGTGGTGTGTATGGCTGCTGACCACCTCTATAGTAGCACAATGCTGACATCGGTGTGGGGGTGGTTGTCTGTCTATCCAGTGTGTGGTGGCTGCAAACACCTTCCACAGGCCACAATGCCAGCAATGTTGCCAGAATTGGGCTGCCAATGTGCATAATGAGGAGCAAGGTACCATGGGTAGAGGCCGGACAGGTTGGCCTGGCCAGGGCCCATCTGCACAGGGCATAGGGCAGTGACAGGCACATTGTAGTGGCCGGCCACCACCTACACAGACAGGGTGACCTCAGTATGTGCTGCTGAGAGATCACTCTCACCCTGACTGTGCAGTGACCACAGCATGGCTAGGCACCCCCATAGTGCTATCTAGTATTTCTCTCATGTGATATATATGGGTTGCCTTTTGGGGCCCTGTCACTGATTTAACTGTGTATGCTGACATCCCAGTTCTGGGTGCAGGCATCTCCACTGGGCACTAGCAGACTATTTGCAGCTGGTATGTGTTGTGATGGATTGGCTTGCAGGGTGCAGTGGCTGATGGCTTGCACCAGGGGAATATCAGATAGTGGTGGGGTGCAGCATGCCATATCTAGGCCTAATGTCTGTCTGCTATTGTGTTCTGGATGTGTACAGAGCTGCATTGACTGCTCTGTGGGGTGTGTGTCCCTCAGCAGGACCGGGGTTGATGTTCCCCCTCTACGTCCACCTTGCAGGGAGGTAGATGTTGTATCTTTTGATAGGAGACCCTGTTTGCTGCCCCTGGGGGAGGGGGTGGTGGTGGTGGTGCATGGGTCCAAGGGGGCTACACCTGACTGATACAGACAGAGATGTCCAAGGTGTTTCTGCAGAAACTACCTCTCACACTATAACACTGCTGTGGACCTGCACCATGGCCTCTTTCAGCCAGGGACGGTGCTGTGGACCTAGTGCTGGGCGCCTCACTGCACCCTCAGGGTGAGCACAGTACCCGCACAATGTGACGGTGTGTAGCTACTCTGTGCCAGTACAACACACGGTCGGTACCCCCTATCAGGCCGAGGTGCTGTGGGGGTGTATTCCCCATGGTGTGTATGTGTGGACAGCTGATTTGCATGTGCAGTGCATCATGGGTGTGACTGGCCCAATCCAACCCTGTGAAACACCAGCACCTGCTCACAGGCTCTGCTAAACCATAGGCCATCACACGTACATCTGTTAGCATAATGCATAGGTGCAGGACACCCTACAAAGTCTGTAATATAAGATGCCCACACTGGTAAAAACACACGTACCCACGCACGAATGTACGCGCGCGGCTACGCACTTACCAATGCACGCACCAACATACGTGGCTAGGCACACTCCGAGGGTGTTTTTCTGACACCAATACTCAGCGTAACGAAAAACATGCCTCCTCTTTCCTTCTGTAATGTACAGGATGATGCCTGAGACAGCCTTTTGCGTTAGGCACACTGGGGGCTCGAACCCATGCTGCCTGTAACAGAGGTCAGTACCGTAACCATTGTGCTACAGCTCTGTTTCAGTGCTTTGTGTCTGTACGTCTTCTTACGATTAACGCGCAGTAACGTGGCACGGCGCCCGGTAACGCTCGTTAATTTTTCTAACGCGCGGTAGTGGTAACGATGTACCGCCCATGTCCTTATTTGGGGTTTCTTTCACTACCGCGGCTCCTAACGCGAACTGCACTAACGCGATTTAGTAAACATACCCCTTAGACTTACTCCTCGCACTAGTTTTCCTATGGGAGCACTAGTGTTAGACTGCTGGTATGTCATTCTGCTATTGTGGATGGGGAACTGGTTAAATGACAGAAAGCGGAGGCTAAATGGCCAATTTTCTCAATGTAGAAAGGTGAATAGTGGAGTACCCCAGTGATCTGTGCTGGGCCCGCTGCTTTTTAACATATTCATAAATGACTTGGAAATGGGCACAACGAGCAAGGTGATCAAATTTGCAGATGACACAAAATTATTCAAGATTGTTAAATCGCAAGAGGATTGTGAAAAATTGCAAGTGGACCTTGACAAACTGGGAGACTGGGCATCCAAATGGCAGATGAAATTGATTGTGGAAAAGTATAGGGTTATGCACGTAGAGCCCGATTCATTATGGGGCATGTTCGGGCTGTCAGTACCTGATTCTGCACCACGGGAGCAAGATGGTCATGCGGGTTCAGGATCAAGTGCTGGGAGATGGCCCAGCTGCCCCAGCATAGCCATGGGGACATCTTCCCAGTGGTACTATCTGCCTGATGCCTGCCTGGACCCCTATTCCCTGCCATCTGACCCCGATGGGGGCAGTCAGTACCCCGATCAGGCAGTGGGGACCCACCTTGGCCTTCCTGTTGCTCCGGGGGGGGGGGGGGAGGCTGAAAAGCAGTATCAAGGGGGGGGGGGCAGGGGCGCCGCATGCTTATTCTACTTCAGAGGTGGAATAAACAGGGCATCCATTGGCGGTCCCTGGATGTGCAGGGCCGTCACCAGAATCGGCCCTGTACGTATGGGGGTTGGTCCCGTCCATCCCCTGCCCACTCTCTGCCCCCATGCTGCCCACATCCCTGGCAGCATGCACAGCCATGGCACTAGCATGGTAGTAGCAAATGCATGGCCCAGCGCACAGGGCTTGCGCATAGCCCAGCACATGCATGCAGTCTCCACACAAATTGGAAAATAGAATGCATGATATCGGGGAACTTATAGGCCTTGGATTCACTGTGGATGGTAAGAAATGTGCCCTTAGTGCCCATACAGGAAGGTAGCAACAGGCCAGTCCAGAATAGAAGGATGACTAGGAGTGGGCTGAACAGCTAGCACAGCTCTGAGTATTGGGGCTAAGTACAAGTGGGAGGGGCATACAAATCAGAAAAGCAAACACATGCAGAAAGTATGTGCTGCGTCCAAAACTGCTGGTGATAGGGTGCAAATGTGTCATCTGGAGATGTAGAAGGCCATGTATGGGATCAGGCAGGCTGTGCACAGTGTCCATCAGGGAGACAGGGATATGGACCCTTTCACTCTGAGGCACAAGAGTGGCTGGTCAGCTAGGCTCTAGGGATCACAATGCAAGGGCTGGGTTGTTTCATCAGATGTATCAAATTTTAGAAACATATCTAGGATGGCTGATATTGTATTTAGGGTTTTGCTTTTTCTAAGGGGGATGTTTATGTTAAGAAAATCAGGTGGTGATATAGATGACCCTGGCATCCAGGATTTGACTTGGATGTCTATGTGTCATTTAGTACTTACTATTGAACATAGTGAACACTATGTACAAATGCTGCTTATTAATAACAGCATTTATAAAGCAACAAAATTTCAGACTATTTACTTTCACCTCAGTTTGGTCTTCAAGGATCCCCTGATCTCTCTTCTTTTCATTAGACATATTTACAGGCAATGGAGGTAGTTCATGCAAATAAATTTCATGCATATGTGGATATTCTAAAAAACAGCCATTATGGCAGTGGTCTCCAAACTATGGATTGCAGGCCAAAACTGGCCTTTGGACCCATTTTCACATTGCTTCTAGCCTGCACCATCACCACTACTGCCATAGCCTCCCTCCGTCCAGTGTAGCATCTCTCCTTCCCTCTTCCCTCCCTCCACCTACCTCTTGTCCCCCATCAACTCTCCATCACCCGTCTACCTCCTGACACCATGGCAGTGGAAGCAGTTTAACAAAAGCTACTTCTCATTGGCCTGAGGGTCTTCCCTAAGCTATATCCCACCCACCCCCACTGGAGATGAGCAGTTGCTCTTGCTGGAGTAACCATGCTTTATTTTTATGCATGATCTGCACCATTAAAGACGAGGGAATATGTTCTGCTTATAGTGGCTCTCCTTATTATCCAAGGATGCACAGCCTCTTCTCTTGCATAAACACGGAGCACAAAAGGCAACAATGTAATACAGCACCTGCTATGTTAGACAGAAAGGCTGAAGTTGCATAAAAGCTGCACTTCTGTCAGTGTCAGCATGATTTCCCAAACTAATGACAACTTATCTCAGGAAACGTCTTTCACTAATTCAGGCACTGATGAATAGCTAACAAGCTCTTAACTCACTGCATTTTGCATTTTTATTTGATTGTATAAAAGTTGCTACACAAGGGTCTTCCCTCCATGCAACAACCATAGACGAGCATTATAGATGTACATCCCTAACATTTTTTATATTTCCAGGACTTCTTGAAACTCTTTCACCTCTAGAGAGCCAAAAAATCACTTATAGTATTCATTAATAAATGAGGAGCTCCCTTTGGCTTTTTCCTAAAACAACTCAAGGTTGGGTTGCTTTTCGGGTAATGTTTCCAACGACATTAATTCTGCTCATATCATGATGGAATGTGCCTCAGGGTAGGTTGGAGAATATCACAGTCTCTCGGATTCACTGCTAATGCTTGTCTCAGGGCTTGCATCCTTCCTCCTGCAGTTCACAAGATGTAATATCGCAACATTTGAAGATGTGCTTACAAATTCTTTTTAATCTGCCTAGTGGCACCCAATATGAGTGGATGGATCAGCCTAATGGTTACAGCAGTGGGCTAGAACCAGGGAAGCCAGGATTCAAATCCCACTTCTGGTCCTTGTGATCTTGGGTAAGTCACTTAACCCTCCATTGCCTCAAGTACAAACTTAGGGCCCGATATTCAAAGGAATTTACATGGTTTACAGGCCTGTCAACCGTATAAATGTGACTTAGAGGTTAGAACTGCTGAATATCTGCTGGTTCTGCTACTATAGGCCTCGATGCTATGTAGCTTCTCTACAACTCCTCACTACCTTTCCTCTCTTCTCTCTCCCTACACCCCTCCTTGGGAGCTCACTTCTATCTGTGCCCTTCTCTTCTACTGCTAACTCCAGACTGTGCTCCTTTCACCTTGCTGCTCCTTATGTCTCGAACAAACTACCTGTGTCTGTACGTCAGGTGCCTTCTCTGACCCTTTTCAAATCCAGACTGAAAACTCACCTCTTCGCTGCCGCTTTCGGATCTTGACTCACCTGATCTCCTTTGTGTTTCCTTACCATTCCCCCTAGACGTATCCCATGTCTACAGCTACTGTGTTGTCTCTCTTGACTAGATTGTAAACTCTCATGAGCAGGGACTATCTTTTACCTGTGTCTGTGATATTGAACCACTACTTGGTTAGTGATTCACGGGTAAAGATAGCCGCGAGAAAAGCTGGCCTATCTTTACTCACAGGAGCTAAACAGGCAGTGGCCCAGTATTGACATTGTTGGTTAGCTTCCGTGCCATGCGGCAGACCTGCATATTTAATGCTGGTGGGCGAATATGGCTCTGGCATTGAGTATCTGAAGTTACAGTTCAGTGGTGACAGTTATGCGCTTTGAAGCACTAGCCAATGTCACTGAATACTGGATCCTTAGATTGAAAGTCCCCCAGGACAGGAAAATACCTACTGAATCTGAACATAGCTCACCTTGAACTCCCGAGAAAAGGCACTAGCTAAATCCAGTTCCTTTTCTGCACATCTTCTTGGACTTTAATTGAATTTGTTGATATTTGAATTTAATTTAACTTATTGCATTTGATATACCATCTACATTTCCATATCAAGATGGTTCAAAATAACATTTAAAATAAAGAGTTGTTCTATGAGGCAGAGCTGTGTTTCGGCATAAGATCTGTAGAGGGAGACAAAGAAATAAAAAACTACATCAGAGGTCCTGCCTAATATGTATGTGCAAAAAAACCCCTTGTGATTTTCAGGTCACCAGGCACCAACTAACTGAGCATGCATGCTCAGCAAATTTGCAGGAATTGTCATTCATGAATTTCATTTTCATTGTGAGTCACATGCACCTAGAATCACTAGAGCCAACCTGGGAGGTGGAGGAGGTCGAGGGGTGACCACCAACCACCAGCAAAAGGCACGTCAGCCAATCCTGCTTCAAATGCTTGATAGGAAGCCAGAGAAACCTATGCCTGCCTGACTTCTGCAAATCTCATGGCTGACAATCTCACGGCAGGGCTGCAACACGGTACATGGCCAGAACAAAAGCAGACAAGCATTTTTCGCTCAGATTTGCAGAGGTTGGGGAAGGCATGTTGCTGAGTTTTAGGATTCTAAGAGAGGCAAAGGAGTTTGGTTGTGGTTGAAGTAGCACTGCAAAGAAAAACATAAACACAGCTTCACTGGTGGCATTGGCATTACTTCCATAGACTGTCTGGGGGTAAAGAAGGACTTTAAAACTAAGAATACAACTTAAAGCCTGACTGTGCCTGCTCTGCGTTCTCTTTTTGCCTTGCAATATAATTAGGAGCTTCGAAGGGCAGCACTTTTGCACTTTGAGACAATGCAGAGTGAGTAGCAGAAGTTCTTGTATCAACATATATGTATTCCACTGCAGAATCATCAGATACAATGCAACAATATTTTCTGCAGCAATCATTTTTGTGTATTGTTTATAACAGCAGTTGTGAGTATGGTAAGGCAGCTGTGAGGTTGACAAGGCACCTTACTGTACATCCATTCCAAAGTTCATAGAATAGTAAACTTTAAAGCTAAAAGATGCAAATTTAAATGTAAAAAGCTGCAAGAGAGGTGCCATTGCAAGCTGCAAGAGAGTCCCATTGGAACTTTATAGCTGCATGTGCATAGCTGGGCAGTAGACAAATGCATCCCCTCGTCCACTGGTCCTTTTAAGACTGTCAGCAGAAGCACGCATCCTTATCAGGCATGCACTGCAGAGGAGATGCTGGACATGGGACCTTGGCCAAGGTTTCCGAGGCAGAGCACAGGACTCCTTACTGTACTATATCTGTTCTATTCCATTGTTCATAGAATGGTAATTTTGAAGTTAAAAGATAAAAATTGAAAAGTAAAAAGCTACAATAAAGAAACAGTCCCTGGGAATCCACCCATGTCACTGAAGCCTTACAGTTGCAAAAGCAGCATAATTGGTGGGCAGTGGGCTAACACATCCCCCTCTACCGCAGGTTCTTTCAAGAGTGTCAGCAGAGGCATGCAGTCTTAGCGGGCACTGCAGGGCGGAGCTGAGGCATATCATAGTGCTTGAGAAGGGTACATTTGGAAAATTAAATGGTCATAGAAAGAAAGGAGGGAAGGTGAGAGCAATACTGGCACTAGTGTAGAGAAAGAGGCAGGGCATTCCCAGGGTGTGGCTATAGGCAGGGATAGCCCAAGGGTTTCTGCTGCCCTAGGCAGAATCCCAGCCTTGACATCCCTCAGCTCCCCCCCTTCCAACTGCTGCCGATTCCATCTCGGGAGGGGGAGGCAGGCGTGCAGCAGATGCAGCAGTATTTGAAAATGTGGTGGCAAAAAGCAGTCACTTTTGGAAATACTGCTGCTTCTGCAGCCTGCCTCCCCCCCCCCCCCAGAAGGAATCAGCGACAGCTGGGGGGGGGGGTGATGCAGCTGGTCATATGTGCTGCTGCTACCACCCACCCTTTCTGGCTGCCCTAGGTGGCTGCCTAGCTCGCCTAGTGGATGGGCCGGCCCTGGCTATGTGCTCCTCTAGTCTGCCACCAAAGCTAAAGAGAAATGTGTTTACAAGGAGCATAGAAAGAGCCATAATTTCCAATGCAACTGTTGAACAACAAGTGTCGATGTCTGGTGGCATCTCCACAGAAGGAAAAAGGAAGAATGACATGGTGAAAGGCACGGGGACAAAAGAGAAGCAGCAGATTGAGCAGGCGGGTTACAGAACCTGAGGGATCCACACGAGTGGGATTTACATTTGGCTGAAGAGGCTGTTGAAGAGGTTGTTTTTAGCGTGCCAATTGGTGAGGAGGTAGAAAGTGATCCTTGCAGTACCAAAGCCACAAATGCCACGCAGGTAAAGGGGTCAGTGAAGAGTGGGAAGGATGCCTCTGGCCTTCATCTTCTCCTCTGCCCCTAGCCATAGGTCCAGCAGCAGCAGCAAGAGCATCAGCCCCTCCCCTCAAGAAAATACAGGAGAAATCTTGTAAAACCTCACACTTGGAAGCATTTTAAAGTGTTTGATGACCCGTGCTATGTCGAATGCAATTATTGTAGGCAACATATTAGCAGAGGGAAGCCGATGGATCATCTTACAAACATTTGGAAAAACAGCACCCTTCCCAGCACAGTACAAAGGAGACAACTGATTCTAGGGTGGGTCCCCATCCAGGAGTGGAAAAGCAAAGAAAAAAATCAAATCCCTTTCCAACGTGGAGCCCCTATCCTCCCCTGCCAGTCATGGAAGACATGGGGTGGTGTTCATTTGCACTGTCACAGTGCAGGTAGCATTGAGGGTGGTGACCCGGTGCACTGGGGAAATTATAGCCCTGGGTGACGAAACCCTGACCATGGTTGAGAAGGCGGGGTTTAAGACACTGCTGTGTCTCAGCTCCCTACCACTTGCAGGACAACTTTTAGTAGGCAGGTAATCTCCAGCTTTTATGAGGTATAATCAATTGCACCACCAGGTACAGGCAGAGCTGTCAAAAGAGGAGGCCGATAGTAGCATGCATTTCACCACTAACATCTGGACTAATCAAAACACCACCCACATCTACCTGTCCTTAACACTAGAAGCCCCAAAAGGAATTTTACCTAGAAACCCCAAAGTGCATCAATTGACGCATTATCACGACGACTGCGTTTAGCATGAAATGCAGATGTGACTTAATGTGCAGTTACTTATTTGTTAAATACGTGCAGTATGTGACGTCATTACATGACATCATCGTGTGTTTATTGTTTGTAATGTCGGAGTAAAACTGTAAACAGTGATTAAGATGCGCCACCTAGAGGGAACATGAATTTATACCTAGAAGCCCCAAAGTACGTCAATTGACGCATCCAAGACAATTGAGTGCGTCAATTGATGTACTTTAGGGCTTCTAGGTATAAATTCATTTTCCCGCTAGGTGGTGCATCTGTCATTAATTTTCGATGCACATATTTGAACATCTTGACCTTGCTAACAAAGTCATGGAACATGACTGACATGGTTCTAGCAGTGGCGCTGGTATACAACTTCGAAGATGCATTTGCGTCAATTGACACACTTTGGGGCTTCTAGTGTTAACAGCATACTGCTGGCAGTCAGCCAAGGCAGGAACAGGTTGTAGATCTAATGGGGGAACCTTTTGCAATATTGTTACCAGGGTGCAATTATCAGCTACTCTGATACAGTAAGATGGAGCAAGTGTGGTCGTGGCCTTAACTGGAGTACTGACACAAGATTCCGTTTTAAATAAACAGATTAAACTAACCTCGTTCTTCCTGATTACAAGGAAGGAGGAAAACAAACTAAATGGATGAAGGACTTGATTGAGTGGTTGGATGGTAGACCACTGCACTCTTACAGATGTTATTAAGAGGTGTACCAAAATTTCCATTTTTTTCCAAGCCCTTTTCAAAAATGAAGTTCACCAAGGAGATTGCTGAACAAATTATGTTTATTCAAACTCTCAGTGGTAAGTATGAGTTATATCATTTAAAATTGCATGAAGAATGCAAACCATAACATTGCACAATTAAACTCTTCTCGGAAGAGATAATACAATAGTTATGTCAACAAGCAAAGGTGCTAAAGCTGTAAATTTCTCTTTGAAGGAGAATTATTGAAGTGTCAAAAGTATTAAAATTCTTCTGAGATTATTTCAAGTATTAACCTTGCATTGTATCAAGCATTTGCTTTCAGTCACATAAACCAACACAGTTCCTGAGGAGAAATATTTCTTTTTCTTTCAGGTAAATAACAACAGGCTTGTTCTCTAGGACCCAGACAAGTAAATAAAGTTTGTTCTTAGAACCTCAGAGTCAAGATTTAAAATATGATTGTTCTTTGGAAGCCTTTAAGTCCCAAAATACTGAAAAAAAAAGAAAAAGAATTATGAGTAGTTATGAGTACACTCAAAAAAAAATGTAAGAACCTCACAGTGTATGTTCTAACATTACAGTTTGTTTTCTTCCAGGTTCCAGCCTTTTTTGCATGGGGGCCCGTTAGTATTGGTTCTGGTTCTGGACCAGGATCAGGAGCACTTCTCAAGAACTGCAAGATTAGATTTTCCTACTCATTATCTTTAAAAATCAAAAAGAGGAGAAAAAAACCCTGACACAGTCAGCAGTACTGAGAGGTTTCTCTTCTTTAAAAATTACACTTTCCCCTAATTCTATTTGTTTCACACCATTCATTCACTCAGTCACTCGCTCGCTCGCTCACTCACTCACTTACTCACTCACTCACTCTCTCATCCACTCACTCTCTCATCCAGTCACTCACTCACTCACTTACTCACTCACTCACTCTCTCATCCACTCACTCATCCACTCACTCTCTCATCCAGTCACTCGCTCAGTCACTCGCTCACTCACTCACTTACTCACTCACTCACTCACTCTCTCATCCACTCACTCTCTCATCCACTCTCTCATCCACTCACTCTCTCATCCAGTCACTCACTCACTCACTTACTCACTCACTCACTCTCTCATCCAGTCACTCACTCACTCACTTACTCACTCACTCACTCTCTCATCCACTCTCTCATCCACTCACTCTCTCATCCAGTCACTCACTCACTCACTTACTCACTCACTCACTCTCTCATCCAGTCACTCACTCACTCACTTACTAACTCACTCACACTCTCATCACTCACTCATCCACTCACTCTCTCATCCAGTCACTCGCTCAGTCACTCGCTCACTTCACTCACTCACTCACACACTGACTCTCTCAGCCAGTCACTCACTCACTCACGTACTCACTCACTCACTCTCTCATCCACTCACTCATCCACTCACTCTCTCATCCAGTCACTCTCTCATCCACTCACTCTCTCATCCACTCACTCATCCACTCACTCTCTCATCCAGTCACTCGCTCACTCACTTACTCACTCACTCACTCTCTCATCCAGTCACTCACTCACTCACTTACTCACTCACTCACTCTCTCATCCACTCACTCTCTCATCCAGTCACTCTCTCATCCACTCACTCTCTCATCCAGTCACTCACTCACTCACTTACTCACTCACTCACTCTCTCATCCACTCACTCATCCACTCACTCTCTCATCCAGTCACTCGCTCAGTCACTCGCTCACTCACTCACTTACTCACTCACTCACTCACTCTCTCATCCACTCACTCTCTCATCCAGTCACTCACTCACTCACTTACTCACTCACTCACTCTCTCATCCACTCACTCATCCACTCACTCTCTCATCCAGTCACTCACTCACTCACTTACTCACTCACTCACTCATCCACTCACTCACTTACTCACTCACTCACTCACTCTCTCATCCACTCACTCATCCACTCACTCTCTCATCCACTCTCTCATCCACTCACTCTCTCATCCAGTCACTCACTCACTCACTTACTCACTCACTCACTCTCTCATCCAGTCACTCACTCACTCACTTACTCACTCACTCACTCTCTCATCCACTCTCTCATCCACTCACTCTCTCATCCAGTCACTCACTCACTCACTTACTCACTCACTCACTCTCTCATCCAGTCACTCACTCACTCACTTACTCACTCACTCACTCTCTCATCCACTCTCTCATCCACTCACTCTCTCATCCAGTCACTCACTCACTCACTTACTCACTCACTCACTCTCTCATCCAGTCACTCACTCACTCACTTACTCACTCACTCACTCTCTCATCCACTCACTCATCCACTCACTCTCTCATCCAGTCACTCGCTCAGTCACTCGCTCACTCACTCACTTACTCACTCACTCACTCTCTCATCCAGTCACTCACTCACTCACTTACTCACTCACTCACTCTCTCATCCACTCACTCATCCACTCACTCTCTCATCCAGTCACTCTCTCATCCACTCACTCTCTCATCCACTCACTCATCCACTCACTCTCTCATCCAGTCACTCGCTCACTCACTTACTCACTCACTCACTCTCTCATCCAGTCACTCACTCACTCACTTACTCACTCACTCACTCTCTCATCCACTCACTCATCCACTCACTCTCTCATCCAGTCACTCTCTCATCCACTCACTCTCTCATCCAGTCACTCACTCACTCACTTACTCACTCACTCACTCTCTCATCCACTCACTCATCCACTCACTCTCTCATCCAGTCACTCGCTCAGTCACTCGCTCACTCACTCACTTACTCACTCACTCACTCACTCTCTCATCCACTCACTCTCTCATCCAGTCACTCACTCACTCACTTACTCACTCACTCACTCTCTCATCCACTCACTCATCCACTCACTCTCTCATCCAGTCACTCACTCACTCACTTACTCACTCACTCATCCACTCACTCACTTACTCACTCACTCACTCACTCTCTCATCCACTCACTCATTCACTCACTCTCTCATCCACTCTCTCATCCACTCACTCTCTCATCCAGTCACTCACTCACTCACTTACTCACTCACTCACTCTCTCATCCACTCACTCTCTCATCCACTCTCTCATCCACTCACTCTCTCATCCAGTCACTCACTCACTCACTTACTCACTCACTCATCCACTCACTCACTTACTCTCATCCACTCACTCACTCTCTCATCCACTCACTCACTTACTCACTCACTCATCCACTCACTCACTTACTCACTCACTCACTCACTCTCTCATCCAGTCACTCACTCACTCACTTACTCACTCACTCTCTCATCCAGTCACTCACTCACTCACTTACTCATCCACTCACTCTCTCATCCACTCTCTCATCCACTCACTCTCTCATCCACTCACTCATCCACTCACTCACTTACTCACTCACTCACTCACTTACTCACTCACTCACTCTCTCATCCAGTCACTCACTCACTCACTTACTCACTCACTCACTCTCTCATCCACTCACTCATCCACTCACTCTCTCATCCAGTCACTCACTCACTCACTCTCATCCACTCACTCACTCACTCACTCACTCTCTCATCCACTCACTCATCCACTCACTCTCTCATCCAGTCACTCACTCACTCTCTCATCCACTCACTCACTCACTCACTTACTCTCATCCACTCACTCACTCTCTCATCCACTCACTCACTCACTCACTTACTCTCATCCAGTCACTCACTCACTCACTTACTCTCATCCACTCACTCACTCTCTCATCCACTCACTCATCCACTCACTCTCTCATCCACTCACTCACTCTCTCATCCACTCACTCATCCACTCACTCTCTCATCCACTCACTCATCCACTCACTCACTTACTCACTCACTCACTCACTCACTTACTCACTCACTCACTCTCTCATCCAGTCACTCACTCACTCACTTACTCACTCACTCACTCTCTCATCCACTCACTCATCCACTCACTCTCATCCACTCACTCACTCACTCACTCTCTCATCCACTCACTCATCCACTCACTCTCTCATCCAGTCACTCACTCACTCACTCTCATCCACTCACTCACTCACTCACTCTCTCATCCACTCACTCACTCACTCACTTACTCTCATCCACTCACTCACTCTCTCATCCACTCACTCACTCACTCACTTACTCTCATCCAGTCACTCACTCACTCACTTACTCTCATCCACTCACTCACTCTCTCATCCACTCACTCACTCACTCTCTTACTCTCATCCAATCACTCACTCACTCACTCACTCTCTCATCCAGTCACTCACTCTCTCATCCAGTCACTCACTCACTCACTTACTCTCTCATCCACTCACTTAGTCATTCACTCACTCACTCACTTACTCTCTCATCCACTCACTTACTCACTCACTCACTCACTCACTTACTCTCTCACCCACTCACTCACTCACTTACTCACTGACTTGGACTTGAGGTTGAAGTCTCCAATCAGTAGCGCTGGTTTGTTGTTTGTTGTTATGGCACAGGCTTCTTCGAGTGTGAAGGCTAGTTCGTCGGGTGGAGCTCTGGGTGCTCTGTAGGTTAGGCAGATTGCAATGTTCTTGTTCTTGATGCTGATTGTGTTACATTGCTGTGTATCGGTGAAGTTCTGTGTCTTGAACTTTAGTTTTGTTTTCGCTATTATCAGGACTCCTCCTCCACGCTTGTGGGTGCGTGGGCAGTTGTACGCTGAGTAGTTGTCCGGTACTAGTTGGTTGAGTAGTACATTGTCGGTGGGGTTGAGCCATGTCTCTGTGATGCATATTACGTCGGGCTGTCGCTCTTCTATGTGGTCTACAAGAGTGTATATCTTGTTGCAGACGGATCTGGCGTTTATGAGCTCAATCGTTGTTGTCTTTGTTGAGGAGGTTGCTGTTACATGTGCTTCCTTTGTGTAGGTGTGGGAGTCTGATTTGTGTCTGATTTGTGTCTGATTTGTGTCTTAACGATGTCCCTACTGCTGGTGACTTTACCATGGTTTAGTAGACATGCCCCTTATTCTGTGAAGCATCTACACAAACATTTGAAATAAAGATTATTCAATAAACCCAAAACAACAACAACAAAAAATTATATAAGGTGGCATCTTTTTATTGGACTAACAATACAGACTTGACAGGTTTTCCTGAGTTCTGTAAAATCCTTTTCTCCAGGTAAGGACAGGAAGGGGGTTTTAGTTCCCAAGAACTAATAAAAAATGTTTTAAGTTAGTTAAAGGCAAAGGTATCACCTTGGATTCTTTATTTTGTTTTGTGTTTATTAACTTTTATTTTCTATACTTTCATGTGAACTAATATAGCAATCAGACTAATTTACACAAACATGGGATGTCCTACAACTTCTTTTGGAGCCCTATTTAAAAGGGTGAACGTTGCAGCATGTTGTGCTGTGAGGGCTTGTGTATATCAGGGATGCTGAGAGCTAAGCTGTGAGTAGTGCAACTACTGGGAGGGTCTCCCAAGATGGACAGATCTCAGCTGAGGGGCCAGACTAAGACAAACCACACATCTGGACAGCAGTAAAATGGGACGGTGTTGGTGGTGGAGGATCGCATTTCTATGACAACGGCAACAACACTAGCATGACCTGCAGGGAAGAAAGGCCAGGTAATTTACTTCTGTATCTTGCCACAAAAACCCAATGGATAGTCACAAACAAAACAAATTGCACTACTGGGGAGGAGCTGAAGACTTTTTAGAGTAAAGCCAGCATTTATTATGTGGTTGGATCAAAGCCCTCGGGGCGACTGACTGCTGATGTAGCTGCGCATGAAATGAGAGTCAGAAGCTACAAGGATGCCTTACATATTGGGACATGGAACGTACGAAGCATGAACCAAGGGAAGTTGGAGGCGGCCAAGAATGAAATGGAACGTGTACAACTCAATATGTTGGGTGTCAGCGAACTGAAATGGACTGGCATCGGGCACTTTTCATCTGATGATCACATGGTCTACTATGCTGGAAATGAAAGACAGAAAAAATGATGTTGCATTTATAATTAAGAAGAAACTTGCAAGAACTCTAATGAAATGCAATGCAATCAGTGAATGCTTAGTTTCTATTCGTCTACAGGGAATGCCCATCAACACAACTATTATTCATCAGGCATATGCCCCAACAACAGCTGCAGAAGTGGAAGAAGTGGATCAGTTCTATGAACAAGTACAAACTGAAACTGACAGAACATGCAAACAGGATATCCTGATTGTCATGGGTGACTGGAATGCAAAGGTTGCCAACAAAGAAGAAGGAAAAGTGGTTGGAAACTTTCAATTTAGCAACAGAAATGAAGCTGTAGAAAGACTGATGGGGTGGCATTTTCAAAGGCATTTGCATGGGTAACTGTCCTAGTTACCCATGTACATTTATTTATTTAAGTAATTTTTATACTGCCCTATCGTGTAATCAGGGCGATTTACATTATAAACAGCAGTGCCTTATCTGTGATTTTCGAAAGGTACGCACAGGGTAGTGCCTTTTGAAAATCCCAGTTAAGTTTCTAATGCCCCCAGATGCTATGTGATTAGCATCGAGGTGTGTTGGGGGCATTCTGGGGCAGAGCAGGGGCGGAGGAAAGGGCTAAATGGGTAGCAGTGATTGTCGATGCTATCTGCTTAGCCCTCTGAGTCTTAAAGATGGGCAAGATTTCTCCTCGCCTATCTTTCAGGCGCAGCGGCTAAGCGGATAGCATCGAAAATCGCTGCTACCCGGCTAGCTCCTGCGACTTCCAGGTTGTGTGATGCAAACCGTATTTTCAATGCCAGGGCCGCATATGAACCCAGCATTGAAACTCCGGCTTAGATGGACGGTGGGCGGGTCCATAGAATTTTGCAAGACCAACAATCTATTCATCTCAAGCATCTTCTTCCAACAACACAAAGGGGCATGTTTACTAAACTGCGTTAAGGCGCCTTAACGTTCCCGGCCATGTTAAGTGCAGAAAAGGGTGGAGAGAGGGCGGGGAGAAGGGGTCAATGGGCAAGGAGTGGGTGGGGAGAGGCCCCTTTCACACTAACGCGGAGGAATTAAGGGCTGAATCCTAACGCAACTGAAAACCAGTAAATAAACTGTAGATATGTTTCCCCAGTTAACCCCAAGTTCTATATCCTGTTCATTGTAAATACCATGCGGGCCTTCTGCATGGTATAAAGTTTCTGTTTTATTGTACACCGCACTGATAATGAATAGCGCGGTATATAAGAGATGTAAAATAAATAAATAAGTTAGCACACAATTGCAGGAGAAAGAAACCATTTCAGTCAGCAATATACAGCAAAGCCAGGAAAACCTACATAAAGTGATAACTGTGATACATGTGCACAAAACAAAAGAACATAAGAACATAAGATATGCTATACTGGGTCAGACCAAGGTCCATCAAGCCCAGTATTCTGTTTCCAACAGTGGCCAATCTAGGTCATATGTACCTAGCAGTTTCCCCAAGAGACACAAGTTCCACAAAGCTTGTACTGGGTCAAGCATTGATATCTTCGGTAACTTCTTAATAATGGTTTATGGACCTTTCCTCCAGGAACTTGTCCAAACCTTTTTTAAACCCAGCTGCACTAACAGCCTTTACTACATCCTCCGGTAACAAATTCCAGAGTTTGATTACACGTTGAGTGAAAAAATATTTTCTTTTATTAGTCTTAAATAGTTTACCCTGTAGCTTCATTGCATGTCCCCTAGTCTTTCTATATTCTGATAACGTAAACAATCGATCTACGTTTACCCGTTCCACTCCATTCATTAATTTATAGACTTCTATCATATCTCCCCTCAGCCGTCTCTTTTCCAGGTTAAAGAGCCCTAACCTTTTTAGCCTTTCTTCATAGGAGTATCCTTCCATCCCCTTTACCATTTTGGTGGCTCTTCTCTGAACCTTTTCTAAAATCACTATATCCTTTTTAAGATACGGCGACCAGAATTGCACACAATATTCAAGGTATTCAAAAGGCCAAATAAACACTGAAAATGACCTGAACAAAATGTAAAACAAACATAACCAAGCTGGCCAATAGTGATATGAATGGGAAACATCAAAAAACACTAACGAGAAAGCTCCAAGAAAAGGATCCTTCCAAATCATCCCCATCTGATCCATCTTGCCCTCCAACACATCAAAAAGCCTCTGGTAGTGAAACACCATCACCGAAGACCATTGAAATGCGCCCTCATCAATGCCAGATCAACCCGCAAAAAATGGCCAGTGATCACCGACCTAATAAACCACTACAACCTTGACATCCTGTTGGTTACAGAAACCTGGTTGTCAGACTGCGACAACGTCATTATCAACCAGATGTTACCCCCTAATTTCTCACTCCATACATGCCATAGACCCAACCAAAGAGGAGGTGGAGTACTCATCCTTGTGAAAAATGAACTTCAATTTTCAGCTGAGCACCACCACCAATACAACCCATCTCAACATGTTATCTTTCTCCAATGACACTTGTTCAATCAATCTAGTTTACAGATCCCCGACAACTTCGACAGAAGACCTATCAACCATAATAGACCTCGCCTGCAACACGGACAAATCTCGATCACCAAGCTGGCTAATGGGTGATTTCAATCTCCCAACTCTACAAGATTCACAAACCTCAGCGTTTCTCGAAGCACTTGCTGACCTCGGACTCAGTCAGATAGTCAGAGCACCAACACATGTGAAGGGAAATACTCTGGACCTAATATTCGCCCCTCGATCCATCATGGAAGCAAACTACGACCTCGCAATAACTATAACACCAGTACCATGGTCTGACCACAGCTTGATCAGATTCCAATTACCCACCTATCCTAACAATCAAAACACCAACTCCATCCCTCCCAAGCCACCAGTGAGAAGATTTCTCTCCTTCAACAAAGATGAGATACTAAAGAAAGTCCTTCCTCACCTAAGCTCCTCAGACTCCAATCTCGACAATCTGATCAACACCTGGAATGACACCCTCAGAACTAGCTCACAACTCCCCAACACAAACAGAAGAACCATGAACCGTACACATGTAGCATGGTACTCGAACGAATTGCACTCATCACTTCTCCATCTAAGAAAACTCGAGCGATGTTCGCATCAGTCCCGCTCCATAAAAGCACACACAATATACTGCTCACACTTAGAGAAGCATCGCCAAGAAATAGCAGAGAGAAGAAAGCAGTTCCACACAGACCTCCTGATGCGATCAATAAGCAAGCACCACGACTTATTCAACATAGTAAAGATGCTAGCACGAGAACCAACCCCAGAACAAACATATGCAATCCAACCCCAGGACTATGCTAATTACCTAAAATCTAAAATGATACAGACGGCCAAATACTCCAATCCAGCTAGACTCTCCCAACCACCCAAAACGCCGCATCCATCCCCACTGACCAAATTCAACACATTTTCACCCAAAGAGATTGAAAACATCATCACCTCCATCAATGCTACCACTGCACCAAATGATCCTTGCACAGCATCTTGGATTAGAGAGTTCCGCAGCGAACTAAGCCCCTCCTTAAATAAAATCCTGGAACAATCGTTTACAAAAGGAACATTCCCACAAAGTCTAAAGCATACCTCCATCAGACCATTGCTGAAGAACAATAAACTGGATCCGCTAAAGGTCGAATCATACAGACCGATATCCAGCATCCCCCTACTAGCCAAAATAATTGAAAAGGTAGTGCAACACCAAATTCAGCAACACATTGACACTGAAGCCTCCCTAGACCCTTCTCAACATGGTTTCAGGGAAGCGCACAGTGTGGAAACTCTACTAGTCACCCTCTTCAACACCATAATTACCGGCATAGACAACACCAGACAAGGCTTTGTCCTCATATTCATGGACATCTCAGCTGCATTTGACTCTATGAGTCACCAGATCCTTATTGAACGCCTTGAAGAAAAAGGTATCCAAGGTTCAGCACTGAGTTGGTGTAAATACTACCTTTCCAACAGATGGCAACAAATTAGACTTGGAACCATAACATCTGTCCCATTTCTACAGCACCAAGGAGTACCTCAAGGATCTTCACTATCTGCACTATTGTTTAATATTTACATTCAACCCATTTGTAACCTAATTCGCTCCTTCAATGTATCCTGCTTAGCATATGCTGATGACATTCTCCTTTATATGCCTTTCATGACAGACCAACCTGATTTTACCCCGCATGATAAACTGCTTCAACGCAGTTGTGGAATGGCTCCTCACACAGAACTTGAGAATCAACGACAGCAAGACTGATGTAATGTTCATAACGAAGAACCAGGACTTCGCACCCCCACCCACACTAAAGGTAAATGGCACAGAACTAACAGCCAAATCTACCATCAGATACCTAGGCATCACCCTCGACCATAAAATGGACATGAAGGCACATATAAAAAACACAACAAAATCAATCTACCACAAGATAAGGACTCTTCGTCACTTACGACCACTGCTTGAGTATACAGACTTCCGAACAATCTACCAAGCTCTGGTGATGCCCCACATCGACTTTGCAAACGCAATCCTATACGGTCTCCCACAAGCAACTCTAAACCCTCTTCAACTGGCAATGAACACATCAGCCAGGGTGCTAGAAGGAATATTGAAGACCGACCACATCACACCAATCCTGAAAAGGCTCCACTGGTTACCTCTCCAAGCTTGAACCCTATATAAGAATATCATCATGACCTTCAAAGCCCTAAACAATCAGTCCCCCATAACCATCACTGAATTGATACATACCTCAGCTCCTATTAGAAGTAGAAAATCCGTAGCAGTAAACACTTTAACAATCCCGAAAGAATCAACAAGATGCAAAAAGTAAACAACCAACAGAGCCTTCTGCTTCTATGCCCCAAAAGCCTGGAACTCCCTCCCCCCCCCCCCCGACACCAGAGCTATTACAGACCTAACCCAACTTAGAAAGGCCCTAAAACATCACCTATTAATCAGATACTTCCCGGCTTAGTCCCGACAATAAATTACCCTCATGATGTATATAATGTAGATACTTATTGTATAACTCTTGTTAATTTACCCTGTTATCCAAGTTTCCAATCCCTGTTCAAATGTAAATGCATCTCAGTGACCCTGAAATGCATATGTTATGTTTTGATGTAAACCGCACTGATGTCAATAGCGCGGTATAAAAGAAATACTAAATAAATAAATAAATAAAATATTAATTTTGGAAGGGTCTATGCTCTGTCCCCATACAAGAAGAATAAATAAATAAATACAAGGTGAATGATCCCACAGGGAAATAGCGCTGATCACGGTTTCCCCTTGTTATTGGACAGGTTTTCTATGGCATGCACATGTTCCGCAACAGCAGGCGGCACATGCTGTGGTGCAGCTGGGCCACAGTGTGGTCCAGGGTGATGCCTAGATGGCCCATAGGAATGCTGAAACAATAGAGCAGGCAGACAGCAACTGATGAGGGCCCAACATGGGCACGAGTGTGTTTCCCACAGTGTCACAGGGGATAGTACCCAGCAGGTACCCCCAAGGGCACAGAACATTGGCAGGTGATGCTGGGGGGAAGCGTGGACATCTATGCGGGCACCCCTACCCCAGAACCCGCACCATAGGCAGCCGCCTACTGGCACACTCGATGGCCTGCGACTGCGCACCACCAGCACCGCCAGCAGAAGGGCATGTCAGCATGGTGGCAGAGGGGTACTGGCGGTGGAGGGGGCAGTGGCAAATTCCCACAGCAGACCATGGCCTAGCCCTGTGTAGGTGGGTGCCATGCATTGCAACAGACAGGCCCTGTCTGACAAACAGTCATGGTATCCCCAGGGACTGCACTATCTCTGTGGCAACATGGTGGTGCAGTACACATAGCCAGTGTGTTCAGAAGCAGAAGGTCATAGGTTCAAGTCCCAGCTTTGGCTCCTGCCAACCCAGTCCTCATATTTTAACCACTACTAAACCATGGTAATAAAGACGGAACCTTTATTGCAGATAACATAAACAGATAACATAAACATGCCTTAAACGCCTATATTTTACCCTACAGAGCACAGACACCATAAACATGCGCAATACCTAGAGCAGAGTTTCCCAACTGCAGTCCTGGAGGGCCAAACACCATTCAGGTGTCATGCTGTCTCTAATACAGATGTCTGTGCTGCACTTCTATGTGCCGCAACCATGGTATGCAGATGTATCTCATGCATATTCATTAGGGACAGCATGAAAATCCGAACAGTGTTTGGCCCACCAGGAATGGAGTTGTGAACCTCTGCCCTACAGCAGCGGCCAAAAGGGGCAGACACACCTGCACCCACAGGCTCCAGTATCCAAAGCCTCCTGGAGAGGCAGGATTTTGGGCCCTGTATGCATCTCCCAATACTAGCACTTACATACCCTTGCAATGCCACCCTAAACCTGAGAATATGGTACACATATATCAAGAGGTTGCTGTGATTACTGGCAGATAGCAATTCCTAAGTTAAGCACAATCTGCTCATTGAGCTGTATCATACCAACCTCTCTGATGTCTGTGGAGTGTGTTTCAGGTCTGGTGTCTGACAGTGTTTGCCACCCTGGGGATTGACCCCAACAGTATTGCATACCATAGCCATGCCTGCACTGTGCCCAGGACTGGTGCGTTGGCCAGGGCTGCCAAGAGCCTCTATAGTTGCACAATGCTGGCATAGGTGTGGGAGTGTGTGTCTGTCTATCCAGTGTGTGGTGTCTGCCAACACCTTCCTCAGCCCACACTGCTTGCACTGTTGCCAGTGTAAGCCTGCCAATGTGCATAATGAGGAGCAAGGTACCGTGGGTATAACCTGGACAGGGTGGCCTGGCCTGGATGCATCTGCACAGGGCATAGGGCAATGGCTCGGACATTGTAGTGCCCGGCCACAATTTGCACGGACAGGGTCGCCACAGCATGTCCTGCAGGGGGGTTACTCTCACCCTGACTGAGCAGTGACCACGGCATGGCCAGGTTCCCCCATAGTGCTATATAGTATTTCTTTCAAGTAATATTTATGGGTTCTTTTTTCTGGGGCCCAATCACTGACTTAGATGCTCGGTGTGTGTGCTCACATCCCTTCCAGAAACATGCACTATGGACTAGCTAGCAGACTGTCTGTAGTTAGTATGTGTATGACTGGAACACCTTGCAGGGTGCAGCGGCTGGAGAATGTCAGATAGTGGTGGGGTATTCAGTAATGCAATGCCTAAACTTAGAAACCATCTATCTGGATGCACCAAGGTCTCAGACTTATATGAGGCTTAAATCAGCCAGACTTGCTGGAATGAAAAAATGCCTTCTTTCGCATCAACGACCTTAATTAGTCATGCATCCATCTGATGTTTTTTTCTTATTTTTTTGTTGTTTAATTTCTTCTAATCTTTTCTAACTAATGGTCAATCACAGTTGTATGATTCTTCTAATATATTATCTCCCATTCACTCTCATAATTTCAGCAAACTCTATCCACAATAATAGAGTAAATTTTCTCAGAAGATAATGCTTATCTGTGAGTTATGTCCTTATCTGTGGTTTTATCGTAGTCTGTGTGGTATCGCCATACTATAAGAGTTCCCTTGTGGACTATGATGGGGAACTCTTATAGTATGGCGATACCACACAGACTACGATAAAACCACAGATAAGGACATAACTCACAGATAAGCATTATCTTCTGAGAAAATTTACTCTATTATTGTGGATAGAGTTTGCTGAAATTATGAGAGTGAATGGGAGATAATATATTAGAAGAATCATACAACTGTGATTGACCATTAGTTAGAAAAGATTAGAAGAAATTAAACAACAAAAAAATAAGAAAAAAACATCAGATGGATGCATGACAAATTAAGGTCGTTGATGCGAAAGAAGGCATTTTTTCATTCCAGCAAGTCTGGCTGATTTAAGCCTCATATAAGTCTGAGACCTTGGTGCATCCAGATAGATGGTTTCTAAGTTTAGGCATTGCATTACTGAATATCGCACAGAACTCCTATGTTATGATTGAGCTGAAAAATTAATGATACGTTATATTGTTATATGAGCTCAAAAAAGTGACCACTATATAGATAGTGGTGGGGGGCAGCTGAGCATCTCCAGGCCTACTGTCTGTCTGCCATTGCCTTATGGATGCATACAGATCTGCATTGCCTGCCCTGTAGGGTATCTGTTCCCCAGCAAGACTGGGTTTGATGGTCCCCTCTACTGCCACCATTGCAGGGAGGTAGACTGTGGATCTGTTGGTGGGGGATCCTGTCCCCACCCTGACCCACAGGGGCGGGTTGGGTGGTGCTCATCTAATCCGCTTTAGGGTCTGTATACCACCCTTCACGTATTCTGTGACCATGGCACCCACACAGGATATGCACTATTCTGGGTGCATCATAGTCCACAAGGGCTAGACATGACTGGGGAATACGGATGGACACAGGTCTATCCTAGGTGTGTCTACAAGGACTACCTATCACACACTGACACTGATGAGGACCTGAAGTACAGCCTATTTTAGCCATCCCATGTGCTGCGGACCTGGTGCTGGGCCCCCCCACTTCACCCTCAGGGTGAGCACAGGAACCGCATGCTGTCACGGTCTGTAGCTACTCTGTGCCAGTAACACACACGGTCAGCTCCCCCTACCAGGCCGGGGTGCTATAGTGGCACATACCCCATCTTGTGATCAGACATAGGCTGCTGATCTGCATGTGCAGTGCATCATGGGTATGGGTGGGTCTACTCTATCCTGATAACCACAGCAGACAGCTTGTGTGGTCACCTGAAGTCTTTTTGTAACCAGCCAGCAGTGTGTTAGATACTATAGAGCTGTAACCCACTGGTTATGTTGATGATTGTGGAGGCAGAGGTCATGGGTTCAAATCCTTGTTGTTCCCTCCTGTCCAGGGCAGATATTTTGCTTGCCTGTTACAGTCATATCTTTGCAGATCTGTGCTGCCAGCCACAGATCCCTCTCCACAGCTATCAACACTCCTTAAAATACGTTACAAGGCTCCTAATTAGGCATAGTACTGTGCTGCCAGCCACAGTACCCTCTCCACAGTTATCAACACTCCTTAAAATATGTTGCAAGGCTCCTAATTAGGCACAGTACAAGGCGCCTTATAACGCCCCTTATACAGCGGGTTATAAGGCACTTTATAAGGCACGTAAGGCACGTAGACACGTGCCTTCTACGGTGCCTTATAACGCGCCTTCTAACGTGCCTTATCTGACACACAGCTTTACTGCTGCCCCGCCCACTCCTTTATATGGGCATCTCTACCTTTACCGCGAAATGACATTACCGCAGTTTAGTAAACAAGCCCCAAAGTGGTGACTGTATACATGGACTTCACCCAATGTTCCCTGTGAAATAGTTATCTCCAAGTTATAATGCCCTGTTCAATGTAATTTCAGTTTGTTCAATGTAAACCGCCTGATATCATGAAAGGCGGTATATAAGAAATGTTAAATAAAAATAAATAAATGGATTGTACAAAAATCAAATTGACTACATTTGTGGAAGTCAATGTTGGAAAAACTCAATAACATCAACAAAGAAAAAACCTGGAGCCTACTGTGGTACAGATCCCCAACTACTAGTATGCAAACTCAAGCTAAAGGTGAAAAAGAACAAGCAACTCATGAATGCAGTAAAATATGACCTTGAAAATCTACCACCTGAATTTAAAGACTGTGTGCATAATAGATTGCTGCTTTAGATACAAATGACAGAGCTCCAGAAGAGTTATGGGATGACATCAAGAAGGTTGTGTTGGAAGAAAGTGAGAAATCACTACAAAAAGGTGAAAAAACAAAAACGGCCAAAATGGATGACCGAAGAAACTCTGAAAATTGCCCAGAAACGCAGAGAAGCTAAAGCCAGAGGAGAAAGAGAGGCAATAGCAGAACTCAACAGAGATTTCCATCATACAGCAAGACAAGAGAAGTACTACAATGAGGCATGCAAGAAAACTATTAGAGGAAAAACAAGATCAGCTTTCCTAAAGCAACGAGAATTAAAGAGAAAATTCCAGTCTCTAACTGTAATGCTACAAGATGCTTAAGAATCCATGTTGAATGATGCTGAGAAGATCAAGAAAAGTTGGAAAGAATAATAAAGAGTCATTATGCCATAAATATCAAGTGGTCCAAACAACTGGAGGATCTGTACCTTCTGATCAGGAACCATTGGTGATGAAAGAAGTTGAAACAACATTGAAAGCATTATCAAAGAAAAAAGCACCAAGTATTGATGGCATTCCCATTGAAGTCTTAAAGTAATTGGATGTGGCTGTTGTCATACTTACAAGCATCTGCCAGAGAATTTGGAAGACAACCTCATGGCCTACTGACTAGAAAAGAACTGTGTTTATACCAATATTGAGGAAAGGTGATCCAACTGACTGTGGAAATTATCGCATAATTGCTCTGATCCCACATGCCAGCAAGATTCTACTGAAGATTATTCAGCAGAGACTACAACCATACCTGGAACAAGAACTACCTGAAGTGCAAGCAGGGTTCAGGAAAGGACAAGGAATGAGAGATATCATTGCGGATGTGAGATGGATCCATGAAAAGATAAAAGAACACCAAAAGGATATCTATATGTGTTTTATTGACTACAGCAAGGTTTTTGACTGTGTAAACCATGAGAAACTCTCGGTCACATTAAGAAACATGGATCTACCAGAACACTTGATCATTCTCTTGCTCAACCTTTACAGTGATCAAGAAGCAACAGTTTGAATGGAACACAAGAGAAACAGAATGGTTTAAATTCAGCAAAGGTGTTCAACAAGACTGCATTCTTTCCCCCTACCTCTTTAATTTATATGCAGAACAAATCATCAGAGAAGCAGGACAGTATGAAGACAACCGAGGTGTGAAGATTGGTGGAAGACTCAACAACCTTCGCTATGCTTATGACACCTCAATACAGGCTGACAGTGAAGACAATCTGAAACATTTGCTGCTCTTTTTTTCTTAATTTATTTTTTTTATTAGGAATTCAATGTTAAATGTACATCTCATATACCCAGAACCATTGAAAAATATATACATCTAAATCATTATAAATGAACACACAAAGAAATATTATTTCACAAAATATAGCCCACATTATGGGAACTAAGGCACCTTGGAGAGGAGACCAAACAAAATATTGCATACAGCATAAATATCCGGCACATACAGTATATATAGCATAATGAACCATATGAAAAGAAAGAAAACTGGGATAAAATTACCTGGCGTCCGAGTCTATCTACCATCCAAAAAACTAGTAAGCACTGTCTGTGTATGGGTCTGTTTACACATATCTCATATTATCAATGGAAATAAAACATTTGCACGGGAAACGCAAGAAGAAGGGTCCCACCTGCAACCAAAACACGAGGCTTCAACTGCAGGAAGGACCTCCTCCGCAGCTGCGTCTGTTGAGACATCAGGAAATATCATAATTTTTTGGCCACAGAAAAGAGAATCCTTCTTATGAAAGGATAGTTGCAAAATGGATATTTTATCCATTTTTGTGCCAAAAGAAACAATTAAAGTGGAGCGTATAGAAATCAAATCATTAGATGCTTCAACGAAATCAGTTAACTCAACCAGGACTTCCAAACATTCATCACATCCACGGAAGCTCCCAGAGGGGTTGAGACGTAGAAAAGCCTCGAAATTACTATTTCTCTGGCTATGGGATCAGCAAAGACTCCTTACAATATTTCTGAAATAATATATTTGCAGATAACAAACAGTGTTGCAGCTTTTCTGTGCCCATGGACACAGTCCGCAGTCATTCGCCCAAAGGGGCGCATGACCAAGGGAGCTTGTCCCCTTTGGTGCCAATTCGGGGCAGGAGGGGCCCTGTTCTGCCATTGGAAATGCCCCATGGATTAGAAAAATGGAAGAGCAAGCAGAAATTAAAATCAACAGTACCTATGACTGCAATGTTTACACCGAAGGCCCTGAATGGGCCAATGGATAGACATGTTCAGTTTATGTCTGCATCGTCTATGGGATTGGAAGACTCACCCACTTCAGACCCACATGGGATCTCTGAGTCCTATAGCTAGAACCCCTCTACTGAATCCAGGGGAAAAACTGGTTGTGTTAGATGGGAGTTTTTCTCCCTGTATAGGTGTTGAGAAGGCTGTGAATAAAGCCTCTGCCATTGGCCTGTTGTGGGTTCCCGCTGAGGCATCTACATTTCAAGTAAAGGCTGTTCAAAGGCCTGTGTTCCCCTCTGTCTCTCTGGAGGACCCAGCAGTGGAGGTGTCACTACTAGATATCAGGCATCAGGTTTCTAAGACCATTGTGTTTTTACAGGGCTTTATGGATTAGACAGCGTCTTTTTCTGAACAAGTTGTTGAGAAGTTTTGATGAGTGGATGAATCTTTGATTCCTGTTGCTCAGCGCCTCGACAGGCTGGAGGGCCAGGTGGCTTCTGGGCTTAAGGATAGTTTTATGCTTTATAGACAGATTGAATTATTAGAAAACAACATGAGAGGTAGGAATTTGCTTTTCAAGATCAGGGAATATACTCTTAAAATATGCCTGCCCCTTAATGTAAAGCAGACAAAGATCCTGACAACTAGCAAAATCAATAAGTTCATCATTGATGGAAAAGAAATTAAAATAGTGGACAACTTTAACCTGCTTAGAAAGCCGTCCTAAGTACCTCTATGCTGATCTTTTCCTTATTACTGTTGCTAGACTGTTGTCTGCCATTGGGACTCCTGCATGGTCTGCCCAGTCTGCATTTCCATCTGTGCTTAGTGGATGTTTAACAACTGGACTAACATGCTCTTGGCTGAACCTATTGCTGTTTGTGGGTCTGGTGAGTGCATTCCAACCCCGCAGCACTTCTAGAAGTAGTTATGGGTGGATGATGTCATCACTGGGCTTCATTTAAGTGATGGTAGGGGTTGAGGCATCGTGAATCAGGCATTGCGCCAAAGGGAGATGCCTAAAGGGCAGGGCACACCCCTTAGTGTGCCCATTGATGGGCCTTGGCAGGTTTCAGGTGCAGGGATTCTGTGGTCATAATTTGTTAAGGATAGTAGGAGCGGGTGGTGGGCCGGTGTTTATTTATTTTATTTATCCAGATTTATATACCACCTTTTCCTTCAATCGAAGTGGTTTATACTGGGGGGTTAGATACAGTTTATGTAAGGGGTAATGAGAGTGTTGTGTGTATGATGGGTGAGGGAGGGCTAGGGTTGCAGTGGTGGAAACAGTCTTTGCTGGGGAATGTGGTGGAGTTTGGTGTTCTGGGATGTTGTGTGGTGGGATTCTTAGAGGATGCAGGGTGATGGGCAAGGAATGGCTGAAGTGGTGGCGGAACTGATTCCTTGTGTCTGGGGAAGGGTGAATTATGCTGCTACTGACAAAAAACTGACAAAAGCACCTAGTAAATCTGACCAGCTGCCAGATATCCCCCCTGATCTCCTAGCCCGGCAATACAAACAACTTCAACAACCGCAAAGCTCCAACCACTATGCTGAAACAACCAAGACGAATCCATGCACCATCATAAACAAAGACTGGAATACGTTCGACACAACCTCAAAAGAAGAAATATCCTCCACCATCTCCTGCCTGAACACCACCACCTCCCTGCTGGACCCCTGCCCTACTGATTGGATAAAGAAAACCAAAGAAGCCCTGAGTACACCGTTAACCCACATCATAAACGAATCCTTTACCCAAGGACACATGCCAGACGCCCTCAAGACCACAATAATTCGACCGACCCTGAAAAAGCACAACCTAGACCCCCTAGACCCCACCTCCTACAGACCAGTAGCAAGCCTCCCCCTCACCGCCAAGATAATAGAGAAGGTAGTCCAACGTCAACTCCAAGAACATCTGGACATCAACAATATACTAGACCCCCAGCAACACGGCTTCCGACCACTACATGGAGTCGAGACCCTCATGACCACACTGATGAACACCCTCATCATAGGAACCCAAGAAAAACACTCCGGATACATCCTGATCTTCCTAGATATATCAGCGGCCTTTGACACCATCTCCCACGACATCCTCATATACAGACTCCAAACAATTGGAATCAAAGATACTGTACTCCAATGGTTCAGGTCCTATCTAACCAACTGACAGCAACTGATCCGCACCAGCACCTCAACTTCGTTCCCCTACCGGCAACATCAAGGAGTACCTCAAGGATCCACATTATCAGCCATGCTCTTCAATATCTACCTCCGTCCACTCTGCTCAGTCATACGCACCCACAACATCAACTTCCACATATACGCAGACGACATAATGCTCTACGCACCAATTACAACCACAAACCCAGCAAATGACCAGCTATCAGCCTGCTTCACTAACGTATCAACTGGCTACAAGAGAACAACCTATCCATTAACATTAAAAAAAACGAAGCTCTTATAGTAACAAAAGACCCAGACTTCAAGCCACCTACCCACCTCAGCATGGGAACCACCCAAATTCAAGTACAGCCAAAAATAAGATATCTAGGCATTATCATTGACCAAGCTCTAACCCTTAAGCACCAAATCAACAAGACCACCGGAACTATATTCCACAAAGCTAAAACTGTACAACGTCTCCGACCCCTCCTCGAACCTCAGGACTTCAGGACAGTAATGCAGGCTGTGACACTCCCACATCTGGACGTCTGTAACATAATCTACCATGGACTATCCGCCACACAAACCAACCCCCTCTGAACTGCCTTAAATACTACAGCAAGGATTATTAAGAATACGAAAAAACGGGACCACATCACTCCAGTCCTAAGAGACCTACACATTCTTCCCATCGAAGCAAGAATCAAGTACAAAGTCATCCTACTCACCCACAAAACCATCCACCAAACACAGAACACCCCGCTTCACACCTTACTGCCTCGCCCGATCCACGGCAAAACAACCAGACAATCCTCCAATAACTCCATCACCGTCCCCCACAAAAGAACCAAGTCCACTCAACGGACCTGCAACAGAGCCTTTGAACTCTATGCTCCATCTCTCTGGAACTCTCTGCCGAACCACATCAGAAACAACGGTGATATCACATCTTTCAAAAAACAGCTGAAAACGGTCCTATTCCGTGACCATCTCTGAACAGAAACACCACCCCCTCTTCAAGAACTCATGATTAGAAACTGTAGGATTGTAAATGTCTATGTCCATCCCAAATCATTAATGTTGCCCCATGGTGATGGCCCCACCCTATAACCATTGATTCCACCACCCCCCCCCCCCCCTGTTATGTGTTACACCGCTTTGACCCGGTGAAAAGCGGGATATAAATACAGTTAAATAAATAAATAAATACTCTATTGGGTAGTTACAGGAGGGGGGGGCTAGGACCCTGATGGAGGTGCTGGTTAATACCAGAAGTATGATCACAGAAGTGTGGTGGTCATGCGCCTTGTTAAATGTGTGTTCGTTAATAAGAACATAAGAACATAAGATATGCCATACTGGGTCAGACCAAGGTCCATCAAGCCCACTATCCTGTTTCCAACAGTGGCCAATCTAGGTCATACATACCTAGCAGTATCCCCAAGAGACACAGGTTCCACAATGCTTGTATTGGGTCAAGCATTGATATCCTGGGTCTCTTTTTAATAATGGTTTATGGACCTTTCCTCCAGGAACTTGTCCAAACCTTTTTTAAACCCAGCTACACTTACAGCTCTTACTACATCCTCCGGTAACAAATTCCAGAGTTTGATTACACGTTGAGTGAAAAAATATTTTCTCTTATTTGTCTTAAATAGTTTACCCTGTAGCTTTATTACATGTTCCCTAGTCTTTCTAAATTCTGATAGCGTAAACAATCAATCTACGTTTACCCGTTCCACTCCATTCATTAATTTATAGACCTCTATCATATCTTCCCTCAGCTGTCTCTTTTCCAGGTTGAAGAGCCCTAACCTTTGTAGCCTCTCTTCATAGGAGTAGCCTTCCATCCCCTTTACCATTTTGGTGTCTCTTCTCTGTACCTTTTCTAATAACGCTATATCCTTTTTAAGATACGGCGACCAGAATTGCAGACAATATTCAAGGTGCGGTCGTACCATGGAACGATACAGAGGCATTATATGGAACTCTCTCCCTCCCGATGTGCGATCCATGGATGATTTAAAGGAGTTCAGAAAACAACTGAAATTTGTACTCTTCACTGAGTACTATGGCACAGACATCTAACAGTCTCTATTATTATAGCCTGCATATAACTTGTTTTACTGTAACGGTTCCTTGATGTTGCGTATCCCAATTTTACCTTCACTCTTTTATGCCCCCCTGTCTCTGTTCTCCCTTCTTGTGTCTGGTAACCGCTTTGATTTAAGGAAAAGGCGGTATAGAAAACCTGTTAAATAAATAAATAAATAAATAAATTATAATATCCTTTGTTTTATTTTCTATTCCTTTCCTTATGATATCTAGCATTCTATTTGCTCTCTTGACCGCCACTGCACACTGGGCGGAGGGTTTTAAAATGTTATCCACGATGACTCCTAAATCTTTTTCCTGGGTGGTGGTTCCCAATGTGGAACCTTGCATTGTGTAACCATAGTGTGGGTTGTTCTTTCCTAGGTGCATGACTTTGCACTTGTCCACATTAAATTTCATCTGCCATTTGGATGCCCAGTCTTCCAATTTATCCAGATCCTCCTGCAGTTTTCCACAGTCCTCTTGGGTTTTAACAACTTTAAACAGTTTTGTGTCGTCTGCAAATTTGATAACCTCACTAGTTTATTGCCTTTTCCAGGTCATTTATGAATATGTCAAAAAGTAGCAGACCCAGTACAGATCCCTGGGGTACTCCACTATTCATCTTTTTCCATTGGGAAAATTGGCCATTTAGCCCTACCCTCTGCCTTCTATCTTTTAACCAGTTCCTAATCCACAATAGTACACTGCCTCCTATCCCATGACTTTTTAGTTTTGCCAAAAGTCTCTGATGAGGGACCTTGTCAAAAGCTTTCTGAAAGTCCAGATACACTATATCAACCGACTCACCTTTGTCTACCTGTTTATTCACACCTTCAAAAAAACATAGATTAGTAAGACAAGATCTTCCTTGTCTAAAGCCATGTTGGCTGTCTCCCATTAGGTCATGACTATCTACATGCTGTGTAATTTTGTTCTTTATGATGGTTTCTACCATTTTCCCTGGTACTGACGTCTGTAATTCCCTGGATCACCCCTGGAACCCTTTTTAAAAATTGGCGTTACATTTGCGATCCTCCAATTTTCAGGTATTACAGATGATTTTAATGAAAGTTCACAGATTACTAATAGCAGGTCTGCAATCTCATATTTCAGTTCTTTCAACACTCTTGGATGTATACCATCCGATCCAGGTGATTTGCTACTATTCAGTTTATCAAATACTTGTAATACATCTTCCCGGTGTAGCGATATTTCTCTCAATTCCTCTGCAGTATCACCTTTAAATACCACTTCAGTCTTGGGTAACATCCTTACATCTTCCTCAGTAAAGACCGAAGCAAAGAAGTCATTCAGTCTCTCCACTATAGTCTTGTCTCCTCTTACTGCCCCTTTTACCCCTCTATCATCTGATGGTCCAATTGACTCTCTCACAGGCCTTTTGCTACGAAAGTACTTGAAAAAGTCTATTTCGTGTTTTTGCTTCCGTAGCAATTTCCTTCTCAAATTCTCACTTTGCCTGCCTTATCAATGCTTTGTATTTAACTTGCCATTGCTTGTGCTGTTTCCAGTTTTCGTCGTTTGGCTCTTTTTTCCATTTCCTGAAAGATGCTTTTTTGGCAGCAACAGCCTCTCTGACCTCACCTTTAAACCATGCTGGCAGTTTTTTGGACTTTTTTCCACTTTTCTTAATGCGTGGAATACAGCTGGTCTGGGCTTCCAGGATAGTATTTTTAAACAACAGCCAAGCTTGATGTAAGTCTTTAACTTTTGCAACTGCTCCTTTTAGTTTTTTTCTTAACTATATTCCTCATTTTATCATAGTCTCCCTTTTGAAAGTTAAAAGGTAGTACTGCAGATTTTTTACTATCCCTTCTTCACTAATTAAATCAAACACGATCATGCTATGATCACTATTGCCAAGTGGTCCCAAAACCCTTATTTCTTGCACCAGATCTGGTGTTCCACTAAGGACTAGGTCCAGCATGGCTTCCCCTCTGGTCAGTTCATGAACCAGCTGCTCCAAGAAGCAGTCATTTATTTCATCTAGAAACTTTATCTCCCTAGCATGTCCTGCTGTGACACTGACCCAGTCGATACTGGAGTAATTGCAATCACCCATTATTATTACTCTGCTGTGATGTTTGTTAGCTTCCTTGGTTTCTTTGAGCATTTCATCATCCGTTTGTTCATTCTGGCCAGGCGTTCGATAGTACACCCCCACTGCCATCACCTTCTCCTTCATACATGGAATTTCAATCCATAGAGATTCTACAGCAAATTTTGTTTCCTGCAAAACTTTAATCCTTTCTGACTCAATGCCCTCTCTAACATAGAGCGCAACCCCTCCACTAATTTGATCAATTCTATCATTACAATATAGTTTGTATCCAGGTATCACAGTGTCCCATTGGTTATCCTCCTTCCACCATGTCTCTGAGATTGCAATCATATCTAACCTCTCATTTAGTGCTATATATTCTAACTCTCCCATCTTATTGTTTAGACTTCTAGCATTTGCATACAAGCATTTTAGAGACTGTATTTTATTAATATTAATCTGGCTATTGGTAGGCATGGGTAATTTGGAATCTTTACGCTCTCTCTGCACCATACTCAAGGGCATTTGGGCTACTTTACTCTTTTTTGGAACCTCACTGATTTTGGTAGTATCCTTCAAGAATACCTTCTTCCAAACCATGCGCTCTTGGGCGACTGTCGGCTTTCCCCTATTTTCCCTAATGCCAAAGTTGAACTTGGTGCATGACCTGCTGGAGGATCAGTAGCCAGATTGCCTACTGGAAACTTGAGTGGAGGAGGATCATAGTTTAGAGGAAGGTTTCTTGGTGCAGTTGGAATATATGGAGGTACAGATGGATCACCAGGATCGAAGTGGGGGAGGGGGGGGTAGTAATGGTGTTGGTCTGGAAGGGTTTGTGGGTACAGTGTGAAAATATGTATCATCATTTTCAAGTTGCTCTATAACATAGCACCATCTTACCTCTCCACCTTAATAAACAAAATACCAGAGAAGGGGATGCACCCAAAACTCACGAGCCCCCCCCCCCCCAGATGACTTCCACAAAACCAACAAATCAACAAGCAATAGAGCCTTTGCATATTATGCCCCGATCTTATGGAACAGCCTCCCACCAAAAATAAGGAACATACGAGACCTTGTGGACGTCCGAAAGAGTACCAAGACTCTACTCTTTACAGAACACTATGGAACAAATCAGATAGAACTAGGTACATACCCAGCTTAAGTACCATGCACTGAACTCATCAAATATACTGCCTCCCCATTGAATGTAAATAGTTACTGAATGCTAGTAAACCCAACTGGTTGCACTGTAAATGCAACTAGTTACTCTGTACATAGTTAATAACTTTTGATGTATATAGTTAACCCTGTTATGATGTAATTGTTTAAGTTATATTATCTGTAAACCACTTTGATTGACTGATAAAGCGGTATAAAAAAATCTTTTAAATAAATAAATAATAAATGTGTCTACTGGATGTGGGTGTTTTTGAGGTTGGGTAAAGGAGGTGTGGGAGTATATTACTGATCTACTGTCCCCCAAGACTCCCTGATCAGTCAGGGAGTCTTTGGTGGAGGGTATTTTGGCTAAAACTATGGGCATGGGGACTTGTTGGTAGTGGGGATTTTAATGTGCATGTGGATGTACTAGAAGATGAGAAAGTGTCTCTCTTATTGACATCATTGGCAGTGGGGGGCTTGAAGCAGGTGTTGACTGGTCCAACTCATCAGGGAGGATATACTCTGGATTTGGTGTTTGGCAATGATTCTCTGTTAGCAGGAGGTGGGATTCGGGGAATTCACATCCATCCTGTTTCTTGGTCTGATCACTACCTGGGCCGATCACTACCTTCAGTGTCACTGGAGGGAGATAAATGGAAGGACGTGGGGGCACGGGAGGTGTGGAAAGAGGTGAGGTGATGGCAGATGTGGCAGCATTGGGGGGTCCTTGCTGGTGACTGTCATGAAAGCGGTGAAGATGACCCACTTAATGTGCAGATAGAAGACTGGCATCAGTCTGTGGTAGATGCATTGGATGAGGTGGCACCTGTGTGATGGGTATGTTTGAGCAGCGGACGGCAGCAACCATGGTACTCATGGGCATTGCAAGATGCTAAGTGGAAATTGCAGCAGTTAGAGTGCCACTGGTGATGAACATGGTGGACAAAGGATAGGGCGTTGATAACTTGGAAGATTGGGTGTCCAAATGACTGATGAAATTTAGGGGTATGTTTACTAAACTCCGAAATTGTGCGGGGCCGCGGTAGTGTGCCTGTGCCATATAAGGAGTGGGCGGTTCAGGCAGAAAAAAGAAAAAAACGGGAGTAAGCGATCGCACAAGTGGCGCCCTGATGTGCACACACAAAGGAACAGAGACATAGTACAATGGTTAAAACACTGATGGTTGGTGCAGGGGCCATGGGTTCAATCCCCCACTGTGCCCAATGAAGAAGGCAGGCTGAGGCAGTACCTTTTAAGGGTAAGAATGCTGTAGGAGGCATTTTATTTCTATTTTAATTAGTGCTGCCAGCAAATACACCCCCCTCACAGTGCCGTAACATACGGTGCCGCAGAAGGCACTCCAGAGGGCATATCATAAAGTGCACTGTCCGCTAAGGCACCCTATAATGTTGCCCATAGGGAGCCCTAGAAGGTGCTGAATGGGGGGCCTGATGAGGCACCGAAAGGTTACAGCACTGCGAGCGTGTTTCTGCCGGCTGTACTACTTCAAATCACACACACACTGCCCCAGACAGCCCCCCCATGTACCCTGTGAAATACGTATCTCCAAGTTAGAATGCCCTGTTCAATGTATGTCCGGTTTGTGCAATGTAAACCGCAATGGTGCAGAATAGCGCGGTATATGGAGGAATGTAAATAAATAAAGTGAATAAAATAAAGAAACGCACTTTGGATTTGAACCACCAACCTCTGGCTCCACAAGCAGTGCAGTCACCAGTGGGCTACAGCTCTATACCTGTAAAGAGATGTCTGTCTGGCTACCAAATAACTTCTGCAGACTGTGCTGCGGCTACCAGGGTAAGGGTAGTCCTCTCGCACCCATGATGCACTGCACATGAAAAGCAGCAGTCTACAGATGATCTGAAGATGGGGTATGCACCCCCACAGCACCTAGGCCTGGTAGTGGGTACTGACCGTGTGTGTTACTGGCACAGAGTAGCTACACACCGTCACAGTGTGCGGGTACTGTGCTCACCCTGAGGGTGCGATGAGGCACCCAGGACCAGGTCCACAACACCCTTCATGGCTGAAAGAGGCCATGCCAGAGCTCCAAAGCAGTATTAATCTGTGAGATAGGTAGTTTCTGCAGAAACACCTTGGAAATCTCTTTCTGTCTTAGTCAGGGGAACCCCTTATGGACACCTAGGTGGACTATGTACCACCATTTCCCCCCCCAGGCTGAAAAACAAGGTCTCCTATCAACAGATCCACATTCTACCTCCCTGCAATGGTGGCAGTAGAGTGGACCATCAACCCCAGTCCTGCTGGGGAACAGACACCCTACAGGGCAGTCAAAGCAGCTCTATACACATCCATAACACAATATCAGACAGACATTAGGCCTGGATATGCTAAGCTGCACCCCACCACTATCTGATATTCTCCTGCAGCAAGCCTTCAGCCACTGCACCCTGCAAGGCGCTCCATCAAGACACAGACCAGCTGAAAACAGTCTGCTAGCTAGTCCTGGTGGAAATGCATGCACCCAGAACTGGGATGGCAGTGCACACCAGCAGATGTTAGTGACTGGGCCCCAAAAGAAAACCCATATATATCACATGAGAGAAAAACTATATAGCACTATGGGGGTGCCTAGACATGCTGTGGTCACTGCACAGTCAGGGTGAGAGTGATCCCCAGCAGGACAGACAGAGGTCACCCTGTCTGTGTAGGTGGTGGTCGGCCACTACAATGTCCCAGGCAGTGCCCTATGCCCTGTGCAGATGCATCCTGGCCAGCCCACCCTTTCAGAGCTATACCCATGGTACCTTGCTGCTCATTATGCACATTGGCAGGCCAATACTGGCAACAGTGCTGGCAGTGTGGGCTGTGGAAGGTGTTTGCATCCAACACACACTGTATAGACAGACACACACTCCCACACGTATGCCAGCATTGTGCTACTATAGAGGAGTTTATCAGCCTTGCCCACCACACCAGTCCTGGGCACAGTACAGGCATGGATATGGTACGCAATACTGTTGGGGGTCACTCCCCAGGGTGGTGACCACTGTCAGAGGCCAGACCTGAAGCACACACCGCAGACATCAGAAAGATTGTTATGATGGAGCTCAAAGAGCAAACTGTGCTTAACGTAGGAATGTCTATCTGCCAATACTCATAGCAAACGTTTGAGAGCTGTGTACCGTATACCCAGGTGTAGGGTGGCATTGCTAAGGTATGCAGGTGCTAGTATTGGGAGATGCACGCAGGGCCCAATGTCCTGCCTCTCCAGGAGGCATTGGCCAATGGGGCCTGTGGGTGTGGGTGTGTCTGCCCCTGTTGGCTGCTGCTTTATGGCAGAGGTTCCCAACTCCAGTCCTGGTGTGCCTAACACTGTTCGGGTTTTCCTGCTGTCCCTCATGAATATGCATGAGCTACATCTACATGCCATGGGGGTGGTGCATAGATATGCAGCACAGGCATTTGTATTGGAGGCAGCATGGAACCTGAATGGTGTGTGGTCCTCCAGGACTGCATTTGGAAGACTCTGCTCTAGGTAATGCCCCTGTTCATGGTGTCTGTGCTCGGTGTGGTAAAAGATAGGCGTATTACAAATGCATATGTCCTCAGCAATACAGGTTTGTCCTTACTATCACGGTTTAGTTGTGGGAAAAATATGTGGACAGGATTGGCAGTAGCCCCAGCTGGAGCTTTGAACTTGTGACCTTCTATTCTTGCACACACTGTCTGTGTGCACTGTACCACCATGTTGCCATAGATTGGCTTAATTCCCTGGGAAGTCCATGACTGTACATCCGACAGGGCCTGTCTGTTGCAGTGGACGGTGCCAGCCTGCACATGGCTAGGCCACTGTCTTCTGTGGCTAGCAGCCACTGCCCCCTCCACCACCTGTACCCTTCCGCCAACATGCTGGCATGTCCTTATCTTAGAATAACCATATGACCTGATTGAGTTGCGGCACTCCAGGACTGCATTTGGGGGACTCGGCTGTAGGTAATGCCCATTGTTATGGTGTGTGAGCGGTGTAGGGTAAAATATGGGTGATTGAACCATGCTTATGTTCTCTGCAATAAAGGAGTGTCTTTACTATCTCTGTTTAGTGGTGGGTAAAATATGGGGACTGGGCTGGCAGGTACCCCAGCTGGGATTTGAACCTGTGACTCTCTGGTCCTTGAAGTATTGGCTCTGTCCGCTGCACCACACTGTGACCACAGAGACAGTGCAGTCCCTGGAGATAGGAAACCTGACTGAAAGAGTCGGAAATCCTGCTCTGCACATTTTTACTGTGGGCTCATTCACCTTGTCTGGAGACAAAAGTGCAAATAAACCCCGCAAATGACCACGAAAAAAGGGGGAAAAAATATAACCAAGCTGGGCAACAGTGCTATTAATGGACAAACATAACAAAACTCCGAGGTAAGCTCCATAAAAAGGGAATGATTTTTGGAGGGGTCTCCGCTCCGTAGACCCTTCCAAAAATCATTCTTTTTTTTGGAGCTTTCCTGGGTGTGTTTTTTATTTTTGCCCATTGCTAGCACTGTTCCCCAGCTGAATTATAATTATTATAATTTTTGTTGTGGTCATTTTCGCTTTTTATTTGCACTTTTGTTCTGTGCACATGTATCACACTGCTCACGTTTTGTTGGTTTCCCCGGTTTTGCTGTACATTGCTGACGGAAATGGTTTCTCTTCCCTTTAAATGCCCTCTACCGCGAGTGTTTCACTCGCGCTATTTTTAACTTGTAAATTCGGCCCCGATAATGTGCGGGGAGCCTCTCCCCTCCCCTTCCCCGCCCATTAACCCCGTCTCTCCGCCCCTCGGGAGCCTTCCTCCGCCCTCAGAATGCCTTTCCACGCCTCTATCGGACATTTGCGGGCCCTGTACTTGTGCGGGGCCCGTTAGTGCAGCGCGCTATTGTGCAGGGGCCCGTTAGTGTGACGCGCAATTGTGCGGGGCACTTAAGAGCGCTTAAGTGCATCATTGCTGTGCGCTATTGTGCGGTGCGCAATTGTGCGAGGTTTAGTAAACATACCCCTTAGTGTGGATAAGTGCAAAGTTATGCACCCAGGAAAGAATAACCCAATCTATGGTTACACAATGCAAGGTACCACTTTAGAAACCCTCCACCCATTGTGTATTGGTGGCCTAGAAAGCAAAGAGAATGCTAGGAATCATAATAAAAGGAATGGAGAATAAAACCAAGAATATTATAATGCCTCTATTTTATTCCAGGTGCAACCGCACTTTGAATATTGCCTGCAATTCTGGTCACCGTATCTTAAAAAGGATATAGCAGAATTAAAAAAGGTACAGAGAAGAGTGACAAAAATGGTAAAGGGGATGGAAGGATACCCCTATGAGGAGAGGCTTAAAAGGTTGGGGCTCTTCAATGTGGAAAAGAGATAGCTGATGGATGTATGATAGAGGTCTATAAATTAATGAATGGCGTAGAACGGATAAATGTAGATTGGTTGTTTACACATCAAAATATAGAAAGTCTAGAGGACATGCAATGAAGCTACAAAGTAACCAATTTAAGACTAAATAAGAGAAAATATTTTTTTTACTGAATGTGTAATCAAACTCTGGAATTCGTTACCAGTGGATGTAGGAAAAGCTGTTAGTATAGTTGGGTTTAAAAAAGGTTTGGAGAAGTTCCCGGTGGAAAGAGTTATAAGCCATTATTAAAGAGGACCAGGGAAATCCACTGCTTATCTCTGAAGCATTGTGGAACCTGTGCGCCTTTTTGGGAACCTGCCAGGTACTTGTGACCTGGATTGGCCACTGTTGGAAACAAGATACTGGGCTTGATGGACCTTGGTCTGATCCAGTATGGCATTTCTTATGTTCTTATGATGCCAGGCAACTAATTCTTACAAGCACTCCATTTTTGCTGAAAAAAGAAACACGTTTTTTCTCTGGGCTGATAAGCCAGGCAGGAAATCAGGCTAGAATGGTATTCTGTGAGGTATCCCAGTTGGTGAGAGGGTCTGGGGGCAGTGTGGAGTTTGACTTTGAGATGATGGTGGCCATTTTTTAGATAAGATGGAGCAGTTGAAGGGTGGGTTTGGACGCCGTCCAGTAGTGACAGAGGTCTTCAGGAAATGGCAACATGCGCCCAGTCCCGATGTCTTCTCAGCTATAATGAGTGAACATCTGGGCAAGTTGCTCACTGTTTTTCAGGAGACCTTTTTGGGCTTCCACCCAGTGCTTATTGACTATTTTAAGATAGCCCTGCAGGCTATGTTGGATTGGCAGCAGTATCTTGTTAATGCTTCCATATTGCAAGGAATGGTTCAGGCCCGGCTGAAGAAGGCGGTAGTTACCCCGGTTCCTAAGAAAGCCGGGGAAGATCTACAGCTATAATAACTACCATCCAATTTCCAACTTACCCATGTTGGCTAAGATAATTGAGAAGGAAGTTGCATTTCAGGTAGGTAGTTTTGTGGAGGATAACTCCTTGTTGGATTGTGGTCAAGGCAGATTTCATCAGGAAGTGGTATAGAAACTCTGTTGGTGGCATTAGATCAGGTGTATGGGTGGTTAGCTGGGGGTTCTTGGTGTTATTGCTGTCTCTGGATTTATCTGCAGCTTTTGATTTAGCAGAATGTCCTAACCATTAGACCATTCCTTCATTCCAAATCCCATTGCTGGTGATATCATCATGAATCTGAGACCAGCAATTTAGAGGCAGAGGAGCTTGTGTTAGGAAGGTATAGGCTTCAGTGGGAAAAGGGCTGAGAATGATCAGAGGAAAAATAAAGAGCACACACAGGGCTCAGGTACAGAGGGCCTAGGGCACTGATTGAATTTGTGTGCGAGAGCAAAGTTAGGCTTTCCAGTGCAGAGCAGACAGATGTCATGATGAGAAACTTGACAGACAATATATCATGAAGAGCACTGGTAATGGTGATGCTGATTTGCCCCTCTTCTGGTTCCTTGGGGGTCTTCATTCCACTCTTTATGACATGTTCCCTTTTCACAGTGGCTTGGAGTCTTCCTGCCTTTGTTAGTTGCCCTTTGCCCCTCGTTTGGTGCCATGAGGTTTTGTGCCATGCTTGATGGTTTATAGTGCTGCATCTCCATTGAAGATACTTGCCTGCAAGGTTTAGAGTAAGCAAGTTTCATTGAAAATGGACGGAAAATCCCACTATGATGGAACAGAATTTCTTGCTCTTTTAACTTTAATGGAAACGAATGATACAAATCTTTTGGTATCAGAAAACGAACCGAATGGGCGACTGATCCAAATAAGAACTGAACCAAAGATGTTCCCATGCACGCCCCTACTGACCAATCCATAGAGAGGAAAATGTTCAAAGACATTCCTGCAGAAATGGGCTATTTGAAAGCCATCTAGTTTGTGCAAGTAAAAGTGGAGGTGTTCCCAGGGACTAGGCTACAGTTGTGATTGCAGCAATGCACGTAGTTTTGCATATTCGAAAACCGGTACTGAATAAGCAGAAAAAGGAGCTGCAATACTTTGGGGTATGTTTACTAAAACCCCGCTAATGTGCGGGCCGCGGTAGTGTGCGGATGCCATATAAGGAGTGGGCGTTACATCCTGAAAAAGAAAAGCCATGATTGACATATGCGCTAAGGTGCGCGGTGCCCATGTGCGCCCCGCACATTAGCGCATGAGGAAGCTGCGCGGGAGGCATAAGTGGCGCGCTGATGTGCACACAGAAGAGCAGAGCCACAGCACAATGGTTAAGGCACTTACTAATGGCACAGGGATCAGGAGTTCAATCCCCCACAGTGCCCAATAAAGACACCTGGCTGAGACATTAATTTATAAGGCATTAAAATAATGGGCAGCATCAGGCCACGTGCTGATGGGCGGCACGCTAATGTTTTCGGAGGCATTTTAATAAGGCGGCGCGCTAATGTTTTCGGAGGCATGTTAATACTGGGTAGCATAAGTGGCGCGCTGATGTGTACACAGAAGAGCAGAGCCACAACACAATGGTTAAGACACTGACCAATGGTGCAGGGATCAGGGGTCCCCCACAGTGCTCAATGTAGACAGTTGGCTGAGGCATTACTTTAGGAGCTAGTCCAATATTGTGCAGCATAAGGCAGCGCACTGATGGGCATTCAGCGGTGTGCTATTGATTTAGGAGGCTTTTTTATATTGGGCGGCATAAGGCAGCGCGCTAATGTACAAGCACAGGAACAGGACCACAACACAATGGTTAAGACACTGACCAATGGTGCAGGGATCAAGGGTTCAATCCCCCACAGTGCCCAATGAACAAGGCTGCCTGAGGCATTACATATTATGGGGCAGATTGCTTTTGGAGTCATTTTATGTTTATTTTAATTATCACTACTAGCAAACGCACTCTCAAAGCGTGTTAACATAAGGCACCCTATAAGGCACATTTTAAAGTGCACTGTCAGCCAAGGCACCCTAGAATGTTGCTTATAGGGCGCTTTAGAGGGTGCCGTATGAGGTACCGCAAGGTTAGAGTACTGTTTGTTATGGCAGCACTGTGCAGTTTAAGGAATGGAAAGCATAAGTAGGTGCGCTGACAGGCAAGAAGGAGCAGCAGTGGAGCACAATGGTTAAGGCACTGACTGCTGATTCAGGGGTCATGAGTTTGCTCCCCAGTGTGCCTAATATATAAGGCTGGCTGTGGCATCAGCTTTGCATTGTACATATTTTTTCCTGCAGCACTTTATTTTTATTTTATTAATTGCTGCCAGCAAACACGCCCTCACGTGCCGTAATTGAAGGTGCCGTATAAGGCACCCTATAAGGCACTCCATAGGGCACATTATAAATTGCACTGTCCGCCACAGCACCCTAAAATGTCCCCTATAGGGCACCCTATAAGTTGCATCACAGGATAATGTATAGTGCACCTTATATGGACGGGAACCATAAGGTGCCCTATAGGGCACCCTATAAAGCACCCTCAGAGGCACCTTATGGGTACAGTACGCTGAAGGTGTTTTTTCTGGCATCAAAATATGTACATTAAAAAAAGATAATGCATTGGACAACCCTATCAAATAACACCACTGTGGGTTTGAACCTATGACTTCTGGCTTCAAAGGCAGTGAAGTAACTATTGGGCTACAGCTCTATAGCTGCTAGCAAGCCCCTGGCTGGCTGCAGAGAGCCTGCACGTCACCACACAGACAGTCTGCTGTGGTCACCAGGATAGGGTTAGCCCACCCATACCCATGATGCACTGCACATGCAAATCAGCTGTCCACAGATAAACACAAGATGGGCAATGCACCCCCACAGCACCTCGGCCTGGTAGGGGGTACTGACCGTGTGGTTTACTGGCACAGAGTAGCTACACACCGTCACATTGTGTGGGTACTGTGCTCACCCTGAAGGTGCGGTGAGGCATCCAGGACCAGGTCCACAACACCTTCAATGGCTGAAAGAGGCCATGCTGGAGGTCCAAAGCAGTGTTAATGTGTGAGATAGGTAGTTGGGCTTTGCACCACCCCCCACACACGGGCCGAGGGAGGCAAACAGGGCCTCCCATCAATAGAGCCACATTCTACCTCCCTGCCAAAGGTGGCAGTAGAGGGGACCATCAACCCCAGTCCTGCTGAGGAACAGACACCCCACAGGGCAGTCAATGCAGCTCTATACACATCCATAACACAATAGCAGACATACATTAGGCCTGGATATGGTAAGCTGCACCCCACCACCTTCTGATATTCTCCAGCAGCAAGTCATCAGCCGCTGCACCCTGCAAGCCACTCCATCAAGACACATACCAGCTGCAAGCAGTCTGCTAGTTAGTCCATAGTGCATGTTCCCAGTGGAGATGCATGCACGCACACAGAACTGGGATGTCAGCATACACAGCAAGCAGATAAATCAGTGACTGGGCCCCAAAAGGAAACCCATATCTATCACATGAGAGAAATACTATATAGCACTATGGGGGTGCCTAGTCATGCTGTGGTCACTGCACAGTCAGGGTGAGAGTGATCTCTCAGCAGGACATATTGAGGTCACCCTGTCTGTGTAGGTGGTGGCCGGGCACTAAAATGTCCCAGTCAGTGCCCTATGCCCTGTGCAGATGCACCCTGGCCAGGCCACCCTGTCCGGCCTATACCCATGGTACCTTGCTCCTCATTATGCACATTGGCAGCCCAATACTGGCAACATTGCTGGCAGTGTGGGATGTGGAAGGTGTTTTCAGCCACCACACACTGTATAGACAGACAGCAACCCCCACACCTATGCCAGCATTGTGCTACTATAGAGGAGTTCAGCAGCCATACCCACCACACCAGTCCTGGGCACAGTACAGGCATGGATATGGTACGCAATACTGTTGGGGGTCACTCCCCAGGGTGGTAAACACTGTCAGAGACCAGACCTGCAGCACACACCGCAGACATCACAATGATTGTTATGGTGGAGCTCAATGAGCAAAATGTGCTTAACGTAGGAATTGATATCTGCCAGTTATCACAGGAAACGTTTGATAGCTGTGTACCATATACCCAGGTGTAGGGTGGCATTGCTAAGGTATGCAACTGCTAGTATTGGGAGATACAGGCAGGGCCCAATGTCCTGCCTCTCCAGGGGGCATTGGCCAATGGGGCCTGTGGGTGTGTGTGTGGGTGTGTCTGGCCCTTTTGGCTGCTGCTTTACGGCAGAGTTTCCCAACTCCAGTCCTGGTGTTCCAAACACTGTTCGGGTTTTCATGCTGTCCCTCATGAATATGCATGAGCTATATCAGCATACCATGGGGGTGGTGCATAGATATGCAGCACAGGCATCTTTATAAGAGGCAGCATGGAACCTGAATGGTGTGGGGCCCTCCAGGACTGCATTTGGGAGACTCTGCTCTAGGTAATGCGCCTGTTTATGCTGTCTGTGTTTGGTGTGGTAGATTATAGGTGTATTAACCATGCGTATGTTCTCAGCAATAAAGGTTTGTCCTTACTATCACGGTTTAGTTGTAGGAAAAATATGTGGACTGGATTGGCAGTAGCCCCAGCTGGGCTTTGAACTTGTGACCTTCTGTTCTTGCCCACACTGTCTGTGTGCACTGCACCACTGTGTTGCCACAGGTATGCTGTGTTCCCTGGGGAGTCCATGACTGTACATCCGACAGAGCCTGTCTGTTGCAATGGACGGTGCCAGCCTGCACAGGCCTAGGCCACTGTCTGCTGTGGTTTGCAGCCACTGCCCCCTCCACCACCTGTACCCTTCCGCCAACCTGCAGACATGTCCTTATCTGGGTAAAAGCATATGACCTGATTGACTGGTGCCACTCCAGGACTGAATTTGGGGGACTTGGCTGTAGGTAATGCCCATTGTTATGGTTTGTGAGTGGTGTAGGGTAAAATATAGGTGTTGGAACCATGCTTATGTTCTCTGCAATAAAGAAGTGTCTGTACTATCACTGTTTAGTGGTGGGTAAAGCTATGGGGACAGGCTTGGCAGGAGCCCCAGCTAGGATTTGAACTTGTGACCCTCTGGTCTTATAGGCACTGGCTGTGTCTGCTGCACCACACTGTAGCCACAGAGGCAGTGCAGTACCTGGAGATAGGAAACCTGGCTGGATGAGTCAGAAACCCTGCTCTGCACAATTTTACTGTGGGCTCATTTACCTTGTATGGGGACAAAAGTGCAAAAAATCTCAAAAATGACCTCGAAAAAAAGGGGAACAAAACCAAAATCAAGCTGGGCAACAGTGATATCAATGGGCAACATAAAAAACACTCCCAAGAAAGCTCCAATAAAATGAAGTGATTTTTGAGAGTCTACGGAGCGTAGACCCTTCCAAAAATCATTTCTTTTTTTTGGCGCTTTCCTGGGAGTGTTTTTTATTGTTGCCCATTGATATCACTGTTGCCCAGCTGAATTTTAATTTTTACAATTTTTCTTGTGGTCATTTTAAGGTTTTATTTGGAATTTTGTTCTGTGCACATGTATCACACTGCTCACGTTTTGTAGGTTTCCCCGGTTTTGATGTACATTGCTGACGTAAATGGTTTCTCTTCCCTTTAAATCGGCTCTAACGTGAGGTTTTCACTCGCGGTATTTTTTTGCCCGAAATTCAGCCCCGCTCCTGTGCGGGGAGCCTCTCCCCTCCCACTCTCCACCCATTGACCCCAACCCCCCGCCCCTCGGGAGCCTTCCTCCACCCTCGAAATGCCTTTCCACGCCTCTATCGCACATCAGCACGCCGTGCACTTGTGCGGGCGGCGCACACTTGTGTGGGCCACCAAAAATGCACTATTAGCATACGCTAAGGTACCGTAGCGCACGCTCAAGTGCACCCCGCACAATTGCGCGGTTTAGTAAACATACCCCTATGTCTGTGGTTGCTTTATCCTCAGGCAGTTTTCAAAGTCAAAGTGTGCCTGCAGGTCTACTTTGAAAACTAGTGCAAAGTCTGCAGTTAAAAATACCGTGCAGTCATGCGGACAGAATGAAATGTATTCCCTTTATAAATTGCCAAGGATTATTAGATCAACTTCCAGAGTACATTGCACATATTTATTTGATTTAAGACCTTTAAGCTCTGCCCCTGAGCTGAAAATACATTTTCCCAGATGTGATTCATGTCAGCCATTGAACGGATGCCCCTCGCCGCTTTCACACAATGGTTGACGGCATCATAGACACAAATTACAGTCAAGCTAAATTTTGCCTGAATGACTTTCTCTTGGCATCAGTGCATCAGATTATTGCTTTCAGTGGCAACCCCTCAGCCAAATGATAGATATTTAAGATTACATATGTCTCAATAACTTATTTAACTTGACCTTCATTTAACTAATCCCTGAAGCAGCTCCAGTTAAACAATGGCCAACGTTATTTGGAGGCCAATTCTATAAAGTGCACGTCCCGTTGGCAGAAACGTCTAAAGTGAAAACGTGCATGTAATATACCCGATTCCGAAACCGTGAAGATAGACACACCCACAGTTCCAGAATCAGGGAGTTATACGTTCCCGGCACGGCACAAACAACACGTCAGGGGTAACACAGGCTCGTGCTGTTATTCTAGGAACATGGGTAAATGCAACAAAGGCATGTACGTCCCCATGCTCACAGTACTGTATTATGAAAAGATGAACATGTGTGATACTGCCTGTTTTCCATGTGGCCATGCCTCCGCAGGCAAAATGAACATCTCCGATGCTGATGCTCACACTGACAGTGTTGTGTTCATGCAAACAAAGCAGTAATACTGATGCAGCAGATTAGGTCATGCAACCCAGGCTATACATACAAGTCTGTTGCATGCCCATAACACTATACAGTCATCTATGTGCACCAGAACAGGCAAGTGGAAAGGGAAATGTTTGTCCTGATAGACCCCGCATCAAAACTGACGTGGCATGTGATGAACACCGTAGTCATTCGTTCAGTGGCCATCGCTGAAAACAGTATGTGCAATGCCAGCAATGGGCCAGAGAAAACTGAAATGGGTCTCTACAGCTATATGACAAAAATATCCCTGGCAATCATAGGAAACCACCAGGATGCTAATATGTAACAGGGCAACCATCAGAAACACGTGCTTAAAAGCACCATCCTCTCTCTCTCCTGACAAATGTGCACAATGTTCGAGAACTCTGATGGTGCATTTGGATATGCATTAGTGCCGTCCGCACTGCAGGATGCCGCCACTCTGAGGCTACCCCACCATTCACAAGGACATGCCCTGCTATGTTGCTGCAGATCAGCTGTACAGAGGTTACTGCCCATTCACACAGGAACCTAGTGATGCGGCAGTCCTCCCTACGGTCCAGGTACTGGCCAGTCATACATGTCCACCCTGAATTGGGTATCAGAACACCAGGGCCTCTCCTGCAACCCTCATACATCCAGTACACACACACACTCTTGTTTGCAGTCACAGATAACATACCTACGCCACGACCATGCCCTGCACCTACGTAAAACTGCTGCTACTGCAAAATTGCATGGCGTCTCCGGACTACACATCTGATCTGCAGTGCTCAGCCACACACATACCATCCCTACAGCTATGTTCCCATTTTTCCAAAGCATTTGTTGTGGAGACCATGCATAGCCCCTTTGGGGCCAGAATACCACCTACTGCAGCGCTTTACATTTCTGTTAGGTGTTGTTTACTGTTACTTTAGCGTAGAAACATCCCTCACCTGTGCATTCTCGTCATTTCTGCTGCATCTTTTGCTCTCCCAGACAGCAGACAAACCAGGTCACTACAGACTTCTCATTGCCATTCATCTCTATGGGACGTATTGGAGTTAGGTGCGAGATTTTTTCTAAGTCCTGCCCTTATTCCACGTTTCAGCAGATATAACGTGGACGTATGGATGATATGCCGGGGACGTACAAGGGCCTTTCCTGGATACACTTTATATGTCTCGATGCCTGACTACGCCCCTGTTCTGACCCCTCCAACCCATGTCCTGAGATCCCTGTTTCAGTGCCATGTACGTGCAGCACAGGACTGAAAAACCATTCACTCCCCATAGTCCTCAGCGGTCTCCACCGTGGCCACATTGCATGTCCCTTGGTCCCACTGCATTTTGATGGCATAGACAATTAATCAAAGTTTACCAGATCCACTCCAAGTAATTTTATAGACCTCTAACATAACACCCCTCAGCCGTCTGTTCCCCAGGTTGGGGAGACATGACACTGGCAAGTGGTGATGGGGTTTCTGCAGAGGCAGATGGTTGTGGGGAGGATGTGTGGCCATCCATGTATGCCCCCACCCCCGGGCCCCGCACCCTATGCACTCACCAACCCGCATGTTTGCTGGCCTGGGACTGCACACCACTAACACTGACAGCACATGGGCATGTCAGCATGGTGTGAGGGGTTGTTGGCAGTGGGGGCAGCAGCACCTGCCTGTGGCAGACCAATGCCATGCCCTGATCCAGTGTGCCATGCGAACTGCAACATGTGCCAAGGTCTGTCAGATGGGAAGCATGTCATCCCCAGGGATGGTTGTAATCAAGTGGCCACACTGTGATGGAAACCACACAGTTGGTGTGTATATATGAATGGAGGGACATAAGTTTGGGTCCTGGCTGTGGATTATGCAGTGCATATCCCTATGGCAAATTTTATCCCACATTGGAGATACAACACCAACAAGTGCAACCCCCAATGATTCAGCCAACAAGGGTACCAGCACCCACAGAGACAGACTCCACTATCCTTTGCTGGATTTTGTTTATTTTATTTAAACGTTTTTATATACTGCCCCTTCCAGTGATCATGGGCGATTTACAATGAACACAGAACACAGAACATTTACAAAGAACATAGAACATATCAAACTATAATACAATTTACTATTTACAAATCAGCTATTCACATATACAGCAGAATAGCGGATGCTGAGGCAGAACTATTTACAGTGTAGGGTGGGGAAGGGAACGGGATAAGGGAGAAATATATTATTTATTTATTGAACGTTTCTTATATAGCGCCTTTCATGATATCAAGGCGGTTTACATTGAACAAACTGAAATTACATTGAACAGGGCATTATAACTTGGAGATAACTATTTTATAGGGAACATTAAATGGAGTTTCATAAAGAGAAAGGTTTATGGGGGGGGAGAAGAATAATTACCTAATTAAGCTATATCAAGTGAGAAAGAGGTTCAGTATATAGCGGAGAGAAGTAGGGGGGGATCATGGTGTTCGAGGGGGAGTAATAGAGCTGTTGAGGTTAAAGTATTGAATGAAAAGGAACACTTTAAGCTCTTTTGTTAAAGTCTGTAGATCTTTTATTAGTCTTAGGTGGTCTGGGAGAGCTCTCCAGAGAGTAGGGGCTACAAACAAGAACGCTCTTGAACTTGCAGTTTTGATTGTGTTACAAAATGGGCTGGAACTGAGAGGGTGTTCTGGGTGCACATTCTTCTGCACCTAATGAGATATATTTGCATCCACCACCTCCCCTTGTATGTGTATATACCATGGGCATTCATTGGGGACATCATGAAAACCAGGCTGGATTGTGGTGCACCAGGACTGGAGTTGGCCACCCCTGGCCTAACTGTTTCAGCGTTAGCCTGCAAATGTGCATGATGAGGAGCAAGGTATTGTGGGTATGGCCTGAAACAGAGCGGATTGGTCAGGATGTGTCTGCACTGGGGGTAAAGCAATGTCTGGGATGTTGTAGTGCCCGACTGCTACCTGCAGGGACCGGGTGGCCACAGCATGTCATGCTGGGAGGGTGCTCTCACTCTGACCAAGCAGAAGACCATAGAACGGTTATGTATCCACATAGTGCTAAATAGTGCCTAGTTCTAGTGTTGGATGCATATGAAATATGTACTGACCAGCAGACTGTCTGCAGTTGGTGTGTGCATGGCTTGTAGACCCAGTGGTGGGCAGCAGGTGCAGTGTAATCGTGCTTGCTGTGGGTGAATGTTAAACCTTGGTGGTTGGGATAGGGGTGTTCCAGCACTAGTGGTTAGAACAGCAGTCTTGTTCCCAAGCTATTTGGGTTTGATTCCCACTGACACTCTTTGGGCAAGTCATTTTATCCTCCATTGATTCAGAAGACAAGGCCTGGTAATCTATTTCTGGTCAGACCTTGCCAAGAAGACCCAGCAGCTGCTGGGTCACCATTGACTTGATGGCACTTAAAAAAATATATTACCCCAAATTATATTCCATTGCTCTTCTAATATTGTCCCCTGTATATCAGTTTCCCATTTCTTCTGATAGAGGAAAATCATCTCTCCCTGTTTACCATTTAAAATCCTATAATTCTTGGCCATAATTCCTATATCTTTTAACTTCTTATATAACAACCATTGCAGCTGAGTAAATGGATGTGTATAATAAGTTTCTATGAGAAGATAAGAAATGTTTGATCTGCAAAACTGAAAATACATTAGGACTGTCACATTAACCAAGAATTTCAGCTGTAAACATGTAGGCCTCGTCCTGAATCAAATCTACATAGCAGATAAGATTATTACTCTGCAGCCACTGAAATTTACCTGGATTGGTGATACCAGGCAAAAATCTGGGGTTTCCATATTTGAGGACTAAAAGAGAAGATCCCACCTGGCCCCATACCTTCTCTGCCATTTTATTCCAGGGGTGAAGCTTGAGCCTTTGTGCCTCCATTCTTTCCCTCACCAACAAATAGAGGGGGCTGACTTGCATGGAGCAGCAGGTACAACTACTGGACAAACTAGATCGACCATACTGTTTTTTATCTGCCATCATATATTATGGAGGTCATTCTGAAACATGAATAAGCCCTGTGTATGTGCAGGATAGACGTGTTTCATTCAAAAATGTCTAGACCTTTATTCCGACCCTTATTCTGACACCATGTACGTGTAGCACAGGGCATATAGCAAATGCAGCAGGGTCCCAGGTGAATGTCGCAGGCAGCAGTGTCCCCTGGCCCCCTCAGCTCATGGCCTGGCCAGTCAGCAATGCAGTGGAGGCATAAGGGACCAGGGTAAGCCCCGGAATGGGGTGTGGTAGCACTGGAGATGTGGCAGCAGGATGAGACAGGGTGTAGTGTATGCAGCTGGTTTTGTGGCAAGCAGGTAGGCAGCTGCAGTGACAGACCTGGGGGGAGAAAGAAACATGCATATGTATGACACCTCCTTCCTGCCTCCACAGATGGTTCCATGTCCTGCGTGAGGTGGAGGCGTGAGAGTGTGCTTCCGCACGATACGGCGCACCCGAACTGAGCTCCTGCACCATATCCGGTGCCACTGCAGCGGGAACAAGGTGAGTGTGGGGGAATGACACAGGAATGGGGCCATGACATGCAAAATGGCATCTGAAAATGGGGCTACCCCCACCCACCGAAACTAATAGCCACCTCTCTGCATCCCTTCCACAGCCATCCCAGTTGAGGACAGACTCCCACCTGCAGCAGAGCAAGAAGAGGAGGAGGAGGTGGAGGAGGAGGAGGAGGAAGAGGAAGCCGGCGGCATGATAGCAGCTGAGGGGGGGGGGGAGCAGCCAATGACAGCTGCACCATCTGGCCCTGCCACACCCATCCCCACATGGCAGCTCCACCCAGTGGCGTAGCGTGAGTTGTCAGCACCCGGGGCAAGGCAAGTAATTTGCGCCCCCCTGGTCTGGTGTGGTTCTCTCCCACGATCAGCGCTGCACTGTCCCTCCCCCAGATAGTCCCTCGCTCTCTGTTCGCAACCACCGCACCGCACGCCTGGCACCCCCCCCTCCACAGTGGGTGGCGACCCGGCGGCTCGGATCGGATTCGCACAGCCAGCACTGCAGAGAGCTGCGAGTGCGAGCGCGCCCCCCAGGGCTGGATTTACCTTGAGTGAGGCCCTATGCCAACAAAAATTGTGGGCCCCCAGCAGGGGCGGCCCAAGGGGGGTGTGGGCCTCATTTGCATAAGGGGCCTCATTTGCATAAATATTTGCATAATGTTACCATATACTAACTTTTAGTAAACGTGCCTCTTAATGAGTGTATGGATAAAGAAAGACTAAAAGATTTCTACATTACTATAATCCAGTGCCAACTGCCAGACACATTAGGAACTACTACAAACACTGCCCATTTAGAACCCATAGCAAACCCGCCGTATCCTAACAGCACTACCAGGACTCACAAAGCACCATACTCTAACTATCAAAAGGCAACACTGCAAATATTAAACCAATACATTTCAGAGAACAACAATACATGACCTACTGGGGAAAGAGAACAAGTGGCAATGTCAAATAGGAATTATATAAACAGAACACCTCAGCTCAGTTACACATGCAGAACATAGACCATCACCAAACAAGTAATCACATTTTAGAAACAGGAAGACAATAATTAAACTGGGAATCCCAAAAGCCAAACTTGGAATGTACAACACTGTAGAAATAAAACTATACATTAATTTGCTCTTGTACTAAACAAAGCGCAGACGTTAATGATGCACATTTACCAGAGCTGACATATTCCAATTAATAAATTCAAAATAAAGAGATATTTTTCTACCTTTTGTGCATTTTTTTCAGCTGCAATTGCTCCAGACACTTTCTTCTGGTTTCTTCGTGTCTTCTGCTAACTCTCCATCGTCTGCTGTCCATTTGTCCTTTCTTCTCTCTTCTAGTTTTTTTCCATTCTCTCTCTACATCTGCTTTAACATACTAATCTTTCTCCTTTTGCTCTTTCCTCATTCCTATTTCATCCACTCAAATTTTACCCCTCCATCCTCAATCCCCACTTACTATCCCAATACCCGGCCAATTGTAGATTTTTTATCCCTCCCACACAAAATATTTTTCCCTTCTCCATTTTACTCTTCCAGCCCCATCCCATTCTAATCCTCCCCCAACATCAGCTCCCTTCTAGTTCCAGCCTCACCCAGCATCCATTCCCTTCTAGTCCCTGCATCAGCCCATTTCCAGTCCTAGCCACCCATCAGCCCATTTCCAGTCCTAGCAACCCCCCAACCCAATACCAGTCCTAGCCCCCCATCAACCCACTTACAGTCCTAACCCCCCATCACCCCATTTTCAGTTTAAGCCCCCCCTATAACCCATTACCAGTCCTAACCCCCCATCAGCCCACTTCCAGTCCTAACCCCATCAACCCATTTCCAGTCAGCCCCCCATAGCCCATTGCCAGTCCTACCCCCCCATCAGCCCACAGCCCATTACCAGTCCTAATCCCATCAGCCCACCTCCAGTCTTAACCCCCCCAGCCCATTTCCAGTCCTAGCCCCCCCATAGCCCATTACCAGACAGCCCCCATCAGCCCACAGCCCATTACCAGTCTAAACCCCCCCCAAAGCCCATTACCAGTTCTAAACCCCCCCCAACAGCCCATTACCAGTCCTAACCCCATCAGCCCACCTCCAGTCTTAACCCCCCCAAAGCCCATTACCAGTTCTAACCCCCCCCCCAACAGCCCACAGCCCATTACCAGTCCTAACCTCATCAACCCACCTCCAGCCTTAATCCCCCAACCCATTTCCAGTCCCAGCCCCAGCCCCCCCAATAGCCCATTACCAGTCCTTACCCCCTCCCCCTGCCTAAAGTAAAATTTAATTTTAAAAAAAACCTGCTGGCTGCCGCCGCGGGGCCCCCTCTGCTGCCGCGGCAGCATGGACTGACCCACGGGAGCCCCCTCTGCAAGCTCGATCCCTCCCTCCGTGCCTCCGTGCCTCCCTCCGTGCAGGCTGTGAGAGGCGCGAAGGGAGACTGTCTCCCTCGCGTCTCTGTTAAGCCCGCAGGGGCTGATGGGAAATTTCCCATCAGCCCCTGCGGGCTTAACAGAGACGCGAAGGAGACAGTCTGCCTTCGCGCCTCTCACAGCCTGCACGGAGGGAGGCACGGAGGGAGGGATCGAGCTTGAAGAGGGGGCCCCCGCGGGTCAGTCCATGCTGCCGCGGCAGCAGAGGGGGCCCCGCGGCGGCTGCCAGCAGGTTTTTTTTTTATTTTATTTTTTTTAAAAAGCCTAACTTGTTCCATTTTTGTGGGCCCTTTGCAGCTGTGGGCCCTACGCCATGGCGTACATGGCGTATAGGTAAATCCGGCCCTGGCGCCCCCCCCATGTTGCGCCCGGTGCGGCTGGCCCCCCCTGCACCCCCCACGCTACGCCTCTGGCTCCACCCAGCCCCATAGTACTGTCCAGTACCTCTCCTCAGGGGAGGGTGGGGATGAGGTGTACACCTTGGACATCTTGGAGGTGCCCCACTCCTCTGAGGGGGAGAGACTGGACAGTGCTATGGTGTATGGCCAAGGCACCCCTAGGTGGGAGGCTGGGCACCACTCAGTGGGTGGCCCTGAGGAGCAGGGGGAGGAGGAGGAGGAGTCATCTCTGGAGGAAGGGGAATTCAGGCCACCCCATCCAGGGGCACCCAGTGGGTGGAGGAGGGGGAGCATGGGGGAGGGGATGGGAGGGGGCAGGAGGCAGAAGGAGGGGATGGGAGGAAGCAGGAGGTGGAGGGAGGGAATGGAAGGGGGCAGGGGACAGGTGAGGGAGGGGATGGGAGGGGGCTCATTGTTGATCACCTACATGGGATCAGGGGTGACCTCCAGGCCCTCACACAGGCTATAGAGTGGCTCAAGGAGGCATTCCTGGCCCCACAAAAGTGATCATAATGACGCCACATGGGATATCTCCCTATCGGGAAAAAACATGTCCTTAACACCTACCAATAAATAATGTTAGTTTGAAACACTGTGTCCATGTTTATATCCATATAGGAGGTCACTCTGAGGCCTGAACAGTGTGGATGGGGGTCCCATGTGGACATCCATCCCTGCCAACCAGCCACCTCTGCTGACCCTGACAAACCTCTCGGTATGTACATGGTGGCCATACCAAGAGGCAAGCCAGGCATGGGAAAGGGTCCGGGTGGTGGTGGAGAAAGGGGGCAGTGAATGGTCTGTGGTCCTGGACATGAAGGGCTGATACGGATATTGGCCCAGGTCACCTGGGGCTGGAGAGCATGTAGTGGTGAGGGGCTGGGTGGGTGGGGACTGACTGCAGTGGCCTGAATGGCTCACAACATGGTGGGCCAAGATGTGTACACATGCAGGCCCAGGAACAAAAAGAACAAATACCCAGACCGGCAGGTTTTTCAGGTTTGGAAAAACCCTTTTCTTTATTGCCCCTATGCGTTTCGGCCTTACGGCCTTCTTCAGGAGTGTATTATAAGGGTGCAAACCTCAAAGAAACAAACAGTAACAATTAAAACACATCAAATAAATATAATGAATAAACAATATAAACATTAATTAAAATCAATAAGAGGTCTTATTTTTTACTTTTTTACTGTAGACAAAATTATAGCACATTACATATATCTGTATTTTATTTCTGTGGTTATTATTTGGTGATTACAGATGTTAGCGGTTTGGTTTTCTAGTTATTATATTTTTATTTTTGATTTTATACCTTTTATTGATTCTGACAGGGCACACAAAGGGTCAGGATGGCCAGAATGGCCTTCTGTCGATGGGGCATGGCTGCAGCTGCCCATCCCTGCCACCCACCCCCCAGTCCCAGTGGCACAGGCTGCCTACCTCAAACAAAGTATGTCTCTATGAGAGACCTCCTCGTCACCACAGCACATTGATATGTAGGACCATGTGATGGCCGAGGTGCCACCATGTCATCCTCCTTGCCCTCGGGATTGCTGACCATGGTATCAGGTTTGGGCTGCCTCCGATGAAGGATGTATTGTGTAGCATGTTGCAACCCTTTTCTGAGGCATAGAGCAGCTCCCCACCAGACCTGTCAAGGCAGTGGAATTGGCTCTTGAGAAGCCCAAATGTTCGCTCTATGATGGAGTGTGTCAGCTGGTGGGACCGGTTCTAGTGCATCTCCACTGGAGTGCATGGGTGGACAAGGGGGGTCATGAGCCACTCCTGCAGTGGGTAGCCCCTGTCACCTGCATAGAGGAACAGTGGCAGGAATGTCAACAAGTAGTGCCATGGCCAGCTATGCGGGTGTCATCATAGCCATGCACCAGGTGCCACCCCACCAGGCCCAACATGCATGTGCCCTTCACCCATGCCATGTGGTTCCCCACTACCCATGCCTGAGCATTCCTGCTATGGCGCATCCCCAACCCCCACCTCATCCATGCTGTTGGTGTAGCTGGCCCCCCCACCATGCCCTGGTAGTGGTACCTGTAGCCCTCCTGCCACATATGAACAGCCCACAGCCATGGTGTGGACCCCCTGTGGGCATGGCCTGCCTGCAGGCCCATGGCTAACCATGCCCTTGTGCCTCTGTGGATATGCATGCATGTGTCTGCAACACTTACCTGTGTCTACTCACCAAGCAGCCAGCCACCGGTGATTGTGCCACCCTCAAAGACATCATGTATCCCTGACTATCCCAGGATGTAGGAATTGTGGCAGAGTCGGGGAAGCATGCCACAACATCCAAGATCTCCATGTGGGCATTGCATATGACCTGCATGTTCATTGAGTGGTACGTCTTCCAGTTCCGGAAGGCTGCCTCATGCCAGCATGGTGGGTGGAGGGCCATATGGGTACAGTCAATGGCCCTGAGGACTGATAGGAACCCTGCCACCTCACTGAAGGTCTGCTACTGCTGCTGTGGGGTGCTTTGGAAGGAGATGTAGTCGGCAGCATGTCCCACGAAGGCATCCAGGAATTGGGTGATGCTACACATTACTGCCGCCTGGCTCACCCCCCATGCCATTCCCATGACATACTGGAATGTGCCAGTCCCCAGGAATGCCAGAGCTGTGTCCTTTCTTTGTCCTGTCTGTGTGTCAATGCAGCGAGCTGTGGCCCCAGCTCCTGAAGCAGATTATGTATCGCCTTGCAGTTGAATCTGTACCTGGTTCGGCACAGCTCGTCACTGAGATCAAGGTACTGGGAATGGGGCCTGGGGACCCTGGCATATGGGTGGTGGCGTGAGGTGCAGTGGCGCTCATGGTCAGCGAGCACAAGAAGGGCAGCAGCGATCACAGATCTGGTCCTGTCTTGATCCATTCTCTAACTGGAACCTGTGGGGGAATGCAACATGGTCAACGGTCAGTCGAGGCCTCAGGAGTACCACCAACTATCCCCCCCAAGTCCCCTTTGAGTGGCAGGGGGGCAAGTGTTGTGCTACACCAATGGTGCTTCACCCTCCCACTGCATACATTCAACCAGGGCACACGGTGGGTGGCCCATCCACCATGTAATGCTGCATGGTTGCATATCTACCCGTGATCATACCCATTAGAGGCAGGTGCACCCCATGTGTGCACCGCTGGGGTGCCCTTTGCTCCACACATTCAGCAATATGTTCAGGCACCAGTGGCACCACACCTACTGGCATGCACCTGTGGGGGCCAAACATGTATACCCCCTGAACAGTGACAACAGTATGGAGCTGGGGATGTGTGGGTGGGGCAGGACCTGCCACGCCTAACTGCAATCCTACATGAACAGCCAGGAAACAATAGGGCTCATAAATAAAGCAAACATTGCTGAGATAGTGTTAGCAAAGGGTTTTGTTTTCGGAAATGTTGGATGGGGAAGCCAAGCTCCCATATGTTCATATCTTACTGTAGCTGGCTTTTTTTGAGGGGTTCGGTGAGTATCTTGGTGATCTGTAGGTGAGATATGTTTGATAAGTTTGGTGAGTTGTGATTGCCAGGTTATCTTTCTGCTTTCTTTTCCTCCCATGATGGTCCACGCCTAAAGGCCACGCCAAAGGGCCCTCTAGCGAGGTCCTCAGGTGCAGGCGCACCTGGAAGTGCTGCACTTTTAAATGTCCCGCCAATGTTGTTCTTCAGCCTGATTGGCCTTGGTGAAGGGGAGCAGGGAGTGGCTTACCTGCCTGCTCCCTTTTGCCGATGCCAATCAGGCTGCTCGATGGAGATGTACCCTCCTTGTGGCTCAGGGCAGAAGCTAAGACCCTTTATCTTAAATGAACCCAGGACCAAACGGAGAGTAGACCAGAAGATTACATATTCAGAAGATTACATTTTATGGGGGCCGTCTCAGACTTCACAGCAGATCTCTAGTTGAGTAAGTAATAATTTTGTTTGATACATTAAAGTGGATTTCAGACAGGGTGCGACAGGAAAATCAAAAGCCCTTGTTACCATTTACAATTTACAATTTTGGTTACAGGCTGGATTTAGTGAAAAGTTCCAGTGATACCTTTGTTTTGTGGGTTAGACAAGGTGAGATTTTTATTGTCAAAAGGCTCTGTAATAATCCAGAATTTTAATATTACCTACACCTGGGGACATTACATAGAGTGGCTTGCAATTTTCTTATTTGTAGGTAGAGGCTTGTTACGGTTTGTTACAAGGCACAGATTTTTTTCTAGTATTTGAGCTGCTAAGAAAAGACAGAGAGATAGTCAAGCTTTAGTTTGGAAGTGGTACACAGGCAAACATTCCCTCATTGAATAGGTATAATTTTAAGGCGTGGTCTTTACTCTTTACTGAACACCCATTAAATTTATGCCATTCCAACTATAATTCTAAGTCTCACTTCTTCATAAAAGTGAGCATTCCTCCTTCCAAGGTTGCACATTTGAGATAGTCCAACTACAGCCTTTCTGCAGTCTCAAATATGGAAGCCTTTGATTTTAAAGAACTGAAACAAATAGTACTGACATACTGTAAGAGGAAAGGTGGTCCCTTTGAAGGTGAATTCCCTGAGTCATCATGGTATAATATTCAAAGACAAATGTTAAACCATTATCAAGAATTCAAAAAGAAGACAAATAAAAGAAAATGCTTTTTATCCAAGGCATGTGCAGGGGGCTCATTAGCATGAAACAGGACAATACTGAACTGACTTCTCAATGTACCCAATTGACCAAAGACCTTGAGGAGGCACAAAGTTGCATTGCCATACAAAGGACTCAGGTGATACAAGCCACAAATTCTTTTATAACTGTTAGTGAGCAATTAGAAGCACTTAAACTTGAATTGAGGCATGTTAAGGATCAATTGGCCTCTGAAAGACAAAAGAAATATACGCCCTAGCCAACACCCATCTCTCCCTCATCCTCCTATACCTATGACACACCCTATAAGCCATGCATCCAAGCTATTGAGAAACAAAATAATACAAATGCATGCATAGCTGGACTTAGGACTGGGAAAAATACAGAGGAAAACAGCATAGAGGAAGAAAATCCTAATAGTTTATCTCAGCCAGAACAGAGCAATAATCAGGATCTGTGTCAGGAGGATAATTCAGATGACTCAGACATGGCACCCAGTACTGAACTCAGAGCACCAGTTAAAGTGATGCTGCAGGACAATTTAAAAGACAGAGACATGGAAAGAATAGTTGAGAAAACTGGCCCTATGCCTTTTAATGTTAATTACTGGTGCAAATGGGCCACTGATATTCTGATTCACTGGGGTCTAGGGAAATACCGAAGAAAACAATCAGACTTTGATAGACTTATGCATCTGGCTCTGGGGCCACACTATTATAAAGTTGGCTCTCTCACTCACCCATACCAGTTGGTTAAAAGGGGCATTGAGAAACTATTTCACTGTTCCCCAATGCAAGTATTTAAAATTATTTCACCTCTACCAAATGATACACTGGAAGAGTTTGCATATAGAGCCTGGATTTTAAAAGCAGTTCTTAATGAGCAGGAGTCCTGGCCCAATTCAGAAGATTATGGGGAGCGCACGCATAAAACATTTTTATTAGAATTGCTATCCCCTGAGATTACAAAACACCTTCTGATATTTTCTGAAGACCCTAAAGCAACCCCTTTTGATACTTTAATGCTCAGAATTGGGTTTGTTTGGAAGACCCAGCCCTCGCAGGTCATAACAGTATCAGAAGCACGGAAGTGGCAAGCTGAGGGATCCTCCCAATACACAAAAAACACAGACAAAGGATACAGGGGACAGACACCTTGGAGAGGACAAAGCAGAGGTACTTTTAGAAATTCCTCAGGTTACATCCCCTTTCAAGAGCTCAAAGCACAGAGAGATGGATTAGAAAAGGAGAAAATTAAATGGGAACAAGACAAACACATACTGCAGATAGAAATAGATAAATTAAAACAGGACATACAAGCAGCTCAGGACAAACACAAGGCTAGTGCATAGGGATGTCCTGACCTCTTGAGTTCAGATATCAAAATGTCTCAAGCCTTCATAGCCCAGCCTGCCTCCGTTCTCTCAGCAGAGGACTCAATTCCAGAGCCTCTGGATGATGAAACAGATACAGGCCCAGAATACAGTTTAAGGCTTGTAACATCCTTGATACTGGACTCTTGTGGATGCCCCAATGTTATCAGTAGAATAGGGGGGTCAGGATAAACTAGCTTTAATAGATACAGGGGCTGGAATTAGTTTTACAAACAGAGCTTCTCCCACTGCAGATCAGAAAAATATGGAAATTTATGAAATTCAAGGAATTAATGACACAGCTTCCAAATGTGTGGCTATCCCATTTAAATGGGGTATCCCTGTGCACAGTGAACAAAACAAGGAAATGTTAGAAACCACTGCCTCCACTATAGTGAACACACCAAAAGAAATAATTGGAATTGACGTTCTCAACCAGTTAAATTTGGTGGTGGATATGGCTAATCTTAAATTGTGGCAGTATTCAGGAACTTCAAGTGCTTCTAAAACTTTAGTGCATGAAGTCATTCCCATGCAGTTAGCAACTCAGTGCAGCAAGGCAGCTCAGCTGTATGATCTGTGTGTAATTCCCTCAGAGGTGGCTGATATTCCAGTCTGGGCTCAAGACAAGTTAGATTGTGGGAAAATGCACACAGAAATACTGTTGGAAGGCGAGGATCCTCCACCACAGAAACAATACCCAGTACCTCATCAGGCTATAGAACCAGTGACTAAAATTGTGAAGATACTGGAGGAGAGGGGTCTGATTAGACCTATTTCTTCCACATGCAATTCACCAGCCTGGCCGATAGTTAAACCGGGGGGTTCCTTCAGGCTCACTATGGACTTCCGTGCCCTGAATCAAGTTCCAAAATCTGTAGTGCCCGTGGTAGCCTCATACCTTGAAATGATCTCTAAACTGAACCCCAAATGTAAATTTTTCTCTGTTTTAGACATATCCAATGGGTTTTGGAGTCTGTCCCTGGCCCATGAATGCCAGTACAAAACAGCCTTTCAGTGGCTGAATAAACAATATGCATGGACTGTGCTTCCACAGGGATATAAGGATTCCCCCTCAATATTTCATAAATACATGCAGGAAGCCCTGTTACTATTGTCCTGCAGAGATAATATAATTCAGTATGTAGATGACATTCTGATTCAGTCTGAGAATGAAGCTGTACACTGGAATCATGTAAGAGAAGTTTTAAAAGCCCTCTTACAAGCTGGTCTTAAAGTTAATCCTGCCAAGGCTCAACTGTGCAAATCACAGGTTTCCTTTTTAGGGGTTACTATTGGCCAGGATGGTAAATCTGTAGATTCTCAGAGGATAGAGCTGATACAGAAACTTCCACTTCCTACAGATCAGAAATCACTCCAGTCATTTCTAGGGCTCACTGGTTTCTGTCGTGACTTCATGCACAATTATGCTGAAGTGGCAGCTCCACTTTACTCCCTGCTAAAAAGTAAAAGTTATGTTTGGGAGGAAGAACATACAGAAGCTGTAACTAAATTAAAGCACATTCTGAATTCTGCTCCTGTTCTGGCACACCCAGATCACACACAACATTTTTTCCTGTACCCTGTAGTTGGAGAGAACAGTATAGGTGCAGCTCTAACACAACGCCTAGGAGGAGTAGATCGCCCTATTGCCTTCTGTTCCAGAGTTTTCACTTCTCCTGAACTCAAAATGGGAAACTGTGAAAAACATGTACTGGCTATCTATGCTGCTATGCAGAAATTTACATACATCATTGGTGCTCAAACCACATACATATACACAGCCATGACACCTATGCTAAGCATAATGTCATGTTGATGTATGCTGACAACGTCACTCACCTTTGCCAAATGGGCCTCTTGTGGTGGACCCAGGACAACTGCCTCTTCCTAAAACCTATTAGTCACAGTACAGAAACTATAGAGAAACTCTGTTGCATATGGAGTGAAGCCATGATAGAGAGAGCTCTGTCTAAGTCTGGCAGGTCTGTGAAACTATTGATGAAAATTTGCATTGCTATTATGAAAGTGAAAATAGTATGTTATTACAGTTCCAGATCCAAAGTAAGACCATGATACAAATGTTTAATTAGCTACTTCACTATGACTGAGTATTGTGGACTTTATCATGAAATATGCCAGATAACAGCAGGTGCATAATAACTGTGCGAGGAGGTCAAACAGTTCTACATAAGATCAATCCATTTACTCTCCATATGTCTATAGACCCTTTAACGTGTTTGCTTCAATTATGCAGAGGAGATTACAGGCCCCATTAGCTGTATTTTCCTTTATATGATTTCAAGCGCAAGCTTAGAGGGAACATTGGATGGAACAACAAGAGACTATACTGTGTTGATGGACTACATCTCTCTGTTGCAGGGAAAAGGATCCTAAGTAAAAAATTAAGGCATTATGTCGACAGGCATTTAAACTAGGGAAAGGGGTTGACAGATGGAAAAGAACAAGTTCAGGATGTCACTCCCAGCAAAAACATAACATTGGAAATAGCTGCACTATTAACCCATACAAGTGGGAAGAGGTATGTAAAACAAAAGACATGCAAAATGCAAGCCAGTCAACAAATGCTGGAAAGCAATGAGAGCAAATGCTCAAAGCCTAGCCAACAAAGTTCCTGACCTGTAAGCCCTAATGGTGGAAATGAACTTGGGCATTGTGGCCATTACAGAAACATGGTTTAACAAGTTGTATGAATGGGATATAGCCATAGCGGGCGATAATCTACAGTATTTAGAAGAGACAGAGGGTAGAAAAGGAGGAGGAGTATCCCTATATGTCGAAAGCAATATTAAAGCTGCTGAAATGTAGGGGACGTGGGAAAAAGAAGCACTATGGATTGTGTTGGAAAGGAGAGATGGCACAATCATCCATACTGGTGTAGTCTACAGGCCTCCAACTCAAATCAAAGAAATGGATAGCGAATTGATTATTGATATTGCAGATAGCCATGAAGGGGGGAAGTTATCAGGGCAATGGCTGGGTTTCTGCTCCTTGGTGGAGGGCAGCGGCCCATACATACGGCTACTGCAACTCCTCCACACGAGGTGCAGCAACCCGGTCATCATGCACGTGAGAGGGCTGGGAACTAAATGCATAATAAAACGCACATTGGAAACCACCACCCGGGAAAAAGATGTAGGCGTCATCGTGGATAACATGTTAAAACCCTCTGCCCAGTGTGCAGTGGCGGCCAAGAGAGCAAATAGAATGCTATGTATCAAAAGGAAAGGAATGGAAAATAAAACAAAGGATATTATAATGCCTCTGTATCGTTCCATGGTGCGACCACACCTTGAATATTGTGTGCAATTCTGGTCGCCGTATCTTAAAAAAGATATAGCGTTATTAGAAACGTTACAGAGAAGAGCCACCAAAATGGTAAAGGGGATGGAAGGTTACTCCTATGAAGAGAGGCTAAAAAGGTTAGGGCTCTTCAATCTGGAAAAGAGACGGCTGAGGGGAGATATGATCTATAAATTAATGAATGGAGTGGAACGGGTAAATGTAGATTGATTGTTTATGTCATCAAAATATAAAAAGACTAGGGGCATGCAATTTATTTAATTTATTTTATTTATTTAAAGTCTCTTTTATACCGCGCTATTCAGCATCAGCGCGGTTTACAATAAACAGTGAACATACACATTTCCAATAGTACTTTGTGTTTACATATGAACAGGATATTCAACTTGGCTAACAGGGTAACTATGTACAACCACAATATATACAATATATACAATTTGTAGGCTGATCATGTGTTTGTATGGTTTTAGACAGTGGTGATATGGGTGGTTTCGGCAAATGGTGCTGAGTTTCTATTGGTTTCAGGGTAATGTATGAGGAAGAGGTAGTGTTGGAATATGTCCGGGATTGATCTGATGTTGTGAGGGAGGTTATTCCAGATCACTGGTGCATAAAGTTTGAAAGTCCTGCTGGATGTTGACTTGGTGCATTGAGTTATAGATCTTGGGACTATCAAGGTGTTTTGAGCTACTGACCTTCTGTCTCTGTTGTGGGGTGTCATCTGGATTAGCTCAGTTAGTGAAGTTGACGAGAGACCTTTGGTGGCTTTGAAGGTGAGCAGCAAGGTCTTGAATGTAAGATATGCCATACTGGGTCAGACCAAGGTCCATCAAGCCCAGTATTCTGTTTCCAACAGTGGCCAATCTAGGTCATACGTACCTAGCAGTTTCCCCAAGGGACACAGGTTCCACAATGCTTGTATTGGTTCAAGCATTGATATCCTGGGTCCCTTCTTAATAATGGTTTATGGACCTTTCCTCCAGGAACTTGTCCAAACCTTTTTTAAACCCAGCTACACTAACAGCCTTTACTACATCCTCCGGTAACAAATTCCAGAGTTTGATTACACGTTGAGTGAAAAAATATTTTCTTTTATTAGTCTTAAATAGTTTACCCTGTAGCTTCATTGCATGTCCCCTAGTCTTTCTATATTCTGATAAGGTAAACAATCGATCTACGTTTACCCGTTCCACTCCGTTCATTAATTTATAGACTTCTATCATATCTCCCCTCAGCCGTCTCTTTTCCAGGTTAAAGAGCCCCAACCTTTTTAGCCTTTCTTCATAGGAGTAGCCTTCCATCCCCTTTACCATTTTGGTGGCTCTTCTCTGAACCTTTTCTAAAATCGCTATATCCTTTTTAAGATACGGCGACCAGAATTGCACACAATATTCAAGGTGCGGTCTCACCATGGAACGATATAGAGGCATTATAATATCTTTTGTTTTATTTTCCATTCCTTTCCTTATCATACCTAGCATTCTATTTGCTCTCTTGGCCGCCGCTGCACACTGGGCCGAGGGTTTTAACATGGTATCCACAAGGACGCCTAAATCTTTTTCCTGGGTGGTGGTTCCTAATGTGGAACCTTGCATCGTGTAACCATAGTTTGGGTTGTTCTTCCCTAGGTGCATAACCTTGCACTTCTCCACATTAAATTTCATCTGCCATTTTGATGCCCAGTCTTCCAATTTATCAAGATCCTCTTGCAATTTTCCACAATCCTCCTGGGTTTTAACAACTTTAAATAGTTTTGTGTCATCAGCAAATTTGATAACCTCACTCGTTATTCCACCTTGAATCGGGAGCCTATGGAGTTGTTTCATTATAGGTGTGACATGGTCTTTCCTGGATGCTCCGTGCAGTACTCTTGCTGCGGTGTTCATTGCCATTTGCAGTGGGTTTAGGGTGGTTTGGGGGAGACCTTGAAGTATTGCATTTGCATAATCGAAATGCGGGATAATTAGTGCCTGATAGATAGTCCTGAAATCATCTGGCTCCAGCAGAGATCTTAGGTATCTAAGGGATCTAATTTTATGATATACTGCCCTTACAGTGTTACTTATATGAGCCTGCATATTTAGGTTCTGGTCTAGTGTGATGCCGAGGTATCTGATCGCTGATTTGGTCTGGAGGTCTGCTTCCTTCACTTTCAGTACTGTCGGGGCAGTGAAGTTACGGTTCCTTGTAATGAACATCACCTCCGTCTTCTTGTGTTGAATCCGGAGGTTTTGGGATTGTAGCCAATTGGATATTTCGTTTATGCAGCATGTTATTGGTTCGAGGTCTGGGTTTTCTGTTGCAAAAGGTGTGTATAATAGCACATCATCTGCGTATATCATGCAGTTAATGTTGAAAGACCGGATCAGGTTGCAGAGAGGTTGCATGTATATATTGAATAGTAAGGCGGAGAGGGAGGATCCCTGTGGGACACCTTGGCTTTGGTGGAATGGTTCTGATGATGTGTTTCTGGATCTTACCTGCTGCCATCTGTCCGAGAGGTAGGACCTGCACCACTCGAGTGCTTTACCGGAGATTCCTTTTTCTTTGAGGCGTTCTAGGAGGCGCTCATGGCTAACGGAATCAAACGCTGCCGCGATGTCAAGGAAGACAAGGACAAAGCCTTGGCGGGTATTGTCGATGCCTGATATTATGCTGCTGAAGAGTGTGGTAAGAAGGGTCTCAACCCCGTGAGATTCTCTAAATCCATGCTGGCATGGATCCAGTGGTGCGTTGGAATCAATGTGATCTTGTATTTGTCTCTGAACTATCTTTTCCATTATTTTTGCAAGCATTGGTATGCTTGCTATGGGTCTGTAGGATTCTGGTTTCTGTTGGTCGAGTTTGTTGTTTTTTAGTAGAGGTCTTATTGAAGTTTGTTTGAGGGTGCGTGGGAAATCACCTGTTGTGAACGATTGTTGAATAAGTCTGGATATGATGGGACTGAGGTCAGTCCGGAGTTCCTTGACCCAGAAAGCTGGGCATGGATCAGATTGCGCTGTGGACGTATTGATGGCTGCTATGGTGTCTTCGATGCATCGTTTGGATGGAGTTGTGAAGGTAGTGAGTGGTGTTTGATTGTAATGAAGCTACAGGGCAACCTATTTAAGACTAATAAGAGAAAATAATTTTTCACTCAACGTGTAATCAAACTGTGGAATTTGTTACCGGAGGATGTACTAAAAGCTGTTAGTGTAGCTGGGTTTAAAAAAGGTTTGTACAAGTTCCTGGAGGAAAGGTCCATAAACCATTATTAAAAGGGACACGGGATATCACTGCTTGACCCAATACAAGCATTGAGTAACCTGTGTCTTTTGGGGAAACTGCTAGGTACTTATGACCTTGATTGGCCACTGTTGGAAACAGGATACTGGGCTTGATGGACCTTGGTCTGACCCAGTATGGCATATCTTATGTTCTTATGTTCTTAAGGGTTATTCCTTGTTCAGCATACCTTTAAATAAACTACATGCTGCAATAATTCAACAAAAGGTTTAAAGGGGACTGAGGATTTTTGCTGGGTTGCTTACGTCAGGCTGTACTGCCACCTGGTGTTCACTGAGAGTAGCCTAGCAATACCATCTGCTTCAAGCAGATTAAATAATAAAACATAGGTGTATGTTTACAAAGCAGAGGTAGCGGCCTCCGTGCGATAGCCTAGTCGCTACCGCTGCTTTGTAATCATACCCCATAATGTAACAATGTTGGATACAAAATTATAACTCATACAAGGGTAAAGATTAATGCATACATGTCATTGATTTTCACTTTACATTAATTTCCAGTTGTATTGAAGTAAGAAACCATAGGCCACTCTGATTTTTCCCATAGGAATAGAATGAGGGAAAGATCTTTTTAAATAATTGCTTTAATAAAAAAACATTTTTCAAAGCGTTTAACAGCAAAAAAATGTACCTTTAAAATTCCATCAGCCCTTTGTCCGCTGTGGTCAAAAGCGGCAAAACTTGGGGAAAGGCTAGGGGGAAATACATTCTGCGAGTTTCTTTTTAATATGCCACAAGCGCTTTCCATCAGGACCCTCTGGGAAGGGGATTCTTAAAGGATTTTCAGTTTTTTTATGGTTGTAAAATAAACAATTCTGGGCCTTATTTACTAAAATGTATTAACTTGTTAATGCAATGTAATGCATGTTATTTAGCACGAATCTCATTATTTCTAGTGGGTCTTATTAATATAATAACATAGTAACTGTTATTTATTTTATTTATTTAACATTTCTTTTATACATAGAACAGAACTTAAGAGTTACGTAGAACAAAAACTTGTGGAACAGATACTTAAGAATTACAATACAGTGAGGAATCATAGGTAAAATGCAGTTACAAGGGCATTATCAATTGGAGGGATTATTTTGGACACTTGTTGATATGAGGCTGAATTGGGGTTGTTGTTGTTGTTGTTAAGTGTCTTCGAGTCGGTGTCGACTCATGGCGATGCTCTGGATAGTTGTCCTAAATTGTGTTCGGTTTTCAGTCAGGCGGCTCATTGTTGACAGACTGGTACCCATAGCTGCTGTTATTGTATCGATCCATCTCATTGCTGGCCTTCCTCTTTTGCGTTGACCTTCTATCTTGCCAAGCATAATGTCTTTCTCTCTTCACATGATGTGTCCAAAGTATGAAAGTCGAAGTCTTATCATCTGAGCTTCTAAAGAAAGCTTAGGCTTGATCTCCTCTAGTACTGACTGGTTTGTTCTTCAGGCAGTCCATGGTATACACGGTATTCGCTGTCAGCACCATAATACAAAGGCATCAATTTTCTTCCTCTTTCTTTTTCACTGTCCAGCTTTCACATCCTTATGATGTTATTGAAAATACCATGGCTTGAACAAGTTGAATCTTTGTATGTCGAGAGACATCTCTGCTCTTGAGAATCTTGTCTAGGTCTTTCATAGACACTTGTTGATATGAGGCTGAATTGGAGTTGTTGAGTGATAAAAGATCTATCTTGGGAGGATTATGTATCTGAGTCAAAAAGTTCCTGTAAGATGTGTTTTAATTTTTTTCCAGAAGTCTTTTAAATCTTCTATTGCTCTTATGTTGCTTGGGAGGGAATTCCACAAGGATGGACCATAGATAGAGAATGTTCTCTGACATGTTGCTTAAGTGCTGTTTGCTTTGTTTCCTGGTATTTTGAGAAGGTTTTGATTTTGTGCCTTCTCAATCTAATGTTTGGCATCCCTTGCATGAGGATATAGAGGCAGTTTGCAGTTATGTTATGTATGGTTATGTATGTATTCATGCTTGATTTGTATTTTATGTGTGTCTGCATAGGTACCCTGTGTAAGCTTTTTAAGTTCTGGGGTGATGTGCTCTTGTCTTGATATTGTTGAGATCAGGAGCGCAGCAGTGTTTTAAGCTAGTTGTAGGGGAAGGAGGACGTATTTCGGTAGGCCTTGAAGAATTGAATTACAGCAATCAAGATGCGGGGTGATAACGACTTGACATACTGTACAAAAGAGCCTAGGATCTAATAATGGTCGGAGGTTGTTTAGTATCTTGATTTTATGATATGCTGAAGCAGAGGTTTTCTTGATATGAGTTTGCAAATGTTATACCCAGATATTTAACTTTGGTTTTGGCAGGGAGGTTAATGTCGTTGATTATGATTGCTTTTGGAGATAAGTAGGATGGGTCTCGAGTAATGATGAGGACTTTGGTCTTATTGAAGTTGATCACAAGGCCGTGCTCTTTTAACCAGTGTGTCATGTCATTGAAGTAAGATTGTATAGAGTGAAGTCTGGATTGTTAGTCGTGAAAGGGGCATATAACATGAGATCGTCTGCATAAATGTGGTACTTTAACGTGTTTCTGCATAATAATTAAATAATGTATAATGATGGCAGATAAAGAGCAGTATGGTCCATCTAGTTTGCCCAGTAAGGTGGTTAGAGTAGCTGTACCTTGCGCTCTGTACAGGTTACTCCCTCTATGCCTTTGTTTAGGGTTGTACCTGCTTAACATAAGATATGCCATACTGGGTCAGACCAAGGTCCATCAATCCCAGTATCCTGTTTTGAACAGTGGCCAATCTAGGTCATACATACCTAGCAGTTTCCCCAAAAGACACAGGTTCCGCAATGCTTGTACTGGGTCAAGCATTGATATCCTGGGTCCCTTCTTAATAATGGTTTATGGACCTTTCCTCCAGGAACTTGTCAAACCTTTTTTAAACCCAGCTACACTAACAGTCTTCAACGATGAACTTGTTGATTTTGCCAGTTGTCAAGATCTTTGTCTTCTTTACATTAAGGTGCAGGCCCATTTTGAGACTATGTTCTTTGATCGTGAGAAGCAAATGTTTCAGATCAGCTTCACTTTCAGCCAGGAATGTAGTATCATCAGCATAGCGAAGGTTGTTGATGAGTCTTCCACCAATCTTCACACCTGTTGTCTTCATACAATCCTGCTTCTCTGATGATTTGTTCTGCATATAAATTAAACAGGTGGGGGAAAGTATGCAGCCTTGTCGTACACCTTTGCTTATTTTAAACCATTCTGTTTCTCCTTGTTCCGTTCGAACTGTTGCTTCTTGATCAATATACAGATTGTGCAAGAGAACGATCAGGTATTCTGGTATACCCATGCTTCTTAATGTGGTCCAGAGTTTCTCATGGTTTACAGTGACAAAAGCCTTGCTATAGCATATAAAGCACAAATAGATATCCTTTTGGTATTCTTTAGTCTTTTTTAAGGATCCATCTCACATCCACGATGACGTCTCGTTCCTCGCCCTTTCCTGAACCCTGCTTGCACTTCAGGTAGTTCTTGTTCCAGATATGATTGTCTGTTGAATAATCTTCAGTAGAATCTTGCTGGCATGTGGGATCAGAGCAATTGTGCGATGAAAGATCACCCTTCTTTAGTATTGGTATAAACACAGATCTTTTCCAGTCAGTTGGCCATGATGTTGTTTTCCGAATGTCTTGGCAGAGCCTTGTAAGTACAGTAACAGCTGCATCAGATTGCTGTAATACTTCTATGGGACCCAGTATGGCATATCTTATGCTGCTCCATGCAGGTCACCCCTCTCTATTTGTTGAAGTATAAAAAAATAGTTAAGTATATTTTTATTTTATCCTCTTGCTATAAAGGGATCCACTGTGTCTGTTCCATGCCATTTTGAATTGTATGTATTTGCCCTCATCGCCTCCATCAGGAGGGCATTCAGTGAAAAAGTATTTCCTGATGTTGCTTTTAAATTTACCTCCTTGCAGCTTTGTTTTATGCCCTCTAGTATTACAGCTTCCCCTTCTTTGAAAACCAAGGGGATCACAGTCATCGGAAAGGGGTGGGCCACACGGATCCTGGCCCCACCAAAAATCATGGCATGGCAGGCAGCAGACTGCCTGTGAGGATCCCACCCCCTGGGGGCAGAAGAAGAGACATAGAAACATGACGAAACATAGAAACATGATGGCAGATAAAGACCGTACGGCCTATCCAGTCTGCCCTTCCATACCAACTGCTAAGCTCAATACTCTCTTTTTCTCCTTCAGAGATCTTCTGTGTTTGTCCCTAGTGTTCCTGAATTCACATATAGTCTTTGTCTCTACTACCTTACATCAAAGGTAGCCATCTGTGTAATCTTTGTAATATCGTTGATCTCTGCCAGTAATTGAATAAGACAAGAGGTATCCTGTAGATATAATTTTGTATTCTTCAATTCTGGATGCAAAAAAGATCAATATATTTAAAGAGGGCCTCTAAACTAAATCCTTTAGTAGAAACTATCACACAACCCAGTGGATGATGGCAATCTTCATGAATTTTGGGAAGAAAGTAAATAATTGGCATGTAAGGATGTTTTTCCAACAGTTAGCAGTTAGAAAAAAACTTTGACCAATTAAAGCTTGGAAGAATTGCAGTTGGATCACTTAACAATTTATGATTAAACTTTTCATACAATATTTGCCTATTGGTTTCCTCCATATAATGATCCTTATCCAGTATGATTATAGCACCTCATTTATCAGTTCTGGTAATAGCAATATCATTAGTATTTTCTCACTATAATGTTAGAGATATTCCACCATTGTTTTTGACATTTAGGTATTTCTTCTAGTCTTCCCAAATCCTTCCACACCAGATTTCTGAAAGTATTAATAAATTAAACTTAGAAACATGACAGCAGAAAAAGACTCTATGGCCTATCCGGTCTGCTCTTCCATACCAATTACTATAGTCCCTTTTTTCCCTTTAGAGATCTTCTGTGTTGGTCCCATGCTTTCTTGAATTCAATTTCTGTCCTCGTCTCTGCTACCTCCCTGCAGGCAGAACGGGAAGGGTCTTTGCCGCGATCATGGCAAAGACCCTTCCTGTCTGCGTGCAGGAGATCAAATCTCCACGGGCAAAACAGAAGGGATCTCTGCTCGTGGGGTGGAGTTTGTGCCCCCTAAAGGAAAAGGCCTTCTGCCACCCCTGAATGGGATAATTTTGTGAAAGCATTTTTGCACCTAGATGCGACTCTACATGCATAAACGTCTGTAGATAAAAGAACCTTACATATACAAATGTGCTCGATGACTTGTATACAACTTTGTAGTAGATTTATTTATTTATTTTATTTAACAAGATTTATATACCGCCCTTTCCTTAAATCAATGTGGTTTACATTACAGCTCCAACAGGTTTGTATTATAACGAGGTGGTTTGCACTTAACTCAAACAGTTGACATTTAACCTTACATTTAATATTATAAACAGGGTGGGGTCGCCCAGCATGCAGGAAGCTTAATAAGATCAAAACCTAACAGCATAATTAGCATGACGTATTTACAAATTGGTAGTGTTTGTTTGGTGGTAGTGTTCGTTTGGTGGTGTTCATTTCATGGACTGTTAGTGTATGTGTGGACAGTTGGTGGTGCTCTATGTGATGTCGCCAAAGTATTCTATGTACTGGAGTGTCTTCAACTGTTTTCTGAAGTCCTTGGTGTCCTTTGTGTTTCTAATATCCTCTGGGAGGGAGTTCCATAAGTTTGATGCATATAATGATAGTGCCCTGTTGGAGGTGGTCTGTTTGGTTTTGGAGCAATCTTTAGGCGGAACTAGATGTGTTCAGGGGCAGAATCACACTTTATGTATATCTTTTATAAATATGCAGATTCACATGCAATTTATGTGCTAACAATTACCCCGTCTCCCAAGTGCATGGAAGGGCAGACGTATAGGCCATATGGTCTTTTTTTCACATCGTGCTTCTAGATTTGCATGATTCTAATCTGCTGTAAATATCTACAGCTGTAAATAGGTCCAAAATAAGCGCCTGCTTGACCCCCTGATCTAGACAACCTGTTGTAAAATTACTCTCTATGGGGCATGTGTACTAAACCCCATGCCAGTAATGCACGATATGGACCACATGAGCAGTGCAGGGCTTCTAGCTAATTGCAAGGGAGTATGTACATCCGTCCCCCTGCAGTTAGTGCAGACAGGCCATGCTTTAATGTGGTGAACAGCAGGGCCGGCCCGTCCATTGAGCAAGAATGTTTTTTGCACAGGGCCTCGCGTTTCAGGGGGCCCTGCGCAAAAAACATTCTTCAGCATCCCAAGTTTAAAAAAAAACAACAAACCGGCTGCTTCTGCCGCGGCAGCATCAAGAGTTCTGCCGCGGGGCCCCCCTGCCCGGCAGAGCCTCCCTGCATCATCAGCTTTCTTCAAGTCCCAAAACACGGGCTTCTTTCAGAGCCGCGAGAGTTTCCTTTCTCGCGGCTCTGTTAATCCCGCCCGGGCTGATGGGATTTCCAAAAGCCATCACAAAAAGCAACGAATCCACTAGAAAGCGTGCCTTTGCCCTGTTTGCCCCTTCATGCTGGAATTCCCTCCCAACAGAAATCCGGTCCATAAACAACCTCCCCCAATTCAGAAAAGCCCTCAAACAGCACCTATTTATACAACACTTTGGTAACTCCAACAGCATCACCTAGACAGTATCACATGACCCTATAGCCTATCAATCCAACGCTGCCTAACCAATCCCCAATAACTCTCCACCTCACCCAACTATCCCCTTTAGGGCCTGTATCATAAACTCAGATATGATGCAATCCCCTTTTGTATATCATGTACAAAGTTCTCCTGTTATCCTTGTTTAAATCTCCCTATTGTATATTATGTATAAAGTTCACCTGTTATCCATGTTTAAATTCCCTGTTCTATGTAAGTTCAATGTACGGCTGTTCCTCATTGTACAAACCTGTTCCTTGTAAACCGCGCTGATGCCGAATAGTGCGGTATAGAAAAGCATTAAATAAATAAAATAAATAAATAAGGTGCCTTGTAAGGTGCCCAATAAGGTGCCATGTAAGGTGCCTAGTAAGGTGCCCTGTAAGGTGCCTCGTAAGGCGCCCTATAGGGCCTCCTACGCTAAGTGCCATATTAGGCACCCTTGGACAAGGCACCGCAAAAGGCACCCTGGGCTATGGAACCATAGGTTAAGGTGGCCTAACAAGGTTATGGTGTCCTAGGTTAGTGTGCCCTAGGGACTGCAAGGTGCCTCAGGATGACATGCATGACCTGTGCGGAACAGAGACAGATGTAGCCCTAACACTAGATAGAGCACTCAGGAAAGGCAATGAACAGGTGAGTGAAGGAGGTAGAGCTGGGAGCCGCTGGACCTGCCATGTCTGAGGGCATCCCATGTGGCTGCCAGTACTGATGACAAACATGGTGGGGCAGCTGTACCACAGCACAGGGTGTTGGCAATGTAAAGTACCGTAAAAACAGTTAGTGGCAGACGATGGGAATACGTGTCCCCCAGTGGAGGCGGAGGTGGCAGGATAGTTACAATGATGGGTGGACAGAGGAGTGGTGGTGCCATGCAGATCGGGCACAGGCGAGGCAAGCATGAAGAGGCACAATGCAGGAAAGGGTAGCAGTGCATGACATGGGGTGGCAGCCTGCACTGGCAGACAGGACTCTACACAGCTGACAGACGCAGATAGATGGACCGAGGGAATGTTAGCAATTGTGGCGAGGGTATTATGGGCTGGAAGCACAGATCTGCAAAAATATGACCTCTACAGGCATGCACACTATTTGAGTAGGACAGGCATGAGAGGAGGGAACAATGAGGAACTGCACCCATGAACACTGCCAAGAATGGCAATGTATTAACCAGTAGGCTATACCTCCATGGTGTATGTCACAGCAATGTCTGCGTACAGAAGGACCGCAGGTCACTGCACAAACTGTCTTCTCTGAGTGCCAAGATAGGGTAACCCCACCAGTACCCATGATGCAATGCACATGCTGAATAGCAGTCTACAGCTGATCACCAAATGGGGTCTGCACCTCTCTGGTACCTCAGCTTGGAAAGACGAACTGACAGTGTGTGATACTGGCACAGAGTAGCTACAGACCATGCCATTGTGCAGGTTCTGTGTTCACCCTGAGGGATAGGATGGGTGGCCAGCACTACATCCGCAGTACATGTGGTGCTAGAGATAGGTCCTGCTGTACATCCCCATCACTACCAGTGTGTGATAGGTGTTCTTTGCAGTGCAGCTGAAGGTAATTTGGTGTCCATCTGTATCCTGCAGTCACATGTGGCCCTGTGGGACCAGACACCAGCCAGATTGGTGTGTACCCTGTTTTAGAGTCTGGCTGATATGGGCAGCTGTTATCAGGGCAGAGGGGTTCCTAGAATTGCATGAGGTGTGTGTAGCAGTGCCTTGATAGGTTGCAGTGGTATATACTACATACCCCAAAGGGCCCACATCACCCTTTTTGTAGGTTAAGAACAGGTGCCCCCGCCCCAGGGAAGCAACCTCCATCTTGTTTGTAGGAGACAACCCTCCAGGGCTGGTGGGCCAGAGCCATACCGATGACTGGGGCAGTGGCAGACCAGCAGCAATGCTGGGGTCAGGTCTGGAAAACCCCAATTGCCTCCCACCACTGTCTGCCAGTCACTAGCAGACAGCACAGCCAGACTGTACCTTAAAGGTGTTCTGACCATGCACAGTCTAACTGCAGACAGTCCACCGGCCTGCTCACAGAGGAACTATGTGCAGCAAGCAGGCATCTTAGTGATTGGGACCCCAGGACTGGGGAACACAAATATATCACTGGAAGAAGATAGTGCAGAGCACTATGTGGGAACCTAGACCTGCATGGTCACTGCTCGGTCAAAGTGAGTGCCCTCCCAGCATGCCATGCTGTGGCCACGCTGTCCATGCAGGTGGTGATCAGGCACTACAGTGTCCCAGCCATTGCCCCACACCCTGTGAAGATGCATCCTGGCCAATCTGCCCTGTCTGGGCCATACCCAAAATCTACATGCTACATGTCCCGCCTGCGGCCCCCTATGCCCCATTTGCACCATCGCTATAGTGGCCATTCATACTTTGGCACTATGGTGTTGCTGAAAATGGAGCACTACTATCACATTTCTTGGGCTCCTTGCCTAGGCACTTAATTGGTTTCTCTCTCCTGCAAATGTGCATCTAACGGCAGGTTTTCATTTGCGGTAGGATTCAGCCCTTCATTTCAAGCCATTTTGCAGACCAAGAAGCATGGCGAGCTGCCCTCTGAGCATCAGTGTCACCAACATTATTGTACTTAACACCATCTAACAAGACTTTGTTTTCCCTTTCATCTCTCTTACAGCACTATCAAGATACTCCCTTTGGAACTCAGACTCTGTGGACTTCATGGGGTGCGACCTGTGATGCACATGGATACTGGAAAAAGGATCATCTGCTCATTTACCCTGACAGTCTATTGTTCCACTGGAGTATAGTTGAAACCCAACTCCCAAGTTTTTCTCTCCCAAAACTAGGAGCAGACTCTTGATGCTTCTTAGCCATAAGCTGGCAACCAACAACTGCCTCAAATTCAAAAAATATCAGTAATGCAGGATTCAACCTCCCTGTTGCTGACTAAAAAGTTAGTCAAACACTTTCTGGCAGTTTTAAAAATGTTTCTCATTATAATCCGCTTTGAGATTTGCTTTAGCAGTCTGTATGTTGAGGATTGTAATTTCCAAAGCTGGTAACAAGCATCCATGCCAGGATTTGTGTCCTTAAAGGCAGAAACCTCTTCAAGGGGGTAAGTATCAATCAATTTTAAATATACACAAGGGCTGGCGCATCTGTTTTAGTGAAGTCCTCACACTTACATTAAAGGGCACTAATAGGTCAATGCATGTGTAACCCGGGTGCAGGTATCAACTACTCTGGTACAGTAAGATGGAATGACTGGAGATGTGACCTTAACCAGAGTAGTGACACTAGACTCAGATTTAAGTAAATAGATTAAACTAGTCTCACCTTTCTGACTTACAAGGAAGGAGGAAAACAAACTAAATGGATGAAGGACTTGATTGAGTGATTGGATGGTAGACCTCTGCACTCTTACAGATGTTATTAAGAGGTGTACCAAAATTTCCCTTTTTACAAACCCTCGTCAGAAATGAAGTTCACCAAGTGGATCGAATTGCTGAAGAAATGGGGCCGCATTCCAATCAGGACGTCCAGGCCCCCGTGTGCCCGATCGGAATCGCATGCCCCACAGGATCAGAATTGCGTCTAGGCCTGTACATGCAGGCCGGGACCTGATTCTGGTCAGCCTGCATGTACAGGCCTCAGCCTGGCTAACTCAGTCAAGGCTCCTGAATGGAGCCGCGGTACCATGGCACCATGGCTCCATTCAGGAGCCGCGATCCCCCAGCTGCCAATCACTGCTTTCATTCCCCGTAGCTTGACCTCCAATCTGGCCTCCCAAGGCCAGGATCGGGCTGCGGGGAATCACATGCAGCCTCTTCTACCTTATCAGCCACCTGGGCCTGCTGTCTCTTGCCATCTAGAGGAACTTATTCCACCTTAGAAGTGGAATAAGTTCCCCGTCCAGTCTGCCGGCTCACTGCCCACCCTAATTCAGCCTCCACCCCATCCCTTTCCCACCCCCATCTAGCCTCCATGTACAAACACCTTGTACATACAGGGAAGTTAGTCGGAGTCAGCAGAGGGGGCCGAATAGTAGGGATGGAGTCCCAACAGGACGTCCATCCCTGCTATTCGCTGCTCAGAATGATCCCGATGATGTTTATTCCAGCTCTCAATGGTAAGTGTAAGTTAAATCATTTAAAAATGCATGAAGCACGCAAATCATAACATCACACAATTAGACTCTTCTCGGAAGATAATACAAAAGTTAAACAAATAAGCAAAGGTGCTAAAGGTGTAAATTTCTCTTTGCAGGAGAATATGGAAGTGTCAAAATTATGAAAGTTCTCCTGAGATTGTTTCAGATAAGTATTAACCTGATATTATACTAAATATTTACTTTCAGTCACATAAAACAACACAGTTCCTTAGGAAAAATATTTTTCTTCTTTCAGGTAAACAACAACAGGCTTGTTCTCTAGGACTCAAACGAATAAATATGTTCTTAAAGTTTGTTCTTCGAACCTTGGAGCCAAAGGTTTCAAATAGGGTTCTCCTTTGAAAGCCTCTAAGTCCCAAAATATTGCAAAAAATGAAAAATAATTATGAGTGCACTCAAAAAATATAGGAACCCACAATGGATGTTTAAGAGTTACTTATCAACCTGTTTTATTCTTTTCTTCTGGCTGTTCTCACGATGGGGCCTGTTGGTACCATGCCTGGTTCTGGAACAGGATCAGGAGCTGCAGGACCAGATGGAAGAGATTTGCTTACACTGCCTCCATTGTATGCAAGTCTCCCTCATGCATATTCATTGTGGTTACCTTGAAAACCTGATTGGTTAGGTGTGTTCCGAGGACTGTGTTGAGAACCCCTGTACTAGACTATACAGTATAGAATTCAGTGGAGTGATTTTTGGATGGGGGTACATACAGAAGGGGTATCTTTCGTATACGAAGTATGACAAAAAGAAACGAGACTGTCCCATAAATATTTTATTACAAAATCTACAGAGAAATTACACATTGTCTCCTTCAAAGTAATCCCCCCCCCCCAAGTTAATGCACTTCTGCATTCATTTCTGCCACATATGGAAGCACTCGGTAAAGTCCTTCTCCTTGATGTCCCTCAGCTCCCTCGTCACAGTGGCCTTGATCTCTTCTACAGAGGCAAAATGAGTTCCTTTGAGCACAGTCGTCAGCTTGGGGAAGAGTCAGAAGTCGCATAGTATGGGTTCTGGGGAATAAGGAGGGTGGTGGAGAGCTATGATCTGTTGTTGGCGAAGAACTGCCTCACACTGAGCGCAGAGTGTGCGGGCGCGTTGTTGTGGTGGAGCAGCCACGACTTGTCTGTCAACAGAGCCCGCCTGCTGCGTTGAACCCAGTCATGGAGGCAATTGAGGACCTGCTGGTAGACGTGCTGGTTGACTCTCTGACCCTCAGGCACAAACTCATGATGGGCCACTCCCTTCTAGTCAAAGAATGCGATCAGCATGACCTTAATCCTTGATTTCGACATGCGCGCCTTCTTGGAGCTGGGTGACAGTCGAGTCTTCCACTGCAGGCTCTGTCTCTTGCTTTCAGGGTCATACTGGAAGACCCAAGTCTCGTCTCCTGTGATGACTCAGCCAACGAACTCTGGATCCTCTCCAATCTTCTCTAGCAAGTCTTGACAAACATTGACCCGGTGCTCCTTCTAGTCATCCGATAAAAGCTTGGGCACCATCTTGGCGCACACCTTCCGCATCCCCAGCTCCTGCATCAAAATGGTCCGCACTGACTCCCTGTTCAGGCTGAGCTCCTCAGCTATCATCCGCACCATCAATCTGCGATCACTCCAGACCAGCTGGTTTACTCTGTCAATGTTCTCAGCCGTCTTTGTCATGGAAGGCCGTCCTGATTTGGGGTTATGCTCCGCCTCCTCATGGCCAATCTTGAAGCATCTCTGCCACTCGAAGACTCATGGCCTTGACATTGCATCTTCTCCATAAGCCTTTTGGAGAAGTTGGAGACACTCAGTTGGGCTCTTCTCCAACTTAACCAGAAATTTCAAGTTGATTCTTTGCTCCATATTTCTGCCATTTCCAGTTGCGTGACAAAATGATAGAGCAGTGTGCTACAAAAAAACCTGAAAAAGAAAAACAGAGTGAGAGAGATGAAAAATATTATAGCAGAATAGTGGTGAGATGTTGCACAACACAGTGACATAAGCAGTTAGCTAATTGGCATTGAGTCTTGGGTGTGGCTGCCACAGTCTCATTTCTTTTTTGTCACACCTCATATACATGCTTCTTCTCAAACTTCTGCACTGTAACTTCTATAAGAATATAAAAAAATGTTTGTTTCCTTTATAAATTTTAGATTTATGGAGGGTGCTAGTAATCCTTTTTTCTCTTTTCATTCCTGTGGAGTTGGGGCACATATGTGCTTTGAAAGTATTAAAATAGCTGCATAAAAATAAGAGATGAAGGCAGGTAACGGCCATAAATCCCTTCCTGTATGCCCAGTTTGCTTTGTTTTGCCTTGCCATGGACCAAAATTAATCTCTGGCTTCCCTTCACATCTTCATAATTTTGTTGACCCTCTCATTCTTGATTGATGTTGCAACTCTTTTGTTTTTTGATGACTGGGTTGTTCCTGAGCAATGAACAATTCATAATGAACAGTTCTGAGCTTGGGAATCTCCCACTTAGATACCTGATTCAGTCCTTGTTGACAGAAGAAGCATTGTTGCTCACCTGTAAAAAGTGTTTTCCTTGGATAGCAGGATTGATCAGGCACACAATCTCTCCTACCTCCTCAAGAGGTAGCACAGATTGAATTGAACTAGCATTGATATTATCACCATAACCATTAAGCAGACTACCTTATGCCTCACCTATAGAGCCCCGCAGCAAGCAATGAAGAGATTGCAGCGCTCCTTGAAACTGTATGTTCCTACATAAATCCAAATTGTCCATTAGCACTCTTGGGTGACCTAATCTATCCTCTCTCCCACAAAAGCAAGCTAAGGCCTTTACTGATGCTACGGGGTACCTAGAATGCATGCAAATTGTATTAACCCCAATACACAATAGAGGTAATATTCATGGCATCTGAACTCCTAGAAAGCTCTGCTTATTCAACCCCTCAACTTAAACAGGTGCCTTAGTCAGACCAGTGCACCATCTACTTCCAACTTTCTCACTACTTACAACCAACCACCAAACCTCAAAGTGATTCAAAGCACTGTCATTTTAAATGATTTGACAAGACCACTTCCTGGATAATGTCATCACACTGTTGGAGTCTGAATCACAAGACTTAAACCACATTATCACCAACTGAATAAAGCCATTACAACTTATGCCACCATTTATGCCACCATTTATGTATATATGTAAATGAACTCCCCCATAGCTAAGAAGTGTTAACTCTGTATGATGTGCTTTTCTGACAATCTGTATGTAAACAAAATTTGTACCTGCCTTGATTCGGCAGTTTCACAATAGTAATCCTACCCGCTTCTGATCGCTGGAAGGAGCGGGCTACAAATGCTTGCTAAATAAAATAAATAAATTCCTAAGCCAACGGGAGTCTGACATCACCATCACCTGCCCTGGTACACTACAGACCTTAAAAAACTCAAACGTGAGCTCAGAAAAGTCAAATGTAAATGGAGACTCACTCATGATGATCAAGTAAGAAATAAATACCTACAAATCCTACATTCATATCAGATTCAGACTAGCAAGGCAAAGAGAAAGTATCCTACTAAAATAATAATGAAATCCCTAAACAAACCCAGGGAACTGTATGATATCATTAAGTCTCTGTTAAAACAAGCAACCAGCAGCAATGACTGCCCCTGGACCACAAACACTTGCCCTCCACTTCCAGTCGAAGATCATAAACACCCCACCTGCTACAAGTAAAATCTGCAACCAACCATGTACTACCAACATACTTCAATCATTCAGTCCAATTTCCTCTGAACACCTGGAAAACATTAGGGTAACCTCAATACTACAACATCCCCTACTAGATCCCTGCCTGGTAAGTTGGTTAAAAATGGTAAGAACTATGATAGCACCAACCATATGCAGGATGATACATCTCACACTATCCCAAGGATATGTCCCGACCAAACTAAAGACTGCATCCATCCATCCAATATTTTAAAAAATCCAAAGATGGACCCCTCAGAACCAAACTCTTACAGGCCTATTTCAAGCTTACCCTTCCTGGCAAAAATAATGGAAAAGAGCATCTAACTTCAATTGCAAGAACACATTAACTTATATGCACCTCTTGACCACAACAACATGGTTTTCAATCTGGCCATGGAGTTGAGACCTTACTAATCTCACTTATCGACTGTCTGATGAAATGTATACAGAAACCTAAACCGGGATTAAGCCTCTTATTCCTGGATATTGCCACTGCCTTTGATGCATTATGCCATAATATTCTTCAAGAACGACTACAATGCATCGGCATCCATAACTTAGCCCTAAACTGGCTTCGCTCCTACCTATCTTGTCATCTTGTCATCAATGAATAGTGCAAGCGGGAACCGACACCTCAGACCCTTACACACAAAACCAGGGCGTACCCCAAGGATCAGCGTTATCAGCCCTGCTATTCAATATTTATGTCCAGCCAATCTGCAACCTGATCAGATCACATGGTATCTTATGTCACCTCTATGCAGACAACATCATGATTTATGCTCCCATCTCCACCACTACTCCAAACCTTACACTGATAATGAACTACTTCAACGTGATGGCCTACTGGCTATCTGAGCACTGTCTTACAATTAATTACAATGGAACCGAGATGCTCTTCATATTCTGGGACCAGTCATTCTCCCCACCAATAACAGCAAAGGTTAAAAATGCTGATCTTACAGTCAAACCGGAAGTCTGCTACCTCATTGTAATCATTGATCAATACCTCACACTACAGTCTCACATAAACAAAGCAACAAAAGCCATATACAACAAAATTAGGACACTGCAACAACTACATGGAGTTGAGACCTTACTAATCTCACTTATCGACTGTCTGATGAAATGTATACAGAAACCTAAACAGGGATTCAGCCTCTTATTCCTGGATATTACCGCTGACTTTGATGCATTATGCCATGATAGTCTTCTAGAACGACTACAATGCATCGGCATCCATAACTTAGCCCTAAACTGGCTTCGATCCTACCTATCTTGTCATCAACAAATTGTCTCAGATAAACAAAGCAACAAAAGCCATATACAACAAAATTAGGACACTGCAACAACTACAACTGCTCCTGGTCACCCAGGATTTCAGATCTGTTTTCCGAGCAATGATACTTCATAAGAACATAAGATATGCCATACTGGGTCAGACCAAGGTCCATCAAGCCCAGTATCCTGTTTCCAACAGTGGCCAATCTAGGTCATACGTACCTAGCAGTTTCCCCAAAAGACACAGGTTCCACAATGCTTGTATTGGGGTCAAGCATTGATATCCTGGGTCCCTTCTTAATAATGGTTTATGGTCTTCCCCACCTTGTTTACTGTAATGCAATACTACAAGGCTTACAGAAAAGTTATTTGAACCCACTACAACCTGCTCAGAATGCAGCAGTGAGAATCCTAATCAGGGCGCCCAGAAACAACCACATCACCCCTATTCTAAGAGAGCTCCACTGGTTACCGCGGTTAAGTAGAATAAAATACAAAACCATTATGACCACCTTTAAAATCTACCACAAACTATCCTTGCATTATCCCCAAACAATCATAAGTAAACCACCTAACAATCGGCATAGAAGATGCACTGCACATCATGTCCTAGATCTTCTTCCGGATCTCACCAAATTCAACCTGATGGCCTGTTGGCTTGCATTCTCATTATATGCTCCCAGCCTTTGGAACACCCCAACCTGCTCATATCCGAGGTACCACTGATCTTATAGCCTTCAGAAAGCTATTAAAAATGCTCCTCTTCAAAGAGCACTTTGAAGGAATTACATAGGCACTCATTCAGCCATCATGAACTGCCATCTTGCTCAACGCAGCTGTTGTGCGCTAATTACCTATTGTATCAATAATACATTTTGCCATCTTAATCCCCATCCCTTATCCCAGTCATTCTAATAATAGCTTTGTTGAAATGTTACAATGTTAGGTTGGTAATATTCTATGTATAGGGGATGGCCAACCTATGGCACATACGCCAAAAGTGGCGCATTGCATGATTTCAAGTGGTGCATTTACGCAGTAAGCAGTGGGAGTTAAGGGACGCTTCAGTGCATGTGGAGCCGGACAGTGCGTTAGCGTGGCAGTTGGCAGGTGAGCGGGCTGACCACTCTGACCATGTGGTGCAGTATGGGGTCAGCCTGTGGAGTGTGGGAACAGCGCCATTTTAGAGCAGAGCTGCTTTTTGCCGTCAGGGGTGTTTGGAGGGTGGGAATGGACATGTGTTTTTTTTCTCCTCACATTTTCTTGTTTTGGGGGGGGGGGGGAAGCCTTCAAACTCCAGTTTTTGGGTAATGCTGTGCTTCGTTCTTTGTAAACAATTGAAGTCAGTTTTTACAGTCAGTAAACCATCACAGAGCAAAAGAAAAGCAGAAAGTGTAGTAAGCATCAGTTTAATGAAAAGTGGGAAAATAAGTTATTTATTGTGGGTCTGTCAGGAAAATGTTTATGTGTGGTTTGTGAAAACACTCTCAGATAATAAAAGACATGGGGCTATGTTTACTAAATGGCGCTAACGTGCGCCCGGCAATACTGTGCAGGATGCCATAAAAGGAGTGGGCGTTCCAGTCTAAACGTAGCAAACCGGCATTATCGGGCAATAACAAGCGCTGTGCACATTATCGGGCGAAAGATTGAACTATGCGCATTAACGTGCGTTACTCTAATGTAGGCGCACTGACACACAAGCAGCACAGCAGAGGTTTAGCACAATGGTTAATACACTGACTGATAGTACAGGGTCATAGGTTTGATCCCCCAGTGCACCTAATGAATAAGGCTATCTGAGGCATTACCCTTTATGTTTAAGCAGTGCTTTGTGAGGCATTTTATTTTTATCTTAATTAGTGCTGCCAGAAAACACACCTTCACAGTTCCGTAACCTAAGGTGCCGCATAAGGCGCCCTATAAGGCACTCCAGAGGGCACATTATAAAGTGCACTGTCCACCAAGGCACCCCATAATGTCCCCTATAGGACGACTTATAAGGCGCTTTAAAGGGCACCTTATAAGGCGCTTTATAGGGCGCTTTATAAGGCGCCCTATAGGGCACTTTGTAAGGTGCCCTATGAGGCACCTTAAGGTTACAGCAATGTGAGGGTGTTTTTGCTGGCAGCACTACTTTACATTAAAAATAGACAATGCCTTGGACAACCCTATCAAAAAACCCCACTGTGGGATCAAACCCATGACCTCTGGGTCCACAGGCAGTGAAGTAACCAGTGGGCTACAGCTCTATAACTGCTAACAAGCCCCTGGCTGGCCACAGAAGGACTGCATGCCACCACACAAACAGTCTGCTGTGGTTACCAGGATAGGGTCAACCCACAATGCAGAAATGTGGACCAGTGCAGGATGTGGGGTAGCAGCATGCACAGCAGGGTAGGATGGCATACAGCTGGCCGACACACATAGATGGACAGAAGGATGGTCTACAACTGTGATAAGGGTACAATGTGCTAACAACACAGATCTGCACAGATATGGCTGTCTCAGGAATCAAAAGTAGCTGTGCAGCACAGGCAAACAAATCAAAGAGAACAGAGAGGAATCAAACCTATGACCAGCAGCACAAGCGTCAATGCACAAACTGGTAGGCCACACGTGAGCGCATTCGCAAAGGCTGCATACAAGAATACTGCAGGGCACCACACGAAGCCTGCTGGCTGCCATGATAGGCAAACCTCCAACAGTAACCATGATCAAATGCACATGCAGATATGGTGTGTACAGATCAGATCACAGTCTGTAATTGGGACAACACCCAAATATACCTATATGTAATTGGGACAACACCCAAATATACCTAATTGGGACAACACCCAAATATACCCAAATATACCAACATGCAGAGATAACACTATGCAGAAGGTCCCCTGCACTGGTTGGTGTGGATACAGTGTCTGTACAATCAAATGCTGTGCAGTGGAGACAGCATGCAAAAGAGGAAATAAACGAAAGCCAAAGGGCAGGAGGGGATGCTCTGTGGAGCAGTGGAAAATATGGAACACAACAAGACAGAATTAAACCTGCAAACAGGCATGCCACAGACAAGCTGAACTGCAGCAATGCCAATCCCCCAAGCGGACTGCCATGTAAACCCCATAAAGTAAGAGACATATGTAACAGCCAATATGCCATGGATAGGCAGAACAGAGGGCACACTTTGGTGTACAGCAGGGGTCTCAAACACGCGGCCCGCGGGCCGCATGCGGCCCGCGAGACAACTTTGTGCGGCCCGCGAAAGAGAAAAACAAAAAAACCCCAAAACCCTGACTTCTGCCGTTGCCGCCGTGGCAGCGGCAGAATCAATTGTCAAATAAAAAAAAAAAAAGACTTCTGCTGCTCAAGCAGCAATATCACCTGTCCTGCGGCCCCTTCCCCTGTGCCCGGAGATCCGAATCTGCTCATCAGCGGCGTGCTTTTCAAGCCGCGAAGAGTATTCCCCTCTCGCGCGGCTTGAAACCGCGCGAGAGGGGAATACTCTTCGCGGCTTGAAAAGCACGCCGCTGATGAGCAGATTCGGATCTCCGTGCACAGGGGAAGGGGCCGCAGGACAGGTGATATTGCTGCTTGAGCAGCAGAAGTCTTTTTTTTTTTATTTGACAATTGATTCTGCCGCTGCCACGGCGGCAACGGCAGAAGTCAGGGTTTTGGGGTTTTTTTGTTTTTCTCTGTCGGGGGGGGGGGGTATGACTGGAAATGGGCAGATGGGGGTTAGGACTGGAAGTGGGCTATTGGCAGGGGGGGGGTTATGACTGGTAATGGGCTATGGTGGGGGCTAGGACTGGAAATGGGCAGATGGGGGTTAGGACTGGAAGTGGGCTATTGGCAGGGGGGGGTGGTTATGACTGGTAATGGGCTATGTTGGTGGCTAGGACTGGAAATGGGCAGATGGGGGTTAGGACTGGAAGTGGGCTATTGGCAGGGGGGGGTATGACTGGTAATGGGCTATGGTGGGGGCTAGGACTGGAAATGGGCAGATGGGGGTTAGGACTGGAAGTGGGCTATTGGCAGGGGGGGGGTTATGACTGGTAATGTGCTATGGTGGGGGCTAGGACTGAAAATGGGGTGATGGGGGTTAGGACTGGAGGTGGGCTGATTGGGGGGTTAGGACTGGTAATGGCCTATGAGGGGAGGTAAGACTGAAAATGGGGTGATGGGGGATACGACTGCAAGTGGGCTATGGGGGGGACTAGGACTGGTAATGGGCTATGGGGGGGGTAAGACTGAAAATGGGGTGATGGGGGGGGTAAGACTGGAAGTGCGCTATGGGGAGGTTAGGACTGGTAATGGGCTATGGGGGGTCTAGGACTGGTAATGGGCTGGGGGGGTTGCTAGGACTGGAAATGGGCTGAGTGGAAGGGGGGCTTGAACTGCAAATGGCTGATGGGGAGGGGGGCTTGGAATGGAAATGGGCTGTGAGGGGAGGGAGCTAGGATTGGAAATGGGCTGATGGTGAGGCTAGGATAGGACTGGAAATGGACTGATGCAGGGACTAGAAAGGAGCAGATGCTGGGTGGGGCTGGAACTAGAAGGGAGCTGATGTTGGGGGAGGATTAGAATGGGATGGAGCTGGGAAAGTGAAATGGAGAGGGGAAAAATATTTTGTCTGGAAGAGAAGACAAATCTACAATTGGCCAGGTATTGGGAGAGTAAGTGGGGATTGAGGATGGAGGGGTAAAATTTGAGTGGATGAAATAGGAATGAGGAAAGAGCAAAAGGAGAAAGATTAGTATGTTAAAGCAGATGTAGGGAGAGAGAATGGAAAAAAACTAGAAGAGAGAAGAAAGGACAAATGGACAGCAGACGATGGAGATAGCAGAAGACACGAAGAAACCAGAAGTGGCTGGAGCAATTGCAACTGAAAAAAAATGCACAAAAGGTAGAAAAATATCTCTTTATTTTGAATTTATTAACTGGAATATGTCTGCTCTGGGAAATGTGCATCAGTAATGTTTGCGCTTTGTTTAGTACAAGAGGAAATTAATTTATAGTTTTATTTCTACAGTGTTGTTGTACATTCCAAGTTTGGCTTTTGGGGTTCCCAGTTTAATTATTGTCTTCCTATTTCTGAATCTTTTAGTCTTTCTTTATCCATACTCATTAAGAGGCATGTTTACTAAAAGTTAGTGTATGGTAACATTATGCAAATATTTATGCAAATGAGGCCCCTTATGCAAATGAGGCCCCACGTCTTATGCGGCCCCCGGGTTACTTTACAAGTCCTCATTTGGCCCTCAAAGCAATTTGAGTTTGAGACCCCTGGTGTACAGTGAAGAGATGGGTGTGTGTGTGTGCATAGGTGATGAAGCTGCAGGTTCCAAATGGTCATGTTATCACAACAGAATAATTCTACAAAAGAAACCCACGTGGGGATCAAACCTGCAACCTATGGTGTCATAACACATGTCTGTAACCACTATCTCAAACAATCATTATGGCCACAATTGCAAGCTAGTACCCCAAAGGGAAGGTGTTTATGGGAACTTGCAACATCCAGTGATGTGTGAAATGCCTGGACGATAGACAGCTGGCACCGTATAAGGATGTGAGCACAGGTGGGCCATGGATATGACCAGAAAAGCATCAAATACAAGTGTCAGTGTGAGCAAGCAGCAGCCGAGACAAATGTATGTCAAACACATATGTTTATTTTGGTTATTCGTCACAGATAGTGTAGATACTGCCATCATAATACCCAGGTGAGTAGATCCCAGGTGAAAGACCAAAGAAACATTTAGCAGGGCAGCAACCCACATCCTACGTAAAGGTCACTGGCACGTCTACAAATGAGGGGCAGGAGAGATAATGTGCATCAGGTGCATGGTGGGCAGTATGCATTTGGCCCCCACACACCCACATGCTGCTGCACGCCTGAAATGTATAACTAACATATGAGTGCATGTAGACAGTAGGCGGTGCATGATGAGGGCCCAACACACAGCAATCATGATCTGTACCTGAAAACATATCTATCTGGCAACACAGGAGACACACAAATGAAAACAGCATATGTTGTTAAAATGTTGAAAGTTTAAAAACACATGTGCAGTCCCCCCCCCCCCACAATCACCTACCTCCACACCTCATGGTAGCTCCTCAAGCCCACGCATCTTACACTCCTAGTCTGAATACCCGCAACCACACCTTAACCGCCTCCATACTTAACCCACCTTGAGAAGCTCGTGCTGTGCACTTAACCATGTATATAGTTACATTAACTGGCTTGTATATAGTTATCATGTTCTCCCTGTTAAGAAACTTGTTTATTGTATACCCAAGTTATTTTTACCTGTTTATTGTAAGCACAAATCACTAAACTGAGATGTGTAGATTTAATGTTTATTGTAAACCGCACTGATCTTAAATAGCGCGGTATAAAAGAAAATGTAATAAAAAATAAAAATAAATATGTTACAGCTGACACATAATGCCTCATGTAGGAATCAAAGCTGCAACAATGTAACCATAAACTATGGTCAAATGCACAATGAGGATATGCCAACAGGTTGCAGAGGCACATGAACCCAGAAACCAATACAAAGAAACAACCTGCAGAAACATGCAGAGATAACACTATGCAGAAGGTCCCCTGCACTGGTTGGTGTGGATACAGTGTCTGTACACATATATCATGGCACATGGAATGCACAATTGAAGGAAGACAATGGACAGATACAGTGTCTGTGCACATATATCACGGCACATGGAATGCACAATTGAAGGAAGACAATGGACACTCACACTGCGACAGTCCAAATATAATGGTGCAATGTGAGTGTCTGTACCCCATGGGATAAATAGGAGTGTGCAGACATGCAATGCAAGGTCCCTAAATACATGTTCAGCGTCACGTCTGTACAGTAAGCAAACCCAAAAACCAGTATATAGAGATGGCAAGTGACGGCAAACATTGTACAGTAAACCACACAGAAGCCATATTGCCACATGCTGTGTTTCCACGACAAGGTCAGCCATATGCATGTGCACCGTGTATGTCTCAACATGATACAGTGCTGCCACACATGCACGGAAACACCCTTGGTGAGTGACAACATCAATCTAAGCTGTTGGTGTTCAGCAAAGCATTGTCGTGGCAAAAACTGTACCATGTCCAAGTGGAGAATAGGTGGACAAAGACAACAGGACCTCTCCATTGCTCCCCCTATGCCACACGCATGGCTGTATGCTTGTGGTGAACCAAACAGATGAGCGTTTCCTGTGGTCCATGTCACACACATGGCCAAACACAACATTTGAGGAATGTACAACATACAGCAACAATGTAAGTCCCTGTTGTGCACGTAGGGACTAGTACACAGTGTCCAAAGTGCAAAGTGTGTCTGCAATCCAACAAGTCAGGTCAAAACTGTCCTTGAAACCCTGGGCATGCATAGTCAAGTGTCACATCCTAATATGCCAGAGTATTGGAAAGGTCATGTGTGTCTTCTGCGATGAACACGACACCCAGCCAGAGCATGGCAGCAACAGTGTGTAGGAGAGGTCTGTCAGGGCCCAAGTCACACTCCAACAATAATACTGTCCATCCTAGGCATGTGTCCCACTCGCAGAGGTCAAACATCCTATGGCAGCATTTCCCAGGGATAGTTCCATGGTGGTGTGTCCCCCAACAGGTGGATGATGGCGACACCGGATGCACTGTAGTAGATGTGGCTGGTTTGTCCACTGCCCTGTGTCAGAAGAGGATAAATGATGTATTGGTATGCTGCTTGCAACATCAGCACAAATTGCAGAGAGCCAAACATGACTATGTGCATAATAAAACATCACACAGGCAAACATGACATGAGCACAACACAGAACACATTGCATGTTGGTCAAATTTGGAAATGGAACTGCAGACGTGGCTGTCACATGGATATGTTAATGTCCATGTCCATGCCCATGTTACCCAGGCATGTCACAGCTCCACCCCATGTGCATCAGGTTTTTTTGAACAGAGAGCCAACATGAGATGTCTGTGAAACAAAACGTAAATCATGAACATGTAAAGGCTGATGTAATCTCCCCCCCCAAAAAAAGGTTCAACCTACCATGTGCGTGCAGCAAGTGTATGTCTTGGATCCCCTGGGTCACTCAGTGAAGGGAGACAATGTCATCACAATTGGTAGAATCACCATGTAACTATGTCCAGCCACTGTTGATGCATGTCCACATTATGGCGATATCTGAGATACAAAAAATGCTGTTCAACATTCGTATGTCACAACACAAGACACAGTTCTGCTCACAACACACAACACATGTCCACAATGTTCACATGGTAAACAGCAGCAAGGTAGAGATAGCACAGTCATCACTGTCCCCCAGGTGTACAGACCCTCACACCACATGATAATGTAAAATGCCTGCACACTGTATCAACACACAGCCAACCCTAAGAAACACACCCACACGGTATGCTAAGGTGAGCGTGCCAGCAGTAGCATACGGCTGGTATGTGCCCAATTGGAGATTGTTGGACCGAAAGGCCCTGTGAAATCCAATGATACACTGCTGTTGGCTGATGGTACAATGTCGGGGAAGGGTGTACGTGTAGCCCACCACTAAAACACCTAGGACACCCACACACATGCAGCTCTGTTGGATGTGTCACAGACACAGTGTTGCAGAGGACAAACTGGACAGGAACACATGGGGATATGTGTGCCAACACCAAGATATGGGTTATGGTGGTGCAGGGAAAAGAGGTAAACAACATCATATGTACAATATGACACATCACTGAGGACATGTGTTTCTCCTGACTGTCGTCACAGACAATGTAGCTGTAGGTCCACCTACCCCAGACCACTGCATGTTGGATGACCAACAGTCACCTGCCAATGCACCACCGCACCAGGAGCTGCAACAGGTATGTCCTGTGGATTGGGAAACACAAGGGAAACATACATATGTCATTTTCTAGCTGTGCAACACACACTGCACCTTGCTCACAGACCCCCCAAGATCCTTCACTGGCTGACTGTTCACCATCACACTGTACAGATCTCTGTCATGTGAGAGTTATCTCCGAAGTGTGATTGCCAAACTACAAGGGTCTGTACTCTGTCTGTCCCCTCCCACACCTCTCTGTTGACGTACAAAAGGGTGAACAGAAGTGTTTCTTCACTACCGTGTCCCTGCATCAATCCAAGGCTGCAGTAATATCCTGTGTCCCTCATATCTCCCCCAATGCCCCTCACTGTGTGTTCTGGTGTCTCAATGTTGTCTGCTATCCTGCTGTCAATTCCTGTAACACACGGAACTATGCAGGGACACCTCCCCATCCTCTGACGATATACATTTCCGTGGTGTGTATATCTCATACCTTCACTTACATTAACAGCTGTGTGATGATGAGCTGCAAATATATATCTCAACGGCTGAGTTATGTCTGCCAAACTACACCCCGATGTGTGTATGTGACCGGACCATGATGGCTGCAGGTCATACTACTGTGTGAAATCGATAATGGAAAAGCATGGATAGCCCATATGTGCACCTAAACCCTCCCCCCCCCCCATCAGAGCCTCTTTGTGTGTGTGGACATAACTCTCCTTCTCTAGGGTCGGCAATGTAGTTGTTGTATTGGACTGCATTCTCCTCCTCTACACACCTACCCAGCTTGTATGTGAGTGCTGTGGTATATGTTTAGATGTCAGCAGATAGCTTTGCCCTGTTCCCCCTGGAAACACCACTAAAACCCAATTCCACCCCCATATTTAGCCCACAGCTTGCCTACTGTAACCTACACCTTGCTGATCTGGCATGAATAATCTCTGTCAGCGTGTAAATATGCAACACTGCACTGCATAGCTATTCTATATCCCACAAAATTAGCACAATAATACTCCCCCTGGCTGGACACCTCACAGGTTCCCTATCCTTTGCCGCATCCCTATGAGGGCTACGTGATGACCCTTACATTCAGGCACACTGTGGTGTTGCAGTAATTTCCCTTAAGGATATCCAGTAATCCAATTACCACAGATCACGTAGATATTGGTACGTATCACATGTAGCGGCATACAAACACAGACCCTGCACATCAGAGCATACCAACCTCACAATCAGCTCAAAACACTCAATGAAAAACACATACATCTAGACAACTGGCCCCATCCATGGCCTGCTCTCCCACTGTTAACGCCATACCACATGCCTTTCAACTTGCTGCACCCAAAGTATCAAAACTAACTACGTGTGGCTGCACATTAGCCCCTATCACATGCAGCCACAACCCAGGTATGTCAGCCCAACACCTCACCCAAGCCTAAAACACCACACACACATAATCCACCGCCACCTGCTGTTGTGCCCTGCCCACATCTAATGTGTATCAGGCATGAGTAGATTTGAAGCTGGTATGGCTACCCAGTCTCAGTTACATGTCAGTGCAGTACTGCATCTTATGGATATCGTAATACAAATGGTAACTAGTATTAGCAGTACACACATATCTAAACAAATGTAGGTGGGAACATATGCAGTACTTACATGAGAAGAGCTGTGCAATCAGCTGCCGCCTGACTGCTGTGCCCTCACGTGTGTCGCCACGGGCACGTGCAGGGGGGCACGTAGGGTTCTGCTCCAGACCCTCATTACTATCGACAGGGATATGGTGCCTGAGAGCAATTTTGTGCAGGATGCAACAGGCTATAATGATCTCTGCCACAGTCTGTGATTTGTATTGTAAGGCCCTGCCTGTCCTATCCAGACACCTGAAGCGACTCTTTAATACGCCAAAGGTGCGCTCTATGACAGAGCGGCTGGTGGCATGGGCCTCATTGTACCTCCTCTCTGCACGTGTCCGTGGTTGACGCACAGGGGTCAGCAACCAGGGGCGACACCCATATTCTGCATCACCTGCAAAAAAGAAATGTGCGACATTAAAGCAGGAGCTCATTTCCTCCCAAATGGACACAGGTATATTTGTGCAGAACAAATACATAACACATCCTGACATAAACATATGGCATTACATGATGGGACATCAGAACTATGCATCAGGGTGTGAAGGTCAGACACACACGACAAGGGGTAGGTGTACGGATTGGAAACAACATAATCTGTAACCACGACAAAAATGCTAGAATCCATTAAACTATCAGAACAAAGCTCCCTAGCAAGATGGAGCTTGAGGTTCCCCCCCCCCCACCCTATATCACACACACACAGATGACATTACCACACAACGAGGGATACACCTCCAAGACATACATTTGCACATACGGTTAGTCACATGAACAGCATGAAGTCTCAAATATTCGAACACATAACACCTATACTAGCTAACTTACACTGGCTACCAATACAAAGCAGGAAAAACTATAAGACTATTATAACTACCTTCAAGGCCTTAAATAACATGGTTCCACCAACACTAAGCAAGCTTATTACTAAAGACACTAATAAAATAGTACACAGGAAAGGCTATACAAACAAAATTATAACCCCGAAAGACTTCACAAAAGCTAAAAAGATAACCAACAAAAAGGCATTCTCCCATGCAGCACCCATCCTATGGAACTCCCTTCCTGAGGAAATCAGAGCAGTAACAGAAATTAAGGATCTCAGAAAGAAACTAAAAACCCACCTTTTCACATCACACTTTGATCCTATGACACACTCTTTCTCCCACAATGAAAACGGATAATCTAATAACAATTCAGATTCCTAACTCTGAAAGACACTAAAATGAATAATGAATAACAAATGACAAATGACAACAAAGGCCCTACCAAGAAAGACATAAAATAGCTGTAACTTAAACTATCCCACCCCCTTTTATTCTGACATTCTTTACCCCCCTCTGCAATTTCCCATCCTAACTTATCTCAATTAGCCCATCAAACACTAGGCAATTTTACATAGCATAAACTCTATATTCTTTATATAGTTGTTATATAGTTTATGGTTGTTTAGTTTTTTTGTTATTGTACTTTGATCTCAGTTTCAACTGTAACTAAATATGTTTTGTTTAAGGTTCAGGCCGATTGTACATAGTTCTCTGATGTTCCATGTAACAACACAGATCTTTGATCTAGCCCTTAACTTGTTTTTTGTAAACCGCACCTGATCATTGGGAAAGTGCTGTATATAAGCGATTGTTAAATAAATAAATAAATTAAATAAATAAAATGTGCACGTCAGAAATGATAAATATACACCCAGCAATAGACACTCCTCATACTGTACTGCCTCAAATTGAGTGAAAAGTGCCGAGTGATGCAGGATATAGGAGTCATGGGTGGACCCTGAAAACCTGGGGACCACATTCAGAATATGCATATTTGCATCACATACAACCTGAACATTCAGGGAATGATAGTGTTTGCGGTTGCGGAACACTGCCTCCCTGTCTCTAGGCGGGACCAGGGCAATATGTGTGCAATCAATAGCTCCCATCACGTGTGGTATCCTGGCTAACGCCTCAAAGGCCTGGTTCAGGGTCCCCCACTGTTGCCTAGTGTGGGGAATGGCAATGTAATTCCCCACCCGGCTGACCATGGCACGCAGTACTTGGTGGAGACAGCGTGAGAAGATGGGGCGGCTCATGCCACCCACTGCGGCCACAGATGACTGGAAACAGCCAGAGGCAAAGAAATGCAGGGACCAAGGAGCTTGACCAATCAGTCAGGGGCTCGAGGTCAGGTCTTAGATCCTCATAGAGCTCCCTAATAGCCCCCATGCTCAGGCGGTAGAGGGAGATGACCTGGTCCTCACGCATGCCCTGGAGCTGGGCCCTGGGCCTGTTGAGGCGAGGCTGGTGAGCCTGCATCTCAGCACGCCTCCTGCGCCATGCCAGCACAGCCCCTGTCTGGCCTGCCCCCACAGCTGCAGGTCTGTTTTGCAGCAGCACTATACCCATGCCCTGAGCCTCAGCCCCATAGACACCATCTCCCCCGTCAGGCAACCGCAGCTCCTGCTCACTTCCCTCTGCAACCGCAGTAACCACGAAGGCCGCCATAGACTCAACCTGTCCAACCTCTCTACAACACTCAAACACAGACAGTCACCTCAATTAGCAAGCCACACACCATTCACACCACACACACACACACACAGCCAGCCACACAATACAAACAACACTCACAAACACAGCCACTACACACAATACACCTTCCTTGGACTCTCCACAAACTTCACTAACATGGCACGGCCTCTCTCACTCTCCTACACAAAACCCTCAATGTGAACCAGGTGTGCAGGTGTATTTAAAGGGTATAGTTGCATTGTGCGCGTTGCGCATGCGCCGGCACATGAGCGGGCAGTTGCACGCATTGCGCATGCACCGGCACACAAGTGGGGCAGTTGCGTGTGTTGCACATGCGCCGTCACACGAGTCTGCCAGTTGCGCATGTGCAGGAACGAGCGCACCAGTTGCGAGGCGCACTCGCATGCATGTGCATGCGCCATGCGCACAACTGCCATGCTCATGTGAAGGCGCATGCGCAACGCACGCAGAAGTCGCATGTGCATGTGCAACACGCATTATGTAAAAAATCCCTATAAATTCACCTGCACACCTGGGTCACGTTGAGGGGTTTGTGTAAGAGAGAGAGAGAGGGAAAAGGCGTGTGGTGTTAGCGAGGTTGAGATAGTGTCAGGAGAAGGTGTGAGGCGTAGGAGGCTGTGTTTGTGAGTAGTGGTGGTGGAGAGAGTGAGAGGCAGGTGGAGAGGTGTTGGAGAGTGCAGAGGCAGGTGGAGAGGTGTGTGGCCAAGCAGAGGAGGGAGAGAGGAGGGGAGGCGAGCAGCAGGTGAGAGAGAAGGAGAGGTGTGTAGCAGACAGCAGGGAGAGGAGGGGGCAGCAAGTAGGTGTGAGGTGGAGTCCAGGGGGTTAGGAGCAGGAATGAGTGATAGGGAGGGAGAGGGAGAGGAGCGTAGGGTGATGGAGCAGCAGCTCATGGCTGGAGTGGGGGAGGGGCGGCCACCTACTCAGCAGGGAGGGAGTGGTGGGCCTGGAGTGGTGGCAGCAGGCACATCGGGTGGGTCCCAGCCCACACAGGGGCCCCAACTGCCAAGAGAAGGCAGATACCAGTGTCAGCTGCAGAACGGAGGAGGGCTGTGCTGTTCAGCCCTCAGGAAAACCATATCCTGCTGGCCAGTGTTCTGGAGAACTACGAGGTTCTCTATGGGCTGCTCAGCAGCACCACCACAGTGGTCACATGCACAGAGGTGTGGGAGGAGGTGCAGGTGGCTGTGGCAGAGGCAGGGGGGCCACCCAGGGACCTTGACAGCCTCAGGAAGCACTTCAGCGACATAAAACATGGTGTGCGAGCACACATGGTTGCTGAAAGGCAACACGCCATGGGCACCGGTGGGGGTGGCCCCTTCACTCCAACCCTCACACCCCTGGAGCAGGAGCTGGCCGACCGACTTGGGTCAAGATACCTGCGGGGACTGCCAGAGGCCCTGGACACTGCCCATCCCCAGGCAGGTATGTATGCAACGTACACCTTGATGCTCCCAACCCATCCCTGCAATGCCCTTTGTCTATGCGTCAGCCATCTGCTTGCAAACTCTCATACCTGTTTCTGCAGCTTAAGCATTTGTCTATGCCGGTGGCACATGGGTGTGCTGTACTCCATCACACCCCTTTTAATTCTCATGTTTGTGTCCTCCTCTCACATGTGTTTCTAATACCATCCCTTTTTCTATCTGCTCTACACGTCTCCTCACTCCTGCTACAAACCTCCTCCCACACCTGTTAGTGCTACGATTAAAAGGCCCGCTGAACAGGGAATGTCCGTTTGTCATACTATAATCACAGTGATGCGTGTGCTTGGCAGTGCCCTATAGTTGCTTAATAGTAGTATTTTGAGGTGTAGTAGTATCTATGAAGCACATGTACAGGGCACCCCCAAGCACACATTGATCGTGGGGTGGATGTACTACACACGTGTACATAGTTGGAGTGTGCAAACCTATCTGTGCTGTGTATGCTTTCCCACATACCAGGTGACTATACTCTCATGGAGGCACCGGAGGAGGAGGAGGATGTGGCAAGGCCTCAGGGTGGGCAGGGACCAGAGGCCACAGTATCGGGGGACACCACAAGTGAAGGGGAACAGACACCGCCAATCTATGAGGTGCCAGAGGTACAGGACATGGCCACTGGTGAAAGTGCCACTTTGGGGAATGCTGGCAGCACCGCACAGGCTGGAGCAGCTGCTGAAATGGAGGACAGCCACCACCCCATGCAGGTGCCAGGATCAGCAGGCACCATACCCACAACCATGGCCACCATCCTGGCGGAGCTCAGGGCCCACAGTGCCTCAGCACAGCGCGATGCCGAAGGTGGGTAACAGCATACACACCAATCCCCCTGTGTGTGTTGGCAACATCCACAAGGGGATTGGATGTTGCCAACATAACAGATTGTTTATAATATTTGGGGGGGGGGGTAATATGTTCCATGTGCGTTCCACCCTCCTGTCGGATGGTTTGTCAGGTGTCAACATGTTTGAGGGGCTCAGACACACACATACTGTGCACGGCCATATACCCCAAGTGAGCAGACAGCGGAAACCACTGTTAACAGGCCACCCAGACACCCTGCCCGACATACACCCCTCCATGAGTATTGTTATGCAGCATAGTCTGTCAACATGATCTGCACTGTGCACCAGCATTGTAGAGGGCAGGGAACCCCCGATATATGTATGTGTGTGCGCTGACCCCTCACGTCATCTGACCTATCTCAGACAATCAGTGTGCAGATCAAGCATCAACAGATTAACCTGCCACACTGGCATGTGTGAGATCTGTGATTCCCATGACCCCTCATCCAGACCCCTTCCAGACATGGGGATGGCTCATGGGAGACACAGATCTAAACATGGTCATGCGTTGCTAGTTTTGGCAGGCATGATTGTTCTGCAGACTGATCTGGTGGGATATGCCTGACATGTGCATGTGTGACATTTGTGTTTGAAAGAGGTATCTCACATATCACCTTGTTTCCCACCCACAGGCACTCATCAGGCTCTGGTGGCCATACCCAGGATTTGTTGGCCACAAATCAGGGACTGCAACAACTGCAATCAACAGCTGACCTCATAACAGGGGCACTGCTACGCATTACCAATGCCCAGGAGGCCATGCTGGCACGGTCTCAGCAGCCATCACTGGCACCAGAGGCTGCACCGCCAGCCCCACAACAGAGGGGTCGGCTGGGCCGTGGTCACCGTGGCTGGCCACGGAGAATGTAAACATTACAAATAAAACATGTTAAAATGTTACATCCTATGTGTTTGATTCCAATGTATGGCACTGTGGACCCCTACGTACCCTGCACCTCCTGTTGTCTCCCTGCCTACATGTGCCTTACCCATGCCCCTCAGTGGTGGGGTGTCTGTACTGCCACCTATCGGCACACATAGGTCAGACCATGCCCTGTGTGGCATGGACTGTGCCAGGTCCCCGCCCCATAACCTATGCGTGGGGGTATACCAAGCTTCTCCCGTTGAACAGCCATATGTTCATGGTGCTACATGTCTGGTGTAGGGATGTGCCACCCTCTCCCACCCCATAGACCCTCCATCATTGGAGACACATGTGTGCCCATCCTCCCTGCCCACTGCAGGGCCTACATGGCTGACATCCCTCACAGGCTTGCATACAGCACAGGGAGACAACAGTGGCTTGCTCTGGTCAGCTGATCACCCTTCACTAGCACTTGTAGTTGCCCACCGCTCAGCCCTGTGACATGCATTGACCTATGTCGCCCCAACAGCTATCCCCCGGAGCAGCTCCTGGGTGCAGTATTGCATCTCACCCTCCATGCCACCAACCCGCTGCTAGCCGTTTCCCCTATTGGCACACAAGCATGGTGCATCAGATATGGTTCCAACACATTGCACACAGCATGCACGTGACCAGGGACTTTAGGACATGCCCCACATTGGCACATCACAAGGTCAACATGGGACTCAGATGCCTATACACATGGGCAGCCCCCACAACTGTGTGTGGAGATGGACCATGTATGATACCCATGTCTACCATACATACACATGCTGATCTACACACATGTCCCATGCTGACATCCACAGTCTGTCTGTAAGGGAGACACAGGACCATTGTGATGTATTCTCAAAACTGTATTTACAAACTATTTACAAAGCATATATCCCCAATGCAACATGTGAACATAAGAAATGGCATATTGGTCGAACAAAGCTACGGCAAGCCCAGTGTCCTCTTCCCAACAGTGTACACTCCAGGTCATATTTCCCCAGCTGTTGTGGGTGTTGCTGTCTTCCCATTCCCGCCTCCTCCTCTGCCTCCGCCTCCTCCATCCCTGCCCCTTCCTCCTCCATCTCCTCCTCCAACTCCGTGGCACAGTGGGCAGAGGGGCGCCTCTGGGACTCGACGGACATTGAGGGGCCCTCACCGGTGGTATCGCCCTCTGCGGAGGATGACAGTCATTAGCACACTATCATGTGAGTCGCATAACACATGTAAATAGTTTGGCCCCACACAGGCTGGTGGGCCACCGTGACATTATCTACAGAGCTGTAGAGGTCGCGGCACTCACCGCCACATTTATTTATTTATTTTATTTATTTAACAATCATTTATATCCCGCATCTTCCAGAGTTCAGGTGCAGTTTACAATTGAACAACAGTCAACAAAGCAAGGGCTTGTTTTACATAGAACAATTTTTGGCAGTAAACAATGTAAAGGTTAAATACGTAACAGAACAGTGTATTGGTTAAGTATATAACAGAACAGTGTAATGGTTAGATACATAACAGAACAAGAACAAGGTTAAGAACTATGTACAAATACAGGTTTGTAAGCTCGTTAGATTTAAATCATGGTTATTTACAAGTGGGTGTAATATCTGATTAAGTTATGAGGTTGACGTTACTCAGTGGGATGTAGTTTAGCCTTTTTCTGGGATGATCAATGAATTATCTATGTTTTTGTAGTGCATGGCAAAGAGATAAGTTTTCAGTTTTTTGCGGAATTCTATAATTTCTGTTGTATATCTTAGGTCCTCCGGGATGGAGTTCCAAATGAGCCGCTCCAGGAACCCTGGCCATTTCAAACGCATCTCCCGGCCCTTTTTCCATAGGTCCTCCACCTAGGGGGGGAAGACAATGCGAGGGTGCATTAATGACTATATATCTCTTGTGGGTGTCAAACACATATCACACATCTCTGTGCACAGCATCGTGCTGCTCCTGCGCCTCTGCTCAGCGCTTCTTCTACTAACGGTTGCCAGTGCCACCTGCATGTGTGGCTGTGGGTCTGTGCATGTGGGTACAGAACATATAACCAACATGACATCCACAATCCACTGGCTGTTTGCCTTACTAACGTTGATTAGGGGTGAGTGCGGGGCCTGAGTTGGGTGTGCTGGCTTGTGCTGTTGTTCTTCATTGCTTGTGTATTTCCTGTTGGTTATATGTTTTGTTGGACAGGTGCTTTTCCCCTGATGGGTCAATGATGCGTGCATAACGCCTTTGAGCTCTGGGTTGCGGCATCGGGGAGGGGTAAGCAGGACGGCCACCCTTTGAGACACAAAGCATGTTTCTGACAGTTAAGTGCTGTCTCATTGATTGAGTTTGGGTGGTTTGTCAGGATCTGCATGGAAGGTCAGTGATGTTATAAGGGCTTGTGGATTATGACAGTTTAGTCTGTTGTATGCGTGTTGTAGGCCCGTGGTTACTGAGATCTTATGTGCAGCATTGTGTGTTTCAAAACATATAATGAACATTGATATATTGTCAGACGCTTGCTACCATAGTCCTTATTAGGCGGTCGCCTAGGGCGTGTGGTGCAAGCTGCCTTAGTAAAGAAAACTCTGTAGCCGTGTTTAAGGCAAAATTATAATGATGAGGATTTATTCCCTTTCCCGTGTGGATTTCTGTTTTTCTTATACAGCAAACAAAGGATTAAAGAAACTGTTTCTTCACAGCAAAATAACCAAAAATGCACCTTCTTTCAAAAACAGGTATAACAATGCTCTTGCTTCCTTGCTTAACATAAAGAGGTAATCTCATCCGAAATACAGAGCGTGCAATCCATTGGGCTGTAATCAATGTCCTGATTAGTGCTCTCCCATTGCATCTGCTCAGCGTCTAAACTTGTAAGTGGGTAACACTTTCCACATCTATCATTCACAGAACTCTCTCTAGAGGCAGCAGCTCTTGGGGCAAGGAACCGTTCTGTATAAGGGAAGTCCTGGGGACCAGTACTGGAGCCTATTTCTCTGAGGCTCCTCCCTTCCTTCCACCAAGGGTTTTCCTTCCAGCAATTAGCCTTTGCTTTCCTAGCCGAGCCCACCTCTTGCCCTCTGGAGAAATTAGTGTACTTAGCTTTGTTTCTTGGATAACCAGCTTTCACGCCTTCCTCTCTCAACACCTTTACTTGGGCTGTAGCCTGCTTTGCCATGAGAGTTCCCTTCAGCAATTGACTGGTCTGGGCTGTCGTAACCTCCAGGAAAGGCTTCCCTTCTGCTGTTCCTTACTGCAGGGACACACCCGATGCTTCCTGGTCCCAGCAAGCTCTCCTGCTTGTGACCTCTGCCCTCCAGCTGCTTACTCACTCTCATTGGGACGATGCCCCCTCTGGCTTGGGAGACCTGTGCACGAGCACCTCCCTTGCCTGCTCCTCTCTTGCCTTCCAATGCACCTCTCTTGCCTTCCAATGCACCTCCTGTGGCACCTCCCCCTACTGGCATTTCCCAGCCACTTTTATCCTCCTGACTCCTGCACATTGTACGTGCTTCCTGGCCCAGGTGGACGTGATTAGCTTCCTGGCTTTCTACTGCGTCACAGCCAGTGTAGGGAAAGTTTGTTCTACTACTTTCTGGAACCTTACAACCTGAATATGCTTTCTGGCTTTCTGCTGCGTCACACCCAGTGCAGGGAAAGCTTGTTCCACCATTCTCTGGCTTCTCATAACCTGAACATGCTTTCTGCCCAGGTGACTGCAAGGTAAGCTCTTCCTTTTCTCCTGTACCCAGGGGTTCTGTGCTGGCCACTGTATCACAATATATACATGGATGTTGAACGATAATGAGTATGGAACGGTTTTGGACCATTACGTTTTGTTTTTGTGGTGTGGGCATTGTGAGGTGTTGTACCCTTACACCAGCATCTATGATGTTCCTCTGCGATCAGTTACGGGGTTCCTGGGGATTGGGCAGATGTGTGACCTGAAATGGCATACACATCAATGATATATGGATTTGTTTCAGACCTTCGTAAGCAGGTCTCATGGCTCCTGGGGGTGTGATGGTTTACAGCACATACACAGCTGCACCTACCATACAATCATGAGCCATAACGGACATGTGTACTGGGGTCTGGGCCTCCATGGAATAAGGCCAATGTGTGTCCCAACCCGGCATCACCTACCACAATATCTAGATGCCATACCCACCTTTGCACTCAGGTCTCAGGTCTCCTTGGGGTTGGGTGCCTAAGCAACATACACCATATCACCAGGGTGACTGAGAGGACACTTTCAGCAGGTCTCAGGACTCCTGGGGGTAGGGTGGAATATAGCACAGCAACAGCGCCATTAACCATACCACCAGGGTGACTGGGAACCCACTTTAATGGGCTCTCAGGACTCTGGGGGTAGGGGGAATTAGAAAACAGCAACAGCGGCATTAACCATACCACCAAGGTGACTGGGAACCCACTTTAATGGGCTCTCAGGACTCCTGGAGGTAGGGGGAATTAGAAAACAGCAACAGCGGCATTAACCATACCACCAGGGTGACTGGGAACCCACTTTAATGGGCTCTCAGGACTCCTGGGTGTCGGGCAGGTGTTTTAAACTGCAAGGGCACACACAACCATATCACCAGGGGGACTGACAGACCATTTGGAGCACGTCTCAGGACTCCTGGGGGTAGGGTAGATGTGTGACCACTGTTCCCTCTAAGCTGTGCGCTTGTGCGCGCGCACACACCTCGCCGAGTGAGCGCACATACTTTACAACAGAGCGCACAAAAATTACAGTTCTGATTCTGATAGAAAACAACACAGACGTCTTAAAATTTAAAAGTTGTTGTGCATTTACGGTTTTCACAAGTTATACAATATTTTCTAGTGCAATCAATGTGGTGTACATACTGTATTCTGACGTGTAGTCAAATTTTAAAGTATATAACTCTGAGTGTCGTTATGTGGCGCACAAAAATTTAACCTTCCTTCAAAAGCTGCACAGCTGATATTTTATGCGCACACAGCCTACAGAAAATTAGAGGGAACATTGTGTGTGACCATGCAAATGTGGAACTTACCATATCAGCATGATGTTCACACAAACCTCCTTAGGCAGATCTATGGCCTTCTTGTGTTACAGTGTGTTTCAACACATCAACAGCAGCAGCTTCCATGACACCAGGATGGCATCTGGAACTCTGTGATCAGGTCCTTAGCCTCCTGGGGATAGGGCACACCACTCAGATGTGATACATTGACGATATATCACGTGGGTTTACCTAATAAACATAAATGAGATAGACTACCTACACACAGCAGCATGCACAGCTACAATCGACACTGGATATATATATCTGGATATACTGACCTGTCCCCATACACTTACCTCACGTGGGTAGTCTGCCACACGATTGTAGCACCGTGTCACGCGGTCCCAGGCCCTCCGCACTCTCCCTAGGTCCTGGCGCCTGGAGGAACCAGGGAACAGCTTGTGCTACTTGGTGCATATGAGGCTGCCGAGGTGGCACAGCTCCCTGCTGGTAAAAGCTGGCTTTCGTGACCTGGTGGCCATTTTCTCTAATGCCCTGCTCACGTACACACGGACGCACGCGCATGCGCCCTTGCCTATCCCACATCTGCTACACAGGAAATGGTATCACAAACAATATATATAGGAATCTATGCTGCAGACGCACATTGCAGTGATGTGTCTGACATTTTAAAACACAATTTGTTTATTATACATTTCTCTGGTTGCTGCCACACTTGAGCCTCAAACCCATCACCACTGGCTTTTAGGGAATTGTATTAACTGGTGTGCTACGCCTTTTCACATAGCAATAGCTGGCTAAACAGTTACACCAGGGGGTATGTTTACTACACCGTCTTAATGTGCACCCAGCAATAATGTGCAGGATGCCATAAGGAGAGTGGATGTTCCGGTCTAAACGTAGCAATCGCGCAATAAGTTGCATGGTGCACATTATCACACGATAGAGGGATGCGTGCCACGTTGATGCGCATTAATCTTAAGTAGGTGTGCTGACATGCAAACAGAGCAGCAGAGGCGTAGCACATTGGTTGATACACTGACCTAAGGTATGGGGTCATGGGTTCAATCCCCCAGGGTGTCTAATGCATAAGGCTGGCTGAGGCATTGCCCTTTATGTTTCACTGGTGTTAGTTTTCAGCCCCGGATTCCACAGCGTTAGTGTGCAGGGAGCCTCTCCCCTCCCACTCTCCACGCATTGACCCTCTCTCTCCGCCCCTGGGGAGCCTTCCTCTGCCCCTGGGGAGCCTTCCTCCGCGCTCCGGGAGCCTTTCTCTGCCTTCAGCGCTCATTTGTGCTGCTGCGCGCATTTTTTCGCAATAAGGTACCTTATCGCCCGATGAAGGCGCGTTACCAGGCGATAAGGTACCTTATCGCCTGATAATGTGGCAGCAGCGCAAATAGCGTCCTTTAATAAACATACCCCATGATCTTAATAGACACTATAAAAATCATCAGGCTCATATAGGAAAAAAACCTGAAATTAGTGCTTAGGTCCTGTCAGACGGCTGCCTGGGTGAGAATTTTTCACAGTCTTGGCAAGTGCATATATCTATATGATTTGCAAGGTATTGTGGGCAATGTAGTTCATTCACACCAGACACAGCTGCTGACAATAATTTAGTTGTGCTCTTGGGTAAAGCCAATAAGATATTTATTTATGGGTTTATTTCTCCCAACACAGATATGCTTGGTAGCACATAAATTAGGTTACTTGCTTTCAGTGTTAACTTGGAAAAACAAAGTTAAAATCAGGAAAACAACAAATGAAAAGCCACAAAGCAAGAAACAAACTGTTCTTTTCAGGTTAACTTCTGATTACTTCCCACATAGATACAGAAGTGATTCTCTCCTAGCTCACAATCAATTAGGTAAGGCTTAATTGCTAGCAGTTACCAGCTGAAACCCCTTAGCTGGCTTGCCTTCCACTGTGTGGGTCAAATCCTGCTTCAGGAGCTTTTCTGAGTAGATTAAAGAACAAATTTGTATTTCTTTGTGATGGTTGCTGTACTTTATAACAGAAAGTTACCAACGGAGTTTAGATAGAGAGCAGTCCATATAAACAGGATCCTCATCTGCTATTATTCCCCCTTGTTCAACAAGCATGGGTTCAATATCATGGATTGGCACAGATGAATCTCTCAATGGAACATTTTCAGGAGAATACTTGTTTCCCTGCTGTCTTTCAAGGTTATAGCTAGGGCATAGATCAGTGTTCATACCTGAGCTTCCATTGCTGCTAGAGTTCTTCTCTATATAGCCTGGCCAGTATGTAATCCAGTTCTTATGTCCAGCCTTCCAATCCAGATCCCTGGACACTGGATCTCTCTTCACATACCTTCTGGCATAGGTCTTAGGGTCCCTTCCACGTGCAGCCGTCTCCCTCACAGGTAGCGTCTGGTGATTCCTAGCTCTGCAGCACCATTCCTCTGGCTTTCTCCAGTCCAATGGTTTATGCTGGCCCTTGAAATGCCTCCCAGTATACGTACTGCTTTGGACTCTTCTAGACCTCTCAAAGGCTTTTCTCCTCTTTCTTCCAGAGGGTCTCTTTCCCTCTCTGTCCGTCCGGTTTGGCTTCTGCTTCTGATGATCCTTCAGATGAAACTGATGATCCTTCTCTGGATATCCAAGGTGATCATGAAGATGGTCATCTGTAGAATAAACTCTACTCTTATTCTGCTTGGATGAGTGCTCCTCCCTAATACAGCGCAGCTGTGCTGAATCAGGCCCTGCCCTTTGAGATGAGTGCTTAGGTATTACCTCATAGCCCTCCTGATTGAACACACGTTTCCCCACTTCAGCTCCTCTAAGGGCTGTTGGAAACCTGGTGCATTCTGGGACTGGTAGTCTTTTATGGGAAAATTCTGTTTTCTTATTTCTACCAGAACTGACAGGTTGCTTGTTCAGAGTCACTTCACCTTTTCTATAGCTCCTTCCTGAGCTATGATAAGCTTCCTTATCACAGTCCGAGTTATGGAAAGAGTATGTGATTAAGAAAAAGGATGAAATAAAAAGAAGACAAAATATATTTGTTAAAAGAAGTTGTGAAAGTTTGGTGATGATGGAAGTGTCCTATGAAATTGCCTCTGCGTTGCCTAAAAAATTGAAGTCTTTCTCTGATGGAGAAGAAATTGTTAAGCCTTGTCTCCAAATATTTGCAAGATGTCTAGGTGATAAAAATATTGAAAAAAAAAGTAGACAAAATCAGTCTGTCAAAGCAAGGATGCACTGAAGAACTTTCCCCATGATGTATTTGAGCAACTAACGACCCTGCCCAGGCTTCTACTTTCTTTTCTTTTCGGACAAATCTGCTAACATATGCGATGTAGCTCGGTTAAGCATTTTTATAAGAGGAATTGATGATAATTTTAACACCTTTGAAGAACTTATCAGACTTGAGTCACTTCATGGAAAAACAAGAGGATCGGACATATTTGACAAAGTAAAGTCTGCAACTAGATTCTAGTAAACTCATTAGTGTTTGTACTGACGGAGCACCGTCAATGATAGGTAAAGCAGCTGGGACTGCAACTTTGTTTGAAATCTTCTTAGGTCGCCCTTTATTAAAATATCACTGCATTAAACACCTAGAGGTATGTTTACTAAACAGCAGTAACGGCTTCCGTGTGATTTGGGAGCTGTGGCCCCATTGAATTCAATGGGGCCGCGGCTCTGATATCGCACAGAAGCCGCTACTGCTGCTTAGTAAACATACCCCCAAGAGTGACTGTGCGGAAAACCTTTAAATTTGCAGCATGTTATGCTACCGGTTGTGAAATGCATGAATAAAATTAGAGCAAGAGGATTAAACAGAAGAGATTTCAGAGGATATTGTGAATTGTTAGATTTGGAATATGGTAATTTCATCCTTCATTGTGAGGTGCGCTGGCTTTCCAGAGGTCAGGTTCTCAGTAGAGTCTGGAAACTGAAAAATAGTGTTCATAATTTTCTAGAAGAGAAGGATGAGCTGCCTGAGAAAAGAGCCTTTTTATGTGATAGCAAATGGCTATTTGATTTAGCATTTTTAATTGATGTTACCAATGATCTAAATTTGAAACTGCAGGGCAAGAACAAATTGTTTCCTAGCTTAGTAAATGATATCAGTGCATTCAAGATGACGTTAAAACTGTTTACCTCTCAGTCAGAAAATGAAGATTTGAGCCAGTTTCCACATTTAAAAGAACAGAGTGAATGACAAAGGCAATTTTACAGAATATACTGAAAAAATCAGATTATTGCAAGAGTCATTTGAACGTAGTTTTAGTGATTTTGCTAAAGAAGAAAACTGCATACTCACATTTATGAACCCATTTTCACTTAGGGCCCTATTCTGAGAAAGACGTGCAGACCAGCTGTATACGTCCAAAACATAGATGGAATTCCCTGCTCACGTGGTTAGACATGCAGCCGCGCAACAGAATACAGAGTTATATGTCTAGTCGTTAAACATGCAACTTGCAAATAGCGAGGCACCGTTTGCATGTAAGTAACCAACTGCAGACAGTTTGCTGGGCAGTACACATTGCATGTGCACAGAGCAACCTTGTGCACCCAGCAGTTAGATCAGTGATCTGGCCCTCAGGACAGGACATACACGCACATCACTAGAACAAGACACTACATAGCACTATGTGGATACATAGCTGTGCCATGATCACTGCTCGGTCAGAGTGAGAGTGCCCTCCCAGCATGACATGCCTAAGCTACTCGGTCCATGCAGATGGACGTCGTGCACTACAACGTCCCAGCCATTGCCCTACCCCCAATGCAGACACATCCTGGCCAATACGCCCTGTCTCAGGCCATAACCACACCACCTTGCTCCTCATCATGCACATTTGCAGGCTAATGCTGAAACAGCTTAGGCCAGGGGTGGCCAACTCCAATCTTGGTGCACCACAATCCTGTCTGATTTTCATGATGTCCCTAAAGAATATATATTGTATATTTGCATACAAGGAGGGAGTGGATGCAAATATATCTCATGAATATTCATTAGGGACATCACTAAAACCAGGCTGGATTGTGGTGCACCAGGATTGGAGTTGGCCACCCCTGGCCTAGGCACTACAAGGCTCAATGAGGTGTAGAAAGCCACAAAACACTGGATACACACACACACACACTCAAACTCACACTCACTCACACTGTGCAAAGATGAGGATGGTTGGCAATCCTGCCTGCCACTTTGATCCCAATCTCAGCTCATGTCGCAGGCAGCACTGTCCCTGTGGCCCCCACAGCCTATGGCCTGGTCAGTCAGCAATGCAAGCACACAGGAGAGAGGAGGCCTGAGGGACCAGGGCAAGCCCTGGACTGGGGTGTGGCAGCATTGGAGACATGGTAGCAGAATGAGACAGGGTGCAGTGTATGCAGGTAGTGTTATTGCAAGCAGGCAGGCAGGTAGGCAGCTGCAGTGACAGACCTGGGGGTGAAAGAAATGTGTGTATGTATGACACCTCCTTCCTGCCTCCACAGACTGTTCCTTGTCTTGTGGGAGACAGAGGCACTCAAGGTGTGATTCTGTGCCATAAGGCGCAATAGGCTGAAGCTCCTGTGACATATACGACAGCAGTTGCAGCGAGAGCGATGTGAGTGTGGGGGAATGGCACAGGAATGGGGCCATGACATGCAACATGGCACAGGGCTGGAGAGGTTGGGAATCCAGGAGTAACAGCAGACAGAGCATGGGGAGGCATTTGACAATGGGGACATGGCAGCCGGACATCTCCACCCACAGAAACTAACAGCCACCTCTCGGCATCCCTTCCACAGCCATCCCAGTTGAGGACAGCCTCCCTCTTTCAGCAGAGGAAGAGGAGAAGGAGGCCCACAGTGAGATGGTGGCTGCGAAGGGAGAGGAGGAGCAGCAACCTGTACTAGCTGCAACAAGGAGCCCCGCCATCACCACAGTGGCCCGCACACCAATCCCCAGCCCCATAAACTGTCCAGTACCTCCCCATCAGGGGAGAGTGGAGATGATATGTTCACCTTGGATCTCATGCAGGTGCCCCACTACACTGAGGGGGAGAGACTGGACAGCGCTATGGCATCTGGCCAGAGCACCCCAGGGTGGGAGGCAGGGCACCCTTGGGTGGTTAGCCCTGAGGAGGAGGAGGAATCATCCCTGGAGGAGGGGAACTCAGGGCCACCCCATCCAGGGGCACCCAGTGGGTGGAGGAGGGGGGAGCATGGGGGGAGGGGGCAGGGGGCAGCGGGCAGGGGCTGGAGGGAGGGGTCGGGAGGGGGCAGGGGCGGTGGAGCAGGCAGCTGCAGAGGAGCCCTCGGAGCTCATTGCTGATCACCTACATGGGATCAGGGGCGACTTTCAGGCCCTCACACAGGCTGTGGAGCAACTAACAGAGGCACTCCTGATCCCACGTAAGTCGTCGCAATGAGGCTCCCTCAGATGTCTGCTGTGGGAGGCATATGGAACATTTGTAAATATAGGGATTATGTATACGGGAAATGTAAATGCGACAAATAAATAATGTTACCTTGCAACACTGTGTCTGCATGTATATCCACATCACGGGTCACTCTGAGGCCTGAATAGTGGGGATGGGGGTCCTGTATGGACATCCAACCCTGCCAACTGGCCTCCTCTGCTGACTCTGACGAATCTCTCAGTATGTACATGATGGCCATACCAAGAGGCTATCCAGGGTTGGAAAAGGATCGGAGTGGTGGTGGGGAAAGGGAGGCAGTGGATGGTCTGTGGCTGTGGACATACAGGAGTGATTCGGATGTTCACCCAGGTCACCTGGGGCTGGAGGGCATGTAGTGACAGAAGGGGGGGAAGGGATGGGTGAGTGGTGACTGCCTGCAATGGCCTTAATGGCTCACAGCATGGTGGGCCAAGATTTGTACACATGCAGGCCCAGTCCATGCCATGTATGGTGGGAATGGACAGCTCACTGGGTTGTCTCTCCCCGCTATCTACAATCTCTCCCAATCCAGTCTAACTTCCCCACATGTTGTATGGGGAAGGTAGACGGAGGCTGACAGAAGGGTGGATGGGGGCAGCGTTAAGGAGGGTCATGAGTATTTGCTGACCCCAGATGTATAGGGCCGATTCAAATACTGGCCCTGTATGTCCAGGGCCAACAGCATAGCTGGGGACCGTCTCCCACCTCTGAGGTGGAATAGGTTCCCTGATGTGGCAATGGGCTGCAGACCTGGGGCTGAAAAGCAGTGGGTGGGGGCAGGGAGCCTCCCCCCACAGCCTTACCCCAGCCTAGGGAATCAGGAGGAGGGGTCAAGCTGTGGGGGAAGTGGTAGAGGCAATGGTGGTTGGGGATCATGGGCATACAATGGAGCAGCAGTGTCATGGCAACTGGACAGGATGGCACTGCAGCTACGTTATACAGGCCAGACCAATTTAGCTGGGGAAGGCCTGTACATGCAGGCCGGGCCACTTTGTGAACCTGGTCTGAACATACAGGCCTATTTGCGGGCCTGGTGTGCCCCACGGGATCAGTAGTGCGACTCTCAATGTGTGTCCAGTTCTGACTGGGCACACAGAGGGCCAGGACAGCCAGAATGCAATTGAGCTGATGGGGCCTGCCCACAGCTGCCCAGCCCTGCCACCCACCCCCCAGTCTCAGCGGCACAGGCAGCCTACATAAAACAAAGTGCGGGTCTATGAGGGACCTCATCTGGGGCAGAGGCCTGGCACACATACCATCGCAGTCACATCATAGACCTCTTGTACCTACCGAGTCAGTGGCAGAGTTGCTGTAGAGGTGGATATATTGCACAAAATCAGCTCAATACTGGATAAGGCACCCGTCATGTCACTAAGGATGGACCTTCTGCTGTCACTGGTTTTGGGAACCTTTTCATACAACCTTTATGGAGCTTCTTAATAGTAAATGTCTGGGTGGGATTCTTAGACCCCTTATGCCCCATGGGCCTCATGTTTACTGCTGACCCCAGGGCTGGCCCTACCATTGAGAGACTGTGTTCTTTGCACATGGCCCTGCTTTTCAGTCTCATAATACAACCCCTGACATTTGCAAATGAGGCCCCCCAATAAGTCACTGCACATGGTCCTGCTTCCCCCTGCCTGTAGCCTGACTCTTAGTTTGTCTCTGAGCATGCCCACCATCTTGTTCTCTCCCTCAGCTCCTCTAGATAGGCCCCAGGAATCAACAACATGACAAATGTGTTCATCTCATCCTCCTAAATAAACCACAACATCCTATTCAACCGCCTAAGACACCTGAGCATGGGTGGTACTACTCTACAATGGTTTCAAGACTACTTGTCCAACTGCACCCAACTGCACCCAACAGGTTTGCATCAAAAACAACCTATCTAACTCTTTCAATCAACCTCAGGGTGTCCCCCAGGGACCTGTTTGATATATATCTACAACCTATCTGCAATATCAGCTGATCACAAAACTTAGACTACAGAATGTATGCAAATGATATAATGCTTTTCACCACCCTTGACAACAGAGATCCTAACTACACAAGGATTACCAGCTCTTTCAACGATGTCTCTGAATGGTTCAGCTCAGTTAACTTCACAGTTAGCATGAAGAAAACAGAAGCACTCATTAGTACTAGGAATGAAATATTCAACCCACCTAGGTCACTACACATGAACAATGCCTCACTTGAAATACAGATCTGGTGCAAGAAATAAGGGTGTTGGGACCACTTGGCAATAGTGATCATAGCATGATCGTGTTTGATTTAATTAGTGGAGGAGGGACAGTAAAGAAATCCACAGTACTACCTTTTAACTTTCGAAAGGGAGACTATGATAAAATGAGGAAAATAGTTAAGAAAAAACTAAAAGGAGCGGTTGCAAAGGTTAAAGACTTACATCAAGCTTGGGTGTTGTTTAAAAATACTATCCTGGAAGCCCAGACCAGCTGTATTCCACGCATTAAGAAAAGTGTAAGAAAGTCCAAAAAACTGCCAGCATGGTTTAAAGGTGAGGTCAGAGAGGCTGTTGCTGCCAAAAAAGCATCTTTCAGGAAATGGAAAAAAGAGCCAAATGACGAAAACTGGAAACAGCACAAGCACTGGCAAGTTAAATGCAAAGCATTGATAAGGCAGGCAAAGCAAGAATTTGAGAAGGAACTTGCTACGGAAGCAAAAACACGAAATAAAGACTTTTTCAAGTACATTCGTAGCAAAAGGCCTGTGAGAGAGTCAATTGGACCATTAGATGATAGAGGGGTAAAAGGGGCAGTAAGAGGAGACAAGGCTATAGCGGAGAGACTGAATGAATTCTTTACTTCGGTCTTTACTGAGGAAGATGTAGGGATGTTACCCAAGACTGAAGTGGTATTTAAAGGTGATACTGCAGAGGAAGTGAGACAAATATCGCTACACCGGGAAGATGTATTACAAGTATTTGATAAACTGAATAGTAGCAAATCACCTGGACCGGATGGTATACATCCAAGAGTGTTGAAAGAACTGAAATATGAGATTGCAGACCTGCTATTAGTAATCTGTGAACTTTCATTAAAATCATCTGTAATACCTGAAAATTGGAAGATCGCCAATGTAACGCCAATTTTTAAAAAGGGTTCCAGGGGTGATCCTGGAAATTACAGACCGGTGAGCCTGACGTCAGTACCGGGGAAAATGGTAGAAACCATCATAAAGAACAAAATTACACAGGATGTAGATAGTCATGGCCTAATGGGAGACAGCCAACATGGCTTTAGACAAGGAAGATCTTGTCTTACTAATCTAATATGTTTTTTTGAAGGTGTGAATAAACAGGTAGACAAAGGTGAGTCGGTTGATATAGTGTATCTGGACTTTCAGAAAGCCTTTGACAAGGTCCCTCATCAGAGACTTTTGGCAAAACTAAAAAGTCATGGGATAGGAGGCAGTGTACTATTTTGGATCGGGAACTGGCTAAAAGATAGAAAGCAGAGGGTAGGGCTAAATGGCCAATTTTCTGAATGGAAAAAGGTGACTAGTGGAGTACCCCAGGGATCTGTACTGGGTCTGCTACTTTTTGACTTATTCATAAATGATCTGGAAAAGGGAATAACTAGTGAGGTTATCAAATTTGCAGACGACACAAAACTGTTTAAAGTTGTTAAAACCCAAGAGGACTGTGGAAAACTGCAGGAGGATCTGGATAAATTGGAAGACTGGGCATCCAAATGGCAGATGAAATTTAATGTGGACAAGTGCAAAGTTATGCACCTAGGAAAGAACAACCCACACTATGGTTACACGATGCAAGGTTCCACATTGGGAATCACCACCCAGGAAAAAGATTTAGGAGTCATTGCGAATAACATGTTAAAACCCTCCGCCCAGGGTGCAGCAGCGGCCAAGAAAGCAAATAGAATGCTAGGTATCATAAGGAAAGGAATGGAAAATAAAACAAAGGATATTATAATGCCTCTGTATCGCTCCATGGTATGACCACACCTTGAATATTGTGTGCAATTCTGGTCGCCGTATCTTAAAAAGGATATAGCGATTTTAGAAAAGGTACAGAGAAGAGCCACCAAAATGGTAAAGGGGATAGAAGGATACTCTTATGAAGAGAGGCTACAAAGGTTAGGGCTCTTCAACCTGGAAAAGAGACGGCTGAGGGGAGATATGATAGAGGTCTATAAATTAATGAATGGAGTGGAACGGGTAAACGTAGATCAATTGTTTATGCTATCAGAATATAGAAAGACCAGGGGACATGTAATGAAGCTACAGGGTAAACTATTTAAGACAGATAAGAGAAAATATTTTTTCACTCAACGTGTAATCAAACTATGGAATTTGTTACCAGAGGATGTAGTAAGAGCTGTTAGTGTAGCTGGGTTTAAAAAAGGTTTGGACAAGTTCCTGGAGGAAAGGTTCATAAGCCATTATTAAAAAGGGACCCAGGATATCAATGCTTGACCCAATACAAGCATTATGGAACCTGTGTCTTTTGGGGATACTGCTAGGTACGTATGACCTAGATTGGCCACTGTTGGAAATAGGATACTGGGCTTGATGGACCTTGGTCTGACCTAGTATGGCATATCTTATGTTCTTAAAAAGACATACAATACTTTGGGATATACCTTGATGAAAACCTGGACTTCACCAAACACATTCACATGTCTACCTGCGCAGTTTACAATAAAACCAGAATGATTCAGCATCTGAGACCACTGCTCTCCCCAACGGACATCCATTCTGTAGCCCAGGTGCTCATAAGCCCCCTTTTTGGCTACAGTAACAGCATACTCCATGGTCTCCTAAAGAAAACCCTACAGCCCCTACAATGTGCTCTAAGCACAGTTGTGCATACAATTATGAAAGACAATGTTACTATGTTACTATGAGTACATAAAGAAAATAGATGTTATGCCTTAAGCTGCATAGCGCGGTCGTTTTGGTAGCCCTATGGATGAGAACTATGTAATTATTTGCCATCAGATGTTTAGGGAACACTAATGAAACAGAGTAACAATCAGTACTTCTGAGTTTTTGTATATTTAGCAATAGCTGATTCATAGCTGTCCAAATAAAGACATTGGTGAGTACTATCATGATGTCATTTGCCTATAGCCCAAAAGGAACTGTTTCCATAACAACGATGTCCAAGACTCATTGAACATGGGCATAGAAAAACATGTGGACCCATCCCAGAATTAGACGTGTCCCGCGGAAGTTGCACGTACATGGGTTTTCAGCCATATAAACGTGTTCAGTGTTCTGAAAAGTTGAATGTTTAGGTCATTGTATGCAGGGGCGGCTCTATAATGAGGCCGAGTGAGGCGGTTGCCTCAGGTGGCATCTTTTTGAAGGTGGCAAAAATTGCCCTCAAAAAGACCACCCCACTCGGCCTTCAAATAATTAAAAAAAAAAACCAGCTGCAAAAGCTTCCTTCACAGACCACGTAGCTTTCACGCAGCTCTGTTAAAGCTGAGCCTGCGGTGCTGATGGGAAACAGAAAATGCTGTTTCCCATCAGCGCTGCAGGCTCAGTTTTAACAGAGCCGCGCGAAAGGGAAACACTCTCCCTTCGCGCGGCTCTGCAAAGCTGAGCCGGCACGGGCAGGGAGAGGTCTGTAAGGGCTCTCCCGGGGAGGCAGCCGCTGCGGGGCACTTCATGCTGCAGCAGCAGCAGCATTTGCAGCCATGTCCCCCCCCCCCATTCCCTAAAGGTCTGGAGTTGGGCTGGGGGGTGTTAAAACTGGAAAAACCTATCGGGTGGGGGAGCTAGGACTGGAAATGGGTTGATGAGAGGGTTAGAACTGGAAATGGGCTGATCAGGAGGGGCTAGGACTGCTAATGAGCTATGGGGTGCTAGGACTGGAAATGGGCTGATGGGGGGGTTAGAACTGGAAATGAGCTGCAAGAGGGGGCTAGGACTGCTAATGGGCTATCAGGGGGATAGGACTGGAAATGGGCTGATGGAGGGGTTAAAACTGGAAATGGGCTGTGGGAGGGGGGCTAGGACTGATAATGGGCTATTGGGGGGGCTAGGATTGGAAATGGGTTGATGGGGGGTTAGAACTGGAAATGGGCTGATCGAGGGGGGAGCTAGGACTGCTAATGGGCTGATTGGTGGGGTTAGGCATGGAAATGGGCTGATTAGGGGGGCTAGGACAGAAAATGAGCTGATTGGGGTGCTAGGACTGGAAATGGACTTACTGGGGGGGAGGTTAGGACTGGTAATGGGCTGAGGGGGGCTAGCACTGGAAATGAGCTAGGACTAGTAATGGGCTGATTGGGGGACTAGGACTGGAGTGGGCTGATAAGGGGGATAGGACCGGAAATGGGCTGGGACTGGAAATGGGCTAATAGGGGAGGGGAGGAGGGTGCTGCTGGCCCTGGAAGAAAACTAGGGGCTAGGGCTACAAATGGGCTGAATCGAGAGAATGGTAGAATAGGGTTGGAAGGGAGCAGACACTGAGAGGATCTGCCAGGGGAAGAAGAGGGCAGGAAGGGAGCTGACACGGGGGGCGGAGGGGGCTGGAAAGGAGCTGACACCTGGGATGTACTGAAGGGGGGATGGAAGGGAGCTGACACTCGGGGATGGGAGTAGTAGGTGGCTGGGTAATGGGGAGGAGACTGGAAGGGAGCTGACATGTGCGAATGGCACTGAAAGGGGATGGACAGAGGGTAGGGTGACTGGAAGGGAGCTGACTGGGAGGGTGGTACTGAGAGTGGACGTGAGCTGATACCTGGGATGGTATTTGGACTAGAAGGGGATGGACAGAGGTGAAGGAGGGGACTGGAAGGGAATGGACACCAGTGGCAGTCATGGGAATGCAAGGTGGTTGACAATGGAAGGTACTGGAAGGGATTGGAAAGGGGGCTGATACTGGGGAGGGGAAGGGAGCTGACTGGGGGGGGGCTGGAACTGGAAATGGGCTGATGGAAGGAAGTGAAGAAAACAAAAGAAGAGATAAGAAATGGCAGATGGACCATAGACCACAGAAAGAGAGCTAAGAGAAGACAGGAAAGCAGAAGCCTCAGATCGGGACCAGCATGATCAGAGAATAAAATGGTCAGTCAACAAAGGTAGAAAAAATAATTTTATTTAATTTTAGTGATTGGACTTTGTGCTATCTTTTTATTTTACACTGTATTGGGGAACTGCATCTCTTATTTATCTGATGTTGCACTGCATGTGGACTCTGGCTTCTTGGGGTTTCAGTTTAAAATTTGTCTGCATATGTTTATTTTTACTTTAGATTGTGGTTACTTCTTCTGTACTTGGTGAGGGTCGATGTTGTGAGTGTGTGACTGAGGTCAGGTGTTCTGTTAACATGGAGTTTGTACATAAAGATCTATACTGTACTGTAGTAATTTGACTTCTTCAGCTTTTCAAATAGGTGTATGGATGTTCCAGGACCCACTGTAGTATTTACAGTGATGCTTTTTTTGGATAGGATCCTTATGTGAGTTTTGGAAGTTTGTGCTGATATGGTATGGTATGGTAGGTTTGCCCTTTGTTGTAGGGTTTTGTATTAGTTCACAATATGCCTGGTACTGGAGAATAATGGTTGTTGCTGTTGTTAGTGAGATGATCAGAATCAGATTTTTTAAATTAAATATTGAGTTCTGTGGGTGACTGTCCTGGTTCTGCTCTGCACCTACTGTGGATGCAAAATATATGTTGAAAAAGAAAAAGCAAGAACCATAACGCAGTTTATAACAACAAAATAAAAATGAGTTATAATTCTTGCTGTCTTTTAGTTCCTTGGTGTGCAAACAGGACCGTACCTAGCCCTGTGCAAGCGCAGCAGCCACACAGGGCGCAAAGGTTTGGGGGGCGCATTTCGGCTGTCTGCTGTTGCCCTGCCGCCGCTGGCAGGACAATAGCAGGCAGCCAAAATGCGCCCCCAAGCCTTTTCGCAGTGCTTTAAGCAGGTCTGGTCCCTCCCTCCTCTGATGCGATGTCAGAGCAGGGAGGGACAGATCTACTTAAAGTGCTAGCGCCTTTCAGATCAGGCGCATGCCCCCCTCCTCCATCCCATACCTTTGTTCAGCGCTGTCTGCTCTTTCCCTGCTGCCGGCACCACCTTGAAAAAAACAGAGGGCAGCAGCAGCAGGGAAAGAGCAGGCAGCGCTGGATGGAGGTATGTGGGGAGAAGGGGGGCGTGCGCCCTAGCTGCAAGTCGCAGAGGGCGCAATTGCAGCTTGTTACGGCCCTGTGTGCAAACATCTTGCATTTCCTCCATATAATCTAATTGGCTTTTTGATTTCAGTCTCTGATTGGATTTCTGAAAAAGCCCCGCTCCCTCTAAGGTGGATGGGAGGGGGGGGGCGCCATCTCATTCTTCGCCTCAGGCAGCAGATTGCCTTGAGCCGCCCCTGATTGTATGTCTAACTGCTACAAAACGTGTAACTCTGGCTTGGTCATGCCTTTGAGAATGCCGTACTACTAACTGCAAACCAGACATCAATACAAGCGCTTTCATATGTAAATAGCTCCAAAGGTGTCCTCGCAAGAGAGGAACCTCACCGAAGGGGAGCAGGCCCTCCTCATTGAGTTGGTGCTCATTATAGCACACTTGTGGGCACTGAGGAGGCACATGTGGCTGCCTCCGTCACTGTGGGCATATGTATCTTTTGGTCCTGTTTCCCTGGTACTGCCTGCCGTTTCTCATGCACTTTATACATGTCCCTCCTTTGTGCATCACTCTCGTACATCTGCATCCTGCGCACCCAGCTACGGCAGGCACATAGGTAGTGTCACTGTTACACCTCTTGTTGGGATGCGGTGGGGCACAGAGCGGTGTGCTATGTTCAGCTGTATGTAGTGATGTTTCTTTCTCTTCTTTGGTACCTCTGATTCTGGCTACCATTGGACCCCTATTGCTTCCACATGGTTCGGTTTGTTTCCTTCAGTCTGCATACTCTTGCACCTAACTGAACATAAGAGCAAAGGTGTTCCCATATTGATTCAGATCAGAGGTCCATGTAGCCTATTATTATTTCCAGAGGTGGCCAATCTGGATCACAATCTTCATCAGAATACGGTTTAGATGTTTAGGCAACTCAATACGCTCACGCAGGGGCGGCCCAAGGGGGGTGCGGGGCCATGTGCGGAGACTCGGTGCGGGGCCTCATTTGCATAAGTGGCCTTATTTGCATAAATATTTGCATAATGTTACCATACACTAACTTTTAGTAAACATGTCTCTTAATGAGTGTATGGATAAAGACAGACTAAAAGATTTCTACATTACTATAATCCAGTGCCAACCGCCAGGCACATTAGGAACTACTACAAACGCTGCCCATTTAGAACCCATAGCAAACCCGCTGTATCCTGACAGCATTACCAGGACTCACAAAGCACCAGACCCTACCTATCAAAAGGAAACACTGCAAATATTAAACCAGTACATTTCAGAGAATACTGGGGAAAGAGAACAAGTGGCAATGTCAAATAGGAATTACATAAACAGAATACCTCAGCTCAGTTACACATGCAGAACATAGACCATCACCAAACAAGGAATCGCAATTTAGAAACAGGAAGGCAATAATTAAACTGGGAACCCCAAAAGCCAAACTTGGAATGTACAGCAACACTGTAGAAATAAAACTATAAATCAATTTCCTCTTGTACCAAACAAAGCGCAGACGTTAATGATGCACATTTCCCAGAGCTTTCATATTCCAGTTAATAAATTCAAAATAAAGAGATATATTTCTACCTTTTGTGCATTTTTTTTCAGTTGCAATTGCTCCAGCCACTTTCTTCTGGTTTCTTCATGTTTTCTGCTAACTCTCCATCGTCTGCTGTCCATTTGTCCTTTCTTCTCTCTTCTAGTTTTCTTTCCATCCTCTCTCTCTACATCTGCTTTAACATACTAATCTTTATCCTTTTGCTCTTTCCTCATTCTTATTTCATCCACACAAATTTTACCCCTCCATCCTCAATCCCCACTTACTCTCCCAATACCCGGCCAATTGTAGATTTTTCATCCCTCCCACACAAAATATGTTTCCCCTCTCCATTTTACTCTCCCAGCCCCATCCCATTCTAATCCTCCCCCAACATCAGCTCCCTTCTAGTTCCAGTCTCACCCAGCATCCATTCCCTTCTAGTCCCTGCATCAGCCCATTTCCAGTCCTAGCCCCCCATCAACCCATTTCCAGTCCTAGCTCCCCCATCCATTTTCAGTCTGAGTCCCTTCATCAGCTCATTTCCAATCCTAGCCCCCCATCAGCCCATTTCTAGTCATTTCCTAGCCCCACCATCAGCCCATGTCAAATCCTAGCTCCCCTCCACTCAGCCCAATTCCAGTCCAAGCCCCCCCCCATGAGCCTACTTCCAGTTCTAGCCCCTCCATGAGTCCATTTCAATTCAAGCCCCCACCACAGCCCATTTCCAATCTTAGCTCCCCCCAACAGCCCATTTCCAGTCCTATCCTAGCTGCTCCATCAGCCCATTTTCAGTTCTAGCTCCCTTCCCTCACAGCCCATTTCCATTCCAAGCTCCCTCCCCATCAGCTATTTGCAGTTCAAGCCTCCCCGTCCACTCAGTCCATTTCCAGTCATAGCAATCCCCCAACCCATTACCAGTCCTAGCCCCCCATCAACCCATTTTCAGTTAAGCCCCCCCTATAACCCATTACCAGTCCTAACCCCCCATCAGCCCCACTTCCAGTCTTAAACCCCATCAGCCCATTTCCAGTCAGCCCCCCCCATAGCCCATTGCCAGTCCGAAACCCCCCCCCCATCAGCCCCACAGCCCATTACTAGTCCTAACCACATCAGCCCACCTCAAGTCCTAACCCCTCCCCATCAGCCCTTTTCCTGTCCTAGCGCCCCCATAGCCCATTAGCAGTCCTAACCCCCCCCCATAGCCCATTAGCAATCCTAACCCCCATCACCCTATTTCCAGACAGCCCCCATCAGCCCACAGCCCATTACCAGTCTTAACCCCCCCCAGCCCATTTCCAGTCCTAACCCCCCATCACCCCATTTCCAGTCAGCCTCCATCAACCCCCAGCCCATTACCAGTCTTAACCCCCCCAGCCCATTTCCAGTCCTAACCCCCCCATCACCCCATTTCCAGACAGCCTCCATCAGCCCCCAGCCCATTACCAGTCTTAACCCCCCCAGCCCATTACCAGTCTTAACCCCCCCAGCCCATTTCCAGTCCTAAACCCCCCCCAGCCCATTTCCAGTCAGCCTCCATCAGCCCCAGCCAATTATCAGTCTTAACCCCCCCTAGCCCATTTCAAGTGGTATACCGCACCCCAGCCCTTTTCCAGTCCTAACCCCCCTTAACCCCATTTCCTGTCTGCCTCAATAAGCCCCAGCCCATTAGCAGTCTTAACCCACCCCAGCCCATTTCCAGTCCTAACCCCCCCCAGCCCATTTCCAGTCAGCCTCCATCAGCCCCAGCCCTTTTGCAGTATTTTGCCCCCATAGCCCATTTCCTGTCGTAAGCACCCCCCCCTCCAGCCCATTTCCAGTCCTTAACCCCCCTCCAGCCCATTTCCAGTCCTAACCCCCCCCCTTGCACATTTACAGTCCTACCGCCCCCCCCTTTCACATTTCCAGTCCTAACCCCCCATCACCCCATTTTCAGACAGCCTCCATCAGCCCCCCCCCCTTCCCTTCCCTTCCCTTCTGGCAAATTTAAAAAAAACAAAAAAACCTGGCTCTAGCTGCTGCCGCTGCCGCGTCCGTCGCAGCAGCGGCAGAATGGCGTGTCCCACGGGGCCCCCTCTCCTCGTCGAGCCCTCTGCAAGGGCTTTCAGATTCGCGAAGGAAGAGTGCTCCCTCGCGTCTCTGTAAAGCCCGCAGGGGCTAATGGGAAATTTCCCATCAGCCCCTCGCGTCTAAAGGGGCAGATGGGAAATTTCCCATTAGCCCCTGCGGGCTTTACAGAGACGCGAGGGAGGACTCTCCCTTCGCGAATCTGAAAGCCCTTGCAGAGGGCTCGACGAGGAGAAGGGGCCCCGCGGGACACGCCATTCTGCCGCTGCTGCGACGGACGCGGCAGCAGCCAGAGACAAGTTTTTTTTTTAAATGTAATTAAAAAAAAAAGCAGAATGTTCTTTGCGCGGGGCCCCCTGAAACGCGGGGCCCTGTGCAAAAAACATTCTTGCTCAATGGACGGGCCGGCCCTGCGCTCACGCTCCTCCCCTCCACGCCCACGTCCACATTACCCATCTTTCTCATCTGTACGTGTAAAATATTTTGTTGTCGGAATTGGGTCTAGACATTTACATGCCAAAAACGTCCAACCGGTATATGTAAATGGATTATCCATGGTTCAGAATGATCCCCCTTACTGAACAAAAAATCCTGAAGATACCTAGTAAAATACAAATGGAACTTATTGATTTGAAAACAAATTCATTATTGAAACTGAAATTTAATGAGCTTCCCTCAGTCCCAAATGCTTCTGATATAATTAATTTTTGGTGATCATTACCCTGTGAACATTTTCCAGAACTAAGAAAATTTGCCCAGAGTTATATCTGTCGTTTAGGGACAACGTACAAATGTGAACAAGCATTTTAATCCATGACATTGATTAAAAGCAAACTGAGGTCGCGAATGACTGATTCAGAATTCTCTGTAGCTCTCAGTAACTAATTTAACTCCAAACATTACCAGCTTGGCGAAATCAAAGCAGACTCAAACGTCTCATTAAGTAAGTAATGCTTATCTTGTCTTTATATTAAATCATTTTATGTAACAATGCTAAATATGTCCATATTAGCATATTTTTAAAGAACAGAATGGGGGTAGAAGTGTCATATGGCGCATCTGACCTAAAGCGTGAAAAGATTGGCTCATGGAAGGCAAAAGGTTGGCCACCCCTGTGTTAAAATGTTTTCTGTAACATTAAGTTCCGTTATTTGTAAACCACTTTGATCATTGGAAATGCGGTATATAAGCCTTTCAAATACCGTAAATAAATAAGAGTTGCATTCTTTCTTGAGCTATGGGATTGAGCAGACTTCTGCAGGCTTGAGCAATTGCACATTTAATTTAATTTAATTTAATTAACAGTTTCTTATATACCGCATCTTCCAAAGATCAAATGCGGTTTACATGGAACAAAACAACATAACAGACAGGCGTCTGTTTTTACAGTGAACAGCTTAAAACCATAACAACTATATTACATTATCAGATCTTCTCATTTTTAAAAATTTTTATTTAACTTTCTTCTATACCGCGCTCTTTAATATCAGTGCAGTTTACATAAAACATATTTTGTGCAGTGTGGATGACCTACACTGGACGTACAGTAAACAGGGGATTATGTACAGGTTTTAAACAGGGTAAACTAAACAAAATCACTCTGAAATATGATATGGAACATCTCTAATATTTACATACTGGCACTGCTATTTACATACTGGGTCTGCTATGCTCATGGTGTCGATCAGGGGAGAGTATTCCTACTTGTGGGCTGGGCTGGGTTCAGTATCTACGGGGTGGCTGCTTGGGGGGTGTCTGCCTGGTCCCACGGGTGTGGCTGACTGTGGAAGGTCGTCAGTCAGGTTAGTGTAGTACTGAAGGAACAGGTGGTGCTTTAATGCCTTCCTAAACTGGGAGAGGTCACTAATGGCCCTAATGGCAGGAGGTATGGCGTTCCAGCTAGCGGGTGCATAGAGAGCGAATGCTCTGATCCTGGTTGCTTGCGAGCATTTCGTGAGTGCCCTTGGGAGTTTCAGGGAATTAATAGCAGCTGATCTCCTTGCTCTATTAAGGGGGGTGGTCTGAATGAGATCTGTAAGTGAAGTGGAAGAGCATTTATTGATGGCTTTGTGGGTCAGCATCAGCACCTTGAATGAAATCCTACACTGGACTGGGAGCCAGTGCAGATTTTTCAAGATTGGGGTTATGTGTTCCCTCCTAGATGCCCTGTGCAAGATTCTTGCGGCCGCGTTCATTGCTAGTTGCAAGGGATTCAGCGTGTTTTTTGGGAGACCGTGTAGTATGGCATTCGCGTAGTCAAAGTGCGGGATTACTAGCGCTTGGTAGACTGTTCAAAAGTCTTCCGGTTCTAGCAATTGTCTCATATGGAGAAGCGTCCTTATTTTGTTGTATATTGCCTTGACCATGTTGCTTATGTTGACCATTTTGTTCTGAGCTCTGGGAGAGACGTGTAATGTTACCAGCTTGTGTGCTGATCATTCCTTCTGTCTATGGAAAACCCTCCATTGCCTCCAATACAAGCTTAGATTGTAAGCCCAACAGGGAAATACTGATTGTAACTCACCTTGAATAGGAAAGGTATGAGCAGAGAATAGTCATACCTTCTGTTAACAGTTTATAAATAGCATTGTTAGTAAACAGAGAAAAAGTCACTGTTAAAATGGTTTATCCCCCTGAGAACTTCTTCTACTCATTTTGCCAAGTCTTAAGCAGGACTTTTTTTTCTATACTGCTTCATAGTTAAGACAGAACAGGTCAAAAACTAAGGTGCCATAGGGCCTCATTTGTAGGAGAGTCAAAAATTGTACTCAGTTTTCAGAACCAGCAAGCATGGCTGAAATGTACTACCTGATATCCTTTCCTTCCAAGGTACTCAGAACACTTTCCTTAACCCTTTCCCAGCCCCACACATGCAGCAGTTTTCACTGTCCCATTTACATTTCTGCACCATAACACAGCACTGCACAGCTAAGATGTCAAGCCTGAAAAAGTAAATCTAGTAAGATGAAACTTTGGGGTATGTTTACTAAACTGCGTTAGTGCAATTCGCGTTAGGAGCCGCGGTAGTGAAAGAAACCCCAAATAAGGACATGGGCGGTACATCGTTACCAGTACCGCGCGTTAGAAAAATTAACGAGCGTTACCGGGCGCCGTGCCGCGTTACTGCGCGTTAAGCATAAGAAGACGTACAGACACAAAGCACTGAAACAGAGCTGTAGCACAATGGTTACGGTACTGACCGCTGTTACAGGCAGCATGGGTTCGAGCCCCCATGTGCCTAACGCAAAAGGCTGTCTCAGGCATCATCCTGTACATTACAGAAGGAAAGAGGAGGCATGTTTTTTGTTACGCTGAGTACTGGTGTCAGAAAAACACCCTCGGAGTGTGCCTAGCCACGTACGTTGGTGCGTGCATTGGTACGTGCGTAGCTGCGCGCGTACATTCGTGCGTGGGTACGTGTTTGTTTACGTGCGTGGGTACGTGTGTTTTTACCAGTGTGGGCATCTTATATTACAGACTGTGTAGGGTGTCCTGCACCTATGCATTATGCTAACAGATGTACGTGTGATGGCCTATGGTTTAGCAGAGCCTGTGAGCAGGTGCTGGTGTTTCACAGGGTTGGATTGGGCCAGTCACACCCATGATGCACTGCACATGCAAATCAGCTGTCCACAGATACACACCATGGGGAATGCACCCCCACAGCACCTCAGCCTGGTAGGGGGTACCAACCGTGTGTTGTACTGGCACAGAGTAGCTACACACCGTCACATTGTGCGGGTACTGTGCTCACCCTGAGGGTACAGTGAGGCGCCCAGCACTAGGTCCACAGCACCGTCCATGGTTGAAAGAGACCATGGCGCAGGTCCAAAGCAGTGTTACTGTGTGAGATAGGTAGTTTCTGCAGGAACACCTTGGATATCTCTGTCTGTTTCAGTCAGGTATAGCCCCAATGCACCACCACACCCCTCCCCCAGAACTGAGGGTGGCAAACAGGGTCTCCTATCAAAAGATCCAGTCTACCTCCCTGCAACGGTGGCAGTAGAGGGGAACATGAACCCTAGTCCTGCTGGGGAACAGACACCCCACAGGGCAGTCAATGCAGCTCTGTACACAGCCATAACACAATAGCAGACAGACATTAGGCCTGGATATGGTATACTGCACCCCACCACTATCTGATATTCCCCTGGTGCAAGCCATCAGCCACTGCAAGCCACTCCATCACAACACCTACCAGCTGCAAACAGTCTGCTAGTGCCCAGTGGAGATGCCTGCACCCAGAACTGGGATGTCAGCATACACAGCAAGCAGATGCATCAGTGACTGGGCCCCAAAAGGAAACCCATATTTATCACATGAGAGAAATACTAGATAGCACTATGGGAGTGCCTAGCCATGCTGTGGTCACTGCACAGTCAGGGTGAGAGTGATCTCTCAGCAGGATATACTGAGGTCACCCTGTCTGTGTAGGTGGTGGCCGGGCACTACAATGTGCCTGTCACTGCCCTATGCCCTGTGCAGATGCACCCTGGCCAGGCCACCCTGTCCGGCCTATACCCATGGTACCTTGCTCCTCATTATGCACATTGGCAGCCCAATACTGGCAACAGTGCTGGCAGTGTGGGCTGTTGAAGGTGTTTGCAGCCACCACACACTGGATAGACAGACAGACACCCCCACACCTATGCCAGCATTGTGCTACTATAGAGGTGGTCAGCAGCCATACCCACCACACCAGTCATGGGCATAGTACAGGCATGGATATGGTACACAAGACTGTTGGGGGGGTCACTCCCCAGGGTGGTGAACACTGTCAGAGACCAGACCTGCAGCACACACCGCAGACATCAGAATGATTGTTATGGTGGAGCTCAATGAGCAAAATGTGCTTAACGTAGGAATTGATATCTGCCAGTTATCAGAGGAGACGTTTGATAGCTGTGTACCATATACCCAGGTGTAGGGTGGCATTGATAAGGTATGCAACTGCTAGTATTGGCAGATACAGGCAGGGCCCAATGTCTTGCCTCTCCAGCTGGCATTGGCCAATGGGGCCTGTGGGTGTGTGTGTGGCCCTGTTGGCTGCTGCTTTACGCCAGAGTTCCCCAACTCCAGTCCTGGTGTTCCAAACACTGTTCGGGTTTTCATGCTGTCCCTCATAAATATGCATGAGCTACATCTGCATACCATGGGGGTGGTGCATAGCTATGCAGCACAGGCATCTTTATTAGAGGCAGCATGACACCGGAATGGTGTGGGGCCCTCCAGGACTGCATTTGCGGGACTCTGCTTTAGGTAATGTGCCTGTTTCTGGTGTCTGTGTTTGGTGTGGTAAAATATAGGCCTTGCGTATGTTCTCTGCAATAAAGGAGTGTCTTTACTATCACTGTTTAGTGGTGGGTAAAGCTATGGGGACTGGGTTGGTAGGAGCCCCAGCTGGGATTTGAACCTGTGACCCTCTGGTTTTACAGGCACTGGCTGTGTCTGTTGCACCACACTGTGGCCAGAGAGACAGTGTAGTCCCTGGACTTAGTTAAACCGGCCTGACGAGTCAGAAACCCTGTTCTGCAACAGGTTTACTGTGGCCTCATTTACCTTGTATGCAGACAAAGGTGCACATAAACCTCAGAAAAGACCTCACAAAAGGGGCACACACCCATAACCAAGCTGGGCAACAATTATATCATTGGGAAACATTACACCACACGCCCAGGACAGCTCCATTACAATGTAATGCTCTTTGAAAGGGTCTGGGGAGCGTAGACCCTTCCACACATCATTTCCTTTTATTTTGGTGCTTTCCAGGGAGTGTTGTTCCTTGTTGCCCATTGCTATCACTGTTGCCCAGCTGAATTCTGCTTTTTAAAATGTTTCTTGTGGTCATTTCTAACGTTTTATGTGAAATTTTGTTCTGTGCACATGTATCACACTGCTCACGTTTTGTGGGTTTCCCCGGTTTTTCTGTACATTGCTGACGGAAATGTTTCTCTTCCCTTTAAATGCCTTTAACGACAGGTTTTCATTCGCGTTGGAATTGAGCTCTGAAATACAGCGCGTTAGTATGAGGGGAGCCTCTCCCCGCCCACTCTCCGCCCATTGACCCCTTCTCTCCGCCCACTCTCCACCTTCCGCGCTGTTTTAACGCGCCGCGGAGGTTTACGATCGTTAACTGCGGTTAACGCGCGTAAGGTACGTTTACCGATTGTTCGCACGTCAATACGCGCATTCGGACGTTCGAACGATCGGTAAACGTACCTTACGCACGTTATTCACGATTACCGCACTTTAGTAAACATACCCCTTTGATAGCATTCATTCATGTTGCTCTTTAGATACACTTTACTTTTAACCAGCTAAAGCATTTGTTGAAATATAAAAACAAACTTACCGTAAATATCAATTACACTTCAAGAAACGGAGGGGGTGACCTGCATGGAGCAGTGGTTACAACCACTCTCGCCACCTTACTGGGCAGACTAGATGGACTATACCGGTCTTTATTAGTTATCATATACTATGTTACTATGTATGTTACTGTGTTACTTCATGTTGTCAGCAGCATCTGAGCATATTCAAATGTGTTTCCTCTCTGCAATTCCAAATGTCAATGATGTCTTGAAGGCAATTTTGCATACCCCAAAATGGTCCCCAGAGAGCAAAAACCACTCTGAAAAAGCTTAAAAGGCAGGGATAGGGATATTAATTGAGATGGGTCAACAAATAAATTGAACCTTGATTACAAGGTTTTCTCAAGATTCTATTTCCAAGATTCTGTAGCTGCCTTTTATTGTAAACCGTTCTGATGCGCTGCTTGAGCAGTATATCAAGCATCCAATAAAGATAAAGATATCAGTTTGAGTTCTGAGTCAGTTTTCTTCAAAGAAGTTGCTACATTTTTTATTGGAAAACTTTTAAGCCCAAATTTGGATGAACCAAACTATTATCAAGAGCTCAATCTCTAATGCAGAATTGCATGAAAATTACAATGCAATATGAACTGGTATGCATTTAGTATGAAACTGTAAGGAGAAGGCATGAAGCAGTGAATTGAATCAATGAAGGTAGTGAGCATAAGCAGCCAGTAGATGGCAATCTTTCTCCACTAAGGAAATTAAGAGGGGAAAAAAATATTAATGCATCCACATTATTCTTAAACTGGTCAACATTGAAATCGTTACTGACTTTAAAAGGCCCTAATCTTACATAAGGGTTAGGTTAGAATTGGTTTAGTAGGGAGGATGGGGATTGGAAGGGGAAAGTGTAAAAGGGTGAAGGTGCAGGAAGGAGAAGGGGAAATTATAATGTATTAATTGACTTTTTTTTAAATGAATTATTACTGAGTGGGAGGGGGGGATAAAGGTAAGGAATGGGAGGGAGTATGGGAGTATGGGATGGGGTGGTGGTAAATGGGGGGGGGAAGGGGATAAAGGTAAGGAATGGGAGGGAGTATGGGATGGGGGTGGTGGATAAAGGGGGGGGGGAAGGGGAGAAAAATAAAATACGTTTAACATTGTTAATATGTATGCTGTTTACATTGTTTCAATATGTATGCTTTTTAAGTTATCTTAAAGTGTATATTGTCTATAATGTTTCAATATGTTAACTTCTTACAATGGAATCAAAATGTATGCTGTCTAATATGTAAGCTATTTACAATAAATAAAAAGATTAAATACTAAAAGGCCCTAATCTGTAGTATCTTGGTGAACTGAACACGAATATATCATTAAAAAATGTATTGGCTCTTGTTTTGAAGATATTGCATGTAGTTCATTTTTGACGTTTCACCGTGTAAATTTATCCAGTAGGACATCAACAACATCCCAAATAAGCCTTGAATGATGTAATATTGCATCACATTGCATAATACCAGCATGCACACATCATCCAGAGTTGATTTCATCATTTTCTGATGCAATGCAATACTACTGCCAGACGGCTGCTGAAGCCATCTGACGTCAGCAGTGTACTATACGCAGTCGGAAAGGAAAGTAATCTGGTATTCTGTTCCGATATTGAAAGCCTCATGAATGCCTTAAAAATCACTCATGACCCACAAGACTGGAGACTCTTCAAAACTGAGTCTGAAGGCTGTGCTTTTGAACAATGGAAACTGCCTTCCATCTATTCCAGTAGCACATGCCGTCCACATGAAAGAGACATGCGATAACTTAAAGCATCTACTGACTTCCATTAAGTACAACAAGTACAGCTGGCACCTCTGTGGTGACTTGAAGGTAGTTGCCCTTTTAATGGGACTGCAGCAGGGATATATAAAATACATGTGTTTCTTATGTGAGTGGGATAGCCGAGCAAGGGATTGGCACTACTTATTTATTTATTTACAATTTCTTCTATACCGCACTATTCAGCATCAGCGCGGTTTACATGGAACATAACAATCAGACAGGTTACATAAGTCTGAGTTTACAATGAACAGGAGAACCAAACTATTTACACAACGGTGTCATTTAACAACATAGCATGAGATTTAATGGTCAAGGACCCCTTGCATGGTGTGGTCACCTGGCTGACCGGGTGTGTTGGTACAGTTGTCAGTATTTGGGTGGGGAAGTGAATCATTGTTTTCTGGGAAATATTTGAGGAAAAGGATGTGTTTAAGGGCCTTCCTAAACTGGATTAGGTTAGTGATTGCCCTGATGTTTGTTGGTAAGGAGTTCCAGAATCTTGGGGCAAAGAGACTGAAGGCCCTGTTTGCAGTTGTTGAGGTGCATCTTGTTAATTCTCTCGGCATTGTTAGCATATTTATTGCTGTGGATCTTCTTGGTCTATTAGAGGCTGTTGTTTGGATGAGGTCAGTTAGAGAGGAGGAGGAGGAGAGATTATTGACCGCTTTGAATGTCAGCAGCACTGTCTTGAAGACGATCCTAGCTTGTATAGGAAGCCGGTGTAACTGCTTTAGAATGGGCGTCACATGGTCTCTCTTAGATGAACCATGGAGGACCCTCGCTGCACTATTCATAGTGAGCTGTAAGGGGTTCAAGGTGGATTGGGGGAGACCTTGTAGTATGGCATTGGAGTAATCAAAATGTGGTATTATCAGAGCCTGGTAAATTGTTTGAAAATCTTCCGGTTCAAGCAAGGGGCGTAGATGTTTGAGTGAATGGATCTTGTAATAGATTGCTCTTACAGTGTTAGCTATGTGTGCCTTCATGTCAAGGTTTTGATCCAGTGTAACTCCCAGGTAACGAATTGTGGATTTTACTTGTAGATCAGCTTCTTTCACCTTCAAGTATTGGGGTGGGCTGAAGTACGGGTTCCTCGTTATGAAGAGCACCTCCGTTTTCTTATGCTGAATTCGAAGGTTTTGTGACAGGAGCCATTTGGATATGGCATTGAAGCAGTTGGTCAGAGGGGAGAGGTCCACTTGATCTATGGAGAACGGCATATAGAGTAGGACATCATCAGCATATACCATACAACTGACATTGAAAGACCGGATGATATTGCAGATGGGTTGCATGTATATATTGAACATCAAGGCCAATAGAGAGGATCCCTTTGGAACACCTTGACCTTGATTAAATGGTTCTGATGTTGTTCCACCTGATCATACGTGCTGCCATCTATCGGACAAGTATGATCTACACCATTCCAGTGCTGTTCCGCAGATGCCCTTCTCTTTTAGCCGTCCTAGGAGAAGCTCATGGTTTACTGAGTCGAATGCTGCAGCAATGTCTAGGAAAATGAGTGCAAACCCCTGATGGATGCTGTCAACGCCAGTGATTATATTATTGAAAAGGGTGGTAAGGAGTGTTTCCACTCCATGTGACTCCCTGAATCCATGTTGGCACGGGTCTAGTGGAGCAGCAGAGTCGATGTGGTCTTGTAACTGTCTTTGCACCTCTTTTGCAATTAACTTTGCGAGAAAAGGTATACTTGCAATGGGTCTGTAGGAGTCTACTTTTTGGGGGTCTAATTTACAATTTTTTAGCAGCGGTCTGATCGATGTGTGCTTGAGAGCAGTTGGGAAGTAACCGCTTGTGAAAGATAGGTTCATTATCTTGGTTATTATCGGACTGAGGTCACTGCGCAGTTCCTTTATCCAGAAGGCCGGACAAGGATCTGTTTGCGCAGCAGTGGCATTGAGGGTCATGATAATATCTTCGATGCATTTCTTGGAAGGGATAGAGAAAGACATTAGCGATGTTGTACACACTTGGTCTGTGGGGGAGCCACCAATTGAAATTTTATTTGTCTGACATAACTTGGATTGTAGGTAAGTGGCAAACTCATGTGGATGGATTTCACATTGGTGCTCAGGTGTTGGCTCCTTGGATAGAGACTTGACCAGGTTAAACAGATCGTGAGGTTTATTTAGTGAGCATTTCAGGGTGTCTGAGTGGTACTGTTTCATTTTCTGTGTGATGGCTTCGTGGGGAACGGCTAGCTGATGGATGTATGCTGTCTGGTCTCTAATGGAGTGTGACCTTCGCCAATGTTTCTCAAGCTTCCGTACTAAGTTGAGTGATGCTTTCAGCTCAGCTGTGTACCATGGGGCTGTTGCTCTTTTCCTTGATGCCCTGTTAGGTGGTGGACGAAGTGCGATCGCACTGAGGTTATTGTTCCAGCAAGTGATCAGTTCTTCCAGGTTTAGGGTGGTCTCATTAAAGAGCGAACCCGTTTCTGCCAGGATAAGATCTCTATTGAATGGGCAGAAACTTCTAGCAGGTAGTTTAGAGGGATTACTCGGAGTTCTGTTGATCTTCGATTGACTGTCATGAGTAGGAATCTGGAAAATGATGAGCTTGTGATCTGACCATGGTACAGTAGTTATGGACATCACGGTGCCATGGGATTGGTCAGAAACTGTCTGCAGAGCAAATTCGAGATCTAGTGTATTTCCCTTCACATGAGTGGGTTCGTTTACTAATTGCTTGTATCCTAGGATATCGAGGGCTTCAAGAAAGGCAGAAGAATGGCTATCCTGAAGCGCTGGCAGGTTGAAATCACCTAGAATCCAATTTGGTGTATTTGGATTCTGGATATTGGATGCAAGGTTTATAATAGTTGGGAGGTCCTCCGGGGAGGCTGAAGGAGCTCTATAAAGTAGATTTATAGAGCAGATCTTGTTGGAGATGGAGACTGTCTCCAAGTGGTTTGTACTAGTGGAGTCGTCTAGCTGGAAATGGAGCTCTGTCCTGCTGAGGATGAGAACTCCACCTCCTCTTTTGTTTTCTCTATGGCTTGTATATGCTGAGAAATTAAAAGGGAGGAGCTGGTTGAGTATGACGTTGTCTTCAGAGGATAGCCATGTTTCGGTGACCATGAGGATGTCGAGATTATGGAGGGATATTATGTCTGCGATCACAGGCCACTTCTTACGGATTGAGCGGGCATTGATGAGGGCACATTTTAGGCTTCGTGGGTAGGGACTTTTGTCCTGTTTAGCTTTCATAGAGTGTTGGAGTACTTGCGGAAGGAATGGAATCACAGACAAAATGTAACAGTTGGAGAGAAGAATATCCAGCACCCAGCTCTGGTTGAGGCTCACAAAATCCTGCTACCACCCCTTCACATCAAACTAGGTTTGATGAAAAACTTCATGAAAGCCATGGACCGCACTTCGCCAGCTTTTCAATACCTGCATGAAAAATTCCCTTGACTCAGCGAAGCAAAGATTAAAGAGGGAGTTTTTGTGAGTCCTCAGATTCAAGAGCTCTTCAAAGATGACCGGTTCAACAACTTGCTGCAGGGTGATGCAAAACAAGCATGGAATGCTTTTCGCCTAGTGTCAACAAACTTTCTCAGGAATGTTAAAAATAGAAACATAGAAACATGATGACAGAAAAAGACCACATGGCCTATCTAGTCTGTCCTTCCATAACAACAACTGCAACAGTCCACTTTTTACCTTTAGAGATCCTCTGTGTTGGTCCCATGCTTTTTTGAATTCAGTTACTGTCCTCATCTCTACCACCTCCACTGGGAGACATGGATCCACTACTCTTTCTGTAAAGAAATATTTCCGCATATCACTAATGAATCTATCTCCCTTCACCCTCATCCCATGTCCCCTCATAGCAGAACTTGCTTTCAATTGAAAGAGGCTCTCTCCCTGAACATTTATGCTACGGAGGTATTTAAACATCTCAATCATATCACCTCTATCCCGCCTTTCCTCTAAGGTGTACATATTAAGATCCTTAAGTCTGTCCTCATATGCTTTATAATGAAGCCCACTAATCATTTTAGTAGCAACCCTCTGCACCGACTCCATCCTGTTCACATCCTTTTGAAGGTGCGGTCTCCAGAATTGCACACCATACTCCAAATGAGGTCGCACCAAAGACTTATACAGAGGCATTATCACCTCATTTTTTCTGCTAGCCATTCCTCTCCGTATGCATCCAAGCATCCTTCTAGCTTTTGCCGTCGCCTTTTCTACCTGTTTAGCTACTTTAAGATCATCAGACACAACCACGCCTAGGTCCCGCTCTTCTTTAGTGAACAAAAGTACTTCACCTCCTATACTGTATTGCTCCCTTGGATTGCTGCAGCCCAAATGCATGACCTTACATTTTTTAACATTAAATCCCAGCTGCCAAATTCTAGACCATTCTTCAAGCTTAGCTAGATCCCTCCTCATGTTATCTACCCCTTCCTGGGTGTCTACTCTATTGCAGATTTTGGTATCATCTGCAAAGAGGCAAACCTTACCCGACAGCCCTTCCGCTATATCACTAACAAAGATGTTAAAAATAGAAACATAGAAACAGGGCAGAAAACTACAAGGAACTAGTAGAAGACATGCTGATGCAGTATCAGAAACTTGGCTGCAATATGTCTCTAAAGATCCATTTCCTTGATTCCCATCTCAATTTCTTTCCTGGCAACTGTGATATGGTTAGTGATGAACAGGGTGAACGTTTTCACCAGGATATCGCAACGATGGAGCAAAGATACCAGGGAAAATGGTCCATTACAATGCTGGCTGACTACTTCTGGACACTCCCCAGAGAAGCCCCCGAACAGCTGTAGAAGAGACAGGTGAAAAAAATCTAAGAAGTAGTCTATGACTTGTTTTTTTACAGGTATTAACCGAAGGCCTATTATATTTACTATTGACATGCATTTTGTGATGTAAACATTAATTCTTGTAGATTACAAAAAAAACTAGAGCCACCTTTGCAATTTCACTGTCATGCTCGTGTTCAGCATATAAAAATTGATAAGAAATTTTTATTTCAGTAACAAGACTTTTGTAAAAATTTGTTGACCAGAATTGACAAACCTTTTTTATATGTAGTTTTCTCCATACTCTTTTATATTTCTAATTCAAATGGAACAAGGGCTAAGACTCTGAGCCAGGAGCTGTCATTCTCAACTACTCAGACTTTTTGGCCATTTTTATACTCACTTTTATACCTCGGCTGACCGTTGATACAACAGTCCTTGGCCAGAGGTCATGTAATCGTGCTTCCTCTAGATGGCACTGTTTAATAATGTGAATACTGTCTTGATTATTTCACATGCCCAGCCCTGTCCACTCCAGAGAACAGACTCGTAGCCCAGGAGATGTTGCCAGAACCTCTACTTGGTAGCAGGGCCGGATTTACCTATACGCCAACTACGCCGTGGCGTAGGGCCCACAGCTGGCAAGGGCCCACAAAAATTGAACAAATAGCTTTTTTAAAATTAAATTAAAAAAAAACCGCTGGCTGCTGCCGCGGCAGCATGGACTGTCCCGCGGGGCCCCTCTGCCCGGCTGAAGATATCAATGCTTGACCCAGTACAAGCATTGTGGAACTTGTGTCTCTTGGGGAAACTGCTAGGTACATATGACCTAGATTAGCCACTGTTGGAAACAGAATACTGGGCTTGATGGACCTTGGTCTGACCCAGTATGGCATATCTTATGTTCTTATGTTCTTATGAGCCCCTCCGTGCCGGCTTTGAGAGACGCGAAGGGAGAGTGTCTCCCTCGCGTCTCTGTTAAGCCCGCAGGGGCTGATGGGAATCTCCCTTCGCGTCTCTCAAAGCCGGCACGGAGGGGCTCAGCCGGGCAGAGGGGGCCCCGCGGGACAGTCCATGCTGCCGCGGCAGCAGCCAGCGATCAGGGGCAAGGATCGGGCAGAAAACTCCGTTTGACGAGAACTCAAAGTGCCTTTTCTCCGGTCTCCTTCAGCCCGCTCTTTACAGGTGAAACAGTATCATTAGTGGATGTGGACATCTCTCAGCGAGGACTGGCCTCTCGACACCCTCCAACACCACCACCTCCGCCCCGTAGGAGTCTGAGTCTCCTAGATGCATTTCCCAGAGTCCTTCCCAATCGGCAGGCAGAGGTTGCTCCAGGTCAGCCTGTGCAGAAGTTGCAGTCAGGGCCGGCACGTCCATTGAGCGAGAATGTTGTTCGCACAGGGCCCCGCGCAAACCACATTATCGCTCAATGGACTGCTGCAGAGGGAGTCGGGGAAGCCTGCGCGAAGCCCCGGTTCCCTCTGCATAGCCTGCCAGCGTGAAGAGCCTTTACCTTCACGCTGGCGGCTGTTTCAATGAAGCCGCGAATGCCGCGAGAGGTTAAAGGGCATTGCCTTTAACCTTTCCCGGCATTCGCGGCTTCATTGAAACAGCCGCCAGCGGGAAGGTAAAGGTTCTTCACGCTGGCGGGCTGTGCAGAGGGAGCCGGGGCCTCGTGCGGGCTTCCCTGGCTCCCTCTGCAGCCCCTTAGACGGCGCAGGGCTCTTCAGGGGGTGGGGGTGGGGGGGAGAGCGGCTAGGACTGGATGGGCTGTGATGGGGGGGAGACGAAATGGGCTGGGATGGGGAAACAGACTGGAAATGGGCTGTGAGGGGGGGGGAGACTGGAAATGGGCTGTGATGGGCCGGGGGCCACTGCAAAGGGGCTGGGATGGGGAAACAGACTGGAAATGGGCTGGGATGAGGGAAACAGACTGGAAATGGGCTGGGATGGGGGGAACGGACTGGACATGGGCTGTGATGGGGGGGAAACAGACTGGAAATGGGCTGTGATGGGGGAACGGACAAATTGGGCTGGGATGGGGGAAACAGACTGGAAATGGGCTGTGGGGGGGGAGAACAGACTGGAAATGGGCTGTGATGGGGGGAGTGGACTACAATTGGGCTGTGATGGGGGGAGGACTGCAAATGGGCTGTGATGGTGGGGGAATGGATGAAATGGGCTGTGATGGGGGGGAACTTGGACTGGAAATGGGCTGATGAAGAGCTGGATTAGGACTGCAAATGGACAGAGATGGTGGGGGGGATAGGACTGGAAATGGGCCGTGATGGTGGGGACGGACGGAATGAAAATGGGCTGGGATGGGGAAACAGACTGGAAATGGGCTGTGATGTGGGGGGGGGGAACATACTGGAAAAGGGCTGTGATGGGGGGAACGGACAAATTGGGCTGGGATGGGGGGAAACAGACTGGAAATGGGCTGTGGTGGGGGGGAGAACAGACTGGAAATGGGCTGTGATGGGGTGAACGGACTACAATTGGGCTGTGATGGGGGGGATAGGACTGCAAATGGGCTGTGGTGGGGGGGGGGAACTTGGACTGGAAATGGGCTGATGAAGAGCTGGATTAGGACTGGAAATGGGCTTATGGGGGCTGGAATAGGGCGAAGTGGGCTGACGAGGGGGCTAGGATTGGAAATTAGCTGATGGGGGAGCGTGGAGGAAATGGGCTGATGAGGGACTGGAATGGAACTGGAAAAGAGCATATGGGGGCTAGGACTGGAAATGGGCTGATGAGGAGCTAGGATAGGACTAGAAATGGGCTGATGGGGGCTGGAATAGGACTGGAAGTGGGCTGATGGGAGTTGGAAAAGGGCTGGAAATGGGCTGATGGGGAGCTTGGAGTGGAAATGGGCTGATGGGGGGCTGGAATGGAACTGGAAAACAGCATATGGGAGGCTAGGACTGGAAATGGGCTGATGTGGAAGCTTGGGAGACTGGGACTAGAAGGGGGCAGATGCTGGGTGGGTCTAGAACTATAAAGGAGCTGATTTTGGGGGAGGACTAGAAAGGGATGGGAAATGAGAATGGAGAGGGGAAAAGATATTTTGTGTGGGAGGGAAGAAAAGTCTACGAAGGGCCGGGTATTGGAAGAGTAAGTGTAGATTGAGAATGGAAGGGTGAAATTTGAGTGGATGATAAAGCAATAAGGAAAGAAATGGAGGAAAGAGCAAAAGGGGAAAGATCAGTATGTTAAAGCAGATATAGAGAAAAATTTTGGAAAAAAATCTAAAAGAGAAGAAAGGAAAATGGATAGCTCGCAGAAGAAACCAGAAGAAAGTGACTGGAGCAATTGCAACTGAAAAGAAAATGCACAAGCAACAAAAGGTAGAAAAATACTTTTTTATTTTGAATTTATTAACTGGAATATATCAGCTCTGGGAAATGTGCATTGTTAACATCTTTTGTGTTTTGTTTAGTACAAGAGGAAATTAATTTATAGTTTTGTTTCTACAGTGTTGTTGTACATCCCAAGTTTGGCTTTTGGGGTTCCCAGTTTAATTATTGTCTTCCTATTTCTAAATTGTGATCCCTTGTTCTTTGGTGACAGTCTATATTCTGCATTTTAACCATGTAGTTTCTATTTGACCATGTCACTTATTCTCTTTCCCCAGTATGAGATGCATTGGTATTCTCTGAGATGCATTGGTTTAATATTTGCAGTGTTGCCTTTTGATAGGTAGGGTTTGGTGCTTTGTGAGTCCTGGCAGAGCTGTTATGATATGGCGGGTTTGCTATGAGTTCTAAAAGGTCAGTGTTTATAGTACTTCCTAATGGGCCTGGCGGTTGGCACTGGAATATAGTAACGTAGAAATCTATTAGTCTTTCTTTATCCAGACACTCATTAACAAGCATGTTTACTAAAAATGCATGTTAACATTATGCAAATATTTATGAAAATGAGGCTCCATATGCAAAGGAGGCCCCGCAATTAATCTCCGCACATGGCCCCGCACCCCCCCTTGGGCCGCCCCTGGTTGCAGTGTCCCCTTTACCGACCGGATTCCAGCAGCTTCGCTGCCAGCTTAAGAGAACTAGAGAAGTGTGGCTGGTACTGGGGACCCATGAACTGGGAAGATGCAGAAATGAAACTGAAGGGGAAGCCAGATGAGTCATTCCTGGTGCGTGATAGCTCAGACCCTCGTTATATCTTGAGCCTCAGCTTTCGTTCACAAGGTATAACCCACCACACGAGAATGGAACACTACAGAGGAACCTTCAGCCTGTGGTGTCACCCAAAGTTTGAGGACCGATGTCAGTCTGTGGTGGAGTTCATAAAACGAGCCATTATGCATTCAAACAATGGCAAATTTCTGTACTTCCTGCGCTCCAGGGTCCCAGGTCTCCCTCCAACTCCGGTCCAGCTTCTGTTTCCTGTCTCCCGATTCAGTAAAGTGAAGTCTCTACAGCACCTGTGTCGCTTTCGCATCCGGCAGCTTGTTCGGATAGATCACATTCCAGAGCTACCACTGCCCAAACCCTTGATCTCTTACTTGCGAAAGTTCTATTACTACGATCCTCAGGAGGAGGTGTACCTGTCATTAAAGGAGACTCACCAGCTCTCCGTACAAGAGCCTGAGCCTGAGTCCTTGACGTAGCAGGGCTTAGAAACCGCCTTCTGCTGTCACTTCTGCAACTTGTCACTGATACTTGCGAACGTCTGCACTTTGTTTAGTACAAGAGCAAATTAATGTATAGTTTTATTTCTACAGTGTTGTACATTACAAGTTTGGCTTTTGGGATTCCCAGTTTAATTATGACGTCAGGGCAAACAGCGCGGAGCTGATCCGACGTGCTCGTTTTTATCTTTTCTGGGGGCCCACAATTTTTGTTGGCATAGGGCCTCACTCAAGGTAAATCCGGCCCTGCTTGGAAGTGTTTAGTACTGCCGCTGAACTAGCAGGTAAACCCATAATTAGCATTGCATGTTCTTTGCCTGAATTTCTAATTGCTCCTAAAGTTGTAGAGAGGGCCAGCAAGAGATGCCTTATGCAAATCTTCAACCTTTTGTCCTCCTCAATTAGCTTCCGTGCCTTCAGGGCCTGCCTGACCATCAGGCAAACAAGGCAGTTACATAGGGCGGCCACATCTGGGGGGAGGCAAAAAGCAGAGTGTTCACAGCTGAATACAGATTTTGATAGCTGGGGGAATGTAAAGCTTGAGGTTCGTCTAGGGTACCAACACCTTGAACCAACTGTGGGGCCAGCTCTGAATGCCTCTAGGCACTTCCTCCAAGTTTCGATAATTAAACTCTGCAGGATTACCGCCCAGAGCAATCTGTAAAAATACCTAATTGTTCATTGTATATTTTTGCAAACATATACAGAAGGGGGTGATTTTATGAAGGAATGTTCACATGTACATCGGGGCTTACAGCTGTAAAAGGTCTTATAAAATTACCACGTGGGTTATGTGTGTAAAATGATACATGGTGAGAAGGTGGCGCATACATTTAAGCGACTCTCATATAGATGTGCTTGAAACCTTGGGGTCGTCTTTGACTCTCTCTTTCTCTGTACACATCCAACAGGTAGCTAAAACCTGTCTCTTCTTTATAACATCAGCAAAATGTGCCCCTTCCTTTCTGAACATACTACTGAGACCATTATTCACTCTCTAGTCACCTCCTGTCTTGACTATTTTAAACCTGCTCCTACTCTCCCTCTGAATCATTTCTCTCCTCATCAATCTGTTCAAAACTCAGCTGCATGGTTTATCTTCCGCCAGTGTTGCTATGCTCATGTTACCCCTCTTCTCAAGTCACTTCACTGGCTCCCTATCAGTTTCTGCATTCAGTTCAAACTTCTCCTACTGACCTACAAGTGCATTCATTCTGCAGCTCCTCAATACCTTTCCTCGCTTATCTCTCACTATACCCCTTCTCAGGAACTCCACTCCTCTGGCAGATCCCTTCTATCTGTGCCCTTCTCTGCCACTGCCAACTCCAGACTTTGTTTATTCCACCTTGCTGCTCTATATACCTGGCACAAACTACTTGCACCCTTATTTTGTGAGGCTATTTGACTATCTGTCTTTATAAAATAGACTCAGATAAGTGTCCACTTGGATTTCCAACCTAGGTGATCTGTTATAAAATACTCTCCACAAGGACGGTTACCAAAAACAATTTACCTGGGAAGAACTATTCACAGTATCTTGCGTGGCTGAAGAGGTCAATTTTCATTTTGTCAGTCCATAGCACTTTGTTCCAAAACATTTTAGGATTATCATAGTTTTCTTTTGCTTACTTTAGATAATTCATTTTGTGATGAGGTTGGGAGTCTAAATGGCAGATGAAATTTAATGTGGGTAAGTGCAAAGTTGTTGTATGCACTTAGGGAAGAAGAACCCAAACTACAGTTACCCAATACAAGATTCCATAGGAAAAGGGTCTGGGCATCATCGTGGATAATACATTGAAACTCTCTGTCCAGTGTGCAGCCGCAGACAAGAAAGCAAATAGAATGCTAGGAGTCATAAGGAAAGGAATGGAGAATAAAACAAAGGATGACATCATAATGCCTCTGTATCATTCCATGGTGCAACTTGAAATAGCAGAATTGAAAAAGGTACAGAGAAGAGCAACCAAATGGTAAAGTGGATTGAAGAATGTCCCTGTGAGGAAAGGCTTAAAAGGTTAGGGATCTTCAACTTGAAAAAGAGACGGTTGAGGGAAGATATGATAGAGATCTCTAAAATAATGAATGGAGTGGAACGGTAAACATAAATCGGTTGTTTACTCCTTCAAAAAGTAGAAAGATTAGGGGACATGCAATGAAGCTACAATGTAGCACATTTAAGACAAGTCATAGAAAGTATTTTTTCACTCAGCGCATAACCAAACTCTGGAATTCGTTACCAGAGGATGTAGTAAAAGCTGTTGGTATCGCTGGGTTTAAAAGAGGTTTGGATGAGTTCCTGGAGGAAAAGTCCATAAATCATTATTAAAGTAGACCAGGGAAATCCACTGCTTATCCCTGTGACTAGCAGCATGGAATCTGTTTACCTTTTGAGAACCTGACAGGTTCTTGTGACCTGGATCGGGCACTGCTTGAAACAGGATATTGGGCTTGATGGACTCTTAGTCTGACCCAGTATGGCATATCTTATTTTTTTATGTTCTTAACTCTCCCATGCAGATCATTATTGTATAAGAAATGCTGTGATGTGGACCTGTTGACAACTACTCCATTGTCAGCGAAACCTTTCAGCAGGTTGTTTGCCGTGATCTGGGAGTTTTGTTTTGCAGATCTGGCCAATGTTTAAGTACTTTTATCAGAGATTTTCCTTAGCATTCCAGATAATGCTTTGACCAACTGGTCCATATAATTCCCATTTCTTCACATGTTTCTGACAATTGAAATTCCTAGCTAGAAGCACTTTGAGAGATTTTTTATAGCTTTTCCCTACTTTGAATAAGTGGATTATCTTCAAATTATTTTCAAATGCTCAACTACCTAAAGAAGCCACGGTGGTTGAAAGTAAACAGAACTGCAATCACAAACTGAGAATTTAGAATGGTCAGATTATAGATTCAACTATAAAATTATCTTTGCTAATTAAAGGTCTAATGAGTCATTAAACTTTTTGGGCCATATTAGCAACCTAAGATAAGTAGCAATGACTCAGTTGGGCGTGCAAACTTTGCCATATTGGCTTTTTTATTTATTTTCAATTGGTTAAAATCAGCAAGTACAAAGCAATTATAAATTAAAATTTGCCAAAAGATGTCATGCTTAACATTGCACTATGTAGAGATTGTGTCAACCTTACTAGGAAAGAGTGGTAAAGAGTATAAACAGTGGTGGGATTAGTACCATAAACCACCATCAGAAGGGTCAAGTGGTACAAAGAATGCAATGAACACCTCAAGATAGTGGATGAGGGCAAAGCAGTTCAATTGGAAGCACGCCAAGGTATTTTGAGAGGAGTAAAATGGCAAAGAGACCAACATAGCACCCAGATCGCATAGAAGACACTAAATTATGCCAAGGGGATGAACACAGCACCCAGATTGGCTGGAAGAACCTAACACAGTAGAGGAGAGCCAACACAAGAGCAGGAGAGGTGACGAGCTCAAGCCATAGGAGTGGGGTGAGTTCAGCTAAGTTGTGTGTTTGCAAGTTAGAGTCCTGGCATTGAGGACTCTGGTCCCAACATAGGAATCTTAAATACAGAGAAAGATGGCCCCCCCAGGGTGGAAGAGACATTCATTGAGTTCCTAGATGATGTGCCGAGGGATGTCAAGAAGAATCGGAGGATGCATCCTGGTGAAGGCCAAGAAAGCAGTGGCTGATACAGTCCAGAAGAGCTGAGGAAGACCAATGTAGCAACACGATAAGCTGTAAGTCCTTATAATGAAAGGCTACTGTAATACTTGTGGCAAAAGACCGAGTCGACAGTTACAGTAATGGAGGATGGTGGATGTGAGGCCAGTCTGTCACCCTATGATAGCTAGGGTTGATTTGGCTATCAGGGTGACTAGGCAGGTATCACCTTCCTCCATCAAGGCACCGTGTTCATTCTTCCTGAGAGAAATATATTCTTTGGTCAAGGTACAACAGTATCTACGCTCTCCTGCTAGAACCTCTCAACAAGTGCAATATGTCTCCCATATGTCTCCCATAGCACCTTCAGTGTGTGTTCCTGTGGATCCACCTCCCCTGCTAACCCGGTCCCAGTTGCTGTATGAAAGGGATATATGCAGGGGCTGCTAGTTTCCCCTGGCCCCATACCCAGTTCCCTGGTGCAGCAGGCTCATCCCCTGTCTATCAGTAGCAGCTATACGCTGATGTGTCCCAAAGATATCTCTCCATGCCTGAACTATGTTTGGCAATCCACACCCCGATCTCAGCTTGCTCCCTGACATTGCTGGCTGCAGGTACCCCTGCTGCATGAATTGAGCATAGCCAAGACTGGACATCTGATCATCGCCCCTAAACCCTCCCCAACCTTTACAGTGTCTGTGTATAGGTTGGTACACCTTTTGTCTATGTGGTCTACAAGGTAGCAGTTTCCTATGACCCCTCACTCCCCTTCCCCACACATACCCATCATGTAGCTAAGGCCTGCGGTGTCCTTCTAGATAACATCAGCAAGATTACTGCCATCACCCCAGAACACACAAATAAAATGCTAATGCCCCCCTCATCACCTGCCATCCTGTTCACTGTAACCTACACCTTGCTGGTCTGTCTCGAAAAAATCTCTGTCCACCGCAATGTATGCAACACTGCGCTACATGGCTAATCTACAGGCAGCCTCATCATGGCAATAATACTCCACCTGTCAGGACACCTCACAGGCTCCCGATCAGTCTATGCAGACAGGTCAAGATGCACCTGCTGATCTATACATGCAGTCACACTGTGGTTGCCCTGTACCTTGACTCGCATATCTCAAGTACTACAAATACTACTACTACTGAGCATGTAAATAGTGCTAACACCTGTATGCATCGCCATACCGAAACATGTAACACACAGTCCCTGCTCATCAGAGCATATAACCCAATCAATCCCCTCATATCCCCCAAATGTGATAGGCAACTGGTCCTATCTATGGGCCGCTCCCCCACTGTTAACATGGGACCACACACCTGTCACCTTGCAGCATCCAACGCCTGGAACTAACTACCTGTGGCGGCAGGGCAGCCACCCTCTCCAACCATCTCAAAACCATGTGTGACAGCTTACCACATCGCCTATGCCTAATAATCCTGACTACATTAATCACCTCTACCTACTGTTGTCCTCTGCCCACACCTTGTGTGTTAGTGGTTAGACTACATTGTAAGCTCTGATGGCCAGGCATTGTGTCAGCAATGGCAGTGCAGTGCTGTGTATGACTGGTAGTGAGATACCAATGCTCAATAGTAGTAGTAGCACATATATCTATCCAAATGTTATTTCCAAAATATCCAGTACTCACATGAGAATAGCTCCTCAATCAGCTGCTGCCTGAGTGCTGCGCCCTCACGTGTATCACCACAGGCACGTACAGGAGGGCACGTTCGATTGTCTTCCAGATCCTCATTAATTTGGACATCGATATCGTGCCTGAGAGCAATGTTGTGCAGGATGCAACAGGCAATAATGATCTCTGCCACTGTCACGGGTTTGTATTGTAAGGCCCCGCCAGTCCAATCCAGACACCTGAAGCGACTCTTCAAAATGCCAAAGGTGCACTCGATGACGGAGCGACTGGAGGCATGGGCCTCATTGTACCTTATCTCTGCACATGTCCGTGGTAGACACACAGGGGTTAGCAACCAGGGCCGACACCCATATCCTGCGTCACCTGCAGAAAGAAATGTCGAACATTAAACCAGGAGCTGATGTCCACACACATGCACACATGAATGTACGTGCAAACCAATAGCACATACAGGTCAGACAGAAAAATAGGGGAACACATGATGGGACACAACAACTATGCGCCAGTGTCTGGAGGTGTGAGATACAGAGCATGGGGGAGGTAGAAGGAGTGCAAACAAAATTATCCGGAACCACAGCAGACACATGGGCAGACACCAGAGGCTGAAAGGTAGTAGCACCAGCCCTGAACACATCAGAGACACACATGCAATGCACCCTGGACAAGGGCAGAGATGCACACATGTGCAAGCATGTGATGATCATGCTACTGCCACACACAGATAGTGCGACAGGAACATGTACCCCACCGTGGCAGACAGGACGGCAGAGACAGCACCACACTGTTGATAAACATGAAGCATACATGTGTGTTGTACTGTGCCAACCCAAACAAACAATGTCAAATGGTCTGATACGTCAAAAGTCAGTGTGCCACCAACACACAGCACCACAGCACAGAAGACCTGGAGTGATCCCCCCCCCCCCCACATCAGCTCTCACACACACAGATCACACACACACACAACTAGGGACACACGTCAAAGACAGACATGTGTGCAGACAGCTAGTCAGGGGTACACAATGTGAAAGTCAGAGATGACAAATACCCATCCAGCAGTATACAGTCCTCAAATTGACTGGCCTCAAATTGTCTGTATAGTGCCGAGTGACGCAGGATATAGGAGTCATGGGTGGACCCTGCAAACCTCGAGACCACATTCAGAATACGTATACCTGCATCACATACAACCTGAGCATTCAGGGAGTGGTAGTATTTGTGGTTGCAGAACACTGCCTCCCTGTCTATTGGCGGGACCAGGGCAACATTTGTGCAATCAATAGCTCCCATCACATGTGGTAACCCGGACTGGTTCAGGGTCCCCCACTGTTGCCTAGTGTCAGGAAATGCAATGTAATTCCCAATCCGGCTGATCATGGCATGCAGTACTTGGTGGAGACAGCATGAGATGGTGGGGTGGCTCATGCCACCCATTGCAGCCACAGATGACTGGAAACAGCCAGAGGCAAAGAAATGTAGGGCACCAAGGAGCTTGACCAAACCTGGTATGGCATGTGACCGACCAGTCAGGGGCTCGAGGTCAGGTTTTAGATCCTCATAGAGCTCCCTAATAGCCCCTGTGCTCAGGCGGTAGAGGGAGATGACCTGGTCCTCATGCATGTCCTGAAGCCGGGCCCTGGGCCTGTAGAGGCGAGGCCGGCAAGCCTGCAACCCTTACCGGTATGTCCACCTGCACCGTGCTGGCACAGCCCCTGCCTGGCCTGCCCCCACAGCTGCAGGTCAGTGTTGCAGCGGGACTGCACCCCTGCCCCAGCCCCATGGACACCATCTCCCCCATCAGGCAACCGCAAGCCCTGCACATCCCCCAGTGCACATGCAGCAACCACAAAGACCGCCATAATGGACACTATAATTCCAACCCCCCTCACCTCCTCTACCTCACGCTAACCCTGCCACTCACCTCCCCCACCACACACCAACCCCGCCGCTCACTCCCTACCACACACCAACCCCACCGCTCACCTCCCCACCACTCACCAACCCAGCCACACACGACACCCACCACCGGCCAACCTTGCCACTCACCTCCCCCACCACCAACCAACCCTTCCACCTACCTCCCCCACCACTCACCAACCCAGCCACTCACCTTCCCCAGCACTCACCAAGCCTGCCGCTTGCCTCTCCCACTACTCACCAACCCAGCCACCTACCTCCCCCACTGCTCACCAACCCTGCCACTCTCCACGCCTAACCTGCCTCTGACCCTCTGTTTGCATCACCATCAACAATGCACGCCTTCAAACTTGCTCTCCTGCACTAACCCCTCAGTGTGTACCAGGTGTTTACGTTAATTTACAGTATGTTTTGCCGCCTGCATGTGTTGCACGCATTGCACATGCGCAGAGGTGATGCATAGGGTGCATATACGGATCCTGGCACCGCACATGTGCAGACACGTACACCTCTTGCGCATGTGTGGTGCACGGTTCCGCTAAGCCCTGCCACGTGTGGGACGTGCGCAGAACCAGGCGCCGCACATGCGCATGCAGGCTACATATCTGCGCGGGAGGTGTATGCATGTACAGCGGCAGCTCCCACCACACCGTCCATTATGGCTTGCACGTATCCTGGCACTGCACATGCGCAGACATGTACACCTCTTGCACATGCGCTGTATGTGTCTGCACATGTGCGGTGCCAGGTTCCACGTATGCACCCTATGCATCGCCTCTGCACATGCGCAATGCGCACACACATGTGCAGATGCAAAACATACCATAAATTAATGTGAACACCTGGTACACGCTGAGGGGTTAGTGCAGGCGAGCAAGTTTGATGGTGTGCGTTGTTGATGGTGAAGCAGAGGGTCAGAGGCAGGTTAGGCGAGGAGAGTGGCAGGGTTGGTGTGTGGTGGGGGAGGTGAGTGGCAAGTTCAGACGGTGGGGGTGGTGGTGAGTGGCTGGGTTGGTGAGGGCTGGTGTAGGTGATGGGGGAAGGGGCAAGGGCCACAGGAGGCTAGACAGGTCCAAGATGCAGGAGGAGGACAGGAAGAGCAGGGACATGCTGTGGCTGGACATGATAGGTGGGGCGTCCAGGGAAATGCCAGGGCCACAGTCCCCAGAAACGGGAGGGATGGGTCAGCCAGTCCGAGGTTGCGGGCCCATTGGGTATGTCTGATCCCACCCAGGAGCAGCCTGAGGGGCATAACACAGGCAAGCAAAGGCGGACGCCTGTGCCGGATGGGAGGAAGAAGAGGGCCATAAGATTCAGCCAGCAGGAAAATCACAACCTGCTGGCAAGTGTCCTCGAACACTATGAGGAGCTGTATGGGCGCATGAGCTCACGCACAACTGTGAGCATAAGGATCCAGGTGTGGGATGAGATGCGGGGGGCCATGGCACAGGCTGGGGGGCCACCAAGGGACCTTGACAGCCTTCGTAAGAGGTTCAATGACATCAGGCGGGGGGTCTGTGCACACATGACTGCCGAATGCTGACATGCTAGTGGCACTGGTGGGGGTGGCCCCTTCATCCCAAGCTTCATGCCCCTGGAGCAGTAGCTTGCTAAGTGCCTAGGCAATCTACATACATGGCCTCTCCCCGGCGCTGGACATGGCTGACCCACAAGCAGGTATGTTCGAGATATGCAGCACACGTATAGCTATCCACCACACACACGCTGGGCATGCCACGGGGTGGTGTGGGCCTATATCCTGGGAGAAGGTGTGGCTGAACAGATGCAGAAAAAGCCACCGGGGCAGCAACGGGTTGCAACGTGTCCCCAGGGGGGCCACGACAGGTACCTGGGGGCGTGTACCAGACATGCACAGTGGTGGATATGATACAGCACTGAACAGGTGTCCCAAACGAGGGGGGGGGCACACAATCAGCCAGGTGGAATGACACCCCTCCTCCACCATGCACATGACAACACAATGCTCCCAAGACAGGCACGGCCTACCTCCCCCACCAGAAACATAACAGCCCATGCCGCATGTACCCCTACAAGCCACATATGTCACGCACATCTGACACACGCATGGATGCAGCATCACGAACCCTTGTCAGAGAGGCAAACACACACAACATGCAAACCAAGCGACAGCAAAACCAAGTGCCCTGGGGGATCCAATCCAAATCCACCGATCAGAGCCAGATGACATCAAGATTTGTCCTGTCCATAGACAGATCACAGCACATTGACAAGGGATATACACACCCGAGGCCTGAGATGAGCTGGGGTGTATGTCACACAGGCATTGCACACGTACGACACACACCACTGCTGACATACCGTGAGAATCTGTAGGTCAACATCTCGAGGGCATGAGGTGTACAGTACAAGCACAGTAATAGACCTGTCATGTTACATTGTGATCAATTGCAACAGACCCATTGTAGCCCTTGCCATGCATCTGCCATTCACACTCACACATCCCTTTGCCCTGTCAGCTCTGCACACCCTGTAAGCCGCAGATCTGTGGTCCCCTATGGCCCTGTGTATACACCATAATGCATGCCATCACTGATCTATAACCTGTCAGCTGACCACCTACCCTACCAACCACTGTCACACCGTAGCTGTGTTTCCAGTAACTATCTCCATGAAACATCGGGTATAGATGTTGTATTGGCCTCCAGAGCATGTATGAGTGACACGTGACCCTCATACCCATGGGGCCCCCAACTACGTGATGTTGCTAGGTGCTGACTATAGATATTGCATTGTTCCCGGCCTGGGCAATGGGAGGCGTATATGTCCAGTGATAGGTGTGTGACACTGCAGAGTATGTTGTAAATCTTGTATCTAACGGTGAGGGATATTTATTTATTACAGTTGCTTATATACCGCACTATTCGGTATCAGCGCGGTTTACAGTATAACAAAACGACCAAGACAACACTCTGTTTGGTTTTACATCGAACAGGGGTACAAACTTGGATAACAGGGTTGAACTATATACATGAAATAATAAACCTATAACAGGGTTGAACTATATACAATAAGAATGAGACCGATGAGCTATATGTAATACCATGGGAACTTAAGACAGTGTGAGCCTGATCTGCAGGATGGGGGTTGAGACTATAATGAGACTAAGAATGGATGTTTCTTAGGAGGGGTTACTTAGATTCATTGCTGGCAGGGTAGCATTGTAGGAATAGGTGAAGTTTGATTGCCTTCCTGAATTGGGTTAGGTCTGCAATAGCTCGAATGTCTGGTGGGAGCGCATTCCAGTGTTTGGGAACGTAAAGACTGAAAGCCCTGTTTGCTGTTGTACTATTGCATTTAGTCATGGTTTTCGGGGTTATTAGTAGATTTAGTGCTGTTGACCTCCTGGATCTGTTGGGGGGCACTGTGTGGATAAGCTCAGTAAGAGCAGTAGAGGATAGGCATTTGATGGCTTTGAATGAAAGGAGTAGTGTTTTGAAGATAATCCTTCCGTGTATTGGTAGCCAATGAAGCTGTTTTAATATAGGTGTCACATGGTCGCTTCTGGAGGCTCCATAGAGGACCCTTGCTGCAGCATTCATGGCCAGTTGTAACGGATTTAATGTAGCTTGCGGGAGACCTTGTAAAATGGAATTGGCAAAGTCAAAATGCGGTAGAATCAGTGCTTGGTATATGGTACAAAAATCATCCGGGTCCAGCAGGGAGCGTAGATGTCTGAGTGAATGGATTTTGAAGTAGACAGCTTTGACAATGCTGCTTATATGACATTTCATGTCCAGGTGTTGGTCTAAGGTGACCCCCAAGTATTTTATTGTTTCTTTGGTTTGTAATTCCGCTTCCTTGACTCTTATGTGGGGTGGTGGGGTGAAGTCAGGGTCTCTGGAGATGAACAGTACCTCCGTTTTTTTGTGCTGGATACGGAGGTTTTGTGATTGTAGCCAATCTGATATGGTATTGAAACACTCTACAAGTGGTGTAAGGTCCATTTGAACAGTCGAGAAAGGCATATATAAGAGGATGTCATCCGCATATATCAAACAGTTCACGTTAAATGATCTAATGATATTGCAGATGGGCTGCATATATATGTTGAACAGTAAAGATGACAATGAGGATCCTTGAGGCACACCTTGTGTTTGATGGAAATGCTTCGATTCTTCTGCTCCGGATTTGACATACTGCCACCGATCAGCTAGATAGGACTTACACCATTCGAGCGCGGTATTGCCTATTCCCTTTTCTTTCAGTCGCCCGAGGAGAATCTCATGATGTACCGAGTCAAAGGCCGCAGCAATGTCTAAAAAAATGAGCACAAAGCTTTGTCGGATGTTATCGGTACCTGTAATTATGTTATTGAATAGGAAGGTGAGAAGTGTCTCGACTCTGTGATACTCTCTGAACCCGTGTTGGCAGTCATCCAGGGGAGCTGTGGAGTCTATATGATCCTGAATTTGCCTTTGGACCTCTTTCTCAATTATTTTTGATAGTAGGGGAATACTAGCTATTGGCCTGTAGGAATCGACCTTATGGGGGTCAAGTTTGGGGTTCTTCAATAAGGGCCTGATTGAGGTTTGTTTGAGGGTTGTGGGGAAGGAACCAGTAGAGAAGGAATGGTTTATCAGTTTTACGATGAATGGGCTGAATTCCTTACGTAGTTCCTTGATCCAAAATGCTGGGCAAGGGTCGGTTTGCGCTGTGGAGGTATTGAGAGAAGCTATTGTGCAATATACTGTGCACATGCACAGGTGAACCATACACACCAGGCCCACCCCGTGCCACCGCCACCCCGTGCCACCGCCACCAGCATAGGTGTGGCTCCAGTCAGACAGGCCTTGTACTGACCACCCCAGGACACCCAACACATGGACATATGTGCAGACACCCCCCCACAGACACAGTGTACACACCCTCCCGCCCCATGTCATGTCCCAGCACCAGTCCCAGAGACCTCTGTAACAGATGCACCTGCCCCAACACTGATACCACCCGGGGTCAAACCCCGAACATGCACCACGGTGCTGGGTGACATTGTTCCAAGCCCACCACCCCAGTGTGACTTCATGCATGCCAGGGCCCTCCCATCCCCAGAACCCACACCACAGGGTGCACAGTCCCGCATAGCTCCCCACACACAACACACATCAGACAGCACTGCACCAGTTCCCACACAAGTCTGGCTGACTGCCACATCCATAGCAACATTTACCATCCACATCTGTACCCCACAGTGCATACACATCACTCACACACACTGTGACAGGCCCCACACTCCTTGCAAGGCCTCACACACACACCGGGCACAGGTAGCTCTGTGGTCGGAGCCCATGTCTCACACACAGTGCACACCTGGTGCTGCACATTGTGTGTGCAGCACTCACCACACCGATCCCCAGGTCAGACATGACAATGTGATGCTGCACCCCATGCACCGCAATGTGCTGCCCCCCTCCCAGGTACAGCACAGCTGACACACATGTGCTGCCTCATTGTAGGCACTATGACATCATGTACAGGCAGTACACATATTGCCCATGGTGATGACGTTACAATGGGCTGTACGCATGTGTCTGTGTCAACCCCATATCTACTGTGTACCTTGTTCCACCCCCCCCAGGTAACATCCAGGTCATCGAGGCGGCCGAGGAGGACAATGGCAGTGAGCCTGAGCCAGTGGAGGTTGAAGAGGCGCCGCATGCAGTGGCTGTTACCAGCAACGTCCCAGACATACCATGGGCCGATGTGATGCCTGAGGAGGTGGCCACCCAAGAGGACAAACAGACACCACAGTGGAGTGGGTACACAGGCACCACAGTGGCTGTGGTGGGGCCCGATGATGTGGGGGTCAGGCCCACATTGCCACTGCCAGGGCCATCAACTGCAACAATGGGCGCTATGCATGTTGTCCTCCAGGAGCTGCAGGCACATACAGCATCGGCACGCAGGGATGCTGCATGTAGGTGACTGGCAGGATGGTTGCATGTGCTGGTGTGACACACAAACCCCCAGACACAGCAGTGGGGCCACACACATGCACAATGATAGTGGGACTCCACACATACATATGCCCCCCTGACCATGTCTGGGGTGGGTGGTGTGGCACGGTGGGGAACGGGCAGATGATACACACTAGGGTGTGGGCAACAAATGTCTCACAGGTCACACTGTTCCCCACCCACAGGCACTCACCAGGCACTGATAGCTATATGGGTGGAGATGCATGGTCAGCAGCAGATACAGTGTGTCCAATGCCAGGCAGTGCAGGCCCTCACATGGGTGGTGTGTGGGCTCCACAGGGACATCAGGGAGCACAACCTGGAGACATGGCAGCTGTGAGGGACTGCCATGGATATCTCAGCTGGACTAGGCCAAGTGGCAGATGCCCTTGAGGCCATGGCGGGACATATCCTGCAGCCAGCAGCAGCGCCAGAGGCAGCAGCAGCGGCAAGGGGTGTGGGGGGGTCATGGGCAGTGGTGGGGCCATGGACATGCGTGGTCATGCAGGCCATAGGTCTGTGATTGTATGTTGGACTGACCACCACATTAAATAATGCATTACCTTTGATTACCAATGTGCACGTGTCCATTGTTTGTGTCGGAGGTTCCATGAGTGGACTGTCCCAACTGGGGTTACCATGGTCACATGTGCCCTACAATGTCACAGGTTGGTGGGGTGTCTGCACCAGCAGCAGTCATGACAGAGAGGTCCACACATGCCCTGTGTGCCATGCACCATGCCATGTGTTCATGGCCATACATATGCCTGGGGTTACACCCTCCCTCTCTCTGCCACCTGCTGTATATGTCTGCTTGTTCACCAACATTGTGGGGTATATCTCCCCTCTGTCACTGCATCTCATCCACATCAGACTATCTACATGGGTGACCCATCTGTCAGACACACACCAGGGTCACCGTGGCATACTAACCACACATGCTTGGTGGACAGACACGACGTACAGATATACCTAGCTGCTGTCAGTTGTTTACCCCCTCCAGTGCTTGTAGTGAGCCGCTGCTCCTACACCCCACCAGACCCCACCTCAGTGAGCCGCACCGACTAACACCCTGTCAGACATGTGGATCCCCGCATACATCACATCTAGGCTGCATCATGGGTACCACATCCGCACCTCATCACAATCCTATCATGTGGTGCATCCCTGCTACAGACTGACTATCCGTGACAATGTGAATGTGTCCATATCTGCTGGACGGTGCAGCACATGGTTACATCACGATGTCATTAGGGGATACATCTGGCAGTGCACATGGCACTTCACACAGCCTGTTGTGGGACAAGGGCCATGTATGTGGCACACATACACACTGGGACATGCACACAGGTGTCACACTCACCGCTACAGTATGTATGTACAGAGGACACATGACCATTGCAAGAGTTGGCTGCCTACACAATGTTTTAATTCACATTTGTGTCAGTAGGTGCCATACAAATGTTAAAAGGTACAACAGAACAACACCCTCACACAGGCGGGTTAACATTACAACTAGATCACATTTGGCATTAGCCCAGCATGTACATCAATCACACACATTAGTGGGGATACATTTGGCTTTTAGAGTTGCCACCTTTGCCATCTGTGCATCCAATTTAACTACCCTGCAGACACTGGGAGATGGCCACAGCTATTTATGTGGATCATGCGTCCAAACTGGTCCTCGATTATCCAATATGCACAAGTCATTTCTGCCAATGAGGAGGCAGGTTGCACCAACCTATCACATTGCAGATATCTGGGCAGCGGTGCAGCTATACTCATGCACAGACACTTTGATTGTCATACGCCTACTGGATAGGGCATGAGGATGACTCGGATCCTGACATTCATGGAGCGTGTCTGTGGCCCCATCATGGGCAGGGACAGGGTTGCACGCTGCCAGATAGCCAGAGACATTGGCTGCAGTCTGGGCGCTGTTGTTACATTTGTGCAGATGAAGAGGGAAATGGGTTCAGTGATGGACAAGCCCCGTTCAGGTCCTCCACATGCATCAGCATCACACCACGACCGCCCACCTCACCGCATTTCACTGGATGATCGCAGGTTGACCTCTCTTTAGCTACATCGTGGCTGATCAGACAGGAGTGAGGTTTGTGTCAGCCCCTCAGCAGTCCATCGCCGGTGCCAGCAGTGGTGTCTAAGGGTTTGGCAGGCACCAAATGAGCCACTGCTGACTGACATACCAGTGCGCAACAGGATCGTGTGGGTGTGGAGGCCCTCAGACTGGTCGACTATGTGGGATACATTGCTCTTCAGCACTTAATGCACCATCTGCCTGTTTGGTAACCGGGCCCGCACCTATGTGCGGGGGCGGGGTCCCCGAGGTGGTTTTCCAGCCAGGGTGTCTCAACCTCAGTGTGCGCCATCCTCTGCCAGTCATGGTCTGGGGCTGCATGGTTGCCAGTGGCGTTGTACGTCTGCACATCAGGGATGGGGTGCTCAACTAGGCCCTGTACATCACCATACAGCATATGTGCATGTTGCCATCAGCACACCAGCTGGCTCCTGGACAGTTCCTCCTCCTAGTTGACAATGCACCCTGCCAGATAGGTGATCAGCTGGACACTGCGGGAGACCATCACATCAATGACTGCCCTGGCCAGTCCCCAGATTGGAATACAGCCACGAACCAGTGTCATATGGTGGTGTGGGGAATATGCAGGGGGCATACATGGTCACAGTGTCAGCTGATAGCGTCACACACTGCAGCTTGGAACGGCATTGTCACCGACGGTGACCTTGTCAGACAGCCTCATTCAATAACGGCAAGGTGCACTCTGGTGAACAGGTACAATGGGTGTCGCATCAGATACGGAGTCATCACTGACGCATACATGTGGACATTTGCAAGGCGACATACATTTGTATGAGGGAGACCTGGCGTGCGTCCATGATATGTGGGAGCATATCTGCAGTACTGTATTATTGCCCAACAATGTACATCATGTGGTATACACATAATATCTATCAACAGGCCAACTATGGGGAACCGACCCTGTATTCTGGGCCACAAACGCACTGGCGATTAACCCTAATAGCCAAATGTATCACCTATCATGATATGCACAGAGGCAGCCACTGGGTGGACCATGATGCATGGACATGTGGCTGCAGACAAATCTATGTACAGGTTGTCACAGATCTTTTGGCACAAATGTGGGTCACATGCGGCCAATTCCCAGTGGACTCCATGTTCTGGTCCCAGGTCCTGGGACAGCACAGGGCAGGTGTGCCATGTGCACATGTGTGCCTCACACACCCGGGAGCCCGCCGTGGGGGTATGGCTGGGGGATGCACCATGAACATGCCATGATAATGCTGGCAGCGCATCACCTCAGCCATACCCTCAACAGCAGCTGTCAGCTGCCTGATGGTGTGGCCATGGTCGATCAGGGTCCACATAATGGTGCCCATCACCACACACAGGAGACCCACACATTTGCCACCACATCCACACCATGTGGCTGTGATCTGGGTGGTGGCATCTGCATGGGCCCTTGTGTGGCAATGTGTGGGGGTCCCACACCCAGCCTGACACCTTGACCATGCACATGGGGCAGGTGGCAGCGGCCCCCAGTGCCCTGTGCTGACCTGCGGCCGCCCTCAGGCACAAGCTCCCCCTCCCCACCCTCCATGGCCCCCCACCCTCCCTGCCCTGGCCAGTCCCCTCACCCTCCCCACCACCCTCCTTCTCCTCACCCTCCCACTCCACCTACCCAGCACCCTCTGCCACCCCCTCCTCCCACCCCTCTCCACCCTCCATGTATTCCTCCCCCACATCCATGGCGTGCTCCGCTGCTGCAGGTACGTCCTCCACATTGGTGATTCCAGTGGTCGCAAGGGGGCTGCTAGCAGATGGTGTGGGTGCTGAGGTCCCCTCCCCAGCATCTGCAGCCTCTGTGGAGAAGGCAGAAATGAACAGGGCGCATTGCGTTTGTTACGGCACAGACACATTGTATGTGGCATCACAGGCTGCCATGCCACTGGGACATGGTGTTGCACAATGCAGAGGCTGGGACAGTCACCGTCACCACTGGCCATTGCCTCCCACTGCATGTGACGGAGGTATCCAGGACAGTGTAGCCGCATCTCTCTGCCCTTCTTCCGTAGGTCCTCTACCTGGGGGGATAAGCAATGTTTGCAACCATTAGGGTCCTGTATCCCTGCCCATGGTGAACCACTTGGCACACATGTCAGCATGCAATGGAGGCCACTCCTGCTATGGGCAGTGGGTCCCATACCAGCTGTTGGCACCACCGCCTGCATGTGTGAGCGTGAGGGTGGCCATGTGTGGTACGACCCCTACGTGCCCTATGAGCTGCCTCACAGCCATCCCATGCCATGTCCCTGCCATCTCCTTGCATGACATGACAGCAACATGGCACGTGCGGCATTGCCATTCTGATCTCCAGGGGATGTGACTCCATACCCTCAGTGCAGTCCAGCACACACCTCGGTGTTGGGCAGCCCATCCCACATCAACAGGAGCCATCACCATGATACCTGGACACTGAACCCGCCTCTGTGGTGCGGGCTCGGACACCTGGGGGTGTGGGGGAGCTGGGTACCTGCACCAACATCAACTACCATTAAAACCGGGATGCTTGGTGGACCACTGGAATCTGGTGTGCTGCCTCCTGGGGATGTGGTGGAGCTGGGAGCCTGCAACAGCAGCAGCAGCCATAACACCAGAGTGACTGATAGACCTCTGTATTGTGGGCTGGGGCCTCTTGGGGGTGGGCTACAGCTGGGAGATGGCTACTGCAGCAACCACATGACCCCAGGATGTGTACTACACCTCTGTCATCAGGTCTGGGGGCCTCCTGGGGATAGAGTGATATTCCACACATACACAGCAGCACCCACCATAACACCAGGATGTAGAATAGACCTGTGTCAGCTGGTCTGGGGCCTCCTGGGGTTAGGGCACAGCTGAGAACCTGCAACAAAAGCAGCCACCATAACACCAGGATATAGATTAGACCTGTGTCAGCTGGTCTCGAAATGAGAATCAGAAGCTGTAAAGATGTTTTACACATTGGAACATGGAACGTACAAAGCATGAACCAAGGGAAGTTGGAGGTGGTCAAGAATGAAATGGAACGTGTACAACTTGATCTGTTGGGTGTCAGCGAACTGAAATGGACTGGCATCGGGCACTTTGCATCAGATGATCACATGGTCTACTATGCTGGAAATGAAAGACAAAGAAGAAATGGTGTTGCATTTATAATAAAGAAGAAACTTGCAAGAACTGTAATGAAATACAATGCAGTCAGCGAACGCTTAATCTCTATTCGTCTACGAGGAATGCCTATCAACACAACTATAATTCAAGTATATGCCCCAGCAACAGCTGCAGAAGAGAATGAAATTGAAGAGTTCTATGGACAAGAACAAGCTGAAATTGACAGAACATGCAAACAGGATATCCTGATAGTCATGGGTGACTGGAACGCAAACGTTGGCAACAAAGAAGAAGGCAAAGTAGTTGGAAAATATGGACTTGGCAATAGAAATGAAGCTGGAGAAAAACTGATAGAATTCTGCAAGACCAACGATCTATTCATCTCAAATACCTTCTTCCATCAACACAAGCGGCAACTGTACACATGGACTTCACCCAATGGATTGTATAAAAATCAAATTGACTACTTCTGTCAATGATGGAAAAGTTCTATAACATCAACAAAGACAGAACCTGGAGCTGACTGTAGTACAGATCATCAGCTACTAGTATGCAAACTCAAGCTAAAGTTGAAAAAGAGCAAACCACTCATGAATGCAGTAAAATATGACCTGGAGAATATACCACTGGAATTTAAAGACTGCCTGAAAAATCGATTTGCTGTTTTAGATACAAATGACAGAGCTCCAGAAAAGTTATGGAATGACATCAAGAAAGTTGTGTTGGAAGAAAGCAAGAAGTCTCTACAAAAGGTGAAAAAGCATGGGATGCTGTTCCAAGGGTTGCAGAGCAGAGATGGCATCCATCTGTTCAAGAAAGGTCAACGCGTCTTCAGTAGTAGACTGGCTAATCTACTGAAGAGGGCTTTAAACTAGATTCTTTGGGGATGGGTGAAGCAAACCCCCAGGTAAGTGAAAACCCCCAGGTAGGTGATACATTAAATAACTTTATGGAAATGGGTAACAGGGGTAACTTATAGAAAGCAGTGTGTATAAATGCCCGTAGCATGGGAAATAAGATCCCTGATGTTGAAGCTTTGGTGGGAGTGGCTGACTTGGCTTTAGTGGCAGTTACAGAAACATGGTTCACAGAAAACCATGATTGGGATGTAACTATACCTGGCTATACTTTATTCAGAAAGGACAGGGTAGGAAGTAGGGGAGGAGGAGTGGCACTATATGTAAAAACTACTATTAAAGCTTTGGAATTACAGAGCTTAAAAGGGAGAGGGGAGGCATTGTGGGTTAAACTAGAAAGAGGGAAAGAGAAATCTATTTACATTGGTGTGATATACAGACCTCCCTCACAAGAGGAAGAGATGGACAGAGAGTTAATTGAAGACATGTGCAGCATTGCTAGGAAAGGGGAAGTGCTACTGATAGGAGGTTTCAATATGCCAGATGTTGATTGGCACATTCCTGCTGCAGTATCATCTAGAAGTAAGGAGATCCTGGATTCTCTACAGGGAGAACTATTCAGGCAATTGGTAACAGACCCCACACGTGAAGGGGCCATACTGGACTTGGTGCTTACCAATGGTGAAAGTGTTTCTGATTTTGTAGTGGGAGATCATTTTGCATCCAGTGATCACCAGATGGTGTGGTTCAGTATTAGGACTAGGGCTGTTAGAATCCATTCAAAGGCGAGGATCTTAGACTTTAGGAAGACAAAGTTTGTGAAGATGGGTCAATACCTCAGGGAGTCGTAAGTTGGATGGGAACAGCTGAGGGATGTAGAAAAACAGTGGGAAAAACTGAAGGGGATATTTTAAGAGCAACCAACCTTTTTTTTAAAATGGTAAATAAAGGTAAAAGGAAAAGGAGACCGCTATGGTTTTCAAAAGCAGTAGCTGAAAAAGTGAAGAAAAAGAGGGAGGCCTTCATGAAATATAAGAGATCACAGAGAGAGGAAGACAGGCATCTGTATTTGGAAAAACTTAGAGAAAGCTAGCAAAGAAGTCAAGAAGGCAAAGATTCAGAAGGAGGAGGAAATAGCCAATGCAATAAAATGGGGGGATAAGACATTTTTCAGATATATTAGTGAGAAGAGGAAGGGCAAGAGTGGTATTGTCAGACTCAAGGGTGCAGGGGAGGAATATGTAGAAGCTGATAAGGATAAAGCGGAATTGCTTAACAAATATTTTTGTTCTGTGTTCACAGATGAAGAAGCAGGAGCAGGACCTCAGAAAACACCCACAAATAGGAACAGAAGCAAAGGACATCTTGAACAATTTTCAAAAGACTGTGTTCATGAGAAACTATCTCAACTTAAAGTAGACAAAACGATGAGACCGGATGGGATACACCCGAGACTACTGAGGGAACTTGGGGACATTTTAGCAGCTCCACTGACTGACCTTTTCAATACCTCGTTGGAGTCGGGAGTGGTGCCAAAGGACTGGAGAGAGGCTCATGTGGTGCCTTTACACAAAAGTGGAAGTAAGGATGTGGTTGAAAACTACAGGCAGGTTAGTTTAACTTCGGTGGTGAGTAAATTATTGGAAACGCTGCTGAAAGAGAAAATAGTGAGGTTTCTGGAGTCCAGCGGATTACAGGATCCAAAGCAGCATGGATTCACCAGAGGCAGGTCTTGTCAGACAAATCTGATTGATTTCTTTGACTGGGTGATCAGGGAGTTGTACCGAGGGAGAGCCCTAGATGTGGTGTATTTAGATTTCAGTAAAGCCTTCGACACTTCCTCACAGGCGACTTATAAACAAACTGAGCACCCTAGGGATGGACCCTAAAGTTACTGCTTGGGTTAGAAATTGGTTGGGTGGGAGGCGACAAAGAGTACAAGTAAATGGAGCTCACTCTGAGGAGAAGGATGTTATCAGTGGTGTGCCCCAGGGATCTGTCCTTGGTCCGATTCTTTTTAACATCTTTGTTAGTGATATAGCGGAAGGGCTATCGGGTAAGGTTTGCCTCTTTGCGGATGATATCAAAATCTGCAATGGAGTAGACACCCAGGAAGGGGTAGATAACATGAGGAGGAATCTAGCTAAGCTTGAAGAATGGTCTAGAATTTGGCAGCTGGGATTTAATGTTAAAAAATGTAAGGTCATGCATTTGGGCTGCAGCAATCCAAGGGAGCAATATAATATGGGGGGTGAAGTACTTAAACAGGTAGAAAAGGCGACGGCAAAAGCTAGAAGGATGCTTGGGTGCATACGGAGAGGAATGACTAGCAGAAAAAAGGAGCTGATAATGCCTCTGTATAAGTCTTTGGTGCGACCTCATTTGGAGTATAGTGTGCAATTCTGGAGACCGCACCTTCAAAAGGATGTGAACAGGATGGAGTCGGTGCAGAGGGTGGCTACTAAAATGATTAGTGGTCTTCATTATAAAGCATATGAGGACAGACTGAAGGATCTTAATATGTACACCAGAGGAAAGGCGGGATAGAGGTGATATGATTGAGATGTTTAAATACCTCCGTGGCATAAATGTTCAAGGAGAGAGCCTCTTTCAATTGAAAGCAAGTTCTGCTACGAGGGGACATGGGATGAGGGTGAAGGGAGATAGATTCAGGAGTGATATGCGGAAATATTTCTTTACGGAAAGAGTAGTGGATCCGTGGAATAGTCTACCAGTGAAGGTGGTAGAGATGAGGACAGAAACTGAATTCAAAAAAGCATGGGACAAACACAGAGGATCTCTAAAGTTAAAAAGGGGACTGTTGTAGTTGTTATGGAAGGACAGACTAGATAGGCCATGTGGTCTTTTTCTGTCGTCATATTTCTATGTTTCTATAAAAACGGCCGAAATGGATGACGGAAGAAACTCTGAAAATTGCCCAGAAATGCAGAGAAGCTAAAGCCAGAGGAGAAAGAAAGACAATAACAGAACTCAACAGAGATTTCCAACATGCAGCAAGACAGGACAAGGAAAAGTACTACAACAACGCATGCAAGGAAATAGAAGCAGAAACTATTAGAAGAAGAACAAGATCGGCTTTCCTAAAGCTACGAAAGTTAAAGAAAAAGTTCCAGCCTCGAATTGGAATGTTACAAGATGCTCAAGGTTCTATGTTGAATGATGCTGAGAAGATAAAGAAAAGGTGGAAGAATATACAGAGTTTTTATATGATGAAGATCAAGTGGACAAACAGACATTTCAACCTGTACCTTATGATCGGAAACCATTGGTGATGAAAGAAGAGGTTAAAGCAGCATTGAAAGCCTTATGAAAGAAGAAAGCACCAGACATTGATAGCATTCCAATAGAAGTATTACAGCAATCTGATATAGCTGCTACCATACTTACAAGGCTCTGCCAAGAAATATGGAAGACAACATCATGGCCAACTGACTGGAAAAGAGCTGTGTTTATACCAATACTAAAGAAAGGTGATCCAACTCACTGTGGAAATTATCACACAATCGCTCTGATCCCACATGCCAGCAAGATTCTACTGAAGATTATTCAAAAGAGACTACAACCATACCTGGAACAAGAACTACCTGAAGTGCAAGCAGGGTTCAGGAAAGGGCGAGGAACGAGAGACATCATTGCGGATGTGAGATGGATCCTTGAAAAGACTAAAGAATACCAAAAGGATATCTATTTGTGCTTTATCGACTATAGGAAGGCTTTGGACTGTGTAAACCATGAGAAACTCTGGGCCACATTAAGAAGCATGGGTATACCAGAACACCTGATCGTACTCTTGCCCAATCTGTACATTGATCAAGAAGCAACAGTTCAAACAGATCAAGGAGGAACAGAATGGTTTAAAATAAGCAAAGGTGTAAGACAAGGCTGCATACTTTCCCCCTACCTGTTTAATTTATATGCACAAGAAATCATCAGAGAAGCAGGATTGTATGAAGACAACAGAAGTGTGAAGATTGGTGGAAGACTCATCAACAACCTTCGCTATGCTGATGATACCACATTACTGGCTGAAAGTGAAGATGATCTGAAACATTTGCTTCTCACAATCAAAGAACATAGTCTCAAAATGGGCCTGCACCTTAATGTAAAGAAGACAAAGATCATGACAACTGGCATAATCAACAGGTTCATCGCTGAAGGAGAAGAAATTGAAATTGTGAACAACTTTAACCTACTTGGATCAACTATCAATAAAGAAGCAACAAGCAGTCAAGAAATCAAACGACACATTGCTCTTGGCAGAATGGCTATGAAAGACCTAGATAAGATTCTCAAGAGCAGAGATGTCTCTCTCCATACAAAGATTCGACTTTTTTTTTTTTTATAACTTTTATTTATAGAATTTTCTTGAATACAACACAATTGTAAAGAAAACAAAAACAAGTAGTACATTATAATAGTCCAAAAATACAAACCACATAAAAAGAAACACATCAAGGGAGAGAAGCCGATCCCAAGTAAGGAAAAGAAACTATGAAAAACAGCAATTAAGAGTCAAATGACTCCACAATAGGGAGCTAATTCATAACCATACCCTCCCACTAATTCCCAACATTTTCCCTTCCACTTAGAAAATTTAACAATGATGATACATCAGTAAACGTATAGGTCTGCCCCTCTAAAGTTATAATACACTGACAAGGAAACTTCAGGAAAAAAGAAGCCCTGAGAGCCACCACCCGGGCTTTCAAACCCATTAAATTATGTGTGTTGAGGGCCTACTTTAGATGTAGAGAGGCCCTTTTTTGTGGTTTTAGATTCAACTTTTTCAAGCCATGGTATTTTCAATAACATCATATGGATGTGAAAGCTGGACAGTGAAAAAGTTAGACAGGAAGAAAATTGATGACTTTGAATTATGGTGCTGGCGGCGAATACTGTGTATACCATGGACTGCCCGAAGAACAAACCAGTTGGTACTAGAGGAGATCAAACCTATGCTTTCTTTAGAAGCTCAGATGAGAAGACTTCAACTTTCATACTTTGGACACATCATGCGAAGAGAGAGATCATTAGAGAAAGACATCATGCTTGGCAAGATAGAAGGTCAGCGCAAAAGAGGAAGGCCAACAATGAGATGGATTGATACAATAACAGCAGCTACGGGTACCAATCTGTCAACAATGAGCCACCTGACTCAAGACCGAACAAAATTTAGGATATCTATCCAGAGGGTCGCCATGAGTCGACTCCGACTCGATGGCACTTAACAACAACAAAAACAGCTGGTCTGGAGCCTCCTGGGGTTAGGGCAGAGCTTGGACCCTGCAACAGCAGCAACCACCATAACACCGGGATGTAGATTAGACCTGTGTAATCTGGTCTGATGCCTCCTGGGGTTGGGCAGAGCTGGGAACCTGCAACAAAAGCAACCTGTGTCAGCTAGTCTGGGGCCTACTGGGGTTAGGGCACAGCTGGGAACCTGCAACAACAGCAACCACCATAACACCAGGATATAGAATAGATCTGTGTCAGCTGGTCTGATGCCTCCTGGGGTTAGGGCAGAGCTGGGAACCTGCAACAACAGCAACCACCATAATACCAGGATGTAGAATAGACCTGTGTCAGCTGGTCTGATGTCTCCTGGGGTTAGGGTACAGCTGGGAACCTGCAGCAACAGCAGCCACCATAACACCAGGATGTAGAATAGACCTGTGCCAGCTGGTCTGGGGCCTCCTGGGGTTAGGGAACAGCTGGGAACCTGCAACAACAGCAACCACCATAACACCAGGATGTAGAATAGACCTGTGTCAGCTGGTCTGGGGCCTCCTGGGGTTAGGGCACAGCTGGGAACCTGCAACAGAAGCACACACCGTAACACCAGGATGTAGATTAGACCTGTGTAATCTGGTCTGATGCCTTCCGGGGTTAGGGCAGTGCTGGGAACCTGCAACAACAGCAACCACCATAACACCAGGATGTAGAATAGACCTGTGTAATCTGGTCTGCTGTCTCCTGGGGATAGGGCAGAGCTGTGACACTGCAACTGGAGCTACCACCATGACACCAGGATGTTTGATACACCTCTGCTCGCAGGTCTGGGAGCCTTTGGTGCCAAGGGTGATGTTCCACACATAAACAGCAGCAACTACCACACCACCAGGATGACTGCTGGACCTCTGTCATCAGATCTGATGCCTCCTGGGGATGGGTCAGGGCTGTGATACTCCAACTGCAGCAACTACCAGTGCACCATGATGACTACTTGACCTCTGTGATCAGGTCAGATGTCTCCTGGGGATTGTCCAGAGCTGGTAATGTGTCATAGCAGCAGCCATCATGACACCGGGATGCCTAATAGAGCTCTGTCATAGGGGCTGCAACTCCTGGGGGTTGGGCAGTGGTGTGCACTGCAACAGAAGCAGCTAACATCACTCCGCGCTAACCTCTGCACCTCTGTTTTCATGTCTGTGGCTCCTGGGGATTGGGCATACGTGCACACAGCAACATACGCAGATCAAAGGTTTGCCCACAGACAGGTGTCTCGCCCATGTGGTGCATGTGTTATGTGTTTTGATTGCTGGATCTTGTGTTGCACACTTTCCATTTTGTGACCTGTCCCCATACACTTGCCTCACGTGGGTAGTCTGCTACACGGTTGAAGCTCCTTGTGATACGCACCCATACCCTCCTGACGCGTTCCAGATCCTGGCGTTTTGGGGCACCTGGAAAGAGGCACAGCTGCCTGGTGCAGATTAATGCTGCTAGCTGGCGTAGGTCGGGGTGGCTAAATACTGGCTTGTGGGATCGCGTTGCCATTTTGGGGGATGCCCATGTGTTGGTGACGCACGCATAAAGCACATGCGCTGTATCATGTATATCCCATGCCGTGCCCTACTATGCCGCGCATGCGTGTCATGGCAAACTATCTCTGGGGCCGCATGAATACACGTTGGATACGGCGAATGGCAGCCACGGTGGCTGGCTTTAGTTTACAGTATCGCATGCCTTATGCTGTTTGGCCTGGACCACATCTGGTGCTCCTTAGCTTTCGGCGCCTTATGATGCGCTTTCTGCGACGCAATGCCACGCCTCTCCTTATGGTACAGGACAAAAGTTAAAGTGTATTAGGCTTGAGTAACTGATTGTAGAGATGTGTCTGACTGTTACTGACACTCATCTTGCTGTTGGTGCACTGGGGATTCAAACCCATAAGCAGTGACTCTGAGGGCATTGTATTGACCAGTATGCTATGCCTTTTCTCATAGCAAGGGCTGACTACACAACAACTGCAGGTCTACTCAGTAACTGTCTGCTGTGCTTACCGGGATCGGGTAGACCCCCAGCTAAGGCACTTTACAGGGTACCAGGTTTTCCAGATGAGGTGATGGTTTATTTTTGGTGGACATACTGATATTTGCTATGGGGTATGTGTATGAGTGGAGGAGTAGCCTAGTGGTTAGAGCAACTGCCTAATACCCAGAAGATCAAGGGTTCAATTCCCACTGGCACTCCTTGTGACTTTGGGCAAGTCACTTTACCATCCATTGCCTTGGAAGAAAAGGCTGGCAATCTACTTCCAGTGATACATTGCCAAGAAAACCCAGAGGTAGCTGGGTTGCTATGAGTCAACACTGACTCAATGGCACTAAAAAAAAAAAAATGTGTACTACACCATCCTAATGTTACCAGTGAAACTCCCAGCGATAATGTGAGCAATGCCATATAGGGAGGTGGGTGTGCCAGCATCCACATAGCATGCACTGTGTATCACCCAATAGGAGGCATGTTGGCTGTTTACGCACGATAACCTTAACTTTGTGGCAGCGCTATGAGAATATGTATATAGCTGTAGCCCACTGGTTAATACAATGACCACCAAGCCAGAGGTCTCATCCCTCAGAGGTCTCATCTAATAAGGCTATCCGAGGCAATCTCTTTTGCTGCATGTAACAGTCAGACACATCCAATGTTCCCTCTAATTTTCTGTACGCTGTGTGCGCATAAAATATCAGCTGTGAGCAGCTTTTGAAGGAAGGTTAATTTTTTGTGAGCCACATAATGACACTCAGAGTTATATACTTTAAAATTTGACTACACGTCAGAATACAGTATGTACACCACATTGATTTTAATCAAATTAAATGAAAATAGACGATTACTAAATGAAGTGGGAAATTTCTAGTAATTACAATCATAACTTTTAAATTTTAAGACGTCTGTGTTATTTTCTATCAGAATCAGAGCTGTAATTTTTGTGCGCTCTGTTGTAAAGTATGTGCACTCTCTCAGCAAGGTGTGTGCGCGCGCACACGCGCAAAGCTTAGAGGGAACAATGGACACAGCTCTACAATCTGTGCTGACAGCAGAAACACCCTCACCTCATTGCCATCATCTACGGCGCCTATAGGGCAGGGGAGGGGGGTGATCTGGACCCACATGCAGATTAAAGAGCACCGCCTTCCGACCTGCCCTCTCGGGACCAGGGTGGGGGGACAGGATCAGCCACCAACAGACCCACACTCTACATCTTTGCAAAGGAGGCAGTGGAGGGACATGATGAAGGGCTGTGGAACCAGCAACCCCAGTCCTGCAAGGGAAAGAGCACCCTCCAGGGAAGTCAATGCAGATCTGTTAGTATCACACAGGGCACTGGAGGTAGGCCTGGAAATGCTCAGATGCCCCCCACCACCATCTGACATTCACCAGCAGAGGGCACGGTGAGTTTTCACCTGCTGCACCCTGCAAGGTGCTCCAGCCATACACACGCTAACTGCAGACGGTCTGCTGCTAGTACATAGTGCATGCTCCTGGTGAAACTGTGTGCACCCAGAGGTGGCATGTCAGTGATTGGGCCCCAGCCAAGGGAACTCCCAGATATCACTTGAGAAAAACACCGCATAGCACTATGTGGGGACCTAGACATGCCATGGCCACTGCTCAGTCAGGGTGAGAGTGACATCCCAGCATGACATGCTGTGGCCCCCCTGTCCGTGCAGGTGGTGGTCGGCCACTACAATGTCCCAGCCATTGCCCTATGCCCTGTGCAGATGCATCCTGCCCAGGCTGCCCTGTCCAGCCCATACCCACAGTACCTTGCTCTTCGTTATGCACATTGGCAGGCTAACACTGGAAACAGTGCAAGCATTGTGGGCTCATTAAGCTGTGGACAGCCATAAAACACTGGATAGACATACACACACTCCCACACCTATTTCAGCATTGTGCAAATATAGAGGTGGATGGCAGCCCTGGCTACCACATCAGTCCTGGGCACAGCACAGGCATTGCTATTGTACTCAATACAGTTGGGGTCACTCTCCGGGGCAGTAAACACTATCAGAAACAAAAACCAAGACACACTCCACAGATATTAGAAAGGTTGCTCTGATGGATCTCTGTTAACGAATTGTGTTTAATGTTGGACTTGTTATCTGACATTAATCATAGCAACCGTTTGATATATGTGGAACGTGTTTCCAAGTTTATGAAGGCATTGCTAAGGTATGCAGGTTCTAGTATTGGTAGATGCTGCTCTGTGCAGGGCCCAACAGTCTGACTCTCCATGAGGCTTTGGATAGTGGAGCTGGCCGATGCTCTGGAGCAGAAGTTCCCAACTCCAGTCCTGGTGGGCCCAACATGATTCAGGTTTTCATGCTGTCCCTAATGAATATGCAACAGACACATTTGCATACAATGGGGGTGGTGCATACAAATGCATCTCAAGCATATTTCTTAGGGACAGCATGAAACCTGAATGGTGTTTGGCCCTCTGGGACTGCAGTTGGGAACCTCTGCTAGAGGGACTTCACATGTCTATGGTGAATGTGCTCTGTAGGGTAGAATATAGGCGTTTATGGCGTGTTTATTTTATCTGCAAAAAAGGTTCCTTCTTTATTACCATGGTTTAGTACTGGGTAATATATAGGGACATGGTCTGCAGGAGCCACAGCTGGGACTTGAACCTGTGATCTTCCCCTGAATGCACTGCCTGGGTGTACTGCACCAAACTGTTGCCACAGAAGCAGGTCATTCCCTTAGGTGTTGGTCCGTGGCGTCTATTTATGAAGTGGTTTCTGGGACTGTTTTCACCCCTTACAGATGGTATGTTATGTACTATTATCCATGTTGTAACTTATTCTGTATAGTTATTCTATGTATGTACTGTAATCTATTCTGTGTTATGTAATCCCTTTATTACCGCTCTGATTTTATGAAGAGTGGTATATGTTTCATCCACCCCTGTTTAACTTTGTATTGTATTGTACTGTGACCGCTTTGATTGAAGGAAAAAGCGGGATATAAATCTGTTTAAATAAATAAATAAAATTACTGTTCATCAGAAAGAAAGACGTCTTTTGCAGTGCACGGCACCCACCTAGACAGGACTTGGCCTTGATCTGCTGTGGGCAGATGCCACTGCCTCTCCACCACCAGAAACCCTCTGCCACCATGCTGACATGCCCTAATGCTGATGGTGCTGGTGGTGTGCAGTCCCAGGCCATCCAGTGTGCCAGTAGGCGGCTGCCTATGGTGGGTAATCTGGAGTAGAGGTGCCTGCATGGACATCCATGCTTCCCCCCAGCACCGCCTGACAATGTTCTGTGCCCTTTGGGGTATTTGCTGGGCACTGTCCCCTGGGACACTGTGGGACACACACACTCGTGGGCATGTTTGACCTTGATGAGTTGCTGATATTCCGTTTCTGCTTTTCTATGTGTCACCTAGGCATCTGGCTAGCCTGCCCTCTGCCCCAGATGCCCCAGCTGCCCCACTGCATGTCACACCTGCAGCCCCCTGTACCCCATGTGCAGCCTCACCATTGTGCCCTTTCGTACTTGAGCACTATCTGCTGCTGCTGCACATGTATCACTACTATCACTGTTCTTGGTCTCCCTGCCTTTGCTGTACATTGCTGACTGAAATGGTTTCTCTCTCCTTCACTTTAGCCTCTAACGCCATGTTTTCACTCGCGCTATTTTTGGGACCTTTATTTCACAGCGATAGTGTGCCTGGAGCCTCTCCCCGCCCACCCCCTGCCCATTGACCCCTTCTCTCCGCCCTCTGGAGAGCCTTACTCCACCCTTTCTGTGTCTTAGCACCGCCAGGGACGTTGTCGGGCGAAACGGCACATTATCGTGTGAAAAAGTTAATTTACTGCACGATTTTATTTATTTATTTATTTTATTTATTTATTTACATTTCTTATATACCGCACTATTTGCGATAATGTCACGTATCGTGTGATAACATTATGTATCGCATGATAACGTTATGTATCGCACGATAATTGCGCTGCTGCAACGTTATCGCTGTTTAATAAACATACCCCATAGAAACATAGTATATGATGGCACATAAAGACCAGAATGGTCCATCTAGTCTGCCCAGCAACGTGGTAGGAGTAGGTGCCCTTGCTGCTCTGTGCAGGTCACCCCTCCCCATGCCTTTGTTTAGGGGTGTACCCACCACTCAGTATAGGTCACCCCATTTTGTTGAGATATAAGAGAGTTATGTTTATTTTGATTTTATCTTATTGCTGTAAAGGGATCCACTGTGTCTGTCCCATGCCATTTTGAATTCTGTCACTGTATTTGCCCCCACCACTTCCATCGAGATGGCATACCAAGCATCCACCACCCTTTCAGTGAAAAAGTATTTCCTGACTTTGCCTCTCAATTTACCCCCTTGCAGCTTCATGCTATGCCCTCTAGTTTTGCAGCTTCCCTGTCTTTGGAAGAGGTTTCTTTGTTCATTATTACTCTTCAAGTATGTAAAGGTCTGAATCATATCTTCCCTGTCCCTCCTCTCCTCCAGATACCCACTCTAATAAACACTTCCCTAGTGGTAAACCTGAATGAATCCACAAGATGGCAGCAGTTTCCTAGTTTTCAAGACCTATCTTCTCTTTACTATCATAGCTGAGGCAACAGGTTGGTTAGGGAGAAGTATCTCGCTGCTGAGTTGTACAACTCAGATCTGCTGACTAGTAAGGGTGCTCGATACAGATCCATCATCATTCTTAGGTCAGTGACTCCCAGTAGGCCAGTTAAATTGAACGTTTTAGATGTTAAAAAGTTGCAACTGTCCAGATTTTGAAAGTTGTATTCTGTTTTTGGAAGTTAAAATGCGTACAACCATACTCCCCTTCTCAGTTCTCCCCCTCCTCCGAAAACACACACACAAAGACATTTTAAAGGGAAAAATAGAGCTTAGGCTTTGGACATTGCATTCCTTCATTCTCTAATTTTTAAAGCTTTGAAATTTTTAGATATTTTTAGGAGTTGACTGAAGTCCTGTAGATTTCTTCCTGTCTGGTGAAAAATGTGCATTATCTTCCCTATGCCAAATGTATGTAAAGTTTGTAAGGCAAGCACCGAGAGTTTAAACTTCACTCACTTTGCCAAAAGCAGCCTAGAAGCTTAATAACATGGGGTGAGTCTTCCTTTCACAGCTTGCACCAATCACCATCCTTGCGGCAGTGTTTTGGATTATCTGCAACGTCTTCCATACCTTGGCTAATAACAAATATAAAGCCCGTTATAGCAATCCAAAACACTTTAATGCAGATTTGTACCCAAGATGGTTTCAGCTGTCTCACCATCTTCAGTTTATGACGAGCACTCTGAGGGCAGTGTATGCAAATATATTCATGAATATTCATTAGGGATATCCTGAAAACCAGGCTGGATTGTGGCCCTCCAGGACTGGACTTGGACACCCTTGGACTATAATCAATTGAAATACAGCGTGTTTCAAAAAGAATGACCCGATTATAAAACGTTATGTTTATAGAACAACGAACATCTTGTGAATGAAAAGTGTGTTGCTCAAATGGGCGTGGCCTAGAGTTTTAGAGAACCGACTCTAGATGCCACTCCGTGCGTTGGACAGAATCCTCATGCAATCGTAGAGCATGAGCGAGATTCACCAAAAGTAAACGATTTTTGTGCGATTTCTCATACAAAGATTTATGGGCCATTCTTTTTTGAGGGAAACACCATGACGGGATTGAGCTATCTTGAAATGCTGTGGACCTGGCTTTTATCAAAACTTCATGATGATTTTGTATTCCAACAGGATGGAGCCCCACCACACTAGCACAACAATGTACGGCAATTCCTCAATGACACACTGCCTCAACGCTGGATAGGGCGCACGGGATCCCGAGACACTGCCCTACACTCTTGGCCTCCAAGATCTCCAGATATGACCCCATGCGACTTCTTCTTGTGGGGATACGTGAAGGAACATGTTTTTGTTCCACCGTTACCTCGTGACCCAGACGAGCTCAACAACAGGATATCAGCAGCAGTGAATTCAGTTGAAGAAATTACCTTCTGAAAAGTGTGGGACGAGTTTAGCTATCGTCTTGATGTTGTCCGTGCTGCTGATGGAGGACATATAGAGCATTTGTAATTGAAACTTTGTTATTATATTAGTATTTTGCATTGTTCCATTATTGTATTGCGCTCAAATCAATAAATATAACGTTTCAGAATTGGGTCATTCTTTTTGAAACATGCTGTATATTGTTGTCTGTATGTGTATGTGTGTCCCGCACATGCAGAGGTTTGATTTAGTACATGCTTACTTTGGTCATGTACAGAGACGTACTCCTGAAGAACCATGAACCTTGGTGAAGCCATCTGCTGGGATTGGAAATGGTTTAGTTGAAAAAATGATGGCGGCAATCACTGTGAGTGCTTGAAAATACAAAGACATAAAAAGATAAGTTGAGAAATGAATAATATACTGAATAATACTGAATAGTAAATAAGCTATGTTTTTTTAATTTAAAGTAAGGCCTTGAAGAGCGATGATGAATATTTTTGCAGCAAGGCAGAATGTTCCCTTGTTGGTAGTAAATGCTGCAGTAAGAGTTGTGCTCCTTTTTGCTAAAAAAAAAGATCACAGCGAGTGTCTGAAGTTTATTTCAGTTTGTTAAAATAAGCAGACACACAGAGCAATGTTCTAAGCAAACATTAGAGAGCTACAATCAAAATAAAGTGATTAGATTAATTTTTCAGCATACATAGTGGTGTTGCTGATGAGCGCATGTCCTCAAATGTGCGTTTCTGCACACACAGTGTTTCACTACATGCAAATGAGCCAGGGAGATTATAGCCTGTGAAATTTTGATACAGGAAATTTTGCAAAAGAACTATATGCACCTCACAAAGGCGTAGGCTGTTATAGTTGACAAAGCTCATGTATGGTTTATCTAAGTGTTAACAGTTAATGAATTGCTTTCTATGATTTTGCATTGTTGCAAGTCATTAATCGTTTATTTGCATGCGAAAACTACATGTGAGTCCAGAACACACTAAAAAAAAGAAGTAAAAGTGACTATTTTGAACCCCCTGACCCGCCTGTCCCCCTTTTTTCCTCTTACCCCCCCCCCCCCACCTCATCAACAGCAAAAGATAAGACAGGGTTTTTCCATGGACAATCTATGGAAGGGAGGAGGCAATATGAGCAAGAAGGATTCTTTACTTTCAGAGCACCCTCATTCTTCGAAAGATTACCCGCATCCAGTAGGGGATCATTTGGAATTTCACTCTCGGGGCCGAGGCAGGGGGAGGGGTCAGTATCATCAACATCAATAGGGACATTGGAAGGTATGTTTAATCTATCCAGCTACACTTTGACTAGCCTAGAGATATCTGTTTTAAACAAAGGACTTTCTTTTGTTCCTACGAAAAAGCATGACCCTTTTATTACACAGGTGGAATTATTTAAAATTTTCCGTAAATTACAGATAAAAGAGTTTTTTGATGGTCACGACACAGAAAAATTGGACCACTCTATAATTTGCAATTCTTCAACTTGGGTTCCCCCCAAGCCTAATAATGCAATAATAGAGGCTTTTCAAAAAGTAGTGTTCCATGAAATACAAAACTTTATAGTAAGAGAAAGCCATGCACATTTTTTAATCTTAGTCGCGAAGAAAGAACAGCTTTGACACAACTTAAGAATAATTATGAAATAGTCATAAAGCCAGCTGACAAAGGAGGAGTGTTAGTAATACAAAATAGAGATTCCCATGTACAGGAAATCTTATGTCATGTCAAAGACACCACATATTATGTTAGACTGCAAGATGATCTGACCACAGTCTTAAAAGGGAAAATTGATACTTTGATTTTTTTGGGTCAAGAAGCAGGTTACCTTACCCGGAAAGAGGGTGATTTTCTCACGGTAAATTGCCCTGTGATGCCAACTATCTATGTTTTACCAAAGATCCATAAGTCCTTAGAAAACCCACCTGGAAGGCCTATTGTATCGGCCATTGGTTCCTTGTTTGAACCTGTCTCAAAATTTCTAGATATTTTTTACGTCCTTTTGTTGAATTGACACCTTCTATGTGCGTGATTCTTCTCATATGATACAACTATTAGATATGTACCAGGGTACACATACTGGTATTTTTTTTAGTTACATTGGATATTAGATCCCTATATACTAATATACCACAAGATGCTGCACTCACGATTATAGAACACAATCTCATCAGAAGATCAAGGCCTGTACGCACACCTACTTGTTTTTTGATGTAACTTGCCACATTAGCCTTAAAAAAACATTTTTTCTGTTTTCAAGATCTTTTTTATCATCAGATCAGAGGGGTCGCCATGGGTTCCTCCATGGCGCCGGATGTCGAGAATTTGTACGTTTCAAATTTTGAAGAAGTGTTTTTGACCACTCGCCCATTTCAGCAACATATTCATCCATGGAAACGGTATATAGATGATGATTTTTTCATTTGGGAAGGAGAACATGAAATTCATTGAGTGGCTCAACTCTCTTGATCCACATTTACAGTTTGAGTTCACTTGTGATACTGCACAAATCTCGTATCTTGATATCTTAATTAAAAATACCTCAGACAAGTTCATAACCACACTTTATCGTAAGCCCACTGATAGGAATTCTCTGTTCATTTTAGTAGTTTCCGCAATCGGTCTCTTAAGGAAAATCTACCTATTAGTCAGTTTTTGAAGGCCCGTAGACTTTGTACCACTGAGGATGATTTCGAGATTCATGCAAAGGATATGAGTAAGAGATTTTTGGAGAGAGGATATCCATTAAGGTGCATTGAGAAAGCGTTAAATCGTGCACGTTCTTCGGATAGAGTTTCGCTTTTGAAGGCTCGTGGTTCAAAAGCCGCCAATAATATAGTGTGCACATTAACTTTCTCAGAGTGCTCTAGAGATATCACTCGGATATTAAGAGAAGCATGGTACATTTTAGACTCTTTACCCTTTTTAAAAGATACGAGGCTATTAGTGGCATATAAGAGAAATGCGAATTTACGTGATATTTTGGTACCTTCAGCTCTTAATAAATCTCGTTTTATTCCAAAAGCACATGGCCACTCTAAATGTGGGAAATGTGGGGTATGCGCAAATGCACTGGTAACCAAAAAGAAGTTTATACATCCAGTTTCTTTTTAGAATATAGCACTTTCTGATTTTTCCAATTGCAATGTTGTCTATCTGATAATATGTCCGTGTAATCTGTGCTATATTGGCAAAACAGAAAGGAGCATAAAGACAAGAATTATTGAGCATAAGAGTTGCATTGGTAGGAAAGCTATGGATAAACTTTGGTACAACATTGGTTGGAAGCTAAGCATCTGATCACAGACCTTCGGTTTCTTGTTTTAAGACTTGTTAGGCCCCATTGGCGAGGAGGTAGTATTAGTAACATTCTGCTACGGATGGATCAATGTTTAATTTATGAATTACATACTCTATATCCACGGGGTTTGAATCAAGAGATAGATTTATCTGTTGTTTTGTAATTTTCCTTTTTGTTACTTTCCTTCCCCTCCCCCTCTCCTTCCCCCTTCCCTTTCCCCTTCCCCCCTCCTCCCCTCCTCCTCCTCCCTCTCCCCCTCCCCCTCCTCCCCCTCCCCTCCCCTCCCCTTCCTCTTCCCCTCCCTTCCCCCCTTTTTCCCTCATCCTCCCCCTTCCCTCTTCCCTTTCCCTTCCCCTTTCCCCCTCCCCCTTCCTTCCCTCTATCCTCCCTTTCCCCCTTCGCTCCCCCTTCCTTCCCCCCCTTTCCCCATCTCCCCCTCCCCTCCCCCTTCCCCTTTCCCCCTCCCCCTTCCTTCCCTCTATCCTCCCTTTCCCCCTTCCCTCCCCCTTCCTTCCCCCCTTTCCCCCTCTCCCCCGCCCCTCCCCTCCCCCTTCCCCATCCCCTCTTTCCCCCTCCCCTCTCCCCCCATTTTCCTTCCTTCCCTTTCCCCCTTTCTTCCCCTCTTTCCTTCCTCTTTCTTCTCTCTTCTTTTTCTTTTTTTCCCCCTTTTTTTGATCTCTTTGTATTTACAATGGATGGAAGATTTCACAATACTGGTCCATTTTTTGAACTCACAATATGGTCCTTTTACAACATGACCTCTCACCTTTCTTCGGTGGGAAAACGCCGGTATAAACACATACGGATCCTCACTCTGCATTTCATTACTGCCATGTTGGCAACGCTTTGAAGTGCGATAAGCTGTTTTTTTGCTCAAAACTAAATATAAAACCTACCAGTTTCATTTTTGAATTATTATGATTGGTATAGCTTATTTGAGGTGCTTTTTGCGAAGTTTGTTACAATCATCTTGCACAATTGATTCCATGAATCTGTTTTTCTAAAGGTTTGTTTTTCTATACTACTTTGGATTGGTAGATTCAGGGTTTACCATTACTGTGAAGTTTTGTATATATACTCAACCATCTCACAAGATCATTGGGATATTAAACATGACCTATGTGGACAAATTTCATAAGGAAGGACAGAGTGAGAATTTTAAATAACTCGGTTTTTGAATGCTGATGCAGTAGCACTGCTTCGCTTTGTTCCTTCTGTTTGCCGTTTCTAATTTTATATATTTTCTCGGGTTTTGATACATCGTTTATGACATGCACTCATTAGCCATAACTAGCTAGGTTGAATAGGTAACCTTGATCATTGTTTTAATGTTCAAGTTCGGTTATTCATCTAGTTTTTTAATTCAATGTAGCGTACTAACGCCGTAAAAATTGGTTTTCCTTTAAAAATACAGCAACACATATGCACTCTCTCGAAGGTGAACAATAAAATATAATCAATGATATGATGGTTAAGTTTACGCCATTGTTCGGATTCATTCTGGCACAGCGGATACTCACCGCTACGGCAAGTTTTTTCACTGCATGTTTCCCGTAATTTGTCAATATGTCGCTACTGCAATAGAGATTAACAAATCAATTTCTCCTTCCCCCTTTGTCTCTTTCTTTCCTTTTTTTCATTTTCTTTTTCTTTTATGGGCTTGATGTGCACAGGCTAATGGCTTTTCTTTTGTTTTACACAATTCTTTTGGTACCCGAGTATTATGACATTACAATGTTCATTGATATTCTTGGGCACAATGCCTTTTCCTTTTTTTCCCTATCTCATTGCTCCTTCTTTGTTGCAGTTTTTATGAGATGTTTCAATCCATTCTGATGCAGCCAAATCAATTTCAAAGAAATGGTTTAATTTTTATTTTTTGATCTCATCCCTTCTTTTAATTTTAGAGGAACCTCCTGCTTTTTAACACACATTATAATTTATTCTTTTTTATTGGTCCCTTGGGGAATTAAGATGCTATTTTTATCGTATGAGTGTTCTTTTTATATTTTTAGATGTTTCCAATGCATGTATCATAGTCATGTTTCTTAAGTATGCTTTATCTATTTATTTATTTATTTAGAGCATATTGTTGATGAATTTATATTGTATTTACATGGTCATTTATCTGTATGTATTATTTATTTTGTTTATTCTTCCTATTCTTTTTTAGTGATATATGTTTTTTTTTAACGGAAGTTCTGCACAGAGAAGGTACCATTAAGAATATTCATGTTTCTAGTCATCTCCTCCTCATCTCGTTGGTTCTCTTGTTTTTACTGTTTGTTAATATTTTTCATGTATACAGATCCAGAGCACTTTATAGATCATGTCCTATCATTTGGTGATTATAGATGGTAGCGGGTTTTTTTTGATTCTCTGGTTTTTATATGTTTATCCTTATGATCCATATTATTTATCAATTTTAATTTTTTTATTTTTATTTGAACATTGTATTTGATTGTTAATATGATTTATTTTAATTGTTGATGTTTGTTTTCTTGAGGTTTTCACCCTAAAGATACCCCCTGAGGAAGCCCACACGCCGAAACGCATAGGGGCAATAAAGAAAGGTTTTTTTCCAAACCTGAAAACTCTGCCAGTCTGGTATGTGTTTCTTTGGTCCTCCCACACAGTGTTTCACTACATACAAATGAGCCAGGGAGATTATAGCCTGCAAAACGTTGATACAGGAAATTTTGCAAAAGCACTATATGCACCTCACAAAAGTGTACGCTGTTATAGTTGGCAAAGCTCATGTATGGTTTATCTAAGTGTTAACAGTTAATGAATTGCTTTCTATGATTTTGCATTGTTGCAAGTCATTAATCGTTCATTTGCATGCGAAAACTACATGTGAATGTTTAGTCTTTGCAAAGGAAGAAAACTTCACAGAACTGAGAAATAGTTCATACAATTGCAAATAATGAATTATCCATTTGAGCTCATGAAGTGGTTTTCAGATATGTTTTCACCTAATGGATAGTTCACTATTCTCTTTGTTTAATGCTTGTTAGAACTGTTGGGGATTGCAGAGTGCTCGCCATGCACGATGGTCCAGCCAATAAAATAATACCTGTTGTGGCATATCACTGCTGATCGTATATGCCAAAGTGGACATAATCATGGCCATCCACAGCAGCACTTCCCAATTACTATTGCCATAATTTTCTAGCAGAGCTCTGGACTGGCGATGTAGGAAACATAACCATTAGGTTTAACCTGCTCGCAAGCAAATGGCTCCACCTCAGAATTACAATAATCATTTGTCTGCAACCTCTTTCTCAATGAGTAGTGATACTGAACAACATAAAATGGGAGAATAACTTGAAAGATCATCTATTTCTTTCTAAATGTTTTGCACGCTGACGGATTTCTAATGGAGTATACATCATTTGCAATGAAATACTGACGCAGTTCTGATGAAGACCCTTGCATGTTGGAAGCTTCAGCAGTACCATCAGAAAGCATAGTTTATTATTGTAGTCTATCCTCCATGTGTAGCCCCTACAGTGCTCTCTTTCTGCTGTCTGGTGAGGAAAGGTTTAGTGAAGGCAGGAGTGAGGGGAAAGGAAGGGGAGGGGACAAAAGGATGGAGGCAAAGGAAAGGAGAGTGGCACTAGGAGGATGAAGAAAGGGGGAGTGGCTTGTAGGAGGAGGGGAGTAAAGGGGTGCTGCTAGGGGGAGGGGTGGATGAAAGGAAGGTTGAGTGGCTATGAGGAGAGGTTTGAAGAGAGAAAAGATGAGTGACTGAGGAAAAGGGGCAATAAAAGTTGAGTGGCTGCAAGAGGGAAGAGGAAGGTAAAGGTCAGTTGCTACGATGAGAAATTGGAGGGGGAGGAATGGGTGAGTCGCTGAGTGGGGGACAGAGAAGAAGGGGTGAGCTGCAAGAGGGAAGAGGAAGATAAAGGTCAGTTGCTACGATGAGAAATTGGAGGGGGAGGAAAGAGTGAGTCGCTGAGTGGGGGACAGAGAAGAAGGGGTGAGTGGCTGCAAGTGGGAAGGGGAGGAAAGATGAGTGGTTGAGAAAGGGAGGGGTAGTGAGAGGAAAGAGCGAGTGGCTGCAAGGGGGGTTAGAACATTTAGTAATGATCTATATGGCTATTCATAGTATTGTGTACATTTGCCTAAATATTTGGATCCCTAGGACCCTGCAGCATTTTTTGGACAGTTTCCTACCAACAGCAACATGCTGCACTGCTCCAGTCGATACAAGCAATGGGCAGCCTGCTGGAAGAAAAGGAGATTTCTGTTGGCGGTGCTTTATTTACCTTCAAGGGCATTCAGCTGGTCCAGCCAAAGAGTAGGATGGTTGACTGGAATTCTTCATGCTGGTCCTGGAACTAGCACAGATGAGATGTCCAGTCTGAATCTGCAGCTCTTACACAGTGGTGGTTATTTTAGAAGCCCCATTTGCGATTTAAATGTGTATAAACAGGCATGCGTGACCATTGTAGAAAGGATCCAGTTTGCACATGGCATGCTGAGGATGTGGCCTGGCTGGGACAAACATCTACACGTGTATTCCCCACTTCATATAGGGAATGCAGCATGCAGGACCAAAATTGTCCATGTCCATATTTACACTTGCTCCCTGGCCACCGATAGGTATTTTAAACGTGTTTCTGTTTGACATCCCTTTACAGGAGAGATTAAGGGGGATATCCCCCTTAATTCCCCCTCCCATGCTTATTCCCCTCTACAAACTGAAAAATAGGTAAAGATAGGTAAAGAGTCCTCTGTCGTTAATTAGCAGCATCTACACATCTAGGATTGCCGAATGGCTAGACACACGTGTGCGTACCAACCTATGCATGCACATGTTGTGAATTGGCTGCACTTGCACGTGTAAGTTTCCAGGTTACCTCACTGATTTTTCCCACGTGCACATCTGTGATATAGCGCCTCCTGCTGCCCGTGAATATTGGCCCCCATATGTCCCTGCATTTCCTTCGGTCCCGCAGCTCGTTTTTAACAATCACACCCCTTTAAAGGGGTGGGGATTAGTGAATTTTACATCAGCCTCACACGTGCACACACCCTCTCTTCTGAAAGTGACAGATTGGCAGATGTTTTCACTTCCGTGTCACCTCTCACCGCATAAATGGACTTTCTAACATGCACCTTCACGCCCCCTAGGACACTCTAAATGTACACAAACCATACACTGGGTCTCAAAGTGCCATTCACAGAGGTAGCTGCATCTAAATAAGACTTTTCACAATTTTTATCCCAAATGAGGTGCTTACATTCCACTGCACAGGTCCTGTGCATCTTTAAGCAGTCATTTTGGCAGCCCCAGCTGTCATCGTTAAATTGTTGGAATAGTGTACTTTAAACACATCTCACTAGATTGTGCTTCTGTTATTTCTTTTGTTTTGATGCTAAAGATCCTCTGTACTTATTGCATTCTTTTTTTTTTTCTGCAATGCATGTGGGCTTTTCAAAATCTCCCCCTTAAAGCATCGCATCATTATCAGTTATAAGGGAACAAAACAGATATGGAGGGGGCGGGGGGGGGGGGGAATTTCATTTGTAGTGCTACTCTTTGATCTGTCCCTAGAGCCGAATGGCTGCCTTGCACTACTTTGTGATGTTTCTTAACAAGGCCCTGGATGTTTTGAATCCTTATCCTCACAGCTGTAAATCTTGTCTCAGTATGTTTCACGGTATTACCGCAAGCAATGGATTTAAACGTCATGAAATCCAAGCAAAAAGACTGTGAACTACTGTTAGTGTATATTATTTTATGCTTGGGTACTAGTGTAGATCAATGAAGATCAATTAAGAAAGCGGAATCACATTCGTGATAATTAAATTCTCCATGGACTAGCAGGATTGCGTCAGCCACACCTGGTGACGTCCTCCGGGCGGCGCCATAGATACGGAAGTGCTCTCTAGAGCTCAGAAAGGTGAGCCTTTCTGAGCATGCCCAGGTAGCCCACCTTACCGGTCCGCCCCCTAGCCCGGCCAGTATTCTTCCTTCCGCCTTGCCAGCAAGACGGACCATGCTCTCTATCCACACATATTATTATCAACACAATGCCAAAACCCGGATTCAAGAAATGCAACCACTGCAAGAAGAAAATGAGCAGCTCTGAATCACATGACTTCTGCCTACGCTGTTTGGGGCATGATCATAATGTCGCAAACTGTGGACATTGTGGAAAGATGTCCCCCAGGGCCAGAAGGATCAGAAGCCACACTTTAAAAGAGTTTCTGGCTGAAAGCGCAAGTACCTCTGCTTCTGTGCCTCTTCCTGCTCTCGCTTTCACTTCTCCTCAATCTCTGCCCCTGGCACCGGCTCTGGATGTGCCCGCTGCGGCCTCCATCCCTTGCTGTGTAGCTGAGTCATCTGTGGCGCCTTCTCTGATGTTTTCTGCTGCGGCCGTGCACCCAATGTCTCTCCCCGATAAGGGGAGAAGGTCCGGGACTGATTCTGATTCGGGGCGAAGCCATGTGTTCTCCCAAGATGGCGCAGGTCCTCAGTCCTCCACGGCTCTTCCTCAGTCCTCCAGCTCCTCCCACACTAGGGGCGGGGCTGTTGTCATGGAGGGGAGACAAAGCAAGCAAACAACGGCTCTTCCCCAGTCCTCCAGCTCCTCCCACACAAGGGGAGGGGCTGTCGTCACGGAGGAGAGGCAAAGCAAGCAAAGAACGGCTTTTCCACAGGCCTCCAGCTCCTCCCACACAAAGGGAGGGGCTGTCATCTCGGGGGAGAGGCAGAGCACTGGCAAGGAGCACAGCCATCAGCGCCGACGTGCAAGCTCCGCCCACAGCCCAAACTCTGTCAACGCTGGGAGCTCGCTCGGCGCCGCATCTCCGTGCCAGACACACATAGGCAGTAGGAACAGATCTGGAAGGGGCAAACATTGCAAGAGCAGCAGAGGCAGGAGGCAGGATGGCTCCAGCCCCAGTAGCAGCGACAGCACAGCTTCAGGCTACAGGGCTAAGCGGAGTAGGCACTCAAAACGCCATCACCGCTCTCCACACCGCAGGAATTCAAGGAATTATCATCGGAGGCACCGGGGTGCGCATCGGAGCCACTCTAGTTCACCCAGATCTAACCATAGCAGCAGAACGAGGAGCAGATCCAGCGGGAGGTCAAGCCACTCCAGCATTCTGAGCTTGCTATCTCAGCTCCTAAAGCAAACCTCCTCTCTGACCCAACCCCCCCCCCTCCTCCTCCCCATATGGCTCCCTCATCGGACAACCCCTTGAATCTCCAGGATGCAGAGCTCGCCACCCCAGCCAATCTGACCTCCACCCCAGAGATGCGGCCCGCAGGGGATATGTCCCCGGTCCGGGCCACGGAGGAGCACGAGGAAGATGACGCTATTGTGGGTTCAGCGTCCCGCGAACTCACGAACTCTGAGAAAGGACACTCCCTCGAGGTGGAGGACCCACCGCCCCCCATAGAGGACCTCACGTATCCCAAGTTCGTGAGCAAACTTGCCTCCATGTTGGCCATCAAGGGCCCTACGGATGAAAATGACCCTGTACCCCTAAGCCCGTCTTTCCGCTGCCCATACGCCAGACTTTGCGGGACAATCACTTGAGACTGTGGCAGACACCGGCTTCCAGACGTCCTTTTACCAGAAGGCTTGAAACGAAGTACCAGGTGCAGCCTGTTCCTGGTTTTGCAACAACCCAGCTTGCTCACCAATCCATTGTTGTGTCCTCCGCCCTTAAGCACATAAAATCTTCATGCACCCACGCCAACAGCCCACCTGGACGTGACCACAAACTTCTGGATGACATTGGAAAGAAAGTCTTGCAAGGGGCCATGCTCAACGCAAAAATTGCAGCACATCAATTCCAACAGGTCCTTTACCTGGACGCCTGCACGGCCAGGGTCAAGGCCGCCAACATGTCACTTCCCAAAGAGACACAGGCGTTAACGTCCAGCGCGCTCACGGATATGACAGAGTGCAGCAAGCATATGGCCAGCACAGCCTTCGACTTTTTCGACACAGCGCTAAGGACTGCCGGTACAGCCATCTCTACAAGACGTTGGGCATGGCTGAGGGCCTCCGGCCTGCGCAAAGACACCCACGAAGGGATCGCTGATGCACCCTGTACAGGCGATTCGCTCTTCGGGGACAAAGTCAAAGATACCGTCAAAAATATGAAAGAACATTGCACCACACTGCAAACCCTAGCCGAAGACTAGGGGCTGAGAATGCGACCGCTTCAGTGGCATCTGTGCACCTGCTGGAAGCAGCACTCTCAACCCATCTGCAAGCGCATAACTATGACGACTCAGATCAGATCCCAGCTCCGCTGGTGGACGATGCTGGCGAACCTCTCAGGGGGAAAAGACATTCACCCTCCCAAACAGCAAGTAGTCATCATCACAGATGCATCCAAAATGGGCTTGGGTGCTCACGTTCAGCAGTTCAGCACCCAGGGATCGTGGTCCCCGCAGGAGAAACTCCTACACATCAACCTTCTCGAGTTGCGAGCCATCAAGTACGCTCTCAAAGCATTCTTGCCGCAGGTCCGCGGCAACTCCATCCTCATCCAGACGGACAACCAGGTCACCATGTTTTACATCAACAAACAAGGGGGTATGGCCTCACGCACCCTTTGCAGGGAAGCCCTACAGATATAGTCCCTGGCTGTGAGCAACGGATGCAGTCTCCGCGCCTCCTATCTCCTGGGAGATCAGAATACCTTGGCCAACAAACTCAGCAGGCAGTTGCTACCACACGAGTGGTCTCTCCTCCCGGAGGTCTCTGACAATCTCTTCCGGCGCTGGGGAACGCCGAGCATCGACCTCTTCGCCACGGAGCAGAATGCCAAATGCCCCCTGTTCTGCTCCAGACGCCAGTCAACCAGGAGACTGGCGGCAGATGCATTCGATGTGTGCTGGGGGGAGTGGTCTCTGGTGTACGCCTTCCCACCCACCCCCCTCATTCCCGCGACATTGCAACGAATCATCTGCGACAAAGCTTGTGCCATCCTAGTTGCTCACCACTGGCCGCGCCAGATGTGGTTTGCTCTCCTCCTCCGCCTAGCACGCGGACCCCCGAAACATCTGCCCCTCAGACCAGACCTACTGTCCCAGAACGGGGGCAACACGTGGCACCCCAATCTCGAAGCCCTATCTCTCACTGCCTGGAGGTTGAGCGGGTGAGCCTTTCCACACTCCACCTTACCGCGGAGGTGCAGGACGTGGTTTTAGCAGCCAGGAGACCCTCTACCAGGAAATCCTATGGGCTGTAATGGAAGAGGTTCAGCATCTGGTGTGCATCCCAAGGCCTCAAACCCGCCACATGCCCATTACCCAACGTTCTACATTACCTTCATTCCTTATCTAACTTCGGCTTGAAGACCCAGTCCATCCGAGTCCATCTCTCGGCAATTGCAGCTTTCCACGCTCTGCCCGAAGAGGCCACCTATATTGCGGCTCTGCCACTCACAGCTCGCTTCATGAAAGGCCTGACGAACCTAAAACCTATGATCCGGCACCCGGTTCCAGCTTGGGACCTCAACACGGTCCTGCAGCATTTGACACAGGAACCCTTCGAACCCTTGCAATCCGCAGACATGAAGTTCGTCTCATGGAAAACTCTTTTCCTGGTAACTATTGCTTCCACCAGGAGGATCAGCGAGCTGCAGGCACTGGTATCACATCCTCCTTACATGCAGCTCCACCAGACCCATGCATCCCTATGGACAAATCCTAGATTCGTACCGAAAGTGCCTTCTGCTTTCCATGTCAATCAGTCCATTGAGCTTCCTTCATTTTACCCTGAACCACATGCGTCTGATGAGGAACGTCGCCTGCACACACTAGACTGTCTCCGGGCCCTCCGGATCTACTTGCACAGAACGCAGCCCATCCGTGAAGGCGAGCAGCTGTTCGTGTCTTTCGACCCCAACCGACCTGGTAAACCTGTCAACAAAAGGACTCTCTCACATTGGGTCTCCGTCTGCGTCTCCTTTTGCCTTGACCCTTCAGGCACCCAGGAGCAGCCAAGAGTGGGTCCTCATCGACTGAGAGCGCTAGCCACCTCAATTGCTAACCTTCAGTCTGTTCCGCTGATCGATGTCTGCAAAGCTGCCACTTGGTCTTCCCTGCACACGTTCCAGAAGCACTACTGCCTGGACCTCATTCCTCAGGAGGACTGCGCCCTCGCCATGGCCGTCCTCTCCACCGCAGTGTCTCCCAGGCCCCCTTAGTGGCTTTGAGACTGAGACTGCTGTGTGTTAACTGCCTTCGACTATTACCTATTGCACTGATTGTCTTTGCACTGTTGCACTCTTACTGTTGTTGTTATTGCACTGTTGCACCTTGGCGCTGTTGTTAACCCAGGGCACATTGCATGCTACGCTTTCGATTGTTACCTGATTTCCCTGATTGTCTTTGCACTGTTGCACTCTTAATGTGGTTATTATTGCACTGTTGCACCTCCTGTTGAAGTAAAGAAGTTGAACAAAGTCAGTGTTCTTATTTAAGCTTGTTTTTCATATGCTTGTCTCCTCGTCTCCTCCACCACAGCCGACTACAGCTAGGGAGGCACCAGGTGTGGCTGACGCAATCCTGCTAGTCCATGGAGAAAGCGGGGTTACTTACCTGTAACGAGAGTTCTCTGTGGACAGCAGAATAAGTCAGCCACACATTCCCACCCACCTCCCCTGGAGGAGACCTGAGACCACGCCCCCTAGCCGCAAAGACTAGCTAGGAACACACTGGCCTGGCTAGGGGGTGGACCAGTAAGGTGGGCTACCTGGGCATGCTCAGAAAGGCTCACCTTTCTGAGCTCTAGAGAGCACTTCTGTATCTATGGCTCCGCCCGGAGGACGTCACCAGGTGTGGCTGACTTATCCTGCTGTCCACGGAGAACTCTCGTTACAGGTAAGTAACCCCGCTTTCCCCGACTTGTGACAGTTTCCAGGCTTTTTTTGTGTTCTCTTTCTGCCTCTCTCTGTTGGTCCTTTTCCTTTCTTAATTTGGGCAGCACATGTGAATTAAGTACGCGTACTTTGGGCTCATTTGGATGCCTAAAAAATTAAAGTATGCACAAATTTTTTATGCATGCATATAGCTATGAATTAACGCACTTACAATTGGTTTGCAAGCGCCAAAAAACCTGTAACGTAATGATAGGTGTACAATTAAAACAAATGGTACAAAAAATGAAAAAACCCCCACAAAAATGCTAAAAAAAAATTTAACACGTCTAATGTTTATGGTAAGAAGACTTGATCTTAAACCCTTGTATGTATCTCCTCGCTGAAGGGTTTGTAACCCAGAAGTGTACATTGCTCTGTAGATTACACTTTCAGATTTCTGAAGATGCAGCTTGGTGTTTGCAAGTTTATGAGCACATGACATACACAGTAGACTCTTCCTTGCTCTTTCCAAGATCCTTTTCACATTGTTGTTGTCATTCTTCTCTTAATATCTTGTGGGTTTACCCAGGCAAGCTTTGAATTTTTATATCCTCTCCACCTCCCATCTCCCACTCACTGGTTAAATTTTGATCGGGCCAATCGTCACCCAAACAAAATCTATCTAAATAGAAAAGGCAGCACTAGGTTCGTTCCCAGGGTGCAGCTGAACAGTAGCCAGTAAGTACTGATATGCATTATTAAATGGCCTAATTCCCCAAGTAATTCCACTGAATATCCGGATAAAGTTATCTAGATTACTTTTCTGCTCAGTGGCCTTTTTAATGTGGCCCTCTTGATTTCTCTTATTGTTATCCCTTCACTGTTTCCGCTTTACACTACACATTCCTTCACTGTTTCTGCTGTACACTACACATCCCTTCACTGTTTCCACTTTCTACTACACATCCCTTCACTGTTTCCACTTTCTACCTCCTATCCCTTCACTGTTTCCGCTTCACTGTTTCCACTTTTCACTACACATCTCTTCACTGTTTCCGCTTTATACTACACATCCCTTCACTGTTTCTTCTTTACACTACACATACCTTCACTGTTTCCGCTTTACAGTACACATCTCTTCATTGTTTTCCGCTTTACACTACATACGAGGGGGTACCCAAAAAAACCAGGAATAACATTGCCGTGGGCGGAGCTTGTGTAGTACGCACTTCTGCCGCTAGGCGTGTATAGTGCAACTCATTGTCATTTCAGTGCCGCCTGTGTTGTCGACCTGGCTTGTTCTGTTCATCTGCAGTGATTGTTTTTGCTAGTGCTGTTTTGTTCTTGTTTCTTTTTTTATGATCAACTCCTTCTATAAATTGCGGTCCAATTTCTTAGGACGTGAATGAATCACTAATCAAAAACTGATACGTCCAAAAAACTCATATATGTAAGAAATATACTTTATTGTTACTTTTCTCTTATTTTCTTTTTTTCTTTTTTTCAATTCGGTATATATATTACAAAACTGTCAGGCACTTTCGAAGTTTCTCCTCAATGACATTCAACATTCAGTGTAGTTTCACATGAAAAAACAATTCTTGAGAAGACAATGTGCCACCAGTTAGTATTTCCTTTGTTTAAAAACATCAAAACGTTTTCTCTCCTTGGTCTCGACGCTCAGCTTCGGCGCCTCTATGGCGTTTCAAAAATTATTTTCATCAGGAGACCATTACCCTATAACAAATTACACAAACCCATTTAGAATACTACCTAATTTAAAAGCATACAAAACATTTTTATCTAAAAACCACTACTATATAGTATTACTTACATTCTGATATGCTACCCGCGTTCCTCCACCTTCAATTAACTACAGAGAAACGCCGCTTATAAACAACAAGCTAAAGTTCTGAAGAAGGATTTCCTCAGTAGGGGATATCCGGCAGTGGTAGTACAGCAGGCTTATCGTAGAGCCTTATATAATCATCGGGCGAACTTGCTGCGTCCACCGCTAAAATCGAGTAATGTAGATGAAGATTATGAAAATATAAATTTCATTACGACCTACACTCCATTGAACTCTCGTTTACAAAAGATAATAAAGAAATATAAGCCACTTTTAGAAATAGTTCCAGGTTTAGCAACGAGGAACATTAGATGTGTGTGGAAACGTGGACGGAATCTGAAAGAATATTTGAGCCCGGCAGTACTTCCTCCGTTGAGGGAAATTGAAAATGAAAATGCTGTGGTATCACAAGGGGGTCATAATAAGTGTGGGGATTGCGATATGTGTGGAGTAATGTTGGAACAGACACAGTTTTTTTATGGAGGTAAAGCATTCCATCTTCGAACTCGAACTACCTGCAATACTGAAGCGGTGGTTTACGCTATACTATGTCCTTGTGGTCTCTATTATGTTGGTAAAACAATTCGATCTTTGAAAATAAGGCTACGGGAACATAGGAGTAGAATAAAATGCTGTAGGCTTGAAGCCCCCATAGTTGCTCACTGTGTGTCTGCAGGACACACTTTTGATCAACTCCGCAGTTTTGCGATAGAACAAGTTCGAATACCAAAACCAGGCAAGACACAGGATGAAACTTTGTTAATCCGGGAACAATGGTGGATACATAAGTTACAAACTGTTGTTCCCAATGGTCTGAATGTATCCATCGAGTGGACCTCATGTATATGAGATTTTTAGATGTAGTGAGGAAAGAACTGTATGATTTGACATACGGTCATTATTTGTAAATAGGAAAACTGAGGATCCTTTTGAGGAATGTTCACAATCGGAATAAAATGTAGATCCAGATTGATATTTTCCTACATAGCAATATTTAGATAGATAATATACTCCCGTATGTTAATGATTAATAAGGATTAGTCAATGCATGGTGTAGTTTAGTTTTTGAGGTATTTAATATAGGCGGCTAAATTGGTTTTACAATCTTAATGATGACGTTTTTCATCATGATCCATTTCCGGAAACCCAACGGGGGATTTAAAAATGGAGTAGGGATCATTATCCCGCATGCGCGGCGTTTCTCTGTAGTTAATTGAAGGTGGAGGAACGCGGGTAGCATATCAGAATGTAAGTAATACTATATAGTAGTGGTTTTTAGATAAAAATGTTTTGTATGCTTTTAAATTAGGTAGTATTCTAAATGGGTTTGTGTAATTTGTTATAGGGTAATGGTCTCCTGATGAAAATAATTTTTGAAACGCCATAGAGGCGCCGAAGCTGAGCGTCGAGACCTAGGAGAGAAAACGTTTTGATGTTTTTCCTTTTATATATATTTATTAAATTTTCTCATTTAACAACCAAATAGTCAAATGACTGGAAACAATGGTAATACAATAATGGTAAGTAATATTACACCATATATACAGGAAACAATTTCATTATGAATACCCTATATTAGACCCAAAATTAGAGGGGAGGAATCAGGAAAAAAGAAAATATGAAGCAAAAAATTAGCAATGTAAGACTTATGCGTCAGTCAAAGGGGAGGAAACTTTCACATCAATCACTTCCCTAGCTTCCAGAAATTCCAGGAGCTGAGAGGGCTCAAAAAACATATATAACTTCCCATCATATGTAACACAACAACGTGCAGGAAACTTTAACAAAAATGACCCGCCCAGAGAAAGTACCCGGGATTTATACCCCAGAAATTCCTTCCTCTTAAGCTGGGTACCCCGTGCTAAATCAGGAAAAATCCTTACATTTGCTCCCAAAAACTGTTCCTGGAAATTTCTAAAATACAAACGGAAAATTAATGCCTTATCAGACTCGAGGGCAAGCGTAATAAGGAGGGTGGTACGGGCAGTGACTATCTCCAACGAGCTCTCTAGGAACCCCGTGAGGTCCCCAGAGGCCCCCCGGGAAAGATTATTATTATTCCCTTGACTACCAGTACCCACCAGTAAATATTGAACTCTGGTTAATGGTGGTAGAGCCTCCTCAGGGATCTTTAAAACCTCCCGGAAGTATCTATGAACCATTTCCAGAGGGGAACATAAAGGAGACTTGGGAAAATTAACCAGTCTTAAATTGTTCTTCCGGACTTGGTTCTCCAAGTACTCCAACTTCCTCATATTCACATTCCGATCTTTCACGTGGGCCTGGTGTAAGTCGCGGAAATGTTCCATTTCAGCAGCCAACTGGACCAGTTTTCCCTCCTGTTCCTTCTGTACCGACGAGAACTGTTGAATTTGACCCTTCACAAAGACAGATTCAGAACTCACCGAAACCACAAACTTCTCCAAAGAAGCATTGATTGTAGCAAGAGCCTCCCATAGCACCTCCATTGTAATTACTGCAGGCTTCACCAACACTCCAGCACCTGATAGCAAAGGTGGAGACTCACTTCCCCGGAGAGAGCTACCCAGCACCTCTGGGCCAGCTCCAGATCGACCTCGGGTTCCAGGGTCCCCACACGGAGCATTCGCCACACTAGAAGGGCCCCCGACACTCTCCTGTCGCGGCGTGCTCGTCACCCCGCCCGCAGGAGAGTCACCACTAGTGGCCAGAGTGCTTCCGGGGCATGGAGGGGGGGCCCGCTGCTCCGGAGAAAGAAACACCCCGGATACCGTGCTCAGGTCCGAAGATCCCTCCGGACCTGCTGAGGACGCCGCTCGCTCCACCGGACCCGAGAAACCACACATCTGGAGAGTCCTCTGTGCCGCAGCACTAGACGCAGGTTCCCCCGAGGGAAGGTAAGCCTGCTTTCTCTTCCTCCGGCCCATATTAGCCTCGGGACACGGCGCAGCATCAAACAGACCCTACAGAAAGTGTGATCCGGCCGGTAGAGTCACACTGCCGCCATCTTGCTCCTCCCCTTGATGTTTTTAAACAAAGGAAATACTAACTGGTGGCACATTGTCTTCTCAAGAATTGTTTTTTCATGTGAAACTACACTGAATGTTGAATGTCATTGAGGAGAAACTTCGAAAGTGCCTGACAGTTTTGTAATATATATACTGAATTGAAAAAAAGAAAATAAGAGAAAAGTAACAATAAAGTATATTTCTTACATATATGAGTTTTTTGGACGTATCAGTTTTTGATTAGTGATCTTTTTTTATGATGACAAGTTTAAGTGAACAACGTGCAGCTGTGAAATTTTGTTTTCTACTCGGTAAAAATGCTGCTGAAACTGTTTTAATGTTGAAAAACAGCTTATCAAGATGACGCTATGGGAAAAAGTCAAGCGTACCAGTGGTTTGCTCGGTTTAAAAATGGCGACATGTCGATTGATGACAAACCTCGTTCTGGGCGTCCATCAACTGCCCGAATCGACGAAAATATTGAAAAAATTAGAGAGCTTGTGCTCACAGACCGTCGACAGACAATTGATCAACTATCGGAGATTAGTGGGTTATCTTGGAGCTTGGTTCAGCAAATTTTAATGGAAGATTTGGGAATGAAAAGGGTTGCTGCCAAGTTTATTCCTTGGGTTCTGACTGACAATCATAAGGAACATCGAGTTGAAACATATCGTGTTTTGAAACAACAGCTTGAAACTGATCCAGATTTTCTGTCAAAGGTCATTACAGGTGAGTCATGGTGCTATGGTTACGACCCAGAAACAAAGCAACAGTCAAGCCAATGGAAGACGTCATCGTCACCCCGTCCAAAAAAATGTCGTCAAGTCAAATCAAACATCAAAACAATGCTGATTTGCTTTTTTGATGCCAAGGGGGTAGTTCATTCAGAGTTTGTTCCCCCAGGTCAGACCGTCAATCAAACCTTTTATTTGGAAGTTTTAAGAAGATTGCGCAACAGTGTTCGTCAAAAAAGACCCGATTTGTGGCAGACAGACTGGTTCTTCCACCACGACAACGCACCTGCACACACAGCCATCTCTGTTAGACAGTTTTTGGCTAAAAATGGCATGGTTCCGCTGCCCCACGCACCTTACTCGCCTGACCTGGCTCCGTGCGACTTTTTCTTATTTCCACGCATGAAAAGGGGCATGAAAGGACACCAATTTGACAACATTGAAGAAGTCAAGAAAAAAACGAGGGAGGAGCTGTCAGCCGTTTCTAAAGATGACTACAAAAAATGTTTCGAACAGTGGAAGCACCGGTGGGACAAATGTATCAGTTGTAATGGAGAGTATTTTGAAGGGGATAAGGTTGTTTTGTAAAGAATTTGAAATAAATAGCTTTTTTAAAAAATTCCTGGTTTTTTTGGGTACCCCCTCGTATCCTTCCTTTCACATTAAATCAAGTTCAGTTCTCCCATGGCACTCTTTTATCTCTATCACAGTAACAAATCTAGCAAGAAATATGCATATCCTAAATCTTGAGCTCTGATAAAAACACTGTGAGAGAGCAGTTATCAACTCCTTCAGCAGGTGTGCAGCTGTTTACCCATGGAAAAGGAACAATTGAAATTCACCTACTTTATTATAGGTAAAATTAACTGTCATCAAATGAAAGAAGGGCTGGGTGGGGGGAGGGAGGCTACACGTGAGCATTAAATTTTGAAAGCCATATATGCATGTTCCTACAGAGCAGGTGCAAATTTAGGGAAAAGTGAGCCTCATTTGTATATAAGCAAATTAAAACTAATCCATGATAAAACTGAGCTTTTATGTGTAGGAAGGTCATTAATGCCATCCTTCAGTTTACTGCCAAGATCCCTCTGTCGAAGATTCATAGTTTGGATATAATACTAGATTCAAATCTATTGAAGACAGAGTAAGTCAGGATACTGCTTACCATTCTTGGTTTGATTAGGCAAATGCAGGCTTTTCTCTCCAAATCACATCTTTGGACAGCATTGCAGGCAGGCTAGCAGAGACGGCAATCACAAGGGAACCACGACGCAGCGCTTACCAAAGGCTCTGGTAGTGCATCGCGGTTTCAGCTTGCTATCATCGGCTGCTTCTGCCACCTTCAGAAACCAGAAGTCTGCGTTGGAGGGGGGCGGAGGGGGCTGATGATAGCAAGCAGGAACCGCAATGCAGCACTATAGTCGCTGGTAAAAGCACTGCGTTGTGGTTCCCTGGAGAGAAGCAGCGGTGGTGGTAAAGGGTGCCCCAAAGGGCCAGCGCACTAGGCGACACATAGTTCGCCCAATGGTAACACCAGCCCTGATTGCAGGCAGTAGTTTTTGCAACTCTATTTATTTGGGGATTAACTAGAAAGCACCATTCTCGGATAAAGTTAGTTCACAATACAACAAAAATAATTACAGGTCATAAAAGACAGGATCAAGCAACTCCTTTGACAAAGACTTTACACTGGGTTATGTATTAGTTCTCAAAATTGTTTCAGAATTCTGAGGTTAGTTTTCTGAAGTTGTGAAATATTTCAGAGATGCTGTTCTCTTCACGCTTAACATTCTAGTGCGGACTCTACCTGCACTGTCTTGTCCCCGGGATGTTAGATTAGCTGCCGTGCTCAACAGATCCTTTTCTAGCAAAGCCTCTTTTCTTTGGAACATAAGAAATGTCATAGTGGGTCAGACCAAAGGTCCATCAAGCCCAATATCCTGTTTCCTGTTGCATGTACCTGTCAAGTTCCCAAAAAGGTAGACAGATTCCATACTGTTTATCCCAGGAGTAAGCAGTGGATTTCTCCAGTCCTCTTAATAATGGTTTGTGGAGCTTTCCTCCAGGAACTTATCCAACCTTCTTTTAAAACCAGCTACACTAATAGCTTTCACTACATCCTCCGACAACAAATTCCAGAGTTTGATTACATGTTGAGTGAAAAAATATTTTCACTGATTCTCTGAAAGCTCTACTGGCTCCCCATAAAAGCCCATTCCAAATTCAAAGCAGGTGGCCACCACCTTCAAAGACGTCCATCAGCTAACACCAGCATATCTAGAGACCCTTATACAAAAACCAGCAGATAATTGATCCTAGAAGAGCCAGCACCCGATCTATACTTGCTATCCCTGCAGACAACATGAAATGTGCTATGAAAACATCAAATAGGGCATTCTCCCTATTCGCCTCCAAACTCTGGAACGCCCTACCAGATGACATTCATTCATTAAAGGACCTTAAGGACTTTCGGGAAAAAAAACGAAAACATGCCTGTTCATAGAACACTTTGCTATGCTGCCTGATTAATTAAGGTGTCAACTCTAGGCCCAGCACACTGTTGAACTCATAACATTGCTTACCCTCAGCCTCCGGAGGTTCAATAGTCTCGTGACCCCTTCCTTCTCCACCCTCCAGTCCCAATCCTGCTAACTCTCCTACCTTTCCCTCACCCTATAAATAGTGCCCTTACACACACTTCTATACCCATCCCCCCACACAATCCCCCCAATTCTCTGCACTTGCCCTCACACGGTTCCCTCTGTATAAAGTCCCTTACGAAGTTCTCCTGTTCATATTCAATGGTAACTACTTATAAGCCTCATGTGAGTTATGTACTATGCTACTAATAACTAACATTCCTCGTAAATAGTTTGTTAAAAAGTTACGTCAGTTACCCTTCAAATTCCATTTAAGTCATTGTTCTATTAAACCGCCTTGACATTTGAAAAGCGGTATATAAAACCAGATAAATAAATAAATAAATAATCTTAAATATGCTACATAATATCTTCATTGTTTGTCCCCTTGTCTTTCTAATTTTTGAAGGAATAAACAACCGATCTATGTTTACCTGTTCCACTCCATTCACGAAGGATGGAAACCAATCACCAAATCTTTGGTAGACAGCTAAAATCATGGTTATTCCTTCAGTACTTTGAGGTTGGATCATCCCTCTTGAGTATAATTGTCTGTTAATTCATAATGTGTAGGAGAGGAATATGCTATTATTTGCTTATATTTAATGTGATTTTATTGGTTTCAATTTAATACATTTCAGATTGGATTTTATATAATTGAATTGTATTTATTCTGTTGTATTTGACTTCAAGGCTGTACTGAGCCAGAATTCTGCCCTGTGCGACTTGCACATTGGGTGTATCCCCTCTTCCTTCCCATATCTCCGTCCAGCCGCTGCCTGCTCTTGCTGCCACCTTCTGTTTTCTCCATGGCGGCGCCAGCAGCAGGGCAGATCAGGCAGGACTGAATGGAGATATGGGGAGGAGGGGGGGTGCAGAGCAGACCTAACTTTAAGCAGATCTGATCGCTCCCTGCTCTGATATCACATCAGAGGAGGGAGGGACCAGACCTGCAGAAAGACCCGCGCAAAGGCCTAGGGGCTGCATTTCAGCTGCCTGTTGTTGACCTGCCGCGACTGAGAAAACAAAAAAGTGGTGGCAGAAGGGCAACAGCACGCAGCCAAAATGCGCCCCCTAAGCCTTTGCGCCCTATGCAGCTTCACCGCTCGCACAGGGCTAGGTACAGTACTGCTTGACTTTATTTATTCTGTTGGTTATCCTCATTGGACTGCGAGTTGAATCTTGAAAAATAGACTATGGCTCATAAATTAAAGTACATTAAATTCCAGTAGCCAGCCCAATTTTTAAAGGGAAATCTTGTGCTGGGTTTTTCTTTCAACATGGACTTCAAGGCCCCCCAAGGACAAAGTCCCAATAAGCCTTCAAACCCCATGGATTGTCTGAAAATTGGCTTTTCTTGTCCTCATAATAGGAATAAAAGTTATGTGTTGTTGCTCTGCTTTTTTTCCACTGAAGCATAGATTGTATTGCTTTAGAATAGAACTTCAGCCTTTTTTTCAGTAACAGCTTTATAAAAATGTCTTTTGTCCTTTTGGAAATTATTCCTAAGAGTCAGACATGGGATGAGCAGTCTTACAGAAATATCCATTTCCATTGTTCATGCTAAATTTCAATGCAATGCTCTTGCCGCCCCCTCCCCAACTCAAAGACCCACTTGCACCACAGGAGATAACAAACCTCAGTATCTAATATATTTCTGAAATGTCTAATATCCAATAGCACAAATGAATAATGCAACATACAGCATTATGGATATTTAAACGATTGCCAATTAAATGCTGAGGGCATATAGTCTTGTATTAAACAACCTGTAAAGGATCTCTTGTGAGATGTCCCAGGACATTACTGAGAATTAACTAGGGCCATCATGAACATTTGTGGACAGCTTGCAGGACCACCTTAGGTATGGCGGGGGAGAGTTGAGTTAGGAAGAAGGGTATGATAGGTGGCATGATCTGCTAAAGATTGAAGAGTCTGATGATATTATCTACTAAAAAGATAAGTTTATTAGTGTGTTAAATAGCAGTGTAAATGGCCTGCACATCAGTATGTGCTGTGTTGAAAACAACCAGAAGTCATGGTCCTGCACTTTAGCTGGTATGATTCTTGCAGTAATAATTTTAGCAGCACACTACTGTATTTGATTTATTTTAATGATGCCGATACTGTAAATGGTCCCTTTATACTGGATATGGCCTTCTTCATCTTTATAATCCTACTTTTAACCTTAGGTGTTAAATTTAACTTGGGTAATCTTTCCCTTGCCTGAATTTGCAGCAGTGAGTGAACATGTATATCTTTCAGGGGGGGGGGGAGCGCATGTGTCCACTTTCTTTGTTGCCCCTGCCACTGAATAACAGACGTTTTGACTTGGATATCCCAAATTTCACCTCCATGGCCTTTCTAAAATGTGCCTTCACATGTCCAAGTTCACGTCAAGTTGTGTGGTGGACTATAATTTGATAGAATCCAATAACATTGTTATAGCATTTTATTTTAACCCACTTTTTCTTTGAGATCTGCAAAAAGCAGAATGCAGGCATAAATCTATCTATATCTTATGTGGATGATGGCTGACCAGTGCTGCTATGCAAGTAAGTCCTGGTACCACCTCCACCCTTTCCCAGTGTGGCACATGTTTATCTAGATGATATCTGGTTCTTTAGCAGTTCAAGGAATCGGATACTCTCTAGAAAACGTTTCAAATTATCCAAATAAGGGAGTTATGTGTTGGCCACTCCTTTGAATACTGGTACAAAAGTGTATTAGAATGTTATTTGGTTGGATATCAATATATAAATCCAAATCATTATTATATATAATGTGCAAATTTCTTACTACTAATTGGCTTACTGCATTTATGCATAGTGTGATGAACGTGAGCTGTAGAATATGCAATTTGTGGTTCCTTGGGTAATCAAACTTCATGCAACATTTGTTAAAGTTCACAGGATTGAAAGCTGATGCGTTTCAGAGTTTGGAATTATTCTATGTGCAATATCGCTTGGTAAACAAGTGAATTAATTAGGATTTTAATACGGTAAACTTAAATTTAAGAAGCTGTGCCTTTACACAGCTAATTAAAAAAAATCCTGCCTTCTCCAGTTCTTTTCCTTAGATTTCTAATTCTGTAAAAGTCTGAATAATGTTTGAGTACGAGATGCTGAACAATGTAGCAGGAAGCGTCTATGTAAGGGAAGAATCTTCATGCCCATACCTCAATCCCTGGTTATAAGGAAAGTCGTCTAACTGAATTTTGCTCTAACTGACTCTCCTTTTTGGCATCTGAAATTGATATCGAAAATGGAGGGACTCTCTATGACATAATTTTAGGGATTGTGTGCTAGAGAGTTTGGGTGTATTTAGTTCATGCCTTTCCCTTGGTAATTCAAGGTACGTTATAGTCAGGAACTGTAGATCTTTCCTTGTCCCTAGAGGGTTTACAATCTAAGCTTGATTCTGCGGCAATGGAGGGCCAAGGGACTTGCCCAATGTCGCAAGAAGTATCAGTGGGTTTTGATCCCTGGTCTCTTTGATCAGCAGGCCACTCTCTAACCACACATTTGTTTTGTTTAAGCAGCTTTAATAAGGCAGGGGCAAAATCAATTGAATGTGTTGTAATCTATCGATTAACGAGATAGGAGCCTGGTTACTAGAGTGTTGTAAGGTTTTGTGCTTAGCACACAATAACTGCAAAAGTTAAGTTGCTGTAACTGCAAAGATTGTGCAGTAAATACAGGGGGTGTGCCCAGCATCTGCCCTGTGTTTACTGTGCAGGATCGATAGGTTCTCTTTGGCACGATGCAAGTACTATACCGAGCGTTAGCAGTAAATCTGAGAGACTGAGATCATACTCCACGGGTTAGGAATGAGCTTCATTCCCGTCACGGTAAGTGCAAAATCAACCCATTTAGAGAACTTATTTATTTACATTCTCTTATATACCGCGCTATTCTGCATCAGTGCGGTTTACATTGAACAAACTGAAATTACATTGAACAGGGCATTATAACTTGGAGATAACTATTTTACAGGGAACATGGGCTATGGAGGGTTAAGTGTCTTCTCACTTCCATGTATATTTACAAATATACATTTGTATATAGTTTGTGCTGTTCTGTATTATTTCACATTGTTTAGACTATTATATAATGTTACCCTGTACATATGTTCTGCTATTTATGACGTTCTCTGTAAAACAAACCTGTTTTGTTAATTGTTGTTCACTGTGAACCGCAACTGAACTTTGGAAGTTGCGGTATATAAATATGCATAAAATAAATAAATAAAATAAAAGTGGCTTGCCCAAGACCACAAGGAGCACCTGTGGGACTAGAAACCCGGCCCAAGGTTGCTGTCCTCTAGTGGGATTTGAACCCCTGACCTTCCGGCCTGAAGTACCTTGCCCCAACCACTAGGCCACTCCTCCACTCAACTTGGCTCTGATAGATACTTACTGCATAAGACTTTGTTCCGTTCCTCGACAGACAACATGGGTGCACCCGTTGTACCTGCTGAGACATGGAACACGGGCCCCAACTGAAGCTGAAAATAAAAAGGAAACTGCAAACCCCTCACCCAGCAATCCTCCCTCACAGAATCCAATTGCCTGTGCTCAAGGTGGGTGTAGTATGGGGGGGGGGGGGAGCTGGCCGGGAGATGCTTACTTTATTAAGCATAGGAAATTGGGGTGGGGGATTGCATGTGGAGGGGGGCCTGCTCATACTGCTGCAGATTTCTGAATTGTTTTTAAAGGCCTGGCAACTGCCACACTACTGCACTAGCTGCCACATCCACTCTCCTTCCAGAATCCACCGTGGTCCCACCCAAATGTTTGCTTGCTAAGCGAGGGTTTTTTACCCCAAGGTACCACGCTAACGGTTACCCCATGGTAAATCCCATGCAATTTGTTAGCACACTTTAGTAAACAGGCTTTATAGGGAAGATAATCCAAAAGTAAACTAACATTTCTTTTCCATACACATCCCTATCTTTTCTTGGGTGGAGTCAGCCAGAGTTTTGGAACCAGCATCAGCAGACCAAATCATCTTGAGTCTTACTTCATCTGTGTAAGTTCCACTGTGATTCTTACCTTTATCCCTTCTGCAAACCTACAACTACACTTAAATCTTTTCTTTCTCTATGACATAAGTAACTGAATCTCTACTAATTACTTAGTGCTATTAACGCAGACATTCCCACAGCTTCCTCGCATCACTTGCCGAAATAAAACTAGAAGCTCTGTTATGATGGCAAAACTTGGCCACAACTTTATTCAACTTTCTTTAATTAACGCTCCACCAAGACACTAGATAGGCCATGTGGTCTTTTTCTGTCGACATGTTTCTATGTTTCTACCACTTGACCTCCCAACATTTCCCAGATTGACCTTCCACTACATCTTCCCACACTCTACCAAGTGTATTTATCGTAGTCCCAAAATCACACTCAAACTCTCTGCTAGTTGGTACCAATCTAGCCATAGCAAAGCTCTTTAAGAACCCTGTGGAAAGTTCACCATCACAGAGAAAATTTCTATACAAAAAGGCACAAAGTGCCACACTTCATCCATTGTAAACTATGTAAATACTACAACATTGCTGTACCAGAAGAGCAGTAGGATTATGATCCTGAGAGAATTACAGACAAATAAGAAGCTGGTTGCAAGGTAACGATGTAGAGGTAAAAGGAGGAAAGCAACAGAATGGCATAGGTAATCGAGGTGTCAGTTCCAAGTGATTATTCTATGAACTGCGTGGAGAGGAAGAAGATCCTGAAATACCAAGAAGTGCAGTCAGAGACCAAGAAAATATGGCAAAAAGATATAGAAATATTTTCCATTGTATTGACAACCAGGGGCCTGATTAAGAAGAATTTCCAATGACATCTTGATAAGTTGCCTATATATGTTACATCTTAAAAACTCCAGAAGGAGGCTCTCTTCTCTCTTTGGCACACTGCAGAGCATTAGCAGTAAATCTGACAGACTAAGATCATACTGTACATACCCTGGCTTAGGAGTGAGGTTTATTAATGTCATGGTACACGCAAAACTAACCCATTTGGAGGAATTGCCCACAAGCATGCGCTGATGCCAGGGCATTAACCACTATTTATTTATTTAGTCAGTTTTGTATATCACCTTATCCTTCAATCAAAGTGGTTAACACAGATTGTAGTGTAGCAGCAGATAAGCATGCAATAAATAAAACCAGGAGTCGTTTCAAGGATCCAAGCCAGTTTAATGTGCACAGGCTCAAGCAATAAGCAATTTCAAAATGGCTGAGCAATGGTTTCTAGCAAAACAACAACTTTTATACCGTTCTTCTCCATTCTAGACATAGGCAAACTTTTCATTGGTCCCAGTAACCCCTCTCACCCATCTATTGGTCCCGGTACTGATATGGCTATCCAATTGGGACTCTGGTCTGGGCTCAGCACCTGCTCACCCCCCCTCTAGTCCCAATTACAATGGTCAGTGTCTCTAACTTGTTACATCTCTCCTCCAAGGTCACTCAGCTAGTTAAAACATATGGGAAGCAGGGCACTGTAACCTTTCTTTCAGCACAGTTAATTAATTCCATAGAAGCATAGCACACCTTATCAGTACCAATTAAACTTGTTTTTCTATATTTTTTAAGTTTCGTTTCTGCTTAGCTATGTTCAGTTAAGCTGAGTTAAGTTTCAATTTTATGGTGTCATCATTCAGGGGGGTTTTCATTCCTCTGGGCCTAACTACAGGCTTCAGTTACAGGTCAAGCTGCTTAGGCCTGTCTGTTTAGTTCAATTAGCATAGATCATAGGCCTTCGCCTACCACATTCCCCCCTTTGATTATTCTCACCCGCAAGTGAGAAAGGGTGAGAATCAAATCACATAATACTAGGTAAAGGTATCACTCTGTGGTATAGGGTAGTAAGTTCACATAGCTAGTATCTTTGTAGCTGCCTTATGCTCTACAGTGTTATTAATAACTGAAGTTATCATTTGCATACAAAGTGGCAAGAAACAAGGGAGCAACAAGCAGATAGTCAAAGTCCATAGTTTGGCAAGAGTGGGAAAAAGAACTAAAGGATTAGAAGGTTCAGTTGCATCTTTGTTGTGCTGTCGTAAAGCTTCTGATTTAGACAGACCAGCTGTCCGATCTTCATAGCAAATTGTGGTCCGGTCCGAACAAAACACAAACTGTCAACAATGGGGTGGGCCAATACCCACTCCCTAGTAGTATTATGTAAATCAGTCTGATTGTATAGGAATAGAGTAATTCAGTTCTTGCATCTCCCAGGGCCACTGATCTCCCATCCTAGTTCCTCCACAAAAGAAACAGTCAGAAGTGTGGAGACTAGATGCTATTGCTCCAGCAAGTTCAAGAAACAAGTTCTGGGAGGCATGAGGAGTTGCAACGGTTTGCGTGCATAGCCTTGTAGAAAGTCAAGATCTAGAACAACTTTTGGATCGGAGAGTATACCAATGCAAGTATAGGAAGAATGATAAAACAAGGTCTGAGTGACCTTCGGTCCAGTTCATGTTGTACTTATACAGGCTGCCCAGGGAGATAAGGCAAAAGTCATCTCAAAGCACCCCAAGGCTGCTGCCAGAATAAAGCAATAATAAGGATTCATAATGAGCACAGTTTCTGGAAAAATTGGTGGAACTGTCGACTTCCACAACAGATAACAGATGTAGGGTTGATTGTAAATCCTCAAGCTTCTGCCGTACGTAGACCTACCAGCTTTTTGGCAGGAGTAGGGCTGTAGATTCCAAAGTATCACTGTCCTCTGGGATGTCTCAATTTCTTAAAATATCATAGCATAGTCTCTTAGGCTATTATTGCTTCCTTAGAGCAGTTCACTCTTTAGAAGATCAAAACAGTCTTTTCAGAGTATTTAAACACAGTCTCTTAGAAGATTCAATTTCTTAACACAACACAGTCTCTTCCTGATGATTGCAGTTTTCTCCAGATGCGAGGCTTACCTTCAGATAAACAAACAGTCTTGAAATAGTGCAGTTTCTGAGGGACCAATAAGTCCTAGGTCCGTGGCTGTTGTCATAGGGTGAGGTGCAATGGTGTCTCAGGATGCTGTACAGTAGTCCAGTGATCAGGTTCAAGAGCAGCTGCTGGCTTCCCTTGATTATGATGGATCCAAGGTTCAAATTCTGCGACTTTTACTGCAGTTGGAGTTGACAGGATGACGACATAGGGTCCCTTCCAATGCGGGGCTAACAGTGTCTTTCTCCACTCTTTGATCCACACCGAGACTCCAGGCTTGAAAGGATGCAGGGGTTCAGGCAAATTGATGAGTAATCGATTTTGTACCCAGGTATGGAGACTCTGCAAAACAGAACTTAAAACCAATAGTTCATGTCTAATAATTTCAGATCCTATCTGTCTCATATCTCCTTTTATTTCCTATACAATAGGCAGGGGTTGCCCATACAGAATCTCAAAAAGGGGAAACTCCTAAAGACTTAACAGGGGCTAAGTATATCCTAAGAAGGGCTATGGGAAGAACCTGGGGCCACTTCAGGTAAACCTCTTGGCAAAGTTTGGACAACTGAGATTTCAGGGTTCTATTCATACATTCTACTTTTTCTAAATTCTGAGATCTATAGGCAGTATGTATCTGTTAATATCAATATCTTGGGGCTATACTTAATGGACTTGCTTCCTAAGGTTATCCACCCTCATTCTTTGTACAGGGCCCCATGTGCATGCAAGGTTGTAAGGGCATACTTGGAATCTGGGTACACATTTAGACAGGGCTCTTTTCCTATTGTTAGTGCTCTAGTGAGGGCTATCAGTTCAGCTTTCTGTGGTGAAGTTTCTGGGGCCAGGGCTGAGGACTCAACTACCAAATCAGGGGTCACCACTGCATATCTAGCACAACAATGTCCATTGATGATGAAACTGCCTTCAGCCACAAAGAAAGTCTGTTCAGGGTTCTCCAGAGGGACATCAGTCAAATCCAGGCGGCTTGAGAATACAGTGTCCATAATTTCTAAACAGTCATGATCAGGGGATCAAGACCAACTGATAACAACATAGCAGGATTGAAAGCTTGACTGACCCTTCAGTTGTATCTGGGGTTTTCACACAACATACTCTAATACTTCAACATTCATAGATTTGTTAGCTAGTAGTTTCCTTTGTATTTCATATTGGTTAGAACAGAGTGTGGTACAGTAACTTGAAGATTCTGTCTCAAAGGGATTTTTCTTTTAGTTTTTGCTTACTAGGAAGGCTGTAGCTGTAACAGCTTCTCAAATAAGGTCCAAGAGATTGAGTCAACACTCCTAGAACATTTCCTTGTGACTCATGAACATAGAGACTGAAAGGTTTTCTGGACATCTGGTAGACCCAGAATTGGTGACAACATCAGAGTGTTGTTTTTTTTTTTCAAAGATCAAAAGGCTGCATCCTGTTCAAGTCCCCATTCCAATGCAGACTTTTCCATTCCTTTGATAGCTTGATACAACAGTTTTGCTAGCAGCGCAAAATTGGGGATCCATATACAACATACTCTGTGGCACCCAAGAAGGCTCTCACTTGCCTCCTGGTGGTTGGAGTAGGAATACTGCATACAGCTGCTTTGCGTTCTGGTAAGGGTCCCAGGCGTCGAATTCTGCTGGACAACTGGAATCCTAGGTATTTAACTTGTTTGGCATAATTGCACCTTAGCTCTTGAGACTTTGTATCCAGACTCATTAAGAGGGTGCAAAAGTTCACTGATGGCTTGTAGACATTCAATTTCTGAGTTGGTGGTTATGAGCAAGTTGTCCACATATTGAAGTAGAATTTTTTTTTTCCCTGGAGTTTCTGGATAACTTGTCAAATCCTTGCTGAGTGAGGTGAGTTCTTGAATCCTTGAGGTAATCTTGTCCAGATGAGTTGGCCCCGCCTCCTTGTAGTGGGGTCTTGGGCTAAGCGTATGCAGAAAAAGGCATCTTTTTAAGTCCAGAATGATGAAATGTATAGCTTCAGCAGAGATCAGTTCCAAGAGAATATAAGGATTTTGGTACCACTGGTTGTATAGTTTCAGCTGCATCATTCATTCTTCTTAGATCCTGCACTGGGCGGTAGCCACCTGTCCCAGGCTTCTTGACTGGCTTGAGGGTGACAATGACAGGGGCTATGTTCTTCGCTAGGCCAGGTGGATTATCTTCTGCCCATTCCTTCTCCTACTAGAACATTGTGCTTGGTTTATTGTTTTATGACTCTGCAATCAAGTACTCCCTCCTCCCCTCCTGGGGTGGAGTCAAGATACGGGCATTCACTTCTCTAATGTCTTTCTCCTCTGTAATGGGCGCACTCACACCCAGTTTTTCACTTCCTCTGCTCCTTTGATTAGGAAAACCTCCTCCACATCATTCAAATAAATATCAGCAAAAAGATCTGTTCTCTTTTTCCATCTTACAATTTTTACTTTCTCTGTCCTTCTTCAACAATCCACATACTTTTCTGATCAACTTTCATTTAACTATTATGCCCGCAAATTCATCCAGTTTTCTATAATTTCTGTCCATTAGTTCAATCAAGTCCTAAAACTTCTCAGTGTATAATGCAGTTTTTTTTTTCAGTTCTAAACAAGTCTGGTCAGCTGACTTTCACTTCTGGTCCAGAGGGGGTGCATATCCCTCTGCTGCGGAGGTGGCTGGCAAACTAGGGAATCTACAGGGAGGAGTCCCCCCCCCCCTCTCCTGGGTTCTGTTTCTCCTAGCAATGCTCTATCCAGGAGGTTGATTTGTTTTTTTTTTAAATGTTCTACTTCTCTGCTGTGGGCACATTAGTTCACGCCTACCGGGGGGTGACATCATCGGTGGACTGGGCTCCATCCCCCCCTTAAGCACTCTGAACGGAGCTACTTACAGAGAGAGAGAGAGTGACGAGACAGGATATCTAGAGATTCTGGGGCAAAATATGGTGAACTAAGGAAATATGGGCAACTAGCAGAAGCCACTCCCTTTCACATAGCATTCCTGATTGGGACAGAGACATTTCATAGTCTTCAGTAAATCCCTTACTGAAATTCTTGATCATACTTGAAAAGACACTTATTATTTCTGTAAACATAGGGCAGGCAGGAAACACTTAGATTGAGCACATACATCCATTATGCTTATTGCAACTTATTCCAAACAGGAACAATTTAGATACAGTTAAAACGATTATTTTGAACAACAAATCCAACAGAAAAAGTTACTATGGCTCTTAACATGACAATCACATTACTTAGCATGGAAACTAACTGCCAGCCGTAATCTGCATGTCTCTGCAAAAGAAATTATTATTTTTTTAGTTCAGGAAGCAAATATTCAAAAGACATTCCGGATATTTTTCATAAAGTACAGTACACCTTTTCCTTTTTTTCAAATACAGAAAAACAGCTTACAGTTTGGGGAAGCATGCATTCAAATGACTTATACTTGTTCATAAAAGGTTAGTGCAAACACTCCGCAAGATAAAATTTTTTTTTTTTTTTTAACTTTGATTGAATGAATCCTTTATTTTAAATAAACGGGAGACCTCTCAACCGAGAGTTGCTGTCTCTTAAAACACATTTTTTTTCCTTCTCTGCAAGCTACACCCCTCTGCTCGCTGGGAAACAACTGAACTGTGCTCATAAAAAGAGACTTCTCATTCACACGCACAGAGAGATGCCAGAAAAAACAATTTAAATCAGTGTCAAGTCGTGATCTAATAATTACTTTGTAGATCAAAGGAAAAACAAAAACAGTTCTCTATCATTTCCTATTTAAACTATTACAGTGCTTATTGAAAATTTGAACATACAGCCAACAGAAATTCTTCTCACTTGGTCCGCAACCCGTAAGGGATTAATACAAACTTAACCCTTTTCAGGCTAAGCCCAAAAACTATTGGGACCCACAATCCTGACTAAACATTCTTATTAAATGATATATAAATGATATATATTACATAACCATAGCAGAAGGAACATTACTATTAAAAACATATTGAATAATACAGGTACAATTGTCCTGAAATAAGCACAAACTAACAGCATTGAGATTTAAGCCTGCACAGGGTTAGAAAGACACTGTACATTCTTTCCTCCAGACACGCCCCCTGTCAGTTTTTTCACTGTGCAGTAGGAAAGCGAACTGGGTCAGACCAGCTTTTGGATTTTTAAAATGACTCTAAGTGTTTTGCGTCTTCGTTCTGCTTTATTAATACAATTTCTTAATCAGTGAACTGTCACAAATTACTCAACAGAATAATCTCACATTTATAACAGAAGGGAAACTCGTGGTTTCAACAGAGAACAAAAAAAACCAGATACACAGTAGGGCAGACAATACACATCAAACGCTTCACAATCATGCTAGCAACATATCCCAAAAAACCCAGTCCTGTCTGTTCTGACTAGGCTGAATCATGATTTTTTTTTTTTTTAACAGCTGTACCTCGCGAATACTCATGCAAGGATTTTCAAACAAATTTTTCCCCACGCATACTCATGTAGGGACCTCGCGAATACGCATACGAGGTTGACTTAAGTCTTACCAAACAAGAAGGACGATGGCTTCGCCTTGTGCATACTCATGCAAGGGTAATAGGACCGTCCTTAAGAGGGGATCAGTGCTCTCATTACCAAATTCCAAGTTCCAAGTTCTCAAGATTACAAGTTACAAGTTTCAAATTCTTACCAAAGTTTCACAAGTTTCAAACTGCAGTTCTAACTCATCTGTCTAGACAGGTTTTCAAAACTATACTTACCGGATCCGGTCCCCGATACTTCACTAGCTTCTGAGTTGGATCCTGGACTCCCCGGGTCGGAGGTGTTGGCCAGCTGGACCCAATGCCCGCCGAGGCCAGGCAGAACCCCCTCCGATACAAGAGGATCGGTGGGCCCAGGGAAATTCCCCTGCGTCGGATTGGCATGGTTCCAACTGGACCAAACCTCAAGGCGAATTACGTGGATTTATTCACTTGAACACCATCCACCACTCGCACTTCCAGGCCGAACGCACCAAGAAATGTAGCAGCAGATAAGCATGCAATAAATAAAACCAGGAGTCGTTTCAAGGATCCAAGCCAGTTTGATGTGCACAGGCTCAAGCAATAAGCAATTTCAAAATGGCTGAGCAATGGTTTCTAGCAAAACAACAACTTTTATACCGTTCTTCTCCATTCTAGACATAGGCAAACTTTTCATTGGTCCCAGTAACCCCTCTCACCCATCTATTGGTCCCGGTACTGATATGGCTATCCAATTGGGACTCTGGTCTGGGCTCAGCACCTGCTCACCCCCCCTCTAGTCCCAATTACAATGGTCAGTGTCTCTAACTTGTTACATCTCTCCTCCAAGGTTGCTCAGCTAGTTAAAACATATGGGAAGCAGGGCACTGTAACCTTTCTTTCAGCACAGTTAATTAATTCCATAGAAGCATAGCACACCTTATCAGTACCAATTAAACTTGTTTTTCTATATTTTCTAAGTTTCGTTTCTGCTTAGCTATGTTCAGTTAAGCTGAGTTAAGTTTCAATTCTATGGTGTCATCATTCAGGGGGGTTTTCATTCCTCTGGGCCTAACTACAGGCTTCAGTTACAGGTCAAGCTGCTTAGGCCTGTCTGTTTAGTTCAATTAGCATAGATCATAGGCCTTCGCCTACCACAGTAGGGATACATTTAACAGGAAAGGGGGGTCAGACATACATACATACAGACTATCTACACTTAGTTCTCATCTGAGTGTGGTTGTCGATGGGTCAATAGAAGTGGAGACCAGTGCTCGGCAAATTATATTACTTGGCCATAGGACTGCATGAACAGGAGGGTCTTGAGGGTCTTGAGAGACTTGTGGAAATCCTTGGCATTGTTTAGAGGCCTTAGTTCTTCAGGGGGGGTGTTCCATAGGGCAGGAGCTGACAGTGAGGGAGCTCTTTTATATGTGGCTTGTTTTGTTTTATGATATCCTGCTGGTGTGTTGAGTCTTTATCTTTATCTGTTACCATTGTTGAACCTCCTAGGTCTGCTAGTTACTTCCCATCCTGGAGCATGTCTGCTGAACAGTGCTGGATGACTTTGAATATGTTCAGGACTGACTTGTATTTCACCCTTGCAAACATGACAGCATCATCCACTAGTCTCTGAATTTTTCTCTCACTTCACTCCAGCCAGTCCTGTACCTCTTCATCTCCAGCTGTTTCTGTGAGGAAGGCAAAGCAACAACCACCACTCCCAGATATGACAGTGGGCCCCAGATTCTACCCAGCAACCCCCTCCCCCTAAAGATAAGCTCAAAAAAGAAAGTGGGTGGGAAGGAAGGAAGGAGGGACAAGAATAATACACCTTACTGTCCTCTCATTACCAGCCTGCCCCTGCTAAACTGACTCTGATCCCACCACTTCCCTGTACTAATATGCTCACAAATTCTCCTCCCATCTCCCACGTTCTCTGGCCATCAATCAGCAGCCCTTCAACTCCCACCCCACTCCCCTTTTCCTACTATACTCTCTGCTGCCCCTTTGGAAGGAGCTCGATCATTATATAGGGCCCTCAATTTAAATCGAGGGCCCTCTAAACCAAAGCACTTGCATTTTTGAAATGTCTGAATGCCTTCAATATTTGGTCAGTCAATCAGATCTGAATTAGATCTTTCTTTCCCTCCTTCCATCGAATGTCCTCACTATAATGAAATGTGTGATTTACCTGAACAGACCCATCCCTTGCAGTAGGGATGTTGTTGTTAAGTACTGTCGAATCGGTATCAACTTATGGTGATCCTCTGCTATCATTGTTGATAGAGTAGCATCCATAACTGCTGTTATTGTATCAGTCCTTCTCATTGCTGGCCTTCCTCTTTTGCATTGACCTTAAACTTTGAAAAGCATGATGTCTTTCTCTAATGATCTCTCATTTCGGTTAGATTTGATCTTTTCTAGTACTGACTGGCTTGTTCTATGGGAAGTACATAGTATGCACAGTATTCTTCGCCAACACCATAATTCAAAGGCATCAATTTTCTTCGAGCCCGATTTTCTTTTAGGCAGGCTATGCACTGACCCCCTTAACCTGGATTTTCATTTCCGCAGTGACGGAAATGAAAATCCGGGTCATGCCGCACTGAGGCTAAGCGTGTAGCAGTGATTTTCAGTGTTGCCCGTTTAGCCCTAGTTCCTTAAAGATACCCGCATAGTGCCATTCCCCACCTCCGCTCTGCCCTGGAACGCCACAAACATGCCCCGATGCTAAGCAGATAGCATCTGGGTACGTTAGGGACTTAACCAGGATTTTCCAAAGGCACTATCCATGTAGGTGGCTTTGGAAAATGCTGGTTAAGGCATTTACATGGGTAACATGGACTGTTACCCATGCAACTGCCTTTGAAAATCGAGCCCTTCCTGTCTATCTTTTTCACTGTCCTACTTTCACATCCATAAGATGTTATTGAAAATACCATGACTTGGACAAGTCAAATCTTTGCATGGAGAGAGACATCTCTGTTCTTGAGAATCTTGTCTAGGTCCTTCATAGCCATTCTGCCAAGAGGAATCTGTCATTAGATTTCTTAACTGCTTGTCGTTTCTTTATTGATTATTGATCCAAGCAAGTTAAAGTTGTCCACTATTTCAATTTCTTCTTCATCAATGATGAACTTATTGATCTTGCCAGTTGTCAGGATCTTTGTCTTCTTTACATTAAGGTGCAGGCCCATTTTAAAACTATGTTCCTTGATCTTGAGAAGCAAATGTTTCAGATCATCTTCACTTTCATCCAGTACTGTGGTGTCATCAGCATTGCGAAGGTTGATGATGAGTCTTTCACCAATCTTCACACCTTGGTTGTCTTTATCCAGTTCTGCTTCTCTGCATAGACATTAAACAGGTAGGGGGGGTGTATGCAGCCTTGTTGTATACATATCTTTGTTGATTTTGAACCATTCTATTTCTCTTTGTTCCATTTGAACTATTGCTTATTCATTAATGCAAAGGTTGTGCAAGAGAACTATCAGGTATTCTGGTATACTTATGATTCTTAAGGTAGACAAAACTTTCTAATGGTTTACACAGTCAAAAGCCTTGCTGTAATCAATAAAGAACATAAAGATATCCTTTTGATATTTTTTTGTCTTTTCAAGGATCCATCTCACATCTTGCCCTTTCCTGAACCCTGCTTGCACTTCCGGCAGTTTTCATTCCAGGTATGGTTTAGTCTCTGCTGGATGATCTTGAGCAGAATCTTGTTGTCATGTGGGATCAGAGTGATTGCGCAATAATTTCCACAGTTGGTTCAACTTTCTTCAGTATTGGTATAAACACAGATCTTTTCCAGTCAGTTAGCCAGGATCTTGTTGTCTCAATTTCTTAGTGGAGCCTTATAAGTATGGCAATTGCCAGATAGGATTGCTGTAATGCTCCAATGGGAATGTCATCAATACCCAGTGCTTTGTTCTTTGATAAATGCAATAGAGATACGTGCAGGCAAAAAAAGATTTGGTTAGTTTTCATGTTTTCCAGACATTTTCCTGATTTTTGAGTATTTGTTTTAGTTAGTCTCACACATTCTGCTCAACAGCAATTTTTTTAACATGCATTATCGTGTTTAACACACTAATTAAGCAAATGCACATTAATTCATATGTTAAATCATTTTAGCATGCATTAAATTTCATAAGGCATACTAATGAACGGAATACATTCTAATGAACGTACCTTCCTACCCTGCAGAATCCGGCCAGAATCTATCCACAATACCTGAAACTTGCTCCTCACAGGTCAATTTATCTCCCACTTCCTCCAACTGTAATTAGCAGAGAAAATAGCATTAAACTTTTACCTTATTCCATTTTGGCACCATTTATTCAGTCTGTAAGCTAAAAAGGTGTTCTTGTGGAGGGGGATTTTAGATAGGATGTCTCAGTTCAATCTCATAAGCCAGAATGTGTGATAAGAATCAGGCAAGTCCAAGTGCAGATATGATTTTACAAATGTGGCCTTGCCCTATATGGACGTCTATAAGGAGAGGGGCGTGGCATGCCATGTAGACATGCCAGAATAATATTTCACAATGCAATGGTTAGAGTAGCTGGTTAAAAACAGAAAAGCCAGAGTTCAAAGCCCACTGCTGCTATCCTTGAAATTGTGCTGGGTGCAGGAGATGGAGTGCTTTCTTCTCTATACCCTCTGGATGTTTTTCAGCCAAAACGAGCAAACGTTTTTCATATGCTTGTTCATACCTGGAGCAGGTCTAAGCCTAGATGAGATCAGATGGGGACATCCAGGTTCCTGGGAACTATCCAGTCACACCTCCACCACACCCCATTCAAACTGGGACGTCCAAAAACCCAGCTTCTAAAATGGCCCTGGAGATGTTTTTGTGCCCATTTTTGGACATCCAAAGCATAAATAGGGCTTCCAAAATGACCAATATAGCATTCACCTCAGGAATGACTATGCATATAGCTCAGAATTACTAAACTATAAAGTCCATTGGAATGTTATTTGGGCAAATATCAATATATAAATCCAAATTCTCATCACAGTTATGCACATTTCTCGCTATTCATTGGTTTGCTGCATTTACGTCCAGTATAATGAATATGAACACTTCATAAACGATGTTACTATGTTACTATGAACACTGAAGTATGCATTGTCTGGCTCTCTGGCTAATCTATGCAACATTTGTTAAGGTTCACAGGAAGGAAAGCGTTACTCTACGTGTAATATCATTTGGGAAACAAGTAGACTAATTAACATTTTAATATGGTAAACTTGTTAATACAGTAAAATTAACAAACTGTACTTTACAAAGCTAATTTTAAAAAGTCATGTCTTTTTCAGCTCAGAGTAGAGGAGTAGCTTAGTGGTTAGAGCACTGACTTGGTAACCAAGCAACCGGGGTTTGATTCCCGCACGTTTTCCTTGTAGCCTTGGGTAAGTCACTTAACCCTCCATTGTCTCAGGAAAAAAGGCCTAGCAATATACTACTGGCACACTACCAATAAAGCCCAGAAGCTGCTGGATCACCAGTAGTCAGCATTGACTCAAAGGCACACATTGCATTTGCTTTTTCAGTTCGTTTCTTAAGATTTCTACTTTTGTCATTTATTTTTTTATTAGAAATTTCAAATTATTACAATTCTTATTATTAAAAAGGAAAAGAAAAATTTGTTATAACACTCAAAAAAGAAGAAAAAAAAACTAAACAAGAAATAATCACAAAAAATCCTGTAGTCCACAATTTAGGAAGACAGGTGTCCAAATTAAAGACAATAGGTTATATAAGAAATGACTGTTGTATAAATGTTTGAGTAAGGCTTGAGTATTGCAAGAAACATCACAGTATGGAATAGCGCTTGATATTCATTCATCAATCCATAGTTAAAAGGAAAATCCACCTAACTGAATTATGCTTTAATGGGGTTTTCTTTTTGGCCCCTGGAGTTGATATAGAAAATGCAAGGGCAAAATTTTGGGGATCATATGAATTTCTGAAATGGATTACTTAGACTACCGGGATCCGGAGTAGGCTTGGTAAATGTCTGTGATATTATAATAGTAACTAGGAATTTCATACAGGGATTTAGGATTGTGAGTCTAATAACAAGGTTTCCAGGATACTTTTCCCAGAACTTACAAGCTTAGGAACATGCCCGAAGTGCATTGGAGTAAGTCTCTAAAGCAAGAGTCAATAGATTCATTCAGGAAGGGTTTTCCATAGAGCTCAAGACCAGACAGGGAAACTATTAGTCAGTAAGGGAACAGGAACTAAGATTACCAGAAATGCAAGATCTAACTAGGAATAGGATGGCTAGGCGAGACCCTCCTGAAGCAGAATAACTCCTCCTGAAAGACCTGCACCCTCCAACCCAAGGGTCACCCATTCAAGCTAATCCATGACACTATTAATGAGACTGGGGAAAAAAAACAGAATTTCAGATTTTCTAGCTATTAGAGTTTTACTTTTATAGTCTTCAAGTCATTTACGTATCTGACTCTGTTTATACAAAGGGAGTAATATGGTTTTGTTTTTTTTGTAATTCAGTAACTTTGGGAGTTTTTTTAAAAGTGCCATCAAGTCAATGCTGACTCCTGGTGACCCAGCAGCCCCTGGACTTTCTTGGCAAGGTATGAATGGAAGTAAATTGCCAGGCCTTTTCTTCATAGTGCATCAGACTTTTATATTTGGTCTTATACGGTATAATTGTTTTAACTAAAGGAATTGCAGAAAATATGGGTGGAATACTTGGAACCAAAGTTTATTTATTTATTTAGCTGTATTTATAACCCGCTTTTCACTGGGTCAAAGCGGTCAATTGGGAGATACATTTAACACGAGGGGATATGACACACACACGCTAATACTTACAGGGAACATGGGCAATGGAGGGTTAAGTGGCTTGCCCAAGACCCCAAGGAGTGCCTATAGGACTAGAAATCCCAGTCCCTCCGGCCTGAGATTGCTGTCCCCAGGTGGGACTTGAACCCCTGGCCCTCCGGCCTGAAGTACCTTGTCCTAACCACTAGACCACTCCTCCCACACTTAAATGAATTTCTTGAAAAAAAAATCCTTGAATATCAGGTATTTTCCTGCATTTTCAGTGAAAGCAACATTATATATTTCTCACTTGGTTTGCAGCTTGTCGTGCTGTGAGGGCTTGCGTGCATCAGTGATGCTGAGAGCTAAACTATCGGTAGTTTAACTACTGGCAGGGTCTCCCAAGATGGACAGGTATCAGCTGAGGTGCCAGACCAAGACAAACCACCCATCTGGGCAGCAGCAGAATGGGACAGTGTTGACGGCGGAGGATCACATTTTTGTGACAACGACAACAACACCAAACTTAAACTGCGCGGAAGAAAGGCCCGGCAATCTACTTCTGTATCTTGCCATGAAAACCCAATGGATAGTTACAACAAAACAAATTGTGCTATGGTGCTGGAAGATGAGACCCCCAGGTCAGAAGGCACTCAACTAGCTACTGGGGAAGAGCTGAAGACTTTTCAGAGTTTAGCCAGCATTTATGATGTGGTTGGATCAAAGCCCTCGGGAAGTCTGACTGCTGATGTAGCTGCGCATGAAATGAGAGTCAGAAGCTGTAAAGATGTCTTACACATTGGAACATGGAACATACGAAGCATGAACCAAGAGAAGTTGGAGGTGGTCAAGAGAGAAATGGAACGTGTACAACTTGATCTGTTGGGTGTCAGTGAACTGAAATGGACTGGCATGGGGCACTTTGCATCAGATGATCACATGGTCTACTATGCTGGAAAAGAAAGACAAAGAAGAAATGGTGTGGCATTTATAATAAAGAAGAAACTTGGAAGAACTGTAATGAAATACAATGCAGTCAGCGAATGCTTAATCTCTATTCGTCTATGAGGAATGCCTATCAACACAACTATAATTCAAGTATATGCCCCAACAACAGCTGCAGAAGAGAAAGAAATTGAAGAGTTCTATGAACAAGTACAAGCTAAAATTGACAGAACATGCAAACAGGATATCCTGATAGTCATGGGTGACAGGAACGCAAAAGTTGGCAACAAAAGAAGAAGGCAAAGTAGTTGGAAAATATGGACTTGGCAACAGAAATGAAGCTGGAGAAAGACTGATAGAATTCTGCAAGACCAATGATCTATTCATCTCAAACACCTTCTTCCAGCAACACAAGCGGCAACTGTACACATGGACTTCACCAAATGGATTATATAAAAATCAAATTGACTACATATGTGGAAATCAATGATGGAAAAGCTCTGTAACATCAACAAAGACAAAACCTGGAGCTGACTGTGGTACAGATCATCAACTACTAGTATGCAAACTCAAGCTAAAGTTGAAAAAGAGCAAACCACTCATGGATGCAGCAAAATATGACCTTGAGAATATACCACTGGATTTTAAAGACTGCCTGCAAAATCGATTTGCTGCTTTAGATACAAATGACAGAGCTCCGGAAGAGTTATGGAATGACATCAAGAAGGTTGTGTTGGAAGAAAGCGAGAAGTCTCTACAAAAACGCAGAGAAGCTAAAGCCAGAGGAGAAAGAAAGACAATCGCAGAACTCAACAGAGATTTCCAACGTGCAGCAAGACAGGATAAGGAAAAGTACTACAATGACACTTGCAAGGAAATAGAAGCAGAAACTATTAGAGGAAGTACAAGATCGGCTTTCCTAAAGCTGCGAGAGTTAAAGAAAAAGTTCCAGCCTCGAATTGGAATGTTACAAGATGCTCAAGGTTCTATGTTGAATGATGCTGAGAAGATCAAGAAAAGGTGGAAGGAATATACAGTTTTTATATGATAAAGATCAAGTGGACCAACAGCCGTTTCAACCTGTACCTTATGATCGGGAACCATTGATGATGAAGCAGCATTGAAAGCCTTATCAAAGAACAAAGCACCAGGCATTGATAGCATTCCAATAGAAGTATTGCAGCAATCTGATGCATCTGTTACCGTACTCACAAGGCTCTGCCAAGAAATATGGAAGACAACATCATGGCTAACTGACTGGAAAAGATCTGTGTTTATACCAATACTAAAGAAAGGTGATCCAACTGACTGTGAAAATTATCGCACAATCGCTCTGATCCCACATGCCAGAAAGATTCTACTGAAGATTATTCAAAAGAGACTACAACCATACCTGGAACAAGAACTACCTGAAGTGCAAACAGGGTTCAGGAAAGGGCGAGGAACGAGAGACATCATTGCGGATGTGAGATGGATCCTTGAAAAGACTAAAGAATACCAAAAGGATATCTATTTGTGCTTTATGAACTATAGCAAGGCTTTTGACTGTGTAAACCATGAGAAACTCTGGGCCACATTAAGAAGCATGGGTATACCAGGACACCTGATCGTTCTCTTGCGCGATCTGTACATTGATCAAGAAACAACAGTTCGAATGGAACAAGGAGAAACAGAATGGTTTAAAATAAGCAAAGGTATAAGACAAGGCTGCATACTTTCCCCCTACCTGTTTAATTTATATGCAGAACAAATCAACAGAAAAGCAGGATTGTATGAAGACAACAGAGGTGTGAAGATTGGTGGAAGACTCATCAACAACCTTCGCTATGCTGATGATACCACATTACTGGCTGAAAGTGAAGATGATCTGAAATATTTGCTTCTCACAATCAAAGAACATAGTCTCAAAATGTGCCTGCACCTTAATGTAAAGAAGACAAAGATCATGACAACTGGCATAATCAACAGGTTCATCGTTGAAGGAGAAGAAATTGAAATTGTGAACAACTTTAACCTACTTGGATCAACTGTCAATAAAGAAGCAACAAGCAGTCAAGAAATAAGATGACACATTGCTCTTGGCAGAATGGATATGAAAGACCTAGATAAGATTCTCAAGAGCAGAGATGTCTCTCTCCATACAAAGATTCGACTTGTTCAAGCCATGGTATTTTCAATAACATCATATGGATGTGAAAGCTGGACAGTGAAAAAGATAGACAGGAAGAAAATTGATGCCTTTGAATTATGGTGCTGGCGGCGAATACTGTGTATACCATGGACTGCCCGAAGAACAAACCAGTCGGTACTAGAGGAGATCAAACCTAAGCTTTCTTTAGAAGCTCAGATGACAAGACTTCGACTTTCATACTTTGGACATATCATGCGAAGAGAGAGATCATTAGAGAAAGACATTATGCTTGGCAAGATAGAAGGTCAACGCAAAAGAGGAAGGCCAGCAATGAGATGGATCGATACAATAACAGCAGCCACGGGTACCAGTCTGTCAACAATGAGCCGCCTGACTGAAGACCGAACACAATTTAGGATAGCTATCCAGAGGGTCGCCATGAGTCGACTCCGACTCGACGGCACTTAACAACAACAACAACTTTAAACGAATGCACTGTAGGGCCCGGTACCTGTTCAGAAAATAATGTCTGAACCAATAGCATGGCTTCCTGTTACAAGATGGAGCCTGCTCTGAACCAAAGACTGAATTAAACAAGATGGATTCCTGTTTTGTTAAAGCTCAGCATTAAAACTTACAGATCAAGCAATTCTGCAAGTTTATGTACTTCACAGGAGAAGTATTATTCCAGCTGACTATGTGCAGAAGAACATTGCTGAGACCTGCACTGTGCTACTGGTACTAGCATTTGCAATAATGTATGGACTTGCACACCAGCAACTTTCACACCATGGGCCTTTGTTTGCAGAAGGACCACCTATTAGCTGTTACCATATTTGCTGAAGATGGCATACAGGATTTGAGATCAGCCAATCACCGGTCTGTCAGGATAAAGAATTATAGCCTGGACACGGAAAGTCAGGACAGACGCAGCCCAGAAAAAACCCACAGCACTCTGGAACCTGCACAGAGACTGGCAGAATACATGGGAACTTTAACTTCTTATACAGACTGTTTCACTTGCCTGTCTCTCTGGCTCGAAAGTTAGATAGTGTCCAAGGGCAAAACCTCGTAATGGAGTGAATCTCTCCCACAGACCTGCAACTCGGTGTGACCACACAGTTCATCTCAGTTGACATTGGACCTCTGCCATACTTTGACTTCGTGCCATGCCAGAGACAATTTCTCAGACCCAGCCACAAGTGTTCTGGCAAGAGCTAAGGTACTGCTCTTTAATTCCCTCCCCCTTTCCCCCACGTTAGGGCTGGTCCAATAACCATTATTAAAGAGGACCCATAAAATTCACTACTTGCCCTGGGACAAGCACTGTGGAACTTGTGTTTCTCTTTGGGAACCTGCCAGGTACTTGTGGCCTGAATTGGCCACTGTTGGAAACAGGATACTGGGCTTGATTGCCCTGCTCTAACCCAGTAAAACATTTCTTATGTTCTTATTCAGTACTTTTATACATATTAAGCATACATGTAATGCACATTTTATTTTATTTATTTATTTACATTCTCTTATATACTGTGCTATTCTGCATCAGTGCAGTTTACATTGAACAAACTGAAATTACATTGAACAGGGCATTATAACTTGGAGATAACTATTTTACAGGGAACATGGGCTATGGAGGGTTAAGTGGCTTGCCCAAGACCACAAGGAGCACCTGTGGGACTAGAAACCCCAGTCCTTCTGGCCCAAGGTTGCTGTCCTCTAGTGGGATTTGAACCCCTGACCTTCCGGCCTGAAGTACCTTGCCCCAACCACTAGGTCACTCCTCCACTCCACACATGAAGTTACACACTAGTAACCCACGTAAGTCATGTACTTTCCATGACTTCAATGCATGTAGGGGCCTTTTTGTGTGTAATTTGGGTGGATGCATGTGTCAGACCAATGGCAGGTGCTTTCATTGTGGGCATGCACTGGGGTGGAGCTTGGGTGGAGTGCAAATTTATGCATGTAACACCTAAGTTACATATCTAGGCATGGGCATTTACACCAGCTCGGGGGCTGGCATAAGTGATTTTTATTTATTTTTTTATTTATTTAAGCTGTATTTATATCCCGCTTTTCACCGGGTCAAAGCGGTCAATTGGGAGATACATTTAACACGAGGGGATATGACACACATACGCTAATACTTACAGGGAACATGGGCAATGGAGGGTTAAGTGGCTTGCCCAAGACCACAAGGAGTGCCTATAGGACTAGAAATCCCAGTCCCTCCGCACCTAGATTTGCTGTGTATATCTCACCACTTAGGCCCCTATTTTATAAAGTACATGCATATGTTACTGTATAAGATAGTCATGAAATAGGTGCATTGCAACATGCGTTAACTCTGTGTGAGTTTATATAATTACCGCCTATGGTCCTGATATTCGAAAGGTATTTACACGGTTTACAGCCCAGTAAATTGTGCAAATGCCTTAAACGGAGATATTGAACAGCACCTACATGGTTAGTGCCATTGAATATCCCCATCTTTGTCCCCAATGCACACCGATGCTTTCCGGTTAGCATCGGGGCATGTTGGGGGCATTCCGTGGTGGAGCAGAGGCGGGAAGTATCACTAACTGGGTAGCTGCGATACTGGACCGCTACCCGGTTAGTGATCTGTGGCTAAAAACTAGGCCAGCTTTCGGCTCACCTAGTTTTAGCCATGAATGCTAACCGGGTAGCAGTTCAATATCGCCATTACCCTTGTAGGCTCTGCAGCAGTTTTCTCTGGGCACCAAAACTGGATATTCAATGCCATAGCCTGCCTACTTGAATATCGGGCCCTATATGTTTAGTTTACACTTGCTAGTCAGCAGGCCTAACTAGGGAGGAGTGGCCTATTGGTTGGGACAAGTTACCTCAGGCCAGAAGGTCGGGGGTTCAAATCCCACTAGAGGACAGCAACCTTGGGCCAGAAGGACTGGGGTTTCTAGTCCCACAGGTGCTCCTTGTGGTCTTGAGCAAGACACTTAACCCTTCATTGCCCATGTTCCCTGTAAGTATTAGTGTATGTGTCTCATATCACTCATGTTAAATGTACCCCCCAATTGTGTAGTGACTACTTTGATTGAAGGATAAGGTAGTATACAAAACTGTCTAAATAAATGTATAGCTTGAGAGTGGCTAAATATCACCACTATAGTGATCATTTCACGTAGTAAGTGGCAGCACAACATGTTCCATCTAGTCTGCCCAGTAAGCTAGAAATATGCCCCATGCAGCTTGCAAACTTGTCACCTCCCACTCCCACCCAGGAACTTGTTTTTGTCTGGCTTTCTGGAAGCCCGGTGATGACATCAGCGCCCCTTCCGTACTTGCATCCTATGGGCTGCACTGCTTGCACAGCCCTTGGTGTGGCTCAGCACGCCGTTCTTTGTGGTTTACCCCCCTCTGTGCCTTTGTTTAGGGTTCTACTTGCTGCTCTTTGCATGTTACCCCCTCCATTTCTGAAGTTATTTAAGTTTGCTTTGATTCTATCTTCTTGCCATATAAGGATGTCCTGTGTCTGTCCCATGCCTTTTTGAATTCTGTCACTGTTGCTGCCCCCACCACCTCCATTGAGAGGACATTCTAGGCATCCACCAGCTTTTTTGTGAACAAGTATTTCCTAATGGTGCTTTTAAGTTTACCTCCTTGCAGCTTCATTTTGTGTCATCTACAATAATCTCCTTTTTACTTTTAGAGACCCTCTGTGTTTGTCCCATGCTTTTTTGAATTCAGATTTTGTCCTCATCTCCACCACCTCCACTAGAAGACTATTCCACGCATCTACCACTCTTTCCGTAAATAAATATTTCTGCACATTACTCCTGAGTCTATCCCTTTTCACTCTCATCCTATGTTCCCTCATAGCAGAGCTTGCCTTCAATTGAAAGAGACCCTCCTATGCATTTATGCCATGGAGGAATTTTAATGTCTCTATCACATCTCCCCTATCCCACCTATCCTCTAAAGTATACATATTAAGATCCTTAAGTCTGTCCTCATATGCTTCATAACAAAGACCATTAACCAGTTTAGTAGCCACTCTCTGCACCGACTCCAAACTGCTTATATCCTTCTGAAGGTGCCGTCTACTATTTACTACTACTATTTAGCACTTATAAAGCGCCACGCACGCAGCGCTGCACAGCTAATCTACAAGAGGTAGCCAACATACAAGAGAGTCCCTGCCCGTCAGAGTCATGCTCATCGGAGCTTACAATCTAGTTAGAACAGTACAGAGCATTAGTCAGGTCTGCGGAAGGTATGGTGTGGTACAGTTTGGTTGTAAACGTTGATGGGGGTTAGGGTAAGATGAGGATGGAAGTCAGGATCTGAATGCAACAGTGGAGAGGTGGGTCTTCAACCTGGATTTGAAGAGGGCCAGGGAGGATGCCTGGCGCACAGACGCAGGTGGGCTGCTCCAGGTGTATGGTGCAGCAAGGTGAAAGGAGGGCAGTCTGGAGTTTGCGGTGTGGGTGAAAGGCATTGATAGAAGTAATTTGTTAGTGGAGCGCAAATTTTGAGAGGGGACATAGGGAGAGATAAGAGATAAGAGGTATTGAGGGGCCATAGAGTGAATGCATTTATAGGTCAGTAGGAGAAGCTTGAATTGGATACAGAATTGGACAGGGAGCCAGTGAAGCGACTTGAGAAAAGGAGTAATGTGGGCATGGCGAGGCTGGCAGAAGATTAGTCAAGCAGCGTGATTTTGTATGGATTGAAGGGGAAGGAGGTGGCTCACAGGGAGACCAGCGAGGAGTAGGTTGCAGTAATCGAGGCGAGAGGAGATTAAGGAGTGGATAAGCATTTTCTTGCTGTGTTCTGAGAGGAAGGGGCGGATTTTGCTGATGTTGTAAAGAAAGAAGCGGCAGGTCTTAGCTACAAGCTGGATATGAGCGGAGAAGGAGAGAGGGGTGTCAAAGATAACCCCTAGATTGCGGACCAAGGGAACAGGAAGGATAGTAGATCCATCCACATGGACTGAGAGAGGGGGAAGTGGGGGGGAGGAGTTGGGTCTCCAGAACTGCACACAATACTCCAAATGAGATCACAACAGAGACTTATACAGGGGCACTATTACCTCCTTTGTTCTGCTGGCTATTCCTTTCCAATAATTTACTAACCACAGAGGTTAAACTAACTGGCCTGAAGTTCTCAATGTCATCCTTAAGTCTGCTTTTGTGTAAAGGGACCACATGAGCCTTTCTCCATTCCTCTGGCACCACTCCAGACTCCAAAGAGACATTGAAAAGGTCAGGCAGTGGAGCTGTTAGAAAGTCCCCAGGTTCCCTCAGAATTCTTGGATGTATCCCATCCAGACCCATGGCTTTGTCTACTAGTTTAGCTAATTCCTCACAAACGCAGTCTGAAAATCATTTGAGATCCCTGTCACTTCTGTTCCTATTTGTGGGTGTTTTCTGAGGTTCTGCTCCTGGCCCTTCATCTTTGAACACAGAACAGAAATATTTGTTAAGCAATTCTGCTTTATCCTCATCAATTTCTGCATATTCCTCCCCTTCACCTGAGTCTGACAATACTACAATATCACTTTTGCCCTTCCTCCTCTCACTAACATATCTGAAAAATGTCGTATCCCAGCATTTCATTGCATTGTCTATTTCTTCTTCTTTTTGTACCTTTGCTTTCCTGACTGCTTTGCTAACTTCTTTAAGTTTTCTAAATATAGAAACCTGTCTTCCTCTCTTTGTGATCTCTTGCAGTTCATGAAGGACTCCCTCTTTTTCTTCACATTTTCAGCTATTTCTTTTGAGAACCATAGCGGCCTCATTTTCCTTTTACATTTATTTACCTTTCTAACAAAAGGGTTTGTTGCCCTTAAAATATCCCCCTTCAGTTTTGTCCACTGTTTTTCTATCTCCTCCAGTTGTTCCCATCCCACTAATGACTCTCTGAGGTATTGTGCCATCTTGGCAAAGTTAGTTTTCCGAAAGTCTAAGACCCTCGCTTTTGAATGGATTTTATCAGTCCTAGTCCTAATACTGAACCACACCATCTGGTGATCACTGAATGCAAGATAATTTCCCACCGTAACATCAGAAAAACGTTCCCCCTTGGTAAGTACTAGATCCAGTATGGCTCCATCGCATGTGGGTTCTGTTACCAGTTGCCTGAATAGTTTTCCCTCTAGAGAATCCAGGATATCCTTACTTCTAGATGACGCCACAGCAGGGATGTGCCAATCCACACCTGGCATATTGAAATCACCTATCAGTAGCACTTTTCTTTTCATGGCAATACTGTGTATGTCTATTAACTCTTCGTCCACTTCTACTCCCTGTGAGGGGAAGCTGTATATAACTCCAATGCAAATAGATTTCCCTTTCCCTCTTTCTAGTTTAACCCACAGTGCCTCCTCTCTTCCTTTTTAAGCTCTGCAATTCTATAGCTTTAATATTGTTTATGTTAATGTTTATTATATTTGATATATTGCCCTTCATTTAAAAACAAAGCGGTGTACAATTTCCAAAATACAAGAGTGGCAATGGCCAAGAAAGTGAAAAGAAGTTACAATGTATGATAGGACAGAGGATAGTGTAACCAAGCATACCAGAAAGGAGGAATGGACAACACAAAAGGAATGAGATCACATAGGGGGAGTAGGAAGGTCAAACGCAGAGGAGAATAGATGGGTTTTAAGCATACTTTAAAAGTACAGTGGTTTTGTTCCAGTCTGAGAGAGGTAGGTAGCGAATTCCAAAGTGCGGGTCCAATAAAGAAAAAGGCAGAGGTGCAGGTTGACTGCAGATGGGCACGGGAAGGAGAGGGGAGGTGGAGGCGATTTATATGCGCAGACCGAAGATTATGACTAGGGGTGTGAAATTGAATGAGATCCGCCAAATATTGTGGGGTATGGGTGTAAATAATCCAATGAACAATGGTAGGGAGTTTAAAGTGAATACGATAGTCTATGGGGAGCCAGTGAAGGTGAATGAAAAGTGGGGTTATGTGCTCCTGACAAGTGGAGTGGGTAATAATCTGCGCTGCTGTATTTTGGATACATTGTAGTCTGTGCAGTTGGGACTGTGAAATACTAGCAAGTGCAGAATTATGGAAGTCAAGACGCGACATGACAAGGGACAACATAAGAGTGGTAAGAGCCTGTGAAGTAAGGAAGGGACAAACAGCACGAATCTGATGGAGAAAAAGGAAATAGGTGATATGGGAAATATGATCATGGAAAGAGAGATCAGGATCAAGGAAAACACCAAGGTAACGAAAACAGGACACCAAAGGGGGAGACAGAAAAGGATGGGGCTACCTGAGGGCAAGGACTACCATGAGTGAACCAAATAGCAAGTGTTTTGAACAAGTTTAAGTGCAACCAGTTGGAGGTTAACCACTCGGCAGCAGAAAGGAGACAGGAATTAAGTGGGGAGAGATATGGCTGAAGGTGGCAAGTGTGATAAAGGAAAACAAGGTCATCAGCATAGTAGAAAGCATATATTCCAAACTGTTGTACCAGAAGGGCAAGAGGTGCAAGAAGATATTGAATAGGAGAGGTGCTAGCACTGAGCCTTGGGGAACACCTCAGTGCAAAGGGATAGTGTCAGATGAGACAGCTGGAGTGGAATGAGACGGCATAAGACCGAGAGAAAAGATAAGAATGAAACCACCGATAGTGCCGTGAAGACAAGCGTCACGCAAATGGAAAAGGGAGTGGTCTACAAGATCAAAAGCCGCTGAGAGATCCAAGGACACCATCACTGAAATGTCACCACGATCATGAGCAACGTGTATCTCATTAAGGAAAGCAAGGAGAACCGTTTCTACACTATGGCCTGGATGAAAATCAGATTTACAGGGGTGGAGAAAGTTGGTGGTGTCCAAGTGATGGGATAGTTGAGCAAAGACTGCTTTTTCAAGTATTTTGGAAAGAAAAGGGAGGTTAGAAACCGGATGATAGTGAGCAGGGACAAGAGGGTTCAAGTGAAGGCTTCTTGAGAATAGGACGAATGAGGGCATGCTTCCAAGGATGAGGAAAGGTACCTGTGGGGAGGCAAATATTAATCATAATGAGGATTGTGAGAAGGAGAGCAAGAGAGGGTGTAAGGAGCCATGATGAGGGTATAGGATCAAGGGAACAAGTAGTCTTGTTGGAGGAAGAAATAGATTTGATAAGTTCAGAGATGGTAAGTGGATGGAACGACACCCAAACATGTGAAAACAGAGAAACAGGGGGTAGGGAGAAGGAGGAGGTGGGGATGATATGGGGGGGGGGGCAATATGTCAGTGATGCCCTAAGGTCGAGGATCTTTGAGTCAAACAAGGAGGCCAATTGCGAAGGGCAAGGATTCAGTGATAAGGACACAGGATGGGAATTAGGCTGGAGTGCTGTGAGAGACCTAAGAACTGTATAGCAATGATGTGTATGATTTGGGGTAGAGGAAATTGCAGTAGAGAAATATGCTTGCTTGGTATCTGGGTGGATCTGGATGCAGTAATGGGAGTGATGCTCCTGGAAGGACTGCAGCATGGATGGTGAACGTGTTTTCCTCCATAGTTGCTTCACATGATGAAGTTGGGAGCGAAGAAGGCGAAGGCCAGAATGAAACCAGGGCTGTGAAGTACATTGATGTGGGGGGTGGGGCTGTAGCGGTGCCAACTGATCTAGGGCATCATAAAGACGAGAAGTCCAATGAGAAACCTGTGAGTGAGGGGAGAGGGAGGGGAACTCTGCGGATAGAAGGTCCTCAGCAACTGGGAAGTGCTGGAGGGTGAGAGGGGTAATCTGATGGAAATAAACGCACAGGACTTGATGGTGAGGGGTTAGATGGATGAGGGAAGGAGTAGGGCAAGATGACTGAAAGAGACATTGGAAGGTAAAAGAGTAGTGATCAGTCCAGGGTAATGGTGTAGTACGCAGATGACGTAGTAGAAAGATAGAATCAGATGGAGCAATGATCAAGTCAAGAGAATGACCAGCTGTGTGAGTTGGTATGGTGACATGTTGGATAAGGGACAGATCCTGAAGGAGAGAGATAAAGGAGTGATCTCTAGATGAGGAAGGTGAGTCAAGGTGCAGGTTAAGATCTCCTGCAATTACTAAGTGAGGATAATTTAAGGATAAGTCCAAGATAGTCAACAGAATTGAATCCCAGAGGTGAGAGCGAAGAGCTGGAGGAGAATAGATGACCAGAACATGAAATGCTGGAGAGGTCTGGAGACAAAGGAGAAGAGCTTCCAGATAGTGCAGCAGTGGAGAAGAGAATTGCGTGAAAGGAAGGGAAGAACGGATAAGAGCTGCAACGCCACCGCCTATACAGCCTGTGCGGGGATGGAGGTGGCAGTAAAGCCAGGAGGGAGACAGTGGGCAAGAAGAGCATCCTTCCCCTCTTTGAGCCATGTTTCAGTGAGTAGTAGAAGATCTAGGGATTCTTGGACAGCAAGGTCCTGTACCAGAAGAGTTTTTGCTCTCAAAGAACAGCAATTAAGAAGCCCCAGCTTGATGAAAGAAGGTTATGGAATGATCACGGAGGTAGAGGCAGATTGACAGGTAAGAGGCAGACAAGGGAGAAGATTATCAGGGCAACGAAACATAGATCCATCAAGCTTGAAAGAGGGAGCCGGGTGGAGGGTACGATTTCCCCATAACACTGGAATGGGGGCCATAAAGAGCCCAGTCAGCACCGTAGCAGTAAAAGGAGTAGTAGAAGTAGAAAGGGAAAGTGACAGTACACCTACCTGAGGCTGAAGGGGCTGATGGCAGGAAGAAGAGTAGGGAATCAAGCCAGATGAGGACACAAGGTGTCCAAATAGCAAGGTTTAACCAAAAGCTGATGCCTACGCTGCCGGAGCTGCCCCAAGGAGCACACCTAAGGAGCACGTCATGCTCCTTAGGTGCGTGCCGCTGGCGTTGTGTCTTTATAGTGCTGGATGAGCAGGTTTCCTGGTTGAGCATGGCCACATCACTTCCGTGGGAGGCGGAGCCACAGACAATGAGTGCAGGACAAACCTGAGGGAAGAGAAAAAAAACGCTTGCAACAATACAAGCAAAACAGCAGAGCAAAGCATGGAAAGCACATGTAGTGCCGCTCCACCTTCCCTTCTTCCTACCCTGTCTTTCCTGAATAAAGTATAGCCCGGTATAATTATATCCCAGTCATGGCTTTCTGTGAACTGTGTCTCCATAACTGCCACTAAATCCAAGTCAGCCTCTTCCATTAAAGTTTCAACATCTGGGATCTTATTTCCCATGCTATGAAGGTATTTAATGTTTCACTTACCTGGCGGCTTTTCTTCCCTTACCTGGGGGCTCTCTTCACCCATCCTCAATAAATCTAGTTTAAGACTCTCTTTAGTATGCTGATGACACGTCAACCCTTCTTCGACAGATGGGCACCATCTTTGCTCTGCAGCCCTTGGAACATCATCCCATGGTCCACGAAACCAAAATGCTTTCAGTGACACCATCCATGCAGCCATGCATTCATCTCCAGGTTGCAAGGCACTCTGCCTTGTCCTTTACCCTCTACAGGGAGTGTTTAAGAAAACACCACCTGTTCTCCTCTCTGCTTTAACCTTTGTCCCAGAGCCATGAAGTCACTTTTTATATGCTCAGAGGGATATCTAGCAGTATCATTTGTGCCGACATGGATGAGCAACATTAGGTAATAGTCAGTAGGCTTGATGAATCTCGGCAAACTCTCCGTAACATCTCGGATTTTGGCACCTGGCAGCCAACACACCTCTCTGTACATCAAATCTGGTCGGCAGATGGATGCCTTAGTACCCCTCAGAAAAGAGTCACCATCCACCACTACTCTCCACTTCCTTGTGGTGACTGATTCTGCAACTTTGGGGTGCCCAAGCTGTGTTTGTTCCCTTTCCTCGGATGCTTCCACCTCCTTCACTTCCATGGCTGCATGCTGGTTCTTCAGTTCAAGGGTCGGAGAAGTTGGAGTGTTGATACTGCAGGCTCTAGTAACATGTGTCCAACCTTCTTCCTTCTGTAGCCTCCCATCTTTGCCTCTGTCGGAGAGCTTGGATGTTTCAAGAAGCATCTCATCAATGTACTTCTCACTGTCTCAAATGCTTCTCAGCCTCACCAGCTCCTCCCTGAATTCCTCCACTTCTTTCTGAGAGCTTCAACATGTAGGCATTCTGCACATGGAACTGGTCCTTCAACTGGCATTGGGATCTCTGTCTGGACAGATGCAGAAGCTGTAATGGAGGAACCGCTTTAGCAATATGATGTTTCCCAGCCATTGATGGAGCTTTGGTACCAAAATTCCTACTTGTTCCTCAACTGTCCTTTAAGACAAAAAGCAGTTAACCTCTTTTACATGTGTTCTAACAGCACTGTTCTATGTCCCTGTGTGGGAGTTGTACTATAAAGCAAGAATGGTCACATGGGGTGGATGGGTGTTGGGGTAGGTAGGGAGGGACCTAACACCTGATGAGGTCAGCGGCTTCAAAGAGTTAGCTGTGAATGGGTAGCTGGAACAAAGACAATGAACTCCAACTGACAGTCTTGCCCAACACCACAAGCAAACAAAACAAATTCCCCTTTGCAGTATAGAAAAAAGATTTACAGGCCGAAGCAGAAAACAGGCGCTGGACACACATTGAAGATGACTTTAACGCGGCCCGACAGCACATATATTTTAACTCCGGATGCAGCAAAGATAGGGCATGCAAATGATCCCCACATCAACTGTGCACATGCAAATGAGCCATTGCAACGTTAAACTGGGAGAGCAAGCCAAACACATGCGCACAAGAAGTCTGCGCTAATTTGGCTTGCTCTCTGGGCATTGCATGGCTATTTTGCATGGCAGCCCCAATAGCATTTTGATTGCATTGGGGGACGATCACGACATCGGGAAAAGCACCCGATGCCTTCAAAATACTGTCGCGGGCTTTGCCTGACAATAAAATTATCCCTGGTGGTCCAACGGCCCAATCCCACCCCCAACAGTATTTTGATGGCATTGAGAAAGACCCCCGATGCCATCAAAATACTGTTGGGAGCCATGCCCCACAATAAAATTATCCCTGGTGGTCTAGCAGCCCCTTCCCCCACTAAATAAATGAAGAACCTGGTGGTCTAATGGCCCCTTCCTCCCCCCCCCCCCACCTCCATTAAATAAAAACCTGGTGGTCTAAAGGCCGGTAGCTGGTGGTCTGATGCCCCCAAATGCACCTTAAGTGGGAGTGCTGCCTACGTGCTCCCGCTCTGCATGTCATCTTGCAAAATGGCAGTGTCTGGTCCCATGCGATGCATCCTGGGATGCACTGGGTGAGGTCAGACTGCCATATAAGATAAATTTTGCCTTTTGTTTTATATTTAATGGAGGTGAGGTGAGATGGGGGGGGGGGAAAGGGGCCACTAGACCACCAGGTTCTTCATTGATTTAGTGGGGGGGGGGGTGAAGGGGTCATTATACCACCAGGTTCTTTTATTTAGGGGGGGGAACGGGTCGCTAGACCACCAGGGATCATTTTATTGTGGGGCACGACCCCCGACAGTATTTTGATAGCATCAGGGGCCTTTCCTGATGCCATCAAAATACTGTCAGGGGTAGGATTGGGGCCACTGGACCACCAGGGATAATTTTATTGTCTGGGGAGAAGATGAACAACATCAGGGAAATACTGTTGGGGGAACGTGTTAGAGCTTTACTTCCACTTAGACCCTGCAGCTAGTTTTTCCACCAGCATTTACGTCTATTTCCTGCATGTAAAGGATTGTAAAAATGTGCTTAAACATAGTGTTATGGGCTCATAAAGCCCACACTAGCTTTCTGCATTGTCCTCTTAACTTTTAAAAATGAACACCAAAATCCCTTTGAGAGCTTTTAGGCAGAGTATTACCTTGCTTTGCAATGGAGTCTGTCAGGAATGCCAATACCTGTAAGGCCCTGTAGACTTTATACAGCACTGCCTAGCTGCTTAACAAGCTACTCTAGGACCACTTAACACCGGATGAGGTCAATGGCTTCAGAGTTAGCTGTGAATGGGTAGCTGGCTGTTGTTTTGGAGTAAAACATAATGTCATGCTAAATGCTGTGGTCAATGATCAGTAGTCAGTGTTGAGATGGTATATATTGTGTGCAGATATGCCTGAGACAGACATGCCTGTATGTGCATTCTGTGCATGGAGCTAAGATCCCCCCAGCTTGCACTCTGTTATTACAGCTTAGGACAAGAGAAAGGTGCATGCACTTACATGGCAGATTTTTTCCTATCTCACCGACTCAGTGACTCTATTGGACAATCACAGAGGCCAGGTCTCCACGTGGGTCTAGCTCCCAATAGGCTGCAGCTGCACCAGGGGACTGACAGTGTTGCCCTGGACAGCTATTGTGGCAGTTGCCATTAATCAGGCCTCTCACCTGTGCAGCCAGGTGTTCCCTGAGGCCTAGAGGCTCAGGCAGAGGTAAGGTTTGCTGCATACACACATGTGATGGAGCTCTCCCTGGTGAAACCATGCCCCCCCCCCCCCCAGCTCACTCCAGAGAAACCAGCAGGCGATATGAGAGCTTTACAGCAGTGTCATGTTGGGAAGTAAGTGTAGGGGTATGCTGTGGGGATGGGCCTTGATAATGGTGTAACTGCAAATGCATTTGAGTGTCACAGCTTTGAGGACAAGATGTGTACAGGCACAGCTAGTCAGCCAGTGATTCCCACAGGTTGCAACTACTAACTGGAAACTAACCTTCTGCCCATAAATGGTGTCTCACACAGTTTGTGGAGTTGCAGAAGAATTGACCATGCAGCATGTATTCACAGCCATAAAGCCGGGCATCACATGCATGCACAGTGCATTACTACTGCTTACAGTCCCCTGGACAACACACACCCACAAACACATGATCCCACTGTCCAAAAGAGATGTAAGTTGGTATTCATACTTGACTCTTAGGGCTCCTTTAATGCTTGGACTTTGCTAACGCCTGCACTGAATGTGCACTTGTTGCTAAGGCCCACTCAGTGTGGGGGCACTATTAGCATGCTCTGCCATCCAGCAGGTGTTGGTGCAGGTTCTCAGTGTGGCTGGAGATTGTCGGGACTTATGCTAGATGAGATGGGGAGGATTGCACCTGTGGATGCAGATATGGAAATGTAGGATAAAATTAACACACCTGGACATAACACTGTTGATTCACAGGCTGGTCTTGAACCCATGACTCTTTTCTCTTACACACAGTAGCCATGTGTTAGGAGCCACAAACCAGTCATGTAGGAGTGTGGGTGCATCACTCCATATGAATATATATGGTCCTTGCCAGGGTGCGTGAGGGCATAAGCTGGGGTATGCCTCTGTCTGTGTAGCTGTCTGCTGGCTCTGTGCCCTACCTGTCTGACAGGGTATGTTAGGCAGATATGGGAGAGGAACATCTTGTTAGGTCTGTATGTAGCATTGCATTAATATCCTGCTGCATCAACTGACATTCATGTCTTACATATGGGATCTGTCCTGCCAGAGGGGTAGGCCAGGATACATGAGCACACACACATTCCAGTCCATGGGTGACCTAGCAGAGTGACCAATGTAACTATTTCCTGATGTGTGCTTGTGGGCCAGTCCTAGAATACTCTCATAGTTGGCAGACTACAGTGAGTAGTTTATTTATTTTTTATTTACATATTAACATTTCTTATATACTGCCTTTCATGATATCAAGGCTGTTTACATTGAGCAAATTGAAATTACATTGAACAGGGCATTATAACTTGGAGATAACTATTTTACGGGGAACATGGGCAATGGAGGGTTAAGTGGCTTGCCCAAGACCACAAGGAGCACCTGTGGGACTAGAAACCCCAGTCCTTCTGGCCTGAGATTGCTGTCCTCTAGTGGGATTTGAACCCATGGCCTTCGGTAGCTTGCCCCAACCACTAGGCTACTAGGCCACTCCTCCCTCCTCCATGTACGCATTGCACAGCTGCCGTTTCCATGCTGCAGGTGGCCTTAAAGTAGCAGCGCACATGCAGGTTGTCCTGGCATGCCACTCCTGCCCCCGTCTGATATGTCAGAGAGGGCCAGGAGTGAGATGCCATGAGCACACATGATGCAGCGTTAAGCCTCGCCACCACACGACAGGGAACAATTGCCATGCTGCGGCCCTCCTCCCCTAGGTGAGATGATAGATGTTGGGAGAGGGGAAACATGGGGAATCCTCCTTTTCATGCTGTGAGGAACCTCAAGGTAGCAGTGGGGGGTTGCACGGGGGGGGGGGGGTGTCTGCTTAGGATGGCAGATACCCTTGGCCTAGCCCTGACAGTACAAACAGCAGTATTGCACTTGCCACACAGGGCAGAGACAATGGTATCTTCTGTACCAGGCAGAAGTCACTGCCACTGTCACTTCCATCCCTATATGCTTCTAACATGGCTGCGCGGTGACAGTAGCAGTGGAATGAGTCCTTTGTGACAGTGGGGACATGTATGTTTGCAGCTGCTGTCACAGCAGAGTCTCACCAGACATCACAGATGTACATCCTAGGCACCCACCTGGCCTACCTAGCAGACTAATTAGCCCCGCTCAGTCACTCACATGGCACTACCTTTGCCACTTTGGCAACAACAACATTATTGAAAGGGCACCATGTTGTGCCTGCCAAATGACCACTAATAGCACTAATTTCGGGGCTCCAATCTGGTTGCTGCACACTGCTGACATGTAAATTGGCTCCCTGTGTGGTGTTGAACGACTGAGAATGGCTCTCTCCCTCCAAAATGAGCCCATAACACCAGCTTTGTGCTGCCATTAAGGTTCCCAGCGGCTGTTCCTCTAACACCTGTCGTTAAGGGAACACATGCTGCTTCGCCTGCACTTTGCCCAACTAATACCCTTTCTCCACCACTTTGTACCTTGACACCTGTTAACAAGCTACCAGCCATTAAGCCTGCGTTATTCACTAGCGGTTGCTGCTAATGCCTGCTAATGGCACCTTTGCACTCTTGGCCCCATTTACTAATCATACCCCTTATTAGAGCCCCATACTGCTCAACCATGCAATACTCCAATAGATTCCTGAACTCCAAACATTTTAATTAATAATTGTGGGTCATCTCCATTCAAACTGACACCTCGTGACCTCTCAAACAGCTCTGCCACAGCATCACAAATAAACAGCCACTGCTTAAATGAACACTCCACACATTCTAACATCTAGAATCACTCAATAAACATGCTCTGATCTCATTTCTAGAGATATGACATTATCAAAGATAACTTTCTCCAGACAATTTTCATTTGTTGTATTAGATTGTAAGCTCGGATGAGCATGACTCTGATGGGCAGGGACTGTCTATTATAAGTATATCTTCTATATGCATGTCATACCTGTACAGTGCTGCGTGCTCGGCGCTATATAAGTGCTAATTAGTAGTAGTAGTAGTAATTTATCCGGCTCCATTTGGCTTCCTAGCCTAAGCAAAAATGCCACACACGTGCTCTGGCTTTGAAATACACATTGGTTAATCATTGCCCATCTGTCAAAAAGCCATTCTAAAAAAATCACCTTCTCATGGTCATCTTGAAGACTTCCTTGATCTTCAGTCCACCCATCTGAGAGATGCATGTACAAGCCAGTGTTTCAACCTTCCCACTGCCTGTATGTTGGCAAGTGAAAAGTGAGAGATGGTAGTCATAAACTTGGAGAGGGATAAAACTCAGATTGATGCTTAACTAAAAGAGAAGGTATTTGGAGGGACAATTCATCCTTTCAAGGATAAATGCAAGTGGAAAATGGATTCATACTGGAGAAAAGGATTGCAGTCTATTACTAAAGGACCCCATGGCCCTCCACTGGAAACACCCTTCCCCTATGTAAGCACTGATCAGAAGTGAATTGGAATCACTAACCCTGATATAAAGGTGTAATCAAGTAAATCATATGACCAATGCTACTGGACAATATACATCCTCCAGAAGGGAGAGCTGTTAAGTTGCTGGCCGAGTTAGATGTTATATTGTAATGCCAGTTGAAGCAACCCATTCAAAATTTGAGAGGTTTTAGGGTCACACATGCCTGGGACTTGAAGAGACTCCTCTTCCCCCTCCCGTGGAAAAAGAGTATGTGCTGATGGTGTGATGAACAGCTGTTCTATGGGCCATTGAGTGATGGTCTGCCTTGTGATGAGTGGCCCCCTCACAGAAGCCCAAGAGTCCCACAGCCATGCCAAAAACTACCTATTCTGAAGGCACTGCACCTCCAGGCCTAGCACCCTACTGCTAGAGCACTCAGCCAAAGACTCTTTCCCTTACAGCTTCTGGGAATAAGGAAGCCACCAGGGAGCCCCCATCTCACCCCTGCTCACATCCTCTGTTGTGCTATTCATCATCAGATACTTCCTTAATCACCACCACGCTGAGGGGAAGCTGGCCGTGTCTGCCCCACACCAGAGTCTGCCACATGCCTCCTCACACCCACCTGCTCAAACTGGCGAACTAGCTTCTCTGGTGCCCATCCCAGCCACACTAGTGAACATTTATGACTCTGCCTGTTTCCCAAGATCCATCCCCCTTTCCAGTCAGTCTACCAAACACCAAGCCCACAACCTCTGTCCCCCATTCCTTACCACCTTACTCAGACTCAGCTTCAGATTACTTAATTGGTATGACACTTGTGTTGAAAAAGTAGTACAAAATTTAGTAGCCAAGGTAACGAAACACTGAGGACATAATTTACAGAGTAACAATAGCCTTGACTGAACTACCTGTCAAGCAGCTTCAACAGACCCCACGTTCTTATGCTGTCTCCAAGTGACTCACTTACTGCCTGACCTCCCCCTAAACCACAGAGGGGCCAACTATTCCCCATTTAATGCCACTCTTTCTGGGGGCATGAATGTTTTTAAAATGGTTCCTTTTCTTGTGCATACAAATATATGCAGTGCTATACATGTTTTATAAAAGGCTCAGTGCTCACAAAGCCTTTTATAAAATATTTGCCTAGATTTACATGGGAAGATCTAAGCATCTATTTAACTACCTACATCACCTATAAAAAGTTATTCTTCCTACATAGATGTTCAGCAGCAGAATTTCACCCTGGCTGTGCCCCAAATGGTCCCCTTTTCCAAGTACATAACTGTGGCTGTTTAGTGATCCAAATGATGAAAGTTTCATATATATATACTGTATATATTGGCAATCTTTTTTAAAGATAGCAGATCTATTAGATGCCACCGCCGAACACAAAAGTGCTTTAGAATAGCTGACCAATGGTTTTGAAATTTCTTGAGACTTTCCCTATCATTAAGTACCGCTGTTACATTAGTAAACCAATGTTGTCTTTTCTGCCCTGGAGACTTAGAACAAGGCCAATCAATCAAATGTTACTTGAGTTTTCAATCAAAGTCTAAATAGTTATATCTATTGAAGGCTTGTAGCATATTCTGTCTGCATTGTAAACGTTCAAACGACTTGCCAAGAATGTAATCATTTGCAAAATCTTATTTTATCTGCCATCTGTCAGCCTAAAGCCTCTTGCTTAGCTTTTTTCTTGCACCCACCGGTATAAGAGCAAAGATAAATGCAGAGCCTGAACAGAAACACACAGTCTTTCACGTATGAGTCAAATATCACCTTAAAAAAACAGATGGGAATCTTTCAGGGCTATCACTGGAACACTGCCTACATAAATAAGGAAAACTTACTTTCAAGTTAGGATATATAGTTTTATATTTAAAGATGTTTTGCATATTGTTTTCAATTTTATATACTTTGTCCGAAGATGAAAATATATTGATACATCTCAAATTTTTCAGGTCACCATTCAAAGCTTGTGGTGATTGCATTGATTTAAATGCTGACCATGGCGTTTAAATAAAATGCATACAGTATATTCAGTCCCACTATACTACATAGTAACATAGTAACGTGAAGGCACATTTTATAAAGGATATCCAAGTGTAATCTGGGACATCCAAACAGAACATCCATAAAAAACGCAGGCACATCCACATTCGTGGAAAGTGCCATTGAAAAAGCGAAAAAGCCAAACAAATACTTCTGCTCTGTTTTCACTAGAGAAAATCCTGGAGAAGGACCACCTGTGATTGAAAAATATACAAATGGGAATGGAGTAGATACCACACCATTCACAAAAGATGATGTGTTAGAACAGCTTGCAAAACTTAAAGTGGACAAGGCTATGGGACCAGATGAGATACATCCCAGGGTACTGAAAGAGTTCAGAGAAGTTCTTGCAGGGCCTTTAAAGAATGTTTTTAATAGATCCTTGGAGACAGGAGACGTTCCACAGGACTGGAGAAGGGCTGATGTGGTACCTCTTCACAAAAGTGGTAGTAGGGAAGAAGTGAGAAACTACAGGCCAGTAAACCTTACCTCGGTGGCGGGAAAAGTAATGGAGGTGCTCCTAAAAGAAAATAGTGGACTTTCTCGAAACCATTAGGTTGTATGATCCAAGGCAACATGCTTTTACCAAAGGATGATCTTGCCAAACAAATCTGATTGAGTTCTTTGACTAGGTGATCAGAGAACTAGACAAGGGCATGGGATGGATGTGATCTACCTAGATTTCAACAAAGCCTTTGATACTGTTCCTCATAGAAGACTTATCAATAAACTCAACAGCTTGGGGATTGGTCCCAAGGTGGTGAACTGGATCAGAAATTGGTTGACTGAGAGACGACAGAAGGTGACGGCAAACGGAGCTCACTCGGATGAAAGGAAGGTGATTAGCGGGGTGCCCCAGAGTTCGGTCCTGGTACCACTTCTGTTCAATATCATTGTGAGTGATATTGCTGAAGGGCTGGAAGGAAAAGTCTGTCTTTTTGTAGATGACACCAAAATTTGCAACAGAGTGGACTCCCCTGAGGTAGTGGATAACATGAGGAAAGATCTAGAAAAGCTGGAAGAATGGTCTAATGCTTAGTAGCTAAGATTTAATGTGAAGAAGTGCAATTTCATGCACTTGGGAAGCAGAAATCCAAGGTAATTGTATGCGATAGGGGGCGAGAAATTGATGTGGACAGACCAGGAGAAGGACCTCGGAGTGATTGTTTCTGAAAACCTTAAGGTGGTGTAACAGTGTGACAAGGCAGTGGCAAAAGCCAGAAGGATGCTGGGTTACATACAGAGAGGAGTTACCAGCAGAAAGGAAGAGGTACTAATGCCACTGTACAAACCGCTGGTGAGGCCTCACTTGGAATACTGTGTTCAGTTTTGGAGACCTTATCTCACAAAGGATATAAAAAGACTGGAAGCATTTCAGAGGAAGGCGACCAAAATGATTTGGAGCCTGCGTCAGAAGATTTATAAGAGACTTAAATATCTAAATATGTATACTCTGGAGGACAGGAGGGACGGGGAGATATCATTCATACCTTTAAATACTTGCTGTGCCAGAGGGACATTAAACCCCCAACCAGAGATAAAGTGAGCAGTGACTCAGTACTCACAGAAACTGATGAGACAGGGCTGCCATCCTCCAAAGCCCGCTTTATCAAATGTCAATCTAGAGGACCTTCAATCTTAGAAGATTTCATAGTTGGAACTACTAGAAAAATCTTCCTTCTGTGTTTCCCCATCGCTCAACAATCAATCACCTCCTCAGCACTCCGAAGTGCATTGAAGGGGCGCCAAAGGGGCATGTCCTGCCCCTTTGGTCACACCCCTTCGGGCCCATGGCACAGACCAGCTTTTATAAAGCAAGATGTAGACATCACAAATCAGCGCCGATGCGCTCAAAGAGAGATATTACAGCTGCCATGTAGGAAAGGATTTCCGCTCTCCGGCATCCCGCGGCACAGCCCAGCTTTTATAAAGCAAGATGTAGATGTCACAAATCAGCGCTGATGCGCCCGCAGGGAGATATTACAGCTGCCAGGTAGGAAAGAGTTCCCGCTCTCCAGATACCCAACAGATGTTTTAGGGCCCAAACTAGCACTTTCCCTATGCCTATTCATGTCTGCAGCAGGTCTAAAGTTGGACAAGGTCAAAGACATTTCCAGGTTTCTGAAATCTATCGGGGACAACTGCATTCATCGTCCCGCCCCAGCCATGCTTCCAGATTACCCACCGCCTACTTGGGCATCCCTGCAGCAGAGCCATCTTAAAAAGTGCATTATAAAATGGCTCTGGGGTCATCTCGGTGGTCTGGACATCTGCATGCACATTTTTGGAAATCCAAAGTGTATCTAAGCCTCTTGTGTCTGTTGCATGCCATTTTGATTTCCATCACTGTTTTTGCCTCTATCACCTCCATCAGGAGAGCATTCCAGGCATCCATCACCCTTTTAGTGAAAAAGTATTTCCTGACGTTGCTTTTAAATTTACCCCCTTGCAGCTTCATTTTATGCCCTCTAGTTTTACAGCTTCCCCTTCTTTGAAAAAGGTTTGTTTGTTCATTATTATCCTTTAAGTATTTAAACATCTGTATCATACAGTTGTGGTCAGCACTGTCGGAATCCTTGCTGGCTGGCCATCCCCTCGGTGCTCCCCGGATGTACAGGGCCATGACTTGAATCGGCCCTGTACGTCCGGGTGCTGGTCCCACTCATGCTCTATCCACTCTCTGCCCCCGTGCCACACCCATTCCACACAGCACACACAGCACCTCTGTGCGTGCAGGAGGGCCTGGAGGCGGCATATGGTGCAGGCAGCTAGTGGGGCTGGACATCCTGCCGGGACATACAGCCCCACTATCCACCTTTCAGTATCGGGCCCTATTTGTTTTTGAACCCCAGCTGTGCTGGAGGAGCAGCCTCTGGGCAGCCGAAGTGCTGAACCCAAAGAGGAGAAGGAAATAAAGGAGACCAACAGCAGGCACTGCAATAGCGCTGTGCCAATGGGACATATAAGCCAGGCTGGACAGTGACTTGGGGTCTACCAGAAAGGAAAGCAGCCAAATGGCCATTAGACCAAGCTGTATTTATTTTATTTTTATTTATTTATTTACATCTCTTATATACCGCGCTATTGTAATTAGTGCGGTTTACAGTTAAACAAAATATACAGCAATGCAGCAGGTCACATTGAGCTTACATTGAACAGGGGGAGTAAACTTGGATGAACTGGGAAAACTATATACAAATTATGGACATTCCTACAGTACAAAAAAGGATCGTAAGCAGATGCATAGGCTCATGTGTAAGGGAGGGAGGGAGGGGAAGGGAGATTATCCATTCTCTAAGGGAGGCTGGTCAATGGGGTGGGCTAGGTAGGAGGGTAAGGTGATGGTTGTGTGTTTTCCAGAGTTATTCTCTGGGTAGTGTAGAAGGAACAAATGGTGTTTGAGAGCTTTTCGGAATAACGGGCGATTGGAAATAGCTCGGATATCTGCCGGGAGGGCGTTCCAAGCCGTAGATGCGAACATGGAGAAGGCTCTGTTGGCTGTTGTCTTTGTACATTTAGTGACTGACTTAGGGACTTCAAGGGTATTCATCAATGTATGTTTCCTCAATCTATTGGCTGGAGTGCTATGGAGTAGTTTACTGATGGGTGTGAGTGGCTGGGTCTTGAGGGCTTTGAATGTCAAGACTAAAGTCTTATAGTGGATTCTGGCCTGCAGAGGTAACCAGTGTAGATTCATCAGGACTGGTGTTATATGGTCTGACCTTGAAAGACCTACCAGAACCCTCGCAGCAGAGTTCATGGCAAGTCGGAGAGGGCTTAGGGTCGACTGTGGGAGTCCCTGAAGGATGATGTTAGCAAAGTCGAGGTGAGGAATGACTAGAGCCTGGAAGATTGATCGGAAATCAGGGAAGTCCAGTTGTGGTCGGAGATGGCATAGCGATCTGATTTTGTGATAAATCGCTTTTGAGGTGTTTTTGATATGTGCTGACATGTCTAGCCTGTATGTTTTAAAGCCTGAACTACAAAAGACTGGGAGTATTTAAAGGGACAGTTGACCTGAAATACATTTTATTACGCATTTTAAAAGTGATGTGCTATTTACACACATAAGTCGCTATTTTCACAGACATGCATGTGTGAATGTGCACTTCTGCATGCATGTCAGCCGGTCACTATTCTGTACGAGCTTGGAAGTGACACTCATGTGTAACCTCTGATGGGTTGTGTGCATGGGGCACTGCTCAGACAGAGTGTAGGCATCGTCTCCACTGACGCACATAAGTTATAGAATATTATGACTTATGCACATTAGCAGGACTGTACCAAGCTAGAAACGCACCCTGTGCGACTAACGAATCTGGTACCCCCTTCCATCCAACCTGCTCTTTTTCAGCTTCCTGGTAGCCCAGTGATGATATCAGAGCCCCCTTCTGTGCTTGCACCCTGTGTGGCCGCACTACTTTCATAGCCCTTGGTACAGCCCTGCGCATCAGAGCACCAATCTAGGTGCTCCAGGTTACGCCTGCCCTAGAGCAGGTTTAAGTGGGTGCAACTAAGCTCTGGTCCATCCATCTGCTGCTATTTTATAAAGTAAAGTGCACACACGCTTTGCTTTATAAAATAGGGCCTGCATGCATGTTCTGGAAATCGCATAGCCGGCCCCAGAGTTGGTTGAAGGTATTGGCGCCCTAGGCAGATCTTAAGCTTTACACTTCCCTGGCTGTCAAAATCTATTGTTTTACTTTGAATACCCTACTCTCTGATGCCCCCCCAGAAGTTGCCACACTAGGCGACTGCCTGCTTTACTAGATGGTTGCTGAGGCTCTGTGTGTGTGGCTCCTTATGAAATTATACTCCAAATGTCTAGAGCAGTGGTTCTCACTCCAGTCTTCTGGGACCCCCAGGCTAGTCAGGTTTTCAGGATATGTACAATGAATATGCATGAGATAGATCTGCATGCACTGCTTCCATGGGGGGGGGGGGGAGGGGGCTGGGTCAAGCTTGGTACTTTTCAGAAGAGGTCGAATTAATGCTTGTTTCAGTAAGATGGGCATAAGACCTAGTGGCAAGGAAGCATGCACTATACTCATTAGATATATGCTGAGGCGAGGTCTAGTGAGCTTTACCCAGGACACAGGGCAAGAGTCCAGTGCAGAAGTTGTTGTGTTAAGGTTCCGGATCATATTTTAAAGATTTTTGAGTGATGGGAGTTCAAACTGAGACCATAGCTTCTGGGGTATTGCTTTATGGTCAGGTGTCATTGAGGATTGGTCTGTTGGAGGTGTGTGTATCTGTCGAAATTAGAAAGGAGGGAAACCTCTGCGGCCATATTTGGTCTTATGGGTTTCCTTTATTTGGTTCCTTTAAGAGTGTTTTCACTATGGAGAATAGTTCTCTAGGTTTGTTTATTGCACCAGTGATGAGACTAGCATGGTATTCTTTTTTTGCAACTTAGGGGCTTGTTTACAAAGCCGCAGTAGCGATTCGCGACTTTGTAAACAAGCCCCTTAGTGTTTCTTTGTTGTATAGCCTAAGCTGTTCCATGTAGGCAGTGCAGAGAAGTGGACCTCTTGAGCTTCTCCATTTACATTTGAGTTGGTGTAAGTCACTTTTCTGCTTCTGGAGTGAAGATGAGAACCATGAGGTTCTGTTCCGATGTTTTCCTACAAACCTCTTTGGAGGGGCAAGGACAGGATTTCGTTCCAACCTTGGGCTAACTTATTGAGAGCAACTTTTGTAGCTGTGATGGAGACCAGTTGTGGGATGACTGTTTCCAGGAAGTGTTCATTATTGAACTCTCGGAATCTCCAGGAAGTGAGGGGTATGAATGTCTGGGTTGTTTGCTGCAAGGCAAGGTGGATGGGGAAGAGGATGGCTACATGATCTGACCAGGCTACTGGGAAGATTGTGCTTGATGGGTTACAGGGAGGAGGTCAGAAGGCATTAATATGAGGTCTAGGTTGTTACCTTTTGTGTGGGTTGGTTATAGGAAGCTACTACCTCAACAGGATCTGAGTATATCCAAGTGCTTTAATGGCATCAAGGAAGGTGCTCAATTCGGAGGTGGGGGCAGAGGCTACATTGAGGTCTCCAAGTATTACTAGAGGCTAGTATCTAGTTGTGGGGGAGCAGGCAGTTTCAAGTAAAATAGTGAGCTCAGAAGCATTGACTTGGGGAGCTCTGTATGCTAGGCAAAGCGAGGTGGAGTTGTTAGCTACGTTTAGAGTGTCAATTTCTGTGGTAGAGTTGATGTCAGTGACATTGAGTTTCAGGATTTCTTTAGAGATTAAACAGACCCCCCCTCCCCCACCTCTGCTGTGTGCTCTATTCAAAGTGAATATCGAGTATGAAGGGGGACATAGCTGGTTTAATAGGACAGAATCAGAGTCAGAGAACCAAGTTTCAGTTATGCATAAACTGTTTAGGTTATGTTCTTTGTTGAAGTCAGCTAGTGTCTGAATTTTGTTTCAGGCAGAGCGGGCATTAATGAGGGCATATCTTACGGAGGTTGTCATTTTGCTTTGGGTGTGTGGTCCTTTGTCTCTACTAGTTGAGCTCCTTATTAACCCCCAGTGTCTTTTCTGATACTGTGGATAAATCAGAAGTGTTTGAGCTCCATCTAGTGGGAATCTGTAGTTGTGAATTATGGGGATATGATTTTTATGGCCTAGGCCAGCGATGGCGAACCTATGGCACGCGTGCCAGCTGTGGCACGCGAAGGCCTTGCAGCTGGCACGCGGGCCAAAGGTCCGCAAAAAAAAGAAAAAGCTGTCTCTGACTGCGGACGCGGCAAGGGCAGAATGCAGCATCCCGCGGGGCCCCCTCCGCCCGCTAAGCCCCTCTGCAAGAGCTTTCAGATTCGCGAGGGAGAGCGTCTCCCTCGCGTCTCTGTTAAGCCCGCAGGGGCTAATGGGAAATTTCCCATCAGCCCCTTTAGACGCGAGGGACTGATGGGAAATTTCCCATTAGCCCCTGCGGGCTTAACAGAGACGCGAGGGAGACGCTCTCCCTCGCGAATCTGAAAGCCCTTGCAGAGGGGCTTAGCGGGCGGAGGGGGCCCCGCGGGACATTGCAATCTGCCGCGGCAGCAGCCAGAGCCTGCTTTTTTTTAAAAAAAATTTGCCGGGGGGGGGGGGGTTAGGACTGCTAATGGGCAGGAGGAGGGGGGGGTTAGGACTGCTAATGGGCAGGGGGGGGGGTTAGGACTGCTAATGGGCAGGAGGAGGAGGAGGGGGGGGGGGGTTAGGACTGCTAATGGGCAGGAGGGGGGGGTTAGGACTGCTAATGGGCAGGAGGGGGGGTTAGGACTGCTAATGGGCAGGAGGAGGAGGGGGGGGGTTAGGACTGCTAATGGGCAGGAGGGGGGGTTAGGACTGCTAATGGGCAGGGGGGGGGTTAGGACTGCTAATGGGCAGGAGGGGGGGTGTTAGGACTGCTAATGGGCAGGAGGGGGGGTTAGGACTGCTAATGGGCAGGAGGGGGGGTTAGGACTGCTAATGGCAGGAGGAGGGGGGGGTTAGGACTGCTAATGGGCAGGGGGGGTTAGGACTGCTAATGGGCAGGAGGAGGGGGGGTTAGGACTGCTAATGGGCAGGAGGAGGGGGGGTTAGGACTGCTAATGGGCTGGGGGGGTAGGACTGCTAATGGGCAGGAGGAGGGGGGGTTAGGACTGCTAATGGGCAGGAGGGGGGGTGTTAGGACTGCTAATGGGCGGGCGGGCGGGCGGGGGTAGGACTGCTAATGGGCTGGGGGGTAGGACTGCTAATGGGCTGTGGGCTGATGGGGGCTGTCTGGAAATGGGGTGATGGGGGTTTAGGGCTGGAAGTGAGTTGATGGGGGGGGCTAGGACTGGTATTGGGTTGGGGGGTTGCTAGGACTGGAAATGGGCTGATGCAGGGACTAGAAGGGAATGGATGCTGGGTGAGGCTGGAACTAGAAGGGAGCTGATGTTGGGGGAGGATTAGAATGGGATGGGGCTGGGAGAGTAAAATGGAGAGGGGAAAAATATTTTGTGTGGGAGGGATAAAAAATCTACAATTGGCCGGGTATTGGGAGAGTAAGTGGGGATTGAGGATGGAGGGGTAAAATTTGAGTGGATGAAATAGGAATGAGGAAAGAGCAAAAGGAGAAAGATTAGTATGTTAAAGCAGATGTAGAGAGAGAGAATGGAAAAAAAAAACTAGAAGAGAGAAGAAAGGACAAATGGACAGCAGATGATGGAGAGTTAGCAGAAAACATGAAGAAACCAGAAGAAAGTGGCTGGAGCAATTGCAACTGTGTAACTGAGCTGAGGTATTCTGTTTATGTAATTCCTTTTTGACATTGCCACTTGTTCTCTTTCCCCAGTAGGTCATGTATTGTTATTGTCTGAAATGTATTGGTTTAATATTTGCAGTGTTGCCTTTTGATAGGTATGGTGTGGTGCTTTGTGAGTCCTGGTAGTGCTGTTAGGATACGGCGGGTTTGCTATTGGTTCTAAATGGGCAGTGTTTGTAGTAGTTCCTAATGTGCCTGGCGGTTGGCACTGGATTATAGTAATGTAGAAATCTTTTAGTCTGTCTTTATCCATACACTCATTAAGAGACATGTTTACTAAAAGTTAGTGTATGTTAGCATTATGCAAATATTTATGCAAATTGACGTGCTGGCACTTTGAGGAAATTCTTTGGTTTTGTGCGGCAGTTTGGGCACTCGGGCTCAAAAAGGTTAGCCATCACTGGCCTAGGCTGACCAACTCAGTAATGTAGGCAGTGCAGCACAGAGCGCAAAATGAGGGTAGCATACCTCTTCATTATCACTTCCATGTTTGCCCAATATAGCGTATTCTACTGGCTGTTCGTCTTGTAGGGGTGTGTGTTCTGATGGTGCGAGATGAGGCAATGAAGTGAAGTCTTTCCCAACTCTCTGTGTGAGGTAGTGTTCTGCACTTTAATGGCCACGCCTAAGGGCCCTTTGGTGCAACCCCATCAGGCACGGGCAAACCTGCAACACGATTTGTTTTAAACCCAACGGGGGATACCGGTAGTGAAGTCACTTGTGGGCAGGGAAAGGAGCTGCGTGGAGCAGGCTTGCCTTCCCCGTCTGCACCTGGCTGTAGAGCAGAGAGTCCTTCTGTCGATTCAAGTGTCTCGCTGAGCTAGATGCCGTGCTGGTCCCCTTCCCTTATTCCCCAGGGGCTTCGGGAGTCCAATATAACGTATTCTACTGGCTCTTCGTTTGCTGCTGTTTCTATAATTGCGGTTAAATTTAAGATTTCTTTTTTGCAGACCTAAATTAAAGCATTTTTCTGTATAGATAGCGGCTAAATATCTCTGCTGTATGTCGTTCCACCCTTACTTCTCCCTAACTCTATCCTGGCACTATCTGGATAGTGCTGAGGCAGTCGAGGGATTTTCACAGCAGACTTAGATGTTTAACAGCGGCTGCTTAATGCATAAGGCCATTTGAATATCTGGCCCTTTCCGTTAAGCAATTTGCTTCGATTGTTCCCTAAATCATGCTCTATTTGGACTCTGAGGGTCAGGAAAGGTAAAGAGGGACTGAGGGGGTGGAAGGCGTAGAATGGAAGCCTGGTTGGATTTTTAAGTTTTGCAGGCACTGCTGGAATTTAGTGTGTGCTTCCCATAGCTCGCATTCACACTGGAAAATAGCATGCTCCACAATCCCCTCAAAACATGAAAAAAAGAAGAAATAGTTAACAGAAAAACAAAAAAGTAAAACAAAAAATGCCTGCACACTTCAAAGGCTCATATCCAGATCCAGAGATTGTGAGGGCTTTATTGTTAGGTCATCAATGCTGAGACCGAGTGACAAAGCAAAAGCGAAACAGTAGCAAGCATGCATCGAGATTCTGCGCTTGTCCTCCGTGAGCCACCAAAAACCGGAGCCACAGAACATTTGATTCTTTGCTGTACCTAGAGACAAACTGGAAATGAGTATGCAAAGTCAGGTGTCTAGGTGCATGAATTAAATGGGAGCTAGAAACGAGGAAGGAGAATAACATATTTCTACTGATTAAGGAATTTGTCAGTCCATATTTAGAGTATGGAGTTTAGTTTTGGGATCACCATTCTCAAAAAGAATATTTAACTGGTTTTCTATATATTTAAGTGTTAGAAAAGGTACAGATAAGGGGAATACAGGGGATTCGATATCTTAAACACTCTAGACCAGGACTATTACATTTATATAGAAACATAGAAAATGATAACAGATAAAGATCATATGGCCCTATCCAGTCTGCCTATCAATAAGAACCATGATGTCCTACAAGCCCTTCCTCTCCCTCAAAGATCCCCTATATTTGTCCCATGCATTTCTCAAGTACAAAGTGATGTACAAAGGAAAAAAAGAGTGCTCTCTATAAGTAGAAAATGCTGGATTCTGAATTATGTGTCATCAGCCAGGAAAAAGATTTTGGAGTCACTGTGGACAACATGTTGAAATTTTCACAACTGCTAACAAGCAAATAGAATGTTAGGGATTATTTAAAAAAACTATGAATATAATCATAGGTCTATAGTGCAACTGCACCTTGAACATTGCGTTCACTTCTGATTGCTCCATCTCTTAAAGGGTAGAGCATATTTGATCCCTGCATAAGCGGATCTCCCCTCTGGACTGGCATCCTGGAAGGCAGCTTGGCTGCTCCCCATCAGCACATTACCCAGGTACGTGATCCAGATTGTCTCTGGTTACTCCCGCAGAGGAGCAGCTCGTTCAAAGTTCACCAAAAGAACAGTCTGGATCCTCTCTGAAGATCATCTTGGGCAGAACTGAGACTGGAGGGGCTTGGCCGGCTGTAGTCACCTGACCAACTTGGCCCACCTAGGACAAATAGGTATGTTACAGCTCCAGATGCTTTGGTTAAACTTGCTGATGCTCACTGAGATGCTTCTGTCCCTCTGATAAGGTCTTAGAGTAATTGCTCCATCATGGGTTGTCTAACTTGCAACCACATTATTGCATCTCTTATATGCTTCTGTAGGGTTGTGGGGTTTAAACCAACACAAATCCTGCCAGGGCATATCTACCAGACTATTAGCCCTATAACCAGTGCTATGCTGTATTGAGAGTTATGCCAGTGGTAACTTTACTTCTGGCACGATCTCCCAAGGTGGACAGGTCTCAGCTGAGGTGCCAGAAGAAGACCAACCACCCATCTGGGCAGCAGCAGAATGGGACGGTGTTGGCAGTGGTGGATCACATTTCTGTGGCAAAAGAAACAACAGTAGCATTACCTGCTCGAAGAAGGGTCTGGCAATCTTCTATATCTTACTCAAAATCTCAATGCATAGTAGGGGTGTGCAGGCAAAAAAAAGTAGCATCATTTCTTGTGTTGTTTGCAGGATTTTTTCATTTTTAATAACATTTCATTTTAGGGACATTTTGTTAATTATAGGGGAAATAAACTGGCTTTTATTTCTTCACCATCAGAACCTTGAACCAGTAAACTTTGCATTAGACTACAGCTGCTTCACAGGTAAAGTTAATGCAGCTCCATATGGATGGGCTCTAGCCTGACTATTCTTAATTATTTCATGATGCTGATGCCCTTAGTTCCCATAGAGGTTTCGTTAGGTGACCTTGCATTAAGAGCCACATTGCAATTGCCCTGACGCAATCGGTGATGCACTCTCCACGCCCTACTACCTCTGGAATTCTGCACACAAAATTCCAAATAACGGGGTATGTTTACTAAACCGTCTTAATGTGCGCCCGGTGACGTTATCGCGCGATAAAGTACCTTATCGTGCAATAATGGCGCTTTATCAGGCGAAAAGGTACCTTAGCGCACGATAATGCGCGCAGCGGCGCAAATGAGCACTGCGGGTGGAGATAGGCTCACGGAGGGTAGAGGAAGGCTCCCCAGGGGCAGAGAGAGAGGGTCAATGGGTGGAGAGTGGGAGGGGAGAGGCTCCCTGCACACTAACACTGTGGAATACGGGGCTGAAAACTAACGCCAGTGAAACCCTCGCATTAGAGCAGATTTAAAGGGAAAAGAAACCATTTCCATCCCTGCATGCATCTCCCAATACTAGCACTTGCATACCTTAGCAATGCCACCCTAAACCTGGGAATACGGTACACAGCTATCAAAAGGTTGCTATGATTACTGGCAGATAGCAATTCCTAAGTTAAGCACAATTTGATGATTGAGCTGCATCATAGCAACCTTTCTGATGTCTGTGGTGTGTGCTACAGGTATTGTGTCTGACAGTGTTTACCACCCTGGGGAGTGACCCCAACAGTATTGCGTACCATAGCCATGCCTACACTGTGCCCAGGACTGGTGCGATGGCCAGGGCTACCAAACACCTCTATAGTTGCACAGTGCTGGCATAGGTGTGGGGGAGTGTGTGTCTGTCTATCCAGTGTGTGGTGGCTGCTAACACCTTCCTCAGCCCACACTGCTAGGACTGTTGCCAGTATTGGCCTGCCAATGTGCATAATGAGGAGCAAGGTACTGTGGGTATAGCCTGGACAGGGTGGCCTGGCCTGGATGCATCAGCACAGGGCATAGGGCAATGGCTCTGACATTGTAGTGGCCACAGCATGTCCTGCTGGGAGGTCACTCTCACCCTGATTGAGCAGTGACCACAGCATGGCTAGGCTCCCCCATAGTGCTATATTGTGTTTCTCTTAAGTGAACTATATAGGTTCTCTTCTCTGGGGCCTAATCACTGACTTATCTGCTTGGTGGGTGTGCTCACATCCCAGCTTTGGGTGCACACATCTCCTCCAGGATCATGTGCTGTGGACTAGCTAGCAGACTGTAGTTATATGTGTATGGTTGGAGTACCTTGCAGGGTGCAGTGGCTGGTGACTCTGTGCTTGCTGCTGGAGAATGTCAGATGGTGGTGGTGTGGGGGGGGGGGCAGCTGAGCATTTCCAAGCCTACTGTCTCTCTGCCATTGCCTTAGTTCTGCATTGGCCGCCCTGTAGGGTGTCTCTTCCCCAGCAAGACTGGAGTTGATGGCCCTCCTCTACTGCCACCACTGCAGGGAGGTAGAATGTGGATCTGTTGGTGGGGGATCCTGTCTCTGACCCTGAGCCACAGAGGGTGGGTTGGGTGGTGGTACATAATGTGCCTATGGGTCCAAACACCCCCCTTCACTTACATCATGTTACCAAGGCACCAAGACCTAATATGCACTATTCTGGGTACATCATAGCCCATAAGGGCTAGACCTGTGTCTGCAGGAACTACCTATCTCACACACTGATAGTTAACTGCAACATGGCCTATGTCAGCCATGGAAGGTGCTGCGGACCTGGTGTTGGCTGCCCCACCTCACCCTCATGGTGAGCATAATACCCACACAATGTGACGGACAGTAGCTACTCTGTGCCACTAACACACACCATCGGCACCCCCTAGTAGGCTGAGGTGCTGTGGGGGTGCACTCGGTCAGTTTCCCCTACCAGGATGAGGTGTTGTGGGTTGCATACCCCATCTTCTGCTCACCTGTAGACTGCTGATTTGCATGTGCTGTGCATCATGGGTACGGGTGGGTTGACCCTATCCTGGTAACCACAGCACAATGTTTGTGTGGTGACTTGCAGTTCCTCTGTAGCCAGCCAGGGGTTTGTTAGCAGCTATAGAGCTGTAGCCCACTGGTTACTTCACTGCCTGTGGAGTCAAAGGTCATGGATTCAACCCACAGTGGGGTTATTTGATAGGGCTGTCTAAGGCATTGTCAATTTTTAATGTACATTAGTGCTGCCAGCAAAAACACCCTCGGAGTACTGTAACGTTAAGGTGCCTCATAAGGCGCTCCATAAGGCACCTTATAGGGCGCCCTATAAAGTGCCTTATAAAGCGCCATATAACGCGCCTTATAAGGTGTCCTATAGGGGACATTATAGGGTGCCTTGGCGGACAGTGCACTTTATAATGTGCCCTCTGGAGTGCCTTATAGGGCGCCTTATGCGGCACCTTAGGTTACGCCACTGTGAGGGTGTGTTTGCTGGCAGTACTACTTAAAATAAAAATAAAAATAAAACTCAAACTCAAGTGGAGGAGTGGCCTAGTGGTTGGGGAAAGGTACTTCAGGCCAGAAGGTCAGGGTTCAAATCCCACTAGAGGACAGCAACCTTGGGCTGGAAGGACTGGGGTTTCTAGTCCCACAAGTGCTCCTTGTGTTCTTGGGCAAGCCACTTAACCCTCCATAGCCCATGTTCCCTGTAAAATAGTTATCTCCAAGTTATAATGCCCTGTTCAATGTAATTTCAGTTTGTTCAATGTAAACCACACTGATGCAGAATAGTGCAGTATATAAGAGAATGTAAATAAATAAAATGCCTCAAAAAGCACTACTTAAAGGTAAAGGGAGATGCCTCAGCCAGCCTTGTTCATAAGAACATAAGAACATAAGACATGCCATACTGGGTCAGACCGAGGTCAATCAAGCCCAGTATCCTGTTTCCAACAGTGGCCAATCTAGGTTATACGTACCTAGCAATATCCCCAAAAGACAGGTTCCACAATGCTTGTACTGGGTCAAGCATTGATATCCTGGGTCCCTTTTTATTTATTTATTTCTCTTAATATACCGCGCTCTTCAACATCAGTGCGGTTCACATGGAACAGTTATGTTTTACGGTGGGTTAACCGTAAAACTACAGATAACAGGAAATTCAACTTGGATAGTCAATAATTAAAATTAACTATTTACACAATTTTTAAAGCATAGTATTATTTACATAATATACAATATTTGAGAGAACATAGCATTATATTGGATGCATGGCTCAGTTTTGGGGAGGTCGGGATGGTGCATCTTCATTTGGGTGGTTTATGGACCTTTCCTCCAGGAATTTGTCCAAACCTTTTTTAAACCCAGCTACACTAACAGCCCTTACTACATTCTCCGGTAACAGATTCCAGAGTTTGATTACACGTTGAGTGAAAAAATATTTTCTCTTATTTGTTTTAAATAGTTTACCTTGTAGCTTTATTACATGTCCCCTAGTCTTTCTATACTCTGATAGCGTAAACAATTGATCCACGTTTATCCGTTCCACTCCATTCATTAATTTATAGACCTCTATCATATCTCCCCTCAGCCGTCTCTTCTCCAGGCTAAAGAGCCCTAACCTTCTTAGCCTCTCTTCATAGGAGTAGCCTTCCATCCCCTTCACCAATTTGGTGGCTCTTCTCTGTACTTTTTCTAATAACGCTATGTCCTTTTTAAGATACGGTGACCAGAATTGCACACAATATTCAAGGTGCGGTCGTACCATGGAGCGATACATAGGCATTATAATATCCTTTGTTTTGTTCTCCATCCCTTTCCTTATGATACCTAGCATTCTATTTGCTTTCTTGGCCGCCGCTGCACACTGGGCGGAGGGTTTTAACATGTTATCCACAATGACTCCTAAATCTTTTTCCTGGGTGGTGGTTTCTAATGTGGAGCCTTGCATTGTGTAACTATAGTGTGGGTTGTTCTTTCCTAGGTGCACTTGTCCACATTAAATTTCATCTGCCATTTGGATGCCCAGTCTTCCAATTTATCCAGATCCTCCTGCAGTTTTCCACAATCCTCTTGGGTTTTAACAACTTTAAACAGTTTTGTGTCATCTGCAAATTTGATAACCTCACTAGTTATTCCCTTTTCCAGGTCATTTATGAATATGTCAAAAAGCAGCGGACCCAGTACAGATCCCTGGGGTACTCCACTATTCACCTTTTTCCATTGGGAATATTGGCCATTTAGCCCTACCCTCTGCTTTCTATCTTTTAACCAGTTCCCGATCCACAATAGTACACTGCCTCCTATCCCATGACTTTTTAGCTTCGCCAAAAGTCTCTGATGGGGGACTTTGTCAAAAGCTTTCTGAAAGTCCAGATACACTATATCAACCGACTCACCTTTGTCTACCTGTTTATGCACACCTTCAAAAAAACATATCAGATTAGTAAGACAAGAGCTTCCTTGTCTAAAGCCATGTTGGCTGTCTCCCATTAGGCCATGACTATCTTCATGCTGCGTAATTTTGTTCTTTATGATGGTTTCTACCATTTTCCCTGGTACTGACGTCAGGCTCACCGGTCTGTAATTTCCTGGGTCACCCCTGGAACCCTTTTTAAAAATTGGTGTTACGTTGGCGACCCTCCAATCTTCAGGTATTACAGATGATTTTAATGAAAGTTCACAGATTACCAATAGCAGGTCTGCAATCTCATATTTCAGTTCTTTCAACACTCTGGGATGTATACCATCCGGTCCAGGTGATTTGCTACTATTCAGTTTATTAAATAGTTGTAATATATCTTCCCGGTGTAGCAATATTTCTCTCAATTCCTCTGCAGTATCACCTTTAAATACCACTTCAGTCTTGGGTAACATCCCTACATCTTCCTCAGTAAAGACCGAAGCAAAGAATTCATTCAGTCTCTCTGCTATAGCCTTGTTTCCTCTTACTGACCCTTTTACCCCTCTATCATCTAATGGTCCAATTGACTCTCTCACAGGCCTTTTGCTACAAATGTACTTGAAAAAGTCTTTATTTCGTGTTTTTGCTTCCGTAGCAAGTTTCTTCTCAAATTCCCGTTTTGCCTGCCTTATCAATGCTTTGCATTTAACTTGCCAGTGCTTGTGCTGTTTCCAGTTTTCATCATTTGGCTCTTTTTTCCATTTCCTGAAGGTTGCTTTTTTGACAGCAACAGCCTCTCTGACCTCACCTTTAAACCATGCTGGCAGTTTTTTGGACTTTCTTCCACTTTTCTTAATGCGTGGAATACAGCTGGTCTGGGCTTCGAGGATAGTATTTTTAAATAACACCCAAGCTTGCTGTAAGTCTTTAACCTTTGGAACCGCTCCTTTTAGTTTTTTCCAAACTATATTCCTCATTCTATCATAGTCTCCCTTTTGAAAGTTAAAAGGTAGTACTGTGGATGCCTTTACTATCTGTCCTCCACTAATTAAATCAAACATGATCATACTTTGATCACTATTGCCAAGTGGTCCCAACACCCTTATTTCTTGCACCAGATCTGGCGTTCCACTAAGGACTAGGTCCAGTATGGCTTCCCCTCTGCTCGGTTCATGAACCAGCTGCTCCAAGAAGCAGTCATTTATTCCATCTAGAAACTTTATCTCTTTAGCTTGTCCTGCTGTGACACTGACCCAGTCGATACCGGGGTAATTGAAATCACCCATTATTACTACTCTGTTGTGACTTTTGTTAGCTTCCTTGATTTCTTTGAGCATTTCATCATCCATTTGTTCATTCTGGCCAGGTGGTCGATTTTATACTCCCACTGCCATCACCTTCCCCTTCATAAATGGAATTTCAATCCATAGAGATTCTACAGCAAATTTTGTTCCCTGCAAAACTTTAATCCTTTCTGACTCAATGCCCTCTCTAACATAGAGCGCAACCCCTCCACCAATTTGATCAGCTCTATCATTATGATATAGTTTGTATCCAGGTATCACAGTGTCCCACTGGTTATCCTCCTTCCACCATGTCTCTGAGAGTGCAATCATATCTAACCTCTCATTTAGTGCTATATATTCTAACTCTCCCATCTTATTGTTTAGACTTCTAGCATTGGCATACAAGCATTTTAGAGACTGTATTTTATTCTTATTAATCTGGCTATTGGTAGGCAGGGGTAATTTGGAATCTTTATGCTCTGTCTGCTCCTTACTCAAGGGCATTTGGGCTACTATACTCCCTTTTGGAACCTCACTGCTTTTGGTAGTATCCTTCAAGGATACCTTCGTCCGAACCATGCACTCCTGGGCGACTGTCGGCTTTCCCCTATTTTCTAGTTTAAAAGCTTCTCTATCTCTTTTTTAAAGGTTAATGCCAGCAGTCTGGTCCCATCCTGATTAAGGTGAAGCCCATCCCTTCGGAAGAGCCCCCCCTTTCCCCAGAATGTTCCCCAGTTCCTAATAAATCCAAAACCCTCATCCTTGCACCATTGTCTCATCCATGCATTGAGACTCCGGAGCTCTGCCTGTCTTTTGGGTCCTGCACGTGGAACAGGAAGCATTTCGGAGAACGCTATCCTGGAAGTTCTGGATTTCAACTTCCTACCTAAAAGCTTAAATTTAGCCTCCAGAACTTCCCTACCACATTTTCCTATGTCATTGGTACCAACATGTACCAAGACAGCAGGCTCCTCCCCAGCACTATCTATGATCCTATCTAGGCGGTGCGTGAGGTCCGCTACCTTCGCACCAGGCAGGCATGTTACCAGGCGATCCTCACGTCCACCAGTTCATTAGGCACACTGGGGGATTGAACTCATAACCCCAGTGCCATTGGTCAGTGTATTAACCATTGTGTATTAAACATCTGTTTCTGTGTTTAGATGTGTTATCCAAATCTCTGGCCTCAATCTGGCTGAGACATCCTTGCTGCACTTCTCCAGCTCCAACAGCCTAGACCAGTTTCCCCAGTACCGTTTCTTTGGCCTGCTTTTTAAACATTCCCAGTGATATAAAATGGCCCCTCAGGACAGTCTTCAGACACTCCCATACCACTATTGGAGATCACTCCCCATCATCATTAGTCCCCATATAGTCCCTGATAACGGATCTTTGTTTCTCACAGTCTGTTGTATTATCCAGAAGCAAATCATTCAGGTGCCATAAATTATTCCCCCTCTGCACCATTCATCTCTTAACCTCCCCCTGCATGGGGTCATGATCTGACCACAAAATACAGTCTATTTTGCATTCCCCCACTTTGAGGAAAGAGGCCTCTCTTCACCCACAGGTAGTCAATCCTAGAGTATGAATTATGTAGTTTGGAGTAAAAGGTGAACTTCCGTACATTGAAATGTTTCCCCCTCCACATATTTACTAGGTCAAAAGTGTCCACAAATACCTTAAGGCTCTGAGCGTGTTTTGATTCACCCGAGTGGGTCCCTTGTCATGTATCAACCCAGAGATTAACAGCCCAATTAAAGTCACCTCCAGCCATGAAATGATGCTACACAAATGCACCCAGTTGGTGCACAACATTTTTAAAAAAGCTCCTTGCTCCACATTAGGTGCATAAAGGCACACCAAAATAGTTTTGATATTGGCTAACATTAGCTTAACAAAAAGAAAATGCCCCTGCAAATCCCACTGCACCTCAAGCTCCTGCACAGGTACATCTGTAGCAGTCAAGATGGCAACCCCCCTCCTGTTTCTTTATTAATCCAACTGGATGCAAAGCACTTTTTACATACTTTTTTTGATTCCACTCGGAACACATCCCTAACCAATAAGTGAGTTTCCTGGACAAATGCAACTTGCAGGATAGAGTTAGGGAGAAGTAAGGGTGGAACGATATACAGCAGAGATATTTAGCCGCTATCTATACAGAAAAATGCTTTAATTTAGGTCTACAAAAAAGAAATCCTAAATTTAACCGCAACTATCAAAACAGCAGCAAACGAACAGCCAGTAGAATACGCTATATTGGACTCCCGAAGCCCCTGGGGAATAAGGGAAGGGGACCAGCACGGCATCCAGCTCAGCGGGACACTTGAATCGACAGAAGGACTCTCTGCTCTACAGCCAGGTGCAGACGGGGAAGGCAAGCCTGCTCCACGCAGCTCCTTTCCCTGCCTACAAGTGACTTCACTACCGGTATCCCCCGTTGGGTTTAAAACAAATCGTGTTGCAGGTTCGCCCGTGCCTGGTGGGGTTGCACCAAAGGGCCCTTAGGCGTGGCCATTAAAGTGCAGAACACTACCTCACACAGAGAGTTGGGAAAGACTTCACTTCATTGCCTCATCTCGCACCATCAGAACACACACCCCTACAAGACGAACAGCCAGTAGAATACGCTATATTGGGCAAACATGGAAGTGATAATGAAGAGGTATGCTACCCTCATTTTGCGCTCTGTGCTGCACTGCCTACATTACTGAGTTGGTCAGCCTAGGCCCTAGGCCATAAAAATCATATCCCCATAAGTCACAACTACAGATTCCCACTAGATGGAGCTTAAACACTTCTGATTTATCCACAGTATCAGAAAAGACACTGGGGGTTAATAAGGAGTTCAACTAGTAGAGACAAAGGACCACACACCCAAAGCAAAATGACAACCTCAGTAAGATATGCCCTCATTAATGCCCGCTCTGCCTGAAACAAAATTCAGACACTAGCTGACTTCATCAAAGAACATAACTTAGACATTTTATGCATAACTGAAACTTGGTTCTCTGACTCTGATTCTGTCCTATTAAACCAGCTATGTCCCCCTTCATACTCGATATTCACTTTGAATAGAGCACACAGCAGAGGTGTGGGGGGGGGGGGGGTCGGGGGTCTGTTTAATCTCTAAAGAAATCCTGAAACTCAATGTCACTGACATCAACTCTACCACAGAAACTGACACTCTAAACGTAGCTAACAACTCCACCTTGCTTTGCCTAGCATACAGAGCTCCCCAAGTCAATGCTTCTGAGCTCATTATTTTACTTGAAACTGCCTGCTCCCCCACAACTAGATACTAGCCTCTAGTAATACTTGGAGACCTCAATGTAGCCTCTGCCCCCACCTCCGAATTGAGCACCTTCCTTGATGCCATTGAAGCACTTGGATATACTCAGATCCTCACCAGACCAACCCACACAAAAGGTAACAACCTAGACCTCATATTAATGCCTTCTGACCTCCTCCCTGTAACCCATCTCTCACAATCTTCCCAGTAGCCTGGTCAGATCATGTAGCCATCCTCTTCCCCATCCACCTTGCCTTGCAGCAAACAACCCACACCCCTCACTTCCTGGAGATTCCGAGAGTTCAATAATGAACACTTCCTGGAAACAGTCATCCCACAACTGGACTCCATCACAGCTACAAAAGTTGCTCTCAACAAGTTAGCCCAAGGTTGGAACGAAATCCTGTCCTTGCCCCTCCAAAGAGGGTTGTAGGAAAACCTCGGAACAGAACCTCGTGGTTCTCATCTTCACTCCAGAAGCAGAAAAGTAACTTACACCAACTCAAATGTAAATGGAGAAGCTCAAGAGGTCCACTTCTCTGCACTGCCTACATGGAACAGCTTAGGCTATACAACAAAGAAACACTAAGTTGCAAAAAGAGAATACCATGCTAGTCTCATCACTGGTGCAATAAACAAACCTAGAGAACTATTCTCCATAGCGAATACACTCTTAAAGGAATCAAATAAAGGAAACCCATAAGACCAAATATGGCCGCAGAGGTTTCCCTCCTTTCTAATTTCCAGACAGATACACACACCCCCAACAGACCAATCCTCAATGACACCTGGCCATAAAGCAATACCCCAGAAGCTATGGTCTCAGTTTGAACTCCCATCACTCAAAAATCTTTAAAATATGATCCGGAACCTTAACACAACAACTTCTGCACTGGACTCTTGCCCTGTGTCCTGGGTAAAGCTCACTAGACCTCACCTCAGCATATATCTAATGAGTATAGTGCATGCTTCCTTGCCACTAGGTCTTATGCCCATCTTACTGAAACAAGCATTAATTCAACCTCTTCTGAAAAGTACCAAGCTTGACCCAGCCCCCTCCCCCCCCCCCATGGAAGCAGTGCATGCAGATCTATCTCATGCATATTCATTGTACATATCCTGAAAACCTGACTAGCCTGGGGGTCCCAGAAGACTGGAGTGAGAACCACTGCTCTAGAGATTTGGAGTATAATGTCATAAGGAGCCACACACACAGAGCCCCAGCAACCATCTAGTAAAGCAGGCAGTCGCCTAGTGTGGCAACTTCTGGGGGGGCATCAGAGAGTAGGGTATTCAAAGTAAAACAATAGATTTTGACAGCCAGGGAAGTGTAAAGCTTAAGATCTGCCTAGGGCGCCAATACCTTCAACCAACTCTGGGGCCGGCTATGCGATTTCCAGAACATGCATGTAGGCCCTCTTTTATAAAGCAAAGCGTGTGTGCACTTTACTTTATAAAATAGCAGCAGATGGATGGACCAGAGCCTAGTTGCACCCACTTAAACCTGCTCTAGGGCAGGCGTAACCTGGATCACCTAGATTGGTGCTCTGATGCGCAGGGCTGTACCAAGGGCTATGAAAGTAGTGCGGCCACACAGGGTGCAAGCACAGAAGGGGGCTCTGATATCATCACTGGGCTACCAGGAAGCTGAAAAAGAGCAGGTTGGATGGAAGGGGGTACCAGATTCGTTAGTCGCACAGAGTGCGTTTCTAGCTTGGTACAGTCCTGCTAATGTGCATAAGTCATAATATTCTATAACTTATGTGCGTCAGTGGAAACGATGCCTACACTCTGTCTGAGCAGTGCCCCATGCACACAGCCCATCAGAAGTTACACATGAGTGTCACTTCCAAGCTCGTACAGAATAGTGACCGGCTGACATGCATGCAGAAGTGCACATTCACACATGCATGTCTGTGAAAATAGCGACTTATGTGTGTAAATAGCACATCGCTTTTAAAATGCGTAATAAAATGTATTTCAGGTCAACTATCCCTTTAAAAGACTGTCCCAGTCTTTTGTAGTTCAGGCTTTAAAACATACAGCTTGATCTGATGGCCATTTGGCTGCTTTCCTTTCTGGTAGACCCCAAGTCACTGTCCAGCCTGGCTTATATGTCCCATTGGCACAGCGCTATTGATATTTAACTGCTCTTGGCAGTGGAGAGCATGGGGAAATCCAGAAGAAATTAGAACTCTGTATTCAGCGCACCTCCTATTAGATGGCTGGAAATGACTTGGCATTGAATGTTAGGACAACAGAGTTGTTATGGTAGGTAGGGTATCAATGCTGCTCTTTTCCCTGGACAGAGGAAAGCAGTTTATCAGGCGCACCTGCCATAAGGAACTTTGGGGTCTTATTAGACTGTCACTTGACCTTTTAGCCAGAGGTTCAGTCTATGCTTTCTTCTTCCTTTTATAAATTACTTTTTCTGCATCATTTACATTTATATCTTCCTGAGCAAAACGTTTGCATTTTTCTTTATGTACTGGTGTTAGTGTTCATCAATGTATTTATATACCGCCTACTGACAAAGTCCAACAAACATACACAGCAAGATCATAACGAACAATAAAATATACTGGGCCCAATATTCAAAAGCATTTACACAGTTCACAGCCCTGTAAACCGTGTAAATGCCCCTAATCGAGATACTCAGCAGCACTAACACGGTTCATGCCGCTGAATATCTGTGGCTGCTGGCTCTACACTCCCTATGCTAGCCGCTTAGCATTGGGGCATATCAGGGGCCTTCTGGGCAAGTGTCTCAATATTGCCACTGCCTGATTAACAATTCGGCTGTGCGGCATTCCGAATATTCAATGCTGGGGCCACAGTAGCAACGCTTGTCACCGGCGCTGAATATCGGGCCCATTAAATTTCAAGAGAGTTAAAGACCTGTTGAAAAAAAGTATGACTTCAACAGGGTGTTGATTCCATAATCTTGGAAAAAAAAGCACAAGAATAAGTTGTTCACAGACATCTAGAGGAAGATAAGGGTAGAACTAGGGAATTCTAGTTTCCCAAACCGACGATTTCAAAAACATACATACCTGTACATAGTTAATATTTGGTTTCTTTGTATATAGTTAACAAACTGTTAATTGTAAAATTAAATTTCTTTGTAGTTTCACAATGTTATCTGTAAAAGCAGCTTTGCCTGTTTACTGTTGTTCCATGTAAACCGCAACTGATCAATGGAAGATGCGGTATATAAAAACTCGCTAATTAAATTAAATTTAATTAATTAAATTAAATTCTGCATACCAGCATGAATTGGGCAGCCAGAAGAATATAATTGTAACAAATCAGTAAGATATACTGCTGAAAGACCCAAGCAGACTTTCATAATTTCACATAACACTTTAGAGTGAATCCCTTGACGAATAGACAGGCATTGCAGGTCTTGCAGACAAGGAGTAATATGATCATAATGGGTTTTCCCTAGCAGAACTTGGACGGCTGCATTTTGAACTAGTTGAACTGCATGTAAGGTTGAATCAGGAAGACCAACTAACACAACGTTAGCATAGTCCAGAGTTGGAAATAAAATAGTTTGAAATACTGTATGAAGATTATAATCAGATAGAAACAGGCGAAGATGCCTTAGGAGCCTCATCTGGAAAAACGAGCGCGGCACAATCTTCCTTACAATGCCATGCATACTCAAAGTTCGATCTAATGTAATTCCCAGGTAAACAAGTTTGTTACTTACTACTATCCTACGATCATTCTGACTGTGGAGGAATAAATGATTTATCACCTGTCACAATAAGTGCTTCAGTTTTCCTATAATTGACTTTTAACTCATGATCTGAAAACCAACGTGCAATAGCATGAATACAATCAAAAAACGACAGTGACTCAAAGCCCAGAGAAATAGAAACATGGCAGGTAACACTATACTGCTGAAGCAAGGAACAAACAGGAGACATGATTTAAATAGGAGAGCCGACAATGCTGATCCCTTCGGAACCACCTGAGTCAACGGTGACCAATGAGAGGTCCTGCAGCCTATCCTAATTTGTCAATAATGATCAGTCAAATATGACTGAAATCAAAGGTGTTGGAAAGGGGTGAGCCACATGGGCCATGGCCCCACCAAAACGTTGTTGCTGTGATTTCTGGCCTTCCCCTCCTGTCTACCTGTGGGGATCCAATCTCCTGCAGGCAGACAGGAAAGGTCTTTGCCGCGATAGCCACCAGGCAGGTAATGGGCTGTGGTTATGGAAAGAACCCCTCCTGTTTGACCGCAGGAGATCGGATCCCTGCAGGCACACAGGAGGGGAATGCCAGCGATCACAACTCACTCACAGAACTTGGCCCCTCCCCCAATGAGAACGGTGTTCCGCTGCCCCTGACTCAAACCAGGACAAGATTGTACCTGTAATGCCCTCCATCTGAGACTTCCAGCATATGTTTGTATGGTCTTCAGCTACTTCAAAACTCAGAAACATATTTGTTGACAAAGTTTGGACCATTTGACCCAGACATTGCAATCACTACAATGGCTACTGATTGCTTTTCAAATCCATTTTAAAATATGAAGACACTCAGCTATAAATTCATCTCAGGATCTCTTTTGGATCATGTAAAAACTCATTATCATGCCCCACTATAATGGATCTCTTAGTGCAATATGTACCAACGCAGCCTCTTCTCTCAGCAGGGTTACATTTATTGTTGGTTCCATCGATTCGCGAGGGGTGTCATACTTTGACACGGACAACTGCTTTTTCATTTGCAGCCCCTAGAATCTGGAATATGTTCCAGTCTTCTTTAGAGAGGAAAAGAATTTTCTTCAATTACAAAAGAGGCTTAAGGCATACTCGTATATGTTTTCATAAACTTCTGGGGGTTGAGTAGAAAAGAGAGAAGAGCAAGTTTATATGTCTATAGCTGATCTGTTATGTTTTATTTAAAATGTCTGTTTGCTGACTATATTGCTTATGATATTGAGATCAGAAGGGCTATATTTTCATGCATAGTGCTACTGCTTACATCTTCTTTTGACACTACCACAATCAACTACTTTCATAAATTAATCAGCCACGAACTATGTTGATGATGTCTCCCAGTCTCTTTATGGGTAATAAGATTTGCTGGCTTTTTAATTAGCCGAATAGGTCCATATGCATTCAGAGCATGAGGACAGGACTGACTGCTGGCCTCTCCTCGAACGTTGCTACAAGGGAATATGCCTAAGTGATCTCTATGGATGCCGTAACGCAGACATCTCATCTGAGACCTACATGCTCGAATCTGTGCTCCCCTTCCCAGAAGATGACAAAATAAGTTTCTCTTTATGTGCTTTCTTTACCAGCTTATTAAAGCAGGTGTATGTGAGCATGATTGATGAATATAACTGCAGGTCTATGGATGCACATATACAGTATGGGGGGGGGGGTCATTCCAGAACACGAATAAGAGGTTTGTACATGCGGCGGGGACGTTTATGTGCCAAAAATGTCCCAGATTGCATTCTGAAACACTGCTGACATGCACCTCCATGGTGCTAGCATGGAGATTTCAGAATGTGGGCGGGAGGGGCTGGAATGGGGGCATGGTCAGCCGCAGAGACATAGAAAGCGTATTCAGGAAAGGCCCGTGTAAGTACCGTGTTTCCAGGAAACATCCACATTATTCCTGCTGAAATGTGGAATAAGGCCAGGACTTTGAAACAATCCTGCTCTTCTCTTCATTGCGTCCCACATTGAGGAATGGTTGTGACAAGTTATGTCATGAACTGGTGTGACTGCAGTCTGGAAAATTCAGAAGATGTAGTCGTAAGGTACAGGGAGCAGAGGTGAGGGAATGTTGTAAGGTATAGACACATTAATATACACCCTCACAGAAATATTAAGAAGAGCAATAGTGGTTATTCAGGCTATGCACCTATGTGCTGCTTGTGCTAAAGGAGCCAATCTATGGGACCCTAACAATTCCCATGTTCAGAAAAATGGGACTGCTCATGCAGGGATAGTATGGGCGTGAGCAGGGAAAGGATTCCTTTTTTGGGCGAATAAACATAGATCGTATTTGTAGTCCTGGTATCCCATGTGATTTTATTATTTTTGGCAGAATCATGTTTTTGTGACAGAAAGGGAGGGGATGAGTGTGTGTGTGTGTGTGTGGTTTGAGAAATGCACAGGGGGATCTGGTGTGCTCATCTGCAATTCAGGGGGGGACATGAAAGCCTGGCCAGTACCTGGACTGTATGGATAACCGCAGCGTCACCGAGTGCTAGTATGATTGAACACTCAGACTCAGAGAGGGTTCACCATAGCTAACTGTCAATCCCTGTCAATGCTAAGGGACCCTCAGAATAAGGGCACTCAACAGTGAAAACAGCACTAATGCATGCCCATAATGCACATTCTGTGGGACCAATGGATTTGCTGCTGAGCATGTATTAGTGCTGTTTGCACTGCTGAATGCCCTTATACTGAGGGCCCCTTAGAGATATGTTTTGACATTTAACCATAGGGAACGTATGCTGATTCCTTCTGGAATATTTTACATAGGGCACTCCAACTGGATCAGACATTGTTGGCAGTGTGATACGGTAGCCATACATCCGCTGAGCCTGGCACTGGGAGGCAAAACCGATGTACTGCCAATATTCCCTGGATTGTCCCATGCAGCCTATATCCCTACCCAGGCCAGGATCAATGAGAGCTGCGAGAGTGGTGATATATCTGGAGTCTGCCTACTTGGTGTGATGGCAGAGGGATCTCCCCTCTGTTGCCCACACAGCCCTGACCAGGGGAACAATGCCACAAAGCTGGCTGTGGGAAGGCACACAGGGTTGCTCCACAGCAGATGTGACATGCACCATGATGGGACAGGTATAGCTGCTGTGAGAAATGCCAGTACCCAAACAGGTGGGCCTTAGATTCTATAACCAGAATGCCCTACTACTATTACTACTGATCATTTGAATAGCACTACAAGGTGTACGCAGTGTTGCAAAGACACATGTAAAAAATGGTCCCTGCTCTGCAGAGCTTACAATCTAGTTGAGACAGACAACACAGCAGCTGTGGACAGGATACACAAGGGAGCTTAGCGGATCCGATAAAGCAGCGGCAACGATGAGGTGAGAGCTCATCCTGGATATGAGAGGGGCCAAGGACTAAGCCTGATGGACAGACATAGGTAGTTTCTTCAAAGCATAAGGAGAAGCAAGGCGAAAGGAGCAATGTCTGGATTTGGCAGTAGAAGAGAAGAGCACCGATAGAAGCAATCTGATAGAAGAGTGGTGTTCACTGGGAGGGGTATAGGGAGAGATAAGAGGGGAATGGTAGTGCGGAGCAGCAGAATGAGTGCACTTGTAGGCCGTAGGCACAAAACGGGCATACATTTCTTACTCAGCATCCTTTGTGGACCTGCAATGTTAGTTCAGGGTTTTGTGCACTTAGGGAAGGTCCATCCCGCAGGTACATTGCAGGGATGGGCAGGATGCGAAACATGTAACATTTCAGAATACAGAGGGCATGGAGACATCCAAAATGTTTCTCCACGTCCAAGGCACGGGGCTGGCTGAATAGCGCTTGCACGTGCCCCGTCGAACACGTCTATCTCCCCGATTCCGGACCTGTGGGCACATCCAGACCAGCGGATGGGGAAGTAGGTTCAAAGGGGACCCGTTTTTGTTTTAGACGTGTCTGCGGGCTGGATGTGCACATTATGGAACACGATAGGAATAGGTAGTACAGGTGTGAAGGGACCATGTGAGAATTATGCGTGCAGAAACAGGACGGACATGTACAGTTAGTGAATATGTTGTCATGAATAATCCACTTTTCAAATGTTGAGTGATTTCCAGCTATAATAATGGTATTGTCTCCTTAAAAATACAAAGAAACAGCTGTGAAGGTGAACTGTCTAAGCCTCAGGGTCTTGACATCTTTTTTTGTGATTCTGTTTCAAAGCACTAGAAAATAATGAAAGAAATGAGGAGAGTAGAACATGGCTTTATAATTTTCCAAGTGAGGAAAGCAAGTCAGTAAATGTAAATGTGTGGTTGATTAACCTATGGTAGATGGGAGGAGGTCAAGAACCGAGCACAGCAGAAGGCAAGACTGTCACAAAGGTTGTGCTGTCTTTATGTCAGTGATTTTGCAAACATGAGAGCTCAAAAGGAAGGGGCACGCTGAAAGCAACCCTTGCCCTCGGCAGCTTCTCATCCAGCATCTGCCCAGGTGGAAGATGTTAGTGGAATATCTGTGATGGATTCACCGTCTGACACCTCAGATTTCCTTTTATAAATTTAAAATTATTTGCACTGCTTCTCTGGCATTACTAATCCAAGTGGAGAGCAGCAAATGCAGTAACCTGTGGCATAGAAAAAAAACAGGCTGAAAAGTGCGGAGTTGGAAGGTGACACAACGATGTGTTTCTCCTTTCAGGCCTGGCTGTGTGGGGAGCAAGGCTGGAGCAGGCATGCTAAAGTGTATCTCAGTGAGTGCGTGCCTGGGTGGGTGGGCAGTCGGTGTAGTGGCTGAAGGTGTATGTGAGGTGCATATTTGTGAGTCAGTGGTATGATATGCGTATCTATTGGGAGATGTGGGGGTGGGTGGCAAAGGTGCTGTGTGTGCGTGTGTATGTGTGAATGTATATTGGCAATACATCTTATAGGAGTGTTTGTAAGTGTGTATTGGCAGTGTGTGCTGGGGGGCAGGGTGTCTGATGTTTGCAATGTGTGTTGAGAGTCTGTGTGTGTGTGAGTGTCGGGGCTCAGTGTGAGTGCATCCATGCATGGCCCAGAACCTTGGTGTGTGAGTGTGTGTGCGCATGTGTGTCTATATCAGGGCTCTGTGTGTGTGCATACATCTCTGTGTTAGGAGCTATGCGTTTGTGTGTGTGTGTGAGTGCATGTTGCAGAGGGATGAGGGCTCTGTGTTTTTGTGCGTTGGGTGCTCCGCATGTGCATGTTGAGGGGCTGTATATGTGTGTGTGTGTCAGGGGCTCTGCATGTGCATGTTGAGGGGCTGTATATGTGTGTGTGTGTCAGGGGCTCCGCATGTGCATGTTGAGGGGCTGTATATGTGTGTGTGTGTCAGGGGCTCTGCATGTGCATGTTGAGGGGCTGTATATGTGTGTGTGTGTGTCAGGGGCTCCGCATGTGCATGTTGAGGGGCTGCATATGTGTGTGTGTGTCAGGGGCTCCGCATGTGCATGTTGAAGGGCTGTACATGTGTGTGTGTGTGTGTCAGGGGCTCTGCATGTACATGTTGAGGGGCTGTATATGTGTGTGTGTGTCAGGGGCTCTGCATGTGCATGTTGAGGGGCTGTATATATGTGTGTGTATGTCAGGGGCTCCGCATGTGCATGTTAGGGGGCTGTATATGTGTGTGTGTGTCAGGGGCTCTGCATGTGCATGTTGAGGGGCTGTATATGTGTGTGTGTGTGTCAGGGGCTCTGCATGTGCATTTTGAGGGGCTGTATATGTGTGTGTGTGTCAGGGGCTCCGCATGTGCATGTTAGGGGGCTGTATATGTGTGTGTGTGTCAGGAGCTCAGCATGTGCATGTTAGGAGGCTGTGAGTGTTTGTCTGTGTCAGGGGCTCCGCATGTGCATGTTAGGGGGCTGTGAGTGTTTGTCTGTGTCAGGGGCTCCGCATGTGCATGTAAGGGGGCTGTGAGTGTGTGTGTGTGTCAGGGGCTCCACAAGTGCATTTTAGGGGGCTGTGAGTGTGTGTGTGTGTCAGGGGCTCCGCATGTGCATGTTAGGGGGCTGTGAGTGTGTGTCTGTGTCAGGGGCTCCGCATGTGCATGTTAGGGGGCTGTGAGTGTGTGTGTGTGTCAGGGGCTCCGCATGTGCATGTTAGGGGGCTGTGTGTGTTTGTCTGTGTCAGGAGCTCCGCATGTGCATGTTGAGGGGCTGTATATGCGTGTGTGTGTCAGGGGCTCCGCATGTGCATGTTAGGGGGCTGTGAGTGTGTGTGTGTGTGTCAGGGGCTCCGCATGGGCATGTTAGGGGGCTGTGAGTGTGTGTGTGTGTCAGGGGCTCTGCATGTGCATGTTAGGGGGCTGTATAAGTGTGTGTGTGTGTCAGGGGCTCTGCATGTGCATGTTGAGGGGCTGTATATGTGTGTGTGTGTCAGGGGCTCCGCATGTGCATGTTAGGGGGCTGTGAGTGTGTGTGTGTGTCAGGGGCTCCGCATGTGCATGTTAGGGGGCTGTGAGTGTGTGTGTGTGTCAGGGGCTCCGCATGTGCATGTTAGGGGGCTGTGAGTGTGTGTGTGTGTCAGGGGCTCCGCATGTGCATGTTGAGGGGCTGTATATGAGTGTGTGTGTCAGGGGCTCCGCATGTGCATGTTAGGGGGCTGTGAGTGTGTGTGTGTGTCATGGGCTCCGCATGTGCATGTTAGGGTCTGTATATGTGTGTGTGTGTCAGGGGTTCCGCATGGGTATGTTAGGGGGCTGTGAGTGTGTGTGTGTGTCAGGGGCTCCGCATATGCATGTTAGGGGGCTGTGAGCGTGTGTGTGTGTCAGTGGCTCCGCATGTGCATGTTAGGGGGCTGTGAGTGTGTGTGTGTGTCAGGGGCTCCGCATGTGCATGTTAGGGAGCTGTATATGTGTGTGTGTGTCAGGGGCTCTGCATGTGCATGTTAGGGGGTTGTGAGTGTGTGTGTGTCAGGGGCTCCGCATGTGCATGTTAGGGGGCTGTGTGTTTTTCTGTGTCAGGGGCTCCGCATGTGCATGTTGAGGGGCTGTATATGTGTGTGTGTGTCAGGGGCTCCGCATGTGCATGTTAGGGGACTGTGAGTGTGTGTGTGTGTCAGGGGCTCCGCATGGGCATGTTTTGGGGCTGTGAGTATGTATGTGTGTCAGGGGCTCCGCATGTGCATGTTAGGGGGCTGTATATGTGTGTGTGTGTGTCAGGGGCTCCGCATGTGTATGTTGAGGGACTGTATATGTGTGTGTGTGTCAGGGGCTCCGCATGTGCATGTTAGGGGGCTGTGAGTGTGTGTGTGTGTCAGGGGCTCCGCATGTGCATGTTAGGGGGCTGTGAGTGTGTGTGTGTGTCAGGGGCTCTGCATGTGCATGTTAGGGGCTTTATATGTGTGTGTGTGTCAGGGGCTCCGCATGGGCATGTTGGGGGGATGTGAGTATGTGTGTGTGTCAGGGGCTCCGCATGTGCATGTTGAGGGGCTGTATATGTGTGTGTGTGTCAGGGGCTCCGCATGTGCATGTTAGGGGGCTGTGAGTGTGTTTGTGTGTCAGGGGCTCCGCATGTGCATGTTAGGGGGCTGTGAGTGTGTGTGTGTGTCAGGGGCTCCACATGTGCATGTTAGGGGGCTGTGAGTGTGTGTGTGTGTGTCAGGGGCTCCGCATGTGCATGTTAGGGAGCTGTATATGTGTGTGTGTGTCAGGGGTTCCGCATGTGCATTTTAGGGGGCTGTATATGTGTATGTGTGTCAGGGGCTCCGCATGTGCATGTTAGGGGGCTGTGAGTGTGTGTGTGTGTCAGGGGCTCCGCATGTGCATGTTGAGGGGCTGTATAAGTGTGTGTGTGTCAGGGGCTCCACATGTGCATGTTAGGGGGCTGTGAGTGTGTTTGTGTGTCAGGGGCTCCGCATGTGCATGTTAGGGGGCTGTGAGTGTGTGTGTGTGTCAGGGGCTCTGCATGTGCATGTTAGGGGGCTGTGAGTGTGTGTGTGTGTCAGGGGCTCCGCATGTGCATGTTAGGGAGCTGTATATGTGTGTGTGTGTCAGGGGCTCCGCATGTGCATTTTAGGGGGCTGTGAGTGTGTGTGTGTGTCAGGGGCTCCGCATGTGCATGTTGAGGGGCTGTATATGTGTGTGTGTGTCAGGGGCTCCGCACATGCATGTTAGGGGGCTGTGTGTGTGTGTGTGTGTCAGGGGCTCCGCATGTGCATGTTAGGGGACTGTATATGTGTGTGTGTCAGGGGCTCTGCATGTGCATGTTAGGGGGCTGTGTGTGTGTGTGTCAGGTGGCTCTATGAGTGTTCTTTTTCCCTTGCACTTCACATGCCCTCTTGCGCCCACTCCCTGCCCTTTCCACCATTTTCTTCTATTCCTCTTCCTACCCTTCACTGCCCCCTTTCTTGCGCTCACACTCGTTTCTCCGTTTCTTCTCTAACCCTGTACCTTCCTTTATGCCCCTCCCCCTTTTTCCTCTCTGTCCCTTACATTTTGATCCAACACTATTTTCTCCTTTGCTCCTCCCTATCATAGCCTTTTTCTTTATGCTCCTCCTCTTCACCCCCCCCCCCCTCCTTCCTACTCTCACTGGAGCTCTCTTGACCACTGACAGTACTGGGGACTCCCTTGTGACTTCAGTGCGCTTCTCCTCATTAACTGTCAGCGGGACCCAGGGACTCTGACTGTTGCTCAGCGACACACCTCATTAATTGATGACAGGAACTAGGGACTCCTGTGAACTCTTAATTTTTGGCTGCCACTGCTCTGCTCTTCTTAAACTGGCGGGAGCTGGAATCCTGCCGGCTCTTTAACTTCAGGGCTACTGATGGGACCTGGGGAGTCCCACCAATTCTGCAGATTGCTCTTCTGTGGGGGGAGTTGATGCCATATGCAGCTGTTTGTGGCTGTGCAAACAGATGTGTGCAGACATATGTACACAACAGACAGACAAAAAGATGGACCCTCGCCAAATAGGCATTATTGCCTAAAAAACATACACAAAACACAAACCGAAGCAGAAATGCAAATGAAAGCCAAAATATAAAATCAAAAGGGCAACAATCTGGCGACCAAGTCATTTGGCCGAAAGTACCCCTAATGCACCACTCACTAAACACTTTCCACATAGGACCTCAGGACCCTACAGGAACAATAACACTCACCAGTGCTACACAATTTTATTTCACACTTTTTTCTTATTATTTTCTCATGAGAGTGGAAAAGAGTTCCTATCACTCATCTATCCAGAGAGTCCCAGAAACTACCAGCATGTCAAGGCTTAGTTTTTGCTCCTAGAATTGAGGTAGCTGAGGGGTGCTGTCCTGTGGGAATAGGTAGAATTCTGCAGGCCAGAAATGTGTGTTTTGTTTAATGACTTGGTAGCATATAACTCACGCTTCAGTAGTTCAATGCAAGTTTCATTTGCACCTCACACCGTTCTAGTAGCAATTCAAGGTGAGTTACATTTGGGCAATGTCCCTGCTCCCAGAGGGCTTGCAAGCTAAATTCGTACTTGATGCAATGGAGGTTTACGTGATTTGTCCGAGGCCACAAGGAGTTTCAGGTAAAATTGAATCTACTGTCCATTGTTTTAGACTGCTGCTCTAACCACTAGGCTACGATTCCAATTTCCCTGTCCCCAGAGGGTTTACAGTCTAAGGGGCCCTGTTACTAAAGTCTGCTAAGCAGTTAATGCACATTTTAATGTGTGTCGTTAGCACAGGCCTCAGTATCATAAAACAGCCAGCATGGCAAATGTCCCATGTTAACTGTTTAATGTGTGATGGGGTAGGGGTTAGGTGACTTCTGGGTAGAGAGTGGGGGCGGACTGCGCATTGCAGTTAGATAATAGTACTTACTACATTCTGATAGTCAATTTTGCAGTTAATCAGGGTGCACTTAACACCAGCTCAAGAGGAGGCATTAATTGCCCCCGTACTAACTGCAAATCAACTTAATGCATGTTAAGGAACTTTCCAGTGTGGCAGCTGTAGGGGACATGCGGGGCACGCCCCTAACAGTGAACCCATGCCCTGTTACACTTGCCATGCAATAGGTTTTGCTCCTAATGTGCAGTACATGCCAAAACTTACCACACTTTCATAACTGGAAGTCTGCGTTTCTACATGAAGCAACGGAGAGTTAAAAGTCTTAATCAAGGGCACAAGGGGCCTCAGTGAGATCTGCTCAGCTACTCCTCTTCTCCCATTGCCTCTATGGCATTCTTTGTTTTATTCAGGATTTCTTTTCAGGGGAAATGTCATTAATAGTGTGCCCTATTACTCAAATAGTCTGCACTTTGGTGCAATTTTGCACATTATTGATGGCATAGGAAAACAACAAAATTTCAGGGTTTTTCCATTGTTTTGGGTAAAAAAAATGATATAAAATGACAGGGGAATTGTTGTTGACATTTCCAGGGCCAGCCTAAGGGTTTCTTCCACTCTAGGCAGAAATCCCGGCCTAGCTGCACCCCCCAGCTGCTGCTCCCCCCCCCCCCCCCCCCAGCTACTGGCAATTCCATCTCGGGAGGGGAGGCAGGCAGCAGCAGTATTTTCAAAAGCATCAGCTTTTTGAAGTCACTTTTACAAATACTGCTGCTGCCCGCCCCCTCCAAATGGAATCAGTGGCAGCTGGAGAGGGAGAGCGGTGCGGCCGCTCATGTGTGCCACTGCCGCCACCCGCCCAGGCCAGCCACCCTAGGCGGCCACCTATCTCACCTAGTGGAAGGGCTGGCCCTGGACATTTCCATTGCCATTTCATATGAAGGTACATCCCTAGTACTAGAGAAGTCACAGAGAAGTCCTGGCCCTCAGCTTAACTAGATACATCTCCAGCAATGGTAGTGCCCTCAGCACAATTATTCACCTGCCCAGAATAGCATTGAATATGCTATAAATATTTATTTATTTAGACAGATTTGTATACCACCTTATCCTTCAATCAAAGTGGTCACATCACAATTGGAGGGTTACACTTAACATGAGGGTACTTAACAACATTATACAATGAACTCGTAAGTCTAGTTGGGATGAGTGGGTATCGAGTTGGCGGAGGTAGTTGCATTACCATTCGGGTGGAGACTGTTGTCTGTCTGCTCATAGGCTTCTGTAAAGAGCAGGGTTTTAAGGGCCTTGCGGAAGTCTATGATGTCATTTAATGCCCTCAGGCTCGTTGGGAGGGAGTTCCAAAGCGTGGATCCATTTTATGAAAGTGGATATTTGCAAAAACCCATAATTTGCCATCATTCACTAGGGCTGGACCTACCACTAAGTGGACTAGATGTTCACCTAGGATGGCAGAATTTAGATGGTGGTGGGTGGCTCTGATCAGCATTTTGCTGCTGCTGCTGCTGTCAGCAGGGACCCACCCTTCTCTTGCCTTTGATCCTGCTACTGCCATGACCCTCCCTCTACTTGGCTGGAAAGTCGTTGAGGGGTGAGACCTTGAACACAGGCCTGCACTCAAGTATTCCTGTGTTCTGCCTCCGCAGATAGGAAGTTTGTGTTACGGGATAGGATGTGGCAATGTTTGGTACTCAGGGCCTTATGCTGCTCTGACTTTCATTCTGTAAGAACAGAGGTGGGGATAAGAGGAAGGGAAGGGGAGATGTTGGACATGGAGGGGTTTAGGTTTATTGGCTTGATATATCACTTTAAGCAAACAGAGCATCAAAGTGGTTTACATTATTAAGAAAATAACATATCAATAGATACAAACAAAGATACCAGGGTTAGGGAAGAGGGGATGCTGGACTATGGGAGGGGGGTTCAGGAGGGGAAGGGGAGACTGGATTTGTTTCATATCTTTCTCAGAATTTCAAGGTGAGTTACATTCAGGTAAATAGATATTTTCTTATTGCCAGGCAAATCTTCTCGGAAGTGTATGTGGGGGGCAGGGGGGATGTGGGGAGGGGGGGGAGGGTAGGAAGGGCCACCTTAGTTCCATGTTTGAGCAACAAAGCATGGAGAAGAGGAATCATTATCCTGCCCCTCCCCCACATCCATTGCATGACAGCAAAAATAACACTTACAAGCAGATAGAGACAGTGATGTGCAAAACAAAAAGATCATGGGTGCCATTCTGAAAACTGACATTCACATCACTAAATATAAAATAAAGTGTTTTTCTACTTCCTTTGTCCCCATTGCTGGAATCAGGGACTAGAGGCTGCCAAACAGATGGGAGTCAGGGACACAACTCTAAAATCGGGGACATCTGATGATCTTATAATCTAAACTTCGCACCTGAGGCAATTTTGCTTTAGAAATTAATACAGCAGTAACTAGAATACAAAGCTTCTCGAGGACAACCCATAATTGGCAGTCTTATTTTACAAGCCCTTGTGCATTGCGTTGTTTCATTAAATGAGATCTGCAATATCCATGGGCAACTTGTGATGTATCAATGCACAGTACTTACATAGGAATAATACTGGAGTAAAGCGATTGTCCTTGCTATCGTATATTTTTGCTCTGGCCTTGATGGGATCCCTTCATTTTCATCTATGCACTGTACACCCTAGGGGCATATCAAGGCCTTACCCCTCCCCCCATAGTCTAGCATTTCCCTTTCCCTTGTATAGCCCCCCCCCCCCCTGTCTAGAAGCCCCTTTTCCTTTCCCTATCCCACATCTACTATCTCATATTCCTTTTCTTACCTGCTTCCAGACTAATGGTTAGAAACACAGGCGGGATGGTAAGGGATTCAAATCCAGGTTTGAATCCCACTGCTGTGAGCAAAATTAATCAAACTGCTTTAGCAAATTAGTGATCAAGTCAACATCATATTAACCATGTATATCAGAAGAGTAGCAGAGTGGAAAGAGGTTGTGTTCACAGCTCTTGATTTATTGTATGAAGAACTGTTTGTTTTCTTTCACGAGTCGACTTTTCTCCTTAACTGACACCCAGAAGTTATTTTCATGCAGCATGGGCATCCACGACTATTTTTGTTTTGCTCTGACTTAGAAGAAATGCAAAATAAGGCACTTCGTTCCTTACGATATGTCAGTCATCGTTGTAGGACATCCTTTTGATACAGACAGAATAATTTCTCTCATGGACAAGAATTTTATACCACTCATTATTTCATGGTAACCAGAGGCATGCTGTATGGTGCCGCTTGACTATATACACCTGGCAGGGTGCTGGGATCGAATTAAGTATATGCAGAAAGGAGTCTGGCACGTTAGAATCTGAGTTTAAGGACGCATTTGTGCGAATCCAAACAGTAGTGCTTTTCTACATACTAATCAGCTTGTTTCAGAAGATAAAAGAAACGTACATGCGCAAGTAAAGAATTAGTCTTGTGCAGGGTGCAAACAACTTGTTATCTAGCGGTTTACTGGATTCATTTACTTTCACTGTGAGAAGAGATCAAATCATGTACCAACTTGGCAGGCAAAGGACTGGCTCTTAGAGCTGGGACTTGCGCTGCTGTAGACAGGGGGGGGGGGGGGGGATGAGAACGTTTCCAAATGGATTGTGAGGAAAGAATCCTGTTTTTCATTGTGTCCTTTAGAGCTGTTTTGTACTTTTCTACTGGTTACAGATTCTGACTTAAACTTGTGAAAATTGGGAACTCCCCCTCAAAAAAGAGGCATTCCTTTGATGTGACAATTTTATTACGTTTATTCATAAACATGTGCTGCTTTGTTGCATCCTCTATGCTTCTTTCTCAGGTTGAAATTTATGTCAGATGGTGCCAATATTTCTATTTCCATACTACTGTGCAGATGCTCTTCCCGCAGAATTCCCCTTTGCATTGCAATAGATAAAAGAACAGGTTGACAGACATAAAACGAGGTCTGTTCCCCTTCCTTTGGTAACACCATAGACTCTACTTGAACTCTGACTTCCCTGTGACTAAAGATCCACTTTGCCTATCCCATGCTCCCTTAACATCTGCTAATGTTATCATCCCCATCACGTCCAGTGGAAGACTGGTCCATATATCACTTCACCCTCCATTGCCTCAGGAAAATCCAAGTTATCACTGTCCCTGTTTAATGTACATTACCAAGTTTAAGTTACAATGTAAACCGCTTTGACTGAAATGATAAAGCGGTATGAAAAACCTGTTAAACAAATAATTTAATAAATCCACCATTGTTTCCGTGGAGAAACATTTTTAATGTTACTTCTCTACTTGCTTCTTCTAGCATATCCATTTCCAGTAAAAACATTTCATTCTTTGAATTATGTAGACATTGGAGGGATCTGAATGTTTCTTTCACATCTTGGTGTCTTCTGAGGTACAGAGACCGTTGGATCAATCTTTAAACTCGGCAGTCAGTATTTCTTTTTTTTTAATTTTATTTTATTATTTATGCAGTTTTGCATATATAATCAAGACAAGCTTGTACAGAAAATGTACAATAGAACACTAGCAATGGAACCTCAAAAGTCCACTGTGGGGGAGATGGCAAAGAAATTATCAATGGGGAAGGAGAATTCCATCACATTAAAAGAAATTACATAATCATGAAATAGATAGGTACCGAGGGCCATGAAGTGGAAAAAAAAATACTAACTGAACGGTTACACAACTTCTCACAAATCAGGCCCAGATGGAACAGCTGAAACCCTAGCATTGATAAATGCAAGTAAATCGTTGGGCTGAAAAAAAATACCTATGAAAATTATAAACAACTAAACATTTACAAGGAAAACGTAAGAAAAAGGATGCTCCCAATTGCACCACACCCGATTTAAGAAGCAAAAATTGCCTCTTCCTCTTCTGAATCTCGCGTGACACATCTGGGAAAACAGAAACTTTGACCCTATGAAATAACAGATCGTTTTTTATAATACAACCTTAAAATCCAATCTCTATCAGAGACTAAGGCGCAGGTTACTAAAAGTGTAGCAACCTGCTGCACAGAGTCTGAGATAGACAAAGAAAGTAAATCAGAAACATTAAGCACTTCCATGTTATTATCTACAGCAGAAGGACCTGTCTCCCGCTTTTCTTGCAGTAAATAGAGCGCCTTCTTAATAGGAGGGACCAGTTCTTGTGGCACCAAAAGAGTCTCAGTTAAATACTGCATAAACAAATCTGTTGCAGATAACCTGGCAATTCAAAACTCTTAAATTCGTAGCATGGGCAGAGTTCTCCAGCAGTTCTATTTTTGCTCTTATAGCTATATTATCTTTAGTTAGAGCCTCAGTTAGATCAGACATTGACACCAACTTCTGCATATTTCCATTTATTCTAAGTTGTAAGTCATTAGTTACCAACTTATAAGACTCCAAGCTCACTGTATTCTGCTGAACCTTAGCTGATAATGCTGATGTCTGTTGGGAAACCGCTGCAGAATGGTTGACAATAGTGTCCTAGATATTATCCAATGTGATCTACGAAGGATGCACAAGCTGCGAGGCAATGGGTGAAGAAGCAGTGAGAGTTTCATGCACGGCGTTACCCGTGCCAGGGCCAATGGCCTGGGGTGTTGCCGGCACCAACTCCACTACAGGAGAGCTAAGATCTTCAAAAATGGATGCCTCACATTGAAATGTTGCCCCTCCCGGCACTGGACCCTCCAAATCACCGACTTCCAATGAGTAAGGGGCCTGAGGAGGTGAAGCAGAAGCGAGCTCTCCTGAGGGTTGTGTTGGACGCCGTTCTGATTCCGGAGACAGAGTGGTGTCAGGATCCTCAGTGCGCTGAGGGCCCTCCAAACCTCCAGCGAACATTCCTGACCTAATCTCCCTTTTGGCCACATCAGGGATGATAACAAAATGGTCCATGGGACCCGGCACCAAAGGCGGAGGCTCGGCTGGGTAAGTCCTAGCCATCCCTTTTCTTTTCAGCATGTAGAAGCAAACATGTCCACCCTCAGGCATCCATCTTGATCAGCTCACGCCCCTCCCCCCAGTGTTTCTTTTAAACACTGCATCCAACACTTAAAGTTACACCCAAACATTCAGTTCCAGCTGCTATCCAGATATTGGCATTGACTGCTGCCCCAGTATATGGATAATAGTAATATTCAGAGCTACTATCCGGATAGCCATTTTCATAGCTTAGGACCACTATTTTGCTATCCTGGGTTATCTGGACAGCGGCACTGAAAATCACCACTCCAGATAAGTTAGCACTCTGCTCCTGCTCTCTTTAGATAGTGTTGGGGGAATCTGCAATGATGTTCAGTGGTTGACTTTGGTCACAAGCATTTTTCCAGTTAGCAGGTGCTACTAAGCAGATTTTTTATTCCTTAAAGTTCAATCAGGTCAATGCTGATTCCTAGTAACCAGCAGCCCCTGGGTTTTCTTGATAAGGTATGACCAGAAGTAGATGGTCGGCCCTTTTCTTCAGAAATAATGAGAAACCATTCCATAACATGCATGTCTGGTCTGCGGACACATCTAAATGAAAAAACGGGCCCCTTTTGACCCTAATTCCATAGGCGCAGATCTGGAAGTGCCTGCAGGTCTGGAATCAGAGACAAAGATGTGTTTGGCATGGCACACCCAAACTCTAGGACACAGGTATTCTTAGCAAGCTGCGTGGACATCCCTGCCCTCTGTGAATTCCAAAAAGCTGTACGGCTCAGCTACTACCTGTCTCCGTGCTGTCATGCCTCTTCAGTTAAAACGTGCATCCCCGAAACTGCTCCTCATACTGACGGTGTGGTGCCCTTGCCAACTATCCATGACAACTGATGAGACAGATGTGCTGATGCAAAACAGACCATAAAAGCTAGTCCTTTGCATGACCAGGACACTGTAAGGTGTTCTCTGTGCACTCAGAGATGTTACAACGGCATGTAGAGTGATATAATTGTCCTGGCATACCTTGCAGCACAACATACATGACAGTAGGTGAACAGTTTAGTTGTGCTTGCATTGGTCATCTCTGGCAACGGTCTATACAATGCTATGTATGCACCAGAAGAAATCAGAAATGGTCCTCTACAGCTAAATGTCAGAGCATATCCCTGACATTAAATAGGGATCCTCAGATTGAGTGCATGCACCAGCACCACTAGATGCCAAAGGGCACCAGCATCTGTCCATACAAATGTGCACATTTGTGAGACCACTGATGCATGCCCTCATTCTGATGGTCCCTTATTGATGACAGGGATATTCTTTGACATTTAGCCATAGAGACCCCGTTCTGCTGTATCCTGGCTGATCACATTGGCACTTAGTCATGCTGCGGTCAGCCTAAGATACTGGCCAGGCACTGGTGTAATTGTACACCAGGTTCCCCCATGCATCCTTCTAACCACACACACATACACACACACACACACACACACATACACACACACACACACACACACTCATGCACACACACTCTCACTTGCATTCACACAAAATATACATTGCAGTACAGATGCTCTGCAGCTCAAGAAAACAGTTGGTATAACATGATAACATGGGGTTTTAGGACTACTAATCTGATCTGTGTTTCTCAACCACACATACATACATCCTATACTCATCCATATACAATCCCTACATCAACAGTCCCACTTCTCGGGTGACAGGGATTGTTTGGGTACCCTAAATCATCTCCTCTAGCTCACACAGCAATTGTCAGCAAAGTTGGAATAATCAACATTGCACCTCTGAATATTTCTGTAGGGCTGTTTAGTAATGCGTCTTAACCATACAACCTTCCACCACCTCAGCATTTTGTTCTTTACAACTGCATAGTGGAGGGAGGAGTGGCCTAGTGGTTAGGACACGGTAGCTCAGGCTGGAGAGCCAGGGGTTCAAGATACACCTGGGGACAGCAATCTCAGGCCAGAGGGACTGGGGTTTCTAGTCCTATAGGCACGCCTTGGGCAAGCCACTTAACCCTCTGTTACCTTAGATACACATAGATTGTGAGCCCTTTGGGGACAAGGGAATGTATCCAGTACCTGTTTGTAGTGATTACATAATGTAAACTGCTTTGATTGAAGGATAAAGGCAGTATAGAAAACTGGTTAAATAAATAAATCTGGTGGTCTTCCAGACTGCAGACACGCTGGTTCACAACATCTTTGTCATAGCCAGCAGAGCAGAAGAAAGGTTTCTAAGTCCTTGCCTTCTTCCATGTTTCTACTGGCATAACGTGGACATCCGCACGTTACGTGGACTTTTCCTGAATTCACATTGCACATCTCTATTGCTGACCATGCCCCTGTTCCACCCCCTCCTGCCCACATTCTGAGATCCCCGTGCTAGCGCCGTGTACATGGAGGGCCATGGGTGTATAAGAATACAATTGTAGACATTTTCACTAGAAAGACATCTGTCACACATCCAAGGGCTTATTCCTGTTCCAGAATGACCCCCAAGGCCACAAGGAGTACAAGTGAGAACTGAACTCCAATTTCTTAGGTGCTAGAGTGTTGCACTAAGCTACTCCTCTACTTGCTAACCAGATAAATCCTGTTAAACATTAGACCCTTAAAAAATTAATGGTCTTATGTAGCAATCATTGTTCCTATGAACACAAAGGGCACGATTCTGAGAAAAACATTCCTGTCAGAGGTGAAACAGTGTGTGTACATTCCCAACAAAGACGTGATTCCATGCCCAAATGCAATGACGTGCAGCGGTGTACAGAATACAGGAATAGCCATCTAAGCCGTTAAAAGTGCAGTGCGCGCCGAACGTGGCACTTTGTCCACGTGCAACCCGCACATTCAAATCTGGAGCCATGCCATGTGCGTGCAAATCTGAAAATGTGCCCACCTGCACTGTCTCCCACGTGCAACAGGAAATAGGATGCAGTGAGTACTCCCCCAATCCATCGCAAAATTTATACAACACCTAAGAAAATGGCAACTCGCCAGGTCAGCTTTTCGGAGTCAGAGACCCGCCTGCTCTGCAGTCTGGTGCTTGAGAATAAGCGTGCCCTCCCCATGACACACAGATGGCCAGCCCTGGCAGCAGCAGTAGCTGGGAGCAAATCAGGACAACCCTAGCGCAGTTAAGTAGGACAAAGCGGGAAAAGGGGGAGGTAGGGGAAAGTCATGTGGTGGGACAACAATATTGCAAAGAGCCAGGAAGTAGCTGAAAAGTAAAAGGGCAAAAGGAGCAAGGGATAGCTAGACCCACCACACCATCAAATGACTGGAAACACAAAAAGCTGGCCATACATAGGAAACAAGCAAACAGAACACAATGGCCAAGAAAAAGGCATGGTGGTAATTTCTGCAGAAAGGACAAAAGGAAAAGCACATATGGAAGGAAACATGAACACACTGAAACACATCTACTGTGTGTAGCAATCAGCAACATGGCCCGAAACTGCCATCCAAAACACAGCACAATAGAAACATAGAAACATGATGGCAGTAAAAACCACACAGCCGAACTAGGCTGTCCCCAATAAAAACCACCACAACAGTCACCTGAGAGAATCCTGTGTCTGCCCCATCCCCATGTCTGAAACTGTCCATAGCACCACCACCTCCAATGCAGCCACCACTATCCCATGCAGCCACCACTGTGTCTGCAAAGAAACAGCCCTGCATACAATACCTGAGTCTATCCCCCTCCACCCCAACCAATGACAAATGACACCGTGCAGCAGAGCGTGCTGTCAATTGAAGGAGGCCCCAACCTGTACATACATGCCATGGAGGTATACAAATGTTGCACTGCCAACCTGCTGTCCCGTCAATGTATACCCCAAAAAATCTATAGATCGGTCTGCAGATTGCCAAAATCTAGACCACTAACCATATTCGTAGCCACCCTCTGTATCAACCCCAACCTGTGATCAACTGTCTGAAGGGGCAGGCACCAGAATTGCATAGAAAACCACAAATGAGGAAACAGTGAAGACCCACAGTGGCCTGTGGAAGTAGTCATTCCCATGATGTCAGTCCCATTATGTTGCTTGATGTACAACCTTAAATGAAGATGGGGGTCAATCGGATGCTAGGTAAAGGACCTGATAGTACAGTCAAAAATAGTGATGTGAAAGGATAACACAATACCCCAAATACACATAGAAACAAGTAAAACTAGGAAAAGTGTGAGTGCATATGTCTCCAACACACTATCTATGAAACCCCCAAAGAGGATCATGTCCAATCAAAGAACCACAGATGGCACATAATGAGGGTAGCAGGGTCCACCTGCGAGCAAGCAGTGTCACATGATCTGCCACATGATGAATCTATAAATATACCAGCAACAGGACGACCCAGGAGCACTCCAAACAGATCAGAGACAGAGTTGCAAAGACGTAGAGACCAGGGCTGCAGCAAAAATCAATATCCCAAAGACTGAAGATGCAATGAAGCACCATGAACCCCACCAAAACTATATATAAAGGACATGTCACCACAACAAATTCGATAATAGAAAGCCACCCACTAAAACTCACAGACTAGGCAAGGGGCGCATAAAGCAGAGATGCCAGAAGGGCACCAAGTAGAACTCTGAAGGAGCTGCAATGATCCACAGCAAAGAAGGGAGCATCTGTGACAAAACAGGAGAAACACAGAGGGGAAGACCACCTTTGCAATGCACTGTACACACAGGCACTATCACCACCTGATCTCTGTTGTACATATCTCACCCGATGCACCCAGGCATACCAGTACCATCTGCTGTTGCCTGGCCTACTGACCAGCCCCTGGCAAGAGCAGCAGACACAATCATGGCCGGGTTCCACCCCTGAAATGTGAACAGAGGTAGCACACCACACACATGATAGTGCCCCCTGGACCGCTGCAGCCCAAATGAATGCTCCGCAACCGTAGAACAGGACATGTTAGCAGCCGGGTCTGAAACTAGCATGCAAGGCCCACAGTGTGCACCACAGGGCAGGCAGCAAATGCATCAGGGTCCCAGAGGGATATAGCAGGCAGCATTGTCCCCATGGCCCCTCAGTCCATGGCCTGGCTAGTCAGCAATGTAGGCACACAGGACAGAGGAGGCCCAGGGGATCAGGGCAAGCCCCAGACTGGGGTGAGGTAGCACTGGAGATGAGGCAGCATGATGTGACAGGGTCCAATGTACACAGGTGGTGATATGGCAGACAGGCAGCTGAGGTGACAGACCTGGGGGGAGAAAGATGTAAGATATCACCCTCCTGCCTCCACAGACATTTCCACATCCTGCGCAAGACAGAGGCCTACTGCGTGCATTTCTGGGCCATATGCTGCATGTGCCTGCGGATGTTGGTGAGACTCCAGCAGCAGCTGCAGCAGGAGCAAGGTGAGTGAGGAGGTATGGCACAGGAATGGGGTCATGACATGCAACATGCTACAGGGCTGGTGTGGTTGGGCATCACATGGGAAACAGCAGACAGAGCATGGGCAGATGCTGGACAATGGGGACATAGCAGCTGGACACCCCCCTCTGTGTAACTAACAGCCACCTTTCTGCATCCCTTACACAGCCATCCCGGTTGAGGACTTACCCCCCACGGCAGAGGAGGAGGAGGAGGAAGATGATGAGGGGGAGGAGGCAGAGGAGGGGGACGAACAGGAGCCAGCAACAGCCAACAACAGCCAGCCTCCACAGCCTGGCCACCACAGACACCAACAGTGCAGCAACAGCCAGGCCCATAGTGCTATCAAGCACCTCCCCATCAGGGGAGAGTGGGGAAGAGGTCTACACCCTCACCCCATGGAGGTGGCCCACTCCCCTGAGGGGGAGAGACAGGATGGTATCATGGGGCCCAGGCAGGAAATCCACAATGGGAGGCCCTAGCCACAGAGGGAGGCACATCAGGGGCTGAGGGTGGGGAGGCAGGGTACACATGGAGGAGTGACCCTGAGGAGCAGGGGGAGGTGGATGAGGAGCCCCTGGAGGAGGGGAAGATCAGGGATGCACCACCCAGGGACACCCAGTGAGTGGAGGAGGGGTGAGCATGGAGGAGGGGATGGGAGGGGGAGGCAGAGTTGAAAGCAGGCAGGGCATGGAGGGTGTGGATGTGAGGGGGCAGGGGGTGATGGGAGGGGATGGGTGCAGGAAGAGGTGGAGGGAGGGAATGGGGGAGCATGGGGTGGGTGCTCGGGACCTGCATGGTGACAGTGAACTGGAACTGGAAGAGCTGCTGTGCACTGTGGCAGTTGCTGGGGAGGTACAGGCTGGCATACCACAGCATGGCATGGGCACCATGGATGCTGTGGAGCAGACCCCTGCAGCAACAGGGCCCCTGGAGCGCATAGTGGAACACCTTCAGGGCATCAAGGGTGACACCCAGGCAGTGCAGCAACTCACAGAGTCACTCCTGTCCCTACCCAGGCCAATTGGGATGAGGGGCCTGAAATACTTCAGGTGACCAGAATTGGGGGGTGACTGGGTCAGCACATGGCCATTCATGCCTCTGTATACCGCTGTGCCTTAAATAAAACCCAAGAACAGTGATAACTGTGTTTCTGTGTATATCAACATGGGGGGGGCAATTGGAGGACTGAATGGCAGGGATGGGCACCATGTTGAGACATCCATCTCCGCCATTCAGCCCCCCACTGCCGACCTCGACTAACATCCCAGTACGTACAAGGTGTTTGTACAGGGAGGCTAGCCAGGGGTGCGAAAGGGGCAGGGCAGTGGCAGAACTAGGTCGGGCAGTGGGCAGTCTGTGGGCCTGGATACAGCGGGCTGATATGGATGTAAGCCCTGTATGTCCGGAGCCAGCTGGCTATGCAGGGGACCTCTTCCAACCCTGAGGTGGAAGACGTCCCCCAAGATGGCAGGGGATAGGTGGCACGGGCAGCCATAAAGATAGGTGAGGGTGCCGGTGCCTCCCTACAGACCAATGCTGGACCTGTGAGGCCAAAGTGGGGGTCAGGCTGTGGGGAAGCCAGGAATGGGACAGCAGCCAAGGACAGTGGCCCCTGAATGGTGGCACTGAGCCATGGCAACTGGATGTCATGGTACCATGGCCCCATTCAGGAGCCATGACTGGGTTAGCTGGGAAGAGGCCTGCATGTGCAGCCTGGTAGGAAGCATGTCCCGGCCTACATGTACAGACCTAGTTGCACTGCAGAACCCATGCTGCGTGATTAACCCTGTGGGAACCATGTTGTGTCTGTCCCTGTGCAAACCAATCTGAACAGGCATACAAGGGCTGGATGTCTTGATCAGACTGGGTCCCACAGAGGGCCACAGGGGGCATAGAAGCACATAGGGTCCAAAGTGTGGCTGGGAAGGGCATGCTCAGTCATGGGTCACAACCCCCATGCAGGCACCGAGAATGTGGGGTAACAGCAGGCGCATGATGGCCAAATCAGAAAAGTGAAAAGGTACCGAACCATGTATGGGAGGGGGCGTGGGGTACCTGGGTTGATGCCCCCCTTGCACACACTGTGCCTGTAGGACTGCCACTGGCTGCATTTTCAGGGCAAGCAGTAGCTGGGGCAGGGGTACAAGGGATGCAGCAGCACTGCATCAGATGTCCCCATGTGCAGGATGAGCTGGGGCCACAGCTGGGTGCGCCTGCAGATAACCAGGGTTAGACAGGGTGTGTAGACCAGTGTTGTGTGGGGGCAGGGGGGTGAGACCACCAGTGTGGGTGTGGGGTAGAACACACGCCGGGCTGTGGCAGGGAGCCTGCATGGTGGTTAGAGGAGCGCCCTGTTGGGGCATATGTGTGGCTGGGTGTGGGTGGAGGGGCTATGCACCTAAAGCATGCATTGGCAGATGGGGTAGGTAAGGGTGGGGTGGGGACTTGCCACAGTAACTGGAAAGGCTCATGGGACAGTGGATTGCAGTGTGTATGCACGGGACCTGCCTGCTGATGCCCAGCCCTGTCACCCACCCCACAGTTCTACCAGCACAGGCAGCCTACCTCACACAAAGTGCATCTCCATGAGGGATCTCTGAGTCACCACTGCACATTGGTGGGAGGAAGCATGCGACAACTGTGGGGCCACCATCTCATCCATTTCGCCATCAGAATTGCTGACTGCTGCATCCAGCGTAGGCTACCTCCGACGCAGGGCATAATTGTGCAGCATGCAGCACACTAGGAATATCCTGCACCCCTTGGTTGGGGCATAGAGCAGCTCCCCACCAGACTGGTCAAGACAATGGAAGCAGCTATTGACAGGTCAAATCTCCGCTCTATGATGGAGTGTGTCAGCTGGTGCGACTGGTTGTAACTGACCTCCACTGGTGTGCGTGGGTTGACGAGGGGGGTTATGAGCCACTCCCTCAGTGGGTATCCCGTCACCTGCGGAGAGGAACAGTGGCAGGAATTTCAACATGCAGAGCCATGGCCAGCTACGTAGGTGTCATCATACCCATGTACCAGGTGCCACCCCACCAGGCCCAACATGCATGTGCACCTCACTCATGCCATGTGGTGCCCCACCACCCATGCCTGCAGCCAGCCAGCCCTGACCCCTGTGCGTCCCCAACTGTGGCACATCCCCAGCCCCCAACATGTCCATGCTGGGATTGTAACAGTCCCCCCACTTACCATGCAATGGTAGGGGTGCCTGTGGTTCCCCCTGGCCACATTGGGTCAACCCACAGCCATGATGTGGCCCCCCCCCTGTTGGAATGGCCTTCCTGCAGGCATACGGCTGACCATGCCCCCGTGCCTTTGGGGGTATGCATGCATGTGCGTGCAACATCGACCTGTGTATACTCACCAAGTAGCCAGCCACTGGTGATGGTGCCATCCTCAAAGTCAGCATGTATCCCTGACTGTGCCAGTATGTAGGCATGGTCGCATGAGCCAGGGAAGCGTGCCTCAATATCCAGGATCTCCATCTGGGCATTGCAGATGACCTGCATGTTCAGGGAGTGGTATGCCTTCCGGTTCCTGAAAGCCATCTCATGCAGGCACGGTGGGGGGGAAGGTCACATGGGTGCAGTCAATGGCCCCGAGGATGGACGGGAACCCTGCAACCTCGCTGAATATGAGCATGATCTGCTGCTGCTGCTGTGGGATGTGAGGGAAGGAGATGTAATGGGCAACATGTCCTACGAAGGCATCCAGGAAATGAGTGATGCACGACACTGTCGCCTGGCTCAGGCCCAATGCCGTTCCCACAACCAACTGGAATGTGTGTGGTCCCCAGGAATGCCAGAACTGCCAGCACCTTCACATAGACAGACACTGTACCTGTCTGTATGCCTGTGCAGCGAGATGTGGCCCCAGCTCCTGACACAGGTCATGCATCACCTCATTATCAAACCTGTACCGTGTCCTGCACAAGTCATCGCTGATGTCAAGATACTGGGCACGGGGCCTGGGGACCCTGGCATAGGGGTGATGGCATTCGACATATCTGCACTCGTGGTTGGCGACCACCAGAAGGGCGTTGGAAAACAGTGCTCTGGCCCTCTCCTGTGCCATCTCCTCATACCATGCTGCTGCCCCTGGAACCTGTTGAAGGGTGAAAGAGGATGCTGGTCAGTCTGGGCCCTGTGGGGGTGCTACCTAATGTCCCCCCTGAACCTATAGGAGGGTGAAAGAGGATGCTGGTCAGTCCAGGCCCTGTGGGGGTGCTACCTAATGTCCCCCCTGATGCCCTCTGTGGGTGTCAGGGGGGCAAGAGTTGTGCTGGATCACTGGTCCCAAACCCTGCCCCCCCACACACGCTAGCAGGGTACCCAGTGGGTGACCCATCCATCATGCACTGCTGCACAGACACATATGTTCCTGTGGACATGTCCATTAGAACTGGATTCACCCCCATATGTGTACCACTAGGGTGTCTTGCACTCCACACACACCATTGGATCTAGATGAGCAGGTGCTGGTTACAACACACCTACAGACATGTGCCTATGAGGGTCAGAACATACATATACACCTCTGTACAGTGACAACAGTGCAGTTGCATAGGCATGGTGCCACAGATATTGGGGTGGTCTAGTGCACAGAGGTTCCATGTGGTCAGGCCCTCCCATGTTTTCATACAAGCCAGTTGCCCCCTTCCCCAGACAGCCCCATGCCTACACTGGCCTGCCCTGTGCTGTGTGCCTGTGCAGGGCACCTGGCCTCTGCACACAGGCCCATGTATGCCACTGTCATCCACAAAGCCACCAGCACTGCACACATACATCAGGGGCACAGGTCCCAGGACACATACCATCCCAGTCACATCACTGACCCTTAGTACCTACCGTGTCAGTAGCTGTATGGCTGTAGAATCCAATAATCACTTCTTGTCAGCTCACAGGACATCGTGGCGTGTTGCTCACTGAAAAAGAAAGACATGCGGAGCCACACAAATATTTATACAGTGTGCGGCAAACATGGACATATACATGCATTGAGATGCACAGACGTGTTCCATATTCCACGCATTTCAACATATATGTTACTGTACATCTACCCACTATAAAATGTGTAACGCCAGCATGGTCACACCTCTGCGAAATGACATTTTTCCAATTCTGCTTCCCTTGAGGCTACAACCATTCAATAGCTGCTTTATTTTCTGCCATGGCTCCCAAGGTGTCCTCCAGGAAGCATAATTTCAGTGATGGGGAGCAGGCCCTCCTCATAGAGGAGGTTCTAGCCAACCTCAGGGTTTTCATGGGCATCAACGAGGCCTGTGTAGATGCTTATGAGAGGCAGTGCAGATGGCTGCCATATGCCACAAGTTGAATGCCATTTACCACAACAACCGGGACATCGAGGACGTGAAGCATAAGTGGCAACAGGTGCGATGTGACACCTGCAGGAAGGCACGTGCTGTGGACCAGGACAGTAAGGGGGTGTGGCTCACCAAACTACAACAGTGGGTCCTAGCCACTCTGTACACTGTCACATTGCAGGGCATCAGGGACGTGGACACCTCATAGTGCCCACCAGCCCAAGTTATGTGTCTGTGCTGTCATGTACCTGCTGCATGTCCCTTGCCCCAGGCCTTCATCCATGATGTGGGGACCCAATGAACCACCCAGTGCCCCTCTCACACACATTCCCACTGGTATGGGGTAGGGCACGCATGGGCATGTTGCACTTTCACATCTCCCTCTGCTGTCTCACCAGATGGCTCTGTGGTGGCGGCACCTCCCTGGACTGCGTTACACTCTTATTTATTTTATTTATTTATTTAGCTGTATTTATATCCCGCTTTTCACCGGGTCAAAGCGGTCAATTGGGGGATACATTTAACATGAGGGGATATGAGACACATACGCTAATACTTACAGGGAACATGGGCAATGGAGGGTTAAGTGGCTTGCCCAAGACCACAAGGAGTGCCTATAGGACTAGAAATCCCAGTCCCTCCGGCCTGAGATTGCTGTCCCCAGGTGGGACTTGAACCCCTGGCCCTCCGGCCTGAAGTACCTTGTCCTAACCACTAGACCACACTCTCCCTGCTGCCCCTCCACCTCTGTGGTGTGGTCTCCCTGGGGCCTTAGTGCACTACTGCAACCCATGTGTGTGGGGGTGGGGGAGGGTCAATGCATGCGGGGGTCTGCATTAGTTTGGTCATCCTCTCAGCAGGTGCCGCAACAGATATTTATTTTATTATTTTTTATTTATTTATTTCCAGTCTCTTTTATACCGCGCTATTCAACATCAGTGTGGTTTACATGAAACAGAATGACTAGCACAGTGCAGCAAGCTGATCTGTGTTTACAAAGAACAGGTACTACAACTTGGATAAAACTGGGGTAACTATTTACATCTAGGTGACACGTTATGTCGTATCAAAAGTAATCGTAGTCATGGATGGCTTGCGGGGTATGTTGCTGTGGCTGTACTAGATGGGGGAGGGGGCTATTGGAGCGCTGTCTTCCGGGTAGTATTTGAGGAAGAGGTGGTGCTTCAATGCCTTCCTAAACTGGGTTAGGTCAGGGATTGCCCGGATGCTGGGTGGTAGGGTGTTCCAGCATCTGGGTGCACAGAATCTGAAAGCCCTTTTTGCTGTTGCATGGGTGCATTGGGTTATTTCCTTTGGGATTACCAGTGTGTTGACTGCTGCAGATCTTCTGGACCTATTGGGGGACATGGTTTGGATAAGCTTTGCTAGTGATGTGAAGGAGAGTCCATTGATGGCCTTGAAAGTCAGCAGTAGGATTTTGAAAGCGAGTCTGCCATGTATAGGGAGCCAGTGGAGGTGCTTCAGGATGGGAGTAACATGATCGCTCCTAGAAGCCCCGTGTAGAACTCTCGCCGCGGCATTCATCGCGAGTTGGAGCGGGTTCAGGGTGGATTGTGGGATCCCTTGTAGGATTGCATTAGCGTAATCAAAGTGCAGTATAATCAACGCTTGATAGATTGTCCGGAAGTCGTCCGGCTCTAGTAGGAAGCGTAAGTGCCTAAGCGTTCAGATTTTGTGGTAAATTGCTCTTGCTATGTTGCTTATGTGCACCTTCATGTCCAGTCGTTGGTCTAATGTGACTCCAAGGTATCGGATTGTGGATTTGGTTTGTAGCTCTGTTTCCTTAACCTTTAAGTGGGGTGGCGGGGATGACGTTTTCGTTCCTCGTAATGAAAAGGACCTCTGCTTTCTTGTGCTGTATTCGGAGGTTTTGAGATTTGAGCCAGTTGGATACTGCGTCAAAGCAGTCTGTCAGTGGGGAGAGGTCCAGCTGCTCTGTTGAGAATGGCATGTAGAGCAGTACATCATCAGCATATATCAAGCAGTTGACATTGAATGATCGAATGAGGTTACAGATGGGCTGCATGTATATGTTGAACATCAGATACTAGAATCAATGCTGACTCCATGCATGCCTCACCATTGGGGAATCTTCCACTACCACAGTCAGTGGACAGGGCTATGATGCCACCAGAGGGGGATGCCTCCCAGCCTGTAGCCCCTGTGGATGTGGGTACAGAGCCGGCCGGTGATCAGAGCCAGAGGGCAGTTGCTCAGGGGTACACCAAGGGCAGCTCGCACCATCACCCGAGCCACAACTCCAGACTGGTAGCAGTGGTCAGCATGGGCAGCACCACTCACATACCTATGTACAACTGGCGCATTGCACGTAGTGCATTCTCGCCCAGCAGGAGGGCCATAAAACGCGTGCATGTGAAAAGCTACAACTCCTCAGGTGCACTGTGGCACTGCTGGAACAGCAGCTGGCCCTCCATGACAGGCAGTTGGCAGTCCAGGAACAACATCTGGCAGTGACCAATCAACTGAATGCCTCCATGTGTCACCTTGGGACATGCATCGACCTGCTGGTCACCAAATTGGGCAGGTCACAGGGTGTGCCAGTCCCCATTAATGTACCTGTGCTGTCCTCTGTGTCCACACCTCTGATACTAGTTGCTTCTACTGTGCCCCTTGCTGGTGCTCACATGCCTCATTGATCTGCCCTGCCATCCACCAGCAGGATGTCCACATGGGCCACTGCATGGGCAGCGTCTGTTTCAGGATCCGCCAGCATGGGGCAGTCCTGCATTCTGTGCCCTGTGCCCTGGGGTGTGGGGCCTCCACTTGTCTTCCCATCATTCATTGAGGCACATGGGTAGACCAGTGGGGAGAGCAGCAGCAGTAGCAGTCCGGTCTCAGGGGGTATGCCATTACCCGCACCACCCATTGACAGACCACTGGGGTCTGGTTGTGTCGCCTCTGGGGGGGAGAGATCAAGGGCGAATCAGGGTACTTGGGGGGCAGAGGTAGGCCTGAGTTCATTTGCCTGCCTGTTGCCTGGGTTGGGGGTTGTGGGGTGGGGGTGTGGTTAGGGGTACAGGATGGTGGGATGAGGGTTATGGGGTGGGGTGGGGGTGCATGGTGGTGGGACATGGGTTGTGGGGTGGGGGTTGGGGGTGGGAAGTGAGGGTATGGGTGGTCTGTGTTTTGCTATTGGGGAGCACCTGGGTATGTGGGGTGGGCATGGCTGGGCACTGGTATTGGTTGTGCAGATGGCACCGTGTTTTATGCAAGCCTCACACATTTCACCAGGCACCAGCTGGGCTCTGTACATTTCGCCAGTCACCTGCTGGGCACTGTGTTTCCCTCTGCCTCAGGCACTGTGGACATATGTACCTGATGCCCCTGTTCCTCTGTCGCTGCCTGTACCTTCCTCTGCACCTTTTACATGGCCCTCCTATGTGCATTGCGGTCTGTACGACCGCACCTTGAATATTGTGTGCAATTCTGGTCACCGTATCTTAAAAAGGACATAGCGTTATTAGAAAAAGTACAGAGAAGAGCCACCAAATTGGTGAAGGGGATGGAAGGCTACTCCTATGAAGAGAGGCTAAGAAGGTTAGGGCTCTTTAGCCTGGAGAAGAGACGGCTGAGGGGAGATATGATAGAGGTCTATAAATTAATGAATGGAGTGGAACGGATAAACGTGGATCAATTGTTTACGCTATCAGAGTATAGGAAGACTAGGGGACATGTAATGAAGCTACAGGGTAAACTATTTAAGACAAATAAGAGAAAATATTTTTCACTCAACATGTAATCAAACTCTGGAATCTGTTACCGGAGGATGTAGTAAGGGCTGTTAGTATAGCTGGGTTTAAAAAAGGTTTGGACAAGTTCCTGGAGGAAAGGTCCATAAATCACTATTAAAAAGGGACCCAGGATATCAATGCTTGACCCAGTACAAGCATTGTGGAACCTGTGTCTTTTGGGGATATTGCTAGGTACGTATGACCTAGATTGGCCACTGTTGGAAACAGGATACTGGGCTTGATGGACCTCGGTCTGACCCAGTATGGCATGTCTCACATATTCATGCTGGGCACTCCGATATGGTGGCCATACAGGTGGTGTCACCACCATACCTTTCACTGGGCTGCAGTGGGGCTCAGGTCAGTATGTCCAGCTTCACTTCATATCACTTCTTTTATTCCTTCTATGTCTATTATTCCACGTTTTAGCAGGTATAATGTAGACGTCCATGGATATTCATGAAGACGTACATGCCTGTCAATGGAATATGGGCTAGACGTTCTCATTACCAGCCACGCCCCCGTACCCTCCCTTCCACACCCCCATCACGCCCCTCCCTGCCCACATCCATAGATACACGCACATCACTTTTGTACATGCAGGTGGGCCTGTGTTTGGAATACTGTCTGGACATCCCCATTGCACGCATGTCCACAGTGTATGTGCAAACGACTTATTTGTGGTTCAGATTGACTCTGAAAGAGAAGAATTTTATAAGAGGTCACCTAAGTTAGGAGGGTAATAGGCACATATTTTTAGTTAATTTTATAAAGTCACAATGGGGGTCATTTTAGAAGCTCTATTCATGAGTTGACCAAACAATAACAAAATAACCCTACTCTATCCAAATAAACCCTAAACAAAAATAGAGTGAAAAATTGTGTGAGCAAACATGTAAGTGTAATTTTTTGTCGGAAGGTCAGCCCTGAGGACCAGACTAGACTCTTGAAGCTGTGACTTCCATTTTAATTGGTTTTATTTAAACCACACAATAGGCCCTCAAGGAGAAAATGTTAAGGTAAAAACACTACAATAAGATGCCACCTACACCAAAAACCAAAAATAATTAATTTTAAAAGTCGTTTTGATGTATACAGACAAAAAGTGGTACTTATCTGAACCGCTACCTCCCCGTCTTTACTATATCTTCACGGGAGAACAGCCAGTGACCACAATCTCGGAACGTCCATTCCCACTTCTCAACTAATCCACAGCAGCAGTTGTTAAAAGTACACAGCACTGCGTTTCGGGCGAATATCAGATTTCCACGCCCTGTATCAACGCTTGAATGAACTGCCAAAAAATGTAGAACACAGCATCTCCACCTCTCCGAGACTCCGACGCATGCTCATTAGTGATCCAAGCCAGACAGCAAGACCCAAAGCTTAAATAACAACAGGGGCCAATAGCAGTGAAGTAAAGCAAAAAATCAAAAAATCAAAGGATACTAATCCAGTCCAGTTCTTTGTTTAGACCCGCTGGTTCAACAGTGTCCCAAGTGAAAATCCATTTTTGTTCGAGCCGCTGGAGTGATTATTCACAATCACCCCCTCGTACAGCTTTGCTGATTTTAAACCATTCTGTTTCTCTTTGTTCCGTTCAAACCATTGCTTCTTGATCAATGTAAAGGTTGTGCAAGAGAACTATCAGGTGTTCTGGTATATCCATGCTTCTTAATGTGGCCCAGAGTTTCTCATGGTTTACATAGTCAAAAGCCTTGCTGTAGTCAGTAAAACACATACAGTATAGATATCCCTTTGGTATTCTTTTGTGAATTTGCTCTTCTTTTTGGATTTTCTTGGACTTTGCTCTTCTTTTTGCATTCATCTATGGCTATATTCTTAGCTTTGGGTTTGGAAATGATGGCTTGGGCCTGCTGCCTGTACTCTGAGAACATGTTCAATTCATTTATTCCTGGATGCATTTGCTTATATATACACATTTATTTATGAGAACATTTGGGGTGCTAAAAAATGTGTTCTCCTCAGCTAAGTCTTGTGAAATATCTTGTTGATAGAGTGGTTTTCTTTTTGAGTGTAATCAAACTCTGGAATTCTCTGCCAAAGGATGTAGTAAAAGTTGTTAGTGTATCTGAGTTTAAAAGAAGTTTGGACAGGTTTCTGGAGGAAAAGTCCATATACTGTTATTAAAATGGACTGGGGAAATCCACTGCTTACCCCTAGAATAAGCAGCATGGAATCTGTTTACTTTTGGGAACCTGGAACACAAGAAAAGCTGAACCCTCGCAGCTGAAGCAGGAACACACACAAGGCGGAGGCTGATAAGGTCACAGGTGCTAACTTTAATAAGGAAATCCCCTATGTGTTTCGGCTGAAAGCCTTCATCGGGGTGGGGGGTGGGGTGTACGCATATAATGCACCTTATGAGACTGAGGGTCTTGAAAAAGACCTCCTTCAAAATGATAGCTCAAAACATTATTTTGGACACTTCATTGGCTTAGGATTTCTGAGAGGGTACAATTTAAATGTTATGTGTTACTGTATAGGTTCTCTAATGATTATGTCCTAGTTTGTTTTGCGGATTTGTTTGTACCGTTGATGGGAGTTCGATCTAAAAATCTCCAGGAGGTGCAGACTTTGTTGTTTCCATCAAGTAGGGGGGTGGTTAGTAAGAAATGTTTTATGCACACACTGCCATGTAAAGCTGTCGGGTTTTGGTCTAAATTTCCTTTGTCTTTGAAATCTGAGAAAATAAGTTATTTTCTTCTTAACACTGTTTTTTTTTGTTTTTTTATTCATGTTTTTTATTTGAAATATTGTAAACTGCACTGATTCGACTTATGTGGGAGTGATGTGGTATATAAATTGGTAAAATAAATAAAGTCAGAATCAGCAAAAAAGACATTAACCCTCACTCAACAAACAGGAGTTCCTCAGGGCTCGAGCCTCACAGTCCTCCTCTTTAATATTTTCATACAGCCGGTTTGCCAGATCTTCTACAAATACAAAATTCAGTATCAAATTTATGCAGATGATATAATGATCTTCACCCCCATTAACTTGCTTTTTCCCAACCTCACTAGCCTCCGAAATGGTTAAAAAGGATGCAAAAGAATGGCTCATCCGACAACTCACACATCAATAAGCAAAAGATGGAAGACTTATACATAACCACTGACCCAACTTTCTGCTCACCACCAACATTGAGACTTGATGATGCAGAAATCAAAGTCAAACCTGAAATAAAATATCTAGGCATAACACTTGACCAGCACCTAACTTTCCAACCACATATAAAGAGAATGCCATCCATTGTTTACCAAAAGCTAAAAACCCTGAAGAATCTCGGCCTCCTTCTCTCTGCAGACCTATTCCATACCATCTGCCAAACCATAGTTACACCTGTGACATCATTTACCAAGGCCTTCACACCTTGCAAATAGCCCAGAACATGCTGCACGAATAATCACCGGAGCCCCTCATTGAGACTATATCACCTCATTACTTATACAGCTCCACTGGCTTCCCATTCCTGCCAGAATCAAATTCAAAGCCCTTACAATAATATTTAAAATCCTACACAGGGAATCCACAATCTGCCTTCTGCCTCTTATCTCCAAATCCACAGCTGAGCGGTCCCGAAGAACCTCCACTCTTAACCTCCTAAAGATACCAGCCCAGAAAATCAAGAGCAAGCAGTTCATTTGCAATCGAGCCTTCTCACTATTCGCCGCCACATTATGGAACACCCTCCCACCAACTCTAAGGGGTATGTTTACTAAAGAGTGTTAAGGGAGCAAGAATACTGTTAACGCCTGTTATTGGCACCCTTGCACCCTTAACACTGGTGAAAAGCTGCTCTAATGGGTGTTAAAAGCTCCTGCAGCATTAAGGGTGCTGTAGGTTGAGAGTGGTCGTTAATGGACAGATAGAGTGGGTGTTAACAGTTTGTGCTTCCTTAACACCCATTGCACAATGTGTTTAAAAGCCCTTTAATGCTTGGAACGCCAAGTAAAAGCTCGCGAAAAGGGTGTATTTACATACAAGGTGTGACAAAAAAGAAATGAGACTGTGGCAGCCACGCCCATGACTCAATGCCAATTGGCTATCTGCTTATGTCACTGTGTTATGCAACATCTCGCCACTATTCTGCTATAATATTTTTCATCTCTCTCACTCTGTTTTTCTTTTTCAGTTTTTTTTTAGCACACTGCTCCATTGCTTTGTCATACAACTGGAGGTGGCAGAAATATGGAGCAAAGGATCTACTTGAAATTTCTGGTTAAGTCGGAGAAGGGCCCAACTGTGTCTCCAACTTCTCCAAAAGGTTTATGGAGAAGATGCAATATCAAGTCCGTGAGTCTTTGAGTGGCACAAATGCTTCAAAACTGGCCGCGAGGAGGTGGAGGATGACCCCAAGTGAGGACGGCCTTCCTTAACAAAGACGGCTGTGAACATTGACAGAGTGAACCAGCTGGTGCAGAGTGATCGCAGATTGATGGTGCGGATGATAGCTGAGGAGCTCAGCCTGAATAGGGAGTCAGTGCGGACCATCTTGGTGCAGGAGCTGGGGATGCGGATGGTGTGTGCCTAGATGGTGCCCAAGCTTTCATCGGACGACCAGAAGGAGCACCAGGTAAATGTTTGTCAAGACTTGCTAGAGAAGATTGGAGAAGATCCAGAGTTCTTGGTCGAGTCATCACAGGAGACGAGACTTGGGTCTTCCAGTATGACCCTGAAAGCAAGAGACAGAGCCTGCAGTGAAAGACTTGACTGTCACCCAGACCCAAGAAGGCACGCATGTCCAAACCAAGGATCAAGGTCATGCTGATCGCATTCTTCGACCAGAAGAGTGTGGTCCATCATGAGTTTGTGCCTGAGGGTCAGACAGTCAACCAGCACTTCTACCAGCAGGTCCTCAATCGCCTCCATGACCGGGTTCGGTGCAGCAGGCGGGCTCTGTGGAGAGACAAGTTGTGGTTGCTCCACCATGACAACGTGCCTGAACACACCGTGCTCGGTGTGAAGAGGTTCTTGGCCAAAAAACAGATCACAGCTTTCGACCCCCCTCCTTATTCCCCAGATCTCGCACCGTGTGACTTCTGGCTGTTCCCCAGGCTGAAGACTGTGCTCAAAGGAACTCATTTTGCCTCTGTAGAAGAGATCAAGGCCACTGTGACGAGGGAGCTGAGGGACCTCAAGGAGGAGGACTTTACCAAGTGCTTCTGTACATGTCAGAAGTGAATGCAGAAGTGCATTAACTCTGGGGGGGGGGGGGATTACTTTGAAGGGAACAATGTGTTTTCATTCAACGTATAATCAAACTCTGGAATTTGTTACCGGTGGATGTAGTAAAAGCTATTAGTGTAGCTGGGTTTAAAAAAGGTTTGGACAAGTTCCTGGAGGAAAGGTCTATAAACCATTATTAAAAGGGACCCAGGATATTACTGCTTGACCCAATACAAGCATTGAGGAACCTGTGTCTTTCGGGGAAACTGCTAGGTACTTATGACCTATATTGGCCACTGTTGGAAACAGGATACTGGGCTTGATGGACCTTGGTCTGACCCAGTATGCCATATCTTATGTTCTTATGTAATTACAAGGTGTGACAAAAAAGAAACGAGACTGTCCCCATAAATGTTTTATTACAAAATCTACAGAGAAATTACACATTTTCTCTTATTAGTCTTAGGTTACTATGTAGCTTTATTGCATGTCCCTTAGTCTTTCTATTTTCTGATGATGCAAACAATTGATCTACGTTTACCCGTTCCACTCCATTAATTAATTTATAGACTTCTATCATACCTCCCCTCAGCCGTCTCTTTTCCAGGTTGAAGGGCCCTAACCTTTTTAGCCTCTCTTCATAGGGGTATCCTTCCATTCCCTTTATAATTTTGGTGGCTCTTCTCTGTACCTTTTCTAATAACACTATATTCTTTTTAAGATATGGCAACCAGACACACAATATTGGAGGTGTGGTCGCACCATGGAAAGATACAGAGGCATTATAATATCCTTTGTTTTATTTTCCATTCCTTTCCTTATGATACCTAGCATTCTATTTGCTCTCATAGCCGTCGCTGCACACTGGGTAAAGGGTTTTAACATGTTATCCACGATGATGCCTAAATCTTTTTCCTGGGTGGTGATTCCTAATGTGGAACCTTGCATCGTGTAACCATAATTTGGGTTGTTCTTTCCTAGGTGCATAACTTTGCACTTGTCTACATTAAATTTCATCTGCCATTTGGATGCCCAAACTTCCAGTTTATCAAGATCCTCTTGCAATTTTCCACAGTCCTCATGGGTTTTCACAACTTTAAATAGCTTTGTGTCATCTGCAAATTTGATAACCTCACTCATTCCCTTTTCCAGGTCATTTATGAATACATTAAAAAGCAGCGGACCCAGCACAGATCCCTGGGGTTCTCTACTATTCACCTTTCTCCATTGGAAAAATTGGCCATTTAGCCCTACCTAGGGTTGCCAACTGGCTCCAGATGCGCCCAACAGGCTTGATCCAGTCCTGGGTTTACCCCATTGCATGCATGGAGATGTAGTTCTGAATTTCCTATTGCACTCCATAAGAAAAGCAAGACTACATGTCCCTGCATGTAATAGGGTAAATCCAGGACTGGATCAAGCCTGTCGGGCGCATCTGGAGCCAGTTGGCAACCTTAGCCCTACCCTCTGCTTTCTATCTTTTAACCAGTTCCTGATCCACAATAGTACACTGCCTCCTATTCCATGACTTTTTAGTTTTGCCAAAAGTCTCTGATGAGGGACCTTATCAAAGGCTTTCTGAAAGTCCAGATACACTATATCAACCAACTCACCTTTGTCTACCTGTTTATTCACACTTTCAAAATAACATAACAGATTAGTAAGACAAGCCATGTTGGCTGTCTCCCATTAAGCCATGACTATCTATATGTTTAGTAATTTTGTTCTTTATAATGGTTTCTACCATTTTTCCCAGTACTGACGTCAGGCTCACCGGTCTGTAGTTTCCCGGATTACCCCTGGAACCCTTTTTAAAATTTTTGTTACATTGGCCATTCTCCAATCTTCAGGTATTACAGATTTATTTATTTACATTCTCTTATATACCGTGCTATTCTGCATCAGTGTGGTTTACATTGAACAGGGCATTATAACTTGGAGATAACTATATTACAGGGAACATGGTTTATGGAGGGTTAAGTGGCTTGCCCAAGACCACAAGGAGCACCTGTGGGACTAGAAACCCCAGTCCTTCTGGCCCAAGGTTGCTGTCCTCTAGTGGGATTTGAACCCCTTACCTTCCAGCCTGAAGTACCTTGCCCCAACCACTAGACCACTCCTCCACTCCACAGATGGTTTTAATGATAGTTCACAGATTACTAATAGCAGGTCTGCAATCTCATATTTCAGTTCTTTCAACACCTTTGGATATATACCATCCGATCCAGGTGATTTGCTACTCTTCAGTTTATCAAATAGTTGTAATACATCTTCCCGGTGTATCGATATTTATTTCAATTTTTCCATAGTATCACCTTTAAATACCACTTCAGTCATAGATAATATCCCTACATCTTCCTCAGTAAAGAGCGAAGGAAAGAATTCATTCAGTCTTTCCGCTATAGCCTTGTCCCCTCTTACTGCCCCTTTTATCCCTGTATCATCTAATGGTCCAACTGAATCTCTCACAGGTTTTTTTGCTATGAATGTACTTGAAAAAGTCTTTATTATGCGTTTTTGCTTCCATAGCAAAATGGGTAAAAGGGGCACTAAGAAGAGAGAGAACCTATTTAAATATCTGCAATGCAATGTACTGGCAGGGGAGCCCCAGCGAGTGATAGTAGTATTCCATTAGCAGCAACAGCATGGTGCCCAAGTATGAAAGGGCACTGTGTTGATGTTGCAGATGGGACAAAGAAGGTGGCATGTGTCACATAAGAACATAAGATCATAAAATAAGTCATACTGGATCCATCAAACCCAGCATCCTGTGTCAAACAGTGGCCAATCTAGGTCACAAGTACCTAGCAGTTCCTCCAAAAGACACACAGGTTCCACAATGCCTGTATTGGGGCAAGCAGTGGATTTTTTGGATCCCTTTGAATAATGGTTTATGGATCTTTCCTCCAGGAACCTGTCCAAACCTTTTTTAAACCCAGCTGCACTAACAGCTTTTTACTGTATCCTCTGGTAAATAATCGATCTACGATTACCCCTTCCACTTCATTCATTAATATGTAGACCTCTATCATATCTCTCGTTACCGTCTCTTCTCCAGGTTGAAGAGCTTTTTTAGCCCATCCTCATAGGGGTATTTCTTCCATCCGCAGTACCATCTGTGATGTCCTTCATGATCCCACAGTAACAGTGATGGCACACAGACATGCTGCTGCTGTAAAAAGGTGATTTGCCACATGGGGTGGTTCAAGGGCCCAGGCACCCTAGGCAGAGATCCCAGCTTGCCCCCCCCCCCCACCAACTGCTGCTGCATCCAGCTGTGGAGGAAGAAGCTGATAGCGCCAGCAGCTGTAGTCCTCCAGGTAGCTGCAAAATGCAGACACCTTGGGAACTACCACAGCAGCGGCTGTCATCCTCCCCCGAGATGTATCAGTGGCAGGTGGTGATGGGGTCCCTGCAGAGGCAGATGGTTGGTGGGTGGGGGCTGTGTGGCTATCCATGTGTGCCTCTGCCCCCCCCCCCCATCCAGACCTTGCACTCTAGGCACCCGCCAAACCCTTATGTTGGATGGGCTGGGACTGCGCACTACCATTATTGACAGCACGTGGGAATGTCAGCATGATGTGGAGGTTTTGGCAGTAGGGGCAGTGGTACCCGCCTGCAGCAGACCAAAGCTATGCCCTGGTCCTGTGTGCAGTGCACATTGCATCATGAGCCAAGGTCTCTCTGATGGGCAGCATGTCAACCCCCAGGACTACATTGTAGTACTGTGGCTCAACACATGCAGTCAGTGTTTATTTGAGTGGAGGGTCACAGGTTCAAGTCTTGACTGTGAATCATGTATTGCCTGTCCCTGTGGCTAAACTTTAGCCAACAGTGCAGGTACAGCACCAGCATGTGCAACCTTCAATGAATCGGCCAGCAAGGGTACAAACACCCATCAGCCACACAGACAGGCTCCACTATCCTCAGCTGGATGGAGAGGCAGCCTGATAGCACCTGCACACTGAGTGGGTGCTAACAAGGGGCATTAATGTCAGAGCACGCTACTAGTGCCTGCACAATGAGTACACTTTAACAATTCTTGAACTGATATGGAGACCAAAGTTGCAGGCAGGAATGCCAACCATCCTCACTTTTGCACAGCGCAGCGATGTGAGTGTGTGTGTGTGTGTGTGTATCTCCATTGTTCTGTGGCTTTCTGCACTTCACTCTGCCTCACATTACCTAAGCTGTTCCCAGCATTAGTGTGCAAATGTGCATGAAAAGGAGCAGAGGATTGGGGGTATGGCCTGAAACAGAGCAGATTGGCCAGGATGCATCTGCCTTTGTGGTAGGGTCAATGGCTGAGACGTCATAGTGTCCATCTGCCACATGCATGGCCTGGGTAGCCACAGCATGTCATGCTGAGAGGGCACTCTCACTCTGACCAAACATGACCATGGCATAGCTATTGTGATAAGGAGAGTGCAGCCCAGCCAGGGAAAAGTGAAAAAAGGAAGAATTTTTCCTCTTTGCGGGGGATGGGCACACAGGATCACATAGTCCACAGCAGGAACCTGGAGAGAAACCTAGAGGGCAGACCTAGCTGGAAGTCACGCCCACACTCCAGGTCAGCCACAGACAGGAGTGGGAGGTACAGAAGGGCGGAGCCAGGAAGGGAGTTGCCCTGCTCAGTGTTTGAAAGGGAGCAAACAAACACTAGAGATAGAGTCGGTTGGAGAGTTGGTTGGAGAGCTGATTCAGGAGGTGGTTCAGAGTGCGGTTGGAAGCATGGTTGGAGAGCTGATTCAGGAGTTGGTTCAAGTGCTGGTTGGAAGCATGGTGAGAAGCATGATTGGAGATACAGTTCCAGTTGCAGTGGCAGTTGTTGTCGGAGTTGCAGTCCAGGCCTAAGTGGGAGTTGCAGCTCAGGTTCCAGTCCTGGTTCCAGAAGGTACAGAGGGAACAGCCCTGTAGCCAAAATGAGCAGCAGAAAAAGGAACCGCTATAAAGACAGTCAGAGAAGGTACAAAGGAAGCCACCATACACAGCGCAGTAGCCACCGAGGATATAGGGAAGGTTCCAGGGGGAGAACCACCTACCCTAGCAAGAGAGTGGGAAAGCTCTACCACAAGTCTCTGCCCTACACTGAGGCAGAGGGAGTCCTGACTGGCCAAAGCTCTAACCAGGAGAATATTGCACAAGAAGCCCAAGGTAGGAGAAGGGAGGTAGCAAGGCCTTCTAAGTATGTTTATTCTTCTGACTCTGAGGAAACTGTTATGCCACAGATAACACAGCACAAAAAGAAATGTTGTACCAGGAAGGTTAAGCAAGAGCAACCCATAGGAGACCTGCCTAGAGCAGGGAAGGCAAGAAAGTGGGAGAGGTTGTTTAACCTGTTAAAAAGTCTAAAGCAGAAAGTTCCTGAGCGGTACCTAGCAGAACCCTGCTACAGCTCAGCAGAGAGTATGGACATTGAAGTCAAGGAGGCTGAGGTAAATTCAAATGTCTCAGAGATGGAATGCAATGCCTGCACTAAGGTAAATTAGTGTGAGCCAGAAACACTTGATATTGGAATTCACTGTTGTTTTGTTTTGGACATTTGTTATTGGAGAAGTATCCACTATTTTATTTTGTCTGGAGAGTACATGTGTTTGGGAGAAATTGTATCCACTTACCTGCAAGGAAGCTGAATAAATTCCTGTGCGCTTTATAAACCACTCGGCCTCATCATTCCTTACACAACTACAACCCTAGGAAATAGAAGAGGTGATCACCCGTCCCTACTAGGCGGCCGCCTGGTAGGGGCACGAGCGTCACACTATGTATCCACATAGTGCTATATAACATCTGGCTCCAGTGATATAGGTGCAATATTTTTCCAGGGAGGCCTATCGCTGAGCCAAATGCTGGATGTCCATGACCATGACAGTAGCAGCAGCCCCCCCCCTCGCCCCCTATACTGTACCGCTCGCTTGGATTATTGCAGCCCAAATGCATGACCCTACATATTTTAGCATTAAATCTCAGCTTTCAAATTCTAGACAATTATTCAAGCTTAGCTAGATCCCTCCTCATGTTATCTTCACCTTCCTGGGTGTCTACTCTGTTGCAGATTTTGGTATCATCCAAAAAGAGGCAAACCTTACTGGCAGCCCTTCCACAATATCACTAAAAAGTTGTTAAAAAGAATTGGACCAAGGATAGATCCCTGTGACACCCCACTGGTAACCTCCTTTTCCTAAAAATGAACTCCATTTATCTGTACCCTTTGTCACCTCCCACTCAACCAATTTCTAACCCAATCAGTAACTTTAAGGTCCATCCCATGGGTGCTTAGTTTGTTCATAAGTCGCCTTTATGGAACAGTGTCAAATGCCTTACTGAAATCTAAATACACCACAACTAACTAGGGCTCTCCCTCGGTCCAACTCCCTGGTCACCCAGTCAAAGAAATCAATCAGATTTGTCTGACAAGACCTGCCTCTGGTGAATCCATGCTGCCTTGGATCCTGCAATCCATTGGACTCCAGAAACCTCACTATTTTCTCTTTCAGCAGGATTTCCAATAATTTACTCACCACCAAGATTAAACTAAACAGTCTTTAGTTTTCAACCACAGCCGCTTTTCTGTAAAGGGACATATGTGCCTCTCTCCAGTCCTCTGGCACCACCCTCTAAAGAGGCATTGAAAAGGTCAGTCTGTGAAGCTGCTAGAACTTCTCCAAGTTCCTCCAGTATTCTCGGATATATTCTATCTGGTCACATCACTTTGTCCACTTTTAGTTTAGCTAATTCCTCATGAACACAGTCCTCTGAAAATCATTTGAGATGTCCCTTGCTTTTGTTCCTGTTTGTGGATGTTTTCTGAGGTCCTACTCCCAGTCCTTCATCTGAACACAGAACAGAAATATTTAAGTAATTCCGCTTTATCCTCATCAGCTTCTACATATTCCTCCCCTTCACCCTTGAGTCTGACAATACCACTTTTGCCCTTCCTCCTCTCACAAACATATCTGAAAAATATCTTATCTCCCCATTTTATTGCACTTGCTATTTCTTCTTTTTATTTATTTATTTTATTTATTTAGACAGTTTTGTATACCGCCTTATCCTTCAATCAAAGCGGTCACAACACAATTGGGGGATACATTTAACACGCGGGGATATTAGACACATACACTAATACTTACAGGGAACATGGGCTATGGAGGGTTAAGTGGCTTGCCTTAGAATAATGAGCATTACAAGGCGCCTTGCAAGGCGCTTTACAAGGTGCCTTGTAACGCTCGTTATTCTAAGGCGCTTTGTAACACGCGTTCTCTGTCAGCTTGCTGTAACGATGCACCGCCCATGCCTTTATATGGGCATCTCTACATTTACCACGGAACCTACCACGAATGACATTACCGCAGTTTAGTAAACATACCCCTTAGTTTAGAGAACATGAACAAGGTAATTTAGCCATTTCTATACTGTTTACATTTGTGTTGGCTGAATTAGAACTCCCAAGAGGTTTTTATCCTGACCTTCCTTTGCAAAGGTAACTTATAATCGTCTACAAAAGGATTATTCTCTCTCAAAACTAATGATGTTTTCCATTTGGAGACATAGAAAGAGACTTTTAAAAGTAGTATCACATTGTTCCCATGATGTCTCTTATGATCTATTAGTATATTATGAGATAGATAAATTAATCTTTAAAATTCTACAGTGAAGTCTTTAGACACAATAGCCAGGTATACCGTGATTATCTTTGATTTAAAGATCTACATTTTTTGGTCAGAGAAATTTACATGGTACACAGCAATTTGTTTCACTTGAAATAAATGACTCTCAAATGTTCACACAGTATGGGTGATTTTCTTCAGCGTTTTCGTGTTTAGAAAAGTCAAAAAGATTAAGACAAGCCAACAAACCATTCATTTCTCAAATACCTGATTGGCACACTCACTCTTTCTTGCATTTTGAAAATAGTTTAGTAGGCTTAGCGATTATCAAGAGTAATTTAGTTTACACTACAATCAAAGTTTATTTACCTGAGTTGTAAAATTACCCTGTTGTCCAAGTTGTTAACCCTGTTTAATGTAACTCAGACATTTTTGTGTACTGAAATGTTTTGTTTGATGTAAACCGCACTGATGTCAAATAGTGCGGTATATAAGAAATGTAAATAAATAAATAAATAAAATAATTTACAATTGTATATCAATTTATTTCTGCTGTTAAGAATCATTACTATTATCTGATAATAGGATCTAAAATATGGATAAATGAGTAATCCTTTCTTTCCTTATTGATGAAATCTTCCAAAACGTCTGAGCCAAAGAATATGGGCAGAGTTTATTAAGCAGATGAAAATTTAACAAAGGACAAATCTAATCAGCGTGCAGCTATTCTGACCTCCTGAAAAAAGTGCCCCACAATTAGGCTTTACTATTCTAGCACAGAAGTACTGTTTCATCAGGCACTAGATAGACAGCTAGCACATTCTTTTATTTCTCTAGAACCATCTATTCCTTTTCCTTCTCCAGTATTCCCATACATTTTAGAAACCAGCTTCTTGTCTCTCTATCAGGTCCCTCTTCCCCATTTTCTCCGAGTTGCATCAATTTCTACAAAACACAAAAAAGTAGCTAAGGCGTTCACGATGGATGTTGCATATTTTCACTCAATGCGCAATCAAACTCTGGAATTCATTACCGGAGGATGTAGTAAAAGCTGTTAGTGTAGCCAGGTTTAAAAAAGGTTTGGACAAGTTCCTGGAGTAAATGTTCATAAACCATTATTAAAGAGGAGCAGGATATCCACTGCTTGCCCCAGTACAAGCATTGTGGAACCTGTGTCTTTTAGAGAAACTGCTAGGTACTTGTGACCTAGATTGGCCACTGTTGGAAACAGGATACTGGGCTTGATGGACCTTGGTTTGACCCAGTATGGCATTTCTTATTTGAGAATTCTGAAAGTGTCCCACCATCAGGCCCCTAAAATGTACCACATTCACAGACAGGAAATGTTGACAATGGAAAAAGTTGGGCACGTTGGAGGGCAGGGGTCACATGGAGAGTTGGGTCAGCATGCACTCAGAGTTAACCCATAAGTGGCAAGAGGTAATGAAGCAGAATGAAGAGCTTGCAATAAAAGTGGATGATCTAGAAAACAGATCCCGGCATAGCAATATATGTATCTGGGGTCTGCTGGAGACGGAGGCTACGATGGATTATAAAAATATGGCCGATCAAATTAGTGTGGCTCTCATCAAGGTAGCCCAATTGGACCCAGCGGACTTTTGTTTTAAAATTGAATGAGCCCACTGCACTCTGGGACTGTGGAGGTCTGAACAGCCCCGCGATGTGCTGGTGTGCTTTTATAAATTTGCCACAAAGGAAGAGGTGGTGCAGTCAGCACGGAAGCTGGGGAAGATTCATTGGCAGAACTCTGCCACTGAAATGTATTCTGACCTTTCTACCATCACCATGAGGAAGCAGAGAGAGTTTCACGAGATAACAAGATGACTGTGGGTTGAACATGTGCGCTATCATGGGCTTTCCCGGTGGACTTGCAGTTCATGATCTGTAGATCGGAGATTAGGGCTCATAACCCTAAGAAGGCCTTTGCAGGCCTGCAGAGGCTGGATGGACTAATCTACCATCGCTACAAGATGGCTGGAAGGGAGACCATTCCACAACACTTTGGCAGTGAGCAAAGCAAGGAGGGAAATGACTACGGAGGCAGACAGATCAATCGGTGACGGATGAACCTTCTGGATCATGAATGCACCTTGCTGTGGTTGTTGATCTTGTTTCTGAAGGGGATGAGGGGCATGAGTAAGAGGATTGTTGTATGAAGAGTGGAAATAGGAGGAAATAGCCAATACAATAAAATGGGGGGATAAGACATTTTTCAGATATGTTAGTGAGAAATGGAAGGGTAAAATTGGTATTGTCAGACTCAAGGGTGAAGGGGAGGAATATGTAGAAGTTGATGAGGGTAAAGCGGAATTGTTTAACAAATATTTCTGTTCTGTGTTCACAGATGAAGAATCAGGAGCAGGACCTCAGAAAACACCCATAAACAGGAACAGAAGCAAGAGACATCTTGAACAATTATCAGAAGACTGTGTTCGTGAGAAACTAGTTCAACTTAGACAAAGCGATGGGACCGGATGGGATACACCCTAGAATACTGAGGGAACTTGGGGACGTTCTAGCAGCTCTACTGACTGATTTTTTCAATGCCTCGTTGGAGTCGGGAGTGGTGCCAAAGGACTGGAGAGAGGCTCATGTGGTCCCTTTACACAAAAGCAGAAGTAAGGATGTGGTTGAAAACTACAGACCAGTTAGTTTAACTTCGGTGGTGAGTAAATTATTGGAAACGCTGCTGAAAGAGAAAATAGTGAGGTTTCTGGAGTCCAGTGGATTACAGGATCTGAGGCAGCATGGATTCACCAGAGGCAGGTCTTGTCAGACAAATCTGATTGATTTCTTTGACTGGGTGACCAGGGAGTTGGACCAAGGGAGAGCCCAAATGTGGTGTATTTAGATTTCAGTAAAGCCGTTGACACTCTTCCTCACAGGTGGCTTATAACCAAACTGAGCACCCTAGGGATGGACCCTAAAGTTACTGCTTGGGTTAGAAATTGGTTGGGTGGGAGGAGACAAAGAGTACAGGTAAATGGAGTTCACTCTGAGGAGAAGGATGTTACCAGTGGTGTGCCCCAGGGATCTGTCCTTGGTCCGATTCGTTTTAACACCTTTGTTAGTGATATAGCGTAAGGGCTGTCGGGTAAGGTTTGCCTCTTTGAGGATGATACCAAAATCTGCAATGGAGTAGACACCCAGGAAGGTGCAGATAACATGAGGAGGGATCCAGCTAAGCTTGAAGAATGGTCTAGAATTTGGCAACTGGTATTTAATGTTAAAAAATGTAAGGTCATGCATTTGGGCTGCAGCAATCCAAGGGAGCAATATAGTATAGGGGGTGAAGTACTTTTGTCCACTAAAAAAGAGCGGGACCTAGGCATGGTTGTGTCTGATGATCTTAAGGTAGCTAAACAGGTAGAAAAGATGACGGCGAAAGCTAGAAGGATGCTTGGGTGCATATGGAGAGGAATGGCTAGCAGAAAAAAGGAGGTGATAATGCCTCTGTATAAGTCTTTGGTGCGACCTCATTTGGAGTATAATGTGCAATTCTGGAGACCACACATTCAAAAGATATAAACAGGATCAAGTCAGTACAGAGGGCGGCTACTAAAATGGTTAGTGGTCTTCATTATAAAGCATATGAGGGCAGACTTAAGTATCTTAATATGTACACCTTAGAGGAAAGGTAGGATAGAGGTGATATGATTGAGATGTTTAAATACCTCCGTGGCATAAATGTACAGGGGAAGAGCCTCTTTCAATTGAAAGCAAGTTCTGCTAAGAGGGGACATGGTATGAGATTGAAGGGAGATAGATTCAGGAGTGATATGCGGAAATATTTCTTTACGGAAAGAGTGGTGGATCCATGGAATAGTCTCCCAGTAGAGGTGGTATAGATGAGGACAGTATCTGAATTCAAAAAAGCAAGGGACAAACACAGAGGATCTCTAAAGGAAAAAAGGGGACTGCTGTAGTGGTTGATATAGAAGGACAGACTAGATAGGCCATGTGGTCTTTTTCTGTCATTATATTTCTATGTTTCTATATATATGCTCTTGCCTTTGGCTTTCTATGTAGTGGGGGGAATGCGAATAGATGGGGGTGCCACAGGATTGAGTGTATGGGGTGAGTGAATGGGGGTATTGTGTGTGAGTTGTGGCCCACGGGTGGTTGTGTCATACCTCAGGGTGAGGCTGTATGGTATATGGCCATGTGGATGGGGAGTGAGGAGTGGGGTGATTAGTAGGGAAGTAGAAGGGTTGGAGTGAGGAATGGGGTGAATGGTGGGAATTCTGTGCTATGAGGGCATGCTTGGTTCCTGAGACATGAGGGGGTTGCGCTTTGATTTGCTTAATGTGCATGGGCTGAACACATACTTTAAGAGGCAGCTGCTATTCAAGGAGCTGTCCAATTTGCAATTGCAAGTTGCATTTGTCCAGGAAACTCACTTATTGGTTAGGGATGTGTTCTGAGTGGAATCAAAAAAAGTATGTAAAAAGTGCTTTGCATCCAGTTGGATTAATAAAGAAACAGGAGGGGGGTTGCCATCTTGACTGCTACAGATGTACCTGTGCAGGAGCTTGAGGTGCAGTGGGATTTGCAGGGGCATTTTCTTTTTGTTAAGCTAATGTTAGCCAATATCAAAACTATTTTGGTGTGCCTTTATGCACCTAATGTGGAGCAAGGAGCTTTTTTAAAAATGTTGTGCACCAACTGGGTGCATTTGTGTAGCATCATTTCATGGCTGGAGGTGACTTTAATTGGGCTGTTAATCTCTGGGTTGATACATGACAAGGGACCCACTCGGGTGAATCAAAACACGCTCAGAGCCTTAAGGTATTTGTGGACACTTTTGACCTAGTAAATATGTGGAGGGGGAAACATTTCAATGTACGGAAGTTCACCTTTTACTCCAAACTACATAATTCATACTCTAGGATTGACTACCTGTGGGTGAAGAGAGGCCTCTTTCCTCAAAGTGGGGGAATGCAAAATAGACTGTATTTTGTGGTCAGATCATGACCCCATGCAGGGGGAGGTTAAGAGATGAATGGTGCAGAGGGGGAATAATTTATGGCACCTGAATGATTTGCTTCTGGATAATACAACAGACTGTGAGAAACAAAGATCCGTTATCAGGGACTATATGGGGACTAATGATGATGGGGAGTGATCTCCAATAGTGGTATGGGAGTGTCTGAAGACTGTCCTGAGGGGCCATTTTATATCACTGGGAATGTTTAAAAAGCAGGCCAAAGAAACGGTACTGGGGAAACTGGTCTAGGCTGTCGGAGCTGGAGAAGTGCAGCAAGGATGTCTCGGCCAGATTGAGGCCAGAGATTTGGATAACACATCTAAACACAGAAACAGATGTTTAATACACAATGGTTAATACACTGACCAATGGCACTGGAGTTATGAGTTCAATCCCCCAGTGTGCCTAATGAACTGGTGGACGTGAGGATCGCCTGGTAACATGCCTGCCTGGTGCGAAGGTAGCGGACCTCACGCACCGCCTAGATAGGATCATAGATAGTGCTGGGGAGGAGCCTGCTGTCTTGGTACATGTTGGTACCAATGACATAGGAAAATGTGGTAGGGAAGTTCTGGAGGCTAAATTTAAGCTTTTAGGTAGGAAGTTGAAATCCAGAACTTCCAGGATAGCGTTCTCCGAAATGCTTCCTGTTCCACGTGCAGGACCCAAAAGACAGGCAGAGCTCCGGAGTCTCAATGCATGGATGAGACAATGGTGCAAGGATGAGGGTTTTGGATTTGTTAGGAACTGGGGAACATTCTGGGGAAAGGGGGGGCTCTTCCGAAGGGATGGGCTTCACCTTAATCAGGATGGGACCAGACTGCTGGCATTAACCTTTAAAAAAGAGATAGAGAAGCTTTTAAACTAGAAAATAGGGGAAAGCCGACAGTCGCCCAGGAGTGCATGGTTCGGACGAAGGTATCCTTGAAGGATACTACCAAAAGCAGTGAGGTTCCAAAAGGGAGTATAGTAGCCCAAATGCCCTTGAGTAAGGAGCAGACAGAGCATAAAGATTCCAAATTACCCCTGCCTACCAATAGCCAGATTAATATGAATAAAATACAGTCTCTAAAATGCTTGTATGCCAATGCTAGAAGTCTAAACAATAAGATGGGAGAGTTAGAATATATAGCACTAAATGAGAGGTTAGATATGATTGCACTCTCAGAGACATGGTGGAAGGAGGATAACCAGTGGGACACTGTGATACCTGGATACAAACTATATCATAATGATAGAGCTGATCAAATTGGTGGAGGGGTTGCGCTCTATGTTAGAGAGGGCATTGAGTCAGAAAGGATTAAAGTTTTGCAGGGAACAAAATTTGCTGTAGAATCTCTATGGATTGAAATTCCATTTATGAAGGGGAAGGTGATGGCAGTGGGAGTATAAAATCGACCACCTGGCCAGAATGAACAAATGGATGATGAAATGCTCAAAGAAATCAAGGAAGCTAACAAAAGTCACAACAGAGTAGTAATAATGGGTGATTTCAATTACCCCGGTATCGAATGGGTCAGTGTCACAGCAGGACAAGCTAAAGAGATAAAGTTTCTAGATGGAATAAATGACTGCTTCTTGGAGCAGCTGGTTCATGAACCGAGCAGAGGGGAAGCCATACTGGACCTAGTCCTTAGTGGAACGCCAGATCTGGTGCAAGAAATAAGGGTGTTGGGACCACTTGGCAATAGTGATCAAAGTATGATCATGTTTGATTTAATTAGTGGAGGACAGATAGTAAAGGCATCCACAGTACTACCTTTTAACTTTCAAAAGGGAGACTATGATAGAATGAGGAATATAGTTAGGAAAAAACTAAAAGGAGCGGTTTCCAAAGGTTAAAGACTTACAGCAAGCTTGGGTGTTATTTAAAAATACTATCCTCGAAGCCCAGACCAGCTGTATTCCACGCATTAAGAAAAGTGGAAGAAAGTCCAAAAAACTGCCAGCATGGTTTAAAGGTGAGGTCATAGAGGCTGTTGCTGTCAAAAAAGCAACCTTCAGGAAATGGAAAAAAGAGCCAAATGATGAAAACTGGAAACAGCACAAGCACTGGCAAGTTAAATGCAAAGCATTGATAAGGCAGGCAAAACGGGAATTTGAGAAGAAACTTGCTACGGAAGCAAAAACACGAAATAAAGACTTTTTCAAGTACATTCGTAGCAAAAGGCCTGTGAGAGAGTCAATTGGACCATTAGATGATAGAGGGGTAAAAGGGTCAGTAAGAGGAAACAAGGCTATAGCAGAGAGACTGAATGAATTCTTTGCTTCGGTCTTTACTGAGGAAGATGTAGGGATGTTACCCAAGACTGAAGTGGTATTTAAAGGTGATACTGCAGAGGAATTGAGAGAAATATCGCTACACCGGGAAGATATATTACAACTATTTGATAAACTGAATAGTAGCAAATCACCTGGACCGGATGGTATACATCCCAGAGTGTTGAAAGAACTGAAATATGAGATTGCAGACCTGCTATTGGTAATCTGTGAACTTTCATTAAAATCATCTGTAATACCTGAAGATTGGAGGGTCGCCAACGTAACACCAATTTTTTAAAAAGGGTTCCAGGGGTGACCCAGGAAATTACAGACCGGTGAGCCTGACGTCAGTACCAGGGAAAATGGTAGAAACCATCATAAAGAACAAAATTACGCAGCATGAAGATAGTCATGGCCTAATGGGAGACAGCCAACATGGCTTTAGACAAGGAAGCTCTTGTCTTACTAATCTGATATGTTTTTTTGAAGGTGTGCATAAACAGGTAGACAAAGGTGAGTCGGTTGATATAGTGTATCTGAACTTTCAGAAAGCTTTTGACAAAGTCCCCCATCAGAGACTTTTGGCGAAGCTAAAAAGTCATGGGATAGGAGGCAGTGTACTATTGTGGATCGGGAACTGGTTAAAAGATAGAAAGCAGAGGGTAGGGCTAAATGGCCAATATTCCCAATGGAAAAAGGTGAATAGTGGAGTACCCCAGGGATCTGTACTGGGTCCGCTGCTTTTTGACATATTCATAAATGACCTGGAAAAGGGAATAACTAGTGAGGTTATCAAATTTGCAGATGACACAAAACTGTTTAAAGTTGTTAAAACCCAAGAGGATTGTGGAAAACTGCAGGAGGATCTGGATAAATTGGAAGACTGGGCATCCAAATGGCAGATGAAATTTAATGTGGACAAGTGCAAAGTTATGCACCTAGGAAAGAACAACCCACACTATAGTTACATAATGCAAGGCTCCACATTAGAAACCACCACCCAGGAAAAAGATTTAGGAGTCATTGTGGATAACATGTTAAAACCCTCCGCCCAGTGTGCAGCGGCGGCCAAGAAAGCAAATAGAATGCTAGGTATCATAAGGAAAGGGATGGAGAACAAAACAAAGGATATTATAATGCCTCTGTATCGCTCCATGGTACGACCGCACCTTGAATATTGTGTGCAATTCTGGTCACCGTATCTTAAAAAGGACATAGCGTTATTAGAAAAAGTACAGAGAAGAGCCACCAAATTGGTGAAGGGGATGGAAGGCTACTCCTATGAAGAGAGGCTAAGAAGGTTAGGGCTCTTTAGCCTGTAGAAGAGACGGCTGAGGGGAGATATGATAGAGGTCTATAAATTAATGAATGGAGTGGAACGGATAAACGTGGATCAATTGTTTACGCTATCAGAGTACAGAAAGACTAGGGGACATGTAATGAAGCTACAAGGTAAACTATTTAAAACAAATAAGAGAAAATATTTTTTCACTCAACGTGTAATCAAACTCTGGAATCTGTTACCGGAGAATGTAGTAAGGGCTGTTAGTGTAGCTGGGTTTAAAAAAGGTTTGGACAAATTCCTGGAGGAAAGGTCCATAAACCACCCAAATGAAGATGCACCATCCCGACCTCCCCAAAACTGAGCCATGCATCCAATATAATGCTATGTTCTCTCAAATATTGTATATTATGTAAATAATACTATGCTTTAAAAATTGTGTAAATAGTTAATTTTAATTATTGACTATCCAAGTTGAATTTCCTGTTATCTGTAGTTTTACGGTTAACCCACCGTAAAACATAACTGTTCCATGTGAACCGCACTGATGTTGAAGAGCGCGGTATATTAAGAGAAATAAATAAATAAATAAATAAATAAATAAAAAGGGACCCAGGATATCAATGCTTGACCCAGTACAAGCATTGTGGAACCTGTCTTTTGGGGATATTGCTAGGTACGTATAACCTAGATTGGCCACTGTTGGAAACAGGATACTGGGCTTGATTGACCTCGGTCTGACCCAGTATGGCATCTCCCTTTACCTTTAAGTAGTGCTTTTTGAGGCATTTTATTTATTTACATTCTCTTATATACTGCACTATTCTGCATCAGTGTGGTTTACATTGAACAAACTGAAATTACATTGAACAGGGCATTATAACTTGGAGATAACTATTTTACAGGGAACATGGGCTATGGAGGGTTAAGTGGCTTGCCCAAGAACACAAGGAGCACTTGTGGGACTAGAAACCCCAGTCCTTCCAGCCCAAGGTTGCTGTCCTCTAGTGGGATTTGAACCCTGACCTTCTGGCCTGAAGTACCTTTCCCCAACCACTAGGCCACTCCTCCACTTGAGTTTGAGTTTTATTTTTATTTTTATTTTAAGTAGTACTGCCAGCAAACACACCCTCACAGTGGCGTAACCTAAGGTGCCGCATAAGGCGCCCTATAAGGCACTCCAGAGGGCACATTATAAAGTGCACTGTCCGCCAAGGCACCCTATAATGTCCCCTATAGGACACCTTATAAGGCGCGTTATATGGCGCTTTATAAGGCACTTTATAGGGCGCCCTATAAGGTGCCTTATGGAGCGCCTTATGAGGCACCTTAACGTTACAGTACTCCGAGGGTGTTTTTGCTGGCAGCACTAATGTACATTAAAAATTGACAATGCCTTAGACAGCCCTATCAAATAACCCCACTGTGGGTTGAATCCATGACCTTTGACTCCACAGGCAGTGAAGTAACCAGTGGGCTACAGCTCTATAGCTGCTAACAAACCCCTGGCTGGCTACAGAGGAACTGCAAGTCACCACACAAACATTGTGCTGTGGTTACCAGGATAGGGTCAACCCACCCGTACCCATGATGCACAGCACATGCAAATCAGCAGTCTACAGGTGAGCACAAGATGGGGTATGCAACCCACAACACCTCATCCTGGTAGGGGAAACTGACCGAGTGCACCCCCACAGCGCCTCAGCCTACTAGGGGGTGCCGATGGTTTGTGTTAGTGGCACAGAGTAGCTACTGTCCGTCACATTGTGTGGGTATTATGCTCACCATGAGGGTGAGGTGGGGCAGCCAACACCAGGTCCGCAGCACCTTCCATGGCTGACATAGGCCATGTTGCAGTTAACTATCAGTGTGTGAGATAGGTAGTTCCTGCAGACACAGGTCTAGCCCTTATGGGCTATGATGTACCCAGAATAGTGCATATTAGGTCTTGGTGCCTTGGTAACATGATGTAAGTGAAGGGGGGTGTTTGGACCCATAGGCACATTATGTACCACCACCCAACCCACCCTCTGTGGCTCAGGGTCAGAGACAGGATCCCCCACCAACAGATCCACATTCTACCTCCCTGCAGTGGTGGCAGTAGAGGAGGGCCATCAACTCCAGTCTTGCTGGGGAAGAGACACCCTACAGGGCAGCCAATGCAGAACTAAGGCAATGGCAGAGAGACAGTAGGCTTGGAAATGCTCAGCTGCCCCCCCCCCCCACCACCACCACCACCACCACCACCACCATCATCTGACATTCTCCAGCAGCAAGCACAGAGTCACCAGCCACTGCACCCTGCAAGGTACTCCAACCATACACATATAACTACAGTCTGCTAGCTAGTCCACAGCACATGATCCTGGAGGAGATGTGTGCACCCAAAGCTGGGATGTGAGCACACTCACCAAGCAGATAAGTCAGTGATTAGGCCCCAGAGAAGAGAACCTATATAGTTCACTTAAGAGAAACACAATATAGCACTATGGGGGAGCCTAGCCATGCTGTGGTCACTGCTCAGTCAGGGTGAGAGTGACCTCCCAGCAGGACATGCTGTGGCCACTACAATGTCAGAGCCATTGCCCTATGCCTTGTGCTGATGCATCCAGGCCAGGCCACCCTGTCCAGGCTATACCCACAGTACCTTGCTCCTCATTATGCACATTGGCAGGCCAATACTGGCAACAGTCCTAGCAGTGTGGGCTGAGGAAGGTGTTAGCAGCCACCACACACTGGATAGACAGACACACACTCCCCCACACCTATGCCAGCACTGTGCAACTATAGAGGTGTTTGGTAGCCCTGGCCATCGCACCAGTCCTGGGCACAGTGTAGGCATGGCTATGGTACGCAATACTGTTGGGGTCACTCCCCAGGGTGGTAAACACTGTCAGACACAATACCTGTAGCACACACCACAGACATCAGAAAGGTTGCTATGATGCAGCTCAATCATCAAATTGTGCTTAACTTAGGAATTGCTATCTGCCAGTAATCATAGCAACCTTTTGATAGCTGTGTACCGTATTCCCAGGTTTAGGGTGGCATTGCTAAGGTATGCAAGTGCTAGTATTGGGAGATGCATGCAGGGATGGAAATGGTTTCTTTTCCCTTTAAATCTGCTCTAATGCGAGGGTTTCACTGGCGTTAGTTTTCAGCCCCGTATTCCACAGTGTTAGTGTGCAGGGAGCCTCTCCCCTCCCACTCTCCACCCATTGACCCTCTCTCTCTGCCCCTGGGGAGCCTTCCTCTACCCTCCGTGAGCCTATCTCCACCCGCAGTGCTCATTTGCGCCGCTGCGCGCATTATCGTGCGCTAAGGTACCTCTTCGCCTGATAAAGCGCCATTATTGCACGATAAGGTACTTTATCGCGCGATAACGTCACCGGGCGCACATTAAGACGGTTTAGTAAACATACCCCGTTATTTGGAATTTTGTGTGCAGAATTCCAGAGGTAGTATGGCGTGGAGAGTGCATCACCGCTTGCGTCAGGGCAATTGCAATGTGGCTCTTAATGCAAGGTCACCTAACGAAACCTCTATGGGAACTAAGGGCATCAGCATCATGAAATAATTAAGAATAGTCAGGCTAGAGCCCATCCATATGGAGCTGCATTAACTTTACCTGTGAAGCAGCTGTAGTCTAATGCAAAGTTTACTGGTTCAAGGTTCTGATGGTGAAGAAATAAAAGCCAGTTTATTTCCCCTATAATTAACAAAATGTCCCTAAAATGAAATGTTATTAAAAATGAAAAAATCCTGCAAACAACACAAGAAATGATGCAACTTTTTTTTGCCTGCACACCCCTACTATGCATTGAGATTTTGAGTAAGATATAGAAGATTGCCAGACCCTTCTTCGAGCAGGTAATGCTACTGTTGTTTCTGTTGCCACAGAAATGTGATCCACCACTGCCAACACCGTCCCATTCTGCTGCTGCCCAGATGGGTGGTTGGTCTTCTTCTGGCACCTCAGCTGAGACCTGTCCACCTTGGGAGATCGTGCCAGAAGTAAAGTTACCACTGGCATAACTCTCAATACAGCATAGCACTGGTTATAGGGCTAATACTGTAGTCTGGTAGATATGCCCTGGCAGGATTTGTGTTGGTTTAAACCCCACAACCCTACAGAAGCATATAAGAGATGCAATAATGTGGTTGCAAGTTAGACAACCCATGATGGAGCAATTACTCTAAGACCTTATCAGAGGGACAGAAGCATCTCAGTGAGCATCAGCAAGTTTAACCAAAGCATCTGGAGCTGTAACATACCTATTTGTCCTAGGTGGGCCAAGTTGGTCAGGTGACTACAGCCGGCCAAGCCCCTCCAGTCTCAGTTCTGCCCAAGATGATCTTCAGAGAGGATCCAGACTGTTCTTTTGGTGAACTTTGAACGAGCTGCTCCTCTGCGGGAGTAACCAGAGACAATCTGGATCACGTACCTGGGTAATGTGCTGATGGGGAGCAGCCAAGCTGCCTTCCAGGATGCCAGTCCAGAGGGGAGATCCGCTTATGCAGGGATCAAATATGCTCTATCCTTTAAGAGATGGAGCAATCAGAAGTGAACGCAATGTTCAAGGTGCAGTTGCACTATAGACCTATGATTATATTCATAGTTTTTTTAAATAATCCCTAACATTCTATTTGCTTGTTAGCAGTTGTGAAAATTTCAACATGTTGTCCACAGTGACTCCAAAATCTTTTTCCTGGCTGATGACACATAATTCAGAATCCAGCATTTTCTACTTATAGAGAACACTCTTTTTTTCCTGTGTACATCACTTTGTACTTGAGAAATGCATGGGACAAATATAGGGGATCTTTGAGGGAGAGGAAGCGCTTGTAGGACATCATGGTTCTTATTGATAGGCAGACTGGATAGGGCCATATGATCTTTATCTCTTATCATTTTCTATGTTTCTATATAAATGTAATAGTCCTGGTCTAGAGTGTTTAAGATATCGAATCCCCTGTATTCCCCTTATCTGTACCTTTTCTAACACTTAAATATATAGAAAACCAGTTAAATATTCTTTTTGAGAATGGTGATCCCAAAACTAAACTCCATACTCTAAATATGGACTGACAAATTCCTTAATCAGTAGAAATATGTTATTCTCCTTCCTCGTTTCTAGCTCCCATTTAATTCATGCACCTAGACACCTGACTTTGCATACTCATTTCCAGTTTGTCTCTAGGTACAGCAAAGAATCAAATGTTCTGTGGCTCCGGTTTTTGGTGGCTCACGGAGGACAAGCGCAGAATCTTGATGCATGCTTGCTACTGTTTCGCTTTTGCTTTGTCACAGGCGACTTATAAACAAACTGAGCACCCTAGGGATGGACCCTAAAGTTACTGCTTGGGTTAGAAATTGGTTGGGTGGGAAACGACAAAGAGTACAAGTAAATGGAGCTCACTCACTCTGAGGAGAAGGAAGTTACCAGTGGTGTGCCCCAGGGATCTGTCCTTGGTCCGATTCTTTTTAACATCTTTGTTAGTGATATAGCGGAAGGGCTGTCGGGTGAGGTTTGCCTCTTTGCGGATGATACTAAAATCTGCAATAGAGTAGACACCCAGGAAGGTGTAGATAACATGAGGAGGGATCTAGCTAAGCTTGAAGAATGGTCTAGAATTTGGCAGCTGGGATTTAATGTTAAAAAATGCAAGGTCATGCATTTGGGCTGCAGCAATCCAAGGGAGCAATATACGTAGTATAGGGGGTAAAGTATTTTTGTCCACTAAGGAAGAGAGGGACCTAGGTGTGGTTGTGTCTAATGACCTTAAAGTAGCTAAACAGGTAGAAAAGGCGACAGCAAAAGCTAGTAGGATGCTTGGGTGCATACGGAGAGGAATGGCTAGCAGAAAAAAGGAGGTGATATTGCCTCTGTACAGGTCTTTGGTGCAACCTCATTTGGAGTATTGTGTGCAATTCTGGAGACCGCACCTTCAAAAGGATATAAATAGCATGTAGTTAGTACAGAGGGTGGCTACTAAAATGGTTAGTGGTCTTCATTATAAAGCATATGAGGACAGACTTAAGGATCTTAATATGTACACCTTAGAGCAGTGGTTCTCAACCTTTTCTGTACCGTGACCCCTTTTACAATTGGTCAACTTGTGATGACCCCCAATGATACAATCAAATGCATCTCTCTTCCTTTACCGTTAACGCATTGTTGCTGTAATCATTTGTTGAATTATTAATATATTATAGGCCTGTGCATTATGTTTTTATTTATAAAATTTACTTATTTAAACCACAATAATTAATCCAAATAACAAGTAACAATATTTGATTTCAAAATTATTATGATTTTGTAGTCAAATCACTAATATGAAATAAAATTATTTTTTCTACCTTTGTTGTCTGACCAATTTATTCTCTGATCATGCTGGTCCTGATCTGAGGCTTCTGCTTTCCTGTCTTCTCTTAGCTCTCTTTCTGTGGTCTATGGTCCAGCTGCCATTTCTTATCTCTTCTTTTGTTTTCTTCACTTCTTTCCATCAGCCTGTTTCCAGTCCCAGTAACCCTCACCAGTATCAGCCCCTTTCCAGTCCTCACTCCCAGTACCTTCCAATGTCAACTTGCATTCCCATGACTGCCACTGGTGTCCATTCCCTTCCAGTCCGCCTCCTTCCCCACTGTCCAGTCCCTTCTAGTACAAATACCATGGCAGCCCCTCTCAGATCCACTCCCTTCCAGTTCCAGTATCCCTTCCCCTCGTATCAGCCTATTTGTAGCCTTAGACCACAGTTTTCTTCAAGGGCCAGCAGCTCTATCCTCCCCTCCCCACCATCAATCCATTCCCAGTCGAAGCCCCCCAATCAGCTCACTTCCAGTGCTAGTCCCCCCTCAACCCCATTCTCAGTGCTAGCCTCCCCTAATCAGCCCAATACCAGTCCTACCCCCCCCATCAGCTCATTACCAGTTCTAGCCTCCGCTAATCAGCCCATTTCCAGTCATAGCCCCCCAATCAGCTCATTTCCAGTGCTAGCCTCCCATCAGTCCATTACCAGTCCTACCCCACCCCATCAGCCCATGACCAGTCCTAGCCTCCCCTAATCAGCTCATTTCCAGTGCTAGTCCCCCCCTCAACCCCATTACCAGTGCTATGCTCCCCTAATCAGCCCATTACCAGTCCTACCCCCCATCAGCCCATTACCAGTCCTAGCCTCCTCTTATCAGCCCATTTCCAGTCCTAACCTCACCGATCAGCTCATTTCTAATGCTAGCCCCCATCAGTCCATTACCAGTCCTACCCCCCCCATCAGCCCATTACCAGTCCTAACCCCCCCCGATCAGTCCATTCCCAGTCCTAGCCTTCCCTAATCAACCCATTACCAATCCTAGCCCCCCCCATCAGCCCATTACCAGTCCTAGCCTCCTCTTATCAGCCCATTTCCAGTCCTAACCTCACCGATCAGCTCATTTCTAATGGTAGCCCCCATCAGTCCATTACCAGTCCTACCCCCCATCAGCCCATTACCAGTCCCAACCCCCCCCCCCGATCAGTCCATTCCCAGTCCTAGCCTTCCCTAATCAACCCATTACCAATCCTAGCCCCCCCATCTGCCCATTACCAGTCCTAGCCCCCCCATCTGCCCATTACCAGTGCTAGCTCCCCCATCAGCCCATTATAATCCTAACCCCCACTGTCTCTCCCCTCTGTCCAGCATTTATCCCCTGTCTGTCCAGTATGTCCCCCTGTCTCTCCCCTTTGTCCATGTCAGTCCCCTTCCCTCCCTCCCTCCATCTCAGCCCCCCTCTGTCCATGTCAGCCCCCCTTCCTCCCTCCCTCCATCCCTCCATGTCAGCCCCCCCTATCCATGTCAGCCCCCCTCCCTCCATCCATCCATCCATCCATCCATATCAGCCCCCCTCCCTCCCTCCATGTCAGCCCCCCACTGTCCATGTCAGCGCCCCCTCCCTTCATGTCAGCCCACCATCTGGCCATGTCAGCCCCCCTCCCTCCCTCCATGTCAGCCCCCCTCTGTCCATCTCAGCCCTCCCTCCATGTCAGCCCCCCTCTGTCCATGTCAGCCCCCTCCCTCCCGCCCGCCCCCATGTCAGCCCCATTGCAGGTTCTCTGCCCCCTCCTCCCCTCTCCCCACATCTGCCTCCTTCTTCTGCAGCCGGGGCTCCCTGTCTCTTAGGGAACCGCGGCTGTGCCTGTGAAGCCATTGCGGAGTCTTTCTGTCTCTAAACGGGCTCCGTGCAGCATTGTCCCGCCTCCAAAGGAAGTGATAAACAACTTCCTTTGGAGGCAGGAGAATGCTGCACGGAGCCCGTCGAGAGACAAGAAGGCTCCGCAACAGTTTTACAGGGATAGCCGTGGTTCCCTAAGAGGCAGGGAGTCGCAGCTGCATTAGAAGGGAGGCAGTGAGTTTGCCACTGCCGAGAAGCGGACTCGGCAGCGGCAGCAACTTGTGTGCTTTTTTTTTTTTTGAACTTGGCGGAGTGAGGCGACCCCCGCTAAATCCTGTGGCGACCCCCGTGGGGGTTGTGACTCACAGGTTGAGAACCGCTGCCTTAGAGGAAATGAGGGATAGAGGTGATATGATTGAGATGTTTAAATACCTCCGTGGCATAAATGCACAGGGAGAGAGCCTCTTTTGATTGAAAGCAAGTTCTGCTACGAGGGGACATGGGATGAGGGTGAAAGGGGATAGATTCAGGAGTGATACGCGTAAATATTTCTTTACGGAAAGAGTGGTGGATCCGTGGAATAGTCTCCCAGTGGAGGTGGTAGAGATGAGGATAGTATCTGAATTCAAAAAAAGCACTGGACAAACACAGAGGATCTCTAAAGGTAAAAAGTGGACTGTTGTAGTCGTTGAAATGGAAGGACAGACTAGATAGGCCATGTGGTCTTTTTCTGTCATCATTTTTCTATGTTTCTTTTTTTTTTTTTTAAACTTTTATTTTCATTTTGCAACAAACAAAAGAAACAACACACCAAAAGAGACAAAACAAGTATACAATAAGGAAAAGTAAACCCATTACCCCCCACCCCGGTGCTTCTTCTCTCCCCGTTTATATCAGCATGTGAGCGCTTCCAATTAACAGTGATTATACATCAAACGATCAAAAAAAAAAAAAAAAAAGTATCCACAATACAGCATGATCATGAGACAGAGATATATACAAAGTTAGACAGTCAGATGAGAGCATTTAGCAAAATGTACATATTCATTGAGCATCTTCCATTGAGACCAATGAGAAGGAGTCTGAACGGAGGAAGCGAGCAGACGAGGTAGTTGTTCATATTTACTGTAGAGACAGGCATGATTCCACCATTCATTGAGGCTCAGATGGGAACTAATTTCCCAGTATTACTTAATTAGGGAAATAGCAATGCCAAGCATAAAGTTCAAAAGGAGATAAGCCATTTTTGGGAGAGAGGGGATCCCCGCAACTGGGCGAAGTCCCACTATCCTCCGAGAAAGGGACTCCTGAGAGTGCAATATAGACTAAATACGACCCCAGACCCGACGCCAGTTATACTGTAGTGCGGGATATTCATGCATAACATGAAGTAATAGACCAATGGCCACAGGACGTGTCCAGCAACCATTACCCTGAGTAGTGTTCCATTTGTCTAATCTGTGAGGAGTGTAAAAACACCGGTGGGCTAGAAAGAAGAGGGTCTGAGTGAGTGAGGCGGGTCGGGAACCCGTGTCCCTCTGCTCCAGATAAGGCTCCATTGCTCCAAGGTTAAAGTCACATGCAATTCGCTCTCTCCCCATACTTTCTGCGCTATAGAGGTATCTCTAGTGATAGCATTACATAAGGTTTAGTAAAATTGGATGCTACACCCGGTGAACTACCGAGAGATCGGAAGTCTCCAATAAACCTTATGCAGAGAGTGCCGATGGCGGGAGTACTCTAGTGCTCCGAATGCAATGCTGAAGTTGCACTGACCAGAGTCGGGAGTCGAAAGGTTGCATAAGAGTATTAAAGGCACCTAAAGTGTCGAAAAGCATTGGTGGGTAGTGGGAGTCTAATGGGAGAGTCATACCAGGGAGTAAGGTAAGAGGAATCCGGTGAGCAAAGGCCCGCTACAATATCTAGCCACACAGGTCTGCTCGGTACTGGAGCTTCCAACCAACGAGCACCTTGTTTGAGAAGAAAAGATTGAGGGAACATTTGAGTAAAATCGCCACCAAGTAGTAATGGAACATTGGCGGAGGCCGAGGCCAACTGCGCAAAACTTGCATAGTAAGCAGGGTTGTCCACAGTCGGGGCATAGTGCAAATACACGTGAATTCACTATCTCCAACCTCAAGGTGTACACGGGCCCATCTACCCTCCATGTCAGCGCTAATATCAGGTACAGTAGCGTGCAAAGACTTCTTAACCAGAATGGCTATCCCGTACCATTTGGAAACGGTGGGAGAATAGGCAGCTACCATGTGAGGCCTAGCATTGAGTTTCAGTGTTTCAGCAGAGTGTAATGCGCTTCCTGAAGAAACACCAAATCAACATGCTCGTGGCTAAGATAGCTAAGGATTTTCTTTCCTTTGAGTGGACCAGTAATGCCTTTGACGATGAATAATAAGATTTTACATAAGGCCATTCAGAAAAGTTAAAATTCTGAGCATGATAGCACACATAATTTCACTGTGTCCCTCAAACTGACTGTATCTAGCTGTACACTTGACATAGGAAAAATAAGCTAATATAATACAATGAAGCGCCCCACATTAACAAAGAAAACCGCAGTACGGTAGAGGAGAAGCAAACCCCCAAAATTACTGGCGACCATGTGTCTGCGGGGAGAAACCCCAGAGAAGGCCGAAATTGAAAAAACATATAACCTGTAGGACTGTGCGTGCTCCGAATCCGACCGAGGCACACATCATGAAGGGATAGGAGACCAAAGACAAAAGTCATACAGAGAAAGAAAGAAAGTCCAGGCTATTTCTGTGCTGGGCTATGACCGCCGCATCGGGCCCTTCAAAATGGCGGACAGAGCCGGCAGATAAGAGTCCAAGATTTGGGATTAGCGCATCTGCTCTGCTTCTTTGGAGTCCAAAAATGTTGATAGTAGATCAGGATCCTCGAACGTCCTGGTCTGGTTGTGGAGAGTCACTCGGAGCTTCGCTGGATACAACAGGCCAAAGCGAGCCTGTAGCTGCTGAAGTCGAGGGCGAAGAGCAAGGAGTTTCTTCCGACGGTCAACGGTAGGCTTTGCCAAATCAGGAAAGAAGGAGACCTTACGACCTTCAAATTCCAAATGATGATTCGCTCGGGCAGCATGTAAAATTTGTTCCACTTGTTGATATCGTAGCAAGCTGAAGATAATAGGCCGGGGGGTCGTGCGGTTGAGCGCCATGCGGGCAGGAACACGGTGTGCTCGATCGATTTCCAGTTCTCTGTGAAAAGTGATCTTCAGCAAGGAGGGAAGAGTTTTGAGCAAGAATTCTCTTATATCTCCTGCTTCCACCCCCTCCGGCATTCCGAGGAGCCTCACATTGTTGCGACGGGCTCGATTATTGCTATCTTCCAACTCCTTTTGAAGATTCTGTATCTGGCGCTCAGCCTTGTCCAGTTTGCCCAAGCGCACCTCGTGCGAGTCGAGGACCCCCGCCATATTGTCCTGCCGTAATGAAAGACCTTCAAGTCGGTCCTGGAGCACTCCAAAGTCTTCTCGCATGGCTCGAAGCGCTTCTCCATTGGACTGCACCAATTCCTTCACGCCGCGTATTTCCTCCAAAATCTCCAGGTGCATTGCGGGGTTTTCACGAAATGGAACCATCTTCTGTGGGGAGGACACCTCTGTTTTGGAGCGTTTTCCGTGAGAAGAAGAAGGAGACCCGAAGTCCAAGCGCGCTGGTTTATGGGCCGCCATCCCCCCCGAGGTGCCCCGGTCAGCTCGGAGCGAAATAGTAAATTTATATAGGTATTAAGTCAGGATTCTGAGTAGGCCTCTCGGGAGCTTCAACGCAAAGCGTCCTACCCGCTGGACATCAGGCTCCGCCCCCATTTTTCTATGTTTCGAAACTTTTGAACATTACAAAACCTTTTGTCAATATACTTTTTTCAACATTTTAACAAAAAACAAAATCTAATTAACATTTTAACTTGTACAAACGATTTACATAGGTGGGGTTTGTTGGGTGCATTGCGATGTTTAGGTGACTGAGGTGTGGTACCAAAGTGTTCTGTGAATAGGTAGCTTTTTAGTTGGTTTCTTTATTGAATCTTATATAAATTAAGTTGTAGTGATCCAAATTTGCTAACATGGCTGTCTGGAAAATTTGCCTTAAATCCTTCCTAGTTAAATAGGATCCAATTTGGCTTATCATATACATTTTGAGAATATTTTTCTAACCATTGATGTCACCTGGGGTTCTAATGTTCGCATGGAGTCTGTCTCGATTCCTAGACTGATTTGTTCCATTACCTGGATCTAGTTCCTGGATTACACTTTCCATTAACCCAGAGGATCCTTGCTTTCCCACAATTTAAAATTAAATTATTCTTATTCATCCACAAAAGACCCACGCTCATGATAGAATTTAAGGTTTCTTGAGTTTGGTCAACAGAACCCTCCAATGGAATAATCAATTTTACGTCACCTGCATAACTAAAATGAATAATCCATGATCTCTGAATAAAATAGAGCTCATTGAAGATATGCATTAAAAGGTATAGGCGATAGTGACGATACTTGTGAGATGCCTAATTGCACAAACAACTTTCTGAATGATCAGTACCTATGAGAACTTCTGCCTTTCAAAAACTTTGCAAAACATGATAAGACTGCTACATCTATATTATGATCTAAAATGTCAAACACTGTTATTGAATCCAGTTGTATTTTCAGCACTGATTACTACTACTACTACTACTGAGCATTTGTATAGTGCTACAAGATGTACGCAGCGCTGCACAGACACATGTAGGAGACGGTCCCTGCTCATCAGAGCTTACAATCTAGTCAAGACAGACATCACAGTAACTGTACATATGGGATATATCTAGAGGGCATGTTAAGGAAACACAAAGGAGACCAGGTGAGTCAAGAAGCGGCAGTGAAGAGGTGATTTTTCAGCCTGGATTTGAAAAGGACCAGAGAAGGCGCCTGAAGTACAGACACAGGTAGTTTGTTCCAGCCGTAAGGTGCAGCAAGATGAAAGGAGCGAAGTCTGGAGTTAGCAATAGAAGAGAAGAGCACAGATAGAAGTGATTTGCCAGAAGAGCGGAGTTCCCGAGGAGGAGTGTAAGGAGAGATAAGAGAGGAAAGGTAGTGAGGAGCTGCAGAATGAATGCACTTATTGGTCAGCAGGAGAACACAGTAACATAGTAGATGACGGCAGATAAAGACCAGCATGGTCCATCTAGTCTGCCCAGGAAGATGGCAAGAGTAGGTGCAGGCCACACCTCTCCATGTCTTTGTTTGGGGGTGAACCCACCTCTCCATGTAGGACACCCCTATTTTGTTGAGACGTTAGATGGTTCAGAAGTTATATGTTTTAGTTTATTTTGTTTTTATCCTGTTGCTGTAAAGAGATCCACATGCCGTTTTGAATTCCGTCACCGTGTTTGCCCCCACCACTTCCATCGGGAGGGCATTCCAAGCATCTACAACCCTTTCAGTGAAAAAATATTTCCTGACATTGCCTTTCAATTTACTACCTTGCAGCTTCATGTTATGCCCTCTAGTTTTACAGCTTCCCCGTCTTTGGAAGAGGTTTGTTTGTTCTTCATTTCTCTTTAAGCATTTAAAGGTCTGAATCATATCTCCCCTGTTCCTCCTTTCCTCCAAAGTGTACACATTTAGGTCTTCAAGTCTCTTCTCATAAGGCTTCTGACACAGGCTCCAAATCATTTTGGTCGCCTTCCTCTGAACAGTTTCCAGTCTTTTTACATCTTTTGCAAGATATGGTCTCCAAAACTGAACACAGTATTCCAAGTGAGGCCTCACCAGTGACTTGTACAGTGGCATAAGTACTTCTTCCTTTCTGCTGGTGATTCCTCTTTGTATGCAGCCCAACATCCTCCTGGCTTTTGCCACCGCCTTGTCGCACTGCTTTGCCACCTTGAGATCATCAGAGATAATCACACTAAGGTCTTTCTCCTGAACCATGCACACCAGCCTCTCGCCCCCTATCGCGTACATTTCCCTTGGATTTCTGCTACCCAAGTGTATAACACTGCACTTTTTCGCATTAAATCGTAGTTGCCAAGCATTAGACCATTCTTTCAGCTTTTGTAGATCTTTCCTCATGTTAACCACTCCTTCAGGGGAGTCCACTCTGTTGCAAATTTTTGTGTCATCTGCAAAAAGACAGACTTTTCCATTCAGTCCTTCAGCAATATCACTCACAAATACATTGAACAGTGCCGGGCCTAGGACCGAACCCTGGGGAACCCCGCTAATCACCTTCCTTTCATCCGAGTGAGCTCCATGTACCATCACCTTCTGTTGTCTGTCAGTCAACCAATTTCTAATCCAATTTACCATCTTGGGACCCATCCCCATACTACTGAGTTTATTGACAAGCCTTCTATGAGGAACAATATCAAAGGCTTTGCTGAAATCCAGGTAGATGACATCCATCGCATGCCCCTGATCTAGTTCCTTGGTCACCCAGTCAAAAAGCTCAGTCAGATTTGTTTGGCAAGACCGTCCTTCGGTAAAACCATGTTGCCACGGATCTTGCAACCTGTCACTATTTGCTTTTTCAGGAGCGCCTCCATTACTTTTCCCGCCATTGAGGTAAGGTTCACGGGCCTGTAGTTTGACACTTCTTCCCTGTCACCACTTTTGTGTAGAGGTACAACATCAGCCATTCTCCAGTCCTGAGGAACCTTTCCTGTTTCCAAGGATCTGTTGAAGACATCCTTTAAAGGTCCTGCAAGAACCTCTCTGAGCTCTTTCAGTATCCTGGGATGTATCCCATCCGGTCCCATGGCTTTGTCCACTTTCAGTTTAGCAAGTTTTTCTAACACCTCATCTTCTGTGAATGGTGTGGTATCTACTTCATTCCCATTTTTATATTTGCGAGTCACAGCTGGTCCATCTCCAGGATTTTCTTTAGTAAAAACAGAGCAGAAATATTTCTTTAGCAATTTCGCTTTTTCAATGTCACTTTCCACGAGTCCTTTCCCAGCACTTCTGAGTCCTGCAATTCCAACTCTGATCTTCTTCCTTTCCCCAATATACCTGAAGAAAGTTTTGTCGCCACCCTTAACATCTTTAGCCATCTTTTCCTCTGCCTTTGATTTTGCTTTCCTTACTACTCTTTTTGACTCTGAGTATGATCCTGTATTCATTTCTGTGTTCTTCTGTTTGCAAGCTTTTGAATTTTGATAAAGCTGTGTTTTTTGCCTTTATTTGAGCAGCCACTTCTTTGGAAAACCAAATAGGTTTCCTTCTCCTCTTGTTTTTATTTACTTTTCTTAGATATTTATCTGTTGCCCCTTTTATTGCCACTTTTAGTTTAGCCCATTGCACTTCCCTTATCTCCTTCCACCCCGTCATCTCCTCCTTTAGGTACTTGGCCATTTTATTGAAGTCAGTGTTTTTGAAGTTCAGGACTTTGAGCTTGCTATGATTGGCCTGTACCATGGCTTTTATCTCAAACCACACCGTGTGATGATCAATGTTGCTCACAGGGGCACTTACGCAGACATTCGACATGCTATCACCGTTTGTGAGCACTAAATCCAGTGTTGAGCTTTCCCTGGTTGGTTCCATCACCATTTGTCTAAGTAATGCATCTTGGAGAGCATCCACAATTTTGTTGCTGCTTTCCAGATGTGCAGAAGGAGTAATCCAATCCACATCAGGTAGATTAAAGTCACCCAATATGATCACTTCCCCCTTTGTGGCTATCTCGGCAATATCTATAATCAATTCGTTATCTCTCTCTTCAATTTGAGTCAGAGGTCTGTAGACTACAGCAGTATGGATGACAGTGCCATCTCCTCTTTCCAACACAATCCAGAGAGCTTCTTCTTTTCCCCATGTCCCCAGCATTTCAGTAGCTTTATTTATTTATTTATTTATTTATTTACTTCTCTTATATACCGCGCTATTAAAATCAGTGCGGTTTACAATTGAACAAAAAACATACTGCAATGTCACATGACAATTGAGTTTTTACATTGAACATGGACGAGATAACCTGGAGGTAACGGGGTAACTAATTACAGAGTAATTATTCATGGAGTATGGTGAGAAATTATATATATAGTATGGTGAGAAATTATACATATAGTATAGCTTGGTTTCAACATATTTATAAGAGGTTTAATCAATAAGATGTGTGATCAGTACCAATAATAAATAAGAGAGGGGATATGGTGGTAGAGCTAGTCATTTTCTTTATGGTGTTGGATTTTGGGTGGGGTGGAGTAGGGTGTAGGATATGAGGATGGGTGGTTGTTTCTGGGATTGGATTCTGGGTAATGGATGAGGAAAAGGTGTTGTTTGAGGGCTTTTCTAAATGACAATAGGTCTGGGGTGGAACGGAGCTCAGTCGGGAGGGCATTCCAGGTCATGGGTGCAAATAGGGAGAAGGCTCTATTGGCAGTAGCCTTTTTGCACTTAGTTAGAATGTTGGGGATCTCTAGAGTGTTTGCTTGATTAGATCTCCTGATCCTGTTGAACGGCCGTCTTTGAATGAGTTTGCTGATGGGTGAGGTGATCTGGTTCCTTAGGGCTTTGAATGTTAGTACTAGGGACTTATACTGGATTCTAGCCTGAAGTGGAAGCCAGTGGAGATCCATCATGACTGGGGTTATATGTTTAGCTCTTGATGTACCTGCAAGTACCCTTGCTGCAGCATTCATTGCAAGGTGAAGAGGTCCTAGTGTTGACTGAGGGAGGCCATGAAGGATAATATTTGCAAAGTCTAGATGTGGGAGCACCAAGGCTTGGAAGATAGTTCGGTAGTCATTAAAGTCCAATTGGGGGCGCAGGTGACGTAGTATCCGGACCTTATGGTAAATTGCTTTCGTGATGTTCTTCACATGTATAAACATGTAGAGTCGTTGGTCAAGCGTGATGCCGAGATAGCGGATAGTTGATTTTGCTATCAACTCAATATTGTTTACTTTTAATGTGGGGGGTGGGGAGAACATCTGGTTCTTGGTGAGGAATAAGACATCTGTTTTACTATGGTTGATCCTTAAATTTTGTGTTGTAAGCCATTGTGATACAGCTTCGAAGCAGCTTGATATAGGTGAAAAGTTAGGTTGATCAATCAGGAATGGTGAGTAGATTAGGACGTCGTCTGAGTAGACTAGGCACTGGATGTTGAAGGAGCGGATTAGGGTACAAATTGGTTGCATATATATGTTGAACATTAATGCAGATAGGGATGAACCCTGAGGTACACCTTGATTGAGAGGGAATGGGTCAGAAGTCATGGGACCTGTTCTGACTTGTTGCCATCTGTTAGATAGGTAGGACTTGCTTTAATATTGCTTTTGACATACAAGGATACTCCTCCTCCTTTTCCATTTTCTCTGTCTCTTCTGAATAGATTATAGCCAGCTATGGCTATATCCTATTCATGTGATTCATTAAACCATGTTTCTGTGATGGCTACAATGTCCGAATCCATTTCGAACATTAGGGCTTCATGGACTGGAACTTTGTTGGCTAAGCTTCGAGCATTTGTGCTCATTGCTTCCCAGCATTTACCTGGCTTGTGTGTATTTTGCATTGATTTTGTTCTGCCCACTTCTTCCCACTTGTTTTTGATGTGTGGTTTAAAAGTGTGGCTGTTTCTGATGTTATTCTGCTTTTGCAGGGGGTGGCTTGCAGATCTTGACCTTCCACATCCGTCACCACCTTTTTCTAGTTTAAATGCATATCCACATACTGCCTGAATTTTTCACTTAGGATTCTTTTCCCTGCGACAGAGAGAAGTTTGAACTGGATGCAGAAATGGACAGGGAGCCAATGAAGTGACTTGAGAAGAGGGGTAATACGAGCATGACGAGGCTGGCAGAAGATTAGCCTGACAGCAGTGTTGAACAGATTGAAGGGGAGAGAGTTGATTCAGAGGGAGACCAGCAAGAAGTAGGTTACAATGGTCAAGACGGGAGGTGACTAAAGAGTGGATACGTTTCTTAGTAGTGTGTTCAGAAAAGAATCAGCAGATTTTGTTGATGTTATACAGAAAGAAATGGCAGGAGTGGAGAAGGAGAAAGAGGAGTCAAAGATGACCTCAAGGTTGCAAGCCACGGAACCAGGGAGGAGTAGAGAGTTATCCACAGAGACTAGGAAAGGAGGAAGGAGGAGTTAAAATAAGAAGTTCAGTTTTGGCCATGTTCAATTTCAAGTGGCAGTGAGACATCCAAGCAGAAATGTCAGAAAGGCAGGCAGAGATATGGGCCTTGATTTCTGGAGAGATTTCAGGTGTAGAGAGATAGATCTGGGAGTCATCAGCATAAAGATGGTACTGAAAGCCAAGGGAAGAGAAGAGTGCAGCAAGGGACTGGCTATAGAGAGAGAGAAAAGGAGTGGACCCAAGACAGATCCTTGGAGTACACCAACTGAGAGTGGGATAGCAGCAGAAGAGGATCCACCAGAACAAACACTGACGGAGCGATTGGAGAGATAAGAAGAGAATCAGGATAGTACAGAGCTCTTAAAACAAAGTGAGGACAAGGTATCGAGGAGAAGGCTGTGGTCAAGAGTGTCAAAAGCAGCAGAAAGGTCAAGAAGGATGAGGACTGAGTAAAAGCCCTTGGATTTTGGATTGTCCTTTATGTTATCTGATGGAGGTCATACCAAAACTGTTTCTGTGCTAAAGTTTGGTCTGAATCCCGACTGCATCAGACCTAGTTGATTGATTAAATCAAGGTAAATTTGTAACTGTTTAGCTTCTGCTGTTTCCTTTAAATTAGCTAAGAATGAAAAGTTAGCAATTGATCAATAACTGGAATAGTACATACTATCTTTTTTTCATTTTTTATTTTTGGAGATACTAGAATGTTTTTAACTCTGAAGGTTAAAATCCTTGTAATCTATCATTAACAAAAGGGCACATTTTGGAAAGGCCATTTATGTGGTTACAGCAGCATCCAAGTGAAAGGTTTTAGAGGGCAGGATGGGAACATGTAAGTCTGATGTAAAATCAACGTATTTACATCCCTTCACCATGAATGTGCATGTCAAATGAAAGAAGGAAGCACAGGAATGCACAGAGATGGGCAGTGGGAGGAGTCATTTTACAAAGATACAAGTGGGAAAAATCAAGGGCGGAAACCTGGCTACAACTGACACATGTAAATGTCAGCACGTACATGGGATGTAAGTCATGATATAAGAGTCAGTGTCCTAAGGGCATAAGAACATAAGAAATGTCATACTGAGTCAGACCAAGGTCCATCAAGCCCAGTGTCCTGTTTCCAACAGTGCACACTGGGCAGAGGGTTTCAACGTATGCTCCAAGAACAAGCAGGAAGTCAGTCCTCACATATGGGCAGTCTCGGTGCCAACAGAGCCCACGCGGAAACACTTCCCCAGCTCCCAAAGAAAGCCTATCAAGCCCAAAGATGCCGGAATGGACAGAATGGAGAACACAGCAGAGAAAAGCTACTCTATTCCCAATTCCAACCCCTCCATTTTCTTTTTCCCCCCCTTTCCCTCCCCTTTAGTCCCTTGCGGAGAATAGAAGAGGAGTGACGTTAGAGTGGACAGAGCACTGAGATTATCAGAAAGAGACACTCCCTTCCCTAATCCAACCCCTTCCATCCTGTCATTTTTATCCTCAAGTTGCTACTGGGCAAGGCACCATTTACTTGAACATTGCAGTGGGTTGTGTGCCAGGTAATGGGACTTTTGCTGTAATTTTTAGTGGGGGACCAAAGGGACCCTATAGAACCATTTGAGTTGTATCAATAGTTGAAGCCTTCCAAGGAAGATTACAGTAGCACTTAGGGGGCAGTGGAGTGTCTGAAAGGAGATGGAGACAGTAGTGTCATGTAAAAGCGTTTTGGGGAAACTCATATGCCTACAAGGATCTGTGATCCAAGAGTGGCATGGGCCAACTTATTTCAGGAACATGGAGGGGAGGGGAGTTGCGGCATATGCCAAAGTTGTATTCTATAATAAGAAAAATAATTTCTGTATCTTGTAAGGGACCCATGTTCAGTTCTTAATTTCTAAATTTTTGCAACTTGCAACTTTTCCCTATTGGATAAAATACTATGATGGAATCAATTTTTAGGTAAAAGGCTGTTATCAAACAGTTACACATTGAAAATTGTTCAGTAAAATTCAATGATATTTATTAATACACAAGTCTAAATGCAAACATTCCCATTATTTCTATAATCTGGATATAGGTCCAGGAAAATAAATAGACGGCAGTTCTACGTCTTACCCCACAGAAACTGTTATAGCTCTCTATAGCTCTATATATAAAGGAATATTTTCAGTGAATGCACATAATTTATAAAGAATGTGGAATAGATAAATAAATAGGTACACCCTTTAATATACCATACTGGGTCAGAATAAGGATCTATCAAGCCCAGCATTCTGTCCAGGTCACAGGTACCCAAGCAGGATCTCTAAGAATAGATCCATTGGTCACTTCCAGAGGTAAGCAGCAGCTTCCTTAGGTCTACCTGGTTAATAGTAGACTTTCCTCCAGGAACTTTTCTAGACTCCCTTTAAACCTTGCAATGCTTGACCATATTTTCAAGAAAAAAAAATGTTGTTGTTAAGTGCCATCGAGTTGGAGTCGACTCATGGCGACCCTCTGAATAGCTATCCTAAATTGTGTTCGGTCTTCAGTGTTGACAGACTGTTACCCGTAGCTGCTGTTATTGTATCAATCCATCTCATTGCTGGCCTTCCTCTTTTGCGTTGACCTTCTATCTTGCCAAGCATGATGTCTTTCTCTAATGATCTCTCTCTTCACATGATCTGTCCAAAGTATGAAAGTCGAATTCTTGTCATCTGAGCGTCTAAAGAAAGCTTAAGTTTGATCTCCTCTAGTACCGACTGGTTCGATCTTCAGGCAGTCCATGGTATACTCAGTATTCGCCGCCAGCACCATAATTCAAAGGCATCAATTTTCTTCTTATCTGTCTTTTTCACTGTCCAGCTTTCACATCCATATGATGTTAATGAAAATATCATGGCTTGAACAAGTCGAATCTTTGTATGGAGAGAGACATCTCTGCTCTTGAGAATCTTATCTAGGTCTTTCATAGCCATTCTGCCAAGAGCAATGCGTCGTCTGATTTCTTGACTGCTTGTTGCTTCTTTATTGATAGTTGATCCAGGTAGGTTAAAGTTGTTCACGATTTCAATTTCTTCTCCTTCAATGATGAACCTGTTGATTATGCCAGTTGTCATAATCTTTGTCTTCTTTAAATTAAGGTGCAGGCCCATTTATTAAAGTTGTTAAAACCCAAGAGGATTGTGGAAAATTGCAAGAGGATCTTGATAAATTGGAAGACTGGGCATCAAAATGGCAGATGAAATTTAATGTGGACAAGTGCAAGTTATGCACCTAGGGAAGAACAACCCAAACTAGGCTTTCACGAAACACGGCCTGTGTCGGGCCAGTGGCTGAAGAGGAATAACAATAAATTTTAATAAAGGTTACATTTTATACGTTCCTTCATTGCAATCCACGCTTTTTACTGGGGGTCTGTTTGCACGTGGTTTCGTGCTTCCCTTGTTGGACTTTTACGTTATCAGAATATAGAAAGACTAGGGGACATGCAATGAAGCTACAGGGTAAACTATTTAAGACTAATAAAAAAAAAAAATTTTTCACTCAACGTGTAATCAAACTCTGGAATTTGTTACTGGAGGATTAGTAAAGGCTGTTAGTGTAGCTGGGTTCAAAAAAGGTTTGGACAAGTTCCTGGAGAAAAGGTCCATAAACCATTATTAAGAAGGGACCCAGGATAACAATGCTTGACCCAGTACAAGCATTGTGGAACCTGTGTCTTTTGGGGAAACTGCTAGGTACGTATGACCTAGATTGGCCACTGTTGGAAACAGGATACTGGGCTTGATGGACCTTGGTCTGACCCAGTATGGCATATCTTATGTTCTTATCTTATGTTCTTATGTTCATTTTGAGGCTATGTTCTCTGATTGTGAAAAGCAAATGTTTCAGATCATCTTCACTTTCAGCCAGTAATGTGGTATCATCAGCATAGCGAAGCTTGTTGATGAGTCTTCCACCAATCTTCACACCTCTGTTGTCTTGATACAATCCTGCTTCTCTGACGATTTGTTCTGCATATAAATTAAACAGGTAGGGGGAAAGTATGCAACCTTGTCTTACACCTTTGCTTATTTTAAACCATTCTGTTTCTCCTTGTTCCGTTCGAACTGTTGCTTCTTGTTCAATGTACAGATTGTGCAAGAGAACGATTAGGTGTTCTGGTATACCCATGCTTCTTAATGTGGCCCAGAGTTTCTCATGGTTTACACAGTCAAAAGCCTTGCTATAGTCGATAAAGCACAAATAGATATCCTTTTGGTATTCTTTAGTCTTTTCAAGGATCCATTTCACATCCGCAATGATGTCTCTCGTTCCTCGCCCTTTCCTGAACCCTGCTTGCACTTCAGTTAGTTCTTGTTCCAGGTATGGTTGTAGTTTCTTTTGAATAATCTTCAGTAGAATCTTGCTGGCATGTGGGATCAGAGCGATTGTGCAATAATTTCCACAGTCAGTTGGATCACCTTTCTTTAGTATTGGTATAAACACAGATCTTTTCCAGTCAGTTGGCCATGATGTTGTCTTCCATATTTCTTGGCAGAGCCTGGTAAGTATGGTAACAGCTGCATCAGATTGCTGTAATACTTCTATGGGAATGCTATCAATGCCTGGTGCTTTGTTCTTTGATAAGGCTTTCAATGCTGCTTCAACTTCTTTTTTCATCACCAATGGTTCCTTTTATGAATAACTGTTTCATGAGTGGAGGAGTAACCTAGTGGTTAGAGTAACAGCCTACTAACCAGGAAATCTGGGTTTGATTCCTAGTGATGACCCTGGGCAAGTCACTTTACTCTCCATTGCCTCGGAAGAAAAGACCTGGCAATTTACTTTGCCAAGAAAACCCAGGGGTTGCTTGATTGCTAGGAATCAGCATTGTCTTGATCGCACTAAAAAACCCCCAAAGAATGGTTGAATATGTGTGCTGATCAGGGCTGTACCGACTGTGAAATGCGCCCTGTGCGACTTGCACATCAGGCATGCACCCCGGCCCTGCACCTCCATCTAGCTACCTTATGGAGGTGGGAGAGAAGAGGCACGCACCCAATGTGCAAGTCGCCGGCACCGGGACCAGACCTGCTTAGCGTGCCGCAAGAAGGCTTAAGGGGTGCATTTTGGCTGTCTGCCATTGCCTGCAGCAGCTGAGAGAAGAAAACGTGGTGGCGACAGGCAATGGCAGACAGCTGAAATGCGCCCCTTAAGCCTGTACGGCCACACCACTCGTACAGGGCTGTACGGTCCTGATGCTGATTATCTGCAGTTTAAGATGAAGATGAATCTGGTTGAGATTTCCCTCCAGGACAAAGATCCTGCAGGGCCAGATGTGCCCCATGGGATCAGAATCGCGATCCTATCTGTACATCCTGCTCAGACCAGATGTACAGAGGGGATCTAAGTGCGGGATGGAATCGAGCCCTTAGTGAAAAGAGGTCTTGTGGCTGTCAGGCAAGGTATTTTAGATGTGCTGGGTGTTTGTTTTGTAAAGTGATGATTCAGAGAGATTCTTTCCAGTGTCCACACAATCATAACAAAGTAAAGCTTAGAGACTACTCATATTCAGAATGCAGTACAGCAGGGTCATTTATGTCATCCAGTGCCTCTGTGATTTGCTATATGTGGATAAAACAAAGAGGAGGTCATCTGAGCACAAAGGTTGTATTAAAAGGGGCGTACTGAATACCCCTCTTATAGAAGATTGTACCCAGAAATGACGTGCCTTTGATGATCTTAAGATAGGTGTTTTGAAGGTGGTATCCTTCTCTTGGAGGGGAGGCAACTTAGATCGTTTGTTGCTATGAGAAAAGCAGAGATTTGTCTTTCAATCAGAAGCTATTTGTCCTAAGGGGTTAAATCAGGAATTAGATTTGACTGTTATTTTATTATTTTTGTTCCTTTGTTGTTTTTATTCATACTTTTTGGTTTTAGCCCCGGTGGGATACCATCTGAACTCTTTTTTACCTTTCTTTTTTTTGTTGTTGTTGTTTTTTAAATTCTTTGTTTACGTTTTCAGGCAAATTACAACATAAAAACCAAAACGTTACAAATTAAAATGATACATCCCTTTGAACATAATAGCAAAAATCTAAAGGCCATAACAGCCTACCTCAACACCAACCCTCCCCACATCATGTGAACATCTTAGAAGAGGGCAATAAAAGGTAAAAAGAAAAGAAAAGAAAGAAAGGCTTACAAGGGCTATGACACCAGTAAAATTACTCATACCAAGTGCAAACAAGATTGATTAATTAAATGCTCTTTATTTCACAACTTATTGTGCTTTCGATATATATCCATATAAGGGTTTCCATTTAAGCAAAGTAGAAGGCATAGGGGTTGTGCCAAATCGTGGCATCTTTTCATATTTACAACATAGACATAGATGATTCCACCATGTGTGCCAGCTGAGATCGGCTGTATGTTTCCAATTAGCAATTACGAGATACAGCGCCACTCCCATCATGAAGTCAAATAGAAAATGACAATCCCTCTGTAACAACGAGATGCCAATTGTTGATCGGAAAACTATAATAGACCAAGAGAGAGTGGCCCTGAATCCCTAAACCTCTTGGATTTGGTTCCAAATTGAAATCCACTAGGACTGAACATTAGGGCAGTGAAATACCACATGCCTTAGAATGCCGATATCCCTTTGGCAAGACCAACACACATTACCAATAGACTTATCCCACTTGGAAACTTTTACAGGGGTAAAAGGAGCTCTGTGTGCAAAGAAATATAATGCTTGGGAGACGGGGGCGGATTGAGAGACTCTAATTAGTTTGCCCCAGAACTTCCCGGCAAACTAATTAGATATGGGAGCATGATTCCGGAGAAAGAGTATCCGCAGTATCATGCTCCTATATCCTCTGAGTACCAATAGAATGTATGGACATACGATGGGCTACCAATTGATAATAATAAGAAACCACCCCTGAGGCCTGCTGGGCTGTATCTATGACATTTAACAACCCCCATTCTTCAGGTAGAGATCTGATATCAATAAGGGATTTCTCTATGCAATGTCGCAGCTGAATCCACTGAAAGAATAAGGATTTAGGCAAGTCATATTCCCGCTGTAGATATTCAAAAGGTTTTCACCTGCCTTCCAATATCAGTTGAACTATGGACCAAATGCCCCTACTAAACCACTGTTTCCATGCAAATGGACTTTGATGAATTCTTAAAAAAGGACTGTGCCAAATAGGAATAAGCTTCGATAAGCATTTCTCCCGGGGAATTACATTTGCTAACTGCTGGAAAGCTCTTTGGGTGTCCATAATAACCCTATGGAACTTCAACCTCTCTGAAGACATCATGCCAGGAAGGAGGTTCAAGGGGAATGGAGCAGTCATTCTCTCTTCCAAATCAAGCCACACTAGGTGTTGTCCCTTATCTCTCTCCACCCATTTTGAACCCTGTTTTAGCAGAAAAGCTCAATGGTAGGCCTGAAAATCAGGGAAGTTCACACCCTCCTCTTCTTTTTTAGACTTAAGCTTCCTAAGAGCAATTCTAGGCGGTTTATTTTTCCATAAAAATTGGACAAGAGTCCTTTCCACTTGACGGTATATTTTATCTGAGAGGAAAACTGGCAGCATTTCTAACACATAGTTCACCATTGGAGTAATAGTAATTTTTATCGCCTCAAGATGACCCCACCAAGAAATGACCCCACAACACAGAATCACATCCCAATAGTTTCTACCAGTGGAAGAAAATGGCCAGACGACTCCCACAACCACTCTTATGGAACTAGCTATCCATACCGCCACCATCTAATACATATTCCACTACAAAATTCTTTAAAAACCAAGCAAAGTAAATGCCCATACACTAGTAGCCTGAAGTGTGCACTCATTAACTCTCGCTCACTTTGCAAAAAATGGCCAGCAATCACTGAAACGATAATGTATCATAAACTAGACATCATCATGATCACTGAGACCTGGCTCTCACCGGAGGACAACACTATACTTAATCAACTTCTACCACCCAACTTTGTTGCTTTCACCAGCCACAGGCAGAATAAAAGGGGTGGAGGAGTGATCATCATCACCAGATCGGACCTTCAGTTCAAATTGGTTGAAGCCAACAGCATCAACACCCTTGAAACAATAACTATCTCCAACAACAACTGCTCTATAAACTTGATTTACAGAGCACCTTCTGCAAATCCAGACAACCTCTCTAACATCATAAACATAGCATCCAACACCCAGGGTCCAAATAAACCAAATTGGATCCTAGGCGACTTCAATCTGCCTTCCCTACAGGACAATCAAGCAGCTCATTCATAGAAGCACTAGACATCTTGGGATACACCCAACTGGTACAAGAACCCACACACTCAAAGGGTAACATTCTCGACCTCATATTCGCCCCACAAGCAGTGCTTCAGCAAGCACAAAACATCACACTTTCATTAACAGCAGTACCATGGTCTGACCACAAGCTCATTACTTTCCAGATACCTACCCTCTTCAAGTCACAAAGACCCAATGAGTATTCAAGCAAGAACTCTAACCCAACTGCCAGATGTTTTCACCTGTTCAACAGAGAACGTATACTGGCTGAAACGAACACACTCCTTGATAAGACCTCACTAGATCTAGAGGAACTTATCTCCACCTGGAACAGCAAACTCAGCACAATCGCAATCCGTCCCCCAACAACTAAAGCCCCAAACAGAAGATTGTCAGCACCATGGTTCACAGCTGACTTAAGGGCATCACTAACCCTCCTACGGAGACTAGAAAAGCGCTGGAGGAAGTCACATACTAGCAGTGACCAAGCAGCATACACCCAGCATCTACACACACATCGAAACGCCGTCATAGCCAAAATGAAGCAACACCACACAGACACCCTGAAAAGGTCATTAAATAAGCCGCACGACCTCTTCAACTTGGTTAAATCCCTTGCTAAGGAACCCACCCCAGAGCACCCTGGAAGTATACACCCGCAGGACTATGCCATCTTTATGCAATCTAAACTGTGCAAGACTGACAAAATGGAGATACCGAACCCCCCCCAACGTTCAAGAATTCTCAGCATCTCTAACTACCTTTGTTACACCTTCAAAGAGAATTATAGAAGACACCATCTCAACTCTAAATACCTCCACTGCATACTCGGAACCCTGTCCAGCATTCTGGATAAGGGATTTGCGATGTGACCTCGCCCCGATCTTAGCCAATATGATAGGCCTATCCTTTAGCACTGGGTCTTTCCCCTCTACTCTCAAACAAACCTCCGTTAGACCTCTATTGAAGAACTCCAAATTAGACCCACAAAAGGTGGAGTCATACAGGCCCATTTCCAGCATCCCGATGCTTGCCAAAATCATTGAAAAGATAGTCTACAAACAGTTACAAGATCATATCGATAACAACGCCCCCCTAGATTCATCACAACATGGTTTCAGAGAGTCACACGGAGTGGAAACTCTTCTCACAACGCTCTTCAACACCATAATTTCAGGCATCGACAACATACATCAAGGTTTCGCACTCATCTTTTTAGATATAGCGGCGGCCTTTGACTCGGTCTGCCACGAAATTCTCCTTTGTAGGCTGAGAGAAAAAGGCATCAGTGGAACAGCTCTTGAGTGGTGCAGATCCTACCTGTCTGGAAGATGGCAATACGTTCGAGCAAACGGGTCCACATCTGAACCATTCCTACAAAGTCAAGGAGTTCCTCAAGGATCCTCCCTATCATCACTTATGTTTAACATCTATATCCAACCCATCTGTAACATCATCAGATCGTTCAATGTGAGTTGCATGATATACGCCGACGATGTCCTACTTTACCTGCCGATATCCCTGGACTGCCCAGACCTTACCCCTCTGACTAAGTGCTTCAACACAATATCCAAATGGCTCCTATCTCAAAATCTGCGCATCCAACACAAGAAAACAGAGGTCTTGTTCATCTCCAGAAATCCAGAGTTCACACCACCCAACTACTTGAAAGTGAACAACGCCGAGTTGCAAGTAAAATCAGCTATACGCTATCTCGGAGTCACACTGGATCAGAATCTCAACATGAAGCAACACATAGCCAACACCGTCAGAGCGATCTACTTCAAGATCAGATCCCTTTGACACCTACGCCCATTACCTGAACCAAGCGACTTCCGCACCATCTATCAAGCCCTCACTATTCCACACTTTGATTATGCAAACGCCATCCTACAAGGACTCCCTCAGGTCACCTTGAACCCCCTACAACATGCCATGAATAATGCTGCGCGGATTCTCTTTGGAACTCCGAGAAGAGAACATATCACACCCCTCCTAAAGCAGCTTCACTGGCTCCCCATTCAAGCCAGGATCAGTTACAAGATCTTAGTGATGACATTCAAGGCCACCAAGGGACTCTCCTCCTCTTCACTAAGTGACATCATCCATCCACCCACACCTAACAGGCTAAGGAGATCCTCAGCAGCCAACATCCTAGTTATACCGAGAGACATGACAAAATGCACCAAAGCAACATCGAATAGAGCCTTCAGACTATGCGCCCCAAGTCTCTGGAACTCCCTACCACCATACATCAGAGCAATCCCCAACTTGAGCCAGTTCAGGAAGGCCTTGAAACACTTTCTCTTTATCAAATACCTCACTGACTCCCCTGAACCCCAGCCATCATTATTAGGGCACCCCCAAGTATAACCAATACCTAATAATTTCATTTGTACATGTATTTAATTTACCTTACTCAACGTATCGCAGATGTATATAGTTTACCCTGTTGTCCAAGTTACTTGTTCCTGTTCAATGTAATGACCTGACTTTTGTATATTGTCGGATACTGTTTGTTCTATGTAAACCGCGCTGATCGCAAATAGTGCGGTATATAAGAAATGCAAATAAATAAATAAATAAATAAAGATAGACCAGCGACCATTTCACAGTCATATCCCACACCATAGAAAGGAGAGTTCCTTTATTATACTGCAAAGTTTCAATAAGTGGATAACAGTAATGAACTCCTAAGTATTTCACCATTTTGTGTTCCCAAACCAAGGGATAAGCATTCAAATCTGCACTACAAACTCGTGAGTTTAAAGGGAATGCTACAGACTTTGTCCAGTTGATTTTATATCCTGATAATCCTGAGTATTGTTCTATCAGCTCTAAAACAGCCGGAATTGAGCTGGGTGTAGTAAACAGCAATAAGCAGATAGCTTAATTTCCATATTAGCTAATGGCACACCTTTAACCGCAGAACTTTGTCTCAACAATAGGGCCAAAGGTTCCAAGGCCAGACTGTAAAGGATAGGTGAAAGGGGCAACCCTGACAGGTGCCACGCCCTAAAAGAAAATCTTTAGACTGAGTCTCATTCACAGAGATATTAGCGTTCGGTCTCGCATACATAAGTTTAACTAGTTTAAGGAATCCCTCACCAAAACTGAACCACCTCAAGACAGCAAATAAGAAAGGTCATTCTAGTCGATCGAACGCTTTCTCTGTGTCCAAAGATAATCCCACCAACGGGCTTTCTATTCCTTCTGCACCCTCCAAGATATGACAGAACACTCTGGCATTGTCAGCTGTAGAGCGTCCTTCAGTGAAACCACGTTGATTCGGATGGATTAAAGAAGAAATTAATTTGGAGAGACAACCGGCCAACGTAGAGGAAATATTTTATAATCTGCATTTAGTAGCGAAATTGGGCAATAATTACTAACCAGTTGAGGGTCTCTCCCAGGTTTTTCCAGAACTACAGTATTCGCAGAGGCAAATGTTCCAGACTGGGAATCTGCTTCTAACAGAAATGTATAGTATTGTTGAAAATATGGACACAGTACTTTGGAGAAAGTTTTATAAAATTCAACAGGAAGGCCACCTGGACCAGTAGCCTTGCCCATTTGCATAGAGTCTACGGCCTGGATAATTTCCATGACCGTTATCTGCCTATCCAGAATTGCAGCTATTTCCTGATCCAAAACAGGTCTTTGTATATCAGCCAGTAATCTCTCAAAAGCTTTCTCAGAGAAGTCTATTTCTGGGGAGTAAAGCTGAGTATAAAATTGACAAAAGGTTTCTGCAATTTCAGTGTCTGTAACAATCAACTGTTGCACCTTAGAATCCCTTAAAGCAGCAATGCGAGAAGTTTCTTTGTGATTTTTTTAACGAGTTAGCTAATAACCGTCCGGCTCTATTACCTTCCAAATAATACCACCCTTTCTGCGTCTGAATATTCTGTTAAGCTTTAGTGGTCAGGATCGAGTTATATCTAAATCTAAGACATTGCAAACGTATCAGAATATTAGAATCAGATTTCCGCCCTATAATGCATTCACCCGCCTATCCAAAGCATCTAGTTCTGCTCTACATTGTTTGGCCTGCTGTATGGCAAAGCTGGTTCTTTATTCTTTATTTGTGGGATTTGATAAATTGTCCTTGCGGAAGCGTCAGAGCGGTGTACAATAAAACACTATTGGCTACAGAAAATTTAAAAGAACGCCATTAATTGAACAGGAAAGAGGAGCAAGGTAAAGGAGTGCGACAGGAAAATACAGAGGCAAGAAAAAATGCAAGAAGGGCGAAGGTGGGGATGGAGGGAGAGGAGCTGCAGAAACGGGGACAGAGAGTGTTATTATGATACTAGTGTTGGGGATCCTGACGAGGGAGGGTCAGAGCCACCAGCGGGAATAGGAAGATCGTAGGCCTGGTGAAAGAGGTGTGTTTTAAGAAGTGCTCTGAAATGGGGGAGAGATAGCTCCGTGCGGAGAGGGTGAGGGAGAGAGTTCCAAAGGGCGGGACTAAGGTAAAAGAAAGCAGAATGGCGAGTGAGTTCAAGATGGGCTTGGGCGGGGGGGGGGGGAGGGGAGAAAGAGGCGATTTCCATGTGCAGAACGGAGAAGATGAGGGGTCGGCTGAAGGTGGATGATATCGGCCAGGTACTGAGGGGTGTTAGTATAAAGGACCTTGTGCGTGATGATAAGAAGTTTATAGATAAATCGAACGTTGATCGGAAGCCAGTGGAGGGAAAGGAGAGTAGGGGTGATGTGAGCTGTGATAGGGGTATAAGTGATCAGGCGGGCGGCAGTGTTCTGGACTAACTGAAGACGGCGTAGTTGACGGCGAGGGAGACCAGCGAAAACAGAGTTGCAATAGTCTAAACGGGTGATTACTAGAGAAAGAACAAGGGTGGTGATAGCAGCAGTAGAGAGGAATGGTTATGGTGGTCCATATGTTAGCTCTGAAACCCTCCCACCATGCCCAACCTGAAGTGTCCTGGGGTAGGTTAAACTGAAAATACTCCTCTATAGCCACTAGAATGGTTTCATGAAACTCCTGATTACTAAGAAAAGTTCTATCAAAATGCCAACCTGTATGAGATGGACAGCTCGTTAAGTCTAAATCTCTTTGCAATGACCGGATCAGCTTTGCTTGCTTCTCAACGGCCCTGAACCGCTCTCCATGTGTTGCCACCACGTTTTCCACCTTCCCTAATCTCACCGTGATTGACTTCAAACTGTTTTTTAGAGCATTATTTATTTATTTATTTATCAGGAACATTAATATCTTCCTGCATTGTGTTCAGCGAGTCACCGTTTGATTTAACCATGTCTTTGACAGCAGGAATCTCAGCAAGAAGTTCCTGCAAGGCCGCAGGACAATCTCGGATGACCACCATTTTGTGAGGTGAGAGAGGCTCCGTTTTAGTTTGCTTTGCACTGACATTTTGTGTTCCTTGGTTTGGAACCAGAAATATCTGGAGTTGACTGCTTCCAAAGTAGGTAGGATCCGCTCAATTAAAAGTTGCAGAAGTCAGGATTCTTGACCATTACCCTCCGGAGCTTAGCTCTCACATGTCCATCTTGCCGGAAGTTAGGCTGTGCCCCTTTCTTACCTTTCTTATCTTTTCTGCCTTTTTATGTATATAAAACAGATCATTTTAGATATATATAGAATGTGTGTAAGGCCTGCTGTTTGGGAACTTCTCTTGGTCTGGGTAACCCCCCTTTTTAAAAAATAAATTGGTTGATTTGGGCTTTTATTTATTGTTCAGATTATTTACATCATACCAACCCGCTTACACCTGATCTTTTCCCTCTTAATCTTTGTCTCTCCGCCGTCGCCTCCTGGTTCTCCTCCAATTTTCTTCATGTAAACTCGGCTAAGTCTTTTGCTATCTGGTTCACATTTGGAAGCCCCTCCCCCACTTGTGCTCCCTCTTTTTCTTCCCAACCTATCCCTCTTGTTTCCTCCATTCGTTACCTTGGTGTTGTTCTTGACTTTGCACTTTCCTTTAAGGAGCATATCTCTTCGGTAGTCCAGCGTTCTTTTCTTTCCCTTAAACAACTCCGGGCTGTGCGCCCTTTCCTCTCCTCCTCTGCTCTGGCCACACTTCTCCTTTCCTTTGTAATGTCTCGTCTTGATTATTGTAATGTCTCCCTAGCTGGTCTCCCTCAGTCCCAACTCTCTCGTCTTCAACGTGTCCAAAATACTGCTGTTCGTCTTCTTACCTATGCTTCTCGCTATGATCATGTCACCCCTCTTCTTCTTCAGCAGCACTGGTTACCCATCCCATTTCGTGTCCAGTATAAAATTCTCACTATTGCACATAGGGTGGTTCGCACGGGTATTCCTCTTTACCTTGCTGACCAGATCCATTTCCGCACTTCTCATCGTTTGCTCCGCTCTATTCACATAAACCGGTTGTCCCTCCCTTCTCCCTCCCAGGCTCACCTTGAATCTACCCGTTCCTCCGCTTTTTATTTCCTGGGCCCTAAACTTTGGAATTCACTCCCCCCTTTCCTCCGTGCAGAAGAGTCCTTCCAGTCTTTCAAAGCGCAACTCAAAACCCATCTTTTTTGTTTGGCATTTAACCTCCCATCCACAGTCATGTCTCCCTCTCCCTCCCCCTGTTGATATGTGTTTTGTTGCTTCTGTCTGCCTCTTCTCTGGTCTTTCCTATTTTTAATGGCGTTCCTTTCCTCTTTAGCAGTCTATTTTTAAGGTTTTTAACCCATTTTAATTTTATTGTAAACCGCTCAGATACCTTTGGTCTTGGGCGGTATAATAAATCTTTTAATAAACATAAACATAATAAACATATTTGAAGTTTGGACTCGGTGACGCTCTCACTCAGCCGGCTCTAACAGGAATGCCAGTTTAAAAGACAACTGTCACCTGGTCGGACAGTTTACAGCATTTTTATGTGATTTTGACCATGGCTGGGTAAGGGTGTAAAATGTTTTTCTGACTTTCTGCACAGTGATTATGGCAAGGGACTGTTAGTGCTCATTTGATTGTAGGGTTGTCTACCTGGTTTTCAGCACTATGCAGTATCAGATGATGCATGATTCAGACTGCGGGGTGGAATATTAATTTCTATTCAAGTGAACTGTCAGTAGCTTTTCTATATATGCTACATTTTAGCATTTTTTGAAGTGAGAACCTCTTTGATTTATTTGCTATATTGTAGCAATCTTTTGAAGGAAGCGCTTCTTTATTTTCAGTTAGCTGCTTTTTGTCACTTTCAGTTTGAACTATGTGTCAGCTATATGGGCTCTAAGGTATCTGGTAACCTGTAGCGGTCTGATTCTATGTTTTGTTTTTGTTTTTTCTCCTTTTTTTCATCCGTGGTTTTTAGTTTTTAAACGGTGACGTGAAAGCTGATACCTTTCTTTTCTGGTTTGTTTGATGAAGTCTATGTACTTTGGGCTGTTATAAGTATCTTTATTAGGTACCTGGCTCCATTTATTTATTACTTATTATTGTATTTTTTTCAAAAGAGATATGTGCACTCTGTGGAGGCTTAATATGGAAAGTACTTATATTTAAAATCGTTTTGTCCTTGGCAGTGAATGAGGGGAGTGCTCCCTCTTCTGGCCATTTTTGGTTTATGCTTCACCTTTTTGTTATATGCATCATTTTTATGTACATGTGTCTAGATATTTTTATGCACATATATAGAATTTTAAATGTTGGGTCTTAGATAAATTATCCTCTTTGATTTATCTTCGGCTTTATTATTTTTTGTAGACTGTACCTGTCAACAACATCTGGATATGACACAGACTTTACACTTCGTACAAATATTATATGACCCTGATGCAGGCGATGCGCTGAAACATATTGGGCTAAGTGGTTTTCTACTGTTTATATGGCATATATATGTATTGTATGTGTCAATATAAAAATGCCATCATTGTTTAAAATCATTGTTTTAAAGCTGTGTTGGTTCCTTTGGGACGGCCACAGTTTTTGTTTTCAGTATTGGCCTTGTGGTAGGGTTTCCTCTGTTTTTAGTGGTCAGACAAGACAGGTTTTGAGGATATCTCTAATGAATATGCATCTGGTAGATATTGTATGTCTACTACCTCCACTGCACACAAATCTATTTCATGCATATTCATTAGAAGGACCTTGAAAACCCAAGTCATTTGTGATCCTTCAGAACGGGAAGTGAACATCACCAGATAGGTAATAAGTAAAGCGTTACTTAAATATAATCAGCTTTAGAGAAATTGTAATCTGTAATCTCTCATTTAAAAATTTACTTCAACATATCTCTACTAAAGTATTTGTAAATTTATTAATTTAGAACTAGGAATAGAATTTAATTAAGTCATCCAAAGAGGTTTCTCACAAAAAGAAGATGAGCGATGTTTCTGTGAGTAATGGGGATTTTGTGCCTGACACAGGGTCTTTGGAAGTTGTAACAGACCTGAAATGAGGTGCTGTGTCATGGAGAACCTAGTTTCATTTTTCCACAAATTATGAAGGCTGTCTGCTTCATGATTCATCAAGTTGCAGATAAGTGCCACTTGGCAATAGTGATGATAGCATGATCGCGTTTGATTTAATTAGTGGAGGAAAGATGGTAAGGAAATCCACAGTACTACCTTTTAACTTTCGAAAGGGAGACTATGATAAAATGAGGAAAATAGTTAAGAAAAGATAAAAGGAGCAGTTGCAAAGGTTAAAGACTTACATCAAGCTTGGGTGTTGTTGAAAAATACTATCTTGGAAGCCCAGACAAGCTGTATTCCACGCTTTTAGAAAAGTGGAAGGAAGTCCAAAAAACTGCCAGCATGGTTTAAAGGTGAGGTCAGAGAGGCTGTTGTTGCCAAAAAAGCATCTTTCAGGAAATGGAAAAAAGAGCCAAATGACGAAACCTGGAAACAGCACAAGCACTGACAAGTTAAATGCAAGTCATTGATAAGGCAGGCAAAGAGAGAATTTGAGAAGAAACTTGCTGCGGAAGCAAAAACGCGTAATAAAGACTTTTTCAAGTACATTTGTAGCAAAAAACTTGTGAGAGAGTCAGTTGGCACATTAGATGATAGAGTGGTTAAAGGGGCACTAAGAGGCACTAAGAGGCAACAAGGCGATAGCGGAGAGACTGAATGAATTCTTTGCTTCGGTCTTTACTGAGGAAGATGTAGGGATGTTACCCATGACTGAAGTGGTATTTAAAGGTGCGGAAGAATTGAAGGAAATATCGATACATCGGGAAGATGTATTACAACTATTTGATAAACTGAAGAGTAGCAAATCACCTGGACCGGATGATATACATCAAAGGGTGTCGAAAGAACTGAAATATGAGATTGCAGACCTGCTATTAGTAATCTGTGAACTATCATTAAAATCATCTGTAATACCTGAAGATTGGACGATGGCCAATGTAACGCCAATTTTTAAAAAGGGTTTGAGGGGTGATCCGGGAAACTACAGACCGGTGAGCCTGACGTCAGTACCGGGAAAATGGTAGAAACCATCATAAAGAACAAAATTGCTGAACATGTAGATAGTCATGGCTTAATGGGAGACAGCCAACATGGCTTTAGACAAGGAAGATCTTGTCTTACTAATCTGTTATGTTTTTTGAAGGTGTGAATAAACAGGTAGACAATGGTGTATTTGGACTTTCAGAATGCCTTTGACAAAGTCCCTCATCAGAGACTTTTGGCAAAACTAAAGAGTCATGGGATAGGAGGCAGTGTACTATTGTGGATCAGGAACTGGTTAAAAGATAGAAAGTAGAGGGTAGGGCTAAATGGCCAATTTTCCCAATGGAGAAAGGTGAATAGTGGTGTACCCCAGGGATCTGTGCTGGGTCCGCTGCTTTTTAACATATTCATAAATGACCTGGAAAAGGGAATAACGAGTGAGGTTATCAAATTTGCAGATGACATAAAACTATTTAAAGTTGTTAAAACCCAAGAGGATTGTGGAAAATTGCAAGAGGATCTTGATAAATTGGAAGACTGGGCATCAAAATGGCAGATGAAATTTAATGTGGACAAGTGCAAAGTTATGCACCTAGGGAAGAATAACCCAAGCTATGGCTACACGATGCAAGGTTTCACATTAGGAACCACCATCCAAGAAAAAGATTTAGGCGTCATTGTGGATAACATGTTAAAATCCTCAGCCCATTGTGCAGCGGCGGTCAAGAGAGCAAATAGAATGTTACGTATCATAAGGAAAGGAATGGAAAATAAAACAAAAGATATTATAATGCCTCTATATCGTTCCATAGTGAGGCCGCACCTTGAATATTGTGTGCAATTCTGGTCGCCATATCTTAAAAAGGATATAGCATTATTAGAAAAGGTTCAGAGAAGAGCCACCAAAATGGTAAAGGAGATGGAAGGATACCCCTATGAAGAAAGGCTAAAAAGGTTAGGGCTCTTTAACATGGAAAAGAGACGGCTGAGGGGAGATATGATAGAAGTCTATAAATTAATGAACGGAGTGGAACGGGCAAATGTAGATCAATTCTTTACGTTATCAGAATATACAAAGACTAGGGGACACTACCATTTTATATTAGAGTACTGTACTTAGTTTGAGTATAATATGTATATAGTTTCCCCGGTTTTTCTTCCATGTTCAATTCCCTGTTCTCTGTAAAACTCGATGTTGTTTGTATACATTGTAGTATCTCTGTTCGATGTACACCGCGCTGATTTTAATAGCGCGGTATAGAAGAATTGTTAAATAAATAAATAAATAAATAAATAAAATAAATAAATGACGCTACAGGGTAAACTATTTAAGACTAATAAAAGAAAATATTTTTTCACTCAAACTGCTAGGAATGTATGACCTAGATTGGCCACTGTTGGAAACAGGTTACTGGGCTTTATGGACCTTGGTCTGACCCAGTATGGCATATCTTATGTTCTTATGTTCTTCATGTTTTTGCCAAAGTTCTTAATTTTTATGCATTTTAAGTTGGCTTTGAACATCAGAAATATAAGCAGAATTCCCTCCAACCTCAATTACGCTCATAAACTCCCAGTCTAAAAAAGCAATCATCTACCCTAGAACAACTGTAAATGCTGATGGGAAATTTGACTAAGCTGTGATACCTGTTAATGCAGCAGATAGCTTGCCGAGATAGCGCGCGCTAACAGTTAACACAGCGAAAATACAGAAAGAGCAGTGATTTTCTGCACTATCTGCAAACACTGTGTTAGCTGCATGTGTGGGCGGGGTTAGGGAAGAGAGGGGGCGTGCCTGCAACACATGGTTACCATGCACTTCAACAACGCATGGCAACCGTCACAATCGAAGACAGCACAGAAGAAACATAGAAATATAATGACAGAAAAAGACCACATGGCCTATCTAGTCTGTCCTTCCATATCAACAACTACAACAGTCCCCTTTTTACCTTTAGAGATCCTCTGTGTTTGTCCCATGCTTTTTTGAATTCAGTTACTTAGCTTAGCTAGATCCCTCCTCATGTTATCTACACCTTCCTGGGTGTCTACTCTATTGCAGATTTTGGTATCATCCGCAAAGAGGCAAACCTTACCCGACAGCCCTTCCACTATATCACTAACAAAGATGTTAAAAAGAATCGGACCAAGGACAGATCCCTGGGGCACACCACTGGTAACATCCTTCTCCTCAGAGTGAGCTCCATTTACTTGTACTCTTTGTCGCCTCCCACCCAACCAATTTCTAACCCAAGCAGTAACTTTAGGGTCCATCTCTAGGATGCTCAGTTTGTTTATAAGTCGCCTGTGAGGAACAGTGTCAAAGGCTTTACTGAAATCTAAATACACAACATCTAGAGAACACCACCTCAATGTGCTTTCTGCTTTTTTAGTTTGGTACCTTCTGGGGAAATCCTGGGCATGCCCCAACAGTTACTGCACTAGTTTTGCAGCTAATGCCACGTTACTTGTACAAAAATTCTGTGTTAGCTGCAAAAGCATAATGTGACTTAGTAAACAGACCCCATTTGTATTTCCATTGCAAAATATGGAAAATTAACATTGCATAACATATTTTACTTAGAAAAATGTAAATTCTAGACCCATATAGGGCAATTTCAAGGTCATTTTCTTTGGTAAAAGGGCCATTTAAAAATGACCTACCTTCTAAGTAGCTAAGGGTCTATTCTGAGCCACGAATAGCGGGGATGTATGCCCTGCCTGGATGTACATCCCTGCTATTGGTCCCTCTTGCCGTCCCCATACAAGGTTCCCTGTACAAACAGTGGAGTTATACGTGGAGCCTTAGATGGGGGTGGGAGGAGGTGGGCAGAAGGCGGAACAAGAGCGGGTGTGGGCGGGCCATCACCCTGGATGTTCAGGGCCAATTCTGAGGTTGGCCCTGTACGTCTGGGGTACGCTGGTTAGACAGGGGACTTATTCCACCTCAGAGGTGGAATAAGACCCCCTGGATGGGGGGTAGCTGAGGACCCTGGCCATGGGAAGCTGGATTGGGGGTCTGGCTGTGGGGAAAGGATGATGTTGGTTGCGGGAGGCATTTGCGGCTTGTCATGGTGGCAGCCCCTAGTGGCCAAGGGCAGTAAGGGCATGCTCCATGATATATTTATTTTCAAGGAGCGTGGTGTAATGTAAGGCCAAAAATGGAGTTTGGGCTTATCTATTTTCAGCTCCTTGTGTGCACATAATAATTCAGCCAAGAGTGTAGGGAAACAAGGCTTTTATTTCCCGTCTGTGCAAGGGTTCAAATAAGTTCTCTTGGTAATTCTTGAAACCACTCTGGTTTCTTTCTTCTTCTTACAAAGTAAGTATTTGCTTTAGCAGTGCTTCTAGGAGTTAAGCATTCTTTAGGAGGAATAAAGCTTTCATACCTTGAGTTTCTGTAGCTGGACTCCCTGGAGCCTTCTCTCCCAAGAACGTCTCTTTTGCAACAGTTTTTCTGCCAGTAGCTTCTGGGCAGTGCTGTGCTTCCTGGCAGCTTAGCAAAACCTGGTATGGATTCAGCTCTATGCTTCAGTGGTAAAGTAGCTTTGCTAAAAACTCCTTTTCCTCGAGTACCTGGTAAAACTTGTCCAGCAGGTTCCAGGGACTGCAGGTCTTCCTCCAAACCTGGTTCTCTGGATACGTCTCTCAGCTTTGGACTCAGGAACGTTGCTTGAGCAGGGAGTGGCACACTCACCAGCCTGACTGCTTTCCCCAGCAGACTCCCTCTGAACAGCTGCTCTGATAGCTTGGCCCCTCTGTACTCCACCTCTGTGAATTCCGTTCCCTTGGGCTTGCTGAAGAAGGATTCCTTCTTTCAGGTCTCTCCTTCTTTCCTTAGCCGTGCTCCTTGTTCCTTCTCCAAGTCCTTCTGCTCCTTGTTCAGCTGCTTCCCTTTCTGCAGCCGTGCTCCTTACTGCTTGACTTTTTCTCTCCCACTCTGCTTTGCTAGAATTAAACTTCTGCTTATAAAGGGATCTTCTCTTTGAATCTCCCGGGCTCATTCCCAGGTGCAACTGGTTAGATCTCCTAGCCTCATTAGCTTTTGTATGATCACTCCTGCCCCCTCTAGCTGTGCTTTGAGGTAATTGCACATCTAGATCTCTGTGAGAGACAGGGTTTCTTTTCAACTTTGTATCTTTATTAGTACCAGCCTCATGACAGGCTCCATAATGCTATTACGGAGCCAGGTTGATTTAGCCGGCTATGCAGCTGGGCATGTGGCTGATTAGAATTGAGGCTGGCCTGCACATCCAGGATCAGAATCGGGTCTACCACTGGTCATCATTCTGTGAATAGGCCTCCATGTGTATGCACTTTCACAGTGAGGCCAATTCCACTTGAGGTGTGTCCGGGCTGTCCAGACGTCCAAAATGTGGATGGCCTGGATTTGTACCCAATTCTGCACCCGCGAGAGCTAGACATTCCCAAGGGTGCAGAATCGGGCACTTAGATGGGTTGGATATATCCCAATTCTGATGCACAGGCCATCTAACTGTTTCCCCGTCCATCCCTCCCTATGCTCCTGCTGGAGTGTCAGTGCCATTCCATCGTCATGGTACCAGGACACCCAACAGGAGCCCTGAATGCCCAACGCAGCAACATACCTTCATCCACAACCACCCAACTCCCGGTGGTGCCTGCCAGTGCCGGGATTGAACGGAGGGGGCCTCTCTGCTGTGGATCCTCCTCCTCTGTGAGGCTGCTCAGCCAGATCCCCTTTGCCGATGGGACTTATTCCACCTCCAAATGGAATAAGTACCACGTCCATCTGCCCCCAGCTGGGCATACAGGGCTGTCACTGGAATAGACCCTTTACATCCAGGTTGTGCACTCTGCCCACTCTCCGCCCTGTCTCCGCCCCCTCCTACTGCCATCCGGAGCTCCCCGCATAAAGACCCTGTACATGCAGGGAACTTTCCGGCCAGAACAGCCACACAGCGAATAGCTGGGGTTGTACATCCGAACCGTATGTACATCCCGCTATTCACTGTCCAGAATAACCCCCAGTGTGAAAAACTTTAGCTACATTTAAGGGATTGTTTTCCCTGAAGTATATTTGAGAGATATCGGAAAATAACATCTTTCATTTTTTGTTTATTTGTTTATTAAGATTTATTACTGCCTTTAAAAAGAAATTTGCCCAAGGAGCTGAACTACAGGTATAACTTCACATTGGAGAAGCAGCGTAACAATAGTACAGTGACCAAATGTCAGTATAATGCACAATTAGAGCAATGCGGTAAACTTGGAGATGGGCAAATTAAATCCTAGTAATAGAAATGATATGAAACCGTGTCAGTAATATACGCATAAAACAGCACAGTAAAACATTCACATAACTGAAACATACAGAGTATATTTTCAAATCTATCCACATTATTTTTCCATTGCAAATATACCACCCCCCACCCCAAAAGCAAGTGCAAAGTCCACTGGTATTTTACGCTCATAGCATTGTTCTCAAAGAGAAAGTATCTGTGCACTTAAAAATAGAATATTATCCTTTATAGCGATTTTTACTTCCTGGGGGAGTTCTATTACAATTCCTTTCATAAGCAAATCAGATGTATTTGCTTTTCAGCATTATGCCATGGTCCTAGCCCATATCTCACCATTCTAATTCAGTCTTGTAGGTGTTGAAAGCGGTTAGTGGCTTCTGTATTAAGCCACTTTTCAAGGTCATTCTCTTTCACCCATGCATTGAAGGACCCTAATTGACTCCTCCACATTCTACAAATTCCAGTGCACTGATAATCAGCTTGTCTTTAAGCCATTTATTTACCAGACAAGGCGTGAAAGTTACGTTTGCCCTATCTGTCAATATAACACCTCCTTGAAAAATACACAGGAGGAAGGGAGGAATCAAGAATTAGCACCAAGAATTTTGCGTAACCTACCTACAGCTGAGTGTGAACAGGCCAAGTAAACATTATCCCTATATAAGCACAGCTGAAAGCACTTAGCTTGACTCAGATTGTGACAATTACAACATTGCTCCAAGCTGTTTCCCACGTGCAGGTTTTCTCCTTTTTATATCTAAAGGTTGCATAAGTAAACACAGTTTCATAAAGGCTCACAAGCTTTTTATCTCATGCTTTTCACCTTTCGAAGGACTATAGCAAGGAGACCTGCAATACTCAGTAATGCTTTTAATCAATACTCGTAATTTCCCACATTTATTTTCATGTGTATAATCAATAATTTATTCAGATATTTTCATTACTCCAACAGTACTGATCGCCATAGAGAGCTGGTTCAATAAAGCCTGCTTAGCATGTTTCCATTTGTAAATATAAAGGACAGTTTTCAAATGGATCTATTCACATTCAAATGGAATAAAGCAACTAGATGTTACTATTTGAAAATTGTTTCCCTTTCCCAGTGCAGGTAAAACCATGAGTGTTGTTTCATAGCATGTGTGCCCATTTTAGACCAATTTTATAAAAATAAAAAATCCACAATCCTGTTAATAATGAAGGTACCACGATCAAGAAGTCCGGATAATACATATGAGAATCGGGCCCTTAAGAACATCCATGCCTTTATCTTATGACACTATTTGTTAGATCTATTGCTATGAGGCTACCCAGGCTAACCAGGTGGCGGCCATTTTGCAAAAGCATTGGCATGTTCTTTAAATGCATGAATGCTTTCAGAAAGACCTTATGATTTCATATACTAGGTGTAAAAATATTCAGGACTATGTTGTGTGAACCTCTTTTCTACTGTTTCAACAACCCTGTATTATGGCAGGTCATTTTGAGTGTGGTGTGTGCCTGTTTTGTTCACAGGCAATTTGTGATGATTGTTGATTGGATACTTCAACCTCACGGATGTACAAAGCAGAAACCTACACTGATTGTACCTCTGATCATGCGGTGTACATGTTGATTTGCCCTTCTGATTTGAAGTATGTAGGACATACCACTAGAACTGTTAAAAAACACTTGTCTGAACATAGTTCAAGATTGCAAACTCAAACTACAACTGGGCCTATAGTTTAACATTGGATCAGGTGCATAGTTTCTTAAAGCTGAAATGGCAATTCATAGAAACATAGAAACATGACAGCAGAAAAAGATCATATGGCCTCTCTAGTCTACCCTTGGTGCTCATTGACCTTATACCATCATATTGGTGTGGAGTGACATAGTGACATGCCTCCAAATCTGTGAACAACGCTGGATTTTCAATTTGAAAATGGTAGCCCCACAAGGTTTAAATTTAGAGATTGATTGGCACTCTATGCCCTGATGGGGTTTCTATGTTTATTGGCGAATGTCGTCCAACTCTGAAATCTGATTGGTGCAAAGTTGCCATGCTACAAGTTGTAATGGTATTTGTAGAAAATTACTCCAAACAAACAGACTTTCACAGTAGAAACTAGTTTCTACTGTGAAAGTCTGTTTGTTTGGAGTAATTTTCTACAAATACCATTGATATTTTATTACTCTATAAATTTGGCCCTAATCGGTTTGTGATGCTACAAGTTGTAAGCATGGCTAAAAGCATTATGGGTAGACGCCAATGATCAGGAAGCATGCCATGTTTTGATCAGCACTCTTATGCAAGATGTTTTGCGCGGTACTTTCATGTAGGATATATTTATTTATTTGGTTTCATTTGTATACCGCTACTTCCAGCGATCAGAAGTGGTTTACTCTACATATCAAACATTGGTTATATATGGTAAGAATCAACAATTTACATTTTCATTGAGGTGTACTTGACTGTACATTTATACATATTTACATTTTATATTATTTTGCTTGCTTTTTTACAGATTTGAATATTGAGATTTTGTTTTCATTTATACAATGTAAGGCATCTATATAGTATTTTAACAGTATGGGCCATGTACAGTTTTGTTTCAGTGTTTGCAATATATACATTTTGGTTACAACAAATCGGTTTTTAATACTTTTGTTCGTTTGGGTTGCGAGGTTATATGGAAAATTGGATCCTGATGCAGAATCAAAGGAAATTTGGATGGTTCGAAATACGGTACTGCGATCGATTCTAGAAACAATGGAAATTGGACTCTCTTCTAACGGACTGCAGCTAAGTGATTTGTGTTTGATGAGGGGTGTACTGAAAAGAATTTTTTTGCATGCTGACATGGTTTAACATCAAGGTGATTTTTCAAAACAAAGAGTAAAACGGATCTAATTTTGTCTTATTTAATTATTTACTTACTGTTTTTATACCACTTTTCACCGGTGCACATTTAACAGTGGTTACATTAAATGACAATAAACAATAACTTTTGTAAATGGTTAAGCAATAACTTATGGACAGAGATAAACAGGGGGAGAATGAATGCTATTAGGATTGAACATGGTAATTTGCTATTTGCATAGAACATTAGATATACATTTTACGTCAAGTGGAGGGGGGAGTGGGGCAGATGGGGGGGAAAGCAGGGGGAGAAGGGGGAGGGGTTGGGTAAATTATGTAGTAGGTCCAAAGTGTTCTGTAAATAGTTGAGTCTTTAGGTGTTTCCGGAATGTGATCAGTTTGGTGATGTTTCTAATATTTTCAGGTAAGGTGTTCCAGAGGCTTGGTGAATAGAGTTCAAAAGATTTTGTGAGTGCTTGTTGGTTACTTTTTGTTTTTTCATGTGGAATGAGCAGTATATTTTTGGTACATTGTCTTCTTGATCTGGTGGTTTGTGGCATATGTAGTAATGTTCGCAAATGGGAGAAGGATTGGTTGTTGATGCTTTTGAAGGTTAGGAACAGTATTTGATATTTGATTTGGCTTAGTAGCAGGAGCCAGTGCAGTTATCTCAAGATTGGTGTTATGTGATCATATTTCATGGCTCCTTGTATGATGCGGGTGGCTGTGTGTAGCACTGTGTATAGCAGAAGCAGGATGGATTTTTGTAGACCTTGATATATTGAATTACAGCAGTTAAAGTGTGGTGAGATGATAGCTTGGAATGGCGTGTGGAAGTCGAGAGGTTCCGGTAGTGGGCGGAGGTGTTGTAGAGTTCAGATCTTGTGGTAGATTATCCTGGTCATGTTGTTTATATGCAACTTCAGAGTTGGGTGTTGGTCCAAGGTGATTCCTAGATACTTGACTTCTGTCTGGACTTTCACTTCAATGTCATTTATTGTAAGGGAGGTTGGAGGGATGAATGAGTCATCTTTAGTGACGAATAATATTTCTGTTTTTGAATAGTTTATTGTTAGTGAATTTGTTGCCAGCCATTGGGTAACCTCTGTGAGGTATTTTAGTAGTCCTGGGATTGTTCATGTTGAAAGGTGTGTAGAGCATAATATCATCTGCATAGATGTGATAGAAGATGTTGTGTGTTTGTATGATTGAACAAAGCGATTGAAGGTAGATTGAAAAGGAGTGAGGATAGCATTGAGCCTTGGCTTTGGGAGTAAGGAGATCAAGTGTTGGGTCTCATTTTTACTTGTTGTTGTCGATCGGTCAGATAGGATTGAAACCATTTTAGTACTGCATTTTGTATTCCAAATGAGTAGAGCCATTGTAGGAAAATGCTGCGGTTGACAGTGTCAAATGCTGCTGATATGTCCAGGAATATCAGAATATATCCTTGATGTAGCTTTTGAGTTCCTTTTCTTAATCTGTTCATGAGGGAGGTTATGAAGGTTTCAGCTCCATGGTGTGATCGGAATCCATGTTGATGTGGATCTAGGAGTGCATGTTTGTTGATATGTTCTCATCTTCAAACACTATTACATCCAACTGAGAACAACCGTACCAGGCAAACAGGATCCCAGAATCCCTAAATGTACCAGCACTCTTCACCAGAACCAATACCACTACCTCCAAAAGAGCCTTTTCATTATATACACCATCCCTCTGGGACTCAATCCCACACAAACTCTGGGCCACAAAGGACATACTATCGTTCAGAAAGTCCCTAAAGACTCATCTCTTTACAGCATGCTTCACTGAAGACACAACGTAATATCATTGCACACCTACCTCTGCCCTATTTCCCTTGTTCCTCCCCCTAACTCTTATTAACCTCCCTTCCCTCCCCTCCTACACTTTAATTCCTACTCCCCGTTACACTAACGTTTCTCCAAGTTTGAATTCCCTGTTAAATGTATAATGTTCTGTTTGATGTAAACCGCTTTGACCATAGGATACAGCGGTATAGAAAAACTGTTAAATAAATAAATGATCTTGGAGTTGTATGTTTTTTTCTATAATTTTGACCAGGAAGGGGAGGCTGGCAATGGGTCTGTAGGAGGTTGGGTCTGTGGAGTTGACGTCTGGTGTCTTCAAGGTGGGGCGGATGGAGGATCTTTTTAAGCTATTGGGCATGTAGCCTTGGAGTAGTGACAGTTAGGAAGCTGCTTTTTGGCTCCACCCCTCCAGCAGCGTGTCTCAGAGCATCTCTACCCAATCGGGGCACAGCTCTCCATTTAAAAGGAGAACGCCACAGGCGCACCCGCGCCTTGCGGGCCCGCGCCTGAGGGCCGCGCAAGAGGGCCCTTTGGCACGGCCCTTAGGCAAAGGCACCCCCAAGATCGTCACAGAAACATAACAGAAAAAACGACGCTGAGACTACACCTCCCTCTTGGTACAGCTGAGCTCCCTCGGGGTCGAGCTCGCGTACAATCAAGGAACTGACAATCCACCAACTCACAGTGGAAACGCAGAATACCAACTCCGAAGACGCCGAACTGCCTAAAGAGCTGAAACTCTGGGGCACGTAAGTCACACTCATTTGAGTGATTTTTAAACTATCAACACTGCTTCATTACTTATATGAATTAACTGCACTCCTAACAATAATTGAATGTATAGTTCTGTTTAAATCATCTGATTGCAGCAGCACCACTCTCTACAGCTAGGATTATCCTCCTGCCTCTCATAAAAATACTAATTTAAAGGGTAGAAATTCATGTTTGGGACTAGAATCCAAGATCAGTGTTGGGCACTCTAGTGACTAGTTCCCTCTGGATACTGTTGTTAGCTTCCAGCGTTTACAGGCCATATTAGGTATTACCATGTTTGTCCAGATCGATACTGTAAACCCAGGGATATGCCAGTGTTGTTAACTACCATCGTTTATAGGCCATATTTGGTATTACCATGTTTGTCCAGATTGATACCTTAAACCCAGAGATATGCCAGTGCTGATGCTATGTTAGAGCAATGTCATCTTTAGCTAGATAAGAACATAGGGACTTGGGATGTACCATAGTGGGTCAGACCAAGAGTTCATCAACAGATCCAGCTGCACACACACGAAACAGGCTCCCTCCACGGGACAGGCTCCCGCACCGCGACAAACCCAGCTCCACATCCACGGGACAGACCCCCGCAACAGGGCGACCACCACAGATCCGGCTCCACCTCCACGGGACAGGCTCCCGCACCGCGACAGATCCAGCGTCACATCCACGGTACAGGCCCCCGCACCAAGACGACCGCCACAGATCCAGCTCCACATCCACGGGACAGGCTCCCTCCACGGGACAGGCTCCCGCACCGCGACAGACCCAGCTCCACATCCACGGGACAGGCCCCCGCACCAAGGCGACCAACACAGATCCAGCTCCACACACACGGGACAGGCTCCCTCCACGGGACAGGCTCCCGCACCAAGGCGTCCGCCACAGATCCAGCTCCACATCCACGGGACAGGCTCCCTCCACGGGACAGGCTCCCGCACCGCATCAGATCCAGCTCCACATCCAAGGGACAGGCTCCCTCCACGGGACAGGCTCCCGCACCGCAACAGATACAGCTTCACATCCAAGGGACAGGCTCCCTCCACGGGACAGGCTCCCGCACCGCAACAGATACAACTTCACATCCCCAGGACAAGCCCCTGCAACAAGTACAGCTCTCCTCAAAAAAGCAAACAACAGACGAAAACCTAAGGACACAGGCATCGCCCTATCAGAACATCACAAGCTATCAACATGCACACCACATACTTCCTCCCACTATACCTACTAGTCACACAACTCCTCCCACCAACTACACACCCCCACTACACCCAAACAAACACACCATGGTACCCACCAACTGCACTGCCATATCTCGGTCCACAACACACACAAAAAGACACTCTCAACACCCCAAAAAAATAGAGACAAAACAGACACAAATCAAACCCCAACACCGGCCCTAAGGAAGCACACGTCGCAACAACCTCTTCCACAAAGAAAACATTAATTGAGCTCATAAACGCCAGATCCATCTGCAACAAGATACACACTCTGGTAGACCACATTGAAGAGCGACAGCCAGACATAATATGCATCACAGAGACATGGCTCAACCCTACCGACAGTGTACTACTCAACCAACTAGTACCGAACAACTACTCAGCATACAACTGCCCACGCATCCACAAGCGTGGAGGAGGAGTCCTAATAATAGCAAAGACAGAACTCAAGTTCAAGACACTGAATTTCACAGATACAAAGCAGTGTAACACAATTAGCATCAAGAACAAGAATATTGCAATCTGCCTAACCTACAGAGCACCCCGTGCTCCACCCGACGAACTAGCCTTCATACTCGAAGAAGCCTGTGCCATAACGTCAAACAACAAACCAGCACTACTAATCGGAGACTTCAACCTCAAGTCCGCCAATACAAAAGATGCAGAGGCCTTCCTTCAGGCAATGTCATCACTTCAATTCACACAGATAGTCAATGCACCAACACACAGACTAGGATCATCCCCAGACCTCATCTTCGCATCAAACTACCTAACTTCAAGAGACCTAATCTCTACACCCACCATCACCCCAGTACCATGGTCTGACCATTACTTAATCGAGACAAATCTGCAATCACAAGAAGACTGGACAAGCGAAAGAGCGAACTTCCCAAACACACAAAGACGATTCAAGTCCTTTGACAAGGACGAATTCATCCAGGACACAATACAACACTTGAACATTGACTCAGAGGACCTGGAGGAACAAGTTTCCAACTGGAACAATGTCCTAGCTAACGCCGCCAAACCATCCGTTGACAGGACCAAGAAACAACACCACAACAAGAGACAAAACAAACCATGGTACTCAGCAAAAATACGACAGGAAAAGAGGGAGCTCAGGAAAATTGAACGGAGATGGAGAAAAAACAAAACTACTTCCGACCAACATCTTTACCTAACAAAGCAAAAACAATACAATGAACACATCAACCAATCAAAGAGAGAATTCCACACAAACCTGATAAATTCTTCCATCAACAAACCCAGAGAACTTTTCGAAATAGTAAAAACCCTGACAAAAGAGCAAGCAGCAGAAAGAGAAATACAAGTGGATCCACAGATATTCGCCGACCACATCAAAGACAAATTCCACTCCACAGAGCGCTCAACAGCCAGTAGAACCAACAGAACGAACGTCCACCCCAAAACCTGGGGCACATTCCACTCACCCTCAAAAGAGCAGATATCAGACATCATCTCCACAATCAACTCAAGCACTGCTCCTACAGACCCTTGCCCAGTGTCATGGGTCAAAGCCACCAAAGCAAGCCTCATACCAAACATTCATAAAATGGTACACAACTCACTCACTCAAGGACTCATGCCACAGCAATTAAAGCTTGCCTCAGTAAGACCAATCACAAAGAAAACTTCTCTCGACAAAAAGGACCCAGCAGCATACCGACCAATCTCCAGCATACCCTTCCTCGCAAAAATAATCGAAAAGACGGTTCAACTACAACTTCAGGAACACATTGACGAACACGGAACTCTCGACGACAACCAACACGGATTTCGTCCCAACCATGGAGTCGAAACTCTCCTGATCTACCTCTTCGACAGCATCATAAGAATAATTGACGACATCAGGAATGGAATTATAATGATCTTCATCGACATCTCCTCAGCGTTCGACACAGTTGATCACAATATACTCCTGGAGAGACTGAAGAACACTGGTATACACGGTACCACTCTAAAATGGTTCCACTCGTACCTAACAGAAAGACAGCTACAGGTCAAGGTGGGACAGGACACCTCCCGGCCCATAAACGTCCAACAAGGAGTACCACAAGGATCCGCACTCTCAGCACTCCTTTTTAACATCTACATCCAACCAATATGCAACATTATGAAAGAGAACAACATCCAATACACAATATACGCAGACGATATAATGGTATACTCCCCGATATCAATCGAAAACCCGGACTTCTCTAAGATAGCAGACTGCCTTACCCAAATGGCGAAGTGGTGCCAAAACAACAATCTAGCTATAAACTACAACAAGACTGAAGCTTTAATCATCACTCGAAACCAAAGCTTCACACACCCACCAAACATAAAGATACAAAGCACCACGATACCGATAAGATCGGAGGTGAGATACCTTGGGGTTACTCTGGACAGTAAACTCAACCTCAAACCACACATAGACAAAACAATCCAAAAAGCATATTACAGGATGCGAATCATCAGGAGACTGAAACCACTCCTCGCTCCAGAACACTTCCGTACAGTCTGTCAAGCACTGATAACCCCAATACTGGACTTCTGCAATCCGATATACCTCGGACTACCAAAACAAGCTCTCAAACCACTACAGTTGGCACAAAACACTGCAGCTCGAATCATATCCGGAGCCGCAAGGCAGGAGCACATCACACCTACACTAAAGGACTTACACTGGCTCCCAATCATTGCTCGCATCAGATACAAGACTATCATAAACCTATTTAAGATAAAAGAACACACATCAGCCAACAGCCTCCACCTGCTCATACAACCGGAAACCAGCGCACGTCCCAGAAGAAGTCAAACACGCAACCGAGTCAGCACCCCAAATGAGTACAAGCACACACGCAAGGACACAACAGACAGAGCTCTATCCATGGCTGCTCCAACAATATGGAACAATCTACCGGACGATCTAAGGGCAACTCCAGACCTCAAAGACTTCAGAAAACAACTGAAAACCATGCTGTTCATAGAGCACTATGGTCACATCACATAACCTAAGAGAATGGATAACAGCACTCCAATCCTCCCAAACAACTGAATATATATAAAATATGATTCTAGCACCACTGTAAATAGCCCACCCTGTATATAGCTCAAACAAATCAAGCACCCAACACATCCCTCACACAACTAAGTTTTATCCTCACTGCATGTACAACACACACACTTTACCTGATTGCTTGCTGTGATACCACCTTGATTATTAAGATAAGGCGGTTTAGAAATACTGTTAAATAAATAAATAAAATAAAAAAGTTAGGTGATTTTCTTGAGGAATGGGCTGAGTTCAGTTTTATTTGTTTTAATCCAGGTTACTAGGCATGGATCCAAATGGGATGTGATTGTTTTGAAGGTTGTGAATGTAGCTTCAATGTTTTCATTGCTGAAGGAGCTGAATGATGTCCAGGCAGTGATTGTGGGTGCATTGGGGGTGGTGGTTGTGCATTCTGGAGTGGTGGCTGTATGTAGTATGTTTTGTAGTGGTTTTCCAGCTGTTGAAGACTGATGGTAATGTCTGGGTTATCTTTAGTGGGGGGTTTTATTAGAACTTTTACTATGTTGAATAGCTCCCTTGGGTGGTTGATTGAGTGAAGAGTAATTTGGTATGGTATGTGCATTTACATTTGTCGGTTGTGGAGCAGTATTCTGTTAGCAGGGACATATAATTGTTCCAGTCATTTGTGAGTTTTGATCTTTGCCATTTACACTCTAGTTTTTGGAGTTGTTTTTTGAGATCTCTGAGATCGGGGGTGTACCATGGAGTCTTTGGTTGTTTTCTAGTTGACTGTTGTGGTGATGTTGTTGTTGCTGATTCTCTAATGATTTGGTTCTAGTTGGATATGAGTGTGTCAGTATTGTCTGTATCTATATTCAGTGAGGGGATCACATTGTCAAGGAATGCTTCTGTAAATGGTTTGAATCATTGGTTTGATCAGTGCTGGTTCATATGGGGTTATTGTTGTGTTAAGTGGGGGCTGAAGGTAGTTGTGGAAAGGGGGGAACTTTAGTGTTAAGTGTTTTTGTTGTTGATGAAGATGAGGTCAAGCATGCTTCCCTTATCATGTATTGGCGCACTTATGATTTGAGAGAAGTCCATAGAGGTCATAGCTTCCAAGAAAGATGTTGCATGTTAACTGGAATGGAGGGAAGGTTGAAGTCTCCTAGTAACAAAATTTCATTGTTTGTTTTGGTGTTTTCCAGAACTTTTTCTAATATGCTTGAGAGACATTGGTTGGGGTGGTTGGAGATCTGTATATGAGGCCAATTGTTATGAGTCTGTTTGTTATGGAGAGCATATCTAACTCTTCTGTACTCTCGATCGTATGTTTGTGAAGTGTAGATGGGATTCTATTAATATGAGGATTCCTCCTCCTCTTCAGTGAGCTTTTGGACAATTAAATAGGCTGTAGTTAGGTGGTTTAAGTTAGTTTATTAGTACTGTGTCAATTTCTGAGAGCCAGGATTCTGTTACACATAGTAGGCCCAATATTCTTAGGCATTTACATGGTTTACAGAGCTGCAAACCATGTAAATGCCTCTAAGCAGGATATTCAGCACAAGTAATAGCATTGGGGCATGTCGGTCACATTCCGGAGGCAGTACCAGGGCATAACCATGCAGTGGCGATATTCAGCCGCTGCCCAGTTATCTCACATTGGTGAAAGTTAGATGCAGCAAAAGTTATCCTAACTTTCATCGCTGCAGCTAATCAGGCAGCAGTTGAATATCGCCGCTGCACGGTTACCTTCTGCGCCATGTGTGGCTGTGTGGCAACCCTGGATATTCAATGCCGGTGGTTGGATATGGCCTTGGATTGAATATCTGGGGTTAAAGTTCAGTGGCAACGGCTCTGTGCCTTAGAGGCGCAGAGTCATCGCAAATGAATATCGGGCACAGTATGTCTACGTTGTGGGTGGTTAGGTAGTCTTTGATGATTGGAATTTTGTTTCATGCACAGTGCATATTAATGAGTGCACATTTGAGCATATGGGTGCTATCAGTAGAGTCAGTTGCAGTCTGAATAATGTTTTTTTGAAGTTGTATGCAGATTAGATTTTGTGTGTTCCCATGTCTGGGATGGTGGTAGAAGGTGTCCATATTGTTGCTGCCATATGTCCCGAGAGTTGGGATCTGGGGTGTGGGGGATAGCAGTGTATCTGAGGTGATGGTTAGGGCCAAGATGGCCAGTATTGGGTATGATACTGCATAGACGGAGAGCATGATTAGCACAAGATTTTATCTGGTGAAGTATAGCTCAATTGAGTATTAGGATGTGTTCTTCTTTGGTGGCTTGTGCATTTGTTTCAGCAGAGCACTCCGGATTTGGTGTGATGGCCACAGGGTTAGTTTTTCAGGGACTGATATGGGCTTGAGTGTTGTTTAGCCTGCGAGGTTGAGACCCACCTAGGTGTCTGTGGGAATTCTTGATCTAAGCATTCATTGTTCAGTCACTCCTGTGGTCCACTCCAAGGGCCACATCTAAGGGCCCTTACACATGGCCCTTAGGCACAGGTGCGCGTGTGGCGCTGACTTTTTATGCAGATGCTGTCTCTGTCATGTTTGGATGCTGCAGTGGATGGGGTTAGCGGCTGTTGTGAAGGCCTTCCCTAAGCCTCTCCCGTATGATCGGGTGAATGTCTGCCGGGTGATGGAGACGCTGCGTGTACCTTGGATTCCTGTGGCACTGGCTTTTTATGCAGATGTGGTCTCCATTGCATTTAGATTTGAGGTATTAGCCTCATAACAACAGGTCCAAAAAATAGTGTCATAAGATAAAGGCATGGGTGTTCTTTTCAATGCATTTATCAAGAACAAAACGTGTACAGAAAGGTGAGTCATCAAGAAATATACAAGAAAGAAAAAAGGGGAACATTTTCCCTTTTTGAAAATTACCAGTGAAAACACCTATAGTCCACAATAAGAGGGGGGAGAGGGGGAGGGGTGCTTTAGATACACAGCTGAGCTGAAAGAAACTCATCCGTCGATTACAATGAAAAATAGTACACCATCAGGAGGGCTTCGGAAGGCCAAAGACCTACACTATACACAGACACGGCTACGGCACTCCATCTTATTCACGGGAAATCGGTGTTACTGGTAATCTGGCAGTAATAAATGCAGAAAGATCCCTGGGTTGAAAAATAATAAATCTCTGAGATTTAAACACAACTACACACTTACATGGAAAATGTAAGTAGTACAGTAGGTGACCCCTAACTGAAGAACACCAGGTTTAAGCAGAAGGAACTGTTTTCATCTTTTTTACGTTTCTGTGCAATATCTGGGAACATGGAAATTTTTATACCAAAGAAGGACTGGGATCATTTCCTATAGTACAACTTAAGCAGCCAGTTCCTGCCAGATACCAAGGCACAAGTTACCAAAAATGTAGAAAACTGCACGATATCTAAACTAAGGGGTATGTTTACTAAACCGTCCTAATGTTACCGGCGCTAGTTGCAGAGTTACTGTGAGGAATGCCATATAAGGTAGTGGGTGTTCCGGTCTTAAGGTAGCAATGGCGGGTTATCGCGTGATAAAGTGCGCCGTGTCCATTATTGCGCGATAGAGGGAGCCGTGGCATGTTACCGCACGTTAAACTTAACTTCACGCACTGACCTACCATCACAGCAACAGAGGTGTAGCACACTGGTTAATACAATGACTGCTGAGACAGGGGTCATGAGTTCAATCCCTCAGTGGGCTTAATGAATAAGGGTGGCCAAGGCTATTCCTTTTCCTGCTTGTAACAGTCAGAAACATTCCAACAATCTGTGCTGACAGCTAAAAATACCCACACCCCAGTGCCATAACCTAATGCACCTTTTAGGGTGCACCAGAAGGCACATCACAAACCACCGCATCAACCAAGGTGGGTCATAATGTGCCCCAGAGGGCGTGACAAAAAGTTGGCAACCCCCAAGGCACCATATCAGGCGCCCCATAAGCTGACTGAATCTAAGGTGCGGCTAAAGATGCCCCAAGGATGTATAGGTGACTCAAGAAATGGTGCCTAAGGGCAGTAAGGTGCCCCAAGTTGAAAAGCAAGAAAGGTATGGGCCAAACACAGATGTAACCCTAACACTGCACAGAGCATCAAGGAAAGACAATGCACAAGTGATAGAAGGAAGTAGATCAGAGCTGATGGACCAGACAAATCTTCATCCAGTCCATGTGGCAGCTGGTAAAGTGGACAAACATATCGGGGGCAGCTGTAGCGATGCACAGGGTGATGGTAATGTACCGTGCAACAATGACAGTGTGTGGCAGAGGATGGGAAGACGTGTCCAGCAGAGGAGGTAGAGGTGGCAGGATAGGTGCAATGACAGGAGGACAGAGGAGTAGCAGTGCCATGCAGAGCACACACCTGAGAGGCAACCAGGAAGAGCTGCAAATGCAGAAACGTGTACCAGTGCAGGACATGGAGTAGCAGCCTGCACATCAGGGCAGGACGGCACACAGCTGGCAGACACACATAGATGGACAGAAGGATGGTTGGAAACTGTGATAAGGGTACAATGTGCCAACAGCACAGATCTGCACAGATATGACTGTTACAGGAATGAAATGTAGCTGTGCAGGACAGGCATACAAATGAAAGAGAACAGAGAGGAATCAAACCTATGACCATTAGCACAAATGTCAATGCACAAACCGGTAGGCTACACCACCAATGTGAGGTCATTAGCAAAGGCTGCATACAAAAATAGTGCAGGGCATCACACAGAAAGCCTGCTGTCTGCCAGGATAGGGCAACCTCCAACAGTAACCATGATGGAATGCACATGCAGATCTGGTGTGTACAGTTCAGATTACAGTCTGTAATTGGGACAAGAGTCACATATAACTACATGCACACACACAATGAAATGTTATGCAGTGGATACAGCATGCAAAAGAGGAAAGAACCTAAACCCAAAGGGCGGCAGGGGATGCTCTGTGGAGCAGGGCAAAATAGGGAACAGAAAAGGAGGATGTGAGAATTGAACCTGCAAACAGGTGTGGCCCAGACCAGCTGAACCACTGCAATGCCAATCCCCCAAGTGGACTGCCTATGTGAACACTACAAAGAAAGAGACATATGTAACAGCCAATATGTGATGGATAGGCAGCACAGAGGGCACACTTTGGTGTACAGTGAAGTGATGGAAGGGTGTGTGGATAGGTGACAAACCTGCAGGCAGCTCATGGTCAGTTAGCACAACCCAAAAAAAATAAAGCCCCATGTGGGAATCATACCTGCAAGCTATGGTGTTCCAACACATGTCTGCAACCACTATCCCAAACAACCACAGCCATATTACCTCAAAGGGAATGTGTGTATGGGAACCCGTAACACCCAGTGATGTGGCAGACGGCTGGGAGATAGACAGCTAGCACCGTACAAGGATGTGAGCACAGGTGGGCCATGTACATGACCAGGAAATCACTAAATACGTGTGTCAGTGTGGTCAAGCAGCAGCAGAGACAAATGTACGTCCAACACATATTTTTATTTTGGTTAATCATCAGAGATAGCGTAGATACCGCCTTTCATAATATCAAGGTGATTGGATAACAGGGAAAAAAGTGAAAACACATTTTGCAGGGCAGCAACCCACATGTCACAGAATTGTCAGTGGCCCGTCTACAGATGATGGGCAGGAGAGATAATGTGCATCAGGTGCATGGTGTGCAGTATGCATTAGCCCCCCACCCCCCACATGCTGCTGCACGCCCCAAATGCATTAGTCACATATGTGTGCATGTAGACAGTAGGCGGTGCATGATGAGGGCCCAACACACATCAGTCATGATCTGTTCCTAAAAACATATCTGTCCGCCAACACAGGAAGCACAAAAATGAAACAGCATACGTTGTTAAAAGTAAGCAAGTGTAAACTGTGGCACTACAGACCAGCTGCAGGCAGAAGAAAAGGTTTTAAACCCAGAAAAAAGAGGTAAACACCGGCTGCAGCATCACGAGGAGCCATATAGGGGGAGTCAGAGAGACCTCTGGAGGACAGAGGAACCACGCCCTAGAGCCAATGATGCAATACCAGCCAACACCCAATGTAGAAAGGGAAGAATTCCTTTTAAAAGCTCAGAGGACTGGAGGAAGTCAGAGCGGTACGCAGAGTGGCAAAGAGAGTGCCAAAGAGAGTCGCAAGCAGATTGGCAAGGAGACTGGCAAGGAGTGGTGCAAGGAGTTCCAGTTCCAGCTTTGCATGGATATTCGGAGGATCCAGGAATAGGAGTCCTGACCGAGGGGAACGGCCTAGCAGACTCAGCAGAGCCAGGTGAAGAAACTGGCTGTAAATGTTTTAAAAGAGGAAAAGATACACTTTCCAGGAGGGAAAGATACCATAAGGAAGCTGACCCTGAAAGGAGGAGGACTATACCAGAAAGTCCAAGGCCTGAGAGTAACAAGGGCCAGCCACTGTTGAAAGGTGCAACAAGGAATAGCAAACAAGGAGGTGAAAGGAGAATTGTGAAGGGTAACTTTCAAAGCCCTGGGAGAAAGGAGCTGTGGCACAAACAAGGCCTAACTCCAGCAGCAGGCAGACCTGAGAACCAGAGGCCTACCTGGATGTGGTAGGCGACGGCCTATGATCCATGCTAATTGAACTAAGCAGACAGGCCTGAGCAGCTTGACCTGTAACTGAAGCCTGTAGTTAGGCCCAGAGGAATGAAAACCCCCCTGAATGATGACACCATAGAATTGAAACTTAACTCAGTTTAACTGAACATAGCTAAGCAGAAACGAAACTTAGAAAAATATAGAAAAACAAGTTTAATTGGTACTGATAAGGTGTGCTATGCTTCTATGGAATTAATTAACTCTGCAAAAAGCAAGGTTACAGTGCCCTGCTTCCCATATGTTTTAACAAGCTAAGCGACCTTGGAGGAGAGATGTAACAAGTTAGAGACACTGACCATTGTAATTGGGACTAGAAGGGGGGCAACCAGGTGCTGAGCCCAGACCAGAGTCCCGATTGGGTAGCCATATCAGTACCGGGACCAATAGATGGGTGAGAGGGGTACTGGGACCAATGAAAAGTTTGCCTATGCTTAGAATGGACAAGAAAGCTATAAAAGTTGTTGTTTTACTAGAAGCCATTGCTCAGCCATTTTGAAATTGCTTATTGCTTGAGCCATGTGCACATTAAACTGGCTTGGATCCTTGAAACGACTCCTGGTTTTATTTATTGCATGCTTATCTGCTGCTACATTCTTGGTGCGTTGGCCGGGAAGTGCGAGTGGTGGATAGTGTTCAAGTGAATAAATCCACGTAATTCGCCTTGAGGTTTGGACCGGTTGGAACCATGCCAATCCGACGCAGAGGAATTCCCTGGGCCCACTGATCCTCTTGTATCGGAGGGAGTTCTGCCTGGCCTCGGCAGGCACTGGTTCCGGCTGGAACAACACCTCCGACCCGGGGGAGTCCAGGATCCAACTCAGAAGCTGGTGAGGTATCGGGGACCGGATCCGTAAGTATAGTTTTGAAAACCTGTCTAGACAGATGAGTTAGAACTGCAGTGTTTGGTAAGACTTAAGTCTTTGTTTGAAAATCCTTGGATGAGTATTCGCGAGGTACAGCTGTTATAGAGAATCATGATTCAGCCTGGTCAGAGCAGACAGGACTGGGTTTTTGGTATGTCTAGACAGAAATAGAAAGAGCAGTACTGCCATTGGAACTTGGAATTTGTAATCTCGAGATATTGGGAATTGGTAAGAGAGCATGATCACCTCTCAAGGAAGGGCCGAGTAACCCCGCATGGGAATTCGCCGGGTGAAACCCTCATCCTTTTTGTAATTGGGAAAAAGACTAGTCAGAATAGATAGAAAGGAATGCATTCTGAGATACGTTGCTAGCATGATTGTGTGAATGAAGTGTGAATGAGAGGTCTGGCAGCACGGACCAAGCAGAGTGGACTCTGGACTAGCGCAGTTCCTAGCCGGGTGACTGCGTCTAGGTCGCAAAACGGAGGAAGCGTTTGGTGTATTGTCCGTCCTACTGTGTATCTGTTTTTTGTTCTCTGTTGAAACCACGAGTTTCCCTTCTGTTATAAATGTGAGATTATTCTGTTGAGTAATTTGTGACAGTTCACTGATTAAGAAATTGTATTAATAGAGCAGAATGAAGACCTAAAACACCTACAGTCATTTTTAGAAATCAAAAAGCTGGTCTCACCCAGTTGGTTTTAGCACAGTGAAAAAGCTGACAGGGGGCGTGTCTGAAGGAAAGAATGTATAGTGTTTTTCTAACCCCGTGCAGGCTTAAATCTAAATGCTGTTAGTTTGTGCTTATTTCAGGACAATTGTACCTGTATTATTCAATAGGTTTTTAATAATAATGTTCCTTCTGCTGTGGTTATGTAATATATCATTTATTTATCATTTAATAAGAATGTTTAGTCAGGATTGTGGGTCCCGATAGTTTTTGGGTTTAGCCTGAAAAGGATTAAGCTTGTATTAATCCCTTATGGGTTGCGGACCAAGTGAGAGGAATTTCTGTCGGCTGTATGTTCAAATTTTCAGTAAGCACTGAAACAGTTTAAATAGGAAATGATAAAGAACTGTTTTTGTTTTTCCTTTGATCTACAAAGTAATTAGATCATGACTTAACATTGATTTAAATTCTTTTTTTCTGGCATCTCTGTCCATGTGAACGAGAAGTCTCTTTTTATGAGCATAGTTCAATTGTTTCCCCGCGAGCAGAGGGGTGTGGCTTCCACATAGCCTGCAGAGGAAAAAAAAAAAAAAAAAAAGGGGGTTCTGAAGAGACTGCTGGAGACTGCAGGAGATTTCGCCTAGGAATGAAAAGGGACTCCCGATTTGAAAAGTCTCTCCATTTAATCGAAGCGTGATGAATTTATAATTAGTTTTTTCTCTGGTTTCACTAGCTCTGTTTAACCAAAAGTTTTAAAAACAAAGTTTATCTTTTTATGAATGAGTATAAGTCATTTGAATGCATGCTTCCCCTCTGTGCTGGTTACTAATGAACAAATCAGTTAGCTACACTGACCTTTACAATATTGGCTTTTAAGATAAATTAATCTGTGTTTCTGTATTTAAAAAAAAAGGAAAGGTGTACTGTATTTTATGAAAAATATCCGGAATGTCTTTTAAATATTTGCTTCCTGAACTAAAAAATAATTTCTTTTGCAGAGACATGCTGACAGATAGCTATAGTTCTCTCTATAAGAAGCATAATGGATGTATGTGCTCAATCTAAGTGTTTCCTGCCTGCCCTATGTTTACAGAAATAATAAGTGTCTTTTCAAGTATGATCAAGAATTTCAGTAAGGGATTTACTGAAGATTATGAAATGTCTCTGTCCCAATCAGGATTTTGCCCCAGAATTGCTAGATATCCTGTCTCGTCTCTCTCTCTCTCTCTCTGTAAGTAGCTCCGTTTAGAGTGCTTAAGGGGGGGATGGAGCCCATTCCACCGATGATGTCACCCCCCGGTGGGTGTGAACTAATGTGCCCACAGCAGAGAAGTGGATCCTTAAAAAAAAAAAAAAAAAATCAACCTCCTGGATAGAGCATTGCTAGGAGAAACAGAATCCAGGAAAGGGGGGGGGGGGACTACAGATTCCCAAGTAGTTTGCTAGCCACCTCTGCAACAGGGGAATGTCCACCCCCTCCGGACCAGAAGTGAAAGTCAGCTGACCAGACTTGTTTAGAACTGAAAAAAAACTGCATTATACACTGAGAAGCCTTAGGATTTGATTGAACTAATGAACGGAAATTGCAAAGAACTGGATGAATTTGCGGGCATAATGGTTAAATGAAAGTTAATCAGAGGGTGTGTGAATTGTGAAAATAAATGTAACAGAGAAAGTGAATGATATTTTAGTTGAATGATGTGAGGAGGTTATCCTAATCGAAGGAACAGAGGAAGTGAAAAACTGGGTGTGAGTACGCCCATTATAGAAAAAGAAGGACATTAGAGAAGTGAATGCCCGTATCTTGACTCCACCCCAGGAGGGAGTACTTGATTGTAGAATCATAGACAGAATAAAACCAAGCACAGTGTTTCAGCACGAGAGTGGAGCAGCTATAGCGTGAGTGGCAGCCTGAGAGGGCTACAGCATGGATGAAGACTAGGCCAGACCGGACTCTCCAGTTTCCCTGGGTCCCCAGGAGTCAGTCTGAAAAATAGGGGACCAATATATGGACTTTTATGGGGGATACAGGAGCAGAATACTAAAGCCAGTAGCCCCTGTGTTTTTCTCGCAAAGCCTTTTCTGCAGAACCGCATGTGTGAACTAAAAAAAAAATAATAATAATAATGTACCAGTTCCTGTATATGCCTGAATGCCCTATTCCATTTTTGGGCCGAGACCTGCTTGCAAAGCTTCAAGCACAATCTCTTGGACCTTATTTGAGAAGCTGTTACAGCTACAGCCTTCCTAGTAAGCAAAAACTAAAAGAAAAATCACTTTGAGATAGAATCTTCAAGTTACTGTACCACACTCTGTTCTAACCATTATGAAACACAAAGGAAATTACTAGCTAACAAATCTATGAATGTTGAAGTATTAGAGTATGTTGTGTGAAAACCCCAGATACAACTGAAGGGTCAGTCAAGCTTTCAATCCTGCTATGTTGTTATCAGTTGGTCTTGATCCCCTGATCATGACTGTTTAGAAGTTATGGACACTGTATTCTCAAGCCACCTGGATTTGACTGATGTCCCTATGGAGAACCCTGAACAGACTTTCTTTGTGGCTGAAGGCAGTTTCATCATCAATGGACATTGTTGTGCTAGATATGCAGTGGTGACCCCTGATTTGGTAGTTGAGTCCTCAGCCCTGGCCCTAGAACTTCACCACAGAAAGCTGAACTGATAGTCCTCACCAGAGCACTAACAATAGGAAAAGAGCCCTGTCTAAATGTGTACCCAGATTTCAAGTATGCCCTTACAACCTTGCATGCATATGGGGCCCTGTACAAAGAATGAGGGTGGATAACCTTAGGAAGCAAGTCCATTAAGTATAGCCCCAAGATATTGATATTAATAGATACATACTGCCTATAGATCTCAGAATTTAGGAAAAGTAGAATGTAGGAATAGAACCCTGAAATCTCAGTTGTCTAAACTTTGCCAAGAGGTTTACCTGAAGTGGCCCCAGGTTCTTCCCATAGCCCTTCTTAGGATATACTTAGCCCCTGCTAAGTCTTTAGGAGTTTCCCCTTTTTGAGATTCTGTATGGACAACCCCTGCCTATTGTATAGGAAATAAAAGGAGATATGAGACAGATAGGATCTGAAATTATTAGACATGAACTATTGGTTTTAAGTTCTGTTTTGCAGGAGTCTTCATACCTGAGTACAAAATCGATTACTCATCAATTTGCCTGCACCCCTGCATCCTTTCAAGCCTGGAGTCTCGGTGTGGATCAAAGAGTGGAGAAAGATACTGTTAGCCCTGCATTGGAGAGGACCCTATGTCGTCATCCTGTCAACTCCAACTGCAGTAAAAGTCGCAGAATTTGAACCTTGGATCCATCATAATCAAGTGAAGCCAGCAGCTGCTCTTGAACCTGATCACTGAACTACTGTACAGCATCCTGAGACTCCATTGCACCTCACCCTACGACAACAACCACGGACCTAAGACTTATTGGTCCCTCAGAAACTGCACTGTTTCAAGACTGTTTGTTTATCTGAAGGTAAGCCTCGCATCTGGAGAAAAAAAAAACTGCAATCATCAGAAAGAGACTGTGTTGTGTTAAGAAATTGAATCTTCTAAGAGACTGTGTTTAAATACTCTGAAAAAGACTGTTTTGATCTTCTAAAGAGTGAACTGCTCTAAAGAAGCCATAATAGCCTAAGAGACTATGCTATGATATTTTAAGAAATTGAGACATCCCAGAAGACAGTGATACTTTGGAATCTACAGCCCTACTCCTGCCAAAAAGCTGGTAGGTCTACGTACGGCAGAAGCTTGAGGATCTACAATCAACCCTACATCTGTTATCTGTTGTGGAAGTCGACAGTTCCACCAATTTTCCAGAGACTATGCCCATTATGAATTATTATTATTGCTTTATTCTGGCAACAGTTTTGGAGTGCTTTGAAATGACTTTTGCCTTATCTCCCTGGGCAGCCTGTATAAGTACAACATGAACTGGACCGAAGGTCACTCAGACCTTGTTTTATCATTCTTCCTATACTTGCATTGGTATACTCTCCAATCCAAAAGTTGTTCTAGATCTTGACTTTCTACAAGGCTACGCAAGCCACCGTTGCAATTCCTCATACCACCACCAGAACTTGTTTCTTGAACTTGCTGGAGCAATAGCATCTAGTCTCCACACTTCTGACTGTTTCTTTTGTGGAGGAACTAAGATGGGAGATCAGTGGCCCTGGGAGACGCAAGAACTGAACTATTCTATCCTATACAATCAGACTGATTTACATAATACTACTAGTGAGTGGGTATTGGCCCACCCCCATTGTTGACAGTTTGTGTTTTGTTTGGACTGGACCACAATCTACTACGAAGGATGGACAGCTGGTCTGTCTAAATCAGAAGCTTTACGACAGCACAACAAAGATGCAACTGAACCTTCTAATCCTTTAGTTCTTTTTCCCACTCTTGCCAAACTATGGACTTTGACTATCTGCTTGTTGCTCCCTTGTTTCTTGCTACTTTGCTTGCGAATGATAACTTCAGTTATTAATAACACTGTAGAGCATAAGGCAGCTACAAAGATATTAGCTATGTGAACTTACTACCCTATACCACAGAGTGATACCTTTACCTAGTATTATGTGATTTGATTCTCACACCTTATTAACATGCGGGTGAGAATAATCAAAGGGGGGAATGTGGTAGGCGACGGCCTATGATCCATGCTAATTGAACTAAGCAGACAGGCCTGAGCAGCTTGACCTGTAACTGAAGCCTGTAGTTAGGCCCAGAGGAATGAAAAACCCCCCTGAATGATGACACCATAGAATTGAAACTTAACTCAGTTTAACTGAACATAGCTAAGCAGAAACGAAACTTAGAAAAATATAGAAAAACAAGTTTAATTGGTACTGATAAGGTGTGCTATGCTTCTATGGAATTAATTAACTCTGCAAAAAGCAAGGTTACAGTGCCCTGCTTCCCATATGTTTTAACAAGCTAAGCGACCTTGGAGGAGAGATGTAACAAGTTAGAGACACTGACCATTGTAATTGGGACTAGAAGGGGGGCAACCAGGTGCTGAGCCCAGACCAGAGTCCCGATTGGGTAGCCATATCAGTACCGGGACCAATAGATGGGTGAGAGGGGTACTGGGACCAATGAAAAGTTTGCCTATGCTTAGAATGGACAAGAAAGCTATAAAAGTTGTTGTTTTACTAGAAGCCATTGCTCAGCCATTTTGAAATTGCTTATTGCTTGAGCCATGTGCACATTAAACTGGCTTGGATCCTTGAAACGACTCCTGGTTTTATTTATTGCATGCTTATCTGCTGCTACAACAAGGCCTATCTCCAGCAGCAGGCAGACCTGAGAACCAGAGGCCTACCTGGACAGCTGAGAAACCAAGACCCAGCAGGAGCAGGCCTCAGCCCTCACCTCAATCTGAGAACCTTAGAAGAAAAGGTAATTGCCATTTTAATAACTATGATTTTAGGAATGATGTGATACAGAAGGAGCAGGGCACTAGAGAAGGCTGTCCTTCTAGAGGCATTCATGAGACAAGATACAAACCTGCATTAAACAGGAAACTTGCTAGAGAAGAAACAGGGTGCAGGAGAGACTGTTCCTGTTATAAAAGTATACAATGCAAGGACTTACCTTTTAATGCTGATCATTGGCGCATCATACAAGCGTTACACAGAAGACCTGAAAAAGAGTCCTCAGACATTCCGGACTGCGAGCCCATGCAGGTGGAATTCCCGGAGGATCCCTCGGATATTCCGATGGAATGTAGCTATTGCCTGACCAAGAGGATTGAGCCTAGCAGAGGAATAGCTGTGGCCTGTATGTAAAGGTTGATGCTGTATTCCGTTTTTGACATTACTGTGAAGCTAACAGATTTTTCAGTTCATGTTTTTCCTTTAACCTGGAGCAAGGACATTTCTTTTGTGTGTGCTGTTGTATTCTGAGCTTAGGAACCTATTTGCAACGTGGGAAATAAAAGCCTTATAATTTCCCTACCCTCGGACTGTTATTTTCTTGAGAGCTCTTAGTTAACCAGAAGGCTACCAGGCCTATAAGAACCTGGGCCCTGCATTTGAACTAAGCTCCCCCACAAACAAACTTTCTTCTTCCATGTCCACCCCCTTTCTGTTGGGTTCCGCCACTACCACCAAGGGGGCGGTGTGACAAAACACAGATATCGAAATATATGTTACAGCTTTCACATTATGCCTGATATAGGAATCAAAGCAGCACCAATGTAACCCAAAACAATCATCAAATGCAAAATGAGGATATGCTAACAGGTACCAGAGGCACATGAGCACAGAGAATTCAAATGAAATAAACCACAGAAACATGCAGAGGTAACACTATGCAGAAGGTCCCCTGCACTGGTTGGTGTGGATACAGTGTCGGTACACATATATCATGGTACACGGAATGCACAAATGAAGGAAGAAAATGGACACCCACACTGCCACACTCCAAATATAACGGGGCAATGTGAGTGCCGGAACCTCAGGGGATAAATAGCACTGTGCAGACATGCAATGCTAGGCTTGTAAATCAATGTAGAGTGACACGTCTGTGCAGTAAACAAACACAATGACCTGTATATAGAGATTGAAAGAAAGGTCAAACATGTTACAGTAACCCACACAGAAGCCATATTACCACATACTGTGTTGCACCAACATAGTCAGTCACATGCACATGCACCGTGTACGTTGAAACATGATACAGTGATGCCACACATGTACTGTAACACCCTTGGTGAGTGTAAACATCAATCCAAGATGTTGGTGTGCAGTAAAGTGGTGTGGTGGCAAATACTGTGTCATGTCCAAGTGGAGGGTAGGTGGACATGGACAAGAGGACCTCTCCAATGTTCCCCCTGTGCCACATGCATGGCTGTATGCTCGTGTTGAACTAAACAGATGAGAGTATCCTGCGTTCCAGGTCACACACATGGGCAAAACACAACACAATGTCAGATGGATATACAACATACAGCGACAATGTCAGTCCCTGCTGCACACGTAGGGACCAGTACACAGTGTTCACAATGCAAAGGGTGTCTGCAACCCAACAAGTCCCGTTAAGACTGTCCTTGAAACCCTGGGCATGCAAAGTCAAGTGTGACATCTCAATATGCCACAGTACTGGAAAGGTCATGTGTGTCTCCTGTGATGAACACGACACCCAGCCAGAGCACGGCAGCAACGGTGTGTTGGACAGGCCTGTCATGCTCAAAGTAGCAGTCCAACAATAATGTCCATCCTAGGCATGTGTCCCACTCGCAGAGATCAAACATCCTATGGCACCATTTCCCAGGGATAGTTCCATGGTGTTGTTGTGTCCTCCAACAGGTGGGTGATAGTGATGCTGGATGCACTGTAGTAGATGTGCTGTGTGTGTCCTCTGCCCTGTGTCAGAAGAGGAGAAACAACGTATTGCTATGCTGCTTTCAACATCAGGCCAAATTGCAGAGAGTCAAACATCAATATGTACGTAATGAAATGTCACACAGGCAAACATATCATGATTACAACAAGAACACAGTGCATGTTGTGGACATTTGTAATTGGAACCGCAGACGAGGGTGTCACATAGATATGGTCATGTCCATGCCCATGTTGCACAGGCGTTTCACAGCTCCACCCCATGTGCATCAGCGCTGGTGTAGAGACTCAACATGAAAGGTCCATGAAACAAACAGCAAATCATTAACATGTAAAGAATGATGTCATTTTCCCAAAAGACCAAAGGTGCAACCTACCAAGTGTTTGCAGCAAGTGTCTGCTCGGGATCCTCTGAGGCTTTCAAAGGCCACAACACGTCACAGTGAAGGGAGAAGATGTCATCAAAATGTGTAGAATCACCATGTCCCCATGTCCAGCCACTGTTGATGCATGTCCACATTATGGCGATATCTGTGATACATAAATGCTGTTGCGCAGTGGTCTGTCAGCACACAAGAGATAGGTCAGCTCACAACACACAACACATGGCCACAATGTTCACAAGGTAAACAGCAGTAAGGTAGAGATAGCACAGTCACCACCGCTCCCCAGGTGTACAGAACCCTCACACCACATGATAATGCAAAATGCCTGCACGCTGTATCATCACACAGCCAACCCAAAAACACCCACCCACACAGTATGCTAAGGTGAGCGTGCCACCAGTAGCATACGGCCTGTACGTGCACAATTGGAGATTAGTGGAGATAAAGGCTTGTCAAATGCAATGATACACTGCTGTTGGCTGATGCTACAATGTCAGGGAAGGGTGTACATTCAGCCCACCACCAGAACACCTAGGACCTGCAGACACACGCAGCTCTGTTGGATGTGTCCTAGAGACAGTGCTGGAGAAGACGAACTGGCCAGGAACACATGTGGATATGTGTGCCAACAGCAACATATGGGGTATGGGGGTGCAGGGCAAAGAGGTGAACAATAACATATGTACAATATGACATATCACTGCAGACATGTGCTCCCCCTGATTGTCGTCACAGACAAAGTAGCTGTAGGTCCACCTACCCCAGACTACTGCATGTTGGATGACGTACAGTCAGCTGCCACTGCACCACAGCACCAGGAGGGTCACCAAGTATGTCCTGTGGATTGAGAAACACAAGAGAAACATACATATGTCATATTGGAGCTGTGCAACACACACTGCACCTTCACGTCCTCAGCTCGCAGACCCCCCAAGATCCTTTACAGACTGGCTGTTCCCCATCACACTGTACAGACTCGCTTTATGCTAAAGTTATCACTGAAGTGTGTGTGGCAAAATACAAGGGCCCGTACTCTGTCCATCCTCTTCCTGACCTCTCTGCTGCCTCCAAAACTGTTGAACAGAACCGTCTCCTCGCTACCGTGTCCTTGCTCGGCTCTAAGGCCACAGTTCTATCCTGCACCCCCTCATATCACTCCCATTGCCCCTTCAGTGTGTGTTCTGGTGTCTCCATGTCCTCTGCTACCCCGCCATCAGTTCCTGTACCACAGGGAAATATCCAGGGGCTTCTTCCTTACCCTCTGTCGATAACCATTTCCTTGGTGTGGCTATCTCATCCCTTGACTTACATTACCAGCTGTGCGCTGATGAGTTGCAAATATATCTCTCCACGCCTGAGCTATGTCTGCCAAACCACACCCTGATGTCTGCTTGCCACCTGACATTGCTGGTTGCATGTCATCCCACTGTGTGAAATTGACAATGGCAAAGCATGAATATCCCATAAGTGCACCTAAACCCTCCCCTTCTATCAGAGCGTCTGTGTGTGTGTGGTCACACCTTCCTTTCTCCAGGGTCCTCAATATAGGCGTTGTTTTGGACTCCACTCTCCTCCTCTCCACACATACCCAGCTTGTAGCTGAGGCTTGTGGTTTCTTTCTAGATGACATCAGCTATATTTCCCCAGTCCTCCCTGAACACACAACTAAAACCCCAATCCACCCCTTAATCAGCTCCCGGCTTGCCTACTGTAACCTACACCTTGCTGATCTGCCTTTGAATCATCTCTGTCTGCCTCAAAATATGCAACACTGCACTGCATGGCCAATCTACAGCCACACGCATAATGGCAATAATACTCCCCCTGTCAGGACACCTCACAGGTTCCCTATCCGTCTCCACATCCATGTCAAGGCTCTCCTGCTGACCTATACATGCAGTCACACTGTGGTGTTGCAGTAACTTCCCTTACTGATCTCAACTACCACTAATACAACTACTACTGAGCATGTATATAGTACTACCTGTCATATGTAGCGCTATACAGAAACAAGTAACACACAGTCCCTGCTCATCAAAGCATACAATCCAATCAATCAACTCATATTCCAAAATGCAAAGCACACACGTCTAGGCAACTGCTCCCATCTATGGCCCCCTCTCCTACTGTTGACCCCAGACTACACGCCTTTCACCTTGCTGCACCCAAAGCCTCGAACTAACTACCTGTGGCTGTACAACAGCCCCTTTCCCAATTAGCCAGAAATTATGTGTGACAGCTTACCACCTCCCCCAAGCCTACTAATCCTGGCACACATAATCCACCTCCACCCGTTGTTGTTCCCTGCTCACATCTTCTGTATTTCAGTCATGACTAGATTGTAAGCTCTGATGGCCAGGCAGTGTCTGTTATATGTCAGTGCAGTGTTGCGTCTTACTGCTATTGCGATACAAATGTTCACTAGTAGTAGTAGTACACACATATCTAAACAAATGTATGTTCCAACATTTGCAGTACTTACAAGAGAAGACCTCCTCAATCACCTGCCGTCTGATTGCTGTGCCCTCACATGTGTCACCACGGCCAAGTACAGGAGGGCATGTAGGATCATCTTCCAGATCCTCATTAATTTGGACAGGGATATGGTGCCTGAGAGCAATGTTGTGCAGGATGCAACAGGCTATAATGATCTCTGCCACAGTCTGTGCTTTGTATTATAAGGCCCCACCGGTCCTATCCAGACACCTGAAACGACTCTTTAAAACGCCAAAGGTGCACTCTATGACGGAGCGGCTGGAGGCATGGGCCTCATTGTAACTCCTCTCTGCATGTGTCCGTGGTTGACGCACAGGGGTCAGCAACCAGGGGCGACACCCATATCCTGTATCACCTGCAGAAAGAAATGTGGAACGTTAAAGCAGGAGCTCATGTCTACCCAAATGGACAAAAGTATGTACGTTGTAAACGGGGGCACTGGGTGAGAATGTCCACAGTCTTGGCAAAGGCAAATATTAATATGACTTGCAAAGGATTGTGGGAAATGTAGTCCATTCATACCAGAATCAGCCGTTCACAATAAATTAGTTGTGCTTGCACGAGTGTAAAGCCAAGAAAAGATATTTTATTTATGGGGTTATTTCTCCCAACACAGATTTGCTTGGTAGCACAAAAAGGATACTTGCTTTCAGTTTTATACTTAGAAAAACAAAATCAGGAAAAACAACAACTGAGCTTCTTAAGCAATCAAATCAAACCATAAAGACCTTGATGGGAACAGAAAGGTCTTTTCTGTGGGCTCCTGCTAATATCTTTTTAGCAGTGCTTCAAAAACAAACAAAACCCACAAAGTAATGAAAAACTGTTCTTTTTCAAAGCTAACTTCTGGTATTTTCACACACACCCAGAAGTGTCTCTTCAGAGCTCACAGGAAATTAGGCAAGGCTCAATTGCTAACAATTAACCAGCTGCAAACCTCTTGGCTGGTTTACTTTCTAAACGTGGCTCAAATCCTGCTCAAAAGCTTTTCTGAGTAGATCAAAGAACAAGTTTATATTTCTTTGTGATGGTTGTATTTTGTAAAAGTATATTACCACAGAGGTTTAGACAGAGAGCAATCCATGTATTCACACTGTTCATTTACAAAATCCCCCTCTTCTTCAACTATCATAGAATCAATATCATGGATTGGCACAGAGGAATTTCTTAATGGAGCACTCTCAGGACAATACTTGTTTCCTTGCTGTCTTCCAAGTGAAAAGCTAGGGCATAGATCAGTATTCATACCTGAGCTTCCATTGCTGTTAGGGTTCTTCTCCAAATATCCTGGCCAGTATGTAGTCCAGTTTTTATGTCCAGCCTTCCAATCAAGATCCCTGGACACTGGGTCTCTCTTCACATACCTTCTTGCACTGGCCTTAGGGCCCCTTCCAAATGCAGCCGTCTCCCTCACAGGTCCCGTCCGGGGATTCCTGGCTCTGCAAACCCACTCCTCTTTTTTCCTCCAGTCCAATGGAGTATGCTTGCCTCTGGAATGCCTCCCAACACACGTACTGCTATGGACTCCTTTAGAACTCCAAGATGCTTCTCTCTTCTTTCTTCCAAAGTGTTTCTTGCTCTCTCTGTCCTTGAGCTCTGGCTTCTGCTGCCTCTGCTCCTCCTGATGAGGATGATGATCATGAAGATACTGATGATTCTGCTGTGTAGAATAAGCTTTACTTTTAACCTGTTTAGAGGGCTGCTCCACCCTAGCACAGCACAGCTGTGCTGAATCAAGCCCTGCCCTTGGAGATGAGTGCTTGGGGATTACCTCATAGCTCTCCTGATTGAACACACGTTTCCCCACTTCAGCTCTTCTAGTGGCTGTTTGAAACCTGGTGCATTCTGGGACTGGTAGTCTTTTATGGAAACATTCTGTTTTATTATTTCTACCAGCAAAGACAGGTTGCTTGTTCAGAGCCAATTCACCTCTATTATAGCTCCTTCCTGAACTATGATAAGCTTCCTTATCACATACCCCCCTGCTTAAGTTATTACGGACTGGTGTAACTAGTGAAACTTCTTTCCTACAGTCCGTAATACCTACAAGAGTATTATCTTTTTGATGCTCACCTACTTCTTGGCTAGCTTCAGGATCATTATTATTTACAGGCCTCTCCTTCCAAGACTTAAGTACATTAATATGGTAGGTCTGTCTACGCCCTCTTGCATTTTCTACCACATAATATACTGGGCTCACTTGTCTAACAACCTTCCATGGCCCTTTCCACTGCACTTCAAATTTTGGGGCTGTACCTGCTACTTGAACCAAAACCTTTTCACCAATGCTTAATTGGCGGCTTTTGGCCTTCCTATCATACCACCCTTTCTGGTGCACTTGACTGTCCTGCAGGTTCCTCTCAGCAACCTGCGAGGTCCTTTTTAAACGTGCTCTCAAGTCACGTAAAAACTGTGGCATCTCCTGACTTCCTGGTTCAGGATCAATCCACTGTTCCTTCAAAATATCCAACAAACCCCGTGGAGCCCTACCATACATCAATTCATATGGACTTACACCTAGGGATACCTGAATTCTTTCCCTGCAGGCATATAAGGCAAAGGGCAATAACATATCCCATTCTTTTACCTCTCCTGCTAACCCCCTTCTCAACATTTGTTTGAGAGTTTGGTTGAATCTCTCCACCAAACCGTTTGATTGTGGATGGTAGGCTGAGGTTTTCACGTGATGAATGCCAAAGGCATCCCAGACCTGGGCCAAATATTTGGAAACAAAATTGGACCCTCGGTCAGTCAACACCTCTCTTGGGAATCCCACTTCACAAAACAATTTGACTAGCTCTAAAGCTATTGTTTTTGCAGAAACATTCCTCAATGGTATGGCCCAGGGAAACCTTGATGCCTGATCTACCATAACTAGGATGTATTGGAAACCTCGGGGCGTTTTGACTAATGGGCCTACAATATCCATAGCAATGCGACCAATTGGGTCTGTGATAATTGGCATGGGAATCAAAGGCACCACCGGTGGGTGAGTCGCTGTAACTCGCTGACACGCTGGACATGCAGCACAAAACTGGGCAGTTTCTTTGAAAATACCTGGCCAGTAAAAACGCATAAGTATTTGATCCAGCGTTCCTTGCATCCCTTTATGACCTCCTACTGGATGATCATGTGCTAATCTAAGTACTAGTCCTTTGAAAGTTGTGGGTACCACCAATTGTTTACGTATGGTCCCATTTCTGGGGTCCTGACTCTCTCTATATAATATTTCATTATCTAGTCTGAATCTGGGCAACTCCTCCCTGACCTCCTGAGCATACTTAAAAGCTCGGGTGAGAGCTTGATCAGCTCGCTGTTCTTGTGGAAAGTTAGGAAACTTTGCCACTAACTCAGCTGGCACCCAGGGTAAACTTTGACCTGCCAACATGTCAGCCCTACCCTGTGCTCTGCAAAGTCTCTCACGACGCTTTTGTGCTTTCAACTTTCTTACTTTCCCAGATGGTGGAGTTATTAAATCATCATGAGAGGGTAAGTCTCCTAATAACTCTGCCTGCTTCCCCTCCTCCTGCTGGCTCTCTACCTTAGCCTGTGAGCGGGTGGATACAAGGCCCCTCTTATTACCTATTTCCTTCCTTATAGTTTGTCCTTCTGGAAGCTCAACCATCTTTTTAGCTAGGGACTGAGGACTTCCAAACAAAGGCCCGGGAGCTATTTCCATTAATCCTTCTCCCTCCTTCTTTCCTAGCCCTTTCACTAGTCCCTGCTTAAATCTTGGCCAGTCTCTTCCTAGAACCAAATCAAATGGTAGCCTAGGCACCACTGCTAACAGAACTTCCTCTTGTTCCCCCAGGCACTTAACCATTAGCCTATAGGTGGGATATGATGTTGCAGCACCATGAATGCATCTGATGTGAACTTGGCTTTCAGGGGTTCTAGGCACAAATCCTTCTTGGGCCTCTATCCTCTTCCAAAGCCTCTTTGACAACATACTCTGGTCTGCCCCAGAGTCTAACAGAGCATTTGTGGTAATTCCCTGCACATCAACCATCAAAAGAAATCCTTCTTTGGGCTGTTTTAAATCAACACCCATCAAGCTAGTGTGTGTCTGGCATCCCCTTTCTAAATGTCCCCATTTTCCACATTTGAAACATTTCTTTTTACTCCACTGTGTAATCTGGTTTGGCACAGTACAGTTATTTTCAGAAACATTTTTAACAATTTTCTTTTCTGATACAGCACAGCTTGCCTCAGCACCAATCTTCAGAGGGCCACCCATTCTATGGCAAGCCTGCGTGGCTTCCAAGAATCTCTCTGCTAGCATGGTTGCCTCTCCAAGATTCTGGCAATTTTGCTGTATAAGGAAAGTGTGCACATCTTTAGGCACAGCAGACATAAATTGTTCAAGCATAATAATGTCTAATATCATTTCCACAGTCTTTCCCTCAGGCTCCAACCATTTTACAGCCAATCCTCTGATTCTCTGACTCAGAGCCCTGGGTGTTTCACCCACTCTTAATGCAGTAGCTCTAAACATTCGCCTATACTCTGAAATAGACAACCCTAGGCGATCTCTAATAGCAGCCTTTACATCTTTATAATTCAAAGCCTGAGCTGCTGGCATTGCTCTATAAGCTGCAAGCGCCTCTCCAGTTAATGAGGCTGCCAGCCTTACTGCCCACTGGGTCTCTGGCCATGCTAATGCTTGTGCCACTCTCTCAAAAGATTCTAGGAAATCATCAACATTATCATCTGGAGTTAGCTTCCCAAAACTAAATGCCCCAATTCCCTGATTGAGTCCCACACTGTCCACATGTGGTATACCAGTAGTTACTGCTGGTCTTGCATCTGGTCCACTTTGGTTCTGAAGATTAACTAAGGCTTTCACCAGATCAAGCACTGGCCTCTGCTGGTCCATTAAGGCTTTCATAGCAGTGTCCTGAGCCTGCTGCGCTAGCTCCTGTTGCCTGCTAAACTGGGCTGCCATCCAGCTGGCCATTTCCCTTGGATCCATCTTGATCCCTGCAAGAAAACAAAAGAAAAAAAAACACAGTGCAACACCTTCTAAACAGGTGTTTTTCTCCTAATTTTTTTTTCAATTACCCCTGTGCCTTACTCCCATCCACCACTAGACATGCCCAGGTACTTATTACCTTATGTCAGTGATGAATCCAGCTCTACACAGGGTCTTTTCCTCCTGGGACAGCTACCTGGATCAGCCACTTTTTTTCTCCAAAGTGTAGTTAAGGGAAAATCTGTTTTTTCCAGCTTTTAACTTGAAATTTCTTTTTTTCTTCAGACTTCAGTTGTAATCCTTAGCATGTAAATCCTTTGCGCAAAAGCAATCTGAAAAACTACGCCAACTGTAAACGGGGGCGCTGGGTGAGAATGTCCACAGTCTTGGCAAAGGCAAATATTAATATGACTTGCAAAGGATTGTGGGAAATGTAGTCCATTCATACCAGAATCAGCCGTTCACAATAAATTAGTTGTGCTTGCACGAGTGTAAAGCCAAGAAAAGATATTTTATTTATGGGGTTATTTCTCCCAACACAGATTTGCTTGGTAGCACAAAAAGGATACTTGCTTTCAGTTTTATACTTAGAAAAACAAAATCAGGAAAAACAACAACTGAGTTTCTTAAGCAATCAAATCAAACCATAAAGACCTTGATGGGAACAGAAAGGTCTTTTCTGTGGGCTCTTGCTAATATCTTTTTAGCAGTGCTTCAAAAACAAACAAAACCCACAAAGTAATGAAAAACTGTTCTTTTTCAAGGCTAACTTCTGGTATTTTCACACACACCCAGAAGTGTCTCTTCAGAGCTCACAGGCAATTAGGCAAGGCTCAATTGCTAACAGTTAACCAGCTGCAAACCTCTTGGCTGGTTTACTTTCTAAACGTGGCTCAAATCCTGCTCAAAAGCTTTTCTGAGTAGATCAAAGAACAAGTTTATATTTCTTTGTGATGGTTGTTGTATTTTGTAAAAGTATATTACCACAGAAGTTTAGACAGAGAGCAATCCATGTATTCACACTGTTCATTTACAACATCCCCCTCTTCTTCAACTATCATAGAATCAATATCATGGATTGGCACAAAGGAATTTCTTAATGGAGCACTCTCAGGACAATACTTGTTTCCCTGCTGTCTTCCAAGTGAAAAGCTAGGGCATAGGTCAGTGTTCATACCTGAGCTTCCATTGCTGTTAGGGTTCCTCTCCAAATATCCTGGCCAGTATGTAGTCCAGTTTTTATGTCCAGCCTTCCAATCAAGATCCCTGGACACTGGGTCTCTCTTCACATACCTTCTTGCACTGGTCTTAGGGCCCCTTCCAAATGCAGCCATCTCCCTCACAGGTCCCGTCCGGGGATTCCTGGCTCTGCAAGCCCACTCCTCTGGTTTCCTCCAGTCCAATGGAGTATGCTTGCCTCTGGAATGCCTCCCAGCACACGTACTGCTATGGACTCCTTTAGACCTCCAAGATGCTTCTCTCTTCTTTCTTCCAAAGTGTTTCTTGCTCTCTCTGTCCTTGAGCTCTGGCTTCTGCTGCCTCTGCTCCTCCTGATGAGGATGATGATCATGAAGATTCTGATGATTCTGCTGTTTAGAATAAGCTTTACTTTTAACCTGTTTAGAGGGCTGCTCCACTCTAGCACAGTGCAGCTGTGCTGAATCAAGCCCTGCCCTTGGAGATGAGTGCTTGGGGATTACCTCATAGCTCTCCTGATTGAACACGCGTTTCCCCACTTCAGCTCTTCTAGTGGCTGTTTGAAACCTGGTGCATTCTGGGACTGGTAGTCTTTTATGGAAACATTCTGTTTTATTATTTCTACCAGCAAAGACAGGTTGCTTGTTCAGAGCCAATTCACCTCTATTATAGCTCCTTCCTGAACTATGATAAGCTTCCTTATCACAACGTGCAAACCAAACACACAAAACATCCTGACACAAACATATGACATCACATGATGGCATACCACAATTATGCAGCAGCATTTGAAGGTCTGACACACAAAACAAGGGGTAGGTGTAAGGATTGCAATCAACATAATTTAGCGTCCATTCTACCATCAACACACAGCACCATAGCAAGGAAGAGTGGAGGGAACTCCCCCCCCCAACGTTAGATCACACACAGACAGATGAGACACACACACAACTAGGGATACACCTCAAAGACAGACATGTGCACATACGGTTAGTCAGAGGATCACCATGTGCATGTCAGAGATGAGAAATACACACCCAGCAGTATACAGTCCTCATACTGTCCTGCCTCAAATTGTCTGAATAGTGCCGAGTGATGCAGGATATAGGAGTTATGGGTGGACCCTGCAAACCACATTCAGAATATGCATATTTGCATCACATACAACCTGAACATTCAGGGAATGATAGTGTTTGCGGTTGCGGAACACTACCTCCCTGTCTCTGGGTGGGACCATGGCAACATGTGTGCAATCAATAGCTCCCATTACGTGTGGTATCCTGGCAAATGCCTCAAAGGCCTGGTTCAGGGTCCCCCACTGTTGCCTAGTGTTGGGAATGGCAATGTAATTCCCCACCCGGCTGATCATGGCACGCAGTACCTGGTGGAGACAACATGAGAAGGTGGGGCGGCTCATGCCACCCACTGCGGCCACAGATGACTGGAAACAGCCAGAGGCAAAGAAATGTAAGGCACCAAGGAGCTTGACCAAACCCGGTATGGCATGTGACTGACCAGTCAGGGGTTCGCGGTCAGGTCTTAGATCCTCATAAAGCTCCCTAATAGCCTCCGTGCTCAGGCAGTAGAGGGAGATGACATGGTCCTCACGCATGTCCTGGAGCTGGGCCCTGGGCCTGTAGAGGCGAGGCTGGCGAGCCTGCAACTCTGCACGCCTCCTGCGCCATGCCGGCACAGCCCCTGCCTGGCCTGCCCCCACAGCTGCAGGTCTGTGTTGCAGCTGAACTAAACCCATGCCCTGTGCTTCAGCCCCATGGACATCATCTCCCCCGTCAGATAACCACAGCCCCTGCACACCTCCCAGTGCACACGCAGCAACCACAAAGCCCGCCATAAACTCCACCCCCTCAACTCCTCTAACTCACACAAACGCAGACACTCACCCCCCCAACACTCACCAACCTAGCCATACACCTCCCCAACCGCTCACCAACCCTGCCAGTCACCTCCCCCACCACTCACCAACCCAGCCACACAACTCCACCACCACTTACCAACCCAGCCACTCTCCACACCAAACCTGCCTCTGACACTCTCCTTGCTTCGCCAACAACCAACAGCGCATGCCTTGTCTCACTCGCCTACACAAATCCCTCAGCGTGTACCAGGTATGCAAGTGTATTATTGTTTTTTTTTTACTCTGCGTGTCTTTGCATGCGTTGCACATGCGCAGTGGTGTGAGCATGTCGGCTGCACATGTTGCACATGTGCTGGAGAGGCGTGGTAAGCATGTTGCGCATGCGCTGTACGTGTGTGTCCACGTGCGCTTGTGCTGAGCGCCATTCCACACATGTGACGTTAGGCTTGGCACATGCACATAACAGCATGCAGCACATGCGCATGTCTCATGCTCATGCACAGTGCATGTGCAACGTGGTGTCCCACACATGCACCTTCCACATCTCTGCGGCGCATGCGCAAAGTGTGCAGCCGACGCGCTCATGCCACTGCGCATGAGCAACGCACGCAGAGTAAAAACAAACATAAATACACATGCACACCTGGTACACGCTGACGGGTTTGTGTAGGCAAGGGAGACAAGGCATGTGCTGTTGGATGTTGGTGAAGCAAGGAGAGTGTCAGAAGCAGTTTTGGTGTGAAGAGTGGCTGTGTTGGTGAGTGGTAGTGGAGAGTGTCAGAGGCAGGTTTGGTGTGGAGAATGGCTGGGCTAGTGAGTGGTAGTGGAGAGTGTCAGAGGCAAGTTTGGTGTGGAGAGTGGCTGGGTTGGTGAGTGGTATTGGAGAGTGTCAGAGGCAGGTTTGGTGTGGAGAGGTGTGTTGCAAAGCAGGCGAGAGAGAGAGAGGAGGGGAGGAGTGGAGCAGGTGAGAGAGACAGGAGCTGAGTTGAGGAGCAGGCGGCAGGGAGAGAAGGGGAGGCGAGGAGCAGGCGTGAGGTGGAGCAGAGGAGCCGAGAGGCAGGGATGTGTGACAGGGAGGGAGAGGGCACAGAGGGCAGGGAGATGGAGTGACAGGACATGGCAGGATGGGAGGGGGGGCACCTGTTCAGCAGGACCCAGAGCTGGCAGGGAGTGTTGGGCCTGTGGTGGTGGCTGCAGGCCCATCGGGTGTGTCGCAGCCCACCCAGGGGCCACCCAGTGCCAAACGGAGGCATATACCGGTGCCAGTTGAGGAACGGAGGAGGGCTGTGAGATTCAGCCAGCAGGAAAACCACATCCTGCTGGCCAGTGTGTTGGAGCGGTATGAGGTGCTCTATGGCTGGCTGAGCACCAGCACCACTGTGGCCACACGTATACACGTGTGGGAGGAGGTACAGGAGGCCATAGCCCAGGCAGGGGGACAAACTAGGGACCTGGACAGCCTGAGGAAGAGATTTAATGACATTAAGCATGGTGTCCGTGTGGTGCCCCCTTTGCCCCAACCCTCACACCCCTGGAGCAGGAGCTCGCAGACCATCTTGGCCCCATCTACCTGTATGGACTACCTGAAGCACTGGACACTGCCCATCCACAGGCAGGTAGATCAGAGATATGCAGCACACACAGGTAGGTCAGAGATATGCTGCTCTCTAGTGCTGTGAATTGTTGCTGTGCTGCTGGACCCTCTGGAATTTTCATATAGGTGATTTTGTCCACTGATGTATGAAGAGTTCATGCGATTACAGGGCTTGTCCGCCCTTCGAAGGACGCCTCCTCCTAAGAATTTGTGGTTGCGGGACTAACTGAGGTCTATTTCCTCTATTACTGGAGTTATCCTACCCAGATTGGTCTAGTGTTCCTTCCTCACATATGGCTTATGATGTCTTAGAGTTTATATTGATTTGTTTATTTGTGCCTACTCTTTTTGGGGTGTGTTCATTATTATCAGCTTGATTTCTCTGTCCCCCTGAGGTCTACTTGCTAAAATAGTACCTGGCATATAGGTCACAACCAATCATCATACATCTACAGCCAGTCACGCAGCACATTGTGACAGGGGGAAACATACAAGAGGGACATACAACTAGCCCAGAACACATTGACCTAGGGGTACTCACACACACCACCAAAATAGCTATGACGTGTGTATGCTCTTACCTTTTCAGGAACATATCCCAGACCACTGACAGGGAAGGGCCTAACACACAGGGATGATGACGTAGATGCAAACAAATGCTAGCAAACACATCACACACATGTCACACGCTTAACACTCTGTCAGTGGCCAACATACAGTGGGGATCCCCCATCCACCCTCACCAGACATTGGTGTGCACATTGCCACACCCGTACCAACTGCACATAGCACAACCCCCACACCACTGGGATCAGCCCTTATACACGTCCCACAGTGCCACAGACACATTCCCATACCCCCATACATGATGCAACCCCATGCCCAGCAGTGCTCCACCCATCCCCCGAGACACCCCACCACACCCACGGAGTATGGAATAGGGGTCCACCCACACTGCACAGTGTTCTGTGAAGTGGAAGGCCCCCACACATGTCTGGCTGACACGGACACATCCTGCAACACCTAACGTGCATACTACTCAAGGCAATGAGAGCACATCACTCACACACACAATAATGGCACACAATCCCACTCAGGGCTCCCACATGCACCATGGCCACATGTATTGCTGAGCCCACATCCCAGGCCAGGCAGCCAGTCTATACCTAGTGCTGCAGATAGGGGGCTCGGCATTCAGCACACCATCCCCCACACACCGCATCCCATGTGGCACAGCTACACCAGGGAATGAGGCTGCTCCTCCCACCCCCTGCCAGGCACAGCACACTGTAGGGACATGTGCTGTCCTCATTGTAGGTGCAGCAACAGCAGGTACAGGCATACAACACATTGCTGTTTGCAGGGATGTACTACATAGGTGTACATAGGTGCGCTGTGCAAACTCATCTGTGCTGTGTACCCTTTTCCACCCCCCAGGTGACATCCGGCCCATGGAGGCATATGAGGAGGAAGATGTGGCAGGGCCTCAGGATGCTGAGGGGCCAGAGGCCGCAATTTACGGGGACACCACCAGCAATGGCGAGGGGACCACAGGAAACAATGTGCTGCCCGAGGCAGAGGACAGGCCACCGGCTGTCAATGCTACAGTGGGGGTCACTAGCAGCAACTCACAGGCTGTAGAGGGTACAGAGATGGAGGGGAGTAACCACACTGTGCAGGCGCCAGGGACATCAGCCACCCCTCCCACCAGCATGGCTATGATCCTGGCGGAGCTGCAGGCCCACAGTGCCTCAGCAAGGCATGATGCTGAAGGTGGGTAACAGCATACACAACAATCCCCATAGGGGTTGATGTAACATCCACAATGACATTCCATGTGCACCACAATATGTTGGCAACATAGCAGATCATTTCTTATGTTGTGGGGGGGGGTCTGTGCCATGTGTGTTCCCCTGTCTTGTAGCATGGCTTGTCAAATGTCAGCATATTGAGGAGCTCAGACATATGCATACTGTTCATGGCCATTTACCCCAAGGAAGCACACAGCGGTAAACACCTATCCCAGGTCACCTAGACAGCTTACTTGAATGACCCCTCTCCATGGGTATTGCTACCTAGCATAGATTGTCCACATAATCTGTACTGTGCGCCAGCGTTAGAGCAAACAGGGTCCCCCAGATATATATATGTGTGTGCCATGACTCCCCAGGTCATCTGGCTTTTCAACCAGTGCACAGATCAAGCATTGACATATTGAACTGCGACGCTGCACCATGTGTGAGATCTCTGATTCATACAACCCCTCATCAGGACCCTTTCCTGGCATGAGAATGGCTCATGGGACACACAGATGTAAACATGGTAATGCGTTGCTAGTCGTCGCGTGCATGATTGCTCTGCGGACTGGTCTGGTGGGATATGCCTGACATGTGCATGTGCCACAACGGGGGTTGCAACAGGTGTCTCACACATCACCTTGTGTCTCACCCACAGGCACTCATCTGGCTCTGTTGGCCATTCACCAGGAGATCCACCAGCTGCATGCCACAGCAGAGACAATGGCAGCAGCGCTACTCCATATTGCGGATGCTCAGGAGGCCATGGCTGCCCATCCACAGCAGTCAGCACCGGCGCCAGAGGCAGCACCAGCAGTCCCGGCACAGAGGGATGGGTTGGGCCGTGGTCGCCGTGGCTGCAGCTGGCCACGGAGGATGTGAACATTGTAAATAAAGACATCACAACCTATTACTACTTATGTGTTTGTCTCCAATGTATGGCACTGTGATCCCCTGAGTACCCTGCACCCCATGTTGTCACCCTGCCCACATGTGCCTACCCATATCCCTCAGGGGTGTGGTGTCTGCACTGCCACCAATCAACGCACATACATTATACCATGCCCTGTATGCCATGGACTGTGCCAGGTGTTCACCCTCCTACCTATGCGTGGGGGTATACCCAACCTCTCCCATTGCCCAGCAAGATGTTCAAGGTGGTACATGTCTGTTGTAAGGATCTGTCACTCTCTCCCACCCCATATTCAGTGCTCTTTTTTCACCTTAAAACAGCTTCGCGCAGTACGTCCTTTTCTCACTTCCTCTTCTAGGACCACCCTTCTTATATCCCTTGTTATGTCTCGTCTTGATTATTGCAATGTCTGTCTTGCCGGTGTCCCTCAATCCCAACTTCTTCGTCTTCAATGTGTTCAAAACACCGCCGTTCGTGTTCTAACCCATGCCTCACGTTTTGACCATGTCACTCCCCTTCTAATACACCTCCATTGGCTTCCCATTGTTTTTCGTATTCAGTTTAAAGTCCTCATTTTTGTGCACAGGGTGATCCACTCCGGTATTCCCTTGTACCTCGCCGACCAGGTTCACCTACATACCCCGCACCGTTCCCTTCGCTCTATTCACGCTAACCGCATGTTTCTTTCCCCCCCCCCCCCTTCCCAAGCCCACCTGGAATCCACTCGGTCCTCAGCCTTCTTTTTCCTTGGCCCTAGACTCTGGAACTCACTCCCCTACTCGCTCTGTTTAGAGATCTCATATATCTCCTTTAAAACTAAACTAAAAACTCACCTTTTCTGTTCTGCTTTCAACCTCCCCTTCCCAGCCTAACCCCTCTCTCCTTCACTTCGTTGTTATGTTAGCTTTCTATCCCCCTTTCCTCCTCCATTCTTTTGTAACCTGTTCCTGCTCTCTATCCTTCCCTCCCCCCTGCTATACCCCTCACCACTGACATGTTAATTGTGTTTTTCTTTCTTCCCCCATGTTATCTTCTTTTCCCCTTCTATCTTTTTGACCCTATCCCTATCTGTCTTTTAAGGATTTTATGGCATTCCTTTTCTTTTTCTTTTTCGCAGCTCTCCCTTCTTGTTATTTTTTAAAGTATGTAAACCGCCCAGATGCTAACTGTTTATGGACGGTATATAAGGTTTTAATAAACATAAACATAAACATATGCTCTCCATTATTATACACACATGAGTGACCATCCTCTCTGCCCACACCAGGGCCTACGTGGCTGTCTACCCACATAGGCTTGCATGAGGCATAGGCAGACAAAGGTAGCTCGCTACAGTCAGCTGATCACTCTTCCCCAGTGCTTGTAGTTCCCCACCGCTCATCCTCGGGACCTGCATCGACCTGTCTCTGCCTCACCAGCTATACCCCTGTGCAGCTCCTGGGTACAGCACTCCCTCCCATCCTTCCTGCCACATACCTGCTGTTGGCCGTCCCCCCCATTCCCCCATGAGCATGGAGCATCAGATATGCAGCCTACATATGACAGGCAGCAAGCATGTGGCCATAGCTGGTGATACACACAGCAGTGCGGTACATCACAGGGGCACCAGGGGGCACTGACGGCTACGCACATGGACAGACCCCACACATGAGTGTGGAGACGGTCCATGTATGTTACCTATGTCTAATACACATACACATAGGGATGAACACACATGTCCCATGCTCACTTCAACAGTCTGTCTATAAGGAAGACACGTGAACAGTGTGATGTATAACTAAACCTGTGTATTTACATATATGACATGGCTAATATTTACAGGTAGACCCATGCTGTGGCCCGAGTGACAGGACACCACAGGGCATGTGTGTGGCTGCCGCTCTGCCCCTCAGACACTCCATGGCTGCCCATCAAGGGATGGCTGCCGAGATGCACCCCCCATACCAGCTGCATGCTGCATGTGCATCTCAGCAGCCAGCCACTGAATGGCGCCTGCCAGCCACCACATGGTGCAGTCCTGGAACCGCTGGCATTGCAGCACACCAAGCACTGCCACAGACAGGTCCCGGACACACCTACCATCACATCCGCCCCAGGTGCCCGGAGTCTGTGTGGTGGCATGTGCGTGGGCCCTGTCTGTGGCATGTGGTGGTATCACTGCACCCACACGGCCACCATCACCACACACATGTGGCAGCTGACAGGAACCCACAGTGCCCTGCTGTGTAGTGTGTCCCCTCCCACCCACAGGGCCACCCTCTCCTCCCTCCACCCCCCCTGACACCTCCCACCCACCCTTGCCCTCCCCCCTCCACACTCTCCTCCTCCTCCTCCTCTTCCTCTTCCTCCACCTCACCCTCCCCCCACCCACCGGTGCACCGGAACGACCCTCACCTTCCCCTCCCTCTCGCCCCATACCACCCTCCGCCCACTCCATTTCTGCAGAGTCGTCCTATGGCTCTGCCCCCCTCCTTTTCCTCCTCCTCCATTGGCTGGACTGGAGCTGCGGGCCCTGTGGTGTGTGTCCCGGATGTAGATGCCCGATCTGCAGCAGCAGTGGCCTCTGTTGGGGAAGACAGTCATTAGGACACCATCATGCCATTCCCACACCACATAAACATTGTGTGGCCACACACAGGCTGTTGGCCCACTGTGACATGCTGTACATCCCTGCAGTGGCCGCAACACTCACCATCAAGTTCCTGCTGTGCCTTCCTTTGTAGGCGGTCAAGGAAATCCGGGCAGTGCAGCCGCAACTCCCATCCCTTCTTCCGAAGGTCCTCCACCTGGGGGGGAATGCAATGGGTGGGAACATCATGGTGAGGATACATCTGGTGGGTGGCCAATGCATATCACACATCATGCATGCAGCAGGGTGTTGCTGCTGCTCTGGCCAGTGGGTCCTCTACTACCTGTTGGCAGTGCCACATGCATGTGTGGTTGTGGGTCTGCCCATGTGTGGGGTGCCAGCTACATGTGCTGTGTGCTACCCCTCGGACCCCTTACCCTGTTCCCACACCCTCCTTGCATGACATGACATGGCAGGATTTATGCCATGTGTGTGGTGGTCATGTTGGTCTCCAAAAGAGGTATTTCCAAACTCCCTGTATGCTGCGGCAGACACCTGTGTATTGGCTGACCCACACACATCAGCCGACACACCCACTGTGGCACCATGAGCTCTCTAAGGAACATGTGCGATGTGTTCTGACCTCGCCCGGTGATTGGATGGGCCAAACACATCAGCAGGAGCCACTACCATGACATCAGACCTACAACTCTATCTCTGTGGTCAGTACTTAGGCCTCCTGTGAATAGGGCAGTTGTGGCCGTATGCAACCGGAGCATGCACAAAACCACCTGGCTGAGCTATAGACCTATGTTATCTGGTCTAGGCCCTCCCGGGGGTCGGGCAGAGCAGTGACACCCCAACAGCTGCAGGTACACTGACACCAGCAGCTTTAACAGACGTCTGTGATCAGGTGTGGGCCTCCTGGTGTTTGGGCACAGCAGTGCAATACCAACAGATGCAGGTACCCTGACACCAGAATTTCAAACATACCACAGTAATCAGGTCTGTCTCTCCTGGGGGTAGAGTGGATTTAAACACATGCACAGCCACAACTACCATAATAACAGGATGTATAACTGACTTCTGTAATCAGGTCAAGGCCTCCTGGGGGTAGGGTGATTCAAAGACATGAACAGCAGCAACTTCCATACCTACAGGATTTATGCCTGACCTCTGTAATCAGGTCAGGGCCTCCTGGGGGTGTGGTGGAATGAAACACAGAAACAGCAACAACTACCATACCAACAGGCTTTAAATATGATCTGTGTAATCAGGTCACGGCCTCCTGGGGGTAGGGTGGATGTAAACACATGAACTGTAGCACCTACCATACCAACACGAGTTATACCAGACCTCTGTAATCAGGTCAGGGCCTCCTGGGGGTGGGGTGGTTTGAACTCATAAACAGCAGAAACTAACGGACCAACAGAATTTAAATATGACCTGTGTAATCAGGTCAATGCCTCCTGAGGGTAGGGTGGATTTCAACACATGAACAGCATCAATGTCCATACCTACAGGATGTATGCTTGCCCTCTGTGATCAGATCTGGCCCTCTTGGGGGTAGAGTGGATTTATACAGATCTACAGCAGCAACTTCCGTACCAACAGGAGTTCTGCATCACCTGAGTAATCAGGTCAGGGCCTCCTGGGGGTCGGGTGTATGTAAACACATGAACAGTAGCAACTACCGTACCAACAGGATGTATAACTGACCTCTGTAATCAGGTCAGGGCCTCCTGGGGGTGTGGTGGATTGAAACACAGAAACAGCAGCAACTACCGTACCAACAGGATTTATGGCTGACTTCTGTGATCAGCTCTAGGACTCCTGGGGATAGGGCAGATGTGTGAGGCTGCAACTGCCTCAACGTCCATAACACCAGGAGGACTATCAGACGTCTTCAGTCAGGTCTCAGGACTCCTGGGGGTATGGTGGATGTACACACATACACAGCAGCAACTTCCATACCAACAGTATTTGTTTTTTTTTAAACTTTTATTTTCATTTTGCAACAAACAAAAGAAACAACACACCAAAAGAGACAAAACAAGTATACAATAAGGAAAAGTAAACCCATTACCCCCCACCCCGATGCTTCTTCTCTACCCGATTATATCAGCATGTGAGCGCTTCCAATTAACAGTGATTATACATCAAACGATCAAAAGAGTATCTACAATACAGCATGATCATGGGACAGAGATATATACAAAGTTAGACAGTCAGATGAGAGCATTTAGCAAAATGTACATAGTCATTGAGCATCTTCCATTGAGACCAATGAGAAGGAGTCTGAACGGAGGAAGCGAACAGACGAGGTATTCGTTCATATTTACTGTAAAGACAGGCATGATTCCACCATTCATTGGGGCTCAAATGGGAGCTAATTTTCCAGTATTACTTAATTAGGGAGATAGCAATGCCAAGCATAAAGTTCGAAAGGAGATAAGCCATTTTTGGGAGAGAGGGGATCCCCGCAACTGGGCGAAGTCCCACTATCCTCCAAGAAAGGGGCTCCTGAGAGTGCGAGATAGACTAAATACGACCCCAGACCCGACGCCAGTAATACTGTAGTGCGGGATATTCATGCATAACATGAGGCAATGAACCAATGGCCGCAGGACGTGTCCAGCAACCATTGCCCTGAGTAGTGTTCCATTTGTCTAATCTGTGAGAAGTGTAAAAACACCGGTGGGCTAGAAAGAAGAGGGTCTGAATGAGTGAGGCGGATCGGGAACCCGTGTCCCTCTACTCCAGATAAGGCTCTATTGCTCCGAGGTCAAAGTCACAAGCAATTCTCTCTCCCATACTTTCTGCGCTATAGGGGTATCTCTAGTTATAGCATTACAGAAGGTTTAGTAAAATTGGATGCTACACCCGGTGAACTACCGAGAGATCGGAAAGTCTCCAATCAACCTTATGTAGAGAATGCCGATGGCGGGAGTACTCTAGTGCACCGAAGGCGATGCTGAAGTTGCACTGACCAGAGTCGGGAGTCTAAAGATTGCATAAGAGTACTAAAGGCACCTAAAGTGTCTAAAAGCATTGGTGGATAGTGGGAGTCTGATGGGAGAGTCATACCAGGGAGAAAGGTAAGAGGAATCGGTTTGCAAAGGCCCGCTTCTATATCTAGCCACACAGGTCTACTCGGTACTGGCTCTTCCAACCAACGAGCACCTTGTTTGAGAAGAAAAGATTGAGGGAGCACTTGAGTAAAATCGCCACCAAGTATTAATGGAGCATTGGCAGAGGCCAAGGCCAACTGCGCAATACTTGCATAGTAAGCAGGGTTGTCCACATTCGGGGCATAATGCAAATACACGTGAATTCACTATCTCCAACCTCAAGGTGTACACGGGCCCATCTACCCTTCTTGTCAGCGCTAATATCAGGTACAGTAGCGTGCTAAGACTTCTTAACCAGAGTGGCTATCCCGTACCATTTGAAAACGGTGGGAGAATAGGCAGCTACCATGTGAGGCTGAGCATTGAGTTGCAGTGTTTCAGCAGAGTTTAAATGCGTTTCCTGAAGAAACACTAAATCAACATGCTCATGGCTAAGATAGCTAAGGATTTTCTTTCCTTTGAGTGGACCATTAATGCCTTTGACGGTGAATGATAAGATTTTACATAAGGCCATTCAGAAAAGTTAAAAATTCTGAGCATGATAGCACACACAATTTCACTATGTCCCTCAAACTGACTGTATCTGGCTGTACACATGACATAGGAAAAATAAACTAATATAATACAATGAAGCGCCCCACATTAACAAAGAAAACCGCAGTACGGTAGAGGAGAAGCAAAACCCCAAAATTACTGGCGACCATGTGTCTGCGGGGAGAAACCCCAGAGAAGGCCGAAATTGAAAAAACACATAACCTGTAGGACTGTGCGTGCTCCGAATCCGACCGAGGCACACATCATGAAGGGATAGGAGACCAAAAAACAAAAGTCATATAGAGAAAGAAAGAAAGTCCAGGCTATTTCTGTGCTTGGCTATGACCGCCGCAGCGGGCCCTTCAAAATGGCGGATAGAGCCGACAAATAAGAGTCCAAGATTAGGGATTAGCGCATCTGCTCTGCTTCTTTGGAGTCTAAAAATGTTGATAGTAGATCAGGATCTTCGAACGTCCTGGTTTGGTTGTGGAGAGTCACTCGGAGCTTCGCTGGATACAACAGGCCAAAGCGAGCCTGTAGCTGTTGAAGTCGAGGGCGAAAAGCAAGGAGTTTCTTCCGACGGTCAACGGTAGGCTTTGCCAAATCAGGAAAGAAGGAGACCTTACGACCTTCAAATTCCAAATGATGATTCGCTCGGGCAGCATGTAAAATTTGTTCCACTTGTTGATATCGTAGCAAGCTAAAGACAATAGGCCGGGGGGTCGTGCGGTTGAGCGCCATGTGGGCAGGAACACGGTGTGCTCGATCGATTTCCAGTTCTCTGTGAAAAGTGATCTTCAGCAAGGAGGGAAGAGTTTTAAGCAAGAATTCTCTTATATCTCCTGCTTCCACCCCCTCCGGCATTCCGAGGAGCCTCACATTGTTGCGACGGGCGCGATTATTGCTATCTTCTAACTCCTTTTGAAGATTCTGTATCTGGCGCTCAGCCTCGTCCAGTTTGCCCAAGCACACCTCGTGCGAGTCGAGGACCCCCGCCATGTTGTCCTGCCGTAATGAAAGACTTTCAAGTCGGTCCTGGAGCACTCCAAAGTCTTCTCGCATGGCTCGAAGCGCTTCTCCATTGGACTGCACCAATTCCTTCACGCCGCGTATTTCTTCCAAAATCTCCAGGTGCATCTCGGGGTTTCACGAAATGGAACCATCTTCTGTGGGGAGGACACCTCTGTTTTGGAGCGTTTTCCGTGAGAAGAAGAAGGAGACCCGAAGTCCAAGCGCGCTGGTTTATGGGCCGCCATTCCCCCCGAGGTGCCCCGGTCAGCTCGGAGCGAAATAGTAAATTTGTATAGGTATTAAGTCAGGATTCTAAGTAGGCCTCTCGGGAGCTTCAACGCAAAGCGTCCTACCCGCTGGACATCAGGCTCCGCCCCCCACCAACAGTATTTGTAACTGACCTGTGCAATCATGTCACGGCCTCCTGGAGGTAGGGTGCATTTAACCACATGTACAGCAGCAACTACCATACCTACAGGATTTCTGCCTCACCTGTGTACTCAGGTCAAGGCCTCCTGGGGGTAGGGTGGTTTTAAACACATGAACAGCAGTAGCTACCGTACCAACAGGATTTATGCCTGTGATCATCTCTGGGCATCCTGGGGATAAGGTGGACATGCACTCATGAACAGCAGCAGCTACCATACTTACAGGATTTCAGCCAGACCTCTGTAGTCAGCTCGTGGACTCCTGGGGATAGGCCAGATGTGTGAGGCTGCAACTGCCTCAACTTCCAAACCACCAGGATGAGTGACAGACGTCTTCAGTCAGGTCTCTGGACTCCTGGGGGTAGGGTGGATTTACACACATGCACAGCAGCCACTTCCATACCAACACGATTTCTAACTGACCTCTGTGATCAGGTCTGGCCCTCTTGGGGGTTGGGTGGATTTTAACAAATGTGCAGCAGCAACCTCCGTACCAACAGGATTTCTAACTGTCCTCTGTATGCAGGCAAAGGGCTCCTGGGGTTCGGGTGTCTTTAAAACACATGTACAGCAGCAACTACCATACCAACAGGAGTTAAATATGACCTGTGTAATCAGGTCAAGGCCTCTTAGGGGTAGGGAGGATGTAAACACATGAACTGTAGCAACTACCATAACAACAGGATTAATAACAGACCTCTGTGATCAGTTCTGGCCCTCTTGGGGGTTGTGTGGATTTAAACACATGTGCAGCAGCAACTTCCATACCAACAGGATATCTCACTGACCTATGTATGCAGGCCAAGGCCTCCTGGGGTTAGGGTGTATTTAAACACATGTACAGCAGCAACTACCGTACCTACAGGAATTATGCCTCACCTGTGTGATCAGTTCAGGGCCTCCTGGAGGTAGGGTTGATGTAAAAACATGTACAGCACCAACTACCATACCAACAGGATTTATGGCAGACCTCTGTGAGCAGGTCATGGCCTCCTGGGGATACGGCATACTTGCACACAGCAGCATACACACCTACTTTCAGCGCTGCTTATACCACAGAATGTTGCCTCTCCCATGTTGTACATGTAAGATGTGCATTGATTGCTGGATATTGTGTTGCACACCTTGCATCGTGTGACCTGACCCCATTCACTTACCTCACATGGGTGGTCAGCAGTCCGATTAATGCGCCTAGTGAGGTGCCCCCATGCCCTCCTGATGTGGTGGAGGTCTTGCCTTCTAGATGATCCAGGAAATAACCTGGTCTGCTTGGTGCAGATCAGGTTTGCTAGGTGTTTTAAGTCCCGCCTGGTGAAGGCTGGCTGACGTGAGCACCTCTCCATATTCACGGGAGTGACTGGGTTGCTGACGCATGCACGCACACCGCGCATGCGCGATGCCGCTCATGCCGCATACAGCGCATACCCCGCACATGCGCGATGGCGTGCTGCCACGCACGGCCCCGCCACTCCCGGTACACGGCAACCAACGGTGGCGGTGCTAACATACGCAGCATAGCAGGTTGTTTGCCATTTAGCCATGCCGCTTTGTGGGGCTCCTTATGCCGGACATTCTACCACGCCATGCTCTTCAGTACCTTGGAGTACACGTCTACATTTAAAAAAATTTATGCTGCAGCCACACATTGCAGAGATGTGTCAGACTATTGTTGCCATGATATGCAGCTGTCTTAGGCACTTATTTTGATTTTGGAGCACTGGGGTATTGAACCCATTATCACTTTCTGGGATGGCATTGCATTAACCAGTGTGCTATGCCTTTTAACATAGCAATGGCTGGCTACACAGAAACACCAGGTCATCTGCACACACTTTCAGCTGTGCTTACCGGGATAGTGTACGGCCACAGCTAAGGTACTTTACTGGCCACCTTAGGTTCGGTAACTGGGGTGAGTGAGTTGTTGGGTGTAAACAGAGGTTTAATCTCTCTGAGTGACTGCTACAGGCATAGACGGCCGTAGCCTCTAACAGTTTTCCAGAGAGCTCAGTTTGTATATCGCTCCACAGCTAATATTGCAACCTGCCCCACACAGCACTCTTTCAACATACACACTGCATGCGACTGACCACACATACATAATTTGTTTTATGTGTTAAAAGGCTTTGAAGTCATGATCTTGCACTGTGTTATATCCATCCAGTAAAATAAATAATTTGGCCTACTGGGGGAATGAACCCATGACCTCTTTCACTCAGGTCATTGTATTAACCATGGTGCTACATCAATATTCCTCTAAATGTAACCATGGCTATCCACTGCACAGGTGCAGGTCAACATACACACTGTCTGGTATGACTACCAGGTTAGGATAGCAGCAAGATTACCCATGATGCACTTCACATGCAGAACCGCTGTCTACATCTGCTCACAAGACGGGGTTTGCACATCTGCTGCAAGTCAGCTGGGAAAGGGTGAGTGACTGTGCGTGTTGATGCCACAGAGTGCCTACTGACCATGACATTTTTCTTGTTCTGTGCTCACCCTGATGGTGAGGTAGTGTGTCCAGCTCCAGGTCCACATTACACGGGTTGATTAGTGAGCTTTGCTGCAGGTCACCATCAATGATAGTGTATGAGGTATTCTTTGCAGACAGGCTTGGAAGTGTATATGTAAATGTCTAATTGGTATTATTGTGTTGCCCTTGTGGACCATGCTGCACACAACATAAGGCATATCCAGTGAGATTGCCATGGACACCTGCTTCTGGAGGTGGGGGTGTGTCACGACTCACATGATGATGATGTATGTAGAAAACCGCCCAGTCAGGGTGGGTTACATGGTTTGCCAACAACAAATACACAATATCACCTTTTGCATTAGGGGCAGTGGGGGTACATGATGAGCGACTGTAGGACCAGCAACCACAGTCCTAATAGCAACTGGACAGCTGATGCAGATCTGCACATGGAACAAGGGCACTGGCAGCCAGGTACTGTGCCTGGTCAGCTCAGCTACCCCACACTACGATCTGACCTTCACCAGCAGAGGGCAGTCAGTATGCACCTGCTGCACCCTGCATGGTGTTGTGGCCATAAACATGCAAACTTCAGACAGTCTGCTATCACATACATAGTGCATGTTTGTAGCGGAAAAATGTGTAGCCAAACATGTGATTTTCCACAAACACCACACTGGTTTGTCAGTGATTGGGTCCCAGAAATGGCAACCCACAAATATCACTTAACAGAAATACTGTTTAGCACTATGTGATAACTTACACATCCCATGGTCACTGCTCAGTCAGAGTGAGAGTGACCTCAAAGCATGACATGCTGTGTCCACTTTGTACTTGCAGGTGGTGGTCGCGCACTACAAAATGCCACCCACTGCCCTCTGCCCTTCCCAGATGCCTCCTGCCCAGACCGCCTGTCAGGGACATACCCACAATACCTTGCAACTCATTATGCACATTACCAGACTAACGCTGATAACTGTGCAAGCATTGTGGGCTCCGTATGGTGTTTGATGCCACAAACCACTGGGTAGACATATACAGACTCCCACACCTATTTCTGCATTGTGCAAAGATAGAGGTGGGGGCCAGCCGTGGCCACCACACAAGTGATGTGCACAATGAAGGCAGTGTAAAGGCATGCAATACTGTTAGGGTCAGTCTACAGGGTGGTAATCCCTGTCATAAGCCAATCTGTAGGCACACTCCAAATAGATTTGAAAGGTTGCTAAGATGCATCTCTGATAAAACGTTACCTTAACTTTTGATTTGTGATCTGACATTAAGCATAGTCACCTTTTCATACATATATGATATGTGCTGCCATGTTTAAAATGTCATTGCTAGGGTATACAGGTGATGGTGGAGCTAGCTGCTGCTCCACACAGGTCCCAACAGGCAGACGCTCCATTAGGCTTTGGCTGGTGGAGGCCGTGTGTTTTGGTGTTTCTGCCTCTTTTGGCTGAGGCTCTGGGGCAGAGGTTCCAGAATCCGGTCCTGGTGGCCCAAATATGTTCCCAGTTTCCAGCATTCCCCTAATGAATATGCATGGATTACATTTGCATACAATGGGGGCAGTGCATGTAAATGCATCTCATTCATATTTATTAGTGACATCCTGACAACCTAAATGGTGTTTGGACCTCCAGGACTGGTGTTGGAAACCTCTGTTCTGGGAAGTAGACATGGTTATGGTGTATGTGATCTGCAGGGTAAAATATTGGGACATGGTCTACAGGTGTCCCATCTTGGACTTGAACCTGTGACATTCTGCCCCTGAACACACTGGCTGTGTGTACTGCACCAAACTGTTGCCACAGAAGTAGGTCATTCCCTGGGGATACCATTAATGTTCATCAGACAGACCTTGTCTGTTGCACTGCATGGCACACACCTAAACAGGGCTTGGCCTTGGTCTTTTGTGGGCAGATACCACTGCCCCCTCCACCACCAGCACCCCTCTGCCACCATGCTGACATGCCCTTATGCTGGTGGTGTGCAGTCCCAGACCATCCAGTGTGCCAGTAGGCAGCTGCCTATGGTGTGATTTCTCGGGTAGGGGTGCCTACATGGACATGCGTGCTTCCCCCCGGCACTGCCTGCCAATGTTATGTGTCCTTGGGGGTACCTGCTGGGTAATATCCCCTGGGACACTGTGGGACACACACTCGTGCCCATGTTGGACCCTTGTCAGTTGCTGTCTTGCTTCTTTACAGTTTCGGCATTCCTATGTGCCACCTAGGCATCTGCCTAGTCCACACTATGCCCCAGCTGGACCACTGTTAAGCCAAAAATAAATCTATTACTCTATCATTATGAGAATATCAGATGATACATCAAATTCAAAACTTTTTAAAACTTTTTTTATGGAAATTCGGGTCTCAGACTATAAGGAGCCAAGGCATTAACTTTTTAGCCAGAATGCTCCATTTTTGCATCAACGACCCCTTTTTTTATATATAGAAAAGTGCTCGATTAAATATTATGTCCACTTAAAAATCAGCTTCATTCAAAAGCAACAAGTCAGGCTTATCTTAGATGAGAAGTCCCAACGCCAATCCCAGCGCTGTCGCGTTTCACGAAGAAATCGTTTCATCAGGGGTTATGCTCTGACTTCACAAGTTGTCAATATTAACTGAAGAAAGGAACGAAATATTCTCAAATTAATAATCCAATTTTCATCAATAGTTTGCAAGAAGAATATATAGACATATCATATCCGCATCGAAAACAAAGATGCTAAAGCTGGCAAACATTTTACCTTAGATCACGAACTACCTCCACTATCAGATTTCTCTATCAGTGTGAAAAGACGCCGCGCATGCAGCTTAGACTGTGGGAGGGCTTATAAATGGAAAAAACATCATCAGATTGATTTAATCGCACAAATTCCAATCAATTTGAGAGTTAAGGCCTCCTGGAGAAATAGTTTGTAAAATAAAGATCCAGCGTTGCTCCTTGTAAATCAACGTCTGATCTATAGATCTACCGCCATTACCCTTCAAAACTCGATCCACGCAAAAACATCTGAGATCAGCAAATGCGTGATTATGAGTCAAGCAATGCTCTACGAGTGGTGCTGTCAAAACTTTGCATCTCATTCTACTACGATGTTCTGCCAATCTCGTTTTAAAAGATCGTAGTGTTTTTCCAATATAAATCAATTGACAAGGGCATTGTATAGCGTAGATGACCTGTGTAGAAGAACAGTTAGTTGACTGTCGCAAAGGGTAAGTTTTTCCATGATAATTAAAGGAGGAAATCTCCAAATTTACATCACAAACAGAACATTGGCCACAAGGTGCATGCCCCGTTGGTTGTAATGAAACTGAATCAATAACAGAAGGTACCACCGCAGGACAAAGAATCTCCCTTAGATTGCGATGACGAGTCCCTACACATCGAATGGATTTTCCCTGTAACTGCGGAATACTGTGTATTACATTCATATGTGGTTTGATGATCCTAGCAAAATCCTTACTGTACGGTGAATACGGGGTCACTAGATTAATGGAAGAATTAATCAAAGCTAGTGATTTTGGTGGTTTTGGCACTAGAAGTGTCTCCCGATGGTTGTACAAAGCTCGTTTATAAGCCTGATCTATTATACGCTTAGGGTACCCCCTTTCCGATAATTTCATTTTCAAAACATTGGCTTGAGCTTTTCTATATATAAAAAAAAGGGATCGTTGATGCAAAAATGGAGCATTCTGGCTAAAAAGTTAATGCCTTGGCTCCTTATAGTCTGAGACCCGAATTTCCATAAAAAAAGTTTTAAAAAGTTTTGAATTTGATATATCATCTGATATTCTCATAATGATAGAGTAATAGATTTATTTTTGGCTTTAATGGCCAATTTTCCCAATGGAGAAAGGTGAATAGTGGAGTACCCCAGGGATCTGTGCTAGGTCCGCTGCTTTTTAACATATTCATAAATGACCTGGAAATGGGAATAATGAGTGAGATTATCAAATCTGCAGATGACACAAAACTATTTAAAGTTGTTAAAACCCATGAGGATTGTGGAAAACTGCAAGAGGATCTTGATAAATTGGAAGACTGGGCATACAAATGGCAGATGAAATTTAATGTGGACAAGTGCAAAGTTATGCACCTAGGGAAGAACAACCCAAACTATGGTTACACAATGCAAGGTTCCACATTAGGAAAAGGATTTAGGCATCATCATGGATAACATGTTAAAACCCTCCGTCCAGAGTGCAGCGGCAGCCAAGAGAGCAAATAGAATACTAGGTGTCATAAGGAAAAGAATGGAAAATAAAACAAAGAACATTATAATGTTTCTGTATCGTTCCATGGTGCGACCGCACCTTGAATATTATGTGCAATTCTGGTCGCCGTATCTTAAAAAGGATATAGCATTATTAGAAAAGGTACAGAGAAGATCCACCAAAATGGTAAAGGGGATGGAAGGATACCCCTATGAAGAGAAGATGAAAAGGCTAGGACTTTCAACTTGGAAAAGAGACTGCTGAAGGGAGATATGATAGAGGTCTATAAATTAATGAATGGAGTGGAACGGGTAAACATAGATTGATTGTTTACGTCATCAGAATATAGAAAGACTAGGGAACATGCAATGAAGCTACAGGGTAACCAATTTAAGACTAATAAGAGAAAATATTTTTTCACTCAACGTGTAATCAAACTCTGGAATTTGTTACCGGAGGATGTTGTAAAAGCTGTTAGTGTAGCCAGGTTTAAAAAAGGTTTGGACAAGTTCCTGGAGGAAAGATTCATAAACCATTATTAAAAGGGACCTGGGATATCACTGCTTGATCTGATGCAAACATTGTGGAATCTGTGTCTTTTGGGGAAACTGCTAGGTACTTATGACCTAGATTGGCCACTGTTGGAAATAGGATACTAGGCTTGATGGACTTTGGTCTAATCTGGTATGGCATATCTTATGTTCTTATGTATTTGCTGTTTTAAAGACTTCTGACTCTCAAACTGCTAAACCTGCAACCCTGATAGTGAATTTTGCGTTATCATCAGACCGGGACCGGCTCATACGGCTTTTTTTATGCATAAAGATGATTTATTTCTTACTAATTATATAAGGAGGCAGAGGAGGGAGTTTCTACTGTTGAGACCTGGAGTTGTACAGCTTAAAGTTCTGTTCTTTCTGAAGTTCCCTTGCAAATGTGTAGTTACATATACATCTGCTATATATATTTTTACCGATCCTGTTCAACTGACTTCCTTTGTTTCAGCCCAGCAGGCCATGTCCAGCTCAGTTTAATGGTTAATGTCTTCCATTCTGAAACCTGTATTGTAATAGTTATTGCTACCTGCTGCCAGCTTTCTCATTTTTCTTCTAAATCTTTGATCTAATTTTTCCTATGGCTACATTGACTTAGTCCGCCTCCCTATATAGGGGCTTGTGTCTTTTTTGGTGTTGTATTATTTCCTTTTGTATAATGGTCTTTGTTCATGTGCCAAAATGGATTTTGTTGTACAAGTATTGTTACTTGATAAAGTTTGTAAAATTCTTTAAAGATAAAATTTAAAAAAAAATTGCTTCCTACAAAATAAACTTAAATCATAAAACAAAAATGGAATTTTCTAACACTCTAAATAAATTACGTGGTAAGTACAAGCATAAGTGAAACCAGTTTTCAAAGAAAACTATGCATATAGTTGGCTTTTAGAATTAGCCCAGCACAAATACTCATACACAAGTCCACCTAGGGAGAAACTTTACACTGGCACTTAAGTGCCAACCCCTTTCCAAACCTGCCTCTTGGAATTCCTCTACTCATTCTGGATGAACTTGCAAGCAGTTTACCAGTATATCAAGTGGACAATTTTGCAAAAGCCCCCTTTCATGGGTAATGCACTCTTCTATCCACATAAATATTTTTGAAAAACATCCTCTAAATATACAAAAACTGCATAATTAATATGTTAAGGAGAAAATAACAAAAAAACATTATAATGTAAAAAGCAGTGATTAGGCATAGATATTTAAAATTAATCTTGTTCTGAAGTTCTTAACAACTCATGGTGACCCTTTGGATAGTTGTCCTAAACTGCGTTCAGTCTTCAGTCAGGCAACTAAATTGTTGATAGAGTGGCATCCTCTTTCTACTGATCTCCAAACTTCTTTCTCTAATGATCTTTCTCTTTGTATGATGTGTCAAAAGTATGAAAGTCAAAGTCTTATACAGTGATGTAAGTTACAGTGAGGGACCCCCCCCCCCAAGCAAAATTTTGCCTAGGGCCCCCATTGTCGCATCAGTGGCATACCTCCCCATGCAGGCCCCTCTCTTCTTGCGACAGATCCCTCCATGCGGCTCACAACAGCAGCAAAGCTTACTTCATGGTGTTTGCTGTGCTATCTCTGCTCTTCTAAGTTTGTTGCAGGCCCAGCAGCTGTTCCCCACCGAGCTGAAGTATCGCAAGACTTCGGCCCAGTGAGGAACAGCCACCGGGCCCACGGCAGACTTACAAGAGAAGATGTAGCATGGCAAAGAATAAAGTAAGTTTACCATGCTGCCGCTGTGTGGGCCCCCTTTCTACCCAGGTGGTGAAATTTATGCCACTAGTCTTGTCATTTGAGCTTTTAAGAAAAGCTTAAGTTTGATCTCTTTTAGAACCAATTGATTTGGACATGCAAGATATACTGATAGTCATGGACGCCTAAATTGAAAAAATTAGGAACAAAGAAGGCAAAGTGTGTGGAAAATATGGGTTAGGCATCAAAAATGAAGTGGGAGAAAGACTTACAAAATTCTAAAAAGCCAACAATCCATTGATCTCAAACACCTTCTTCCAGCAACACTAGAGTCAACTGTACACATGGACTTCCCAATGGATTATACAAAAATCAAATTGACTACATCTGTGGAAGTTAATAATGGAAAAGCTCAATAACAGCAACAAAGGCACAGTCCGATGTCTTGCGTCTATTTTATAATAATGACAGAAAAGCTCAGCTCAGTCTGATGGTGTATGTATATGAAGCTCCAGAATTGGAGGGACCTGAGAAAAAGGCCAAGGCTAAGCAGGTGGCAAGAGCCAGAGATGGGCCATCCAGCCTTGTCGTTTTCTCACAATTTAACACAGGTCATATCCACATTAGATGATGCCGCTGTCACTGGAGTCAGATGTTTGAATGCCTCTCTCTATGCAATAAGAGAATCTAAGTACCTGTCAAAACTCATACTCCGTTAAGCATTCCTGCAATGCCTTGCTGTTTTCTAGCAAGCCTTGAAGTCTATGGCTGTACCATTTTTCTCCTTTCTGCATGAAGGCCTTTGAGAGTTGCCAAGAAAGGGTTCCAGCTTTCTGGTAGCCCTAAGACCGCTGCCAAGAGTGCTGTAGTAGGCAAGAGTTGCTGTCCCACTCAATGTAAGGGTATGGCAGGTAGAGGCCCAGTCTTGACGGTTTTTGGAAACAAGCTGAAGTGGTGCCACAGGATGTGTGGTCTAGATAGACCCATGAAGGCACAATTTAAAAATGCTGTTTAGGTGCTCTCTGGAATGTACAAATCAAAATTACTATTACTACTATTTATAATTCATAAAACGCTACAAGTCATACACACTGCTGTACATACACATAAAAAGACGGTCCCTGATTGAAGAACTTACAATCTAGTTAAGACGGACAATACCAACAATACAATACAAGAGAATAAAAGGTTCAAAAGGGAGAGGAGACAGAAGGGAAAAACGAGATTAGGATCCAAAAGCAGCTTTGAAGAGGTAAGCCTTTCGCATAGATTTGAAGAGGGAGAGAGAAGAGACTTGACGTAAGGATAGAGGACGTTAGTTCCAAGCTCTAGGAGCAGCAAGGTGAAAGGATCGAAGTCTGCAGTTGGCATTAGAGGAGAAGGGCATGGAGATAAGGAAGCCATTGGAGGAATGAAGTTCACGAGAAGAGAGTAGGGAGAGAGAAGAGAGGAAAGGTAATGAGGATCAATAGAGTGAATGCACTGACAGATTAGAAGAAGTTTGAAATGGATAAGGGCAGGGCCGGATTTGCCTATACGCCAGGTACGCCGTGGCGTAGGACCCACAGCTGGCAAGGGCCCACCGGAGGGCTTTAGAGGGAGCCGGGGAAGCCCACGCGAGGCCCTGGCTCCCTCTGTACAGCCACCAGCGTGAAGAGCCTTTTCCTTCACGCTGGCGGCTGTTTCTGTGAAGCCGCGAATGCTGGGAAAGGTTAAAGGTTCTATGGCATGTATGAATGGAGAAGTTGACAGGAATAAGTTGGTTTATGAGGGTTGAGTCGGTATCAGTGAGCCATGATTCTGTCACCATGAGGAGATCTAAGTCATTGACAGCTATAAGGTCAGCGATGAGAGGCCATTTCTTTCGAACAGAGCATGAATTTATGAGGGCACACTTTAGGAAGTGTTGTGTGTTTGGTGGAGATGCTTTGGTGTTGTCAGGATGATTGAGGGCCACATACAGTAGGTGTGAGTGTCGAGAATGGTATGGGAGGCTGGTGGCAGAGTAGTAGGGGTTATCATGATTTTTCTTGCCCAGGTAAGGTAGGGTAGGGATGTGGCTATATCCATTTAGGAGTGCAAAGGAGTTTTGTATGGTGTTTGCTAGGATGTATAAGAAGGTAAAGGTAAGTAGTGGGAGGGCCATGGAAGCCTAGTAGGTGCTGAGTCAGGTCTTAAGGTGAGGGTGAGGTGACTATGCCTGTTTCTGATAATATGAGAACTTATACAGAAAGTACAGTGGATACAGCAAATGAGACAGCAGACATAATAAGAGACTTCAATTAGTGTTAGAAATATTCAGGTGGTAGCAGGGGTGTGATATCCTAACACAAGGAGTGTAACACAGTAGTACAATGGAGTGAATAGCTTGTAGCACAATGGGGTAAATTACTTTGTAACAGTATTACTGAGAGATGTGCTCGGAAGATAATATAGCAGTGGAAACAATGTTATTGAGAGTACCTCGTTCAAGAATGCTGAGAGTTACTGGGTTTTAGGCTGTGGCAGGATTCCGTGTGGTGGTGAGCTCGGTTGGTTCAGGAGATAGCTCTGTCAATGGCCTTTCAGGCCCCGCCTAAGGGCCCCGCCAAAGGGTCCTCTGGCAAGGCCCTCAGGCGCGGGCACGCATGCGTGGGCACGCCTGGAGCCTGCAGCTGCTTTTCTAGTGTGCTGCAAGGCCCCGATTGGGCTGGGGAGGCTGCGGGAGGGGCAAACGTGCTCTGACCTCTCTCTGTGCTGAAATCAGGGTCCAATGAAGAATCGCTGGTGTCCGGTGGCAGAGAGGGACTCCCGGCAGCGTGCAGCTGCTTTTCTAGTGTGCTGCTAGGCCTCGATTGGGCTGGGGAGATGCAGGGAGATGACTTGGACCTTGGAGGTGCATCAATATACCTCCGTGCATTTTGGTCATAATTGGAGTAGACATGTGTAGCATTTTCCAAGTGCAGTTATACAAGTCGGTTTAAAATTCGTCCTCCTCATCCATTCCTTTTGTTTTTGCTTTTATGTTGTGTTTTGCATTTTACATGTTTGCATGATAAGTTGTTTATATGCATCATGGTTATATGAATCAGTCACATTTTGCATGGGTGCAGTGAATTTTTAATATAGTTTTAATTTATTTTTTTTCCCTGTCCAGTCTGACCTCAGCTTGGGTTTCACATTAGTAACATAGTAACATAGTAAATGACGGCAGATAAAGACCAGTATGGTCCATCTAGTCTGCCCAGCAAGATGGCAAGAGCAGGTGCAGCTGCTGCTCTGTACAGGCCACCCCTCCCCATGTCTTTGTTTTAAGGGTGGCCTGCATGGAGCAGCAGGTGCACCTACTCTTGCAGACAGCAGTCCAGCAGCGAGATGGGGGCTTTCCAGTCTTTTGCATTGGGTGTCACATGTATGATTTTCTCCCAGTTGGTGAGAGGTCTTACGTGCACTAGGTGGAAGGAGTTCTCAGGGAACGAGTCCGTTCTCTAGAGGCTAGAGTAGCAGACTTGGAAAACATAAGAAAGACAGAGAGGTGCATAAACGAGACCTACAGGGATATAGTCCTGAAGTCCCAACTCCAGTCTGGCAGCATCCCTGTAGCCATGGAGGAGAGAGGTCACGTGACAGGAGAGCATCACCCTGGTGTGGCAGGAAGTGATCCTGTAACTAGGACCTGTCCTCCAGGTGCACCTAGGAAAGAACAACCCACACTATATTTACACGATGCAAGGCTCCACATTAGAAACCACCACCCAGGAAAAAGATTTAGGAGTCATCGTGGATAACATGTTAAAACCCTCCGCCCAGTGTGCAGCAGCGGCCAAGAAAGCAAATAGAATGCTAGGTATCATAAGGAAAGGGATGGAGAATAAAACAAAGGATATTATAATGCCTCTGTATCGCTCCATGGTACAACCGCACCTTGAATATTGTGTGCAATTCTGGTCACCGTATCTTAAAAAGGACATAGAGTTATTAGAAAAAGTACAGAGAAGAGCCACCAAATTGGTGAAGGGGATGGAAGGCTACTCCTATGAAGAGAGGCTAAAAAGGTTAGGGCTCTTTAACCTGGAAAAGAGACGGCTGAGGGGAGATATGATAGAGGTCTATAAATTAATGAATGGAGTGGAACGGATAAACGTGGATCAATTGTTTACGCTATCAGAATATAGAAGGACTAGGGGACATGTAATGAAGCTACGGGGTAAACTATTTAAGACAAATAAGAGAAAATATTTCTTCACTCAACGTGTAATCAAACTCTGGAATCTGTTACCGGAGGATGTAGTAAGGGCTGTTAGTATAGCTGGGTTTAAAAAAGGTTTGGACAAGTTCCTGGAGGAAAGGTCCATAAACCACTATTAAAAAGGGACCCAGGATATCAATGCTTGACCTAGTACAAGCACTGCAGAACCTGTGTCTTTTGGGGAAACTGCTAGGTGCGTATGACCTAGATTGGCCACTGTTGGAAACAGGATACTGGGCTTGATGGACCTCGGTCTGACCCAGTATGGCATTTCTTATGTTCTTATGTTCTTAGGTGATGTAAAACCCTCTCGCACCGAGGAAGTTTCTCCAGGGCCATGTGCCCATGAGGGAAGGGTTAGGAAAGCCGTTATAGTTGGTGATTCGATCATTAGGCATGTAGATAGTTGGGTGGCTGGTGGATGTGAGGATCGCCTGGTAACATGCCTGCCTGGTGCGAAGATAGCAGAACTCACGCGCCACCTAGATAAGGTCTTAGATAGTGCTGAGGAGGAGTCTGCTGTCTTAGTACATGTCGGTACCAATGACATAGGAAAATGTGGAAGGGAGCTTCTGGAGGATAAATTTAGGCTTTTAGTTAGGAAGTTGAAATCCAGAACTTCCAGGGTAGCGTTCTCCAAAATGCTTCCCGTTCCACGAGCAGGACCCAAAAGGCAGGCAGAGCTCCGGAGTCTCAATGCGTGGATGAGACAATAATGCAGAGATTAGGGTTTTGGATTTGTTAGGAACTGGGGAACATTCTGGGGAAAGGAGGGGCTCTTCCAAAGGGATGGGCTTCACCTTAACTGGGATGGAACCAGGCTGCTGGCATTAACCTTTAAAAAAGAGATAGAGCAGCTTTTAAACTAGATAATAGGGGAAAGCCGACAGTCGCCCAAGAGCGGATGGTTCGGAAGAATGTATTCTTGAAGGATACTACCAAAAGCAGAGAGGTTCCAAAAATGAGTAAAGTAGCCCAAATGCCCTTGAGTATGGAGCAGACAGAGCTTAAAGATCTCAAATTACCCATGTCTACCAATAGCCAAATTAATATGAATACAATACAGTCTCTAAAATGCTTGTATGCAAATGCTAGAAGTCTAAAAGATAAGATGGGAGAGTTAGAATATATATCACTAAATGAGAGGTTAGATATGATAGGAATATCAGAGACATGGTGGAAGGAGGACAGCCAGTGGGACACTGTGATACCTGGGTACAAACTATATCGTAATGATAGAGCTGATCAAATTGGTGGAGGGGTTGCGCTCTATGTTAGAGAGGGCATTGAGTCAGAAAGGATTAAAGTTTTTCAGGAAACAAAATATGCTGTAGAATCTCTATGGATTGAAATTCCATGTAAAAAGGGGAAGACGATGGCAGTGGGGGTGTACTATCGACCGCCTGGCCAGAATGAATAAATGGATGATGAAATGCTCAAAGAAATCAAGGAAGCTAACAAAAGTTACAGCACAGTAATAATAATGGGTGATTTCAATTACCCCGGTATCGACTGGGTCAGTGCCACGGCAGGACATGCTAGGGAGATAAAGTTCCTAGATGAAATAAATGACTGCTTCTTGGAGCAGCTGGTTCATGAACCGACCAGAGGGGAAGCCATATTAGACCTAGTCCTTAGTGGAACACCAGATCTAGTGCAAGAGATAAGGGTGTTGGGGTCACTTGGCAATAGTGATCATAGCATGCTCGCATTTGATTTAATTATTGGAAGAGGGATAGTAAGGAAATCCACAGTACTACCTTTTAACTTTCGAAAGGGAGACTATGATAAAATGAGGAAAATAGTTAAGAAAAAACTAAAAGGAGCAGTTGCAAAGGTTAAAGACTTACATCAAGCTTGGGTGTTGTTGAAAAATACTATCTTGGAAGCCCAGACCAGAAGTATTCCATGCTTTAAGAAAAGTGGAAGGAAGTCCAAAAAACTGCCAGCATGGTTTAAAGGTGAGGTCAGAGAGGCTGTTGTTGCCAAAAAAGCATCTTTCAGGAAATGGACGAAACCTGGACACAGCACAAGCACTGACAAGTCAAATGCAAGGCATTGATAAAGCAGGCAAAGGGAGAATTTGAGAAGAAGCTTGCTGCGGAAGCAAAAACACGAAATAAAGATTTTTTCAAGTACATTCGTAGCAAAAAACCTGTGAGAGAGTCAGTTGGTCCATTAGATGATAGAGGAGTTAAAGAGGGCACTAAGAGGCGACAAGGCGATACCGGAGAGACTGAATGAATTCTTTGCTTCGGTCTTTACTGAGGAAGATGTGGGGATGTTACCCATGACTGAAGTGGTATTTAAAGGTGCGGAAGAATTGAAGGAAATATCGATACATTGGGAAGATGTATTACAACTATTAGATAAACTGAAGAGTAGCAAATCACCTGGGCCGGATGGTATACATCCAAAGGTGTTGAAAGAACTGAAATATGAGATTGCAGACCTGCTATTAGTAATCTGTGAACTATCATTAAAATCATCTCTAATACCTGAAGATTGGAGGATCGCCAATGTAACACCAATTTTTAAAAAGGGTTCCAGGGGTGATCCGGGAAACTACAGACCAGTGAGTCTCACGTCAGTACCGGGAAAAATGGTAGAAACCATCATAAAGAATAAAATTACTCAGCATGTAGATAGTCATGGCCTAATGGGAGACAGCCAACATGGCTTTAGACAAGGAAGATCTTGTCTTACTAATCTTTATCTTTATCTTTATTTGTTTCTTGATATACCGCACACGCCAAAGACACCAGCGTGGTTTACAACAAGCTTAAAATAAGGGGCATAACATTGCTGCTAGAAAGAGAGGATAGAAGAAACAGAACTCCATTAGTGCAATAGGAAAGGGACAGAGGTAGAGAAAGGAAAGAGAACAGAAGATTAGGTCAGAGATAGACAGACCGGCAAACTGAGGAAAACAAGACAACCTGTGAGGGGTCTGTAGGGATGGAGGAGGGAAAGGAAAGATCGTAGGCAGTACAAAAAAGGTGGGTCTTCAGACCGGCTTTAAATTTACAAAAGGATAATTCAAGATGGAGGGCAGGGGGGAGCGAGTTCCAGAGCTTAGGACCAAGGAAGAAAAAGGCAGAGGAACGGGTGGATTCGAGGTGAGCAGAGGCAGGGGGGGGGGGAAGAAACATACGGTTAGCAGGGAGCGTTGAGGGGCATGGAGACGGACCAAGTTAGAAAGATAGCACGGGACACCAGTATGTATTGCCTTATGAACGAAAGTGAGGATTTTAAATTGAATCCGCTAGGAGATGGGAAGCCAGTTATGGTTTTTTTGAAAGTGTGAATAAACAGGTGGACAAAGGTGAGTCAGTTGATATAGTGTATCTGGACTTTCAGAAAGCCTTTGACAAGGTCCCTCATCAGAGACGTTTGGCATAACTAAAGAGTCATGGGATAGGAGGCAGTGTACTACTGTGGATCAAGAACTGGTTGAAAGATAGAAAGCAGAGGGTTGGGCTAAATGGCCAATTTTCCCAGTGGAGAAAGGTGAATAGTGGTGTACCCCAGGGATCTGTGCTGGGTCTGCTGCTTTTTAACAAATTTAAAATGACCTGGAAAGTGGAATAACCAATGAGGTTATCAAATTTGCAGATGACACAAAACTATTTAAAGTTGTTAAAACTCAAGAGGATTGTGGAAAATTGCAACAGGATCTTGATAAATTGGAAGACTGGGCATCAAAATGGCAGATGAAATTTAATGTGGACAAGTGCAAAGTTATGCACCTAGGGAAGAACAACCCCAGCTATGGTTACACAATGCAAGGTTCCACATTAGGAACCACCACCCAGGAAAAATATTTAGGCGTCATTGTGGATAACATGTTAAAACCCTCGGCCCAGTGTGCAGCAGCAGCCAAGAGAGCAAATAGAATGCTAGGTATCATAAGGAAAGGAATGGAAAATAAAACAAAAGATATTATAATGCCTCTATATCGTTCCATGGTGAGACCGCACCTTGAATATCGTGTGCAATTCTGGTCACCATATCTTAAAAAGGATATAGCGTTATTAGAAATAGTTCAGAGAAGAGCCACAAAATGGTAACGGGGATGGAAGGATACTCCTATGAAGAAAGGCTAAAAAGGTTAGGGCTCTTTAACCTGGAAAAGAGACGGCTGAGGGGAGATATGATAGAAGTCTATAAATTAATGAATGGAGTGGAACGGGTAAACGTAGATCGATTGTTTACGTTATCAGAATATAGAAAGACTAGGGGACATGCAATGAAGCTACAGGGTAAACTATTTAAGACTAATAAAAGAAAATATTTTTTCACTCAACGTGTAATCAAACTCTGAATTTGTTACCGGAGGATGTAGTAAAGGCTGTTAGTGTAGCTGGGTTTAAAAATGGTTTGGACAAGTTCCTGGAGGAAAGGTCCATAAACCATTATTAAGAAGGGACCCAGGATATCACTGCTTGGCCCAATACAAGCATTGCAGAACCTGTGTCTTTTGGAGAAACTACTAGGTACGTATGACCTAGATTGGCCACTGTTGGAAACAAGATACTGGGCTTGATGGACCTTGGTCTGACCCAGTATGGCATATCTTATGTTATGTTCTTATGTAATTCCTGTAGTAAACTGTTCCACAGATAAGGGACCTTTCCCAATAGTGTACTATTATGAGTACCCATCAATTTGAACTTGTTTACATGCCTCAGCTACTATGTATTCCATTCTATAATCTACCTAAAGATGACTGACCTTTTAATCTTCTCTAATTGCTTACCCTCAAACGTCTGTACCTCATTTCTTCACTTAACCATCACCTGCTAAGCTTCACTCTTCATCACTTACCGACTCAATGTCGCCCTTTCTCCTCTAACCTCTTTAGAAATCTTCATGCTATTGACCCGTTGGTTCTTTCCTTCATTGTTTCATCACCTCTTTCCTCCACTATGTCATCTGAGTCTGTTGATGAGGCAGTAGCTTCCTATAACACTGCACTCTCCTCTGCTCTGGATGCTCTTTCTCCATCCATGCCACGTCCTGTGAGGCATACTGTACTTCAACCCTGGCTGACTTCCACTACCCTCTGTCTATGTTCCTGTGCCCACTCACCTGAGTGTGCTTGACTCAAATCCCACACCCTTACGGACTTTCTACACTTCAAATTCATGCTTGTGTCTTTCCAGTCTGCCATAGCACTCGCCAAACAAGACTATTATGTCCATCTGGCTAACTCTCTTGCCTCTGAGCCTCACCATCTCTTTACAACTCTCAACTCTCTCCTCAAGGTGCCTCCACCTCTGACCCCTCCCTCCCTTTCTGCCCAAACCCTGGCTGACTGCTTCCATGACAAAATCCACAAGATCACACTCCAATTCCTCACAATGTCAGCTACTCTCCCTCCTCCCCCTCTTCACTCCCAACTTCCCCCACTACCTCTGCTACCCTTTCATCCTTTTCTATAATCTCTGAGGAGGAAACCACTCACCTTCTTTCCTCATCCAAACTCACTACCTGCGCCTCTGATTCTATTCCCACCCATCTCCTTAGCTCCATCTCCTCCATTGTAGTTCCTTCCATCTCTTATATTTCCAACCTATCGCTCTCCACTGCAACTTTCCCAGCAGCCTTCAAGCATGCTGTGGTCACTCCTCTCCTCAAGAAATCCTCATTAGACCCTACCTGCCCTTCTATCAACCCATCCCCCTTCTCCCCTTCATTTCTAAACTACTTGAATGTACGGTTCACTACCATTGCCTCAACTTTCTCTCCTCTAAAGCCCTTCTGGATCCTCTATAATCTGGCTTTCATCCTTTACAATCTACAGAAATGGCTCTTGCCAAAGATTCCAGTGACCTGTTCCTTTCAAAATCCAAGGGCCTTTACTCAGTCTTCTTCCTTCTTGACCTTTCTGCTGCTTTTGACACTGTTGACTACAACCTTCTCCTTGATACCTTGTCCTCGCTTGATTTTAAGGGCTGTGTTCTATCCTGGTTCTCTTCTTATCTCTCCCATCACTCTCAGTGTTTGTTCTCATGGATCCTCCTCTACTGCTATCCCACTCTCAGTTAGTATACCCCAAGGATCTGTATTGGGTCCACTCCTTTTCTCTCTATATGTCCTGTCCCTTGGTGCACTGATCTCTTCTCATAGCTTTCAGTACCATCTTTACACTGATCTACTGGATCTACCTCTCTACACCTGAAATCTCTCCCACAGTCAAGGCCCGGATCCTGCCTGCCTTTCTGACATTGCTGCTTGGATGTCTCACTGCCACTTGAAATTGAACATGGCCAAAAGTGAGCTGCTCATTTTTCCCCCTAAACCCTCCTCTCCCCTTTCTCCTTTCTCAGTCTCCATGGATAACTCTCTACTCCTCCCCATCTCCTCAGCTCAGAACCTTGGGGTCATCTTTGACTCCTCACTCTCCCTCTTCACACACATTCAACTGATAGCTAAAACCTGCTGTTTCTTTCTCTACAACATCAACAAAATTCACCCATTCCTTTCTGAACACACTACTAAGACACTTATCCATTCCTTAGTCACCTCCCATCTAGACTTTGTAACCTATTCCTTGCTGATCTCCCTCTGAATCATCTCTCTCCCCTTCAATCTGTTCAACACTCTGCTGCATGGCTAATCTTCCGCCAGCCTCGTCATGCTCATATTACCCCTCTTTTCAAGTCACTTCATTGGCTCCCTATCCATTTCCACAGCCAATTCAAACTTGTCCTGCTGTCCTATAAGTGCATTCACTCTGCAGCTCCTCACTAACTTTCCTCTCTTATCTCTCCCTAGACCCCTCCTCGGGAACTCCACTCACCTGGCAAATCACTTCTATCTGTGGCCTTCTCTTCTATTGCTAACTCAAGACTTTGCTCCATTCATCTTGCTGTTCCTTATGCCTGGAACAAACTACCTGAGTCTGTACATCAGGCGCCTTCTCTGACCCTTTTCAAATCCAGGCTGAAAATTCACCTCTTCGCTGCTGTTTTCGGATCTTGACTCACCTCATCTCCTTTGTGGTTCCTACTATTCCCCCTAGCTGTATCCTGTGTCTACAACTACTGCATTGTATGTCTTGACTAGATTCTAAGCTCTGATGAGAAGGGACTGTCTTTTACATATGTCTATGCAGCACTGCTTGCATCTTGTAGCACTATACAAATGTTTAGTAGTGATATTAGTAGTAGTAAAAGAGGGTCAGACCTACAGACGAGGCAGATAACCAGAGCCGCTTGCAGAGACAGGAGGAACCAAGACAGTTTATTTACTGAATTGCCACCTCTCTATATCACCTTAGTGTTTTAAGTGTTTAGTGTCAGTCCATACTACCTAAGCCAAAACAGCCACATAAAGTACTCCAAATGTCTATTCAGCTTTTCAACCATTCATTGCCCTCCCTTAAAAGACAAAGGATCTGGCCGCCCCTCTCCAGGAGGCACTTAGCCAGTTGGGTTTTCAGAATTGTCACAATGAATATGCATTATTCAAACAAATACTCTGCAATGTACTTGAAAAGCATGATATATATCCTCATTTGACTCTCAATGTTGCAGATACTTTACTAATGCGTTTAAATGTAAGTTGCCTCAAGGTCTCAGAAACATAAGGCGTCCATTGACTACTTAACAACCGTCTAATGGACAAATGCCTCAATCACATCAATGACCTTGTATAAGAGGCAACCACTTTCAGACTGTTCAAAAACTGTTTTAACTGTATAAGGTTAGCTTTCATTAATTCTCGAAAGCTGTTCACGTCCCTTAGTGTTAGAGATCTTAAAGATAAACCAGTGCTTAGCTTTTGATGAACTTCCCGATGCTGTCAGGCGCGCTTCTATTTGTAGCGTTTCACCCTCTCGGTTTCCTCAGGGGATTTTTCTTAGCACTGTAATTTAACGAGTTCATTATGTATATGCCTCTCATTAATTATTTTTAACGGATACAATGACATTTAGGAACTTACGAACCTCTAATACGACTGGTGTTGTTGTTGTTAAGTGCCGTCGAGTCGGAGTCGACTCATGGCGACCCTCTGGATAGCTATCCTAAATTGTGTTCGGTTGTCAGTCAGGCGGCTCATTGTTGACAGATTGGTACCCGTAGCTGCTGTTATTGTATCGATCCATCTCATTGCTGGCCTTCCTCTTTTGCGTTGACCTTCTATCTTGCCAAGCATGATGTCTTTCTCTAAAGATCTCTTTCTCCGCATGATGTGTCCAAAGTATGAAAGTCGAAGTCTTGTCATCTGAGCTTCTAAAGAAAGCTTAGGTTTGATCTCCTCTAGTACAGACTGGTTTGTTCTTCGGGCAGTCCATGGTATACACAGTATTCACCGCCAGCACCATAATTCAAAGGCATCAATTTTCTTCCTGTCTATCTTTTTCACTGTCCAGCTTTCACATCTATATGATGTTATTGAAAATACCACAGCTTGAACAAGTCGAATCTTTGTATGGAGAGAGACATCTCTGCTCTTGAGAATCTTATCTAGGTCTTTCATAGCCATTCTGCCAAGAGCAATGCGTCGTCTGATTTCTTGACTGCTTGTTGCTTCTTTATTGATAGTTGATCCAAGTAGGTTAAAGTTATTCACGATTTCAATTTCTTCTCCTTCAATGATGAACCTGTTGAATATGCCAGTTGTCATGATCTTTGTCTTCTTTACATTAAGGTGCAGGCCCATTTTGAGACTATGTTCTTTGATTGTGAGAAGCAAATGTTTCAGATCATCTTCACTTTCCGTCAGTAATGTGGTATCATCAGCATAGCGAAGGTTGTTGATGAGTCTTCCACCAATCTTCACACCTCTGTTGTCTTCATACAATCCTGCTTCTCTGATGATTTGTTCTGCATATAAATTAAACAGGTAGGGGAAAGTATGCAGCCTTGTCTTACACCTTTGCTTATTTTAAACCATTCTGTTTCTCCTTGTTCCGTTCGAACTGTTGCTTCTTGATCAATGTACAGATTGTGCAAGAGAACGATCAGGTGTTCTGGTATACCCATGCTTCTTAATGTGGCCCAGAGTTTCTCATGGTTTACACAGTCAAAAGCTTTGCTATAGTCGATAAAGCACAAATAGATATCCTTTTGGTATTCTTTAGTCTTTTCAAGGATCCATCTCACATCCGCAATGATGTCTCTTGTTCCTCGCCCTTTTCTGAACCCTGCTTGCACTTCAGGTAGTTCTTATTTATTTATTTATTTTATTTATTTAGACAGTTTTGTATACCGCCTTATCCTTCAATCAAAGCGGTCACAACACAATTGGGGGATACATTTAACACGCGGGGACATGAGACACATACACTAATACTTACAGGGAACATGGGCAATGGAGAGTTAAGTGGCTTGCCCAAGACCACAAGGAGCATCCGTGGGACTAGAAACCCCAGTCCTTCCGGCCCAAGGTTGCTGTCCTCTAGTGGGATTTGTTCCAGGTATGATTGTAGTCTCTTTTGAATAATCTTCAGTAGAATCTTGCTGGCATGTGGGATCAGAGCGATTGTGCGATAATTTCCACAGACAGTTGGATCACCTTTCTTTAGTATTGGTATAAACACAGATCTTTTCCAGTCTGTTGGCCATGATGCTGTCTTCCATATTTCTTGGCAGAGCCTTGTAAGTACGGTAACAGCTGCATCAGATTGCTGTAATACTTCTATGGGAATGCAATCAATGCCTGGTGCTTTGTTCTTTGTTAAGGCTTTCAATGCTGCTTCAACTTCTTCTTTCATCACCAATGGTTCCAGATCATAAGGTACAGGTTGAAACGGCTGTTGGTCTACTTGATCTTTATCATATAAAAACTCTGTATATTCCTTCCATCTTTTCCTGATCTTCTCAGCATCATTCAACATAGAACCCTGAGTATCTTGTAACATTCCAATTCGAGGCTGGAACTTTTTCTTTAACTCTCGTAACTTTAGGAAAGCTGATCTTGTTCTTCCTCTAACAGTTTCTGCTTCTATTTCCTTGCATGCGTCATTGTAGTACTTTTCCTTGTCCTGTCTTGCTGCATGTTGGAAATCTCTGTTGAGTTCTGTGATTGTCTTTCTTTCTCCTCTGGCTTTAGCTTCTCTGCGTTTCTGGGCAATTTTCAGAGTTTCTTCCGTCATCCATTTTGGCCGTTTTTTCTTTTTTACCGTTTGTAGAGACTTCTCGCTTTCTTCCAACACAACCTTCTTGATGTCATTCCATAACTCTTCTGGAACTCTATCATTTGTATCTAAAGCAGCAAATCGATTTTGCAGGCAGTCTTTAGATTCCAGTGGTGTATTCTCAAGGTCATATTTTGCTGCATTCATGAGTGGTTTGCTCTTTTTCAGCTTTAGCTTGAGTTTGCATACTAGTAGTTGATGATCTGTACCACAGTCAGCTCCGGTTTTGTCTTTGTTGATGTTATAAAGCTTTTCCATCGTTGATTTCCACAGATGTAATCAATTTGATTTTTATACAATCCATTGGGTGAAGTCCATGTGTACAGTCGCCGCTTGTGTTGCTGGAAGAAGGTGTTCGAGATGAATAGATCGTTGGTCTTGCAGAATTCTATCAGTCTTTCTCCAGCTTCATTTCTGTTGCCAAGTCCATATTTTCCAACTACTTTGTCTTCTTCTTTGTTGCCAACCTTTGCGTTCCAATCACCCATGACTATCAGAATATCCTGTTTGCATGTTCTGTCAATTTCTGCTTGCACTTGTTCATAGAACTCTTCAATTTTATTCTCTTCTGCAGCTGTTGGGGCATATACTTGAATTATAGTTGTGTTGATAGGCATTCCTCGTAGATGAATAGAGATTAAGCGTTCGCTGACTGCATTCTATTTCATTACAGTTCTTGCAAGTTTCTTCTTTATTATAAATGCAACACCATTTCTTCTTTGTCTTTCATTTCCAGCATAGTAGACCATGTGATCATCTGATGCAAAGTGCCCCATGCCAGTCCATTTCAGTTCGCTGACACCCAACAGATCAAGTTGTACACGTTCCATTTCATTCTTGACCACCTCCAACTTCCCTTGGTTCATGCTTCGTACGTTCCATGTTCAAATGTGTAAGACATCTTTACAGCTTCTGACTCTCATTTCATGAGCAGCTACATCAGCAGTCAGACCTCCCAAGGGCTTTGATCCAACCACATCATAAATGCTGGCTTTACTCTGAAAAGTCTTCAGCTCTTCCCCAGTAGCTAGTTGAGTGCCTTCCAACCTGGGGGTCTCATCTTCCAGCACTACAGCACAATTTGTTTTGTTGTAACTATCCATTGGGTTTTCATGGCAAGATACAGAAGTAGATTGCCAGGCCTTTCTTCCGCGCAGTTTAAGTTTGGTGTTGTTGCCGTTGTCACAGAAATATGATCCTCTGCCGTCAACACTATCCCATTCTGCTGCTGCCCAGATGGGTGGTTTGTCTTGGTCTGGCATCTCAGCTGAGACCTGTCCATCTTGGGAGACCCTGCCGGTAGTTAAACTACCGATAGTTTAGCTCTCAGCATCACTGATGCACACAAGCCCTCACAGCACGACAAGCTGCAAACCAAGTGAGGGATACGACTGGTAGCGATTCACAAAACCATTCCTTGTGCGGGCTCATCAGCTTTTTGTGGATGCTGCGCATGCGAGTTTTAAATAGAGTTATATGATTGACTATCACCTGAAGTGGTCATGTGACCTAAAAGCATACTTCCCATTCTATCCTGGCATTCAGTCCTTCAGGGGATACCGATCGTAACTTATGTATCCAACGTTGTTCAAAATACAATAACGTTTGCTCTAATGATTTTCCTCGTTTGTATTTGATCAATGCAAAAACATCGCAATTCTTCATAAGAATGATGTAATTGCAGACAATGTTCAACAGTGGGCGCTTCTTGTCATTTGAATAATTAAGATTAAGCTCTGACATAAGTGACCATCATATAATTTGTTTAGTACAATGAATATGCATACAATGAGGGTTCAATATATGCAAACATATACCTATTCATTGTGGTAATCCTGAAAACCCAGCTGGCTAGGTATGCGTCCAGGAGAGGAATGAGAAGCACTGCAATGGGGCATCTAATTTTAACTGCAGGTGCAGCCTGATAGACAGAACCATCTGCTAGTTGAATTCTGTCATCTCAGCCTAATTGCCCAAATGTCTGACCTCCTAGATTGGCTCAACTTACATACATATTGCCTATCCACTGTTTGAATAGGAATTCTTAAAGATGAGATTGGGGCAGGGTTTGAACCGAAGCTAACCGGGCCACGGCAAGGTTCATCAGTGGCTGCAGAAGGGCTCAAATCCTACTGCTGCTCCTTGTGATCTTGGACAAGTCACTAAACCCTCCATTGCCTCAAGTACAGACGTCGATTGTAAGCCCTCTGGGGACAGGAATTACCTTCTGTGTTTGAATGTAACTTCCCTTGAACTTCTGAGAAAAGACGTGAGCTACATCCAGTTTCCTTTCCCTTATCCAAAAGTGCACATGCCGGACAGAAACATCAATGGACAAGGCTATTCCTTGATGCTTCTGCCCCCTCATATCACCTGTTGGCTAGCCACAGCCTCCTCCTCCATCACCATCACTGTCTGGAGTTTCTGGATGAAGCCCCACAGGAGAAGGTCGCCAGTAGATCAGGGCCCAGGTTATGTAAGTACTTTTTCTCTGAAAACTGTTGTGGGTATAAAGTGCATGTCATCCTATCCACCTTTTCCTTTTGACCAGCTAAATGTTTTCTTGAGAAGTGCATGCACAGATTTAAAACTGCTGCCTATCTGTGCGCTTTCCCTTCCCCAGCCTAAATACACCCCCAGGAATGCCTCCTTTGAAGTGGCCACAAGTTAACTTTTAACTGCTTGGGTAGTTTTCAGAAAGCTAATTTATGCAAATAAAGTACTTTTTACCCACAGAATTCACTTTCAAAAGACGAGCAGTAGGAATGAGCTTGGAAGGCTACAGTATTGCAACCAATCCATTTTTCATTCCCAGAGGCAAGTGAGGGGTGATAATGTAAAACGAATTCTGACCTAGTGACATTGCAAGCCTCGGGTTATTTGCAAGCTATAACTCTCAAGAAATCGACCAGGTCAATGCTGGCAGCTGATGCGCTCTGGTAGAGTTCATTGTGGATCACCACTTTTCTGAGTCCGCACCTGCCCCCATGGAGTCATGGCCATGTGGGTATACGGACCAGGTTTGGCCCTACCAAGCCTGATAAGCTCAAGTGAGATTTTCCCCAAATAAAAAAATATTTATTAAGTTTAAATGAGATCAAGTATTAAAGTATGATTATTAACAATTCTTTATTAAAAAATAACTAATTATTAAATATGTTAAGTTTTCTTTCTTTAGGTTGGAGCACACATCCTTTAACAGTTCTTATTTACTTTGCAGATGAATAGTAACAACTTGCACTGGACACTTGCAATGACCTACCAAAATCAGATAAGAATTGACTTTCTGTTTCTCAGGAGTTACTTTGTTATTCTCGACAATTGGTACGCTCAAACATCACATTTTGATACTTTGTGATTATTTCTCTTTCAGATGTTTGTACAGGTCACCTCAGGAACAGATAAGTGTAAACTTCCTTAAACTCTAATTGTAGTTCTCCATGTAAATCACTGGGATTTGCATTAAATAGCACAGTTCATACGGTTCATCCCACAGGCATCCAGGGCATTAACGTAGGTGCACCGTCGTCTTCTTCTCTCTCTCTCTCCCTCTGGGGTTAACAACAGCTCGTTTCCATCTTCTCTTAATTCCAACCGAGACCTACTAACCTAACTTTAATAACAGAAAGGAGGCAAACCCCTGTCTGGCCTAGTCTGGGACTTGTCTTTATTTTCTCAAGTATAATATATTTTTTCCTTAAGTAATTGTGTTTTCCTGTAAAACCCTCGTAACGGGTCTATTTTTCTTAACTGTTCTTAGTTTGAGGTAAAACAAAAAAGAAATGTATGTTCTTGGCTTTAGAGATCTTGCTTTGCTGTCTATTCTCATAAGAACATAAGATATGCCATACTGGGTCAGACCGAGGTCCATTAAGCCCAGTATCCTGTTTCCAACAGTGGCTAATCTAGGTCATAAGTACCTAGCAGTTTCCCCAAAAGACACAGGTTCCACAATGCTTGTATTGGGCCAAGCATTGATATCCTGGGTCCCTTTTAATAATGGTTTATGGAATTTTCCTCCAGGTACTTGTCCAAACCTTTTTTAAACCCGGCTACAATAACAGCAGCTACGGGTACCAGTCTGTCAACAATGAGCCGCCTGACTGAAGACCGAACACAATTTAGGATAGCTATCCAGAGGGTCGCCATGAGTCGACTCCGACTCGACGGCACTTAACCACAACAACACTAACAGCTTTTACTACATCTTCCGGTAACAAACTCCAGAGTTTGATTACACGTTGAGTGCAAAAATATTTTCTCTTATTAGTCTTAAATAGTTTACCCTGTAGCTTTATTGCATGTCCCCTAGTCTTTTTATATTCTGATGACGTAAACAATCGATCTATGTTTACCCGTTCCACTCCATTCATTAATTTATAGACCTCTATCATATCTCCCCTCAGCCATCTCTTTTCCAGGGTGAAGAGCCCTAACTTTTTCAGCCTCTCTTCATAGGGGTATCCTTCCATCCCTTTTACCATTTTGGTGGCTCTTCTCTACCTTTTCTAATAACTCTATATCCTTTTTAAGATACGGTGACCAGAATTGCACACAATATTCAAGGTGCGGTCGCACCATGGAACGATACAGATGCATTATAATATCCTTTGTTTTATTTTCCATTCCTTTCCTTATGATACCTAGCATTCTATTTGCTCTCTTGGCTGCCGCTACACACTGGGCAGAGGATTTTAACTTGTTATCCACAATGATGCCTAAATCATTTTCCTGGGTGGTGGTTCCTAATGTCGAACCTTGCATCGTGTAACCATAGTTTGGGTTTTTCTTTCCTAGGTGCATAATTTGCACTTGTCCACATTAAATTTCATCTGCCATTTTGATGCCTAGTAATGATGTCAGGCTCACCAGTCTGTAATTTCCTGGATCACCCCTGGAACCCTTTTTAAAAATTGGCATTACATTGGCCATCCTCCAATCTTCAGGTATTACAGATGATTTTAATGATAGTTCACAGATTACTAATAGCAGGTCTGCAATCTCATATTTCAGTTCTTTCAACATTCTTGCATGTATACCATCTGGTCCAGGTGATTTACTACTCTTCAGTTTCTCCAATAGTTGTAACACATCTTCTCGATGTATCAATATTTCTTTCAATTCCTTTGCAGTATTTCCTTTAAATATCACTTCAGTCATGGGTAAGATCCCTATATCTTCCTCAGTAAAGACCGAATCAAAAATTCATTCAGTCTCTCCGCTATGGCCTTGCCCCCTCTTAGTGTCCCTTTTACCCCTCTATCATCTCTCACTTTTTTTTTTTTTTTTGCTACAAATATACTGGAAAAAGTCTTCATTATGTGTTTTTGCTTCCACAGCAAGCTTCTTCTCAAATTCTCTCTTTGCTTGCCTTATCAATGCCTTGCATTTAACTTGCCAGTGCTTGTGCTGTTTTCAGTTTTCATCATTTGGCTCTTTTTTTCCATTTCCTGAACGATGCTTTTTTGGCAACACCAGCCTCTCTGACCTCCCATGCTGGCAGTTTTTTGGACTTCCTTCCACTTTTCTTAAAGCATGGAATATAACTGGTCTGGGCTTCCAAGATAGTATTTTTGAACAACACTCAAGCAACTGCCCCTTTTAGATTTTTTTAACTGTTTTCCTCATTTTATCATAGTCTCCCTTTTGAAAGTTAAAAGGTAGTACTGTGGATTTCCTTAACATCCCTCCTCCATTAATTAAATCACACGCCATCATGCTATGATCACTGCTGCCAAGTGGTCCCAATACCCTTATCTCTTGCACCACATCTGGTATTCCACTAAGGACTAGGTCCAAAATGGTTTCCCCTCTGGTCAGGTCATGAACCAGCTGCTCCAAGAAGCAGTCATTTATTTAATCTAGAAACTTTATCTCCCTAGCATGTCCTGCCGTTACGCTGACCCAGTCAATACCGGGGTAATTGAAATCACCCATTATTATTACTGTGCTGTAACGTTTGTTAGCTTCCCTGATTTCTTTGAGCAGTTCCTCATCCATTTGTTCATTCTGGCCAGGTGGTCGATAGTACACTTCCACTGCCATCGTCTTCCCCTTTTTACATGGAATTTCAATCCATAGATATTCTACAGCAAATTTGGTTCCTGCAAAACTTTAATCCTTTGTGACTCAATGCCCTCTCTAACATAGAGCGCAACCCCTCCACCAATTTGATCAGCTCTATCATTACGATATAGTTTGTACCCACTGGTTGTCCTCCTTCCACCATGTCTCTGAGATACCAATCATATCTAACCTCTCATTTAGTGCTATATATTCTAACTTTACCATCTTATTTCTTAGACTTCTAGCATTTGCATACAAGCATTTTAGAGACTGTAGCTTATTCATATTAATCTGACTATCTGAATTCAAAAAAGCATGAGACAAACACAGAGGATCTCTAAAGGAAAAATGGGGACTATTGTAGTTGTCGATATGGAAGGACAGACTAGATAGGCCATGTGGTCTTTTTCTGTTGTCATTTTTCAATGTTTCTATCTGTAGACAGGGTAATTTGGAATCTTTAAGCTTTGTCTGCTCAAGGGCATGTGGGCTACTTTTGTCTTTATTGGAACCTCTCTGCTGATATGCCCTAACTTCATTCTTTTGGTAGTATCTTTCAAGGATACATTGTTCCGAACCATGTGCACTTGGGCAACTGTCAGCTCTCCCCTATTATCTAGTTTAAAAGCTACTCTATCTCCGCACATGCATTCACTCAGCTAACAATTTATTCTCTTTTCAACTAAGTCGATTTTCAAGGGCAATCACTTATGGCCGTATTTCCGCAAAGTGATTCATCATTCCATTTACCATTCAAGGTCTGTACTGGCCCTACTGGATCCTGGCTATGCTTAGCCTATGACCTATTGAGTGTATGGACTCTTCAAGTTTATTTACTTGATGGCTCTTTAATTGGAGTTCTTGTCAGCAGTTACAACCTGGGGTGTTCCAGGTTAAATTAGATTTCATTCATTCACTTTCACGCCCAGACACAGTGGCAAAAGACCGTGTGCAACTTTATGCATTTTCCCCACATACACATAACACTCATTCATGGGCAGCTCTAACTTTACCCTGCAAACCATTAATTTAGGCTTCCAAGAGGTCTGGACTCCCAGCCATTCAAACATTGGTCTGTTCACTTCGCTTTCCTGGTGGTCTCTACCTTAAAGAAACTCAGGTATCCTAGGAGATACCCCTGGCTCTAGAATGCAACTAAGGGGTTTCTATGGTGTCTCCAGGGAAGCACCAATATGGCGTCAAATCTCAGCTTCCCCTTAGGCTTGGGATTCCATCTGTATGCTGTGATGGAAATTGACCGCTTCAAATGGTTACTATGATGTTTGCCATAGTGATGCCCATTTATTAATATAGGAAAAGTACATTTTAAAATAAATTATACTCAATATAATATTAAAATGATGTAAACCCCCTCTAAAAATGGTCCTCACACTCTGTTCATACCGCTACCACTTTCCTGTGCAAAACAGAAGTTATTAACACCTCTTAAGCCATTTAACCCACTTTCCATAAAAGAAATTGTTTCCCTTCCTCTGACTCCTCATCAAAACACAAACATACACCCTTAACTCCTGACTAGACCCCCCCACCCACCATAAATCTGAAAAATCTATTTTACATTTTTATTCTGCATTATAGCATGTTCTCCAAATTAAGATACTATCTCTTTAAATTTTTGGGTTCACCCTCCCCCCCACCCACACCCACGGTCCGTCTTTAAGTCTCCTCTTATGAGCCCAATAATTGAAAAACAAATTCCAGAATCCCAATCCCACTCAGTACAACTCCCTTAAATAACAAAGACACCATCTCTTTAAATGCAAAAATAAACACATGGAGGCCAATTCTGTTGTGTGCGTCTCCTGCCTGTCCGGCCAGTCAGAATCAGGACATGCTCTGGTGTACCCAATTCTGATCCTGTGGGGGCTAGACGTTCCCACGGCATCAGAATCAGATCTACCAGCCTGAATGTACAGGGTGCGCCCCAATTCTGGCCGTCCAGACATCTAACTCCCCAGCTAACCCAGCCTGGCTCCTGCATGGAGCAGTGGTGGTGTGGCATCCTGTTGCCATGTCACCATGACTCCATGCAAGAGCCGCAATCCTCGACAGCAACGGAAATGTTCTTTTCCCCACAGTCCAACCCCCAATCGGGCTGCCTTGGCCAGGATCAGGCTGTGGGGAACCTCCTGTGCCCCTCACCTCTTTGGCGGGCCCCTTTGTCTAGGGGAACTTACTCCACCTCCGAAGTGGAATAAGCCCCCGTACAAATGACCAACACTGGATGTACAGGGCCATCTCGGAATCAGCCCTATACATCCAGGGTCGTGGTGCTGCCCACAGCCTGCCCTCGCTCCGCCTGCAGCCCGCCCCCTCCCACCCACAAACAGAGCTCCCCGCACAGCTGAGATCTATCTGCAGGGAGCTTTAATTAATTTCTTGATATACTGCCCAGGCTGAAAGGCATCAGAGCGGTTGCAAACACTATATTCAGGTATTGGATATATTCCCTCATCCCCAAAGGGCTCACAATCTACTTGCTACTACTACTACGGTATTACTAAGCATTTGTAACGCGCTGCAAGCCATTCAATGGCTGAGAAATTTCTGCGTGGCAGCTTTGACCTGAAGCAGGGGATTATTGAACATACCCCGAAAAATGTGACGTCGTCTCTTTGCTGACTGCGGCATTATTACACAGCTTTCTACTTACAAAGGATTCAGCTAAGTAACATGTTTGTTGCTGCTTCCAAAGTGGTTTATACAAAAAATGCAATGTGTGCCTTCGAGTCAGTGCTGACTCCTGGCGACCCAGAAGCTCCTGGGTTTTCTTGGCAGTATCACCGGGATTGGTTTATAGGAGTTTTTTAATTGAATAAAATGGACGGGCCACGACAGCTTGAGGCATGATCCTCTTTGCTTGGTTGGCCTTTCCGACAAAAAAATGTGTTATTTAAAATGACTTAGAAGACTGTGGTCTTAGGTACCAGGGTTGCTTTACATTTATATATTTGGATTTTACCCTGGTTAGGGGTTTTTTTTGGTTTGTTGAATAGGCCTTTCTTCCAAGGCAATGGAGGGTAATCTGACTTGCCCAAGGTCACAAGGGTGGTCTTTTGGTCACCAGGTTGCTGTTCTAACCACTAGGCTATTTCCCCACTTCTTGCACAGGGAGGACAGCAGAGTTTTGACTTTTCTGTACTTTATTCATTTTTTTTTTATCCTGAAAAGTGTCTAGTCCCTGCCAATGAGAGACATCCCAATTATATGATGTTTACACAACCATGTTTCATAGTAGGAATGGTGATATAATGCTTTGCATTCAGGCCAAAATGTCCTGCTTCGAATTTGAAAGTTTGGAATTTATTTGATGTACTATGAATCATAAAAGTATCTAAACAGCTTTCAAGTCTAAATCCAATTACAATTGACATAAAAGGAGCAAAGTGATATAGGAAAGGGAAATGAGGTGGGGGGAGAGATTTCCCTCTAAGTTCCCAGTGTACCAGTCCACTGGCCCTTGCTAGCTATGAAAGGAAAGGGAGTATGAATCAGAGCCAAGCCTGAAGCAGTAAATCTTCACATGAGATCTAAACCGAAGCTAGGAGGTTTCCAACCTTAGGTCTGAAGCAGAATGATGACACTGAAGGCAACGCACCTAGAAGCTTCTGGTCTGATTTTGCTGTGGCTGGAATTGTGGGAAGATTGTTCTGTGATGATTGAAGAGTAAGCAATATACTTAAAAGTAAACGAATGTGGTGTAAATCACATGACAGCTCTACGATGCTTCATTTTATTTGTTACAAGGAGCCTAAAAATATATATATCGAATAATAACTTACATAGCAGATTGGGGACTGATGATTGATATGGTGAGCTCCTCACTAGATCGAGATATATGCACCAATCACATCTAATGATCTCATTTTATTCTGTGAAGGGGTTGCTTTGGGGTTTATTCTTATCTGAAGTATTTCATTGTCCCTTTACTTGTTTGTTTGTTTGTTTTTTAAATTATTTTTTTGGTTTGACATCTTTTTTATAAAGGCAACATAGATGCAATGAGCCCTCTGGAACTATCTCCAGTAATGCATCAGCTGAATATGGCCCTGCATGACTATATGGATGGGACTTTCAAACTTCAAAATGCAATTCTGTGGCCTGGATGCAAAGAATTAAGGTTGGGGCATATCCAACACAGCACATCCGTATAGTGCCGGCGTGGCCTGCAAGGATTTTCAGGAGCATTGTAAGTAACTTGCCACTGAAAATTCATGGAGAGGGATCAATATTTAAAGGAATATTTTTCCCTTTGAAAATAGATGTAAAATCTGTTGGTGAAAAGTAGCCACCGTCTTTACATAAAGGCACACTTTGCCAAGTTGCCTATTTTGGGGGCATTTTAATAACAGGATGCTTATTTTAGTAGTCAAATAAGGCACCTATTTTTAACCTATTTTGTAAAAGCACTATAGGTACCTCTACTTTTCTCATAATACACAAACCAGTGCATTATGAAACAGCTAAACCCAGTGATGTACCAAGGATAGGGTAGTGGGTGCAACCCGCCCTGGGTGCTGGCCAGGAGGGGTGCTGAATGTCAGACCCACATGGCGGAGCCAGTGCGATAAACCTACCTTAACATCGCGGGTGAGAGGCCACGCTGCTTCCGCTCCAGGCCCCAACCAGAAAATCAAAAAGACCCAATTAAATAATGAAGCCCAATATCTATTATATACAAAGAAAATACATTCATTCGCTCAGTTGTGACAGTATAAATATCACTTTTTCATCAACAACAAAACAGACATAAAAGAGTAGGAGGAAAAAGATCTCAGTCACATGATCAATTTTTGTTATTAGGCAATTCAAATATTTCCAGCCCAAACAGTTGCTTTTCACATCATTGATCTAGAAAAAAAACCTCCTTTCTTCATTTATTCGTTTCCACTGTTATAGATTTCTCACTATTATATATTTTTTTATAAAATTTATAGTGTCATACTGACGAGTGTTAGTGCACTTATCTGTTCAATTTGTACTGCCACGTCCACTCCAACACTACCAATGACGCCACAGGGTTTTGCCTGTGGCTTCATCAGGGAGTGATCCAAACATTCCTCTTATCAGTAATACACTTCCATAGAGCAAGTTCTTTCCAAAAAATAGCAATGCAAGACTTCGGCCTGGGAGGGAACAGTCAACAGGCCTAGAGTGGAGGCAGCGTGGCAGGATACCCATGACGTTAAGGTAGGTTTGCCACACTGGCTGTGCCATGTGGACCTGGTGGGGGGTGGGCTCCCACTCTGGGTGCCCACGAGACTGAGAACGCCACTCGCTAAACCAGTTCTGTATCTAAGGAGAAAACTAGTCTCTGAGAACTGGATATTCAGTAGGAATTAGCAAGTTAACAGCACCTGCTAAAAAGATAAACCCGACCGTCAGTGATATTCAGCAGCACAATTGAATAGTGTCATTGAATATCAAAAAAGACCGCCTTGGCACTATCTGGATTCTGGATCAGGGGCAGCTTAGGGGTGGAGCAGGAGTTTCTCTCTGGATAACTATCTGCATATCTTAGCACAGCAGAAAAACTGTCTTAAGTACCATGCGATAACTATCCAGATAGTGAAAATCACCACAGTACCAAAAGTGCTATTCAGCGCTGGTCACTACCCAGATACTGGCACTAAATATCCAGTTTCAACTTAAATGTAGTGGTTGGCATTTTAAAAATATACTGACTGTGGAGTTTATATATTGGACAGTTACACATTAATTGAGACCAGATATTCAGTGGCGAAATATATCCGGTTTCCCCTACTGAATATCCAGACTGGCCGGGCACAGAAGATGCTATCTGGTCAGCTGAACAGGGGACATGGTCTTGGCATTCTCAGGAACCTGGGCATCCCTGCCTGATTTCAGAAATGTCATGGATGTCTGGGGTCTCATGGAAGTTTAAACCTACTCGACACAGAAGCGGTGCCAGCTTTGGCTGAAAAACATTCAGAGGATGCATGCCATCAGCCCCAGTACAATGCCAACAATAGCAGCAGTGGGGTTTGAACCATGACTGCCCTGTTCCAAGCCCATTACTCTAACATTAGGCTATTCCTAGATGTTTAGGCTCTGAAATGCTATTCTGGGGATGTCTTTGTAGATGCCCCTGTAGACTTCCATATCAGGCATGTCCAAATTTGTGAAATCATGTCTGCGCCTGGATGTGCCTGCATTTTCTTTCAGATGTTCTGGCTTAGATTTCCCAGATTACACTTGGATATATCTTCAAAATTTCCCCTCCACATCTATATCTACCTATTTTATAAAATATGCATGTATGTTGGAACTCCATTTCTGCCCCACCCAAACTATGTCCCCACGAATGCCTCTGCATGGATTAGTAGGCACATGCTTTCTTTGCCCCTATTTTATTTGTGCACAGTTTTATCCTCTATAGGCCCAATTTTATAACAGGTGGAGAGTCCCAAAGGTATTTTATTAAGGCCACTCTAATTCTAATATTCAGACTTGAAATTGAATACCTTTGTCTATATCTGTTCTATGGTTGGGGCAAGGTACTTCAGGCCGGAAGGTCGGTGGTTCAAATCCCACTAGAGGACAGCAACCTAGGGCTGGAAGGACTGGGGTTTCTAGTCCCACAGGTGCTCCTTGTGGTCTTGGGCAAGCCACTTAACCCTCCATAGCCCATGTTCCCTGTAAAATAGTTCTCTCCAAGATATAATGCCCTGTTCAATGTAATTTCAGTTTGTTCAATGTAAACCGCACTGATGCAGAATAGCGCGGTATATAAGAGAATATAAATAAAATAAATAAATAAATAAAAAGAGGCATCAAGTCAGCACGGAGACAACATCTCACTTGACTTAGTCACCCTTTATGCCAATTTTCATTACTTGCCTCAATAAACTTGTATATTCTTATGTTAATTTTTTTTTTGAGTAGACACGGTTCCATCTCTATGATATTCATTGTGATCCAATAACACTGCTGTTAACTCTACATGCAACTTAGATTTGTCTGTTCTTACTTAAAACTTTCTTTTAGACATATCTTTGCAGATGTCTACTCATAATTCTCATGGACTTTTGGCTCTGTCCACAACTTACTCAACATCAATTTTTTAAGGACCAGGGCTTGTTTTGTCTTTGAGAAATATATATTTTCTTCCCATTTATAATATACAGCCTACCCCATGATTTGGCTCTTGTGTGATATATGTCCATTGGCAAGTTCATATGGATATTAGTTTATCGGTCGGTTGACTTACTTCTGCATGAAAAGCTTCATTCTTATCAGCTACTGTTATGATACATGTAGCATGAAATTTCATTTCAAGGTAGTTCTGGGCCGAATTATGGGTCACTCCAAGTTAGCAATGCTTCTCCAGGGATGGCTCTTTTCATGGTGTCCATGATGCTTAAGTGATCTTTTTGATCATTCTTTGGTTTTGCTCTAGGATGGTCCTGTACACACTAATATAGATTTCTCTACTTTTGATTCATGTTTTTATATGCATGTTTTTATGTGGAGTTTTTCGTTTGTATTTTTTATGATCTTTTATTGTTTATGGTCTATTTTTTATTACCATGCCTCCTCTCCTTAAATTTAGTGATTGTTCGCATTCTATGCTGAAAGGCAAGATCTCAGGACTACACAACAATTTGTAAGTTTTTAAAGTACTCCATCAGTACACACCATACATCTATATAGTCATTGGTGATTGGGTTAGAATGTTTGTTATACATCATTTTTAAGTTTTATCATTTTTATGATATCTGACCATGAATATTTTTAACTATGGTATCATTTATTATTTATTAATTTTTATGTGTCTATGTCTCTATATGGCACTTCTTGCCCCTTATATGATTCAGAGTGTGATTTGTATTAATGTAGTGATTTCAAATTCACAGCAGGATGATTATTTATGTTTTAAATTTCTCCTATATTTATCTATACACAATGTAATGACCTGTTTTATGGAACATGTTCTCATAGTCTCCGTTCATTTGTTATTTTATTATTAATTTATTAACAATTTTTAAAAATTTATTATGTAAAACGATTGGTGATTGCGTATTTATGTTTTTATTTCTAGCAGACATTGCCCCTGAAGAAGGCGATGCTGAAACACGGCCGTGTCAGGCTTTGTTTCTTTTGTTGTTTGGTTGCCTTGGCATTGACTAGGTTTCAATAAAGCATTTTTGCTATTCACCTTTATCTCTGTGTGTGGTGTACTCTAAGGAGATCATGTTAAAAGCCTTAGTTGAGATTTGGATGTCCGAAAATGTATATGTTGAAGTCCAAATCAAGGAGATGTCCCTAGAGCCATTTTACAAATGGCTTTTAAAGACATCTCCTGTGCAGGGATGGCCAAGTAGGCAGCGGGTATAGCAGAGGCATGTCTGGGGCAGTCTAATGGACTTAGACACCCCACTCAATTTCAGAAATGTTGGTGACATCTGCAACCCCGTCCAAGTTTAGAACTGCTACAGCTTGAATAGGCATCAGACAAGTGCTTGTTTTGGCCATAAAATATCTGGAGGATGTAGAGAAGATGGCACTTTATCATCCCCAGTACTTTCCAATCACAATGACAGCAGCAATGGGATTCAGACCTCGACCTTTCTGGTCCCCAGTTTTGAATACTGTTCCAGAATGTCTATGTAGACGGCCCTGCAGATGTCCATATAGGGCATGTTCATGTCTGTGAAATTGTGCCTGAACTTGGACAAGCTTGCTTTTTTATTTAGACATTCTGGCTTGGACATCCCAGATTGCACTTGGACATCATTTGTAAAATATGCCTTTAAGTGATTACTCATATATTTTATAAAATACGTAGATGCGTTGCAATACCTCCCCAGCTCAACCTTCACTGTGCCCATGAGAATGCCTACACGTGGCATGCGTATTAGTATGCGCCATCTGGTCACCATAATATTTATACATAAGTATACTGCCATTCGATTTTGTTAAAGGCCTTTTATCTGTGTAAGTCAGACTTCACACATAGAAAAGACTTTTTAAAGTTACCCCCCAGGAGTGTAAAAATAATCAAGTGATATAAAATAGAACCTAATTAATGCCCTGAATATATCACTCTTTCACCATATACATATGTTTTTATCATTGTACACATTTCTAATAAGTCTGTAGAACTCATGAAGCGCACTGCTGGGCCCTGTCAAATTAAATGTTCAAGTACCCCAGTTAAGGAAGTCAAGTAATTAATAACTTTTATTTCCTGTCATCAACATGTGCCCAACCATCTGTGTATGCTTCGCCAGACCTGTGTGCTAAAGAGGGGTCAAGACTTCTACCCCTCAACCAGCCAAAAATAGAAATAACCCACTGCCCCAGGAAATTGTGCAGACCATCAACCCATTACTCCTTGGTCAAGGAATGTGGGCTTTTACTGCTCATGAAACAATTCTCCAGTTATATCCAACATGGGACCCTCACCTAACTTTCTTGATTTCCCCTTTTGTATCTATTCTTGTAAACCATGTTGAATAGCATATTGTTGCAAAGATGGTATATAAAAAACATTTACGTAAATAAATTCTATGAGGATAATTCATCCACATCTTTCCACCAGTGGCCCAAAGTGCATTAAAAGAGAAATCGGATCAATGGAATAATAAAAACTCCAAAATAGACTGACACAAAAACAAAATTAAAACTCCCAATGGAAGAATAATAAGCCACACTACGCATAGCATAGGTAAAGCTCATTCATGGATAATGATCGAAAAGCACAAATAATCAATTCTTATATCCAAGAAAATATATAATTGTTCCCGAACAATTTAAAAAGTCAGAATGTAAAATAAATTCTAAGTTCCACATAAGATCAGAAATCATAAAAATTGATATCTTAAATAATACCATGCTCTTTGGCCTAAACCATCCCCCCACCATCACCTGCAGAAGTGAAATTTTGGCTGTGAATTTTTTAAGAAGAACCAGGCTCCCTGTAAAACAGTTTTCAGGTAAGAATCACTCTGATCAAAAAAAGTTGAAAGAAGTGAAACAAAGGGGCAAATACTCTCATGTACCCTTTCTGCAGGTTGATCTGTGATATTACGATTTCATGAGTCTCTCAAATAAAATTTAAACAATAACAAACTCAGATATCTTAACATTTCCAAATTTGTCCCAAAAAGGCAATGTTCTTTTATGAGCAGTGAGGTAGCATGATGATAAGAGCTTTCACACATTCCTAAAACTAGTTTACTACCAAGAATCAGAAACTCTTCCAGTAAATAACTCTTAAGTACGTAGGAGGGCTAGCTCTTCCAGAATAGAATAGCCAATGGGCCAGACAGGCAAAGGGAAACAGATGCTGATGGCTAAATCTCACCATCCACTTTGTTCTCTTATAATTCCAGCCATTCTGTTCACTTCAGAGCCCAGACTGATTGCTATTGTTTTACTGATTATCCAGGATCTCCCTTTCTCCCAAAAGGCATTCTGGCAAATTCTGCTCGGTAAATATTGACACCTGTAAACCAAGCTGACTGGGGTCTTTGGCTCCACATCTATCTTCCCATCTGTTGCCTGAGAATTTTAAGCAAAGAATTTTGGGACTCTTGCTCTCTGCTCATTGTAAACTGTAAAAGAAATGCTACCCACACACTAATCCGAAAGCCACATGGCTCTATAGAGGCACATACTGACTGAAGGGAAAACAGTTTAATATATAAAATGCATATCCCACTGGCCTTTTCTGCCACCTCTTCTTTAGTTAACAGCATGCCGGGGTAATCTGCTTAGTTACCAAGTGGAGCGTTCTTCTCCTTTCCCCGTGAAATCACCCTGACCACGATCAAAGTCCAAACACGTTCATGTCTAACTCTATTGTTCCCAAGAGTGGGATTAATGGCTAATTATGTCAGGTCACTCATCCAGATGGCCCCTCAGATGTTGCTTTGTCATCGCCTGACCTTCCATATGCCCCTTTGACCTTGAGGTTTATTGCTATGGCAACATGAAGCCCCAGTTTTCTTGCTGAGATTGCCAAGAAGTGGCCAAAAGGGGGTACATGGGATAATCTAGCCACACTTTGTATTCTGCTTCCATCTCATGCCTTGTTAAATCCAATGAATAGATAAAAATGCTATCTGATCCCAGCTGAGTGATGACCGTGGTCAGGATTCTATGTTACATGCTATGTTTTTTAAATTAGCCGCAAGCTTTTGTACATGGAAACGTGCATTTAATTTGAAGAACATCAATCGCCATGTTGTGATCTTTTTTTCTCATTAATGTTAAGCAAGGGTAATAGAATGGAATTACAGAATATCACTGTGAAAGGAATGCAATTCAGAGAATTATGGATAACCACCATTAAAGCCCTAGAGATGTTTAGATAAGTCTACTTGTTCAATTTCAGAAATTAAAGATTCCTTTCACTGCTTTCCTGAGGTTTAATGTCTAGCCTCAGATGTTGATCTTGTCCCGTAGAAGGGTTAATGCAATGAGGAATTTTCGTAAAATGGCCAAAATAAGTAATTTTTTTAAAGGAAAGTGACTTTTGGATTCTGTTAAATAAAGTAAAAAGGACTGAACATATATTAGCATGACTTGAATTGAATGTTCTTTCTAGACTGTAATCAGATCCAAATTCAATACATTTTAACGAAGTGAGCTGTCAGTGTCACAGAGTAACAGGGCAGTTAACTGTTTCAGTGTCTGGGCAGCCTTCCTCCAGCAGGTTGGTTTCAGAACTGGAGAAAAGGCTGTTCTCCTTCCTCCTCTTTCCTAACACTAAGTGAGCCGTAGCAAGTGGCAGGGAGGAGCTGTGTGTGCAGTAAAAGATTCTAACACATACAAATAAATAAATAGGGGGTAATTTTATACGGGTTTTGCATATGGAAAATGGCTCTTCCCATGGGTATAGTTTGTGTGGAGCTGGGACAGTGTTGAGATGTGAGCACAGTGTATATAGATCTTTTGTAAATAGCTAATGCATCGTTTAATGTATTGTTATATTCTTGGCAATGTTTCATGTAAACTGTTCGTTTTACTGTAACGAACCCCTCCACATGCGAATGTGTGTGAAAGGATCTGTGCACTATTAAGGATAGTTCTGAGAGCCTATATTATAAAGACGCATAGACCCTAATGTATGTTGCCTTTAGAAAATAAACTACACAATTTATCCAATGGCCAATCTTTGCATAAAGAAAGGGCTCAGGACCTCAATAAAAAGGACAGGCTATTTCCATAGTTACTCAAACTGCCCATATAATCATTGGTCCATAATACATTTTTTTGTTTAGCAATCCATAAATTATGGGGGTCATTTTGGAAGCCCTATTCTTGTTTTGGACATTTGAAAATGGGCTTAGAGACATCCAAAGCCATTTTGGAAGCTAGTTCTGGGAACGTTCCCAGCTTGAGGACGTCCAAGTCTGAATGGGGATATGAAGGAGGTGTGGCTGGGGTGTTCCCAGGAACCTCTTCCAGGCAGGAACAAGCATCTGAAAACATGTTTGTTTTAGCTGATGAACACAATGTCAATGACAGAAGCAATAGGATCTGAACCCTAGCTGTCCTGTTCCTAGCCCACTATGATAACCATTAGGCTATCATGGACATCCATCTTCTGGAACATGGTTCTGGGGATGTTTATGTAGACACCCCTGCAGAAGCCCATATCGAACACATCCATGTTTATGAAATCAGGTCTGCACCTGGATGTTCCTACTTTTTTTTTCAGACGTTCTGGCTTAGATGTCCCAGGTTGCACTTGGACATCTCTTCTAAAATTCTCCTCCACTCCTATAGATTTCATCCATTGAATGATATGCTTCTACAGTATTTCATAATATTCAAACATCAATGGTCTGTAGATAAATCTCAACATGAAACCATTTCTTATCTCAATAGTGCAGTCTTCATGTTTTGGCAACTCAAATCTCTCTTTTAAGATATATTGACCATTCTTTGGACATGATCATCTTTATTACATAGGCATCTTCTTGGGCTTTTCACATAGGTGTCCTGTTTTGGAATTGACTCTGCTAGACATCTTTTGATACTTACTCTGGCATGCACCATTGCACTTGCAAGCATCCTGTAGTAAAAATCTAAATAATACTGTACATTTGTGGGTACTGGGAATATTTGGAAGTGCAAGGAAGTATATGGAAATATCATTTGAATCAGCCTAAGTGTATGGTAGATTACCAGATCTCATTGTCCTCAAAGACGACAGTGGTGTTATGAGTGCTGCTAATCACAGCTATGAGGAACTCACAGTCTGTGCATCAGTCCTACCGTTTGCTCCTTTCTCAAACAGAAAAGCTACAGGATGAGAGGCCAGAGCTGTCAAGTGAATTGTGAGCAAGCACCGGCTCAACTCAGTACAAAGTTCTTGATGATTCTGCTGTGAGCAAGGAAGAATAGACATGATGACAGTAGCAGCAGCTTGGGGTTGGGGAGGGGGGGGAACACGTGATGGCAGTAAGGTGAGAGGGGACGGTTAATGGTTGTAGCCTCATAGAGAAGGAAAAGGAGGATTGATGGCAACGTTAATTTAATTTCAGCACATATTCAGATCATGATGTCCTCACATTCCATTGCACCCAAATACATTGTATGCAATGAAAATGCATTGTCATACGGAATCTTACAAAACAATGGTGAAGCTGAAACTCTGAGTTTTGTCAAGCGGCACTATGATCCATCATGAGGCAGAAGAGGGTGGTACAACAAGGTTAAATAAATGTGGGGACATCACAGTCTGAATATGTGCTATTTTCAAAACAGGGGGTTCACACATTCAAAAATGCAAAAGCGCCACCAGATATGCAAAATGTCCAAAATGACAATATTTTCAAAATATTTAACATAAGAAATTATTTTGTAAAATGTTTCGCAAAAGGGGCCAGCCTTGTGCTAAACTTTCACGTAAAGTTCACCTCGTCAGAAAGCTTATTTAACTCAGTGCTCGAAATAGATTTGCAGCACCCTGGGCACCACCACACACAATGCAGCGCTGTGGTGTCCCTTCCCTCCCTACAGACTATAGGGCAGGACCCTGAAAATATACAGCACCTAGAACAATGCCCTGGTCACTCCACTCTAGTTCAGGCCATGAATTCCTGCTATGAAACTATATATAAAGCAGCTCATTAATAAGACGCTTTAGAAAAGCGGACACATAAAAAAGGCTCTGCAAAAAAATGCAGGTCAAGAGTTTTAGTTATTGTTTGCAAAGGCCCAATGTCTGGAATCCAAGGCCCTGACCTTGCCCAGAAGACCTCTGATCCCTGGTAGTCTAATGACTTCCACAAGTCCCTAGCCCCAACTAAGGGCATAGATAGTCAAACAAAAAGGTTCTCTGGCCCCCTTCCCTATGGGTACTTCAAGACCCTGGTATTCTAGTGGACCCACCCAGCCCAGACTCAAGGCAAAAATGTTTAAAATGCCTCTCCACCCCCCCCCCCCCCCCGCCATTGAAGCCTAGCCCTGTTTAGCCTCCGTCCATTACTGCAACTAAAAGGTGAAGGGAATCTCACCCTCAACCCTTTTATTACCCCCTCCCCGACTCCAACTCACTCTACTGTTCTCCCACTTGCTCTTGCCCCAGAAGCTGCAGCTGTCAAAATGGCGCCGCCCCATCCCCTAGCAGTAGTCGCATTGTACTGACACTAGGTGATCAGCCTGCCAAATACCGTAAGGGAGCACACCCTTATTTGGCAGCTTGACCTCTAGCAGTAGTACTGTGAGATTATTACCAAGGATCAGGCAGGCCATTTTGAGAGTGACAGCTGCTGGGACAGGCACATGTGGGGATCCCCTGGACCTCTTGGGTGCATTGTGATCCTGGAGAGATGGGGATGGAATGAAGGGCAGAGATAGGGCTGGCTCTCACCTTTCAATTGCATTAAGAAATGGCCCCAAAAGGGGGCCAAGCTTCAGTAGAGGGTATTATTAACATGCCTCAAGTTGGAACCGGGGGAGGGGGGATTGCTTACAGCTGCTAGACTACCAGAAATCGGAAGCCTCATGGGGGACAAGGCGCTCTTTAAATGATACTGCCACCGCACAAAAGGGAGACATTTTTTAAAAGATTATTTGCTTGCTTGCCGTCTTTAGGCATTTTATTGGTATCCTCTGACTCTCAAAACATGGCATTTTTTATTTTTATCATCTGTGAAAGATCTTTATAGGGAGCAGAGGCTATGACAGTAGATAAGGAGCATAAGGTCAACTTTCCTCCCGTTTTAATACAGTAACCTTCTGTAAATTCTGGAGATTTGTAATTTACAATTACACTGGCCTGAGTGAAGAATTCAGAGCAGAAGGGGCTTACAACATGATTCTCCAGGATAGTTTGTAAACTGCATTCAAACTAGTTGATGCTGCACTTGGAGCTTTTAGAACCATTCGAAGAATCAAGTGAATTATAGAAACGAAGGTAGATTAAGGCGGATGTCTACTAAGCCATGCTAATGGTGCCAACTCATTGAGACCTTCTGAATAGTTGTCCTCAACTGTGTTCAGTCTTCAGTCAGATGGTGAATTGTTGATAGAGTGGAGTCCTTAGCTGCTGTTAGTGAATCCATCCATTGCATTGCTGGTCTTCTTCTTTTGTGCTGATCATCAACCTTTCCAAGCATGATGTCTTTCTCAAATGGTCTCTCTCTCTTCGCATCATGTGTCCAAAGTAGGAAAGTCAAAGTCTTGTCATCTGAGCTTCTAAAGAAAGCTTAGATTTGATCTCCACTAGTACTGACTGGTTTGTTCTTTGGGCAATCCATGGTATATGCAGTATTCTTTACTAGCACTATAATTCCAAAGCATTGATTTTCTTCCTATCTTCTTCACTGTCCACCCTTCACATCTTTTCAGTCTGTATAAAATGGTACTAACTGAACCCTAAATGAATGTTTGTATTAGGTCTTATCTTTCCCCTCTTTCTTTCAGAGAATTCAGCTTTAGTTCCTTCAGTTACTAACTTAGAAAGCTGGCCATCACCATTTTGATGACGATCCTTTGATCCGAAGAAAACTGGAAACAGCACAAGCACTGGCAAGTTAAATGCAAAGCATTGATAAGGCAGGCAAAGTGAGCATTTGAGAAGGAACTTGCTACGGAAGCGAAAACACGAAACAAATACTTTTCCGAGTACATTCATAGCAAAAGGCCTGTGAGAGAGTCAATTGGACCATTAGATGATAGAGGGGTAAAAGGGGCAGTAAAAGGAGACAAGGCTATAGCGGAGAGACTGAATGAATTCTTTGCTTCGGTCTTTACTGAGAAAGATGTAGGGGTGTTACCCAAGACTGAAGTGGTATTTAAAGGTGATACTACAGAGGAATTGAGAGAAATATCGCTACACCGGGAAGATGTATTACAACTATTGATAAACTGAATAGTAGCAAATCACCTGGACCGGATGGCATACATCCAAGAGTGTTGAAAGAACTGAAATATGAGATTGCAGACCTGCTATTAGTAATCTGTGAACTTTCATTACAATCATCTGTAATACCTGAAGATTGGAGGATCGCCAATGTAACGCCAATTTTTAAAAAGGGTTCCAGGGGTGATCTGGGAAATTACAGACCGGTGAGCCTGACATCAGTACCGGGGAAAATGGTAGAAACCATCATAAAGAACAAAATTACACAGCATGTAGATAGTCATGGCCTAATGGGAGACAGCCAACATGGCTTTAGACAAGGAAGATCTTGATATGTTTTTTTGAAAGTGTGAATAAACAGGTAGACAAAGGTGAGTCGGTTGATATAGTGTATCTGGACTTTCAGAAAGCCTTTGACAAGGTCCCTCATCAGAGACTCTTGGCAAAACTAAAAAGTCATGGGATAGGAGGCAGTGTACTATTGTGGATCGGGAACTGGTTAAAAGATAGAAAGCAGAGGGTAGGGCTAAATGGCCAATTTTCCCAATGGAAAAAGGTGACTAGTGGAGTACCCCAGGGATCTGTACTGGGTCCGCTACTTTTTGACATATTCATAAATGACCTGGAAAGTGGAATAACGAGTGAGGTTATCAAATTTGCAGACGACACAAAACTGTTTAAAGTTGTTAAAACCCAAGAGGACTGTTGAAAACTGCAGGAGAATTTGAATAAATTGGAAGACTGGGCATCCAAATGGCAGATGAAATTTAATGTGGACAAGTGCAAAGTTATGCACCTAGGAAAAAACAACCCACACTATGGTTACACGATGCAAGGTTCCACAATGGGAACCACCACCCAGGAAAAAGATTTAGGAGTCTTCGCGGATAACATGTTAAAACCCTCCACCCAGTGTGCAGCGGCGGCCAAGAAAGCAAATAGAATGCTAGGTATCATAAGGAAAGGAATGGAAAATAAAACAAAGGATATTATAATGCCTCTGTATCATTCCATGGTACAACCGCACCTTGAATATTGTGTGCAATTCTGGTCACCATATCTTAAAAAGGATATAGCGTTATTAGAAAAGGAACAGAGAAGAGCCACCAAAATGGTAAAAGGGATGGAAGGTTATTCCTATGAAGAGAGGCTACAAAGGTTAGGGCTCTTCAACCTGGAAAAGAGACGGCTGAGGGGAGATATGATAGAGGTCCATAAATTAATGAATGGAGTGGAACGAGTAAACGTAGATCAATTGTTTACGCTATCAGAATATAGAAAGACTAGGGGACATGCAATGGAGCTAAAGGGTAAACTATTTAAGACAAATAAGAGAAAATATTTTTTCACTCAACGTATAATCAAACTCTGGAATTTGTTACCAGAGGATGTAGTAAGAGCTGTTAGTGTAGCTGGGTTTAAAAAAGGTTTGGACAAGTTCCTGGAGGAAAGGTCCATAAACCATTATTAAAAAGGGACCCAGGATATCGATGCTTGACCCAATACAAGCATTGTGGAGCCTGTGTCTTTTGGGGATACTGCTAGGTACTGTGATACTGCAGGCCCTCTGACACAAAGAAAAAAAGTTTTAAATCTTGAAAAAAAACAAGATTTACCCGCAATTACATGAAGGTACACATAGAGGGAGCAGGAGAGCAAGCCTGGAAGCAGAGGAACCACGCCTCTATGGGCAGGACCCAGAAGCAGCTGGTCTCGATTTAAGCAGGGACAGAGCATTACAAAAAAAGAGGCAAGGAGCTTGGCAGAGAGCTTCACAGAGAGCATTACGGGAAGCAGTGCCAAGAGCAGCTCCAGAAGCCGGAGTCAGAGACCGGGGTGAAGTCACTGACAGACCCAGAATAACTCAAGGAGTGAAAGCTACTGGGAGAGCAGGCCGAGGTGAAGGCCCAAGAGCAGGCCTAGAGGAAGGCCATACACAACTGCAAGGGGCAGTATTACAGAGTGCAGCCAAGGAAGGAGGTGCTTACCCTTCCAGCTGGAGAGGAAGCCTTGTCCAAGGAGAAGGAAGGGGATACAAGCAGAGGAAGATATATCCACTGGAAAGAAACCTTCAAGGAGGAAAAGGTACTTTTAAAAGTTTTTATAAAAGTGACCTGAAAGATGAAAGAAAGATTCAGAGGCATGGGGAAGAGGACATAGCTGAGAGGGCGCGGCCAGTAGCCAACTGCCACAGGGGTGGAGGTGGAAGACAGGCGCCTCAGCAGCAGCCCTGCCTCAAAAGAGTCATACCATATTCTAAAGCAAGAAAGATATCCTGGGATCACTGGAAACTGCCTGAAGCGGAAGACATTCAGACTAGGCCTCAAGCCTTACACAAAAGGGATTGCAGGAAGTTTAAAGGGGAAACAGTTGGTGCCTGTAATTGTCTACCAAGGCCTAGACCAAGAGAGAAACCAAGGACTAACTTTTATCTGGATGATAAGGACAGTTTTAAACCAGAAATACCTGATAATCTTTATAGGAAAAAGGTTAGTGCTGCCAAAGACTGGAACAAGCAAACTTTTAATCCTGTAACAGCAAAAAATCCAGGGTGTTACAACATACCTAAAAGCCGACGCCCCAAACTGTCAAGCCAACACTGGGATACGGTATGGCATGCTTTTAGAAAGTCAGATTTTAACATCCCTGAGACATCAGATTCGGACCCCTCAGAAATGGAATGGCTGCCAGGGGAATCTGAGGTTATGGAAGCCATCGAACCGATGGACTGTAATTATTGCACAATGAGACATGTTTAAGTTAAGGGAAGCAAACCCAATGTATGAAAAGAATACAGGAGACCTTATGCTTTGAGTTTGTAATGTTACTTTGAATGTTTTGCTGATTTACATTTTGATACAAGGAAAGTTATCGCTCTGTTACTCATAACCGCCTATTTTGAACTTCTTTTTGCGCAAAGGTGAAATAAATGCCTTTTCTTTACCCTACACTTGGCTAAGAGTTGCTTTTTGGGAAGTTGACCATGAGGCTGACACAGAGGGCTGCTACCTCATTGACCCTCACAACAGGTCAACCCTAAAACCCCTATTTCTTATGCGCTCCCCAGCCCCGGTGGTACCACTACGCCGCCACCAGAGGGGGCTGAGGGGGACAGTACGTATGACCTAGATTGGCCACAGTTGGAAACAGGATACTGGGCTTGATGGACCTTGGTCTGACCCAGTATGGCATATCTTATGTTCTTATGTTCTTGCTTCGTCTATCTCAATGTCCTTTTAGAGATGTGATATCCATAGTTTCACACTCAAGGTCAGGTTTCACCAAATATTTGCACAAAATAATTATTTTTCTCTTTCTACTAGTTAATGAACTGCTTTCCCAGGGAGCTGAACACCATGTGTACAGTGTGGGACAGGGAAATAACTCCAGGATCCTGACCCTGGTGCCATACTGAGTGGGGTGTGAGATCTCCAGCCCTGACCTCTGTGGGGTGCTGTCCTTTCATCCAACAAACACTTCACAAATTCCACTATCCACTCCAGTCCCTGAATGGGAAAAGGGGGGTTATAATTCAAAACAAAATCTTTTAGCAAAGCACTCTTTGTTTTTCACTGGTTCTGACTAGCTATATCTTTATCTCCTTCTTCCTTCTAGTTCTTCTGGTCTTCTTTCTCCTCATACGTTTCCTCTTCACTTGTGATTCCTTCTCTTCCAATCTTAAGCTCTGCAGGACACAGACCCTCTGTGGTCCTCCTACTCTATTCAAGGCAACTTCCAGCCCAGTAACCCCTAATGTTGCGATCCAGGCACCTCCTTTAGCCTGGTTCATCACCATGAGGGTAGGGACTCCTCACAGGATGTCCCTCTCCTGTCCCAGACAATCCCTGACTTAGCAAATCTTTACTGCAGGATCCCTGTGTCCTAACTGCATCTTAGTAGGGGTTAGAAAGAAAAGGAGACACTAACTTCTCCTTACCAGGGCTTATATATCTCTAATACATATCTCCTTTGGATATGTTGCACTATATATCCCTCACAGCTCATGTGAAATCAAAGGTTTCCAGGCATATCCATCCCTTTAGGGACACAGGCTGCCATCATTAACCACATGGGAACCTTAGCTAATGCACCATGGAGGAGAAGGAAAGAAACAGCAACCTTCTATACTAGCAATGCCTTTCTTCATGCACCCATGTACATAGTTGGCCTCTCAATGGCTTTGTCACACTGGCTGGCTACCCTGAGGTCATCAGAAAGCATAACTCCCCAGGTCTCATTCCTTCATGGTAACTGCTAGTTCTTTACATAATTAATTTGACACTTAGATGTCTGCAGTCCTGTATGCATGATTTTGCAATTTTTTGGATTAAAGTGGAAATAAGAGTCAATGAACAAGTTGTGATTTTTTTATTGAACTTACATAATGTATCTTTAATATGATCTTGAAAGCTTGTCAAAGCTACCTTTTTATTGGACTAACTTAATGTATCACTTACAACTTCTTTGTTGACCCACATATTCAAGTGCACTAACCTGACAACTGCAATTCTCTGCTCAGGTTGGATTAAAGTGAAATTGCCAAACCTTTTAACTAATCCTATAATGTTTTAAAAGTTACCTTTCATCTTATCTGTCCGCCTAGTATGCCTGCTCTTGCAGATTTTAATATCACCTGCAAACAGGTACACTTTCCCTTCTAGCCCTTCCACAAGGTACAGTAAGTACTAGTAAAAACACAGAACTGGACTTAACATTGATCCCTGTGGCACTCCAGTGATCCCATTGACATATACTCTTTGAATCCTGTTGATCAACCAACTCATCATCCAGTTTATAATTGTCTTCAAACTCCAAGACTGACTAGTTTGCTCACCAGCCTTCTGTAAGTAATAGTATCAAAGATTTTACTAAAATCCAGATAGGATGGTAGAATACTGTAGATATAGCCTAGCATAGTAACATAATATATGATGGTAGATAAAGACCAGTATGGTCCATTTAGTCTGCCCAGTAAGGTGGCTAGAGTGGTTGTAACTGCCGCCCCGTGCAAGTCACTCCCCCTCTACAGTATGCTTTTGTTTAGGGTTGTACCAACCACTCCATTCAGGTCACCCCCTCTTCTATAAAGGGATCCACTGTGTCTGTCCCATGCCATTTTGAACTCTGTCACTGTATTTGCCCCCACCACCTCCATCGGGAGGGCATTCCATGCATCCACCACCCTTTTAGTAAAAAAGTATTTCCTGGTGTTGCTTTTAAGTTTACCGCCTTGCAGCTTTATCGTATGCCCTCTAGTTTTAAAGCTTCCCTTTCTATGAAAAAGGTTTGTTTGTTCATTAATATCCTTTAAGTATTTAAACATCTGTATCATATCTCCCCTGTCCCTCCTCTCCTCTGGGGTATACATACTGATTTTAGGTCTTCAAGTCTCTTCTCAAACATCTTCTGGTGCAGGCTCCAAATCATTTTCTTTACCTTCCTCTGAACCGTTTCAAGTCTTTTTATATCTTTTGTAAGATATACTCTCCAAAACTGAACACAATACTCCAAATGAGGCCTCACCAACCACTTGTACAGGGGCATTAATACCTCCTCCTTTCTGCTGATTATGCAGTCCAGCATTCTTCTGGCTTTGGTTACAACTGTGTTGCATTGTTCGCCACCTTGACATCCTCAGACACTATCACTCCAAGATCCCTCTACTGGACCGTGTATACCAACCTCTTGCCCCTTATCACAAACAATTCTTTTGGATTTCTGCATCCCAAATGCATGACTCTGCACTTCTTCACATTAAATCTTAACTGCCAAACATTAGACCGTTCTTCCAGTTTTTGTAGATCTTTCCTCATGTTGTCTACTCCCTCAGAAGTGTCCACTCTTGCAAATTTTCATGTCATCTGCAAAAAGGAAGACTTTTCCCTTCAATCCTTCTGCAATATCCATCACAAATACAATGAACAGTATTGGTTCCAGGACTGATTTCTGAAGCACAACAGAACGCACCTTCCTTTCTTCAGAGTGTGTTCCATTTACCATCACCTTCTGTCATCTGTCAGTCAACCTCTTGATCTACTCCTCTTATCGCTATCTGTTTATTAATATACTATCCTTCCAAATTAATGTTGCCTCGAATGCTAGAATCCATTGATTTCAAGATTTTGCACTCTTTCCTTTAGTAAGGTTTCCATTCTTTCCCTCACCATTGATGTCAAACTAACGGATAGCAAGGAACATTTTACAAATGACATCCAAGTACAAGCTGATATGTCCAAGCAATGTTTGAAAAAAAAAAGCAGGAATGGTCAACTTCAGGCATGATGAGCCCAATAATGTCATCTATGGGGCCATCTACATAGATGTCCCCGAAAAAGTATTTAAGAACAGGGACATTCAATAGCCTAATGATTAGAGTAGTGGGCTAGAATAAGGGTTCAAATCTCACTTCTGCTCCTTGTGATCTTGGGCAAGTCACTTAACCCTCCATCGTCTCTACATTGGTGATATCTAAAGACTGGTGAATGTCAAATGTAATGCCAATATTTTAAAAGGATTGCAGGGGTGATCTGGGAAACCAGAGACTGGTAAGTCTGATGTCACTGCTGGGCAAAATGGTAGAAACCATCATAAAGAGGAAAATTACTGAACATGTAGATAGTCATGGTTTAATGGGAGAAACATAGAAACATGATGGCAGAAAAAGACCACATGGCCTATCTAGTCTGCCCTTCCATATCAACCACTACAACAGTCCCCTTTTTTCCTTTACAGATCCTCTGTATTTATCCCATGCTTTTTTGAATTAAAATACTATCCTCATCTCTACCACCTCCACTGGGAGACTATTCCACATATCTACCACTCTTTCTGTAAAGAAATATTTCTGCATACTACTCCTGAGTCTATCCCCTTTCACCCTCATCCTATGCCCTCTCATAGCAGAGCTTGCTTTCAATCGAAAGAGGCTCTCCTCCTGTGTATTTATGCCACAGAGGTATTTAAATGTCTCTATCATATCACCTCTATCCCGCCTTTCCTCTAAAATATACATATTAAGATCCTTACATCTCTCCTCATATGCTTTATAACAAAGACCACTAACCATTTTAGTAGCCACCCTCTGCACCGACTCCAATGTGTTTATATCCTTTTGAAGGTGCAATCTCCAGAATTGCCCACAATGCTCCAAATGAAGTCGCACCAAAGACCTATGCAGAGGCCCTCTCACCTCTTTTCGTTTGCTGACCATCTCTCTCTCTATGCACCCAAGCATCCTTCAAGCTTTTGCCATTGCCTTTTCTACCTGTTTAGCTACTTTAAGATCATCAGGCACAATCACACCTGGGTCCCGCTCTTCTTTTGTGGACAGAAGTATTTCGACCCTTATACTATTTCGCTCTCTTGGATAGCTGCAGCACAAATGCATGACCTTGCATTTTTTAACATTAACTCTCAGCTACCAAATTCTAGACCATTCTTCAAGCTTAGCTAGATACCTCCTCGTGTATCTACACCTTCCTGGGTGTCTACTCTATTGCAAATTTTAGTATCATCAGTAAAGAGACAAACCTTACCCAACAGTCCTTCCACAATATCACTAACAAAGATGTTAAAAAGAATCAGACCAAGGACAGATCCCTGGGGCACACCACTGGTAACATCCTTCTCCTCAGACTGAGCTCCATTTACCTGTACCCTTCGTTGCCTCCTACTCAACCAATTTCTAACCCAAGCAATAACTTTACAGTCCATCCCTAGGGTACTCAGCTTGTTTATAAGTCGCCTGTGCGGAACGGTGTCAAAGACTTTATTGAAATCTAAATACACCACATCTAGGGTTCTCCCTCAGTCTAACTCCTTGGTCACCCAGTCAAAGAAATCAATCAGATTTGTCTGACAAGACTTGCCTCTGGTGAATCCATGTTGCCTCGGGTCCCGAAGTCCGCTGGACTCCAGAAACCTCACATTTTTCTCTTTCAGCAGCTTTTCCAATAATTTACTCACCACCGAAGTTAAACTAACCGGCCTGTAGTTTTCAACTACATCCTTACTTCCACTTTTGTGTAAAGGGACCACATGTGCTTCTCTCCAGTCCTCTGGCACCACTCCCGACTCCAACGAGGCATTGAAACAGGACAATCAGTGGAACTGCTAGAATGTCCCCAAGTTCCCTCAGTATTCTTCTGAAAATTGCTCAAGATGCCCCTCACTTCTGTTCCTGTTTGTGGGTGTTTTCTGAGGTCCTGCTCCTGGTTCTTCATCTGTGATCATAGAACAGAAATATTTGTTAAGCAATTCCACTTTATCCTCATCAGCTTTGACATATTCCTCCCCTTCACCCTTGAGTCTGACAATACCACTTTTGCCCTTCCTCTTCTCACTAACATATCTGGAAAATGTTTTTTCCCCGCCCCCCCCCCCCCCCCCGTTTTATTGCACTGGCTATTTCCACCTCTTTTTGAATCTTTGCTTTCCTGACTACTTTGCTAGCTTCTTTAAGTTTGTATTTCGTGAAGGTCTCCCTCTTTTGCTTCACCGTTTCACCTACTTTTTTTTAAAACCATAGAGGTCTCCTTTTCCTTTAACCTTTATTTACCATTTTAACAAAAAGGTTGTTTGCCCTTAAAATAGCCCCTTTCAGTTTTTCCCACTGCTTTTCTACATCCCCCAGCTGTCCCATCCTACTAACAACTTCCTGAGGTATTGGCCCATCTTGGCAAAGTTAGTTTTCCTAAAGTTTAAGACCCTCGCTTCTGAATGAATTTTATCAGCCCTAATCCTAATACTGAACCATCACCATCTGGTGATTACTGGATGTGAAATAATCTCCCACTATAACATCAGAAACACTTTCACCATTGGCAGGCACCAAGTCCAGTATGCCGCTTTCACATGTGGGTTCTGTTGTCAGTTGCCTGAATAGTTCTCTCTAGTTCTCCTACAGTCGTCTCTTTTCCAGGTTGAAGAGCCTTAACCTTTTTAACCTCTTTTCATATGGGAATCCTTCCATCCCCTTTACGATTTTGGTGGCTCTTTTCTATACCTCTTCTAATTCTGCTATATCCTTTTTAAGATATGGCAACCAGAAATGCACACAATATTCAAGGTCACAACATGGAACAACACAGAGGCATTACAATATCCTTTGTCTTATTCTACATTCCTTTCCTTATGATTCCTAGCATTCTATTTGCTTTCTTGGCCACCACTGCACACTGAGCAGAGGGTTTCAACATGTTATCCACGATGATGCCTAAATCTTTTTCCTGGATGATCATTCTTAATGTGGAACCTTGCGTTGTGTAACATAGTTTGAGATGCTCTTTATAAATTTGCACTTGTCCACATTAAATTTCATCTGCAATTTGAACACCTAGTCTTCCAATTTATTAATGTCCTCTAGCAATTTTTCATAATCCTCTTGGGTTTTAACAACTTTGAATAATTTTGAGTCAGCTGAAAATTTGATTACCTCACTCGTTATTCCCATTTCCAGGTCATTTACGAATATGTTAAAAAGCAGTGGACCCAGCACAGATCCCTGGGGACTCCACTATTCAACTTTCTCCATTGGGAAAATTGGCCATTTAGCCCTACCTCTACTTTCTATCTTTTAAACAGTTCCTGATCCACAATAGTACACTGCCTTCTATCCCATGACTTTTTACTTTTTCCAAGAGTCTCTCATGAGGGACCTTGTCAAAGGCTTTCTGAAAATCCAGATACACTACTGTATATCAACTGACCCACCGTGGTCTACCTGTTTATTTACACCTTCAAAAAAATATAACAGATTAGTAAGCCAAGACCTTTCTTGTCTCCCATTAAACTATGACATGTTCAAAAATTTTGTTCTTAATAATGGTTTCTACCATTTTTCCCAGACTGTCGTCAGGCTCACTAGTCTGTAGTTTCCCAAATCACCTCTGGAATCCTTTTTAAAAATTGGCGTTACATTGTCCATCCTCCAATCTTCAGATATTACTGATAATTTTCATGATAGGTTACAGATTAGTAATAGTAGGTCTGCAATCTCATATTTCAGTTCTTTCAACACCCTTGGATGTATACCATCTGGTCCAGGTGATTTGCTACACTTCAGTTTATCAGATAGTTGCAATGCATCTTCCCTGTTTATCAATATTTATAAATAGTTGAATTGTAAATAGTTGAATCTGATTGTTCAATGTAAATGTATACATCTGTGTACAATTGTTAAAATGTTCCTTGTAAACTGGCCTTGATCGCTGGAAGGGGCGGTATAGAAAAATATAGATAAATAAATAAATATTTCTTTCAATTCTTCTACTGCATCAGCTTTAAATACCATTTCAATCATTGGTTACTTCCCTACTTCTTCTTCAGTAAAGACCAAAGCAAAAAATCATTTAGTCTCTCTGCTATGGCCTTGTCCCATCTTAGTGCCCCTTTTACCCCTCTATCATCCAATGGTCCAACTGACTCTCTCACAGGTTTTTTGCTACGAATCTACTGATCCTCTTAAATTCCTGTTCACCTCTTATGTATTTTCTTAACATTCCCCTACATATATCCTAGTCCACAGTTGTGTTGTCTATCTTGACTAAACTCTAAGCACTTATTAATAGGGGCTGTCTCTTTCATTTATTTAACAATTTTTATATACTGTCTTTCTACAAGTCAAGACAGTTTACATAGAACATTTTATGGCAGTATGTTTCAACTGTTTACATGGAACAAGGTAACGATGGATACATAGGATAATGAGCAGAACTAATTACAATGATCAATGATCAACTATTTACATATGTATTTACAAGGAACTATATGGTTGTATAATAGAATTTGAGTGTTGCAGGAGGAGTAGGGAGGAAGGTGTAAAGGGTTAGGAACTAAGGTGGAAGGGAAAAATGTTCAAGGAAAAGATGGGTTTTTAACTTCTTTTGGAACTCAGAGTGGTTTGAACAGTTCCGAAGTTCGTGAGGAAGGGTATTCCATAAGGATGTAGCATAGAGGGAGAAGGCCCTGTTACTTGTAGATTGTTTGCAGTGTCTTTTATTTATAGGGATGGTCAGTAGGTTTTTGGTAATAGAGCGGCGTGTTCTTGTGTTATTGGAGGAGAGAAGGAGAGGGGAGAGGCAAGGAGCTGACTCATTGGAAATAATTTTATGTGTAAGAGTAAGGACCTTGAATTTAACTCTGTATTGGATGGGGAGCCAGTGGAGATCATAGAGGACTGGTGCAATGTGGGAATGTCTAGGGTTGTTGGTTATAAGCCGAGCTATCGTGTTCTGGGCTAGTTGGAGCGGTTGAATAGTGTTCTTGGGAAGGCCATGATAGATATGGTTACAGTAATCAAGAGAAGGGATTGCGAGGGCCTGGCAGACAGTATGAAAGGAGTTTGGGCTTAAGAGGGGTTTGAGGTTCCGGAGGGTACGCAGCTTTGTGTATATTATATTAGTGGTTCTCTTTATTTGGTCAGTGAAGGAAAGGTTCTGATCCAGGATAATACCAAGATATTTCACTTGGTTTTTTATAGTGAGTGTGAGATCGCCGATAGTAAGAGTGGGAGGTGGGGTGTATTGTGACGTCCTTGCTACCTGGGCCCAAGAACTTACAGGTAGGGATGGCCTTTTAAGTGTCCCTTAGGAGTGAAGCTCTAACACTTGCCCCCAGGAGTTCTAGGATATGTAGTTGCTTGGCCTCCTGTGGGACTGAGTTGTAGTTGTAGCTCGAGTAGAAAAAGGCATGCAAGAATATTTATTTTTAAGAGGGTTTATTCCAGCGCATCAAGATTCAGTATCTCAGACGCAAAAGAATGCCAATTCCAACATATGGGTTGAAAATAAACACACACAAAAGATGCAACAAAACAGCTCAGCTCTACTTGGCTGTTTCACAGTTCCTTTAGTCTCAGGCTAGGCAATCATGTGATCCTTCAGCAAACTGAAACAGGTGCTCTTCCTTATGGCACGGCTTCTCAGTTTTACCATGTGATTAAGCTTATTAAACAACTCATAAGGTTTTCTCACAATGACCGCAGGTATGGCAAACTTTATACTATATTACTTCATATAGCTTTCAGTGCTCATTAACCTGATTATTCTCAATTACACAAGTAGAACAATCCATAGGTGAGTCAAACTCTACTGAAGGCAGACAAATGTCCAGTTGCATAGCTTCCTCAGAGTTACTGGAATTCTGGTCAGGGTTATTATTCTGTTCTGCCTTTTTCTCCAGAAATTCCTTAAACTGACTTAGAAGTAATTCAGCTTGCTTGTGCACGTTTTCAGACTGATAGCCTTCCTTCTTCTCTAACAAACGTTTACTTAGGACTCCCAGCTCAGGGTAATCAGCTATCCTGCCTTTGTCAAAGGAACAGTTTTCAGTAAGGGTAAATCCCTTCCCCCACTTGTCATTAGCTGAATATGCTGGGTTTGTTCTCAGGAGGTTAACACATGCAGGAGACTTCTTAAACAAGGGGTTATAACAAGAAATGTCAGCTTTACCTTTTCCAAGGTCTTTTAGATAAGCATTGGTACCTTTTCTCCTGTTAATTCTCAGGCTTTGTACTTCAGCTTTCTTATCCTTACTTCCAGTGCCCTGCAGTTAAATGTCAGGCTGAACAGTTTCCTCGTAGTTTTCTCTGAAACTGTCTTGGCTTTTACAGCTGTGAGTCCGGCTGCCCTTATTCCAGGTATCTGGGCTGCTGGCTCCCTTAACCAAAGGCTCTACCTTGCAGTGAGACTTCCTCCAGGGTGAATCCTTGCACCACTGTTCAGTGCTCCCAGGTTCTGCTCGGGTCTCAGATTCTAGCTGACTTCTCCTCCAAGCAGTTCTCTCAGCTGTTCCAACATTTTCCCTTCTGCTGCTCCTGACCTCGTGCTTGCACTCGCTCCTCCTCCTCTCTCCCTCTCTCCTCATTGCTTGAGTATTTAACAAGCCCTCACTTCCTTGCACTCCCTGACTCTCCCTTGGGTGTGCCCAATCAGTGAACAGACCTGTCTCCTCCCCTGAGGTGAGGTGTGGCTTTAGATCCTCAACTGGCTGTGTTTTTATTCCTGAGGTGAAAATCCTGTTTGTCAGTGCAGTATTGTTTACCTCATCAGGATTTTCTCCTATTTCCATCTCTTCTTGAGGGGCTTCTTCATCACAGTATGCAGGATTGGAAAATACCTGGAGAAACTCAGTTTTGGATTGATTGATTAAGAGGTTGTGCTGGGAGAGCCAAGTTTTTAGGCTAGTTAGGCATTCACTTAGTTTAGAAAAGTTAGGGTTAGAAAGGTTAAAAGGGGTGAAGCACATCATGTCATCTGCATATAGCTGATACTGAATGCCATAGTTTTGGAAGATCTTGCAGACAGGTTGGAGGAAGATATTGAATAGAAGAGTGGAAAGACTGGATCCTTGGGGGACACCTTGTTTTAGGATAAATGGGAGGGAGGTATCGTTTCCAATACGAACCTGTTGGGTTCTGTTATCTAGGTAGGAACGGAACCAGTTCAGGGTTGTGCCTCTCAGTCCTATTTCATGGAGTCTGTTTAGGAGTTGATGGTGAGGGAGGGAGTCGAAAGCAGCTGATAAGTCAAGGAATATGAGAAGACATCCTTGAGAAGGGTTCTGGGTGTGGAGGTATAAGGAATCGAGTAGGGAGGTAAGAAGGGTTTCGACTCCATGGTTCTTTTTGAAACCATGTTGGAATAAGTCGAGGGGGGAGTGATCATCAATATAGTTATGAAGTTGGGTTTGGACCAGCTTCTCAGTTATCTTAGCCAGGAATGGGATACTAGAGATGGGTCTGTAAGAAGTAGGAGAAGTTGGGTCAAGTTTTGTTCCTTTTAGGATTGGGCGGATAGTGGCACACTTAAGAGGTGGTGGTACAGAGCCAGTCTGGAGGGATGTTTGTACAATATACAGAATGTATGGGCTGAGAGAACTTCTGGTAGATTTGATCCAGGGGGCAGGGCAAGGGTCAAGGGCAGAGGTTGAAGCATTTAAATCCTTTATGACATTATATACGTTTTCTAATGTAAGAGGGTCAAAATCGCTCCAAGAGTTTGAGGGGGTAGGCTCATGTGGTTGGGTGCTGTAGTCAGCAAAAGGTTGGGTGCTGTAGACAGCAAAAGGTTGGGGGTTATTAGTAGATAGGGGAGGGAGGAATTTGGAGATCAGGTGGTTGGCTAAGGCTTGTGCAGTTATTTTTGGTGGCTGGTCCTGATGTAAGGGCTATTTAATTAAGGATTTGGTAATAGAGAACAGCTCTCTTGGTTTGTTAAGTGACCGTTGGATAATATTTTCATTATATTCTTTTTTATGGTTGAGGGTTTCAGAGCAGTAAGTTTGGAGTTTAGCTGTATAGGCAATGAGTGCATTAGAGTCTTGAGAGCGTCTCCATTTACGTTTAAGAAGTCTAAGCTCTCTTTTGAGACTTCTCAGATTTGTAGAGAACCAGATTTGTAGGGGGCTCTTCTATGGTGTTTTTGAGGAAATTGATTAGGTGGGAGTAGAGAAGCTGCAGATAGGATTTTATTTCATTTAGAAATGTGGGACTCTTGGTTCAAGCTCTTATCATATAGTAGGTCAAGAGATGGGATTGTTTGCTCTAGGAAGGTGGCTGCATTGAATTGTTTAAATCTACGGGTACGTTGAGTCTGGAGGGGAAGTTGATTTCTGTGAGTGGAGTAAGGGAAGGAGAAGAGGATGAGAGCATGATCAGACCAGGGTACAGGTTGAATGGTGTGTGAAATCTGATCAGTGATTATTTATTTATTTATTTATTTACAGTCTCTTATATACTGCACTATTCAGCATCAGCACGGTTTACATGGAACAAAAATGCTCAGTACAGTTAACACGTATGAGTTTACAGATAACAGGGCAAAAAACTTGGATAACAGGGGTAAACTATTTACAAAACTTGCTACATAGAGTCATATGAACAGGAGAGTTTCATAGAAACATAAGCACCAGTAAGGGTTAGAGTATCTGTCTTGGCGTGTTGCTGAGATTCCATATATTAGCTTAGTGAATTGTATCGTTGGCCTCTATGGGGTGTCGTTGGGCTCTATGAGGTACTTGTTGAAAAGGTGGAATTTGAGGGCTTTCTTAAACTGTGTTAGGCTCTTAATAGCCCGGATACCTGGGGGTAATGCATTCCAGCATCTTGGCGCACTGAGACTAAAGGCCCTATTGGCTGTAGATGTAGTGCAATCTGTTAGTGCTACAAATGTACTTGAAAAAGTTTTTATTATGCATTCTTGTTTCCATGGCAAGCTTCTTTTCAAATCCTCTTTTGGCCTGCTTTATCAGTGCTTTGCATCTAACTTGTCAGTTTTTGTCATTTGGCTCCTTTTTCCATTTGCTGAAAGATGCTTTCTTGGCTACAACAGCTTCTCTGACCTCTGACCTTTAAACCATGCCAACAGGCATTTGTCCTTATTCCACCTTTCATACAGCATGGAATACATCTGGTCTGGGTTTCCAAGATGGTATTTTTAAACAACGCCCATACATGATGTAAACCTTTAACCTTTGCAGCTGCTCCTTTTGTTTTTGTTTTTATTATTTTTCTTATTTTATCATATTCCCTTTTTGAAAGTTAAAAGCTAGTGCTGTGAATTTGATTTCTGTCTTCTCTCCATTTATTAAATCAAGTGTGATCATGTTATGATCACTATTGCCAAGTGGCCCCAACACCGTGATGTATTCTTGAAGGATACTAGTAACAGAGGTAAGTTAGGACATCCTAATAGAGAGTTTCCAATAAAGGTAAAAGTAACTCAGATGCCTTTAAGTAAAGAGCAGATATATCTGAAAGATTCCAAATTACCCATGTCAACTGATAACCATATTGATAATATGAACAAAATACAGCCTCTGAAATTAGAAATTAGAGAGTGTTGTGGGATAAATATAAGGTCAAGGATGTTTCCTTTGGAATGTGTAGGGTGTTCCAGTATTTGGGAGAAGTGGCGGGCATTCATTGCTTGGAGGAAGGTAGAGGATTGTATTGGAGATGCGGAATATAAGTTTAAATCACCTAGAATTATGAGAGGGCGTGAGGCAGGTTGGGGGGAGTAGGCTGTGTCTAGGATCGTGGAGAGATCAGATGAGTCAGTCTGAGGTGCTCGATATAAGAGGTGCAGGGATAGCGTAGAGTTGGAGACTGTAATAGAGTCCATGCCTGTGGTAGAGGTGGATTCAACAGTAGAGAGTTGTAGGTTGGATTTAGATATAATGGCTACACCTCCTCCTCTGCCATGTGATCTGTTGCATATATTGATTGAGTGTGCTTTGGGGCATAGTTGTCTCTGTACAATGCCTTGTTGTGCTATACAAATGATAAGTAGTAGTAGTATTAACAGAGCTTGCTGTCTTGGTCCATGTTGGTACTAATGATATAGGAAAGTGTGGAAGGGAGGTATTGGAAACCAAATTTAGGCTTTTAGGTAGGAATTTGAAATCCAAAACTTTCAGGGTAGCATTCTCAGAAGTGCTTCCCATGCCAAGTGTAGGACTGAAAAGGCAGGCAGAGCTCCAGACTCCAATGTGTGGAAGAGATGATGGTGCAAGGAAGAGGGTTTTGAATTTGTTAGGAACTGGGCAACATTCTGGGGAAAGGGGGGGGGTGTAGGGTTTCCAGAAGTATTGATTCTACTTAATCTGAGGTGGAAGCACACTGCTGGCATTAATCTTTAAAAAGGAGCTAGAGCAGCTTTTAAACTAGATAATAGGGGAAAGTCAACAGTCGCCCAAGGGTGCATGGTTCAGAATGATGTATTCTTGAAGGATACTAGTAACAGAGGTAAGTTAGGACATCCTAATAGAGAGGTTCCAATAAAGGTAAAAGTAACTCAGATGCCTTTAAGTAAAGAGCAGATATATCTGAAAGATTCCAAATTACCCATGTCAACTGATAAAATGCAATGTGTGCCTTTGAGTCAGTCCTGATGACCCAGAAGCTCCTGGGTTTCCTTGGCAGTGTCACTGGAAGTAGATTGCCAGGCCTTTCTTCTGAGGCAATGGAGGGTTAAGTAACTTGCTCAAGGCCACAAGGAGTGCTAGTGGGAATCAAACCCTGGTTGCTTGGTTACCAAGCCAGTGTTCTAACCACTAGGCTACTCCTCCACTCTGTCAACTGATAACCATATTGATAATATGAACAAAATACAACATCTGAAATGCTTATATGCAAATGCTAGAAGTCTAAAAATTAAGATGGGAGAGCTAGAATATATAGCACTAAATGAAAGGTTAGATAAAATTGGCATCTCAGAAACCTGGTGGAAGGAGGACAACTAATGGGATACCATGATACCTGTGTACAAACTTTATCTAAATGACAGGGCAGATCAAATTGGCGGAGGGGTTGAGCTCCATGTTAGCAAGGACATTGAATCAAACAGGATAAAGGTTTTGCAGGAAACAAAATACACTGTAGAATCTCTATGGACAGAAATTTCATGTAAAAAGGGGAAGGCGACGGCAGTGGGAATGTACTACATACTGCCTGGCCAGAATGAACAGATGGATGATGAAATGCTAAAAGAAATCAGGAAGGCTAACAAAAGTTACAACACAGTAATAAAGGGTGATTTCAATTGCCCCATTATTGACAGGGTCAATGTTACAGCAGAACATGCTAAGAAGATAAAGTTTCTAGATGAAATAAATGACTGCTTCATGGAGCAGTTGGTTCATGAACCAACATGAGGAGAAGCTATTTTAGACCTTGTCCTTAGTGGACCAGGTCTAAAGATCTGATAATCTGCTTCCGGTCACAGTGCCAAGAAAACCCAGGAGGCGCTGGGTCTCCAGAAGTCAGCATTGACTCAAAAGCACATATTACATTGGATTGTCTTAGTGGAACACAGGACCTGATGTAAGAGAAAACGGTGTTGGGGCCACTTGGCAATAGTGATCATAACATGATCACACTTGATTTAATAAATGGAGAGAGGACAGAAATCAAATCCACAGCACTAGCTTTTAACTTTCAAAAAGGGAATATGATAAAATAAGAAAAATAATAAAAACAAAAACAAAAGGAGCAGCTGCAAAGGTTAAAGGTTTACATCATGTATGGGCGTTGTTTAAAAATACTATCTTGGAAACCCAGACCAGATGTATTCCATGCTGTATGAAAGGTGGAAGGACAAATGCCTGTTGGCATGGTTTAAAGGTGAGGTCAGAGAAGCTGTTGTAGCAAAAAACCCAAAAACAAAAACCCCCCACTCTACCCAAATGATACCAAAAACAAAAATATAGTGAAAAATGTGTGAGCAAATAAATGATGTGTGATATTTTTGTCGGAAGGCAGCCGGGAGAATGAAACTATCCTCTTGAGGCTGTAACTTCCATTTTATTCGATTTATGATAAACCCTATGAAAAAAATACTAAAGGGTTAAAATGGAGGTAAAACCACCACAAGGTGTCACCTCATACCAAAAGCCACATATAATTTAAAATGCGGTCCAAAACTAAATGAAAAAACGTGGTACTTATCAGAACCGCCGCTCCCGTCAATGCATGTATGCTTTCCAAAGGGGAACTGACAGCGTCCATGGAAGTTCCAAATCACTCTCTCAAGGATCTTCTATGACAAAAGTCAAAGCAGCAGTAAATATCAAAGGACACAGTACTGCGTTTCGGGCGAATGCAAAAGTTCTTGCGCCCTGTATCAACGCTTTAAAGAACTGCCATGAAAATGAAACTACAGCGTCTCCCTCTCCAAGACGCCGGCGCATGCTCATTGATGATCAAAAAACCCAAAAAGCAATTTAAATAACCAGGGCGGACCAATAGCAATGAAGAAAAACATTGCCCAAGATAAACTGTTTTGCTGAAGCCCAGAATTGACAATAAAAAATTGCCAAAAATTCAAAAATGTCCTAGATGAAAATAAAGGACTAACTTGAACAGATTTTAAAGATTTTAAAGTATGCTAATCCAATCTAGTTCTTTATTCAAACCCAAAGGTTCAACGGTATGCCATGTAAAAATCCACTTTTGTTCAAGACACTGCAAAATTTGTTCACGATCACCCCCTCGTGGGAGATCCGGAACCATATCCAACACTCTCCAAGAAATGTCCGCAAAATTATGACCCAAGTCCAAACTATGCTGAACTACCGGAGCCGTGAAAATTGAATTACGAAGTCTTGAGGCATGTTCTGTCAACCGAAGCTTCACAGGATGAATTGTGCGCCCTATATATAAAAGATTACAAGGGCAAACTAACACATATACTACATAAGACGTGGAACAGGTAGTATGCCAGCGAGCCTCTTGAATCAAAGTGGAATTCGGCACTTGCCACTGCTTTCCAGTGATGGTTTGAGAGCAAAAATTACAAGAGTCACACGGAAAATGTCCCAATTCCAAAGATATATCATAAACACTTCTATCCATAGGTGAAGAAGTAGGTCCCACATAATCACGAATGTTGGAACCCCTAGAATGAGCAATTCTCAAATTTCTCCTGAAACAAGCGTGCAATTGTAGTACATGCCAATGTTTAAGTAAAATCTTTCTTATGGAGTCAGTGTGTGACATAAATGGAAGAATAGCCACCAATGGTTCACTAGAAATACCTGTAGATGATTCACTGTTACCAGCTGATGTATAAGGAGGAAAAAGCCAATCTCTGTGGATATATCTGGCTCTTAAAAAGGCTTGTTTAATAACTTTTTTGGGGTAACCACGCTGAGCCAGATGTATTGAAAGATCTTGGGCATGCCGAAGAAACTCTGAAAGATCTGAACATATCCGTCGAATTCTGAAAAATTGGCCAAACGGAAGACCCTTCTTTAATGGCAACGGATGGAAACTGGCAAAATTGAGTAGCGTATTCCGTTGTACTGGTTTTCTAAATAAGGTAGTGTGAAAAGAATCTGAATGCTTAACCACCAATATGTCTAAAAATTCCAAACGACTTAAATGGTGGTGCATGGTAAAAGATAAATTTGATCTTAAAGTGTTGAGCCAGTGAAAAAATAACCAAAGATTATCCTCAGTATCAGTCCATAGGAAAAAGATGTCATCCAAAAATCGAACCCATAATGGGACCTTTTCAAACCATGGTGATGGATATACTAAGGATTGCTCAAAATCTCCCATATACAGCGTGGCCACTGACGGAGCCACTGTGGCCCCCATAGCTATTCCCCGTATTTGATGATAAAAAAGTTGTTCAAATTGAAAAAAGTTCTTCGTAAGCACAAAATTTAATAACTCCATGAAGAATGAATTGGGAATGCGATCTGGTAAAGCACGGTCACACTGAGAAATTACCGAAAGGGCTTGGTCCTGATCAATGTTGGTGTACATTGCAGTGACATCCAAAGATACCAACCACCACGACCTAACATCATCATGAATTTGTTGAAGTTTGGTGATAAAGGCCATAGAATCCTTCAAAAATGATGGTACCCGCTGGGCACATGATTGTAAAAATTTGTCACAGAATTTTGAAAGTGGTTCCAACATCGACCCTCGACAAGACACAATAGGTCTACCTGGGGGTGTCTCAAGCGACTTATGAATCTTGGGAACTGTGTAAATAATAGGAGTGATCGGATGTTTAGTGACCAAAAAATTATGTTCTGTCTTCGTAAGCCAAGAAGCAGCTAATGCCTGATGTAAAAGTGCATTAATTTCAGAATGCAATCCCGGAAACGGATTTGCCCCAAGTGAAGTATAAAAATTACCATTAGCTAACTGATCCACAAGATGCAATCGATATTGATCATACGATTGTACTACTGTTGCTCCACCCTTGTCAGCCCTTCGAATGACTAGTTGTTGGTTAGAGCGTAATTCCCGCAATGCTTGCCATTGAGCTTTAGATAAATTATGGTAAGGAGACTTCAATCCCGACTCCTCAAGGGCTTCCAAATCATGAAGAACCAAAGTTTGGTACGTCTGAATAAAGGAATCCATTGCCCCTGATGGTACCCATTTAGAGGGAGCACGAACCACTGATATGTCCGCGCCCATATTATGAGTAGCACAAAAATGAGTCACCAGCAGTTTTCTAAAAAAGTGGTGTAAAGCCACCCTCATGCTGAAAGAGTCATAATGTGATACCGGAACATATGAAAGACCCAAAATCGAATAAAATGGAAGTTACAGCCTCAAGAGGATAGTTTCATTCTCCCGGCTGCCTTCCGACAAAAATATCACACATCATTTATTTGCTCACACATTTTTCACTCTATTTTTGTTTTTGGTTGTAGCAAAAAAAGCATTTTTCAGCAAATGGAAAAAGGAGCCAAATGACAAAAACAGGAAATAACATGAGCACTGACAAGTTAGATACAAAGCACTGATAAAGCAGGCAAAAAGAGGATTTGAAAAGAAGCTTGACATGGAAGCAAGAATGCATAATAAAACCTTTTTCAAGTACATTTGTAGCAAGAAACCTGTGAGAGAGTCAGCTGGGCCATTAGATGATAAAATGGTAAAAGAGGTGCTAAGGGAGGACAAGGCCATAGCAGAGAGACTGAATGTATTCTTTCCTTCGGTCTTTACTGAAGAAGATATAGGGAAGTTACCCATGCCCGAAACGATATTTAATGGTAATATATTGGAAGCATTGAAACAAATCTCAATAAACTGGGAAGATGTATTACAACTATTTGATAAACTGAAAAGTAGCAAATCACCTGGACTGGATGGTATATATACCAGGGTGCTGAAAGAACTGAAATATAAGATTTCAGACCTACTATTAGTAATTTGTGAATTATCATTAAAATCATTTGTAGTACCACCTCAGGATTAGAGAACGGGCAGTGTAACACCAATTTTTAAAAAGAGTTCCAACTACAGACTGCTGAGCTTGACATCAGTATCGGGTAAAATAATAGAAACCATTATAAGGACTAAAATTACAGAACATGTAGATAGTTATTGATATAGAGCCTGATTCCATGACATACACATCCAGCCTGTGGGCACGGCCAAAATGAAGACAGGCCCAATCTAACCCTGATTCCACAACCTTGAATATAGATGCATCCACGATTCTGGAATCAGGGACATAGATGCATCCGGCGTGGCACATGCAAACCACAATTGGGAAACACCGGCCCTCACTAGCAGAAAAGGGCACTGGTATACGCAGCACACCATATTCCTATAAGAAGTACATTTACGATCCCGTGCATGCATCTCCTCAGCTCCCCCTCTCACTGACAGCATTGTGCTCATGCCACCTACACATGGATACCGATGATACAGACATTGTCTTCACACCAAACAATATATACATGTCTGTTGCACGGCCAGTACACTTCCCACTCATCTCAGTGCATGCAAAGATAACATAAAAACAAGTAGAACATGATATATCTGTACTCACATACCCTGCAGTTGAACGGACATAGCAATAGAGGTACACCTTAGATAAAAATTTGCAGGTCATCTCGGAAAACAGTCTTTACAATGGTAAGTCTAAATCAGCATAAATCTCTGTGGCTGTGTGTCAGAACATATCCCTGTCTGAAAGGATGGCCACACAGAATATGAGCTTGCAACACTGCAAGCAGCACTAATACATGTCCAAAAGAACCATCAGTAGTATGTACAAATGTGCACATTTGTAGAGACAGATGATGTTGCTTTTGGGCATGTTTGAATGCTGTTGCACTGTCGCATACTCTCAATCTGCGGGGCCATCCTTTTAGACAGGGATATGTTCTGATACGTAGCTGCAGAGATTCTCTCCTGATATATGCTGTTGTGAACCTCTTCTCATATCTATGGTCCATCTTTACCATCGCACAAATGGGTGGGGTATTTCTTAATTTATCTTCACCTTATACCCATCCCTCACCTCTACTCTCTGTTCTGTATAGCTGCAGCTTGTGTTCCTCAAGACAGCAGACACAGCAGTTCACTATGAACATGTCACAGCCATTCATCATCATGGGCCGCATTGCAGCACAAATCTGAAATATGTCTAAGTCTGGGCCTTATGCCACGTTGCTGCTGGAATACCTGTAGGAACCATTGTGAATGTACACAGGCCATTCCAGAATAGGCTTTCTGCATCTCCACGGCTGACCACACCCCCATTCCACTCCTTCCCACTCATTTTACAAAAAACAAAACATCCCTTAAAAAGCAGCATCACTGGGGAGTTTCCACTTGTAAGTAGCATTACATGCATGTATAAGTGGCAATTTTACTACCTATACATGTAAGTAGCACCACTTGGTCCTACAAGCGGTGGATTTTGGATATCTGCATGGCCAGGGGAACTGATTCGGGAACTCTCATCCAAAACTCATACTTTGCGCAAACTGAATTACCCCCTCAAGCTCTCCTCCAAAGGCCAAATTCAAATGAAAAATTTGCTAAGAGTTAGGAATGGCTCAAAACAAGTGTACATGTCACTAGGGAAACTTTGCATAGTCTGTCCAAAACATGAAGAAGACAAAGATACTGGTAACTGGTAAAATCAATAATTTCATCCTTGATGGTGAAGAAAAATAATATAGTAGACAACTTTAACGTACTCGAATCAATGATCAATAATGAAATGGCTAGCAGTCAAAAAATCTGATGATGCATTGCTCCAGGCAGAATAGCTATGAAGGACATAGATAAGATACATTTCTGAACCCAAAGTTCAGCTTGTCTAAGCCATGGTATTCTCAATAACATCATATGGGTGTGAAAGTTGGACAATGAAGGACAAAGACAGGAAAAGTTGTTGCCTTGAAATTATGGTGCTGGCTAAAAATACTATGGACTGCCTGAAGAACAAAGCACTCAAAAATAAAGATCCAATCAGACAAAAGAAGGGAAAAGAGAAAAAAAATGAAAAATAAGAAAAACAACAATATAAGATAAATGTTGGAATGTTTGTTATGCAGGATACACTCTCCGAAAAACAACTCCTTTTTGTTCTTATAAACTATGGCGCCCAAAAGCCAACAAGCCAACTTGTAAATGTTATAATTTGTAAAAACCAACAAACGAATACTTAGCTGGCAATCGAAGCTCAGGTCGCAATACAAAGTACTATGTTTCGGATCCAACAAAGGACCCTGTCTCAAGCTTTTCGTTGTTACTCAGGATATTCCAAACCAGTCTTCCTCAAAAGAAGCAGGCTTATGCTGGCATAGAATTCAATATAGAATCATTGAAATATTCAGGTGCTCTCATTGTGTGTGCAAAACCTATGGTGCTATGATACTCTCTTTAAATGGGATGGCATCTGGCATCAGTAGAATTAGCAACCAATTAAAATGAAATGCAGAGTGAGACAGCCAATCACAGTGTGCTCCACCAATCTATCTCTAAATTATTATTATTATTTTTCATTATTTTTTATTTTATTTTTCATGTTTTTCTCTTTTCCTCTCTTTTTGTTATCTGTTTTCTCTTTTCCTCTCTTTTGTCTGATTGGATCTATATTTTTGAGTGTTAGTCTAGCGGTCCAGATCAATAGTTGGGGTTTAGCGGTCCAGATCAATAGTTGGGGTTTTTTCTGACTGAAGAACAAATCAATCAGTACTAGAAGAAATGAAACCTAAGCCTTCCTTAGAAGCTTGAATGACAAGACTTTGACTTTCATACTTTGTACATATCAAGCGAAAAGAAAGATCATTAGAGAAAGGCGTCATGCTTGGTAAGATTGAAGGTTCAGCAAAAGTGGAAGACTGATAGATCAATACAATAACAATAGCTATGGATGCCATTCTATCAACAATTAGCCAGCTGACTGAAGAATGAAAATAGTTTAGAGAACTATCCACAAGGGTTGACGTGATTCAACATGACGGCACTTCTACCTCCTTGAAATTTTTGCAAACATGTTGATTTATTTGTATAAATACGATTTTTTAACATGCAAATAGTGAGTAACTCTTCTAACATTGCCTCCTAAAAGAGTAACATAATAGGTCAATATGTTTTTTTGCCATCATCTATCTAGTGGATCCCTTTATAGCAACAGGATAAAATCTAAAGAAACTTAACTACCTCTTATATCTCAACAAATAGGGGTGACCTGCATGGAGCAGTGGGTACCCCCCCTAAACAAAGGCATGGGGAGGGGTGACCTGCACGGAGCGGCAGGTGCACCTATACTTGCCACCTTGCTGGGCAGACTAGATGGACCATGTTGGTCTTTATCTGCTGACATATACTATGTTACTATGTTATTCCTTTCTACACTGTTTAGAACAGGAGTATAAAAGATACAGCCCACGGGCTGGAAATAACCTGCAAGACTCACTAATCCAGCCTCCTGAAGAATACCAGAAATCTCCCCCTGAGCAGTTTACCTTGTGGTGGTGCTAAATGGCTGGCAAGCAGGGCTCCGGGGCATAGCATGAGAAAGAAAGGCACCAGAATGGTTGAACCACAGAGGCCCTGGCTGGTTCACTCCTCACCTTCTGCTACCTGCTGCTGCCACCATATCTCTGAGCCTGCGGCAGCAACCAAACAGCTGGTAGTGAGCACCACCGAGCCTTCAAGCCTCTCTGCCAAACCACGCCCCTTCCACCCCCAACAACAACAGAAGCGATGGGGCATGGCAGGGTCTTCAAGAACACAGGGAGGGAGAGTGACTGGAGGAGGTAGATACTGGACCTCATGGGAGATAGGGGAGAGAAAGGGGAGATGCTGGATTTGGAGGAGGGGAGAGGAAAAGAAAGTAGGAGGGATAGGAGTGGGAGAAGTGGGCTGATGCAGGGGCAGGAGCTAACACAGCTTGCCAGACACTGAAAGCATTACCACACGGTTCTAGGTCATCAGGGACATATTTTTTTATTATTATTTATTTATTACAAATTCTTATATACCGCGCTATTTGGCATCAGCGCGGTTTACATTATAACACAACAACCATAACAACATGCTGTTTGGTTTTACATCGAACAGGGGTCCAAACTTGGATAACAGGGGTAACTATATACATATATATATATATATATTGAGCCAGTCCTGGTTTTACCCCAATTGAATGCAACGGAAGTAAAACCAGGACTGGCTCATTCTGTGCCTGAGGAACTGGAGCTATCTGATAATCCTATTGACAGCACATCAATCTCCTATTTTGTCCCCCTGCAGCCCTACTCTTCTCCTCTTCCTCCCTCTGCCAATCCCAATGCAGACCTTTTTCCCATAATCCCCTTTGGACTCCTAATTTCCCCCACCTCCAGTAAAACACGCATCATTAAAAGCAAGCAAAACAACATCTACATTATGTTGCATATATATATGTTTATGCAAAAGTACACCCCTGCCTGGTTGGCCACAACAACCAAGTAGGACTCCTCCCCCCATTCAGTCAGCCCAACATTAAAATGCGGGGGTTTCTCCTGGTAAAGCCAACTTTAAAAAATGGTTGATACTTCTGGTTTAGAATACACCCAAGTTATCATTCCCAGATACCAGCCAAAGTGCATGGTTACTTTTAAAATATCAGTCCTTATAAAGCCATTTTGATAAATGAGCATATGAGGCCCTCTATTTAATTGACAATGAGCACCCCTCTCTACCCATGCCTCAGCAAACCTCTAGAAGACTCCAAACAGCCCCCTCCACCTATGTGGCTGCTGTCTGAATATTCATACCCCTAGGCACCTGTGGCTTTTCTGGATGGCATCCTGCCACTACCCCCAGCAAATCTCTGGGGAGTTGTAGCTTTGTTAACATAGGGGTCCTTTTACTAAGGTGCGGTACAATTTTGGTATTTACCATGGGTTTTGAATAAGCATTGATGCACGGTAAGTGCAACAGTCCTGCGCTGTTGAAGCATTCCCAGCATGTTCCTAGCTGTTATCACACAGAAACCCATGAGGTGGTGTTAAGTGTACCTTCGCTGATTGCAACATTGACAGTGCACGATATGTACCCCTATGCTAACTGCAATATGCTCTCCATGCGCACTGTGCATGCCTAAACTACCCCATCAGGCTATTGTGGTTATCATGGAAACTGGTACGTGGTAACTGCCATGCCTGCACAATAACCGTTAGCACAGGCCCATGCTACCAGTTTCCATGCGCTAAGTTCCACGATAACCACTTTGTAAAAGTGCCCCCTAACTGCATATTTAATAATCACTGATAACAGCCATCGTATCGCATATCATATTACATTTCTACATAGCTGTTGGAATCCCACTCTGATGGCTTGCATAAATGTACATCAAATACTTTGAATTTTGCAAAGAGCAAACTCAGTAATGTTGACCACTTGAACCTCCCGCTGGAGGGCAGCAACCTTGGGCTGGAAGGATTAGGGTTTCTAGTCCCATAAGCACTTCTTGTGGCCTTGGGCAACCCTCCTTTGCCTGAGGTACACAAAGAGATTGTGAGCCCTTTGGGAACAAGGGAAATATTTACTGTACCTGAATGTACACCGCCTAGAATGTGTTAGCACTTGGAGGTATATAAATGCTTAAAAATAAATAAAAGATCTGCCCATATGATGACAGTCTACTTTCTCTATCTTCTCTTTTGCAATATGACCGTAGCTGTGTTGTCTGAAAGGGCAATAATTCTGTAGGACAGGAAAAAAACGAGCATGAGGTTTGTTGGGAGTTGAAGATTGAGAAGGGAATTATGGGGCTCATTAGCATGTAGTTTTGAAGCTTTCAAATGTGATCACGTTTTACTGCATACCACAGGACTATGAAGGCAAATGAAAGGGATTCATCTGCAAATCTTTCAAAAGAAAGAGGGAATGACATGAGGGAGGGGCCGAGGCTTTGCTCTCCTCTTTGATTTTCACTGCAGGTTTGCAGAATTCTGGGCACCACCCAGCCAATGAAAGCATGATAAATTAAAGGAGAAAATCTTCTAGTGAAGGGAACAGGCTCAACACAGCATTGAACGCATGCCCTTTTCCCCCTAGATTCAAAGTCCATAATTGGGATTTGAGACTCAAAGATGTGCGTTTAGAAATCTTGATGACAGGGATGTTAGAAATCATTTTTCAAGCAGTTTTTCTCAGCATGGAGCACTCAGCGTCTATCATGTAGCAGACAATGTAGAACAAGCAAACAGACAATAGTAGATTTCAGACATTACACTACTCTGCTGATATCTTGATTGGATTATCCATTAAAGTGCAAACTGTGAAAACAATTACAAATTCTATTACTTCTACAACTACTACTACTAATGATCATTTGTATAGCGCTACAAGTGCTACACAGTGCTGCACAGGCACATGTAAGAGACAGTCCCTGCTCATCAGAGCTTACAATCTAGCTAAGAGACAATACAACAGCTGAGGACAAGAATACATCTAGGAGTCAGGGGCGGCCCAGGGGTGATGCTGGACCATGTACGGAGACTCATTGCGGGGCCTCATTTGCACAGCCACTGGACCTCATTTGCATAAATTTAATTTATTTTATTTTAAAATGTATATGTTGCCCATCTAAAATTTTAGGTGGCTTTCAAAAGAGCCCTTCACAAGTCTCTCTTTTGTTCTGGCAATGACTTAGAGGCATGTTTACTAAATATTAATGTGGTTTAAGTGCCACTGCACCAATAGAAATAAATGGATGTTGCTGCACCTAGCACACATTAACATTTGTGAATGCACATTAATTTTTAGTAGACATGTGTCTTAATGTCTGAATACCATCTGCATGGGCAGTGAAGATAAAGAGACTACCAGATTTCTACATTACTATACTCCAGTGTCAACTGCTAGGCACATTATGAAGTACTATAAACCCTGCTCATTTAGAATCTATAGTAAACCTGCCGTATCATAACAACACTACCAGGACTCACAAAGCACCAAACCCTACCTATCAAATGGCAACACTGCAAATATTAAGCCAATACATCTCAGAGAATACCAATACATCTCCTACAAGGGAAGGAGAACAAGTGGGGCTGTCACATACAAACTACATGAACAAAATACTGCAGCTCGGCTACACATGCAAAACATACTTCGTCAGCAAACAAAAAACAAGGGATCACAATTTAGAAATTTGAAGACAATAATTAAACTGGGAACTCCAAAAGCCAAACTTTTGTCCCACGGCTGTGATAAAAAGGAGCCCGCTGGCGCGCTGAGTGCCAGGAGATCAAACGTGGGCTCCTTTTTATCATAGCCGTGGAAAAAAAAGCAAACATCGCTCTTTACTACCACGGATGTTCAGAGGTCAGTCGGGGCTTTGGATTTCCCTGGCTCCCTATTGCAGCCAGTCAGGAGCAGAGGCCCATGAGGTGCAAGGCCATGTGTGAACAACATTCCCACACAATGGACAGGCCGGCCCTGCTAGGGGTATGGTAAGGAAACACATAGGAGATTAAGCGGATCAGGATCCAAAGCAGCCTCGAAAAGGTGAGCTTTCAGTCTGAACTTGAAAAGGGCCAGAGATGAAGCCTGATATACAGACTCAAGTAGTTAATTCCAGGCATAAGGAGGAGTAAGATGAAAGGATCGAAGTCTGGATTTGGCAGCGGAAGAGAAGGGCACAGATAGAAGTGATCCGCCAGAAGAGTGGAGCTCCCGAGAAGGGGCGTAGGTAGAGACAAGAGAGGAAAGACAGTGAGGAGCAGCAGAATGAGTGCAGTTATTTATTTATTTAGACAGTTTTGTATACTACCTTATCCTTCAATCAAAGTGCTCAACAAGACATTGGGAGGCATACATTCAACAGGTCAGTAGGAGAGGTTTGAACTGGATATAGAAATGAATAGGGAGTCAATGAAGGGATTTGAGAAGAGTGGTTATATGAGCATATTGAGGCTGGCAGAAGATTAGCCTCACAGCCAAGTTTTGAACAGATTGAAAAGGAGAGAGATGATTCAGAGGGAGACCAGTAAAGAGGAGGTTGCAATAGTCTAGACTGGAGGTGACTAAAGAGTGGATAAATGTTTTATTAGTGTGTTCAGAATAACCAACCAAGTCCAAGCAGATGACAGAAAACTATTTAAAGTTGATAAAACCCAAGAGGATTGTGGAAAATTGCAAGAGGATCTTGATAAATTGGAAGACTGGGCATCGAAATGGCAGATGAAATTTAATGTGGACAAGTGCAAAGTTATGCATGTAAGGAAGAACAACCCAAACTATGGTTACACGAAGCAAGGTTCCACACTAGGAACCACCACCCAGGAAAAAGATTTAGGCGTCATTGTGGATAGCATGTTAAAACCCTCGGCCAAGTGTGCAGCGGCAGCCAAGAGAGCAAATAGAATGCTAGGTATCATAAGGAAAGGAATGGAAAATAAAACAAAAGATATTATAATGCCTCTACATTGTTCCATGGTAAGACCGCACCTTGAATATTGTGTGCAATTCTGGTCGCCGTATCTTAAAAAGGATATAGCGTTATTAGAAAAGGTTCAGAGAAGAGCCACCGAAATGGTAAAGGGGATGGAAGGATACTCCTATGAAGAAAGGCTAAAAAGGTTAGAGCTCTCTAACCTGGAAAAGAGACGGCTGAGGGGACATATGATAGAAGTCTATAAATTAATGAACGGAGTGGAACGGGTAAACGTAGCTCGATTGTTTACGTTATCAGAATATAGAAAGACTAGGGGACATGCAATGAAGCTACAGGGTAAACTATTTAAGACTAATAAGAGAAAATATTTTTTCACTCAACATGTAATCAAACTCTGGAATTTGTTACCGGAGGATGTAGTAAAGGCTGTTAGTGTAGCTGGATTTAAAAAAGGTTTGGACAAGTTCCTGGAGGAAAGGTCCATAAACCATTATTAAGGAGGGACCCAGGATATCAATGTTTGACCCAGTACAAGCATTGCGGAACCTGTGTCTTTTGGGGAAACTGCTAGGTACGTATGACCTAGATTGGCCACTGTTGGAAACAGGATACTGGGCTTGATGGACCTTGGTCTGACCCAGTATGGCATATCTTATGTTCTTATGTTCCACTCTCTCAAACAATACACACACCCAATACCGATAATTCCCTACCAATACCATTTCAATAAATCACTGCCATACAAAGACTTCATACTGCACCATACAATACAAAACAACGGATCATCCACATCAGACCCTACAATCAACCAATACACAATGGATGTCTCAACGCTACCAGCACTACCTCCCTAAAATGGTTTCTTCTAAATGCAAGATCCCTCAGGAACAAGATCCCAATAATAACTGACATCATCCAGAGTTCCAAGCCAGACATCTTATATATCACAGAAACTTGGCTCTATAATACATTCACAGTTCTCCTCAAACAAATCAAAGCACCAGGTTATAACATCTTACACTGCCTGAGATACAATAAAAAAGGAGGTGGTGTGATCATGCTATGTTAGGTGGACAATACATATCAACTACAAGCATAGATAGCATTGATCTCCTAACGATAGAAACCAAGCATCTAACAATCATATTACTATACAGACCCCCTTCATCTGATACTACATCTTTGGACAACATTCTAGCCTCCACCTGCTCAGATACCCCACCTAGTAAAGAACACATTATACTAGGTGACTTCAACTTATTCTCCATATCTACTTAACAAAAAACATCATTCCTTCAAGCTATGGATGACTTAGGATACCATCAAATAACTGATACCCCTGCCCACATAAGAGGAAACATATTGTATTTATTTATTTATTTTATTTAACGTCTCTTCTATACCGCGCTATTTAGTATCAGTGTGGTTTACATACAACAAAGGATTTATACAGCACAGGTAGCTGCACTGTATTTACAGAGAATAAGGTAGCATAAACTTGGACATTGCTGAGGTAACTATTTACAGAGTATAAATATTGTTACAGGGTGTGGGTATATACAAGCTTCTATTTACAGGTATGCATCATCAACCATGGTAGAGATATTTATTTATTTATTTATTTATTTATTTAACGTTCTTATATACCGCACTTTTATCATCAGCGCGGTTTACAGTAAACATAAAATACTCACCGATAGCAACAGGCTGTCGTGAGTTTACATATAACAGGAAATCTAATTGGATACAACATAGGGGAGAACTTTGTACATATAAGTTATATAACTATATACAATTGTATTCTTCTTGTTGTACAGGGAGTGATAGATCGTTACATTGGATTGTAATGTGGTGTTGGCTATGTTGGAGTGGGGTATTGAGAGAAGTATGCAAGGAACAGGTGGTGTTTTATGGCTTTTCTAAATTGTTTTAGGTCTTTGATATCTCTTATGGTGGGTGGAAGATCATTCCAACATTTGGGAGCGAAGTAAACGAATGCTCTTGCAGTTGTTGAGTGTGAACATTTTGTAAAGTCCGTCGGGATGATTAGAGTATTAGCTGCGACTGATCTTCTAGATCTGGTGTGGGGGGTGTGAGTGATGAGAGTGGAGATTGCTAGGGGAGCTAAGTTGTTAATGGCTTTGAATGTGATGAGTAGTGCTTTATATGTAGTCCTACAGGATATTGGGAGCCAGTGTAATTCCTTTAAGATGGGAGTTATGTGATCGTTCCTTGATGCACCGTTGAGGATGCGGGCAGCAGCGTTCATTGCTAATTGTAGCGTGTTTAGAGTGCTTTTTGGGAGGCCATGTAGAACTATGTTTGCATAGTCAAAGTGTGGAATGACTATGGCTTGGAAGATGGTTCGGAAATTGTCAGGGTCGAGCATGTTTTTGAGGTTTCGGAGGGTTCTGATCTTGAAGTAGATGGATTTCACTGTTCGGTTTATGTGTTCTTTGAAGTCCAGTCGGTGATCAAGGGTTACGCCTAGGTATTTTACTGTGGATTTGATTGGAAGCTCTGCGTCCCGTACTTTTAGAGCAGTCGGGGGTGAGAATTCTTTATTCTTCGTGATGATTAGGGCTTCTGTTTTTTTGAAATTTATTCTCATATTCTGTGTGAGGAGCCAGTCTGTAATTGCATCAAAACACTCTATTAGTACTGTGTAATCAGGCCGAGTAATGTTGATTGGTATGAAAATCAGCACGTCATCTGCATAGATTAGGGAGGATACTCCAAATGAGCGAGTGATCTCACATATCGGTTGCATGTAGATATTAAAGAGTAACGCCGAGAGGGAGGATCCTTGAGGGACGCCTTGTTTCAACTGGAAAGGTTTTGAGGTGTTTGATTCTGTTCGAACATGTTGCCAGCGCTCTTCAAGATAAGATTTGCACCAGTCCCATGCTAAACCCTGGATGCCCTTGCATTGGAGTCGGGTTAGGAGTTTGTTATGGTCAACAGAATCAAACGCTGCAGAGATGTCAAGGAATATTAGTGCAAAGCCCTTTTTGATATTGTCAGTACCACAGATGAGGGTGTTGATTAAAGAAGTCAGCAAAGATTCCACACCATGGGCTTCTCTGAATCCATGTTGACTGGGGTCCAGAGGTGATGTGGTGTCTATATGCTGTTGGATCTGAATCTGTGTGACCTTCTCTATTATCTTTGATAGCAGGGGGATGCTGGAGATTGGACGGTAAGATTCTTCTTTTGTTGGGTCTAGCTGGTTGTTTTTTAGAAGAGGTCTTATGGAAGTCTGTTTAAGAGCTGATGGGAAGATGCCTGTGGTGAATGATTGATTTATGATTTCGGATATGAATGGGCTGAGCTCATGTCGTAACGCATTTATCCATTGTGCTGGACATGGATCATTGGGTGCAGTGGTTGTATTTATTCTGGTGATAATATCTTCGACGTGCTTTATTGAGGGGGATGTGAGCTTGATGAGTGGGTTCTCCTGTAAGAAAGTTTGGGCATTAGATAGGGGAGAGGTTGTTGATGTCTTGATGGTTTTGGATTGGATGTAATCGGCGTACTTTTGGGGGTGTATAGCATCTTGATGTGGTGGAGTGGGCTCGGTGGTTAGTACTTTCACTAGGTTAAAGAGTTCTCGTGGTTTGTTTAGAGAACGGTTGAGGAGATCGGAGTGAAAGGCTTTTCTTCTGTTCCATACTGCTTCGCGGTGCGTTTCTAGCTGTGATAGATATGTTGCTTGATCGGTAGAGTTCTGGGATTTACGCCATTTTCTCTCTAGTTTTCTTAGGAGTATGAGGGATTTCTTTAGCTCTGGGGAGAACCATGGTAAAGATGGTCTTTTATCTGAATGTTTATGGTGTGTTGGGTGAATGTTGGGTGTAGATGGTACTGAAAATTCGTTAAGGGTGTTATTCCAGTTTGCGACTAGATCATTGATGTTGTTGGAAGGTGGTTGGGAAAGCTTTGGAAGTACAATTTTTGTGATTTCTTCTTTGTCAAATGGTATGAAACGTCTATGGTTTGTTGAAGATTGTTTCCTGGTGTGGTTGGTTGTCTCTGGTTGAGCTGGCATGTTGAAAGATAGGAGGTGATGATCTGACCAGGGAACAGGGCTGATGGAGAGATCAAAATTGTAGTTGTTGCTTGCATAGGAGGATGGTGTGAATATAAGGTCGAGAGTATTTCCACTATGGTGGGTGGGGTTGCTTACTATTTGTTCATAGTTGAGGTTGGACATTGCGTTGAGGAAGGAACCAGATGAGGCGGGTTGGAGTGAAGCGAGATTGAAGTCGCCCAGTAACCAATTAGGTTTGTCTGGGTGCTTAGGATTGCAGGCTAAGTCAATTATGGTTGAGAGTTCTTCAGATGAGTTGTTTGGGGGCCTATAGATCAGGTTGATCGTGTTATGGTTGTTGTAGATAGAGATTAGATCTAGAAGTGGTGTACTGCTGGTTTGGATTGTTCGGTATTGGAGTTCAGTCTTAGCTATAATGAGTACCCCGCCTCCTCTTTTGTTGGATCTATTAGATGTGTAGCTTGAGTATGTTGGAGGTGTGAGCTGATTTAGTATGACTGTATCGGCATCGGAGAGCCAAGATTCTGTGATGAATAGAATATCTAGGTTGAGGTTAATTATGAGGTCAGTGATGGCAGGCCATTTTTTGCGGGTAGATTGTGCGTTGATAAGAGCACATCTAAGTACTTTTTGGGTAATTAATCTGTTGCGTTTTGTGTCGATTGCCTGTTCTAAAACTATGGAGATTAGGTGAGATTGTCTTTTGTAGTGTGGGTTTTGTGGTGGTTGGAATTGGTTGTGGAAGTTTTTTCTATTTCTATTGTGTAGTAACGGTATATGGTTGTTATCATTGATAAGTGCATTAGTAACATTGAAGGTGTTAAGGAGTAGGTAGATGCCTAGGAGGGCTAGCAGTGAGCCGTTCATGTTTTTGCCTTGGAATTCAAAGTGGAGGAAGCAGTATTAATTTGTGAGGACTATGCTTAGTAAGTATATAGAGTAGTAGGTAGCAGAGGATTATATCACATTGTTTACCTCAGTGTTATTTGACAGCATAGGATTAATAGCCCAAGGTTTTGGTATATACAATGTTTCAATGAGACAGTAAGCAGGTTTGTTACTATGTTTCAACAGGAGTATGGGGGTGCATACTATGTTACAATTAAGGCAGAGGGTTGGTAATTTGCTATTATTTAGATGCATTCACTGAGTAAGCTTCTAATTTTAAACATTAGTTAATTGGAAGCAAAAAGTATGCATACATACAGTAGATAAAGGTGAATTGGATAGGTGTTAGCTCTTGTTGAAGCCTTTTTGTGCCGCGCCTAAGGGCCACGCCAAAGATATATACTTGGTGCTATTTACAGGTAAGCGTAGTTGATGCTGGCGCCTGGGGGTGTGGATGCCTTATCGCGTGCTCTGTGTGTTTGTGTGGTGGGCCTGGTGGAGGAGGGTGGAAGTATGTGCACTGTCATCTGAGTAGTGTTTGAGGAAGAGGTGATTCTTTAATGCCTTTCTAAATTGGGCCAGGTCGGAGATTGCCCATATGTTAGGTGGAAGGGCATTCCAGCATTTGGGCATGTAGAAACTAAAAGCCCTGTTTGTCATTGCCTGCGTGCATTGGGTTGTTTCCTTCGGGATTATCAGTGTGTTGATTGCTGTGGACCTTCTTGATCTGTTGGAGGGCGTAGGCTGGAAAAGCTCCGCGAGGGAGGTGAAGGAGAGCCTGTTGATGGCCTTGAAGGTCAATAGTAGGGATTTAAACAAGAGTCTGCCATGGATGGGGAGCCAGTGGAGATGTCTCAGGATGGGTGTCATGTGATCCTTTCTGGATGCACCGTAGAGAACTCTGTTCATTGCTAGCTGGAGTGGATTAAGAGTGGATTGTGGGAGCCCTTGTAGAGTTGCATTCGCGTAGTCGAAGTGCGGGATCACCAGCGCTTGGAAGATCATCCGGAAGTCATCAGGCTCAAGCAGGGATCGTAGGTGCCTGAGTGTCCAGATCTTATGGTAAACTGCTCTTACTGTGTTGCTTATGTGGGCCTTCATGTCCAGGCATTGGTCTAGAGCAGGGGTCTCAAACACGTGGCCCGCGGGCCGCATGCGGCCCGCGGGAGAAGGTTGTGCGGCCCGCGACGGCTTCTGCTGCTGCCGTTGCCGCCGTGGCAATGGCAGAATCGACGGTCAATTTAAAAAAAATAAAAAACTGGCTTCTGCTGCTCTGTCCTGCGGCCCGTTCCCCTCTGCGCGAGAGCCCTGAATGTGCTTCCTCTGCGGCGTGCTTTTCAAGCTGCGAAGGGAGTATTTCCCTCTCGCGAGGCTTGAAAAGTGAATAGGCTTAAGCCGCGCGAGAGGGAAATACTCTCTTCGCGGCTTAAAAAGCATGCCGCAGAGGAAGCACACTCAGGGCTCTCGCGCAGAGGGAAAGGGGCCGCGGGACAGCTGATTTTCTGCTGCAGCAGAAGCCAGCAGCAGAAGCCAGGTTGTTTTTTTATTTACCTGGGGGGGGGGTATGACTGGAAATGGGCTATTGGCAGGGGGGGTATGACTGGAAATGGGCTATTGGGGGGGGTGGTATGACTAGAAATGGGCTATTGGCAGGGGGGGTATGACTGGAAATGGGCTATTGGCAGGGGGGGTTATGACTGGAAATGGGCTATTGGCAGGGGGGGTATGACTGGAAATGGGCTATTGGCAGGGGGGGTATGACTGGAAATGGGCTATTGGCGGGGGGGGGTTATGACTGGAAATGGGCTATTGGCGGGGGGGGGGGGGGTTATTACTGGAAATGGGCTATTGGCAGGGGGGGTGTAGGACTGGAAATGGGCTATTGGCAGGGGGGGGTTATGACTGGAAATGGGCTATGGTGGGGGCTAGGACTGGAAATGGGCAGGTGGGGGTTAGGAAGGACTGGAGGTGGGCTGATGGGGGGAGTTAGGACTGGTAATGAGCTATGGAGGGTCTGACTGAAATGGGGTAATGGGGGTTAGGGCTGAAAGTGGGCTATTGGCAGGGGGGGTTATGACTGGTAATGGGCTATGGGGGGTCTAGGACTGGTAATGTGCTGGGGGGGTTGCTAGGACTGGAAATGGGCTGAGTGGAAGGGGGCTTGAACTGCAAATGGCTGATGGGGAGGGGGGCTTGGAATGGAAATGGGCTGTGAGGGGAGGGAGCTAGGATTGGAAATGGGCTGATGGGGGGCTAGGATTGGAAATGGGCTGATGGTGAGGCTAGGATAGGACTGGAAATGGACTGATGCAGGGACTAGAAGGGAGCGGATGCTGGGTGGGGCTGGAACTAGAAGGGAGCTGATGTTGGGGGAGGATTAGAATGGGATGGAGCTGGGAAAGTGAAATGGAGAGGGGAAAAATATTTTGTCTGGGAGAGAAGACAAATCTACAATTGGCCAGGTATTGTGAGAGTAAGTGGGGATTGAGGATGGAGGGGTAAAATTTGAGTGGATGAAATAGGAATGAGGAAAGAGAAAAAGGAGAAAGATTAGTATGTTAAAGCAGATGTAGAGAGAGAATGGAAAAAAAACTAGGAGAGAAGAAAGGGCAAATGGAAGCAGACGATGGAGAGTTAGCAGAAGACATGAAGAAACCAGAAGAAAGTGGCTGGAACAATTGCAACTGAAAAAAATGCACAAAAGGTAGAAAAATATCTCTTTATTTTGAATTTATTAACTGGAATATGTCAGCTCTGGGAAATGTGCATCATTAATGTTTGCGCTTTGTTTAGTACAAGAGGAAATTAATTTATAGTTTTATTTCTACAGTGTTGTTGTACATTCCAAGTTTGGCTTTTGGGGTTCCCAGTTTAATTATTGTCTTCTTGTTTCTAAATCTTTTAGTCTTTCTTTATCCATACTCATTAAAGAGGCATGTTTACTAAAAGTTAGTGTATGGTAACATTATGCAAATATTTATGCAAATGAGGTCCCTTATGCAAATGAGGCCCCGCGTCTTATGCGGCCCCCGGGTTACTTTACAAGTCCTCATTTGGCCCTCAAAGCAATTTGAGTTTGAGACCCCTGGTCTAGAGTGACTCCTAGGTAGCGGATTGTGGATTTAGTAGTTAGTTCTGCTTCTTTGACCTTTAAGGAGGTTGGAGGGGTGAAACTTTGGTTCCTCGTGATGAAGAGGACTTCTGTCTTCTTGTGCTGTATTTGAAGGTTTTGTGTTTGGAGCCAGTTTGATACGGCATCAAAGCAGTTTGTCAGTGGGGAGAGGTCCGGCTGGTCGGTTGTGAATGGCATGTAGAGCAGTACATCGTCGGCATATATCAGGCAGTTGACGTTGAAAGATCGGACAAGGGTGCAGATGGGCTGCATGTATATGTTGAACATCAGGGCAGAGAGGGAGGATCCCTGCGGTACACCCTGCCACTGGTGGAAAGGTTCTGATGTTGAATCACCGGATCTTATGTGCTGCCATCTGTCAGATAGGTATGATTCGCACCAGCTTAGGACTTAATCTTCACTCCAAAAGAATGGGCAAATAGTAACCAAATATCCCGTTATCACCCAACCAGTGCCTTGGTCGGACCATTATCTAATACAATTCAATACTAGAATTAGTATAAACACACACATACCAGAGACTAATTTTATCATCGCTTCAAAAAGTTTAGTAAAGAGACATTCTTAAATGACATCATGTCAGCGCTAATCAACGACTGCGACAATCTAGACATGCTTCTTACAAACTGAAATAATACACTGCTGTCTACCTCAACCATTCCGCAAAGAAGTTCCCCCAAGAATCACAAGACCTCCCAACCATGGTACTCTCAGTCCCTCAGAGCATTCAAAAGAACCTTGCGGAAAACTGACAGGAAATGGAGAACCACAAGATCCAACTCAGACTTGACTATACATGGAAGCACTAAACCAATACCGACAGCATATAACTGACCTAAAAAAAGAATACTACTCAAAAACCCTAATGAAATCACTTAATCAATCAAGAGAATTATTCCTCATAGTTCAAAACCTAATAAAAAAACAAACAATGTTGACGCCCAAGACAGCGGAATAAACGTCCAACAACTTGCCAATTACTACAGTGAAAAATCTAAATCCATAGCAAAAAATTGCATGATAACTGCTAATGAATTAATTAGCATTGCATTATCAAACACTTTCTACCTCCCCAACAAGGAACAGATAGATCAATATGTCAAGTCAATTAACACAACAGCATCACGACTGGAACCATGTCCAGTCATCTGGATTAAACTAACAGCAGAAGAACTAACATCTTACGTTCAAAATATCAATTTATCTCTAACTCAAGGCCTAACACCAAAACAACAAAAAGAAACCTCAATCCACCCAATATTAAAAAATCACTTATGGATTAGAACTGCCCCAGCTCATACAGACCAATATCAAGTCTGCCATTCTTATCTAAGGTAATTGAAAAAGCTGTACAAAGACAACTTCAGGATTTCATTGACACAAACGCACCACTTGATCTTCACTAGTATGGCTTTCATGCTTACCATGGAGTTCAGACCCTTCTAACATCCCTCCTTGATAATATCATCCTCAGAATGGAAAATACCAAACAAGCATACATCCTCATATTCCTCGACATAACAGCTGCTTTTGATTCTATTAACCATGAAATCTTGATCAACTGTCTAAAACATCTCGAGATAGGAGGCACCATAATTCACTGGTTTAAGTCCTACCTAACTGACTGCACACAACAGGTCATACTCAATAATACCCTCTCCAAAAAATTCCATCTAATCAAGGGAGTACCACAAGGTTCAGGATTATCTGTATTACTATTCAACATCTATATGCAACTAAACAAACCCTGAAGCCATTACAGATGGCGCAGAATGCTGTAACTCGTATTATAATGAAAGTCCCACTCTTTGATGCAAAAATAACTCACTGTACAACATTCTCTATAATAATACTCCAAACCTGTAAATAGTTGGTCAACTATGTCATCCTCAAGGCCGAGCAAGTTTAGTTTAAGTTTGTTTGTCGTTTTATTTATTCTGTTCGTGTTCATTGTAAACTGTTCATTGTCAACTGCCCAGAGCAGTCCTCACTGGTTCTATGTAAACTGCTTTGATTATGTGATAAAGCGGTATAAAAGACAAATAAATAAATAATTAGGGGTGGGGTTTGCTGATGTCAAATGCTTTAATATGGGCAAGAAAATTGTTAAAACCTCGTCCTAACATGTCATACACATCCAAGTTATATATACCAGACATAAATGAGCCCTGTTACTAGAGCCAGCTAAATGGCTAATGCATATTTTAGTGCATGTGCGCCATTTGCAGTGGCATCTGTGTAGGCGTGATAGCAAGCGGTTGCTAAGATGCGCATTAATCAGCAATTGCATGATGGAGCAGGGACTAGGTGGGTTATGGGTGGAGTGTGGGTGCTGACTACGCATTGCAGTTAGGAGAAGCATCGGCGCATGCTCAGCATCGATGTGTCAATTAGTGTAGGTGCAGCTAGGGCTATATCTATGGGTATCCTTAGGTGCACCCGCATTAATTGTACCACAAGTTAGCGTCTGGATCCGTGCGTTAGCTGGACATGCCCCGACAGTTACCTCAGGCTTTGCGCTTACTGAGGTCACAAATGTGCGTTAAGTGCACAGCCTTAACAGGATTTAGTAAAAGGGCCCCAAAACTCTCTATTTGTTGTCTTCTTATCACTCTAACTTCTCCCCTTTCTCTTTTCCCCTTCTCACTCTCATCATAATTGTCATTCATTTGCTTAGTCTGTTTTGGACCTGGGGAAAAAATCAGTTTCCGAAAACTCCTGAAGAATTGTATTGATTTTTTTTTAGTGCTATCGTCAGTGCTGACTCCTAGCGACCCAGTTTCCTCTGGGTTTTCTTGGCAATGTATCACTGGAAGTGGATTGCCCGGCCTTTACTTCTGAGGCAATGGAGAGTAAAGTGAAAAGAAATCCTTTTTTTATTGTTTGTCAGACTTTATTTCAATGCATTCCAGTGTTTCAATGCATTCCAAGGCAAAAAAAAACCCCAAAGGAGTTCTGCTTTTGAAGTCAGTGTCATTGCTTCCTAAATGTAACTATTGTTCGACTGGCAAGCGCACTATATTTAAAACGGAGAGTGATGCAAAACAGTACAGAAGACTCCACAATTAGGCAGCTGTATATTTGCTGGCTCTCCTTTCACATTCTAGATAACGAGCCTGTCCTTGTCAAAGATTTGCCTACAATTAACTGCCATACAGATGGACTTAACTGACAAGTATCCATCAGAAGCTGTTCCTGTTAAATTAACTTGTTAAAGAAGCTACTACAGTCTCCATCGTGCGTGAGTGACAGGGCTACTTTCTGCTGAGCTTGGCTCTGACAAGACTTGGTTATTTTGTCAGCTGGGGCTACCAGGGCCAGATTGCTTATGATACTGTTGCTCGCTCTGCAGGGATCCCTGCTAATGCCTTTCACCTCTCAGACTGCTCAGGCAGAGCGAGAGAGAGCAGGCAGTCTTCGCTTCACAGAAGGTCAGGAGGAGAGAAGACATTTCCAAGGCAAAGCCAAACTTCTGTATTCTAGAAGCCACATCCGACAGCTTGGTGGATTCCAGGAAGAGAAAAAGCACAAAAAAAAGTGGAAAGAAAAGAGAGGGGAACCCTTTAGCCTCAGAAGCCTGAAATAACTAATATATTCAACTGGTTTAATAATAGAGCATCATTCTTAAGAAATAACTTACATATCTGATTGTAATTCTTCTTGAGCTGAGATTTGCCGAAGGAGAGTGCCGAAATCTAAAATCCAAATTAAAAAAAAAAAATCCAGACTTCAGATCCAGAATGTGGTACTGTAATATTGCCTGCAATATAAACACAAATAATTGAATCTGATGAGCAAAAACAACAGCTGACCAGAATAATGTGCAGAAGAGGCCTTTTTGGGATGTTTAAAGACCTGTCTTTGGAACTTCAAGGGTCATTAGACTGGAATAGCTTATGTAATGCAATTACAGACAAGGCTTTGCTCTTATGGGCTGTGTGGTAATTTGCTTGTTAATATATTAGCACAAAGCATTGATCAAGTAGCTAATCCAATCACACGCTCGTTATTGATTCTTTAGCAAGCACCCTGCTGGTGAAGACTATGTACTCAGACCTAGTCAATAGCAAATGCCAAACAGCCTCTCACACACCTAATTGGCTTATGAAATAAACCAAACATTTTCTTTTGCCCTGAAGGCTAAAATCAATGCAATGCAGAGCTGAGCTCAGATGATTTTTTTTCATCAATCCTTTTTTTTTTTCCATTTTTCAAGAACTCAAGTTGAGGTTTTTCTTTTTTTAAACCAAGGATGTCCTTCTAATTGGCCGACAGCATCTGAAAAGCAGCTGCCAGGTTTGAAAGGCTAGAACAGCTGTAAACGATAAATCAGGAGGGTGAGGAATTCAAGGCTGTGCGTTGCCATGTGGCTCGTCAAGCCAAAAAATAGAGACATAGGGGGGGATCGCGGGGTCAAAGATACTTGATGTGCAAAAATCAAACTTGTACCATATTTCATGAAATGAAACCATGACGTTGGAATGATTCTTCAAACTCTTCCTCGAAAAGAGAAAAAGTGCTGATGGCCACCGATCATTTCTTTTATATGATATTTATTATTACATCCAAGCAGAGGGAACATTGCGCTTATGGAAGATGTGCCCAAGTCCTATTGCTTCTGTTGCAGGCTATTCTCTGCACACTCAGGGAAGCTGCATCCTCATTATAGGAGAATGAAATATTTCAATTTTATGGGCCAGTGCCATAGGCAACAGTAACATGATGGGCTGATGAATACACTGCGGAGAATCTTGCTTTCCAGCTGAAATGTTAGCAGTCAGAGGAGTAATATACTCCTCTATGAAAAAGATGATTACAGCCAATCTTTGGCCAGTTTTTTTTCCTCGGGCATCTTTTCTTTCGCTGGTTGGTTTAATGTCAAGCACAGTTTGCTAAGGGTACTACTTAACAGCGGTTCTCAACCCAGCCCTCGGGACCAGACCTAGTCAGCCAGGTTTTCAGAGTAACCATAATGAATATGCATGAGAGAGATTTGCATACACTGCCTCCATTGTATGCAAATGTCTCTCTTGCATATTCAATATGGTTATCCTGAAAACCTGGCTAGGTGTGTCCCAAGGACTGGGTTGAGAATCCATGCTATATAGGTATTCCGAAATACAAAATATGGTATTAGATAAAGACTTCAAGGCTCATCTAGTTTGCCCATTTACTCACCTGTTGCAATTCTACAGGCTTTGCTTAATATATGACTGTAGTCTCCTTTCCCTACCAACAAAGGATCTGAACACTTAGGCCATTCTTTCTTGAAATATGCTAACATTTTTGCCTTACTATCTCCATCATGTTATTCTAGCATGTATCCACCACCCTATCTGTGAAAAAACAACAACATTTCAATCACTTTTGAGTTTCCCCCTTTCCGTTGGTCTTTAATATGTTTTGCACAACAGAAACATTTGCCAGTTGAGTAAAATTTATTCTTTTTAAATTTGCCTTTAGCTATAGGATTTTAAACAAACAAAGCAAGACATTCTTCTTATGTTATTTATACCTTTTAGGTATTTTGAATATTTGTACCATATCCCTATTTTCCCTTATCTCCTTCAAAGTATGCAAGTCTTGATTCTTGGGCTTCATTTCATAAGATTTATGGTACATATTCTAGAATGCATCCATTATCTCTACACTTTTCTCTAGATATGGCCTCTAGAGCTGAACAGAACTATCCATTTCAATGTACTGTTTACCCTCCCCTGATCTAAAGATGACTCTCAACAACCCTCTCTCTCTTTCTCTCTCTCTCTGAATATATATAGTAACATAGTAAATGACAGCAGATAAAGACCAGTGTCGTCCATCTAGTCTGCCCAGCAATATGGCAGGAGTAGGTGCACCCCTTCCCATGTCTCTTAGGGAGTAGGTGCACCCCTACCCATGTCTTTGCTTCGTGGTGCACCCACCAGGAGCAGGTGCACCCCTCCCCATGTCTTCACCCCTCCCCATATCTTTGTTTCTTTGTTTATGGGTGAACCCACTCCTCCTCCCCCCATCGCTCCATGTAGGACACCCCTATTTGTTGAGAAATTAGATGGTTCAGTTTATTTAGATTTAATCTTCTTGCTGTAAAGTGATCCACTGTGTCTGTCCCAGGCCACTTTGAATTCCATCACTGTGTTTGCCCCCACCACCTCCATCGGGAGGGCATTCTAAGCACCCTTTCAGTAAAAAAGTATTTCCTGACATTGCCTTTCAAATTGCTACCTTGCAGCTTCATGTCATGCCCTCTAGTTGTACAGTTTCCCCATCTCTGGAAGAGGTTTGTTTGTTCATTATTTCTCCTTAAGTATTTAAAGGTCTGAATCATATCTCCCCTATCCCCCCTCTCCTCCAAAGTGTACATATAAAATATAAATTCCATATCTTTTTTATGTACTTAGCTGTGAATTCATAAAAAACATATTTTACTATTAGTCAAATAAAAGGTATCGGAGCCTGTGAAGAATCCATTTTTCTCTAAGGCTAATATAGCCAATGGCCTTGGGCAGGTCACGTAACCCTCCATTGCCTCAGGCACAAACTTAGGGGCATGTTTACTAAAGCACTGCAAGTAGCATGGGGAAATGCACCTGTGTTTTACTGCGGCAGAGCCTAGGGGCCATGGTAGACATAAGGGGCATGGCAGTGGTAGGCTACTTCCCTTGCACTAGTCACATTGCTAGCACGGTAGTAGCGAACATGCAACTAGAGCACATGCCCTGCAAGGGAAAGCGCTATAGTCACCAGCGCAATAGTAGGAAACATGCGCAATGCATGCCCTGCAAGGGGAAGCTAGAAATGCATTATTAGAGTGGCAGTGGGCTATGGAACCACTGCAGAGAGTAATAAATGTGCCCCAATCATACCTACAGGAAAGTAACAACTGACCAGTTCAGAATAGAGAGGGAAGGCCCGAAATAGGCACAACCTGCTGCACAACTCAAAACACTGGAGCTAAGTGTCATTAGAAAAGGTTCAGAGAAGAGCCACCAAAATGGTAAAGGGAATGGAAGGATACTCCTATGAAGAAAGGCTAAAAAGGTTAGGGCTCTTTAACCTGGAAAAGAGACGGCTAAGGGGAGATATGATAGAAGTCTATAAATTAATGAACGGAGTGGAACGGGTAAACGTAGATCGATTGTTTACGTTATCAGAATATAGAAAGACTAGGGGACATGCAATGAAGCTACAGGGTAAACTATTTAAGACTAATAAGAGAAAATATTTTTTCACTCAACGTGTAATCAAACTCTGGGGTTACCGGAGGATGTAGTAAAGGCTGTTAGTGTAGCTGGGTTTAAAAAAGGTTTGGACAAGTTCCTGGAGGAAAAGTCCATAAACCATTATTAAAAAGGGATCCAGGATATCAATGCTTGACCCAGTACAAGCATTGTGGAACCTGTGTCTTTTGGGGAAACTGCTAGGTACGTATGACCTAGATTGGCCACTTTTGGAAACTGAATACTGGGCTTGATGGACCTTGGTCTGACCCAGTATGGCATATCTTATGTTCTTATGTTAAGAAGAGGGAGAGAGTGAGTTAAAATGCTCGAAGGAGAGGAAAAGAGAGAAGATTCTAGGGAGGCGGTGGGGAGACTGGGGATTAAGGGAATGGGGAATGGGAGGGCCAGGGTGAAAGAAAGAGAAGGACAGTTGTACATACATGCAATAGAATGGATTGTAAGAAGGAGTGAAAGCTGAGTGGACAGACAGAAAAATAAATGAAAGAAAGCTAAAAGTAAAAGATCAGTGTGAGAGATGGATATAGAGGAGGAAATTAAGACAGAGAAGAGAGAAGTGGGCAAATGGACTGGAGACCCTGGAGAGAAAGTTAAGAGAAGAAAAAGGAAAGCAAAATCCGAAGACTGCGATCAACATGATTAGAAAAATTAGAATGGTCAAACAACAAAGGTAGAAAAATATATATTTTTTATTTAGTGACTGGAATATGTCAGTTTTTTGAATTTATATCAGTTTTTATGTAAATGTTTGGTGCAGTGCTGACTAGATTCATTGCAGTTTCTTATTTCCCTGGGGCTGTACTGAATGCAAAGTCTAGCTTTTTGGGATTTCAGTTTAATTTTTGTCTACATATTTCTATTGTGGGATCTGTAGTAATGCGGCTTGTTTAATTTTCCCAGTGGGTGGTACTGATACATTTGCAGTGTTGTCTTTTTCTAGTTAGACCCTCATTGGTGCTGTTATGGAGTGGCAGATTTGTTCTATCCAGACTGACTTTTGTAGGGTTTTGTCTTACTTCAAAATGTGCCTGGTACTGGAGAAGGTTTATGTTGTTGTTACTGTCAGACTGTTTTGTTTATATGCTTAGTTCTAGACAGAAATGTCCTACTTCTGTTCTGGAGGGAGGGAGTGAAAATTACAAGCTAAAAGAAAACCATAAAATGCTAAAGATCATCATTTAATGGTGCTCCTTTCCTTTGCAAAGCAATACAACCTCCAGATCTTTCCAAATTTAAACTATGAATGCGCTGTGAGAAAAACCTCACTCATTGGCTTTCAATCTCACTCATTGGAGGGGTAAATCTCACCCTTTGGGATGGGCCACCCTTGGTATCTCTCTGTGAGTGAGTGGTCCATCCTCTGAAGTCCTAGGTGGGAGGAAGGCACACCCACATACTGGACGGAACTGGCTCCGCTTGTTGGCTCACATTACGGGCGGCAATCATCGGTGGGGGGTGCAGTTGCCATGTGGCAGGCTTCTTCTATATTCACTCAGCAGGCATCTTAGAGCAGACTCAGTCACTTGGGGGGGTTATTCTGAGACACGAATAGCAGGGATGGACATACCGACGGCAACCCCAGACTAACTTCCCCACCGGTTGTGCAGGGAAGTTAGTTGGGGGAGGGGAAGAGGCGGCCCGGGGGCAGAGAGTGGGCAGGCAGTGGGCTGTCACCAACCATGAACATACAGGGAAGATTCTAATGTCGTGTTTTTTTAAGGCCCAGGACACAAAAGGAGCTGGGGAGGCAGAGTTAATTCCGCACAGTCCCATCCTGGCCTTAGGAGGCCGGATCGGGGGTTGGACTGCGGGGAATTAACTCCGTTTGCAGGCAGCCAGCATCGCAGCTTTTAAGTGGAGCTGCAGTGCTATGGCAACATAATGCCATGTCACAGTGGCTCCATTCAAAAGCCCTGGCTAAGTTAGCCGGGCTATGGCTCTATGTGCAGGCCGGGACTGAATCGCATTCTCGGCCTGCACGTACATGCCTGTTCACGATTCTGATCCCGCGGGATCAGAATCGCGATCTCCTTTGTTTGTCCGGGTCAGCCAGTATGTACAAAGGAGATGTATGTCGGGATCAGAATCGGACCCTTGATGTTCTAGGGCTCTCTGCAATCTGTAATGTGCTGAATTTATCCAAGGTAAAGACCTTGATTTGTGAGGTTTGGAACATAAGAACATAAGAAATGCCTTACTGGGTCAGACCAAGGTCCATCAAGCCCAGTATCCTGTTTCCAGCAGCAGCCAATCCAGGCCACAAGTCCCTGGCAGATTCCCAAAGAAGTACCACACAGGTCCCACAGTGCTTATCTCGGGGCAAGCAGTGGATTTCCCGGGTCCTCTTTAATAATGGTTTATGGACCTTTCCTCCAGGAACTTGTCCAAACCTTTTTTAAACCCAGCTACACTAACAGCTTTTACTACATCCTCCGGTAACAAATTCCAGAGTTTGATTACACACTGAATAAAATAATATTTTCTCTTATTAGTCTTAAATGGGTTGCATTGTAGCTTCATTGCATGTCCTCTAGTCTTTATAGTTTTTGATGGCGTAAACAACAATTCTACGTTTACCCGTTCCACTCCATTCATTAATTTATAGACCTCTAATCATATCCCCATCTCCCAGCCGGCTCTTTTCAAAGCTGAAGAGACCCAATCTTTTAATCCTCTCCTCATAGGGACATCCCTCCATCCCCGTTACTATTTTTATCACTCTTCTTTGTACCTTTTCTAATTCAACTATATCCTTGGCGACCAGAATTGCACACAATATTCAAGGTGTGGTCGTATCATGGAACGACACAGAGGTGTTATAATATCCTTTGCTTTATTCTCCATTCCTTTCCTTATGATTCCTAGCATTCTATTTGCCTTCTTGGCCGCCGCTGCACATTAGGCAGTGGGTTTCAATGTATTATCCACGATGATGCCTAAATCTTTTTCCTGGGTGGTAGTTTCAAAGGTTGTACCTTGCATCGTGTAGCCATAGTTCGGGTTGTTCTTTCCTAGGTGCATAATTTTGCACGTGTCCATATTAAATTTCATCTGTCATTTAGACGTCCAGTCTAAAGGTTTTCTGAGGTCCTGCTGCAATTTTTCACAATCCTCTTGAGTTTTAACAACTTTGAATAATTGTTTATCATCTGCAAATTTGATCACCTCACTCATTATATCTTTTTTTATTATTTTTTTTATTTGTAATTTATCTCTTTATTCAGAATTTCAAATAAGACAATAATACATTTCACTTGAAATAAAATACAGAAAAATATATAGTCCACATTCAGGGAAGTAGCCAATAACAGAAGAGAGTTAGTGCCATAATTACTATACAAAATTCTGTTTTTTAAACTTGCCGCATGATAACAATTGTACAAACTACAACGAGGAAACCTGATTTTTAAGAAAAGATTCCAGGGACGAAGTCTCAGAGAAAACATACTTGGTGCCCCCTAATGTAACCACACATTTACAAGGAAACTTAAGGAAAAAGGATGCACCAAGTGCCAAGACATGAGGCTTTAAAGACAAAAAAGCCTTGCGCCTAAGCTGGGTTTGCCTAGAAACATCAGGAAAAATATTAATTTCCCCCCCACAAAATTCAGCATTCTTATTTAAAAAAAATAAACACATGACAGTGTTTTTATCAACCTCAGAAGAAAAAGATACAAGAAGAGTGGCCCGAGAAGAAATTAAATCCTGAGAAGATTCAATGAATTTGGAAACATCTAATGACTCTAACGAAATATTTGGAGCAGCTCCCAGGGAACCTCCGTGAGAGGGCGCCCCTGTAGGCAAATAATATAACTTATTAATACCGGTTTAGCATTATCTCCATAACCCAAAACTTCAGATAAATATTTATCAAATAATATCTGAGGAGATAACAATCGAGTATAGGGAAAATTCAAACATCGAATATTTGTTGCCATCAGAGTATTTTCCAATAATTCTTGTTGAGTATGTAAGATAATGCTGTCCTTAATAAAAGACAAAGAGGATTCCTGTAAGGACGCACATTGATTTTCCAACTTTTGACACTTAGGGGTATGTTTACTAAACTGCGGTAAATGTGAATAACGCGCGTTGTATGATGTTAACGATCGTTAGCGTGCTATAGCGCATTGACGATCGTAAACACGCTATAGCACGTGTTATCATGCGCTAACGCGCGTGATGCTCCGCGGCGCGGTAAAACAACGCAGAAAGCGGGGAGGGGTGGAGAGAAAGGGTCAATGGGCGGAGAGTGGGCGGGGAGAGGCTCCCATTACACTAACGCGCTGAATTTCAGAGCTGAATTCCAACGCGAATGAAAACCTGCCGTTAAATGCACTTTAAAGGGGAGAGAAACCATTTAACTGTCAGCAATGTACAGCCTAGGCAGGGAAACCGAAAAAAGGTGATAAGTGTGATACATGTGCACAGAACAAAAGGGCACAGAAACACTGAAAATGACCCCAACAAACTGGAAAAAAACAACAACCAAGCTGGCCAATGGTGGTAGCAATGAGAAACATCAACCCCCCCCCCCCCGAGTAAGCTCCATAGAACAGAGATAATTCGTGGAAGGGTCCATACTCCGTCCCCATACAAGGTGCATGGGCCCACAGTGAAATAGCGCTGCTCAGGGATTTCCCCACCATCGGACAGGGTTCCTATGGCGTGCACACGTCCCACAACATCAGGGTGGGCATGTCGGAACGGGCAACCGGGCAGATGCTGGAAAAGGGGATACAGAGGGCTGCAGGTAGCACATGCAGTGGCGCAGCTGGGCCACAGTGGGGACTAGGGTGATGCTCAGTTGGCCCATAGGAATGCGTAACCAGTAGAGCCAGACAGCAACTGATGAGGGCCCAACATGGGCATGAGTGTGTTTCCCAAAGCGTCACAGGGGAGAGTACCCAACAGCAACCCCCAAGGGCACGGAACACTGGCAGGTGGGGCTGGAGGGGAGCGTGGACGTCTATGCAGGCACCCCTACCCCAGAACATGCACCATAGGCAGCCGCCTACCTGCACACTGGACGGCCTGAGACGGCGCACCACCAGCTCCACCAGCAGAAGGGCATGTCAGCATGGTGGCTGAGGGATACTGGTGGTGGAGGGGGCAGTGGCAGCTGCCCGGAGCAGACCGTGGCCTAACACTGTGTAGGTGGGTGGCATGCACTGCAACAGACAGGCCCTGTCTGACCAACAGTCATGGTATCCCAAGGGAATGCACCATCTCTGTGTGAAAATGGTGGTGCAGTGCACAGAACCACTGTATTCAGAAGCAGAAGGTCACAGGTTCAAGTCCCAGCTGTGGTTTCCGCCAACCCAGTCCTCATATTTTACCCACTACTATAACGTGCTAATACAGGCAGAACCGTTCTTGCAGATGACGTTAACATGCCCAAAACACCAACATTTTACCCTACAGAGCACAGACACCATAAACATGCACATTACCTAGAGCAGAGCCTCCCAAATGCAGTCCTGGAGGGCCAAACACCATTCAGGTTCCATGCTGCCTCTGATAAAGATGCCTGTGCTGCATTTCTATGCGCCACCCCCATGGTATGCAGATGTATCTCATGCATATTCATGAGGGACAGCATGAAAACCCAAACAGTGTTTGGCACCACAGGACTGGAGTTGGGAACCTCTGCCGTAAAGCAGCAGCCAACAGGGGCAGACACACCCGCACCCACAGGCCCCATTATCCCAAGCCTCCTGGAGAGGCAGGACTTTGGGCTCTGCGTGCATCTCCCAATACTAGCACTTGCATACCTTAGTAATGCCACCCTAAACCTGGGAATATGGTACACAGCTATCAAAAGGTTGCTATGAGTACTGGCAGATAGCAATTCCTAGGTTAAGTACAATGTTCGGAGTGAGCTGCATCATAGCAACCCTTCTGATGTCTGTGGTGTGTGCTTCAGGTCTGGTCTCTGACAGTGTTTACCACCCTCGGGAGTGACCCCCACCAGTATTGCGTACCATATCCATACCTGCACTGTGCCCAGGACTGGTGTGGTGGCCAGGGCTGCTAAACACCTCTATAGTAGCACAATGCTGGCCTAGGTGTGGGAGTGTGTGTCTGTCTATCCAGTGTGTGGTGGCTGCAAACACCCTCCACAGCCCACACTGCTAGCACTGTTGCCAGTATTGGCCTGTCAATGTGCATAATAAGGAGCAAGGTACCCTGGGAATAGCCTGGATAGGGTGGCCTGGCCTGGCCGCATCTGCACAGGGCATAGGGCAATGGCCAGACATTGTAGTGCCCGGTACCACCTGCACGGACAGGGTGGCCATAGCATGTCCTGCTGGGAGGTCACTCTCACCCTGACTGAGCAGTGACCATGGCATGGCTAGGTTCCCCCATAGTGCTTTATAGTATTTCTTTTATGTGATATTTATGGGTTTCCTTTTGGGGCCCAATCACTGACTTATCTGCTTGGTGTGTATGCTGATATCCCCGTTCTGGGTACATGCATCTCCTCCAGGACCATGCACTATGGACTAGCTGGCGGACTGTCTGCAGCTAGTATGTGTCTTACTGGAACACCATGCAGGGTGCAGCGGCTGGAGGCTTGCTGCTGGAGAATGTCAGATAATGGTGGGGGGCAGCTGCACATTTCCAGACCTGCTGTCTGTCTGCTCTTGCCTTATGGATGTGTAGTGCTCTGCATTGCCTGCCCTGTAGGGTCTTTGAGCCCGAGTAGGACTGGGGTGATGGTCCCCTCTACTGCCACCATTGCAGGGGGTTGAAAGTGGATCTGTGGGCGGGAGATCCTGTCCCCCACCCTGAGCCCTAGAGGGTGCGTTGGGTGGTGGTATGTAATCTCCCTAGTAACCACAGCAGAATGTGGGTGTGGTGCCGTGCAGTCCTCCTGTAGCCAGCCATGTGTTTATTAGCAGCTCTAGCCCACTGGTTACTTCACTGCCCATGGAGCCAGAGGTCATAGGTTCACAACCCACAGTGGGGTTCATTGATAGGGCTGTCTTAGGCATTGTCTATTTTTACTGTATATTAGTGCTGCCAGCAGAACCACCCTCAGGGTACTGTCACCTTAGGGTAGCTCAAAAGGCGCCCTATAGGGCGCCTTATACGGCGCCCCATAGGGCGCGCCTTACGCGGCGCCCCATAGGGCGCGCCTTACGCGGCGCCCCATAGGGCGCGCCTTACGCGGCGCCCCATGGGGCGCGCCTTACGCGGCGCCCCATGGGGCGCGCCTTACGCGGTGCCCTATAGGGCGTGCCTTACAAGTCGCCCTATACGGTGCACCTTCCACTTCTCCCTATAGGGAGCACCTAAATATTCCTATCAAATGGTATATAATACATGACCATGTCAGAGAGAACGTCACTATTGGAACATATTGCATAAGACGGGTACAATTTTCCTGACATATGCAAACTGTAACCCACCTGCAGACTGTGGATTAAAATATTATAGTTGGCTTTCAAAGGGTTACACAGGATGCCTCAGCCAGCCTTTTCCATTACAAAATACAAAACCCAGCTAACCGGTATTCCAATAGAATAGAATCAAAGCATGAAGAACACCATAATCCCCATAGACAACACCAATCTAATTTTTGTCGGGCATAAACCGCAGGAGGAAGAGAAAAATTTCACTTTCTCCCACGCAGTACATGCCCCTTTTATTCGTTTTTATTCAAAATGGTTTTTCGTTCCTTATTCACAAGAGTATAAAATCCACACTTATCTTGATCAATCACACACACGACGTGCACGTTTCGAAGTGAGAGCTTCTGTATCAAGTGCCCAGATGTGCACGTTTCGAAGCGAGAGCTTCTGTATCAAGTGCCCATGATATGAAGAAGTGCGTTCATCCTTGCCTTGTAACTGACAAAAAACGCCAAAGTGAATGGCCAGTGACGTCAGGGGTATCCTTTCAAAAGGAGGCCAAATATAGGAACGCCCATAATGAGAGGACCAATAGCGTAGGGAAGCCCCACAAAACACGGGATCCCCTACATCTATGGTAAAGGAACAAATGTTAAAAGTCCAGCCATTCAATTTCACGATTTAATCCATCAGGAGAAACAGTCTGTAATTTGTAAATCCAGTGATGTTCTAGTCGACGAAGGTGTAATTGACGATCTCCACCCTGAGGGTCAGACGGAACATGATCTATCACAGTCCAGCGTAATTGATCAAAATCATGGTGAAAACCCTGACAATGTTGTACCAGGGGAGCAGTCAAAATCAATTGGCGAATACGTGAAGCATGTTCACCCAAACGAATACGAACTGCCCGTGTGGTGCTCCCAACATACCATTTCGGGCAAGGACAAATCAATATGTATATCACAAAACTTGAAGTACATGTGGTCTGCCATCTCCGATAAAAAATCCGAGCCTTCAAATCAGTCCATTCAGAACCAGAAAGTGTAGTTGAACAGTATTTACACTTCATACAGGGAGAATGTGATCCCGAACGGTTTTCAGGTAGCAGTGGTCGGTCAAGAGGAACAGTGGACCTTACCAATCAGTCACGTAAATTACGACCCCGGGAATAAGCAATACGTAAAGGTTTATTCAAGCAAGGACACAGAGATAACACTGACCAGTGCTTCTTTAAAATGGAAGTAATCATCCCCGTATGAGTCATATAGGGTAGAACACCAGTTACACATTCTGAGGAAGATCTTGAAGAATTTGAAGAAAGCCGGTCAATATCCAAATACCACTCACGATGTGAATACAAAGCCCTCAGCACCCCAAGTAACTACACTAAAGTTTGTAAACTCACCTCACAAAGAGCACTTTCCTTATCGGCCCCTCTAATATGGAACGCTCTCCCCCCCCGACCTACCATCAATTGAGGAACTGAAGGAATTCCGAAAACAACTAAAGTTAGTTCTTTTCATTGAGCACTACGGCTATGACACCTAACTAACTCATATTAATTGTAACATCTCAGTATTGTGTTTTTTGTAATAGTTCACCATGTTATGTATCCCATCTTTCACTTCCCTTGCCTATGTTTAGCCTTTGTATGTCTTTGTAACCGCTTTGATTGAAGGAAAAGGCGGTATAAAAAACCTGTTAAATAAATAAATAAATAAAAATTGAAGTTGCACTGGCCACTCTCCAATCCTCAGGTACTTCAGATGATTTTAATGATAGTTCACAGATTTCTAATAGTAGGTCTGCAATCTCATATTTCAGTTCTTTCAACACCCTTGGATATATACCATCCAGTCCAAGTGATTTGCTACTCTTCAGCTTATCAAACAGTTGAATACATCCTCCCGGTTTATTGAGATTTCTTTTAATTCTTCTAATACATCACCTTTATATACCATTTCAGTCATGGCTCACTTCCCTACATCTTCTTCAATAAAGACCGAAGCGAGCAATTTATTCAGTCTCTCCCCTATGGCCTTGTCCTCTCTTAGGGTCTCTTTTACCCCTCTATCATCCAATGGTGCAACTGACTCCTCTCACAGGTTTTTTGCTACAAATGTACTTGAAAAAGTTTTTATTATGAATTTTTGCTTACAAAACAAGCTTCTTCTCAGATTCTCTCTTTGTCTGCCTTATCAGCGCCTTGCATCTAACTTGCCAGTGCTTATGTTGTTTCTGATGTTCGCCATTAGGCTCCTTTTTCTATTTCCTGAAAGATGCTTTTTTGGCAACAACAGCCTCTCTGACCTCACCTTTAAACCATGCTGGCAGTTTTTTGGCCTTCCTTCCACTTTTCTTAAAGCGTGGATTACATCTGGTCTGGGTTTCCAAGATAGTACTTTTAAACAATTCCCATGCTTGATGTAAATCTTTAACCTTTGCAGTTGCTCCTTTTAACTATTTTCCTCATTGTATCATAGTCTCCCTTTTGAAAGTTAAAAAGTAGGAATGTGGATTTGTTTGCCATTTTTCTTTCATTTATTAAACCAAATGTGATCATGCTATGATCACTATTGCCAAGTGGCCCCAAAACCCTTATTTCTTGCACCAGATCCTGTATTTCACTAAGGACTAGGTTCAAAATAGCTTCCCCTCTTGTTGGCTCATAACCAGCTACTCCAAAAAGCAGTCATTCGTTTCATCTAGAAAATTTATCTCTCTAGCATGTCCTGCTGTGAAACTGACCCAGTTGATGCCAGGGTAATTGAAATCACCCATTATTACTGTGTTGTAACGTTTGTTAGCTTCTCTGATTTCTTTTAGCATTTCACCATCCATCTCTTCATTTTGGCCAGGCGGTCGGTAGTACACCCCCACTGCCATCGCCTTCCGCTTTTTACATGGAACTTCCATCCATAGAGATACTACAGTGTATTTTGTTTTCTGCAAAACTTTAATCCAATGTGATCAATGCCCTCTCTAACATAGAGTGCAATCCCTCCACCAAATTGATCTACTCTATCTATGAGATATAGTTTATACCCAGGTATCACAGTGTCCCATTGGTTGTCCTCCTTCTGCCAAGTCTCCAAGATGCCAATTATATTTAACCTTTCATTTATTGCTATATATTCTAGCTCTCCCATCTTATTTTTTAGACTTCTAGCATTTGCATATAAGCATTTCAGAGGTTGTATTTTGTTCATATTAACAATATGCTTATCAGTTGGCATGAGTAATTTCGAATCTCACTAACGGGGAAAATCATACATGTGACATTCAGTGCAAAATACTGAATAGCCCCCATCTCACTGCTGGACTACTGTCTGCCTCTTAGTTTTAAGGTTTTGTTTAGCTATTTAAGTTGTTTACTTAAAGTTGCTAGATTACTTATACTGATACAACTATACCAATTATCTTTAAGGGACTTTGTTCACCTCAAGATTAATTAACTTCAGGGCCTTAATCTATTCCTGGTGATGATAATCAGCTGAACCTGAAAGTGACTTTGACCACCCTTCGCCCTTTAATAGGTTTAAGAGCCTATAAAGTACAGATTATGCCTGAGGTGGGCAGGAGTTGGGGTGGGTAGGAGGGAACTAATACATATTTATTTATTTAAGTTTTTTTAAATCAAAGCGGTTTACATTGTAACTTAAACTTGGTAAAAGCTGGCTTGTTACACAGGTTGCAAAACTGTGCTTCTAAGGTAATCTGTTAACAATTTACTATTCTTCCTTCTATGCTAAGCTATGCTATGATTTGATTTAAATTAAAAGCTCTCTACTGATACTAGGCCCTGACTGAGTTTTAAATTTAAACTGAAAGCTCTCTGCTTATACTAGGCCCTGACTGAGTTTAAATTTAAACTAAGAGCTCTCTGCTGGTTCTAAATTTAAACTAAAAGTTGTCTTCTGGTTTTAAAAGTAAACTAAAAGCTCTCTGCTGAGTTTTAAAATTGAAGTAAAAGCTCTCTGCTGGTTTCAAATTTAAACTAAAAGCTATCTGCTGATACAAGGCCCTGACTGAGTTTTAAATTTAAACTAAGAGCTCTCTTCTGGTTTTAAAAGTTAATTAAAGACTCTCTGCTGGTTTTAAATTTAAACTAAAAGCTCTCTAGAAGTTAGTGTTGGTATGGTAGATTTGCTCTAGGTCCTGAGCAATATTGTGGTAGAGTTTTGTATTACTTCACAATACACCTTGTACTGAGAGGGTTTATGTTGCTGGTACACAGATGATACTAAGGGGGAAATGTCCTAGCTCTGTTCAGCACTCATATTTGAAGGAGTTGCTGGGGGAAGGGTTCTGTGAATATAAAATATATGCTTAAATTTAATACAGTATGGGGAGAATGTATGTGCTGGAGGAGTGAGGAGAAGATTGTGATTCAGTGGGGGTTGAATAGTGCAACCTCTTGTAGTCCCCACCTTCCCCCCACTCCAATGTGGCCAGCAGATGCGGAAGCTTGCACTGCTGCCATCATTGCATTTATTTTGGAGGGTGGGGCAAGGGGAGGAGCTGGGGATGGGAAAGGAGCAGGGAAGGGGCGGAGCATAGGCACAACATGTGGTGGGATTTTCTCTTTCAAAAAGTTGATAAGCCTATTCAGATGCCTATTCATAACTGAAGTAGGTTTAACTTTTGACACAGCTTAGGACATCCAGGATGTTTTCGAAACTGGCCAAGTATGTTCATTTCTTGTGAATGCCCTGGCCATGCCTAAACCACACCTCGTTCCAACTTGGACATCCTTGCACCGGGACGCCTACAGATTCAGCTTCTAAAATAGCTCTAGGGATGTCTATGTACTTTTGGATGTCTCTATGCCTGTTTTCAGATGTCCAAAACAGAATAGGACTCCTGAAATAGCCCCCACAATGTGCACCTTAAAAACAAATATAGAAATAAACCTGTAAATTGGGAACAATCTGTTTTAATGAGCACAAACAGACTTTTTAGTGACTGTGCACACCCTTATTGCCAATAAGAAGCAATACTTTGAAGGTACATGAAGGAAAATGTGATCAGGTTAAAGAATCTACTGTGTCATATAGTTGTTGGATATAGGGAGCAATTTCATAACCTATGTGAAAATTTTGAAAAGCACCTTCTGTGCCTTATAACCCTTAGAACTATCTGTAAAGGTGCACAAATTCTCTCATGCTAGTTTACACTGCTCGGAAGAAGATAGAAACATGTGTATCAAGCCATAGTGAACCTGCCTGTTACTAATAAAGTATATGTGCCCATCACAGTTCTGCATGCTCTTGCAGTAGACATACTTGTGAGTGCTTATACCCCCATGCAATTTCATAGTAGCCATTTTCCACACATAAAGCATGCTTTATACATTAAAAATGCTTCATAAAATTACCCCCTACAGTTGGCATATCACACAAATATCAGACAGTTACATGAGCAGATGACGTGATAGGTGATAGCCTACTTCAGAAGACTGGATATGATGAATGCATGTCTCTTCTGCAGTTTAACGTGCTATGTAACAGAGAAAAACCACCAGCCATAACACTGCATCTCAGAAACCAAGATGTCAGGCTTGAACCTAATCTCAGCTGCTTTGAGACAAAGCTTGACAGCTTGCATGGGTTAACCTGCACGGAGCGGCAGTTACAGCGCAAAGTAAAAAGTGTAGAGCAGCGCTAACCTGCATGGAGCGCCAGTCATAACCCAAGTTAAAAGCATACAGTAGTGTGGGGGTAACCTACACGAAGCAGCAAGAAACAGGGGGGTCAGGGGTGGATTAAGAACATAAGAAATGCCATACTGGGTCAAACCAAAGGTCCATCTAGCCCAGAATCCTGTTTCCAGCAGTGGCTAATCCAAGTCACAAGTACCTGTCAGGTTCCCAAAAGAGAGAGGACTGCAGGAGTACAGTGGCTCATCCTCTGCCCAACAGTCTAAAGTCTCTGCTCTCTCCCTCCTCTTCTCCTCTCAACAGTCCCTCCCCTCACAGTGCAGCATCTCTCTTCTCCAACGTGGCCACACAAACCCCAGCATACCGATTGGTTGTGAGTTACGCTCCCTCCTTTTGTCCTTACAGCGTGGCACATTTGTGATTTCAGTTCTGGTGCACAGGAAGTGAAATTAGCGTGAGCACTGCTTGCAAAAAGGACCCAAGGAAGATGTGCAAATTAACTCACATCCAATTAGGCATGCCGGGGTTTGTGTGGTCGCATCTCCTACTGCCTAGCTGTGCGTGTGCTGATATACCTCCTGCTGCTGCTGTGGTGCCAGACCCTTGAAGTCTCTGCAGGCCCCATTCCAGGGGCAGCTCAAGTCCATCTGCTGCCTGAAGTGAAGGATGAGCTTGCGCCACTAAGATACTCAGACAAGGAGCAGAGGTTCTCCTCACTCAGTAGCTTTGCCAAAAAAAAAAGAAAAGCAACATATTCCCAGGCTATATAATTAAAATGCAACCAAAATTGTAGCTGTTTAATCATTTAGCCTGGCACTCTAATATAAAAAAAAATACTGACACCTGAAATCAGCATGGTGTTAAATGAAAATATATATTCTGCAGAAAACAAAGAAGATGTAAGGTGCCCACATGCCAAGGGGCAAAAAGAAAAAGAGAATCACAGCTCGGTTGCTAACCCCAAAATAAATTATAGATAATTTTATTTAGGTTTTAGAAACTCCTATGGTTCTGTCTGTTTCTTTTTGAACATTTTATATTGTGTTCAACGAAACCCCTCTTTATTTATTTAATTTTTTTTTATTTCAAACATTTATAGCCAGCAACTATCTACAATTCTAGGCAAGGTACAACAGAACATACATAAAAATTCACAAAATATACAGTACAAATCAATCCATTCTTCCTTAAGTATTTACAACAGTAGCCTACCTAATGCGTCTTCTAACAGTAGGTGCTGAGCAGAACAAGGACATTTCACCATAGAACCCAATATACAAGAAAATGAGCCGACACCAGAACCGAACATTTTTAAGGACTTCAGAAAAGAGCTTAAAACACACCTATTCCAAATACACTACGGCATCACATAGACGGTTCCAACTATCCCCTCCCATGCTGCCCACCTACCTCAAAAGCCTAAGCCTCATATGAACCTAATGCTCATATAATGTCCACTTCCATGATGTTCAAAATGTCGATATGTTTATAAATTCTCCTATCATGCCTTTATATATTGCGACTCTGTTGTATATTTACTCTGGTGTTCAAACTGTAATTTATGCCAATGATATATATAACTGTAATTGTGCCGTTTTTAATCACCCCCCCCCCTTATCTTGTCCCCTCCCCCATGTCTTGTACAATAATTTGTAATTCATACTGGTGTTTAAACAGTAATTTATTTGCCAATCAATTGTATAACTGTAATCTTCTCGTTGTTTATCCTTCCACTGTCTGTTCCCCTCTCCCTGTCTTGTACAACGATGGACCGCTTCTGATCGCTGGAAGGAGCGGTGTATAAATGTATGCCAAATAAATAAAAATAAATAAATAAATAGTCCTTCCAGTACCAGGCAAATTGTGAACTAACATAAAGCCCTACAAAAGTCACTGAAGACCTCTAAAGCAAATCTACCATACCATAATGACACCCACTTCTAAAATTAACACAAAAAGGAGCCTACCCAGAAAAGAAAAGCACCATGAATATTGCAGTGGACGTTAGAATGTCCTTACGCCTATTCAGAAAACTGAACAAGCCAGGTTAGTACAGATCCTACATAAAAGCCCAATGTTAACTTCGGGGTATGTTTACTAAACTGGGCTAATGGTTAACACGGGCTACAGTATTTACAGATAACCTGGATTAACCATTAGCCCAGTTTAGAAAAACATGCCCCCATAGGGGGCAGGACAGGAGGGCCTTCAAGGTGCATTTAGGTCAGAAAGGCCCTGTGCCTGTACTATCTTTGATTACCAGTGGCAGGTGGGAGGGGGGGCGGGAGGAGGGCTAGATTTAAAGTAAGGCAGGAGCTGCAGGTATGTTTTGGCGGCAACTGCTTTACTTTGCACCTCCACTGCTTTAGTCGCCATCTGATCGGCCCACAGGAGCATGCCTGAAAGGGCAATCTACCCTGGAGGGGGTAACTTGCACAGAGCAGCAGTTACAAGCCAAAGCAAAAAGCATAGAGCAGGGTTACCTGCATGGAGCAGCCGTTCGACCCTAAATACCTTGCTGGGCAGACTAGATGAGCCATGCTGGTCTTTATCTCCCATCATTTACTAAGCTATTATGCTCCTAAGTTTTACTATGACGATACTTTGGAAGTAACCTTAATGGCAACCTCTCCTTCCAGGATGGAAAACTAAGTTCCATTCTAGCAACAACGTCCAAAGCAAGTTTGTCATCTCAAGGTCGTGCGAAAATCCATTTGGTTCCAATCAAATTGATTTTCTATGATGACAACGCAGTTTTGCAAGGTTACCGACGCTTTGTTTCCTGGTCAATGTGAGCATGAGATTGCAACATACCTCCTCAGCTAAACAGATGGCAGCTTTCGTCTCCCAGCACCTCGCTTATACTTAGCCCTGAAACCCTGGCTGGGTGCTGAAAATTCTAGTAAACATATCCATGTGCTCTAGACAAGCTTGTTTCAAAATGTTTTTGCCTATGGAAAATGATTTTGTTGTTAGAAAAAGCTAATTTGGCCATCTTTCCATGTATTGCTCAGTCTCAGATTGCCACAACAGAAAGATGTTTGCACCTCACATTCAGGAATCCCATTGTCCAGAGTTGAGCTCTTTTTAGTGTCCATTTGCTTTGCCTAAGCTTTCAGCTTCCCTCATCCTACCATAGTGCCAAGGAAACTGGCAGATCAGAGAGGTGAAGTTTAGCAATTGCTTGTGCTGCAGTTGAGGCAGAAGCAGTTTGCCACAACCTGCTCTATGCTTTCCTAGCGTGTAAAGTATATTTCACAACATAAAACCCTCCTTTCTGAAATCACTGCTCCCAGCATACATTAATGTACATCCATCAAATATGAAACCTTAAAAATGCCTCTGGCTGCCAAGGGCGATATGTGCCAAAAAAGAGAATCTGAAAAAAACAAGGTGATTCCCAACAATACAGAATAAGATTTTTTTGTCGGAGCTTAATCAGCCCAGTGCTAGGGACTTATCCCACAGCACCACTGTGACTGCTCCCTTTTGATAAAGAAAAATATTTTAAAACTAAAGTCCAAACTTAGCTGTAGCAGTGCCAGTATCAGAACGCTGAGGGCGATATGTGTGCATTTTGTCTTTCAAGATATATAGCTCAAGGAATAAGTTGTAGATAATACAGATTTATTGTTAGAATGAGAAATCAACAGGCCCATATTTAGGCATAGACAACATAGACAACCTCTAGCCATAGTGTTTTAAGAGCGGTGTAGGCAGGACCGGTGCTAACATTAGGTAAAACTAGTCGCCCAACTAGAGTGCAATGGTCAGAGGGTGGCCCATTGCCGCCCCTCTTGAAGACAGCACTTACCATCACTTCCAGCGCTGAGGTGCTATTCCTGCTTCTGCGCCTCCGATGTCACTTCCTTTTTCATGGGGGAGGAAGCGACTGCATGCAAATGAATGCACATCCTTAGATAAGGCGATGCTTCATCCATGGAAGTGGGCTATTATAGAACTACCAGCCTCCCTGGGGGTATAGGTAAGCATGTTGTACCATCATGCAGGTACTTTTACCCACATTGAACTGAGGTATTCCCAGCGGTGGGATTAGAGCAACAGCATGCATAGGTTTGCATTTCCAAAGTGCCTGCAGGTAGTTTTTTCCTTACGTAATTTCAGAGAGGAAGTACCGATGGACTTAGCAACAATGTTGATAACATGACTGGGACTTTTCAGAAAACGATGAGTACAGTTCAAAAATAATTTTCATAAATCATGACTGGGTATACCAGATGTAGGTTTACAATGTTTCAGCTACATAATGTTAACTGGAGTAACAGAAATAGTATGGCAGTGTTGAGTTGCATAGTGGTTAAAGCCTAGAACTAGGAAAACGAGAGTTCAAATCCCGCTGATGCTCATTGTGGCCTTGGGCAAGTCACTTAATCTTCCATTGTCTCAGGCACAAATTTACAGGGCTAGTTACTAAGCTGCAGTAAAATGTTTGATGTTATGGCAGGGGTCAATTATTTATGATAACTGAGTACCTCAGGTTAGTAACTTCTTCAGTAAAGAAATAATGCAAATTGTGATCTATCTTGCAAGCCACATTATTCCAAGGAAAAGTAAGACTAACTCAAAGCTGGCACTATTTCTCCAGGTCAGAAGCATCAGGCCATTATCATAAGGCCCAATGCTCCTGGCTGCAATGATGAAAGAGCTGGCAATGTCGTATGACATTCCCTGCCCCCACCCCCTCGAAATCAACAAAATGCTCTTATATGGCAGCTTGACCTTTAGAGATAATAGTGCAAGACTACCATAAGGATTCACATGGTGCCATTTTGAACCAAGTCCGAAGGGGTCAGGAGTGACTGGGCTTGCTCCTGCCTCCAAAACCCTGCACCCCACTGCTTTAAGAAGATATACATGGGGAAGGCCTAGGGAAGGGTGGGGGTGTCTACAGAGAAATGTCCCTCAAGGGATGTCTTCTTTGGGGGTGCCTTCTGGGGTGGTTGCTCTACTTCAGGGGAGCCATCTTCAGGAGTCCTCACTGATAATTTCAGGGAGGTTGGGGTGTCTTGGGGGGAACATCACCAGCTCCTTCAAGATGGAGTCTGGAAGCATCAGGACATATGTTAGTCTGATGCTCCTGGTCTGGAAAAATAAATAATGCAGCTGGTGGTGATACTTGTAAGCATGTTTACTCTCTTTGAATAATAATGAGTTTTTTGCATGCATTTGTATGTTTTGCATCTCATTCGTATTGAACTTGTAATGTGGTGCAAAATTATATGTTACAGTGAAATAATACACATTACCACCTATAATGCACTTTAGTAACCACCCCCCTTAGATTGTAAGCCCTCCGGGTACAGGGAAATGACTACTGTATCTGAATATAACTCACCTTGAGCTGCTACTGAAAAGACGTGAGCTAAATATAATGAATAATTAAGATTAAATGCTCTAAAAGTATTACGCAGTTGGTAGTCTGCATTCTTTATTATAGATGTTAAAGTATAATGATGTCATCTACTGACCGATTGTTAGATCTCACTGTTTTCCTAATTTCTTGTTGTTGTCACCTTTGACTTTCTGATGTAATATAACACAGTTCTTCTACTCCAGCTGTGTTTAGTGCACCTTTATTTCTAACTCCAAAACATGGTGACAGAAGATTCTGAACCTGTGCAGTTTTTCTTTCAATGATGAAGAGAGTTTCTAGAGTGTGGTGGCCTACAGAACTATGGTATACAGCAACATTTACCATGATATTGATGTGCCTAAGATTACACGTGCTCTCCCTTGCCACAGAAGCACAAAAGCATTGCAGGATCATGCCAACTGTATTATACTCCTAGAAGGCATGACTTCTAGGGTGACTTAAGTGGCAATTGAGTTAATTTCAGAGCAGAGTTTGTAGACTTCTGCCTGGCAATAGTCTTTCAAGGGAAGCCAGCTAAAGTGCATGTAGCTATACTGAGAAGGACAATGGGTGCTGAACATTATTATTGTTAAGTGCCATTGAGTTGGTGCCAACTCATGATGACCCTTTGGCTAGTTGTCCTAAATTGTGTTTGGTCTTCAATTATGCTATTACAGTAGACATCCATGTTCTGAGATGCTATTCTGGGGATGTCTATGTAGACATCTCTGTAGACATCCATATTGGGCATGTCCATGTTTCTGAAATCATGCCTGAACTTGCACATGTCGCCTTTTTTTTCAGATGTTCTGGCTTTGACTTCCCAGATTGCATTTAGACGTCCCATTGTAAAATGTGTCTTTAAAAGAGCAATGGGAGAGATAGGAAGAAAACCAGGACAGAACAGAGCTCCTAAATCCAAGTGAGGACAGGCTATCGAGGAGAAAGTGGTGATCAACAGTTTCAAAGACAGCAGAAAGGTCAAGGAGGATGAAGATTGAGTAAAGACCCCTTAGATTTGGCCAGGAATAAGTTGCTGGAGACTTTGGCAGGAGCCGTTTCTGTAGAATATAGAGGATGAAAGCCAGGTTGAAATGTACCCAGAAGGGCTTGAGAGGGAATAAAGTCAAGACAGTGTGGTGAAACACTCGTTCAAATATTTTGAAGCAAAAGGGAGGAGAAGATAGGTCAATAACTGGAAGAACAGGTAGGGTCTAGTGAAAGCTTTTTGAGAAGAGGTGTAACCACAGGATGTTCCTGCCACAGGAACAGATGCACTGGAAAGTGATAAGTTAGGGATATGACAGATGGAAGAAATGACAACGGAAGAGATAGAGTTTAGTGGATGGGTGGGGATGGGATCAGAGAAGCAGGTGGTGAGTTTGGAGGAGGAAAGAAGATTTGCAGTTTCTTCCTCAGTGATTTTACAAAAGGAAAAAAGGGTGACAGAAGTTGAGGGAAGGATTTGGGATTGAAAAGGGGGAAGGTGGGGTGGAGGTGACCCTATGGATAATTTAAGTCTAATCTTCTAGACTATGTCATAGAAATAGTCAGGCAAAGTCTGGGCGGGAAATGGAGGAGGGATTGGGGGAGGAGGCACTTTGTGGAGAAAGTTGAGCATAGCAAAGAAATGGTGAGGGCCAGAGAAAAAGAGTTAGCCAAATGGACATAGTACTCTTGCTAGGCAAGTGTTATGGCTGGCTGGAAGGAGATTAGCATGAATTTTAAATGTAGGAAGTCAGCACGAGTACATGCTTTAAGCCAAAGGTGAGCAGGCACAGGAATATTGGTAAGCTGCTGTCAAGGACAGCCAGGGTTGAAGTACAGGATGCCTCACAGGGCGTGGAATGGGAGGATCCAATGCATCCAGACCGGAAGAGAGTATAATGTTATAGGAAGATACTGCCTCATCAATGGAATCAGATGACATAATGGAAGAAAGTGATAAGACAGCAGTGGAGAGAGCTGAAGGGTCAATAGTGTAAAGATTCCTAAACACGTTGGTGGAGATCAGGTGAGACCGAGATGGGAGTTGGTTGAGAGTGAAGGGTAGCAGGTGATGGTTGGATAAGGGAAGAACTGAGGTGGAGAAGTTGTAGGGTGAGCAGTTGGAGGAGAAGATGAGGTCAAGTCAGTGGCTATGCTTGTGAGTAGCAGCGGTAGAACATAACTGGAGGTTGAATGAGGAAGTTAGGGAAAGGAGCTTTAAGGCATAAGGGTCAGAAGGGTCATCATTGTGAATGCTAAAATCCCCAAGAATAAGGGAAGGGGAAGATGCATCCAGAAAGGAAGAGAGCCAGGAGTCAAAATCAGTGAGAAAGGTAGAGGTGGACTGTTCGAGGGGGAGGGGGTCGATAGAGAGATAGTAGAATAAATAGGCAGATGGCATGGACTTCAAAGGAAACAAAGGAACTAGATACAGGGAAAAGAAGGGGCTGGAATTGGCAGGAATGAAAGAGGAGAAACCCAACATCACCCCCACCATGGCCAATGGGCTGCGATATATGGAAGAACAGATAGACTCTGTGACAGAGGCACGACCTGATGATGTCAGCATCAGCTCCTTAAATCCCGGTGGACATCCTGAGGCACTGTTATCTATTATCTGTCTGTGTGGGACTTGCTGCACATTACTGATCCCTTCATTACTATTACTACAGAGACTGTGATCACCACTGCATTGGTGTGACCTGATAGAAATCAGTGTTGGCTCTTTAAATCTCAGTAAACTTCCTCAGGCATTGGATCTCAGACATTGCACCAAAGGGGCATGCGTAACGGTCATGTAATGTCCTTTAGCATACCCCTTGATGTGCCCCAGAAGAACCTTCAAAGAATGGTGATTTGCAGATGGTTCTTTGCTAGTGTTATGAGTTTGCTATTTTTAGTTTTTAAATATTGGTGGTTATTTATACCATTGTGCCTGGAAGTGAATGTTACTATGGTTACTTTTGTATAAGATGTAATACCGACTATTGTCGGTCTTGATTGATATGTTGATTTATGTGCGGCGCAGAGGGTTAGAGAACCTAGAGGAGTTCAGGTTTCTAATCTTCTCTACTTGTTTCCCTCCTCTTAGCAACCCTCAACCTTGGCCTATGTCAGTCTGAATGTTGCATGTGTTAATGTGAGATCTTGTAAAAATAAGGCCCAAATGATTGTTGTTCTTCAGACATCTCAGTTTGGAGTTTTAGGTCTCATTGAAATCTGACTTACCTCTGCTGACTTCGTCCTTATAAAGGACAACCGCTCTCGCCTAATTCAGTTAATCTTTAGTCACATTTTGGAACACAAGTTTCTAAAGCATCCTGCACCCTTTTTTATAATAAACTTAAACTGAGAATAAGATGATTTAATGAAATATTGAAAAATTTCAGAGGAAAGTCAGGCGAGCGGAGAAAGCATTGTGTTAGTTAGGCTTGTTCCTGCAATGTGTATAAGCAGTATAGGTCAAAGGTTGAAATATTTTACAAGGAAGATAAACAATGTATTATCAAGCCCAGATATATTTTTCTACTGATGAGCATAATGAGGGATGACTTTGCTGATCTTATGGAGAGGAAAGTTGCTTCTCTTCCATGTGGCATTATCCTTGACCCTATGAATGATTCTATGCTAATGATACTTAGAACGTAATTTCACAGATGACGCCTACAGATTGTCCTCTTCACCCTATTTCAGTGTTCATATTTAAAGCTCTAAAGGGCATTCTATTATTTTTATCTGCCTTAGTAAATTCCTTCCTAGACTTTGGAAATGTGCTCCAGAGCCTTGGTGAAGCCAGGGATGAAAAATAAGGCTCGTGATTACTGTATGATGTGGGTTAGTTTCGTCCCTTCTTTGTCCAAAGTTATTGAGCAAGTGGTTTGCCATTAACTGGATTCGTTTGTTGAAAACCTCCAAATTCTAGACCATTGGCAACAGGGGTTCAGAAGTGGACATGGGTCCGAAACATTAATGTCACTGGTTGATCGAATTCTTGGTAGATTGGAGGATAAAGGGATAGCTTACTTGCTGCTATTTCTTGATCTTTCTTCTACTTTTGATTCTGCGATTCCTGCCATTTTGTTCCTCCAACCTCTGTCTAACAATGTATCTGGTGTTGTTCTGAAGTACTTCTCTTTTTTCACGATAGGCAGCATTCAGCAAATTCATCTCCCTGCGGTGCTATCTTCAACCCTGTTTAATATTTATAAGGTTCCGCTATGCAGGTTATTGTGTCAGCCTAGTCTTGAATTCAGACTTTATGCTAATGACATTTTGATCTTTAAACAATTTCATCTAACTACAGTTATTTCTTCATTGCAAACTATAAGACATGTTCCCACAATTGTGCAATGGAAGTCAGATAATGGTTTATCTACTAACTTCGAGAAAGCAGAGGCAATGATCGTTTTTAAAGATGCTACCTATATACCTCCCTTCTCAGTGTTATATTGAATAATCATGTTATTCCAGTTAGAGATGAGCTTCAGTATCTTGGAGATGTTTGGCTCAAAATTTTAATTTCAGGACCAAACTGAGAGTACAATGCACAATGTATTTTTTAAATTGCTTTTAATACGTAAACTATACCTATATTTAGAGCATGCAGATTTCCATACAGTGGTCCAGATATTAGCATTTCATCATTTGGATTATTGAATTTGATTTATTTAAGCCTTCTTGCAATGTGCTTTTAAACCATTGCAATTAGTTCATAATGCAGTAGCGTGTATGATTTAAGATCTAAAGAAGTTTGACCATATCGCCCCTACTTTGTTTGAGCTCAACTGGTTGGCTATCAAGTTTTGTTTGCAGTTCAAGAATTTATGTCACGTATTAAATCTTTGCATTTGTTGGCTTTGTCTGAATTGTGTTCACTCTAGGCTCCCTATGTGCCAACTGAAACCTAGAGATCAGTGTCTCAGGATCTATTGAGCATTCCTCGGGTCATTGAAGTTTGCTATAAGGCTACCAAGTTATGAGATGCTCCACCATTTGCAGCGCTCGTGGCTACTTACAGTTTCAAAAGATCTCAAAGACTCATTTCTTTCACCTTGCATTTTCCTGTATGGTTTGTGAACCGCTTAGAAATGCAGAGGAAGGAGTGGCCTAGTGGTTAGGACACAGTACCTCGGGTCAGGAGTTCAGGTCTCACCTGGGGACAGCAATCTCAGGCTGGAGGGACTGGGGTTTCCAGTCCTATAGGTACTCCTTGTGGCCTTGGGCAAGCCACTTAACCCTCTGTTGCCTCAGGTACACATAGATTGTGAGCCCTTTGGGGACAAGGGAATGTATCCAGTACCTGTTTGTAGGGATTACATAACATAAACCGCTTTGATTGAAGGAAAAGGCAGTATAGAAAACTGGTTAAATAAATGCACTGATTTGTATTTTTGAAGGCACATTTTAGAAATACCATTTAGATATCCCCTGGGACATACTACCACCACTATTTGTCATTTATAAAGCACAACAAGACGTATGCAGCGCTGTACAAACACATAAAAAGACAGTCCCTGCTCAAAGAGCTTACAATCTAATGAAAACAGACAATACAATATAATACAATACAAGAGAAATAAGGGTCCAAAAGGGAGAGGAAATACAAGAGATTAGGATCCATAGGCGGCCTCAAACAGATAAGCCTTTAGCAAAGATTTGAAGAGGAAGAGAGAAGAGACTTGACATAAGGATAGAAAAAGCTTGTTCCAGGCTCTAGGAGCAGCAAGGTGAAAGGAACGGTCTAGAGTTTGCACTAGAGGAAAAGGGCTTAGAGCAAAGAAGGAGCGAAGTTCACGAGGAGGGAGTAGGGAGAGAGAAGAGAGGAAAGGTAATGAGGAGCAGTAGAGTGAATGCATTTATAGGTTAGAAGAAGAAGCTTGAAATGGATACGGAAATGGAAGGGGAGCCAGTGAAGTGAATTCAGAAGAGGAGTTATGAGTGTGGCTGGCGGAAGATAAGCCGCGCAGCAGATTTCTGAACGGATTGAAGAGGAGAAAGATTGCTCTGTGGGAGTCCAGCAAGGAGGAGGTTGCAGTAGTCAAGAGGGAATTAACTAAAGAGTGGACAAGAGTTTTAGTTGTATGTTCAGAGAGGAAGGGGCAAATTTTGCTAGTGTTATAGAGAAAGAAATGACAGGTTTTAGCAATCTGTTGAATATGTCAAAGCATCCAGAATTCTATAGGAGGGGCACTAGAGGATCCGGGCACGTGCAAATGGATTCTGAAATCAACATATTCCCATTACAAAAGTTAAACATCCCTATCAACTTTATTTATTTATTTATTTACATTCTCTTATATACCGCGCTATTCTGCATCAGTGCGGTTTACATTGAACAAACTGAAATTACATTGAACAGGGCATTATAACTTGGAGATAAATATTTTACAGGGAACATGGGCTATGGAGGGTTAAGTGGCTTGCCCAAGACCACAAGGAGCACCTGTGGGACTAGAAACCCCAGTCCTTCCGGCCCAAGGTTGCTGTCCTCTAGTGGGATTTGAACCCCCGACCTTCCGGCCTGAAGTACCTTGCCCCAACCACTAGGCCACTCCTCCACTCCAGACAGAGGGGCCGTGCAGAATAAAGACTCGGACTCATGCAGCGAAACGGTTGAATTCAGGAACCTGCATGTGCAAAAGTTTGATGTTGGAGGATCAGAAACATGCTATAGACGTGTCAGTGTCAATATTTCAGAAACTGCACTTGGATACAGTTGACACATCCACATTTGGCCCAATTTTGCAAATAGAGATATGCAGCAAGACTCATTGTTTACTTGCTATCTGCTTTTAAGGGGGATAAAATAAGTGGGTGATTGATAGGAGATTTTTCTGTCATCCCTATTGTTGACGGCTGGCTGAAATGAGCTCTTCAGGAAGGCCCATTCATGTCGAGGACCAGGTCTAAAGATGAACATGTCCTCTGGCAGGTTTACAGGTGCGGTGCCGTTGTGAAATTGGAGATGCACATGAATCTTCTTAGGGCCTTCCTTGACATTCTTCCACCATGTTCCTGGATGTGATCGTGGTGAACATGTGTAAATTTGAACCTTTCTAAAATTGCTGTTGGGACATGAATGTGAGTTGCACATGTGAATGGTCATTTTCACACATGCAAACCACAAACAAGGCTTTTAAAATAACCCCCAAATAAATAAGTAAACAAGTGAGAGAGGCTTTCTAAAAATCGTTATCTGTAGATATATATGATCTAGATGTATAAATGATTACCTGAAAGCAGCTGAGGGCCTGCATAAAAGGCTCCAGTGCCCTGCCCTGTTCAGGCTTTCCTACAGGAGCTCTCCAGATCAACCAACAGTAAGGATTTAAGGGTTTGTTTTATTATATTAAATTGTTAGCTCTCTGACTGGGAGCTCTTAAAAGGGTTTTTTGTACATTTTTAAAGCAAGGTTACTTTCTTTTTGGTGCTTTAGTGGGACTTTCCTTGAGCACAGTAGGTGGTTGAACTCCAGTAACCTCCTCAGCTTTGGGAACTGCTAACACCTAATCAGGTGTTAGTTTCCTCCCTACCCACCCCGACTCCCACCCACCCTTAGCGAGTAGTCTTGCTTTATAGGGCACCTCCCCATTTGACAAAGCACAGAGAATTGGACCAGCACATTTTGAATATAATTAAGGAGATTTAACTGCTTTTTCTCTGAAAGGACAGCTGGGAAACCGGCAGGTACTTGGTAGATCTCTCTCTTTTGCTTTAACAGATACCTAAGCTCCACGAACAGAACAATGGCTGGGAAAAATCATATCGCTAAAGCTGTTGCCCCTGTTAAAGCTTCTGCCTCGGTCCAGACAGAGGTCCTAATGCCAGTTGAAGGACCGGTTCCATGTGCAGGGTGCCTGCATGCTGAAGCTCTAAGGAAACAAGTGAAGGAACTCAGAGAGGAGGTAGCGAGGCTGAGGAGCATTCAAGACAGTGAGAAGTACATTAATGAGATGCTTCTTGCAGCAACCAAGCTCTCCAGCACAGGAGAATATGGGTGCCAACAGAATGTCGATGGTTGGACACAAGTCACCAGGGCCTGCAAAATCACCAATCCAAATTCTCCAGCCCTTGAATTGAAGAACCATTATGCAGCCCTGGAAGTGGAGGAGGTGAAAGCATCCCTGGAAAGGGAAGAACCAGAGCTCAAGTACCCCAAAGTTACAGAATCAATGACCTCAAGGAAACAAAGGCTAGTGTGGTTGGAGACTCTCTTCTGAGGGGTACTGAGGCATCCATCTGCCGACCAGACTTGATGTCCAGAGAGGTATGCTGTCTGCCTGGTGCCAAAATCCAAGATGTTACGGAGAGTTTGCTGAGACTCATCAAGCCCACTGACTATTACCCAATGTTGCTAATCCATGTTGGAACAAATGATACTGCCAGGTATAACTCGGAACATATCAAAAGTGACTTCATGGCTCTGGGACAGAGGGTGAAGCAGTTAGGTGCACAGGTGGTATTCTCTTCAATCCTCCCTGTTGAGGGTAAAGTCCAAGGCAGAGAGGCTCGCATCCTGGAGATGAATGCATGGCTGCATGGACGGTGTCATCGAGAGCGTTTTGGTTTCCTAGACCATGGGATGCTGTTCCAAGGGTTGCAGAGCAGAGATGGCATCCATCTGTCCAAGAAAGATCAACGCGTCTTCAGTAGTAGACTGGCTAATCTACTGAAGAGGGCTTTAAACTAGATTCGTTGGGGATGGGTGAAGAAAGCCCCCAGGTAAGTGAAAGCCCCCAGGTAGGTGATACATTAAATAACTTTATGGAAATGGGTAACAGGGGTAACATATGGAAAGCAGTGTGTATAAATGCCCTAGCATGGGAAATAAGATCCCTGATGTTGAAGCTTTGGTGGGAGTGCCTGACTTGGATTTAGTGGCAGTTACAGAAACATGGTTCACAGAAAACCATGATTGGGATGTAACTATACCTGGCTATACTTTATTCAGAAAGGACAGGGTAGGAAGTAGGGGAGGAGGAGTGGCACTATATATAAAAACTACTATTAAAGCTTTGGAATTACAGAGCTTAAAAGGGAGAGGAGAGGCACTGTGGTTAAAATAGAAAGAGGGAAAGAGAAATCTATTTACATTAGTGTGATATACAGACCTCCCTCGCAAGAGGAAGAGGTGGACAGAGAGTTAATTGAAGGCATGTGCAGCATTGCTAGGAAAGGGGAAGTGCTACTGATAGGAGATTTCATTATGCCAGATGTTGATTGGCACATTCCTGCTGCAGTATCATCTAGAAGTAAGGAGATCCTGGATTCTCTACAGGGAGAACTATTCAGGCAATTGGTAACAGACCCCATACGTGAATGGGCCATACTGGACTTGGTGCTTACCAATGGTGAAAGTGTTTCTGATGTTGTAGTGGGAGATCATTTTGCATCCAGTGATCACCAGATGGTGTTGTTCAGTATTAGGACTAGGGCTGTTAGAATCCATTCAAAGGCGAGGATCTTAGACTTTAGGAAGACTAACTTTGCGAAGATGGGCCAATACTCAGGGAGTCATTACTTGGATGGGAACAGCTGAGGGATGTAGAAAAACAGTGGGAAAAACTGAAAGGGGATATTTTAAGGGCAACCAACCTTTTTGTTAAAATGGTAAATAAAGGTAAAAGGAAAAGGAGACCGCTATTGTTTTCAAAAGAAGTAGCTGAAAAAGTGAAGAAAAAGAGGGAGGCCTTCATGAAATACAAGAGATCACAGAGAGAGGAAGACAGGCATCTGTATTTGGAAAAACTTAGAGAAGCTAGCAAAGTAGTCAAGAAGGCAAAGATTCAAAAGGAGGAGGAAATAGTCAATGCAATAGAATGGGGGCATAAGACATTTTTCAGATATATTAGTGAGAAGAGGAAGGGCAAGAGTGGTATTGTGAGACTCAAGGGTGCAGGGGAGGAATATGTAGAAGCTGATAAGGATAAAGCGGAATTGCTTAACAAATATTTTTGTTCTGTGTTCACAGATGAAGAACCAGGAGCAGGACCTCAGAAAACACCCACAAATAGGAACAGAAGCAAAGGACATCTTGAACAATTTTCAAAAGACTGTGTTCGTGAGAAACTATCTCAACTTAAAGTAGACAAAGCGATGGGATCGGATGGGATACACCAGAAAATACTGAGGGAACTTGGGGATGTTCTAACAGCTCCACTGACTGACCTTTTCAATGCCTCGTTGGAGTCGGGAGTGGTGCCAAAGAATTGGAGAGAGGCTCATGTGGTGCCTTTACACAAAAGCGGAAGTAAGGATGTGGTTGAAAATTACAGGCCGGTTAGTTTAACTTCGGTGGTGAGTAAATTATTGGAAACGCTGCTGAAAGAGAAAATAGTGAGGTTTCTGGAGTCCAGCGGATTATTACAGGATCCGAGGCAGCATGGATTCACCAGAGGCAGGTCTTGTCAGACAAATCTGATTGATTTCTTTGACTGGGTGACCAGGGATAGCCCTAGATGTGGTGTATTTAGATTTCAGTAAAGCCTTTGACACTGTTCCTCACAGGCGACTTATAAACAAACTGAGCACCCTAGGGATAGACCCTAAAGTTACTGCTTGGGTTAGAAATTGGTTGGGTGGGAGGCGACAAAGAGTACAAGTAAATGGAGCTCATTCTGAGGAGAAGGATGTTATCAGAGGTGTGCCCCAGGGATCTGTCCTTGGTCCGAGTCTTTTTAACATCTTTGTTAGTGATATAGCGGAAGGGCTGTCAGGTAAGGTTTGCCTCTTTGCGGATGATACCAAAATCTGCAATAGAGTAGACACCCAGGAAGGGGTAGATAACATGAGGAGGGATGTAGCTAAGCTTGAAGAATGGTCTAGAATTTGGCAGCTGGGATTTAATGTTAAAAAATGTAAGGTCATGCATTTGGGCTGCAGCAATCCAAGGGAGCAATATAGTATAGGGGGTGAAGTACTTTTGTCCATTAAAGAAGAGCGGGACCTAGGCGTGGTTGTGTCTAATGATCTTAAAGTAGCTAAACATGTAGAAAAGGCGACGGCAAAATCTAGAAGGATGCTTGGGTGCATAGGGAGAGGAACAGCTAGCAGAAAAAAGGAGGTGATAATACCTCTGTATAGGTCTTTGGTGTGACCTCATTTAGAGTATAGTGTGCAATTCTGGAGACCGCACCTTCAAAAGGATGTGAACAGGATGGAGTCGGTGCAGAGGGCGGCTACTAAAATGATTAGTGGTCTTCATTATAAAGCATATGAGGACAGACTGAAGGATCTTAATATGTACACCTTAGAGGAAAGGCGGGATAGAGGTGATATGATTAAATACCTCCGTGGCATAAATGTTCAGGGAGAGAGTCTCTTTCAATTGAAAGCAAGTTTTGCTACGAGGGGACATGGGATGAGGGTGAAGGGAGATAGATTCAGGAGTGATATGCGGAAATATTTCTTTACGGAAAGAGTAGTGGATCCATGGAATAGTCTCCCAATGGAGGTGGTAGATATGAGGACAGTAACTGAATTTAAAAAAGCATGGGACAAACACAGAGGATCTCTAAAGGTAAAAAGGGGACTGTTGTAGTTGTTATGGAAGGACAGACTAGATAGGCCATGTGGTCTTTTTCTGTCATCATATTTCTATGTTTCTATGTTTCTATGTCTATATTTATGTTTATATTTAATTAGATTTGTTATACCACAGATCAGAGCAAATATTTCGGCAGCCTCGATGTTTTTAAGTTAAGGACCATAGTTTAACGACAGACTAATTACAAAAAGAGTAAAACCGTGCATGCAAAACGAGTAAATAGCACGCATTATCCCATTTACTGTGTGCTAACAGCAAGTTTAGCAAGCAAACTTACCCTTTCAAGTTTTGGCACAGCTTATTGCATTGGTTGTAGGCGAGATAAGAGGGGAGCTTGCGAATCTGGAGACAAAGAATCTCTAGGAAGTTGCTTGTGAATGAAGCTCACTGCTGCGCTGGAATCTCTGGAACAAGCAGCTGACCTGCCAAAGGCCATGCTGTGCTGGGAGAGGGCTGGAATGATCTACAAGCACGGAGAGTAAGTCAGACACATGCAGATATGGGTCTGCATTAGCAACGCCAACATCTTGTGCACAAAAAAATAATTTGGCACTTCTGTGCATATGCTGGAATGATATTTTTTATTTATTTATTATTTATTGAGATTTAACAAACAACCAAGGAAACCTTGGATCCAGAAATACACATTCCAGCATCCATTTTAACAAAGAAAAATAACATTAAGCTACAAAAAGGAAACAATTATAGCATAGCAGTGAATGCTAGTAATCCACAATAAAAAGAGAGAAACCAAGAATATGCAGTCATGGAGAGATGAATCAAAAGATGGAAAATAAAATGACAGGCAATTAAATAGGAAAGCGAAGCCAAATATTAATGGTCCAACAATTCTATATGGCAACTTTGCAACGTAGCTGAGAAGGTTCAAAGAAAGGATACATCTTATTTTGATAGGAGAGCACACATTTACAGAGAAACCTCAACTGGAAGCTCATATCCAGGGCGAGGGCTTCTGAGTGGAGTTCCAGAAACCTTTTCCTCCTAAACTGTGTCCAGCTGGACACATTAGGAAAAATCTGTATCTTACCATCCAAAAAGGAAATATTTGTCTTTTTGAAATACAACTGTAACAATGCTTCGTTGTCCTGGAGAAAGTAGCCCTAGCCCCCACTACATCACTGGACTGCTCCAGAACCTTGGACAAGTTAGCCAAATCCAAGGAATCAGTGATGTGGAATCCTTTTACACAGTGTCCTTAGAAGCCATAGGGGGAAGATAATAGATTTGCTGGAGAGGAGGTACCCCAGATTCAGGATAACTGAATATATCTTTCAAGAACCTAACAAATAGGTCCCTGGGAGAAACCAAAGACATTTGTGGAAAATTCAGCACTTTAAGATTGAAATTCCTCTGTTGGTTCTCCAAATTCTCTATCTTCCACAACATAACCATTTTGTCCTGAACCAATGTTCCTTGTGCTTCCTGAAGTTTCTGCATAGAAGGTTCAACCCCCACCAGTCGAGCTTGCAGGGTCTCCAGGTTCTTCTCTACAGTCTCCAATCTAGGAGACTGCCAGACCGACATCTGTAATACACCAGCACATATCTTATAGACCAAGTCCAAAGCTGACCAGATGGAGTACAGAGTCACTTCATTGGGACGAATTAGTGGTGGTAAAAAAAAGGAAACTGGCAATGAAGACTGCAAAGCCACCTCCGTCTCACCAAGAAGCTGCTGAACACTTCTGATGGTCTGCGAGCCTTTCTGCTTTTGTGCTGAATAATTAATTGCTTCATTATCGTGTATTTAAATGTGCTGTCTGCTTGAGGCTTTGCGCGCACTTATCTCCTGCGCAAAACTCCTCTCTGCAATGGTAGCACACAAATCTATGCACAAAAACTGAGCTAACCTATACACAAAGCCTAGCACACTTTACTGCATCAGCCCTACAGTAGGTGGAGTAAAGACTGACACAGGTTTTGCTACCTGTTCTTTGCTCTGTCAAGTTCCTACCAGCTGAGCTTAGCTTCATGCTGCTCTCTGACTAGCTACATTTTCCAGCTATTGATTACAGGTTAATCATTCAATGTGTGCCTTTGAGTCAGTCCTGATGACCCAGAAGCTTCTGGGTTTTCTTGGCAGTGTCACTGGAAGTAGATTGCCAGGCCTTTCTTCTGAGGCAATGGAGGGTTAAGTGACTTGCCCAAGGCCACAAGGAGTGTTAGTGGTAATTGAACCCTGGTTGCTTAGTTATCAAGCCAGTGTTCTAACCACTAGGCTACTCCTCCACTCCTAATCAGTCAAGTGAGGGTCAAATAAGATTTTAACCAGCTGTAAAGTGCACCTTGCAGTGCGATGTAATGGTGTATTTCCCCTTCTTGCTGTATGTGGGGTTTGTGCTAGTGTTTGTGTGGTGTATATAGAGTGTTTATGGGAAAGGGAGGTAGGTGAGGGAATGCCGCGAATGTATATGAGGGGGAGATGGAGGCATATGTATTGGGGTGGCGAATATTCATTGATGTTTGGTTTGTGTGGGAGTGAAGGGGTGCGTGTGCAGTCATGTGCAAGCATGGCAGGCATGCTGTTGCATGTGGGATATATGTGTGTAGGTGGGGTTGAAGTGCATGTGGATAGTAGTTTGGATGGGGGGGTACATTGGGGGAGATGGATAGAGGGGTGTGAGGAGGAGTATGAGCATGTGGGAGAGAGAAGAGAGGTGGTTCTGTGCCGTGGGATGGTGAATACACAAGAGATTTTGAGTATGTGTGGGGGTGCAAGAGGGTGAGGGAGGGGGGAGGCTGCATTGTTGGACATGTGTATGGATGTCTCTTTGATAAAGACCTGTACTCCCTCCCACTTTCTACTCCATTTTCTTTCCCCTCCTCTTTCCCTCCTTCCAAATCTCCACAATCCTAACCCTTCCCCTCCCCAGTCCCCTTTTCCTCTTCTCATAGCTCGCTTGTCTTCCCCACCCCTTTTCATGGTAGCCCCCTTCCCTTCCCTCTCCTCATCAACCCCTTAATTAGCATCCTCCTCTCTTCTTTCCTCCTCTCCTATCCCCATAGCAACGTTCCTCTCTCCATTCCCCTCCCTGCAGCCCCTTTCCCTCCTCACCTCCCCCTTCCTGACTCCTTCCTTCCAAATCTCTCTAAATCTTCTCACCTCACATCCCTCCTAGTTCTCCATCGGCTTGTAGCCCCCTTCCAACCAGAGCTGTGCACGAGTATTAGGCACCCTACGCACCTCACAATTAACTTTTAGACCTCCAGGACCCTCACCCCCAAAGATTTTGATGATTAAAACAAGTCATAATCATCTCAACACTGTCCCTCCTAGAACATTCCCATAAAGCACATATTGTGACATCATACTTGTAAATATATACAGAATGAGGGAGATTTCCAGTTGCCTCATTGCCCATTCTTTGTGTGCACACACTGATGTCTCTTTGAATAGGACTTATTGTTTTGTTTTAACTGCAGCTGCTTTTTGCTGCCCCCAAAAAGCTGCTCTCCTAGGCAGCTGCCTAGTTTGCCTGGTGGTTGGCCTGGCCCTGCCCCAATCTCATAGCCCCCCACCCATGTCTCCCCTTTCCTCATAAAACTCCCTCATCTCCTCTCCTAATATACGACACCCTCTCCCCCTTCCCTTCCCCTCAGCCCACCTTCCAACTGTTCCCATCCTCTGAGCCTACTCTTCCAAGGCCTCCTTCCTGAACTTTCCTCATCCTCCACTAGCACAAATTTTAATCAGGTCTTGCTGTCACCTCTATGGATGGCAATAGCAGAATTCTCAGTCTATGTCAGGTCACATCCGTATCTTTGGTTGGTTCCTACTCATACCACTAGCACTGCTTCAGCAGGAGGCCTTCTCTTCTGGTACCAATGGAGACTGTGCTCCCACTGACATCATTCAGTCCTCATTGGTGCACTACTCTGTGTGCCTTTGTGCCTCTCCTCTTCTGGTGTCAGCAGGGGGTCAGGTCCCCACCAGCATATTTGTACACTACAGCTCCAGTTTCCTTCTGGTGCTGGTAAGGATCAAGTCCCTGTTGACACATTGCTCATTGGGTTGCAGCTCTATTTTTTTCCGAGTGCCAACATTGGTTGGGTCCTCATGACGCTTTCTTCTTTATCTGAATCTTCCGAGCTCATATTCAGGTGGTGGGGCCTGGCCACCCCTGGAACTCCATGGCTCACTACTCCTTATCTGTCATTTCTGTGAACTTGGTGCATACTTGTTTGCTTGCGTATTCCCAAATACATATGAAAAGACAGACAAACAGATGAACTAAAAGATGGAATGACCCACCTCGAAATCCTGGCTACCACTTGGGAGGTACTTCAAGGGAAGGGATATCGATTTAGCTCATGACTTTCTCAGGAGTCGCTCAAGACCTGAGATGTTAAGGGACTTGCCCAAGATCACACCAATTGTCGTTTCATAGCAAGAACAGCAAGTCAGGTCCCACAGTGAGAGAGCTAGAAAACATACCCAGTTGTTGCTTTTGCAAGACTGCTCACATTATATCTATTGTCCCTTAAGAAGGAATCATAAAAAGAAAATTCTATAAACTGCTAAGGTTTAAATTTAACACTGTTTTATCTTCCTGCAGACCTCCCTGCTAGAGGCACACTGATGAGTATTTTACCAGCTTTTCAGCAGTTCAATATTTTTAAGGCTGGCTTAGACTAATAGAGATAGCCCAGTCTCTGTCTCACATGTAATTGTTCAAGAGGGAGCTTTCATTATAGAGATCGCTCTCCAGTGCCTGACACACAGGGGTAGCTGGTGGTTCTTTTCCTCCTGAGCTGTTCAATTGGTTGGAAAAATCTGTCTGATGGGCTAGAGCAGCTTGAGCGAACGCCGGAGGAGCGCACAGTCAATTAGGCTCATATGAAGTTGCAGAATTGCCTTCTTCATTGTTAACCTGCCCCCCCCCCCACCCCCATCCCCAACCCCAGCATGTCAAACACCAGCCCTGAGCTCATTTGTACTGCCAAATGAGATTGACTGAGCAACTGCAGCAGGGGGCATGCCTGCTGGACGGCTTAATTGAAAAGACTGGAGGGCCATCATGAAGCAGCGTGTGGAGGCTGTGCTGTCGCTGTGCTGCATCAGAAACGCTCTTTATCCCCAGCGACCTGTGATCAATCGACTTGTGGCATGCAACCAAGAGGGAGGAGCTGCAGAACCGGACTGCGAAGTATCGAAAGCAAGGAGCAGCAGTCTGTGCACTTGTCACTTGGGCGGCTCCATGACAATGGGGCCCTGTATTATTTACTATGCAATTGTTTCCTTTAGCTTCAGACAATCTTTGTTAACTAGATAAGCATCTGCAGACATCCTAAGTTTAGATCATTTCTGGTTTTATTGTTAGTCCGAGTGTTTCAATTTTGGGGCAAGAATATATAGAAAGGCAAACCTATTGGTTTGAGCATTTGAGCTGGGTAGTGATGTATTGGTTTGCATGACCTGGTTAAAATGCATTATCAGAGGGTTTGCAAATTACTAGCTGGGAAACAGTGGTTTCAGGAGGTAGTGTGACAAAAGGCATCGTTAAGTTAAAGCTTGACAAATGCTTCTGGAAATGCTACATCTATGGAGCAGAGCTCCCAAAATGTTCTTAAAAACTATTAATGCCTGCTCCTCACCTCTTCTTTTCTTTGGTCTCTACTACCTCTCTGTTTTTCATGTCCAGGAGAAGGCGGGGATACAGCTTCCCCACATTTCAGCTGCCTAAGGGAATCAGTCAGGTGTAAAGATGCAAGGGCACACATAACCAGACCCTCCATTTGACTGCATTGCTTCATCATGCATCAAACCTAAAGATTTGCTAGCAGAGGATGGATGTAGCTCAGGCCCTTTTCAGTAGTAGCTCAAGACAAATTACATTCAGGTACAGTAGGTATTTCCCTGTCCCCGGAGAGCTTACAATCTCACAGGCCAATGCAGAAATGCTGTGTTAGAGCCCAGTGCTGAAAGCTCTAGCACAGGGTTTCATAGCATGAGTTTTATGCTGACAGAATCTGAATTCAAAAAAGCAAGGGACAAACACAGAGGATCTCTAAAGGTAAAAAGGGGACTGCTGTAGTTGATATGGAAGGGCAGACTAGATAGGCCATGTGGTCTTTTCCTGCCATCATGTTTCTATGTTTCTATGACTCTTTGCACTGGGATGTAATATGCAAATTTTCTGGACCTGGATGAACAGATTCATCTGAGATGGTTTGACACGTCACCTCAGATGATCTAGGCACTGGAGAAAGCCCCCGATGCCATCAGCACACTATTAGGGTCTGGTCCCCCCTGGACACTGATCCCACCTGACAAAACAAAAATCCCTGATGGCCTGGGTAGACCCTGAGCCCTCTCCACCCCCTCTCCCAGTACCTTTAAGCATGGGGCAGGAGTGCTGCAAACACGATCCTGCCGCTATATCACCATCTTGAAATATGACGGTGCTTGACCCCATGCAGCATCCTGGGATGCCCGAGCTGTCCCAGGATGCAATAGGGGGATCCACTCTGACATATAAGACATCTTTTTGTCTTATATGGCAGTCTGACCCCATGCTGTGCATCAAAGGATGCACCGCGCAGGGCCAGGTGCCACCGCACAGGGGTGGGATCATGTGGGTAACACTCCCACCCCATACTTAAAAGTACTGGGAGGGGGTGGAGGGGTTCGAAGGCCACTGGGATACCAGGGAGATTTGTGATTGGGTGGGTGGGTGGGGGGATCGGGGGCCAATGGGACACCAGGGATTTTATTTCTGATGGGGGTATCGGTGTCCAGGGGGGCACCAGCCCCCCAACAGTGTGCCAGTGGCATAATGGGCTTCACCTAAGATGATATTTTTGCTCACAGCTGGATGTTTATGCCTGCCTGAAGATGGCATGAAGATCCAGCGCTATAAAAAAAACTGTATAAAACTGCACTAAGTTTCCATGCAATGTTTTACATCAGGCGCAATTAATTATGCAACGATTGCATACCAGTTGTGTTTTTGGCATTTTTCCAAAGCTAGCTTGCTTCTGCACCAGAGAGCAAGCCTTGCGCGGGAAAAGAACCAGAAAAATGCTACGCTAAGCTTTTCTGCACCGGCCCATAAGTTTGTACCTCAGCAATGGAGGGTTAAGTGACTTGCCAAAGATCACAAGGAGCAGCCGTGGAATTTGAACCCTGGTTTCCCTCGTTCTCACCCAGCCTCTCTAGCCATTAGGCTGCTCCTTCACTCATCGGGTTTTGAAAGTGTCCCAGTGACTGCATGACCAGCTGGGACGTGTATGAGAGAGAGTGTCAGACCTGGTATATGGAATCATATTGGATAGACTGAAAAATCCCATCTGGCATTGGGAGCACCAAGACAGGCTGGGAAACTCCGATTTACATGGGGCAATTTTTACACTCCATACTGGCCTGGCAAAAATATTTTCAAAGGGAAAACACATGCAGATTTTCCCTTTGCAATTTTGGCTGGCGGTGATGGGGAGGTGGCGGAAGAACTAATGGATCCTGGTAACACCGGCATCTGCTTTGAAGCAAAATCCATATGGAGCTTTCAAAATGAAAGCCCCTATATATATGTCCCCCTTCCAACCCCTCTGCTCTTGCCTCTGCCCTTTTTAGACTCCGGTAAAGTACTCCATAATATGGGGGAGAGCGGACTAATTTTGAGAGGGATTTTTCCCACAGGTAAATGGTGGTTTACCTCAAGGACAAGCTTTGAAATTTGTTCTCATAGTAAGTATTCAAGTGTTCCACATATGTAAATTGGGCATACAGGGACATGTTACTAAGCCGCATGCCGGTACTGCAGGTTTGGGCTGTTTTCTAGCATGGGGCTTCACATTAACTACAGGGGGCAGGGCACAGCTACCCCCCTGCAGTTAGCATGGGTCGCCCCATAAACCCACTGCAGGAACAACTAATACCACCCACTGAAGTGGTGTTAGCTGCACCATGCTACCTGCACCAAGCTCTGGTGACATGGGTTTCTAACACCCACACTAGCAGCACTGCAGAGGAAATGTCCCCATGCCACCCAGTCACTGCCCAGACACGTTACCCAGGCAGCGTGGGATTTTTAGTGCGGGCCCAAACCACTTTGTAGCCCAGCACTGATATTGCTCACTAACCTCATGCTACCTGCGTAGCACATGTTAGCAAACAGGCCCCATAGAATGGGGAGCTTTTTTGGGGGTGGGGGGTGCTCTCTAAACAAGACTTCTTATACTAGTCCGTTTTTAAGATTATTATGTAATACTTGGAATGATTTTTCTTTAGTTCTGAATTTAAAGTTTGGGTTTTATACTGTGCTGCATTTGTATTGTGCTTGATTTATTTGTATTATTTATTTCTGATGTAAGTTTGTGATTCGCTCAGGGTATTACATGGTACAGAATACAGATTTTTAAAGAAACAAATAAGCAGATCTGGGAAGTGAAAAAATATGCGGGTCAGTATTCAGCACCAGTATCCCCATTCTGCTCAACGCTGAACACTTGGCTAGCGTAACCAGCGCTGCCACTATCCACACAGCGGAATTTCTCTCACACAGGGTTAATTTATACTTTGAAAACAGCCATGGGAGAAGATATATTGCATATTTATGGAGATTATATTTGATAATATAATATGAAATCAGAATGGAGCTCCGTTTCCGAATCCAATTCAAACTCCTCCTTCTGACCTTTAAATGCATTCTTTCTACTGCTCCTCACTATCTTTCCTCTCTCCTGTCCCTCTACACTCCTCCTCATGAGCTCCGCTCTTCTACTGGCTTGCGCCTTCCTTTGCCCTTCCACTGCTCACTCCAGACTTCGTTCCTTTGACCTTGCTGGAACAAACTTCTAAATGTTTAATAGTAGTAATAGTAGTTGCTCATATAACAAGTAGGCTTAAAGGTTTCCATTTTGAAAACTAGTGTAGTTGCCATATTTGTCTGCTTTAATGCCCGAAAACAGATGTTAATAAATACAAACATTATAAGGTGATTATTTTTGACCTGAGGAAAGGCGTGTAAGTCCCAAAAGCTAGTCGAGAAATACATTAAGCAATTCTTTTTTTTCTATTTCTTTGATTTTGTAAATTAAATGGAAAGAAAGAGGTTAAAAATAATTTAAAGGGTTTTTTTTATTTGCTACTGAGAACAACGGATATATTAAGAAGGAATCCTGGCAACCATGGCATTAACATGTAACTTGTTTCAACAAAAGGGAGAATGCTGTAGATTTTTGATTTTTATTAGCTGTTCATTCACGTCAATATTCATACATCTTTTGTGTGGCTTTCTCCAGCGCAGATGCATGTGCCTTTTTGGAAAACTGAGATGTTAATTCAAAGTGCGTTACACCTCCTTATTTAACCAGCTTCAACAGGGTGCCTGTCACAAGGAGGCTGTGAGGCAGAAATAAAACGATTAGCTGAAGTTTGAACTCTAACCTCCCCTCTCCTTTCCCCCACATCAGACAAAAACATTTTTGGCCATGAGCGTACAATGCCCCACTGTGCGGGCTGATCTGAGTATGACTGCCCTGATTCTGGGATTGCCCTCTAGCTTATACCTTTGTGGAAAACAAGTGTGTCGAGTCATATCAAAATAGCCATGGGAAACACGGGTTATTGACACTTTCTTTAGGGTACCCTCCCCAATGACTTTCCGTTCTTTGTCCATCCACCATTTCTCTGGACCAAACATAAACTGAACATGGGACCAAACAGAGTCCTTAACATTCATGTTTATGTTCTGAAAATTTTATTAATTTCAAGCGGCAGGTGAGGTAAAATAATTTGGGGAGGGTGAGGTTTGCTTAATATTTGATTTAGTAAGTTTTGTTTTAAGTCATTAAGGAGGTCATTTTACAAAGGATTTTTGCACATAAAAGGCCTCATAAAATAACCTCACACCTAAAAGTGTATATGGGACAATTTACCATGTACTTGTATGTAGAGTTGCCAACCAGACGGTTTTCAGCCAGCCTGGCCGGTTTTTCCATGGCCAGGCCGGCTGCCGGCACAGATGTAAAACCGGCCCTTGAAAAGCCGTTTTTTTGCTCTGGCCACAAGATCGGGAGTGGCCAGAGCAAAAAAACGGCTTTTCTCCCGACTCCCGAAGTCCATGGGGGAGGGAGCCGGGGAAACCCGCGTGAGGCCCCGGCTCCCTCTGTACAACCACCAGTGTGAAGATCCTTTTCCCTCACGCTGGCGGCTGTTTTGTGAAGCTGCGAATGCTGGGAAAGGTTAAAGGGCATTGCCTTTAACCTCTCCCAGGAGTCCCAGCAATCGCAGCTTCACACAAACAGCCACCAGCATGAGGGAAAAGGATCTTCACGCTGGCAGTTGTACAGAGGGAGCCGGGGCCTCGCGTGGGCTTCCCTGGCTCCCTCTGAAGCCCCTCAGACAGCCGCGGGGCTGGTCGGGGGGGGGGCAAGAACTGAATGGGCTGTGATGGGGGGGCTAGGACTACAAATGGGCTGTGATGGGGGGGCCTCGACTGGAAATGGGCTATGGTGGGGGAATTTGCTGGAAATGGGCTGTGATGGGTGGTGCTAGGACTGCAAATGGGCTGTGATGGGTGGGGACTAGGACTGCAAATGGGCTGTGATGGAGGGGGGCCTAGGACTGGAAATGGGCTGTGATGGTGGGGGGGGGGCTAGGACTGAAAAGAGGCTGTGATGGAGGGACTTGGACTGGAAATGGCCTGTGATGGGAGGGCTAGCACTGGAAATGGGCTGATGAAGATCTGGAATAGGACTGGAAGTGGGTTGACGAGGGGGCTAGGATTGGAAATTGGCTGATGGGGGAGCTTGGAGTGGAAAGTGGGGGGCTAGAATGGAACTGGAAAAGAGCATATGTGGGGCTAGGACTGGAAATGGGCTGATGAGGAGCTGGAATAGGACTAGAAATGGGCTGATGGGGGGAGCTTGGGCTGCAAATGGGTGATGGGCTAGAATAGGACTGGAAATGGGCTGATGTGGGGGCATGGGAGAATGGGACTAGGAGGGAGCGGATGCTGGGTGGGTCTAAAACTATAAGGAAGCTGATTTTGGGGGAGGACTAGAAGGGGATGGGGATGGGGAATGAGAATGAGAATGGAGAGGGGAAATATATTTTGTGTGGAAGAAAAGTCTATGATGGGCCGGGTATTGGGAGAGTAAGAGGGGATTGAGAATGGAAGGGTGAAATTTGAGTGGATGAAAAAGGAATAAGGAAAGAAATGGGGGAAAGAGCAAAAGGGAAATGATCAGTATGTTAAAGCAGATATAGAGAGAGAATGGAAAACATCTAAAAGAGAAGAAAGGACAAATGGATAGCTCGCAGAAGACACGAAGAAACCAGAAGAAAGTGACTGGAGCAATTGCAACTGAAAAATAAAATGCCCAAACAGAAGGTAGAAAATACTTTTTATTTTGAATTTATTAACCGGAATACGTCTGGTCTGGGAAGTGTGTATTGCTAACATGTTTGCGTTTTTGTTTAGTGCAAGAGGAAATTACTTTATAGTTTTATTTCTCCAGTGTTGTACATTTCATGTTTGGCTTTTGGGGTTCCCAGTTTAATTATTATCTGACCAAAGGAGTTAGCCTACACTTATCCTCGTAATTTTTGTGGGTGGGGCTGGGGTGCAGCATGGGTGGGGCTGGGGCGGGGCAGGGGTGGGACTAGGGGCAGAGAATGGGTGGAGCATGGCGAGCCACAGGTGTCGGGTTTTTCTCGTTGAAAAAGTTGGCAACCCTAAAGTGACTTTAGGATAGGTATGCTCCAGAAAGGAGTTTGGGTGGCACGCAGGTGGAATCGTGATTTGATCACGTAGTTTATATACTATGCACATATGCAAATACTTTACACACTAACACGCCTGCTTCCGAGGCCTCAATCTAGCTGCTATTTTTGCAAGATTTGAGCTAGTATCTTATAAAGAGAGACAAGCGCCTATGCGTCTTTACAAAATAGGCTAAAAATAAGCATCTAGGTGGCCTGTCATAAAGTCAAGTCCGACAAAACCTGGGTATTCTTTGCTCTGGTTTTTAATTTGTCAGGCTCCTACATTTTTAATACTCTTTCTCAAAGGAAAGGAAGACGTGTGAGATCACTGTGTCTGTGTGAGTCTGTGCTTGTTTCCTCAATAACCCTTCTGTTTGTTGCTCAGTCCACACAGGGCCGGCCCGTCCATTGAGCAAGAATGTTTTTTGCACAGGGCCCCGCGTTTCAGGGGGCCCCGCGCAAAGAACATTCTGCTTTTTTTTTTATTACATTTAAAAACAAAAACCTGGCTCTAGCTGCTGCCGCTGCCGCGTCCGTCGCAGCAGCGGCAGAATGGCGTGTCCCGCGGGGCCCCTTCTCCTCTTCGAGCCCTCTGCAAGGGCTTTCAGATTCGCGAAGGGAGAGTTGTGCTCCCTCGCGTCTCTGTAAAGCCCGCAGGGGCTAATGGGAAATTTCCCATCAGCCCCTTTAGACGCGAGGGGCTGATGGGAAATTTCCCATTAGCCCCTGCGGGCTTTACAGAGACGTGAGGGAGCACTCTCCCTTCGCGAATCTGAAAGCCCTTGCAGAGGGCTCGACGTGGAGAGGGGCCCCGCGGGACACGCCATTCTGCCGCTGCTGCGACGGACGCGGCAGCAGCTAGAGCCAGGTTTTTGTTTTTAAATTTGCCGGAAGGGAAGGGAAGGGAAGGGGGGGGGGCTGATGGAGGCTGTCTGGAAATGGGGTGATGGGGGGTTAGGACTGGAAATGTGCAAGGGGGGGGGTTAGGACTGGAAATGTGCAAGGGGGGGGGTTAGGACTGGAAATGTGCAAGGGGGGGGAGGTTAGGACTGGAAATGTGCAAGGGGTGGGGGTCGGACTGTAAAAGGGCTGGGACTGTGGGAGTCTGACTTGAAATGGGCTGGGGGGGGGTTAGGACTGGAAATGGGCTGGAGGGGGGGTTAGGACTGGAAATGGGCTGGGGCTGATGGAGGCTGACTGGAAATGGGCTGGGGTGGGGTTAGGACTGGAAATGGGCTGGGGGGGTTAAGACTGCTAATGGGCTGGGGCTGATGGAGGCTGACTGGAAATGGGCTGGGGGGGTTAAGACTGGTAATGGGCTTGGGGGGTTAAGACTGGTAATGGGCTGGGGGTTGATGGAGGCTGACTGGAAATGGGGTGATGGGGGTTAGGACTGGAAATGGGCTGGGGGGGGGTTAAGACTGGTAATGGGCTGTGGGCTGATGGGGGATGTCAGGAAATAGGGTGATGGGGGTTAGTATTGGTAATGGGCTATGGGGGGGGTTAGGACTGCTAATGGGCTATGGGGGCACTAGGACAGGAAAAGGGCTGATGGGGAGGGGTTAGGACTTGAGGTGGGCTGATGTGGTTAGGACTAGTAATGGGCTGAGGGCTGATGGGGGGGGTTAGGACTGGCAATGGGCTATGGGGGGCTGACTGGAAATGGGCTGATGGGGTTAAGACTGGAAGTGGGCTGATGGGGGGTTAGGACTGGTAATGGGTTATAGGGGGGGGCTTAAACTGAAAATGGGTTGATGGGGGGCTAGGACTGGTAATGGGTTGGGGGATTGCTATGACTGGAAATGGACTGAGTGGACGGGGAGGCTTGAACTGCAAATAGCTGATGGGGAGGGAGCTTGGAATGGAAATGGGCTGTGAGGGAAGGGAGCTAGAACTGAAAATGGGCTGATGGAGCAGCTAGGATAGGACTGGAAATGGGCTGTTGGGGGGAGCTAAGATTGGAAATGGGCTGTGGTGGGGGCTTGAATTGAAATGGACTCATGGAGGGGCTAGAACTGGAAGTAGGCTCATGGGGGGGCTTGGACTGGCATTGGGCTGAGTGGAGGGGAGCTAGGATTTGACATGGGCTGATGGTGGGGCTAGGAAATGACTAGAAATGGGCTGATGGGGGGCTAGGATTGGAAATGAGCTGATGAAGGGACTCAGACTGAAAATGGATGGGGGAGCTAGGACTGGAAATGGGTTGATGGGGGGCTAGGACTGGAAATGGGCTGATGCAGGGACTAGAAGGGAATGGATGCTGGGTGAGACTGGAACTAGAAGGGAGCTGATGTTGGGGGAGGATTAGAATGGGATGGGGCTGGGAGAGTAAAATGGAGAGGGGAAAAATATTTTGTGTGGGAGGGATGAAAAATCTACAATTGGCCAGGTATTGGGAGAGTAAGTGGGGATTGAGGATGGAGGGGTAAAATTTGTGTGGATGAAATAAGAATGAGGAAAGAGCAAAAGGATAAAGATTAGTATGTTAAAGCAGATGTAGAGAGAGAGGATGGAAAGAAAACTAGAAGAGAGAAGAAAGGACAAATGGACAGCAGACGATGGAGAGTTAGCAGAAAACATGAAGAAACCAGAAGAAAGTGGCTGGAGCAATTGCAACTGAAAAAAAATGCACAAAAGGTAGAAATATATCTCTTTATTTTGAATTTATTAACTGGAATATGAAAGTTCTGGGAAATGTGCATCATTAACGTCTGCGCTTTGTTTGGTACAAGAGGAAATTGATTTATAGTTTTATTTCTACAGTGTTGTTGTACATTCCAAGTTTGGCTTTTGGGGTTCCCAGTTTAAATTATTGCCTTCCTGTTTCTAAATTGCGATTCCTTGTTTGGTGATGGTCTATGTTCTGCATGTGTAACTGAGCTGAGGTATTCTGTTTATGTAATTCCTATTTGACATTGCCACTTGTTCTCTTTCCCCAGTATTCTCTGAAATGTACTGGTTTAATATTTGCAGTGTTTCCTTTTGATAGGTAGGAACTGGTGCTTTGTGAGTCCTGGTAATGCTGTCAGGATACAGCGGGTTTGCTATGGGTTCTAAATGGGCAGCGTTTGTAGTAGTTCCTAATGTGCCTGGCGGTTGGCACTGGATTATAGTAATGTAGAAATCTTTTAGTCTTTCTTTATCCATACACTCATTAAGAGACATGTTTACTAAAAGTTAGTGTATGGTAACATTATGCAAATATTTATGCAAATAAGGCCACTTATGCAAATGAGGCCCCGCACCGAGTCTCCGCACATGGCCCCGCACCCCCCTTGGGCCGCCCCTGAGTCCACACCAACGTTTTAGGATAAATCGGAGGTGGGGAACCTGAGGATTCTAACAGGGATATGAGGTGGGGTGGGGGGGGGGGAGATCAGTGCATATGCATGAAGAGGAGATATACATGTGCCTTCTAGAACATAGGCTCCGTTAGTTTTGAATGGTACATCTTGTTTTAAGAGTTTCTTTTTCTCAGCTGCTTCCATGATTATAACTGAGCAGACTGAGGGTGCTGATGTGCTGCTCTTATGCAGGTATTTTACTAAAGGGTGCTAGCTGTCAGCACGTGTTCTGGTGCATGCTGAAGGCATGCTGGGTCAGCCATCAACAGCTAGCACGGGGCCATGTGAATGGTGCACTGGGGTGGAAAGGGGGCGGGTTTGGATGGAGAGTGGGTGTGATAAGCACTGCACAGTTCGCATGGGGGTAAACCTCGCATGTGACCCTTGCAGTTACCACTGGCTCACCTAACACTATCTTGATAGATGGAGTTAAATGCACCTGTGATATTTGTGTGCCACATTAGGGCATGGGGTCCCACGTTAACTGTAGGGAACATGCTTTCCTTGCCCCCAACAGTTAATGGGGTAGTGTGCACCTAACACACAATGACTTTGGAGCTATTGGCAACTAGGTGCAACACCATAGTTCCCTTTACTAAAAGACGCCCTGTGTGTAGTCACCACCCTGAAGATGCTTCTGGGAACAGAGGTTAGCATTACATGCCTTTATGTACTGTGTGTAGGTAACTTTATATAGGATTTCTCATGCACATATGCCGGCATAGACTCATAAAGGGCTTCAGATAAAAATCACTAGTCTTGTGCTTTTTGTGCTAGTCTACTCATTCATTTCAATGCCTAGAAATTAAGTGTAAGGGCAAGTTGCTTGTGCGTGTATATATCAATAGTGCCTGGGTAAATTCGTAGGTATACGCACACCACTGCAATGTGATTGCACAGTAGGCGCACAACGAAAGCTGAAAAACGTTTGGTTTGTTTTCAATGAAAAGTATGAAAGGTTTGGTCCTGCTCATGCCTACAAATTACCTCATGTGTAAAAATGTGTGTGGTGCATGGAGGAGAGTTCTTGTATTTATTTATTTATATTTATCTTGCACCTTTCCAGTGGTAGATCAAGTGAGCTACATTCAGGTACAGTAGGACATTTCCTGGTCCCCAGAGGGCTTACAATCTACTTGGCTTTAGTATAGGCATGCTCAGGAGAGGCATGTGGGCAAAGTCACAATTTATGCCTGTTTTTTTATAAAATCTGCATGTATTTGTGTACTTTAGATGTCAACGCCTGCGACTAAGCAGGGGCAAATGTCCGCAGTTTCAATCAAACCATTATTTCTGCTGGATTTGTGCTAGTATTTTATAGAGAAACATGGGCGCCTGGATGTCTTTCTGAATGTCGGACGAGAGAAAAGCCTTCTCAATACGTCTCAAGCAGAGTTCTCTAAAAGGATTGACACTCGAAACACGGTGCTGTGTCTACAAAAGAGAAATGCTTCTTTTGAGCCTGCCTGAAGCCCGGAGATCGGCATGGGAGTGTTGGCTCTGCCCATTTGCTGTGTCATCTGACTGTGACTCCTTTTCAAAAGCCGGGGGTTTTCCCCGTCTTGCTGGGAGCGGAGGCTGTCTGCCTGGAGCCAGAGGAAGCCACGGTGAGCAGTGGGGTGTTTATTTTGAGCCTGCCTGAAGCCCGGAGAACGGTGAGGGAGTGTTGGCTCCACCCATTTGCTGTGTCATCTGACTACGACTTCTCTTCAAAAGCTGGGGTTCTTTATGTGCGGCCACGGACACTTCAGTGAAGGGACATGAAACAAAGGGACCTGTCCCTTTGTTGTCCCTTCATTATCAGTTCATTTCTTAGAAGGTTTTGTTGGAGGTATGCCACACAAGAGGAAAAACAAGGGTCAGGTGCCAACTGGGAGCTCGGCACCTGTGAGTAAGATTGTGGGCCCCATGGATAGACATGTATCTTCTACAGCAGTAGCAATCCAGGCAAGTTCTCCCACGCAAATATCTTCACTCTCTGAGTTGGGAGCTACTTTAAGCCCCATTTCTCAAACCCTGCCTCCACAGCCTTTAGCTGCCTTGGTGCCACTACGAGAGAAGGAGGAGAATTTGGGTCAAGGTTCTCCTGAGTATGACTTCTCAGTGACTCCTCCTTCCGGTATCTCTTCGGTCCCTATGCCGACACGGTTGCAGTTTGATATTTCTTTGTTGACTCCTCAATACCAGCTGGGGCCTGCCCCAGCTTCTGTTACTCTAATGGATATTTGGACTATGGTTGCACAGACAAATCAGTATCTTAAATCTGTTTTTGACCAGACGACCTCCTATACTAAGGAGGATGTTAAGTTTGAACAGCAGGATGTGATTTTAGCTCAATTAAGTGGGGGTATTTCTAGGATTGATCATTATCTCTCCAATGTTCAGGCAGTTAGTGTGGTGGGGATGAGAGATACCCTGTTTCTGCACGAGTGGCTTGAACTGTCGGAGAACTCGATATGTAGCAAAAATTTAAGATTTTTTAGTTTTCCTAGAACCCACTATCTTTCACCATTGATACTATTGCACAAATACTTTAGGGAATGTTTGAAAATGGAAGATGCAGATAAGATACTTGTTATTAAATTGTACTATTTGCCACATAAGTTGGTTGGTGTAGTCACTGGGTCTCCCTCCCCTTCCCTGCCCCCAACCCCCCCCCCCCCCCCACCTCCGGCTTCCATAGACTTGGAGCAGTCTGTGGAAGATATTCCAGGGAGGGCTACCCTGGTGGTTTCTTTTGTTGTTGATATTGAGAAATCACAGGTTATGAAGTTATACTTTAAATATAAATCAAATATTTGTTGTGGGCAAACGGTGCAGGTTTTTCCTGATGTAGCTAGGGCTACTCAAATAGAAGTGTTTCTGCAGTTAAAATCCCGTGTGATAGTGTTGGGAGCAACATTTTATTTGAGGTTTCCCTGCAAGTGTGTAGGTTGTTTGTTGGGTGCCCAATATGTTTATACTGACCCCCAGCAATTGGAAGATTCTTTGAAGAACAGAGGTTGGGGTACCCAGTGGTACTAACGGGTAGCTTGATTATGCTCTGTTATGTACATAAGAGTTATTGGGTTGTGGGAAATTAAAGCTTTGAGATGTAATTGGCTCCAGATTTTGTGGTCTCTCTCTCCCCAGGGATGTGGTCTAATGGCAATAATGTTTTCTTTATCCCTTTAGTGTGACTTTAAGGGATATGTTTAATTTGTTTCTTGTATGTTTCTTTATATATTTCTGTTGTATCAAATGGAAATCTTTAAATAAAGGGGGGGGGAGAGAAAATTTGTCTTGCACATTGCTCTTTTCTTGGGTCTAACCTTTATATTGTGATTTCTGAGCGGTTTTGACCAGAGGGTTTTCTAGTTTTTTAGTGCGGTGTCTTTGTAAAATGGCTAAAAATAGGCACCTAGATGGCATCCACACATCAGCAACCTGCAGGGCCATCCAAGATAATCTGACACCCTAAACAAATCTTTAGCCACGCACCCGCCCCTGGTCCAGCTTCCCCTGCCCTCCGCCATCCCACGTCCAGCATCTCCCCTTCTCCCCCCCACTCCCTTTCTGTCTCTCCCTACCAGGCGTCCAGCATTTCTCCTTCCCTTTCCCTCTTCCGTCATGTCCAGAGGACAGAGCTAACGTGGCAGCAGCTGCAGGGGGAAGAAAGGAAGGGGTAATGCTGGACATCACAGGGGAGTGGGGGGGGGGCACAGACATGGACATGTGGAAGCACATTCCAACGTGTGCATCCAGACCCCTGTGCGCCCGATCGGAATTGGGACGGACAGAGGTAGACCTGATTCCGATACCGTGGTTGCTAGATGTGTCCCGTGGGATCAGAATCAGGTCTAGAGTCTGTGTATGCAGGCCAGGACCCAATTCAGATCATCCTGCATGTAGAGATCAAGGTCCATCAAGCCCAATATCTGTTTCTAACAGTGCCCAATCCAGGTCACAAATACCTGGCAGGTTCCCAAAAGGCCACACAGGTTCCAGGACAAACATTGGATTTCTTGGGTCCTCTTTAATAACGATGTATGGACCATTCCTTCAGGAACTTGTCCAAATCTTTTTTAAACCCAGCTATACTAACAGATTCTACTATATCCTCCGGTAACGAATTCCTGTCACTTCTTTCTCTATAACATTGGCAAAATTCATCCTTTCTTTTCTACACACACTATCCACTCTTTAGTCACCTCCTGTCTAGACTATTGCAACCTCCTCCTTCAGGTCTCCTTCTGAATAATCTCTCTCCCCTTCAGTCTATTCAAAACTCAGCTGCACGAATAATCTTCTGCCAGCCTCGATATGCTCATATAACCCCTCTTCTCAAGTCACTTCACTGGCTCCCTTTCCATTTCTGTATCCAGTTCAAACATCTCCTACTGACCTAGAAGTGCAGCTTCTCACTACCTTTCCTCTCTTATCTCTTCCTACACCCTTCCTGAGGAACTCCGCTCTTCTGGCAGATCCCTTCTACCTGTACCCTTCTCTTCTACTGCCAACTTCAGACTTCGATCCTTCCATCTCGCTGCTCCTTATACCCGGAACAAGCTACCTGCGTCTGTGTGTCAGGCTTCATCTCTGGCCCTTTTCAAATCCAGACTGAAAACTCACCTCTTTCAGGCCGCTTTTGGATCCTGATCTGCTTAGTCTCCTATGTGTTTCCTTACCACTCACTTAGATATATCTTTGTCCTCAGCTGTTGTGTTGTCTGTCTTGACTAGATTGTAAACTCTGATGAGCAGGGCCGTCTTTTAAATGTGTCTGTACAGCGTTGCATACACCTTGAACAAAATGCAATGTTTGCTGTTGAATTAATGCAACTCTTGGATTTTCTAGACAGTGTGACCAGAAGTAGATTGCCAGGCCTTTCTTCTGAAGCAATGGAGGGTTAATTTATTTAACCAGCTTTCCATACCACCTTATCCTTCAATCATATCAGTTTTTATTATGCAATTACTACAAATAGGTACTGGATACCTTCCCTTTTCCTCAAAGGACTCACAATCTATGCACACCTGAGGCAACAGAGGGTTAAGTGGCTTGCTCAAGGCCACAAATAGTGCCTATAGGACTGGAAAACCCAGTGCCTCCAGCCTGAGATTGCTGTCCCCAGGTGGGACTTGAACCCACAGCCCAAGGTACTGTGTTCTAACCTGAAGTACCCAAAGCCAAAAGGAGTGCTAGTGAGAATCAAACCCTGGTCTTTTGGCTACCAAGCCAGTGCGCCTTGTAGCGTTATACAAATGATAAGTAGTAGTAGTAATAATAGTTATTTACACAGAAATATAGATAGATACACAGAAAATGATGGCAGATATAAACCATATGGTAAGGATGTGTTTTTGTTTGCAACAAAAGCCTGGATCTCCAAAAAACAGGAAATGTCAAAGTAGTCGTCATTTCCTGGTTCCTGTCAATAGTGCGCACTCTTGTGAGAGTGCGCACTATCACACTGTAACACACCCTGTTCACGCCTATGTGAATAGTGCATGCTATTGCGTAACAGTGCAATACTCACAAAAGAGCGCACACTATTGCTCAATATTGTGCACGTTTGCAAGAGTATGCACTGTTGTGAAAAAGTGCACACTACTGTATTAAGGAAAAACAACACAAAACAAAACAAATCTTGAAAAACAAGAAATTCAATGATACAAAACTTCCCATCCCTACTAACTACTGCACTGTACAATGCCTTCCTCTTCTTCAGAGATCCTTTGTGCTTGTCCCATGTTTTCCTGAGTTCGGATACCATCTTCCATCTCTACTGGGAAGCTGTTCCATGCATCCACCATCCAATTAAGGAGCAAAGCTACACAACTCTACATATTACATTCTGAGATGGTTTTAATGCCAGAAATGTTAGCACCATAGGCTCATCATGCCTCCAAACCCCATGTCCAAACAAGTCATTAGTTGACAAGTCTCGGAGCAGGTGGGAAGGACAATGTTCAGATTTTATGAGACAGATATGTACTGCATATCCTTTGCAGAATAGGATATACTTGCATAGTATATTCTCTGAGGTCTCCAAACCATACCCAGAACTGGGTCCTTTGAAAACTGTGCACGCTGAATCTATGCATGTGTAAATCGTGACGTTTCTAAACTCACTTCTTAGATGTGTTTAGCCCTTGCATAGGTAAATATTTACACTATTGCAAAAGCCATGCCAGCATCCTCATGTGCAAATGCCAAGCGAGACTCCGGAAATGACCTCCAAAATTATTTGCGTCAATCCTTGTTTTCCTAAAGAGGAGAAGAGCCTCTGATCACAAAGCTAACCACGCGAGTCTTCTGTCCATTGCCAGAGTTTCATTCTGATGTTCTACAGCACATAATAGGGGGAAAGAGCCTGTATCACAGTATAAGCATCTTGCAAAAGTAGTTCCCTCGGCGTCTATGAAAACAGAATAGATAAGGCTCTCATAAAAGCAGAGAACCTTAAAAATGGAATATTTGCAGATGCTTGAAAAAGCACATGTTAATATTTCATATCATAAACTGCATTCTTCCTCAAAAATTGAATTGTGCACATCTGGGAGAAATGCCTCTATCCTATTAGCAGATCAAAATAATCCAGAAATGGGTTAAAATGCACTTTATAATGTGAAATAGCACATGGCAGCTGTATGGCTCTTTTTCAAAGAGAAACATATTTAACTACTAAATTTTCAAAGAAGATTTAATGAGGTTTAAACAGACCCTGAATGCGATGACAGCCTAATTTTAAAATGTTTTTGATATGTCTGACCAAAGATATCAATGTTTTCATGGTCTGAATTCTGCATTTGAAGACAAAGGGTTTGATTCATCCAAGATTTTCCTTATAGGCGCAGAAGGTGGACGACCTTAAACAGATCAGGGTCATGCACTTGTGGAAATATATTGGGCCTATTTTCAGAAGCAATTCATCCATTCTATGCCCAAGTACAGTCGTATAAGGATAGAAACTGTATAGTGTCATGACTAAAGGACATAACTAGGAATCATTCCAGCAACGATTGGGAGACCTTTAAAGAAGCCATAGCTCTTCTCTGGGTTCAGGTTCTATGGAACAGAGATTTCTGTCAGCTTTAAAGACTGAGCAGAGAAGTGCAGAAAGCCTTGTCGGAAACCACCTTCTTATTTAGTTAGTTAGATCATTAATAAAGACTGTAAGACAACTCATCCAAGGTAGTTTGCTATCAAGCGTGCATAATCAAAGTCAAAGCAAACTAAAAGCTAACTTAAAATAACATAACAGCCAAAACTCCCCACCAAAACGTGAATCTTTATAAATAATCTTAAAAGTGCCTACATAGAGCATGGATTTAAGACCTTTGCAAAATTTTAGATAAGCAACCTCCCTCCTCGGCTCCAAGGGAAGTGTGTTCCACAAGCAAGGAGCAGCCCCAGTAATGCCCTGGACTAGTCACTGTCATGTTACCTCCTTATTTTCCAGCATCTTCAGAAGGCGCTGATCCCCGGAACGCAATGATCATTCCACAGAAGGGAAACAGGAAGGCACTACGGCATAAACAGCCCGAAAAGTCAAGGACAAGACGTGAACAGGATGGCAACTAAAATGATTAGTGGTCTTCATTATAAAGCATATGAGGACAGACTTAAGGATCTTAATATGTTCACCTTAGAGGAAAGGCGGGATAGAGGTGATATGATTGAGATGTTTAAATACCTCCATGGCATAAATGTTCAGGGAGAGAGCCTCTTTCAATTGAAAGCAAGTTCTGCTACGAGGGGACATGGGATGAGGGTGAAGGGAGATAGATTCAGGAGTGATATGCGGAAATATTTATTTACGGAAAGAGTAGTGGATCCGTGGAATAGTCTCCCAGTGGAGGTGGTAGAGATGAGGACAGTAACTGAATTCAAAAAAGCATGGGACAAACACAGAGGATCTCTAAGGGTAAAAAGGGGACTGTTGTAGTTGTTGATATGGAAGGACAGACTAGATAGGCCATGTGGTCTTTTTCTGTCGTCATATTTCTGTTTCTATGTTACGCTACTTGCCGATGCATTAACCATGTGGTAAATATCTGCCCTGTACAGTAACTGTAGAGCAGATGCTGACCATGTCCCCCACAATTACCACACAGACTTGGCACATGCCAAGATGAATTGTGTTTCCTAACCTGTGGTAAATCTAAAGATCTACCGCACTTTAGTAAACAGACCCCTTATTGCAATATGCTATCAGCAACCAATAAATAGATCAAATAAGGCATAATAGCAGTACTGTATATGGGCACACCCCATAAGAAGGTGAGTGGCTGCATTTTGAATTATTTAAAGCAATCAAATAGCCTTCTGCAGTCACCACAAGCCAGCAGGAGGTGAGAATAAGGCACAGATCACACCATGGAGCTGATGCATTAAGATTAGCGTATATTGTTTATGCATTACTGTCGCACCACAATGCAGAAAGGGGGTTGGCATGAGCATTATCTGCGCAAAAGTAGCCGCAGAGATAGTAGCACAGTGCCTATTAAAATCACATTATAATGAACTGTGTGTATTCAAACGACGTGATAATGAGGTCATTTGCTATTTCACCTGGATGCAAAAAAAGTGTGCACAAGACCAGAAGGCTGAGAACAGATGGTCGGAAGTGAAGTAAAAGTTCAGCACGAGGAGGAGAAAACAGAAATGGCGCGACTTACCCACTGCTGACTTTGCCGTTTGCACAGGCTGGAGCTGAAGATGAAAAAGAAGATGGGAAAAACAGAGGAAGCAATCACAGTAACAGCAACAGCAACAACAGAGACCTGGGAAATGAGGCCAAAGAGCGGAGGAGAGAGGAGGATGAGGGGTCAGAGACTCAGCCCATCATCATGAAGCCCGCAGACAGGCAAGAAAGGGCATATTTCAAGCAAAGGCAGCACTGGAAGAGCTACCAGAGAAGCATGCTCTATGCAACTACCATTTGTGCTCAAGAGCGATTTTGTCCTTGTATGAACAAATCAGAGCTGATATAGATCCACTCACAGCCTGTGGGTATGCTATACCAGGGCTGCCAAAGTTACTCGCCTTCTTACATTTCCAAAATGCTGTAGGAGTAGCCGGTGGAATAGACCAGTCATCTTTTGCCAGTTATTTTATCCAAGTACTGTAGGCCTTGAAAAAGAAAACATGACAGGGAATATATACAGTACCCTGAAAGCAGGCAGAGTAGCTAATATTTCTGGTATGCCAAATGCGATGAGTACAAAAGAAGTTCTCTGCGGCAGTCCATGCCACAGTGGCACACGCACAAGGAGCAGGTTGTGCTTCTTGGGCAAGCTCCTTGGAGCGACGTAGGCGACATAGGCCTCAGGCGCTGAGGTACCGCCACAACCAGATCCAATAGTATATTGTCTCAGGTCCATGTCGTCTCAGGAACCAGCTCTTGCCTTGCCTTATTAACCACTGTCATTCCCCTTGCCTGCCTCTCCTCTACAATGCCAGCGTTCTCTGTTCACTGGGGCGTGAGACCTACAATACCCCTCGGCTCTCTCAGATTCATCAGAACCTCATCCCCTGCCTTCCACCTACCTCTATCTCCCCTCCCTCTCAGCCTACTATCTTCTCACAGCTGCTGCTGTGTCTGGCCTTAGTAAATTGTCGCTCCCTCCGAGCAAGAACTCTCCTAGTCAACGATTTGATTACGCACGATTCCTTTCTCACAGAAACCTGGTTGAAGGAGGGGGAGGGTCCTCTCCTTACCTGCTGCCTACCCCCAGGTTATTCTGCTGTCTCTACCCCTTGGTTGGGTAGACCAGGTGGAGCAGGTTGCAGTTCTCTACTGCTCTTCCTTACCATTAACCCACGTTCACACCCCTGCTCTCCACTCTCCAGAGTCTCTGCTTTTCTGCCTTCATTCTTCCCCCAACTCACTTTCTTCTTTCAGTCCGCCCATCTCTCTGGGAAGCCTTTCTCCTCACCATCTCTGAGGTTTCTGTGCATTTTTCACATCTAGTGCTTCTAGGTGACTTCAATATCCATTTTCATGTCCCATCTTCCTCTTAGGATCAGTCTTTTATTCTCCTTGTCCACGATCTTGCCCTCTGTCAGCATATTTCTTTCCCAACTCACGTCGCTGGTCAGACCTTTCATCTCCTCTAATTCCCCACTGACCCTCTCTTCTATTCCTCCTCTCCTCTCCCCTGGACTGATCATGTTTGTATCTTCTCTCCATTAATCTCTCTTCTCCGCTTTGCCCTATCATCATTAGATGCCCCAAAATCCTCCGTGTCTTTTTCACCACATTACCATCACCACCTTGACCAAACTCTCCGACCAACTACTGCCACAAGATTTTTCTACACACACTGTTGATGACCAAGTTCTAACTTGGAAGTCCTGCCTACCTGATTCCCTTGATTGTCAAGCCCCTCTCAATCCTCTCCCACCCCATAGTCTTTCCAAGCACCCCTGGTATCACCCTGATCTCTACTTACAATGTTCTTACTTGCTGTGCTTAGAATGCCTCTGAGGCGCAAATACCCCTCTTCTAATTCTCTCCAATATTTCGGCTCCTGTCACCAACATTATCGCTGTCTTATTCAAGAAACTAAGCAAGCTTATTATTCTCATCTCATCTCTTCCTCTGCTAATTCTTCCCGCCAGTTATTCATGGTCTTGAAATCCCTTTCCACCACTCATCCCACTTCCATCTCTGCCAACAAAGCCACGCGTTCCCTTCCCAGTACCTCCCAGCTTGCTACCTTCTTTACCACCATCTCTTCCAGAGAGTCTCTGGACACCACTGAAACCTCAATTTCGGGCACTCTATTAAGTGCACTACCTTGTGCACCACCATGTTGGCAAGCAATTTACTCCACGCAGGAAACTGTTTATTGGTTTCTGTGCATGCATCTGGCACCCGCCCTTCGTTTAGCTCAGAGGTTTTTTGCATATCTCATTTGCATGCATTTTGCTTCTAGCATACCGCAGCACAATTTTGGAGATACACTCGTGCTAGAAAAATGCATGCATGGCTTTTAGAGTGTGGCTCTAATGTTGGGTATCTGCATTGGCTTGCATGAAAGCAAATATTTCAACTACCACCGAACTTTGAGTTTTAAAAAAACGACACCCACAGTATTATAGTGATATGGTAAAACCATACTGCCCTGCTGCCTTGGATCTTCCGAACAACATGATTTAAGATACTTCACTAATTTTTCTCTTTATACGGTTTCTGTTCATTTACTCACCACCATCATCAAACTATGCAGTCTGTAGTCATCAATCTCCTTCTTTTTAATGAAGACAGTTAGTATGTGCCCTGCTCCAGTTCTTTGGACTCTCTTTTGTCTCCAAAACTCAAATGAAGAAATGCATCAAAGGAGCTGCCAGAACCTCTCTGATCTCCATGTATTTATTCATTTATTTAGCTGTATTTATATACTGCCTCACTGGGTCAAGGTGATTTACATGGAACGAAAATCAAGTACATTATAACTGTGTCATTAAACTATATACAAACATGTAGCTATAAACTCCTGGCTTCTGAACTGTATAACAGATCCATAGATCAACTATATACATTTCTGGCTATGTACAGTTGTAATGGTAGTTATCTTGTAAAGTTCTTTCTGAGCGGTGGGGGGGGGGGGGGGTCATGAGCTTGGGTTGAAGTGTTCCATGAACAGATGTGGTTTTATATGTTTTCAGAGTGTCTTTAGGTCAGTGATATTCCTGAGTTGTTCCAGTAACTTGTTCCATATGGAGGGTGCGTAGAGCTGGAAAGCTCTTTTACATGAATGCTGATTGGATTTGGTCCTGATGTGGGGGGTGGCTAGGAAGTTCAATGTGGAAGTCCATCTAGATCTGTGTGGTTGGGAGAGTTGAAGAAGTGCATGGAGGTGTGTTTGGGGGGTCTGTGTGGATTGCTTTCTGGGTTAGTGTGATGGTTTTGTATGTTATACAGCTCTGTAGTGGGAACCAATGGAGCTCTTTTAGTATTGGAGTGATGTGATCTTGTCTTGTAGGGTTCTGGCTGTCGAATGGAGCGCTGTTTGGAGTGGTAGGAGTGTGGATTGTGGTAGTCCTTGTTAGTCCTTTATATTTTAGAATGCATGCCATCAGGCCCCATAGCTTTGTCACTTTCAGTTTTTGTAGTCCTATGCAAATTCTTTAACTCTTTCTTTTATAAAAGGTATAGCATTACTCTGCTATCATAGGCACCCCTGCCAAATATGGATGGTTCTACTCCAAGCTCACCTTCTGTAAACAAAAAAAGAAGTACTTGGGGATTTCTCCTTTTGTTGTTGTTTTTATCATCCTCCACATATTCTTTGTTTTCTCCTCTCCATCTTACATTCCCATCTCTGCACTTCTTTGGGTTCTGACGATATCGCAGCACCTCCCCTTACAGATGGCAGCATGGCCAGAGGGCTCATGGGAATGGCGATAGATGGCATCGATTTTTTCTGCCTTCATGTTCTACAGTATGTTGCTATGTTTCCACAAAACAAAATATACAAATGCTGCAGCTAACTAAGCAGTTTTGCCTTAGCTAGTTGGTTCGGTGCAAGGGTTTGCATGTAGAATAAATACATCTTTCTTCCTATTCATATACGGGCCGTGAATTTTAAATCCTGAACTTTATACATTTCTACAGTGCTCTTTAGTTTTGTTCTACTTTATTAAGTGTTGAATTCCCAAATTTTGAGCAACAAAGGCCAAAATACACTTATCATTTCTTATATACCCCCTTTCATGATATCAAGGTAGTTTACATTGAACAGGGCATTGTAACTTGGAGATAGCTATCTTACAGGGAACATGGGCAATAGAGGGTTAAGTGGCTTGCCCAAGATCTCAAGGAGCATCTGTGGGACTAGAAACCCCAGTCCTTCTGGCCCAAGGTTGCTGTCCTCTGGTGGGATTTGAACCCCGAGACCCCCTGCCTTCTGGCCTGAGGTAACTTGCCCCAACCACTAGGCCACTCCTCCCTTGTGTTTTGCTGTATGAAAAGCTGTTTCCAAACCACTTACAGTCATCTGATTCATGCAACATTTGATATAGTTCGTGTCAGATCTAAACATTCAGAGGTTCACATGATTGATGTACACAGCTGGATGAGCACAATTCTGTCCTCAAAGCAACCAGTGAGCAACTGCAGACTGGAATAAGGGATTATACAGCTAGAAGAGGAAAGGAGAGAAAGAGGAGAAAGAAGAAGTGAAAGGAAGGAAGGGTGAAAGTTAAAAAAAATGCAAAGAAAAGGAAGAAAAGATGAACAGAAGCCCATTATGATAATGTTGTAAGTACTTGATAGCTTTGTGCACTCATCATACAGGCCAGGAGGCCTAGGGAGATACTAGGAGTTTACATCTACTACTACTACAACTTACCATTTGCATAGTGCTATAAGGCGTACACAGCGCTGTGAAGACCCCTGTAAAAGACGGTCCCTGCTCTTCAGAGCTTTCAAACATTTCCTTGGCCCCTGTTTGTTAGCTAACATTATAGTCCCAAATGTTGGGCATCTGCAACAAGCTCCTGGGGCCTCTGGAAGGCCCAGAAATTGCATTTCAGATCCCTTGGGATCTGGAATTCCCTTCAGGAAAAGGATCAGGCAGCATAACACACATGGTATTGTCTCTTCTCTTCCAAGCCAACATCCCTTTTGATAGACAGGGTTCTTTAGTGTAGGTGAGCCCTGCTAGGACACTATTCCCCGGACTAGCCCTCCTCATAAATGTGCATGCTATGCTAGAATTGTACTTTCCCTTTAGTATTGCAGGGATGCGACCATTGTGAGGTACTGAGCAGACATCTGTCCCTGTATGCTGTGGCAGGGCAGGCTTAGGGCATTGCAAAAATTATCTGGTTTCTACGGGCCATAGGATTCAGGAGTGGAACCTCTCAGATAGGGCGAATTGTGCCCCTGCATGTGCCCCCAGGGCCGGCCCGTCCATTGAGCAAGAATGTTTTTTGCACAGGGCCCCGTGTTTCAGGGGGCCCCGCGCAAAGAACATTCTGCTTTTTTAAAATTACATTAAAAAAAAAAAAGCTGGCTCTGGCTGCTGCCGCTGCCGCCGCAGCAGCAGCAGAATGAAGCATCCCGCGGGGCCTCCTCTGCTCGCTGAGCCCCTCTGCAAGGGCTTTCAGATTCGCGAAGGGACAGTGTCTCCCTCGCGTCTCTGTTAAGCCCGCAGGGGCTAATGGGAAATTTCCCATCAGCCCCTCGCATCTAAAGGGGCAGATGGGAAATTTCCCATTAGCCCCTGCGGGCTTAACAGAGACGCGAGGGAGACACTCTCCCTTCACGAATCTGAAAGCCCTTGCAGAGGGGCTCAGCGAGCAGAGGAGGCCCCGTGGGACACTTCATTCTGCTGCTGCTGCGGCGGCCGCGGCAGCGACAGCAGCCAGAGCCAGCTTTTCTTTTTTTTTTTAATTTTGCCCTAAGCCGATGGGGGGGGGGTTAGGACTGGTAATGGGCTGGGCTGGGCTGGGCGGGGGGGGGGGGTTAAGACTGGCAATGGGCTGTGGGCTGATGGGGGCTGTCTGGAAATGGGGCGATGGGGGGTTAGGACTGGTAATGGGCTATGGGGGGGTTAGGACTGATAATGGGCTATGGGGGGGGCTAGGACAGGAAATGGGCTGATGGGGAGGGGTTAGGACTGGTAATGGGCTGTGGGTTGTTGGGGGGGGTTAGGACTGGTAATGGGCTATAGGGGGGTGTTAAGACTGGTAATGGTCTGTGGGCTGATGGGGGCTGTCTGGAAATGGGGTGATGGGGGGTTAGGACTGCTAATGGGCTATGGGGGGGTTAGGACTGATAATGGGCTATGGGGGGGGGGGCTAGGACAGGAAATGGGCTGATGGGGAGGGGTTAGGAATGGTAATGGGCTGTGGGCTGTTGGGGGGGTTAGGACTGGTAATGGGCTATGGGGGGGTTAACACTGGTAATGGGCTGTGGGCTGATGGGGGCTGTCTGGAAATGAGGTGATGGGGGGTTAGGACTGCTAATGGGCTATGGGGGAGTTAGGACTGATAATGGGCTATGGGGGCTAGGACAGGAAATGGGCTGATGGGGAGGGGTTAGGACTTGAGGAGGGCTGATGTGTTTAGGACTGGTAATGGGCTGTGGGCTGATGGGGGGGGTTAGGACTGGCAATGAGCTATGGGGGGCTGACTGGAAATGGGCTGATGGGGTTAAGACTGGAAGTGGGCTGATGGGGGGTTAGGACTGGTAATGGGTTATAGGGGGGGCTTAAACTGAAAATGAGGTGATGGGGGTTAGGACTGGAAGTGGGTTGATGGGGGGCTAGGACTGGTAATGGGTTGGGGAGTTGCTATTACTGGAAATGGGCTAAGTGGAAGGGGAGGCTTGAACTGCAAATAGCTGATGGGGAGGGAGCTTGGAATGGAAATGGACTGTGAGGGAAGGGAGCTAGGACTGAAAATGGGCTGATGGAGCAGCTAGGATAGGACTGGAAATGGGCTGTTGGGGGGAGCTAAGATTGGAAATGGGCTGTGGTGGGGGCTTGAATTGAAATGGACTGATGGAGGGGCTAGAACTGGAAGTAGGCTCATGGGGGGCTTGGACTGGAATTGGGCTGAGTGGAGGGGAGCTAGGATTTGACATGGGCTGATGGTGGTGCTAGGAAATGACTAGAAATGGGCTGATGGGGGCTAGGATTGGAAATGAGCTGATGAAGGGACTCAGACTGAAAATGGATGGGGGAGCTAGGACTGGAAATGGGTTGATGGGGGGCTAGGACTGGAAATGGGCTGATGCAGGGACTAGAAGGGAATGGATGCTGGGTGAGACTGGAACTAGAAGGGAGCTGATGTTGGGGGAGGATTAGAATGGGATGGGGCTGGGAGAGTAAAATGGAAAGGGGAAAAATATTTTGTGTGGAGGGATGAAAAATCTACAATTGGCCGGGTATTGGGAGAGTAAGTGGGGATTGAGGATGGAGGGGTAAAATTTGTGTGGATGAAATAGGAATGAGGAAAGAGCAAATGGAGAAAGATTAGTATGTGAAAGCAGATGTAGAGAGAGAGAATGGAAAAAAAAACTAGAAGAGAGAAGAAAGAACAAATGGACAGCAGACGATGGACAGTTAGCAGAAAACATGAAGAAACCAGAAGAGAGTGGCTGGAGCAATTGTAACTGAAAAAAATGCACAAAAGGTAGAAAGATATCTCTTTATTTTGAATTTATTAACTGGAATATGAAAGCTCTGGGAAATGTGCATCATTAACATCTGCGCTTTGTTTGGTACAAGAGGAAATTAATTTATAGTTTTATTTCTACAGTGTTGTTGTACAATCCAAGTTTGGCTTTTGGGGTTCCCAGTTTAATTATTGCCTTCCTGTTTCTAAATTGTGATTCCTTGTTTGGTGATGGTCTATGTTCTGCATGTGTAACTGAGCTGAGGTATTCTATTTATGTAATTTGTATTTGACATTGCCACTTGTTCTCTTTCCCCAGTATTCTCTGAAATGTATTGGTTTAATATTTGCAGTGTTGCCTTTTGATAGGTAGGGTATGGTGCTTTGTGAGTCCTGGTAATGCTGTCAGGATACGGCGGGTTTGCTATGGGTTCTAAATGGGCTGCGTTTGTAGTAGTTCCTAATGTGCCTGACGGTTGGCACTGGATTATAGTAATGTAGAAATCTTTTAGTCTTTCTTTATCCATACACTCATTAAGAGACATGTTTACTAAAAGTTAGTGTATGGTAACATTATGCAAATATTTATGCAAATAAGGCCACTTATGCAAATGAGGCCCCACACCGAGTCTCCGCACATGGCCCCGCACCCCCCTTGGGCCGCCCCTGTGTGCCCCACACATGCAACAGATGGTGATGCCCACTGCAGTCACTGTGCAGTGTCTATAGGAGGAGAGGTGGGCTCATTAGCTGTACATGCCATTGACCTGGCCTGTGCATTTGCTATCTCCCTTTAAAATTCTGTGCCTGCATCAGAGACAAGTTAAAATTTTCCACTGCCACCATAATGTGTTTTCCCTCTCCTACCACACCCAGAGGTTTCTACCACCCATTAGTACATCCGCAGCACCCAAAGATCCAGAAAGTCGAGGGTTTCCCAACAGGCAGTGGAATTTGTAGAGACCAGGCTGAGTGGTCAGATGTGATAGGGTTGTGGGAGAGGACATCATGGGGTCTGTGGGTGACTGATTCCCCCATCCCCACCTTTATGTGACAGATTTGGATATGGAGGGTTGTGTCAAAGTAGTTACATATGTGCTGGGTGCACCCCGGTCTTCACATGCAGTGCGTTTGTCCCCAGTGGACACTCCAGGAGCATTCCAGTGCCGCTTTCTTTTGTGATGGAAACTCACAGTTAGCAGGCAGGCATATGCTAAGGGTCAGACTGCAGTGGAGGGTAGCTGTGGACCTGCTCAGAGTAATGTGCCAAAGATGATATTTAAAAATTCATGAGCTCCAGAGTAAAGATGGAGTAAAATGCTCCTAGAATTCCCTTTTCTGCTAAGTAGTTGGTGAAATAACTGAGGACCATGCAGAAAAGGGGGTCACACTTGTGCATTCAGCATCGCTGAAAATATGCATAAAGTTAAATGGAGAAGTGACCCATTTACATGCGACACCGGTCCTGCTGAAGACTGACTGCACATTTTATAAGATACACATGTACGCCTGCAAACTAGTGTCAAGTCTGCATAAGCCAAAGAGCAGCTGTAAATGTGTGCCTGGACTTCAGGTGAGCTAATGTTCTAAAGATATAGATGCACATATTTTCACTTGGAAAACTGATGCAACTTAGACACATAATTGCCGCATAACTATGAGCATGTAGAGCAGCGTTTTATGCGACCAAGAGACGCTTATAAAGTTGCCAGAGTATGTGTGCACTAAAGTAGGTGCTCAGAAAACATTTCCCTATTTTTATGTGATATAGCATAGGTGTTCCTGAAGGAATGGGCAGACTGTGGGCGGAGGGTGGATTCACACTTGTTTGTTTATTTGTTTAGAATATTTATAGCCCACTGATCCAACGTCATCCATGAGTAACAAGTTAGCATACATAATACATTACAGTACCCAGTGATGTACACGTAGGTTAACATTCGGTAACACGAGTATTACAAACTAAAATTAATCATCATTAACGGGCTTGTTTACAAAGCCACGGTAGCGGCTTCTGCCCGATATCGGAGCCGCGACTACCGCGGCTTTGTAAACAAGCCCCTAAATGTCTGCCTGAAAAACAATGTTTTAAGCATTTTCCTAAAATCAAACATGTTAGACAACTTGTGAAGAAAATCGGGCAACCCATTAGATATCTTTGGCCCATTAGATATCTCTGAATTCTGAGTTTGCACTAATCTGGCTGCTTGCAAAGAGGGGGCCTTCCAGTAAATTCTGATTCTGAAGAGCACAGAGTACCAATGATACATTTAATGGTAAACGGTAACCCAAATAGAGATAATTAAAAAGTATTCACAGTGCACAAAATTCAACTCTAAATTTTTCATTGGCAGCGATCATATTTCATTGGGAAATATGATTAAATCACTTCAACCTAGAGACTATATGGGCAGCTACCCATTTGCAATGCCCATAAGCTAGCCAAGTATAGTAGGTTGCAATAATCCATGGGTAATAAGACAAGCACCTGCAAGACGGTGCGAAAACATCAGAAACATCAACCTAGGACTTAAGCCTTTGACACTAACATTGCTTCGGAAAGGCAGTCCCAATGGCATACCTTAATTGTGAGTGAAAAGAGCTTAGTATCATGGAGGACATCCAAATAACGTGCTTCTTCTTTGATATCGATCACATGATCCTCAATCGCTATTGGCCAAGGCAGCTGATCTGAACTGTTATCACGCAAAGTTTCAATCTAAAAGTGAGACACCTAGATCAGGCACTCAGAGCCCACTGAAAATCTGCTTGCAGGTATTTAACGTTTTTATGGTTTCCAACATAACCAATATAGGAATTATTCAAAAATGTTTTTATGTATGAGATCTTGAGATCACCTTCCTCAGATATTAATATGTCAATATAACATTCCACAACCTTCAAATAAACTACTTTTCTCTGAGACCAATATGACTACTATTTTTCTGCATGTATGTAAAAAAAGCAAGTATCTAAAAATGAACATTCCCTGTTACAAATTAGGAATTTGTGATGGAACAGGAGGGAGCTGGCTTCAGAGAGATATCTTTCTATCGCTCTCAAATAAGCATTACCATTGCCAAATCCAGTGATCCCACTACAGCTACTGCTGTTGTTCCCCAATAGATTATTCCGAGCTATGTGCCTGTCAGTGCACAATCTACAAGACAGTTTGGTAGAATGTCAGCTGGTTCAGAGCCCAGCCAAATAGCATAGATCCAAAATAAGCGTAACGAAAACAAACTGCAGCACTCACTCTGAATAGAGAAGCTCCCTCAAGGCCAGAAGGAAGGTGATTTCATTGCAGGATACCTATGTGAAATGTCCAGAGAAGGGTCTGTTTTATCTCCATTTTAAAAAGGTGGGGGGGGACCCTACTATCTAAAAAAAAAAAAAGAGGGGGATTATGTCACACAAATAGCAAAATTTTAAAAAACCCTAAATAAATTCCTAATAAATGTCTAAAGGTAATGGTAGAGCAAATCGTATCTTATATATGTACCTCAAATTAATAAGCCTGCCAATTATCCGGCAAGTCTGGCCATACAGAATTTATCTAGGGCACAAAGCCAGAATGGCTTCTAATTCATCACTGCTCCACTATAGTCCGTATATCTGGTCACAGGTTGTATACAAGTCTCAGTTGAAATGATAAGACATAAATCAATCAGTCATTAAAATATATATATCGCTGACACAATATTGTGTGTTTCGAACTGATCTATATCAGGGATAGATACTCTTGCGGAGGTCCTTTCAGACCTCCAGGGTTGCCATGGCTTCACCAACTCTTGACATACTGAGCAAGGATTGCTCTGACATTCCTTTCACAATTCTGTTTTTCTCTCATTTGTTTGCTTAACAGACTTTATTATGTATTATCTACAGCATTCCAGGCAAAATACTAAGACAATAAACTAGATTTCTGGCTTGAAAATATCAACTTTGCAGAGTGAAATATAGTGATGAGTTGCATTCTATTCAATTAACTTGAATATGCAATTACACTATGAATGTTATTTTCATAAAACAGAATCTGGAATTAATCCAAAAGAAAAAGAGCTATACCAAAGGAAGATAGTTTTAGCATTTAATATTGGATTCGGTCTGCTGTGGATTGAAGCTGTGCCAAGACATAAATCAGTTGTATTCATTATAGAATCCTTATGTCGTTGGTTTTATAAAAGCCATTTTACTAAAAACTTACAAGGCATTATAAATGCTTGCAATAAATTACACAGTACAATCTTGAGGCTTGTGGGTTTAGAAGATGAGAAGACTGCAATTTATTGAAGTTTGCTTTTTGCGATGAGCAGGCGCTCTTATGACGGCAATGTGTCTTTGTTCATCACAAGAAGAAGAATCGGAATTCAATTGTTTGCTTCTTCCATTTTGGCAAAGATAAGCACAGATTCTTGGCCCCATGTTGGCCATGGAAATGGTTCAACCGTGCCCTAGTACATCCAAAGGCACTATGGGAAATGGCACCAAACCCTGTAGGTAAGTTGGCTTTCATTCTTTTGTTAACCATTTCACTCCACCTGCCTATTTAATCCTTTACCTCTCCAGATAGCTGAAATTTAATCGACCCCCTTGACAAGTCCACCTCTGATTTTCTCACTGACTTGGACTCATGGCTTTCCGTCTTTCTGGATTCATCTTCCCCCTCCCTTATTCTCGATGACTTCAGGATTCATATTGATAACCCTTATGATCCCTACACTTTAAAGCTCCCTTCCCTTACCACCTCATTCAACCTCCAGCTTTGTTCTACTGCCCCCACTCAACAGCATGGTCACTGCTTTGGCCTTGTTTTCTTCTCTGATTGTTTACTCTCTAATTTCTGTACCTCAGTTCTTCCCTTATCTGACCATCACCTGCTAAGCACTCTTCATCACTCCCTGCCTCAATCTCGCCCAGTCTCCTCCTACCTCTTTAGAAACCTTCATGCTATTGATCCATCGGTTCTCTCCACTATTGTCTCATCACCTCTTTCCTCCTCTATGTCTTCTAAGTCTGTTGATGAGGCTGTAATTTCCTATAACACTGCACTCTCCACTGCTTTGGATGCTTTTATTCCACCCATGCCACGTCCTGTGAGGCACACTGTACCTCAGCCCTGGCTTTCTTTGACTACCCGTTATCTATGCTTCTGTGCCCACTCAGCTGAGCACATTTGACTCAAATCCCACACTATTGTTTACTTTCTACACTTCAAATTCATGCTTGCCTCTTTTCAGTCAGCCATAGCACTCGCCAAGCAAAACTACTATGTCCATCTAACTGTCTTGCCTCTGACCCTCGCCATCTCTTTACAACTCTCAACTCTCTTCTCAAAGTGCCTCTGCCTCCAATCCCTCCCTCTCTTTCTGCCCAAACCCTAGCCGACTATTTTCATGACAAAGTCTACAAGATTACACTCCAATTTCCCACAAGATCAGCTTCATCCCCTCTTCCCATTCTTCAATACCATCTCTTCCCTTCAACATCTGCTACCCTTTCTTCCTTCTCTAAGATCTCCACTTGTCTCCTTAATTCCATATCTCCCTTCCATCTCTCATATTCTCACTCTATCACTCTCCACTGCAACTGTCCCAGCAAACTTCAAGCATGTTGTAATTTATTTATTTATTTAACTGTATTTATATCCCGCTTTTCACCGGGTCAAAGCGGTCAATTGGGGGATACATTTAACATGAGGGGATATGAGACACATACACTAATACTTACAGGGAACATGGGCAATGGAGGGTTAAGTGGCTTGCCCAAGACCACAAGGAGTGCCTACAGGACTAGAAATCCCAGTCCCTTCGGCCTGAGATTGCTGTCCCCAGGTGGGACTTGAACCCCCGGCCCTCCGGCCTGAAGTACCTTGTCCTAACCACTAGACCACTCCTCCCTCATAATCACATCTCTCCTCAAGAAACCTTCACTTGACCCTACTTGCCCTTCTAATTATTGACCCATCTCCCTCCTTCCCTTCATTTCCAAACTTCTTGAATGTGTGATTCTCCGCCATTGCCTTGACTGTCTCTACTTTCAAGTTCTTCTGGATCTACTGCAATCTGGCTTTCATCCTTTACATTTTATTGAAACGTCTCTTGCCAAAGTCTTCAGTGACCTATTCCTGGCTAAATCCAAGAGCTTTTACTCAGTCCTCATTCTTCTTGACCTCTCTACTGCTTTTGACATGGTTGACCACCAACCTTTCCTCGACACATTGTCCTTGGTTAGTTTTAAGGACTCTGTGCTATCCTGGTTCTCGTCTTATTTCTCCCATCACTCTTTCAGTGTTTGTTCTTATGAATCCTCCTCTACGTCTATCCCACTCTCAGTTGGTGTACCCGAAGGATCTGTTCTGGGCCCACTCCTTTTCTCTCTCTATATCCAGTCCCTTGGTGCACTCATCTCCTCCCATGGCTTTCAGTACCATTTTTACAGTGATGACTCTCAGATCTATCTCTTTGCACCTGATATCTTTCTAACACTCCAAGCCTGAATCTCTGCCTGCCTATCTGACATCACTGTCTGGATGTCTCACTGCCATTTGAAATTGAACATGGCCAAAACTGAGCTTCTTATTTTTCTTCCTAAACCCACCTCCCCTCTTACTCCTTTCTCAATCTCTGTGGATAACACTCTTCTACTACCTGTTTCCTCAGTTCACAACCTTTGTGTCATCTTTGACTCCTCCATCTCCTTCTCCATACATATCTAACTGATAGCTAAGACTGTCGATTCAACAGTAAAATTCACCCCTTCCTTTCTGAACACACTGCTAAGACACTTATCCACTCTTTAATCACCTCCCATCTAGACTATTGCAACCTTCTCCTTGCTGGTCTCCCTCTGAATCATCTCTCTCTGCTTCAATCTGTTCAAAACTCGGCTGGGTGGCTAAACGTCTGCAGTCTCAATATGATCACATCACCCCTCTTCTCGAGTCACTTCATTGGCTCCCCTTCCGTTTCCATATCCAGTTCAAACTTCTCCTTCTAACCTATAAATGCATTCATAAGAACATAAGATATGCCATACTGGGTCAGACCAAGGTCCATCAAGCCCAGTATCCTGTTTCCAACAGTGGCCAATCTAGGTCATACGTACCTAGCAGTTTCCCCAAAAGACACAGGTTCCACAATGCTTCTACTGGGTCAAGCATTGATATCCTGGGTCCCTTCTTAATAATGGTATATGTACCTTTCCTCCAGGAACTTATCCAAACCTTTTTTAAACCCAGCTACACTAACAGCCTTTACTACATCCTCCGGTAACAAATTCCAGAGTTTGATTACACGTTGAGTAAAAAAATATTTTCTTTTCTTAGTCTTAAATAGTTTACCCTGTAGCTTCATTGCATGTCCCCTAGTCTTTCTATATTCTGATAATGTAAACAATCGATCTACGTTTACCCGTTCCACTCCGTTCATTAATTTATAGACTTCTATCATATCTCCCCTCAGCCGTCTCTTTTCCAGGTAAAGAGCCCTAACCTTTTTAGCCTTTCTTCATAGGAGTATCCTTCCATCCCCTTTACCATTTTGGTGGCTCTTCTCTGAACCTTTTCTAATAACGCTATATCCTGTTTAAGATACGGCGACCAGAATTGCACACAATATTCAAGGTGCGGTCTCACCATGGAACAATATAGAGGCATTATAATATCTTTTGTTTTATTTTCCATTCCTTTCCTTATGATACCTAGCATTCTATTTGCTTTCTTGGCCGCCGCTGCACACTGGGCCGAGGGTTTTAACATGTAATGCACAATGACGCCTAAATCTTTTTCCTGGTTGGTGGTTCCTAATGTGGAACCTTGCATCGTGTAACCATAGTTTGGGTTGTTCTTCCCTAGGTGCATAACTTTGCACTTGTCCACATTAAATTTCATCTGCCATTTCGATGCCCAGTCTTCCAATTTATCAAGATCCCCTTGCAATTTTCCACAATCCTCTTGGGTTTTAACAGCTTTAAATAGTTTTGTGTCATCTGCAAATTTGATAACCTCACTCGTTATTCCACTTTCCAGGTCATTTATGAATATGTCAAAAAGCAGCGGACCCAGCACAGATCCCTGGGGTACACCACTATTCACCTTTCTCCATTGGGAAAATTGGCCATTTAGCCCTACCCTCTGTTTTCTATCTTTTAACCAGTTCCTGATCCACAGTAGTACACTACCTCCTATCCCAAAACTCTTTAGTTTTGCCAAAAGTCTCTGATGAGGGATCTTGTCAAAGGCTTTCTGAAAGTCCAGATACACTATATCAACCGACTCACCTTTGTCCACCTGTTTATTCACACCTTCAAAAAAACATAACAGATTAGTAAAACAAGATCTTCCTTGTCTAAAGCCATGTTGGCTGTCTCCCATTAGGCCATGACTATCTACATGCTGAGTAATTTTATTCTTTATGATGGTTTCTACCATTTTTCCCGGTACTGACGTCAGGCTCACCGGTCTGTAGTTTCCCGGATCACCCCTGGAACCCTTTTTAAAAATTGGTGTTACATGGGCGATCCTCCAATTTTCAGGTATTAGAGATGATTTTAATAATAGTTCACAGATTACTAATAGCAGGTCTGCAATCTCATATTTCAGTTCTTTCAACACCCTTGGATGTATACCATAGAAACATAGAAACATAGAAACATGATGACAGAAAAAGACCACAAGGCCCATCTAGTCTGTCCTTCCATAACAACTACAACAGTCCACTCTTTACCTTTAGAGATCCTCTTTGTTGGTCCCATGCTTTTTTGAATTCAGTTACTGTCCTCATCTCTACCACCTCCACTGGGAGACTATTCCACAGATCCACTACTCTTTCCGTAAAGAAATATTTCCGCATATCACTCCTGAATCTATCTCCCTTCACCCTCATCCCATGTCCCCTCGTCGCAGAACTTGTTTTCAATTGAAAGAGGCTCTCTCCCTGAACATTTATGCCACGGAGGTATTTAAACATCTCAATCATATCACCTCTATCCCGCCTTTCCTCTAAGGTGTACATATTAAGATCCTTAAGTCTGTCCTCATATGCTTTATAATGAAGACCACTAATCATCTTAGTAGCAACCCTTTGCACCGACTCCATCCTGTTCACATCCTTTTGAAGGTGCGGTCTCCAGAATTGCACACCATACTCCAAATGAGGTCGCACCAAAGACTTATACAGAGGCATTATCACCTCCTTTTTTCTGCTAGCCATTCCTCTCCGTATGCACCCAAGCATCCTTCTAGCTTTTGCCGTCGCCTTTTCTACCTGTTTAGCTACTTTAAGATCATCGGACACAACTACGCCTAGGTCCCGCTCTTCTTTAGTGGACAAAAGTACTTCACCTCCTATGCTGTATTGCTCCCTTGGATTGCTGCAGCCCAAATGCATGACCTTACATTTTTTAACATTAAATCGCAGCTGCCAAATTCTAGACCATTCTTCAAGTTTAGCTAGATCCCTCCTCATGTTATCTACACCTTCCTGGGTGTCTACTTTATTGCAGATTTTGGTATCATCCGCAAAGAGGCAAACCTTACCCGACAACCCTTCCGCTATATCACTAACAAAGATGTTTAAAAGAATCGGACCAAGGACATATCCCTGGGGCACACCACTGGTAACTTCCTTCTCCTCAGAGTGAGCTCCATTTACTTGTAGTCTTTGTCGCCTCCCACCCAACCAATTTCTAACCCAAGCAGTAACTTTAGGGTCCATCCCTAGGGTGCTCAGTTTGTTTATAAGTCGCCTGTGAGGAACAGTGTCAAAGGCTTTACTGAAATCTAAATACACCACATCTAGAGCTCTCCCTCGGTCCAACTCCCTGGTCACCCAGTCAAAGAAATCAATCAGATTTGTATGACAAGACCTGCCTCTGGTGAATCCATGCTGCTTTGGATCCTGTAATCCGCTGGACTCCAGAAACCTCACTATTTTCTCTTTCAACAGCGTTTCCATTAATTTACTCACCACTGAAGTTAAACTAACCGGCCTGTAGTTTTCAACCACATCCTTACTTCCGCTTTTGTGTAAAGGCACCACATGAGCCTCTCTCCAGTCCTTTGGCACCACTCCCGACTCCAACGAGGCATTAAAAAGGTCAGTCAGTGGAGTTGCTAGAACGTCCCCAAGTTCCCTCAGTATTCTAGGGTGTATCCCATCCGGTCCCATCGCTTTGTCTACTTTAAGTTGAGCTAGTTTCTCACGAACACAGTCTTCTGAAAATTGTTCAAGATGTCCCTCGCTTCTGTTCTTATTTGTGGGTGTTTTCTGAGGTCCTGCTCCTGGTTCTTCATCTGTGAAAACAGAACAAAATATTTGTTAAGCAATTCCGCTTTATCCTTATCAGCTTCTACATATTCCCCCCCTGTACCCTTGAGTCTGACAATACCACTTTTGCCCTTCCTCTTCTCACTAATATATCTGAAAAATGTCTTATCCCCCCATTTTATTGCATTGGCTATTTCCTCCTCCTTTTGAATCTTTGCCTTCTTGACTACTTTGCTAGCTTCTCTAAGTTTTTCCAAATACAGATGCCTGTCTTCCTCTCTCTGTGATCTCTTGTATTTCATGAAGGCCTCCCTCTTTTTCTTCACTTTTTCAGCTACTTCCTTCGAAAACCATAGCGGTCTCCTGTTCCTTTTGCCTTTATTTACCATTTTAACAAAAAGGTTGGTTGCCTTTAAAATACCCCCTTTCAGTTTTGCCCACTGTTGTTCTACATCCCCCAGCTGTTCCCATCCCACTAACGACTCCCTGAGGTATTGGCCCATCTTCGCAAAGTTAGTCTTCCTAAAGTCTAAGATCTTCACCTTGGAATGGATTCTAACAGCCCTAGTCCTAATACTGAACCACACCATCTGGTGATCACTGGATGCAAAATGATCTCCCACTACAACATCAGAAACACTTTCACCATTGGTAAGCACCAAGTCCAGTATGGCCCATTCACGTGTGGGGTCTGTTACCAATTGCCTGAATAGTTCTCCCTGTAGAGAATCCAGGATCTCCTTACTCCTAGATGATACTGCAGCAGGAATGTGCCAATCAACATCTGGCATATTGAAATCTCCTAGCAGTAGCACTTCCCCTTTCCTAGCAATGCTGTGTATGTCTTCAATTAACTCTCTGTCCACCTCTTCCTCTTGTGAGGGAGGTCTGTATATCACACCAATGCAAATAGATTTCTCTTTCCCTCTTTCTAGTTTAACCCACAATGCCTCCTCTCTCCCTTTTAAGCTCTGTAATTCCAAAGCTTTAATAGTAGTTTTTACATATAGTGCTACTCCTCCTCCCCTTCTTCCTACCCTGTCCTTTCTGAATAAAGTATAGCCAGGTATAGTTACATCCCAGTCATGGTTTTCTGTGAACCATGTTTCTGTAACTGCCACTAAATCTAAGTCAGCCACTCCCACCAAAGCTTCAACTTCAGAGATCTTATTTCCCATGCTACGGGCATTAATACACACTGCTTTCCATATGTTACCCCTGTTACCCATTTCCATAAAGGTATTTAATGTATCACTTACCTGGGGGCTTTCACTTACCTGGGGGCTTTCTTCACCCATCCCCAACGAATCTAGTTTAAAGCCCTCTTCAGTAAATTAGCCAGTCTACTACCAAAGATGTGTTGACCTTTCTTGGACAGATAGATGCCATCTCTGCTCTGCAACCCTTGGTCTAGGAAACCAAAACGCTCTCGAAGACACCATCCACGCAGACATGCATTAATCTCCAGGATGCGAGCCTCTCTGCCTTGGCCTTTACCCTCAACAGGGAGGATTGAAGAGAACACCACCTGTGCACCTACCTGCTTCACCCTCTGTCCCAGAGCCATGAAGTCACTTTTGATACGTTCCGAGGTATACCTGGCAGTATCATTTGTTCCAACATGGATTAGCAACATTGGGTAATAGTCAGTGGGCTTGATGAGTCTCAGCAAACTCTCCGTAACATTTTGGATCTTGGCACCAGGCAGACAGCATACCTCTCTGGACATCAAGTCTGGTCGGCAGATGGACGCCTCAGTACCCCTCAGAAGAGAGTCTCCAACCACCACTACCCTTCGTTTCCTTCTGGTCACTGATTCTGCAACTATGGGGTACTTGAACTCTGGTTCTTCCCTTTCCAGGGATGCTTTCACCTCCTCCACTTCCAGGGCTGCATAATGGTTCTTCAATTCAAGGGCTGGAGAAGTTGGATTGGTGATTTTGCAGGCTCTGGTGACTTTTGTCCAACCATCGACATTCTGTTGGCACCCATCTTCTCCTGTGCTGGAGAGCCTGGTTGCTGCAAGCAGCATCTCATCAATGTACTTCTCACTGTCTTGAATGCTCCTCAGCCTCGCCACCTCCTCTCTGAGTTCCTCCACTTGTTTCCTCAGAGCTTCAGCATGCAGGCACCCAGCACATGGAACCGGTTCTTCAACTGGCAATAGGACCTCTGTCTGGACCGAGGCAGAAGCTGTAACGGGGGCAACAGCTTTAGCAATACGATTTTTCCCAGCCATTGTTCTGTTTGTGGAGCTTAGGTATCTGTTAAAGCAAAAGAGAGAGATCTACGAAGTACCAGCTGGTTTCGCAGCTGTCCTTTCAGAGAAAAAGCAGTTAAATCTCTTTAAAAAGCAGTTAAATCTCTTTAAGCCACTTAACCCTCCATAGCCCATGTTCCCTGTAAAATAGTTGTCTCCAAGTTATAATGCCCTGTTCAATGTAATTTCAGTTTGTTCAATGTAAACCGCCTTGATATCATGAAAGGCGGTATATAAGAAAAGTTAAATAAAATAAAATAAAAATAAATAAATTATATTCAAAATGTGCTGGTCCAATTCACTGTGATTTGTTAAAGGGGGAGGTGCCCTATAAAGCAAGACTGCTCACTAGGGCCACCATCCGGCCCAGGTGATTTCATTCAGTCTCTCCGCTATCACCTTGTCACCTCTTAGTGCCCTTTTAACCCCTCTATCATCTAATGGACCAACTCACTCTCTCACAGGTTTTTTGCTATGAATGTACTTGAAAAAGTCTTTATTTTGCATTTTTGCTTCCGCAGCAAGCTTCTTCTCAAATTCTCCCTTTGCCTGCCTTATCAATGCCTTGCATTTTTCTTGCCAGTGCTTGTGCTGTTTCCAGGTTTCGTTGTTTGGCTCTTTTTTCCATTTCCTGAAAGATGCTTTTTTGGCAACAGCCTCTCTGACTTCACCTTTAAACCATGCTGGCAGTTTTTTGGACTTCCTTCCACTTTTCTTAAAGCATGGAATACAGCTGGTCTGGGCTCCCAAGATAGTATTTTTCATCAATACCCAAGCTTGATGTAAGTCTTTAACCTTTGCAACTGCTCCTTTTAGTTTTTTCTTAACTGTTTTCCTCATTTTATCATAGTCTCTCTTTCCAAAGTTAAAAGGTATTAATGTGGATTTCCTTACTATCCCTCCTCCACTAATTAAATCAAAGGTGATCATGCTATGATCACTATTGCCAAGTGGCCTCAACACCCTTATCTCTTGCACTAGATCTGGTGTTCCACTAACGACTAGGTCTAATATGGCTTCCCCACTGGTCGGTTCACGAACCAGCTGCTCCAAGAAGCAGTCATTAATTTCATCTAGGAACTTTATCTCCCTAGCATGTCCTGCCGTGACACTGACCCAGTCGATACCGGGGTAATTGAAATCACCCATTATTACTGCGCTGTAACTTTTGTTAGCTTCCTTGATTTCTTTCAGCATTTCATCATCCATTTGTTCATTCTGGCCAGGCAGTCGATAGTACACTCCTACTGCCATCGCCTTCCCCTTTTTACATGGAATTTCAATCCATAGAGATTCTACAGCAAATTTTGTTTCCTGCAAAACTTTAATCCTTTCTGACTCAACGCCCTCTCTAACATAGAGCGCAGCCCCTCCACCAAATTGATCAGCTCTATCATTACGATATAGTTTGTACCCAGGTATCACAGTGTCCCACTGGTTGTCCTCCTTCCACCATGTCTGTGATATTTCAATCATATCTAACCTCTCATTTAGTGCTGTATATTCTAACTCTCCCATTTTAATTTTTAGACTTCTAGCATTTGCATACAAGAATTTTAGAGACTGTATTTTATTCATATTAATTTGGCTATTGGAAGACATGGGTAATTTGGGATCTTTAAGCTCTGTCTGCTCCATACCCGAGGGCATTTGGGCTGCTTTACTCTTTTTTGGAACCTCTCTGCTTTTGGTAGTATCCTTCAAGGATACATTCTTCCAAAGCATCCGCTCTTGGGTGACTGTCGTCTTTCCCCTATTATCTAGGTTAAAAGCTGCTCTATCTCCTTTTTAAAGGTTAATGCCAGCAGCCTGGTTCCATCCCAGTTAAGGTGAAGCCCATCCCTTCGGGAGAGCCCCTCCTTTCCCCAGAATGTTCCCCAGTTCCTAACAAATCCAAAACCCTCATCTCTGCACCATTGTCTCATCCACAGCATTGAGACTCCGGAGCTCTGCCTGCCTTTTGGGTCCTGCGCGTGAAACGGGAAGCATTTCGGAGAACACTACCCTGAAAGTTCTAGATTTCAACTACCTGCCTAAAAGCCTAATTTTAGCCTCCAGAACCTCCCTACCACATTTTCCTATGTCATTGGTACCGACATGTACCAAGACAGCAGACTCCTCCATAGCACTATCTAAGACCTTTTCTAGGTGGTGCGTGAGGTCCGCTACCTTCACACCAGGCAGGCATGTTACCAGGCGATCCTCATTCATTCTGCTGCTGCTCACTACCTTTCCTCTCTCATCTCTCCCTACACCCCTCCTCATGAACTCCACTCTTCTGTTGGATTGCTTCTCTCTATACCCTTTTCTTCAACTGCCAACCCCAGACTTTGATCCTTTCACCTTGATGTACAAATTTCATGTACCTATACATCAGGCTTCTTCTCTGCCCTAATTCCAATCCATGCTAAAAGCTCACCTCTTTGAGGCTGCTTTTGAATCCCGATCTGCTTAATCTCCTATATGTGTCCTTACCTTTTCCTAGTTGTATGTTTGTTTTCAACTGTTGTATTGCCTATCTGACTAGATTGTAAACTCTAACGAGCAGTGACAGTCTCTTTTTGCACGTTCTGTGCAGCGTTGCATATGCTCTGTAGCACTATATAAATGATCACTACTAGCAGTAATAGAATGAACACCACCATTTGTGAGTCCTGATCCTTGCACGGCCACTAAAAATGCTTAAATTGTCACCTGCAGCTGACTCACAGTATGAGTATTGTTAGATTTTCCATGATTCTTCTGACCTTGGTGTAAAATGTCTCCTTTATTTGTAGCTTCATCTGATTAGCTGATGATGTTGCAGTCATGGAATTACCAGCTTTCCAAAGATGAGCTGGCAGTCTCTGTGAAGATAAGAAAACTTTTTTGTGATATGGGTTCACTGGACACTACAATATGCTCTAGGACATCAATATACCTCCTATGGGGAGGTGCAGAATGGAAAACAGTACAAGCTGGTAGGGATATGAGTGCCGAAGATTTTCAGACTCGGTTTATTTGTCCTAATATTCCCCTTTGGTTAGTCTTTGGGAAAAGAAGCACTCATGCATTCATCCCATTTGTCCCCATTACATCTATGGGGGAAGGTATTTTGCAATGGAACAAGCAGGCTTGTCATCAAACCTGCTTGAAACTTAACGACAGGCATCTGTAACAGCACTATAAGACATCAAGAGAGTCACCAACTCCCCAGGGGCACCAGAAGAGGTGCAAAAAGTATGTACAGTAGTAGGATGAGTGCCAGAAACCACCCTCAGAAGGGCCAAGCAGTACAAAAAATGCAAAGAAAACCTCAAGATAGTAGAAGAGGGCAAAGCAGCAGCACAATTGGTGAGAGCACACCAAAGCACTTTGAGAGGAGTAAAATGGCAAGGAGACCAACACAGCATTCAGATGGGATGCAAAGCCCAAAATTATTCCAGAAGACCAGCACCGCATCCAGATTGGCTGCAATGCCAAAAACATGCCAAGAGGACCAGCACAGCACCCAGATCAGCTGCAGGGCTCTAAATTATACAGAGAACCAGCACAGCACTTCAGTCACCTTCCAGGCTCTAAATTATACCCGGAAGACCAGAACAGCACCCAAATGGGCTGCAAGGTCCTAAATTATGCTAGGAGTACCAGTGCAGCACCCAGATTGGATTCAAGCCCTAAAACAGCAGAGGAGAGCTGACACAATGGCAGAAAAGGCATCACAGGCCCAAGCTGCAGGTGTGGGGTGATTTCAGCTAAGCTGTGTGCCCCCAGGTTAGAGTCCTGGCGCTGAGAATTGTGGTCCCAGAACAGGAACCTTAAGAACAGAGGAAGATTCCCCTGAGGTAGAAGAAGCATTCATGGATTACTATTTTTTTTAATTCACTTTATTTCTTTTTCCAAAATATAGTACAGAAAAACCATTGAACATATTTATACACAATGAGATGAATCGATACAATAAGAGCAGCTATAGGTGACACTCTATCAATAAAGAGCTGTCTGTCTAAAGACCGAACACAGTTTGGGTCAACTATCGGCAGCCCTCTGGATAGTTGTCCTAAACTGTATTTGGTCTTCAGTCAGGTGGCTCATTATTGACAGAGTGGCATTCAGAGCTGCTGTTACTGTATCGATCCGTCTCATTGTGGGCCTTCCTCTTTTGCATTGACCTTCAATCTTGCAAAGCATGATGTCTTTCTCTAATGATCTCTCTCTTCACATGATGTGTCCAAAATATGAAAGTCAAACTGTAATCTCAGTTTCAAAAGAAAGCTTTGGTTCGATCTCCTCTAGTACTGACTGAATTGTTCTTCAGGCAGTCCAAGGAATACACAGTATTCGTTGCCAGCACCATAGTTCAAAGGCATCAATTTTCTTCCTGTCTATCTTTTTCACTGTCCAACTTTTACATCCATAAAATGTTACTGAAAATACCATGACTTGGAATGCGTCATTGGATTTCTTGAATGCTTGTCATTTCTTTATTGATTATTGATTCAAGCAGGTTCAAGTTGTATACTATTTCAATTTTTTCTCCATCAACGATGAATTATTGATTTTGCCAGTCGTCAGGATCTTTGTCTTCTTTACATTAAGGTTAAGATTATGTTCCTTGATCTTGAGAGGCAAATGTTTCAGATCGTCTTCGCTTTCAGCCAGTATTGTGGTATCATCAGTTTATGAGATAACATTCCAGTTTCCTTCTCGCAATGCCAACAAGTGTTAATATTCCATATATCAGCTCTCCAGAGTTAACATACAGTCCAATAAGCATGATGGGAAGAAAAAGCATGAATTGAGGTAGGCTAGCAATTCATGGTGGAGATCTGATGACTTTAGTCCAAAAAACACCCCAGTTTATATCCTCCTCACTAAGCCTGGTATCTGTTAACCAGACCACTTCCAAACCTTGCCAAGCAGGATATAAATGATCATGCCACCTCTGATAAATGCCAGCAGTAAGATGTAAGCTTCATCAAGACTAAAACCATATAAGGGGCATCTTCCGTCTGTGACCAATTATAGGAGGTCCTACTCAGACCATGCTGCAATTGAAGTCTCTTGAAAAAATGGGTTGACAGAAGTCACTTGAAAAAATGGGTTGCTAGCCTTCTTAAAACCAATAATCCCATTCTTTTCAAACAATCATTCATGGACTGCTTAGATGACATGCTGAGGGATGTTAACAAGAAACAGAAGATGTACCATGGTGAAGGCCCCAAAAGCAGTGGGAGTAGGACTACAGCACTGGCAGTGACAACCCAGAAGAGTTGAGTAAGACCAACATAGCAGCAAGATAGGCTGGAAGTCCCTATAACAAAGAGCTAGAACAATGATCGACAAGTACAGTAATAGAGGATGGTGGATATGAGGGCAATCTGCCATTCCATGATAGCTAGGATTGATTCAGCTATTAAGTTGTCAAGGCAGGTGTGCCCTTCCTCTTTCATTGTACCGTGCTCATCCCTCTTCATAGATCATTTGAATGAGTGGTACCTCTTCTAAGGGTTCCTTAGATGATGGCTCAACAAATACAATTTCTTAGTCAACAAGTACAGTAATGGAGAATGTCAGATGTGAAGGCAATCTATCATCCCCTGACAGCTAGGGTTGATTCGGCTATCAGGCTGGCTAGGCAAATGTCTCCTTCCTCCATCAACACTTCATGTTGATCCAAACTGATAGCAATACTGTTCTTCGGTCAAGAAAAGGACAATAGCTGTGTCCTCTGCTAGATCCTCCAAACAAGTACAGTAATAGAAATTTGAAAAGAACTTTGAAGAGAGAGCTCAAGACTTGCCCCCCCCCCCCCCCCACCATGCCAGGCTCAGGAACGGCATGCCAAAACGGGTAGCAGAACATCCAAAGAAGAATATTCAGTAACAGCAAGCCAAAGACACCTACAAAGCAAGAGAAGGTGGAGGAGTGGCCCAGAAAAAAACAAAGCACACTCATCACAGAGCTGCACAGCAAGAAGGGTGATATGAATCACCCAAATCAGCAGGGAAGGAGTGAAGGGCAGCAGCGAGGCCAACCATGAGAGCAGTGCCAACAGAGTGATGCAGGCAAACGTGGCAGAGAGAGACAAGGGGAAAGGCGAGATTTCTTTTGTGTTTGATGACAAATTAAAATAATAATCCGCTGATATTTAACCATGACGGTCAATCATTTTTTTTACACATTGGCCACTATGGTTGCATAAAATCTGAATATTCAGTGCCAGAATCCAGATAGTGTCTGATGCTGAACATCTGAATTTTGCAGTCACAGCAGTATCTATCTAGCTGCTATCCAGGCAGGTTATTCACGTGGAGGCCAATTCTGACCTGGGCATCCCCGGGCTGTCTGGATGCCCAGAATCTAGTCGGGCCTGCATTGCACTTGATTCTGTTCCCACGGGGGCTAGACATACCCTGACAACAACCATCCCCTCCTGGCATCATGGCACCCATCTGACCCCCTTCCCCAACATCAATTCTCCCTCTAATGCCCCTCAGCAGACTCACCCTCCCCCACCACCATGCCCATCCTCCTTGACTCAATCCCATTCCCAGCTGTTAATGGGATTCCTGGTAGTCAAATGCAATCTGGTGATTATGGGTTCCAAAACTGTGCTCAGAATAGGATTGAGGGGTGAGGATCACTTGGTAAGGAATTAGGGGGAGGGATGGGAATTGATATCAGGGAGGTCAAGTGGGTGCCTTGATGTCAGCTGTAAATGCCACTGTCTAGATTTTTTTACATCTTTGTATTTTCCCCTTGTGAAAAAGAGAATACAGGTTAATATTTTGGGACTGCCCTCACCATGTCTCCTTGCATTCTCTGCATGGTTTAGAGCACCATGCATAAACAGTAGCTTTTTGAAATCACTGTTTGCACATGTAGGTGATCTACATTTCTAAAAGCTGATATGTACACATAAGGCAGATTTTACAGTGGGATATCCGAGTGCAATCAGATGTCAAACACCAGACCATCTGATGAAAAAAGCAGGCACGTGCACGTTCAGGCACAATTTTAGCAATGTGGACATACCCAATATGGACGTCTATAGAGATGTCTACATAGACATCCCCAGAACAGTATCTCAGAACCTGGATGCCTAATCGTTAAAGTAGTGGGTTGGGAGAAAAGTAGATAGAGTTCAAATTCCAGTGTGGGTCTTTGTGATCTTAGATTAGTTAACTCTACGCTGTCTAGATGCTTTAAGACCAAAAGTAGCACTTTCTTGATGCCTAGTCATGTCTGCAGCCCTCCGCATTGTTCCTGAAATCGAATGGGGACATGTAAGTCCACTGTAGCTCTCCAGACATGCCTCCACCATACCTCCTTGCCTCCTTGGATGTCCCTGAACTGGAGATATCTGCAAACATCGCTTGTGGAATGGCTTCCTACTACTACTACTCTTCGTATAGTGCTACAAGATGTACGCAGCGCTGCAAGACATGTAAGAGACGGTCCCTGTTCATCAGAGATCACAATCTACTCAAGACAGACAACATGGTAACTGTAGACATGGGATACATCTAGGACAGGGGTCTCAAACCCAAATTGCTTTGAGGGCCAAATGAGGACTTGTAAAGTAATCCGCGGGCCGCATAAGATGCGGGGCCTCATTTGCATAAATATTTGCATAATGTTACCATACACTAACTTTTAGTAAACATGCCTCTTAATGAGTGTATGGATAAAGAAAGACCAAAAGATTTCTACATTACCATAATCCAGTGCCAACCGCCAGGCACATTAGGAACTACTACAAACACTGCCCATTTAGAACCCATAGCAAACCCGCCATATCCTAACAGCATTACCAGGACTCACAAAGGACCATACCCTACCTATCAAAAGGCAACACTGCAAATATTAAACCAATACATTTCAGAGAATAACAATACATGACCTACTGGGGAAAGAGAACAAGTAGCAATGTCAAATAGGAATTACATAAACAGAATACCCCAGCTCAGTTACACATGCAGAACATACACCATCACCAAACAAAGAACAAGGAATCATAATTTAGAAGCAGGAAGACAATAATTAAACTGGGAACCCCAAAAGCCAAACTAGGAATGTACAACAACATTGTAGAAATAAAACTATAAATTAATTTCCTCTTGTACTAAACAAAGCGCAGACTTTAATGATGAACATTTCCCAGAACTGACATATTCCAGTTAATAAAGAGATATTTTTCTACCTTTTTGTGCATTTTTTTTCAGTTGCAATTGCTCCAGCTACTTTCTTCTGGTGTCCATTTGTCCTTTCTTCTCTCTTCTAGTTTTTTTTCCATTCTCTCTCTCATCTGCTTTAACATACTAATCTTTCTCCTTTTGCTCTTTCCTCATTCCTATTTCATCCACTCAAATTTTACCCCTCCATCCTCAATCCCCACTTACTCTCCCAATACCCGGCCAATTGTAGATTTTTCTTCCCTCCCATACAAAAGATTTTCCCCTCTCCATTTCACTCTCCAGCCCCATCCCATTCTAATCCTCCCCAAACATCAGCTCGCTTCTAGTTCCAGCCCCACCCAGCATCCGCTCCCTTCTAGTCCCTGCATCAGTCCATTTCCAGTCCTAGCCCCTCCATCAGCCCATTTCCTGTCCTAGCTCCCCCCGCCCACTAAGCCCATTTCCAGTCCTAGCTCCCTCCCCTCACAGCCCATTTCCATTGCAAGCCCCTCTCCCCATCAGCTATTTGCAGTTCAAGCCCCCCCTTCTACTCAGCCAATTTCCAGTCCTAGCAACCCCCGCAGTCCATTACCAGTTCTAGCCCCCCCATAGCCCATTAACAGTCCTAAGCCCCCCCAACAGCCCACTTCCAGTCCTAACCTCCCATCACCCCATTTTCAGCCTTAGCCCCCCCATAACCCCATTTTCAGTCTTAGCCCCCCATAGCCCATTACCAGTCCTAACCCCCCAATCAGCCCATTTCAAGTCCTAATCCCCCCATTACCAGTCCTAACCCCCCTCCCCCCATCAGCCCGACCTAACCCCCCTCCCCCCATCAGCCCAGGTAAATTTAAAAATTAAAAAAAAAAACCCTAGCTTCTGCTGCTGCCGCTATGGCAGCAACAGAATCAACTGTCACGCGGCCCCTTCCCGTCTGCCTGGCAGTCTCGGTAGAGCCACGTCAGCTCCATCAGCGGCGGGCTTTTCAAGCTGCGAAGAGAGAGTATTTCCCTCTGCCGCTGATGGAGCTGACGAGGCTCTGCCGGGCAGACAGGAAGGGGCCACGGGACAGTTGATTCTGCCGCTGCCGCAGCAGAAGCCAGGGTTTGGGGGGGGGTTTTTTAGTTTCTTCTCCATCACGGTCTGCACAAAGTTCTCTCGCGGGCCGCATGCTTGAGACCCCGGCTATAGATAGACCATTACAAGTTATCAGCCTCAGGAGGTCTGTGACCTTCAGTTGGTAAGGGGTTTGTATGCTACACTTCAGTTTTCTTTCCTTTGGCTTGTCTTAAGTCAGAGGCTTTATTTATGGGTGGGCAGCCAGCAGGATGTCTCACCTGTAAAAATACTTCACACTGTGATGTTTATTGTACCAAGCAGGCTTCCCACAGGCTAAGGATTTTGTCTACTAAAGATCTGCTGTCAGTCCTCCCTTCATCTGGACAAAAGACTGGTAAAAAGTCTTCTCCGATTTCATTATTAGACTCAAGCCACAGAGGCAAAATTGGTTAGAAGTTTAGCTTCAATATTTTATTTATTTTATTTATTTATTTATCTATTTCTTCTATACCGCCCCTTCCAGAGATCAGGGGCGGTTTACATGGAACAATTGCATACATTTGCATAACATTACATAGAACAAGAACTTCTTAACTTTTTACATATAACAGAACAGTAAATTGTCAGAACTATTTACAGGGTGTATACTTTTGTATACTGCTGAGTTTACAGGGGAATGTTAGCGAGCTGACATTGCTATTTATAGAATTATTTACAAGAATACATGATTCCGCTATTCAGGTGTGTGTGTGTGTGTGTATGTATGTGTGAGTGTGTGTGTGTATAAGTGTGCGTGTGTTTGTGTGTGTATGTGAGTGGGTTTTGTGTTTGATGGAATTTATTTCCATTTTTTTCGTGGGTTGTTTGGGGTGTCTTTGGGGGCTGTTAGAAGAGAGTTGTGTGTTCAGTTAATTGTGTTTTTCCTGCGGGTTTTTTATTTGTTTGTGTGTCTGTGGACGCTGTGTGTCTGGACTTGGAGGGTAGGGGATTCCGAAGTGCTCAAGAATAGGTATGTCTTGAGTTCTTTCCTGAATTGGGAGAGGTCCTTTATGATTCGGATGTCTATTGGGAGGATCATCATCCAAAGTGTGGGAGCGGCTGAATGAGAAGGCTCTGGCACTGGTGGAGTTTTTGGTCCTCGTGAATTTTTTTTGGCAGCTCTAGTGAGAGGGTTGCATTTAGTCTGCGGGCTCTTATTCATTTGGGACGTGAAGGAGTGTGGATAGATGTGAGGGGGCAATATCGTTTAGTAGTTTGAAGGTTGTTAGTAGTATTTTTGTATTTGATTTCGATAATTTATGGGGAGCCAGTGTAGATCTAGCAGTATAGGGGTTACATGGTCTGTTAGGTGGGCTTTAGTGACTACTTTTGCACAAATGTTCTGTGCTCTTTGTAATAAGTAGATATTCTTTTGTGGGAGGCCGGTTTAGGAGACTATTACAATCGTCAAAGTGATGGGTTATGAGGGCACTAACGGACTGATCTAAGTCATGCGTGTCCAAGGAGGTAGGCGCCTTAAGTGTTGAATCGTTTTGAGTTTGTAGAATATAGTTTTTTACCGTCTGTTTTTATGTGAGGTAGCATGGTGAGTGTGTGATCGATTATAACGCCTAGGTATTTTACCTCTTTTTTAACAGGTATCGTTGTGTTATTGATGGAGATTGTTGTTGGGTAGGTATCTTCAGCCACAGGTGATCTTGATACAAACATTGGCCTCAGTTTTTTGAGATTGGATGCTGAGGAAATTGGTTGGTTCCCATCCAGGATGAGGTTTCCGCCATGCATTCGGATAGAGTGTTATAATTAGGGTTTTTTCGTGGTTATGGGGAGGGCGAGCATGATGTCGTCGGCATAGATAAAGTGATTGATTTTGTGTTTTTTAAATATTTTTGTGATGGGTTGCAGGTACAGGTTGAAAAGGAGAGCAGAAAGGGCTGACCTTGTGGTATTCCTTGACCTTGGGGGAAGGTTTCCGATGCTTCCTGGTTTAATTGTACTCGTATTAGTCTGTGTGTGATGTAGGACTTGAACCAATTAAGGACAGTCCCACCTATTCCTAAGTTTTCTAATCTATTAATCAGTGTAAAGTGGTTGATGTTGTCAAATGGCAGCGGAAATGTCTATGAAAAGGAGTAGGAGGCCTTGGGTGTTTATCATCTGTATGTCTTATGAGGAAGTCCATCAGAGTAATTAATAGGGTTTCTCTACCCCATGGAAGGGGCGGAACCGAATTGGTGGGAGTCAAGGGAGTTGTGGTCATCTATATGTTCTTGCAATTGAAGTTGAACAGTTTTTTTTCTATTATTTTAGCCATAAATGGAATGCTGGCTATTGGTCTATATGAGTTTGGGTCTTTTGGGTCGAGTTTATTGTTTTTTATTATTGGGCGGATTGTTGTGAGTTTTAGGGCATCAGGCATAATGCCCTGGGAGAGGGATTGATTTACTATGTATGAATGTTTCCAGCTAGTTCTTCCTTAGTATTTTTTGATCCATGATACGGGGGCATGGATCGAGTGGGGAAGTGTGGTGTTGATAATTGTTATTATCCTGAGGAGGTGTTTCCGATCTATCGATATGAAAGGTTGTCCAGCTGTTGTTATTAGTTTCGGTGTTTGTGTGGGTTAGTGTTGGTGTAGTATTAAGTTTGCATTTTAGTTTTTCTGCAAAGTGGGTTGCAAGGGCTTGTATACTTATTGCAGATTGTTTTGGTTCTGGATTTAAGAGACATACTAGTAATAAGAGACATACTAGTCATGCCTTTGGCTCAGCCAAAAAAAAACAACACAAGACAGCTGTGATACATTGGGAGAGGGAAAAGGCAAGAAGGATAACGGCAAAGGGGCATAAGAAAAGATAGAGACAGAAATGGACTAAGCCAAAGAAATTTAGAGTGATGGAGAGGGGGATTAGAAATGGAGCCAAAGAGATCTTCTAGCTGTCTCCTTTACATAGGGGAAGGGATGGGCTTTTGGATTAAGATCATGCCATTTTATGGAGTGGTTCAAGGCCAGGGAATTTTTGAATTTCAGCAGGAAGATTGTTGTGACAATCTCAGATTCTGGAAGGTAGAAAAAAATCATTGTAGCAGTAAACTTGTGAAAGAGGGGTTGCCATGCTTTGTTGATGTTGCGTCCTATGTCCGCATGGAGGTTTTGTGAGTGTCTTGCTGTCTCTACCACTTTGTTTATCCTCCTTGTCCACCAGCATTCTTCTTTTTCCAGGATTCTTGTGTCATTAAATTTGATAGAATGACCAGTTTCCATCATCTGGAGGGCTACAGCAGATTTGTCTGTGTTGCTGAGTTTATAATGTCTTCAGGCTACAAGAGCACATTCTTCTATGATGTTTCCAATTTTGTCTATTTACGATGGCCGCGGCTGCATGGAAAGTCATAGAGTCCAGAGGTTTGGAGCGGGGGTGGGATGCGATATTTCACTCATGTGAGTGAGGATGCCAGCTTCTGTGGTGTGCTATATGCTGTTTTGATATTATTCTTTTTAAGCAGTTTACTTATGCAGTCTGTTACTCCTAGAACATAGGGGAACATCACAAATCTATATTCTGTCATGGAGTTGTTTCCAGTGGTGGTTGTTGGTTGCTATTCTTGTGGATTGGTTTGTCTTAAGGTTTTAAGGCTTGAGAAATGGCCATTTTGTTATAGCTGAGAACGTATCCAGGAGGGTATTCCTTTCTTCCTGGAGACTGTCTGGGTCACAGACTCTTATGGGGTTATTCGTGCCTTCTCCCAGCTGCGACTAACTTCCCCGCCAGTTGTGCGGGGAAGTTAGATAGGGGCGGGGAAGGGGAGGCTCGGGGGCAGAGTCTGGATGGTTGCTAGCTTGGACGTACAGGACCGATTCTAATGTCGGCCCTGTACATCCAGGGCTGGCGACATGTGCGGGGAAGGTATTCCACCTCTGAGGTAGAATAACTTGCCTGGACGTGTTCTTGTGTAAATGCTGGGGCGCGGATGGAGCAGCGGAGCTGGAGGACATTCCCCGCAGCCCAACTCTGGCCTTAGGAGGCCATATCGGGGGTCGGGCTGTGGGGAATAAGCTGTATTTTGTGGTGGCTGGCATCGCAGCTCTTCAATGGAGCAGTGGTGCCATGGCAACATGACACCATGGCACCGCGGCTCCATAGAAGAGCCTTGACCGAGTTAGCCGGGGACAGTCCTGTATGTGCAGGCCAGACTGAATTGCAGTCCTGGCCTGCATGTACAGAACTCTTCGCGATTCTGATCCCGCAGGGCTAGACGTGCTCCGTGGGATTAGAATCACGATCCCCTTTGTACATCAAGTTCAGACCAGACATACAGAGGGGAGAGGGGATCTATGTCTGGAACGGAATCGGGCCCTTAGTGTCCTGTTTACTAAGAGATGGGAATCTACTCTGAGAACATCATAATGCTTTGAAAGGATAAGCTTAAAAAATTAAATGGTGGTAGAAGGAAAGAAGGAAGCGAAGGGAGGATCGGCACTGGAACAGGTTGTTCCCAGGGTATGCTCATGGGCTCCTCTAATCCACCAATGAAGCTGAAGAGAGATGTCTTTATAAGGAGAGTAGAAAGAGCTGAAGTTTCCAGTGCTACTGCAAAAGACCAGGAGGCGCAAAAGGAGGTTGACATGGTGCAGTGCTGGGGGGATACGAGAGAAGCAGCGAGTGAAGGCAATCGAACAGAGCAGCTGGCATACCTTGCTCCCTGTGTGTGGAGATGACCTTGACTGATACAGAATCTGAGGGATCCACATGGGCAGGATTTACATCTGAATCATCATATATTAAAAGTGTACTGGCTGTAGAGAGTGTCAAAGAGCTTGTTAGCATGCTAACTTGTGAGGAGGTAGAAAGTGATACTGGCAGTGCCAGGTCCCCAGGTGGTGGGGACAATAAAGAGTGGAAAGGATGCTGCTGGCCTTTCATCCTCTCCTTCCTCAGCCACAAGTCCAGCAGCAGTCGTCACCCCCCCCCCCCCCCCAGGGCAGTCTCGAAAAGCTTCACAGGTATGGAGGCATTTTCAAGTGCTCAAGGACCCGTGGCATTGAGGAGATCATTGATCCTAGGCTGGGGACTCCATCCAGGAGTGGAAATAGCAGTGGTAGGAAAGGTACGTGAAAAAATGATATGCATTAAAACAAGCCACTATGGAAGAGATGGGGAGGAGTTTACAGTAGCTCTGTCGTGGGACTGACAGCAGGCAGCATCGAAGGTGGTGACACAGTGCATCACGGAAATGATAGCCCTAGATGACCACCCCTTGAACATGGTTGAAAAGGTGGGGTTCAAGAGGCTGCTGCATCTCTTAGCTCCCAATTACCGAGTGCCCTGCAGGGCAGCTTTTAGTAGGCAGGTGATCCCTAGTCTGTATAATCTGTTGCATCAGTTATGTCCCCAGCTTCAGGCAGAGATGGCAGAAGCAGAGGCTGGTAGCAGCGTGCATTTCACTGCTGAAATCTGGATTGGTCAGAATGTTACATAGACCTACCTCACCCTGACGGCACACTGGTGGCAGCCGGCCAAGGCGGAAACAGGCTGTAATGGGGGAGCATCATCCAGGTAATGGATAACAACCATACTTTGATTCATATTTTAGCAGAAATACTACTACTACTACGAATCATTTATATAGCGCTACAAGGCATACACAGTGCTGTACAGATACATATAAAAGATCTTATAATCTAATCGTGACAGGCAATACAATAGATGAGAATAAGGGCAAAATAGGGAAAGGTAAGGGGACACAAGGAAAACAAGGTATCAGGATCCAACAGCAGCCTCAAAGAGTGAGCCTTTAGCATGGATTTAAAGAGAGATAAATCCTGACATACAGACTTGGGTACTTTTTTCCAGGCATAAGGAGCAGCAAGGTGAAAGGATTGAAGTTTAGAGTGTAAATGCTGGGGCGTGGAAGAAAAGGGCTTACAGAGAAGCGGCCAGTGGAAGATTAAATACTAAAGGTGAAAAAGTGGTGAATAAGTCAGATTAAGTAATTGGTATGCAGAAGTGGTAAAGAAAGAAATAAACTACCTAAACAAAGGAGAGAAAAAAGTAGTCTGCCTGTAAGCATTTTTTGGGACTGACAAAGGTCAATTATTTGGATCATGATTCTGATGTATTGTTTCTGCCAATTGTTGATGTTTTTCAGACAGTTACCCTAAAATTTAAGTAAACCCTTTGTTCAGAACACAGTTTCTTGCCTGGACTTGGTTATTTGGGAAGGGAGTGGTGTGAAAGTGTCTGCTGCCAAGCAGGGGCGGCCCAAGGGGGGTGCGGGGCCATGTGCGGAGACTCAGTGCGGGGCCTCATTTGCATAAGTGGCCTTATTTGCATAAATATTTGCATAATGTTACCATACACTAACTTTTAGTAAACATGTCTCTTAATGAGTGTATGGATAAAGAAAGACTAAAAGATTTCTACATTACTATAATCCAGTGCCAACCGCCAGGCACATTAGGAACCACTACAAACGCTGCCCATTTAGAACCCATAGCAAACCCACCGTATCCTGACAGCATTACCAGGACTCACAAAGCACCATACCCTACCTATCAAAAGGCAACACTGCAAATATTAAACCAATACATTTCAGAGAATACTGGGGAAAGAGAACAAGTGGCAATGTCAAATAGGAATTACATAAACAGAATACCTCAGCTCAGTTACACATGCAGAACATAGACCATCACCAAACAAGGAATCACAATTTAGAAACAGGAAGGCAATAATTAAACTGGGAACCCCAAAAGCCAAACTTGGAAGTACAACAACACTGTAGAAATAAAACTATAAATTAATTTCCTCTTGTACCAAACAAAGCACAGACGTTAATGATGCACATTTCCTAGAGGTTTCATATTCCAGTTAATAAATTCAAAATAAAGAGATATTTCTACCTTTTGTGCATTTTTTTTTCAGTTGCAATTGTTCCAGCCACTTTCTTCTGGTTTCTTCATGTTTTCTGCTAACTGTCCATCGTCTGCTGTCCATTTGTTCTTTCTTCTCTCTTCTAGTTTTTTTTCCATTCTCTCTCTCTACATCTGCTTTAACATACTAATCTTTCTCCTTTTGCTCTTTCCTCATTCCTATTTCATCCACACAAATTTTACCCCTCCATCCTCAATCCCCACTTATTCTCCCAATACCAGGCCAATTGTAGATTTTTCATCCCTCCCACACAAAATATTTGTCCCCTCTCCATTTTACTCTCCCAGCCCCATCCCATTCTAATCCTCCCCCAACATCAGCTCCCTTCTAGTTCCAGTCTCACCCAGCATCCATTCCCTTCTAGTCCCTGCATCAGCCCATTTCCAGTCCTAGCCCACCATCAACCCATTTCCAGTCCTAGCTCCCCCATCCATTTTCAGTCTGAGTCCCTTCATCAGCTCATTTCCAATCCTAGCCCCCCATCAGCCCATTTCTAGTCATTTCCTAGCCCCATCATCAGCCCATGTCAAATCATAGCTCCCCTCCACTCAGTCCAATTCCAGTCCAAGCCCCCCCCCATGAGCCTACTTTCAGTTCTAGCCCCTCCATGAGTCCATTTCATTCAAGCCCCCACCACAGCCCATTTCCAATCTTAGCTCCCCCCAACAGCCCATTTCCAGTCCTATCCTAGCTGCTCCATCAGCCCATTTTCAGTCCTAGCTCCCTTCCCTCACAGCCCATTTCCATTCCAAGTTCCCTCCCCATCAGCTATTTGCAGTTCAAGCCTCCCCTTCCACTCAGCCCATTTCCAGTCATAGCAACCACCCAACCCATTACCAGTCCTAGCCCCCCATCAACCCACTTCCAGTCCTAACCCCCCATCACCCCATTTTCAGTTTAAGCCCCCCCTATAACCCATTACCAGTCCTAACCCCCCATCAGCCCACTTCCAGTCTTAACCCCATCAGCCCATTGCCAGTCCTAAACCCCCCCCCCATCAGCCCACAGCCCATTACCAGTCCTAACCACATCAGCCCACCTCAAGTCCTAACCCCTCCCCATCAGCCCATTAGCAGTCCTAACCCACTCCCCCAGCCCATTAGCAGTCCTAACCCACCCCCACCCCCCCAGCCCATTAGCAGTCCTAACCCCTCCCCATCAGCCCATTAGCAGTCCTAACCCACCCCCCCAGCCCATTAGCAGTCCTAACAACCCACCCCCACCAGTCCTAACAACCCACCCCCCCAGCCCATTAGCAGTCCTAACAACCCCCCCAGCCCATTAGCAGTCCTAACAACCCACCCCACCAGTCCTAACAACCCACCCCCCCAGCCCATTAGGTCCTAACAACCCCCCCAGCCCAGCCCATTTGCAGTCCTAACAACCCCCCCCCCAGCCCAGCCCAGCCCATTAGCAGTCCTAACAACCCCCAGCCCAGCCCATTAGCAGTCCTAACAACCCCCCCCAGCCCAGCCCATTAGCAGTCCTAACAAACCCCCCCCCCCCAGCCCAGCCCAGCCCATTAGCAGTCCTAACAACCCCCCCCCCAGCCCAGCCCAGCCCAGCAGCAGTCCTAACAACCCCCCCAGCCCAGCCCAGCCCAGCCCATTAGCAGTCCTAACAACCCCCCCCAGCCCAGCCCAGAAGCAGTCCTAACAACCCCCCCCCAGCCCAGCCCAGCCCAGCCCATTAGCAGTCCTAACAACCCCCCCAGCCCAGCCCAGCCCATTAGCAGTCCTAACAACCCCCAGCCCAGCCCAGGAGCAGTCCTAACAACCCCCCCCAGCCCAGCCCATTAGCAGTCCTAACAACCCCCCCCCAGCCCAGCCCAGCCCATTAGCAGTCCTAACAACCCCCCCCAGCCCAGCCCAGCCCATTAGCAGTCCTAACAACCCCCACCCAGCCCAGCCCAGCCCATTAGCAGTCCTAACAACCCCCAGCCCAGCCCATTAGCAGTCCTAACAACCCCCCCCCAGCCCAGCCCAGCCCAGCCCATTAGCAGTCCTAACAACCCCCCCCCCAGCCCAGCCCAGCCCAGCCCAGCCCATTAGCAGTCCTAACAACCCCCCCCCAGCCCAGCCCATTAGCAGTCCTAAAAACCCCCCCCAGCCCAGCCCAGCCAGCAGCAGTCCTAACAACCCCCCCCCAGCCCAGCCAAGCCCATTAGCAGTCCTAACAAACCCCCCCCCCAGCCCAGCCCAGCCCAGCCAGCCCAGCCCATTAGCAGTCCTAACAACCCCCCCCCCAGCCACGCCAAAATTACAAAAAAAGAAAACCTGTCTGCTGCCGCGGTCGGGGCCGCCGCGGCAGAATCGAGCGTGCCGCGGGGCCCCCCTGTGCACTGTAGCAGCTCTCTCTTTGGAGCTGAAGTCAGACGCGCCGGCTTGCAGAGCACAGCGCGAGGGAAGAGTTTCTCCCTCGCTGCTTAACAGAGCAGCGAGGGAGAAACTCCTCCCTCGCGCTCTGCAAGCCGGCGCGTCTGACTTCAGCTCCTAAGAGAGAGCTGCTACAGGGGAGGGCAGGCTCTGCCATGCACAGGGGGGCCCTGCGGCACGCTCGATTCTGCCGCGGCGGCCCCGACCGCGGCAGCAGACAGGTGGGGTTTTTTTTTTCAATTTTACTTTTCAAAAGAATGTTTTTTGCGCGGGGCCCCCTGAAACGCGGGGCCCTGTGCAAAAAACATTCTCGCTCAATGGACGGGCCGGCCCTGCTGCCAAGAGCCTCCTGGCTTAAACCACTCCCCACCAAATAACCCTGATACTTAAAATCCATGAGCTCCATAGTAAAAACTGAGAAAAAAGGTTCATAGGAGTGGTCTCTCTTGTACGTAACACAATTTTGTGAGGTAACTGCAGAGACCGCACAGAAATTACATATGCATTTTACAAAAAGCTCCACTTCTGGCAAAAGAGCTTGTAAATGCCAGTGCAATTGAACACAGCATATGAGGGCAGACTGAAGGATCTTAATATGTACACCTTAGAGGAAAGGCGGGATAGAGGTGTTATGACTGAGATGTTTAAATACCTCCGTGGCATAAATGTTCAGGGAGAGAGCCTCTTTCAATTGAAAGCAAGTTCTGCTACGAGGGGACATGGGATGAGGGTGAAGGGAGATAGATTCAGGAGTGATATGCAGAAATATTTCTTTACGGAAAGAGTGGTGGATCCATGGAATAGTCTCCCAGTGGAGGTAAGAACATAAGAACATAAGATATGCCATACTGGGTCAGACCAAGGTCCATCAAGCCCAGTATTCTGTTTCCAACAGTGGCCAATCTAGGTCATATGTACCTAGCAGTTTCCCCAAGGGACACAGGTTCCACAATGCTTGTATTGGTTCAAGCATTGATATCCTGGGTCCCTTCTTAATAATGGTTTATGGACCTTTCCTCCAGGAACTTGTCCAAACCTTTTTTAAACCCAGCTACACTAACAACCTTTACTACATCCTCTGGTAACAAATTCCAGAGTTTGATTACACGTTGAGAGAAAAAATATTTTCTCTTATTAGTCTTAAATAGTTTACCCTGTAGCTTCATTGCATGTCCCCTAGTCTTTCTATATTCTGATAAGGTAAACAATCGATCTACTTTTACCCGTTCCACTCCGTTCATTAATTTATAGACTTCTATCATATCTCCCTTCAGCCGTCTCTTTTCCAGGTTAAAGAGCCCTAACCTTTTTAGCCTTTCTTCATAGGAGTATCCTTCCATCCCCTTACCATTTTGGTGGCTCTTCTCTGAACCTTTTCTAACTATATCCTTTTTAAGATACGGCGACCAGAATTGCACACAATATTCAAGGTGCGGTCTCACCATGGAACGATATAGAGGCATTATAATATCTTTTGTTTTATTTTCCATTCCTTTCCTTATCATACCTAGCATTCTATTTGCTCTCTTGGCCGCTGCTGCACACTGGGCCGAGGGTTTTAACATGGTATCCACAATGACGCCTAAATATTTTTCCTGGGTGGTGGTTCCTAATGTGGAACCTTGCATCGTGTAACCATAGTTTGGGTTGTTCTTCCCTAGGTGCATAACCTTGCACTTGTGCACATTAAATTTCATCTGCCATTTTGATGCCCAGTCTTCCAATTTATCAAGATCCTCTTGCAATTTTCCACAATCCTCTTGGGTTTTAACAACTTTAAATAGTTTTGTGTCATCTACAAATTTGATAACCTCACTCGTTATTCCACTTTCCAGGTCATTTATGAATATGTCAAAAAGCAGCGGACCCAGCACAGATCCCTGGGGTACACCACTATTCACCTTTCTCCATTGGGAAAATTGGCTATTTAGCCCTACCCTCTGCTTTCTATCTTTTAACCAGTTCCTGATCCACAATAGTACACTGCCTCCTATCCCATGACTCTTTAGTTTTGCCAAATCTCCCTCATGAGGGACCTTGTCAAAGGCTTTCTGAAAGTCCAGATACACAATATCAACGGACTCAACTTTGTCCACCTGATTATTCACTCCTTCAAAAAAACATAACAGATTAGTAAGACAAGATCTTCCTTGTCTAAAGCCATGTTGGCTGTCTCCCATTAGGTCATGACTATCTACATGCTGAGTAATTTTATTCTTTATGATGGTTTCTACCATTTTTCCAGGTACTGATGTCAGGCTCATCGGTCTGTAGTTTCCCGGATCACCCCTGGAACCCTTTTTAAAAATTGGTGTTACATTGGCGATCCTCCAATCTTCAGGTATTAGAGATGATTTTAATGATAGTTCACAGATTACTAATAGCAGGTCTGCAATCTCGTATTTCAGTTCTTTCAACACCCTTGGATGTATACCATCCGGCCCAGGTGATTTGCTACTCTTCAGTTTATCTAATAGTTGTAATACATCTTCCTGATGTATTGATATTTCCTTCAATTCTTCCGCACCTTTAAATACCACTTCAGTCATGGGTAACATCCCTACATCTTCCTCAGTAAAGACCGAAGCAAAGAATTCATTCAGTCTCTCCGCTATCGCATTGTCGACTCTTAGTGCTCCTTTAACCCCTTTATCATCTAATGGACCAACTGACTCTCTCACAGGTTTTTTGCTACGAATGTACTTGAAAAGGTCTTTACTTCACGTTTTTGCTTCCGCAGCAAGCTTCTTCTCAAATTCTCCCTTTGCCTGCCTTATCAATGCCTTGCATTTGACTTGCCAGTGCTTGTGCTGTTTCCAGGTTTCGTCGTTTGGCTCTTTTTTCCATTTCCTGAAAGATGCTTTTTTGGCAACAACAGCTAATCTGACCTCACCTTTAAACCATGCTGGCAATTTTTTGGACTTCCTTCCACTTTTCTTAAAGCGTGGAATACAGCTGGTCTGGGCTTCCAAGATAGTATTTTTCAACAACAGCCAAGCCTGATGTACGTCTTTAACCTTTGCAACTGCTCCTTTTAGTTTTTTCTTAACTGTTTTCCTCATTTTATCATAGTCTCCCTTTCGAAAGTTAAAAGGTAGTACTGTGGATTTCCTTACTATCCCTCCTCCACTAATTAAATCAAAGGCGATCATGCTATGATCACTATTGCCAAGTGGCCCCAACAATCTTATCTCTTGCACTAGATCTGGTGTTCCACTAAGGATTAGGTCTAATATGGCTTCCCCTCTGGTTGGTTAATGAACCAGCTGCTCCAAGAAGCAGTCATTTATTTCATCTAGGAACTTTATCTCCCTAGCATGTCCTGACGTGACACTGACCCAGTCGATACCGGGGTAGTTGAAATCACCCATTATTATTACTGTGCTGTAACTTTTGTTAGCTTCCTTGATTTCTTTGAGCATTTCATCATCCATTTGGTCATTCCGGCCAGGCGCTCGATAGTACACCCCCACTGCCATTGCCTTCCCCCTTTTACATGGAATTTCAATCCATATAGATTCTACAGCAGATTTTGTTTCCTGCAAAACTTTAATGCTTTCTGACTCAATGCTCTCTCTAACATAGAGCGCAACCCCTCCACCAATTTGATCAGCTCTATCATTACGATATAGTTTGTACCCAGGTATCACAGTGTCCCACTGGTTGTCCTCCTTCCACCATGTCTCCGATATTCCAATCATATCTAACCTTTCATTTAGTGCTATATATTCTAACTCTCCCATCTTATTTTTTAGACTTCTAGCATTTGCATACAAGCATTTTAGAGAATGTATTTTATTCATATTAATTTGGCTATTGTTAGACATGGGTAATTTAGGATCTTTAAGCTCTGTCTGCTCCATATGTGAGGGCATTTGGGCTACTTTACTCTTTTGTGGAACCTCTCTGCTTTTGGTAGTATCCTTCAAGTATACATTCTTCCGAACCATCCGCTCTTGGGCGACCGTCGACTTTCCCCTAATATCTAGTTTAAAAGCTGCTCTATCTCCTTTTTAAAGGTTAATGCCAGCAGCCTGGTTCCATCCCGGTTAAGGTGAAGCCCATCCCTTTGCAGTAGAGATGAGGACAGTAACTGAATTCAAAAAAGCATGGGACAAACACAGAGGATCTCTAAAGGTAAAAAGGGGACTGTTGTAGTTGTTGATATGGAAGGACAGACTAGATAGGCCATGTGGTCTTTTTCTGTCATCATATTTCTATGTTTCTATGTTTCTATCCAAGACTAGATGTCTCAGTTTTGATCTCAACAGTCTATGTTCTAGGCTTCTAGAATAACCCTGGATTATATACAAATGCTCCGGCACAAAGTTATATCTGCTTTGAGGCAGGTGGAACTTTCTGCATGTGTGCTGTGCAGGTATGCATATATTTTATAAAGCACATGCATATATTGCAGCTCTATACATGGAAAAGTAGGCATTCTTTATCATCATGTGTATTTGTATATACATATGAGGGCCTCACTAAATAGAAGTTCCAGCCTCTTGAAGTATTGAAAATTGCCTGTTAAGCATTACCAGTTCTGAAGTTGTCTTTCTTGGTTGGAGCAAATGCAGACATGGCAGCCCTGCTATAAGGCTCAAGCCAAGGGGTATATTTACTAAAGAGCAGTAAGGGAGCAAAGGTGACAATAAATGGGTCATTATCGACACCTGTGAGTGGTTAACGCCGAGGAAAGTGCTGATAATGCTGGATTAATATGCGGATGCTGGGCCCGTAGCATTGAGGTGAAAGGCGGTGGAGAGCAAACATTAATGGTGCGGAGACTGGGTGGGGATAGTGTGTGCTCCTTTAATTCCAGCTTGTGTTACTGTGTGTTAAAGCTCCCAGCGCTGGGAACCCAAACGCCATCTGAAAGTTTCTGGTAAGGGCTATTTCGGAGGGGGGGGAGTCTATTTAAATGTATGCAATGTGCTCCTCCCACTATAGTTCTCAAATTAGTGATAGTAGTGCTTCATTGGCAGCAACAGCATGGTGCCCCATTAATAAAGGGCACTGTGCTGTTGGTGCCAAATTGACAAAGGAGGTGTCACGTGGGTGACGCAGTGGGACTCGCTGGTCCACTAGGCTGACAAGGCTGCTGCCTAGGGTGTACATCTGTGATTTCTGATATGACTCTACTGTGACAGTGGCAGCACACATACATGCTGCTGCAGTCAAAAAGGAGTTGTACTACCCCCACTGCCACCATGCTACCATGTCAGCATTGTGTGATGTTGGGGGTGGTGGTACAGCGGTTGTAGCCTGCTGCAGATGAACTCTATGTCCCAGCCCTGTGTATAAGGTGCAACACTGCTGTTACCACTGTCAGTGGGATGGCAGGCATTTCAGCAGCGGGTACAGTGGAGCACATGGTGATCCTTACCTTCCAAAGTCTAAGGCAGAAGTACGCATGCCCACATCCCCTGGTAGAGGAGGGCAGGAGTGACATGGTGTGACTAGCTGCATGTGCACCACTTCAGTAAGGCCGCCTGCAGCACCGAAGCAGTGGCTGTGCCATGATGGCAGGGAGTGAAGGATCAGCCGGCCTCCTGTCCACCATGATTGGTGGACCCTGGCATCTGGCTAGTTTGCCAAGTGGATGAGTTGGCCCTGGGATCAGGATATCTCCCACCTGCACATATTGAGTAGATATGTGCAGTGCACATGGAGGGGAAAATATGCCACTGAGTCAGGAATACTATGCAATCCATGTCAGAGGAAAAATGACCACCCTGCCAAATGATGGCCATTTTCTGTGCATGAACCAATGACCCCACCATAAGTAAGTACTTAGTCACTTACAACTATCTGAGCCACATGTGAATCAAAATTAGCAATGGCAGTCTGCAAAATATGAGATTGTTCCATGATTGCTTCACAAGCACACACCAGGAAATGGGTCTGTTGGTCATTCTGCTAAAACACCCATGATCTGGAATGTGTCTGTTCATGTATTCTGGCCTGCCCCTTTGACTGGACAGATCCCATATGTAAGACATGAATATCAGTTGAACCAGCAGCAGAGCAAGACAGAGTAACATACACACCTAACAAGATATCCTTCTCCCACAACTGCTGAACATAACTTGTCAGACAAGTATGGCATAGAGCCTGCAGACATAGGCATACCCCAACTCATGCATCCTGACAATAACCACATATATACCTATGTAATGGTGAATCACTACAGCTTCTCTGTGGCTCCAAACACATGGCCAGTGTGTATATGAGAGAAGGGTCATGGCTTCAAGACCAGCCTGTGGATCAGGCATGGTATGTCTAGGTGTCTGAACTTCATCCTAGTTTCCAGAACTGCATCAGTATGTGCAACCTTCAACATTTTGTCCAGCATGAGTCCACACACTCAGCTGCCACACTGAGAAGCTGCACCACCCATGGCTGGATGGCAGCGGGCATTGATGTTGCAGTGTGTGCTAATAGCACCTGCGCATTGAGCAGGGGTTGACAATGGTGGAGCATAAAAAGTCATCTTGGCCTTTCTCCAGTTGAGCACCTAAATGTACTTATAATTTTTTCACTGCTTAAAGACAGAAACAACGACTCAGTCCACGGTTTCTGTGCTAGTGCTGTGCAATGGAACATGGGAAAACTGAATCCAACCTTGGAACCCAGCTTCTCAGTAACAGAAGGTCAAAGTAAGGGCACCCAAGCAATGCAGAACAAGGAGAAATAGAATGGCTTAAAATCAGCAAGGGTGTACCACAAGGCTGCATACTTTCCCATTCCTGTTTAATTTATATGCTGAACAATTCATCAGAGAATCAGGACTGTACGAAAACTACTGAGGAGTGAAAATTGCTGGAAAAAACATCAACACACTGCCATACTGACGATACCATGTTACTGGCTGAAAGTGAAGATGATCTGAAACATCTGCTTCTCAAGATCAAGGAACATAGTCTTAAAATGGGCCTGTACCTTAACATGAAGAAGCCAAAGATCATGACAACTGCAAAATGAATAAGTTCATCGTTGATGGAGAAGAAACTTAAATAGTTGACAACTTTAACCTACTTGGATCAACTATCAATAAAGAAGCAACAAGCAGTCAAGAAATCCGATGATGCATTGCTCTTTGCAAAATGGCTAAGAAGGACCTAAACAAGATTCTCAAAAGCAGAGATGTCTCTCTCGATACAAACTTTCAACTTGTTCAAGCCATGGCATTTTCAATAACATGATATGGATGTGAAGGTTGGACAGTGAAAAAGATAGACATGAAGAAAATTGATTCCTTTGAATTATGGTGCTGGCGGCGAATACTGCGTATACCATGGACTGCCCGGAGAACAAACCAGTTAGTACTAGAGGAGATCAAACCTAAGCTTTCTTTAGAAGCTCAGATGACAAGACTTTGACTTTCATATTTTGGACACATCATGCGAAGAGAGAGATCATTCGAGAAAGACATCATGCTTGGCAAGATAGAAGGTCAACACAAAAGAGGAAGGCAAGCAATGAGATGGATCGATACAATAATAGGAGCTATGGGTGCCAGTCTGTCAACAATGAGCCACCTGACTGAAGATCGAACACAATTTTGGATAATTATCCAGAGGGTCGCCATTAGTCGACGTTGACTTGACAGCATTTAACAACAACAACAGAGAAGAAATAGAAATAGTAGACATCTTTAACCTCCTTGGATCAATGGTCAATAAAGAAACGACAAGCAGTCAAGAAATCCAATGACACATTGCTCTTGGCAAAACTACTACTACTACTACTGATGATCATTTTTATAGTGCTGCAAGGTGGGCGAACACAGGTGGAGTCATGATTCGCGCATATTATTTATATGCATGTACTTTACATGCAAACATTTAAGTGTGCTCCTGAGGCTTAAATTTGGTGTGATAAGTGCTGCTTTTGTCCTAGTGTTTTATAAAGACATATAGAGCTAATGCAGTAGAGTGTGCTGTCCTTATGCACAATCTTCTGTGGTAGTGTGGACGCCGAATGTAGAAAGGGATTTACCATAAATGTAATCAATGCACAGATGCCAGTGCTTATATCAGCACACAGCCCATGCAAATCCATTCAAACTAAATGATAACGAAACAATTAGCTTTACCACCAAGATGCAGAGACATGCGCAGAAGAGCAGAAGGCTGATCTCAATGCCATGACTTTAACGCCAGATCGGGGGAGATGCAAGGGGTCTGAGGTCAGTGCTGAGGAGGAATTTATGCCTCTTTCTTTAGTAGACAAGCCCTGCAGCTTTTTTAGGGCTTTGCTAAAGTGAGACTGAGAAAAAAATGGCAATGGAAGAGTGTTGGAATAAAAGCAATCATTCTGCTCAGAAGTTCTGCTCAGAAATAAAATCAGTTTTCACTGACGTCTATATTACTCTGAGCAGAATGATATAACTCTTATGCGCCACATAGCATTCCAGCACAGATGCACTAGTGCCTGTTTGTGCACAGGTTCTAGGTGATGCTAATGCAGACATCTATGCGCATGGACCTGGTTGCTTTCCCGGTTTAGCGTGGATGTTTTGCACACAGTTCATTTCCATACTGTAGGCTTACAGTATTTTCTGCACTAAGCCTGCGTTTGGAGCTTTAACACAGGGTTTTCTGCATCGACCCTTTGGACATCTATGTCTTTATCAAACAGGTATAAATTAGGCACCTACTTGGCCTTCACACTTAGGCGACCTGTTATCAAATTACCCTCAGGGAGAGGGTTTTATAAAGAATGCGCAAAAATCACCGTTCTATCCAAACTCCACCCCAGAACACACCTTTCCATGGGTCACATAAAAGCGCACACCTTCTTGGCACCGCGTGTACTTTTATGTGCTTTATTAAAGTCCTTTTACGTACATAAAAAGGCCTTTATAGGCAAAAAAAATCCATTATAAGACTTTCCCCCTCCCACCAGTTTCCATGTGGTGCGTTTACCGTTTTTGCTCGTGTTTTTATTGTGACTTGCTTGGGTAGTCTGTAGAATGGAGTGAAAGAATGAGGGTCACGTTTACTAAACTGCACTACCAGGGTAGAGAGAGGTTGGCACACTGTATCAGCCCTGCGCTAAAACATAGCCTGGAGCCCCACGCTAAAGAACCCCACACTACCCTTGTAGTGTGTGTCTATTGGTGACTGGGCAGGACAGGGGCATTCCTGCCGTGGTGCTTCGGACATGGGCATTTGGTGCCTGCAGTACCTGTGCTTGGTGCAGGTAGCACAGGTGTAACTAATTCCACCTCATGGGTGGGAGTAGTTGCATCAGTGACTAGTTTTCTGTGGTGGTGCATAGTAACTGCAAGGGGATGGATATACCCACCCCGTAAAGTTAGATGGCAACCCCATGTTAGTAACGTGGCTGACATGTGCATTAACGGTGCAGTGCTTAGTAAACATGCGCTGAAGGTTTACTAAATAAATAGCTCAACTTTGGATTGGCTTCTTTCTTTGAATTTATACTCTACGACCTTTTGCACCTGTTTTTCACATTTGGTGGCTGTAGCTATTTCAAGAGGTTTTCAACTTGAATTCACGTATTTTTTAAGTGATATTTTTTTATCCCATGAGGATTGCAATCCTATCAACAGCAGGCATATTTTCGATCCAGAAACAAGTGCACAACACTAGAGAAATCAAACTGTAGGATGGAGGATTTATGTTTTTTTGGACACCTAAGCAGTGTTTAAATATGGGCCTGACTTATCAAGCATTTTCCCATTGGCCCTGAATGAAAAAACCCCACATGATTTATTTATTTATTTATTTAACATTTCTTCTATACCGCGCTATTACAATCAGCGCGGTGTACATCGAACAAAACATACTACAATGCATACAAGCAACATTGAGTTTTACATAGAACAGGGAAAAAAAAACATAGGATAACCGGGGTAACTATTTACAGGGTAACTATTTACAGATTAAATTAGTATTGTCACCAATACTCTAAACCAATTTGGTATCATCTTCATTTTGTGTGGGAGGGACAGGCGTAAAAGTGGTGGGTGGGCAGTAGTATAGGCTAACCATTTTCTGGTTGTAATAAGGTGCTATGGTAGCTGAGACATGAGGGAAGTTTACCCGATGTGTGGGTGTCAGGGTTGGTGTCAGGGTAGCATATTGTGAATAGGTGGTGTTTCAGAGCTTTACGGAATAGGATTAAGCTTTTGATGCCACGGATTTCATGTGGAAGGGCATTCCAATTTAGGGGAGCGAATATAGAGAAAGCCCTGTTGGAAGTGGTCTTAGTACATGACGTCATCATCTTGGGGACTATTAAGGTGTTCATTGAAGTGGATCTCCTGTCTCTGTTTTTCCAGGGTGCTGTGGATTAGTTTGCTAATCGGTGTAGGTGGGTAGTTATTCAGGGCTTTGAAAGTAAGGACTAATGACTTATATTGGATTCTGGCGTGTAACGGCAGCCAATGCAGATTTTTCATGATTGGTGTTATTGAACTCATCATGTTTATAGTGTGATGACCTCATTCAACTAGAATTTCATATATAGGAGAAACTATAATACTAATACCACACAATGTGGAAAATAAAGTATCTTTCAGACAAACGTATCCTGAATTAGAAACAAAATATGGAATGAAATGTAGGTTCTATGTACTACCCTATATTAAAACTGTATTACCCAGGAATTAATATCCTAATGTGCATCACCCTCCAATTTTAAAAAAGGCATTAAAGTGAGTAAGCTAGGCATGCGTATGGGGTATTCTTATTTGGAACAGTCTCAGGGACGTGTTACTTAAGTCCCGACCATATTACTAGCATAGAGGGTCAGCGCTAACTTCAGGAGGCTTGTGCTTCTGTCCCCCTGTATTCAGTGTCGGTCTTAAAACATGGCACCGTGCAAGCCAGCATGCAAGCACCCTTACTGCTACCCATTGAGGCAAGAGCTCAGCACGGGGCTTCTCTATACTATGTTCCAGTTTAAATAGCATGGAGGTGAACAAATCCATCCTACTCATCCAGACAGCACGGGGACGTAGGCAGCAGACTGATTGCACAAAATCATATTAGGTTGTACCATTCTATAGTGTATTTTAAATCCCGCGGTTTTTCACTGTGCAAGTGGAAAATCCGGTATTGTTCTCTGCAAGTTAGTAAAGCCCTCCTATCCCCTTCCCCACTGTGGCACAGGTATATGGTTAATTACCCTCCATTTCAAGTCAACAAAAGTATGTTTGTTAGTCAAACAATGAGCCACCACTGGAGCAGTATCAATTCAGTTTTGTAAGCGACTCTGTGTTCTGTCAATCACATTCTAAATCTCCGGGTTGTCTTGCCTACATATATCTTCAGACATGGACAATAGATAAGATAAACCATGCAAGCTGAATTACAGTCAGTATTATACTTCACTTGATATGTTCTACCAGTTTGTATATCAATCCATGATGTGCCTACCAGTCTTTATCATGGATATTAAATCCCCATTTATAGGCTACACAGGTGATCTCAGAAAACACCCCGTGCATAGCAACCATATACCAATGTTTCTTAATAACTGCTGCTATTTTAGGGGCTAAGTTTGACTAGTGTAAAACACAGACTTGTCTATTTGACGATGTTTTAGTTGTCTCCTGCAATATAAGGTCTTGATTGGCATAGAGTGACGTAAATATGCTTATGTATAATTGTATGGGAGTAACCCTGCTGTTGTAACTGTTCTTTTAGTACTGTTGCCTGATGTCTGTACTCCTGTGTAGTAAAACAAATTCTTATGTATTCAGAGAATTGGCCCACAGGCCCCTTCACAACTCAACTGGGTAATGGCTCTTGAATGATGAGTATTGCGATCCACCTGTTTCCAGTATAAAGTAGTTTCAAAAGTATGTAGATGTTTACAAACCTTCATATCCAGAAACTGGATGGAGTATTTATGACAAACATAAGAGTTTAGTCATGTTACAAAAAGTTAACTGTTCTTCCATAGATGTCCATAGACAAAAAACATCATCTATGAAATGCAACCATACAGGGATAAACGTAAACCAATGTGATCCATACAAAAACACGTCTTCCAAATTGGCTATGTATATGTTTTCCACACTAAGGGCCATTGCCATTCCATTGGCAATCCTATGGATTACTAAATAAAACTGATTCTCATAACAAAAATAAATTTTCCAACAGAATTAATTCAGTCAACGAATCCAAGAACGTGAGAAGTAGCCAATGGTGGTTCAAACTACTGGACAATGTTTGTATCATGTGTAATGCTACTCTCTGAGATATATTAATATATAAGGACTCCAAATCCATGTTTACCAATAACATATCCTCAGTAGCATCAGGAATTATACTCAAATGCCTCAAAATGTCTGCCGTATCCTTGATATATAGCTTTTTCCATTTCAGTTTTCAAAAAGTAATCCACAAACTTAGAAACTGGTTCTAAAACGGCACCACACAGAAGCACTATTGGGTGCCCTGGAGGGCACTGGAGTGATTTATGTACCTGAGGAACTAGGTAGAAGGTTGGGATTTTTGGAGAGGTTACTGTAAGAAAGGCCACTTTTCTCTTAGTTATTGCTCCCAAGTCCCAACATCTGATCTACTAACATTTTTATCCATTGGATCTTCACATAGTAATTGATAATGGACTTCATTCTGGAGATGGACTGCTACTTTCTGTTGATATTGAGACCTACCTCACTCCACCACCCTTCTCTGCTACTCATACAACAATATCATTGTTGGAGGCCAACTCACTCAGTGCCTTCCTTTCTGGCCCAGACAAGTTCATATAGTACCACGGTTTTTCAGTCGACTCTAGGGTCTCAATCTCTTTGAGAACTGCATCACTAAGGGTGGCCAGATATGGGTCCAGTGGGCCTGGGGGAACCCAGTGAGACTTAGCCTGCATAATAGAAACATTGGCAGACACCACGGTTGCTTGACAAAAAGAAATCGAACCTGTAGGTTCCATATGAAACATGTAATATTGTATCTATATAACAAACAGATCATGAAATGTGGAAGAAACAAATGACCATCCTTTTTCCTAAATGGCTAATTGAAGTTGAGTTAATGCCACATCTGAGATATTAATAACTGTGGACTGGGTCACCATTGTCAGTCTCTGCAATGTTAGTGATTCTTTTGGCTGATTCACCTGGTCACATGTCTCAGCCAGTCTTCATCCTCTGGTCTGATTGATAATACTTCCTTCATCCTTGTTGATGCCTGCGATAATCTTGGAAACCTCTGTCAATGCCTGAAAAAAGACTCACACAGCTGCCACTATCTTCAACATTTGATGAGTTAGACTCAAAGCCCACGCACTGTCAATTGATAGGATGTGACTCTTGATTCATCCATGGATATATTGAACTTTCAGCATAATCATCTGCATCCTTATGTAATTTACGCAATTTACTCTGTCATAGGGATGACCAAAATTTTGTCTAAGGATTGTTTATGTTTAGGGAGATACTCGTCTGTGGACTCAAGGTCCAATTTCTTTTTTATCTCATCCACGGTCTCTTGTATTTCCATGCTGCTTCAGTGGTATCAATGATCAATAGCATTAAGTCTAAACAGCATTTAGTTAACATAGCTGCCCATTTCTCCAGAAATCACAATTGGTCCATAAAAATCCTAGGTTCTTAATTGATACATAAGCCGCGTGGAATGCTTGCTTTTTCACATATTCAATTAAAGATTGTCTGTGCAAGTCATACCGGATCTCCACGTTTTGTAAATTAAACCATTGATCACTAAAATCATGTGTACCGCCTTCTTCCTGTGTTGACAATGGTTCCAACAACGATTGCTGTAGAATTGAAGCCACCTGATCTGAGACATAGCCAAATTCATGCTGCCAATCTGCTGCTTGCATATTTAGAGGCAACAATACTGGATTTTCCACTTGCACGGCCTGTTGCATGCATTACCATGATCTCTGGATGAGTAGGTGGTGATTGTTCACTGCCGTGCCATTTAAACTGAGACGTAGTACAGAGAAGCCCTGTGCTGAGCTCTTGCTGTTTCTAATGGTAGATAAGTTGTGTGTTGCAAAATGAGCAGTCAGTCAAGCTTTTTCTACTGCCTGGTTGGCTACGTTTGTGCTCAGAAAGTATAATCCAGCTGACGTTCTTCTTACCTATATGCTTTATTTGCAGAAACGTTAAACCTCTGAAGCAGTAATATGAAATCTGCGGATAGGTCGGGACAAAAAGTTGCCATTTTTCTGACCATTAAAATTTATTCAGCAGCACAGCCTGACAGTATACAACACAACATACAGCACACAGCACAGCAGTGCTTGTGAAAACGTGAATGAACCTTGTTTGCAATGAGCTAAGTGGTGCCTTTTTTTGCTACAATGTTGCTATAATACTTGCTGTGGTGTTATTGACATAGTCCTTGAAGCTTTGCGCTTGAAGCAACGAGCAGCCTTATTTGTTCTGAGCATGAATTTGGTGATATAAGCCAAAGGATAAATCTGCACACATTTTTGGTTCTTGAAGTTTGAATTTGAGACTTTAAATGAAAAAACATAAAAGCATATATAAAAAAAGAAAAAGAAGAACACAAAGTGCTGAGAAGATGAATTAAAGTTAGAAATTTCAGAGTGTGAAATAGAGCCGACGACGGATACAGGGGGCCCATGGATGGAATATGATAAACACGGGCAATTGAGCATATATTTGTCCCCCAGCTCCATTCTGATGGCTCTTTTACCTCTAACCTTTTTCCTTTACCTCTATAGGGAGTTTTTGTGTGTTAAAGTGGCTACATGTTCATGGCCAGGAGCAGGGATGGGCATCGCCGGGTCAGCAGCCGGGTCCAGATATGTTCAGACCTTTCTGAAGCATATTTGTAAAGCTGCCTAGGTGTGGAGCAGTAGCCTAGTGGTTAGAGCAACTGCCTAGTACCCAGAAGCTCAAGGGTTCAATTCCCACTGGCACACCTTGGGCAAGTCACTTTACCCTCCATTGCCTCAGAAGAAAAGGCTGGCAATCTACTTCTGGTGCTACATTGCCAAGAAATACCAGAGGTAGCTGAGTTGCTATGAGTCAACACTGACTTGATGGCACTTTAACAAAAAAAAAACAGGCCACACCCCCATGCCACATGGAATGATCATGCTGGGAACGTGCATCTCCAGTGTTCTAAAATGGCTTGGGATGTCTTTGTGATATGCACATCTGATTAAGCATTTTCAGCTGTACAAATCACAGCAGTGTAGAACACCACAGTCAGGGTCAGCCCGTCCACTAGGTGAGCTATGCTGCCACCTAGGGCAGCCGGCCTGGGTGGGTGGTGGCAACACACACAGCAGGCTGTGCTGCCCCCTCTCCCAGCTGCTGCTGATTCCATGATGGGGTGGGGGGGCAATAGTCGCACTATTTCAAAAGGTGGCAGCTTTCTTCCCTGCAGCAGGCCATGTCCTTCAGCGCACATGACTTGCCACAGTGCAGAAAGCCGCCGCCTTTTGATATACTGCTGCTGCCACCCCCGAGATGGAATCAGCAGCAGCTGGGGGGGGGGGTGGCGACATGGCTTGTCAGGGAGGTGCAGCCAGGGTTTCTGCCTAGAGTGGCAGAAATCCTGGGGCCAGCCCCAACCGTAGTGTTAATGCCGCCATGTTGGGCAGCTCAGTTTTCACTATGCTAAGGGTCTGATCAATACGGAGAACATCTACGCAAACTCGGTCCCAACTACATAGGGAGGAGGAGAATTTTCCGTCACTCTGTGGATAAAATAGCGCTTTCTCTACAGAAATGGATTCTGTAAAATTGTCTACACTATATATACACAGGTAAAAGCACACGTATAGGGCCATTTTGCATGTACTTTGGTTCCCTGTAGGGGGCAGTATTCCTAGGCACGAGTGGGGAGAAGGTTTGGAAGTACGTGCATTCTTAGGAATTTTCAGAAATACTGTATGCACGTATTTATAGTCACAAAACAAACGAAAGAGCACTGCCACTGTTCCTGGGATAATGTCAGCAAAAGTAGACGTGCATTCTTATGTGAAAATCCTGCTCAATATTGCTACAAAACAGATCATTTCAAAGCTCACGCTCACCCCACTCCAAAGCCAGTCCCTCCTTAGACGGATAATCAGATATTCAACGGATGCTATCCATAGGAATTTTGAATATATCCAGAGAGTGAAGATTTCTGTTCACTGGCTTCTGGGCAACATGCAACTTCTTCTGAATATCAGCCTGAAAATGTTTTTAAAAGGTTATGGGGGACATTTCCAAAGGCATTTATTTGGTTTGCAGACCCGGGTGCCACTGCTACACACCCCAATACTAAGGGGCTTGTTTACAAAGCCGTGGTAGCGGTTTGTGATCGTTATCGGCACCGCGGCTTTGTAAACAAGCCCCTAAGTGATTAGCATTAGGGCGTTCCAGGCTGGAGCAGAGGCAGCATCCATCCCTAACCAGGTGGTGGCACTATTGAGCTACTACATGGCAAGAGTGAGGCACAGGAAACCTTAGCCTACCTTTTGCCACATTAGCTAGCCGGCAGTGGCTCAATATCGCCGCTGCCCACTTAGCCTTGTGGCAGTACGGCGAACCCACATATTCAATGCTGCGGCCACATATGACCCCAGCATTGAATATCTGGCTTTAAATTTCAGCGCCAGTAGCTAGCGGTGTTACCAGCACCAGCCGCCGGTGCTGAATATCACACTCCCAGAAACACAGCAATTATGCTTCAAATTGTATGCCATACTGGGTCAGACCAAGATTCATCAATCCCAATATCCTGTTTCCAACAGTGGCCAATCCAGGTCACAAGTACTTGTCAGGTTCCCAAAAGACACACAGATTCCATGCTGCTTGTCCCAGGGGTAAGCAGTGCATTTCCCCAGTCCTCTTAGTTTATGGACTTTTCCTCCAGGAACTTGTCCAAACCTCTTTTAAACCCGAGTGCATCGACAGTTTTTACTACATCCTCCGGCAACAAATACCAGAGTTTGATTACTTTGTGTAGCTTTATTCTGTGTCCCTAGTCTTTAAATAAATCACAGACTGCAGCATTAAATATCCCACAGATAGTGCATTTTGTGCTTCTCCCTGGAAGCGTTCCATCCATGAAATGAATACTGATTTTCACCTTATTCATGGTGAGGAGCATGAACGCCTCACCAACCAGGGCCAGACATGCTTATGGAGTGGAAGAGCAGAGTGGAGGAGTGGCCTAGTGGTTGGGGCGAGGTACTTCAGGCCAGAAGGTCAGGGGTTCAAATCCCACTAGAGGACAGCAACCTTGGCCAGAAGGACTTTGGTTTCTAGTCCCACAGGTGCTCCTTGTGGTCTTGGGCAAGCCACTTAACCCTCCATAGCCCACATTCCCTGTAAAATAGTCATCTCCAAGTTATAATGCCCTGTTCAATGTAAACCACACTGATGCAGAAAAGCACAGTATATAAGAGAATGTAAATAAATGCAATTGTGAACTCACACATACTGCTTTTCCCATGGAGACGTGCATCTCGGTTGCGCCGCTCCTTTTGCATGCTTCCATTTTGCTTGATTGTCCTCACCCCAGGGACATCTATATACCCAGTTTCTAAAATGGGGTATATCCTTCGGGCTTCTTGAAAGAACCCCTAGCATGTAACTTATTCTGGTTGCTGCATGAGTTGAATATCACAAAAACCAAACCCCTGCTAGCGGTAACACCAAGAATCACTAAATATATAAAATCACCACAGCACCCTTCCGAAACATGCACGTCGTGCCTTACTCTCAAGGGATTATGTATTGCAGTGAATTTGAAAAAGTTCTTCATCGAAGATAAGTCAAGTTCTGTGCTGTTTAGCAGCTTTTGTTTAATAAATAAAATGGATGGTGCCATCTGGTGTGGTTAGGGTTATGGTTCTAACCTCCCTTGGTTCCATCCAACAAAAAGAGGTGAATTTACTTTCATAATTTTGGGAAGGGTGCTGTGGTGATTTTATATATTTAGTGAGTTGAATATCAGGCCCAATCTGTATAGCAGTATACCTACAAATTCTTCCTATGGCAGGCCTATATCAAACTATAAAATCAATTAAAGACTGCTGTGAGACGAGATAGATATTGTAGAACACTATCACCTTATACGATTGAGATGCTTGCAAAATGAGGCATGAAATCATCTTCTGGAGAGTAGGATGTGCTCCCCCCACCCACTCCGAGTATCAGAATGTCTTGAAGCTATCTGAAAATTGCACAGCCTGATAATTTGTCAGACACTTTTCACCTGCTCTGATCTGTCCTCATTTGTTGAGCTGAGGTGAAATGAGCGATGCTGTTTGCGCTTCCTAGGCCCATTGCATTATTAATGCTCGGGCCCTGCTCCCAGTAGAGGTCGGTTTCTATAACTAACAAGATTACCGTCTAGTGAAATTACTTTAGTCTGTTGTGCCCAGATCTCATACTCTCTTCCTAATGGTGCAGAGTGAAAAGCCATACAAGGGCATGCCTTGTAAAACAGACATGTGTAAATTATCTTTATTTCTGTGTATGCACAGCTGGCAGCAAGGTGTTAAGCTTCTTAGAGCAATGGGCCCGTGGCTCTTCGAGAGTGCAAACCAACGAATCTATTTTAGGGAGGGCAACAAAGTAGATCTTTAAAACAGATGAATTAACGTGCATGCTCCTTAAATCAAAATCACTCAGACACTGAGGGAGGAAAGAAAGAGGACAGGGGCTAAGAAGGAAGAAACAAATCAGTAAAAATATCACTTACTGTATAAAGTCTAAAGAGTTTCCGCAAAACACATTAATCATAGTTTGGCTGTCAATCTATGTCGTAAAATTTAGACTTGAAGTACTGCAATGGGACAGAAATGAAATTAATGAAATGAAGAATCTTTGGGGTATGTTTACTAAGCAGTCTTAACGTGCAGCCGGCGTTAGTGTGCAGGATGCCATATAAGGTAGTGGGCGTTCCAGTCTTAAGGTAGCATTTAGGGTTATCGTGCGATAAGGTACGTTTTCGTGCGATAGAGGGAGCCGTGGCACGTTAATGCGCGTTAGCCTTAATTAGGTGCGCTGACCGACAAACACAGCAACAGAGGTGTAGCACAATGGTTAATACATTGATGGATAAAACAGGGGTCATGAGTTCAATCCCCCAGTGGGCTTGATGAGTAAGGCTTTCTAAGACATTACCCTTTACTTTAAATCAGTGCTGTCTGAGGCATTTTCTTTTTTAATTTAAATTAGTGCTGCCAGCAAACACACCCTTACAGTGCTGTAACCTAAGGTGCCGCATAAGGCACTCCAGAGGGCACATTATAAAGTGCACTGTTCGCCAAGGCACCTTATAATGTTCCCTAAAGGGCGCCTTATAGAGCGCCTTATGAGGCACCTTAAGGCTACAGCACTGTGAGGGTGTTTTTGCTGGTAGCACTAATGTAAATTACAAAAGAAAATCCCTCAGACTGCTCTATCAAATAACCCCACTGTGGGATCAAACCCATGACCTCTGGCTCCACAGGCAGTGAAGTAACTAGTGGTCTACAGCTACTAACAAACCCCTGGCTGGCTACAGAAGGACTGCAGGTCACACACAAACTGTCTGCTGTGGTTACCAGGATAGGGTTAACCCACCCGTACCCATGATGCACTGCACATGCAAATCAGCAGTCTACAGATGATCACAAGATGGGGTATGCACCCCCACAGCACCTCGGCCTGGTAGGGGGAAATAACCGTGTGCACCCCCACAGCACCTCAGCCTGGTAGCGGGTACTGACCCTGTGTGTTACTGGCACAGAGTAGCTACAGACCGTCACATTGTCTGGGTACTGTGCTCACCCTGAGGGTGAGGTGGGGCGCCCAGCACCAGGTCCACAGCACCTTTCATGGCTGACATATGCCATGCTGCAGGTCTCCATCAGTGCTACTGTGTGTGATAGGTAGTCCCTGCAGACACACCTAGGATACATCTATGTCCTTCTGTATTTCTCGGTCATTTCTAGCCCTTATGGGCTATGATGCACCCAGAATAGTACATATCCTGTGTTGGTGCCATAGTTACAAGATGTAGGTGAAGGGGGGGTGTTTGGACCCATAGGCAGATTATGTACCACCACACAACCCACCCTCTGGGGCTCAGGATGGGAAACAGGATCACCCACCAACAGATCCACATTCTACCTCCCTGCAATGGTGGCAGTAGAGGGGACCATCAACCCCAGTCCTGCTGGGGAACAGACACCCTACAGGGCAGTCAATGCAGATCTGTACACATCCATAAGGCAAGGCAGACAGTAGGCCTAGAAATGCTCAGCTTCCCCCCACCACTATCTGACATTCTCCAGCAGCAAGCCTCCAGCACCTGCACGGTGCTCCAGCCAGACACATACTAACTGCAGACAGTCTGCTAGCTAGTCCATAATACATGTTCCTACAGGAGATGCATGTACCCAGAACTGGGATGGCAGCATACACACCAAGCAGATAAATCAGTGATTGGGCCCCAAAAGAGAATCCATAAATATCACATGAGACAAATACTATATAGCACTATGGGGGAACCTAGCCAAGTCGTGGTCACTGCTCAGTCAGGGTGAGAGTGACCTGCCAGCAGGACATGCTGTGGCCACCCTGTCCGTGCAGGTGGTGGCCAGGCACTTCAATGTCCGAGCCATTGCCCTATGCCCTGTGCAGATGCATCCTGGCCAGGCCACCCTGTCCGGGCTATACCAATGGTACCATGCTCCTCATTATGCACATTGGCAGGCTAACACTGGCAACAGTGCAAGCAGTGTGGGCTGAGGAAGGTGTTGGCAGCCACCACACACTGGGTAGACAGACACACACTCCCACACCTATGCCAGTATTGTGCAACCATAGAGGCTTTTGGCAGCCCTGGCCACCGCACCAGTCCTGGGCACAGTGCAGGCATGGCTATGGTACGCAATACTGTTGGAATCACTCCCCAGGGTGGTAAACACTGTCAGACACCAGACCTGAAACACACTCCACAGACATCAGAGAGGTTGCTATGATACAGCTCAATGAGCAGATTGTGCTTAACCTAGGGATTGCTATCTGCCAGTAATCATAGCAACCTTTTGATATATGTGTACCGTATTCCCAGGTTTAGGGTGGCAGTGCTATGGTATGCAAGTGCTAGTATTGGGAGATGCACGCAGGGACCAACATCCTGCCTCTCCAGAAGGCTTTGGATAATGGAGCCTGTGAGTGCGGGTTTTTCTGCCCCTGTTGGCCGCTGCTCTAGGGCAGAGGTTCCCAACTCCAGTCCTGGTGGGCCAAACACGGTTTGGGTTTTCATGCTGTCCCTAATAAATATGCATGAGATACATCTGCATACCATGGGGGCGGCGCATAGAAATGCAGCACAGACATCTTTCTTAGAGACAGCATGGAACCTGAACGGTGCTTGGCCCTCCAGGACTGCATTTGGGAGACTCTGCTCTAGGTAATGCGCATGTTTATGGTGTCTGTGCTCTGTAGGGTAAAATATAAGTGTTTGGGGCATGTTTATGGTATCTGCAATAAAGGTTCCATCTTTATTACCATGGTTTAGTAGTGGGTAAAATATGGGGACTGGGTTGGCAGGAACCACAGCTAGGACTTGAACCTGTGACCTTCTGCTCCTGAACACACTGGCTGTGTGCACTGCACCACTGTGTTGCCACAGTGACAGTGCATTCCCTGGGGATACCATGACTGTTTGTCAGACAGAGCTTGTCTGTTTCAGTGCACAGCACCCACCTAAACAGGGCTAGGCCACGGTCTGCTGTGGGCAGCAGCCACTGCCCCCTCCACCACCAGTACCCCTCCGCCACCATGCTAACATGCCCTTCTGTTGGTGGTGCTAGTGGTGTGCAGTCTCAGGCCATCCAGTGTGCCGGTAGGTGGCTGCCTATGGTGCAGGTTCTAGGGTAGGGATGCCTGCATAGACGTCCACGCTTCCCCCCAGCACCGCCTGCCAATGTTCTGTGCACTTGGGGGTACCTGCTGGGTACTATACCCTGTGACACTGTGGGAAACACAGTCGTGCCCATGTTGGGCCCTCATCAGTTGCTGTCTGGCTGCTGTACAGTTTCAGCATTCCTATGGGCCACCTAGGCATCACCCTAGTCCGCACTGTGGCCCAGCTGCACCACAGCATGTGCCACCTGCAACCCTCTGTATCCCCTTTTCCAGCATCTGTCCAGTTGTCCATTCCGACATGCCCACCATGCTGTTGTGGAACATGTGCGTGCCATAGGAAACCTATCCAATAACAAGGGAAAACCCTGATCAGCGCTATTTCACTGTGGGATCATTCACCTTGTATGGGGACAGAGCATAGACCCTTCCAAGATTAATATCTTTTTTTGGGAGCTTTCTCCATAGTGTTTTTTGCTGTTTCCCATTAATATCACTATTGGCCAGCTTGGTTATGTTTTTGTTCCAGTTTGTTCAGGTCATTTCCAATGTTTATTTGCCCTTTTGTTCCGTGCACATGTATCACACTTATCACTTTTTGTAGGTTTCCCTGGCTATGCTGTACATTGCTGACGTAAATGGTTTCTCTTCCCTTTAAATCTGCTCTAACGCGAGGTTTTCACTGGCTTTAGTTTTGAGCCCTGGAATCCACAGCGTTAGTGTGCAGGGAGCCTCTCCCCTCCCGCTCTCTGCCCATTGACCCCCCCTCTCTCCACCCTCTGGGAAGCCTTCCTCCGCCCTTTAGGGCCGGATTTCACGGCGTTAGGGTACTTTAACGCCGCAGGCGCATTAACGCGCGCTAAGGTACCTTATCATGCGTTAACGTGCCTTCAGCACCCGATAAGGTACCTTATCGTGTGCTAATTCTGCCGCTGCTACGTTAAGACTGCTTAGTAAACATACCCCTTTGTCTTACTTCATAGTGATCGGAATCTATCTCTGACTGATCGCTGATGAAGTTTAGGAATGTGTCAAACAGTTCATGGCAAATGCCAACTAACTAGTTAGCAGCCTGAATTAAGTTTGAAGCAAAGCTCTGGATTTGTCCGAGATGGTGGGCGAGGAGAGTTAGATATTTTGTCAAAAGTCATTATGAGGTGCTACTCCCAGTCTCTGGAATGATCTCCCATGTGATCTTAGAGATGCCGGAGTGGGGCCTATCAAAGCCTTTTAGATGATAAACAGACCTGCTAAACAGCTAAAATGCACTGATCCCGATATTCACCGGCACCATCCAGATCGCGTAAAACCACCAGTTAAAACCGGGGTGGTCTGGGAGTGGATCGAGGGAGTTGCCGATTGCTATCTGGTCAGCGGTGATATTCTGCTGCTGACTAGATAACTAAACCGGTTAAAGCAGGGGTTCTCAACCCTGTCCTCGTGACCCGCCTAGCCAGTCGGGTTTACAGGATAACCACAATGAATATGTATGAGAGAGATTTGCATACACTAACTCCATTATATGCAAATCTCTCCATGAATATTCATTGTGGTTATCCTGAAAACCCGACTGGCTAGGTGGGTCGCGAGGACAGGGTTGAGAACCCCTGGGTTAAAGTTAGGACAGTTCAAGGGCTGTCCTAATTTTAACCAGTTCTTTCTATCCGCTTAGTAGCTGAATATTGCCGCTGACCAGATAGCAGTGTGCTGACTGGCAAACCTGGATATTCAACATCAGATGCCAGATAAGGTCGAGCACTTAATTTTCTGGGGGAGTTTTAATGCAGCAATGGCAGGATGCTTTAAAAAGCCTAGTCGCTGTCACTGAATATCGGCCCCACGGTTTCTTTTTCTTTTCACTTGAGTTTAAAACCACAGCTGTTCTATAACTTTTTGATTAATGATTTTTCCTTGTTTCATTTCTAGGTTTTTTTTTATAATAACTTAAGAAGTTGTTCATTGTAATTGTTTTGATTTATTCTGTTAGTGGATCTGTTTTTTAAATCATAATTCACCATGCACTCTTATTGGTTAGGTGGAATTAGGGTTGCCAACTGGCTCCAGATGCGTCTGACAGGCTGATCTAGGCCTGGATTTACCCCATTGCATGCAGGGACATGTAGTCTTGCTTTTCTTATGGAGTACAATGGAAAAATCAGAACTACATGTCCCTGCATGCTGTGGGGTAAACCTAGGACTGGATCAAGTATGTCGGGTGCATCTGGAGCCAGTTGGCAACCCTAGTAATCACACTAATCACCCCCCACTTCGACTACTTCAATAGTCTATTAATAGGCCTCCCTCAAAAATACACATACCTTCTTCAAAGAGCTCAGAACATCTGTGCAAAAGTAACAGCCAAAGCACGTCTAACAGACCACGTAACCCCAATACTGCTAGAACTACACTGGCTCCCAATCAACAGCCGAATCAGATACAAAACTATCCTAACAACCTTTAAACTCATAAAAGACATAGCCCCCTCACATCTATCCACACTTCTGCAATCACCAAACAAAACTAGATCACACAGACAAAATGAAGCCTACTCTCTCATCACACCAAAAGCCATCAGGAAGACAAAGAAAACTACTAGCTCCAGAGCTTTCACTTTCACTGCCCCTACGCTATGGAATGACCTCCCAATAGACCTTCGCGTCATAAATGACCTCTATCAGTTCAGGAAAGAGCTAAAAACTTACCTCTTTACTGAACACTTTGAAATCCCATATTCCCCAAAACACCTCCATAACCATGGTAATACACACACGAACCCCCCTACTCAAAACTAACTCCCCTGTCATTAACCCTAAACACTTCCCCGATTTACGTCAAAAAGGAAATAAATTCCATAACATACACAACCACTGTAAATATCCAATGTAAATAAGTTAATGGATGTTTGTATTATTAGTACAACTTGAAGTTGAAGTTTTGTTCAATGTAAACAGTTAAACTCAACCGTTCATTGTAAATAGTTAAATCTAATTGTTCAATGTAAATGTATACATCTGTGTACAGTTGTTAAAATGTTCCCTGTAAACCGCCCTTGATCGCTGGAAGGGGCGGTATAGAAATATATACATAAATAAATAAAAATAAATAAATAGGTGGAATATAAATATTAAATTAAAATCATGGGTACATCAGATGAGATCTGCAAGCTTTCCATAGATTCACTTTGGATTTTGTCAATAATTGTCCTGATCCTTTAAAAAAAAAGAAAAGCTGTGTGAACCATTTTTGACTAAAGCCATGAAATTTCTACATAGCAAAACTGGGCAGCCAAGGCACTATCTGCAGTTCTATCATGTTTTTCTTAGGCTGCTAAGGAACTAAAGGAAAAGTCTCTCTGTAAACAAGCAATCAAAAGCAAGAAAAGCAATCAACAGAGCTGGACCTCAGCAAGGGATCTCACAAAGGATATAAAGAGACTGGAAACGGTCAGAGGAAGGAGACCAAAATGATTTGGAGCCTGCGTCAGAAGACCTATGAGACTAGAAGACCTAAATATGTACACTCTGGAGGAGAGGAGGGAGAGGGGAGATATGATTCAGACCTTTAAATACTTAAAGAGAATTAATGAACAAACAAACCTCTTCCAAGGACGGAGAAGCTGCAAAACTAGAGGGCATAACATGAAGCTGCAAGGGGGTAAACTGAAAGACAATGTCAGGAAATACTTTTTTACTGAAAGGATGGTGGATGCTTGGAATGCCCTCCCGATGGAAGTGGTGGGGGCAAAGACAGTGACAGAATTCAAAATGGCATGGGACAGACACAGTGGATCCCTTTATAGCAATAGGGTAAAATCAAAATAACCTATCTCAACAAACAGGGGTGATCTGCACGGAGCGGTGGATACACCCCTAAACAAAAGCATGGGGAGAGGTAACCTGCACAGACTGGCAGGTGCACCTACTCTTGCCACCTTGCAGGGCAGACTAGATGGACCATGATGGTCTTTATCTGCTGTGCCACAGATCCACATCACTGTCAGTATGTGGCGGGTATTTTTGGCAGTGTGCTATGCTAGTCACCCCATTTTTTGCACAATTGCAGCATGTTGTAGGTGCCTGTCACATCTGGGCCCTGTGTTCTGCTCCTGTTGGACAGCTACCCTCCTAGAACAGTGCATGTTGTTGCAGCAGCTGATGCCATGGACCCCAAATGCAGTGGGGGCTTCTAGGCTTGCACAGGGCTGCTACCATCCTGTTGTTCCTGCCATGACCACAGTGAGCAGACCAGGAACAACTGCCATCCCAACCATCTGGGACTACCAATCCACCACAGCAAGCACAGTCAGACTGCACCTGCTGCCCACCACAGGGCTGTTTCAGCCATGCACATACCACCTGTAACTGGTCAGCATACAATGCATATGCACAGAGCAACCATGTACACCCTGGCTTAGGACAAATAGCACAATCACCCAGCATTTGGGCTTCCAGGACAGGGAGAGCACCTACATCACTAGAGCTGGACACTATATAGCACTATGTGGATACACAGCCATGCCATGGTCACAGCTTGGGCTGAGTGAGAGTGCTCTTGCGACGTGCACTGCTGTGGCCACCCAGGCCATGCACATGGCAGACAGGCACTACTGCTTCTACTACTACTGAGCATTTGTATAGTGCTACAAGACTTACACAGCGCTGTACAAACATGTAAGAGACAGTCCCTGCTTATTGGAGCTTACAATCTCAGCAATTGACCAACCTCCAATGCAGACACATCCTGGGCAAACTGCTCTGTGTCAGGCCATATCCACAATCCTCTGCTCCTCATCATGCACATTTGCAGACTAATGCAGGAAACAGCCTAGGCAATGTGAGGCACAGTGTACTGCAGAAGACCACAGAACTCTGGAGAGACGTACACACAAACATACACACTCACATCGCCCCGCTGTGCAAAAGTGGGGATAGTTGGCATTCCTGCCTGTCACTTGGTCTCCATATCAGCTCAGGCATTATTAACATGTGCTCATTGTGCAGGTGCTAATAGCGCTCTCTGACATTTATGTACATTGTTAATGCACGCTCAGTATGCCGGTGCTATCAGTCTGTCTTTCCATCCATCTGTGGATAGTGTAGCTTGACTGTGTGGCTCATGGGCGTTTGGACCCTTGCTGGCTGGTTCATTGGGGGTTGCACATGCTGGTGCTGTATCTGCACTCGAGGCTAAAGTTTACCCATAGGAACATACAAGACATGATCAGCAGCCAGGTCTTCAACCTGTGACACACCCTCATATACACAGTGGCTTTGTGTGTTGCACCACAGAGATACCATATGGACTTGGCAGTTCCTTTTTGGAGCTGTGGTCACTGACAGGGTGAATGTGGGCATGGGTAGGGGTCTTCCTATGTCTGCTGTGATCTCTGCATGCCCTGTGCATACCTGTCTGACAAGGTGTGCTTGGAGGGTTCTGGAGAGGGACATCTTGTCTGGTCTCTACATCACAATGGCTCTGTTTGCTATTGGTGGCAGCAGCAGCAACCACTGCCAATACCCTCACACCATGCTGACATGGCAGCATGCTGTCAGTGAGGGTGGGGTGCAGTCGCGACCCACACACCATGAGGCTTAGGCGTGTGGCTAAGGCACCAGTTCTGGATGGGGGGCATAGGCACACATAGGCGGCCACTCTGCCTCCCCCAAACAACTGCTGCCAGCATTACCCCATCCCTGTCAGCTGCAGATACATCCTGGAACCAGTGGCAGCGGCAACAGAGAGGGGGGCCGGATGGGTCTCTGCTTAGGGTGCCAGGGACCCTTGGACCACCCCATGTTGCGCATCACCTTTTCACAGCAGCAACACGTTTGTGTGCCGCCACTGTCACTGTGGGATCATGGCGGACATCACAGATGTGCAACCTGGGCAGCTGCCTGGTCTGCCTTGTGTACCAGCAACCCCATTACATAGCCCATGTGCCAACACACACACACACACTTTGCCCTATTTGCACCATCAACATAGTGCCCTTTCACACTTGGGTACTATGCTGTTACTGCCAATAGATCCCTGAAATATAATCTAAATTAATACCACTCTAACTCTTACATCACTTCCTAAACTAGAGTGTCATAAACTAACTGAATTGTGAACAAAGCTCAATTGTATATTTTTTGTTTTTGTCGGACGTTTTTTCCTTGAGGGGATTCCCCTCTAGGAGCGTAACTTCCCTTTTAATCAACAGCACGGTTCAATCCCGTAAACTTACTGATAGTGAGAAAATGCACACATTTCAGTGCCTCTACCTACCTGAAAGTTTAAAAACACCCTACCTATCGATCTAACTTTACTTTTTAATACTCATCTATTCGATGGCGAGCTCCAGTATCTTGAGGAAAATTCAACTTATTCTCCCCAACAGCCGCAGTCAGAACTAGACACAGTACTGCGTTTAGGACCGAACAATCCCTTTCAGGTCCTTTCTCATGCTTCATACTGCTGCGAAGAAATGGCTCCTTCAAACTTTTCAGACGCCGCTCTCAACTCAGTTTTGACTGACATGGTAGCATGCTGTCAGTGAGGCTGTACAAGCTGCATGCAAATGCAAAGTGCTCTTAGACCGATAAGGTCTACGCACATAGAGGCCAAGTCTGAAATGGGGATGTTCGGCCCGTCTGGATGTCCAAAATCTGGACAGGCTGGAGTTGCCCCTGATTCTGCACCTGCGGGAGCTAGACGTTCCCGCGGGTACAGAATCGGGGCACATGCACGGGCCAGACGTGCCCTGATTCTGCAGGCCCAGATGTCCAGCCCATTCCCCAGCTAACCCTCCCAGTGCTCCTGCATGGAGTCCCAGTGCTGTGGCATCCCAATGCACTGCCACTGAACTAGCCTGCTTTCCCTGCTGCCCGACCCTCAGAGGGGCATCCCAGGACCAGGATCATGTAGTGGGGCACCTCTTGCTGTGGCTCCATTTGTCGTGGGGAATAACTTCCCCATCTAGCCTTTTTACCCTGGATGTACAGGACCATGAACTGAATCGGCCCCGTACATCCGGGTTGGGTACTCTACCACTCTCCTCCTCCACGCCACTCCATCTGGAGCTCTCCACCCAAAGGCTCAATACGTGCGAAGAGCTCCTGTCTCAGAATCTCAAAACAGGGATTAGTATGGCATGTACGTCCAAACCGGATATACATCCCTGCTATTCCTTATTCAAAATGACTCCCAAACTGTCTGGTGGAACAAGGTCACTCGCATGATGTTATACACCTGCGTCCACTCATGTCTCTGAATTGATGTGTCTCTAATATTTGAAATATGGAACAAATAAGGACGTGAAATGATCTGTGCATGTGGGCATCCCAGGAGTGTCATGTGCCTGCATGTTTTGTATATATGTGATGGAGCAAACAATGTATGGGACTGTTCCCCCCCCCCCCCACCTCCACTCCAGTATTCGCTTCCAGGCACTGCCTTCCCACATGCTGCAAGGTGATGCAGAGACCAACATTTATTTATTTATTTTTATTTAACAGTATTTCTAAACCGCCTTATCTTAATAATCAAGGTGGTATCACAGCAAGCAATCAGGTAAAGTGTGTGTGTTGTACATGCAGTGAGGATAAAACTTAGTTGTGTGAGGGATGTGTTGGGTGCTTGATTTGTTTGAGCTATATACAGGGTGGGCTATTTACAGTGGTGCTAGAATCATATTTTATATATATTCAGTTGTTTGGGAGGATTGGAGTGCTGTTATCCATTCTCTTAGGTTATGTGATGTGACCATAGTGCTCTATGAACAGCATGGTTTTCAGTTGTTTTCTGAAGTCTTTGAGGTCTGGAGTTGCCCTTAGATCGTCCGGTAGATTGTTCCATATTGTTGGAGCAGCCATGGAGAGAGCTCTGTCTGTTGTGTCCTTGCGTGTGTGCTTGTACTCATTTGGGGTGCTGACTCGGTTGCGTTTTTGACTTCTTCTGGGACGTGCGCTGGTTTCCGGTTGTATGAGCAGGTGGAGGCTGTTGGCTGATGTGTGTTCTTTTATCTTAAATAGGTTTATGATAGTCTTGTATCTGATGCGAGCAATGATTGGGAGCCAGTGTAAGTCCTTTAGTGTAGGTGTGATGTGCTCCTGCCTTGCGGCTCCGGATATGATTCGAGCTGCAGTGTTTTGTGCCAGCTGTAGTGGTTTGAGAGCTTGTTTTGGTAGTCCGAGGTATATCGGATTGCAGAAGTCCAGTATTGGGGTTATCAGTGCTTGACAGACTGTACGGAAGTGTTCTGGAGCGAGGAGTGGTTTCATGACATCCTGTGGCACATTCCTCTTACTGGAACTGTGCATCCACCATTCAGAGGTCAGTGTCCCACTGTCCCAATCAGGCAAACCAATGCGTGTTGTCTAAATAAACATAAGGCTGGTTGTTGTTATGGAGTTGTACACAATATCATGCTGAATGCTGTGGTCAATGATTAGTAGACAGTGCTGAGATATTGTATATTGTGTGCAGATGTGCCTGCGACAGACATGCATATATGTGCTAAGAGACCCCCAGAGTTCACTTCGTTACTTCAGCTTAGGACAAGAGCACAGCTTCTTTACTATCTCATCAACTCAGTAACTCCATTGGACATTCACAGAGACCAACCCTCCACATGAGCCTAGCTCCCAAGAGGCTACAGCTACACCAAGGGGGCTGGCAGTGTTGCCTGGATACAGCCATTATGGCAGTTGGCAATAATCTGGCCTCTCACCTGTGCAGTCAGGTGTATCATGAGGCCCGGCAGGATTAACAGAGCCGTGAGAAAGGAAACTCTCGCGGCTCTGAAAGAAGCCCGCGTTCGGGGATTCGACGCTAGCCTACGATGCAGGGAGGCTCTGCCGGGCAGGGGGGGGGGCCCCGCAGCAGCACTCCTGATGCTGCCGCGGCAGAAGCAGCTGTTTTGTTTTGTTTTTTTTAAACTTGGGATGATGAAGAATGCTTTTTTCGCGGGGCCCCCTGAAACGCGGGGCCCTGTGCAAAAAACATTCTTGCTCAATGGACGGGCCGGCCCTGGCTCTGGGAAATGTGAATCATTAACATCTGCGCTTTATTTAGTACAAGAGGAAATTAATTAATAGTTTTATTTCTACAGTGTTGTTGTACATTCCAAGTCTGGCTTTAGGGGTTCCCAGTTTAATTATTGTCTTCCTGTTTCTAAATTGTGATTCCTTGTTTGGTGATGGTCTATGTACTGCATGTGTAACTGAGCTGAGGTATTCCGTTTATGTAATTCCTATTTGACATTGCCACTTGTTCTCTTTCCCCAGTAGGTCATGTATTGTTATTGTCTGAAATGTATTGGTTTAATATTTGCAGTGTTGCCTTTTGATAGGTATGGTGTGGTGCTTTGTGAGTCCTGGTAGTGCTGTTATGATACAGCGGGTTTGCTATGGGTTCTAAATGGGCAGTGTTTGTAGTAGTTCCTAATCTGCTTGGCGGTTGGCACTGGATTATAGTAATGTAGAAATCTTTTAGTCTGTCTTTATCCATACACTCATTAAGAGGCATGTTTACTAAAAGTTAGTGTATGGTAACGTTATGCAAATATTTATGCAAATTAGGCCCCTTATGCAAATGAGGCCTACACCGAGTCTCCGCACATGGCCCTGCACCCCCCTTGGGCCACCCCCTGCCTATGGGATCTGTCCTGCCAGAGGAGTAGGCCAGGATACATGTACATACACATTCCAGACCATGGGTGGCCCAGCAGGGTGACCAAGGTAACCATTTTCTGATGTGTGCTTATGGGCCAGTCCTGGAATAATCTCATAATTGGCATATCACAGTGAGTAGTTGAGATTCTTCCCTCCCTGAAAGCATGGCACAGCTGCCGTTTCAATGCTGCGGGTGGCCTTTAAACAGCAGAGCACATGCAGGTAGTCCCAGCATGCCTTCCTGCCCCCCTCTGACAGGATGAGTTGGAGGAGGCCAGGAGTGGCATGCCGTGAGCACACGTGATGCTGCGTTAAGCCTCGCCCCACCATGATAAGAAGCAATTGCCATGCCACCCTCCTCCCCTAGGTGAGACAATGGATGTTGGAGGGGGGCAGCAAGGGGAATCCATAAAGAATCCAAGTTATCAATGACCCTGTTTAATGCATCAGGCAGGGTTAGACAGCCATATAAAGTACCTTACTTGGCAGTCTGACCTCACCCGGGGCATCCCAGGATGCACCGTGTGGGGCCAGGCGTCACAATTTTTCAAGATGGCGGACAGAACGGGTATGCCTAGGCAACACTCCCATCTATTTTTAAGGTACTGGGGGAGGGGGTTGATTTAGGGGCTGCTAGACTACCAGGTGATTTTTTTAGTTTATTTTAAGGTATGGGGGGAGGGATTTAGGGGCCACTAGACCACCAGGTTATATTCTTTTAGTGGGGGGTGGGGGGTACAGAGACCATTAAACCACCAGGTACTTACTTTCTGTTGGAGCACTGGCCCCCAGCAGTGTTTTGATGGCATTGGGGGCTTTTCCCGATGCCTGATCATCTGAGGAGAAGATGATCTAGGCATCAGGGAAAGCACCCGGTGCCATCGAAATACTGTTGGGGACACATGTTAGAGGTTTAAGTCACCTCAGACCCTGCAGCAAAACTTTTGGTGCTATGGCTGGTTGCAAAATCTTCTATGCCTGACTCTACATCGGGCGTAGCCATGATTTGCATACCAGACCATTATGTGCAGCTGATTAAAATACATTTCAATACATTTAAATATGTGTGGCGTTAATTGGGCATTAGTTTTTCGTCGGTGTTCGCGACTGTTTTCTGCTTTTAAAAGGTTCGTGGTAGAACGGGAGCTTACATTTGAGTTTGGTGAGCTGCGCTGCTACAGAGGTGTTTTGCCATCGGGGAGTGAGACGCTGCAGGCATCTGGGCGGTCAACCTCCTTTCCCTCTTCTCTGACGTCAGCGCTTGAGATCCTAAGACAGTTGATAAATTTCACCATAGGCCTTCTGGGCCGTGGCCCGAAGGGGAGTGACTAAAGGGGCAGGATATGCCCCTTAGATGCCCCTTCGATGACCCGGCGATGAGCTGGTGGGTGAAATATATCTCCTGGTGACAAGGTACTGTGTGTGTTGTACTGTTAAGGAGTTTTCTAGTCCCTGATTGGGAAACGTAAGGCAAAAAGACTTGCTACTGCACAGGTTTCCTTGCCACAGGATCCACACAGTTATAGGACCTTTGGACAAACATTTTGGCCCTGTTTCTCCTTTACACTTGTCAACTGATGGGGCCTCTATCAGCTCACTAGAAAGGACCCCCCTTTGGGCCCTATTCCACAGTTTTCCTCCACTGTTGCCTCGCCTATTGTATCTGTGATGCCAGGTCCCCCCTCCCCCTCTCCGGTCCACTCCCGGTCCCAGTAGTATATGCGGATGGGGCTTCTCTTTTGTCTGAGCCAACTCCAAGATATTACCTTAAAAGACTTGTGGGTAGCAATTGCTAATATAGACTCTAAATTATCTAATACTGTTCAGTCCTTATGTTTGTTCTCTGACCAGTCTGTACAGCAATTTCAGGAAGTAGATAATAGGATGATGGCGATGTCTAATACAATTTCTAGACTGGAGGGACAACTGCAGGTTGTCCAACAGACTAGTGTTTCCTCTATTAAAGATTCCCTGTCTATTCATTCTAGAAAAGTCTGCTAGAGCATCCAATCTGCGTTTTCTCAACTTTCCTATTACTACGTTGCTGTCTGCTGAAATATTATTAGAGAAATACTTTCATGAAATGTTAGTTTTTGAAGATAAGATTTCAGTTCAGAGATGCTACTATCTGCCTATTGGAAAGTGGGTATTGGAAGGGGTTTGATATCTTGTCTCTTGATGTCAACCAGGATTTGACAAAATTCTTGGAAGATTCAAGTGATGAGATTGCTAAGCGGGCAACTTTGTTGGTTTCCTTTATTTCATTTGCTGATAAGTTTAGGGTCTTGAAATCCTTTTTTAAATATAAGCATTCAACAAGGCTGTATACTTTCCCCCTGCCTGTTTAATTTATATGCAGAACAAATCATCAGAGAAGCAGGTTTGTATGAAGACAACCGGAGTGTGAAGATTGATGGAAGACTCATCAACAACCTTCGATATGCTGATGATACCACATTACTGGCTGAAAGTGAAGATGATATGAAACATTTGCTTCTCAAGATCAAGGAACAAAGTCTCAAAATGGGCCTGCGCCTTAATGTAAAGAAGACAAAGAACATGACTACTGGCAAAATTAAATAAGTTCATCGATGATAGAGAAGAAATTGAAATAGTGGACAACTTTAACCTACTTGGATCAACTATCAATAAAGAAGCAACAAGCAATCAAGAAATTTGATGATGCATTGTTCTTGACAGAATGGCTATGAAGGACTATTCGAGAGCAGAGATGCCTCTCTCCATACAAAGATTTGACTTGTTCAAGCCATGGCATTTTCAATAACGTCATATGGGTGAGAAAGTTGGACAGTGAAAAAGATAGACAGGAAGAAAATTGATGCCTTTGAATTATGGTGCTGGTGACGAATACTGTGTATACCATGGAGTGTTTGAAGAACAAACCAGTTAGTACTAGAGGTGATCAAACCTAAGCTTTCTTTAGAAGCTCAGATGACAAGACTTCAACTTTGGACACATGCGGAGAGAGATCATTAGAGAAAGACATCATGCTTGACAAGGTAGAAGGTCAGCGCAAAAGAGGAAGGTCAGCAATGAGATGGATCGATACAATAAGATCAGCTACGGGTGTCAGCCTGTCAACAGTGAGCAGCCTGACTGAAGACCGAACACAATTTAAGACAACTATCCAGAGGGTTCCATGAGTCGACACCAACTCGACGGCACTTAACAACAACAACAAGAGAAATTCTTGTACCAGAAAGGATCGGAAATTCTGTTGGCAAATCTGTAGGGGAGTTATTCAACCACTACAGTTTTATTTTATTGCAGTTAAGACTTAGTCTACCACTATCCATCAAATTTTGTACCTGCCAAAGACTTTCTGAAATCAGTGCATTATTTAGGGACAAATATGATGAGAGATGGACTCTTCAATCACTCCAAGTTTAAGCATTTCCTTTTCTTCTAAGACTACTGCTTGCTACTGTGCCTCTAGAATTCGGTACAGTCACTGCTGGATGACTATTCCTGCATCCATGACAATATCATGAAAAACTAGACGATTCCTTCCAGGAATATTACTACTACTGCTATTTATCATTTCTGTAGTGCTACTAGATGTTTGCAGCATTGTATGTATACCATATGAGATTAGGGATTCCCTAATAAGAGATTATGGAATTTCATTTATTGTGGGAAATGATTAAAAACAACATGAGTAACAAACAGCAGCATAAGGGGTAGAGAGTTAAGAGCAGCCTCATAATGGTGAGTCTTTAGCCTATTTGAAAAGGACCTGAGAGTTGACTCAGGAAGTCTATTTCAGGCATATGGTGCAACAGGGTCAAAGGAACAGAATCTGGACTTAGCAGTAGAGGGAAAAGGACACAGTGAGAATTACTTACCTGATGAGTGCATTTCCAAGGAGTAGTGGAGGGAGACATAAGAGAGGAACAGTAATAAGTGGATGCAGAATGATTGCACATATAGGTTAGTAAGAGAAGTTTGAACTGTGTACAGAAATGGATAGGGAGCCAATGAACTGACCTGAGAAAAGGAGTTATAAGAACTTAGCAACACTGGTGAAGTTGTGTAGCAGAATTTTGAATTGATTGAAGGTTCACTGGGAGACCGGTGAGGATCAGGTTGCAGTAGCCTAAGTAGGACATGATGAGAGTGTGGAAAAGAGTTGTGGTAGTATGTTTAGAAAGGAAAGGATGGATTCTGGTGGTTAGAGAGAATGAAACAACAGATTTCAGCAGTCTACTGGATATGTTTAGAGAGAGAGAAGCATCAAAAATGACATCAACATTTTGGGGGCATATTCAGCAGTGAAAGCTAGGATAAATATAGCACCTAGCTTTAAGTAAAACTGGATATTCCGTAGCGGAACATATGTGAGTTGCACTGCTGAATATCTAGGCTGCCAAGACATTTGTCCCACTAGCTGGATAGTGGATGGAGGAGTAGCCGAGTGGTTAAAGCAACTGCCTAATACCCACAAAATCACAGGTTTGAGTCCCACTGGCACAACTTGGGCAAATCACTTTACCCTCCATTGCCTCAGAAAAAAAGGCCTGTGAATCAACCTGTGGGTGATACATTGCCAAGAAAGCTCAGAGGCAGCTGGATGGCCAGGAGACAGCACTAACATCAAATAAAAATACACTGCAAGGAAAACAAGGATACAACTAGGGAAGGGAAGGAGACACATAGGAGATTAAGTGGATCAGGATCCAAAAGCAGCCTCAAAGAGGTGAGCCTTTAGCATGGATTAGAAAAGGGGCAGAGATGAAACCTGATGTACAGACTCAGGCAGGATGGAAAGAAAACTAGAAGAGAGAAGAAAGGACAAGCAACGATGGAGAGTTAGCAGAAACATGAAGAAACCAGAAGAAAGTGGCTGGAGCAATTGCAACTGAAAAAAAATGCACAAAAGGTAGAAAGATATCTCTTTATTTTGAATTTATTAACTGGAATATGAAAGCTCTGGGAAATGTGCATCATTAACGTCTGCGCTTTGTTTGGTACAAGAGGAAATTGATTTATAGTTCTATTTCTACAGTGTTGTTGTACATTCCAAGTTTGGCTTTTGGGGTTCCCAGTTTAATTATTGCCTTCCTGTTTCTAAATTGCGATTCCTTGTTTGGTGATGGTCTATGTTCTGCATGTGTAACTGAGCTGAGGTATTCTGTTTATGTAATTCCTATTTGACATTGCCACTTGTTCTCTTTCCCCAGTATTCTCTGAAATGTACTGGTTTAATATTTGCAGTGTTTCCTTTTGATAGGTAGGGTCTGGTGCTTTGTGAGTCCTGGTAATGCTGTCAGGATACAGCGGGTTTGCTATGGGTTCTAAATGGGCAGCGTTTGTAGTAGTTCCTAATGTGCCTGGCGGTTGGCACTGGATTATAGTAATGTAGAAATCTTTTAGTCTTTCTTTATCCATACACTCATTAAGAGACATGTTTACTAAAAGTTAGTGTTTGGTAACATTATGCAAATATGTATGCAAATAAGGCCACTTATGCAAATGAGGCCCCGCACCGAGTCTCCGCACATGGCCCCGCACCCCCCTTGGGCCGCCCCTGGACTCAGGTAGTTTGTTCCAGGCATAAGGTGCATCAAGGTGAAAGGATTGAAGTCTGGAGTTGGCAGTGGAAGAAAAGGGCATAGAGAGAAGCAATTCATCAGAAGAGCGGTATTCACGAGGAGTGGTGTAGGGAGAGATGAGAGAGGAAAGGGAGTGAGGAGCAGCAGAATGAAGGCATTTATAGGTCGGAAGAAGAAGTTTGAACTGGATATGGAAATGGAAGGGGAGCCAATTTCTATCCTTTGTGAGATATGATCTCCAAATTAAACACAATACGCCAAATGAGGCCTCACCAACAACTTGTACAGAGGCATTAATACCTCTTCCTTTCTGCTAGTTATTCCTCTGTGTATGCAGCCCAGCAGGCTTCTGACTTTGGCTACTGCCTTGTCACATTCCTTTGCCACCTTGAGATCCTCAGACACTAGCACTCCAAAGTCCCTCTCCTGGTCCGTGCACCCCTATTGCATACATTTCCTTTAGATTTCTGCATCCCAAATGCATGACTGTGCACTTCACATTAAATCATCATGACCAAGCATTAGAGCATTCTTCCAGTGTTTTTAGATCTTTCCTCATGGTGTCCACTGTATTGCAAATTTTTGTGTCATCTGCAAAAAGCAGACTTTTCCATTCAGTCTTTCCACAACGTCACTGACATATACATTGAAAACTATCAGTCCTAGGACCTATCCCTGACATACGCCACTACACACCTTCCTTTCTACGCACTAGATTTATAGCTTTCTTTTTCCTCCACAAGAAAGTACAGAGCGATTTACAGCCACATAGAAACCAATCATATCTAAAATAACATTCTAAACTCATTAATGAACATAAAGCATCTAACCCCAATACAACGTCATAAATCCTCCTATATGTCAACAATAATTCAACTTCTAGAGCAACTCCACCATAAGAAAGGACATTAATCCTCAAGTAAATACTCAAACAGCCAGGTTTTCATATTTTCTTAAAAGATCATATGCACAACTTCTTGCTTTTAAGTTTTTTGGGAATAGATTCCATAGTAATGGCTTGTTTCCTGACAAGAATCAGTTTACAATTTTGTGGGCCAGGAATAGCCAAATTGAACTAACATCCTGAAAGCAGAGAGCATTTAGGGACATACTTCTGTAATTTAGCCCATGTTACGCAACATGAAGACGGTAATTCTAGAAAAGGTCCCGTGGAAGGTTTCACGCTAGAAACATATGTAAAAGTGTTGCTACACCCGATGACCTCATCAGTTAGTTCCATTCTATTAGTAATAACTTTGTTTCTTTTTTCCTTCTTAATCTTATTTTCCTAATTTTCTATTCACACTGAGCCCCTTTAATTTTTTTCAGAGAGTTGAAAACTGCATCAGTCAGCTGACCAAAGTGTAACTTTTTAATCCTTACAGATCCCTCCTCAGTCAGCCCATTGAAATGCATTGTACATAAATAAAATTCAGGTTTTTTAGTAGTTAAAGCAACATTTTTAAACATTTTTTTCACACAATTCATCTTTTGTCAGCTCCAGCCCTGCTCCTATGTGTTATTTAATCCAAAAATCACTTTTAAATTACACCTTTTGAAATGGGTCGATTTCTGTTTTTTTAAATCTTAACTTGTCAAACTAAACATTCATTCTACGTCTTTAAATTCTTTAAACCTTAAAAACTATGATTTTTAAAATGGGTATAAGCCCACCCCCTTTCATTAATGATGCAAATTTCAGTTAAAATATGCCATTTAAAATTCAAATAAACACATTTTTCAACTTGTCAGCCTCTCCTCTTTCAAACCCAACCATTAGATTTGAAAAAAACAATTTTAATTTCATCTAATGTTTAAATAGGACTACTGTCTCTTTTAGAACAACCCCATCTGCTTTGAATAAAGCCACATATACTGAGTCTGGCTGTCTTTTTCTGGTTTTAGGGCTCCTTGTGCCCTTCCCATTTAATTACATATTTATATATATATTTAATTATTTAATTTATTTGTGCCGCTCAGGCACACACTTAGCCCTCAAACGGCCCTTTTATTTATTTTATTTATTTATATATTTCCAGCCCCAACACCAGCACTTCGGGGCAGTCCTCTTTACCCTCCACCCCAAGGTATTCTTCCAAGGCCTCCTGCCATTTTATTAACTTCAGGGTCCGCCAGTGGCCCCGCTTTATCATTTGTGCTCATCGGCCCCAATTCCAAGGCTCCCCTGTTATTTAATGTCATTCTGGGCCTTGGCCAAGGGCCACAGAGTGTCTACGACCAGCCTCAAGTCCTCTCTTCATATCGGGGAACATCGTGGGCATCCACAACCTCCCCTACACCAGTGTCAGGGAGCCATGGGCTTCCACAATCCCCCCAATGGCCCAAACTGCCTCCACCTGTGATAGGGGACAGCCACCAAACCTGTGGCCACTACCGATCATCTCTGAAGCCCCCACCACTGCGATCGGGGAGAGACACACATAGTGGCAGTTCCCAATTCAGCCGGCACACTCCTCCTGCCCTCCAGACAGGCAGGCCAGTCTCTGAAGCACACCGCAGAAGCATGGCCCAACCTGGCCCCATGCCTGTAGCCTCTCCCAGCTCAATTTTTTTTTTTTAATTTAAAAAAATTCACCGCCAGCATCCTGAAGCTGCATGCTGCAGCCCGGACACCCAGATACCTCCCCCAAGTAAATTTTCATTCATTTTTATTTATTTATTTTACTTCTGGTTCCATTAGGATAGGCATTCACCTTTCCTAGCTGCTGAAAATTGTCACTCACCGGATAGCAGCTGTCACCGTCCCCACTCTCCCAGAGACTGCTCCGGTCCTAACCAGGCATTTGTTCTGAGGTCTTTGGGAATATTCAGTAGCACTAATTGGTGACTGATGGTCGGCTAATCAATTAAAATGCTTTCAGAATGTCCCCGCTTTGATTCACCAGTGGTTCTAAACTGGCCTTTTGTGTAGCCCATAGCTCGTCCCCGAAAGGGACATGAAGTGACTTAGGGTTCAACAGAGCTTCTAGTCCAAAATCCTCCTCCAGACCAGCGCAGAGGTTCATATGAAAGATCTGGACCTTTAGCATCATTCAAGCCCGTGGAATTCCTCTGGAAGGAAGAAGTCATGCTGTGGGTCCCGTAAGACTATAGACACATTCCTCAAGTCTGCAAATAAAGACAACTACACGCTAGATTGTGTTGTTCCAACATGGAAAGAGTTGACTGCCTACTGTTCCTACTTACTGTATGACTTGCTGAATAATGACAAAACCAAATTTTCCATTGTTAATTCAGCCATGTTGTTGTTGTTGTTAAGTGCCGTCGAGTCGGAATCGACTCATGGCGACCCTCTGGATATAGGGGTTAATTTTATATCCATTAGTTCTTGTTCATTTTAATTCACATTGTTCACCCTTGTTCCATGTAATGTAATTTGTTCTAGATGTTCCCTGTACACCACTGTGACTGGTAGATACAGCGGTATAGAAAAGTTGCTAAATAAATAAATAAGGAGGCACCTACTTGAAGGGTGAAAGTAGTCAACTAAAGGGGCTGTTTAGTCATTTTCGTACATATGTGGACACACACACGTAAATGGCCTCATGCAATAGCGACCAGCATAAACGTATGCGTGTCAATTAGATGGTGCATACTTTTACTGTGAGCAGGCACATGGGCGGAGTTTGGATGGAGGGTAGGCAGAATTCATACTTATATGGGAAGATTAGAAAATATCATAATCTATGCAAAATACGCGTGATCCTTTTTACACCTGTTTCTGAGCAGGTGCAAGTGGTCACGCTTACATTCACTTACGCTAGTATTTTATAAAGAACCATAGGTGCCTACTTGTCTTGATCAAGTAGGCACATTTTGACTGCCTTAACCTAGGTGCCCTGTTATAAAATTACACTCACACAGTTCTGTACCAAACAGGCACAAAAATGTAGATTATTTCATCATTGCTGACAAACATACAAATCCTAAAAAAATGAGAATTAAGAAATTTTCCTTATCAGCCGGCAGGGAGTCATTACAATCAGATTTCCACATCTGGAAACAGGCTATTTAAAGTCTAGGTTACCGGGGAGGTTCCATTTTCTGCTTTAACATTTAAACAAGGTTTCCAATTGCGTGGCACATTTACTTTGGAATCAAACTCAGAATACAAATTCCTTAACTGATTGATTAACTGCTTGCCTGAAAGCCCAAACACTGCTTTTTGCAGACCACTTTACCTGCTGCTTCTCTCCTTGTCGGTGGTTCCCGCTTTGTTCCTTAATGAATGCGTGTGGCCACACAATGAAGTCTGGATCCATAATACAGCTTTCTATTCAACCCAGTCTGTTCCCCTCTGCATATGACTATTATATGAGCTGACAACTGTTATGATTAATGCTGTCATTTGAAGTCAATGAGACTGTTCCTGTCACCACCTTTAAATGAGAAGACAAGCGGGAATTAAAAACAAAATCAGACTTAACGGCATTTGCACAAGAGATGGAGGAACGGAACAACAGGTGCAGAAGTAATGGCATTCAGAAAGCAAATGCATTGATTGTACTTATTTATTACAGCATGTAGTCAGGTATGCCTAATTACACAGCACAACACCTTCCACTTTATCTAAGTCACATACCCACCGTCCCTTACCAAATTCCTCGGTGACACGCTATTTGAAAGCTATTTGCAATGAACCACAGTCTGCAGGCAATTCGTCACATTGCTTTGGAAACCTCATGGCTCTTCGGATGAATTCAAGGGAGACATTTGAGATCGCAAAGTATTCCAGGACTAGAGAACCCAGGAAACTTGACAGTTCTTGAATCCCGTTTTAAATAAATCCAGGCATGATAATATACCTGTAAATACTCATGTAAATAGTTGCAGAAATGACGTCCCATGTTTTATCCAAGTTCTCTGACCTTGTTCTCTGTAAAACCAAACAGTTTGTTGTTCTGGTCTGTTGTTATATTGTGAACCGCGCTGATGCTGAATAGAGCGGTATATAAGAGCCTGTAATAAATAATAAATAAAATAAAAATCCTTTCAAGACATTCCCCAAATTCAACTCAAGAGAATCCAGCAGATTCAAAACGAAGCAAACTCATATACAACGCATAAAGACATGATCGTGTTACAGCGCTTTGGGCAGAGCAACACTGGTTGCTGATTACTCAATACATTCGGTTTAAAATTTTTATGCTTACCCATCATGCACTTTATTTGGATACCCTTCTGCTACCATACTACCCTTCGCATTCCCTGAGATCCTTACAAGCTAACCTCTCGACGATCCCTTCAAAAACTAGATTACGGTTGATCTTCTCTGAGAAGGCAGCCTTTAGTTATCTTGGACCCCAGCTTTGGAACCCCCTTCTTGCAGATCTTAGATTAGAGAACTCATATGTAAGGTTTAAAAAAGGAGTCCAAACATGGCTATATTCTCAAGCTTTTAATGGAATTTCAGTTCTTTAGATTGATTGCATTCTGGTTATACCTCTCCTTTTGTGTCTCTGATTAATAAGTCCTGGATTTTTTATGTTGTCTTCACAAGCATTTCCTCTGTTTGGGATTGCTACTGTATTTGTTTCGTGTGTTTTGTTGCTGCCGATCTACTTAGATTGTAAACCACAATGATGTAATAAGGTTCGAATGGTCGTATATGAAATCATTTCAAATAAATAAATAAACATTTTTTGGTAGCAGAGATGATGTCAACAATAAATAACACAACGAAAGTTTGAAAAGATGTGCTTACAAATCGAATATCATTTCAAATTCTTAGCAATGTAAATATAGATTGTTTATGTATTTATTTAGTATGTCTATGCCTGAGTATTTTTATGATAGCCTACCCAGGGCACCTCAGCAAAGAAAGCAAACTGCAAATTGTTTTCTAAATTTAAATCTGGTTTTATCAGCAAACTTTTGAGTTAGGAACTTAGAGGTATGGAATGACATGGGACTTTATTTTGACTTTGGACTTTGTCTTCAGTTAATTGTTTGTCTTCATTATGTTCGTCTGTTGGGTATGGATGTTTTCGGGGGGGGGATTTTTATTCTCTATTTTATTCTAAATTGTCTTGATGTTCTATGAATAAGTAAGTTTTATAGAAGTATATAAATTAAAGAAAAGTAGACAAAGGAAAATGGCAAGATGAATGACAAGCAAGGTGGTTCAAAGGAGATAGAATAACTGGCCTATTATCAAATCGCCAACTCTACCCAACTGACATAATTAAATGTTTCAATGGATGATGCCCGAAGGTCAGATAAGTCTAATTAACTAACCAGTATGAGTTGCCCTGTTTTGTTCGTAGTGGCCACTGCTTTCAGTCTCTCTCTTATGCACACCTTCTCTCTCTCATATATGCCCTTGCACTAGTAAGAATTCAGACCAAGTGCTACTGCTGCATCTCCCATTGCTGCCTCGAGCTGTCTGCTGCCTTCAATTTCCCACTGTCTTGGGCCCCTGCTGCCTCACCCAGCTCTACTTTGAACCTACTGTTGTCTTATTTTTTATTTAGCTGCATTTATATCCCGCTTTTCACCGGGTCAAAGCAGTTGGGGGATACATTTAACACGAGGGGATATGAGACACATACACTAATACTTACAGGGAACATGGGCAATGGAGGGTTAAGTGGCTTGCCCAAGACCACAAGGAGCACCTGTTGGACTAGAAACCCCAGTCCTTCCGGCCCAAGGTTGCTGTCCTCTAGTGGGATTTGAACCACCGACCTTCCGGTCTGTAGTACCTTGCCCCAACCACTAGGCCACTCCTCCCTCACCTGGAACTTTCATAGACCTACTTGGCCCGATATTCAGCACCGGCGACTACCTGCATTAGCAGCACTAGCAGCCGGAGCTGAATATCAGGCCCAGCAGGTCGATGAAAGTTTCAGGTCCAAGACAACAGTAGGTTCAGAGTAAACCTAGATATTCAATGCTGGGATTATAACAGGCCCCGGAATTCAAAATCCGGGTTAGTCACTTTCACCGATTGATAACGGAGTAGCAGCAATATTGAGCTGCTCCCTGGTTAGTGATATGCAGCAGAGGTTACCTGCACCTGGCTTTCACTACTAATTGCTAACTGTGCAGCAGCTCAATATCATCGCTGAGCAGTTACCAATTAGCACTACCTCCGTTCTTCCCTGGAATACTCCTGACACGCCCCAATACTTAGTGGTTACCATCAGGGCATGAAGAATCGGCAGCCACAGAGATTCAGTGGCACTAACCATGTTACATAAGAGCATAAGATATGCCATACTGGGTCAGACCAAGGTCCATCAAACCCAATATCCTGTTTCCAACAGTGGCCAATCTAGGTCACAAATACTTAGCAGGTTCCCGAAATGACACACAAATTCCATAATGCTTATATTGGGGCAAGCAGTGGATTTCCCTGGTCCTCTTTAATAATGGTTTATGGACCTTTCCTCCAGGAACTTGTCCAGACTATTTTTAAATCCAATACACTAACAGCTTTTACTACATCCTCTGGTAATGAATTCCAGAATTTGATTACACGTTGAGTGAAAAATATTTTCTCTTATTAGTCTTAAACAGGTTACATTGTAAATTCATTGCATGTCCCCTAGTCTTTCGACTTTTTAATGGCATAAACAATCGATCTACATTTACCCATTCCATTTCATTCATTAATTTGTAGACCTCTATCATATCTTCCCCTCCGCCATCTCTTTTCCAGGTTGAAGAGCCCTAACCTTTTAAGGCCCTTCCATCAGCAGCCAGAGGTACTGGGATGATTTCAGTTCTGGCGCGCTAAGTGAAACCATACCAAGTGCTGCTTGCTGCTGCGATCCCGGGAAGGAGCACGGCTGTGAATAAACTGAAGAAGCGTGCTGCGGCTTATATGGCCAAGTGTTCTGCCGCCCAACTGCTGTTTCCTGATGCCTAGGAGATGGAGGCGGGGTGGAAGGGAGAAGCCAGTGCACTGTCAGGATGGCAGACGCAGTACTTAGGAGAGTGGAAGGGAGAAGGCAGAGACTGCGTTGTTGGGGTGATGGGGAAGAGGAGAGGGCAGATGCTGTACTGTTGAGATGGCAGATTAGGGGAGAGGCAAATTCATAGTTCATTTTTTCTGCTGCTCCTCACTACCTCTTCTTTCTTATCTCTCCCTACACCCCGCCTTTGGAATTCCACTCATCAGGCAAATCCCTTCTATCCGTGCCCTTCTCTTCCACTGCCATCTCCAGACTTTGTTCATCCCACCTTGCTGCACCGTATTCCTGGAACAAACTACCTGAGTCAATGCATCAGGCTCCATCAAATCCTACTGAAAAACAGGCTAAAAACCCACCTCTTCGAGGCTGCTTTAGTATCTTGACCCTTTATTCTCCTTATTATTACATGTGTGTTAAAACTATCTCCTGTCCCCCTTTTGTTGTGTTTCTGTCTTGCACAATAGTATCATTTACTATGCATGCAGATGAAATGGGTAGCAAAACTGCACACAAAATCTAGCTACTGAGCTGGCCAGATAAAAGATTACTACACCCCATGAGGCATAGTTCTGTTCCTTGTGAAAATGGGACAGCAAAGCCTTTTCTGCTCCCCATTTCCACTAAAGTCAAAATAAATGACCTCTTTTGTAGGATTATGCATCACATCTCATTAATTTTAAATGTAAATAAGTTGTCATGCATAGCACACTATACACAAAAGTTTATGATTGGAAATGTAAAAGTTGCAAAAACTTTCCTTCAAGAAGGCTTCACAAGCTACCGTAAAATGCACGAAAATCTCAGAATTTGAAGACTTTCAAATATTTTAACTTGAAGCCCCATTTGTAGAACTTTCTGAACTTTAGTGCATTTGACTTCATAGTTACTAACTTGGTAAATGGGGAAATTAAAAAAATGAAAAACACCGGTGGCCCAAAATTCTTTGATCAACAAAATAAACTTTCCAAAATCTTACTCCATCTCTAGTTTGAAACTCTTCAAGATCCCTGAACGGAACTACCATCCATTGCTGAAGTATATTATTTGCTTCCCAAGTAGTGTCTGAGGCTGAAAACCTTTTTTTCTAATGGACAGGTCAAAAACAACATCTGAAACTTTGCAAAATGAAGAAACTTACAGTGTGGCATTATTTGCTTTAGAATCTAACAAGGCTTGAGTAATGCACTGATTTTGTCACAATCTTTCTAAAATATGCATGGGGTGTAAAGGAAGAATGCTCTATGATGTACCGCTCATAAGAACATAAGATATGCCATACTGGGTCAGACCAAGGTCCATCAAGCCCAGTATCCTGTTTCCAAAAGTGGCCAAACTAGGTCATACGTACCTAGCAGTATCCCCAAGAGACACAGGTTCCGCAATGCTTGTATTGGTTCAAACATTGATATCCTGGGTCCCTTTTTAATAATGGTTTATGGACCTTTCCTCCAGGAATTTGTCCAAACCTTTTTTAAACTCAGCTACACTAACAGCTTTTACTACATCCTCCGTTAACAAATTCCAGAGTTTGATTACACGTTGAGTGAAAAAATATTTTCTCTTATTTGTCTTAAATAGTTTACCCTGTAGCGACCAGAATTGCACACAATATTCAAGGAGTGGTCGTACCATGGAACGATATAGAGGCATTATAATATCCTTTGCTTTATTTTCCATTCCTTTCCATATGATACCTAGCATTCTATTTGCTTTCTTGGCTGCCGCTGTACACTGGGCGGAGGGTTTTAACATGTTATCCACGATGACTCCTAAATCTTTTTCCTGGGTGGTGCTTCCCAATGTGGAACCGTGCATTGTGTAACCATAGTGTGGGTTGTTCTTTCCTAGGTGCATAACTTTGCACTTGTCCACATTAAATTTCATCTGCCATTTGGATGCCCAGTCTTCCGATTTATTCAGATCCTCCTCCAGATTTCCACAATTCCCTTGATTTTTAACAACTTTAAACAGTATTGTGTCGACTGCAAATTTGATAACCTCACTAGTTATTCCCTTTTTCAGGTCATTTATGAATATGTCAAAAAGTAGCAGACCCATTGGGAAAATTGGCCATTTAGCCCTACCCTCTGCTTTCTATCTTTTAGCCAGTTCCCGATCCATAATAGTACACTGCCTCCTATCCCATGACTTTTTAGTTTTGCCAAAAGTCTCTGATGAGGGACCTTGTCAAAGGCTTTCTGAAAGTCCAGATACATTATATCAACTGACTCACCTTTGTCTACCTGTTTATTCACACCTTCAAAAAAACATATCAGATTAGTAAGACAAGATCTTCCTTGTCTAAAGCCATATTGGCTGTCTCCCATTAGGCCCTGACTATCTACATGCTGTGTAATTTTGTTCTTTATGATGGTTTCTATCATTTTCCTCGGTACTGACGTCAGGCTCACTGGTCTGTAAGTTTCCCGGATCACCTCTGGACCCCTTTTTAAAAATTGGCGTTACATTGGCGATCCTCCAGTCTTACAGATGATTTTAATGAAAGTTCACAGATTACTAATAGCAGGTCTGCAATCTCATATTTCAGTTCTTTCAACACTCTTGGATGTATACCATCCAGTCCAGGTGATTTGCTACTATTCAGTTTATCAAATAGTTGTAATACATCTTCCCAGTATAGCAATATTTCTCTGAATTCCTCTGCAGTATCATCTTTAAATACAACTTCAGTCTTGGGTAACATCCCTACATCTTCCTCAGTAAAGACCAAAGCAAAGAATTAATTCAGTCTCTCCACTATAGCCTTGTCTCCTCTTACTGCCCCTTTTACCCCTCTATCATCTAACGGTCCAATTGACTCTCTCACAGGCCTTTTGCTACGAATGTACTTGAAAAAGTCTTTATTTCGTGTTTTTACTTCCGTAGCAAGTTCCTTCTCAAATTCTCACTTTGCCTGCCTTATCAATGCTTTGCATTTAACTTGCCAGTGCTTGTGCTGTTTCCAGTTTTCGTTGTTTGGCTCTTTTTTCCATTTCCTGAAAGATGCATTTTTGGCAGCAACAGCCTCTCTGACTTCACCTTTAAACAATGCTGGCAGTTTTTGGGACTTTCTTCCACTTTTCTTAATGCGTGGAATACAGCTGGTCTGGGCTTCCAGGATAGTATTTTTAAACAACACCCAAGCCTGATGTAAGTCTTTAACCTTTGCAACTGCTCCTTTAAGTTTTTCCTTAACCATATTCCTCAATTTATCATAGTCTCCCTTTCGAAAGTTAAAAGGTAGTACTGTGGATTTCTTTATTATTCCTCCTCCACTAATTAAATCAAACATGATCATGCTTTGATCACTATTGCCAAGTGGCCCCCAACACCCTTATTTCTTGCACCAGATCTGGTGTTCCACTAAGGACTAGGTCCAGTATGGCTTCCCCTCTGGTCGGTTCATGAACCAGCTGCTCCAAGAAGCAGTCATTTATTTCATCTAGAAACTTTATCTCCCTAGCTTGTCCTGCTGTGACACTGACCCAGTCGATACCGGGGTAATTGAAATCACCCATTATTATTACTGTGCTGTGACTTTTGTTAGCTTCCTTGATTTCTTTGAGCATTTCATCATCCATTTGTTCATTCTGGCCAGGCGGTCGATAGTATACTCCAACTGCCATCACCTTCCCCTTCATATATGGAATTTCAATCCATAGAGATTCTACAGCAAATTTTGTTTCCTGCAAAACTTTAATCCTTTCTGACTCAATGCCCTCTCTAACATAGAGCGCAACCCCTCCACCAATTTGATCAGTTCTATCATTACGATATAGTCTGTATCCAGGTATTACAGTGTCCCATTGGTTATCCTCCTTCCACCATGTCTCTGAGATTGCAATCATATCTAACCTCTCATTTAGTGCTATATATTCTAACTCTCCCATCTTATTGTTTAGACTTCTAGCATTTGCATACAAGCATTTTAGAGACTGTATTTTATTAGTGTTAATCTGGCTATTGGTAAGCATAGGTAATTTGGAATCTTTACGCTCTGTCTGCACCTTACACAAGGGCATTTACCAGCTATGCCCCCAGATATTGGAACAAGCTCCCTTCTAACATAAGAGCAATCAAAGACCTCACGCAGTTTAGAAAAGCCATCAAACATCACCTGTTCATCATGCACTTCACTCAGCCCAGGGATCCCCCCCCCCCCACCCACACACTCACTCATATGTGGCAATTGAAACACCTCCACAATAAAAGTAAAACCTAACCCTACCCCACATGACATTACAGCTCTCTATTTCCTCTTTACCAACAGAGTACAAACATGCTGTAGCTAATCTTGACAGCAAAACCTTATTACGAGCCCACCCTGTTAATTACATGTAGCTAAACTCAAATATATATAGTTTCCCCAGTTAATCCAAGTTCAAATCCCTGTTTTCAATAAACATAGGACTATCTGTATGTCCAAGTGTTTATTGTTTCAATGTAAACCACACTGATACTTTCTTTTTGCTGCTTTAGGGGAACTTTCCTTGAGCACAGTAGGTTGCTGAACTCCAGTAACCTCCTCAGGTTTAGAAACTGCTAACACCTAATCAGGTGTTAGTTCCTTCCCTACCTACCCCGACTCCCACCCACCCCTAGTGAGCAGTCTTGCTTTATAGGGCACCTCCCCCTTTAACAAATCACAGAGAATTGGACCAGCACATTTTGAATATAATTAAAGAGATTTAACTGCTTTTTCTCTGAAAGGACAGCTGGGAAACCAGCTGGTACTTGGTAGATCTCTCTCTTTTGCTTTAACAGATACCTAAGCTCCACGAACAGAACAATGGCTGGGAAAAATCGTATTGCTAAAGCTGTTGCCCCCGTTACAGCTTCTGCCTCGGTCCAGACAGCGGTCCTAATGCCAGTTGAAGGACCGGTTCCATGTGCAGGGTGCCTGCATGCTGAAGCTCTGAGGAAACAAGTGGAGGAAATCAGAGAGGAGGTGGCGAGGCTGAGGAGCATTCAAGACAGTGAGAAGTACATTGATGAGATGCTTCTTGCAGCAACCAAGCTCTCCAGCACAGGAGAAGATGGGTGCCAACAGAATGTCGATGGTTGGACACAAGTCACCAGGGCCTGCAAAATCACCAATCCAACTTCTCCAGCCCTTGAATTGAAGAACCATTATGCAGCCCTGGAAGTGGAGGAGGTGAAAGCATCCCTGGAAAGGGAAGAACCAGAGTTCAAGTACCCCAAAGTTGCAGAATCAGTGACCAGAAGGAAACGAAGGGTAGTGGTGGTTGGAGACTCTCTTCTGAGGGGTACTGAGGCATCCATCTACCGACCAGACTTGATGTCCAGAGAGGTATGCTGTCTGCCTGGTGCCAAAATCCAAGATGTTACGGAGAGTTTGCCGAGACTCATCAAGCCCACTGACTATTACCCAATGTTGCTAATCCATGTTGGAACAAATGATACTGCCAGGTATACCTCGGAATGTATCAAAAGTGACTTCATGGCTCTGGGACAGAGGGTGAAGCAGTTAGGTGCACAGGTGGTGTTCTCTTCAATCCTCCCTGTTGAGGGTAAAGGCCAAGGCAGAGAGGCTCGCATCCTGGAGATGAATGCATGGCTGCGTGGATGGTGTCATCGAGAGCGTTTTGGTTTCCTAGAACATGGTATGCTGTTCCAAGGGTTGCAGAGCAGAGATGGCATCCATCTGTCCAAGAAAGGTCAACGCATCTTCGGTAGTAGACTGGCTAATCTACTGAAGAGGGCTTTAAACTAGATTCGTTGGGGATGGGTGAAGAAAGCCCCCAGGTAAGTGAAAGCCCCCAGGTAGGTGATACATTAAATACCTTTATGGAAATGGGTAACAGGGCTAACATATGGAAAGCAGTGTGTATTAATGCCCATAGCATGGGAAATAAGATCCCTGAAGTTGAAGCTTTGGTGGGAGTGGCTGACTTGGATTTAGTGGCAGTTACAGAAACATGGTTCACAGAAACCCATGACTGGGATGTAACTATACCTGGCTATACTTTATTCAGAAAGGACAGGGTAGGAAGAAGGGGAGGAGGAGTGGCACTATATGTAAAAACTACTATTAAAGCTTTGGAATTACAGAGCTTAAAAGGGAGAGAGGAGGCATTGTGGGTTAAACTAGAAAGAGGGAAAGAGAAATCTATTTGCATTGGTGTGATATACAGACCTCCCTCACAAGAGGAAGAGGTGGACAGAGAGTTAATTGAAGACATACGCAGCATTGCTAGGAAAGGGGAAGTGCTACTGATAGGAGATTTCAATATGCCAGATGTTGATTGGCACATTCCTGCTGCAGTATCATCTAGAAGTAAGGAGATCCTGGATTCTCTACAGGGAGAACTATTCAGGCAATTGGTAACAGACCCCACACGTGAAGGGGCCATACTGGACTTGGTGCTTACTAATGGTGAAAATGTTTCTGATGTTGTAGTGGGAGATCATTTTGCATCCAGTGATCACCAGATGGTGTGGTTCAGTATTAGGACTAGGGCTGTTAGAATCCATTCCAAGGTGAGGATCTTAGACTTTAGGAAGACTAACTTTGCGAAGATGGGCCAATACCTCAGGGAGTCGTTAGTGGGATGGGAACAGCTGGGGGATGTAGAAAAACAGTGGGCAAAACTGAAAGGGGGTATTTTAAGGGCAACCAACCTTTTTGTTAAAATGGTAAATAAAGGCAAAAGGAACAGGAGACTGCTATGGTTTTCGAAGGAAGTAGCTGAAAAAGTGAAGAAAAAGAGGGAGGCCTTCATGAAATACAAGAGATCACAGAGAGAGGAAGACAGGCATCTGTATTTGGAAAAACTTAGAGAAGCTAGCAAAGTAGTCAAGAAGGCAAAGATTCAAAAGGAGGAGGAAATAGCCAATGCAATAAAATGGGGGATAAGACATTTTTCAGATATATTAGTGAGAAGAGGAAGGGCAAAAGTGGTATTGTCAGACTCAAGGGTGCAGGGGGGGAATATGTAGAAGCTGATAAGGATAAAGCGGAATTGCTTAACAAATATTTTTGTTCTGTGTTCACAGATGAAGAACCAGGAGCAGGAGCTCAGAAAACACCCACAAATAAGAACAGAAGCGAGGGACATCTTGAACAATTTTCAGAAGACTGTGTTCGTGAGAAACTAGCTCAACTTAAAGTAGACAAAGCGATGGACCGGATGGGATAAACCCTAGAATACTGAGGGAACTTGGGGACGTTCTAGCAACTCCACTGACTGACCTTTTCAATGCCTCGTTGGAGTCGGGAGTGGTGCCAAAGGACTGGAGAGAGGCTCATGTGGTGCCTTTACACAAAAGCGGAAGGAAGGATGTGGTTGAAAACTACAGGCCGGTTAGTTTAACTTCGGTGGTGAGTAAATTATTGGAAACGCTGCTGAAAGAGAAAATAGTGAGGTTTCTGGAGTCCAGCGGATTACAGGATCATGGATTCACCAGCATGGATTACAGCATGGATTACAGCAGCATGGATTACAGCAGCATGGATTCACCAGAGGCAGGTCTTGTCAGACAAATCTGATTGATTTCTTTGACTGGGTGACCAGGGAGTTGGACCGAGGGAGAGCCCTAGATGTGGTGTATTTAGATTTCAGTAAAGCCTTTGACACTGTTCCTCACAGGCGACTTATAAACAAAGTAAAGCCTTTGACACTATTCCTCACAGGCGACTTATAAACAAAGTGAGCACCCTAGGGATGGACCCTAAAGTTACTGCTTGGGTTAGAAATTGGTTGGGTGGGAGGCGACAAAGAGTACAAGTAAATGGAGCTCACTCTGAGGAGAAGGATGTTACCAGTGGTGTGCCCCAGGGATCTGTCCTTGGTCCGATTCTTTTTAACATCTTTGTTAGTGATATAGTGGAAGGGCTGTCGGGTAAGGTTTGCCTCTTTGCAAATGATACCAAAATCTGCAATAGAGTAGACACCCAGGAAGGTGTAGATAACATGAGGAGGGATCTAGCTAAGCTTGAAGAATGGTCTAGAATTTGGCAGCTGGGATTTAATGTTAAAAAATGTAAGGTCATGCATTTGGGCTGCAGCAATCCAAGGGAGCAATACAGTATAGGAGGTGAAGTACTTTTGTCCACTAAAGAAGAGCGGGACCTAGGCGTGGTTGTGTCTGATGATCTTAAAGTAGCTAAACAGGTAGAAAAGGCGATGGCAAAAGCTAGAAGGATGTTTGGGTGCATACGGAGAGGAATGGCTAGCAGAAAAAAGGAGGTGATAATGCCTCTATATAAGTCTTTGGTGCGACCTCATTTGGAGTATGGTGTGCAATTCTGGAGACCGCACCTTCAAAAGGATGTGAACAGGATGGAGTCGGTGCAGAGGGTTGCTACTAAAATGATTAATGGGCTTCATTATAAAGCATATGAGGACAGACTTAAGGATCTTAATATGTACACCTTAGAGGAAAGGCGGGATAGAGGTGATATGATTGAGATGTTTAAATACCTCCATGGCATAAATGTTCAGGGAGAGAGCCTCTTTCAATTGAAAGCAAGTTCTGCTACAAGGGGACATGGGATGAGGGTGAAGAGGGATAGATTCAGGAGTGATATGCGGAAATATTTCTTTACAGAAAGAGTAGTGGATCCATGGAATAGTCTCCCAGTGGAGGTGGTAGAGATGAGGACAGTAACTGAATTCAAAAAAGCATGGGACAAACACAGAGGATCTCTAAAGGTAAAAAGGGGACTGTTGTAGTTGTTGTTATGGAAGGACAGACTAGATAGGCCATGTGGTCTTTTTCTGTCATCATGTTTCTATGTTTCTATGATGAGAAATAGCGCGCTATATAAGAATTGTCAAATAAATAAATAAATATGCATCCCAACACTAGCCAGCAAGCACTGGGGCACCCAGAGGTAACTGGCTAGAGGCAATATTCAGTTGCCAGCTGGTTATTTTAGACGGCTAAAGCGCAATCTAGGCAACCTGGACATTCAGTGCTGGTGGCTAGACATGACCTCAGCATTGATTATCCGGGTTCAAGTTTCAGCGGCGTCAGCTAGTCGCTGTAAGCACATTAGCCACTGCTGCTGAATATCCCCCCACCCCCTATAATCTGTGGTTTCTTCTAATTTAGGGCCCTATTTGCATAACATTAGCATGCACTATCTTCCGCTACACCCAAAGAAATAGTACGGGCACTGCAGCAGATAGAGCATGCTAACGCTTTTAGCATGTGCTAATGTTTAGTAAACAGGGCCCTTAATTTCTTTGAGCAAAAAGAGCTCTGTGATCGAGGAGGCACCTTAAATCAGATGTTGAAAGTTTTACAAACACTCTTTGGGTAGCAGAATTATTAGAGCATGTCCTTACGGGACGGTCTTGCCTTGTTTAACTTTTTTGTGATAATTTTGTATTTCTCATGACTCTTCCTCTTGCTTCCCCCTTACTTTGGGGAACTCTTTATTGATGCCTTTTTTCATGGTGTTATTTTATTTTGGATGAGGATTCTATTGTATTTGTAAATCATATTTCAATTTATAAACATTAGAAACGTAATTTTAATCAAATAAAACAAAACAGTGATAACCAAAGGCAACCTTTACATGTGGGATATCGATACTTTGCTATTTGGCAGCTTGACCCCTAGCGATAGTAGCGTGAGATTACAGCTAGGAATCGACCAGCGCCATTTTGAATCCAGATCCCAAACAAGCAGGAGCGACTGAAGGTTTCTCCTGCTCCCCAGTAGACCACCAGAAAAAGGCACCAGTAAGAGCAAGGTGGCCAGGGTACTGGGGAGACTAGACATGCTGTTGAGGAGTCCGAAGGAGGGGAAGACTGTTGATGCACTGGGATAGATCAAGAGGGTTACCATGCTGCTGTCCGGCGATTAGGGGCAGGGGGTGGTTGCTGGTGTGTTGTTGTTGAGGGATTGGTGGGGTTCAGATCCATTCGTCTTTGTACCTGCTCCTTCATACTGGCACTTCTGGGTGCATGCCTCAAAGGAGGTATAAAAGCCAATGTAGAAAATGTTAAATTTAGATGTAGCTTTCCTTTGTAAAATGAAGAGTCCTCTCTACTTCTTAGGCATAACTAAGCTACATCTAATCCATGCCCCCACTATGCCCTCTTGAAAACTATGTTCCAGGGGTTCTAAAGATGCAAATAACTGCTTTCCATAATCACTATTTTTAGATATATAAATGCTGCCTTCTACATGTCTAGATCTTCTAAAGTGACGCCCACATCCCTTCAAATGGGCCAGTTGGACTGGAGAAATTAACTGCTTGCCCCTGGGATAAGTAGCATTGAATCTGTTTACCTTTTGCGAACCCAACAGGTACTTGTGACCTGGATTGGCCACTGTTGGAAACAGGATACTGGGCTTAATGGACCTTTGGTCTGACCCAATATATCATATCTTATGCTCTTATGTTATCTGCAATGTTCTATTCTATTTGTGGAGTAGGACTTGAAGGGCCCGATATTCTTCTAGGCAGGCTATGCGTCACGTCGGCGCATAGCCCTGCCCGCTGACCCTAAAATCCATATATTCAATGCTGGGGTCATATGTGTCCCCAGCATTGAATATCGAAGTATCACCGCACAACCCGGAAGACGCCAAAGTTAATCGGGCAGCAGCAATATTGCATGTTGCCCAGTTATCTCATGCTCCTGCCTCCGCTCCGCCCCAGAACGCCCCAACACCCCGACGCTAGCCGGCTAGCATCGGGGCACATAGGGGATATAGATGGGGACATTCAACAGCGCTACCCATGTATGTGCCGTTGAATATCTCCTTTTAAGGCATTTACACGGTTTATTAGGCTGTAAACCATATAAATGCCTTTTGAATATCGGGCCCAAAGTTTAAAACAAATAGAGGCCATTTTATGCAGGGATTGCTTGAAAAGGTTTATTTAGCAGTTCCTTAGTTAGATTTTGATTTGATGGTTATTGAATCTACATGTTCTCTGCAGCCTAGGTGAACGCCACTCTTGGTGCCTCAAAGTGAAGAGGTCCATATCCCTGACCCCATAATGGGCACTGTGGACATCCTGCCTGATCCCATACATGGCCTTCTCTATCTCCAGATGACACTTGCACCCCATCAGCTACAATTTGAGCACATACTCTGCATGTGATTGCTTTCCGATTTGCATGCCCCGCCCTCTTGTACTTAGCCTCTGTGCTCTGAGTTGTGCTGGCTGTTCATACCACTCCCAGTCATCAGTCTGTTCTTGACCGCCCAGTTGCTACCTTCCTATATGGGTGCTAGGTGAAAAGTTCTTGCTGTCTATGGTGAATCCAAGGCTCCTAACTACTGATGTCAGCAGAGATCACACACTCTGTGTGCATGCGCTGGGCCATGCGTGTGCTACTATCACGCTAGTGCTGTGGCTAGCATGGTGGTAGTAGTACACCTTGGCCATGTCCCTTGTATTTAACATGACCGCTGGGCTCCAGCATGGTACTAATTCACAAATCCTGCACATTAACCCCGCACTCCCCACCTCACTTTAATAAACATGCCCCAAAATGTGCTTATTAGTTGTCATACAGAAATATTTGAGCCATCTTAACATAAACATTTTTAATTTTAATTTTTAATTTAAACAAGCCTTTATGTCATTAGAGTACAGAGCGGTTTACAAAGGAGGAAAAAGAAGAATTATACATAACGTCACATACAATTCCCATTCCGAATAGTTAATATATAGATTATCCTGCCTATCCTACTACCGCCCCTCCCATTCCCTAAGATTGATTCATAACTCCATCCTCATCTTTAACGTCCTCAACAGTAAAAATTAGACTAACTCAACCATTGTGAGAAAGCCAAGCTTTCCGTTTTCTCTGAAACTGAAAATGATTCTGTTCCACTCATCGAGTCTCTGGGAGACCAAACTAAACATCAGGTCCTGCTCCCTTCAGTGTACAGTTCCTAATTATTGCCATGCAAACAACCTTTAACAGTGATAGTCTGAAGAAATCTCTCCCTTTCAGTTCTCAGTTAACGTGATGTACATACGCTTGTACACATCCCTTCAAACAAACTGGGCCTCTACGCTACATAATCTTATGCATCATTGTCGACAGTTTATAATTTAGTCGATACATAAACGGTAACCTCTGTAAATCCTTCAGTAAAGGTGATGCTCGATCCCATCTATGAGTCTGCTTGATAATTTTAATTGCAGTATTTTGGATCAGTTATAGCCTTTCCAAAGATTTTTGTAATCCCTAAATAGGCCAGATTACAATAATCCATCTGTGATATCACTATGGCTGGAATCATTGTTCATAAATCCAATTCAGTCAAGTACAATTTAATTTATCTGAGCAAGAATACTTAAGATTTCAGAATGCCTTATGTATGATTACTCATAAATATCTTTGTTAGTGATATTGCGGAAGGGCTGTTGGGTAAGTTTTGCCATTAGGTACCCAGGAAGGAGTAGATAACATGAGAAGAGATCTTAGCAGGCACCTGAGATTTAATGCTAAAAAATGCAGGGTCATGCATTTGGGATGCAAAAATCCAAACAAGAAATACAGTGTAGGGAACGAAGTACTTGTGTCCACAAAAGAAGAGCAGGACCTGGGTGTGATTGTTTCTGATGATCTTAAAGTCGCTAAACAAGTAGAAAAGGTGACAGCAAAAACCAGAAGGATGATTGGGTGCACAGGGAGAGGAATAGCCAGAAAAAAAAAGGAGGTGATAGTGCCTCTGTATAAGTCTCTGGTGCGACTTCCGGTGATGTGGTGAGAGCGAGTAGTCGGGTGCTGCTCGTCCTCTGACCACCCCTTGCTTATACCGGCTAATTGTACCGTTTTTGAGACTCCCGACCTGCTTCACGAAGCCCCTCTGTGTGCCTAACTCCTTGTTATTCTCCTGAGTTGCATTGCAAAAACCTCAGCAATGGCAGCGGCATTAAGAGCGGGAAGAAAGGAGAGAGACCGTGGGCCCGGTCCGAGTAAGATGGCGGAGGGAACCGCGACAGCACCGAGCCTCCCCAACTTCACCCGCCAGAGTAGAAGAAATATCCGCGGCGGTAGCGGAGGCTCTGGCGACGCAATTCTCAGCGATTCGGGAGAAACTGGACGAAGTGCAAAGTTCCGTGGAGACTTATGGCAAACGGCTCCAGGAGGTTGAGGACCGCGTGGGGCAAGTGGAGGATACCACCAACACGTTACAGCAAACAGTGGAGTCGCTACGGAACCAGCTGCGATCCCAGGAGGCTAAAATAGACGACCTAGAAAACCGGTCGCGAAGGAACAACCTGAGGGTGATGGGCCTACCTGAATCAGTGCTGGACTCGGACTTACCGAAATATTTGGTGGAGCTGTTCTCGCCGCTGTTACGTGCTGGTGGGGACGTAGAAGGGGAGAAGATCCACATCGAGCGTGCCCATCGGGTGGGCAGTAAAACTCTGAAAGACTCCCGGCCTCGAGTTGTTTTTGGTGAAGTTACTCCACTTCCCGCAAAAAGAGACAGTTTTGAGGACGGCGAGAGCGCAGGGAGGTCTGGTGGTGGAAAATCTGCGGATCCGGGTAGCGCAGGACTACTCCCTACAACTCAGCCAGCGCCGCAGAGCCTATGCACCCCTCTGCCAGAAGCTCATTGAACGCCAAATTAAATTTACGGTCCAATACCCGGCACGTCTCCATATCTTTGTTGAGGGCCGGCGCAAGATTTTTGACTCGGCTGAGGACGCGACGCCGTACGTGGAGAGCCTTGTGTCCGCCGGAGGAGAGAGTTGAGGGCCCCTGAGGAAGTGACTGTGTTTTGCCTGCTACGCCCCGCTGTCAGCACGGGTGGAAGACCGGGGCGCAAGATGGGCCTCAGGACCACCGTCAAAGCAGCGGCGGCCTGGACTGTGGACTCACTCTGGACCTATGGACCTTAGTGACAGCCATCTCCCCGGGAGGCCGACCTGTTGAATGAGATGGCGGAGAGCCAGAACGCTTCCAGGCAGGCTGGAGGGTTACCTAGGGAAGGGGGAGGGCTACATTGTATTTCATGGGTTGGATGTTCCAGAGGGATACATTGTGAGTTATGTGTTGGTTACATTGTGTTATGTTAAGATGTATTGGCTGGTTCTTTGTGAGCTGCTGGGGCTTGTTAGAGGCGGGTGGGGGAGGGGTCCCGGAAGTGGGGTAGATGGGGGGTTGGGACACAGGGAGAGCCGGTGCTACCCCCCTATCAACTACTGGACGGTAAGCGGGGGGGGGGGGGGGGGGGGGAACTGGGAAGGGGACCCAGGGTAAATTTTTTACGCTTATGCGGCAGTTTGACTCTCCCTTAATGTACCAGCGGACCAGGGGGGAGGGGGGGCTCTCCCATGGGCGGTAGAGGTGGGGGCTATTATACTGTGAGCGGGGAGGGGAGGGGAGGGAGAGCAGAATGACAGCCTCCACGGTGCTATAGTCTGAGGGGTTAGAAGGGGTGGGGGAGGGGAGAAAGACAACCTGCGAAGGCTCAAGGGGCCGTGCCGGGCAGGTAGGGGTGGAGCACAGCCAACGCTGGCAGAGCAGGCAGACTGAGGGAGGGGTCAGCCTGTGAGCCAGAACGCTGGTTGTTCGCAGAGAACGACACCCGGGAGGGAGAGACTCCGCTCTGGGTACAGAAGTCTTAAAGGGAAGCTGGGCTGGCTTAGCGGACCTATGTGGGATGAAAGATGGGGGAGAGGGGGGGTAGATGACCGGCGTTGGTGGAGAGACATGCCGAAAGGATTGCTGAGGGCATAAAAGTGACCCCGAGTGTAACTGATGGGAGGCGGAAGCGGTGGGGAGGGTGTTGCGACGGGGGCCCGTGGGGGGTCGGGGGTTAGAGGTCGGGCAAAGCGGGGGTGGTGGAGCGCATCACTGAAAGTCCATGGGAGAGAGGAGAGGGGAGTGTGGGGTTGGTAGATTCATAATCCAAGGGGGGATGGGGATGAGGGGGGGGAGGGAGGGGGTGGGGGGGGGGGGGGGTGGGGTGCAGGGTGGGGTGGGGGGGGGAGAGGGAGGGGGGAGGAGTGGGTAACACACCCTATATAAAACTTTGGAGGTTTAGTGATAAGAAAGCGCGGAGGAGGCTCCAGGCTGGGAGAGCCCCTTCCAGTGTAACATGGAAAACCGGGCAGGGAGGAATTGACACTGCACCGCCACTCTGAGAATTACCTCGTGGAATGTGTGCGGCTTAGGCCACCCTATTAAAAGATATAAAATTTTGCAGGCTCTAGCTCGACACAACTGTGATATTGCTTTTCTGCAGGAGACACACCAGACGGCCGAAGAACATGCCAAGCTGCGGCGAGGCTGGGTCGGGCAGGTGTGGGGGGCACCGGCAGTGGGGAAGAAGGGCGGAGTGGCCATTTTGGTCCATAAGCGGGTCCGTTGGGTTTTGGAGGCAGAAGTGCGAGACGGGGCGGGGCGTTATTTGCTATTGCAAGGACACTTAGACGGGCAACCAGTCATTCTGGGCACGGTGTACGGACCCAACGCCTTGGATCCCCACTTTTATGCCACAGTGGCCGCTAAAGTGGAGCAGCTGCCGGAGATCCCCCTGGTGCTGGGAGGCGACTTTAACGGCGTCTTGGACGTGGAGTTGGACACTACCAGAGGAGGGGAGGCGCGTGAAAGGGGACCGGTCACCCGTGCGCTGCAACGTTTTAAAGCTCGTTTGGGACTAGTAGACTCGTGGAGGGTGCTTCATCCCTTGGAAAAAGATTTTACCCATCAGTCTAGGGCCCATGGCTCCAGTTCTCGTATAGACTACGTGCTGCTTACGAAGGAATTGTTTGCGAAGGTGGAAGGGGCGCAGATTGGCCCCTTTGCGATATCGGACCACGCTCCAGTGTGGCTTGATCTCGGCTGGGGGATGCGGGCTGATCGGTCTAGCCTATGGCGTTTTCCGTTAGAGTTATACAGAGATGCGCAATTTCATAAGTTCTTGGAACAGCGCTGGCAAGAATTCGCGGAGGTCCACCGAGTACACGACGGAGACCCAGAATTGGTCTGGGAGACCGCTAAAGTAGTCATGCGTGGAGAAATTATAGGTTTTGCGGCCCGCAGGCGGCGGATGCTGGCAGATCGGATTCTTCGCTTAGAGAAGCGGGTATCTTATCTGCGCCGTCGGCTAGCGCAGACCCCGTCGGCGGGGCTGCAAAAGGAATTATGGGAAACCCGGGTGAGTCTGGACGAACTGCTCCATCAACGAGCTAAGAAGACAATGTTATACTACCGTCATAGACTTCAATGTCATGGGGATAAGCCTGGGCGGTTGTTGGCCCGCTGCCTGCGGGGGCAGCGTGGATCTAATACTGTGGCGGCCATACGAGACGAACAGGGGAGGCTACAGAGTGGCCCTGCGGAGATAGCGCGGGTCTTTCGGAACTTTTTTAAAACACTTTATACGAAGGAGCTGGACCTTCCTTTGTTAGCTTCGGAATACCTCCGGAAGCTGCACCTTCCATCGCTAACAGAGGAACAGAGCACGTGGTTGGGGCGTCCCGTAACGTTGGAGGAGGTGGGAGCGGTGATTGGGACGGCCAGTTGTTATAAATCTCCGGGACCGGATGGCTTTGGGGCCGAATTTTACAAACTGCTCCAGGGCTATGTGAGCCCGGTTCTAGTGGAGGTATATGCGAGACGGGTGGAGCAGGGTGGATTCCGATGGGGCCATAATCGGGCTTATATCACCTTAATCCCCAAGCCGGGCAAGGACCCAGAACTCCCGGCTTCCTACCGCCCGATTTCCCTATTGAACTTTGACGCTAAGATTTTTGCTAAGGTGTTGGCGAACAGGCTGGCGGAGTATTTGGATATTTTACTTCACAACTCTCAGGTCGGTTTCGTGAAGGGCAGGTACATAGTACGGAATATGCGGAAAATTCTAGCCTCTTTGGAGTGGGTTCATGACCAACAGTTACCGTCTTTATTGGTGAGTTTCGATGCGGAGAAGGCCTTTGACCGGGTTAATTGGAGTTACCTGCGCATGTTGTTACCTAGGTATGGCCTCGGGCCTTCGTTCTGTGCGATGATAGACAGCCTATACGCCAATCCGATGGCGGGAATACTTTGCAATGGGGTGCTGTCGGAGACTTTTTCCTTGGAAAGAGGGACGAGGCAAGGTTGCCCCCTTTCACCTTTGCTATTTGTATTGTCCCTAGACCCGCTAATTCGAGCGGTGGAGGCCTCGCCTGGGATACAAGGGGTGCGGATCGGAACTCAAACATTTACACTATCGGCTTTTGCGGACGACCTTCTGGTGCATCTGGTGTCCCCTGAGGAGTCCCTGCCGCAGTTGTTGGCGGAATTTCGGACTTATGGCCTTTTTTTCAGGTCTGAAGATCAACGGGGAGAAGTCGGAGGCTCTTGATGTTCTGGGATCCTTGCGGAGGAAGTGGTCGGGTCAGTTTCCTTTGAAATGGGCGGACTCCTATTTTACCTATTTGGGTATCCGCCTGACTAGCCACCCACGGGACCTTTATAGGCGTAACTTAGATTGGATGGTACACCGGCTACAGTCCCAGTTCATGGCCTGGGGGCCATTGCCACTTTCTCTGTCCGGGCGGGTGGCGGCGGTAAAGATGGTGATATTACCGAGGCTGCTGTACTGGTTACAAACCCTGCCGGTGTGGCTATATCGGAAGGATCTGAGGCAGGTCGAGCGGCTGATTCGAAACTTTTTGTGGCGAGGGGCGAGGGCACGTATCCCCCTGATACGGCTGGTGGGGAAATGGCGGGAAGGGGGGATGGGACTCCCAGATTTGGGGATTTACGCCTTGGCCTGTCAGGCACGGCATCTGAGCGATTGGTTAGGGCAGACGGCCATATATACGCCTCTACTTATTGAAGAGGCGCTGGTAGCGCCCTTTTCACTGTTAGGGGCTTTACATACCCGGTCCAAGGATCTGCCCGGCCGCCTGGTGAAGAGCGTCTTAGTTGGTTCAGCTTTGCGGACCTGGCGCTACCTTAATGCTCGCTGGGAGAAACCTTGGACGGCATCTAGCTGGCTGCCTCTACAGGGCAATGTCCAGTTTACCCCTGGCTCGGAGACGCGGGGGTTTCGGGACTGGAGACGGCGGGGCATATACCTAATAGGGCATTTGGTTGATCTCAGTGGCCGCTGTAAATCTTTTCAGGCCCTGGGTCAGGAATATGACTTGACGGTTAGGCATACATTTGAGTACTTGCAGGTCTCTCATTACGTTTCTTCTTTACCTCGAGAAGCGCTGACGTCGGAGCGCTCTGAGCAGCTGCTGGGGCTCTTTGCACTGGGGGAGGACACTCCTCCTACGATAGCGGGCTTGAGGGCACGCCTGGATGGTCTGCGTACCCCGGTGGATTATCAGGGGGTAGAGGCAGCCTGGGGGGTGGAGCTGGGGAAGGAAGTACCCCCGGGCACAGTTCGTACAGCATTATGCAGGATAGCGGCCCTGGCAGTGGGGGCGAAGTGGAGAGAGGTACAATTTAAATGTCTCACAAGAGCCTATTTCTCGCCCCGCCGCGCCTTGCGTAGTTGTATGACGGATGATGGTAGCTGCCCTCGCTGTTCTGCACCCTTAGCCAATCTATTACATATGTGGTGGGCCTGTCCTCGTCTTCAGCTGTACTGGGCCCGGATACGCGCCTATATTAGTACACTGTTGCAGATGCGGGTGCGATGGACGGGTACCTTTGTGGTTTTGGACAGACTGGACCCCCCCTGCCCGGCTCGGCGTGCAGATAGGTTGTTACTGCGGAAGGCTTGTCTGGTGGGGAAGGGCCCGATCCTGCGCCGTTGGCGGGAGCAACAGGTCCCTACGTTTGTGGAGTGGCGCAATTGCTTCCACCAGGTAATGTTGATGGAACGGTGGCATGCAAGGTGCAGTGTCATACGATGGACCACTTTCATGCAGATATGGGGGGTCTATATCGATACTTTAGGGGCCAGGTGTCGGAACGAACTCCTCCACACTGGTTTATAGGAGGTGGAGTGTCAGAGGTGGGGTGACCTTGTGAGAAAGGGTGTGTAGGGGGGGGGGAGGGAGGGTGGCGGGGGGGAGGGGGGGGGGGGAGGGTGGCGGGGGGGAGGGGGTGGGAAAAATATAGAAAACATTGTATTCATTGCAAGATGGTTCTCGCCGGGTAGGGATAAGAGTACACCCCCCGGCGATGGTATGTTGTTGGCTTTTGTATATTTATTTGTAATGAATAAAATAAAGTTTGGAAAAAAAAAGTCTCTGGTGCGACTTAATTTGGAGTATTGTGTGCAATTCTGGAGACCAAATCTTCAAAAGGATATAAACGGATGGAGTCGGTGCAGAGGGTGGCTACTAAAATAGTTAGTGGTCTTCATTATAAAGCATATGAGGACAGACTTAAAGATCTTAATATGTATACGTTAGAGGAAAGGTGGGACCGAGATGTTTAAATATCTCCATGGCATAAATCAATTGAAAGCAAGCTCTGTTACGAAGGGACATAGAATGAGGATGAAAGGGAATAGGCTCAGGGGTAAAATGCGCAAATATTTCTTTACAGAAAGAGTGGTAGATGCATGAAATGTCTCCCAGTGGAGGTAGTAGAGACAAGGATACTATCTGAATTCAAGAAAGCATGGGACAAACACAGAAGATCTCTAAAGGAAAAAGGAGACTATTGTAGTTGATATGGAAGGGCAGACTAGGTAGGCCATGTGGTCTTTCTCTGTCTACATGTTTCTATGTTTCTAAATGCTTTTATTTTCATTTCTCTTTCTACAGAAATGAAAGAATTTATTTTATCAAATATATAACCCAATAGCACTTACTAAAAACAAACAAAATATAAGAACATAAAAAGGCATGTTAGTCCGTCTCTTTTCCAGGTTGAAGAGCCTCTCTTCATAGGGATAACCTTCCATCTTCTTTACCATTTTGGTGGCTCTTCTCTGTACCTTTTCTAAAACCGCTATATCCTTTTTAAGATATGGTGACCAGAACTGCACACAATATTCAAGGTGCGGTCGCACCATGGAATGATACAGAGGCATTATAATATCCTTTGTTAAATTTTCCATGCCTTTCTTTATGATACCTAGCATTCTATTTGCCCTCGGCCGCCGCTGCACACTGGGCAGAGGGTTTTAACATGTTATCCCCGATGACACCTAAATCTTTTTCCTAGGTGGTGGTTCCTAATGTGTAACCTTGCATCATTTAAGCATAGTGTCTGTTTTTCTTTCCTAGGTGCAAAACTTTGCACTTGTCCACATTAAATTTCATCTGCCATTTGGATGCCCAGTCTTCCAATTTATCAAGATCCTCTTGCAATTTTCCACAATCCTCATGGGTTTTAACAACGTTGAATAGTTTTGTGTCATCTGCAAATTTGATAACCTCACTCATTATTCCCATTTCCAGGTCATTTATGAATATGTTAAAAAGCAGCAGACCCAGCACAGACCTCTGGGGTACTCCACTATTCACCTTTCTCCATTGTGAAAATTGGCCAATTAGCCATACCCTCTGCTGTCTATCTTTTAACCAGTTCCTGATCCACAATAGTACACTGCCTCCTATCCCATGACTTTTTAATTTTGCCAAAAATGAAAGGCCGCGGGGCAGGGTCCCGGCGGCCGCATGTAACCGGGTGTTCGGCCGGTGCGAGGACCCTGGCCCGCGGACGTCATCGGAATGGGGGCGGAGGCACGATGACGTAGGGGGCTCCGATTGCGGTGATTGGCTCCACCCGCGTCTGGGAGCGAGGTGGAGCCTGGGAGCTGGAGGCGGGCGGCGGTGGAGGAGAAGCGCCATGAGTCGGCAGCGGTTGCCCAAACTCAGGCGTCTCCTCGTGGTCTGGTGCCTGCTTGGCGGTTCCCCCGATTGCTGTGGTGGCTGCCTGGGAGTCATTGGGGAGGGCCACGAGTATCGCGGCTATCCCCGAGGCTGGAGGAGTGGCCTGAGAGGTTTGTTCGGCAGGGCCGGCCCGTCCATTGAGCCCCCTTGGGCCGCCCTGTTGTTCGGGCAGGAGGTCTTGAAGATGGGCTGCTCCGGCCTGATGGGATGGGGGGGCCCAGGAGCGGAGGCATGTTGTGCTGGATGGCCCAGGGGCGGTTTCTCCATGGGAGGATGTCCAGAGGTGGAATTGCGCCCTTGGGAAGGTCTGAAGTTGAGGGGGGACGGTATGGGGGACTTGGAGGGGGATATTCTTGTGCTGACTGGCCCGGGCTTGGGAGCGGGCTGCTGGAGGGGCCGTGGAGTGCCCTTGCGGATTTGACGTAGGTCATGGATGTAGTCCAGAGAGGATCTGGCAATGTGTGCTCGGGCCGGATGGCCCAATGGGGTGGTTGTGTGGGCTACGGGCCTGTTTGGGCCTTGTTTGGGGGGGGGCTGGCTTTGAGGGAGCGGGAGCCTGGAAAACGCGCCAGAATTGGAGGCTGTATTTTGGGGGGGGTTTGGGCATGAAGGACAGATGAGGAAGGGCTGCTAAGCCCAAAAATATATATTTTGTTTAACATAAAAATGTTTCATTAGCCGGAAAATTGCAGTGATTGCCCCGTGGGGAAGGACTGCATGCCTGAGGCTCCGGGAGCGTACCGGAGTCTAGGATTTAAAAATAAATAAATAAATAAATAAATAAAAAATAAAAAGAATAAAGTGTCCGGACATATAGGTGGGGCAGAACAGGATCTCTTTGGGAGTTCTAAGGGAGCTAGGTTTCAGGCAGGAAAGTAGGGTGCTGTGATGCGGCTGTTGTGTTTTTTGACTGGCTGCCTGGATTTTGGGGAAACAGTACAGAATTTGTTGGAACATCTGAGTTGGTGGTCCTTTCTCTGATTAATTTGTTGGATTATGTTGCCTTGTGGTTCCTGGGAGAATTTTGGGGATTCGGCAGTGGAGTAGCGCTTCTTCTGCTGTTGGACCCTTTGTGCTTGGCGGAGAGGCTGGCAGCTGGGGCTCACTTGTGCAGAGGGACGGACGTGTGAGAGACTGCTGACTAGAAGAATTTTGGTGGAAGCTGTGTAAGCAAGAGAGTTGAACAAGTGACAGGTGACGGAGAAAGTGTGGTTTAATTTCTGGATATTGATTTGGGTGTCAGTTTTGAACTTTGATGGGTGTGATTCTAAAGAGAACTACCTGCTCACAGGATAAGCGTCTAATGGAAAAGAGAATATCTCTTAAAGGAAATTTACTTCCTTCTTAAATCAGGAGAAGCTAGATTTGTAATCTGAGAGTTTGAACTGTAATACCGGAGTTAAATCCACTCATGGACTCTCAAGAGTATAGGTTAACGAGAATTATCTTCTCAGTCTAATAAAAAAAAAAAAAAAAAAGGAAATCTCAGAACTCCTAGAATTGAGGTATTTTTGGTGGAAGTGATTGACAGGTTCTTAAAAAAAAAAAAATTTACCTCAGTTGTGACTAACTGGCTGTGTGGAATTGAAGCAGAACTCCGAGCTTTACAATACTGCTGGCTCTGTGCTTCATAATTGGAGACTGTCTTTTACGAATCCTGCAAAGAGAAGTTTCATTCCTGAATTCTAAGAGCAAAACAGTAATGTGCTAACGCAGGGAATGAAGGTGTGCTTGTGAGATTTCTGCACCACGTGAATTGGGGGGTTAGCGAGGGGTCACAGCACGGGGCAGCTCCAAGGCAGGAGGGGGTCTCGGGGGCGATGGGATTGTGGGCCTTCCGATGGCGGGCGGTGATGGGGCTCGGGGCGGGGCTGTGGGTGTGTGTGTCGGTTCGGGAGGTTATTCACCAGTAGGGGGCCCTGATGACGGGAGAGCTGGCTTGGGGGAGGCCTTGGTCCATTTGGGGCGGAATGGTTGCAGGCTGGGCTTCCTTTCGGGCTTCAGTGGTTCCCCACCTTGGTTTTCTTTTGTTGTTCTCTTTGTCTCCACAGGTGGCGTTCATAACACGGCACAATGGCAGGAGCAGTGGAGGTGGCCAACTGCGAGCAGAGCGTTCGGGGCTGGCTGCACCAGTTGCCGAGGATGGCGGACGTTTGAGGCCTCAGCCATCGGCAGCAGGGTGGCCGAGACTAGGGCAGCAGGTGAGTGCAGGCAGCGGGGGGCCCGTTCGGTGGTAGAGATCGCGGAGAGGGGCACGGGTGACAAGCGTGCCATAGGGGGGGTATATGGGGCAGTAGCGTTGGGGTGGCCCCCATGGTATGGGGTCCTTCCCCGCTTTGTTCACCTACTATTCGACCGTTTTGTTGGGGGCGGTTGTTGTTGCGTAAGGGGCGGGAAGCCGTGTTTCGAGTTGAAGGGGCTCTGGGATAGCGTCCGCAGACTCTGGCCGGAAGAGTTGGAAGCGGCGATAGATCTTTCCGCCTTCTGGAGGACTGAAGCGCGGCAGGACTGGTGGATGAGGGGCCCATTAGGCCTCCGTCCCGACCCCTCGAGCATTCAGTGGGGGGCTGCAGGCCTCCTACACTAATTCGTTTAGGGGCCTTAAGGATTTGGCTTTGACAGGTCCCGCTGTGGTGAGGGGGATGTAGTAAGGGGCGTGGGGATTCCTAGATGGTTTTGGGGGTCCGGTATATGAGCTGTGGGAGTGGCCCAGGCGTGAGGTCCATGGGTTGTGCCACTTCGGCGCGGGTTTAGGTGTGAGTGGGTGATATTCAACACTAAAAAAAAAAAAAGGAAAAACAACGCCACACAACGCAATGATGAAGCTTGGAAATTCCGGTCGGTTTCCTACCTCATCGGTGTCGGTGGGGCATGCCGGTAATGTCGCGTCCGGTGGAGCAGGGTACGCGTCATGCTGGGTGTGGATCGGACGGTTGCATTGGTGGGCAATTTTGGTCTTGCTGGGTGTGAATCGGACGGTTGCATTGGTGGGCAATTTTGGTCTTGAGGCGCGGTTGGCACAGGGGTTGCGGAATCCGCTGGAGGGTGTGGACAGTACACCTGTCGGAGTGTCAATGGTGGTTTCGGCTGTGACGGTCGTAAATGCCTGACGATGGGCGGTGCATTTTCGGTTGCCTACTTGAGGTGTACTACTTTCGGTGCCGATGGGGGGGGGGGAAGTTAGGTTGGGCACATGGATTTGCAGCACGGGCTGGGTAAGACGGAATGCCCAATGCTGAGGAGTGCCGGTTCGGCAGGGAATTTTGGATGTCGTGGATTTGGCGGATCGTCGCCTTCTTGATATGACGTCGATACGGGGGGTGTTCGGGAGGACTGGGTCGGCTGCATTGTGCTTAGCGTTGAAGGAAACGCAGGCTCCTCGGATACATTGTTGCTGCAGCAGTGGGTGTTGTCAGCTGCAGGAGTGCTTGTAATGCCCCGCAGGCTTTAGGAATCAGAGGTTATGCGTGCTGGTTGTGGTGTGGGCTTGAGGGGCACTCTATGCTGGGATTGTCAAAGCAGGGGGGCGGGCAGCCTTCCATGGGTGTGTGGGCGTGTGGACGGCTCGTGGCAGGCTGGGCGTGACTCCAGCCTATCGAGCAATAGCCTTCCAGGATTGTTTTTGCAGGGGTGGGGGGGGTATACTGCGACGGCGGGCATGGGCAGGCAAGGGGCTGTTGCGGGTCATCCTCGAGTAATCAGAAGTGGACTGCAAGGGAAGGAAGTTCCATGTATTGAGGGGATTGCTGGGCTAGTGTTCTGCCCATGGGACCCCGCGTGGTGTTAGTTGCACGCAGGGGAGGGGAATATTCTGGTATGAGGATTCAGGGTGAAGGGATGCGGCGCCAACACGCCGAGATGGGCGCTGTGGTAAGTTCAGGGGTGTTGGGGGAGGGAGTGTCCGAGGCGGTTCACAGCCAGCCCGTATGATTTTGGGGGCAGCGACCTGGGGGGGAGTCGTGGTGGTGGTGCCGGGCTAATGGCTTCAAGCATCTGAGGAGAGGAATGGGAGTTGGCGGGCTGGTTTACGCTTCGGGGAGGCGCAGGGACATACCATTATTGGTGGCTAACTGGTTGGAGTTCAGGGTGGTTGGAGTTCAGTGGTGGGGGCAAGGCCTGGGGTGGGTTGGCTGATGGTCATCCCATCGAGTCGGGTGTTAGTGTGCGGGCCTCAGGGTGGCTGGTGTGGGCTCTTGGGGTCAGGATCCAGCGGGGGTGTCATTATGGCTGGGTGAGCACGGTCGCACTTGGGCCGCTCCTAATGCCTTTGCTCGGTCACCCTCGGGATCGAGGGCCTAGCCATCATGGATCGGGTTACAGTTGCTGGAGGGCAATGATTGATTTAGGGAGCGGCCAGCGGTGATAGGAGTGGTTGTGAGGACTCTGTCGGTACTTTGGTGCAGGTTGCCCAGTGGGGTTTCTGTTGTGGACTTCATGTCACGGCTGGCTGGCATATTTTCTAATAAATAAACTACAAAAGGACTTCCGGTCTGGGCAATGAGCTGATCGGACGACCCGCGATCAGCTCCGGGCAACCGCCCCCACATTCCTGCTACAAACCGGCTTTAAAATCTTCTGGATCCTACCTGCATTGAAACTCCCCTGACGGGGACCTGATCCTCTGCCGCTGAAGCACTTCGCGGCCACCCCCGCAGAACTTGGAGCGGTTTATCCTGCGAACTAAAGAGAGTGCAGGGGCCGAGCGGGCACTTCCCCCACCGCTAGAATCAGCTTGCTCTCTGCGGGACACGGAGTGGGGGGCCTCGGATCTGTGACCGCCCCTAACAAAACGGAGAAGTGTGTCGGTCATTACTCAAGTAAGTTGAGGACGGGATCGGACGCTTCTGCCACTGTCGGCTGTGCTCTGCCTGCACGTGGAGGGGTAGTCCCGGCGGGGAAAGACCAGCGGCCCTCTACCAAGATCCCGGTAGTCAATTATTGTTGCTAGGAAGCAGGCCGCAACGTGCCTGGACATTTCCCCTGCTACCAACAGCGGCGCTGCATCCACACGGGGTCGAACCCTTGAGAGCAGAGAACCCGGTGGAAGAACTGTGTATCGCGCCCATGCACCCCCATCCTCTTTCCTGCTGCCACGGTTGGCTTCCCCCGCGGGGTATTGATTCCCCAACGCAGCAGGGGTTTGCGAATCTCCCTGCCCATTTGGGGGTGAGGGGCTGCTGACGGAGATAGGAGAGCTCGGGGACCCTATCCAACGAGACAACAGCGCTTTTCACAGTTGCTGAGGGGCCTGAGGGGCGGTGGGGATCTGCGGCCTTTTTGCCTGACTCCAGCGAGCACCAGCGTACAAGAGACAGCAACTGCATTGAGCTTGGCTCTCTCTTCTACTGCCCCATCTATCACTCTGCTCCTGGGGTGTGGAGGCTTAACACTGCTCTCTGAATGGCATCTAAAGCTCCGCGTAAAGAGAGGCCTCGAATGACGGAGGGAAAAGCGGCGGAAGGCTCCCCCTCTAGCCCGAAACCGGGCAGCCCACCAGACTTAGTGGCCGAGGTCAGCGCCGCAGTGGTGAAGGCGCTTAGCACCCGCTTCCAGGACCTGGTGGAGCAGATTCAAACGCTGGGACAACGCTTCACGGCGGTGGAAGAGCGCCTAGAGCAAGTTGAGACAAGGGTGTCCGATGTGGAGGACACGCAACAATCAGTAGTGGCCAAAGTAGCCGCCCTAGAGACTTTGGTGAAACAGCAAGGAGACAAACTCGATGAACTGGAGAACCGAGGTTGGCGAAAAAACCTGCGATTCGTCGGCATCCCTGAGAGTGTCGCGGACAGTGCCCTATTTGCATATTTACAATCTTGGATTGAGAACCTCCTGCCACACCTGAGAGAAGGATCTCTCAAAATAGAGCGGGTACATCGACTAGGCCAGAGAAGAGAACAGGCCAGGAAACCACGTGCCGTAATAGCACGCTTCCTCGACTACAGACAGAAAGAGGAGGTGTTGAAAGCAGCGAGGGGCCGGCGGAGACATCAACAGGACGCCGAACCGATCTTAGTATTCCAGGACTATTCGGTGATCGTCAGCCAACAGCGAAGGGCTTTTTCAGGGATTTGCACCCAGCTGTTTAACCGTGGCATTCGTTTCTCACTCCTCTACCCGGCCCGGCTGCGGATCGATCATCAAGGCCACACGCGCATATTAGCGTCCCTGGAAGAGGCGACTACCTTTCTGGACTCCCTGCCTGCTCAATCGGCCTCCTAATTGCTGGACAACTGACTAGGTGTGGGGTACATCGCCCCAGGTGTGGTGTGGAGACCTGGAGCCCCCGGGGGTTGCACAGTTACTGATAGACTTCTAACAGTCTACACTGACATGGAAGAACTTTCGGCTTTTGCTTTCCATGTGGTGTGCTAAGCTGAACTAAAAGGCCTCATTGAATTGGTAACAGTTATTCTGCCAAGGGAGACAGTGTATCATTGTTATTTTGTTACAATTGCTATTGTGTTTTAATAGCTGCTGTTCTGCTGGCTCCCTGACTATCTTCTCCCTGCCTTGTCTCTCTCCCTGAATTTGTGCTTGTTCCTCTCCCTCTCCTCCCTCTTTTTATCCCCTGACAGGTGGGACTTTGACGTGATGCAAAAGGGGTAGGCGGTGATTAAGTTAGGGGGTCACTGGGGTTAAGGAGGCAAGGGCTTCAGGGCCAGCTTTGTTACTACCACCTTAACAATTTATATCTCAGGCTTGACGCCTAGCCTCCCCTCCTTTTGCCACCGCGGCCTGGAAGGGGGTAGGACTGAGGATTGACCACGCCAATGGCTGGTGAGCTCAAGAGCGTGTGTGGCTGGTTGACCGTGTACAGTGCAGGTTTTAGGCCACTCTCCCTCAGGAGTAGCTGGGGTATGAGAGCGGCCTGGAACTGATGCTGGGGGGAGAGAGGGCTGGCCTCGACAAGACAGCTGTACATGCACTTGATGAGAGGGGAGGGCGGAGGAGATGAGAGATACTTCGGGTGGTTGTGGGTGGAGACAAGGTATGAGGGGACGGGTGGAGGGCGCTAGAGCCAACTGTGGGGGACATACCACAGCGGTTCGCAACAGAGACTTTGTGTTTACTGTTCCTTCCTTTAAATTCGTTGCTAGGGAGGGGGGAACATCGGAGGGGCGAGCCCGTCTGCCATAGGAAGTAGTCCCGGCTATGGCGGGATGGGAGAGTTTGGAGAAGAGAGGGAAGGGGGGGAGGGGAGGGGAGGGATAGGAGGGGGGAGGGGGAGGGTGGGGCAGGGGGAGGGGAGGGGGTATACTCCATTGACTGTTAGTGGATGGGATAATTGCCTACCAATAGACGAGGAGGGGTGCCATGCTGGGGGTGTCCCTCTGAAATACTTAGATGTGACTCTGTGGTGGCACCTTGGCACTGCCCTGGCGCTTTAAAAATAATCACTTGGAATGTCTGTGGGCTGGGTAACCCTATCAAGCGGCATAAAGTATTGCAAGCATTGGCTCGGCATAAGTGTGACATTGCTCTTCTTCAAGAAACCCACCAGACGGTTGTTGAACATAGCAAACTCTGTCGAAACTGGGTGGGTCAGGTGTGGGGATCCCCCGCCCAGGGGCATAAGGGAGGTGTAGCGATTCTAATTCATAAACGCATACGATTTGTGGAGGAGACGGTTCTTACTGATAATATTGGTAGATCCCTGTTGTTATATGGCCAACTAGATGGAAAACCGGTGATTCTGGGAAATCTCTATGGCCCCAACGTGGCCGACCCGGGTTTTTACAATGGTTTGGCATCGAGGGTGGAACAGCTTCTGGAGTGCCCGGTGATTTTGGGAGGGGACTTCAATGGAGTCCTGGATGTAGACCTAGATACCTCTCGGAGAGGTGGTGGACGGGAGAGGGTAGTGCCCTCCCAGATATTGTTGCGGTTCTGTCGAAGACTAGGTATAATTGACCCTTGGCGGGTACTACACCCCTCCGAAAAGGACTATACCCATCAATCTCGAGCACACGGTACTAGTGCCCGTATTGATTACGTAATGATCTCGGGGACGTTGTTTACGCACACTGAGGATGCACAGATTGGTCCCTCCGAAATTTCTGACCATGCGATGGTGTGGCTTGACTTACATTGGGGGCGAGACACAAATCAGACACGCCTGTGGAGATTTCCCCTAGAGCTTTATTCGGATGAGCAATTTCGCCATTTTTTACGTCAGCGATGGGGGGAATTTCTTGGCAATCACCAAGTCCATTCAGACGACCCCGAATTAGTCTGGGAAATGGCAAAGGTGGTTCTTCGTGGGGACATCATAGGATACGCCGCGAGGAGACGCCGGCTGATGACGGAACGTATTGTACTACTTGAGCGTCGAGTTACTACTCTACGGCGGAGATGTGCTCACACGCCAACGCTGCCTAATAAGAAATTGTTATGGGAAACCCAGACTGAGCTTAACGAGCTTTTACATCAGCGTGCAAAGAAATCGGTTCTGTTTTATCGGTTTCGATTGCACTGCTATGGGGACAAACCGGGCAAGTTGCTGGCACGATGTCTACGGGCCCGATGGAGTCCTGCTCACGTAGCGGCACTGACAGAGGGCCAGGGACGTGTGCATAAGGAAAGCAAAGAAATCGCAGAGATATTTCGTACCTTCTTCCAAAACTTATATAGAACCACAGCTGGTTCCCCTGAGGAGCTGCAGGACTACTTCAAGGACTTGGAGTTGCCTCAGCTCACTTCAGCCCAGCGGGAGGTTCTGGATTTACCTATTTCCATACAGGAAATACAATCCGCAATAACTTCGGCCCAGTGTTACAAAACACCAGGGCCAGACGGATTCGGAGCCGAAGTTTACAAGATCTTAGGGGATGGGGTGAGTCCTTTATTACGAGAGGTCTTTATCACTAGAACAGAGCAAAAGGTGTTCCGCTGGGGGCGTAATCACACATATATCACCCTGATCCCGAAGCCGGGTAAAGACCCGCTTCAGGCAGCTTCATACAGACCTATCTCCCTACTAAACTTCGATCTTAAACTCTTGGCGAAAGTTCTTGCTGACCGCCTGGCAGGGGTGTTAGACTACTTAATCCATGATGCACAAGTGGGCTTTGTGAAAGGCCGCCACGCCGTACGCAATCTTAGGAAGATTCTGGCCTCCTTGGAGTGGGTGCATGCTCACCATATCCCGTCGTTATTGATCAGCTTCGATGCAGAGAAGGCCTTTGATAGGGTGGACTGGCACTATCTTTGGAGTCTGCTACCGCGCTATGGCATAGGGGAAGAATTTTGTAAGATGGTGCAAGGTTTGTATGTTTCGCCAACAGCCGGCATATTGTGCAATGGCCTCATCTCAGACGACTTCCCGTTGGGAAGAGGTACGAGGCAGGGCTGTCCTTTGTCGCCTTTACTTTTTGTTCTTTCTTTGGACCCGTTGATTCGCTCCATCGTGGACTCGGGGAGGATACAGGGAGTGCGGCTACGGTCGCAAACTTTCCTGATCTCGGCCTTTGCCGATGACCTGCTAGTCCATCTGACGACTCCGACCACCTCTCTACCAATGTTGTTAGACGAGTTTCAATGGTTTGGAGCAATTGCCGGCTTACGAATTAACAAAGATAAGTCTGAAGTAGTAGATGTGTTGGGGCACGTCCGCAGTTCCTGGAGGGGACCCTTCCCTTTACGGTGGGCAGATAAAGAATTCCTCTATTTGGGCATAATACTGACTGGAAATCCCCAGGATTTATACCGGCGTAACCTAGACCGGATACTGAGACATCTGGCAGCACAGCTGGGTGCATGGGGGCCTCTCCCGTTGTCTCTGGCAGGGAGGATAGCGGCAGTACAGATGATAGTTTTACCTAGAATATTGTATTGGCTGCAGACTCTTCCAGTCTGGTTGCTTCGACGAGACCTGAGTAGAATGGAGGCTTTGCTTAAGCGGTTTCTTTGGCGGGGGCAGCGGGCGCGGATCCCGTGGGACCGACTCCTTGGAAAATGGCGAGAGGGAGGTATGGGCTTACCCGATTTGAGGACCTACGCACTGGCCTGCCAGGCTAGACACCTGGGAGATTGGCTGGGGGGGACGGAAGTGTATACACCTAGGTCTTTAGAGGAGTGTTTGGTGGCTCCGGCGACTCTCCTGGGGGCTTTGCATGGCACACATAAGGTCTTCATAGACTCCAACCGACGGAGTCCATTAGTGGACTCGGCCCGACGCACATGGCAACAACTTAATAAATATTGGCAGGAATCTTGGCAGGTGTCTTGTTGGTTGCCATTGCAGGGCAATGCCCAATTTACTCCAGGGACCGAGACTGCGGTGTTCCGGGACTGGGTGACACGTGGCATCCGGATGGTAGGGCATTTAGTGGACCAAACAGGCAGCTGTAAATCCTTTCGAATGCTTAGTCGAGAATATGACCTCCCCGATACGCATTGTTTTGCCTATATCCAAGTTTCCCACTATGTGGCTGCACTGCCGCGCGAGGCGTTGCAGGCTGAGCGCTCAGCCCGTATTTTGGAATTTTTTCAGCTGGGAGAGGAACGTACGCCGTCAATTTCCAGTTTGAAACGTAGTTTGGAGCGCTACCGCCCCCTCCCTGATTACAGTGGGGTCGAACGAGCTTGGGCGACCGAACTGGGAGAAGATATACAGCCGGGATTGGTGCTGACGGCATTGAAACGGATCGGACGACTGGTACAAGGAATGCGTTGGTGTGAGATCCAATTTAAATGCGTGACTAGGGCTCATTTCTCGCCGCGACGAGCACTGCGCAGTCATCTGGACACTGACGGCGCCTGCCCACGCTGTTTGGAGCCTTTGGCTACTCTTCTACATATGTGGTGGGGTTGTCGGGGAATACGGGCATATTGGGCACGGATATGCAGCTTTCTATGCACACTCCTTCGGCGAAGGCTCCGTTGGACGGGTTTATTTGTAACACTGGATCATTTGCCGACTCCTGGCCCTGTTAAGGTTGGTGAGAGTTTGCTTGTGCGTAAGGCCTGTCTGGTGGGTAAAGGGCCAATTCTTCGATTATGGAGAGAACGCCAACCGCCCACTTTTAGTGAATGGCGGAATAACTTTCATCAATTAATGCTAACGGAGCGTTGGATGGCGAGGGGCAGTGCCAAGCGTTGGACAGTCTTTCTGTCAATTTGGGAACCCTATATTCAGCAGTTGGGACCCCACAGCCGTAATGCAGCCTCCACGGGGGGAGCTGACTGAATGTGGGCTTGAGGAGCGGATAGGAGGCAGCTGCCTTACTGTTTTAGGTGATTTTTGAAGTAAGAAGCCGGTAATGGAGTGAGGGTGGGATGGTGGGTGAGGGGAGAGGGGTGGGAGAAGGGGGTTAGGGATATAGTATAAAATGACCACCTATTGTATTATTTCTCTGTTGGCTCCCGGGGGGGAGAAGAGCAAACCTCCCCCGTGGTGCCGCCTGTTGATGTGTTGTTTGATTTAATGGTGGACTTAAATAAAGTTTAAAAAAAAATAAATAAATAAACTACAAAATACACCCCAAGGGGGGGGGGGATCGGCTGTGTGTCAGTCGGGGTCCGTGTGCAAGACAGTAGCTAATCTGACCTTTGTGCGTGGAGAGTACGGTTGCATGGTGGGTCAGGGGATGGAGAGCGCATTATCCCCTATGAGGGACTTGCTTGGCAGCGCTGGCTGGGGTGTGACATGTGTGCTTAGGTGGGGGGCTCACCGATCGCAGCTTGTGGGGGGGGGGCGGCTTCGGGACATTAATGTCACAGGTGCCGGTAGAGGGATCCCGGAGGTCCGGGGTCCGGAGCTGTAGGCCTACCGGGGTCGGGGGCGGGGTGCCCTCGACCTGACATTAATGTCCTCTGTGCCGGTGGCGGGATCCCGGAGGTCCGGGGTCCGGAGCCTTAAGCTATACTTGGGCTGGGGGCGGGGTGCCCCCGACCCGGACAACCCCTGGCTGACTTTTGCTAATTACATGGCGAGGTCAGGGAAAGGGGATTATGAAGATTGCCGTGGCATGACCGCGGCAGAAGCGGAGGCAGGGTCACCTTGCTAATAGCATGGCTGGTGAGGCATTGCTCCGCTGTTTGGATTGTTAAGAGGATTATGCTTGGTTTGTAATGTTCGGTATGCTATAAAGGTTAATAAAGCTGCGACCAGTTATTTCCCAAGAGCGGTTGTCTGTGTGCATTTTGTGGGCAAGGAGGGTGGAGCTAAAGGTGGGGTGGGGGGGGGAGAAGAGGGTTGGATGGTTAGTGCGGACCGGAGCACCAGGTCCGAACTACCTCGGTTAATGAAAGGCCGCGGGGCAGGGTCCCGGCGGCCGCATGTAACCGGGTGTTCGGCCGGTGCGAGGACCCTGGCCCGCGGACGTCATCGGAATGGGGGCGGAGGCACGATGACGTAGGGGGCTCTGATTGCGGTGATTGGCTCTTTACCTGCATGTAACTTGGACTAGACTGTTTTTTTTAGCACAGAGAATGGAAATAGTGCTGTCTGAGTGTAATAGGCTTCCCAGGATTTTCCTGGTCCCATTGTAAGAATCCTATCAAAATACAGAAGTCAAACTTTGTAGGGTTGGTCTGGCTCTTGGAAATTGTGCCCCCAGACTGTCTTATAGTGCTGCACACTGTTGAAAGGGACATACAGAGTGTCAGGGTTACATTAGTATTACACTCGTATTCAAAAGAGCAATTAACCACTCCCTATTTGAGCAGAGATATTGTTCACCTATCAAAGAAGGGGTGAAGTGTCTTCTGCAACAGGCTGAATAATTTTCTTAGGAGGGCTTTAAATTATGATTGTCGGAGATGAGTGAACAAAGTCTGCAGGTAAATAAAGAGCCCTCGGGTAAGTAAAAAGCCCTCAGATAAGTAAAAGATTAAGCACTTGTATAGAAAAGGGAAAAAGTGCAACATTTGGAAAGCCGTTACACTAATGCCAATAGTATGGAAAATAAAGTTCTGGATCTAGAGGCTGTAATGGAAAAAATTGACTTGGATTCAATGGTGATCACAGAGACATGGTTCACGGAGAATCAAGACTGGGATATTCGCATACCAGGGTATAATTTAATCAGGAAGGACCAGGGAAGAAGAAGGGAAGAAGTGGCAGGCGTGAACTTGTAGGGTAGGCTTGTTGAAGAGATGAGTTTGGGTAATTACAATTTATGCACACGCTACAAGATTTATTCTAGTATTTTATAAAGTCACATCAGCGCCTATGTATCTTTATAAAATAGGCATTTAATAGGTGCCTTCCTGCCCTATAAACCTAGTTGTGCTGCTATAAAATTACCATCCACATGTAGTTCTAGACCAGGGTTTCTCAAACCCATCCTGGGGGTACTACAACCAGTTGGGCTTTCAGGACATCCACAATGAATATGCATGAGGAATTTGCATATACTGAGTTTCCAAAATATGCAAATTTATTTCATGCATGTTCATTGTGGATGTCCTATAAACCTGACTGGCTCTAGAGTCCCTAGAAGAGGTTTCAGAAGCCGTGTTCTAGATGTTTCTGAAAACCCAACACACATTTCCAAGTTCTCCCATCCTTAATATTTTTTTTAAAGATCCATGGCCTTCCTTCCCATAAGCTAGGAAAGCTATTTCCCTAATTAATGATGGCGAGAACAAAAATGTAATTGACAAGCCTTATGCATTATAAATATAAACATCACTCTTTACTTTAACGCTTGCTCATTTATCATGCTTAACTAGCATCCTGGGAATCTCCCCTATGCCCCTGACATCCTCACTCAATTTGTGCAGATGATAATGTATGAATTTTAAATTGCTTTTAAAGGGTGGGAATATTTGTATTTCATATTTTTAAAAGCTTTGCCAGATGGCCCATTGCCAATCTGTGACATGTCTTTTGTCTTTTATGCAGCATGCACAACGAATCCTTTGTAAATTATTTGCTTATACACTGGTTAGACTCAGGGTCAGGCTAGCGGATGGGCTACCATGGTAACGTTGCTCCAAGTGTTACGTACAAGAATGATGGGTAAACTGGGATCTACAGATGTTCTATGAACTAGAGGGAAAATCCCATCTGGTTACCACCAAAAAACCTCTTCTCTTATCTCCAGAGAGAACATGGCTCCACTTTTGGAAGACACTACTCAAGCATTATCCTTCCCCCCCCCCTTACCCACCATCAATCTGAACAACATCACAATACCCATAAAGCCTGTAGTAAAATACCTTGGAGTTACCCTTGACAGAGAGCTGAACCTCCAGTCTCACATCAGCAAAACCACCAGGAACGCCTACCTCAAAATGAGAATCATCAGACACTTTAAGCAGATTCTCTCCCAAGATCACTTCCGTACTGTTTGTCAAGCCCTTATCACACCCATCCTGGACTACTGCAACCACATATACCTTGGGCTCCCAAAACACTCACTCTGGCCTTTGCAGATGGCGCAGAACACTGCTGCGCGCATAATAACTGGTTCCGCAAGGCACGATCATATCACCCCCATTAAGAACCTCCTCCATTGGCTTCCAAACAGTTCTCGCATCCAATATAAAACCCTACTGAACATCTTTAAAATCAAACAGAATCTCTCAACGAACAGTCTTCAGACCATCATTAGCTCCGACTCAAGCACCAGACCCACCACAGACACCATCACAACTCCCAAAGACTTCACCAAAGTGAGGCAAACCACTTCAAAGAGAGCAATATCCCTTGCTGCTCCCGCTCTATGGAACTCCCTCACAGTCTGCCTAAGATCAACTGTGGACATTAAGGACTTCAGGAGTTACTCAAAACCACGCTCTACATAGAACATTATGGTGATATCACATGACCTGACCAAAGATCCCTTCAATCTAATTGTTCCTGACACCGTTCACCCCCCCCCCCCCATGCCCTGCTCCTACCTCCCCCTCCCCCCACCCCAGTCAACCCTGCACCTCCTCCTTGTATATAACACATTGTATATAGCTCATTCTGTACACAGAGCATTCTGTAATTACACCTATGTAAATGCAACTATATAGCCACTGCATGCCTACACCCTCGCACTATGCAACATGATTTGTTTGAATTGTAAACCGCTTTGATTTTAGGATAAAGCGGCATATAAATCCTTTTAAATAAATAAATAAAATAAATAGTACTACAAGGCATGTAAGAGACAGTCCCTGCTCATCAGAGCTTACAGTCTAGTCACGACAGATAACACAACTGGGTTCTAGGATGTATCTAGGGGAATGCTAAAGAAACATATAGGGGGTGAACAGGAGACTTAAAGACTTAAAGACAGACAACTCAACAACTGGGGGCTAGGATATTTATTTATTTATTTATTTGTAGCTTTTCTATACCGCGCTATTTGACATCAGTGTGGATTACAATTAACAATTTTGTACAGGGCAGGGGAGATGCCTTGTGCTTACATTGAACAGGACATGATAACTTGGATTTATAACATTGAACTATATACATCCAAACAAATGAGAGATTATTAGTGACACTTTTACATTATGAAAGCTGATGGGTAGTCGTGTTGGTGCAAGGTGTAGGGGTGCAGTTGGATTATGAGAAGTACAATAGGAATAAATGATGTTTAATGGCTTTCCTAAATTGTGTGAGATCTCTGATTGATCTGATATTGGACGGAAGATTGTTCCAACACCTTGGAGCGTAGAAGGTGAATGCTCTGTTTCTAGTTGATTGCGTGCATTTCGTCGCTTCAGTCAGGATTGCTAGTGTGTTGGCGCCTATTGACCTTCTTGACCTGTTGTTGGTGATATGGGTAATGAGTGTAGTGAGGGGTGAGGGGGATATCCCATTGATGGCTTTAAATGTGAGGAGTAGTGCCTTGTAGGAGATTCTGCATCTTATTGGCAGCCAGTGAAGGTCCTTTAAGGTAGGGGTTATATGGTCTCTTCTGGATACTCCACAAAGGACACGTGCAGCGGCATTCATCGCAAGCTGCAACGGGTTTAGGGCACTTTTGGGGAGCCCGTGCAGAATGATGTTTGCATAGTCGAAGTGTGGAATTATCAGAGCATGGAATACTGTTCGGTAGTCTTCATGTGCCAGCATTGGTCTTAGGTGACGTAACATCTTAATCTTTTAATATATAGCCTTGACGGTGTTGCTTATATGGGCTTTAAAGTCAAGATATATCTAGAGGAATGGTAGGGAAAGACATAGGAGATGAACAGGAGACTATGGGGTTGGGATCCAAAAGGAGTCTCAAAGAGGTGATTTTTTAGCCTCAGTTTGAATAGGACCACTATTGACTCTATGGGGCTTCTTTACTAAGCAGCAGTAGTGGCTTCCTACCGATATCGGAGCAGCGGTCCCATTGAATTCAATGGGGCCGCGGCTCTGATATCGGTCAGAAGCTGCTATCGCTGCTTAGTAAATAAGCCCTATGTATAAGAAAACAACTTACAGATGAGCTGCCTTCTAACGTTCACCCCTCACATACAAAAAAGGCCATCAGACACAGCCAAGTAACACTGTCTCATTGCATATGCTCTGACCCAAAAGAAAGGGATAAACACCTCCAATTTATAAAATGAAATTTTGGAGTGTTTTTTGTTCTTTAGTATTGGAAATAAATTAAACCACACATTTTGTTGCGACGTTTGTGTCATATGCATGTATTAGGCGGGTCATTGGTGCCTATCTAGGAGAAGGTTTAAATGCCCTTACTTACAGTACTTTCAAATGGGGCAATTTTATAACAGCAATGTGGTTCTCTTTGGACTACCGAACAGCGATATCAAACATTTACAGCTGGTCCAAAATATGGCTAAGGGACCTAAGAGATCAGATCATGTTTCCCTGGTACTGATGTGACTGCGTTGTTTAACAGTACAGTTATTCTTAAAATTATTATTATTATTATTACATTTGTATACTGAAAACCGTGGTTACATCTGTGTGATTTACAAACTATCCATAAAGTGTTACATCATAATAGGGCTTATTCCATCCCGGATGTAGATCCCCTCATACGTCCAGTCTGAGCCGGACATACAGAGGGGATCGCGATTCTGCTCCCATAGGGCATGTCTAGCCCTGCGGGATCAGAATCGCAAACAGTCCTGTATGTGCAGGCTGGGACTGCGATTCAGCCCGGCCTGAATGTACAGGATCTTCCCGGCTAACTCTGTCAAGGCTTGTGAATGGAGCCACGGCGCCATGGCTTTATGTTGCCATGGCACCGCGGCTCCATTGAAGAGTCCTAATGCCAGCCGCTGGACTCCAGCACTGCATTCCCTGCAGCCCAACCCCTGACTTGGCCTCCTAAGGCCAGGGTCGGGCTTTAGGGAATGTCTTCAGGCAAGTCGCCGGCCCTGGACGTTCAGGGCCAACATTAGAATCAGCCCTGTACATCCAGGGCCGGCGACCGCCCGCCCAGACTCCTCCCCCGAGCCGTCCCTTCCCTGCCCCGTCTAACTTGCCCGCAAAACAGGCGGGGAGGTTAGACACAGCAGGGGTAGGCACGAATAGTGGGTCCATCCCCGCTATTTGTGGCACAGAATAACCCCCAATATGTTTAAAACAATACATATCACAAATCACAAATAGGATAATACCAATAAAGAACATCATGCTTATCCATTCCTTCACGCTAATTCCATTTTAGAAAATTTATAAAACAAATATAGTAACATAGTAAATGACAGCAGATAAAGACCAGTATGGTCCATCTAGTCTGCCCTAAAACCATTCAGCCTAGTTGACACATATGTCATGCCATGTAGTTTCAGTAAAGTAATATGCTTTTAATATTTTCCAAAATGACAGCATATCAGTCTGGTAACTCATTCCAATGTTTTATTTATTTTTATTTTTGGTTCCACATAAGAAATTGCCCTATTCTTTGGGATTGACTTGCATACTTATGACAAAGGGGCAAAATCCATAGATCCTTTAAATTATTCCATACAGTTTGAGTATTATAATGTTTCACAGAATGCATAAAACGTTTATTATCAATGGTCATCCAAAATGCCCTGAAAACCAAACATACATTTTTAAATAATCATCTCTTAGCGACAGGCAACCAATTCTGCATTCAGGATAAGATTCAAGTTTCTTGGTCTGTATATGTGTACCTCTAACATTCGGCCATTGCCAGCTTGTGATGGGATCCCCAAACATTTTCAGATCTGAGCAGAATGAACAATTTAACATTCTCCCTCTCTCTCTCTCTCTCTCTCTCGTCTGGTACAATTGCTTAAAGTCTCTTGTTCTCCTTCAGGTGAACTGTGAATTCCTGTATAAAAGTGGCTTTGGACCTTTTGGTGTTGCTTTGTTCTGTCTGTAGTGGTCACTCTAACGAATGTAGCTGCTCGCATTTTACATTTTGCTTACTATACAATTTCAGATAGCATTACAAAAATCCCTTCCGTTGTTTTTCTTTATTCTTTACAATCACAATAGAAGTTTCGAGGAAGGCAAAGGCACAGAATTAATAACCTTGCTGACAGTGGGAGTATGAGTCAATTTAATCATGGTCTTTATACAGCTGGTCGATTTGTCTACAATGTTTTTTTATTTTAAATCATCAATAAGGCAACATCTGATGCTGATTAAATCCAGACTTTCACTTACTTCTTTAGAAAACATGCTCTGGACAGGCTTGGTGGCTCAGTGGTAGTGATGTATGCTGCTCTGGGTTTGATTTCTATGTGAGGCTTCTGCTAAGGAGGAGGAAGGGGGGGGGGGAGTCTGTCCTAAAACCATTCAGCCTAGGTGACACATATGCCATGCCGTGTAGTTTCAGTAAAGTAAAAGTAAACCTGCAATGCTGGCTTATGGCTTTGTTCAGCTAATCAAATTTGGATAAGCATAGAAAAGGGCTACTAAAGTGATGTCCAGTCTGCACCCAAAACCTTGTGCAATATTCAAACTGCCCACATAGTTGCAAAGTCTGGGGTTATTCCTGCTTTGAAAACAGCTTAACAGAAGAATACCTGTGCACAAATGCACCCCCTTTATGGTCTTTCCTGGATCCAGATAATTCCATACCCAGGATCTCTTCCAGGACCACCCAGGACCTCCTATCTGCCTTCGACCTCATCGATCATTCTCCCCTCCTCCATAGTGTCCAACAAAGGAATACATGAGACTGATAGTTCTCCTACCTGGAACATTGCACTTTCCAGATTTCTTCTGACTCCCAGCTGCCTTCATCCTACCCCGTTCTTTATAGTGTCTCACAGGGCTCCCTGCTGGCTCTCACTTGGTTCAATGTCTTTTAGGCCTCTTTTCCACTACTCATTCAAATCTCAGGCTACAGTCCACACATTTACATCAGCGATGTACAAGTCTTGTTCACAGTTAAGCCGCCTCCGTTCTTTATATCTCCAAATACAAAGCCATCTATGTCTCTGATTCAGTCTCCTCCGTTTCTTCCCCCTCTCTGTTCCTTCCAGGCTCACCATTCCCATTTCATGATTCTGTGAAGATCCTGGTCATGATCCATGATTCTGCCCTTACTTTTAAGCCTCAAATTGAATCTGTGCTCAAATTATATTTCTTTACCCTAAGTCACATTTGGGCCACCAGATCTCTTTTCTCTGCCACACAACTTAAATTCTTTATTCCATACTTAGTTATCACATGACTCCAGACTTTGTTCTTTCCATTTTGCTGTTTCTTATGACTGGAATAAATATTTAAAGATGCAGTCTCCAAAATTCTACACAGTACTTATACAGAAACACCGTCACCTCCTTTTTCCTGCTGGCCATTCCTCTCCCTATGCCCATCTATTGTGACCTCCCTGGGCATATGTGAAAGACCTGCAGAAGTAGGCTTAGAACCACCACCAGTTGCAAGGGACAGAGTTCTGGGAGCTAGTATCACCCAGCCCCCTAAGACTAAAGTTTGCTCATATGGTCATACCAAGCCACCTTCTGTGGAAGGACAAGGAACATCCTGCATATGCCGTGATTGACTCTGGACCCTCACAATACTTTATGGATCTGATCTTTTCTCAGCAATCTCAAGTTCCAATACAGGAAAAAGGGACCATCATAACCATGTAAACCAATGACAGCTTGCTGTTGTCCTAAAGTCCTGTAACTCTACAGATTGAACCTCTTGTGACTGATTTAGGATCACCAGGAGGTGATAGGATTCAACTTGATTCGTGCACCACATTTTGCCATAATTCCGGGAATGTCTTGGCTCAAGTGGCATGAACCTCAAATCTAGTAGAGAACCTGCTAGATCACCTTTCCATCCATGTTTTACCAGGAGAACTGTTTGCCTAATTTAGGAATAAAAAGGGATGACACAGAGAATGCTGCCTTGGAAATCCAGGGATATGTAGCAACTTAGGAGAAAACTGGCTACCTTCTGGAGAAATTCAGTATTTGGAGTATCAGGAAGTGTTTGATAAGGTGGCTGCAAACACATCACTTTTTCACAAGTCTATGACTGCCCAATAGACTTACAACCCAGAATGCAATTTACATTTTGCAGAATTTACTCCCTCTCAGAGCAAGAACTCAAGGAGCTAAGAGGGTACCCAGAGGAGAATGTTTGACTTCTCCAACTGGAGTTCCAGTTTTCTTTGTACCCAAGAAAGATGGCTCCCTTTGACTGTGTAAAGATTATTGAACTTTCAATACTGTGAACATCAATGATCTATACCCATGCCCACTCATCAATGAATTGTTGGTACTCCTTCAGGCAACTCAAATTTTCATCAGACTCTATCTATGAGGAGCCTAGAACCTTATTCACATATAAAAGGGAGACAAATAGAAAAAGGCCTTTTGTTCCTGGTATGGAATTTTGAATATTTAGTAATTTCCTTTGGCTTAAGAAATACTCCTGCTACATTCCAACGCCTGAAATATTCTGAGACCTTTTAGATCAGTGTGTGGTAGTATATCTAGGCAACATTCTGATATTCTCTGAGAAACTAGCCAATCATGACTGCCAAGTCTGTCAAATTTTAGAGAGTCTAGAGTTGTACACTAAGCTAGAGAAATATGAATTTGACAAGAAATCCATAGAATTTCTGAAACATATCATTTCCCTAGATGGCATCTGAATGGATCTCCAGATCTCAGCAGTGACTAAGTGGCTGGTCCCAAATAACACCAATGGAATCCAGTGGTTTCTAGGATTTGCCAATTTATACCAATGACTTATCCAAAGTTTCCTCAGAATGATTGCTTCATTGATGGAAATCCTGAACAAGGGGATTCCATTCTAATGGGATGGAGCAACAATAAGCATTTGATAGCCACAGAATAGTGTTCACATCCAACCCTATCCTGATATATCGTGACCCAGAACAGCCCTTCTTCATGGAAGTTGATGCATCCAGAAGGGCAATTGGTGTGATACTATCCTAGAAAAAGGCATCATGGAATTTTCTCCATCCATATGCATTCAGTCCCAAAGTCTAACTACAGTTGTGGTAAATCACCACATCTATGACAAAGAGTTTTTGGCCATTGAAACTGCCTTTGAAGAATGGTGCCATATCCTTGAGGGAGTACATCATAAAGTCCAGGTCTCATGAAATATGAACTCTAGACAAGCTCATTGGTCGCTTTACCTTTTCCACCTCAACTTTATTCTGTTTTTACCTACCAGGCATCCAGAATAGCAAGGCCAATGCCTTCTCCCAGAGAGAAAGGGATGAGCTACAAGAACCATATTCTTCTATCATGATCCTCCTTCTGGAGAACTTCAGTCTGAACACTTAAAGGATGGACAGCCTGGAACATGCAAAGGCGAATCTGCCCGCTGATGAGTTGTGCAAAATTCACAGTGGGAAATGTCAAGATCAGGAGAGGAGATAGATTGAATTTAGTGTCAAGGACCCCTGTAGAAGAGAGTCAAGCTGTATATACCCAAGGGCAAGGCATGTCTGGAAGTTCTTCACAGATATCATTATGCCCTATTAGCAGGTCACCTGGTGTTCGTAGGACCAGAGAATTAGTGGACTGAGATTTCTGGTGGTCAGGGTGGGGCCAAGATATTAATGAATAACTTACATCCTGTAAAGTCTGAGCCCAGAATAAGGTTCCCTTGGACAGCCCCCCAAAACTGCTAATGCCACTACTTCCACCTTCTAAACTCTGGGAATAGATTTGCATGGACATCATTACAGATTTACCCATGCCACATGAGAAATCCAGCATCCTGGTGGTTATAGACTCTCTCTCTAAGATGGCCCATTCCCATCTGCAAGTGAAACAGTGGACATGATGTTCTGGGAGGTAGTTTGTCTTAAGGCGTTATCATCCCAAATAGTCTCTGACTGAGGTGCACAGTTCATTACACAATTCTAGAGAAAAGTGATGATGCTTCTGGATATTCAGATCCCCTCATCTTCAGTCTAACATCTGCAATCCAATGGACAGACAAAATATGTGTACCAAACCTTGGATGGGTTTTTATAATGCTTCTGCAATTATCACTAGAACAACTGGACCCAGTTACTTCCCCCAGTAGAATTTGTATACAATAATTCAGAAAATTCATCTACCAAGTTCTCACCATTCTTTACCAACAATGGCTCTCATCCTCATTTCCATTCCTCCAAAATCCAAAACTCCAGGTTTACAGTGGCTACAGATTAGGCTAAAGATTTAAGTGATCAACATTTACCAGTACAACACAAGCTAGAAAAAAACCAGAAAAAGGCCCAGTAGAAATATGCTGATAAAAGATGGTGAGAGACTCCTCAGTTTACAGTGAGAGATAAAGTCTGAATCTTTACCAGATATCTAAGGTACAGTTTCATTGTTCTGTTACAAGCCTCCCTCTAAGGGCTGGTTAATTTAAATCAGCCTCTGCTGCCTGAGCAAGCAATCTGATCTAATAAATGCCATCCCAACATCAAGAGACTCTTCAAAGCTAAGATTTCTAACTTTACTGTTTGGCTTTTTTTTTAATATAATTTTTTCTTGTCTATTGCTTACCTGTTTTATTCTCTTATAATACTTCTTAGGCACTGTGGTGTGTTAGGGTAACTGTACCAAGGAAAGGGGACAAACACAGAAGAACCAGAAGAAAAAGAACCCTTCCTCCTCTTATCTTTCTGTCTCTATCACATTTCTATCTGTTCATTGATACCTTGAACTATAGTCTAGTGGCAAACAACCTAAATTTTGGTTAGGAAAGATTAGGAAACAGAAGAGAGCTTTCTGGTTACATTTAGAACCCAGCACAGAGCTTGTAGTTTAAATTTCATAATAAGTTAAAGCCAAGCAGCAGCAAAGAGCAATAATTTAAATAAAAGAAGAATATAGATTAGCACAAAAGGCAAAACAGGGTCAGTACTCTTTGAGCAGCAAATAAAGTCTTCTAGAGACCTTTACAAAGAGGCCTTCTACCTAGGGGGCAAGAGACCTGTGAAACCTTTTCAATAGGTGTTAACACCAGGTGGCAGTTCAAAAGGCCATTTTGAAAGACTCCTTCTATCCAAGCAAGGACTGTTAATCATCCAGGAAGTTGGTCACAGCTTACCTCAGCAGCACAGGCATAAATAGCTCAACCAGAGCTCTGTGATCCTCAGTCTTGAAAGACTAGAAAAGGAAACTGTTACTTCTGGAGAGAGATCTGCAATTGTGAGTATATATTTCTGGGAATTTTCTGAAAGGAATTCCTTCTATTAAAGCTATTTAATCTGTGAACCCACTATTTTTTGTTAAATCAGTCGGGGCCTAGTAGCAGCAGTTTAAGTTTAAATTTAAAACACAGAAGAGAACTTTCTGGTTACATTAAATACCCAGCAGAGAGCTTGTAGTTTTAATTTAATAGTTACTCAGGGCCTAGTATCAGCAAAGTACTTTTAGTTTAAATTTAAAAACACAGAAGAGAGCTTTCTGGTTAAATTTGGAACCCTACAAAAATCAAAAACCGGTCTTGTCCGGAGCGAAAAATAATCTTTATAATCTAAAACACTCCACTCTAACTTGTCACTTTAGTGATCAAACAAACATTTCATATCAACCCAACATTATTTCTTCATCACATATATATGCTTAATATTTGTTTATCAACTGAACCACACTATGGCGTACTCCTGGAGTCTTAAGTGTTGACTCAATTATCTGAATATACCACTGTACCAGGAGGTTTCAGACCAGATACCGCGCTCAGCAAATGCTTATATATCGAAGCAACAGCGCACTGATTACATCAACAACCTTCCTGGATTTGTGTCCATTTTTATATATTTTTCAGTGGTTAGTTTTTCAGTGGTTAATTATTACACCGGGGTTCTACCGCCACCAACTTTCAGTGAAGAACAAAAAGCTTAACTTATAGCTTGTATCTTCTGCGCCTCAACGCCTCTCCTGGTACCGTATTTGCGTTTCACTCCAGACAGGAGTTTCCTCAGGAGGACCTACAAAAATAGAAACAATGTAACGAAATCTTCCAGAGATACCCACTATAGTTGACTGGAAAGGGGAGAAATCAATTACATTTCGGTATGTAGTCAGGAAAAACTTATTGTCATAGATCTTTCACTCACTCGATTACTGCTGCCCGCGTTGTACTCATGTGTCTTGGAGTAGCTCAAAAAACGCCGCGCATGCGCATGTGGCGCATCTGGGTCAAATTGAGTCTAAGTCGACAACAAATCCCGAGAGGCCTTCGGGTCTACAAAGAGCCACGGATGTTTACCACAGATGACGAGTTTGTACGAAAATGGAACTGTGTATTAAATAAATGTTCCTTGGACCTTATGGTCCTGATAGCTGAAACAACAAAAACGGCGTTGGATGGATATGTCAAAGAAGCTGAACAGTTGATAACGAAGTTAAAAAAAGCTGAGACAGAGGAAACTTTTAAATCTAAATGGGAGAACACCAACAAACAACTGGACGCACTCCGTCAGGAAGTTAAATTGGGGAAAATGAAAAAACTTAAACGAGATCACGAAGATTATACTAATGGTTACGTGTACCCATGGATGGACCATAATAAGAAAAACCGACGGTCGAAGCGGAGGGTAACCTTTGAAGACACCTCTGATGACATCAGCAGTTCGGATTCCGGTAAAACAGCTCGGGGGGATTTTACCAACGCGACAACCGATACCAAGAAGAAGAAGAAGATTCTAACACGCAACCGGTAATGCATGAATCGGGATCAGAACATGTTTCACATTTAGTACTGAACCTCTCTGGCTATGAGTTGTCTAGACCCCAATGTCAGCTGTTAGATAGAGGTCTGTCCTTCGTACCGAATATTCAACATGACCCATTTCAATTTCGCTTGGACTTGGAAGCTCTCCTCCGCAAATTGAGTCTTAAAGCTTATTTTGCTCAACAATCAGCAGATTATAGAAGTGATCTGGTAGCAGAGGATGATATTCCTACTAGAAGAATGATGCTCCCTTTGAAGTCTACTTGGACACCTCCGGGTCCTCTCCCCCCAGCATTGCAAGTATTTAGAGACATCGTTCTCAAGGAAGTAGGTCAGTTAGAAAGTGGCCGTCGACTATTTACGAATGTACTCCCCCAAGCGGAACGCATAGCGTTACGAGAGCTTCAACAGAGATCTGACATTGTTATCCGTCGAGCAGATAAAGGGGGAGCAGTGGTGGTGCTTAGTCGAAATGACTACCTTGAAGAAGCATACCATCATCTCATGGATAATCAAGTTTATGAAAAGATGGTGCTAGATCCTACTGCAATGTTACAAGAAGAAATTCGTCAAGTTACCCAAGTAGCATTACACAATAAAGTTATCACTAAAAAAGAATGGATATTTCTTAATACCAAAACTCCTAGTATGGCGCGGTTTTATCTCGTTCCAAAAGTGCACAAACGTCTGGAAAAACCACCAGGGAGACCGATTGTGTCGACGCGCGGCACAATTTTGGAGCCCCTGTCTATATACCTCGACTCTTTTTTATGTCCCTTAATGGTAGATATACCGTCTTATATTCGAGATTCGGCACATTTTTTAGAAAAATTAAGTCTACAGAATGAATTAGCACATGAAGCAGAAATTTTATTGATTACTCTCGACATAACCGCGCTGTACACTAGCATACCCCAAGAGGATGCTTACCATACTGTGGAAAAAGCAGCTAACCATGAGAGGAGATTTGACAAGGGCTCAGTTGTCCTTTTTGATGGATTTAACACGTCTTACTGTGTTTCATAATCATTTTCTGTTTGAAGCTACAATCTATCACCAAAAGTCAGGGGTGGCGATGGGGGCCACTTGTGCCCCCTCCATTGCCAATCTCTTTATGGCAGATTTTGAAAATCAATGGTTGACTAGCTCCCCCTATAGTTCCAACATAAAATTCTGGGGTTCGTTTTATAGACGATATTTTTCTGTTATGGGAAGGAACAGAAGATCTAGTACTACAATTTGTTCATTGGCTGAACGGGCGAAATGAGGCTATCCAATTTACTTATTTTATTACCAATACACAAATTACCTTTTTAGAAAAAGATTCTACAGGCTGGAAATCCTCAATCTATCAGAAACCGATAGCACGGAATACATTCCTACAATATTCGAGTGGTCATCCGCTCAAACTAAAAGATAGTCTTCCTCTATCCCAATTCCTCCGTTACAGACGAAATTGTTCAGACACGGCCGATTTTAAGGTTCAATCACGAAAACTTTCGGTTGATTTTTGCAGCTAGGGGATATCCCCGAAAAGTTATTAAGACTGCATATACGCGAGCGTTATTTAATGATCGCAATTGGCTTTTACAACCTAGACCTAAGTCAGCCTTGAAAGAAAATACTGATCATGTCAACTTTATTACCAAATTTTCACCTCTAAGTCACAACATCCAAAGGATCATGTCTAGGCATATGTATTTGTTACATACTGTTCCAGATTGGAGGAGAAATATATCCGCTGTGTTTGGCAACGTAACGCTAATCTAAAGGAGAAATTGAGTCCAGCAGTTTTACGATCTGTAGAGGGACAACAAGGTCCAGTAGGTCATGCTCCATGTGGTTCATGTGCCATTTGTTCCATGTCAGAATCCATCACTCATTTTACATATTTGGATCGTACGTATCGTCTGAAACAAGCTACAACCTGCCAAACTACTTCAGTTGTTTATGCCATCAGATGTCCTTGTCAAAAGCTCTATATAGGGAAAAACTATTCGGACAGTAAAAACTCGTATTTTGGAACATAAGAGTCGTCTCCACTGTAAGATACTGACTGCCCCCATAGTTCAGCATTGCTTAGAAGCAGGGCACGAGTTTGGACAATTGCGGTGTTTTTGCATTGATCACATTCAACATCCGATGAGAGGAAGGACCCTAGATGAGACTCTTTTTTATTTTGAACAGCGCTGGATTTTCACAGTCAATACTCTTCAACCGAGAGGTTTAAATTCCTCGATTGATTGGCAAGTGTGTTTGTAACTTACCTGATTATAACAGAGAGCTTTCAGATGGGAAACTGGATAGTGAGTATAAATTTCACCCAGATGCGCCACATGCGCATGCGCGGCGTTTTTTGAGCTACTCCAAGACACATGAGTACAACGCGGGCAGCAGCAGTAATCGAGTGAGTGAAAGATCTATGACAATAAGTTTTTCCTGACTACATACCGAAATGTAATTGATTTCTCCCCTTTCCAGTCAACTATAGTGGGTATCTCTGGAAGATTTCGTTACATTGTTTCTATTTTTGTAGGTCCTCCTGAGGAAACTCCTGTCTGGAGTGAAACGCAATACGGTACCAGGAGAGGCGTTGAGGCGCAGAAGATACAAGCTATAAGTTAAGCTTTTTGTTCTTCACTGAAAGTTGGTGGCGGTAGAACCCCGGTGTAATAATTAACCACTGAAAAACTAACCACTGAAAAATATATAAAAATGGACACAAATCCAGGAAGGTTGTTGATGTAATCAGTGCGCTGTTGCTTCGATATATAAGCATTTGCTGAGCGCAGTATCTGGTCTGAAACCTCCTGGTACAGTGGTATATTCAGATAATTGAGTCAACACTTAAGACTCCAGGAGTACGCCATAGTGTGGTTCAGTTGATAAACAAATATTAAGCATATATATGTGATGAAGAAATAATGTTGGGTTGATATGAAATGTTTGTTTGATCACTAAAGTGACAAGTTAGAGTGGAGTGTTTTAGATTATAAAGATAAATTTGGAACCCAGCAGAGAGCTGTAGTTTACATTTAATAGTCACTCAGGGCCTAGAATCAGCAAAGTAATTTTAGTTTAAATTTAAAAGACAGAAGAGAGCTTTCTGGTTAAATTTAGAACCCAGCAGAGAGCTTGTAGTTTAAATTTCATAATAAGTTAAAGCCTAGCAGCAGCAAAGAGCTATAATTTAAATCAAATAAGAATATAGCTTACCTCAGCAGCACAGGACAGGGTACTGTGTAGCATCCCTCTTTTAATAAGTGTCATTTCCCTCCCTCCGTCCCTCCCCACACCCACCCACCCCTGGGATAATCGTAGCTTTATAGGTACTTACACATCTTAAAAAACAGGAGGTGCTCTCAGGTGAAGCTCATTACCTAAATCAGTCATACACTAAGGACCTAAGATCAATTAAGCTTCAGGTGAACAAAGTATATTAAACATATTAGGTACAGTTTTATTGGTATAAATATCCATAGCAAACCTTAGTAAATAAAGAACTTAAAGATATAAACAAAAACTAAAAACTAAGATGCAGACAGCAATCCAGCAGCGAGATGGGGGCTGCCAAGTCTTTTGCATTGAGTGTCATATGTATGATTTTCTCCCAGTTGGTGAGAGGTCTTATGTGTGAACTAGGTGGAAGGAGCTCTTTGCTCTCAGGGAACAAGTCCGTTCTCTAGAGGCTAGAGTAGCAGACTTGGAAAACATAAGAAAGACAGAGAGGTACATAGACCTACAGGGATATAGATCTGAAGTCCCACCTCAAGTCTGGCAGCATCCCTATTGCCATGGAGGAGAGAGGTCACGTGACAGGAGAGCATCACCCTGGTGTGGCAGGACGTGATCCTGTAACTAGAACCTGTCCTCCAGGTGATGTAAAACCCTCTCGCACCGAGGAAGTTTCTCCAGCGCCATGTGCCCATGAGGGAAGGGTTAGGACAGCCGTTATAGTTGGTGATTCAATCATTGGACATGTAGATAGCTGGGTGGCTGGTGGACATAAGGATCACCTGGTAACATGCCTGCCTGGTGCAAAGGTAGCGGACCTCATGCGCCACCTAGATAAGGTCTTAGATAGTGCTGGGGAGGAGTCCGCTGTCTTGGTACATGTCGGTACCAATGACATAGGAAAATGTGGTAGGGAGGTTCTGGAGGCTAAATTTAGGCTTTTAGGTAGGAAGTTGAAATTCAGAACTTCCAGGGTAATGTTCTCCGAAATGCTTCCCGTTCTACGTGCAAGGCCCAAAAGGCAGGCAGAGCTCCGGAGTCTCAATGCGTGGATGAGACAATGGTGCAAGGATCAGGGTTTTGGATTTGTTAGGAACTGGAGAACATTCTGGGGAAAGGAGGGGCTCTTCCAAAGGGATGGGCTTCACCTTAACCAAGATGGAACCAGACTGCTGGCATTAACCTTTAAAAAGGAGATAGAGAAGCTTTTAAACTAGATAATAGGGGAAAGCCGACAGTCGCCCAAGAGCGGATGGTTCGGAAGAATGTATCCTTGAAGGATACTACCAAAAGCAGAGAGGTTCCAAAAAAGAGTAAAGTAGCCCAAATGCCCTCGGGTATGGAGCAGACAGAGCTTAAAGATCCCAAATTACCCATGTCTACCAATAGCCAAATTAATATGAATAAAACACAGTCTCTAAAATGCTTGTATGCAAATGCTAGAAGTCTAAAAAATAAGATGGGAGAGTTAGAATATATAGCAATAAATGAGAGGTTAGATATGATTGGAATATCAGAGACATGGTGGAAGGAGGACAACCAGTGGCACACTGTGATACCTGGGTACAAACTATATCGTAATGATAGAGCTGATCAATTTGGTGGAGGGGTTGCGCTCTATGTTAGAGAGGGCATTGAGTCAGAAAGGATTAAAGTTTTGCAGGAAACAAAATTTGCTGTAGAATCTCTATGGATTGAAATTCTATGTAAAAAGGGAAAGGCGATGGCAGTGGGGGTGTACTATCGACCGCCTGGCCAGAATGAACAAATGGATGATGAAATGCTCAAAGAAATCAAGGAAGCTAACAAAAGTTATAGTGCAGTAATAATAATGGGTGATTTCAATTACCCAGGTATCGACTGGGTCAGTGTCACGGCAGGACATGCTAGGGAGACAAAGTTCCTAGATGAAATAAATGACTGCTTCTTGGAGCAGCTGGTTCATGAACCGACCAGAGGGAAAGTCATATTAGACCAAGTCCTTAGTGGAACACCAGATCTAGTGCAAAAGATAAGGGTGTTGGGACCACTTGGCAATAGTGATCATAGCATGATCGCCTTTGATTTAATTAGTGGAGGAGGGATAGTAAGGAAATCCACAGTACTACCTTTTAACTTTCGAAAGGGAGACTATGATAAAATGAGGAAAATAGCTAAGAAAAAACTAAAAGGAGCAGTTGCAAAGGTTAAAGACTTACATCAAGCTTGGGTGTTGTTGAAAAATACTATCTTGGAAGCCCAGACCAGCTGTATTCCACGCTTTAAGCAAAGTGGAAGGAAGTCCAAAAAACTGCCAGCATGGTTTAAAGATGAGGTCAAAGAGGCTGTTGTTGTCAAAAAAGCATCTTTCAGGAAATGGAAAAAAGAGCCAAACGACGAAACCTGGAAACAGCACAAGCACTGGCAGGTCAAATACAAGGCATTGATAAAGCAGGCAAAGGGAGAATTTGAGAAGAAGCTTGCTGCGGAACCAAAAACGCGAAATAAAGATTTTTTTCAAGTACAATCGTAGCAAAAAACCTGTGAGAGAGTCAGTTGGTCCATTAGATGATAGAGGAGTTAAAGGGGCACTAAGAGGTGACAAGGCGATAGCGGAGAGACTGAATGAATTCTTTGCTTCGGTCTTTACTGAGGAAGATGTAGGGATGTTACCCATGACTGAAGTGGTATTTAAAGGTGCGGAAGAATTGAAGGAAATATCGATACATCGGGAAGATGTATTACAACTATTAGATAAACTGAAGAGTAGCAAATCACCTGGGCTGGATGGTATACATCCAAGGGTGTTGAAAGAACTGAAATATGAGATTGCAGACCTGCTATTAGTAATCTGTGAACTATTATTAAAATCATCTCTAATACCTGAAGATTGGAGGATCGCCAATGTAACACCAATTTTTAAAAAGGGTTCCAGGGGTGATCCGGGAAACTACAGACCGGTGAGCCTCACGTCAGTACCGGAAAAAATGGTAGAAACCATCATAAAGAATAAAATTACTCAGCATGTAGATAGTCACGGCCTAATGGGAGACAGCCAACATGGCTTTAGACAAGGAAGATCTTGTCTTACTAATCTGTTATGTTTTTTTGAAAGTGTGAATAAACAGGTGGACAAAGGTGAGTCGGTTGATATAGTGTATCTAGACTTTCAGAAAGCCTTTGACAAGGTCCCTCATCAGAGACTTTTGGCAAAACTAAAGAGTCATGGGATAGGAGGCAGTGTACTACTGTGGATCAGGAACTGGTTAAAAGATAGAAAGCAGAGGGTTGGGCTAAATGGCCAATTTTCCCAATGGAGAAAGGTGAATAGTGGTGCACCCCAGGGATCTGTGCTGGGTCCGCTGCTTTTTGACATATTCATAAATGACCTGGAAAGAGGAATAACGAGTGAGGTTACCAAATTTGCAGATGACACAAGACTATTTAAAGTTGTTAAAACCCAAGAAGATTGTGGAAAATTGCAAGAGGATCTTGATAAATTGGAAGACTGGGCATCAAAATGGCAGATGAAATTTAATGTGGACAAGTGCAAAGTTATGCACCTAGGGAAGAACAACCCAAACTATGGTTACACAATGCAAGGTTCCACATTAGGACCACCCAGGAAAAACCAGGAAAAAGATTTAGGCGTCATTGTGGATAACATGTTAAAACCCTCGGCCCAGTGTGCAGCGGCAGCCAAGAGAGCAAATAGAATGCTAGGTATCATAAGGAAAGGAATGGAAAATAAAACAAAAGATATTATAATGCCTCTATACCGTTCCATGGTGATACCGCACCTTGAATATTTTGTGCAATTCTGGTCGCCGTATCTTAAAAAGGATATAGCGTTATTAGAAAAGGTTCAGAGAAGAGCCACCAAAATGGTAAAGGGGATGGAAGGATACTCCTATGAAGAAAGGCTAAAAAGGTTAGGGCTCTTTAACCTGGAGTAGAGACGGCTGAGGGGAGATATGATAGAAGTCTATAAATTAATGAACGGAGTGGAACGGGTAAACGTAGATCGATTGTTTACGTTATCAGAATATATAAAGACTAGGGGACATACAATGAAGCTACAGGGTAAACTATTTAAGACTAATAAAAGAAAATATTTTTTCACTCAACGTGTAATCAAACTCTGAAGGCTGTTAGTGTAGCTGGGTTTAATAAAGGTTTGGACAAGTTCCTGGAGGAAAGGTCCATAAACCATTATAGAAGGAACCCAGGATATCATTGCTTGACCCAGTACAAGCATTGCGGAATCTGTGTCCTTTGGGGAAACTGCTAGGTACGTACGTATGACCTAGATTGGCCACTGTTGGAAACTGGATACTGGGCTTGATGGACTTTGGTCTAACCCAGTATGGCATATTTTATGTTCTTATGTTCTTAAACTTTAGCTTGCCTAAATTCCTTGTATAGCCTTTATAAATCAGAAATCCGAGTGTGCCCTCGGTTCATATAAGATCTACTAGCCAGAAACACTTAAATTCCTGCCCACCCTAGGGTTGCATTGCCTATATAATCATCATATAGACTGACATCTGCCCTTCAATTAGATGTAACACCCACCTTTTCTCCTTATCCTTGAACTGATTTATAACCATCTAAATCAGCATGTCATTTTATTTATTTACATTCTCTTGTATACTGTGCTATTCTGCATCAGTGCAGTTTACATTGAACAGGGCATTGTAACTTCAAGATAACTATTTTACAGGGAACATGGGCTATGGAGGGTTAAGTGGCTTGCCCAAGACCACAAGGAGCACCTGTTGGATTAGAAACCCCAGTCCTTCTAGCCCAAGGTTGCTGTCCTCTAGTGGCATTTGAACCCCTGACCTTCTGGCCTGAAGTACCTTGCCCCAACCACTAGGCCACTCCTCCACTCCTCAATGTGATGCATTCATTGCAATAGCTGTGGTGCCTTAATTCTAAGAAGAATCAGTTGGAGCCTAAGAGCTTGCCCTATATGTCTCAAATTATCTGCTATGCATAAAGAATTGAACTATTAAGGGAACAATAAGCTGGAAAAGCACACCACCTCCAGAGTACAAACTGAAAAAAATGCACCACCGCTCCCACTAAGAATCAAACAGCCCAAGAACAAATGGATCACAGTGGGCTCTTGCAGGTTGTGACCTGTAATACAGAGACACACTCTCCATCAAGATGCCTTCTCTGACTTGGAAAATGAGAGTGCCCAATTAGTGGAAACTAAAGTGCCCTTAAATGAGAACGTCAATGCCCTATCTACTGGTAATGCACCAAACATGAAGAAAAAATCACAAAACAGGAAACTATTACTACCTGGAGTTTCTATCATCAGAGGCACCAACTTGGGAACACAGTTCAAAGGAGAGAAGATGGTCAAATGACTCCCAGGATCTTCAGCCAGTAGGAATACAAACCAAATTGTTGGCATAGTTAGTGCAGAAAGTGAGCACTCCAAAATTGATGTTATCATCCACATGGGTACACATGACCTGGCTAGAGACAGTGTCTTTACAGTTCAAAGGGTCTTCCAGATTCTGGGAGAGAAACTCAAACCCACTGCTAACACTATAGAATTCTCAGAAGTTCTACCTGTTCTTGGTAAGAGGACAGAAAAGCTGCATCGCATAATCAACTTTAATACATGGCTCCAAACCTGGTGCAAACAAGAAGGATTTAGATATATTGGCAACCTGGAAAATAGATAGAACAACAAGAGGCTATACTGTGTGGATGGACTACATTTCTCTGTGAAAAATTCAGGCTTTACTTAGACAGGCATTTAAACTCGGGAAAGGGGGTGACAGATGGAGAAGAACAAGTTCAGGACGTCACTCCCAGCAAAAACATAATAACATTGGAAACAGCCACACTATTAACCCACACACCAATGGCAAGCAGGAAAAGGCATGCAGAACAAAATCCATGCAAAATACAGGCAAGCTAGTTAACAAATACTGGAAACCCAACAAAGTTCCTGATCTGGAAGCCCTGATGGTGGAAATGGACGTGGAATTGTGGCTATTACAGAAGCATGGTTTAACGAGTCACATGAATGGGATGTAGCCATAGCTGGGTATAATTTATTTAGAAGAGATAGAGAAGGAAGAAAAGGAGGAGGGTTAGCCCTATATGTCAACAACAATATTAAAGTTGCTGAAATGTAGGGGACATGAGGAAAAGAAAAAGCGCTGTGGATTGTTTTGGAAAGAGGAGATGGCGCTGTCATCCATACTGGTGCAGTCTACAGGCCTCCAACTCAAACCAAAGAAATGGATAGAGACTTGATTATTGATATTGCAAAGGTAGCCATGAAGGGGGAAGTAATCATATTGGGTGACTTTAATCTACCCGATGTGGATTGGAGTATTCCTTTTGCAAATCTGGAAAGAAGTAAAAAAAATTGTGGATGCATTCCAAGATGCATTGCTAAGACAAACGGTGATGGAACCAACCAGGGAAAGCTCGATGCTGGATTTAGTACTCACCAACGGAGATAGTGTGTCGAATGTCCAGCTGGGTGCCCATGTGAGCAGCAGCAATCATCACATGGTGTGGTTTGAGATAAAAAACCAAGGCAGAGTCCAATCACAGCAAGCTCAAAGTCCTAGACTTTAAAAATCATGACTTTAGTAAAATGGCCAAGTGCCTGAAGGAGGAGTTGTGTGAGGCCCTGTTACTCACAAAAATGAACCACAACTAATTATACTATTTCCCTGTAATGATCAGATCCGAAAGTCAGTACAGGTGCAATCAGAGTCTCTGTTTATTAGATAACTGATGACCAATACAGGCAAGAGTGTGGGGAAGAGAGTTCTATCGAGCACTAGGCATCTCCAGAATGTCTCCTCCCACGAATATAAAAAGCTTACTACATATATACTTTTCTTTGCTTCCATTTATGCATACAGTCCCAGATCTATCCCTCCTATGTCTTCTCCCCCCTCCCTTCTTATTTCCTATTATTGTCTTTTTTGTCCCCCTTAGTTCCTGTTGCAAAATCCCCCTTTGGCCCCCCCTCTCTCTTATACTTACCAACTATCATTCAGCCGCCTGCTTTCTTCAGGGCAAAAGGCCTAGCATATATGTTGCCAGCTTCTGGTTTCCTGTGTACGTGCTCCTTTGCACAGTTGGCAGGGGGGTAGGGGATAAGGGAAATAGAATTGCAGTGGGCTAAACTAAAGGAGGCAATAAAAGGGGCAATAGATGCATATTTAAGGAAAGTAAATAAAAACAAGAGGAAAGGAAACCTATTTTGTTCTCCAAAGAAATAGCTGCACAAATAAAGATTTAAAAAAACAGCTTTCACAAAATTCAGAAGTTCACAAACAGAGGAACGCAGAACAGAATACAGGATCAAACTAAGAGAGACAAAAAGAGAAATAAGGATAGCAAAATCAAAGGCAAAAGAAAAGATGACTAAAGATCTGACACGTGGAGACAAAACATTTTTCAGGTATATTCAGGAGAAAAGGAAGATCAACCACCTATGATTGACAAATATACAAATGGGAATTGGGTAGATACTGCACCATTCACAGAAGATGATGTGTCTGAACAGCTTGCAAAACTAAAAGTGGACGAGGCCATGGAACCAGATGGGATACATCCCAGGATACTGAAAGAGCTCAGAGAGGTTCTTGCAAGGCCTTTAAAGGATGTTTTTAATAGATCCTTGGAGACAGGAGAAGTTCCACAGGATTGGAGAAGGGCTGATGTGGTACCTCTTCACAAAAGTGGTAATAGCGAAGAAGTGACAAACTACAGGCCAGTAAGCCTTATCTCGGTAGCGGGAAAAGTAATGGAGGTGCTCCTGAAAGTGAAAATTATTTTACCAAAGGATGATCATGCCAAACAAATCTGATTGAGATCTTTGACTGGGTGACCAGAGAACTGGATCAAGGGCATGCAATGGATGAGATCTACCTAGATTTCAGCAAAGCCTTTCATACTGTTCCTCACAGGAGGCTTATCAATAAACTGAACAGCCTGGGAATGGGTCCCAAGGTGGTGTACTGGATCAGAAATTCATTGACTGATAGATGACAGAAGGTGATGATAAACGAAACTCACTCAGATGAAAGAAAGGTGATTAGTGGCGTGCCCCAGGGATTGGTCCTGGGACTGGTACTGTTTAATGTATTTGTGAGTGATATTGCTGAAGGACTAAATGAAAAAGTCTGCTTTTTTGCAGATGACACAAAAATTTGCAACAGAGTGGCCTTCCCTGAGGAAGTGGATAACATGAGGAAAGATCTACAAAAGCTGGAAGAATGGTCTTATGTTTGGCAGTTAAGATTTAACATGACGAAGTGCAGTGTCATGCACTTGGGATGAAGAAATCCAAGGGAATTGTATGCGATAGGGGGTGAGAAGTTGGTGTGCGTGGACCAAGAGAAGGATCTTGGAGTGATTGTTTCTGAGGATCTCAAGGTGGCAAAATAGTGTGACAAGGCATTGGCCAGAGTCAGAAAGATGCTGGCTTGCATACAGAAAGGAATTACCAGCAGAAAGGAGGAATGCCCTGTACAAGTAAGGCCTCTCTTGGAATACTGTGCTCAGTTTTGGAACCCATATCTTCCAAAGGATATAAAAAGACTGGAAACGGTTCAGAGGAAGGCATCCAAAAGACGTATGAGATGAGACTTAAAGACCTAAATATGTACACACAAGAGGAGAGGAGGGACAGGGGAGATATGATACAGACCTTAATATTAATTAATGAGTATTAATGAACAAACAAACCTTATTTAAAGATGGGGGGAAGCTGTAAAACTAGAGGGCATAAAATGAAGCTGCAAGGGTGTAAACTGAGAGGCAACATCAGGAAATACTTTTTCACTGAGAGGGTGGTGGATGCTTGAAATGCCCTCCTGATGGAAGTGGTGGGGACAGAATTCATAATGGCATGGGACAAACACAGTGGATCCCTTTTAGCAAGAGGATAAAAGCAAAATAAATGTAACTATTTCTTATATCTCAAGAAATAGGGGTGACCTGCTTGGAACGATGGGGTCACCCCTAACCAAAGGCATGGGGAGAGGTGATCTGCACGGAGCAGCAGGTACACCTACTTTTGCCACCTTGCTGGGCAGACTAGATGGGCCATACTAGTCTTTATCTGCCATCATATACTATGTTACTATGACATTTCTCTGATAAAGTCCTACCTTATGATGTCGTAAAAGCTGTTAGTGTTGCTGGTTTAAAAATGGTTTGGACAAGTACCTGGAGGAAAAGTCCATAAACCATTATTAAAGTGAATTGGGGAAATCCACTGCTTATCACTGAGATAAACCATATGGATTATATCTATCTTTTGGGAGCCTGACAGGTATTTGTGACCTGAATTGGCCATTGTTAGAAACAGGATGCTGAGCTCGATGAACCTTTGGTCTGACTCAATATGGCATTTCTTATGTTCTTATACTCTGCAGGGGGGAGGGGGAGAGTTGAGGAGTGGCCTAGTGGTTAGAGCAGTGGCCCAGCAACCAAGAGACCCAGCTCAGTTCCCATTGGCATGCCTTGTGGCCTTGGATAGTCATTTAGCCCTCCATTGCTTGAAAGAAAGGTGTGGCAAATTACATCTGGTCACACCTTGCCAAAAAGAGACAGGTGTTGCCAGGAGTCAGCATTAACTTTGATGGTTGTGTGCCTGATGGCTTATAGAGTCTTCAAAGTTTTCAAATAAAAAGGACCTCTGAAGTGCTGAATGACATCCCTGATACAGATACATGTTTTCAAAATGCAATATTGCATCAGATGGTATAATTTTATTTACTTATTTATTTATTTATTTAACAGTTCTTATATACCGCCCCTTCCAATGATCAGGGGCAGTTTACATTGAACAAAAATTACAGAAACTTGGTTACAGGGAACATTTCAAACTATGATACATAAACTATGTACAGGTCAGCTAGGCACTTATACAGTTGTATCGTGGTAGCTGCGTCTTAAATATTTACATGATATATTGCGAACAGAGTGTGATATATTGTGGACAGTGTAAGATATGGGGTGTATACATATCAGGGGATGGGGGTAGTAGTTAGTGAAGTAGGAGGCAGTGTTGGTGAGATGAGTGGGTTATAATATTCTGAGAAAAGTAGGGTTTTTAGAAGTTTATGAAATGCTTGCAGGTCCTTGGTTGATCTGATGGAGTCTGGGAGGGAGTTCCAGAGGGTCGGGGCAGAATATCTGAAGGCTCTGTTGCTGGTGGCTTTCTTGGTTTTCCTTACTGATGGGGGTAAGGCTAAGAGGTCCTTTGTATATGCTCTTCTCACTCTGACATCAGACTGTGGCTGGATCACGGTGGATAAAAAGGAGGGGGAGATGCTATTGTGCAGTTTAAAGGTTGTGACTAACATTTTGTATCTTACTCTAGAAGCGATGGGGAGCCAATGGAGGTTATAGAGAATTAGGTGATGTGATCAGTAAGCCTTGCTTTGGTAATAATCCTAGCCATTACATTTTGTGCAAGTTGCAGTGGGTGGATTGTCTTTTTATATAATATAATATATTATATTATATAATGCTATATGATTGACTGCTGTTACTTAAATTGTATATATTATGCAGCGACTGGGCAATGGAGCTGAACTGTTATATACAGGACTTACAATGATATAAGCTGTGTCTGGCTCAATAGCCTGGGTTTCTGGGCCTGTTTGCCTGAAGCTGTTTATGTATATTTTGAGGTCCTAAACAACCTTAAACTGGTTTCAGTTCAGAAACTGTGCTACTGTTTTCTTATACTTTGAGTGGAGGAGTAGCCTAGTGGTTACAGCAACAACCTCCGTACCCAAGAGATCCACTGGCTCTCCTTGTGACCTTGGACAAGTCACTTTACCCTCCATTGCCTCAGAAGAAAAGACCTAGCAATCTATTTCCAGTCACACCTTGCCAAGAAACCCAGCGGCTGCTGAGTCGCCAGGAGTCAGTATTGACTTGACGGCACTTAAAAATAAAAATAAAAAAATAAAAGCCACAAAGGCACCTCTGTGCCTTTATAAAATAGGCACCAAGAAGCAGCCCCCAATGGTAAGAAATTTACACTCGCTCTGAAGTTGGTGTAAATGTGTGCATGTATTTTATGTTCTTGCATCCATCATCACTCTACTACTGCTACAACCCCAGAAGTCCTAGAGGTGGCACACATTAAATACGCACCATCTTGTCACACACAATGCAATGCATGGCACGTCATTGAGTTAATGCTGATAAGGGAGATATCATACAGACCTTTATATAACTGAGTATTAATGAACAAACAGATCTTTTTCAAAGACGGGGAAGCTGTAAAACTAGAGGGCATAATATGAAGCTGCAAGAGGGTAAATTGAAAGGCAATGTCAGGAAATACTTTTTCACTGAAAGGGTGGTGGATGCTTGGAATGCCCTCCCAATCTCGTATATCTCAACAAATAGGAGTGACCTGCACGGAGCAATGGGTACACCCCCAAACAAAGCCATTGGGAGAGGTCACCTGCACGGAGCAGCAGGTGCACCTACTCTTGCCACCTTGCTGGGCAGACTAGATGGACCATAGTATCTGCCATCATATACTATGTTACTATGAGGGTGTGCTTTTGTGGTTTGGTGTGTTAGTTTTTAGTTCTTTTTGGCTGAGCCCTCAGGCAGCTCCTGAGATAAGGGTTACTAAGGTCACTCATTTCTTTCCCTGACCACAACAGAGCAGTCAAATACCCTGACTTGAGTGCCAGGAGAGGGCGCTATTTCATCTCTTCTCCATCTTTTCCCTCCTTTTTTTCCCTTTCTGAAAGAGACTTTTTAAAGTTCCCCTTTGTATCCTTCTTTTATTCTTTCTTTCCCCTGATTTTTCTTATTTCCTGCCTAGACAATGGTAGGCAAAAACAGAAATGAACCAGTGAAGGCTGAGGCCTCTGTCCCTCTGCATCATCGTGAGGGACAGGAGGGGGTTCCTGGGAAGAGGCATAGCTTTCCCCTGCAGCTGTGGCAGGTAGGTCTCTGGATGACAGCTGACCCCTATTCTCTTCCACTTTTTTTGTGTACTGGTGTCACTGCCCCAGCTGGTACAGCAGGGAATGCTACCCACCCATCGCCCAGGGCCTCTAAAAACCCTAAGTCCATCTCTGCTTTACCCGGGACCCCCGGCTTTGGGAATCTCAGCTATAGATGGGGCGTGGTGAGGATGGACTACGAGTTGCTTCCCAGGATGCAGCAGATGGCCCCGAGGAAACAGGGGGGACGTGGGAGGGATGAGTCACCACCCTGTACTGTAGCGGTGGTTCCTAGAAGAGAGGCAGAGCTCCCCAGGAGGCAGATATGCCCAATTGTTGTGTGGACTGTGCGAGTGACCCCGGCTGTTGAGGGAAACTCCAATCAACAGAAGCGCAGAGAAGCCCTGCCCTGCCACTAAACTGAATGGCAAAGGCCCTGCCTCTTCCTCAACTGCTGTGAGAGGTGGAAAAAAGGGCCTGCTTTACCCCGTCTGGCCCCTCAATTACACCTAGAGGGAATCCAGCCACTTATTCCTCAGCAGTAAGGGAGGGAGTATAAGTGGCCTGGACATAAGGCATGGAGTACTCTAACCCCTGCTACCCAGCCAGGACGTACATCCTGCCTTGGATAAGGAAGTAGGGTGCCATAGAATTGTCTCGGCATCCAGGATGTTCAGCAAGATGTTGCTCTTCTGCAGCAGTACTACGGCTGTTACCAATGCACTGGAGAAAGGGCTTGTATTGAAGGTAGTTTACCACCAGCTGAAGCCCCTGGAGGGACAAGGGTGGTCTTTTCCAACATGCCATCCTTCCTTCAAGACCAAGAGATCTAGGGGAGTTTACATCACTTGTCTCAGCCCTCCTGCTAGGCTTCATGCCACTAGAGATATATCACCTCATTCTGAAGGCAAGCCTAGCTGATTTTACCCATGGTATTGGAACAGATGCAAGGGAGCACAGCTATCCCCTGTAAAGGCAGGGCCTTTTGCAAATGGTGAACTGTTGACAGTGCCACCAAGTCAGGCAAACCTACAGGGAGTACTTGGAGGCACCAGCAAAACACCAGTAGACAAAAAAAGGGGAAGCTGTCATCCAGAGACCTACCTGCCATAGCTGCAGGGGAAAGCTATGCTTCTTTCCAAGAACCCCCTCTTGTCCCTTACGATGATGCAGAGGGGCAGAGGCCCCTAGAGGAGAGAGCGTGATGCATACTGCACCTCCTCCCTTACGCCTCATGGCTGTTGTCACTGCTGCAGCCTTCACCTGGCCCTCAGGGACAGGAAGGAATAGGGCCCCACCTAGGCCCAGGGACAGGATTGAAGCATGTCGGTTCATGTTTCAGCATGGGCACCAGGGTGTGAGGGGTTCATTCCTATCCCGTTCTCCTAGATCCTAATCCCTAGAGGTGGACTGAAGAGAAGGGGAAAATGTGCTCATTGTCATCCAGCAATTTTTGTGTAAAAACACGCAAAACGTGGTCTTGTTAATAGAGGGTCCAATCATATATGAAAACAATTGTGCAAAAAAACCCCAATATCAAAAACTCAGGCAATGACTTTCTTCAACTGAAGTAACTTCGTTTCATGTAAGAACTTTTAAAAGGAGAAAATTTATAGAAGGGGTCTCAGACTCTAGGTTAGCTCACTCCTGCAGACTGAACAGTAAGCACACGTCCTTGACATAGTCTGCAGGAGTGAGCTAACCTAGAGTCTGAGACCCCTTCTATAAATTTTCTCCTTTTAAAAGTTCTTACATGAAACGAAGTTACTTCAGTTGAAGAAAGTCATTGCCTGAGTTTTTGATATTGGGGGGTTTTTGCACAATTGTTTTCATATATCCAGCAATTTTTGGCAGGCTTGCTTGTATTTTGTGTGGCTTTTATTCAGGGTTCCTTTTCCCTTTTGTTATTGTTGACTCTTTCTATTTGCAACTTTATTACAATGCTTTCACTTTTGCTTTTCCTCGGGGTAACATCCTGAACATGTTTTTTCCATTCATCACCCCCTTTCCCTAGTTTAAACTTGTCCACATATTGCCTGAATTTTTCACTTAGGATACTATTGCTTCCACAGAGATGAAGTTCACCAATACAGTGTACTCTCTTGTTCCATCTATTTCCCCAGCCACCTGTATATCCAAATACTTTTTGTTTACAGCCCTTATCAGGGGAAGAGAGACTACATCACACAAACAACTTTAATATGTGGCTCCAAACCTTCTTGTTATTTTAGAAGCCCTATTCATGAGTTATGGTTACAGTACAGGGCCCGATTTTTCAAAGGCATTTACACAGGTAACTGCCCTAGTCCCCCATGTAAATGCCTTATCCGGGATTTTTGAAGGGCACCTACATGGGTAGTGCCGTTCAAAAATCCCGGATATGTCCCTAATGCGCCCAAATGCCATGCAGTTAGCATCGGGGCATGTTAAAGGCATTTGGGGAAGAGTGGGGGCGGAGGAAAGGGCTAACCGGGTAGCAGCGATTTTCGATGCTACCCGCTTAGCCCCCTGCGCCTTAAAAATAGGCTAGGTTTTTCCTTGTCTATCTTTCAGGCACAGGGGCTAAGTGCTACCCGGCTAGCTTCTGAGGCTTCCGGGTTGGGCAGCGAGACCCAGATTTTCAATGCCAGAGCCGCATATGACCCCAGCACTTAAAATCCGGGTTAGGCAGAAAAGGGGTGGGCTGTGCATTGATGCAGCGCATAGCACCACCCTGATGAAAATCGGGCCCACGGTTTATTAACTTAATATACCACCAATCGAGAACCACATCTTGGCGGTGTACAATAAAATCAGAACAAAGAACAAAAACACAAAACCAAAATGATGGATGAACCGCAAGGACAGGAGGGAGCAGGAGGCCTAGGCTACAAGATCAGCACAGCTACATAAGACCGCAGAAGAAAGGGAGAGACAAAGGAACAGTGCAACCGGACTTGCTGGCCGGAAGCAGGTCAAAGCAAGGATAAGCGACTCAGGAAGTGGGTGATGGAAAGGCCTGCGCAAAAAGATAACCTTTAAGTTGAGCTTTCTGATGACTAAAAGAGAACTGAGTGTGCAAATGATTAGGGAGAGAGTTCCAAAGAACAGGGACCAAGACTCGGAAAACTGAAGAGCGGGCAGCTGTAGTGCGGGCCACTTGAGGACCTGGGACCGCTAAGAGGTTATAAGAAACTGAGCGAAGAGAGCAAGCAGAAGTGTACGAGGTATGAAGGTGTGGCAGGAAGAAAGGATTACCAGCACAGAATGCGTGAAAAGTGAGGGCGAGCACTTGGTGGGAGACACAGAAGGAAACCGGCAGTCAGTGCTCAGAAAGAAGAAGAGGGGTGACACTATCAAAGCCGCGGGCACCATAAAGCAATTTTACAGCCGTGTTCTGCACCAGCTGAAGACGGGAAAGCTGATGAAAAGAAGGAGGTTGCATAATCTAACCTAGAAATCACAAGAGAAAGTAATAGCAGATGAAAGGAAGAATCCTCGGGGTACTTACGAAGGGAACAAAGTTGGTGAAGCAGAAAAAAAGTATCGCTGAACTGTGTAAGGGATGTGGGAAGAAAAGTTGGACATTTGAAAATGGGCATTCACATATGCAAGTCACAGAGACGTTCCCGGAAGCTGGGTATATAGACATCCTCAGCGTGAGAACGTCCATGCAGCGTGAAGGCATGGCCTGGATGGAGCAAGAGAGATACGGAACAGTGCGATTTCAGAACCATAAAGCACATCTGTCCCTGGTTGGTGAGACATCAATGCTTATACCTGCTTCTGACCAGGAATAAGATGAAAAAAATGCTTGTTTCACGGATCTAACTCTTCCAGGGCTTGCCAGATGGCTCCAGGTCACCAGGGACAGGCTGAGCTCATCCTAGTTTTACTTCCTTTGCATTCAATGGAAGTAAAACCAGGACTGGCTCAGTCTATCCCTGATCACCTGGAGCCATCTGGTAACCCTATATGGGCCCAGTTATGCAAGGTGCCTAGCGGGGTTGTACATCCCAGTGGGACGTGCAGCCCTCCCTAGCAGTCCTGCCCTGGTTCCGCATCCCTCCCTCCCCCCATGGCCAGAGCCGCAGTGCAAGCAGAGCCGAAAGGGAGGCAAGAGGGAGCAGAACGGGGGTGGGCTGAAGCGGCAGGATGTACAGGGCTGATTCAGGTCATGGCTCTGGTCATCCTGCTTATTCCGCCATGGAGGTAGAATAACCAGGGGAATGACGGGGAACTGGCCCGGGAAACACATCTAGGGCCAGGGGCAGAGGCAGGTAGGTCCCCGCCACCCAACCCGGGCCCTGACTGCCCCGCTAGGGATGGGGCGGTGGGGAATCAGGGGTCTTCACTGCGGCTGGCCGACCAAGCAATGGGGTGGACGTCCCGCAGGTATTCAGGGGCATGCTGGAATGTCTAGCTCCCGTGGTACAGAATCGGGTCCTAACGGACCCATCCTGCTCGAGGCCATCCAGACAGCCCAGACATGCCCTCAGTGGGATTGGGCTCCACGCACTTTCATTGTCACAAGTATTATTTCCAGCTTTAAGAAACGTGCGCGTAAATATATACTCCAAATATATTACTGTCCCGCCACCATATGTCTGAGAATCTGACATGGCAGACCAGGACATGCAAGTCTCATAATATTGTTGCCCTCCTTCTGTGACACTCCTGCTGGCACATTCAAGTACCCATTTCCTAGGCCTTGCAATTTGGGGACATCCACATTTCTAAAATCGCCTGCACCCGTGCACATACCTGGCCTTTCTATCTGCGCGGGGCCCATTTTCAAGACCGATTACTGGAACATTCATTTTTTGGGATGGAGACATAGTAGTTTCAGAATTTTGTTAATGTCTGTTGGAAGCTAATATTTATTACAAAAAATTCAGGATCATGCATTTGGGCTACAAAAGCCAAGGCAGCCATACAGTATAGAGGGTGAAGTTCTTACCTACTCCATTGCTGTAGAGTTTTTTTTATCTATCTTTCTCTTAGGGGCATGTTTACTAAAAACCGCTAATTTGCGTGCCGCAAAATAGCGCACTAAAAGCGGTAGTTAAGAGCGCTTAAACGCCCCGCAAACGTGCGATGAAGCCCCGCACACTTGCGCGTCACAGTAACGGGTGGCGCACAAGTACGGGCCCGCAAATGTCCGATAGAGGCGTGGAAAGGCTAACGGAGGGCGGAGGAAGGCCCCGGAGGGGCGGAGAGAAGAGGTTAATGGGCGGGGAAGGGGAGGGGAGAGGAGAGGCGGGGCGCACATTATCGGGGCTGAATTTCCACAAAAAAATAGCGCGAGTGAATCACTCGCGGTAGAAAGCATTTAAAGGGAAGAGAAACCATTTCCGTCAGCAATGTACAGCAAAACCGGGGAAACCAGCAAAACGTGAGCAGTGTGATACATGTGCACAGCACAAAAGTGCAAATAAAAATAGAAAATGACCACAACACAACTATTAAAAATAGTAAGTCAGCTGGGGAACAGTTATAGTAATGGGCAAATACAGAAAACACACCCAGCAAAGCTCCAGAAAAAAGAAATGAATTTTGGAAGGGTTTACGGAACGGAGACTCTTCCAAAAAACATTTCCTTTTGTGGTGCTTTCCTGGGAGTGTTTGCTATGGTTGCCCATTAATATCACTGTTGCCCAACGTGGTGATATTTTGTCCCCCATTTCCCGTGGTCATTTACGGGGTTTATGTGCACGTTTGTCACCAGACAGGGTGCATATGCCCACAGTAAAATTGCGTAGAGCAGGGTTTGTGACTCCATCCTGCCAGGTTCACTACCTCCAGGGGCTGCACTGTCTCTGTGGCCATAGTGTGGTGCAGCAGACAGAGTCAGTACCTCTAGGACCAGAAGGTCAGAGGTTTAAAGCCCAGCTGGGGCACTTGCCAGCCCAGTCCCTATACTTTACCTACCACTAAACACAGATAGCGCAGACACCCCTGTATTGCAGGGGACATAAGCATGGGGAAAACACCCGTATTTTACCCAACAACGCACACACACACCACAACAATGGGCATTACCCACAGCCAAGTACCCCAAATGCAGTCCCATACTGCCACCTGCTTTTTATGGGAGAAGCTCATGCCAGCATGTTGGCGGACAAGCACATGTGGTGCAGGGGGCAGTGGCTGCTAGCGACAGAAGACAGAGGCCTAGCCATGTGCAGGCTGCCACTGTCCACTGCAACAGACAGGCCCTGCTGGATCCACAGTCATGGACATTCCAGGGAATCCACCCAATCTGTGACTACACGGTGGTGCAGTGCACACAGACACTGTATGCAAGAACAGAAGGTCACAGGTTCAAAGCCCAACTGGGACAACTGCCAATCTTGCCCACATATTTTTCCCCCAATTAAACAGTGATAGTAAGGACACACCTTTCCTGGCGAGGACATATGCAATGGCAATACGTCTATCGTTTACCCCACTGAGCACAGACACCATGAACAGGGCCAGTACCCAGAGCAGAATCACCCAAATGCAGTCCTGGTGGGGCACACACCAGTCAGGTTCCATGATGCCACTCATACAAATGCCTGTGCTGTATATCTATGCACCACCCCCATGGTATGTAGATGTAGCTCATGCATATCCATGAGGGACAGCAGGAAAACCCGAACAGTGTGATGCAAACCTGGACTGGAGTTGGGAATCTGTGCCGTAAAGCAGCAGCCATCAAGGGCAGACACACCCACACCCACACCCACAGGCCTCATTGGCCAATGTCTCCTGGAGAGGCAGACCATTGGCCCCTGCATGCATCTCCCAAAACTAGCACTTGCATAACTTAACAATGTCACCCTACACCTGAGGTATACGGTACACAGCTCTGAGACGTTTGCTAGGAGTACTGGCAGACAGATATCCATATGTTACGCACATACTGCTAGTTGACCCCATCTGAACAATCTGTTAGGTGTTTGCGGTGCATGCTCCAGGCCTGGCCTCTGACGGTGTTTACCACCCTGGGGAGTGACCCCCAGCTGTACTGCGTACCATATCCATGCCTTGCCGTGCCCAGGACCGGTTTGGTGGGCAAGGCTAATTACCTCCTCAATAGTAGCACCATGATGGCATAGGTGTGGAAGTGTGTGTCTGTCTACCAAGTGTGTGTCTGTCTGCAAGCCCCTTCCACAGCCCACACTGCCAGCACTGTTGCCAGTATTGGCCTGCCAATGTGCATAATGAGGTGCAAGGTACCATGGGTATAGCCAGGACAGGGTGGCCTGGCCAGGATGCATCAGCACCGGCCATAGGGCACTGGCAGGGACATTGTAGTGTCCGGCCACCACCTACACAGACAGGGTGGCCAAACCATGTTCTTCTGGGAGATCACGCTCACCCTGACTGTGCAGTGACCACAGCATGGCTAGGCACCCCCATAGTGCTATACAGTATTTCTCATGTGATAGATATGGGTTTCTCTTTGGGGCCCAGTCACCGATTTATCTGCTTGCTGTGTATGCTGGCAGCCCAGTTCTGGGTACATGTGTCTCCATTGGGAACATGCACTATGGACTAACCAGCAGACAGTTTGTAGCTGGTATATGTCTTGCTGGAATGGCTTGCAGGGTGCAGTGGCTGTTGGCTTGCTGCAGGGGAGTATCTGGTGGTGGGGTGCAGCTTATCTTATCCTGGTCTTATGGCTGTGTGGGGAGCTGTGGGGGGGGGGTGTTCCTCAGCAGGACTTGGGTTGCTGTTGCCCTCTACTGCCACCTTTGCAGGGAGGTAGAGTGTGGATCTCTTGATGGGGGACCATGTTTGCTGCTGCTGGGGGGGTGGGGCGGGGCGGGGTGGGGCGGGGCTGTGCCTGAGTGGGATATCCATGGTGTTTGTGCAGAAACTAGCTATCTTACACATTAACACTGCTTTGGAACTCCTGCTTGGCCTCCATCAGCCATGGAAGTTGTTGTGGACCTGGTCCTGGGCGCCTCATTGCACACTCAGGGTGAGCACAGAACCCGCACGATGTAACGGTGTGTAGCTACTCTGTGCCAGTAAAACACCCGGTCAGTGCCCCCTACCAGGCGGAGGTGCTGTGTGGGTGCACCCGGTCACTTCCCCCAACAGGGCCGAGGTGCTGTAGGGGTGCATTCCCCATCTTGTGTCCATCTGTGGACAGCTAATTTGCATGTGCAGTGCATCATGGGTACGTGTGGCCTAACCCTATCCTGTTTACACCGGCAGACTGTCTGTGAGGTGACGTGCAGGCTATCTGCAGCCAGCCAGGGGCTTGTTTACAGCTATGGAGCTGTAGCCCAATGGTTACGTCACTGCCTGTGCAGCCAGTGGTCATAGGTTCAAACCCACAGTGGGGTTCTGTGATAGGGGTGTCCACAGCATCTTTTTACTTTACTGTACATATGTTGCTGCCAGCAATAACACCCTGAGCGTACTGTACCCATAAGGTGCCTCTGAGGGTGCTTTATGGGGCGTTGTATACGGCACTTTATGGTTGCCATCCATATAGGGTGCACTATACATTATCCTGTGTCGCAGCATACATGCTGCCCTATAGGGGACATTCTAGGGTGCCTTGGCGGACGGTGCACTGTAACATGTGCCTTATGGGCTGCCTTATGTTAACATGCTGGGAGCGTGCGTTTGCTAGTTGTTATCACAAAATAAAATTAGAGGGCCTCCTACAGCACTCCACAACATAAAACATACTGCCTCTGCTAGTCTTTTTCAATGGGCATTGTGAGGGATTGAACCCCTGGTCCCTGCACCATTGGTCAGTGTCACAACCATTGTGCTGTGGCTCTGTTCCTGTGTTTGAGCAGCAGCGCGCAGCCTTGTAGCCATCGGCGCGCCGTCTTGTGGCGCACAAAATTAGCAGTGCGCCGCCTTCTGCCGTGTAGCATTAACAGCGCGCCCAACATGGGCATGCCCCTTAAAATAATGCCTCAGCCAGCTGTCTTCAATGGGCACTGTGGGGAATTGAACCCATGATGCCTGCACGAGTGGTCAGTGTCTTCACCATTGTGCTATGGCTCCATTCCTGGTATTTGCACATCAGCGCGCCACTTATCCCTCCCACTATTGGGCTGCCCCCTCACACATCAGCACGCTGCCTTCTGCCCACCGGCTCGCCGCCTTCTGTTGCCCAATTTTATCAGCGCGCCACCCTCTGCCGCCCAACCTTAACAGCACGCCGCCATCTGCCACCCACAATGAACAGCACGCCGCCTCATGCCGTATAAAAAAAGAGTGCGTCGCCTTCTGCCGCCCATAATCAATATGCCTCCTACACCACTTTTGTCCATAAAAGCTGATGCCTCAGCTGGTCTTTTTTGAAGAGTGCAATGGGGGTTTGAACCCCTGGCCCCTGCACCATAGGTCAGTGTCTTCACCGTTGTACTATGGCTCTGTTGTTTGGTTATGCAGCAGCGCCCCACTTAGCCTTCCCACGCGCTAATGTGGGCCCCACACATTAGCGCGACGCACACACGTACGCTCCGTTTTTTTTCTTTTTTCTGCCTGAACCGCCCACTCCTTATATGGCACACGCACACTAACGGGGACCCGCACAGCAACGGAGTTTAGTAAACATACCCCTTAGTCTACCTGAGTGACTACCCCTCCCCCTCCTCTGGTGCAGTTCACCCCTCCCTATACCTTTGTTTAGGGGTATAGCCACCACTCCATGTTTGTTCAGATATAAGAGATAGCTATACATATTTTGATTTCATCCTGTTGCTATAAAGGGATCCACTGTGTCTGCCCCATGCCATTTTTGAATTCTGTCACTGTGTTTGTCCCCACCACTTCCATCGGGAGGGCATTCCAAGCATCTACCACCCTTTCAGTGAAAAAGTATTTCCTGACATTGCCTTTCAGTTTACCCCTCCCCCCCTGATGATCTTAAAGTAGCTAAACAGATAGAAAAGGCAATGGCAAAAGCTAGAAGGTTGCTTGGGTGCATAGGGAGAGGAATGGCTAGCAGAAGAAAGGAGTTGATAGTACCTCTGTATAAGTCTTTGGTACGACCTCATTTGGATATAGTGTGCAATTCTGGAGACCGCACCTTCAAAAGGAAATAAACAGGTTGGAGTCGGTAAAGAGGGTGGCTACTAAAATGATTAGTGGTCTTCGTTATAAAGCATGTGAGAACAGACTTAAGGATCTTAATATGTATCCTTTAGAGGAAAGGTAGGATAGAGGTGATATGACTGAGAAATTTAAATACCTCCGTGGCATAAATGCACAGGAGGAGAACCTGTTTCAATTGAAAGCAAGCTCTGCTACGAGGGTATATAGGATGAGGGTGAAAGGGGATAGACTCAGGAGTAATATACGGAAATATTTTTTCATGGAAAGAGTGGCAAATCCATGGAATAGTCTCCCAGTGGAGGTGGTAAAGATGAGGACAGTGTCTGAATTCAAAAAGGCATGGGACAAACACAGAGGATCTCTAACGGCAAAAAGGGGACTGTTGTAGTGGTTGATATGGAAGGACAGACTAGATAGGTTATGTGGTCTTTTTCTGCCATCATGTTTCCATGTTTCTATGTTAGCAAGAGGAGGAAGTGCAAAAGTGATATTGTCAGACTCAAGGGTGAAGGGGAGGAATATGTAGAAGCTGATAAGGATAAAGCAGAATTGCTTAATAAATATTTTTGTTCTGCGTTCACAGATGAAGGACCAGGAGCAGACCCCCTGAAAACACCCACAAATAGAAACAGAAGTGAGGGGGTCTTAAATGATTTTCAGAAGACTGTGTTTGTGAGGAACTAGCTAAATTAATAGTAGACAAAGTGATGTGGTGGGACAGGATACATCTGAGAGTACTGAAGGAACTTGGGGAAGTTCTTGTGGCTCCTCTGTCTAACCTTTTCAATGCTTCTTTAGAGTTGGGAGTGGTCCCAGAGGACTGGAAGAAGGCACATGCAGTCCCTTTACACAAAAGCGGAAGTAAGGATGTGGTTGGAAACTAAAGGCCAGTTAGTCTGCGTGGAGTAAATTATTGGAAAAACTGCTAAAACAGAGGATAGTGAGGTTTCTGGAGTCCATTGAATTGCAAAATCTGGGGCAGCATGGGTTTACTAGAGGCGGGTCTTGTCAGACAAATCTGATTGATTTCTTTGACTGGGTGACCAGAGAGTTAGATTGAGGAAGAACACTAGATGTGGTGTACTTAGATTTCAGTAAAGTCTTTGACACCGCCCTCCCCTCCTCCCATGCTGAGCCATGCTGTCACCCCCCACTGCTGCTGATTCCAGCAGTGGGGCGGCTTGGCAGGCCATGTTTTTCAGCACACATGGCCTGCCACTTCTTATCCACTTCCTACACAATTTCAGGGGTCAGAAGCGGCAGGTCATGTGTGCCGAAGAACAAAGCCTGCCATGAGCCACTGAGCCTAGCCACTCACCCCTACAACCCCGCTGCCAGAAGCACTGGCAGTGGGGGGGGGGGAGGCAGTGTGGCTCGGCATGCCAGGGAGGGGTGGCAGGTCATGTGCACTGAAGCACATGGCTTGCCGCCCACAGAGGTCTGCCACCCTAGGTGGTCGCTTAGGCCACCTGGTGGACTGGCCGACCCTGGGAGTAGCCCTATATGTCAAAAGAAATATTAAAGCTGCTGAAATGCAGGGGTGGTGGGGAAAATAAGCGCTGTGGACTGTGTTGGAAAGAGGAGATGGCACTGTCATCCATACTGGTGTAGTCTACAGGCCTCCAACTCAAACCGAAGAAATGGATAGAGTCTTGATTATGGGTACTGCAAAGGTAGTCATGAAGGGGAAAATGATCATATTTGGTGACTTTAATCTGCCGGATGTGGATTGGAGTAAATTGGCAAATCTGGAAAGAAGTAAAAAGATTGTGGATGCCTTCCAAGAAGCCTTGTTCAGACAAATAGTGATGGAACCAGCCAGGGAAAGTTCATTGCTGGATTTAGTACTCACTAATGGAGATAACATGTTGAATGTCCGGTGTGTGCCCATGTGAGCAACAGCAATCATCACACAGTGTGGTCTGAGATAAACGCCAAGGCAGAGTCCAATCACAGCAAGCTCAAAGTCCTAGACTTCAAAAACACCGATTTCAGTAAAATGGCCAAGTGCCTGAAGGAGGAGTTGGCAGGGTGGGAGGGGATAAGGGAAGTGGAATTGCAGTGGGCTAAACTAAAAGAGGCAATAAAAGGGGCAACAGATATATATGTAAGGAAAGTAAATAAAAACAAGAGGAAAAGGAAATCTATATGGTTCTCCAAAGAAGCAGCTGCACAAATAAAGGTAGAAAACACAGCTTTCACAAAATGCAGAAGATTGCAAACAGAGGAACATAGAAAGGAATACAGGATAAAGCTAAAAGAGGCAAAGAAAGAAATAAGGAAAGCAAAATCAAAGGCAGAAGAAAAGATGGCTAAAGATGTGAAGCATGGAGACAAAACTTTCTTCAGGTACGTTCAGGAGAAGAGGAAGGCTAAGAGGTGGAATTGCAAGACTCAAAAGTGCCAAGGATGGATTCGTGGAAAGTCACATTGAAAAAACAAGAATGCTAAACAAATACTTCTGTCCTGTATTCACTAAAGAAAACGGGAATGGAGTAGATACAACACCATTCATGGAAGATGATGTGGTATAATGGTAGATAAAGACCAGTATGGTCCATCTAGTCTGCCCAGTAAGGTGGCTAGAGTAGGTGTATCCGCCACTCCGTGCAGGTCACACCCCTCTATGTGTTGAAGTATAAGAAGTAGTTAAGTTGATTTTAATTTTATCCTCTTGATATAAGGGGATCCACTGTGTCTGTCCCATGCCATTTTGAATTCCATCATTGTATTTGTTCCCACCACCTTCATCGAGAGGACATTCTAAGCATCTACCATCCTTTCAGTGAAAACGTATTTTCTGACATTGCTGGTAAGTTTATCTCCTTGCAGCTTCATTTTATGTCCTCTAGTGTTACAGCTTCCCCTTCTTTGAAAAAGGTTTGTTTGTTCATTAATACCCTTTAAGTATTTAAACATCTGTATCATACCTCCCTATCCCTCTTCTCTAGGTCTTCAAGTCTCTTTTTATACGTCTTGCTGAGCACTGGCTTGGGAACCCAGAGATCAGAGTTCGATTCCCACTAGGAATCCTTGTGGCCTTGGGCAAGTCATTTAACCCTCCATTGCCTCAGAAAAATCTAGGTTGTCAATGTCCCTGTTTAATATACATTACCACGTTTAAGTTACAATGTAAGCCAATTTGATTGAAATGATAAAGCGGTATAAAAAAAACCTGTTAAATAAATAAATAAAATAAATATTTTGATCACCTTTCCCTGAACCATTTCAAATCTTTTCATATCCTTTGTGAGATATGGGGGTTTGTTTACAAAGCCGCGGTAGCGGTTCGCGATCGTTATCGGAGCCGCGACCCCATTGATTTCAATGGGGCCGCGGCTCCGATAATGACCGCGAACCGCTACCGCGGCTTTGTAAACAAGCCCCATGGTCTCCAAAACTGAATACAATATTCCAAGTGAGGGCTCATCAATGACTTGTACAGGGGCATTAATCCCTCTTCCTTTCTGCTGGTTATTGCTGTCTGTATGCAACCCAGCATCCTTCTGGCTTTGTTCACCACCTTGTCACGCTGTTTCGCCACCTTGAGATCCTCAGAAACAATCACACCAAGGTCCTTCTCCTGGTCCATTCACACCATTCTCTTGCCCTCTATTGCATATAGTTCCCTTGGATTTCTGCATCCCAAGTGCATGACATTGCACTTCTTCACATTAAATCTCAACTGCCAACTATTAGACCATTCTTCCAGCTTTTGTAGATCTTTCCTTATGTTGTCCACTCCCTCAGAGGAGTCCACTCTGTTGTAAATTTTCATGTCACCTGCAAAAAGGCAAGGCAAGGATCTACTAAAAACATCCTTTAAAGGCCCAATCAGAACCTCGTGAGCGCTTTCAATATCCTGGGAAGTATCTCATCCGGTCCCAGGGTCATATGCGGCCCCATCATTGAATATCTGGGATCGCCGCACGGTCTCCAATGCCTCATAAGCTAACCAGATAGTAGCGATATTACACTGCTACCCGGTTAGCTCCCACAAGCAAGCCTAGAAAAACTGCCCATACATGTAACATCTTCTGAATTCCAGGAGGAAGCTGTCTTTAGCATGATGCAAGTACTGTGCCGAGCATTAGCAGTAAATTTGATAGACTGAGTTCATACTCCACATACCCTGGCTTAGAAGAGAGGTTCATGACTGTCATGATATGCACAAAACTAACCCATTTGGAGAAGCTGCACCGAAAGAGGAATCAAACCAAGCATTGAGCGCACTTCTAAAAAAGCATGGAGGGGGAACAGCAATTGCAACCATAATCAAGAGTATGGGGGGAGATAACCTGCATAGAGAAACAGGTGCCATGCTAAATGAAGGCATGTGGGGTGAGCTGTACACAGCAGCCGTTCCTATCTTAAGCACCTTACTGGGAAGACTGAATTGGCCACTTTGGTCATTATCTGCCATCATTTCCCATGTTACCATATTAAGATCAGATTCAATAGTTTTGTCAGCTGATCAAAAACAAAGGGGACCCCCACAGAACAGAACAAAAAAGGGAACGGAGATAGACTATAGTCTCAAGCACTGCAGTGTTTTCCCACTTGACTCTTTCCTGATTTTTTAAGAAGGTTGTTAATTTAGTCTTTCTGGTTACGCACTCCAGTCCACACACTATTTGCGTCTGACCTCTAAAGCAGGCAAGTTTGCCGAAGGGCCCATCAATATCATCACCTTTGAGAAAATCTTTTTGGTTCTGTTCTGGTTTTATTTTGTTAGCTGCCTCATTTTGAAATTTTACCCTTAAACTGATTAGCAAAGATATAGAAAAAAAATATAAACATGAAACAGTACAAGGGGCCTACGTCTGGTGTGTGGTATTTAATTGTTCAAGTATTTTCCACAGTTCGACGTTTCCTGAACATTATAGTCTGACGATGCACGTGCCAAAGGATCTAATGTAGCCCATCTGGAGAGTGTCTCTTTGTAACTCACAACTATGTTTTCTCTTTCAGGGCATGAAGACATAATTTATTGTGTGTAATAAAGTTTCTATTGGCACTAAAGGAAAAATCTAAGCGGGGAAAATGAATAGGATTTAGAAACACAATAGGCAGAAATAAACACACTGAAATTATAAAGACATCTTTAATAACAAAGATAAATATGAAGTCCATTTAATCTAAGCTGTATAAGTCCAGGCACATACGATGATTAGGAGGCTTGAGCAAGACACAAAATCTTAGAATGTCTTGCATGAGATAAATGGGATAACTTTACCTTTTAAGTTAGGGCAGATGACTTTTTTAAAGACCGTCATTTGGTTCGTGTTTTTCCCATTTCTTCCAGCTGACAGAGTGGCACAAATGAAAGGCACGTTACCGAATAAGATTTCTGGAAGTTAAGTGGCAGGCATATTTAACCCATTTCGTTTTCAAGGGGGAGGGTGGGCAAAATAACATACGATCTTGAAGCTCTCTGGCTCTCGGAAATGCTTTGGCGGCTGATCTTGTCCAGATGAATAAAAAAAGAGACAAAGCAGAAACCGGGCATAAATAATAGCTGCCTGGGCAAGAGGCCGAGAAATTGATGGCTTTGCAAATGGTAGCCACCTGCACCAAGGAACTTAAAGAGAGAGTGTGGGGAAGAATAATTGGAAGTGTGTCAGCAAAAAGTAGAAATGAATGTAAGAGCTGTTCAAATATCTCGTCTTTCTAATTATTAACTACTGCTTTGGGATCATGCATGAAAAATGCATTGAGTACTGCATAGAAGGTATAAATCACATACATTCTACATTAGAACTTATGGTAGACAGAGACAATACTTCTGCTTTCATTTTCTCCTATGTGGTGCAAAAAGAGAGAAAAAATTTGTAAAATGTGTAACTATCTGCTTTAGATCCGTATTCTCTACTTACAATATGTTTTTTTACAACAAATGTTACAAAGATTTGCCAAGAAATCAAACCTTCACATCAGAAATAAAACAAATCTTGACCTTCCAAAAATAAAATCAAAGGGAAAGACATTAGAGGGCGTATTTACTAACATGCAAAACCACTGCTAGGCTCTCAGCCGACACATAGGGTTCGCTTTGTTCTTGTTAACTGCCGTTGAGTCGGTGTCGACTCCTGGCGACCCTCTGAATAGTTGACCTAAACTATGTTCGGCTCATTGTTGATAAAGTGGTATCCATAGCTGCTGGATTGCTATGCAGGAAACAGGGTGGGCCAGAGGTGGAGCAAGGGCAGGTAATGGGCGGCACCATGACCCTGGACGTACAAGAAGGTCGGCCCTGTATGTCCAGGGTCGGCTATTTAAACAGGGGACTTATTCCACCTCCGAGGTGGAATAAGTTCCCCTGGACATCAGGGGATGCCAGAGCCGGAGCACAAAAAACAGGTGAGGGAGTGCAGGGGGTGCCCCACAGCCCAACCCTGGCCACAGAAGGCCTGATCGGGAGTCGGGTTGCAACAAAGAGTCTGCTGTTGCCGCCGGGAATGCAGCTCCTGCTTAGAGCCACAGAGCCATGGCACTGCGGCTCCATTCAGGAGGCAGGCTAAGCTAGCTGGGGATGTGCCTGGGCATCCGGGGTGCCTGAATCGGGGCACATCCCAGATGCCCAGCCACTATGCCGTGATTCTGCACCCGCTGGGCTTTCCAGCCCCCATGGGAGCAGAATCAGGTGCATCCCCGGGCCATCTGGATGTCTGGACATCCAGACAGCCCAAGGATGCACAGGTTTGAATTGGCCTCCACCTTTGACCCTCCACTTTCCGTACCTCAGTTCTTCCCTTATCTGATCATCATCTCCTAAGTTTCTGCCTTCATCACTCCCCACCTCAATCCCGCTCTGTCTCCTCACACCTTTTTAGGAATCTTCATGTTATTGATCCATTTCCACTATTGTCTCATCACCTCTTTCTTCCACTTTGTCTTCTAAATCTTTTGATGAGGCTATAGTTTTCTATAATAGTGCCCTCTCCGCTTCCCACTATCACCACTCCTGTGCCCACTCAGCTGAGCGCATTTGGCTTAAATCTCACTCTCTTTCCAACTTTCTTCATTTCAAATTCATGCTTACCTCCTTCCAGTCAGCCTTAGCTCTTGCCAAGCAAAACTACTATATTCATCCACCTAATTCTCTTGCCACTGATCCCCGCCATCTTTTTTCTACTTTCAACTCTCTCATCAAAGCACCTCCCCTTCTGATTCCCCCTTCTCTCTCTGCCCAAGCCTAGCTGGCTTTTCCATAAAAAAATCCACAAGATTTCTCTCCAGTTTCACCCAGAACAACTTCATTCCCGCCTCCGTCACCTCAATTCCAACGTTTCCCATCAATTTCTATTACCCTTTCATCCTATTCCATGATCTCTGAAGATGACACGTCTCATCTTCTTTCATCCTCCAAACTTACTACTTGCTCTTCTGATCCTATCCCCACCCATCTCCTTAACTCCATTTCCTCTGCTGTCATCACATATTCACAACCTCTCTCTCTCCACTGCTACTGTCCCTGCAGCCTTCAAGCATACTGTGATCACACCCCTACTCAAGAAACCTTCTCTTGATCCTAACTCTCCTACTAATTATCATCCCAGCTCCCTTCTTCCCTTCATTTCCAAACTTCTTGAGTATGCAGTCCTCCACCATTGTGTTGAATTTCTTTCCTTTCAAGTCCTTCTGGATCCTTTTCAGTCTGGCTTTCGCCCCTGGCAAAACAGGGTCAGTATTATTTGAGCAACAAATAAAGTCTTCTAGAGACTTTTACAAAGAGGCCTTCTTCCTAGGGGGCAAGAGACCTGTGAAACCTTTTCAATAGGTGTTAACGCCAGGTGGCAGGTCAAAAGGCCATTTTGAAAGACTCCTTCTATCCAAGGACTGTTAATCACCCAGGAAGTTGGTCACAGCTTAACTCAGAAGCACAGGACAGGGTACTGTGTAGCAGCCCTCTTTTAATAAGTGTTATTTCCCTCCCTCCCTCCCTCCCTCCCTCCCTCCCTCCCCAACACCCACCCACCCCTGGGATAATCATAGCTTTATAGGTACTTACACATCTTAAAGGAAAGGAGATGCTCTGAGCTGCAGCTGGTTATCCAAATCAGTCATTTACTAAGGACCTAAGATTAATTAAGCTTCAGGTGAACATGGTATATTAAGCGTATTGGGTACAATTTTATTAGTATAAGTATCCATAGCAACCCTTAGTAAGTAAAGAACTTAAAGATCTAAACACAAGCTTAAAACTAAGATGCAGACAGCAGCCCAGCAGTGAGATGGGGGCTTTCCAGTCTTTTGCATTGAGAGTCACATGTATGATTTTCTCCCAGTTGGTGAAAGATCTTACGTGTGCACTAGGTGCAAGGAGCTCTTTGCTCTCAGGTAATGAATCCGTTCTCTAGAGGCTAGAGTAGCAGACTTGGGAGACATAAGAAAGACAGAGAGGTACATAGATGAGACCTACAGGGATATAGTCCTGAAGTCCCACCTCCAGTCTGGCAGCATCCCTGTTACCTTGTAGGAGAGAGATCACGTGACAGGAGAGCATCACCCTGGTGTGGCAGGAAGTGATCCTGTAACTAGAACATGTCCTCCAGGTGATGTAAACCCCTCTCGCACCGAGGAAGTTTCTCCAGGGCCATGTGCCCATGAGGGAAGGGTTAGGACAGCCGTTACAGTTGGTGATTCGATCATTAGGCATGTAGATAGCTGGGTGGCTGGTAGACGTGAGGATCGCCTGGTAACATGCCTGCCTAGTGCGAAGGTAGTGGACCTCGCGCACCACCTAGATAAGGTCTTAGATAGTGCTGGGGAGGAGTCTGCTGTCTTGGTACATGTCGGCACCAATGACATAGGAAAATGTGGTAGGGAGGTTCTGGAGGCTAAATATAGGCTTTTAGGTAGGAAGTTGAAATCCAGAACTTCCAGGGTAATGTTCTCCGAAATGCTTACCGTTCCACACGCAGGACCCAAAAGGCAGGCAGAGCTCCGGAGTCTCAATGCGTGGATGAGACAGTGGTGCAAGGATGAAGGTTTTGGATTTGTTAGGAACTGGGGAACATTCTGGGGAAAGGAGGGGCTCTTCCGAAGGGATGGGCTTCACCTTAACCGGGATGGAACCAGGCTGCTGGCATTAACCTTTAAAAAGGAGATAGAGCAGCTTTTAAACTGGATAATAGGGGAAAGCCAACAGTTGCACAAGAGTGCATGATGTGGAAGAATGTATCCTTGAAGGATACTACCAAAAGCAGAGAGGTTCCAAAAAAGAGTAAAGTAGCTCAAATGCCCCCGAGTATGGAGCAGACAGAGCTTAAAGATCCCAAATTACCCATGCCTACCAATAGCCAAATTGATATAAATAAAATACAGTCTCTAAAATGCCTGTATGCAAATGATAGAAGTCTAAAAAATAAGATGGGAGAGTTAGAATATACAGCACTAAATGAGAGGTTAAATATGATTGGAATCTCAGAGACATGGTGGAAGGAGGACAACCAGTGGGACACTGTGATACCTGGGTACAAACTATATCATAATGATAGAGCTGATCAAATTGGTGGAGGGATTGCACTCTATGTTAGAGAGGGCATTGAGTCAGAAAGGATTAAAATTTTGCAGGAAACAAAATTTGCTGTAGAATCTCTACGGATTGAAATTCCATGTAAAAAGGGGAAGGCGATTGCAGTGGGGGTGTACTATCGACCGCCTGGCTAGAATGAACAAATGGATGACGAAATGCTCAAAGAAATCAAGGAAGCTAACAAAAGTTACAGCACAGTAATAATAATGGGTGATTTCAATTACCCCGGTTTCGACTGGGTCAGTGTTACGGCAGGACATGCTAGGGAGATAAAGTTCCTAAATGAAATAAATGACTGCTTCTTGGAGCAGCTGGTGCATGAACCAACCAGAGGGGAAGCCATATTGGACCTAGTCCTTAGTGGAACACCAGATCTGGTGCAAGACATAAGGGTGTTGGGGCCACTTGGAAATAGTGATCATAGCATGATCGCGTTCAATTTAGTGGAGGAGGGATAGTAAGGAAATCCACAGTACTACCTTTTAACTTTCAAAAGGGAGACTATGATAAAATGAGGAAAATAGTAAAGAAAAAACTAAAAGGAGCAGTTGCAAAGGTTAAAGACTTACATCAAGCTTGGGTGTTGTTTAAAAATACAATCTTGGAAGCCCAGACTAGCTGTATTCCACACTTTAAGAAAAGTAGAAGGAAGTCCAAAAAACTGCCAGCATAGTTTAAAGGTGAGGTCAGAGAGGCTGTTGTTGCCAAAAAAGCATCTTTCAGGAAATGGAAAAAAGAGCCAAACGACGAATCCTAGAAACAGCACAAGCTCTGGCAAATTAAATGCAAAGCATTGATAAGGCAGGCAAAGGGAGGATTTGAAAAGAAGCTTGCTGCGGAAGCAAAAACGTGTAATAAAGACTTTTTCAAGTACATTCGTAGCAAAAAACCTGTGAGTCAGTTGGTCCATTAGATGATAGAGAGGTTAAAGGGGCACTTAGAGGCGACAAGGCGATAGCGGAGAGACTGAATGAATTCTTTGCTTCAGTCTTTACTGAGGAAGATGTAGGGATGTTACCCAGGACCGAAGTGGTATTTAAAGATGCAGAAGAATTGAAGGAAATATCGAAACATCGGGAAGATGTATTACATCTATTTGATAAACTGAAGAGTAGCAAATCACCTGGACTGGATGATATACATCCAAGGGTGTTGAAAGAACTGAAATATGAGATTGCAGACCTGCTATTAGTAATCTGTGAATTATCATTGAAATCATCTGTAATACCTGAAGATGGAGGATGGCGAACGTAACACCAATTTTTAAAAAGGGTTCCAGGGGTGATCCGGGAAACTGCAGACCGGTGAGCCTGATGTCAGTACCGGGAAAAATAGCAGAAACCATCATAAAGAACAAAATTGCTGAACATGTAGATAGTCATGGCTTAATGGGATTTCACAAAATGAAACAATGGTCAATTCAATAGAGCAAAATGACAGTTGAACATTAAATTTAAGGTATTGCTCCAATATTATCTCTAGAACTTTAACTTATTATACGTTCCCATTCATTGTATACTCAATTTAATCTATGACATTTAAAGCAACTGGTCTCAGACTTCTAAGAGCTACGGTCTTCATATGACGTCGACCAAATGCTCTATTTTGCATCAATGACCAATAGTGTTGCTTATATCAATTAACTTATATCAAAATAAGTGGATGTATAAAATGTAGTTCCACAAAATTAACTTGAGAAGGAAAAGGATATTTGCTTATCTTCAATGTACCCAATGCCAGTCTCAGCGCTGCTACGTTTCACTGCCAAGCTGTTTCATCAGGGGTTTGTTTTCCTGAATGTATCCTCAATCAACTTCTTCAAAACACTTCTCCATATTTTTCCACATTCTTAGCGCTGTATAAAGGGAATCACATGCTAGTTCTCTATTGTCAAATTTGAATACAGATTTCTATATCAGTTGTGCAACAATGTAACCAAAAGAATTTTACCGTGAACTTCACTCCAGGTTTCTTTCAACTTCAAACCGTTAGTTCTTTCAACACCGGGGTGGGCCTTATACAGCTACCATCAGCAGTCAGATGTCCTAAGGGCTTTGATCCAACCACATAATAAATGCTGGCTTTATGTTTATGTTTATTTAATTTGATATAGAGCCCTTTATAACATCAAGGCAGTGTACAAAATATAAATAGAAAGGTGGCTAAAAGCTGGAGCAGAAAAGAACTACAGTATAATATAGGAAAGAGATACAGCACAATCAAGCAGACAAAATAAGAGAGATAGACAACATAGGGAAACAAGGTCACACAGGAGGGGCAGGGAGATCAAAAGCAGAAGAGAACAAGTGGGTCTTTAAGAGGGACTTGAAAGTAACATAGTTTTGTTCTAATCTGAGAGGGGTGGGAAGAGAGTTCCATAAGACAGGGCCAAGGAAGAAAAAGGCAGAGTGGTGGGTAGATTGTATATGGGCATGTGTTGGTGAGGGAAGATGGAAACAGTTGATGTGTGCTGACCAAAGACTGCGACTGGGGGTGTGGAACTGGAGAAGGTCTGCCAGGTATTGTGAGTTATGGGTGTAGATAACTTGGTGGACCATAATGAGGATTTTAAAATGAATACTGTATTCCAGAGGAAGCCAATGGAGTTGGAAGAGAAGAGGAGTTATATGCTCTCGATGGGTGGAATGAGTAATGATACGGGCTGCGGTGTTCTGAACAAGCTGCAATCTGTGGAGTTGGGTATGAGGGATGCCAGCAAGGACAGAGTTGCAAAAGTCCAGACGGGACACGACCAGAGACAACAGAAGAGTGGTGATGGCTGGAGGGGTGAGAAAGGGACGGATGGCATGGATTTGATGTAGGTAGAAAAAGGATTTCTTTGTGAGGTTGGAGATATGATCTTTAAAGGAGAGATCAGAGTCGAGGGAAATCCCGAGATAGTGAAAGGAAGACACAAGGGGAATGGGGGAGCCTGCAAGAATTGGAGCTGCCTGAGGGGAGGGGCTACCATACGTGAACCAAATAGCTAATGTTTTTGCCAAATTGAGGTGGAGGCAGTTGGTGGTTAACCAGTCGGCTACTGAGGCAAGGCAGGAATTGAGGGGGGAGATATCCAACTAGAGAGGACAAGTATGATGAAGAAGAATGAGATCATCAGCATAATAGTAGACTGATATTCCGGATTGTTGGACCAGAAGAGTGAGAGGTGCAAGGAAGATGTTGAACAAGAGGGGTGCCAGGACTGAACCCTGGGGGACGCAACAGTGAAGGGGAATAGGGTAAGAAGAGATAGCAAGAGTATTGGAAGATGTAACTGCATATGACTGTAAACAGAGAAAAGCATGGAACCACCTGTAAACTGTACCACGAAGACCAGCATCACGCAAGCGAGAGAGGAGAAGCGAGTGGTCAACAAGATCAAAGGCTGCTGAGAGGTCAAGAGATACTGCCACCGAGATATCACCGTGGTCATGTGCAAGATGTAGCTCATTGAGAAAAACAAGTAAGATAGTTTCCACACTGTGGCCGGGGCAAAAACCGGATTGATGGGGGTGAAGAAAGTGTGTAGAGTCCAGGTGGTGGGAGAGTTGAGCAAAAACAGCTTTTTCGAGTATCTTTGAAAGGAAGGGACGGTTGGAGAGCTGGGATTTGAGGGTCAAGAGAGAGCTTTTTAAGAAGGGGGTGAACCAGGGCATGCTTCCAAAGGCTTGGAAAGGATCCGGAGGAGAGTGTCGATCATAGTAAGGATTGAGGGAAGGAGAACAAGGGAAGGTTCAAGGAGCCAGAAGAAAGGTATCGGATCTAAGGAGCAGATTGTCTTGTGCGAAGAGGAGATAGAATATATGAGTTCTGAGACAGTAAGTGGATGAAAGGAGACCCACACATGTGAAAGCAGAGAAAGGGAGGGAGGAGAAGGTGGGAGAGGAGAGGAGAGAGGGGGAGGAAAGTATGGCAGTGAAGTCTGGAGGTCCAGGAGTTTGGTGGCAAAGAAAGAGGCCAGTTGCGAGAGGTTAGGGGCTGGTGGAGGGGGCACTGGAAGGGAACTGGAATGAAGTGCTGTGAGAGACCTGAGGACCGAGTAAAGTTAGCGAGTAGGGTTGGGGGCGAGGGAAATAGACGTGGAAAAATATGTTTGCTTGGCTGAGAGCGGGAGTGAGAGTGGTGCTCCTTGAAACTGTAATTTGGAGGGGGAACGAGACTTCCGCCATAGGCATTCTGTGTGCCAAAGCTGAGAACAGAGAAGACGAAGACCAGGGTCATACCAAGGTTGATGTGGACGATGATGAGAAGGATGAGGTCGTAGAGGGGCTAGTTGGTCCAAGGTGGATGAGAGGATAGACGTCCATTGAGAGACTTGCGAGTTCGGGGAGAGGGAGGAGAAGTCCGGGGATAGAAGCTGATCAGCAGCTGAGAAAAGCCGTAAGGAAACAGGAGCGATACAACGAGAATAGCAAACAGAGGCAGGTTGTGGATTCATAGGGGATAGGGAGTGATCAGAAATGCGGGGCAGCAGCAGAGGTAGATAAAAGGCCAAACAGTGGTGGTCGGTACATGGCAAAGGTCTAAAGTGTAGGTTCAAAGGCAAGAGGTTGGAACTGGTTGGAGTAATTACCAAATCGAAGGTATAGCCAGTCTCATGGGTTGGCACGATCACATGTTGAGTAAGAGACAGATCCTGGAGGAGAGATGCAAAGGATTGCTCTTTAAGCAAGGAGGGTGACTCGAAGTGTACATTGAAATCACCGGCAATCGCTAGATGGGGGTATTGTAGTGAGATGTCATAGTCTAGTGCTTTACTCTGCTGTCGAAGCCACAGTAACTGTGCATTGCAGACACGCCCACTCTCTGCCCTTTTCCTGCCCACTCATGCAGATAGCACAAGTTATCTGGCTGCATTCATAGATAACACATGCAAAATGCACATAGCACAGACAAATTGCTGCATTATCTGCTTCATTAACAGCTTTCACTGTTTAGTAAACAGATCCCAAAGTGTAATTAGCAGTAAATGTAAATGTTTTATTATGTATCAATGATTTTAATTATTTGTGCAGTGTTACTGTCTGTATTATAAAGCTGTGTATGCATATATGTAAACCACCTAGAAGTTATACAATCTGCAGTACATAAACTTAAAAAATTGAATACTCTCAATACTTAGCACCCCTTCTTTTTATTTTCTTTAGGGAAACAGGCCAGTTTCATTCAGTAAATGTCATCAACCATTTTTAAAAGTTGCCCTGCCATTGGCTAAATCCAAAATTTCTGTCCGATGGAGGAAACTAGGCATCATGAAGTGTTTACATATTTCCTTGTTTTTAACATAAAATATGAATAGTTGGATTTGGCAAATATCTTTCTGCTGGCAATTTTCCAAATTTAGAATCTATGCAACTCAAGCATCAGCTCAAAACAACTGTAATTTATTCAGCCTCCCCAAGGACAAGTAATTATATTTAGAATTATTTCACTTAGTTCGCGGCATCACACAAGTGTTTAATCTTCCCATATATACATGTCATAATTATTTTAAATGTCATCGGCTGCCATGCCCTCTCAGTACCCCAGTCTCACCCCATGGACTGCTAAGCAGAGAGCACAGATTTAACTCCACGCCGTCTGCTTAGCGACAGGTCAGTGCGTGCTGTACAACATGCGCTGGAGCCTGCATTAACAGTTACCGCACCTTAGTAAACATGTTCCTAAGCTTTAAGCAACTCAAATACATTTTGAAACTCTGACTACTTTAGATAAAAGGTGTACTTCAGATTTTATTTGCTCGGAATTCTTTCAGTACTCTGTGGCTTGCAGTCAACTTTTTAATTCCTTACACTGTCCCTACCTATTGTAAAATGAAAAGATAATTGTATTTCCCTACCTAAACAAGAGATCTTACTGACTTTATTAGCAGCCACTCAAAATGTATCAGATTTGTTGAACTGTCATACACCGTTATTCTTTCTGGAGCAACTCTACGGGTGGGAAACGCAAATGGCGATAGCCAACCTTGAGCTCATACTTCCCTGTCGGCCATATAAGCACAGCGCAATTCCTTACAAGTCTGAACTTGTTTCTTGTTAAGGCCTATCCCCTCCCCTCGGGGAACTATCTCCAGGCCAGTTACACAGTGACCGCGCCCCTTAATTATCAGTAACCAATGGTTATTTCTTTTTTACATCAAAAGTTTAGAGCTGCCCCTGAGTCCTCAGTCAACTCCTCTCAAGCCCACTTAAAACAGCCAAAATTCACCGCAGGCTGCTTGAATTACTCTTACCATCCAGAAACATTTTTTTCTCAGTCAGGGAGCCCTTACTGCACTTTTACTCAAACCTCCAGGCCCAAGCGCACAGCACTGCACACATAGCTCTGGCATCATCGGTGTCCCCTGGTGGTCTCCTCTGTAAACTGATGTGTAATCAGGGAAATAGCATCAGTTCCAGGGTATCTATGGTGTTTCTATAGCAATGCTGTGAACCCACCAATAGGGCTTCGGACTGTGGCTTCCCCTTCGCATTGCGATTCTAAAATTCTAAACAGCTTAACTTGAACTTTTTTGAGTTTTACATTTCCCTATGACAAAATATCTATTGATTAAATTCAAATTAATCTTTTAACTATATATTTCACTCAATAAAATGAAAAAAATCCCCAAATACTAAAAAAAACCCCATCAAACAACCCCAGGGCTCCCAGCTCTGCTTTGACAGTCTCAGTCTCACTATAGCATGGTCACAGTTCCATAGCAGGTTAAGCTCCCCATCCAAGCGGAAAAAGATGAGTATGCTGGGGCATGCGAAGGAATGATTACCCATATTAAATTAAATTCCTAAAGGTAAGAGTACGATAAATAAGATGTAGAAGACCATAGTCTGTATAAAGCAACCATTTACTGCTGACTTCACAGAAATACAATATTGCGCAGCCAAAATTATTCCTGAAAGAATTCTACAAACAAAAGTGCAGGGCCAGAAGAAAAAGAGAATGATAACAACTCCCCATTGGAAAAAGTGCATTGAAGGAAAAATAAAATCACTGTGTGTGGAGGGATCCCTGATAAATGAGAATCTAAAAGTATTAAGATCTTCAAAGAAATTGAGGAAGATTGAAAACATCAAGCCGAAACAAGCTGCATTAACAGAAGAAGACTTGAAATTCACTTGCTCCGACAATAAATTGAAAGAAGCAGCAGAAGCGCAAAACTGTGAAGATACGAAGAGAATAGAAAATAAAGATATCCAAATAAATTATTTAGAAACGGGGGCAGTCCAAGGGAGGGTGTGGCCATGTGCAGAGACTCTTTGCCAAAGGGGCCTCGTTTGCATAAATATTTGTATAAAGTTAATGTGCTCTAACTTTTAGTAAACCTGCCTCTTAATGAGTGTTTGGATAAAGAAAGACTACCAGATTTCTACATCACTTCGCCAAGACCTGGCAAATTGCAAAAATCAAGCAGCCAGATGATGGCTTCAAGAGGAAGAAGACTTCCCCGATGTACCCGATGTGACCATACAAATGCAGCTGTACTGTGTGTGAAAGGTTTGTAGCAGTGCCACGGGGAAGCACCAATACCAGCTAGGTGGGTATAACATCTGTCGCAGTTTTCTAATCACCATACAATCCTCCTGACACATGTGCATACAGCAGCTGGACAGGTGTCTCTCATACTGGCCATATGGCGCAAGTAAGGAAGTGTGATGACCCTGTAGAGGGCCATCCCAGGAGCGGGATATGCCTGCATGTACTGCATATATGTGATGAAGCCAAAGATGTTCAGTCACATTAAGATGAAACATTCCAATCATGTACAACTCATGTCATACATATGCAGGGTGAACATGCCCAACCCTTTTCAATGGGCTACAGCAGAGCCAATAAAATCATGCTCTTAGATGGGCATGATTTCAATGTGCATGTTTGAAAACCCAATGCTGTTATGGTTATGGTTTGGCACTTGATATACTGCCCTTTACTTGTGCATCAGAGTGGTTTACATGTATGTATATACTAACGGGTACTTTTTATTCCCTTGTGTCTGCAGGGCTCACAATCTAAGTGTACTTGAGGCAATGGAGGGTTAAGTAGCTTGCCCAAGGCCACAAGGAGTGGCCATGGGACTAGAGATTTGTCCCCATGTGGGAACTGAACCCCCAGCCCTCCAGCCTGAGGTAACCTGTCCCAACCACTGAGCCACTCATCCCTTACAATTGGAGCACATAAGAAAGCATAAGAATGTGTACCATCCAGTCTATGCAGATCCTGGACTGTTTCTGACAGTAAAATGAGGTGAGTTTCCCACAGCCACAAAGAGAACAAGTGGGATTCAAGCCCTGGTCTGTCACTTACTGAGTTAGTACCCTAGCCACTAGGCTACATCTCCATACCTTTCCACACAGCAGTGTCTAGAATCAAAGAGACTGCAGGTCCCTGCCTGCAATGGGTGAAATCCAGGATATGAAACAACTTGGCTGGCACATTCTAAGACAGTGGTACACCACACCTAGGATCCTGCCTACAGCGGCACACATGCAGTACATAATGCACTTGACATGCAGTACTGTAGCTGAGGAGCAGACACATAGCTACAGAATACATCTCATGTCCAAAGGCCAAGCCACAAGTGAGGTCATCATGCCCATCCTTCCACTCTACCACCAATGGCAAACAACTGTCACATGCAGAGATCCATTGCAGTCCCTAGTGACTTGCTGTACACTGCGAGATAGGTACACTTGCACATCCACCAGACGCATACCACATTCATGACCCATGCGGTCCATCGCAGACCATCCTGGCCTCCCTGGGGATCCATACATACATCTCCCACCATCATAGACAACAAACAGGTACTGGGTAATGCCCTAGTGATCACAGTCGCCACTATGGCTGAAATTGTTGCTCTGGGTGCCGGTATTGGTTAGCCTCTCCATTATCCATGATGCATCACTCATTCTGAGAAGCTTTATGCTACTGATCACCATGTGGCGAATGCAGCGATCCAGCTCTATAATATGTGGGGATATCTTGTGCTTTATGCACATAACAGCTGCCAAATGTGCTAATGACCTATTTCAGTGGTCACCCTGAATGTAAGGGGGAGCACACATCACCTGGTCCCCAGAGCTAGCACTACAATAGGGGGACTCTCCAGGTCCTAGAGCAGATCTATTTTGCTGCCAGTATGCTACAGGTATTGTCTGCTGTGAGTGATGCTAGTCAACTGGTATTCTGCACAATTGCAGCATACCAGTGTAGTCTGTCTTAACTGGGCCTTGTGTCATTTTCATGTTGGCCAGGGACTCCCCTATAAACATCTCATGTCAGTCTCTAAGGGTGCTGTAGCTGTTTTCAAGGAACCCAACTGCAGTGAGTGTTGTCTAGGCAGGATGGGAGGGTGCTGTCACCAAGCAGATGGGCCTGCCAAGACCATAGTTAACAGCCCAAAAACAGCTGCTAGCCTCACTTTCTGGGAATTCCAATCAACTAGAGCACTCAAAGGCAATCTGAATGTGTTGGGCAACACTGGGCTGTGTCAGCCACTCATATACCCACTGTGTCCAGTCTGCTAGTCACCACAAGCTGCATGTGTACATAGTGACCATGAACATAATGGCTTGGTACAAACAGCATGATCATCCAGCAATCTATCCAGTGATTAGACTGCCATAAAAGAAACAGCACCTATATCACTGCAGTTTGATGCTATATAGCACCATGTGGATACATAGCCATGACATGGTCAGAGTGAGTGTGGCCACTCAACCTGAACAGATGTGTGCACCCAAGCCATGGGCGTGGTAAATGCACACTAAGAAGGCAAAGCCATTGACCCTAACTCCGACTCATGTACATCCTGTGCAAACTGCTCTATATTAGGCAATACCCACAATCCTCTGCTCCTCATTATGTGGTTCTGTATTAGGAGTAGGGCTGTTAGAATCCATTCAAAAGCAAGAGTCTTAAGGTCATGTTTACTATACACCGTTGCTGTGCGGGTTCCCGTTAGTGTGCTGGTGCCATATAAGGAGTGGGCGGTCCAGGCAGAAAAAATAAAACGGGAGAAAGCGAACGCACATGTGCGTGTGGCGTAAGTGTGCGGGGCCCACATTAGCGCGTGGGAAGGCTAAGTGGGGCGCTGCTGCATAACCAAACAACAGAGCTGTAGTACAACGGTGAAGACACTGACCCATGGTGCAGGGGCCATGGGTTCAAGCCCCCATTGTGCTCAATGAAAAAGGCCAGCTGAGGCATCAAATGTAGTTGGAAAAAGTGGTGTAGGAGGCATATTAATTTTGGGCGGCAAAAGGCGGCACACTGATTATTTGTAACGGCATGAGGCGGCGCACTGTTTATTTTTAACGGCATGAGGCAGCGCACCGTTCATTGGGGGCGGCAGAAGGCGGCGCGCTGTTAATTTTGTGCGCCACAAGACGGCGTGCTGATGGTTACAAGGCTGCGCACTGATGCTCAAACACAGGAACAGAGCCACAGCACAATGGTTACGACACTGACCAATGGTGCAGAGGTCAGGGGTTCAACCCCTCACAGTGCCCAGTGAGCAAGGTTGGCTGGGGCAGTAAGTATGATGGTGAGGTGTGCTATAGGAGGCCTTACAGTTTTATTTTATTACCCACTACCAGTAAACCCGCTCTAACAGCGTGTTAATATATGGAGGCCCGTAAGGCACATGTTACAGTGCACAGTCCGCAAAGGCACCCTAGCAAGTCCCCTATAGGGCACCATGTATGCTGCGCCACAGGATAATGTATAGTGCACGCAATATGGATGGAAACCATAAGGTGGCCTATTGGGCGCCCTATAAAGCACCCTCAGAGGCACCCTTATGGGTACAGTATGCCAAGGGTGTGTTTGATGCCATAAACATATGTCCAGTAAAAAATGACAATGCTCAGGACAACCCTATCACAGAACCCCTCTGTGGACTCGAACCCATGACCTCCTGCTATAAAGGCAGTGAAGGAACCATTGGGCTACAGCACTATAGCTCTGAGTAAGCGCCTGTCTGGCTGCAGAGAGCCTGCACGTCACCCCACAGACAGTCTGCTGCTGTAGACAGGACGGGTTAGGCCACCCGTACCCATGATGCACTGCACATGCAAATCAGCTGTCCACAGATGCACACAAGATGGGGAATGCACCCCAAAAGCTACCCGGCCTGGTAGGGGGAACTGTCCGTGTGCACCCACACAGCACCTCGGCCTGGTGGGGGGCCTGAGCGGGAGGACTGCCGGCGAAGGGTAGCTACACACCGTCACATTGTGCGGGTAATGTGCTCACCCTGAGGGTGGGAGGTGGCGCCCAGGACCAGGTCCATAACACCGGCCATGCCAGAGCTCAAGAACAGTAATAATCTGTGTGATAAGAAGGTGTTGCAAAAACATCAGGGATACCCCTTCTGTCTTAGTTGGTGGTTCCACCCCAGACACCTAGGTGGGCAACGTACCTACCCTCTCTCTTCTCCTCTTTCCTTCCCCCCCCCCCCACCATCAACTAGAGCAGTGTTTCCCAACCCAGTCCTACGGGGCACACTGGCCAGTCAGGTTTTCGGGATATCCCTAATGACTATGCATGAGATATATATGCATTAGAGATATCCTGCCAACCTGACTGGTTTGTGGCCCTCCAGGGCTGGATTTGGAGACCCCTGCCTTACACCTCTGTCATTTAAGATTGTGAGTGGGCAAGGTGCAGATGTCCAAGACATCGAAAGAGTATATAGAATGTGACACATTCCTCCTCAATTCTCACCACCACCAAAATATTGTCTATTAGACAACTTCTTGGTGGTGGTGAGAATCGAGGAGGAATGTGTCACATTCTATATACCCTTTCGATGTCTAGGACATCTGCACCTTGCCCACTCACAATCTTAAATGACAGAGGTGTAAGGCAGGGGTCTCCAAATCCAGCCCTGGAGGGCCACAAACCAGTCAGGTTGGCAGGATATCTCTAATGCATATATATCTCATGCATAGTCATTAGGGATATCCCGAAAACCTGACTGGTCGGTGTGCCCCGTAGGACTGGGTTGGGAAACACTGAACTAGAGCACTCAAAGGCAATCTGCATGTGTTGGGCAACACTGGGCTGTGTCAGCCACTCATATACCCACTGTGTCCAGTCTGCTAGTCACCACAAGCTGCATGTGTACATAGTGACCATAGTTTCCCTTCCGCGCCCCCCCCCCCCCAGGGTGGCAAACAGGGTCTCCCATCAACAGATCCCCATCTTTCCCCCCCCACACCAATGGCAGTAGAGTGGGCCATCAACCCCTGTCCTGCTCGGGGACAGACACCCTACAGCGCAGTCCAAACAGCTCCACACATAACACACTAACAGACAGACAGTAGACCTGGATATTCAGGGGTGCACCCCAGCACTATCTGATATTCTCCTGCAGCAAGCCATCAGCTGCTGCACCCTGCAAGGCACTCCATCAAGACACATACCAGCTGTGCAGAGTCTGCTGGATAGTTCTGATGCAATTGCATGCACCCCAAACTGGGGTGGCAGCATACACAAGCAGATAAGTCCATGAAGAAGCCCCAACAGGAAACATCACAGGAGAGAAATGCTATTCAGCACTATGGGGGTGCCTAGCCATGCTGTCATCACTGCTAGCTCAGGGTGAGAGTGATCCCCCAGCGGCACATACAGAGGTCACCATGTCTGTGTAGGTGGTGGCTGGGCATTACAATGTCCCAGCCAGTGCCCCATGCCCTGTGCAGATGCATCCTGGCCAGCACACCCTGTCTGAGCTATACCCATGGTACCTTGCTGCTCATTATGCGCATTGTCAGGCCAATACTGGCAACAGTGCTGGCAGTGTGGGCTGTGGAGGGTGTTTGTAGCCAACACACACTGTATAGACCAGGGGTGGGCAAACTTGGTCCTGGAGGGCCGCAGACCAGTCAGGTTTTCGGGATATCTCTAATGAATATGCATGAGATATATATGCATTAGAGATATCCTGCCAACCTGACTGGTTTGTGGCCCTCCAGGGCTGGATCTGGAGACCCCTGCCTTACACCTCTGTCATTTAAGATAGTGAGTGGACAAGGTGCAGATGTCCAAGACATCAAAAAGGTTAGATAGAATTTGTCACAGTCCTCCTAACTTCTCACCACCACCAAAAAATTGTCTATTAGACAACTTTTTGGTGGTGGTGAGAATCGAGGAGGAATGTGACACATTCTATATACCCTTTCGATGTCTAGGACATCTGTACCTTGCCCACTCACGATCTTAAATGACAGAGGTGTAGGGCAGGGGTCTCCAAATCCAGCCCTGGAGGGCCACAAACCAGTCAGGTTGGCAGGATATCTCTAATGCATATATATCTCATGCATGTTCATTAGGGATATCCCAAAAACCTGACTGGTCTGCGGCCCTCCAGGACCGGAGGTGCCCACCCCTGGTATAGACAGACACCCCCCCCCACACCTATGCCAGCATTGTGCTACTATTGAGGGGGTCATTCGACGTGCCCACCACACCGGTCCTGGGAAGGGTACAGGCATGGATATGGTACACAGTACTGCTGGGGGTCACTCCCCAGGGTGGTAAATACTGTCAGGGGCCAGACCTGGGGCACGCACCGCAGACAGCCGACAGCTTGTTCTGCTGGAGCACAAGGAGCAAACAGTGCTGAGCGTAGGACTGTCTACCTGCCAGTATCCACATCAAATGTTTGTGGGCTGTGTACCGTGTACCCAGGTATAGGGTGGCATTGCTAGGGTACGCAGGAGCTAGATCTGGGAGATGCCCCCCCAGGAGGCTTTGCCAATGTGGCCTGTGGGTGTGGGTGCGTCTGGACCTGTTGCCTCTTGCTGTATGGCAGAGTGTCCCTACTCCAGTCCTGGTGTTCCAGACACTGTTCGGGCCTTCATGCTGTCCCCTATGAATATGCATGGGCTACAGTTGCATACCATGGGGGTGGTGCAGACATCTGCAGTACAGGCATCTGTCTTAGGGGAAGCATGGAACCTGACTGGTTTGTGGCCCTCCAGGGCTGGATTTGGAGACCCCTGCCTTACACCTCTGTCATTTAAGATTGTGAGTGGGCAAGGTGCAGATGTCCAAGACATCAAAAAGATATATAGAATGTGTCACATTCCTCCTCACTTCTCACCACCACCAAAATATTGTCTATTAGACAACTTTTTGGTGGTGGTGAGAATCGAGGAGGAATGTGTCACATTCTATATACCCTTTCGATGTCTAGGACATCTGCACCTTGCCCACTCACAATCTTAAATGACAGAGGTGTAAGGCAGGGGTCTCCAAATCCAGCCCTGGAGGGCCACAAACCAGTCAGGTTGGCAGGATATCTCTAATGCATATATATCTCATGCATAGTCATTAGGGATATCCCGAAAACCTGACTGGCCGGTGTGCCCCGTAGGACTGGGTTGGGAAACACTGCTGTAGATAATGTGCCTGTTTATGGTGTCTGTGTTTGGTGTGGTAAAAGATAAGCGTATTGACCATGCCTATGTTCTCAGCAATAAAGGTTTGTCCTTACTACCATGGTGTAGCTGTGGGGTGCATATGTGGACAGGGTTGGCGGTAGCCGCAGCTGGGCTCTGAACCTGTGACCCTCTGTTCTTGCACACACTGTCTGTGTGCACTGCACCACCGTGTAGCCACTGATTGGCTGCAATCCCTGGGTGGTCCATGACTGTACATCCGACAGGGCCTGTCTGTTGCAGTGGACGGTGCCAGCCTGCACATGGCCTGGCCACTGTCCTCTGTGGCTAGCAGCCACTGCCCCCTCCACCATCTGAACCCTTCCGCAGACATGCTGGCATGTCCTTATCCTTGCAAAGGCATATGACCTGATTGCGTAGTGGCACCCCAGGACTGTATTTGGCTCACATGGTATAGCGGTCTAGCTGTTGTTCTTTAGCAAGATTTTTGGGGAACGTGGGGCACCCATTACGTGATCATGAACCAGGGACACAATTGGCCCTTGGCACGTGGGGTGAGGGCATGTACAGGCACATCTGTCATACATAACCTCTACCTACTTAACCTCTACCTACGTGTCCTTAGCCCCTACAGTTGTGGCACTACAGGACTGCATTTGGGGGATGCGGCTGTTGGTGATGCTCATTGTGCTGGTGTGTGTGTGGTGTAGGGTAAAATATGGGTGTTTGCAACATGCTTTTGTTCTGTGCAATAAAGGGGTGTCTCTGCTATCTCTGTTTAGTGGTGGGTAAAATATTGGGATTGTGCTGGCATGTGCCACAGCTGGGATTTGAACCTGTGACCCTCTGGTCCTAGAGGTACCAACTCTGTCCACTGCACCACACTGTGGCCACAGAAACAGTGCAGTCCCTGGAGATAGTAGACCTGGCAGGGTGGGGTCACAAAACCTGTTCTGCACATTATTACTGTGAGCTCCTTCACCCTGTCTGGTGACAAACGTGCAAATATATATCACGGGTATGACGTCGGAACAGAGGGGGATAGCATATTCCCAAGCTGGGCAACAGTGCTATTGATGGGCAACCATAGGGAACACTCCCAGGAAGGGTCCAATACACGGAGACGTTTTTGGAGGTGTCTCCGCTCCGTGCACCTTTCCAAAATTATTTTATTTTATTTTTTTGGAGCTCTGCTGGGTGTGTTTTTTACTTTTGCGCATTACTATACCTGTTCCCCAGCTGATTTACTATTTTTAATGCTTTTGTTGTGGTCATTTCCTATTTTTCATTGCAGTTTTGTGCTGTGCACATGTATCACACTGCTGACGTTTTGCAGGTTTCCCCGGTTTTCCTGTACATTGCTGACGGAAATGGTTTCTCTTCCCTTTAAATGCCCACTACCGCGACTGTTTCAGTCGCGCTATTTTTTACATGGAAATTCGGGCCCGATACTGTGCGGGGAGCCTCTCCCCTCCCACTCTCCACCCATTGACCCCGTCCCTCCGCCCCTCCGGAGCCTTCCTCCGCCCTCCTTTAGCCGTTCCACGCCTCTATCGGACATTTGCGAGCCCGCACTTGTACAGGGCCCGTTAGTGTGCCGCGTACCTGTGCGGGGATGACACGCACGTGTGCGGGGCGTTTAAATGCGTTTCTGCGTGTTTCAATGCCGCGTTGCCGTGCGCTATTTTGCGACTCGCAGATTTGCGGACTTTAGTAAACATGCCCCTTAGACTTTAGGAAAACTAACTTTGCCAAGATGGGTCAATACCTCAGGGAGTCATTACTGGGATGGGAACAGCTGGGGCATGTAGAAAAACTGTGCAAAACTGAAAGGGGATATTTTAAGGGCAACCAACCTTTTTGTAAAAAATAGTAAATAAAGGTAAAAGGAAAAGGAGAGCGCTATGGCTTTCGAAAGAAGTAGCTGAAAAGGTGAAGAAAAAGAGGGAGGCCTTCATGAAATACAAGAGATCACAGAGAGAGGAAGAAAGGCATCTATATTTGGAAAAACTTAGAGAAGCTAGCAAAGTAGTCAGGAAAGCAAAGATTCAAAAAGAGGAGGAAATAGCCAATGCAATAAAATGGGGGATAAGACATTTTTCAGATATGTTAATGAGAAAAGGAAAGGCAAAAGTGGTATTGTCAGACCCAAGGGTGAAGTGGAGGAATATGTAGAAGCTGATAAAGATAAAGCGGAACTGCTTAACAAATATTTCTGTTTTGTGTTCATAGATTAAGAACCAGGAACAGGACCTCAGAAAACACCCACAAACAGGAACAGAAGCGAGGGGCATCTTGAACAATGTTCAGAAGACTATGTTCATGAGAAACTAGCTAAACTTAAAGTAGACAAAGCAATGGGACCGGATAGGATACACCCTAGAATACTGAAGAACCTGGGGGATGTTCTACCATCTCCACAAACTGACCTTTTCAATGTCTCATTGGAGTCAGGAGTGGTGCCAAAAGACTGGAGAGAGACTCATGTGGTGCCTTTACACAAAAGCGGAAGTAAAGATGTGGTTGAAAACTGCAGGCCAGTTAGTTTAACTTCGGTGTTGTGTAAATTATTGGAAACTCTGCTGAAAGAGAAAATAGTGAGGTTCTGGAGTCCAGCGGATTACAGGATCCGAGGCAGCATGGATTCACCAGAGGCAGGTCTTGTCAGATAAATCTGATTGATTTCTTTGACTGGGTGACCAGGGAGTTAGAAACATAGAAATATGACGACAGAAAAAGACCACATGGCCTATCTAGTCTGTCCTTCCATATCAACAACTACAACAGTCCCCTTTTTACCTTTAGAAATCCTCTGTGTTTGTCCCATGCTTTTTTGAATTCAGTTACTGTCCTCATCTCTACCACCTCCACTGAGAGACTATTCCACGGATCCACTACTCTTTCCGTAAATAAATATTTCCGCATATCACTCCTGAATCTATCTCCCTTCACCCTCATCCCATGTCCCCTCATAGCAGAACTTGCTTTCAATTGAAAGAGGCTCTCTCCCTGAAAATTTTATGCCACAGAGGTATTTAAACATCTCAGTCATATCACCTCTATCCTGCCTTTCCTCTAAGGTGTACATATTAAGATCCTTAAGTCTGTCCTCATATGCTTTATAATGAAGACCACTAATCATTTTAGTAGCCACCCTCTGCATCGACTCCATCCTGTTCACATCCTTTTGAAGGTGCAGTCTCCAGATTTGCACACTATACTCCAAATGAGGTCACACCAAAGACTTATACAGAGACATTATCACCTCCTTTTTTCTGCTAGCCATTCCTCTCCGTATGAACCCAAGCATCCTTCTAGCTTTTGCCATCGCCTTTTCTACCCGTGTAGCTACTTTAAGATCATCAGACACAACCACGCCTAGGTCCTGCTCTTCTTTAGTGGACAAAAGTACTTCACCCCCTATACTATATTGCTCCCTTGGATTGCTGCAGCCCAAATGCATGACCTTACATTTTTTAACATTAAATCCCAGCTGCCAAATTCTAGACCATTCTTCAAGCTTAGCTAGATCCCTCCTTATGTTATCTACACATTCCTGGGTGTCTATTGCAGATTTTGGTATCATCCACAAAGAGGCAAACCTTACCCGACAGCCCTTCCGCTATATCACTAACAAAGACGTTAAAAAGAATCGGACCAAGGACAGATCCCTGGGGCACACCACTGGTAACATCCTTCTCCTCAGAGTGAGCTCCATTTACCTGTACTCTTTGTCGCCTCCCACCCAACCAATTTCTAACGGAGGGAGAGCCCTAGATGTGGTGTATTTAGATTTCAGTAAAGCCTTTGACACCGTTCCACACAGGCGACTTATAAACAAACTAAGCACGCTAGGGATGGACCCTAAAGTTACTGCTTGGGTTAGAAATTGGTTGAGTGGGAGGTGACAAAGAGTACAGGTAAATGGAGCTCTCTCTGAGGAGAAGGAAGTTACCAGTGGTGTGCTCCAGGGCTATGTCCTTGGTCCAATTCTTTTTAACATCTTTGTTGGTGATATAGCAGAAGGGCTGTTGGGTAAGGTTTGTTTCTTTGCAGATACCAAAATCTGCAATAGAGTAGACACCCAGGAAGGTGTAGATAACATAAGGATGAATCTAGCTAAGCTTGAAGAATGGTCTAGAATTTGGCAGCTGGGATTTAATGTTAAAAAATGCAAGATCATGCATTTAGGCTGCAGCAATCCAAGGGAGCAATATAGTATAGGGGGTGAAGTAATTTTGTCCACCAAAGAAGAGCGGGACCTAGGTGTGGTTGTGTCTGATGATCTTAAAGTAGCTAAACAGATAGAAAAGGCGACAGCAAAAGCTAGAAGAATGCTTGGTTGCATACGGAGAAGAATGGCTAGCAAAAAAAAGGAGGTGATAGTGCCTCTGTATAAGTCTTCAGTGCAACCTCATTTGGAGTATAGTGTACAAGTCTGGAGACCGCACCTTCAAAAGGATATAAACAGGATAGAGTCAGTACAGAGGGCAGCTACTAAAATGGTTAGTGGTCTTCATTATAAAGCATATGAGGACAGACTTAAGAATCTTAATATGTACACCTTAGAGGAAAGGCGGGATAGAGGTGATATGATTGAGATATTTAAATACCTCCATGGCATAAATACACAGGGGGAGAGCTTCTTTCGCTTGAAAGCAAGCTCTGCTATGAGGAGACATGGGATGAGGGTGAAAGGGGATACATTCAGGAGTGATATGCGGAAATATTTATTTACGGAAAGAGTGGTGGATCCATGGAATAGTCTCCCAGTGGAGGTGGTAGAGATGAGGACAGTATCTGAATTCAAAAAAGGATGGGATAAACACGGAGGATCTCTAAAGGAAAAAAGGGGACTGTTGTAGTTGTTATGGAAGGACAGACTAGATAGGCCATGTGGTCTTTTTCTGTCGTCACTTTTCTATGTTTCTATGTGCCCTTTTATTTACTGTTACCTTTTCTACTTTTTTGGGCACTTTAATGTAGCTACCTCTTGGGAGTGCTTCTGGGTCTGGGACCGGCTTGACTGGAGTCCCCTCAAGGGTGAGCTCTGTCAGTCCTTGTCTGTTTGGCACCTGCCTCTACCTGGGGAAGAAAGGTGTTGACATGTAGGATTTCCCTCCTTTCACCCCAGGAAATCTCTCCAAAAAATGGTGCTGTGTACAAGGCTGGCTTAAATAGTATTTACAATTTATTTTCAAAATATATACATCAAGTATTATGATAAAATAGTGTAGTATGTTCAATCCATATTATGATAAGTGGTTCAAGCAAGTATGGTGAAATAGCAATACGGGATAAGAGATAAGGCAGTTCAAACAAACAACCATATCATACGTAATGACTTAAGTAATCCTTTAAAGATTATGGATTTAACCTTATTAACCTGTCTCCTAACTCCCCTCCCTTTCCCTTTGCCCACCAGCCCTAAGTCTCACCCACTGGTGGAGCTCTGGACTGGTCGCTGCTTGGGAAAGGAGAGGTCTTTTAGATCTGTCCAATTGCTGAGGCTGTAGCCTTGGCACTGCCTCTTTCAAGCTCTCTTCCAATCCACGGTTAGCTCTCGGCACCTATAAGATACTAGAGGTTTTTCCTCGCCTAAATAGCTAACCATGCAGCTTCCAATATTGGTACTGTACAGTTAGCACTGGTCCCCGCCTCCTCTATGCCCTTAAATGGTATTTAAAGGTGATGCCACAGAAGAATTGAAAAAATTATCGATACATCAGGAAGATGTGTTACAACTATTTGATAAACTGAACAGTAGCAAATCACCTGGAATGGATGGTATACATCCAAGGGTGTTGAAGGAACTGAAATATAAGATTGCAGACCTACTAATAGTAATCTGTGAACTATCATTAAAATCATTTGTAATACCTGAAGATTGGAGGATGGCCAATGTAATGCCAATTTTTAAAAAGGGTTCCAGGGGCGATCCAGAAAACTACAGACCGGTAAGCCTGATGTAGGTACCGAGAAAAATGGTAGAAACCATTATAAAGAACAAAATGACTCAACATGTAGATAGTCATGGCTTAATGGGACTTCAAGATAAGGAATTCGAATCGAGCAACTTTTACTGAGAATCAAACAATACGAGCTAAGTGGAAATTAAGCTAAAATACCAACAATAGTTGCTTGATGACAAATGCAATAAAGGGAATAATTTTGCATAAAGTTGGGTCATTGATGCTAACAGGCACAGCACTGGGATTTTACAACACCCAGAATATAATGCCATTGTGAAGTCTGAGACCCGAGAGAAGAAATAAGCAAAATCCCTTGCATTAAATTTCAACTCGTTGATGATAATAGATTGTTAGAGTGTAGGAATACTTTTTAGTGAATGGCTTAATGGGAGACAGCCAGCATGGCTTTAACTAAGGACAATCTTTTCTTACTAATCTGTTATGTTTTTTTGAAGGTGTGAATAAACAGGTAGATAAAGGTGAGTTGGTTGATATAGTGTATCTGGATTTTCAGAAAGCCTTTGACAAGGTCCCTCATGAGAGACTTTTGGCGAAATTTAAAAGTCATCGAATAGGAGGTAGTGTACTATTGTGGATCAGGAACTGGTTAAAAGATAGAAAGCAGAGGGTAGAGCTAAATGGCCAATTTTCCAAGTGGAGAAAGTTGAATAGTGAAGTACCTCAGAGATCTGTGCTGGATCCGCTGTTTTATAACATATTCATAAATGACCTGGAAATGGGAATAACAAGTGAGGTAATCAAATTTTCAGATGACACACAATTATTCAAAGCTGTTAAAACCCATGAGGATTGTGAAAAATTGCAAGAGGACCTTGATAAATTGGATAATAATGTGGACAAGTGCAGAGTTATGCACCTAGGAAAGAACAACCCAAACTATGGTTAAACGATGCAAGGTTCCACATTAGAAACCGCCACCCAGGTAAAAGATTTAGGCATCATTGTGGATAACATGTTGAAACCCTCCGCCCAGTGTGCAGCGGTGGCCAAGAGAGCAAATAGAATGTTAGGTATCATAAGGAAAGGAATGGAAAATAAAACAAAAGATATTATAATGCCTCTCTATCGTTCCATGGTGCGATCACACCTTGAATAGTCTGTGCAATTCTGGTCGCCATATCTTAAAAAAGGATATAGCGTTATTAGAAAAGGTACAGAGAAGAGCCACCAAAATGGTAAAGTGGATGGAAGGATTACCCTATGAAGAGAGGCTAAAAAGATTAGGGCTCTTCAACTTGGAAAAGAGATGGCTGAGGGGAGATATGATAGAGGTCTATAAGTTAATGAATGAAGTGGAATGGGTAAACGTAGATCGATTGTTTACACCATCAAAATATAGAAAGACTAGGGGACATGCAATGAAGCTACAGAGTAGCCTGTTTAAGACTAATAAGAGAAAATATTTTTTCACTCAACATATAATCAAACTCTGGAATTCATTACCAGAGGACGTAGTGAAAGCTGTTAGTGTAACTGGGTTTAAAAAAGGTTTGGACAAGTTCCTGGAGGAAGGATTTATAAACCATTATTAAAGAGGACCCGGAATATCTACTGCTTGCCCCAATACAAGTATTGTGGAACCTTTGTCTTTTAGGGAAACTGCTAGGTACTTGTGATCTAGATTGGCCACTGTTGGAAACAGGATACTGGGCTTGATGGACCTTGGTCTGACCCAGATGGCATGTCTTATGTTCTTAAGTGGCCTAGTGGTTGGGGCAAGTTACCTCATGCTGGTAGAGCAAGGGGTTCAAATCCCACTAGAGGACAGCAACCTTGGGCCAGAAGGAGTGTGGCTTCTAGTCCCACAGGTGCTCCTTGTGACCTTGGGCAAGCCACTTAATCCTCCATTCACTCAGGTACAAAAATGTAAATTGTGAGCCCTTGGGGACAAGGGAAAATATATCAATGTACATTTATCAAGTTTAAGTTACAATGTAAAATGCTTTGATTGAAATGATAAAGCGGTATAAAAAAACTGTTAAATACATAAAATATACAGTACCTCAATGTACATTGCTTTGACTGGCAGAAAAGCAGTATATAAGCCTAATTTAAAGAGGTATACCTTACCCAAATATCACTTAAAAAGAACTGGACCAATTTCTGTGGCATGCCGCAGGTAACGTCCTTATCCTTGCAGTGAACTCCATTTACCGCTACCCTAATTTCTAATCCTGTCAGTAACTTTATGGCCCATCCCAAAGGTGCTCAGTCTAGTATGAAGAAGTCAATATGCAGGACCATGTCAAAGGCTTTCGTGGAATCTAAGTGCACCACATCTATCTCTCTCTCTTAATCCAATTTTCTGATCACCCAGACAAAGAAATTAATCAGATTCATCAGACAAGTCCTACCGCTAGTAAAACCATTGCTGCCTCAGATCCTGCAATCCAATGGATTCTCGAAATGGCACTATCCTTTATTTTAGAAGCCTTTCCATTAATTTCCATGCCACAGAGGACAGATTAACCGGTCTGTAGCTCCCAGCCTCCTCCTTACCTAAACCTCTGTGGAGAGCGGCCATATCTGTCCTTCTTCAGTCCTCTATGATTACTCCCAACTCTAAGGGAGCATTGAAAAGGTCAAACACTGGAGCTGCCAGAATTTCTCTAAATGCCTTCAATACCCTTCAATGTTTCCCATCCAGCCCCATTACTTTGTCTTCTTTTAATTTAGCCAGCGCCTCATGAACACGGTCTTCTGAAAATCAGTCAAGATCTGCCTCTCTTCTAATCATATTTGTATTTGTTTTCTGAGGGCCCAACCCAGTCTTTCATCTGTGAACATGGAACAGAAATATTTGTTAAGCAATTTTGCTTTACCCTCATCAGATTTAAAACATCCTTCATCCTTGAGTCTGACAATACCACTTTTGCACTTCCTCTGCAAACCGCATAAATACCTTTGGATATCCCCCTTTAGAGTATAAGCCCTTTGGAGCAGGGACTTATTGTACCCAAATACTTATCACCTAATGCTGTGTATACGTCCGATAATGCTGTACAAAGGCTACATTTTACTAATAATAGGTAGCTCACATTCTCAGAATGTCTCTTCTCAGAGGAGGTTTAGAAGAGCTGTGCAAGATTTATTTGAGATCAATACAGGCGGAATGGCTGAATCTGCCAAAATAGAGTTTCAGACACCTAAAAGTATGTTCGTGCTTCTACCAGCACCCAAAAGAAGCATTCTGGGAGGGCACGTTTCACGGACATGCTTGAAAATGGCATGGGTACCTTTGATTTTCAGAAAAAGTATGTGCGTAGCTAATGTGCAGACTTTATGCCTTGATTGGAAATGATTTAAAGTTATATATGTATGTTTCCTTCACATAACAGCCCAATCTTCAAACACAAACCGTGCGGGTGCTGTATTTTAGAGGTCAGTTTGCTTTATGTGGATTGAAAAGTCACGCATGTTAGCCGTCTCTTAGGCACCTTATTGAAAATTTACCCCCTACTGCAGGACTCCACCAAAGCTTTTATGAGAAGGGCTACGGGGAGCATTTTTTTGGCAGCACAGAGGACAGTGATAAATGAAGTTTGGCTGTGGTTATAAAATGAAATAAACTTTAGATTTAAAAAAAAAAGAAAGAAAAGGACCCTTATCATTTGGCTAATATAATGATCTTTCAATACATATACTAGAAAAAAATCCATATCGTAGAATAAACTACTGGTATAAATCAGTATCATTCTGTGGACCTAACAGCCACAGCAGAACGTTTTAAAAAAGTAAAGCTGGGGGGTTTGTGCAAAATATTGAAATTCAGTTCAGTGGCTACAATCCATGATAAAGCCTTACAAGGTATGACATCAGTGAACCAGTCTACAAGGGTAACACCATCACCCCCACAGCCATGAAATTCAAAACCAAAAAACCAGAACACTGGGGAGCCACAATGGAACAAGCATAGCAGTGACTGACAACATCAGCTCACCACTGGTGCCAAAAAGCAAAATGCCAAAACAGTGAGGAATCCAGATCACCACTGGTGCTATATGGATAAGGGTGATATAACTGGATTTCATACAGCCTCAGCTTCCTGGGCTGCATTTACCACGAGATCTATGGGAACACATGGGGCTCATACCACAAGGCTGTCAGGTTCTTTCTAGTGACCCGGAATGGCCACTGTTGGAGACAGGATGTGAGTCTTGATGGACCTTTAGTCATGGGATATCTTATATACTAAGGTCAGCCTACCACCAGAGTTGGAAACCATTGTTAGAGACATCAAAAAATGGTATTTGCTAAATAGTGTATTAGACCTACAAGCCAATAACCAAGGCTCACAGAAATAGGCTTTTAAGGTGCCTTTTGCCATTTGTCTTGAGGAGGGCCCAGACATCTGTCTGTCTCTTTGTCTATCTATCACTACTCACAGGTTTATGGGCACAAAATAGAGGGAGGAGGAGGTAGGAGCACACATTAGCAGGATAGTGGGAAAGTTAAACCTCGCTACCAAAGGTGAATGGGAATGGAGAAGGAAATCATGGGGATCCCAAGTCTTGTAGCACATAAAGGGTGTCATTTTATAAGGAGGACCCTCCTCTAAACATGAAAGTAGACATCTAAAAGAGGTTATTTTAGCAACCTTTGTGCTTGTGGCCACCTACACCATAAATGACCCAAAAGCATGCACAGTGATTTGATGGTGCATACATATGCTGTGCAAAGGACAGAGTTTCAGTGGAGCATGGGGGAATTCGCACCTACATGGGTAGATTTAATCTACATGTGCGTATGCGTAAAGTGCATGCAGTCATTTACCCCTGCCCGTGTGGTTGAATAAGGTCCTGGGAAGAAGGGAGAGAAGGATAAGTGTAAGGAAGGGGAGAGTGCAGGGGCGGGAAGAAGGGGGGAAGTGCAAGCGGGGTACTAGAGGGGTGGGATGGAACAGAAAGCAGAAGGGGAGTGCAAAGGGGAGAGAGAGAAGGAAGAATGCAAGATGGAGACGGTGCAAGAGGGAGGGGGATAGGAGTAGAGACAGGAGAAGGGGGTGGGAGGTTGAAGAAGTGAAAGCAGGGGGCAGGGCAGAGTGCATGAGGGAGGGGGAGAGAATGTCTATGCACCTACATCCACACACACTCAGACATTTTTCCCATAGATACACTCCTGCACGATCCAAATATTCCCATATCTCACATTCACCAGACAGAAGCATCATACATCCCCCTCCCCACACAACCAGCCACTACCACCCTATCGAGATACACTTTACTGTATCTCTTTCCATTAAGTCCCCTACACAGACATGCTTAAATCTGTAAATGAAGGCAAAGGAATTGTGTCATTATGTCATACTATAAGGGGCATGTCTACTAAAGGTGTTAGCTGCTACCGCAGGACTGACACTGATTTATCGCCCAGCAGTTGTGAAAAGAATAATCCTCATTTTATAAGGACTTTAGCTATATTAAATGCTTAATGCTAATTAAGGCTTATAATTAGAGAGTTGCTATTTAGAATTAGCACATGTCTACCTGTTGCTAGACCAATTAAGTTTAGTGGGAAAGGGGCATTGTTTATTCACACTGTTTCACTTACTGTTAAGAATACAAATTTCTATCTTCTGTCTACAGTTCACTTAAAAGCAGTGCTAAGCGTTCTCGAAGCCTTACCATATAAGGATATATTAGTATGGTATGAAGAAAACTCTATGTACGTAGTTGTTGGAATGATGTAAGTGATGTGAAGCAATGTGTCAGTCTAATGAATATGTAAAGAAAAAATTAATACTCTATTCTGCAACACCAATATTTGATTAATTGTCTCTACTTCCTCCAGTTCGGGAAGCCATCTAAGCCCAGACTTATGCTCAACAACTGGAAATGGTGTCCTGCTTAAGGACACCAAATTAGACCCTCTAAAGGTCGAGTCTTACAGACCCATATCCAGTATCCCGATGCTCTCTAAAATCATTGAAAAAATAGTATACAGGCAGCTACAAGATCATGTGGACACCTATGCACCTCTAGATCCATCACAACACGGGTTCAGAGAGTCACATGGAGTGGAAACACTACTTACCACTCTCTTCAACACCATAATCTCAGGCATTGACAACTCACGTACAGGTTTCGCACTTATCTTTTTAGATATTGCGGCAGCCTTCGACTCTGTCTGCCACGAGATCCTCCTGATTCGGCTAAGAGAGAAAGGCATCACTGAAACAGCGCTGGAGTGGTGCAGATCTTACCTGTCTGGAAGATGGCAACACGTACGAGCAAATGGAACCACATCTGAGCCATTCCTACAAAGTCAAGGAGTCCCTCAAGGATCCTCCCTATCGTCTCTTATGTTTAACATTTATATCCAACCCATATGTAACATCATTAGACACTTTAATGTGAGTTGCATGATTTACGCCGACGATGTCCTACTTTACCTGCCAATATCCCTGGATTGCCCAGACCTCACCCCAATAACTAAGTGTTTCAATGCAGTATCCGAATGGCTCCTCTCTCAAAATCTGCGCATCCAACATAAGAAAACAGAGGTCCTATTTATCTCTAGAAATCTTGAGTTTATTCCACCTAACCACTTAGAAGTCGACAACGCCAAGCTGCAGGTAAAATCAGCCATACGATACGTCGGAGTCACACTAGATCAGAACCTCGACATGAAGCAGCACATAGCAAAAACAGTAAGAGCAATCTACTTCAAGATCAGATCCCTCAGACACATACGCCCTCTACTCGAGCTGAATGACTTCCGTACCATCTACCAAGCCCTCATCATCCCTCATTTTGATTATGCAAACGCCATCCTACAAGGTCTCCCTAAAGCAACCTTACATCCCTTACAACTCGCCATGAACAGCGCTGCGCGAATCCTTTTAGGAGCACCAAGGAAAGAGCACATCACACCCCTCCTGATGCAGCTGCACTGGCTCCCCATCCAAGCCAGGATTAACTTCAAGATCTTAGTGATGACATTCAAGGCCATCAATGGGTTATCCTCTTCTTCAATATGTGACCTCATACAACAACCCATGCCCAACAGGATAAGAAGAACGGCTGCAACCAACATGCTAGCAATACCAAAAGCTATGACAAGATGCGCCATATCAACTTCAAATAGAGCCTACAGCCTGAGCGCCCCAAGCCTCTGGAACTCCTTACCACCACACATCAGAGCTATCCCCAATTTGAGCCAGTTCAGGAAGGCCTTAAAACACCTCCTCTTTATTAAATACCTCACAGCCTCCCTCGAACCCCAGCCTCCAGGTACGAACAACACACAATGAACTCATCTCACATATAGACAGTTACCAATTTCAGTATCCCATTTGTGTACATAGTTTACCAATTTCAGTAGTCCATTTATGTACATAGTTTCCCCCGTTATCCAAGTTGATTGCTCCTGTTCATTGTAATGACCTGACTCTTGTTCATTGTCGGATTCTGTTTCGTTTTATGTAAACCGCGCTGATCGTAAATAGTGCGGTATATAAGAAATGTAAAATAAATAAATAAATAAATAAATAAGATATTTGGGGACAGGCTGGATGCTCCTTGCATTCTGATGGGCTCTGGAAAACCCACACTGGCCATGTGGTGCTTCCAGATGTTCTTTTACCTATGTTGCCTCCGTGCATTATGGCCAGACGCACAAAGACAAAGAGTGGATGATTCACAAATTCTCACAAGATTGGTACAATCCTAAAATTGCAGAAGAAGCATGTGCAATTTGCCTGATCTATAAACAGCACAATAGTGCTAAACATGGGAAGACCAGTCAAGGGCACAAGCCACAGCCATTGGGACCCTTTCTGAACTTGCAAATGGATTATATCCAATTTCTCAGATGTCAAGGGTTTGAATACCATTAGGTGACTGTTTTCTGGATTGATACAAACCTATCCTTATAGAAAGCAGATATTACTACTGTTGCCAAGAAATAGATTCAATATATACAACCATCATAGGATGTCCCCATATGGCTCTCCAGTGATAGAGGAATAAGAAGCTTACCAAACCACAAGATGAGGTTGATACCACGTGAGATAGTTACTGATAGACTATTGAAAGCCTTTTCAACAATATTTGTTCCATAAGATTTGACTTTAGTACAAATGAATGAAATGAAGCTTTGTCTTATTGCAAAAATCGAATCCCGAGTGTTTAGTCTTTCCACTTAAAGGTGCTTGCTGCCCTTGCGGACAAAGCAGAGAAGCCAAGTCATCAGTTGCAATCCCAGAAAGTCCAATGGAATAATTGCCTAGAAGCCCAATGGAAAGGACCATACCAAGTGCTCCTAACTACACACCCCAGTGAAGTATGAAGGACTCCCTACCTGGATCCACGTGTCATACTGCCAAAGGGTCAAGATATCAACTGATCCGAGTGGGAGGTTCAGCCTTTGGAAGAAACCAAACTTGACTTCAAAGAAAGGTGAAGTTTGCCACAAAGTCCTGAAGAACTGCTGAGAAGCAGGATCAAATTATCAGAAGAATGGAAGAACTATTAGACTGATTCTGTGGGAGAGACCCAAGTGGAGAGTGGTGTCTGTTGAGGACATCTGTGACAATTTTTTTTACTTATTGTTATACTTTTATTAATGTTTCTTTGCCAAGAAACTGCAATTCCAGAGCATAACTCTGCTATTAGACTTATTCAAGAGGTTGTTAATATAACTAATACTTCAAATTGTTGGATGCACTTGTGTAAGCCATTCCCTTCCTTAGCTTTTCCACAAAATGCCACCCCCAGCTAGCACAATAAGGAATCCGTCCTTGGGTTAGGAACCCAAGGGTTCCCTACAGAGTGACTTTTGTTAATTTTAACTGCACCAGAATTCAAAATGGCATGGGACAGACACAGAGGATCCCTTTACAGCAACAGGATAAAATCAAAATAAACTTAACTATCTAATTTCTCAACAAACAGGTGTGTCCTACATGGAGCGGTGGGTTCACCCCTAATCAAAGACAAGGGAAGGGGTAACCTGTATGGAGCGGCAGGTGCACCTACTCTTGCCATCTTACTGGGCAGACTAGATGGACCATACTGGTCTATCTCCAGGAACAAGCAGGAATGAGTCTTCACATATGGGTACGTCGGTACCGACAGAGCCTGCACGGGAATGCTCCCCAGCATCCAATCAGAAAGCTTTTGGGAGCATCCCTCGCGCCTGCGCACTGCCTTCCCGCCTTTTCCACTGCCTCTCTTCAGTTTTCGTTTTTCCACGGAGCCGGCAGGACGTCCTCCTGTCACCGCAGAAACTTTTTTCTTCAAATTCTTTATTTTTTTGTTTTCTTGTGGTCGCGGCTGTTTTTCCCGCCGCCACCGGTGGGTTTTTCTTTTCCTTTTCTTAAACTCAGGGAAATTTTTCCCTCAGTTTCTGTCTTAAATTTTTTGGGCCTACAAGGCCTCTCCATCATGGAGCCTTCTTCTCCTAAGAAGTGCATTCACTGTGGAAGCACAGTTTTCTTTTTAGACTCCAATGCCTTGTGTCTAACCTGTTTGGGTCCTGACCCTTTTTCCCCTGAACAATCAGGCTGCAAAACTGTGAGAAGAACTTCCCTCTTTCGAGTTTCCCTCGATACCATTTTCCCTCCCGGAGTGAGGGCACCGGCCTTTTCTTCTCTACAGGATCAGGTAACCCACAAACAGTCTGTTAAGACTAGCCAATCCTTGAGTGGTAGGTCTCATGCCAAGCATGATGATGGCTCCGGCCTTGCCCTCAAGACCCCATTGGCATTAAAACCCCGGCGGGAGTCTCCGGGCTCCAAAGCATTTCAGGGGTTTCAGGTTGTTCCTGGGGCTCACCCCTCACAGAACATACCTGAGCCATGTTCGGTGGTGGCATCCGCTTCGAGCGGTACCGATACCCCGGCATCGGCACCGGTGTTGAGTGATCCACTCTTCACCAGGGATCGTCATCTGGCGTTCTCGGTACCTTCGGGACCGATCGATACGTCCCAGATTGACTTTCCTGTATCTGAGCCATGCTCGGTGGTGGCATCCGCAGTACCGATACCCCGGCATCGGCACCGGTGTTGAGTGATCCACTCTTCACCAGGGATCGTCATCGGGCGTTCTCGGTACCTTCGGGACCGATCGATACGACCCGGACCGACTTTCCTGTATCGACAACATCGCCGATACCACCACCGACGTCGGTACCCTCTAGACATGCATCGATGGACTCGCTCCCTTCGATGCCGAGTCTGGAATCGATATCTAGTCTAGATGACTGGGTACCGACGCGTCTCGGAACCGACCCTTATCCTTTCCGGATACGCAGTACCGAGGATATTCACCAAGCATTTCTGGTTGCCTCGGTACCGCTTGAGCAGCCTCCGATGACTGCTTCGAGGGCGTTACCGTCTCCGATTCTGACTCAGCTACCGGTATCGGTATCGATGTCGGTTCCTGCAGTTACATCGGCACCATCGATCCTCTCTATGCCTAGTTTGGAATCGATACCTGGCATGGACGATGCAGTACTGACTGCCTCAAATCGTGACTACCAGTACCACTATCCATCTAGTGGGGTTCTTCTTCTGCACCGGACCAATACATCCTCTGGTGCTCAGGCTGCTCCTTCAACCTTAGCCTGCCCAGGGATAGTTCCCATTGGAGATCCCTCTTTTCAGAAATTTCTCCTTGACATGGCAATGTTTCTTGCTATTCCTATCCCTGGCTGTGATCCTACTCGAGGCTCTCCTGCAGAAACGGAAAATATAATGCTTCCTTTACATCATTCTTTGCAGGATCTTCTTCTGAGAATATGGGAATCACCTTTAAGGGTTCCCTCACCTTCTACAGCAACTAATGTTCTGTATCAGGTGCCCCCCTCTCCAGGGTTTCAAAAGCCTCAACTTCCCCATCATTCCATTGTAGTGGAATCAGCAATGAGGAAGGTAAAAAGCAAGAAGAAGCATTCTTCTTATCCGCCAGGTCGTGCATCTAGAGCACTTGATGCCTTTGGACGTCAAACCTTCCAAACATCTATGCTGGCATCAAGGATTATCTCTTATATTTTTTATATGAGTCTATCTCTCCAGGAGGTCACAAAGAAATTATCTCTTTTGACTCCTTTTCTATCAGAGCCTAAGGCTGCAGACTATTCCTTACTTCTTAGTCATAGCCAGAATCTTTCTTGGTTTCTTTCTCGTGCTTCTCTAGACTCTTTTGAGTCTGTTAGCAGATCCTCTGCTATTGCCATAGGAGCACGTCGTAGAGCCTGGCTCCAGGCTTCAGACTTGAGCAGATGGGCACAACACACACTGGGTAATTCTCCTTGTACTGGAGAAAATCTCTTCAATAAGGAGGCTTTACGTCAGGTTGCTCTCTGCTCCACTGACTTCCCTGGTTCTGGAAACCATCCTAAGCCTTCTTCTTCCCCAGGAGGTAGGAAATGTCCTACCAAACCTTCTTTCCCTAAGAAAAGAAGGTTTCACTCTTCTCCTGCCCATCATCCAGATGTACCCAAGCAGGGGACACCTCGTCCTGGTCTGAAGAATCCAAACTCTAGCCAGTCTGAGCATACCCAGCAACCATAGGTTCCTGAAGGTTGCAACCTACAGTTAACCTCTTCTTAGCAGAAGTTTGTTCACTGTTTTTTTCTTTAAAGCTCTACACATGGCTTCCTTTCTTCAGGATGTACTGAACTGTCAGGATATTCTTGTCTATGGGTTACAGATTTCTCCTCTTCTTCCTACCAAGAAGAGAAGTTAACTACTATCCCATGATAGTTTCTGTCCCAACATAAACATTTTTTTCTTCAGCTGACTCACCATATGGTAAATCACCCTTCAGTTCCTGTTTTTCTACCCTCTCATCCAGGTTTTCTCCTGATTGAGTGGTACCATACTGTACACCTTTCATTCCAGTGTAGAGTTTTTTCTTTGAATAAATTCTCTGGACAGCTTATCAGACAGGGACAGGACTACTCCTCTCCATTTGTCTTTTCTCTCTGTGTTTTTCACAGGAAGATTCCCTCTGCTGTCTCTTTCAGTTGCTGTTCATGCAGGAGTTCCAGTGATTGATCTACTGGTACTTTTCCACAAGTTCCAGTCTGTCTAGTCTTAGTAGTGATTCCAAGATAGTCCTCATCTATCTTGGATAATCCTACTCACTTCAGGCTTCTTACATTATCTTCTTTCTGGCCATCTCCATTTCCTTGGATTTGGCAACACAGCTGACCTACAGTCAGTTTTATCTCCTAATTCTCCTGCATAATGCTCTCTGCAATCTTCAGAGAAGCTTTCTACTATGGGCCCTTGCTAGAGAGCATTGAACTTTGTCTCTGATGGCTATTCCATATAGTTAAATATGCTTATCAGTCATTTTCCATGACTGTGAGGGTTCTCCACACCCTCTTATCTCCTGTTATAATACAGGATATAAGCTTTTTCTGCGTGAATGTCCAAGGAGTTTCCCAATCCTGCAGGAATATGCTCTTTTTTCCTTACAGCTTGGCCTTATGCTATCCTACTCCTCATGGACAGCACATATTCTACTAGTAACGCATGATACCCCTGTGTCCCTCCAGTGGGTCATCCTGGTATCTCCCTCTATGCGTTTTCTGTCCATTTACCATGTCAGAGTTCTACAGAACTCACGACTTGCTCTCTACAGACTGATATTATCCTCAGTTTTTTCAGCAACCATCCTGGTTATTTCACTGGATAGCATTCCCGCAAACTCTTAGCCCAGGAGGAATAGATTTTCTATGTATCTTTTCAAGTAGGTTCCACCTTTTTGTTATTAGATGAATCTTTCTCCTTCACATCTCTCATGTGAATGTTCTTATGGGGCTTAGTTGCAGACATGTATCTTCAAACTTACATATTCATGTATGTATATATCTCTATTATTTCTATACATACATATGTCTGTAAGCTGTGTGTGCATGGGTTATGCCCCTATATATATATATATATATATATATATATACACATATATATACATATATATATATATCCCTCTATATATGTATCTGTCGAGATGCTTTTATAGGTAGATATGTATTACATACTATCTCCCTAACTGTCTCTGCTATAAAGGTTTTTACCTTCTTAGAGGTTCCAGACAGTGCGTTTGCATATCTTCGTACTGTCCCTCGGTATGTAGGGGCTGTCATGCACAAAACCACTACTGTGGTACTTGCAGCTTCCACTTTACTCTAGGTCTCGCTATCCCTGAAGCATCATGCTTCAATATCTTTCCTATCTCTCACCAGCTAGGAAAGACAGTGTAGATTTTCAGTGGTTCTGAGGTTTCAGCCCTTCACACATCTGTCCTCCTTTGGAATACGGGCTTTTTTCCATATCCCGTCTTCCCTCCAGGACTGGGCTACTTGTCCAAATCGGTCAGTCTTCCTCTTTTACTCCTCAATGTCAATGACTCTGTAGCTAAAAGAGTTTTCAGCTTTTTTCCATAAAGCTTTCCACTGAAGACCTGCCGTTCTTATACTACCCCAGTTGACACCTGGGTCACCTGCCAATTCCAGATTTGGACCTTCACCCTCACTGCGTGAGGTCACCTTGAGGATCCTCTACTGAATCTCCAGTAGACTCCATCACGCTCTCTACTTCCTACAATCCAGTAGGTAAGATCCATTTTGTGATTGTTCATTAAATAATTTTAATGGTACTTATCATACATACCAAGGACTCCTCTCCTGTAGTCCTTAGCTTTGCTGTTTCCTTACAGCTCCTCTCCTTTCAACTCCTACCCACCATCCCTCATGGGATGCCGGAGATCCATGTGTGGGAACTGCAGTCCTGATCCAGGGACACACTTTTTATGGGATCTCCCCCTGGCATCTCTAGCTAGGGAGTCCCCATATGTGAAGACTCATTCCTGCTTGTTCCTGGAGATAGCACAGTTACTTACCTGTAACAGGTGATCTCTGGGAACAGCAGGAATAAGTCTTCACAACCCACCCACTTCCCCTATGAGTTGTATCTATCTATCTATCTTCCTTTCCTCTTTCTCTCCTTTTGTCTCAGCTATGAAACTCAACTGAGGAGAGGCAGTGGAAAAGGTGGGAAGGCAGTGCGCAGGTGCGAGGGATGCTCCCAAAAGCTTTCTGATTGGATGCTGGGGAGCATTCCCGTGCAGGCTCCGTCGGTACCGACGTACCCATATGTGAAGACTTATTCCTGCTGTTCCCAGAGATCACCTGTTACAGGTAAGTAACTGTGCTTTATCTGCCGTCATTTACTATGTTAGTATGTTAAGTGCACCTGCACAAAAGGAGGTGTTTGGCTATAATACCTATCCGGAAGATGGCAGCATGTCCACTCAGGAGGCAGAACTTCAGAACCCTTCCACCTAGATCAGGGAGTCCCTCAAGGTTCCTCACTTTCTGCCCTTCTGTTTAATATTTACATGCAACCAATCTGTAAGATCATACGGTCATTTAATGTCGACTGCATGCTTTATGCCGATGATGTTCTACTTTACACCCCTATCTCCACTGACCATTTAGATCTCTCCCCTCTAATAAACTGTTTCAATGCAGTATCTGACTGACTTCTCTCCCAAAACCTCCGTATACAACATAAGAAAATGGAAGTCCTCTTTATCACGAGGAATCCCAACTTCATCCCACCTCAATATCTCAAAACTAAGGAAGCTGAATTGCAATCCAAACCTTCAATACGCTACCTAGGAGTCACTCTGGATCAACGCCTGGATATGAAGTCCCACATAGGAAACACAGTCAGAACAATATACTACAAGATCCGTTCTCTGAGACACCTACACTCCATGTTGGAGCCAAAAGATTTCAGGACAATCTACCAAGCACTGATCATGCCCCACTTCGATTATGCTAATATCATTCTTCTAGGTCTTCCTCAATCCACCTTAAACCCGTTACAGCTGGCAATGAATGCCGCAGCAAGGGTCCTTCAGGGAGCCGCCAGGACTGACCACGTTACACCTCTGCTAATTCAATTACATTGGCTACCCATCCAGGCCAGAATTATCTTCAAAACTCTACTTCTCATGTTCAAAGCTCTCAATACGCTCTCCGCTGCATCCTTATCTGCCCTTATTCACTCTACTACACCAAACAGAGCAAGAAGATCCACGACCATCAACTCCCTAAAGCTCCCAAAGGCCCTTACAAGCTGCTCTTCGTCTACAGCCAACAGGGCCTTTATCCTCTGTGCCCCTAGGTGTTGGAATGCACTACCCCCTGGCATCCGGGCTATCAACAGCTTAACGCAATTTAGGAAAGCCCTCAAATTCCATCTCTTCAACAAGTACCTTATAGAGTCAACGACACCCATTGACCTCAGTGTTTCCACCCAGTTATTCAATTCCTCGGTGTCTCAATAACACGCCAAGGCTGACTCTCTATAATTATTGAATATATTCTTAACAACTGTTCCTAGTAACATGTACCTATGCAGTAGTATTACCCCTGTAAATAGATTGTAAATAGTTTCCCTTGTTATCCAAGTTCCTTCCCTTGTTATCTGTAAACTCATGCATGTTGAATGTACTGAGATTTTTGTTCTATGTGAACTGCGCTGATGCTGAATAGTGCGGTATATCAGAGAATATAAATAAATAAATAATAAATACTAGCTATTGTATTAAGATACAGTAGATGATGGACTATTCACAAGTGCTGCTACATTCTGCTGAATCTTTGAAGAACCTTACTTATCTTCCTTCTTCTTCCACAGGACTGGGGATCACGAAGGCAAACTGGGACTGGTCCTTGTTAACCTCATGGTTGCCTGATTTTGGGTCCTGAGGTAGAAAGTTATTGCAAATTGTTATTGTTGTGATTGTTGCTATTTTAATTACCTGCATTTGTGTAAACTGTTGTATCCAAGGTATTCGATGCATTTCCCAGAAATGAGCTGCGATTAACCTCACCCAAACTATGTGCATCGCTGAGATATGATGAAACCTTGGTTATGATAACCCAGAAGGTGAAATACGGAGATGATGGAGTTAGTGATATGAGTTGTCTATAAGATCCCTAGTGGGATCTATGACAAACGGGGGGAATTGTAGAAAGCAAGGGTTAACTAAAGCCTTAGAAAAGCTAGGAATAAACCTTGGGGATAACCTTTCGTAGAGCTTATACTAATTGTAGGAAAATCTCTGGAAGATTACAAAGACTTTATTGCTTGTTAGTTTTTCTCAAGAACAATAGTTTTCCAGCTCTTAAAGGACATATTGCTTTCTCAGAATAATCCAGGCGGCCCATTCAAGTATGCAGATGCACCTAAACCTCCTGAAACCTCCTTTTTGGGATAAGATAAGGTGTTATTATGGAAGACTGGCAGATATCTAGGCGTAAATCATCTGTAAGCTTTGATCTGTCTTGCATTTAAGTCAAAGTGGCTGCAATGTATTGCAGAGAAAGCATTCGATCTATATACTGGTTTTCTCTCATTGCTGGCAATAAAAACAGGCATTGTGTAGGATAATTCTCTATTTCAGGATCCAGATAGCTAATGTGGGAGAAATGCAGATACTACAGGCATTTTTCTGCATACCTGCATTTCACATGATGGACTGAGGGGAGGCAGGATCAAGGCGGGGAGTAGACATTTGGATTTTTGGTAGCCACTGTGCAAAAATATTTTGTGCAATGGCTGCCAAAAATGGCCCAATCGCTGATGCAGCTGACTCTGCTGTGGGCCTCTTTGTGGCCGTGATCACCACCCCAATGCTCCGATCAGCCCCCATCCCAATCAAAGATCACAGCTGGGGCTGCAGATGTACAGATCTACAGCATCGACAAGTAAAACAAAGCAACATTCCCCCCTTTCAACACCGATCCAGCCTGGACATTTCCCGATACCCTTCAAGAACTATCTGAGGGGGATTGATTCACCTCCTGACCATTTTGAAAACCCAGCTAGCCAGTCAGGCCCCTCTCCTTCCTTCCACCTCCCCCTCCACCCCCCCCCCCCCCGATCTACTAAAACAATTCCCAGCTAGCCAGTTGGGCCCCCAACCACCCCTCCCTCCCCCACCAAAATGATAAGACATGGCTAGAAAGTGGATAAGGGTCTTCGTAGTGTGTTCAGAAAGGAAGGGGTAAATTTAACGGATGCTATAAAGAAAAGCAGGTTTTAGCTATCTGTTGGATTTGTTCAGAGAAGGAGAGAGAAGAGTCAAAGGTGACCCCAAAGTTGTGAGCTGAGGAAACAGAGAAAGGTAGAGTGTTATCCACAGAGATATAGGAGGAAGGTGGTTTTATGGAGAAAGATAAGGAGCTCTGTTTTAGTCATGTTCAATTTCAGATGGTGGTGGACATCCAAGCAGCAATGTCAGATAAGCAGGCTGAAATACGAGGCTAGATTCCTGGAGGCAGTTCAGGTATAGAGAGGTAAATTTGAGAGTCATCAGCATAAATATGATACTGAAAAACCATAGGAGAAAATGAGTCCACCACGGGACTGAGTGTAGAGAGAGAAGAGGAGAGGTCTCAAGCCCTCTACCCTGAGGTACCCCAACAAAGAGTGGGATGGAGGTTTCACCAGAACATATACTAAACGTACAATGGGAGAGACAAAAGACAACTAGGCCAGAACAAAGTCCCTAAAACCAATGGAGAACAAGGTATCAAGGAGGTTGTGATCAACAGTGTCAAAAGCAGCAGAAAGGTCAAGAAGGATGAGGAACAAGTAAAGATCCTTGGATTTGGTGAGGAAAAAGTCATTAGAGACTTTGGCAAGAGCAGTTTCTTTCGAAATTTGAGGACAAAAGCCAGATTTCAGTAGATCCAGAAGGCTTTGAGAGGACATAAAGTCTAGACAATGGCGGTGAACCACACATTTGAGCAGTTTAAAAGCAAACGGGAGGAAGGATATGGGCCAATAATTAGAAGGACAGGTAGGATCTAGTGAATTCTTTTGAGGAGGAATGTAACTACAGCATGTTTGAGGGCTGCAGGAGCAGTTGCAGTGAAAAGTGGTAGGTTGGGAATGTGACAGATGGAAGGGATGGCAACAGAAGAGAGAGCTTAGTAGGTGGGTCAGATCAGAGGTACAGGTAATAAGTTTGGAGGAGGTGAGAAGATGAGCAGTTTTCTCCTTGGTGATTTAGAAAAGGAAGAAAGAGTGACAGAGGCTGAGGGAAGGATTTGGGAATACAGAAGAAGTGTGGACAGAGGTGACCCTCTGGAGAACTAAAGACTAATCTTATGGACGTTATCATGGAAACAGTCAACCAGAGTCTGAGCAGAAAGGGAAGGAGGGATTGGAAGCGCAGACACCTTGAGAAGAGAGTTGAGTGTAGCAAAGAGGCAGTGAGGGTCAAAGGAAAGTGAATCAGTTAGGTGAACATAGTACTCTTGCTTGGCGAGGGACCTCAGTCCAAAAGAACAGAGCTGCTTTGAAACAAGTGTAAATGCAAATGAGGAAAGGTTTTGAAATCGATATGTATATCCATTCTAAAATGAGAAATGCGCATTTTTTTTGGACTGCCCAGACTTCACCCAGAGCACATTCCCTTTGAAATCATTGTGTGCCACGCCTTCTATACATGTAAATAACACTGCAAAATCTGCATTTACACATGTAGCACAGTTACACCTCTAAATGCCCTTCTATACATGTGAAGAAGTCATGCAAGTTTTATAAAGACAATTTCGGCATAAGGCAAACTTATACCTCCAGCTATACAGTAACCTAAACCCACCTATGCACAAGGGTACTGTCATTCAGCAGGTCTGACCTAAGAGGATCTTTTGCTAAAGGCATTACCTGGCAGTGCATGTCCGGGCAGGCGCCAAAGGTGTGCTCGGGCACATGATGCCAGGTAGCACAGGGCTATGACAGCGCAGGTTGAATCCTGCACTAACTGCGCAACCTGTGCTCATCATGAGTGGGTGGGGTAGGTGCAGAGAGTGATTGTAGTGAGCTTAGTGCAATTAGTGCTGTGTCACCTATAGTAACACCACCTCAATAGGTAGCGTTAGGCGCACCCATGCTAATGCAGCACGCGTTGTGGGACAAGGCTCCATGCTAACAGCCAGCGAAATGCTTTTCACTCCCCTGACAGTTAACGCGGGAGTGTTGAATGGAATGCGTCATGATTTCGGCACTAATCGCATGTTAGGTACAACACCTTAGAGTCGATTAGTAAAAGGCCTCCTAAGGAAGCCATTCCAGACCACAACAAGCTAGTTAGATGTGCGGGATAGATTTTCTTTTTTTTATTTTGTTTTGCAAAAATGTCTAGGACCATATTCCGAAACCATATGGCCCTGCACACTCACAGCACTAGGATGGGGATCTCAGAACATGGGCAAGAGGGGGTGGAACAGGGGCATGGGAAGCCGCAGAGACATAGAAAGCGTATTCAGGAAAGGTCCATGTATGTCCTGAGTGTTTCCCATAGACGCCTTCGTTGTACATGGGGCAACGTGGAATAAGACCAGGACTTAGAAAAATTTCTGCTCTGATCTTCAACGCATCCCAGAGAGATGAATGGCAGTGACACGTCTGTATGGAAATGGTGTGTCTGCTGACTGGGAGGGCACAAGATGCAGTTGTAAAGAAAAGAATGCACAGGTGAGGAACATTTGTATGGTTAAGGAATAATAAAAAACACCCCTACAGAAATATACAGCACTGCAATAGTCTTTATTCTGGCTATGCTGACAGTTACGCTTTGTGTTACAGGGGCTATTCTAGGCTTCCCTAACAGTTCCAGTTTTCAGAAAAATGGGAATGTAGATGAAGGGATAGTATGTGAGGTAGTATGGAACAGAATAGTGTTTGACTGAAAAATGCAGATCAAATGTGGTGTGCTCTGTGTGTGTGTGTGTGTGTGTGTGTGTGCAGGGCCGGCCCAAAGGTTTCTTCTACACTAGGCAGAAACCCCAGCCTCACCACCACCTCCCCAGCTGATGCCACCCCTCAGCTGCCGCCACACCGTGCTGTACCCCCCAGCTGCCGCCGATTCTAATTGGGGGAAGAGGCGGGAAGCGGCAGTATTTCCAAAAGTGGCGGCTTGCCGCTGCTTTTGGAAATGTTTCCGCTGCCTGCTTCCCCCCTCAAACAGAATCAGCGTCAGCTGGGGGGGTGTCACAACCACCCATGTGTGCTGCAACTGCCACCATCACCTATGCCCACATGTGCCACTGCCGCCACCCACCAGGGCCAGCCATTCTAGACGGCTGCCTAGCTCGCCTAGTGGACGGGCCGGCTGTGTGTGTGTGTGTGTGTGTGTTTGTGGTTTGAGTGTTGCATGGGAAGATCTGGTGTGCTCATCCGCAAATCTTGGGGGACATGAATGCCTGGCTGGTACCTGGACCGTGTGGATAACTGCAGCATCACCAGGCGCCAGTGTGATTGGGCAGAAAAAATCAAAACAGGTTCTCTATAGCAAAATGTCAAAACATATCCCTGTCACTGATAAGGAACCCTTAGAATGAGAGCATTCAACAGTGCAAGACATGCCCAGAAGCACCATTATTGGTCTCTACAAATGTGCACATTTGTAGATAGTGATGATGGTGCCTTGGGCACGTATTAGTGCTGTTTGCACTGCTGAATGCTCGCATTCTGAAGGTAACTTATTAGTGACAGGGATATGTTTTGGCATTTCATTACGGAGAACCTCTTCTGATTTTTTCTGGTCCATACTTAGCATTGTACAGGCTGTTTTCAGAGAGAGACCAATGCAAACATAACTAAGGATGTCTTCTACTGCATGTATGTTGTGATGCAAGGTATGACATGACAAACCTGCTTTTATACTATCTTGAAGTGTACTGAGATTACTTAGCAGTGTTCTGGGCATGCAACAGACTGGTGTATATAGTCTAGTTTGCATCAACATGTATGTATCATCAGTATTCATGTGTACTTTACATCAGCACAACACTCTCAGTGAAAGGAGCAGCAAAGGAGATGCCCATTTTACGGGGGGGGGGGCGTGGCCATTCACGGTATATAGCAGAGATGGGTGGGATCGAAAATTTCCATTGTTTCAGAATACAGTGAGCGCAGGGACGTACAAAGCTGTTTGCTGCATAGAGCCATGTTTTGTACTCCATAGTACTTTGTTCGTGCCGTGCTGAAAACATCTATGTCCACGATTTTGAAATCGTGGGTGCATTTAAATTGGGCCCATTTTTGATTTGGATGTGCCCGCAGGCCGGACATTGATGTTCTGGAATTGGGTTCCACAGATAGCAGTTAATATCAGCTAATACCCAGATAGCAGCTAATATCACCACTTGTTGTTGTTAAGTGCTGTCGAGTCGGAGTCGACTCATGGCGACCCTCTGGATAGCTATCCTAAATTGTATTCGGTCTTCAGTCAGGCGGCTTATTGTTGACAGACTGGTACCCGTAGCTGCTGTTATTGTATCGATCCATCTCATTGCTGGCCTTCCTCTTTTGCGTTGACCTTCTATCTTGCCAAGCATGATGTCTTTCTCTAATGATCTCTCTCTCCGCATGATGTGTCCAAAGTATGAAAGTCAAAGTCTTGTCATCTGAGCTTCTAAAGAAAGCTTAGGTTTGATCTCCTCTAGTACAGACTGGTTTGTTCTTCGGGCAGTCCATGGTACACAGTATTTGCCGCCAGCACCATAATTCAAAGGCATCAATTTTCTTCCTGTCTATCACCACTATCCAGCTCATTTTAAAGCCTGACTTTGCTCGTCCCCAAACCCAATGCCCAATTATACAGATAGCAGGTGGCCATTGGACTGGATTATCGGCTCAGTGTTAAACATACAAGGGCTCAGATATTTAAAAGCACTTAGATGGAAAGACAACTCTGCAATCCTGATAAGTCATGACCTGCAAAATACTCCGCAGCAGTATCAGGAGAGTGCTGGGGCGCTCTGTGGTCAGAGAGGGGGCAGCGACATACCGCATCAGTATCGAGATAACTATCCACATAGCACAGCAAAAAGGTTGACCTAGGTGGCCTGTGGACTATCCAGATAGCCATGGAATATTGCCACTATCCAAAGAGTACCTGTGATTACCACTCTTATCCAGATATTCAGCAGTGGCTACAATCCGGATTTTCTTTAACTGCAGTGGCCAGTGTTTAGAAAAAGTGCTGACCACCACAGCTAAAGATCAGGGGGACCATTTTAAAAAATACACGGATAGTGAGATTATATGTTCATCACCATCGGTGAACCTATAACTGAACATCGGGCCAATTATTTTTAGCATCGTAGGTGGGTGTGATTTCCCCAGAGCTGCTAAAAAGAGTAAAATGTAGGGGCTGAAAGAAAACGTACGTATCACCTGCAGGCTTTGAGACCAGTCTGGCAAAAACAGTGCTGCAAAAGTATTGGTTCTGGAGATACCCGGCAGCACATTTAGTGAGAGGTTATAGGGATCTATATGGAATCTCTTTGATCATGGGGCAAAACCATGGGTGCACTTGGAAAGGACTTGATTTTTCCCTCCCAGTATATGGAACAGGTAAATCTTCATGATGCAAAGTCAAATATAGCCTAAATAGTCTTGAATAGCTTTTCCATGGCATAAGAAAAGAGATTGGATCATAATATCTACTAGGAGCTAGACAGCCATGCATCAGATTTGGGGCCAATATGTTCCAATTTACAACAGGACATAATTTTCCCATTGTCTGCGCTGAAGGCAAAATGCTTTATCGGTGTCTCTGCAAACGTTGTAAGTGTAGATTGATCATATATCTTAACTAAGATACATGTATCCCCTTGACAACTTGAAAATTCATAGAGGTAATGTGATCAAAGTCAGCTGTCCTCATTAGGACATATAACACTTCATCTCTGAACACAGTGAATGGTTTCCAGAACTTAAAGGATGAACAGCGTCAGACTGATATTTATGGATGCAAACAACAGCCACATTTGCCTCAACCAGTCTAAGATGGAAACTTAGCATTTTTCAGTTGTGAGATTTATTAATGAGGTTTGAAGAGCATTTATTTAAAAATATGCAGCTGGGAGGCGCTGCTTAGCTTATGGAAATCGTGTAAACCATCTTTAAATGGGATTTTAGGCTGGCCTCCAGCCATACACAGTATCAGATAAGGCGAACACATACTGCAATATTGTATTATTATCCTTTAGATAATGCAAAGTCACCTGCTTGGAATGGGGTAACGAAAGCTGACTGAGCACACTCGCCTTGTAACGTCACCTCAGACCAAGAGCTAGAAGCCAGAAAATCCAATCGCCACTTCAACAGTGGAGGATTAGCCTGGTGGTTAGAGCAGCAGGCTGGGAATCTAGGATTAAAATCCTGCTTCTCCCAATTACCTTCCTTGCAGCTTTGGGTAATTCACTTCTTTCTCCATTGCCTCAAGTTACACTTAAATTGTGAGCCAGCTTTGACAGGGAAATACAGTATCTTGTATACCTGAATGAAACTTGTCTTGAGCTCAGATTTAGAAATGGAATAAATCCTATTCCTGAATGAATGCATAGATAGTGCTGTTAGCCATATAAGTACTGAACGAACAGCTACTACAGTCACCAGAGTACACTGCTCCACTTAAATGTGCTCAAGGTATTGCCAAGTGCTCCCATAAATTCTAGAACCTTCCCTCATTGACGGTGGGCATAGCGGTTTTGTGCAGCGGCTTTGACCTGAAGCAGGGGATCGTTGAAAATACCCCGAAACGTGTCACGTCGTCTGTGAGCTGACTGTAGCAATTTAATTACGGCTTTTCCACTTTCCACAGATTCAGCTAAGTACTGATATACGCTGTTTCCAAAGTGGCTTTTTATTTGTTAAATGAATAAAATGGACGGGCCACGACGGCTTGAGGTATGTTCCTCTTTTGCTGGGTTGGCCTTTCCGACAAAAAAATTGGTTACTTGAAGGGTTTTGAAAACTGTGTTTTATATACCAGGGTGTATCCTATTTTGTATTACAATTTTAACCTGGTGAGGGGTTTTGTTTTTTGAGTGGTCTTTTTCTTCTTGATCAGGATAAGTAATTGTTGTGCATAATCAAGTGATTTCGGAGATGGACCACTTTAGGAAACATTCTTTGAATTGGTTTGGTTGACACAAGAATATTTATTTATTTTATTTATTTGGTTTTATATACCACGCTTTTTATAATTAGCACGGTTTACATTAGAACAACTCATTACTAGGAACAGGTTAAATTACATCGAACAGGTATAATAAACAAGTAAACATGAGTTAACGCAATAACTATAGACCTATTTCAAGCCTCCCCTTCATGGCCAAATTAATGAAAAAATGGTTCAAATACAACTCCAAGATCATATAGATTCCTCCGTCCCACTAGACGAACATCAATATGGTTTTTCGACCATAACATAAGAACATAAGATATGCCATACTGGGTCAGACCAAGGTCCATCAAGCCCAATATTCTGTTTCCAACAGTGGCCAATCTAGGTCATATGTACCTAGCAGTTTCCCTAAGGGACACAGGTTCCACAATGCTTGTATTGGTTCAAGCACTGATATCCTGGGTCCCTTCTTAATAATGGTTTATGGACCTTTCCTCCAGGAACTTGTCCAAACCTTTTTAAACCCAGCTACACTAACAGCCTTTACTACATCCTCCGGTAACAAATTCCAGAGTTTGATTACACGTTGAGTGAAAAAATATTTTCTTTTATTAGTCTTAAATAGTTTACCCTGTAGCTTCATTGCATGTCCCCTAGTCTATCTATATTCTGATAAGGTAAACAATCGATCTACGTTTACCCGTTCCATTCCGTTTACCCGTTCCATTCCGTTTACCCATTCCATTCCATGAAGTGGAGACACTCCTTATCATCCTATTCGACCAACTCATTCGAAGAATTGATGACACCAAGAAAGTGTTCCTGCTCATCTTTCTCGGCATTTCCACAGCCTTTGACAGCATAAACCATCTCATCATGCTACACAGACTCCAACAAATAGGTATAAAAGACATAGTTCTACAGTGTCCAACAGAACACAATAAGTAAGAATCGAACACCAAATGTCCAAACAATACAAACAAGAACAAGGCTTACCACAAGGTTCCGCCCTTTCAGCCATACTCTTCAATATATATATATATCCAACCCATTTGCACCATCTTTAAAAAATTCCAGATAAATTACCACTTATACGCAGACGATATAATGTTATATTTCCCGTTGAACATCACAAACCCATCAACCCAAAAAATCACTGAATGCTTTGTAGAGATAACAGAATGGCTCACAAATCACAATCTTAAGATTAATCTCATGAAAACCGAGGCAATGTACGTAACAAGAAACCAGAGCTTCACCCCTCCAGCATCGATCAAAATACAAGATACAAACATATTAGTTAAAAATGAAATAAAATACCTCAGGGTTCTCATCTACCGTACCCTCAACATGACACTCCATATAAAATACACAACAAAAAAGATCTTCTATAAACTCAAAATGCTGAAATTTCTCCGCCCACGACTCCACCTCGATGACTTCAAATCCGTAATCAAAGCAATCATCACCCCCCACTTTGACTTCGCCAACACCACTCTCCAGGGCATAACAAAACAAACACTAAGACATCTCCAATTAGCTCAACATACTGCAGCTAGGATAACTATGAACATCAACCCAACAGAACACATAACCCCAATATTGTATGACCTCCACTGGCTTCCTATACAAAGCCGCATAACCTACAAAATACTTGTCACCACTTTTAAATTAATCAATGACGTCTCCTCCTTGCACCTCTCCACACTCATTCATAAAGAAACCAAGTCCCGCTCCCAACGAGACTGCAACAAGAATAAAATATCTATATCACTTGATTTTAGGAAAGCAAAGAAGACAACTAACAACAAAGCATTCTCCCACATTGCCCCCAGCCTCTGGAATGCGCTCCCAGACCACATAAGAGAAATAAACGACCTCAAAATGTTCCGAAAACACCTCAAAACCCACCTATTTACCCTCCACTTCGGCACAAGATACAAAAACGACAACACAACCCCACCTACCAACACCTCACACCCTCAATTGTAATGGAAATGCAAATTACCTAGACCTGCTTACGACATACCAAAAACAGACATACTGACCTCTGTAAACGCCTCAAAACTTGTAAATAGTTTGTTAGAGATGCTTAGAGTTTCCCAATCACTCACCACTATGTTAATAATGTTTCTGTTTTGTATATACTATACATATAGAGGGTGGCCCAAAAAAAGTGAGAACATCTCGTAAATTAAAAGCTTAAATAGTTTACTTATTTACCTTTTTTAGCTATATAACGTCTTTATTTCGACAATTTCCGGTCGCCATTTTTTTTTTCAATTTGTGTTTTTGAAGTTTTAAATAACTTATATGCTACGTGATGTTCTCACTTTTTTTTGGGCCACCCTGTATATATATATATATATATATATATATATATATACTGTACATAGTTGAGAAGAAAATGTTCCCTGTAATTGAATATCTACATGTTCTGTAATATTCATATTGTTGTTCGCTGCAAACCGCTTTTGATCCACCAGAAAAATGCGGTATAGAAATTTACCATAAATAAAAAAAATAACTGATTAAATTAAATAAATGAGGAAAAACAAAGTGATCAATAACAGATGCCTTAAGAAAGGTAACTATATACAAGCTGAAGGGAGCTTTGCATTATAAGGGAGACCATAATAAGCTATGGCACATGGTCGAATGAAAGCTGGAATAGAAGTATCTTAATTGCCGTGCGGAAAGTTAACAGGTCAGTGATGAGACGGATAGGAGCAGGTAGAGAGTTCCAGAACAGAGGACGAAGAGGGAGAAGGCTCTGTGCCTGGCGAATTGGGAGCTTTTGCTAGCCAGGGAAGGAATGTCAAGAGTGTTTGCCAAATTTGTTCTTCTGTATACTGGCTGTTTCAAGAAATGCAAGTTATGAACTGAATGGTCATTATATGAATTAAAAAATCTAGTTTTTGTATGTCCTCTCTGGGGCTGAAATTTCTTGCATTCGTTTAAGCTATAAGCTGCAGTTTGTGCAGTTTTTTGTTTTGATGATTTTAGAGTGAAATAAACAGCATAATTGTTCTACTCAGGGTTTTTTTTTGAGGGGGTCCACGGTGGTACAGAATACCAGGCACGTTTTTTATTGCCTGCTTAAACTGATCCATGGTTCTTGTGTATTTATGAAAGAGCCCTGCATATGAGTACTGGCACCTTTTTTCCTATTCAATTTAGTAAATAATATTTATTTATTTATTGACAAGCTGAAATACTGCCATTCGGAAGCCCATCGAGGCGGTTTACAATAACCAGTATATCGGAAACACTGCACAAAAACACACCACAAAACACGAAAAGGAAGGGTTGAATAGCACAACAAACAAACCGAAGCACAGTATAACAGAACGGTGAAATGAAAGAAAGTCAGAAAAAGAAAACCTGCACCAAATGCAACACTCAGAAGCACAAAGCCACCCCAAATACCCTATCCAAAAACCATCCTTTAAGATCCAACTTGAACTTCTTAGATGACATCTCTGTACGCAACCCAAGAGGCAATGAGTTCCACATTACCGGCACCATACAACTAAAAGCTGCCATTTTAACAAATAGATGAAAATTGTGCATGACAGCATTTAAGAGCTTCATCCTATAACATTTTTATATGAATTTGTATATGTTTATAGGCATGAATTGCATCTTTTTTGGCAATTTCTAACAGCTGTTTTCCCATGCAAAGATTGCCCACCCTCCCTGTGTGTAAATCTGATGCTGATGGGTTTTGTTTTGTTTTTTAGTTTTTGTAGCTGTCAGAAACTATTGGGTTTTTTTTATTGCAGCTGCTCTCCAGAAGCTGCTGCCCTGGGCATCTACCTAGCTTTCCTAATGATTAAGCCAGCCCTGGGCTGTACACATGCAAGTATGCCTGCATATAGGATGGGCAGTTTTATAACAGGTCAAAGCAGAATGCTGCTTTAGCATGGATAAATCTCTGGTTAAAAGCTGTATTATTTCAAACCTGTGCAAACAAACTAATTTACAGTGTTGTTGTTGGGGTTTTTTTGCACAGCGTGGCCTGAAACTTAATTCTAGCCCCACATCTCTGAGAAACACAAACATATTTTTTCTCTTTCCCCTGCTGCATCCTTGGTGATTGTTTACTACATGACGGTTACTATTCCTGGTAGCTTGGGAAGTGCTTTCTAACTAATTTGAAAGATGTCTCGCAAGACCAAATTCCTTTCACTCTTTACATGAATCAGACTAGGCAATGTTACTTAAAGGGCAGGAGCTACCTGTATGTAAATATCTTAAATGCACAAAGCCCTCAGAAACCTGCGTAAACCATAAACTACATTATACAATCCCTGTTGCACTAATACCAGTAACGAGTAACTTTAAATTACATTAGTTATTCTTTGTAAGGAAAGCAAGATTTGGTCACAAGGCATCGAGCATTCATTTGAAGATCTCTATCCCATGTTCCAGTTTCCTTTCTATGTTGTGCAAGTTATATATTTGATCATTTCCATACATTTCCTAGAAACACCATCATTCCCATTTCGGCTTCTGAGGATCAGAAACTGTATCTTGTGCTGAAAATCACCTGCAAGGGAATTACAATATGACTACCCTGGTATTGCTCTGCCAGTAGCCACTACAGGTCACTTAAGTAAACACCAAAGCACCTCAATGAAAACAAAAAATCATCCACTAAGACTTCCAACTCACTGACCCTCTCTGGCCCCTGAAGCAGCCTTTTCCAATTCCATGTTTTCTTGTATTGATTTTAATCAGCAGGTTTTCCAAAGGGCATCCTTCAAGAAATAGCTCTGTTCCCTTCCCTAAATGGGCTTTCTATTCCCCCTAGCCACTGCAAATGTAAGGCAGACTCCGTCTCTTGTACACATGCAAAACCATTTATCTGCTTTCATAGAAACGGAGACTAGGACATTAGCTAAGGATCTCATGGCTCGTCCGCCCATTTTCCCGCTTTGCTGATAGTGCCTTGTATCTAGGAATTCTCTAGGCTTATGTCATGCTGTATCAAATTCTATTAGTGCTTTTTTAGATTTTCCAAATCCACTGAAGATGTGCTACAATGAGGTATAGTAGCTAGTTTCCTGCTGAAAAGAGTTTATAATCTACTGAAACAATGGAGAGTTAAGTAATTTACTCAAGTTCATAAGGAGCATCAGTGGTAGAACTGGGATTTAAACCCTAGTTTCTCTGTTTAGGGGGGTAAAGGAGGCCCCTATATCTTTAATCTCCAGGAACAAGCAGGAATGTAGTCTTCACATATGGGTACCGTCGACACCGATGGAGCCTGCGCGGGAACGCTTCCCAGCATCCAAAAGGAAAGCTTTTGGGAGCATCCCACCATGCATGCGTGCTGCCTTCCCGCCCAACTACCTCTCTCACTTCAGTTCTTTGTTTTCCACGGAGCCGACAGGACGTGTCCCCTGTCACCGCAGAAAATCTTCTCTTATTTTTATATTTTTTGTGGTTGTGTCTGCCTTCCGTCGACGCCTACCGGTACCACCGGTGTTTTTCTTTCTTTTCTTCTAAAAATATTTCAATTTTAGTGCTTTTCTCAGGGATTTTTTTCCCTGCTCTGGTGCTTGGCGCCATTTTGGGCATTAGGCCCTCTTTTCCCTTACCATGGAAAAACCAGCCACTGGTTTTAAAAAATCTTCAAAATGTGGCGGTACAATTTCTATTACCGACACCCATGACTGGTGTCTTAAATGTTTAGGTCCTGACCATTGCCCTGCGTAGTGTCACTCCTGCAGGAAGTTGACTAAAAGAAGTCTTCAGAATCGAGCGAATCAACTCGGTGCCCTTTTTGCTTCAGACACAATGTCTGTAGCATCGATGTCTTCCAGGGCTTCTACTTCTTCCCAGGGATCTCTGGTAACTAAACACAAGTCTTCTAAGACTAGCTGGTCCTCGAAGGGTAGATCTCCCTCTAAATATCGAGATGCCACTGGCGTTGCCCTCAAGGATACTTCACCGGCAAAACAGTCCTGGCGGGAGTCTTCAGGCTCCAAAGCTTTATCGGGGCTCCAGGATGTTCCCGAGGCCTCTGCCTCAATGGAACTACTGGTGCCATGCTCGGGGGTTGTGGCCGCTACCACCGGTACCGACACCCCAGCATCGGCAGTAGACAAAAGACTCCTCGCTATTGAACGCAGTCTAGCGACTCTTTTAGCTACTTCTGTTGCAACGAAGTGCAAGCAATGAATAAAACCAGGAGTCAGTTCGAAGATCCAAGCCAATTTATTGTGCACAAGTCTCAGGCAAATGTCACATTCAAAATGGTCTGAGCAATGGAGTCCAGTAAACAACACCTTTTATACCTTTCTTCTTCAGTTTAATACAGGCAAACTTTCTATTGGTCCTACTGACCCTTGCACCCATCCAATTAGGATCTTTCTGTGGGCCCAGTACTCTGTTCCCCCTGCTCAGAATTCTCTAACAAAGGCACAGTTCTAAAACTTTGATACTTTTCTCTTACAAGGTCACTACTAGCTTAGAAAATGTGTGAGTACAGAACACTGGAACATGGCTGTCATCAGCATGGAAGAATTCAACCAAGGACTTATACAACCTTATCAAAAAGCAGTTTAAAGCAGTTTCTCTAACTTTTACTGACTTTGTTTATTCTCAGCATTACTATTCTCATGTGGGGGCTGGGACTCAGGCCTAGCTTACAGGCCTCTCATACATTTACAGGCTATTCTAGGCCATAGCCCACCACATTCCCCCCTTTGATTATTCTCACCCGCAAGTAAGGAAGGGTGAGAATCAAATCACACATTACACAGGGTCCTCAGCATCTTGTTGTGGTACAATACATAAATACAGCTAAATAAATAAATAAGGGAATATTGCCACATGGCTAAGACTTTGGTAGCTGCTTTACGTTCAACAACACTATCAATGGTTGAGTTCAGTGTGCGCAAGCATAAGGGTAGGAAACATGGGAGAAACAAGCAAATAGCCAATATGAATAGGACAATGAACACAAGTGTTTTCAGGCCGCCCATTCCTGAAAACAGAGTACCAAACCATCCATCGAGTTGCAAACCATGCCAGGTCTGGACTGGTACATAGGTTTGTTTTCTCATATGATTGGCTATATCTTCTACAACTTGTCCTTCATTATCGATTTGCAAACAACAGTTAGTTAAATTCAATTTTCCACATACTCCTCCTTCAGCAGCAAGTAAATAATCTAATGCTAAACGATTCTGATAATTGGCTGTACGCATCTGCGTGGCTTGTTTAGCTAACAAGGTTAGTGCTCTACTAGTTTCATTAGTTATTATTTCTACAACAGCTTGCAAACGTATAATACGATTTAACATATACACAGGGGTGTGGTAACCCCAAGAGCCATCTTGTGCCCAGGTTGCAGGTCCATAGTAGGATACAATTCTTTCCGGTGGCCATTCTTCAGATGTCGCATCCCATTTCTCCCATTGGCCTATCTTTAGGACCTCTCGCTTCTGTCGACTCTTATATACAGGAAATCCTAGCTGTTCTCCGTGGGAAACGGGCAAGAGGAAAAAAGAAGGTCTTATGGTCCCCAAAACACACGCACCTCCCCAGTTGGCAGGGAGTCTAGCATATGCTCGAGTTCCCCAGATCCAATATAGTCCAGGTGGAGCTTGCCAGTTATTGTGAGAAGCCAGATTTGTCCATAACTTAGCAAGGTTAGAAAAGATAATCAGAGGATTGGAGGGTTCCGGGGCATTGGTTCCTGACCACCAGGATGTCTTCTTGGTGGTAGCATTATAGTACTTCTGGTTCAAACAGACCAATTGCCCCACTAACATAGTCAATTGTGGTCCAGTTCGAGCAAAACACAGGTTTCCAACAATGGGGCTAGCTAGGACCCATTCGCTGGTAGCTGCATGCAGATCAGTTTGGTTATATGGTACAGAATAGTTCAATTCTTGCGCCTCCCAAGGCCACTGGTCACCCATCTGAGTTCCTCCACAGAAAAGACAGTCAGAGACATGAAGGCTGGATGCTACAGCTCCAGCCAGTTCAATGAACAAATTTCGAGAAGCATGGGGGACTACAAACTCTGCTTTCATGGCCTCATAGAAGGTTTGATGTATTCGATAGGGTAAAGAAACATGAGTTTTCGTGTTAAGCTGGAGATACACAAACGTTCCAGGATCAGATCCACTTCCTGCTATACGTAGGCCGAATCGGAATCCTTGCTTCCACTGGCTTGGGTCGAGGATGAGAAGCCGTAGAGGATTACAGGCACCTTTCTTGCACTTCTTAGGTTCCAGTAGGGGCAGTCTTTCCAAATTGGCCTTGCGATTATCTCCATCTTGTCCAGTAGGGCTACCAGACCAAGTAGCATAGTACACACAGCCCCACTTCGGACAGAAATAGTCATCTTTGGACGGTTTACCATAAGTAGATGGAGAATGTACCCCAGTGCATATTCCCCATCTGTATGCACCTTCGGGACACATATACTTGTCATCATAGTAGTAAGCTTGTTCCCATGACCCGCACCTATAATAGTCATTTCTGTTTATCAGATCAAAAGCATCAAAGTACAGGGGTACAGGTCGGGTGGGATCAGAGAGTTAATTTGTAGCATTTCTGAGGACTCCATCTTCATCATTCCATCATAGTTCCATGACATAGTAAGAAGGATTCTGTCGGGGTTTAAAACAAGTACGAGTCTTTCCATTCGTGCAAACATTCAGTTCTGTACCATTATACATGCACTGACTGACTTTTCCAGTGCAAGTATAGTAAGAGTAATAAAGTAAAGTCTGAGTGATTTTCATCCCAGTTCGGGTAGTGGTTATACAAGCTGCTCAAGGAGGAAAAGCGAAAGTTGTCCCAAGGGGTCCCAGGGTTACCGCAAAAATGAAACAGTAGTAGGTAATCATCATGATCATAGTCTCTTGATGATGGATAAACTGAAATGGCTGATAATTCAGAGCTTGAAAACTTCAAAAGGATGATTGTTTTCTTCGCAATGTAAGTCGCAATGGTGATGCAGGATCCACGGTCGACGTCCAAGGACGACCTTCAGGAACTGCTGCTGGTTTCACTCGACTGTGGTGGATCCAGGAGTCGATTTCTGCCACTTTAACTGCTGTGGGTGTTGGCAGTAGAACAACATATGGTCCCTTCCAATGTGGTGCCAACAGTGTCTTCTTCCACTCTTTGACCCACACCGAGGCTCCGGGCTTGAAAGGATGCAGTGGCTCTGTCAGATTGATAGGCAACTGGTCTTGCACCCAGGTATGGAGCTCCTGCAAGACAGAACTGAGAGCCAACAATTCTTGTCTAGTGATTTCTGCTCCAATCTGACTCATATCCCCCCTTATTCCCTGAACTATGGGCGGGGGTCTCCCATACAAAACCTCAAATGGGGAAACTCCTAATGACTTAGTGGGGGCGGAACGCACTCTGAGAAGGGCTATAGGGAGAGCTTGGGGCTACTTCAGGTGAGCTTCCTGACAGAGCTTAGACAACTGAGACTTCAGGGTTCGGTTCATTCTCTCTACTTTCCCTGAACTCTGGGGTCTATAAGCTGTAGGTAACTTCCACTGTATTTGTAAAGCACGGGCTAGCTGCTGAGTTACTTGTGACACAAAGGAGGGCCCATTGTCTGACCCTATGGTCAAGGGTATTCCAAACTGAGGAATGATTTCATGGAGCAGAGCCTTAGTGACTTGTCTGGCTTTCTCAGTCCTGGTGGGGAAAGCCTCCACCCACCCAGAGAAGGTACAAACTAGAACCATTAGGTAATGATATCCATTTGCTCGTGGCATTTCTGCAAAGTCTATTTGGATATTCCCAATGGGGGTTACTACCACTGATTGAACTCTTGGAGGTAGGACAGGACCCTGTCGGGCATTGTTCTTTGCACAAATTACACATTTTCGGGCTATTGAGGCAGTTAAGGGTCCCAATAATGAGATACAGAAATACGGTTTCAAAGCTTTTTCCATTGCAGTTTTCCATAGTGTGTAGCTTGATGAAAGGCGTGGACAAAGGCTGGACCCAGGGCTTCAGGGATCACAGTCATACCAGGAGGTGAGCCTCCCTCGGGTATCCATCCAGCTGCTGATAACTGGTCCCCCTCATTCTGACAATAGTAGTCCAGCTCAGCCGGGGTATATCGGGGTGTCCAAGCACTGAGGGGAACTGAAAATATGGCTGCTTGAACTGTAATACTGGGGATAGAGATTTTTCCATTGATTGCTGCTTCTCGGGCTGAGGCATCGGCAAGTCTGTTCCCTCGGGATACTTCTCCATCTCCAGTTTGGTGACCTCGGCAATGCATTACGGCAACTTGTTTGGGGGCCCATACTGCTTCCAATAAAGTCAATATTTCTGGGCCATACTTGATGGACTTGCCTCCCGAGGTAATCAATCCGCATTCTTTGTACAAAGCTCCATGGGCATGTAATGTTGTAAAGGCATACTTGGAATCTGTGTATACATTCAGACGGATCCCAGTTCCTATTTTCAGTGCTCGAGTGAGGGCTATTAATTCGGCCTTCTGTGCTGAAGTTCCTGGAGCCAAAGCTGATGATTCTATTACCATGTCCAGGGTCACCACTCATAACCGGCACATCGTTGCCCGTTAATTACAAGACTGCTTCTATCCACGAAGAAAGTTTTTTCTGGGTTGTTCAAGGGGATGTCTGTTAGGTCTGGGCGGCTTGAGTATACAGTGTCCATTACTTCTAGATAATCATGGTCAGGAGGGCCTGGACTGGTCGGCAGTAGGGTAGCAGGGTTCAAGGTTTGACTGACACTCAATTGCAGTCGGGGATTTTCACACAGCATACTTTGATATTTCAACATCCGTGCGTTGGTGAACCAGTAGTTTCCTTTGTGTTCCATTAGGGTTAAAACAGAATGAGGTACAGTGACTTGAAGATTCTGTCCTAAAGTGAGCTTGTCAGCTTCACTCACAAAGAGGGCTGTGGCTGCTACGGCTCTTAGGCAAGGTGGCCATCCTTTTGCAACAGGGTCCAATTGTTTTGATAGATAGGCTACAGGTCGTTCCCAGGATCCAAGGGGCTGAGTCAGGACTCCCAGCGCGTTTCCACCTGACTCATGGACATAAAGACGAAATGGTTTCTGTACATCTGGTAGGCCCAAGGCTGGTGATGACATTAAGGCTGTTTTTAGTGATTTAAATGCTTTATCCTGTTCTGGGCCCCATTCCATGGGTGATCGTTCCACTCCCTTCGTGGCTTGGTACAGGGGCTTTGCCAAGAGTGCGAAGTTGGGTATCCATATCCAGCAGTAGCCTGCAGAACCCAAGAAGGCCCGCACCTGCTTTCTAGTGGTGGGGGTTGGGATGCGGCATACTGCTTCCTTTCGCTCAAGTCCCAATTTCCGGATTCCTCTGGACAGATGGAACCCTAGATATTTCACTTCTGTTTGGCACAACTGCGCTTTGGCTCTTGAGACCTTGTATCCGGCATCATTCAGGAGGTGCAAGAGATCACTGGTAGCTTGCACACATTCAGTCTTGGAGTTGGTGGCTATAAGCAAATCATCTACATACTGAAGTAAGATTCTTTTTCCTGGGGTCACAGAGTAGTTTGAAAGATCTTGGTTGAGAGCTGCACTGAAGATGGTGGGTGAATTCTTGAATCCTTGAGGCAAGCGAGTCCAAGTGAGTTGGCCCCGTCTTCCTGTAGTAGGGTTCTCCCATTCAAACGTGAATAAGAGTTGGCTGGCAGATGCCAGGCGGATACAGAAAAAGGCATCTTTCAAATCCAGAACGGTGAAATGAGTAGCTTCTGATGGAATAAGTTCCAGGAGGGTATAAGGATTTGGTACTACTGGATGTATGGTTTCAACTGCGTTGTTCACTCGTCGTCCTTTAAATATTCCAGGCCCTATCAGCCATTTTGCCAAAAGATGGCAACAAATCACATCAGAAGACTGGACTCTATCTATCGTGAGTCTGGGATACAAGCTTCATTTCCTCAGCTTGCCCCCATCTACACTAATAAAACAGTTCAAATCTCAACCACCGGTCTCAGACCTGTTGTGGCAAGAGGTCACCACTCTTCTGGCTCAAGGGGCTATAGAAGAGGTTCCAATGTCCCAGCAGGGCACAGGATTCTATTCCCCCTATTTTCTCATTCCAAAGAAGTCAGGGGGACTAAGACCAATCCTGGACCTCAGAGAACTGAACAAATATTTAGTCCAAGAAAGATTCAAAATAATCTCCCTCGGCACACTTCTTCCATACCTTCATGAGCAAGATTGGCTATGTTCTCTAGATTTAAGGGATGCTTACATACATATCCTTCTTCATGTAGATCACAGAAAATTCCTTTGATTCCTAGTCAAGGGAAGACATTTTCAATACAGGGTCCTTCCTTTCGGACTGGCCTCTGCTCCAAGGGTCTTCACAAAATGCATGGCAGTAGCAGCAGCATTTATGAGGACTCTAGGAATTTTTGTCTTCCCTTACTTAGACGATTGGCTCATCCGAGTACCGTCAGCTCTAGAGGCAAGTCATGCTCTTTCCTGAGCAATGCACATACTGCAGTACTTGGGATGGATCATAAACCTTCCAAAGTCCCAGCTCACCCCATCTCAATCCCTCGAGTTTATAGGGGCTTGCTTGGACACACAGCAGTCAAAGGCTTTCCTGCCTCAGCCTCGCTGTCTGCGCATCATCGAACTAGCACCTCAAGCAGTGATACAAACCTTCCTCACTGCCCGACAGATGCTTCGACTTCTAGGACACATGGCATCTACAGTCCATGTGATTCCTTATGCACGCCTTCACATGCGAGCGGCCCAGTGGACCTTAGCTTCCCAGTGGTCCTAGGCCTCAGAATGCCTGTCGGACAAGATCAGAGTTACCACACGCCTGATTGCATCTCTGCATTGGTGGCAATCTCTGGAAAACCTTACAGTAGGCTCTCCTTTTCAGCAACCCCTACCTCAGGCTGTCCTGACAACGGATGCATCCAAGTTGGGCTGGGGAGCCCACTTGGGCAATCTGTCTCCTGGACCCCACAGGAGGCTACTCTTCAAATAAACCTCCTAGAACTAAGGGCCATTTCCAATGCTGTTCGAGTCTTTTGCTTCCATCTCGTAAACAAAACAGTTCTGGTGCAAACCGACAATCAAGTGGCCATGTTTTACCTAAACAAACAAGGCGGAACAGGCTCTCTGCAATTATGCAACGAAGCTTTGCAACTGTGGGCCTTTGCCAGAGAGCATCACATTCATTTATTGGCAGTATACCTTCCAGGCATTCAAAACGTTTGGGCGGACAGGCTCAGCCGAGTCCTGTTGCCACACGAGTGGTCTCTCCACTCATATCACCTTGCTCGACTATTTCAAGTCTGGGGAACACCAGACATAGACCTCTTTGCAAGTCCACAGAATGCCAAACTTCCCCGGTACTGTTCCAGACTTCCAGCTCAAAATTGTCAGGCGAGGGATGCATTCCTGCTCCATTGGGGCCAGGACTTTCTCTATGCCTTCCCACAAATTCCCCTAATTCCCATTCCTGCTTATTCAAACTCCAGAGAGACAGAGGTCGCATGATACTCATAGCTCCCTGCTGGCCAAGGCAAACATGGTATCCTCTTCTCTTAGGTCTCTGCCGAGCCACTCCTCTGGAGTTGGGGAGTGCTCCGGATCTTCTGTCCCAGAACAACAGATCCCTACTGCACCCCAATCCCCAGTCTCTTCATCTCAAGGCCTGGCTACTCAAGGCATAGAATTTCAAGATCTAGGCCTTTCACAACAAGTAAAGGATATTCTTCTAGCTTCCAGAAAACCTTCTACAAGGCGTTCTTACACTTTTAAGTGGAGGAGGTTCTCAGTCTGGTGTTCCCAGAGGGGACTTAATCCCCTCTTGGTACCAGTAGAGTCCCTTCTGGGCTATCTTCTTCACTTATCAGTTTCTGGTCTCAAGACCAATTCTGTTAGAGTCCATCTTAGTGCTATTGCTGCATCTCATAAACCCTTCGATGGACAACCAATTTCCTCTCATCCTCTTGTTTCAAGATTTATGAGGGGTCTTCTTTTAACAAAACCTCCCATCAAACCACCTCCGGTGGCATGGGATCTTAATCTTGTTCTGGGTCAACTCATGAAGTCACCCTTTGAACCTTTAGCTACTTCGGAGCTAAAGTTTCTTTCATGGAAAGTCATTTTCCTACTTGCTATCACTTCTGCAAGACACATTAGTGAACTGCAGGCTTTAGTGGCTGACCCGCCTTATACGAGATTTCATCATGACAAAGTAGTCTTGACGACTCATCCTCATTTTATGCCAAAGGTGGGATCACCTTTTCATTTAAACAAATTGGTTTATCTCCCAGTCTTCTTTCCTAGGCCTCATGCCTCCAGCGCGGAAAGAAATCTTCATACCTTAGATTGTAAATGGGCTCTGGCTTTTTATCTTCACAGAACTCAGCCATTTAGAAAGTCTTCTCAGCTTTTTCTGGCTTTTGACACTAGTCATTTAGGACTTCCAGTCACTAAGAGAACTCTCTCTAAGTGGATTGCAGACTGTATTTCCTTTACCTATCAGAGTAAAGGAATCCCCCTTGAAGGCCATGTCACGGCTCATAATGTTAGAGCCATGGCAGCCTCAACAGCTAATCTTCATTCAGTTGCTATTGATGAGATCTGCAAAGCAGCAACTTGGGCTTCTGTTCATACTTTCACTGCCCACTATTGTTTAGACGAGGACTCCCGTCATGATGCCTTGTTCGGTCAGGCTGTTCTACAGCATCTCTTCCATTCCTAGATCAACTCCTTCCCACCATCCACTCTTGGCTGCCTGAGGTCCCTGGGAGGAAGCATGGCCCATCTTACTTAGATTGGCAACATGCTGGGGTTATCCCTAGGCATTTTTAGCTGGGGAGTCCCCATATGTGAAGACTACATTCCTGCTTATTCCTGGAGATAGTGTGGTTACTCACCTGTAACAGATGATCTCCGGGAACAGCAGGAATAAGTCTTCACAACCCACCCACCTCCCCTAGGAGTTGTCTTTCTCTCTCTTTCTATTTTTCTTCTACTTCTCTCCTTTGGTCTCAGCTTTCAACTCAACTGAAGTGAGAGAGGTAGTTGGGTGGGAAGGCAGCACGCATGCGTAGTGGGATGCTCCCAAAAGCTTTCCTTTTGGATGCTGGGGAGCGTTCCCACGCAGGCTCCGTCTGTGTCGATGGTACCCATATGTGAAGACTTATTCCTGCTGTTCCCGGAGATCACCTGTTACAGGTGAGTAACTACGCTTTACTGTAGCTTTAGGGATTAATTAAGACTCTGTAGACATAGGGGATTTTCTGACCAGGAAAACCACATCCCTATAGCTGTAAATTAAGGAAGAGTGAGTCCCCATTAGGAACAGCTGGAAAACTCATACCCATGAAGACACATTATCAGAGCTGCCAAGGTACTCAGTTCCAGGAGTGAGATTTTTTGCCATTTCTGGTTTTAAATTTGCTTTGTAATGCAGTATAGTATTTGTAGTTCTTTATTTTACTCATTGGAATCAGTGCTGCAAGTCCCATAATGCATCAGAATAAGCTTGCCAGAAATCCAGGACTGGCTTAAAATCTCTCTCCTGGAATTAGGTAACTTGACAACTCTGCATTGTATGTGGAAATCAGAACTGAGACATCAAAATCATGATATACACAGTTCCGGCAGTATTTTAAAAAAGGCTCTGCTAAACATGGAGCCTGTTCTAAAATAGTGCCAGATTGCACATGTATTTGCTGATATGTGGAACCGGAGGACCCATTTTGCAAATCTACACATGGTAATGAGACCCACATGAGAGGGACAATACTGGACCTGGTATTTATGAAAGGGGAGAGTATTCCTGATGTTATAGTGGGTGAACATCTGGCATCCAGATGGTGTAGCTCAATATTAGGATACAGGGGGAGAAGGTTCACTCAAAAGTGAGGGCACTAGACTTCAGGAAAACTAGATTTGTCATGACAGGATAATACCTCAAGTACGGTAGTTGTTAGCTGGATGGGACTATTTGGGAAAGTAGAAAAGCACTGGCAAGACTGAAAGGTGATATTTTAAGGGCAACAAAACCTTTTGTTAAAAGAAAGGAAATAAATGTTAAGAGGAAAAAGAAACTACTATGGTTTTCAAAGAGGTAGCTGAAAAAGCTAGAAAAAAAGAGGTTAATATTAATAAATTACAAGAGATCACATAAAGAGGAATACAAACAACAATATCTAGAGAAGAGAAGTTGGTAAAAGCAGTCAGGAAAGCAAAGATGCAAATGGAAATAAAATAGTCAATACCATAAAAGAAGGAGGAAGGACAAAACATTTTTAAAGATGTTAATGCAGGCAAAAGTACAACAGTGACAATGTAAGAGTCAAGAGTAAAGGGAGAAAATATGCAGACACTGATGAGGGTAAATCTGAATTGCTTAACAATACTACTAATAATTATTTCTATCTGTGTTCATAGATGCAGGACTGGGAGTTGGTCCTCTGAATGATCACAAATAGGGACCTTTTCAAAGGCTTTCTGAAAATCCAGATACACGTGGGGCCCGGTATGTCCGGGTCTTCTGGACATGATTCTGGACCGAAGGAACTAAACATTCCAGTGGTTCACGGAATCGGGCCCGTGGACAGCCCGGCATGCCCCTGCTGCTTGCGGGAACATCCTCCCCGCAGGCGCCCCTGACTCCCATGGCTTAGGCCCCCCACTTCCCTGCCACCCGACCCATGGCTGGCCAGCTGGGGCTTGGATCAGGCGGCAAGGACACTTCTACACCTGGTCCTGGCCCCAGGAGAGGATCCCTGACCACGATCGCTGGGTCAGTGCTGCTTATTCCATAATAAGCAGCATGTCTCCATGGACCTCGCAGGACGTACAGGGCCATGCCCTGAATCAGCCCTATACATCCTGCCAGGCTGGCCCACCCCCGCTCTATCCCTCCCCCTCCCCCTCCTGCCCCCTGCCGGCTCTCCCTGTCCTACTGCTCAGGACATGCAGGGAAAGCAGGAGAGGGAATAGGGCCAGACGGTTTGTGGGGCTGCACGTCCCACCAGGACGTGCAGCCACACAACCCGCATCGCGGAATCGGGCCCTATATCAACCAGCTCAACTTTATCTACCTGTTTATTCACACCTATAAAAAAAATGTAACAGATTACTGAGACAAGACTTTCCTTGGCTAAATCTATATTGACTTTCTCCCATTAAATCATGACTATCTGTATGCTTAGTAATTTTGTTCATTATAAGGGTTCTACCATTTTGCCTGACACTGACAACAGGCTTACTGGTCTGTAGTTTCCCGAATCACTCCTGGAATCCTTCTCAATAATTGGCATTACGTTGGCCACTCTCCAATCTTCAGGTACTATAGATGATTTTAATGATAGTTTTTATATTTCTAATATGCAATATCATCTTTGAGTTCTTTCAGCATCCTGGGATGTATACCATCTGGTCCAGATGATTTGCTCTCTTCAGTTTATCAAATTGCTGTATTACATCTTCCCAGTTTATTGAGATTTGTCTTAATTCATCCAATACATCACCTTTAAATATAAATTCTGGCATGAGTAACTTCCATATAACTTCTTCAGTAAAGGCCAAAGAAAAGAATTCATGTAGTCTCTCTGCTATAGCCTTGTCCTCCCTTAGTGCCCTTTTTACCCCTCTATATCTAATGGTCCAACTGACTAACAGTTTTTTTGCTGTGAATGTACTGAAAAAATATGTATTCGTTTTTGTTTCCAAAGCAAGCTTCTTTTCAAATTCTTTCTTTACCGGCCTTAGCAATGCCTTTCATCTAACTTACTAGTGCTTATGTTCTTTCCTGTTTTTGTCATTTGTCTCTTTTTTCCCCATTTCTGAAGCATGCTTTTTTGGCTATAACTCAAAAATTCATGGGGATGATCCCCTGAGGAAACAGCTAATGTGAAACGCAGTGAAGACACCTGGGGGAGGCGTTGGGATCGGAGAAACGGAGGGCGAGTGGGAAGAAGGAATCAAAGCAGAAGCTAAGCATTTGATATTTACCGAGTATTGAAAAATGGAGTGGTTAAGAAATCTGCATGATAGAGTTGATATTTAGCATTCAACATTTGAAAAATGAAATATAAGTCCCACACACCTTCAGTCTTGGCTATAGAAGATTATAATAGAAATGAGTAGGGTTTTGGAGGTCATTGATGCTATTAGGTACTAATACCCTAATACACTAATACCCTGTGTGGCACAATTTCCACAGGTGCAGTAGAGGTAAGTGCACCTGCACTAACTGCAGTTATTTCCCATATGTGCGCCCTGTGCTAACTGTAATATATTCACCAAGCTCGCTCCAAGCCCTAATTCACCCATTTGGCACCTAATGCATGATTTGCAGTGCAAAAATTGGCACGCAGTAACATCATCCCCTTGTGGTAACTGTTTCCTCAGACAAGAGCGTAGCTAGCACACGCGAATTCGCATGATAACTGCGTCGCACACCTTAGTAAAAGGGCCTCTTTATTTCAGCAATGAAAGTCTGCTTTTGTTCAGTTAAGCATAATGCTGCAATAATTACTTCCCAATCCTTCTGACTGTAGGCTTTGTTTGATGTTTGCAATTGTTTCCATTGCCCCCTAAAAATTGAGTGCTGAAAAAACAAAAACATTTTAGGCATCGCAAAATTATGTATATTGAAATTGTATTATTTTTAGAAGAAAATATATAAATGTTTATAGTGCAGAGTCTTTGCAGTTTAGATAGTTTGGTTCTATTTAATCAAATTTTTGTGTTCTTTCTAAAATTATTACCTTTGTTTTTAGCTTCACATCAATATCCTAGTCTGTAAAATAAAAAGAAGCAGATCACAGAGGACAATGTTGAAGGAAGAGTGCCCCAAAAATGCTTTCTTATTTGTATATCATCCTGAAATATATCTTTTTCTGTCTTCTGTTCTTTTAATTCTGTCTTTTATCATCTCTTAAAATTGACTGTATTTCAGGAAACTGTCCTCTTGTTCCTTGAGCATTGTTGGTAATGGGTCCCCTTTGATATCATAGGGCATTGTTGCCAATCAAATCATGTTGTTTTGAGATTGCTTTACTTTTAGGATTTGTTTTTTGGAAACTGATATTAGTCTACATTCTTTAATATTCTACCTAGAAGAGATTTTGATGCCCTGTCACAATGGATCCATTTATAGCAACAGAATAAAATCAAAATAAACGGAACCATCTAACTTCTCAACATATAGGGGTGTCCTGCATGGAGCGGTGGGTTCACCCCTAAACAAAGACATGGGGAGGGGTGGCCTGAGGGGCGGCCTGCACAGAGTGGCACCTACTCCTGCCTTCTTACTCCGGCCTTCTTACTGGGCAGACTAGATGGACCATACTGGTCTTTATCTGCTGTCATTTACTATGTTACTATGTTACTATGTAATGTTGGACGTATTGTAAGTCTGAAAAGAAGTGCCAAAAAAGTCTGAGACCTCTAGAAATAATAAAAACGATTCAGTAAGTAACCACATGTGCTAATATGATTTAAAAAAAAAATTTGTTGATTCTATGTTGATAGAATGGAGCATTTTTTGCACTTGAATTTTTGAGTTATAATCGCTCAGAGAGAGACCGTAAATAGTTTTTGGCTATAACAGCATCTCTGACCCCACCTTTCTTAAAGCATGGAATACATCTGATCTGGGCTTCCAAGATAATATTTTTAAACAACACCCAAGTCTGATGTAAACTCTTAACCTTTGCAATGGCTCCTTTTAGTTTCTTCTTAACCATTTTCCTAATGTTAGCATTGTGTCCCTTTTGAAAGTTAAATGCTAATGCAGTGGATTTCTTTGCTATCCTCTCCCCATTTATTAAATCAAATGTGATCATGTTATGACCACTATAGCCAAGTGGCCCCAACACCATTACGTCTTGCAATGGATCCTTTGCCTTGGCTATTGAGTCATTGGTGTATGGTCAGGAGGGCTGGGAAAGGTAGTTCATGTCCTTCTAGGAAAAGAATAAACTTGAGAGGAATATATATGCAAATTTCAGAATGGTGGATGGAGAGGGTAATCTGCTTGCCAAAATCTGCTGTTTGTTACAACAATGAGCAGCACTCACTGAGAAGTTGAAGATTATGTTAGTGGTGATGTGTAATGGAGCAGAGTTGGGTTTTAAGCTGTTTGTTAATATGGAAAGGTATCTGCTTGGTTTGCTCATATTAATAATCAGTTAATAGAAAAAAAGCACAAGCAGTAAAAAATACTATCCCTGCAAATGCGGTTGCTTCTCTTAGAAGCTGAGCATGAACAAGGTAAAAAGGAAGATACATTACACAAACTAATGAAGGTGAAGAAAGGGCTAAATTTATTGAAGGATACTTGTACTGCTTGCTACATGTAGTTCAAGAAGCCCCATTTTATGAACATGCTAAGAAGGCCTTCAAGTTACTCCTTTGGCAGCTTGACTGCATTATGCTAAAGAGAATTCCCCAGATTAGAACTAGCCAGGACAATGATACAACTGCATGAAGTCAGATGGCCCAAATCTCTGCAGAATTTTATGGTAACGTGTATTCCTCTTAGCTTACAGTGGGACAGAAAAGCCATTTCTCAATAGTTTGAGTCTCAAAATTTGCCACAACTCAGTGAGAACATTTGTTCAAGAAGTAGCGAAGTCTAATAAGAGTTAAAAGAATAACAAGTTGAAATGTGCACTTATAGTGTGAGACAATGGTATGTTTCCCTTACCTCAGTTTGCAAATTCATGCAGGTCTGACTGTGAACTTGGTGGAAAGAGATATAGTAGAATGTGTCTCAGTGGAACAGCAGGGACTATATGGCTAAGGAGAAACTTTATCTGGTAGTATGAGTGCTATCATATATATGCAGCTGGAGAAAGACTGATAGAATTCTGCAAGACCAACGATCTATTCATCTCAAACATCTTCTTCCAACAACTCAAGCGGAGACTATGCACATGGACTTCACCCAATGGATTGTACAAAACTCAAATTGACTACATCTGTGGAAATCAAAGATGGAAAATCTCAATAATATCAATAAAGACAAAACCTAAAGCTGACTGTAGTACAGATCACCAACTACTAGTATGCAAACTCAAGCTAAAGCTGAAAAAGAGCAAACCACTCATGAATGCAGCAAAATATGACCTTGAGAATATACCACCAGAATTTAAGAACTGCCTGCAAAATCAAATTGCTGCTTTGGATTCAAATGACAGAGCACCACAAGGGTTATAATAACATGACAACATAGGGCCCGATATTCGAAAGGCATTTACACAGTTTACAGCCCTGTAAACCATGTAACTGCTTTAGATGGGAATAGTCAACGGCTCCTACATGGTTAGTGCCATTGAATATTCCCGTCTATGTCCCCTACACACCCCGATGCTATCTGGTTAGCATCGGGACATTCTGGGGAGAAGTGGAGGCAGGGAGTTCCAGTAACCAGGTAGTGACAATACTGGACCACTACCCAGTTAGCCATTCATGGCTAAAACTAGGCTAGCTTTTGGCTCACCTAGTTCTAGCTGTGGATGGCTAACCGGATAGTGGTCCAATATCGCAGCTACCTGGTTAGGCTCTGCAATATTGTTGGCTCACTGCAGAACCTGGATGTTCAATATCATCGCCGCAGCATTGAATATCCAGGTTTAAGGGTCGGCGGGTATGGCTATGCACCAACACGAATATCGGGCCCATAGTATATGACAATAGAACAAGGAAAACCAAAGCAGAGTAGATTCCCAATTATCATGAAAGTTTTTTGTCGCTCCCACAAACTTTCATCCACAATCCAGAATCCACAATGCAATACTGCATTTCGGGTCCAAATGCTTTTCCCAGATCCTGCGTCAGGTGATGATTCATCAGTGAAAGTTGGGTGAAAATGGGGTCACCATGACAAGCTGCAAGCCATGAGTAACTACTCTTTTAAAAAGACAGCATCTGACGTCGTATCTGATCTCAGCTTCTACTGCAAAGCTGATTGGGAGCTGAAAACAACACTGTAGCCATACCCCTAAAAACCAGCCTGAGTGTTATCAAGGCATCAAGTAACACTGTGCCAATCAATCTCCAGATCGAGTCCATATGCGGAGACCGAGTGCATAAAGAAAATCCATCTTTGTTCCCCATATTGTTATTGCGCATCCCGATTGCCCCCCCCCCCCCCCATGGCAAAGGATGTATCCAATCAATAGCTCTCCAGGATAACTGAGAGAATGTGTGATTTTGTTGGATACAATGTTGCACCATAGGTGCTGTAAATGCCATGGTCCTTAGGAGTGAGGCATGTTCCGCCAAATGTGTTCTAAAGAAGCGTATAGTCTGATCAACATATTTCAGCCCACAAGGGCAGATGATCAAATAAACAACAAATGTAGATGAACAATCTATATTATGTATTCTGTCTGTATAATCTGTATTATGTGGAGATATAAGAAATAGTTAAGGACCTCGGAGTGATTGTTTCTGAGGATCTCAAGGTGGCAAAACAGTGTAACAGGGCGGTGGCAAAAGCCAGAAGGATGCTGGGTTGCATACAGAGAGGAATTAGCAGAAAGGAAGAGGAAGAGGTACTAATGCCACTGTACAAGTCACTGGTGAAGCCTCACTTGGAATATTGTGTTCAGTTTTGGAGACCGTATCTCGCAAAGGATATAAAAAGGCTGGAAGTGGTCCAGAGGAAGGCAACCTAAATGATTTAGAGCCTGCATCAGAAGACTTATGAGAAGAGGCTTGAAGACCTAAATATGTACACTCTGGAGGAGAGGAGGGACAGGGCAGATATGATTCAGACCTTTAAATACTTAAAGAGTATTAATAGACAAACAAACCTCTTCCAAAGACGGGGAAGCTGTAAAACTAGAGGTCATAACATGAAGCTGCAAGGTTGTAAACTGAAAGGCAATTTCAGGAAATACTTTTTCACTGAAAGGGTGGTGGATGCTTGGAATGCCCTCCCGATGGAAGTGGTGGGGGCAAATACAGTGACAGAATTCAAAATGGCATGGGACAGAAACAGTGGATTCCTTTATAGCAACAGGATAAAATCAAAATAAGCACAACTATCTCTTATATCTGAACAAATAGGGGTGACCTACACGGAGCGGTGAGTACACCCCTAAACAAAGGCATGAGGGATAACCTGCACGGAGCGACAAGTGCACCTACTCTTGCCACCTTGCTGGGCAGACTAGATGGACCATATTGGTCTTTATCTGCCGTCATATACTATGTTACAATATTTTTATCTTTTCCTGTTGCTATAAAGAGTTCTACTGTGTCTGTCCAATGCCATTTTGAATTCTGTCACTGTATTTGCCCTGATCAAGAAACAACAGCTCAAACAAGGAGAAACAGAATGGTTTAAAATCAGCAAAGGTGCACAACAAGGCTGCATACGTTCCCCCTACCTGTTTCAATTATATGCAGAACAAATCATCAGAGAAGCAGGACTGTGTGAAGACAACCGAGGTGCGAAAATTGCTGGAAGACTCATCAGCAACCTTCACTATGCTGATGACACCATAATACTGGCTGAAACTCTATGTCACATAGATGTGCATGCCAGCCCCTAATCCAGGATATTCAATGCCAAGGTCATATGCGGCCACAGCATTGAATATCCAGGGTTTACCGCACATGGCGGAAGCCGCTTTAGCTAACTGGGTAGCAGCAATATTGGGTTTTCCTCACCTATCTTTTCGGTGCAGGTCACTAACCGGGCAGCATGCAATATCGCTGCAGCCCAGTTATCGCTTGTCACCACCTCTGTGCCTCCCCGGAAAACCCCCAACACACCCCAATGCTAAGCCGTTAGCATCAGGGTGTGTAAGGGAGATAATCATGAATATTCAGCCGCACTAACCATGTTAGTGCCGTCAAATATCCCTTCAGCAGAAGTTACATGGTTCACAGGGCCGTAAACCGTGTAACTGCCCTTCGAAAATCGGGCCCACTGTGTATACCATGGACTGCCCGAAGAACAAACCAGTCAGTACTAGAAGAGATCAAACCTAAGCTTTCATTAGAAATTCATATGACAGAACTTCGACTTTCATACTTGAACACATCATGCAAAGAGAGAGATCATTAGAGAAAGACATCATGCTTGGCAAGGTTGAACGTCAACGTAAAAGAGATGTCTTGATACAATAACAGCAGTTATGGATGCAACTCTATCAATTATGAGCCAACTAACTGAAAACCAAACACAGTTTAGGACAATTATCCAGAGGGTCACCATGAGTCGACAAAGACTCAATGGCACTTAACAATAACAACATCTGTGCAGATATATGGGGTTTTTTTGTGTTTTGGGAGTATTGGAGGTGGAAGTAGGGTTGTGGGTAGGTAGAGAAAGGGGTGTGGGATTGGTTCAGTGTGTGTGTTGTCAGACGGCTGCCTGGGTGAGAATGTTCACAGTCTTGGCAAGTGCATATATCAATATGATTTGCAAGGGATTGTGGGAAATGCAGTCCATTCACACCAGACACAGCTGCTCACAATAATTAGTTGTGCTTGAGTGTAAAGCCAATAAGATATTTATTTATGGGGTTATTTCTCCCAACACAGATATGCTTGGTAGCACATAAAACAGGATACTTGCTTTCAGTGTTAAACTTGGAAAAACAAAATCAGGAAAACAGTTGAACTTGTCAGGCAATCAAAGCAAAAGAATAAAGACCTGGTTGGTACCAAACTGGTCTTTTTTTGTAGGCTTTAGCTAATATTTTCTTAGTAGTGCTCTAAACAACAAGCAAAACCCACAAAGAAAGGAAAAACTGTTCTTTTCAGGTTAACTTCTTATATCTTCACACATAGACTCAGAAGTGATTTCCTCAGAGCTCACAAGTAATTAGGTAAGGCTCAATTGCTAGCAGTTACCCAGCTGAAACCCCTTAGCTGGCTTGCTTTCTACTGCGTGGCTCAAATCCTACTTCAGGAGCTTTTCTGAGTAGATTAAAGAGCAAGTTTGTATTTCTTTGTGATGGTTGTTGCACTTTGTAACAGAAAATTGCCAAAGGAGTTTAGACAGAGAGCAATCCATGTATTCACAGCCTGTATCTACAACCCCTCCCCCTTCTTCAACAATCATGGGTTCAATATCATGGATTGGCACAGAGGAATTTCTCAATGGAGCACTCTCAGGAGAATACTTGTTTCCCTGCTGTCTTTCAAGGATATAGCTAGGGCAAAGATCAGTGTTCATACCTGAGCTTCCATTGCTGTTAGAGTTCCTCTCTAAATAGCCTGGCCAGTATGTAGTCCAGTTCTGATGTCCAGCCTTCCAATCCAGATCCCTGGACACTGGATCTCTCTTCACATACCTTCTGGCACGGGTCCTAGGGTCCCTTCCAAGTGCAGCCGTCTCCCTCACAGGTACCCTCTGGAAATTCCTAGCTCTGCAGCACCATTCCTCTGGCTTTCCCCAGTCCAATGGTGTATGCTGGCCCTTGGAATACCTTCCAGTATACGTACTGCTCTGGACTCCTTTAGACCTCCCAAATGCTTTTCTCTTCTTTCTTCCAAAGGGTTTCTTGCCCTTTCTGTCTGTCCGCTCTGGCTTCTGCTTCTGATGATTCTCCAGATGATGAAGATGTCCAAGATGAGGATATCCAAGCTGATCCTGAGGATGAGGATAATTCTCTGTAGAATAAACTCTACCTTTATTCTGCTTTGATGAGTGCTCCACCCTAGCACAGCGCAGCTGTGCTGAATCAGGCCCTGCCCTTTGAGATAAGTGCTTGGGGATTACCTCATAGCCCTCCTGATTGAACACACGTTTCCCCACTTCAGCTCCTCTAATGGCTGCTGGAAACCTGGTGCATTCTGGGACTGGTAGTCTTTTATGGAAAAATTCTGTTTTCTTATTTCTACCAGAACTGACAGGTTGCTTGTTCAGAGTCACTTCACCTTTTCTATAGCTCCTTCCTGAGCTATGATAAGCTTCCTTATCACAGTGTCCATGTGTGTACCAGGATGTGTTGGGGGGGGGGGGTGGAAGAGTATGTGTATACATCTTGGCATATAGTCTTTCTGTTCTGCTCCCCTCATGTGTTCTTCCTTGCCCCCTTCATGCTTTTAGACATGGGGCAGGACTGGAGCTGTTTGAGGGTTAGCAGTTTTATGGCATTGTGTAGCTAGATTGGGTTAGTGCTAGGGGGGGTTATGACTGTAATTGCATGTGTTTTATATTTAATTGATACTTTTCTTGTTGTACACTGCGCCAAGTAGACTTTTTTTGATGGTGCGGTTTATAAATAAATAAATAATTTAATTAAATAAATACGTTTATGCTAGTTGTTATTTTACGAGAGGCTATTAACATGCATAAACCTCCACATATGCATGAAAGCGCCTTTACAAAATTACTTTCTTAATGTGGATCCCGTAGCAGCCATAAAGGTTAAAAGTTGACCATCCCAGCCAGTTCTTTTAGCGAGAGACCCTTATCTTTCTGTTGTTTCCTTTGGCAGCACCATTATGCAATAATACAATGGCGCATGGAAGAGCAACAAGGAGAGAGAGATGCATTCCATTAAATAGTATGCAGACGATGCACTGATATTATTCTTTATAAAGTGTGAAAAGAAAGCAGGAGAAAAATGAACTAGCAGGGGCTGTCAGGCACTTTTATTCCAGTTAATACACTATTTAAAACAGAAGTCTATTAACAGATGGCAGTTTTAACAAGTAGTACAATGTGATTAATAGTTCAAAAGTTCAGTACTGTCACCTACATCAGGAGCTGATAGATAATTCTCTAAAAGCTAGACTATCAGTCAACAAGCCACCCAAACACAAAAGACCTGGTAGTAAAAATGCAATAGTACAAAACAAAAAGAAAAATCACAAGAGAAATAAGAATATAAAAGAAAAAGCATGTAAAAGAAAAAGCAAAAACAGCCAAGGGGGTACAGAAAAAGTGAGATACTAAGATATCATCTACAGTACAACTTGGGGACCTTTATTTGTGTCATGAAATATAAAAGAAAATATCAAGTGTGTGTTCACCCTTCACATGTACCAAACACTAGGACTCAGGTTTCTGAGACAAGGAGAGAATTTTTACTGCGTTAAAAGCACCAGAAACCACCTACAGTACTGATACACAGCAATCAAACACACATTCTACAAATATAAAAAAAGATCAACATCAGATACATGTATCTCTCCAACTGTGTGAAAAATATATAAAGATCTTCATCTTACAATTGAAATAAGCTAAAGAAGCTGCCAATCCAGACGACTAAATTGTATGGGAGTCTTGATAAGGCTATATGGTGACGGTCTCTCAAGAGAGACAAAAATACCATAAAAAACAAAGGTATTCACCTTGATAGGGCTATATGGTACTAATCTCTCAAAGAGAAATGAAAGGGCTATTACTTAAAAAAGCTGAATGAACTTTTAAAACAATAGATAAAAATAAAACTGTGTTGAGGCCACTTGGCAATAGTGATCAGAGCATGATCACATTTGATTTAATAAATGGAGGGAGGACAGCAAGGAAATCCAAAGCATTAACGTTTAGCTTTCAAAAGGGGGACTATGATAAAATGAGGAAAATAGTAAGAAAAAACTAAAAGAAGCAGCTGCAAAGGTTAAACGTTTGCATCAAGCATGGGCATTGTTTAAAAATACTATCTTGGAAGCCCAGACCAGATGAAGTCCACGCTTTAAGAAAGGTGGAAGGAAAGCCAAACAACTGCCAAGAGAAATGCTGTTGTAGCCAAAAAAAGCATCTTTCAGGAAATGAAAAAAGGAGCCAAATAACAAAAACAGGCAACAACATAGACACTAGCAAAATAGATGCAAGGCATTCATAAGGCAGGCAAAGAAAGAATTTGAAAAAAAGCTTGCCTTGGAAGCAAAAATGCATAATAAAAACTTTTTCAAGTACATTTGTAGCAAAAAACTTGAGGGAGAGTCAGTTGGACCATTACATAATAGAAGGGGTAAAAGGGGTGCTAAGGGAGGACAAGGCCATAGCAGAAATACTGAATGAATTTTTTGCTTCAGTCTTTACTGAAGAAGATGTAGGGAAGATACTCATGCCTGAAATGGTATTTAATGGTGATGTATTGGATGAACTGAAACAAATCTCAATAAACCAGGAAGATGTAGTACAACTACAGTATTTGATAAACTAAAGAGTAGTAAATCTCCTGGACTGGATGGTATACATCCCAGGGTACTGAAAAAACTGAAATAAGTTTTTGCTCATTTTATCATAGTCTCTCTTTTGAATATTAAAAGATAGTACTGGGGATTTCCTTGCCATCCTCTTTCCATTTATTTAACTAGGCTTATATGCTGCTTTTCTACCAGTCAAAGCAGTATACATTCAGGTACTGTATATATTTTTTTTCTGTGTCCCCGAAGGGCTTACAATCTATTTTTTATACCTGAGGCAATGGAGGGCTAAGTGGCTTGCCCAAGGCCACAAGGAGCAGCTGTGGGACTAGAAACCCCTGTCCTTCTGGCCTGAGGTTACTGTCCTCTAGTGGCATTCAAACCTCTGGCCTGCCAGCCTGAGGTAACTTGCCCCAGCCACTAGGCCATTCCTCACTCTTAAATTTATTAAATCAGATGTGATCGTGCTATGATCATTATTGCCAAGTGGCCCCCAACACCTTTATCTCTTGCACCAGATCATGTGTTCTACTAAGGACTAGGTCAAAAATAGCTTCCCCTCTTGCCAGTTCATGAACCAGCTGCTCCAAGAAGCAGTCATTTATTTCATCTAGAAACTTTATCTCCCTAGCATATCCTGATGTGACATTGACCAAGTCAATACTGGGATAATTGAAATCACGCATTATTACTGTGTTGTAACTTTTTGTTAGCTTTCCTGATTTCTTTGAGCATTTCATCATCCATCTGTTCATTCTGACCAGGCGGACAGTAGTACACCACCACTGCCATTGCCTTCCCCTTTTTACATGGAATTTCTATCCTTAGAGATTCTACAGTGTATTTTATTTCCTGCAAAACTTTAATCCTGTGGGATTCAATGCCCTCTCTAACACAGAACGCAACCCCTCCACCAATTTGATCTACCCTATCATTGCAATATAGTTTGTACCCAGGTATCACTGTGTCCCATTGGTTGTCCTCCTTCCACCAGGTCTCTGAGATGTCAATTATATCTAACCTTTCATTTAGTGCTATATATTCCAACTCTCCCATCTTATTTTTTAGACTTCTAGCATTTGCATATAGGCATTTTAGAGATTGTATTTTTTAGTCATATTAATCTGGTTTAAGGAGTAATTTGGAATCTTTCATCTCTGTCTGCTCTGTACTTAAAATGCATCTGGGTTACTTTTATCTTTATTAGAACCTCCTAACAGGATGTCCTTACTCCCCTCTTTTGCTAGTATCCTTCAAGGATATACCCTTCCAAAAGTGACATTAGGTGCACCTGCACTAATTACAACATTAGGGGTCCCACTGTTTGACCTTTTCAATGCTTCTTTAGAGTCGGGAGTAGTCCCACAGGACTGGAAAAAGTCACATGTGGTCCCTTTACACAAAAGCAGGATGAGGTTGAGAACTACAGGCCGGTTAGTCTGACTTCTGTGGTGAGTGAATTAATGGAAACGCTGCCACAACAGAGGATAGTGAGGTTTCTGGAGTCCAATGGACTGCAGGATCTGAGGCAGCATGGGTTTCTTAGAGACAGGTCTTGTCAGACAAATCTGATTGATTTCTTTGACTGGGTGACCAGGGAGTTGGACCTAAAAGAGAGTCCTAGATGTGTTGTACTTAGATTTCAGTAAAGCCTTTGACTCTGTTCCACATAAATAAATTGAGCACCCTAGGGATGGACCCTAAAGTGACTGACTGGGTTAGAAATTGGTTAAATGGGATGCGACAAGGGTACAGGTAAATGGAGCTCACGCTGAGGAGAAGGAGGTTACCAGTGGTGAGCCGCAGGGATCTGTCCTTGGTCAGTTTCTTTTTAACATTTTTGTTAGTGATATTGTGGAAGGGCTGTCTGGTAAAATTTTCTTCTTTGCGGATGATACTAAAATCTTTAATATAGTAGACACCCAGGAAAGAATAGATAACATGAGGAGGGATCTAGCTAAGCTTGAAGAATGGATGAGAATTTGGCAGTTGAGATTTAATGCTGAAAAATGTATTTGGGCTGGAAAAATCCAAGGGAGCAGAACAGTAGAAAGGATGAAGTACTTCTGTCCATGAAAGAAGAGCGGGACCTGGGCATGATTATTTCTGATGATCTTAAAGTTGTTGAACAGGTAGAAAAGGCGATGTCAAAAGCCAGAAGGATGCTTGGGTGCATAGGGAGACGAATGGTCAGCAGAAAAAAAAGAGGTAATAGTGCCTCTGTATAAGTCTTTGGTGAGACCTCATTTGGAGTATAGTGTGCAATTCTGGAGACCGCACCTTCAAAAGGATATAAACAGGATGGCGTCGGTGCTGAGGGTGGCTACCAAAATGGTCAGTGGTCTTTATTATAAACCATATGGGAACAGACTTAAAGATCTCAATATGTATACTTTAAAGGAAAGGCGGAATAGATGAATGCACAGGAGGAAAGCCTCTTTCAATTGAAAGTAAGCTCTGTAATGAGAGGACATAGGATGAGGGTGAAAGGGGATAGACTCAGAGTAATATGCAGAAATATTTCTTTGATGCGTGGAGTAGTCTCCCAGTGGAGGTGGTAGAGATGAGGACAGTATCTGAATCCAAGAAAGCATGGGACAAACACAAAGGATCTCTAAAGGAAAAAAAGGAACCTTAGTAGTTGAAAAGGAAGGGCAGAATAAATAGATCATATGGTCTTTTTCTGCCATCATGTTTCTATGTTTCTAACACTGATAGTGTACAATATGTCCCCACGTTCACTATGCTCACTCTGTATCCCTAAGCCGCCACTTCGGTCCCAAACATGCGATTAGAAGTTGGCACGTAGTGTGCATTAAGTCTCATGCCCTGACAGTCACAGTTACTGTGGGTCATTGTACAGTTACCAAGCATGAAAATGCTTTTTTGTGCTGCAACACAAAAAAATATGTGGAGCCCGATTCAGGAAGAGGCACGTCTGGGCCATTTAGACGGCCCCGAGCAGGATGGGCCCTTTTGAACCCCTTTCGGCATCGTGGGAACCAGACATTCCTGCAGCATGCAGGATCTGGTCCGGAGACGGCCCCGCTTGCCCCTTCCACTGACACGGGGACATCCTCCGGTCAGCATTGCCAGGCCCCCCCCCCCCCATCCCACCTGTGCGCGGATGGCCCGATGCTCCCCATCTAGTTTCCCTGCCCTCAGCAGGCTCACCAGGTCCAGGATCGGGCAGCAGGGCAGTTCCTGCCATGCGTCCACTCATTGAGGGGGGTGCCAGGCCAGGGCATATGGGGGACCAATGCTTATTCCACCTCCAAAGTCGAATAAGCAAAGCTTCCCCCTGGTGCTCCCCAGACATACAAGGCCGTGACCGGAATTGGCCCTGTATGTCCGGGTGCTAGGCCCCCCCATGCCCTCCTGCCACCCCCGTCTCTATCTCCCTGCGCAGAGCCTCTGTGCATGCGGGGAAACTGTGACTTGGAATTCGGGCAGGATGGCTGGTGGGGCTGTAATCCTTCCGGGACGTACAGCCCCGCTAGTCTCCTTCCAGATTCAGGGCCATAGTGGGGTAAATGATGACGACATCTTAAAGGTGTGTCTGGACTAATGAATGTGTAATGCATTTACATGGTCTTTGTCTAGTACCTTGGTTTATGGTATTGATATTAATTCTCATTGACTGTGTAAAGTTATATTGACTAGGAGTGGTTTTTGCCTCTGGCACTGTTTTGAGCTATTTTGAGAAGCTGCTTTTTAAAGAATAGTGAAAAGGGATTCGATGGGAAGAAAAACTTTTAGAGTCTGTTTGAAAGTTTTCTTAAGCTCTGCTTTTTATCAGTTGATTGTGGTGCAGATCTTGTTCTTGTCTAGATATTTTTTCTCATACAGCATGCAGATTTGAGTCAGGATTTATCTCAGCATATCTGAGTTCCATTATAAATGCTTGAAGGATTGAGACTTGCCCTCTCTGTCTTGCCTTTTTTCTGTCATGTTGCCCTTTACTCTATTATCTTTGTCTTATGTCATTCAGATCTTGATTGTTCACTCAAGCTGTCTTGATAGGTCAAATGTCACCTTGTGTCTCGTTAGTGAGGTCTCCATCAGTGTGAGGATGGAAGGGGGTGCTATGTGACATATTTTGTCTGATATGGTTGGAACATATGGGGTCTGAGGGGTATGTTTTTATTCTTTTCTTATCTTTTGTTTGGAAGGGTTATGCATTCTCTAAGATTAGTAGCTCAAAGCTGAGTTAATATTAGAGGCATTCCAGTCTTTGACAACAGGTGGATTGATCTCCTTGGGGAGAGCTAAATTCAACTATAAATTGTAAATGTTTATGGTTGGGTAATTTGTTATGTTCAGTTCTTTATCTGATGAAGGGAACTTGTAATAAAAAATTACAAAATAATAAAAAAAAGATTTGGATAACTATGGAGGATCAAATTTAGTCAGGGCTAGCACAAAGATATTAGGCACCCTACTCAAACCTTCAGCCTTGCCCCTCCCCCCAAGACATTGATTAAATTCAACTTCATGATTGCTTCAACACCACCCATCCCAGAACAGTCTGATAATTCAATAGCAGCCTTTGTTTTGCATATACATGCAAACAATGATTTACATGCCATTCACCACCACAAAAGCCTGCTACACTCCTTTAATAGATTGTTCTAATGCAATCTCGAATTGGTTACTACAACATATCCTCAAAATAAATTACAAAAAAACAGAAGTACTCTTCATAACAAGGGATGGTTGGGGCAAGTTACCTTGGGCTGGAGGGCCAGGGGTTCAAATCCTGCTACCTTTGGTTGGAAGGAGTGGGGTTCCTAGTCCTACAGGTGCTCCTTGTAGCCTTGGGCAAGATACTTAACCCTCTGTTGCCTTAGGTACAAAACATAGATTGTGAGACCCTTTGGGGAAAAATAAAATATATATAGTACCTGAATGTACACTGCTTTGACTGGTAGAAAAGCAGAATATAAGCCGAGTTAAATAAATAAAACACAGGGGGGGTTCATGTCATCATTCTGACCACTGTTTAGTGGGTCTGGACATCCAATTCGGACATTCAGACCTGATAGATGTCCAGGATTGTCATCTCTCATCAAAAGCTCCTTGCATGTATAGGGGAGATGGGCGGGGAGCTCTGGAGGGGGCAGGTTGAGTAAGGTGCAGGAGTGGGCAGTGGGCTGCATCATGACCCCAGACATACAGGGCTGATTCCGAGGTCAGCCTGTATGTCCAGGCATGGCCATTTAAACAGGGGACTTATTCCACCTCTGAATAATTCTGATCCCTCTGAGGTGGAATAAGTCCCCCAGATGCCGGAGCCTGGTGAACAGGTGCAGAGGGTTCCCCGCAGGCTGACCCTGGCCATGGCAGGCCAGATTGGGAGTCAGCCTGTGGTGAAAGACAACTTTGTCTGCGGCCAGTAATCGTGGCGCCTGAATGGTACCATGGTGTCATGGCAACAGGATGCCATGTCACCGCCACATTCAGGAGCCAGGCTGGGCAAGCCGGGGAAGTGCATGATGTCCAGCTGGCTAGAATCGGGACATGGCCTGCATGTCGAGGCCAGTAGATCTGATTCTGATCAGAATTGGGTCTACCACTGCACGCCTTGATTCTGGCAGGTCGAACAGGTGAGGGAAGGGCAGTACAGAACGGGCCTCATTAAGGATACTGATAGAAAAACTAAAATGTAATCAAACAACTTGTGCACAGGCCATCTCACTATATGGACCCGGAATCTGGAATAACCTCCCCACAAAACTCAGAGACATTTATTTATTTAATTTATTTATTTATTTAACTATTTTCTTTTATACCGCCCCTTCCAGAGATCAAGGGTGGTTTACATGTAACAGCTTAACAGTATTGTACACATCTGTATACATTTACATTGAACAGTAGAATTCAACTATTTACATTGAACAATAAACTTTAACTTTGTAAGGTATTAAAGTGAAACAATCGTCAAACTATTTACAATAAATATTTACAGTGGCTGTGTGTGGTGAGTAGGGCAAGTGTAGGAGTTGGAATTTATTTCCTTTTATGCATAATTTCCTTTTATGTCGTAAATGAGGGGTGTGTGGGGAGGGGGGCAGACAGGGAGTTAGTTAACGGGGGGTAGGGGTTTGTGTATGTGTGTCCATGTTGTTGTGGAGCAGGTTTTGGGGGAGTAGGGGATTTCAAAGTGCTCAGTGAATAGGTAGGTTTTTAATTCTTTCCTGAATTGGGAGAGGTCTTTTATGATGCGAATGTCTATTGGGAGGTCGTTCCAGAGCGTTGGAGCAGCGAATGTGAATGCTCTGGAGCTAGTGGTTCTCTTAGTCTTCCGGGTAGCTTTTGGTGTGATGAGGGAGTGGGCTGCGTTTTGTCTGTGGGATCTGGTTGTGGTTGGAGAATGCAGTAGTGTAGATAGGTATGAGGGGGCTATGTCATTTATGAGTTTAAAGGTTGTTAGGACAATTTTGTATCTAATTTGGCTGTTTATAGGGAGCCAGTGTAGTTCCCGTAGTATTGGGGTTACGTGATCTGTTAGGCGAGCTTTAGCAATTACTTTTGCACAGATGTTCTGAGCTCTTTGTAGAAGGTATGTGCTTTTTTGAGGAAGGCCTATTAGGAGACTATTGCAATAGTCGAAGTGAGGGGTGATCAGTGTGCTTACTACAGATCTAAAGTCTTGTGTCTTCGAGGAGTGGCCTTAGGTGTTGAATAGTTTTAAGTTTATAGAAAATGGTTTTTACTGTTTGTTTTATGTGTGGTAGCATAGTAAGTGTGTGGTCTATTATTAGACCTAAGTATTTTACCTGTTTTCTAACAGGTATGGTAGTTTTGTTGATTGTAATTGTTTCCGGGTAAGTGTTCTCAGTCATAGATGACCTTGTTACGAACATTGCTTCCGTTTTTCTGAGGTTGATGCTGAGGTAGTTAGATTCCATCCAGGAGAACGTCTCTGCCATGCATTCGGATAGTGTGTCATAAGTGGGGTTTTTAGTGTTTATGGGGATAGCAAGCATGATGTCGTCAGCGTATATAAAATGCTTAATCCTGTGTTTTTTAAATATGTTTGTTATAGGTTGCAGGTACAGGTTAAATAGGAGGGCTGAGAGGGTCGATCCTTGGGGTATTCCCTGTCCCTGGGGGAATGTTTCTGATGCTTGTTGGTCAATTTGGATGCGTATTAGTCTATGTGTGATGTAGGACTTGAACCATTTAAGGACAGTCCCGCCTATTCCTAAGTTCTCTAGTCTGTTGATCAGTGTATGGTGGTTGATGTTGTCGAAGGCGGCTGAAATATCTAAGAAGAGGAGTAGGAAGCCTTGGTTGTTGTCATCTGTACCCTGGATGAGGAAGTCCATTAGGGTGATTAAGAGAGTTTCTACTCCATGGATGGGGCGGAATCCAAATTCGTGTGAGTCAAGTGGTTTGTGTTCATCAATGTGTTCTTGTAACTGTAGTTGAATTGTTTTCTCTATTATTTTAGCTTAAATGGAATGCTGGCTATTGGTCTGTATGAGTTCGGGTCTTTTGAGTCAAGCTTACTGTTCTTTATTATTGGTCGGAGTGTTGTGAGTTTTAAGGCATCAGGCATGGTGCCTTGTGAGAGGGATTGGTTGACTATGTGTTGTAAGTATTCAGCCAGTTCATCCTTTGCACACTTAATCCAAGACACAGGGCATGGATCGAGTGGGGAGGTTGTGGTGTTGATCATTGTTATGATCTTAAGGAGTTGTTTTTGATCTGTCAAATGAAAACTTGTCCATTCGTTAATGGTTTTGTTGCTTGTTGATAGTGATGTCGGGGTGGTGGTTTTGCTTTTTAGTTTTTCTGCAAAATGTGTTGCTAGTGTTTGTACACTTATTGCTTGTTGTTTAGGCTCAGTGTTATTTGTTTTAGTTAGTGTTTTTACAATCGTGAATAACTCTCTAGGGCGGTTGATGGCTGAGTTTATTACTTTAGAATGGTAGTCTCTTTTTGATTTGTTGATTGCATTTTTGTATCCAATAAGTAAGAGCATGTATTGGGATTTGTTTTCATCTGATTTTGTTTTTCTCCATCTCTTTTCTTGTTTCCTCAGTTGCTTTGTTAGTATTGTTAGCTCTTTCGTGAACCATTTTTCTGTCTTTTTTATTTGTTTATGTAAGACTTGTGTGGGGACAGCTGCATTTTGAATGGTAAGGTTCCAATGTGTTATTGTTGAATTGATGTCTGTTGAGTTAGTGTTGAGTTTGGGTAATACTTTGTCGAGGAATGTGCTTTTGTCAAAGCGTACGAAGCGTGAGGTATGTGGAGTTGCGCTTGTGGTTGTTTTTGTAGCTTGTGCTGGTAAGTGGATTGTGATGAGGTGGTGGTCAGACCAAGGTACTTCGGTTATAGTTGGAGTGGTATGTAGCCGTTGATTGTAAAGTGTGGATGGGAGGAATATTAGGTCAAATATGTTACCTTTTTTGTGTGTGGGGGTATGTATTATCTGTGTGAAACCCATTTGTGTCATAGCATCAATGAAGTTATCTGATTGTGAGTGGTTCAGCGATGGAAGGTTCAAATCACCGAGGAGTATGAGTGGTTTGCTTTGGGATGCTGTGCATGCGAGTTCAAGGATAGGGGTGAGGTTTTTTTGATCGGATGTTGGGGGTCTGTATATGAGGGAGAGTGCAAGGGTTTTATTTTCTATATTGACAATGTCCATTCCGTCTATGTTATTTAAATTTGTTAGGGTGAATTGTAGGTCCTTTTTGGTGAGTATCAATGTGCCACCTCCTCTTTTTATATTCCGATGGCAGTTGAATATGTCATATTGATGTGTGGTTAGTTGGTTTAGTAGTATATTGTCTGTAGGTGAGAGCCATGTCTCAGTAATGCAGATAATGTCAGGGGTTGTGTCATTTATTATGTCATTGATTATTGGTATTTTGTTTCGTATGGATCGGATGTTTATTAGTATGAGTTTTAGTTTATTGTTTGTATTGTCAACTTGGTCATTTATATCACTAAGTGGTTGGAGCTTTATTTGGATGAGTCGGTGGTGGTGTTTGTCTGAGGTGTGGCGCGAGTAATTGTTGTGGGAGTTTGTGTGTGTAGAGCTGTGTGTTGGGTTCTGGTACTGATTGTAGGTGATTGGGAAGTTATTATAAGGGTTTCGGTAATGATTGTGGATGATGGGGATGTTATTATGGGGGCTTTTGTTGGTTTTGTATGTGTGTATGTATTGAGTTAGGAGTGTTATTAGAAGGAGAGTAAGAGGGAGGCTTTCTAGCTTAGTAGGAGTCATTGTGTTTGTTTGTTTTTGAGGTAGAAGGTTGTGTAGGAGGGAGCACAGTTGGGATTAATGGTCTCTGATGATTTTGAGAGTGATGATGTTGAGTGTAGCTCCAGGTATTAGTATATATAATTACTGGCAACAATAAATTTTAGTTACTGGCAACAGTATATCCATTTAGTTACTGGCAACAGTATGTTCATTTAGTTTCTGGCAACAGAAAATTCAATTAGTTACTGGCAACAATATATTCATTTAGTTACTGGCAACAGTATATTCATCAATTGGCAACAGTGGGAGTGTTTACAGGTATCAGTATAGGTACTTATAACAGTTTATGAGTTAGAGATTACTAACAACAGAGCATGAGATTAATTATTAGTAGCAATGGTATATCAGTGTAAGAGATAGTGGTTACTTGCAACAGTTTTTCTAATTGCTGTTTACTTGCTGTGGATGACCCAGCTGAATGAGGATCTAGTCGACGTGGATGATTAGAAGTTGTTATCAAGTGCTCCGCCTAAGGGCCACGCCAAAGGGCCCTCTGGCGAGGCCCTCAGGCGCGGGCGCGCTTGATGGCGCGAGCTTTTATAGTCCTCTGGTGCGCCCCGATTGGGCAGAAGAAGTGCCGCTGCCGCTCTTGATGGCGGAGGCTCTATCCCCGGGCTGGGGAGAGCTGTTGATGGTATCGGGAGCAAAGAGGACCACGCGCCCAATGGCGCGAGCTTTTATAGCCCTCTGGTGCGCCCCGATTGGGCAGAAGAAGTGCCGCTGCCGCTCTTGATCCCGGAGGCTCTATCCCCTGGCTGGGGAGAGCTGTTAATGGTATCGGGAGCAAAGAGGACCACGCGCCCAATGGCGCAAGCTTTTATAGCCCTCTGGTGCGCCCCAATTGGGCAGAAGAAGTGCCGCTGCCGCTCTTGATGCCAGAGGCTCTATCCCCAGGCTGGGGAGAGCTGTTGATGGTATAGGGAGCAAAGAGGACCACGCGCCCAATGGCGCAAGCTTTTATAGCCCTCTGGTGCACCCCGATTGGGCAGAAGAAGTGCCGCTGCCGCTCTTGATGCCGGAGGCTCTATCCCCGGGCTGGGGAGAGCTGTTGATGGTATCGGGAGCAAAGAGGATCACGCACCCGATGGCACGAGCTTTTATAGCCCTCTGGTGCGCCCCGATTGGGCAGAAGAAGTGCCGCTGCCGCTCTTGATGCTGGATGCTCTATCCCCGGGCTGGGGAGAGCTGTTGATGGTATCGGGAGCAAAGAGGACCATGCGCCCGATGGCGCGAGCTTTTATAGCCCTCTGGTGCGCTCCGATTGGGCAGACATACAAGACATCTACCAAGTCCAAAAGAAACTATTAATTCTATTATTCAAAGAACATAACCCAACATCTCCCGAGGCCTTCCTGCTCTCATGCACTTGTATGCTCCTACAAAGAGCACTAGACAACCAGAATCCATACCCCTTTTAATTCATATGAACCAGTAATTCATTCATTCTACCTCCCTGCACCTACCCTCTAAACATCATAGAAACAGAAATATGACAACAGAAAAAGACCACATGGCCTATCTAGTCTGTCCTTCGATATCAACAACTACAGCAGTCCCCTTTTTACCTTTAGAGATCCTCTGTGTTTGTCCCATGCTTTTTTTAATTCAGTTACTATCCTCATCTCTACCACCTCCACTGGGAAACTATTCCATGGATCCACTACTCTTTCCGTAAAGAAATATTTCCGCATATCACTCCTGAATCTATCTCCCTTCACCCTCATCCCATGTCCCCTCGTAGCAGAACTTGCTTTCAATTGAAAGAGGCTCTCTCCCTGAACATTTATGCCACAGAGGTATTTAAACATCTCGATCATATCACCTCTATCCCGCCTTTCCTCTAAGGTGTACATATTAAGATCCTTCAGTCTGTCCTCATATGCTTTATAATGAAGACCACTAATCATTTTAGTAGCCACCTTCTGCACCAACTCCATCCTGTTCACATCCTTTTGAAGGTGCGGTCTCCAGAGGGTGGGTTGTGTGGTGGTACATAATCCGCCTATGGGTCCAAACACCCCCCCCCCCTTCACCTACATCATGTAGCCATTTCTCTCCGTATGCACCCAAGCATTCTTCTAGCTTTTGCCGTCGCCTTTTCTACCTGTTTAGCTACTTTAAGAACATCAGACACAACCACGCCTAGGTCCCGCTCTTCTTTAGTGGACAAAAGTACTTCACCCCTATACTATATTGCTCCCTTGGATTGCTGCAGCCCAAATGCATGACCTTACATTTTTTAACATTAAATCCCAGCTGCCAAATTCTAGACCATTCTTCAAGCTTAGCTAGATCCCTCCTCATGTTATCTACCCCTTCCTGGGTGTCTACTCTATTGCAGATTTTGGTATCATCCGCAAAGAGGCAAACCTTACCTGAAAGCCCTTCCGCTATATCACTAACAAAAAGATGTTAAAAAGAATCGGACCAAGGACAGATCCCTGGGGCACACCGCTGATAACATCCTTCTCCTCAGAGTGAGCTCTATTTACTTGTACTCTTTGTCGCCTCCCACCCAACCAATTTCTAACACAAGCAGTAATTTTAGGGTCCATTCCTAGGGTGCTCAGTTTGTTTATAAGTCGCCTGTGAGGAACAGTGTCAAAGGCTTTACTGAAATCTAAATACACCACATCTAGGGCTCTCCCTCGGTCCAACTCCCTGGTCACCCAGTCAAAGAAATCAATCAGATTTTTTCTGACAAGACCTGCCTCTGGTGAATCCATGCTGCCTCGGATCCTGTAATCGGCTGGACTCCAGAAACCTCACTATTTTCTCTTTCAGCAGCGTTTCTAATAATTTACTCACCACCAAAGTTAAACTAACCGGCCTGTAGTTTTCAACCACATCCCTACTTCCGCTTTTGTGTAAAGGCACCACATGAGCCTCTCTCCAGTCCTTTGGCACCACTCCCGACTCCAACGAGGCATTGAAAAGGTCAGTCAGTGGAGCTGCTAGAACGTCCCCATGTTCCCTCAGTATTCTCGGGTGTATCCCATCCGGTCCCATTGCTTTGTCTACTTTAAGTTGAGATAGTTTCTCACGAACACAGTCTTTTGAAAATTGTTCAAGATGTCCTTTGCTTCTGTTCCTATTTGTAGGTGATTTCTGAGGTCCTGCTCCTGGTTCTTCATCTGTGAACACAGAACAAAAATATTTGTTAAGCAATTCCGCTTTATCCTTATCAGCTTCTACATATTCCTCCCCTGCAACCTTGAGTCTGACAATACCACTCTTGCCCTTCCTCTTCTCACTAATATATATGAAAAATGTCTTATCCCCCCATTTTATTGCATTGGCTATTTCCTCCTCCTTTTGAATCTTTGCCTTCTTGACTACTTTGCTAGCTTCTCTAAGTTTTTCCAAATACAGGTGCCTGTCTTCCTCTCTCTGTGATCTCTTGTATTTCATGAAGGCCTCCCTCTTTTTCTTCACTTTTTCAGCTACTTCTTTCGAAAACCATAGCGGTCTCCTTTTCCTTTTGCCTTTATTTACCATTTTAACAAAAAGGTTGGTTGCCCTTAAAATATCCCCTTTCAGTTTTTCCCACTGTTTTTCTACATCCCTCAGCTGTTCCCATCCAACTAACGATTCCCTGAGGTATTGGCCCATCTTCGCAAAGTTAGTCTTCCTAAAGTCTAAGATCCTCGCCTTTGAATGGATTCTAACAGCCCTAGTCCTAATACTGAACCACTTCATCTGGTGATCACTTGATGCAAAATTATCTCCCACTACAACATCAGAAACACTTTCACCATTGGTAAGCACCAAGTCCAGTATGGCCCCTTCACGTGTGGGGTCTGTTACCAATTGCCTGAATAGTTCTCCCTGTAGAGAATCCAGGACCTCCTTACTTCTAGATGATACTGCAGCAGGAATGTGCCAATCAACATCTGGCATATTGAAATCTCCTATCAGTAGCACTTCCCCTTTCCTAGCAATGCTGCACATGTCTTCAATTAACTCTCTGTCCACCTCTTCCTCTTGTGAGGGAGGTCTGTATATCACACCAATGTAAATAGATTTCTCTTTCCCTCTTTCTAGTTTAACCCACAATGCCTCCCCTCTCCCTTTTAAGCTCTGTAATTCCAAAGCTTTAATAGTAGTTTTTACATATAGTGCCACTCCTCCTCCCCTACTTCCTACCCTGTCTTTTCTGAATAAAGTATAGCCAGGTATAGTTACATCCTGTGAACCATGTTTCTGTAACTGCCACTAAATCCAAGTCAGCCACTCCCACCAAAGCTTCAACATCAAGGATCTTATTTCCCATGCTACGGGCATTTATACACACTGCTTTCCATATGTCACCCCTGTTACCCATTTCCATAAAATTATTTAATGTATCACCTACCTGGGGGCTTTCACTTACCTGGGGGCTTTCTTCACCCATCCCCAACGAATCTAGTTTAAAGCTCTCTTCAGTAGATTAGCCAGACTACTACCAAAGACACGTTGACCTTTCTTGGACAGATGGATGCCATCTCTGCTCTGCAACCCTTGGAACAGCATCCCATGGTCTAGGAAACCAAAGCGTTCTCGATGACACCATCCACGTAGCCATTCATTCATCTCCAGGATGCGAGCCTCTCTGCCTTGGCTTTTACCCTCAACAGGGAGGATTGAAGAGAACACCATCTGTGCACCTAACTGCTTCACCCTCTGTCCCAGAGCCATGAAGTCACTTTTGATACGTTCTGAGGTATACCTGGCAGTATCATTTCTTCCAACATGGATTAGCAACATTGGGTAATAGTCAGTGGGCTTGATGAGTCTCGGCAAACTCTCCGTAACATCTTGGATTTTAGCACCAGGCAGACAGCATACCTCTCTGGACATCAAGTCTGGTCGGCAGATGGACGCCTCAGTACCCCTCAGAAGAGAGTCTCCAACCACCACTACCCTTCATTTCCTTGTGGTTACTGATTCTGCAACTTTGGGGTACGTGAGCTCTGGTTCTTCCCTTTCTAGGGATGCTTTCACCTCCTCCACTTCCAGGGCTGCATAATGGTTCTTCAGTTCAAGGGCTGGAGAAGTTGGATTGGTGATTTTGCAGGCCCTGGTGACTTGTGTCCAACCATCGACATTCTGTTGGCACCCATCTTCTCCTCTGCTGGAGAGCTTGGTTGCTGCAAGAAGCATCTCATCAATGTACTTCTCACTGTCTTGAATGCTCCTCAGCCTCGCCACCTCCTCTCTGAGTTCCTCCACTTCTTTCCTCAGAGTTTCAGCATGCAGGCACCCTGCACATGGAACCGGTCCTTCAAATGGCATTAGGACCTCTGTCTGGACAGAGGCAGAAGCTGTAATGGGGCAACAGCTTTAGCGATACGATTTTTCCCAGCCATTGTTCTGTTCATGGAGCTTAGGTATCTGTTAAAGCAAAAGAGAGAGATCTACCAAGTACCAGCCAGTTTCCCAGCTGTCCTTTCAGAGAAAAAGCAGTTAAATCTCCTTAATTATATTCAAAATGTTCTGGTCCAATTCTCTGTGCTTTGTCAAATGGGGAGGTGCCCTATAAAGCAAGACTACTCGCTAGGGGTGGGTGGGAGTCGGGGTGGGTAGGGAGGGAGGGAACTAACACCTGATTAGGTGTTAGCAGTTCCCAAAGCTGAGGAGGTTACTGGAGTTCCACCACCTACTGTGCTCAAGGAAAGTCCCACTAAAGCACCAAAAAAAGTAACCTTGCTTTAAAAATGTACAAAAAACCCTTTTAAGAGCTCCCAGTCAGAGAGCTAACAACTTAATATAATAAAACAAACCCTTAAATCCTTACTGTTGGTTGATCTGGAGAGCTTCTGTAGGAAAGCCTGAACAAGGCAGGGCACTGGAGCCTTTTATGCAGGCCCTCAGCTGCTCTCAGGAAATCAGGCCCACTAACTCCTGATTAGGTGTTAGCAGTTCCCAAAGCTGAGGAGGTTACTGGAGTTCAACCACCTACTGTGCTCAAGGAAAGTCCCACTAAAGCACCAAAAAAAGTAACCTTGCTTTAAAAATGTACAAAAAACCCTTTTAAGAGCTCCCAGTCAGAGAGTTAACGACTTAATATAATAAAACAAACCCTTAAATCCTTACTGTTGGTTGATCTGGAGAGCTTCTGTAAGAAAGCCTGAACAGGGCAGGGCACTGGAGCCTTTTATGCAGGCCCTCAGCTGCTCTCAGGAAATCAGGCCCACTAACTCCTGATTAGGTGTTAGCAGTTCCCAAAGCTGAAGAGGTTACTGGAGTTCAACCACCTACTGTGCTCAAGGAAAGTCCCACTAAAGCACCAAGAAAAGTAACCTTGCTTTAAAAATGTACAAAAAACCCTTTTAAGAGCTCCCAGTCAGAGAGCTAACAACTTAATATAATATAACAAACCCTTAAATCCTTACTGTTGGTTGATCTGGAGAGCTTTTGCCACAAGAGCAGATATTGGCTACCCAATTTCAAGCCACTCAAGATCAGTGTGTCAGAAATATGTCAGAGATTTCCAAACTGCAAGTATCCTTCAATGAAATAGCAGTTCGGGTTGAACAAGTAGAGAACAGTGCTGAATCTGTGGTTAAGGGCGTAACATATGTTAAGGCTAGACTTGAGAATTTGGAAAATGTCTCGAGGATGCACATAGATTGTTAATTTTCCCAAGTCTCAGTTTATATCTCCTCAGGAAATGTTTAAATCCTATTTGGCAGAAGTACTGGGTGTTCCACCTGAAACTTATCCACCAGTAACTAAAGTGTATTATTTGTTCTATAGAGGGACCGGTCCCCCAGCGATTTGAGGAACTGAATGTTTTGGTGATATTGGAGAGCTCATCTGCTGATAATGTTACTCCTGCTATGTTTGGTCCAATTTGCCTTGTCCTTAGATAGAGACAGGTTCTTACAGATGTTCTTTAGGAAAAGGAATATTCTGTCCTTTCAAAATGCTAACCCAGTTCTTAATTCTCTTATTGTAGAATTAGGAACCGGGTGAGCATTTCGAAAGGACAAAAGTTGAGAGGGATACAAAAAAACATAAGAATTGGACAAATATTTAACTAAACATTTGCAGGGATATTTAAGAAAGAATAAAGAATTAGGAATGACTGTAGAATAATATCAGCTGTAAAGATGCTGCTTATTTCCTTTATGTTTGTTTTTTCTTTTTTTTTGTTTCCTTTGGAGTACTCCCTGTATAGCGGGCTGCGGTGGGATACTGAAGGTTTTTCCTTTGAATTTCCTAAATGGAGCTTTATCCCTTTTCTCTGCGTTATTTCACTCAGTATCCTTATTTTCTACAAGTGATGTTTGTTTGCACTTTTGTAAAATGCATAAATAAATAAAAAATGTTATATGCAAACCACATTGACCTTTGGAAATGCAGTATATAAAAATGCTAAATAAATAAAGTGAAGAAATAAAGTAAAAGTATGTGCTTATAGTTTGAGTTTGAGTAGCTGCCAGGATCTATTGTTTCGCTTTGACTGCAGCTGCTCATTACCTCCCCTTTCAAAACTGATGCCCTAGACAACTGCCTAGTGTTGCCTGATGTTTGAACAGCCCTGGATTTAACTCTGAAAGCATTAGTATCCTCTAGATCATCAACAACAGCAACTTGTTTGCTTTTGGTCCTGCATCCTCTCTTGATCTTATTCCAGAGTTCCTGTTTTTGTCTTCATATACTATTGCTTTTTACATTTTTATATTTTTTAAATAAACAGATGCTTAAAATGATTTAAAACTAAGCAGCTAGATTGCTGATAACGTTAACAGACATTACCCGTTATCTGAAGTTTTCACACTGGCTGCCAGTCCTTTGGCATGTGAAATTTAAGGCATAATGAGGCCTTTTCACACATTCAGGGCCTTGGAGTGCCTTTTACATCAGTGAGATCTCTGTGGGTGACAAATACAGGCTTGAAACCCATTTCGACAGTTCAACAGACTCATGCGGGATCGGTCTTTGTCAATTGATGGCCATGTTTGTGGAATACGATGCCAGTTGAAGCCCAGCTATGCTAGCATTTTCTAGTGTTTCACAAAGGTTAAAGCTTATTTTGTTTAATTTAGCAGTTTTGCTAAAGTGTTATACTCTTCTGCTTTTAATTGCCTCGCATGGTGTGTGCCATTCAATTTTGTAGTTTGATTGTAATCTGCTTTGGACAAAAATGTTTTTGGATTAGCAAAGAACAAATACATTAAAATAAATACATTTAAGTACTCTGTTCCTTTATATACAGTAAATAAAATCTTATTCCCTCAGTCCATTCTTCAGGTGTTTGCACTGGCTGAGAGTAACTGGGCAGACTGCATGGGCCAGGTGGTCTGTATCTTCCAATTACTGTTATCACATTGCTGCTTTACTGCAGAGTCCTTCATGTCTGGGTCATTGAGCCAAGGATTGTGTGGTTCAAGTCCCACCTGAGGTGGTATTGATAGGTTTGCTTTAGTTGAAACAACTCCAGGCAGAAAAATCAACATGGAACTGGATGGAATACATCCCAGGATACCAAGGCCATGGGACCGGATGAGATACATCCCAGAATACTGAAGGAGCTCAGAGAGGTTCTGGCAGAGCCTTTAAAGGATGTTTTTAATAGATCCTTGGAGAAGGGAGAAGTTCCACAGGACTGGAGAAGGGCTGATATGGTACCTCTTCACAGGAGTGGTAATAAGAAAGAGGTGACAAACTACAGGCCAGTAAGCCTTACCTCAGTGGCGGGAAAAGTAAGGAAGGTGCTCCTGAAAGAGAGTATAGTGGACTTTCTAGAAACCAATAGGCTGCATGATCCAAAGCAACATGGTTTTACCAAAGGATGATCATGTCAAACACATCTGATTGAGTTCTTTGACTGGGTGACCAGAGAACTAGATCAAGGGCATGCAATGGATGTGCTCTACCTAGATTTCAGCAAAACCTTTGACACTGCTCCTCATAGGAGGCTTATCAATAAACTGAACAGCCTGTGGATGGGTCCCAAGGTGGTGAACTGGATCAGAAATTGGTTGACTGACAGACGACAGAAGGTGATGGTAAACGGAACTTGGATGAAAGGAGATGAGTAGTGGCGTGCCCAAGGGATCATTCCTGGGACCGGTACTGTTCAATGTATCTATGAATGATATTGCTGAAGGACTGAATGGAAAAACCTGCCTTTTAGCAGATGACATGAAAATTTGCAACAGAGTGGACTCCCCTGAGGGAGTGGATAACATGAGGAAAGATCTACAAAAGCTGGAAGAATGGTCTAATACTTGGCAGTTAGGATTTAATGTGAAGAAGTGCAGTGTCATGTACTTGGAAAGCAGAAATCCAAGGGAATTGTATGCGACAGGAGGCAGGAGGTTGGTGTGCACGGACCAGGAGAAGGACCTCGGAGTGATTGTTTCTGAGCATCTCAAGGTGGCAAAACAGTATGACAAGGCGATGGCCAAAGCCAGAAGGATGTTGGGTTGCATACAGAGAGGAATTACCAGCAGAAAGGAGGATGTATTTATGCAACTGTACAAGTCACTACTGAGGACTTACTTGGAGTGTTGTGTTCAGTTTTGGAAAGCATATCTCACAAAGGATATAACAAGACTTGAAACAGAGGAAGGCGACCAAAATGATTTGGACCTTGCGCCAGAAGACATATAAGAATAGACTTGAAGAACTAAATATGTATACACTAGAGAAGAGGAGGGACAAGGGAGATATGATTCAGCCCTTTAAATACTTCAAGAGTATTAATGAACAAACAAACCTTTTTCAAAGATGTGGAAGCTGTAAAGGTTGAGGGCATAACATGAAACTGCAAGGGGGCAAACTGAAAGGCAATGTCAGGAAATACTTTTTCACTGAAAGGGTGGTGGATGCTTGGAATGCCCTCCTGATGGAAGTGGCGGGGAAAATACAGTGATGAAAGTCAAAATGGCATGGGACAGACACAGTGGATTTCTTTATAGCAACAGAATAAAATCAAAATGACCTGAATGGAACAGTGGGTGCAGCCCTAAACAAAGGCATGGGGAAGGTGCATCTACTCTTGTCACCTTGCTGGGCAGACTAGATGGACCATACTAGCTTTTATCTGCCATCATATACTGTGTTTCTATGACATTTCTCTCCTCGGGTCCTTCCTTATGATGTCATAAAAGCTGTTAGTGTTGCTGGTTTAAAAATGGCTTGGACAAGTTCCTGGGGAAAAAAGTCCATAAACCATTATTAAAGTGGATTGGAGAAATCCACTGCTTATCCCTGGGATAAACTGCATTGATTCTATCAGCCTTTTGGGAGCCTGACAGGTATTTATGACCTGGATTGGCCACTGTTAGAAACAGGATGCTGAGTTCAATGCACCTTTGGTCTGACTCAATATGGCATTTCTTATGTTCTTATAATCTGCAGGGGGGAGAGTTGAGGAGTGGTCTAATGTGGCAGGTGAAGGCCTGTGATCCACAGTGTCTGACATAAACAGACAGGCCTAACTAGCTTGACCTGTAAATGAAGCCTGTGAAGAGGCCCATAGGAATTACACATCCCCCAACATGCTGCTATTGTAGAATTAGAACTCAGTAAAAGTATTGGATTAGCTTAGACAAGCAGAACTGAAAGTTGGAAAAATACAGAAAAATATGTTTGAATGCCCCTGATAAGAGAATACAGCTGTAAGGGATTTAATTAAAACTGCTGACAGAAAGGTTACAGAGCCCTGCTTCCCCGCACGTACTAACTAGCCCAATGGCCTTGGAAGTAGGAAAGTAACAAGTTGGTGAACTGGCCATTGTAATTGGGACTAGAAGGGGGGTGAGCAGGTGCTGAGCCCACTCAAAGAACATAATTGGACAATCATATCAGTACCGGGACCAATAGAAGGGGTACGGGAGGTACAGGAGGTTACCGGGACCAATGAAATGTTTTTCTATACCTAGAATGGAGCAAAAGTCTATAAAAGTTGTTGTTTTGCCAGAGAACATTGCTCAGCCATTTTGAATTTGATTCTGCTTGAGACTTGTGCACAAATAAATGAGTTGGACCTTCTGAACAGACTCCTGGTATCATTGGTTTGTCTGCGCTCTGCTGCTACAGTCTAGTGGTTAGAATAGTGACCTAGTAACCTGGAGACCCAGTTCAGTTCCCACTGGCACTCCCAGTGGCCTTGGGTAGGTCACTTGACCCCCCATTGCTTGAAAGAAAGGTGTGGCAAATTACCTCCAGTCACACCCTGCCAAAAAAAAACAGGGGTCAGCATTAATCTTGATGGTTGTGTACCTGATGGCTTATAAAGTTTTCAAATAAAAAGGACCTCTGAAGTGCTGAATGACATCCCTGATAGATACTTTTTTTCGAAATGCAATATTGTGTCACATGGTATAATGCTATATGATTGACTGCTGTTACTTAAATTGTATATATTATGCAGCGACTGGGCAATGGAGCTGAACTGTAATATACAGGACTTACAATGATATAAGCTGTGTCTGGCTCAATAGCCTGGGTTTCTGGGCCTGTTTGCCTGAAGCTGTTCATGTATATTTTGAGGTCCTAAACAACCTTAAACTGGTTTCAGTTCAGAAACTGTGCTACTGTTTTCTTATACTTTGAGTGGAGGAGTAGCCTAGTGGTTAGAGCAACAACCTCCATACCCAAGAGATCCACTGGCTCTCCTTGTGACCTTGGGCAAGTCACTTTACCCTCCATTGCCTCAGAAGAAAAGACCTAGCAATCTATTTCCAGTCACACCTTGCCAAGAAACCCAGCGGCTGCTGGGTCGCCAGGAGTCAGTATTGACTTGACGGCACTTAAAAATAAAAATAAAAATAAAAAAATAAAAGCAACAAAGGCACCTCTGTGCCTTTATAAAATAGGCACCAAGAAGCAGCCCCCAATGGTGAGAAATTTACACTCGCTCTGAAGTTGGTGTAAATGTGTGCATGTATTTTATGCTCTTGCATCCATCATCACTCTACTACTGCTGCAATTCCAGAAGTCCTAGAGGTGGCACACATTAAATACGCACCATCCTGTCACACACATAGTTACCAATGCAATGCATGGCACGCCACTGAGTCAATGCTGACTCCTGGTAACCCAACAGCCACTGGGTTCTCTTGGGAAGGTGTGACCAGAAGTAAATTGCTGGGCTTGTCTTCCAAGGCAATGGAGGGTAAAGTGACTTGCCCAAGGCCACCAGGAGTGTTAGTGAATATGCAGGTGTGGTCTCTTGGCTCTAACCACTCCTCCTGCATATTCAGTATATCACCATGCAAATTTATAAAAGGCTTTTCCATGTGTAAAACACACTTTATATGTAGCAAAATCTTTATAAAATGATCCCCATGTGCTTGTTTCACCTCAGAAAGAAAATATTAGATTACCACAGGCTTATTTCAACTGTCTATCAGATGATTTTTAACATATGATGGTAGTGTGTACTATAAGTGTCCAACTGTCCAATGCTTGATAATATCATCTATTTGCCTAATCTCTAAAGAAAAAAAACAGAGGATCCGCCAAATTTTTTAGTCTCATATGTGATAACTCATAAAAAAAAGCTTCATGAGAAGCACAGTTCTACAAATTCTTTCAAGGCCGACGGCGTGGCCCATTGCACAAACAAATCGACACCAAGAACCAAAACACACATTTTTTGGAACTATATTTTAAACCAAAGAAAATCTTCACATAATAAATACATTTTATGCACAATTAACTTCAAAATTACTTCAGAGAGCTATTTACAATATAAATAATTATTAAATGGAAACACGTTTTACAAGATATTGTCGACATTGCTAAATCTTGCTTCCTACATTTTACATTCCAAAGGAAAAGCTTCAAATTACAGATATTATGCTACAGTGGCACTAGAAACTATACATTGCAAGGCATGGCAATCGGGATATTATCAATTAGTATTTTCTAATAAATACAATCATATCATTTCAAGGTATTGGTCATACAAAGCACACTCTGAAGAGCTTCCACCAGTCAGGTAAATGACCCCCATCCAATACACCTTCTCATGACTTGATCCAACTCACTGATCTGTCACCGCTAGAGGAAAACAGAATAATCTGTATTCTAATGTTCAAAATCTTTGATACAAATGGTTGTAACCCACAGGTAGATACTTGGAATCGCTAGAATGTGGCTGATTTTCAAACACAAGGTTCAGATAGACACAAAGGGGCGAAGTTTATAAGGAGCCTCCTATTGTTAGATGCCAACAACACACTAAGGGACAGGGCTGGCCCAATCATTAGGGAAACCAGGCAGATGCCTAGGGCAGCAACTTCAGGTGGGGGGCAGGGGAAGGGCAGGGTATTCAAAGCTAAGCAATAGATTTTGACAGCTAAGGGATGTGTAAAGCTTAAAGTCTGCCACGGGTGCCAACACCTTGAACTAATTCTGGGGCTGGCCCTGCTAAGGGTTGCATTTACTAAGGTGTGCTAACATTAACACACACATTAATTCACCATTAACTAGGTTCCATTGAAGAACATGGGTCCTGTGTTAAAGAAACGTGCATTAATGTTAACACACCTTAATAACCAGGTCAGTATTTAGTCATTTAGTGGTGTAAAAGTATGTGTACTTGCACTGTGAGCATGCACAGGGGGTGGAGCTGGGCGGAACGTAGGTGGAGCATGCGGGTATGTGCTCTGATTATAAAATACTATAATTTGTCTTCTGCCAGTGCCAGATCTGGTCTAAATTTCCAGGGCATCTTTTTACAAATCCACATGCAAATTATAGTATTTTATAATCAGAGCACATACCCGCATGCTCCACCTACGTCTTTGGGTCTTCACTTAAGGCATGTAAAGCGTGGAAATGGCTGTTTGTGCAGGGGCCGATGTTCAGAATAGAGTGTGTACTTCCACACAGACCATGCACAAGCAGTCTCAGGGATGACATTTGAGAGGGAGCTGCACGGTAAGCATAGACTTCATAAAATAGGTGCGTAGCTGCGAAAAGTACATGTATATGCATCTGCCTCCGAGTAGGTGCGTGTGAGCATATTTGTACGCTACTGGAGATTATTCTAGAAGCATATTTTATAAAGTGTATGTTGTCTTGATAAAATAGGAGTTGTTTTTTTCAATTTTACCCTCAGTGAGGGTAATTTTATAGTAGGGTGCCTAGGCTATTGAGGCAGAAAGATGCATATGGTCAGTCTATTTTATGACATGCCTCCTTCCTAAAATAAGCTACCCAAAAGCTGCTCCGTGAAGTGGCATTGCTCTGAGGGAGGAGTAAATTTGTATGTGTACTGTATGTGTCAGTGCAAAATGGCATTTGTGTATTTTAAATGGTACATGCATAAGTGCCAATCCTGTCCCCATTCCAACTATTCTCTGCTCCTGGGCATGCCTACTCATACATCACATAAACGTAGGCACAATCAGGCCAGTTCTCAGTGGTGGTGGCCACAGCATTAATTTAAATACCAGTATTCAAATTAATAGGTATATTTAGTGCTGCTACACATAGGGGCCTTTTACGTGCGTTCAATGCCAAAAATAATGTGGATTAAGTGCATAATCTCCACGTACTGTCAGGAGCATGGATGTGTACCCTAACGCATGACCCAGGTACCCTGAGTGCACTATTGTGGTGGTATTAGGTACAGCCTCGCTAATGGCGACATTGACAGCGCGCAGTATGTCCTCCCCCCATGCTAATTGCAATGTGCTCTCCATGCCCACTCTCCACTCCTGCCTGCCGACCCTTAAACCCAGATATTCAATGCTGGGATCATATGCGGCCCCGCCACTGAATATCCGGGTATCACGGCACAACCCGGAAGCCGCCGTAGCTAACCGGGCAGCAGCGACATTGCATGTTGCCCAGTTAATGCCTGCACCGTAGAGATAGACGTAGGTTTTCCTCGCCTATCTTTTCAGCACAGAGCACCAACCGGGCAGCATGCAATATCACTGCTCTCTGGTTATCTCACGCCCCCTCCTCTGCTCCACCCTGAAACACCCCTGACACACCCCGTTGCCAGTCGAATAGCATCGGGGTACATAGGGGACATAAATGGGGATATTCAGTGACATTACCCATGTTTGTGCCATTGAATATACCCATCTAAGGCATTTACACATTTACTAGGCTGTAAACCATGTACATGCCCTTTGAACATTGGGCCCTAAATTTATAACTGATCCACATAGCAGCTGACTATCCCCACTATCTGGATCATTTTGTGGCACCACCCTTCCTTGACCCCTTCACGATATAGATAGAACTGGACCTGATACTATCCCTGCAAGGACCTAAAATCCACATATAGCAAAGCTATAGGTTCACCAGCCACTGGTGAATGTATAACTGTACTTGATCAGGCTCTATGCGTTCCAAGCACCTATAGTTATGCAGATATATCTCTGGGCAACTCTAAGTGCTGACTTCAGCGCATAAAAGCTTTGTCTACACAGTCAAGTTGCTTTTAAAATTCCCTCCAATATATATATTTTTAGAGAAGAAGAGAGAGAAGGAATGTGATGAGGACTTTTCAGTTTCTGGTTATATAAAATAATGCAGAGGTGATAAATACTTTCAGATGGAAGGAAGCTCTGCAAGAAAGGTTAATGACAATGCTGGAAGCAGAGTGCCTGGGGAGTGATGGAAAGAAGTATTTCTTCATAGAGTGGTGGTAGGTGCATGGAGCAGCATCCCAGATGGGAAAAAATAGTAAAAGGATTCAAGAAAGAATGAGGCGAACACAGAGGACGTTTAGTAGAGGAAATAAATTGGTATTGCTTGAAACCATGCATGGTCAGTGGTACTGCAGCAGTCAGGGAAAATAGCCGAACCAGATGGGCCACAAGGTCTTTATCTGACATCATCTTCTAGGTTTGTATATTTCTGTATAAAATGCTTTAAAAAAGAATTGTATGACTTGGAAAGAAGCAAAAATTTCAAAACCTTAGATTGTAAGCCCTCCAGGGACAGAGAAATACCTACAGTACCTCATTATACCTCGCCTTGATCTACTACTGGAAAGGCTTGAGCTAAATACTAAATAAATAAAAAATAAATCCTTCTTGTAAAAAAGAAAAGATACAATTTTTATAAGCATCTAGTATTTTGTGTCCTTTTATAGGAAAGATTTAAATTTCAAATGGGTTACTTGAACCTTGAATCGGGTGCCATCTACAAAAGCCATCCCCATCTCCAGTGAGGGAAGCACTGTAGTATTTATAGGTATCATTCTCCAGTTTCCCTTGTGCTCTTAATTCATTAAAGCTTTTTCCTCTGAGGAAAATTGTAGTACTTTAATAAAACATCTCTAAGCCCCTTCGGCTTCCTGGACAATGTAAACATACAGTCTTGGCAACAGAGAACACTACAGCTTTCCTTACTGCTCTTTTCTGGATTTTCTGTCTAGACCTGGCTTCCACATTTCTTTAAAAGCAAAAAAAAAAAAAAAAATCACTTAGTGAAAATCCTACGAAGAATGTGGGCTAGCGTAGAAACAATTAAGTACAATTATTGGGTTTCTAGAGTAAATTAACACTGCAGTAGATTGACAGTGATGCAGGTTCTTCTCTTTTTTAAAATCTAAATTGCAATGGTCTCAATCTTTCTTTCAGATATGCTGTCACATTATAAAATCGATTGGCTTTCAGAGCACATCTATAGAACTCCTTCCCCAACCTTCTGGTCACACGAACTTACAGTCCCAGGAATTTTGCATTTTTACATGTCCGACAACTGCATCATTAAGGGAATATGGTAACAGTCAATCACTGTTGTTTATAAAATTCAGCTCGATTTCCTTTGCCAAACATTGACTGCTCTGGTGAGATGACAAAGAAAAAATACTTTAATCAGTTTCTAATTGTTGGATTTATCTATTTAGTTAATTATTTTGGATTATATGAAGTAGATATTCTGGTTTTAAACTCACTAATAAGGGGTCTTTTGTGACTGAAGTAGCTCTGAGAGTGATATTATGAAGTCGGGAAAGACATCTGAGAGCCTTCTAACAAAGGTCTTATCTCGTGAGACAAGAGGTAGAACAAGGCCTACATTATAGTTGTTTTTGTATGATAGAATTCCAGCATATGCACTTTGAGAATGATACAAAATAAAATTAAAAATTGATATACTAGTTACATACATGTCATGCTTTGGATTATTCTGTGTCTAATGCACCTATGTTCGCCGTAAGCTATCTGGAATTAATCTGCAACACATATTCCTAAATGGCAGTAGAAAGACACTAAGGGCTCCTTTTACAAAAGCCTGCTGAGGTTTTGCACTTAATGTGTGAAACAAGTACATATTAAGTGCAAAGCCTCAGTATTAGCTGTTGGGACACAAGTCGCATGTTCCTGGCACGACAACATTCAGAGTCATTAGGTGAACTGCCGCTATGTGCCATGCCTACTATAACTGCACGTAACTGCACTCTCCACCTCCACCCTTAACCCGTCCGCCCTGCAAAGCAGTGCGCAATTGCCAGTGAGCATGCATTTTGGCAGAGTAGCTAACAGGGCGGCCCATTAGCACTCACCGCGGCCAGCTACCATCTGCTAAACTGAGAATTAACTGGTTAGTGAGGTCTAGTAGAAGGGGCCCTAAGAATGTTAGCATGCTGCCACTGGCTAAAGTTAGTTATCTTGCTCACTGGCAACTCCGAAAACACTGTCAAATATTAGCAAGCATGTTTAGTACTGCTAGAAAAGAATTCTGGGGAAATGATCTGTGGCATCTCCACGCATAAAACAGGGATTTAAGCACCAAAATAGCCTTTTGGAAAACTGCCTATCCTATATGCGCGTAGGTTTGTGCACATAACACCACTATAGCCGTAAGGCTGCACCCACTGAGGGGAAGTGGTCAGGGCGGGACGGCATTTATACGCCTATATGCACATACGTTTACAGCTTTATAGCAGGTGCAAATTTGTGCGTGTTTTTCCCGAACTGATTTTCAGAGGGAAAGATATTCCCTTTGAAAACTGATGGATAGCTTGTAAGTAAAAACTACCCACAGACTTCACAGTTACACACACAAGGTCATGTTGCCTAAGCACCGCATCAGTAACGTGCGTGTGAACCGCATTAGGGTTTATCGCCAAATGTACATCAGTCCGCCTGCAGTAAGCACAGGAGAACCACGTAGTACCGCAGAGACTGTGCTGCAGGTGCAATTAACGCCAGCCAATCAGGTGCCATTAGTTGCACCCACGCTACTGATGTGCAATGCAGTTGGCACGGGTCATTAACAACGCACCAGGAATGTCCACATCCCAACCAGTGCCCACCTGATGCAAGCTACCAGGCTAGCATGGCCTCCTCTGCTCCTTTTTAGCATGGTGCTAACCACACACTAAAGGTTCAGTAAACACGTCCCCCAGTCTGAAAACTGCCCTTGTAAAACTAGACGGCTACGAAAGGTCATTTCAGAATTATAATTTGCGATTGTTTGATTTACAAACCTTCCGTCATACGATGGGTGAGTCCCTCTTTTTTTGCTGAAATAAATCCAGCAAAGCATTTCAGTTGAGCTGATAAATTCATAATTCTAACAATATTCTAGGTCGGATGCAAACTTCCAAAATTAGGATCTTATCACCTTTCTTAGCGTAATGAAGGGGATCCAGCTCTCCACCCAATTTCTTTGCTGCTTTTCCTCCTGTATACTGTCATCTTAATCCCTTCCTACTTTTTGATTCTTACAATTAAATCTCCGCCGTTTTTAATTTGAATGGGGAATTGGAATAAGTCATTTTTGGTTGAATTTAAGGATTAGTCCTTCCTCCCCGCGCCCCCTTTGAACAGGCAAAAACAACTACATTGAGTGGATGTAGTGGAGTGAACATAAATGCTAGAAGTTAACCTTTGCCCATTCTAGGAAATATCCGGGCGCATTGCCCCTTGTTGCCTACCTGGCACATGCATTACGGTCGTACTAAGCTGTCTTCCAGCTATATCTGCACATTTGCAAAGGTTTGGGTCGCCTCCACTGCCACTGCCCTTGGTCTACGCTTGCTGATACATGCAGAATACCAGCGAGCATACTGGTTATTGCCTCTGCTAGTTCTCTCCCTGCTACATGTTCATCACCTGTTGTGGCCTGTGCATGTCTCATTTGGAGCGCTAATCTGTGCTCATTAGATGTTGACTTCCTGCCTTCACTTTCCTTCTCTACCACGCTTCTTTTCTTGCTTTGATTACCTTTTGTTGGTTAACATTCTTTCACTTTGCTCTTGTTCCCTGTTTTGTCTTTCCTCCTTATCGGTATCTTGCGTACATACTCTCTGCCGGCACAGAGGGTTTCCAAACATTAACGTAGCCCGGTCACAGTCACTTTCAACTGGTAGTTAGGAATAGCAGGCAAACTCTGCTCAGAAAAGTGTCAGGGTGAGGTATCAGGAGAACAACACATACTCGTTCTGCCAGGAGCTCATCGGGAATCTGAAAGCTGTGAGCGTTAATGGTCCTTTGATATACCGAGTTTAAAAAATAAAAACAAATGCACAAAAATTGATAGACCGCTGATTAAACTGATGGAATTAAGCTGGCTCATTATGAAATGACTGAACATATTGAGATGCCCAATTTATGATGGCCCATAGTATTCATTAATTTAACCTTTGAGGTTGGGCATTGTGGATGTGTTTTCACTTAAGCAGATAGCACCACTGAAAATCGGCACAAATTAAACCAATCAGATATCTATTTAACGTTATGTGGCTGGCTTGCCATTGAAAATTGACCACATATATAATATGGCCACCTCTACTATCTAGTCAATCGACAGCACGATGGCCGTAATACCATTTTTTATGGTGCTAACCCTGGCATGTACTGTAAAACTATAAGATAATTGGCAAGGAAAAGGGAGGGAGGCCACCACATGCCACAGTCTGAATCTAGGCTCCCCTATTTTGGAGCTCAAGATGGCTTACAAGTCCATAGAATGATTTTATGAATGAATATTCTACGCAAACACCAGTATTCTCTGATTTATAAATAGGGCTTCTGATTTCAACTTAACCAATAAAAAACAAAACTAAAATATTAAGATAGGTGCTTATTGGATAAATACCAAAAAACAGCACTTCCATAGTACTCCTCAACCCTCCCTGGCTTATCTCCTATCCTTCACCCAATTTTTGTAACTTTTCTGCACCAATGATTCCTAACCAACACACCTGCACATATTTGTTTCCACCGGAAAAGTTATCCAACAACAATACCCTCTGGCATAAAAACACCAAATAAATACAGATTTTTTTTTAACCCTCAAAATCCCCGTAAGTAGCTGGAAAATAAATGTACAATTTATAAACACCTCAGAATAGAAGCCATATTTATTAATTAAAATTGACTTAAAAAGCGCAATTATGTTTGGGAAGAGTGATATCCTGTCTTATTATTCAGTCTTTCAGAAAGGTCAATGGCTGATTTCGCATTGTGTTAATATGTTTTGAGTATCAGGAGCATTCAAATAAGCCAGTATACCGCAGCCCACTCTATGGTATTATATATCGTGTAAAAAGGCGTTTTCCCATAGAGACAGAATGAGAGACAGCATTTGGTCTATACAGTAGGCCCTTTAGACAACTGCAACGGCACCACCAGGCATCATACTATCCCAGTACACTGAATCTAAGAAACTGGAAAATCTGCAAAAGAAACTGCCGTTGTGATCTCTTGGGCATTTTTTTTATTTATTTTAATAAGTCATTCTAAATGGCTTTTGGGAATCTGACAAATTTCCTACGACTAGAATGTGAATCGTTGAATGAAACAAAAAGATAAGCATGATAACCGAGAAAATACTACTATAAAATTTTAAACTATAAAATATTAAACCTTTTAAGGACTCATTCGCAGCCTTTCCCTGTGTGCAGGAATCATTCACCTGCGAGGAAGTCATGAGCTTGAAAAGTCTGAATCCGTGAATTCTAGTCACCAATTTGAGTTTTTATTATGCATAGTCCCTCAATGCAGGCAGGATAAATCTGCATGAAAGACTTGAATTGAGATCCTAGGTAGGTTTTCCTAAGTCCTACTGGAGAAGGAGCCATTAGAATTATTTCTGACTGCCATAGTTTCTCCAAGTCTATGGGGGAGGGGGGACTGAGTACTGAAAATGACAAGAAAACCCCATTATAGATAATTTAGGGACTGGTGGCTACTCTTTTTGCATGCATGAACTTGTAAAGGGTGGAACACTAAGACAATCTCGGCCTGTCCCTACACAGTAACTTTAACCTTTGGTCAAAACAGTTGCTTAGTTCTAACATCCAGAGATATCCAAATATTATAACTATACTACCCAAGGCTTAAGACATTAATGTACTTTTGCAGAGGCAAATTTCGTAAGTTCAATAAAAATCCTATTTTATCTATTTTAAGTGCAGAACTTCATCAAGGTGCTAATGCAATACAGTATTTGCCTCTGAACGGGGCCACTGACATGTAGACGTAATAGCAGTAGAAACATTGCACCTTGTATTTCAAGCCTAGATGACCCACTGCATCCCATTCTAATACTATGCAATGAGACCCAATTACAGGATGAACCATACTATTAACAGCTGTAAACTAAATGAACGTGCATCCAAAGCCAGGCCATTCATAAGTTCACAATCATTTATGTCTCCTTGGCTTTATCCATTTAAAAACAACTAATTTTCATACCTGACCTTCCTGCCTCCATGGGTCTCATTCATCAAGGTATTTTCCCATAGGCAGAAAAGGAGGAAAAGCTTCAGTGAATCAGGCCTCATGAGGGTCCTGTCACACTGAAGGACAAGTAAATATGGGTGAATAACGGGATGAAGCATTTCTGAGAGGGATATCAGAAGGCAGTAAACATTTCAGAGTTTTTAAAAAGGCCTGACTAACGTCTATGTCTATGCATCACCTCTAGTTCTGCAGCTTTGAGAAAGACGAGTTTGAGATTCAGCCAATAGACGTGTACACTGCATTTGTACTTCAATTTTTGGGGGGCTTTTTTTGGCGTGTGTTTCAAAAAGATTATACATTCCACATTTTGCATAAAAGAGTGCATAGCTGCGTGCTGAGTAGGGTTGTTGGCCATAAACAGGTGTAGGACTCTCCCTTCAGTAATATTTTATCAGTTTCCCAGAATGCTCTATAAACTGGGGAGCCTGACTGTACAAATATGTTGTCGGACTATCTTCGTTTCAGTATTGCAAGAGCAACTTTTACCAGTACTTTGAATCCATTTTCACTCTATCCTTGAACGTTCCACAGTGCATTATATAGTGTAGGTGACCTCTTTCAACAAACTGATCTATCAGATTATCTTTAGTGCATTGTGATATGTCAGATGCTGGTAATGAGAGCGTAAAAATATTTGCCTGGGGGTATTTTTTTTAATGACATTTCAAAGATTCTGTTTAAGCATAAAACCATTTTAGAAAACCTATCAGCTTCCATTGGTTATTATAACCGATGTCCCCTTGTGTCCCTGCGCTGGATCCTGTTGCATTCTTAAGTGAGACGTTACGTCAAAATGAGATCCATGGCAGCCCAAGGAATAGTTCCGAATGGTTTCTGCGTCATATATATGCTCCAAAGCATAGCCAGTCAATGTGTATGCATGTTTATCAAAGTACTGCCTGTGAGAGCTGTAAAAGTTTGGAGAGGCTGAAGAATGATCTCCCACCTGGTGAGGAGACATGTCTGAGTGTAAGTAGTCTTTAGCTAGCGTCACGCTAGATTTGGAAATTTGGTCACAGTTCGGGCTGCTGATCCTCGATAGCGTTGTTGGGCTGTTGTCATATTCATTATCACGCGGGCTCATAATCTTCACCTCCTGTTGAGTATGCTCACAGGGAGACCGATTGGCAACAGAAGTACCCCGGCAGGCCACCCCTACCAGCTGCGTCTGCTGGAAGTTGGCAAAACAAAGAGAGTGCTTCTTCCCAGCTCCATTAATGGATGCCATTGGGTCATTCGTAGCCTTCCGGAGCTGCAACCTATTTTCTTCCTCTTTAATCATTTGCTGGGTGGCTCGTATTAATGTTTCGATTTTGCTAGGCTCATGTGGACTACTTTGATACTGGTCAGTACGGTAGCGGTCCCCAGATTCACTAGCAGCAGACCCAGGATCAGGGGAGCTGACGACACTGTCCTCATCCCAATGTCCTCTCCCTGGAAAAACAGCAACACAACACAATGAAAGTAGCCTACACAAGGCTTCAGTAGCGAAAATATTCAGTTAAATGACCAAATATGTATACACTTAGTTCCACTCTTGTGCATCTCATAGCAAACACATTTCAAATGTATACACAAATATTCTATCATCTCAATTTTTCCTTTATTAGTTAATGTATTTTGCTTTGAACATATGCACAACTCAGCTGAACAGTAGTCTGGAGGATACCACTTGGTGATTTTCCTTACTGGACAATTCAACTTCTTGCTTTGGAGGGACATTGAGAATTATTTACTGCTTTTACAAAAGAGAGTATTACAACTGGTTTTCACATTCCTAGATCTGACTCACTAAGCTTTTCCCCCATAGACTCACCATGAGAGACAAGTTTTATGGAATCAGACCCCATAGCAAGGAAGTTCAGAACGCTCCACGTTACCTCTCAAACTGTCTTGTTTCCTCCATTCTTATGACTGACTTTTCTCTTTTGGTTAATTTGTAGGAGGGAGGGGGTAACGATGAGGATGAGGAGTTAATAATCTATACTAGGGTTTTCTTGTCATTTTCAGTACTTTAACCGTTGAAAGTTCCCTTTTCATAGGTTTGTGCCAGGTTTGCTTCAGTACAAAACATTATGCCATTTTATCAATGAATAGTACTGTATATCACAATGGAATATTAAATCTTTAATGGTGTGAATAATCCGAATATATCATAACCCAAGAAACTGAGCCCAGATTATCCCATGTTTTACAAAAAATTCAAACTTTAAATGCAAACTGTATAAAGTTAGACCAACCACTGATCTGCCCTAACTTTACGCTGTTTAGCAATCTGGTTGCTATAGATGATTTAACTGATTATTAACTCCTCATTCTCATCCCCTCATATTCGTTTCTCTTATTTCCTTCAGGCTCTGTCTCTCAAGCTCCCACTAGTCTGTAGCTCACCACTTCTCTCCGTTCCAGAGGCCACGGTTCACGACCTCACTCTGATCCTACAGCTCTCTGATGTCCTGCATTCCGAAGAGAGATGTAGGTTCCATGTCTGTCTGAGTCTTTCAGTGGGGTGCTCATGTGTGCTGATATGCACACGTGAATCCCACTGCTTGTTGACAGACACTGACAAGGACATACGTGCATAATATATATACAGATTTAAAGGCACATTTTAGATAGGACATGATGAGGGGAATTCACACATCTAGGTCAGGATATGGAAAGTATTTACAAGAGGCTCTGTCAAACAGAGAGCCTCTTGCAAAATAGGTGCAGGACTGCATGGGTATGGCTTTCTACATCTGGCGGGAACAAAGATTTTAAGAAGCTGCACATGAGGAAAAAATCTTTAAAATATCCCCCACAAATGCATGGGAGCGGCTTCTTAAAATCACTGCTCCTGATCTTCATGTGCACTCTGGCACCACTGGTTATCTCCCTGATGACTCACCCCAACTTGGATGCCCTCCCTGATGGCCCCGCACACTCCAATCTTCCCCCAACCTCCCACCACATCCAATGCCCTTTACGCCCTCCCCCCTCCCAAGCTGATACTTAGCTGCAGCCAAGACCACTCCTGGCACTAAACCCTCCCACCACCGACTGCCCCCTGGCAAGACTGACCCCAGTGACACCCCCCACCCCTCTCCCCAGTTCCCTTCCCAAGGCTTATCAGGGGTCCCTGGTACCTAGTGGGAGCAGGAGGGATGACCATTTGCTCCTCCTCATCATACAGTGGGTTCCAAAATGGCACCAATGACCCCTAGTGGTAATCTACTGGTACTGCCGTGGGGGGTGACATAAGTCACTGTTGCCAGGTGGGGAATTTAGTGCTACAGGTGGTTTGGTTGCAGCTGAGTAGTGGATGTGCTGGGGGAAATGGGAGGAATGAGATGGCTTGAAGAGAAGAAGGGGAGATCAGATGTAGTGGGATGTTGAGGGAGGAAACTGAGGTGTGGGATGCTCATTGGGTAGAAGGAGCTAGTGGAGGGAGGGGGAGACAAACCTTGACATAATACAGTTTCCGCTGCCAGCATGCACGTATACATAACTTGGGACATCTCTAAATGCCAACGGCCATAATGTTTGGTATAGATGTGGAATCCCTAAGTGAATTGGGAATCCATGTCTATACTGTAGACTCATCCAAACCACTCCCTCTCTCTGCCTTCAAAATGCCTCTGGGGATTGTAAATGTGATAAGCATTCTCCATATTTAAAACGCTCCTGTTCTGAAATGGCATTTACCAAAATAATCACCATATATCCACTGTCTGCTAATTTCAGTTTGGGAAGGGCAAAAAAAGACCTTCGTTTGAAATGCTAGCCATCTCCAAGGCTTTAAGATTACCATCATTGGTCAAAAAATCTTCCACCAGCAATGTACTCGTTTCTGTGGCTGTACGTTTCAGGGACAACCACATTTCTAAAGTGGCCTGCAAACTGCATGTACCCAGCCATGCCATTTGCCCTGGCCCGTCTCCAGAACTGGTTGCAGGGACATGCATCTTTCGGCGAGGCACTGAAGATCTGGGTTGGCCAGATAGCGCTACAGTTGCTACCTGGTTAGCTATGATGGTGAATGTTAGATAAGTCTTTCAAGTGCCTAACACTCTCCACCACGGGATAACAGACTAGTGGCTGAGTATTGCCACTAGCCGGTTATCCTCAGGTGCCACCTCTGCTCTGCCCTCAGATCGCCCTAACGCTAGCCGGCTAGCATCGGGGCATTTAGTGGTGGCATCTGGGGATATTCAACGGTACTAACTGTTAGTGCCACTAAATATCCCACTGAGCGCCATTTAGGAAGTTTGCAGGTCTGCAAACGGCCTAAATGGCTTTGAAAGTGCCCCTATATTTTTTCTCATTTAGGGGCATGTTTACGAAGGGATCTATTCTGGTCAGCATTTACAGGGGCTGGACGTCCAATCCAGAAGTCCAGATCTTCTAAATGCCGGGCTGCCGGTCTGGAAGACAGAGCTCCCCGCATGTATAGGCAAGTTGCATGGAGAGTTCTGTTCGTGGGCAGAAGGGAGTGAGCCGGAGGAGGAGCAAGGGCGGGGAGTGGGCGGGAACCTGACCCTGGACGTACAGGGCCGATTCCCCCTGGACGATAGATAACAGAGGACCCAGGCCCAGAAAGAAAGGTGAGGGGGTGGCCCGACCCTGGCCACGGCAGGTCCAATTGGGGATCAGGCAGCGGAGAAAGGAACATCTCGGGGATGTCAGGGATCGTGGCTCCTGCATAGAGCCATGATGTTATGGCAACAGGACGCCACGACTCCATGCAGGAGCCTGGCTGGGCTAGCCAGGTAGTGGACTGGACATCCAGGTGCCCAGAATCGGAGCATGTCCAAATTCTGGGCACCAGGACAGGCAGGGGATGCCCAAACCAGAATTGGCCTCCACAGGTTAACACACAATAATGAAATTAATATGCGTTAAGTGCCACCGCGCCTATAGAAATAAAGGGGCTGGGGGTAAACACGCCCTTTAGTCTTTTGCAGTATGCCCACTTATTTTGTAAATCATTGTTGAGTTGTTGGTTTGGGTTTTTTTAGAATGCCCAAGGTATATATCATTCACTGGGCATTCAGTTTCTCTTTTACCTTATTCCTTGGTCCTGTCACCTTTGAAGATCCTTAAGAAATTATTTTTAGTGGACTTACAGATGAATTTCTGAAGCAGGAAAACACACCAGATTGCTTAGAAGTTGGGTATCTCTCTTACCATGGGTTCGGCGGACTGAAGCTATGTGAGGCATGCTGTTTTCATAAGCCTCTCTGCTTTCCGGAGATGACTTGGTAAGAGGCAGCGCTGAACGAGATCCCCACCACATCTCTCTGCCCGTCTGGGATGTCCCCAAGAAGTATCTGCCGGCTTCGCACCTGCCACCTTCACAGGCTTGCGCATGGAGGTGTCGATCTTCAGCCAGCCTGGAATGGTCAAGGGCAAATCCATAGCACAGAGAGTTTCGATCAGCATACTGTCTATAGGCACAGGACGCATCGTGATGCTGAGAATTTGACCTCTCTGCAGGATCCAGTAACTGCGGGGATGTTGTATCAGTCAGTGGACTTCCACCCCACTGGCTGTCGTGGTCAGATTCAGATCTTTCCGTGTGAAAGCAGGGATACTGAAACATAAAAATACCAAAATAGGATTAGAAAGTGTGCAAAGACTCACAGAAGTGCCATGATTCCTGCCGAGAGGTCTCCTGTCTGATGGCTCTCTTGAAAGCTAGCCGGCAGCTGTTACAACCACATCATCATGTTTCTATGTTTCTAAATAAACATGGTGTAATAATACAACCGCATTTTGAACACTGTAAAATATACATTTCTCACAATTCAGCTGTTTTGACATGTGGAACCCGATTTCGAAAGAGGCACGTCTGGGCCATCCGAATGGCCCTGTGCAGGACGTGCCCGTTAGGACTCGGTTCTGAACAGTGGGAAAAAATTGTTCCTGCTGCACATAGAATTGGGCTTGAGGACGACCTGGCATTCCCTTGCCTCCCTGCAAGCTCCCCCGACTCCCGCAGCTTTGACCCCCCCTCTTCCCCACAGCCCGACCATTGGCTGGCCAGCCAGGGCCTGGATCGGGTGACGGGAACCCCCCTGCACCCGGCCCTAGCCCCAAGGGGGATCCCCAGCCCCAATCGCTGGGTCAGTGCTGCTTATTCCACCTTTGAGGTGAAATAAGCAGCATGTTCCCTCTGACCCGGCAGGACGTACAGGGCCAAGACCTGACTCGGGCCTGTATGTCTTGCCGACTTGGCCTGCCCCCAATCCGCCCAGATCCCGGCCCCTCCTGCCCCCCGCCGGCTCTCCCCATCCTGCGGCTCTATCCGTGTGGGGAGAGCAAGAGGGAGAATAGGGTCCGGATGGCTTGCGGGGCTGCACATCCTGCCAGGACATGCAGCTCCACAAACCGCAACTCAGAATCGGGCCCTAAGTGGAAAGTCTACTGCTTACTCCTGGGATAAACAGCATGGAATCTTTCTACCTTTTGGGAACCTGACAGGTACTTGTGACCTGGACTGGGCGCTGTTGGAAACAGGATACTGAGCTTTCATAGTGAAGGAGGTTTTCTTGGTGGATTAGGGGGGAGAACTTTTAAGAAAAGATTTTGCCTTTTGCCCAGGTTTTCTCCCTCAGGGGTTTCTAATGGTCCCCTTTCATCAGAAGGTATGTCCTAGTGACAGGAGATAGTCACCAGAATTTCCTCAGTAATCACCACAATGGCAGCAGCCATCTTCCTTTTCCCTCTCCAGGTCTGAGAATGCATCCAGGCCCAAAGCCTCAGACAGGAGATCCCTACCCACATTGTCTGTGTCACAGTATGCAACACTACAGTGTGAGCTACAGCGACCGAGTTACACTATATATAAACATATATATAAATTAAGAATCAGTCTTAGGCATCAACACCAGAGAAGTTGTAGGAAACTTGGGATGGAGTGAATGTTTGAAGCAAGGGTCGCCTGCAGTTGAGTTAGTAGAAAAGTGTAATTCCAGTGGGAAAAGGTACCCAGCGATAGTGCCTGTGGCATGAAAACACTGAAACTCAGATTTTTTTTGTTCCCTCAAACACCTAACGGGCTGGAAAATAAAAACCTACATTTACAATTTATAAACGCCTATGAATACAAGCACTGGGGTGGTGGGTCGCTGAAAACTGAACCCGGATATTCAGTGGTCACAGTCATATATGGCCACCAGCACTGAATATCCAGGATTGCCAGAGAGCGAGTTAGCTAACTGGTCAGCTGTGATATTCAGTTACTGGCCGATTAGCTAAAGCGCCTAAAGTTAGGCCAACCATTTAAGTGCCTGACTAGCTGCTTTGGGCTTAACCGGCTAGCGGCTGAATATCACTGCTAGCAAGTTATCCCCAAGTGCTGTCTCCACTCCACCCCCAGAATCTCCCCCCTATTTATAATACTAACAAATGCATACTTTGGGGACTACTATTGCCACAGGTAAAACAAATAAGACAGGAACTGAGCTTAGAATGGTCCTACCCTACTGTAGTTGCTAACCTTCGTATCAAATGAATATGACGAAGACGATGATGATGGTGATGGTGACAAAAGCCAGAGGATGTGTTCTTAGTAGAACAAAAGCTTGTATTGTCCAACATTCCTTACCCTTACATATGTATCAGCTCAACCCAACCATTTCAGTGAGCATATTGTAATTATCATTATTTAGGATGGGTGGATTTGCATGCTTCTCCATTTCAGCTTTCCAAAATAACAGAATGCTTTCATCTGTTTCAACTATCACAAAGAGTTCACCATTAAATACCCCTAAAAAACTTTTTTATTTCATTTTTGTCGAAGCTGACTGTAGGAGAGGTGGTATGGGTTTAACCACTCACGCCAAGCAGTAAGCTGCCTTTTATTCAAAATTGGTTCTTCACCACTGAAGCTAATATATTGTGTTTATAATTTTTCACTTATCTGATTTAAAACACTCCACCGGAGAGAAAAGTTGCTCAAGAAGAATTCCCTTTACACGACGCGCGCGTTTCGAGTATCCAACTCTGTATCAAGTGCTTAGTTGTATAAGCAAAATGGCAACATTGTTGAAAAACGCCGTCTTCTGCGGCCACGGTAGAGGCGGTTACCTATAGGCTGAATAACTGCTGTTTTAAAGAAGAACCAACCAATAGAACAGGAAACTCCCACTGCAAAGGGAATCCCTTATCTAATTGGTATAAGGGAAAAACGACATGTCCAATCAAACTGATCCGTCAAATAACACTCAACCAATCGATCTCTCGATTGAGGCCAGCTGGTTCTATTGAATTCAAAAGGAATATCCATCTCTGTTCCAACCATTGCAGATTTTTTTCACGGTCTCCCCTTCTGGGGTTTTCCGGTACATGATCTATTACAGTCCATTGGAGATCTTCAAAAACATGTTGCAAAGCAACACAATGTTGTACTATCGGGGCAGTTTCAATTCGTTGTCGTAACCGCGATGCATGCTCCATTAGACGTTTTTTAATAGGACGAATCGTTCTACCTATGTATAGCAACCGACATGGACAGCATATTAGATACACCACATGTGTAGATATACAAGAGGTATCCCAACGACCTTGATACATATGCAAGGTGACTGGATGGGACCAGAATATTCCCGTCCATGTTGTAGCACAATATCCACATGCATTACAAGGAATATGTCCTGTCACCACAGATCGGTATTCAATGCGGTCAGATGGCAAAGAAGTTTTCATTAAACGATCACCCAGCGATGAACCCCGAGCAAAAGCCACTCTCAGAGGTTGTTGAAAGCATGTGTGGAGGCGCAAAATAGGCCAATGGGTTTGTAGAATTTTCATGACAGCAGAACTCCGATCCGTAAAGGGTAACACTCCAGTAATAAACGTCTCCTGAGAAGATGCAGTATTCGTATATTGCGGGTCCAGTAACCAATCCCGATGGACATGTAAAGCGCGTTGGTATGCGCGTCGAATTATCAAATCTGGATAACCTCTAGCTGAAAGTCGAGAACAGAGTTCCAAAGCATGCCGTCTGTAATCAACTTCAGTATCACAAACTCTCCGTAGACGTAAAAATTGCCCGAAAGGCAAACCCCGTCGCAGGGGACCAGGATGGCAGCTTTTATAATGTAGAAGGCTGTTCCTCTGAACAGGTTTTCGATAAAGAGAAGAGGACACTTTCCCATCAACAATACCAAGTTGCATATCCAAGAATTCGATAGTGGCAGAACTAATTTTCTCAGTGAACTTGATGTTGTGCCGCAAAGAATTTAAAAATACTATAAATTGACGTAAAGTAGGCAGGTCAGATGTCCAGATGAAAAAAACATCATCCAAAAAACGTTTCCACGTTAAAACATTGACATAATATATAGATGTAAAAATAGACGAACTTTCCATCTCAGCCATATATAAGGTGGCGATGGAAGGCGCCACCGTGGCACCCATAGCAATCCCGGATTTTTGTTGATAAAACGTACGATCTGACAAAAAATAATTTTTAGTCAAAACTAATTCCATTAGTTGGTGAAGAAAAACCCGAGGTATGCGAGATGGGGCCATAGTAAAGCAACAATGTAAAAGCTCTAATGCCGCCTTCTGATCAATATTTGTATATAACGATACAACATCTAAGGTCACCATGAACGCACCATCTGGAATTATTTTTTGTCAGATCGTACGTTTTATCAACAAAAATCCGGGATTGCTATGGGTGCCACGGTGGCGCCTTCCATCGCCACCTTATATATGGCTGAGATGGAAAGTTCGTCTATTTTTACATCTATATATTATGTCAATGTTTTAACGTGGAAACGTTTTTTGGATGATGTTTTTTTCATCTGGACATCTGACCTGCCTACTTTACGTCAATTTATAGTATTTTTAAATTCTTTGCGGCACAACATCAAGTTTACTGAGAAAATTAGTTCTGCCACTATCGAATTCTTGGATATGCAACTTGGTATTGTTGATGGGAAAGTGTCCTCTTCTCTTTATCGAAAACCTGTTCAGAGGAACAGCCTTCTACATTATAAAAGCTGCCATCCTGGTCCCCTGCGACGGGGTTTGCCTTTCGGGCAATTTTTACGTCTACGGAGAGTTTGTGATACTGAAGTTGATTACAGACGGCATGCTTTGGAACTCTGTTCTCGACTTTCAGCTAGAGGTTATCCAGATTTGATAATTCGACGCGCATACCAACGCGCTTTACATGTCCATCGGGATTGGTTACTGGACCCGCAATATACGAATACTGCATCTTCTCAGGAGACGTTTATTACTGGAGTGTTACCCTTTACGGATCGGAGTTCTGCTGTCATGAAAATTCTACAAACCCATTGGCCTATTTTGCGCCTCCACACATGCTTTCAACAACCTCTGAGAGTGGCTTTTGCTCGGGGTTCATCGCTGGGTGATCTTTTAATGAAAACTTCTTTGCCATCTGACCGCATTGAATACCGATCTGTGGTGACAGGACATATTCCTTGTAATGCATATGGATATTGTGCTACAACATGGACGGGAATATTCTGGTCCCATCCAGTCACCTTGCATATGTATCAACGTCGTTGGGATACCTCTTGTATATCTACACATGTGGTGTATCTAATATGCTGTCCATGTCGGTTGCTATACATAGGTAGAACGATTCGTCCTATTAAAAAACGTCTAATGGAGCATGCATCGCGGTTACGACAATGAATTGAAACTGCCCCGATAGTACAACATTGTGTTGCTTTGCAACATGTTTTTGAAGATCTCCAATGGACTGTAATAGATCATGTACCGGAAAACCCCAGAAGGGGAGACCGTGAAAAAAATCTGCAATGGTTGGAACAGAGATGGATATTCCTTTTGAATTCAATAGAACCAGCTGGCCTCAATCGAGAGATCGATTGGTTGAGTGTTATTTGACGGATCAGTTTGATTGGACATGTCGTTTTTCCCTTATACCAATTAGATAAGGGATTCCCTTTGCAGTGGGAGTTTCCTGTTCTATTGGTTGGTTCTTCTTTAAAACAGCAGTTATTCAGCCTATAGGTAACCGCCTCTACCGTGGCCGCAGAAGACGGCGTTTTTCAACAATGTTGCCATTTTGCTTATACAACTAAGCACTTGATACAGAGTTGGATACTCGAAACGCGCGCGTCGTGTAAAGGGAATTCTTCTTGAGCAACTTTTCTCTCCGGTGGAGTGTTTTAAATCAGATAAGTGAAAAATTATAAACACAATATATTAGCTTCAGTGGTGAAGAACCAATTTTGAATAAAAGGCAGCTTACTGCTTGGCGTGAGTGGTTAAACCCATACCACCTCTCCTACAGTCAGCTTCGACAAAAATGAAATAAAAAAGTTTTTTAGGGGTATTTAATGGTGAACTCTTTGTGATAGTTCCTTTAATTTTGTTCACATATTGGGGTTTTTTTCTTTTGCATCATCTGTTTCAAGACAGCGACTGGTGCAACCTCCCATTTTCTCATCTTACTCTTTTTCTTTTGTGCTGGATATATTTCAAAAACAAGAAAACTCTTTTATAGTGTGGTTGACATCAGTCCTCATGAAGAGTCATCGGCGCTGAGTTATTTTACTGAACATACTGTATTACTTTCATTTAAGCCCTCACCATCTGTTCCATGCCGTAATAGTCATCGCAAAGAGGACATATTTTACATCTTAGGCATACATTAGTGAAAAAGAAGATAAAAGTGATTTAAAGACCTGCATCTGGTCTTACGATGATGCATCTGACATTGTTTCCCTTCATGGTGAAGAAACAAGGGAGGAAACGCATGAATTCTAACTACCAAAGCAACAGCATTGTTTCATGGACAAACAATATAATGCAGCATCTGATGTAACCTCATAAATTGTTTTTATCGTCCAAGTTGTTTAAAGTCAATACTCGGTATCACTCTCTATAAATGGATGAGTTGGTATCTAGTTAGAAACTAGGAAAGACACTTGGGGATTTATTGAAAAGGATCTTCCCCAACTCTCTGCCTATTAGAAATCGCTTATCATTTATTAAAACCTTGCTATATCGCTTTTAAAAGTATCAGAGGTTTATATATAAATATCTTTATTAAATAAGGCCCAGAGAATCCAATTTATAGTTTATAGTTTATTAAAGTTGATGTATCGCCCTTTGGAAAATAACAGGCAGAGCCGTTTACAGCATCAAAATCAAAACAAAGTCAGGAAAAGAACTCCATTCATAACAGGACAGAGACATAGCAAGCGGTACAGAATACAAAATTAAGAAAAGAGATAAACACATCGTATTATGGCGGAAAGCTGGGTTACACGCCTAGGATGGGCTGAAAAGCTTTGTTATAGGCTAACACACGAGATTTGCAATTCCTGAAAACTTCTTCAACATACTTCCTGGGAAATAGATCAGGAGCACAGTGGATGAGGCAATGAACTACATCACATGCAGATTACATGCAAAGCAGCTCTTTCCACTGTGATCCGTAACGCAGCTCATGAAAAACCGTTGTGCATTGTGCTATTGAGAAAGGTTAGTTACCATTCAAGAGCTAAATCTAACTTTCCTCCCGGGAATATTGCTAGGCCAAAGGTCCTGGGAATGTTCCCAGGACACCTGTAAGAGTCCCTCCCAGCACCCTAGCCAAAATCCCTGGTGGCCTGTAGGGATAAATCAAATAGCACCAGGATACCCCTACCTCCGGCATATAAATAAAAACCATGTTCCCTCTATTAAGCCCCGCCTCCATCCTTTAATTCCAGCACCATTGTAAAATTAGCCACCCTAGAGGTTGAGGCTCACCCAAGAACATACTCAATCCCTCCTCCAATTTAGCCCAGAAGTGATAAACCTAGGCAGGAGTGATTCCCACTCTTTCCTGTCCTGCCAGTGCTATAGTATGAAATAGCACTGGCTCCCCTTTGTCATGTGGGTCAAATGGCACCATGTTGCATTGTGGGGCAGGAGGGATTGGGATCACTCTTATCCCTGTTCATCACCACAACTTCTGGAATAAACTACATGGGTTTGGGGAGGTGGACTCAATTTTAGTTGAGGTTTTGAAAAGCTTTTTGGCTATAACCTTTCAAAACATTTATACGGGCACATGATTATATCTAGATGTTGAGAGCTTTAGGTGCTTAGTGGATTAAATAAGAGTTGCCACTATGCATCACTTGGGCACATGAGTATAATACTAAAACTTAGCATTGCTGAGATGCAAGATTTAGTTAGTCCATCTGTTGTTTGTGGCTATTTGCAGGATAATGTTATTCTGGACAAAACTAGAGCTTGAGTCACTATTCATAACTGTTCCACTGATCAATAAGACCTAATTTGGCCACTCTCAAATAATAAAATACTGATCGGGCAATCTTGGAAAAAACAAACATTAAAAAACATCTCCACAGCCAACAAAACTCGCTGTTTTCTTGATGGTTAGCCCAAAGCCATCCTGCAACTTTCCCCTACCACAAGGCCTCCATCTTGTTCACAATCGGCCACTGAAAGTCTGATATTATCTGCATATATTTAGAAAATACATGGTTAGGATAATTATGCAATTGCCAGCAAACACCTAATTGCCTTTGAATATCAGTCTGATAGGGCATAATTATTCATTCATATGGAACAATCCCAGACTCACCAATAAAACTCTTCCAACAGCAGCCCATTTCCAGTCCCAGCCTCCATTCCCAGTATCAGCCCATTGCCAGTATAAGTCAGCCCCCCGGCACCTGTATCAACCTATTTCCAATCCCAGCCTTCATTCCCAGTATCATCCCATTACCAGTATCAGTCAGCCACCCATCCCCTGTATCAGCCCATTTCCAGTCCAATTACTACAACTGCTACAGTCCAAACTCCCCATTGCCACTATCAGCCCACTGCCAGTAGCAATCAGCCCCCAAATCCCTGTATCAGCCCATTTCTAGTCCCCACAACCCCAGTATCAGCCCATTTCCAGTATCAGTCCACAGTCCCAGTATCAGCCAGCCTCCCAGTCTATTTCCAGTCTTAGCCCATTGCCATTATCAGTCAGATCCTCCAGTACATTTTCAGTCCCCCCAGCCCCAATATCAGCCATTGCCAGTCCCCCCAGCCTCAGTCCCAGTCCCTTCAGTCAGAGTATCAGCCCATTTCTAGTCCCACAGCCCAGTTCCTGCCCCCTTCCACAGCCTCAGTATCAGCCATACCCCCCTCCCTGCAGCAACATAGTCGTGGGAACATGAATACAGCCATGGAAGAATTTCCCTTTGATCCCATGGCTGTATTAAACATTAATACAGCCGTGGGCATATTTGATTTTGCTCCTGCAGCTGTATTAATGCTCAGCACAGCTGTGGGAGCATTTAGTTTTGATCCAAGCCGCTGTGCTGGCAGCTTGATTATAGCACAGCTGCGGGAGCAAAAGCAAATACTCCCGTGGCTGTGTTAATACTGCAGCTGGGGAGGCAGAGGGCAGGCTGAAACGAGCCAGCGAGGTGCCCTGGGAACATTACAGGTACCCTGGGAACATTCCCAGGACCTTTGGCCTGCATCCCTACTGTGGTGTGCCACGAGCCATTGCTTCACTGGCTCACCTCTTAAGCTGGCCCTGTACCCAAACTAGAAACTATTGTAAATAACAAAGGGGGGGATATTCAAAGGCATTTACAAATACCGCTGAGCTGGATATTCAGTGGCACTAACATAGTTAGTGCAACTAGATTTCCATGGGTGCCGCCGCTACACGCCCCAAGTGGTTAGCATCGGGGATGTCGGGGGCATTCCAGGGTGGAGAGGAGGCGACACACATTGTTAAACAGGCAGTGGCAATGTTGTGCTACTGCCCGGTTAGCAACACACAGGTATGGTAAAGCGCGGCAGCGGCTCAATATTGACCCCAGCATTGAATATCCAGGGTTAGACTTCAGCAGCGATGGCTAGCCACTTTACAAGTGCTAGCCGCCACCACTGAACATCCCCCCAAAAATATTGAACATATGGAGGAGAATTTTAGAAGGGATGCCCATGTACAATCTGGGATGTCTAAGTCAGAACATCTGAAAAAAATGCAGGCACGTTCAGGTGCAGACACGATTTCACAAATGTGGGTGTGCCCGATATGGATGTCTGCAGGACTGTCTACATAGACACCCCCAGAAGCATATCACAAGTCTGAACATCTAGAATAGCTTAATGGTTAGAGAAGTGGGCTAGACTACAAGACAGCTAGGGTTCAAATCCCACTCCTGCTATTGTTGACATTGTGCTGAGAACCAATGATGATAGCATACCTTCTTCTCTTGATGCTTTTCAGACAAAACGAGCACTTTTCAGATGTCTGTCCCTGTCTAGAGTGCTCCACCATCTCCCCATTCAGGACATGGACATCCACAGAGTCGGCTTCTAAAATGGCTCTGGAGATATCTCTGTGCTTTGGAATTTCTATGCCCGTTTTCAGATGTTCAAAGCACAAACAGGGCTTCTAAAATTACCCCCATGATGTCACAGTGTAATGGGACAAAGCTAACATGAATTTAGCCAAGTAAAGTCTTGTCTCACCAGTTTGACAATTTTTTTTTTTTGAAGGCATGAATGAACATGTAGAAAAAGATGAGCTAGTTAATGTCAAGGCACATTTAGAAAAGCCTTTTAGGTAACCCCCCCCCCAGGACGTACAAATCAAAACATCCAAAATTCCGGAATATGGACAGTGGAAGAGATAGATGTGTACAATAAATACATTCTGAAATGAATAATGTTTACCTGCTCTGAAAGATAAATGTCCCTGTCAATGTCCAAACAATGGGACTCTGCAGAATAAAGACTTGGACATCTGCAGGGAAACACTCAATTTCAGAAATGTGAACATGCTAAAGTTAGATGTGAAAGGAATGGAATATAGCAACAGAGGTCTCACAATTCACCTGCTATCCTTATTTTGAGGGGGGTGGAAATAATTACAGGAGTGAGGGCATTCCCCTATCACCCCTACTCTTGAAAACTGGCTGAAGCAAGCACTTAACATAAGAGCATAAGAACATAAGCAATGCCATATTGGGTCAGACCAAAGGTCCATCGAGCCTTGTATCCTGTTTCAAACAGTAGCCAACAAGGGTCACAAGTACCTGTCAGGTTCCCAAAAGGTACCCAGATTCCATGCTGCTTATTCATGACAGGAAGCATGTCTTAATATGGATGTTTCTGCTGGCAGGTTTACATGTGTATCTTTGTAGGGCTGCCTCGGACACCACCAGGCCTCAGTCTGACTATATCACAATGATAGAGTAGATCAAATTGGTGGAGGGCTTGTGCTCTATGTTAGAGAGCGCAGTGAGTCACACAGGATTAAAGTGTTGCAGGAAACAAAATACACTGTAGAATCTCTATGTATTGAAATTCCATGTAAAAAGGGGAAGGCGATGGCAGTGGGAGTATACACCTGGAAAAATGAACAAATGGATGATGAAATGCTCAAAGAAATCAGGAAAGCTAACAAAAGATACAATACAGTAATAATAATGGGTGATTTCAATTACTCTGGTATCAAATGGGTCAGTGTCACGGCAGGACATGCTAGGGAGATAAAGTTTCTAGATATATTAAATGACTGCTTCTTGGAGCAGCTGGTTCATGAACCGACAAGAGGAGAAGACATTTTGGACCTAGGTCTTAGCAGTACACAAGATCTGGTATAAAAGATAACACTTGGCAATAGTGAACATAGAGGCTGTTGTGGCCAAAAATGCATCTTTCGGGAAATGGAAAAAGGAGCCAAATGACAAAAATTGGAAAAAGCATAAGCACTGGCAAGGTAGATGCAAGACACTGATAAGGCAGGCAAAGAGAGAATTTGAGAAGAAGCTTGCTGTGGAAGCAAAAACATATAATAAAGACTTTTTCAAGTACATTTGTAGCAAAAAACCTGTGAGAGAGTCAGTTGGACCATTAGATGATAGAGGGGTGAAAGGAGAACTAAGAGGGGACAAATCCATAGTGGAGAGACTGAATGAATTCTTTGCTTTGGTCTTTACTGAAGAAGATGTAGGGAAGTTTCCATGACTGAAATGGTATTTAAAGGTGATGCATCAGAAGAATTGAAAGAAATATTAATAAACCGGGAAGATATATTACAACTATTTCATAAACTAAACAACAGCAAATCACCTGGACTGGATGGTATACCCCAAGGGTGTTGAAAGAACTGAAATATCAGATTGCAGTCCTACTATTGGTAATCTGTGAACTATCATTAAAACCATCTGTAGTACCTGAAGATTGGCAAATGGCCAATGTAATACCAATTTTTCAAAAGGGTTCCCGGGGTAATCCAAGAAACTATAGGCAGGTGAGCCTGACATCAATACCAGTCAAAGTGGTAGAAACTATTATAAAGAACAAAATTTCTAAACATATAGATAGTCATGGTTTAATGAGAGACAGCCAACATGGCTTTAGCTAAGGAAGGTCTTGTCTTACTAATCTGTTATATTTTTTTGAAAGTGTGAATAAACAGGTAGACAAAGGTGAGCTAGTCGATATAGTGTATCTGGATTTTCAGAAAGCCTTTGACAAGGTCCCTCATGAGAGACTCTTGGTGAAGTTAAAAAGTCATGAAATAGGAGGCGGCAGTGTACTATTGTGGATCAGGAACTGGTCCAAAGATAGAAAGTAGAGGGTAGGGCTGAATGGCCAATTTTCCCAATGGAGAAAGGTGAATAGTGGAATACCCCAGGGATCAGTGCTGGGTCCGCAGCTTTTTAACATATTCGTAAATGACCTGGAAATGGGAATAACGAATGAGGTAGTCAAATTTGCAGATGACACAAAATTATTCAAAGTTGTTAAAACCCAAGAGGATTGTGAAAAATTGGAAGAGGACCTTGATAAATTGGAAGACTGGATGTTCAAATGGCAGATGAAATTTAATTTGGACCAGTGCAAAGATATGCGCCTAGGAAAGAACAAACTATGGTTACACGATGCAAAGTTCCACATTAGGAACCACCACCCAGGAAAAAGATTTAGACGTCATCGTGGTTAACATGTTGAAACCCTCTGCCCAGTGTGCAGTGATAGCCAAGAAGGCAAATAAAATGCTAGGAATCATAAGGAAAGAAATGGAGAATAAAACAAAGGATACTATAATGCCTCTGTATCGTTCCATTATGCGACCGCACCTTGAATATTGTGTGCAATTCTGGTCACCGTATCTTAAAAAGGGCATAGCTGAATTAGAAAAGGTACAGAGAAGAGCCACTAAAATGGTAAAGTGGATGGAAGGATCCCCCTATGAGGAGAGGCTTAAAAGGTTAGGGCTTTTCAACCTGAAAAAGAGACGGCTGAGGGGAGATATGATAGAGGTCTATAAATTAATGAATGGAGTGGAACGGGTAAACATAGATCGATTGTTTACGCCATCAAAAAGCAGAGAGACTAGGGGACATGCAATGAAACTACAGTGTAACCTGTTTAAGACTAATAAAAGAAAATATTTTTTCACTCAACGCATAATCAAGCTCTAGTTTTACAGCTTCCCCGTCTTTGGAAAAGGTAAAACTAGAGGGCATAACATGAAGCTGCAAGGGGGTAAATTGAAAGGCAATATCAGGAAATACTTTTTCACTGAAAGGGTGGTGGATGCTCGGAATGCCCTCCCGATGAAAGTGGTGGGGGCAAATACAGTGAAAGAATTCAAAATGGCCTGGGACAGACCCAGTGGATCCCTTTACAGCAACAGGATAAAATCAAAATAGACTTAACTATCTAATTTCTCAACAAACAGGGGTGTCCGGAGCGGTATATTGAAATCCTCTGCTCAATATGTGGTGGTCACCAGTAAAAACAGAATGCTAGGCATGACTAGGAAAGGAATGGAGAATGAAACGGAGACTATCCTATTGCCTCTGTGTCACTCCATGGTGTAGCTGCAACTTGAATATTGATTGCAGTTCTGGTCACCTCGTTTCAAAAAAGGTAGAGTGGAATTAGGGGGTCTCGTGTGGTTGCTATTGAAGGTCGCCCTGGATGTTTCTGACCACACATCAGTGCATGCTCCCTAAGGGAGGAAGTATACTTGAAGGGCTTGCTGACGGTATTTTAGGTCACTGAGGAGAGCGGTATTGAGCCGGTGGCTGGTTTCCATACAGACAAGCAAAAGGATGGAGAGCTATGCAAAAAGATGTTTCGCATCCAGATAAGTGACTTTTAATTGCAGGATTGCCTATTGTTTGCCTACTGTTTGGAACGATAGGGAGTGGGTCTGTTGACAGAATTGATAACCGTCTGGTATCGAGGAGTTTAGTCCCTTTGAAACCTTTGCTGGGGTTGCGTCCCCAATTAAAAGAATAAAAAGGAACATTACACCGCGAGAAGGGGTTCCCTTCAAGGTGTATGTTCCAACAAAAATTTGTATGTTTGTGTGTCTCTCTAGGTTGAGGATTGAATATGTGGGGGACCTGACAGGTTAAATTATATAATAGTTATAATATCATTTGGCACAACCTCACACAGCCAAACACAGTACAAACATGTAATGAATAGGACAAATATGACGGATGGGAAGTTTCTTCTATTCTTCTATTACTGTGCTAGAAAGAATTCCCCCAAGGAATGTCTGAGCTGAAAACATTTGGCAGAGTCTACTAATGCCATTTGCCTTCCATGAGCATTTAAGAATATCATTAATCGTGCTGATCTCTTAGAATTGTAGTCATGTGATTTGGACACGAGAATTCTGACTGGTCTATAGCACTTTTCAGCTCATGTAGGGCCTGGTCAAAAGAGGCATATTGGACTATACAGACGTCAGCACGCATAAAGTCATTCACAGAGTCCCCTTTGCGCAAGGACAGGTTGTGTATCAGTCTGTACTTCCCAGGGTCCTTCTTGTTCACTACCAACAGAGGGGAAATGCGGAACAGTGGGAAAGGTGGATCCTCAAAGGGACCTGCCCCTCATTGCAACCCGATCTCGAGGTCTAGTTTCTTTTGCATAATGGAACAAAGTGCTGCGAGGTCACGATGGACATTTGGTGAGACCCTGTAGTGACCCATAGAATGGTATGAGGAAGTAAAATCAGAAACCACTGGTCAGCGTCACTGCGTCTTTCCGTTTATGGTACACACTCAACCAATAGTCCATGGCCTCGATGCAGACAGGCACAGGGGCCCTCATGAATGCTGCATCATGATTTTGGCTGAGTTCCTGAGTTTCTTAGGATACTGTAGTATGGAGTGTGGGATAGCGCCGTGGAAGCAGATGTGACAATACTTGCAGTCATGAAAGGAACCCACATCTCTGTTGAATCGCCTGCATATGTCGTTGCCGGCTGTGGTCTTGTGTTCCCTGTGGATGTCAGCCTCTTCTGGAAAATGTGACCATGCATCCTGCGCAGCAAATCCAGACATTGTCTGCACTCCATGACATGTTTGGCCTCATTTCCATCTTATCGCAGAAGTGCTCATCTTAGACAGCCAAGCATATCCCTCGTATTCCTTAGAGGCACTGACAATCATGTCAAGGTAGGCTAGCATGTGCCCTAGCTGCATGGGGTCCTTCTGACAGGTAATGTTCATCATCCAGGCATAGGCCAGAGTCCAACTGGTGATGTTTTAGGGGATGTGCCAGTCCAACAGGTACAAGAGATCGCCTGCCTTGCCCTCTTCTTGGCATTGCATTTTCGATGACCCTCTAGCAGTTTGAAAATGTCAAAGTATTTGTGTCATATCACCTTTTCCTGAGTGACTGAGGGACCGTCTCCCATAGCTGAGTAGGAGCTGAGGTTGCAGAGGCTTATGAGTCCGCTCTCAATGCGCATTTGGCCTCGATGGTGGTTGAAGAAGATGTAGATGAAGAGGGGAGGAAGTGAATGATGATGACGATGATGAATGGGATCACCTTCACCTCTTCTTCTACTTTTGAGTGCCAGATCCTTGAGGGTGAGATGTCGTGAGAGCTTGGGGGCAGGCCGATGCAACTGCGCTTCTTGCCGACATGAGTAAGAGTAGGAATAAGACGAGGCTTCTCACCTGATGTCACAGGTTCTCTGGGTTTGGTCACCCTTGTCCCAGCTGTCAGCAGTGTTGTGGTATACACTAGTGGCAGTGCGTCATGTTGTCAAGGTAGATGATGACTCTCCAGAATGGAAATTTCTTCCAGGGTGAACACGAGGTCGACACCATTATGAGTTGCCCTCTCAGACAGTGGCAGATGACAACTGGCTCTGTACTGTTATTTCTTTTTTGGGACGATGCGTGATGCCTGCTACAGGGTGACCCACTAAAGGTGGATCCACTTAATGAGCTGCACGACATGGTGTACCATCATCCTCTGCATCGCTTATAGTGTGAATGGCACCAGTGTCTCCATTCTGATCTGCAGCGATGGCTATGGGGTCTCCTCTTGTCACTCATGGATCACCTGTTGCTTCTGCTTGATGACCTGGAACTATGTCTCTGGTGCTTGGGGGGGGGGGGGGGTCTGATGAGCATGTCTGCTGTGACAGTATCCCCAGAACTTGCATGGTGTGTTCTAAGTGGCAACACATTCCCCACTGGAGGACCAGGAATGGGTGCCGTTGTGGTGATCTGACACCCAGCGGGCTTGATGAACACCAGGATCCAAGTCAGCCACTGGCAGTGTCTGGCCAGGTGTGTTGTTTTGCTGACCAATCGGGAATTCAGCTGAGGAATCCACTGGTCCACGTTGGACCTTATCGCTAGCTGTGTGCCTGTGTGCACCGCTCAAGATTGGTCATGCTGGGCTGATCGTATGGTCAAGATAATGCACTGGTAGGCTGCGAGTCCTGGCAGTGCAGCAACACGCTCGCTCTACCTGCCCTGGAGTTGCCAAGTGGTCCATAGTGTCAGCTAGTGACTCCTCTGGCTTCTTCATGTTCAGTGGAGCCCCCTGTCAGCAAACATCAGTCATGGGTAGGAACAGAGCAGCAGAGATCTCAGTCTCAGCTGCCTGTTTGCCACCAGAACCCAGGCAGAATCCCTCCTCGCTCGGCCCCTCTTCTTCAACGCTCTCATGTGATGCCACTTTCAACATGGGGGATTGGCATCATAGCTTCTTAGGAGGTAACACTGGCTGGGGTGCGTTGGCTTACATTCAGCATTGAGAAGGTCCAGGAGGTGCATTGCCCAAGCGGGAAGGGAGAGAAGGAAAGGGGGGCCCAGGCACAGCCAAAGAGAGGCCTTCGCAGCTGCTAGTGCCCTGGTCATTTTTTCTGTTCCTCATCCCCTTCTTCTTTTAATCTAAGGCAATGGAGGGTTAAGTGATTTGTCCAAGGCCACAAGGAGTGCTAGTAGGAAACTCTAATCACTAAGCTACTCCTCCACTCCAAGCAAAGCTATGTGGCTGATCAGGTCAGAAGCAGCACAAGCAAGAGCCATGGGTCCTCAGCCAACAACAGGTCAAGTCATTTGCAATACTGGGCCTCCTAAGCCAGATAGTCTCAACTGCTGGAATGGAGTAGCTGTGATGGGGCCCACTGTTCAAAATGATTGCTCTTTCAGCTGAAATGAATAGCAATCACCCTTTGCTGGACATAAGGGAAGAGTTTGCTGCATGCACAGAGAAAGATTTCAGCAGAACTTGTAGCTCCAAAAGAAGCCTATGTCAGCAGGTGGGCAGCAGGGTGAGCAAGAACACTGCTCTTTAGCAATCTCTGCAGCAAGTGAGAGTGAATCCCAAATTGACCAGAGGCTCAGCTGGAGTACTGCCCCAGCGCAAGCAATGAGCGAGGCAGGAAAGTTGATCTGCCCCCGGTGGGTTGACAGCAACCGCAAGAAGAAATGAGCTCACCTGCAGCTGCTGACACGCCTGGAACAGTGGAGCAGAAATTGCTCACAAGAGCCAACGATGGCCTAGCGTGGAAGTCCTTTGCTTGTTGCGAGCAGGAGCCTTGTGGTCGATCGAAAAGAGAGAGCACAATGCCCCTGCTCCCTTTTATTGGGCTGTGCTCCCACTGAGCCCCCAAGTCACCCATCGCGATAGACCCGCAATGGGAAAATTCCTGCCCTTTTGTGCTTGGCCCAGTGGCCCAAGTGTGGTGGCTTGCAATGGGTCCACCGCTCCATTAAGCAGTGGGCCCATCACATTCACTCTGGCCCTTTCATATTTCATTTACTGATGCTCAGTCTCCAATGAAAAATGCATTTCTGAAATCTTTCTTTAGTTTCGAAAACATATAAAACCTCCGTCATTAAAGTCTCTTTGGGGACCAGACTGTCACTAGTTATTTCATTGGTGTTTTGCTGAATATGTCAAAAGTATATGCACATAAAGAAGACTGAGATGTTATCCACTCTGCAAAAGTCTGAATCAGCATCAGCAACATATCAGTCTGGCAGAGATCAGGTTTTCATGTTCTAAAAATTGTTTGGAAAGGGCAAGGTCACTGAAAATTTGATTTTGGTCTGCAATGAAATACCCTGTAGGTTGTCTATTGCGATATACAGCCGCCATTCATTGAAGCCTACTACATTAGCTTAGTTTAATTTAGTTTGTTGCTACATGCTCTATTATACCATCTTTTAAGCAACACCAAAGCGGAGCATAACAAAAAGGCCAGCGTCTATACCCGGGGTCTCAAACACGCGGCCTGCGGGCCGAGAGAACTTTGTGTGGCCCGCGACGGAGGGAAACAAAAAAAATAAAACAACCCTGGCTTCTGCTGCTGCCGCTGCCGCCGTGGCAGCGGCAGAATCACCTGTCAATTTTTTTTTAAAAACCTGGCTTCTGCTGCTGCCGTGGCAGCGTCAGAATCAGCTGTTCCGCGGCCCCTTCCCCTCTGCCCGGAAGAGCCCTGAGTCTGCTCCATCAGCGGCGGGCTTTTCAAGCCGCAAAGAGAGTATTTCCCTCTCGCGCGGCTTAAGCCTATTCACTTTTCAAGCCGCGTGAGAGGGAAATACTCTCTTCGCGACTTGAAAAGCGCGCCACTGATGGAGCAGAGAGCAAGGGGCCGCGGGACAGCTGATTCTGCTGCGAAGCCAGGTTTTTTTTTTAAATTGACAGTTGATTCTGCTGCTGCCACGGCGGCAGCGGCAGCAGCAGAAGCCAGGGTTTTTTTTTTAAATTTACCTGGGCTGATGGGGGGTGGGTAGGACTGGAAATGGGCTGATGGGGGGGGTTAGGACTGGAAATGGGCTGATGGGGGGGGGAGTTAGGACTGGTAATGAGCTATGGAGGTTCTAAGACTGAAATGGGGTAATGGGGGTTAGGACTGGAAGTGGGCTAATGGCAGGGGAGGTTAGGACTGATAATGGGCTATGGTGGGGGCTAGGAATGGAAATGTGCAGATGGGGGTTAGGAGTGGAGGTGGGCTGATTGGGGGTTAGGACTGGTAATGGGCTATGGGGGGGTTAGGACTGGTAATAGCCTATGAGGGGAGGTAAGACTGAAAATGGGGTGATGGGGGGTAAGACTGGAAGTTCCCTATTGGGGGATAGGACTGGTAATGGGCTATGGGGGGTAAGACTGAAAATGGGGTGATGGGGGGTAAGACTGGAAGTTCCCAATGGGGGGTTAGGACTGGTAATGTGCTATTGGGGGTCCAGGACTGGTAATGGGCTGGGGGGGTTGCTAGGACTGGAAATGGGCTGAGTGGAAGGGGGGCTTGAACTGCAAATGGCTGATGGGGAGGGGGGCTTGGAATGGAAATGGGCTGTGAGGGGAGGGAGCAAGCACTGGAAATGGGCTGAGTGGGGGGGCTAGGATTGGAAATGGGCTGATGGGGGGCTAGGACTGGAAATGGTCTGATGCAGGGACTAGAAAGGAGTGGATGCTGGGTGGGGCTGGAACTAGAAGGGAGCTGATGTTGGGGGAGGATTAGAATGAGATGGAGCTGGGAAAGTGAAATGGAGAGGGAAAAAATATTTTGTCTGGGAGAGAAGACAAATCTACAGTTGGCCAGGTATTGGGAGAGTAAGTGGGGATTGAGGATGGAGGGGTAAAATTCGAGTGGATGAAACAGGAATGAGGAAAGATCAAAAGGAGAAAGATTAGTATGTTAAAGCAGATGTAGAGAGAGAATGGAAAAAAAACTAGAAGAGAGAAGAAAGGACAAATGGACAGCAGATGATGGAAAGTTAGCAGAAGACACGAAGAAACCAGAAGATAGTTGCTGGAACAATTGCAACTGAAAAAAAATGCACAAAAGGTAGAAAAATATCTCTTTATTTTGAATTTATTAACTGGAATATGTCAGCTCTGGGAAATGTGCATCATTAACGTTTGCTCTTTGTTTAGTACAAGAGGAAATTAATTTATAGTTTTATTTCTACAGTGTTGTTGTACATTCCAAGTTTGGCTTTTGGGGTTCCCAGTTTAATTATTGTCTTCCTGTTTCTAAATTGTGATTCCTTGTTTGGTGATGGTGTATGTTCTGCATGTGTATCTGAGCTGAGGTATTCTGTTTATGTAATTCCTATTTGACATTGCTACTTGTTCTCTTTCCCCAGTAGGTCATGTATTGTTACTCTCTGAAATGTATTGATTTAATATTTGCAGTGTTGCTTTTTGATAGGTAGGGTCTGGTGCTTTGTGAGTCCTGGTAGTGCTGTTAGGATATGGCAGGTTTGCTATGGGTTCTAAATGGGCAGTGTTTGTAGTAGTTCCTAATGTGCCTGGCGGTTGGCACTGGATTATAGTAATGTAGAAATCTTTTAGTCTTTCTTTATCCATACTCATTAAGAGGCATGTTTACTAAAAGTTAGTGTATGGTAACATTATGAAAATATTTATGCAAATGAGGCCCCTTATGCAAATGAGGCCCCGCGTCTTATGCGGCCCCCGGGTTACTTTACAAGTCCTCATTTGGCCCTCAAAGCAATTTGAGTTTGAGACCCCTGGTCTATACAATGAGATAGGGTTAGAGCAGAGCAAAGAAAGAAGGATGAAAGAGTAAGGAAAGTCATACAAGACAGGAAATGAGGGAAAAAAGCAATAGGAAGGGACAGATAGCAGCTAGGGCCAATCCGGCTACAGTTTATTTATTTATTTGGCATTTCTTTTATACGGCCTTTCAAGGACATAGAGGAGGTTTACAACAAACACAACTGAATTTAAGTTACATAGAACAAATAACATTAGTAAATATAATACATATAACATTAGCAAATAAACATATAACTTAAGTAAATATAACTACTGTATCCTCCATTCCTACAATATTTATATTTACTAATGTTATATGTTTATTTGCTAATGTTATATGTATTATATTTACTAATGTTATTTGTTCTATGTAACTTAAGTAAAAATTGGTTTAAGCTTGAAACCATATTAGCAAGGCTAATAGCAAGTAACAAGAAGTATGTGCTGCTGATCATGAGTTATGTAGAACTTGTAACCGTAAGCACTGTACCAGAGAGGAACTAACTAACTGTAAAAGTGTCACTGCAAATTGTTACTGTAAAGGTCAAACTAAGGCTTGCATGCTTCAGCAAAATCTTATGAACTTTACGAGAATTAGGGACTTTTGATCATAACATATACTGGAAATTAAATATAGTTTGAGAAATCAGATTTCAGAAAATTATCGAGATCATAAATGTAACTAATCAGCTCTTACTCTGTAAAAGAATTCTAGCGACACTTTGTGTTATTTCATGTTTATGATTAATGACTGTGTTACTTCCCTTTTTTCTATAATAAAAAGGGCTTCAAGGGAGGAAAACTTGGAATCCAACAGAAGTGGAACTGTGCTGTGTCCATAGACCTTCTGTTGACTTCCCTCTGAGCTCAAAGAAAGTAGAACTTTGTGTTTGATTGCTTGTGTTCTGCGTTACTCTCTGCTTATTTCTCACTGCTTGAGGGACCAGAGACCGAAAGAGCCGAGGTATTGTGGCCAGATCACATCTTTCAACTACCTAGATATTAGGAGGGATATAGGATTGGTTGAACCAAATACAGTTGAACTTATTTACAGTGTCAATCAACAGGAGGTCGAGTACTGAGTGTAATTAAAGGGTCATTTGGCTGTGTGGTAATATGTTAAGTGTCCGTCCCATAAAATTCTTGGAAAATGTGTGTTTTAAGCTTCTTGCCAAACTCTTTCAAGTCTTTTATTGCTCTCAAATTGCTTGGAAGGGAATTCCATAAAGTTGGACCATAGATGGAGAATGTGCGTTGGCATGTTTCTTGCATGCTGAATGTTTTATGTTTGGGAATTTAGGTTTGTGTTTTGGTCTCCTCTTGGTCTGTTGTCCAAGGTAGTGTGTATGAGTGACCATAGGCAGTCAGCAGTTATGTTGTGCTTGGATGGGTAGCCAGAGTAGCTCTTTCAGGACCAGGGTGATATGCTCTTATTTAGGTGTCCATGAGATCATGCGAGCTGCAGAGTTTTTGGCAATTTGTAAGGGGAGGAGTGTACATTTTGGTAGTCCTTGGAATATAGAATTACAATAGTCCATATGGGGGGTGATAATCACTTGACATACATACAGTGCGGAATAGACTATGGTCCAATAATGGGCGAAAGTTCTGAAGGATCCTTATTGTTTGGTATGGCACAGCAGTTGCTTTCTTGATATGGGTTTGGAAGTTCAGCCTCTAGTCTAGTGTTACACCAAGGTATTGGACCTCAGACCTGATTGGGATGTCATAGTTGTTGATTGGGATCTTTTCTGGTGGTGCGTAGGTGGAGTCTCTGTTCTTGCTGCTTCTCTAGTTATTTGCCTGCTGGTTTGGGTAGAGGCTGGTGTGCTTATTGCCGTTCTCCAAAGTTCCATTGTTTGAGTTGTTGCCTTGTGTGGAGAGTTGCAGTCCCTTCCTTGGTCCCCACCTAAGGGCAACACCAAAGGGTCCTCTGGCAAGGCATTCAAGCGCAGGTGTGCAGGAAGGTGCCTTGATTTAAATGCCTCCTTCTGTGGCCTGATTGGCCTTGGCAGTAGGGAGCAGGGAGAGGTCTACATTCCCACTCCCTTTCCCAGATCCAAAAACAGCCTCAAAGTTGAGTTTTTAGCCTGGCTTTGAAAAGGGCCAGAGATGAAGCCTGATGTATCAGCTCAGGTAGTTTGTTCCTGCAATAAGGAACAGCAAGGTGGAAAAATCAAAGTCTCAAATTGGCAGTGGAAGAGAACAGCACAGACAAAAGTGATCAGCCAAAAGAGCAGAGTTCCTAAGAAGGGGTGTAGGGAGAGTAAGAAAGGAAAGGTAGTGAGGGGGAGCAGAATGAATGCACTTATAGGTCAGTAGGAGAAGTTTGAAATGGATATGGAAACAGAGAGCCAAAGAAGTGACTTGAGAAGAGGGGTTATATAAGCATAGAGAGACTGGTGGAAGATTAGCCGCACGGTGAAATTTTGTATAGACTGAAGAGAAGAGAGATGATGATTCAGAGGGAGACCAACAAGGAGGAGATTGCAATAGTGTATCTGGGAGGTGACTAAAGAGTGGATATGTGTCTTAGCAGTGTGTTCAGAAAGGAAGGGGAGAATTTTGCTGATGAAAAAGGAAGTGGTGGTGTCTGGGCTGCCCACTGCCATATCTTAAACTAGGGACTTGGCCACTAGAGGGCACTAAGCAAGCTAACACAAAGGAGGAGACATTGCACTAAGTCTCCTGTGAGAAATGGTAATCGTACCCCTGAAGAAACAGATTTTTCTTGAGACTAGAAAAGGGGTTTTTGCAGACTAGAGCTGACCTAGAAGGGTAGATGTTAAAGCACTTGGGGGATGTCAGGCCCTACTCAGTTTCAAAGCATGAAATGTGGTGTTGTTGTTATTGTTGCTAATTGCCACTGAGTCAATGTCAGCTCATGGTGACCCTGTGGATAGTTGTCCTAAACTGTGTTTGATCTTCAGTCAGGCAACTAATTGTTGAGGACCAACTTATGCAGTAGCTCCTGGTTCTCTGCTGATGTCTTCATCACACAGTGCATGACATTGCCTGTCTAATCACTCTTTCAGGAATAGGAAGTAATGTTGCATATCAAGAACCAGTACCAAGGCAGTCATGTAGGGCCCCTCCAAAGTGAAGGGCCTTGAGAAAATTAATTAATTACACCCTTTCCCAGGACAACCCTGCTGGGAACCCAGAAGATGTCTCCAGCAATGGATAATTTAGATGTGGGGTCCGATTCCCAGAGGAGTACATCCGGGCCATCCAGATGTCCCCGATGAAGATGGGACCATTAGGACCCGATTCTGGACTGTGGGAACGAAACATTCCCGTGGTACACAGAATCGGGCCCGAGGAGAGTTTGGCGCACCCCTGCCTGCCTGAGGAGACATCTTCCCCGCAGGCTCACCTGGCTGCCACAGCTCAACTCCCCCCTTCCCCCTCGACCCATGGCAGGCCAGCCGGGGCCTGGATCGGGCGGCAGGGACCCCCCGCACCTGGCCCTGGCCCTGGAGGGGAATCCCCATGCCCGATTGACAGATCAGTGCTGCTTATTCCACCTTCAAGGTGGAATAAGCAGCACGTCTCCTTTGACCCAACAGGATGTACAGGCTGTGACCTGAATTGGCCCTGTACGTCCTGCCAGAATGGTCTGCCCCCACCCCCGCCCCACACCAGCCCCGCTCCCTCCCGCCCCACCACCGGCTCTCCCCGTCCTGCTACTCAGGACATGCAGGGAGAGCTGGAGGGGGAGTTGGACCACGATGGCTTGCAGGGCTGCACATCCCGCTGGGACATGCAGCCCTGCAACCCGCGACTCTGCATCAGGCCCATAATGTTGGATCCACTTCCAAGGTTGTGAAATCTAGGTAGTCAGAAGTTCAATTCCAGTTTTTAGTGCTCAAATACATAGTCAAGTATTTAATACACCCCCTCCCTCCCTCCCCCCTTCAAATCCTTAAATCCCAACCAGCTAGTCAGACATAGAGGACCCACTGGTCCCCCCACCCCGACACCCCCCAAGTCCTTATCTTTAAGTCCCTGGTGGACTAGTGGCAACAGGGGAAAGAAGCAGTCCTCCCCACCCCTGCCCCCATCATCATTGCTAATTAAAAAGACAGTGATTATGCGGTGCTGCCCCTAGCTTCTGACACTAAAGGGCAGCACCGCAAGAAAGATGCCATTTTTGTTAGTACTACTACACAGGCCTGGAGAGGTCCTCTCTGCTCCAGGCCTCTACAGTAGTACAAAAAGTATTGCCACAATGCTAGGAGGCAGGCACCACATCATCATTGCCATTGTAATCGGCAGCAATGATAGAGGTAGAAGAAGGGAGGACCATGCCTGTCCCCTTTGGCCACTAGACTGCCAAGAACTTAAAAGTAAAAGCTTGGGGGGAATTCAGGGAGGGTGGGGGGCCAGGCAGTCTTCTAGGTCTGACTGGCTAGCCAGGATTTAAGGATTTGAAGGGGGGGGGAAGGAGGAAGGTTAGGGTCTCGATTCACTAGCCGGGATTTGTTTAGGTACATCAGGGGGATTGGGAGGGAGGAGAGAGGACCATTTGGCTAATCAGAACTTATGCTTGCTTCTGGGGTGCACCAATGCCCCTGGACAGTTCCCTATGGAAACTCGGAGCTGTCTGGGGGGGGGAATCGGTGCTGAAGGGGGGTCGCTTTTTTTCACATTGTTAGTGCTATGGATCTATACATCTGTGGCACCGACGATGTTTTTAGGGATCACAAGTACCTATCAGGTTCCAAAAAGGTACATAGATTCCACATTGCTTATCCCGGGGAAAGCAGTGTATTTCCCTAGTCCTCTTTAATAAAGGTTTATGGACTTTTCCTCCAGGAACTTTAAACCCAACTATTTTAACAGCCTTTACCACATCCTTCGGTAACAAATTTCAAAGTTTGATTACACGTTGAGTGTAAAATATTTTCTCCAATTAACCTTAAATGTGCTACATTGTAGCTTCATTGAGTGTCCTCTAGTCTTTCTACTTTTTGAAGGAGTAAACAACTGACCTACATTTACTTGTTTTGCTCCATCCATTAGTTTATAGACCTCTATCATATAGCCTCTCAGCTATCTTTTCACCAAGCTGAAGAGTCATAACCTTTTAAGGCTTTCTTCATAGGGTATCTTTCCATCCCCTTTGCTATTTTTGTGAATGTTCTCTGTACCTTTTCTAATTCTGCTATATCCTTAAGAAATGGCGACCAGAATCGCACACATTATTCAAGGTGCAGTCGCACCAAGGAATGATACAGAAACATTATAATATCCTTTGTTTTATTCTCTATTCCTTTCCTTATGATTCCTAGCATTCTATTTGCTTTCTTGGCCGCCGCTGCACACTGAGCGGAGGGTTTCAACGTGTTATCCATGATGATACCTAAATATTTTTTGTGAGTGGTGGTTCCTAATGTGGAACCTTGCATCATGTAACCATAGTTTGGGTTGTTATTCCCTAAGTATATAACTTTGCACTTGTCCACATTAAATTTCATCTGCCATCTGGATACCCAGTCTCCCAATTTATGAAGGTCCTCTTGCAATTTTTTCACAATCCTCTTGTGATTTAACAACTTTGAATAATTTTGTGTCATCTGCAAATTTGATCACCTCACTTGTTATTCGTATTTCCAGATCATTTATGAATATGTTAAAAAGCAGCAAGCCCAGCAGGGATCCCTGGGGTACTCCACTATTCACCTTTCTCCATTGAGAAAATTGGCCACTTGGCCCTACTCTCTGTTTTCTACATTTTAACCAGTTCCTGATCCATAATAGTACACTGCCTCCTATCCAATGACTTTTTAATTTCCCCAAGAGTCTCAAAGGGACCTTGTCAAAGGCTTTCTGAAAAGACAGATACCCTATATCAGTGATGGCTAACCTTTTTGAGCCCGATTGCCCAAACTGCCGCACAAAACCAAAGAATTTCCTCAAAGTGCCAGCACGTCAATTTGCATAAATATTTGCATAATGCTAATATACACTAACTTTTAGTAAACATGTCTCTTAATGAGTGTATGGATAAAGACAGACTAAAAGATTTCTACATTACTATAATCCAGTGCCAACCGCCAGGCACATTAGGAACTACTACAAACACTGCCCATTTAGAACCAATAGCAAACCCGCCGTATCCTAACAGCACTACCAGGACTCACAAAGCACCACACCATACCTATCAAAAGGCAACACTGCAAATATTAAACCAATACATTTCAGACAATAACAATACATGACCTACTGGGGAAAGAGAACAAGTGGCAATGTCAAAAAGGAATTACATAAACAGAATACCTCAGCTCAGTTACACAGTTGCAATTGCTCCAGCCACTTTCTTCTGGTTTCTTCATGTTTTCTGCTAACTCTCCATCATCTGCTGTCCATTTGTCCTTTCTTCTCTCTTCTAGTTTTTTTTTCCATTCTCTCTCTCTACATCCGCTTTAACATACTAATCTTTCTCCTTTTGCTCTTTCCTCATTCCTATTTCATCCACTCAAATTTTACCCCTCCATCCTCAATCCCCACTTACTCTCCCAATACCCGGCCAATTGTAGATTTTTTATCCCTCCCACACAAAATATTTTTCCCCTCTCCATTTTACTCTCCCATCCCCATCCCATTCTAATCCTCCCCCAACATCAGCTCCCTTCTAGTTCCAGCCTCACCCAGCATCCATTCCCTTCTAGTCCCTGCATCAGCCCATTTCCAGTCCTAGCCCCCCATCAGCCCATTTCCAGTCCTAGCAACCCCCAACCCAATACCAGTCCTAGCCCCCCCCATCAACCCACTTCCAGTCCTAAAACCCCATCACCCCATTTTCAGTTTAAGCCCCCCTATAACCCATTACCAGTCCTAACCCCCATCACCCCATTTCCAGACAGCCCCCATCAGCCCACAGCCCATTAGCAGTCCTACCCCCCCAGCCCATTAGCAGTCCTACCCCCCCCCGCCCGCCCGCCCCCCCCCCTCCCTGCCCATTAGCAGTCCTAACCCCCCCTAGCCCATTAGCAGTCCTAACCCCCCCCCCTAGACCATTAGCAGTCCTAACCCCCCCCCCCTGCCCATTAGCAGTCCTAACCCCCCCCCCCCCTCTGGCAAATTTAAAAAAAAAAAAAGCAGGCTCTGGCTGCTGCCGCGGCAGATTGCAATGTCCCGCGGGGCCCCCTCCGCCCGCTAAGCCCCTCTGCAAGGGCTTTCAGATTCGCGAGGGAGAGCATCTCCCTCGCGTCTCTGTTAAGCCCGCAGGGGCTAATGGGAAATTTCCCATCAGTCCCTCGCGTCTAAAGGGGCTGATGGGAAATTTCCCATTAGCCCCTGCGGGCTTAACAGAGACGCGAGGGAGACGCTCTCCCTCGCGAATCTGAAAGCTCTTGCAGAGGGGCTTAGCGGGCGGAGGGGGCCCCGCGGGACGCTGCATTCTGCCCTTGCCGCGTCCGCGGCAGCAGTCAGAGCCAGCTTTTTCTTTTTTTGCGGACCTTCCCGCGTGCCAGCTGCAAGGCCTTCGCGTGCCACAGCTGGCACGCGTGCCATAGGTTCGCCATCGCTGCCCTATATCAACTGGCTCACCTTTATGTCAACCAAGTCTCCACGGTAAATGCAAACACTTTGCATAATCTGTAGGGCTTGGGCTGGGAACACCCTCTGCAGATACCTACTACTATTAATCATTTATATAGCGCTACAAGGTGCACGCAGTGTTTTACAAACATATAAAGAAGACAGTCCCTGCTCGTACAGCTTAAAATCTAATCAAGGCAGCCAGAACAATACAAGAGAAACAAGGGGGTTCAAATAAGGAAGGAGACGCAAGAAGAAAAAGGGATTAGGATACAAGATTCCCTGTAAAATAGTTATCTCCAAGTTATAATGCCCTGTTCAATGTAATTTCAGTTTGTTCAATGTAAACCGCACTGAAGCAGAATAGCGCGGTATATAAGAGAATATAAATAAATAAGATACAACAGCCCTTTTGCAGCCATCGCACTGTGATAGCTGGAAAAGGCTACCGCAGTTTAGTAGACATGCCCCTAACATAAATTCATTTTAAATCTCTAAAGCAAGCTGATACTTTCCTTCTTTCTTTTAGGGCTATAAAGTCCTACCTAAAGCTAAGATCAATTTATCTAAAACCCAGTGCATTTTTCCTAGCAAAAGTGCTGATACTCATATGCAAGGCTCTTTCATTAATGCAAGAGGCCCATGGGTCAATTTTAGCAGGCAATGACAAAGTACCCCCGTATCCCCAGTATTACCGAGTACCCCCTCAAAATAAGCCCTGCTTAAACCTCTAAAGCAAGCTGAAACATCTTAGATTTAGGTAGGCCCTCATAGTCTTAAAAGAAAGCAAACAGGTAGTTTTTTCCTACTCATCCTCCCCAACTCCCACCCACCAAAGACGCGTCTATTAGTTAAATTTGATTCCAGAAGGTATATTCATCAGCAAGTGAGTAAACCTTATCAGATTATTAGCAGTTTATTGGGAAGCAAACACAAAATAGTAGCATAAAATATACATATAATCCTAAATGCCTTTGTATTAGTTTAGGTATCCCTACTCCTTTAGAAACTCGAAACAACTCACCAATGCAAAGATGCAAATAGCAGTCTAGTAGCGAGATGGGAGTTATCCAGTCTTTTGCATTGAGTGTTACATGTATGATTATCTCCCAGATGGTGAGAGGTCATATGTGTGCACCCAGTGCAAAGAGCTCCTGGTTCTCAGAGAATGAGTCCAATCTCTGGAGGCTAGAGTAGCAGACAGAGGAGCTGGGGCAGACAGATAAGAATAAAGAGAAGACTAACAGGAACATCATTGAGAACTTCCACCTGTGCTGCTTTGGAGATTACTTGGAAGGAGATAACCTTGGTATGGCAAGAAATGATCCTGTAGCCAGCACCTATCCTCCAAGGGATGCAATGTCCTTTCACACCATGGATGTGTCTCCAGGAGCTTCTGCTAAAGAGAGAAGGGTTAGGATGTATTTTTTTAGTTGGTGATCTGATCATTAGGCTTGATGACTGGTGGACATGATAGCCTGGTCATTTCCCTGCCTGGTACAAAAATGGAAGACCCCGTGTGTCATCTAGATAGGATTTTAGACAGCTGGGGAGAAGCCAGCTGTGTTGGTACATGTAGGTTCCAATGACATAGAAAAGTGTGGGAGGGAAGTTCTGGAAGCCAAATGTAGGCTTTTTTGAAGAAAGTTGAAATCTAGGACTTGCAGAGAAGCATTCTCAGTAATGTTCCCTGTTTTACACACAGGATCCAAGAAGCAGGCAGAGCTCCCGAGTCTCCATGCATGGATGAGAGAATGGTGCAGGGAAGAGAGTTTGGGCAACATTCTGGGGAAGAGGAGACCTTTTCCAAAAGAAAGAACTCCACCTTAACCAGAGAGGAACCAGGATGTTTTCACTAACCTTTAAGAAGGAGATGAAAAAGTTTTTAAACTAGATAATGGGGGAAACTGACGATCACCAGGAGTGCATGGTTCAGAATGATGTAACTTTGAAGGATACTACCTACACAGAGTCATTAGGGCATATACTTAGATTTCAGTAACGTCTTTGAAACTATTCTATACAGGCAACTTATAAACTAATTGAGCACCCTAAGGATGGACTCTTAAATGACTGGGTTAGAAACTAGTTGAATGGGAGGCAAGAAGAGTAGAAGTAAAAGAAATTCCCTTTGAGGATAAGGATGTTCCTAGTGCTATGCTTCAAGGGTCAGTCCTTGATCTGATTCTTAACATTTTTGTAAGTGATATTGCAGAAAAGCTGTTGGGTAAGATTTGCTTCTTTGTGGATGATACCAAAATCTGCAATAGGGTAGACACCAAGGAAGATGTTGATAACTTGAGGAGGATCTAGTGAAGCTTGAAGAATGGTCAAAAATATGGAAGCTAAGATTTAATGCTAAAAAATGCAGGGTCCTGCATTTGGGCTTAAAATACAAGGGAGCAGTACAGTATAGGGGATGAAATACTCCTGTCCACAAAAGAAGAGCAGGACCTGAGGATGATTGTTTTTGATAATCTTAAAGTGGCCGAACAGGTAGAAAAGGTGACAGAAAAAAAGCCAGAAGAATGCTTTGATGCATAGGGAGAGGAATGGCCAGCGGGAGGGAGACAAAAATGCCTCTCTATATGTCTCTGGTGAGAGACCTCATTTGAAGTACTGTGTGCAATTCTGGAGACCACGCCTTTGAAAGGATATAGAGAGGACGGCGTCTGTGCAGAGGGCGGCTTTTAAAATGGTCAGCAGTCCTTGTCATAAGTCATATGGGGACAAACGTAAAGCTCTCAATAAGTATACTTTGGAAGAAAGGCAGAGAGAGGGAGATATGATAGAGACGTTTAAATATCTCCATGACATGAATTCAGAGGAGGAGAGCCTCTTTCAATTGAAAGAAAGCTCTTCACGGAGGGGGCATAGGACGAAAGTGAAAGAGCAGTGGATGCGTGGAGTAGTCTCCCAATGGAAATGGTAGAGGTGAGGACTGTATCTGAATTCAAGAAGGCGTGGGACAAACACAGAGGATCTCTACGGGAAAAGAAGGAATTGAAGACTTTAGCAGACTGCATAAGCCATATGACCTTTATCTGCTGCCATTTTTCTGTTTTTTTCTGTTCCTATGGGCACTTAGTGAGAGCTCTATAACAGTGGGGTAGATCTGGGAATCATCTAAGCAAAGATGGTACTGAAAATCTTTCCTCCAAAAAGAGTACAACAAATGACATAGGCATACAAAGAATGTCAGCAAAAGAACTTTATTTTTATAAAGTGAAATCCAATGGGACAATTTTCAAAGCCTTTAGCTAGCCAGCCAGCGAAGGGGGCAGACAGCAATATTCCGTAGCACTATGCAGAGAGCAATGCTGGATGTCTCCACAGCACTATTCAATTAGTGCAGGGGCTGTCCATAGTTAGAGCTTGGATCATACCGGTGCTGAGCAAGTGTAGGCACTTACCGGATTAGCGCAATTTTCACCGGCTCTTGTCTGGACAGCATAGGCCGCATGTAAAGCAACCTTAAGTTACAATCCAGGCAAGCACCAACTGAAAACTACACTAAACAGGTAAGTGTCGGTTCAGCCCAGATATTCAGGTGGGAGCTCCTATCCGGAGACTGCCCTTGAATATCCTGCAGATATTTAAGTGCCATGGCTTTGAATATCAGCAGTACCAAAAATCAGGTCCCAAATTTATTCTATACGCCAACGTATGTAAATGTACCACATGTTTGCAGCAAAATTTGCTCCCTTGTGCTGCTGAAGTTATCTGAGGGCTTTAATTGTATGATACTACTAGATTTACTTGACTTATTTCTTCATCATCTTGCTCATTATCACCGTCATGTTTAGTATTAATTTGTATAATCTATGGCAACGGCAGCACTAGTGGGGCCTCAGATATAGCAGAAGCAGGCTACCCTTTTAGTATGGAAAAATGTCTACTACATATAACAAGCTTAATGATATTTTCCAGGCTCCATCATTTCAGAGCAAGCGTTTCACGCGCCGTAGGAAAGAGGGATGTTGTGCACCGTCACTCTTTTCTACACATGCTTAATCCGAAACTAACAGGAGCATGCAGGAGGTTCTGGCTTTTGCCCAAGATTCCTGGGAATTTCAGACACTCTGTGACAATTTGCAGAAAGCCTGGAGAACTTCAGAAACAGAATGATTTACTGCAACGTCAGCTGAAGGGGAAAGGTATCGCCATGTGGAATTCAAGAGTTCATGAGCCAGCATGTGCAGTAGCCAGCTTCACTTCCACTAATACTAACATAGAGAGCGCGGGAGCTTTCCTCAGTCTGACAGCCTACCTGTGTGGGCTCCTTCAACAACATTTCTAACATCAAGCTTCCAGGGGTGTCCAAAAGTTCTCTGTGACCTCAAATAAGACCTAGGGATTTTAGTATAAAACTGAGATAGTTGTACATCGGCAGCAGTATCAGCCCAAAGTTTAAAAGACCTTAAACGTATTCCACTCTGGATATATAAAAGAATATAAGAAGAGATATGCTGAGTCAGACCACGGTCCATCAAGTCCAGCATCCTGTCCAGACCACAGGTATCTGCCAAATCTCAAAAAGTATATTCAGAAACAATCCCAATAGCCAGAAGCATTTCTTGAGGCATGAGGGTATTCATCGATCCTCATACTGTTGCTTCAGTGCTTAGTATAAAAATTTCTCATCTCATCTCCACTTAGATTGGTAGTCGTCACATAATAGCAAGGCAGCATTGCCTTTTAGTCCTGGATATGATGAAGATGTCTGGGACAAGGCTTTAAGGACATGGAAAAGACACTGATGGAGTTTCAATCATTGCTGCATACTTTATCCAGTTAAGAAAAAGCAGCTTCTCAACAGCCCCATCTGACCAAATTATAGAAGATATTACTTAAAATATCCACTAACCACCATCAATTCTCTGAATTATCAATGACCATCACAGGTCTTTGCTACCCATTGCATGTCAAAAATCTTGCAATCAAAGTCAAAGGGTCAATCCCCATTTGATACTCGAGGATAATTAGGAAAGATTCCAAAGCAATGAACACGTGAACAACAGTAGAGATAAAGATGGTGATAGTATGGATGAGGCTGCTAAAATTCATCATAACAGTTTTGCTAATGAGAAAATGGCATCCATAGTCTATTCTTTATAGCATGTTGCATATTGGTGCACCTGAATATTGTCAAAGATAAGGTGCGCTCGAAGGCATAACAAGGCAAGAGCCCAGGCTATTGCAAAGCTAATGCTCCTACCTCCACACTATAGCACCAATTCTTGTTTCCAAAATCACTTAGGGGTATGTCTACTAAACAGTGTTAGCTGCTACCATAGGGCTAATGCAGATTTAATGCCCTGAGGTAGCAGTTAACCTGCAAAACAAGATAAGATATCGCAGGTATTTTTCTGTGATATCTGACTTTCGTGCATTGCAGGACTACAGAGGTGTGTTCGGGGCGGATCGGGGCAGAGAGTGGGGGTGGCAATGGTTGGCAACAAATCGCTTCCTTCCCTCCCCTTGGATTTACAGCGGGGACCTGCAGATAACTCGGGGTCTCTGCGGGAAATCCAGAACCGCCCCAATATCTACAGGGGCTAACCTAGGAATCCCCCCTGCTGATACTGTGGAGGGGGAGGGGTTCCCTTACTGCGCGGTTTTGGCAGCTAACACGCTGTAATAGCTGCCAAACCCTTCCATAGTTTTGTAGACACACACCTTAGACGCTGGACTGTTTTCAAAACCAAACACCAACTTTACTTTAAATAAGAACCAAAGCCAGAATCACAAAATAATTCAGAATAGCACTGACTTCATACACAGGGCTGGACACTAAACACTGAAATTCCAAGAGCCACAGTAATAGTTTGTTCTTTGTCAGCAACACAAGAAACAACTGGTCACTTAAACAGGGTAAAGCCTTATCACTCTGATGCCTGGACAGTTTTGCTGCACTCCTTCCCCACGCAAAGAGGGTCACCGGTAACACAGAAGAGGGTGTCTGATTCTCTGCTCACTCACTCACTCACACACACATTGCCATGAGCCCTCAGTCAGCTGGGCTGAGCTAAGGCTGCAGCTAAACCTTCACTATTCTGCTGCAGTCCTTTCCTAACCATTCAGTATCAGCAGGGCCTCCTGCAATCTATCGATCGGTGCGCCCTCCCTGCATTATTATTAATGCTGAGCAGTGCAGTCACATATGGCACAAGTACGGGAGGGGGGGGGGAATGTCATCACTAGGCTTTCAGAAAGCCCAGCAAGGCCAAGTTCCTGCGTGCAATTGGGTGCGGGGGGGGGGGGGGGGGGCCATCAGATCCGCAAGTCACCCAGGGCGCATTTGTAGTTTAGTACGGTCCTGACTCCACCCTCCTTTTTCCCAAAACTCCTTTTTGAACTTTTCACTCCCGATGGACGTGGTGGGGGCAAATACAGTGACAGAATTCAAAATGGCATGGGACAGACACAGTGGATCCCTTTAGAGCAACAGGATAAAATCAAAATAAACTTAACTAAATTTCTCAAGATACAGGGGTGTCCTACTCAGAGCGGTGGGTTCACCCCTAAAACAAAGACATGGGGAGGGGTGGCCTGCACGAAGCGGCAGGTGCACCTACTCTTGCCATCTTACTGGGCAGACTAGATGGACCATGCTGGTCTTTATCTGCCGTCATTTACTATGCTACTATGTTCACGTGATGCTAGTATTTCTCCTTCAAATCCAACATTGTAAGAAAATTGCAGTGAAGGAGCAAATGCATAGCCAGAATTAAAATAACTACTGAGCAGTAAGGGCCCATTATTCAAAAGGCATTCACACGGCCCAGTAAACCGTATAAATGCCTTAGATGGGGATACTCAACAGCATGTACACGGTTAGTGCCATTGAATGTCCCCTACTAAGTCCCTTGCATGCGCCGATGCCATCCAGGTAGCATCGGGACATGTTGGGAGCATTCTGGGCTGGAGCAGAGGTGGAGACCGTCGCTACCTGGGCAGCAGTGATATTGCATGCTACCTAGTTAGAGACCTGCACCTAAAAGATAGGCAAGGAAAAACCTCGCCTATCTTTAAGGTGCAGGAGCTACTAGTCAGCATCCAATATCACTGCTGCATGGTTAGCTTCAGCGGCTTCCTGGGTCTGCGGTAATCACTGGCTATTCAATGCCGTCGCCGAGGCATTGAATAGCCGGGTTAGAGGTCAGCGAGGAGGGCTATGCACCAATGAGGTGCATAGCCCTGCCAAAATACAGCCGACTCAATATCAGGCCCTAAATACTTAGCATCATATGAACCGGCTGTGATAGTCCAAAAGCATGCTAAATTTGATATGGATCAAACAGAGGTGGCCCTAAGGGGATGCGGGGCCATGTGCAGAGACTCATTGCGGGGTCTCATTTTCATAAATATTTGCATAATGTTAATGTACGCTAACTTTTAGTAAACATGCCTCTTAATCAGTATCTGGATAAAGAAAGATTACCAGATTTCTACATTACTATGCTCCAGTGCCAACCAGCAGGCACATTAGAGCCCATTTAGAGCCCATAGCAAACCCGCCATATCATAACAGCACTACCAGGACTCACAAAGCACCAAACCCTACCTATCAAAAGGCAACACTGCAAATATTAAACCAATACATTTCAGAGAATAACAATACATCAAATAGGAATTACATAAACAGAATACCTCAGCTCAGTTACACATGCAGAACATAGACAGTCACCAAAGAACAAGGGATCACAATTTAGAACTAGAAACTCAATAATTAAATTGGGAACCCCAAAAGAAAAACTTGGAATGTACAACAACACTGGAGAAATAAAACTATAAATTAATTTCCTCTTGTATTAAACAAAAATGGAAAGATGTTAGCAATGCACATTTTCCAGAGCCGACATATTCCAGTTAATAAATTCAAAATAAAAATGTATTTTTCTATCTTTTGTTGTTTGAGCATTTTATTTTTCAGTTACTTTCTTTTGGTTTCTTTGTGTCTTTGACTAACTCTCCATTGTCTGCTGTCCATTTGTCCTTTCTTCTCTCTTCGTTTTTTCCCATTCTCTCGACATCTGCTTTAACATACTGATCTTCCACTTTAGCTCTTTCCTCCATTTCTTTCTTTATTTCTTTTTTACCCACTCAAATTTCACCCTTCCATCCTCAATCCCCACTTACTCTCCCAATACCCAGCCAATTGCAGATTTTTCTTCCCTCCCACACAAAATATCTTTTCCCCTCACCATCCTCACTCCCCCAACTCCATCGCCTTCTAGTCCTCCCCCAACATCAGCTCCCTTCTAGTTCCAGCCCCACCCCTGCATCCACTCCCTTCTAGTCCCATTCTCCCATCCCCCGGCATCAGCCCTTTTCCAGTCCTATCCTAGTACCCCCATCAGCCCATTTCCAGTCCTAGTCACCCTATCAGCCATTTCCAGTCCTATCCCAGCTCCCTATCGGCCCATTTCCAGTCCAAGCACCTCAATCAGCCCATTTCCATTCTTAGCCCCCCATCAACCATTTCAAGCCCTATCCTAGTCTCCCATCAGCCCATTCCGGTCCAAGTTCTTCCTATCAGCCTATTTCCAATCCTAGCCTCCTCCATCAGCCATTTCCAGTCCTATTCCAGCCCCCCATCAGCCATTTCCAGTCCTATCCTAGCTCCCCCATCAGCCCATTTCCACGCCTAGCCCCCCCATCAGCTATTTCCAGTCCTACTGCAGCTTCCCATCAACCCATTTCTAGTCCAAGCTCTGCATCAGCCCATTTCCAGTCCTATCCTTGCCCCCATCAGCCCATTTCCATTCCTAGCCCCCATCAGTCATTTCCAGTCCTATCCTGGCCCCCACCTCCACCCCAAAGAGCCCTGCACCTGTCTGAGCGGCTTACGAGGGAACCGAATATGCCAGAGATCCCGGCCCGCCTTTGCACAGCTCTGGAGTGAAGATCAGCATACTTCTTCACTCACGTTGTGTTCTCATAAAGCCCGCTGAGTGCCAGGAAAGGTTAAAGGTCATTTCCTGTTTCCTGGCACTCTGCGGGCTTCACATGAACACAGTGCGAGTGAAGGAGCACACTGCTCTTCATGCCAGCACTGTACAGAGGAGAGCTGGCGCCTCTGGCGTCCCCGGCTCCCTCTGAAGCCGGCCCTGCAAACCCTGCGGAATGAAGTTCGCGTGGGGCCCCCTGAAGCACGGGGCCCTGGTGAACAACATTCTCGCTCAATGGATTGGCCGTCCCTGGGATCAAAAGAAAAACCTTCAGCTATACGGACAGCTTGGAAATATTGTACTCATTGAAAAAATATGCAGGAGAAAGATTTTGTGCAGAATGAAGAAATCAAAAAGATGATAGCCATGCAGTCAATGTATATCTTAGATTACACTTAGATTGTGAGCCCTTCGGGGACAAGGGAATAAAAGGTACCTGTTAGTATACATGTAAACCGCACTGATTCTAAAGAGCATGCTATAAAAAAGAAAGAAAGAAAATAAATAAATAATATCTAGAAACTATATGCAAAATTGGTATAATGTTGATGCAAAAAATAATTGCAACATAAGAAGACAGTGACAACATTAATATGCTTCTGATTTAAACCATATGTTTTAAGCAGGTTTCAGTAACAAACCAGTAGGTTGCAAGCTGTAGAACTGTGAAGAATAATTAGTAAAATAGGCCATCAGTAAACACACATGTCATTAGACTGCTGTAAACTAAAAAATACACTCTGAGTATATTATTCATACGCCAGCATTTCATCAGCCTTTGCTGTGCCCAGGCAATTCCCTGTTAATAACTGGACCAGGAAACCCAAACATTAGTGTCCATAAAATATGTTAAAACAATCTGATTACTATTTTTTCCTAAAATGTTTTACTGCGCTATGCTTTGATAAGACAAACAGCGTTCCACAAACCTCCCAAGTGTGAAAGTCACATCGTTAAACACTCAACAGGTATTGCAAAAGATCATCATTTATGGTTACTCTGTTCCCACATTACTGAAAGACCTCCCAGAGCTCCAGTGGGGCCACAAAATCAGTTGCCCTCCCAACAAATCCATGCTTTCCCCTTGCTGGGATGTGTTTTCATTTCTTGATCAAGCACGTGTTATTATTCTGGTTTTCTCTGGTCCTGGCTTCACTTCCTACCGGCAGTCATGCAATGTACTGGCACTAGGAGGCGAAGCCGGAGCGAGGGGAAAGCAAGAATAACATGGCCACTTTCCAGCCAGAACAGGGAGTAAGTTCAACGCTTTTATCCATCACTCTTAGGTTTTCAGGATTTCTTTCCCAAAATTATACTTTCCTCCAGAGTGAGGCGAGAGAAACAACTCTCACACGCAGGCATCTGCATTGTCGGCAGAAACGAATGTAATGGCTCAGCGCAAATACCATGTGTGTAACTAATGCCATCTCAGTGGGTGGCCTTAATTGCACCTGCAGCCATTTTGCCACGTTGAAATGCGGTAACTGCAGGGGGATGTAACTGCCTCCCTGCAGTTAGCCTATGGCCCCGCACTGGTAATATGACCCACACATATGTTACCAGTGCAGAGCTTAGGAAACATGCTGCTAAATATGCCAAACAACAAGAGGGGCTCAACAGCACCCATGCCGCACCTCCCACTTCCATAAAAACAAGAGCGATTTGGCAGCCCCAACACAGGATTTTCTACCTTCACAAAAACAATAGAGGTTCAGTGGCCCCTACACAGTATTTCCCACCCTCAGAAAAACAAGAGAGGCTTCGTGACCCCAACACAACACCTCCCACTCCAACATAAAACACCAAAAGGGTTTCGGAACCCCAGCATAACTCCTGAAACTGCGCACAAGACCAGGATGGTGTTTCTGTAAATATATATTCTGAAAATAAACAAAGGAAATGCAAGATGTTCGCACACCAAGGAACTAAAAGAAAAAGCGAGAACCACAGCGCAGTTTATAACACCAAATTATAAAATTAGAACTCATCTTATTTTGTTGTTATAAACTGTGTTATGGTTCTTGCTTTTTCTTTTGAACATATATTCTGCATCTACAGAAAGTTCTCCCTCGATAATGTGTGTAGAGCAGACCTAGGATATTCACCCACAGAATTCAATATATTTATATTTAAAAAAATCGGATTCTAGCTATCTCGCTAAGAACAACATAAACATTCTACAGCACCAAGCATATTGAGAACTAATACAAACCCCTACAAAAGTCACTGAGGATCTACAGAGCAAATCTACCATACCATACCAGCACCAACTTCCAAAACTCACACAAGGAGCCTATCCAGAAAAACGCAACACTATAAATTCTGCAGCAGGCCCTAGAACATCTAACACCTATTTGAAAAGCTGAACAAGTCATATTACTACAGTACAGATCTCTATGTACAAACTCCATGTTAACAGAATGCCTGGCCTCAGTCACAGACTCAGAACACAGACCCTCAACAAATACAGAATAAGTGACTACAACCTAAAGTAAAAATGAAAATATAAGGACAAAAATTAAACTGACACCTCAAGAAGCCAGTCTCTGCAAGCGGTGTAACACCAGAGAAATAAGATGCATTTCCCATACTGTGTAAAATATAAAGATAGCACAAAGTCCGGTCATTAAATTGAAAATAAAAATGTTTTCTACCTTTGTTGTCTGATCATTTTATTCTCTGATCATGCTGGTCCCGATCTGAGGCTTCTGCTCTCCTCTGTCTTCTCTTAGCTCTCTTTCTATAGTCTGTACTCCATCTGCTCATTTCTTGTCACTCTTTTGTTTTCTTCACTTCCTTCCATCTTGCATATTGATTTTTTTTACTTTCAGATTTGTTATATTTATTTCTCTCTCTCTCTCTCTCTCTGTCCACTCAGATTTCCCTATTCCTCCTTAATATCCAGTTCTCAATCCCCCTCTTTTTTACTCCATCTACCTACCACTTTTCAACCCTCATCCCAGTCCTCCCATTCCCACTCCCTCTTCCCTGGTCCACTATTCCCCAGTCTTTTGCTCACTCTCTCTCTCCCCTCCATGTCTAACATCTCTCACCCCCCATCCAGTATCTCTCTCTCTCTGGCTCCCTCTTTCACTCCATCCAGTACCTCCGCGCTCTCTCCCCCTATCCTTCCATGTCTGCTCTCTCCCTTCCTATCCCCCCTGCAACCATCCCCTCCCTATTACTCCAATATCCAGCATCTCGCCATCTCCTTCTCAACCTATTTACCCCATGTCCACTTCATTCTTCCTAGTTACTAACTTGTTGATAAGTTCACTGATTACTCCAGACACCTCCATCATTGAGATTTTTTGAGACTCAATTTTTAAAGAGGCATTTTGGAAAATCACTGCCTGACTGTGCGGAAAGTATAGCCAAACATCTGCTGATTCATTCTCAAAAAGGTTTTGGATGATAACTGGGCATTTTTCCTGTAGGTCTGTATATCTGTAGCAAAAAAAAACACCATACTCCAGAGCTGCAGGACAAGAAAGAAAGGAACATTTCTGTATCCTAGCTACTACTCCCACCTCTTCCTACTCCCTATTGGCTGTTGTGTCTGCTGCAGCCTATTGGCTGGCTTTGTCTGATGATTGCCTGGGCCCTGGGGAGAAAGCAGAGCCAGATTTGTCAGATGTGCTGAGGACTCAGGAGTTTAGGAATGTCAACAATCTAAATTATTTTAGGATTCTACAACTTTGTCAGAATGATGTTTAAATTGTAAATTGTCTTGGTGTTTTTTAGAGTTTAGCTCTACAACTCGCCAGTGCTCCCCCTCACTATGCAGAGTAAGTGGTAGGTTCCAGCCTATGGAAAGGTTACACTAGCCACAGGAAGGGTGAGCTGATTTTCTACACAGGGACTGGGAGAAAGTCAGTGGAATAAGTGGGGTTTTTGGTAGGAATGAGTGGGGAATGCTGAAAAAGAGTAGAAATGTAAGAGAAATGGGGTAAAGTGTGAGGAGGCTCTTGCAGGCTGAGAAAAAGAACCGGTAGCAAAAGAAAGAAGTAAAGGAATGCAGAAGGAGCACAGTACCAGTAGACAGTCAGAGACAGAATCTGTCTGTCTGAAAAGTGCTAATGCGCATATGTGTACCTGATTTGGGGAGTGGGAGGGTATGTGACTGAAGTACAACAGAGTGCATACATGTGTATATGTTTCTGTGTCTCTGATGGAAATAATCTCCTATAAGTAGAGTTTCCCTTTGAAACTTTCAGCTGGAGTGGAGAAGTCCGCTAGTACAAATGTGGAGGAATGGGATACGTGTTTTAAAATAGGGGGCACTTAGACAACCTGACTGAAGTAATATGATTCCAGGAACAAATCCTTAAAATACGGGACTGTCCCGTATAATACAGGATGGTTGGTCAGGGAGGACATGTTGCCGTGCAAGGTCACACTCATGTCTGCCTCTCTGCCTTCAGCCCTTGGAAGCAGAGTGTCCCATTGGCAGACTCTCCTCTGGGCCACCTGTGCTCCACAGGTCATCCTGATTGGGAGAAGGCAGATAGCGATGGTGCCCTCCTGACATTGGCGCCCCGTGCCACACTTACCCAGCTTACCAGGTAGCACCCTAAATTGGTGTTACCTGTGACATCTTTGTTGACCATTATTTCAACACATCTACATGAACTAACAAGGAAATTGAATGTACTTGACAAAAGTTATTCCTAAAACAGAAACATTCATAACAAAGGGTTTTAAATCAAATACCCACAGCAGTCATAATAAATAACTAGAAGAGGCGAGAAAAGCCTTAAAGCTCAGTTTGAAACTCTTCAGCTGTAGAAAGGGAATTTTCAGTTTAAAAAAGTTCTTTATAATTAAACATATCAATCTTTCCAAGTATATTGTAATAAAATATTTTTTTGAATTAAAGGGCAGGAAAAAAATCTACCATGCACTAGAAGTATGTTCAATGAAACAGTAGCGCGTGTCTGAATATCTGCCTGTGATCTCAGATAGACTTATAAGATTAAGTCAATTTCTTGAGAAAAGATGCATTTCCATGCTGCAAAGCTCCGGCTATGGTTGGGTTTCTACGTACATTCTAATGTGGTCTCCTAAATGGAAACTTGAGACATTCTGAATGATGTGGTTATAACATATCTAAACAGAGCAGCTGCAGTATGGAATCCAACCTGCCACGTGTGCATCATTGGAATGGACGAGTTAGATGACTGACTACAATTCCAGTTACTAAAGAGGAGGTATAATGATGTTCTGTGACATGGAGTATGACGATCTTCGAGTGATGGCCAGAGCTTTACTTTCATCCCAGGATGAAACAGAGTTGATTGGTCTTTGCTAACAGAAATAAATTTATTTATTTTATTTATTGTTTTTCTATACCGCACTATTCATCATCAGCGTGGTTCACAAGTAACAAAAGTTGAGCAATGTAGAAATATACAAATTAATATGAGGGTTGTAAATGAGGTTTGGCGATATTTACAACTGGACAGGGTGGCTATATACATATACATATTTGTGTTGTTAATCTGGGGTTGTTAGGGGCAGGTAGTCATGGGAGGATAGTCTAAGCGCACTGGTTGTAGTGCCGGAGACGTTACCATGTGGGAGCTGCTATGGGTTGGGTAAGGATGGCTAGGTGATGTTGTCAGAATTGGAAAAGTGTTGCAGGAATAGATGATGTCTGAGTGCCTTTCTGAACTGGGGGAGGTTGTTTATGGAGCGGACGTCTGCTGGGAGAGAGTTCCAGCAAGAGGGTGCATATAGTGCAAAGGCATGCTTTCTCGTAGTCTTGGAGCATTTGGTGATGGCTTTTGGGAGAAGTATGGTGTTGCAGGCTATTGATCTCCTTAATCTGTTGATCTTATTGATTTAACACTTTTTATATACCGCTTTTCTGGACAGTCAAAGCGGTTTACACAGAACAACAAGGTGAACTCAGTTGAGTTCATAAATACGATGAACTGGGTAGGTACAATCAACTTGGATATTGTATAACGGAGAATAACAAGGTGAACTTTGTACGTAAGGCAGCAGGTGATGAACTAGGTAGGTACAATGTGGTATTGTCTTTTGGAAGCAGGGTGCATTTTATGTTTAGTCAGTGGTAGCAAACCCATAGTGTCTGTTACCATGTTTCGGTTATGCATAGGATGTCAATCTTTTGGGTTGTGATCAGGTCTTGGAGCATGTGGTGTTTGTTTATGACTGAACGAGCATTTATTAGTGCAATGGAGAGAGGGTTGCTGTTTGGGGAATTGGGGGTGTGGATTGGTGTTGGTGGTGTGTGGGTGCTGCCCCGTGTAGGGGGAGGTTTGTTGGTGTTTGTAGTTTGGATGGTTGTGGCGCCTGGTGTGGGGTGGTTGGGGAGCGTGTCGGTAGTAGAGGGGTAAAGGGTTAGGAATGGTGCTAGGAGGTAAATTGGGGCTAGGAAGGGTGACATGGTTTATAGGTGTACCTGTGAGTCCTGGGGCTGGGTTGGGCTGCTGCGTTGGTTTCCTTAGGGCGTTGGGTGCTCTTTTTCCTTTTTCTCGCTGTCTCGGGTGGGCAGAGGTTTCTGTGTTGGTGATGGTTTCCTGTTTCCAACAGTGGCCAATCTAGGTCATACGTACCTAGCAGTATCCCCAAAAGACACAGGTTCCACAGTGCTTGTACTGGGTCAAGCATTGATTATCCTAGGTCCCTTTTTAATAATGGTTTATGGACCTTTCCTCCAGGAACTTGTCCAAACCTTTTTTAAACCCAGCTACACTAATAGCTCTTACTACATCCTCCGGTAACAAATTCCAGAGTTTGATTACACGTTGAGTGAAAAAATATTTTCTCTTATTTGTCTTAAATAGTTTACCCTGTAGCTTTATTACATGTCCCCTAGTCTTTCTATATTCTGATAGCGTAAACAATCGATCTACGTTTACCCGTTCCACTCCATTCATTAATTTATAGACCTCTATCATATCTCCCCTCAGCCGTCTCTTTTCCAGGTTGAAGAGCCCTAACCTTTGTAGCCTCTCTTCATAGGAGTAGCCTTCCATCCCCTTTACCATTTTCGTGGCTCTTCTCTGTACTTTTTCTAATAACGCTATATCCTTTTTAAGATACGGCGACCAGAATTGCACACAATATTCAATGTGCAGTCGTACCATGGAACGATACAGAGGCATTATAATATCCTTTGTTTTGTTCTCCATTCCTTTCCATATGATGCCTAGCATTCTATTTGCTTTCTTGGCCGCCGCTGCACACTGGGCAGAGGGTTTTAACATGTTATCCACGATGACTCCTAAATCTTTTTCCTGGGTGGTGGTTCCCAATGTGGAACCTTGCATTGTGTAACCATAGTGTGGGTTGTTCTTTCCTAGGTGCATAACTTTGCACTTGTCCACATTAAATTTCATCTGCCATTTGGATGCCCAGTCTTCCAATTTATCCAGATCCTCCTGCAGTTTTCCACAGTCCTCTTGGGTTTTAACAACTTTATTTTATTTTTTTTTAAATCATTTATTTAAAGAATTTTTTCAATATACAGTAAACATTACAGTACAAAGAAATACAGCACAGAACAACAGAAAGAAACAACTCATCAAAAATGATCACTCTCAAGCTTAATAGTCCACATCACGGGGAGCTTCTTCAAATAAAAAGAAAAGCAACAATTATACACAAAATAACCAAAGCCAAGGTAGGAGCTACCAAACCTTGGCCTACATTAAGCCTGATCGAACAAAATTACCCCCCCCCCCCGAGAAAACCCCCTTTATAGTAACATATTCATATGAAATAGAAAAAAAAAAGAAACATCAAGGCTTCTTTTCCCTAGCCAGAATCCACTTTTCCAATTCAGGGTTTTAACAACTTTAAACAGTTTTGTATCATCTGCAAATTTGATAACGTCAATAGTTATTCCCTTTTCTAGGTCATTTATGAATATTTCAAAAAGTAGCGGACCCAGTACAGATCCCTGGGGTACTCCACTATTCACCTTTTTCCATTGGGAATATTGGCCATTTAGCCCTACCCTCTGCTTTCTATCTTTTAACCAGTTCCCGATCCACAATAGTACACTGCCTCCTATCCCATGACGCTTTAGTTTTGCCAAAGGTCTCTGATGAGGGACCTTGTCAAAGGCTTTCTGAAAGTCCAGATACACTATGTCAACCAACTCACCTTTGTCTACCTGTTTATTCGCACCTTCAAAAAAACATAACAGATTAGTAAAACAAGATCTTCCTTGTCTAAAGCCATGTTGGCTGTCTCCCATTAGGCCATGCTCTTGGCAGAATGGCCAAGAAGGACCTAGACAAGATTTTCAAGTGCAGAGGTGTATCCCTATGGATAAAGATTTGACTTGTCCAATCATATCAACTTTTCAGTAACATATGGATGTGAAAGCTGGACAGTGAAGAAGAAAGACTGGAAGAAAATCGATGCCTTTGAATTACTTTGCGGGATATTCAGTGGTGGGAGCTAGCGCTTGTAAAGCAGCTAGTCATTGCTCCTGAAGTCTAACTCCAGATATTCAATGCTGGGGCTGTATCCGTCCACTGGCATTGAATATCTGGATCTCTGCAGTACCCGGAAGCTAAGCGAGCAGCAGCAATATTGAGACTCTGTCCAGTTAGCTTCTGTGGTAAAGTTAGGCCAGCATTTGCTGTGCCTTACTTTACCCATGTGTCGCTACCTGGCAGTGGCTCAATATCACTTCTGCCTGGCTAGTGACGATGCCGCCTCCGCTCCGCCCTGGAACTCCCCCAACACATCCCGATGGACGTGTATGAGCAGCACCTGCGGATATCCAGTGGCCTCGGAATATCTAGTTCAGCGGCATTTACATGGTTTGCAAGTCTGCAAACTGCGTAAACGCCTTTGAATATCCCCCTCCTTACTGTATGTACCATGGACTGCCCAAAGAACAAATCAATTGGTACTAGAGGAGATGAAGTCTAAGCTTTCCTTGGAAGCTCAAATGACAAAATTTCCAACCTTCATAATTTGGACACATCATGCAAAGAGATCATTAGAGGCGGAGATCACGCTTTGCAAGGTTCAAGGTCAACGCAAAAGAAAAAACAGCAATGCCCTGGATCAATACAATAACAGCTGAAGATGCTTCTTTATCAACAATTAGCCTCCTGATTGAGGACCAAACATAATTTAGGAAAACTATCCATGGAGTCGCCATGATTCGACATCAACTGAATGGCACTTAACAACAATAACTCTGCTATTCGTGTGGAAATTGCTTATAAAATCACTTCCTGAAAAGGTAGTGATGAGTCGAAGGAGGAACACCAAAATGGTGCAGGGCTTGTATGGTCAGCTTTGGAGTAAATATTAAAAGACATAGGAGCTGTTCCACAGATAGGTGCTACTTATAAAAATAGGGGCCAGTATTGTAAAGGACTTAGTTAGCAGGACCTGCTAACGAAATGTCCCAGTGAGAGAGATATTGAACAGCACTCTATGAATGGTGCCAGGACAGTCTATGGACAGAGCTTGGGAGGAGCTAGCACTTATCTGGATGGCAGCGACTTTCTGAGTCACTGTCAGAATAACAAACTGCATAACTTAGGACAGTGGTCGAGTGCGTTATTTAAATATCTTCTGGATAGTTGGCCGCAGAATCATATAGTGGCTGCTGCTGAATATCTAGATTGTATGGGTCCAAAGAAAGTAAGCAGAGCTGAAACACCCCTTAAATTTCAAAGCAGCTTTTATTAACCCCTACACTTGCAGTGTTTTGGGAAAAATGCCTTCTTCAGGGGGTAGAGAGACATCCAACAGAAAAATACATTAGCAACTTGGGCCAGCTTTTTCTACAGCCCTAGTTACTCATATAACCTATCCAGATAGCAGCTGAAAATCGCCACTGTTCGGATGAGTGCTGTGATTATCTGGACAGTGGCTGCATCACCCACTGACTACCCTGCGCTAACTGGATATTATGGAGATATTCAGTGGCACTATCTGTATAGTGCTGCTCAATATCATAGTGCTCTTATCTGGATATCCTCTGTGGTTACGTGGATAAGAGCTTTTGAAGACTGACCCCTATGTTTGTTATGCAGGTCAACAAGATTACGTTTAAATGAATCTGTTCTAGCCATGACGGCTTTTTGCTATCCTAAGTTTATCCAGGCAGTTATCCGGATAGTAGACTGAATATTGTCGTTCTCTGGATAATTCAACGCTTTGCCTATGCATCACCCCAGCACTATCCATATAGTGCTGCTGAAACCCATAGATAGGCTGCCTAAGGGCTACGGTTATTTGGGTAATTCTCTTTGAATATTGATCCATAGATAACTAAGGATGATACTTTAGAAGATGTAGTAGGAGCCAAAATAGTGATGGAGTGCATGCTTGAGGTAAACACAAAGGGATTTTAATATCGGGAGAAGACAGAACGAGAATAAATTGAGTAGAGTTCCTGGTTGCCGAGAATCCATTTACAAATGGGCAGATTGGATAGACAGAAGGTCTGAATCTTCCAATGTCTTCTATATGTCTATTAAACATACCTATTAATTGAATAACAAATTCCAGAGTTTGATTCTGGATAATTGATTCTGGATAATTGTGCTCATGAACCAACTAACACCAAATGGATACAGTCTTCATCACTGCTCTCGAACCCACACCAGAGGAGGAGGAGTAGCCATCATTGCGAAAGCCAACTTCCACCTCAGAAACCATGCCTCAGAAACAACCAATGAAGCGGACATACTTACCCTCACCAACAAGCACCTCTCCATATGCCTAATCTACCGAGCGCCCACCCCAAGCACCGACCTAACAGGCATATTACAACACATATCAGAGAGCGCCATCTCCACAAAAGAACAACTAATCCTCAGAGACTTCAACCTCCCATCACTCCAAGACAAATATGCCGAAGCCTTCATCAATGCTATGGAAGCAATGAACTTGACCCAGATCATACACGAACCAACACACGAAAAAGGGAACACACTTGACCTCATATTCCTGAACTCCCAAAATTCCACCTCATACAAAAACCCAGAGATCACATATGTACCATGGTCATACCACTATCTCATCAACATCTCCCACATCTACCAGCACACCAGCGTCAAAGAAAACAAACAACACACAAGAAGAATTAAACCATTCATCAAAGAGGATTTCCTGGCGCAAATACTACCTAAACTCCAAACAAGCTCCACCAATATCGATGACCTAATCTACAACTGGAATACTACGATCTCTGCATCTTGTGCAATGGCAAACAGCACCAAAACCAGACCTGCCTCAACAAGAGCCCAATGGTTCACCCCCAACCTACGGAGACTAAAGACCCAACTCAGAAGAGCGGAGAGAAAATGGAGAAAGACCAAAAAAGAGGATGATAAAGCAAAATACATGAGTGAACTAGACGCTTACCGCACAGAAACCGATAAAGCAAAAAGGACCTACCACCTCGAAGATCATAAACACCTCAATAAACAAACCACATGAGCTGTTTGAAATTGTCAAGAAGCTAACAAAAGCACCCAACCACTCCAACCAGTTACCGAACATCCCACCAGAACTACTAGCACGCCAATACAAACAGCTTCAACAACCACACAACCCACAACTAAATGCAGAGACAACAACCCACCCTACTACCATAGACACAGACTGGAGCACATTCGAAACAGTCACCAAAGAAAAAATAGAATCTACCATCTCCTGCCTAAATACTACCACCTCTCCACTAGATCCCTGCCCTGCAGAATGGATAAAGAAATCCAAAGAGGACATAAGCACATCCATAACCCATATTGTTAATGAATCCCTCAGGCAAGGACACATGCCAGACATCCTCAAAACCTCCATCATCCACCCAACTCTAAAAAAACACAACTTGGACCCCCTTAACCCCGCCTCCTTTAGGCCTATAGCAAGTCCTCCATTCACCGCCAAAATCATTGAGAAGATAATTCAACAACAACTTCAAGACCACCTAGATACCAACAACATACTGGACCCGCAACAACATGGTTTCCGTCCATTCCACGGAGTCGAGACCCTCATGACATCACTAATGAACACCCTCATGAAAGGCACAGAGACCAAGCACTCTGGATATGCTATGCTCTTCCTGGACATATCCGCAGCCTTTGACACAATCTCCCACAACATCCTCCTACACAGACTCCAAGAAATTGGCATCAAAAACGTCGTACTTCAATGGTTCCACTCCTACCTGACCAATAGACAACAACTGATCCGCACAAGCATAGCAACCTCCCCCCCCCCCTATCAACAACACCAAGAGTACCCCAAGGATCCACACTATCCGCCATGCTCTTCAACATCTACCTGCAACCACTCTGCTCGATCATACATGCTCATAACATCAACTACCACATCTACGCAGACGACATAATGCTCTATGGACCAATCACAACCACCAACCCAACAAACAATCACCTATCAGACTGCTTCATAGAAGTCTCCAGCTGGCTACAAAAGAACAACCTATCCATCAACATAAAAAAACAGAAGCCCTCATAGTAACCAAGGACCCAAACTTCACACCACCACCACACCTCAACTTAGGAACCACACAAATACAAATTCAACCACACACAAAATACTTGGGAATCTTCATAGACCAAATGCTCACACTCAAGCAACAAATCAAAAAGACTACTGGAATAATATTCCACAAGGCAAAAACAGTACAACGCCTCAGGCCTCTCATCGATCCACAGGACTTCAGGACAGTCATGCAAGCTATGACGCTCCCTCACCTGGACTACTGCAACATAATCTATCACGGACTACCCGCCACCCACACCAACCCACTACAAACTGCCTTAAATACCGCAGCAAGAATTATCCAGAAAGCAAAAAACAAGATCACATCACCCCAGTCCTGAGAGAACTGCACATACTCCCTTTCGAAGCAAAAATCAAATACAAATCTGCCCTACTTATCCACAAAGCCCTCTATCAAACGCAGAATTCCCAGCTCCGCACTCTACTGCCCCAACCCACCCACAACAGAACAACCAGACAAACCACCAGCAACACCCTCACCATCCACCACGAACGAACCAAATTCAATCAACGGACCTGCAACAGAGCCTTCGAACTATACGCACCATCCCTCTGGAACTCCCTACCAAGCCAAATCAGAAACAACGGAGATCCTTCAGCATTCAGGAAACAACTAAAAACCATCCTGTTCCAGGAATACCTCGGACCAGAAACAAACATCTATCACTGACTACCCCAACAGACCTTCTAACATACCCACAGGTCTACCTACTAAGAAACCTTATGTCCATTGTCAAAGTCCTTACTGTCTGTTCAGATCATTAATGTTGGCCTCCCCGGTGACAGCCCCTCCCCCCTAAGAATTGATTATTGCCCCTCCCCCCTTTGTTGTTAAACCGCTTTGACCCGGTGAAAAGCGGGATATAAATATAGTTAAATAAAATAAATAAATAAATAAAATAAATACATTTAGACCTTCTCCAGGCACAAAACAGGCTTGAAAGTTTGGGGTATCTGGGATGTTTGTGTTGTGTTTGCACCTCCACTGAATGTCTCTGAGATGTCCCCAGGCTGGAATACTATTTTAAGGGCAGGGGCGGCCCAAGGGGGGTGCGGGGCCATGTGCGGAGACTCGGTGCAGGGCCTCATTTGCATAAGTGGCCTTATTTGCATAAATATTTGCATAATGTTACCATACACTAACTTTTAGTAAACATGTCTCTTAATGAGTGTATGGATAAAGAAAGACTAAAAGATTTCTACATTACTATAATCCAGTGCCAACCGCCAGGCACATTAGGAACTACTACAAACGCTGCCCATTTAGAACCCATTGCAAACCCGCCGTATCCTGACAGCATTACCAGGACTCACAAAGCACCAGACCCTACCTATCAAAAGGAAACACTGCAAATATTAAACCAGTACATTTCAGAGAATACTGGGGAAAGAGAACAAGTGGCAATGTCAAATAGGAATTACATAAACAGAATACCTCAGCTCAGTTACACATGCAGAACATAGACCATCACCAAACAAGGAATCGCAATTTAGAAACAGGAAGGCAATAATTAAACTGGGAACCCCAAAAGCCAAACTTGGAATGTACAACAACACTGTAGAAATAAAACTATAAATCAATTTCCTCTTGTACCAAACAAAGCGCAGACGTTAATGATGCACATTTCCCAGAGCTTTCATATTCCAGTTAATAAATTCAAAATAAAGAGATATATTTCTACCTTTGTGCATTTTTTTTCAGTTGCAATTGCTCCAGCCACTTTCTTCTGGTTTCTTCATGTTTTCTGCTAACTCTCCATCGTCTGCTGTCCATTTGTCCTTTCTTCTCTCTTCTAGTTTTCTTTCCATCCTCTCTCTCTACATCTGCTTTAACATACTAATCTTTATCCTTTTGCTCTTTCCTCATTCTTATTTCATCCACACAAATTTTACCCCTCCATCCTCAATCCCCACTTACTCTCCCAATACCCGGCCAATTGTAGATTTTTCATCCCTCCCACACAAAATATTTTTCCCCTCTCCATTTTACTCTCCCAGCCCCATCCCATTCTAATCCTCCCCCAACATCAGCTCCCTTCTAGTTCCAGTCTCACCCAGCATCCATTCCCTTCTAGTCCCTGCATCAGCCCATTTCCAGTCCTAGCCCCCCATCAACCCATTTCCAGTCCTAGCTCCCCCATCCATTTTCAGTCTGAGTCCCTTCATCAGCTCATTTCCAATCCTAGCCCCCCATCAGCCCATTTCTAGTCATTTCCTAGCCCCACCATCAGCCCATGTCAAATCCTAGCTCCCCTCCACTCAGCCCAATTCCAGTCCAAGCCCCCCCATGAGCCTACTTCCAGTTCTAGCCCCTCCATGAGTCCATTTCAATTCAAGCCCCCACCACAGCCCATTTCCAATCTTAGCTCCCCCAACAGCCCATTTCCAGTCCTATCCTAGCTGCTCCATCAGCCCATTTTCAGTTCTAGCTCCCTTCCCTCACAGCCCATTTCCATTCCAAGCTCCCTCCCCATCAGCTATTTGCAGTTCAAGCCTCCCCGTCCACTCAGTCCATTTCCAGTCATAGCAATCCCCAACCCATTACCAGTCCTAGCCCCCCATCAACCCATTTTCAGTTTAAGCCCCCCCTATAACCCATTACCAGTCCTAACCCCCCATCAGCCCACTTCCAGTCTTAACCCCATCAGCCCATTTCCAGTCAGCCCCCCATAGCCCATTGCCAGTCCTAACCCCCCCATCAGCCCACAGCCCATTACTAGTCCTAACCACATCAGCCCACCTCAAGTCCTAACCCCTCCCCATCAGCCCTTTTCCTGTCCTAGCGCCCCCATAGCCCATTAGCAGTCCTAACCCCCCCCCCCCCATAGCCCATTAGCAATCCTAACCCCCATCACCCTATTTCCAGACAGCCCCCATCAGCCCACAGCCCATTACCAGTCTTAACCCCCCCCCAGCCCATTTCCAGTCCTAACCCCCCATCACCCCATTTCCAGTCAGCCTCCATCAACCCCCAGCCCATTACCAGTCTTAACCCCCCCAGCCCATTTCCAGTCCTAACCCCCCCATCACCCCATTTCCAGACAGCCTCCATCAGCCCGCTGCCGATTACCTGTGTTAACCCCCCCTGCCCTTTTACAGTTTTTAACACCCCCAGCCCATTTCCATTCAGCCTCCATCAGCCCCAGCCCATTAGAAGTCTTAACCCCCCCCTAGCCCATTTCCAGTCCTAACCCCCCCCCAGCCCATTTCCAGTCCTAACCCCCCCTCACCCCATTTCCAGTCAGCCTCCATCAGCCCCAGCCCATTAGCAGTCTTAACCCCCCCCCCAGCCCATTTCCAGTCCTAACCCCCCCAGCCCATTTCCAGTCAGCCTCCATCAGCCCCAGCCCATTAGCAGTCTTAACCCCCCCCTAGCCCATTTCCAGTCCTAACCCCCCCTCCAGCCCATTTCCAGTCCTAACCCCCCCTTGCACATTTCGTCCTAACCCCCCCCTTGCACATTTCCAGTCCTAACTCCCCCCCTTTCACATTTTCATTACTAACTCCACCTCCTAGCACATTTACAGTCCTTACCCCCCCCCCCTTGCACATTTCCATTCCTAACTCCCCCCCCTTGCACATTTTCAGTCCTAACTCCCCCCCCTTGCACATTTCCAGTCCTAACCCCCCCCCTTGCACATTTTCAGTCCTTACGCCCCCCCCTTGCACATTTCCAGTCCTAACCCCCCATCACCCCATTTCCAGACAGCCTCCATCAGCCCCCCCCTTCCCTTCCCTTCCCTTCCCTTCCGGCAAATTAAAAAAAAAAACAAAACCCTGGCTCTAGCTGCTGCCGCTGCCGCGTCCGTCGCAGCAGCGGCAGAATGGCGTGTCCCGCGGGGCCCCCTCTCCTCGTCGAGCCCTCTGCAAGGGCTTTCAGATTCGCGAAGGGGCAGATGGGAAATTTCCCATTAGCCCCTGCGGCTTTACAGAGACGCGAGGGAGCACTCTCCCTTCGCGAATCTGAAAGCCCTTGCAGAGGGCTCGACGAGGAGAAGGGGCCCCGCGGGACACGCCATTCTGCCGCTGCTGCGACGGACGCGGCAGCAGCCAGAGACAGGTTTTTTTTTTAAATGTAATTTTAAAAAAAAGCAGAATGTTCTTTGCGCGGGGCCCCCTGAAACGCGGGGCCCTGTGCAAAAAACATTCTTGCTCAATGGACGGGCCGGCCCTGTTTAAGGGCACCTAACTAGATGGCCCCCGCAGACGTCCATATTAGGCATATCCATGTTTGTGAAATTGTGTCCAAACTTGAACTTGCCTGCCTCTTTTTGAGGTGTTCTGACTTGGACGTCCCAGACTGCATTTGGATATTATTTTTAAATGTGCCTTTACGTGATATATTTCATTTCAGAAAAACTAAATGAAATAAAGGAAAAAAAGATATCAAAGGAAAAAATTTGAATCGAACATCCTTAACGTATTTATCTGAATTTCTGTGAATACTTTTTCTGACTAAAAATACACAAATACTTTTGAATATGTAAAAGGACATGCGTAGTTCCAAACCTGGCCCCAACCCAGCCCCCAGAAACGGCCTTTCCCTACGGCAGGTAAAAGTACACCCACACTTTACCTCCACATAGAGAGAGAAATATCCTGTACAAGTTAATTCCTTGGGTAAAACACTGATTCATCTGCAGAAATGACTGAAAAATCCCCTTGTGGGAGGCAATTTAATAACAGAATGCCTAGGTTGAAAGTCCAATTAAGTACCTCATCTCTTTTACGAAGGTAACCTAGAAGCCTAAGTGCCTTTATAAAGTAGGCGCCGAGAACTAGATTCAATACCGTGCAAATTCAAACGCACATATTTACACTTGCTCTGAAGCTTGCTTAAATGTGAATGTACTCTTTACATGTACCCAAACGTTTTATAAAATATACTTCTGCTTGGCAACTCTACTACTCCACTCAAACTATGCCCCCGGCAATGCCTACACACATGGTGTTTCAGAGTTTGTACTTTTTAAATGGGTGTATGGCCACACAATTTTATGAAAGACCTTTTGCTGTATATAGAACAGCCTTTACAAGCAGAAAAAGCTTTTATAAACTAACACTGCCTAAATAACTTTGTGTAAAGTGACCAGGGTACTCATTTATGAAGCTAAGAGAAGCCCTGAGAAAATAGCTGAAGACTGCCCTCTACCGATGTTTGAGTTTGGATAAGTCACTTCTAGATCTATGTATTAAGCAGCACGATAAACACGAGCTACCTGCTAGTTTAAACACACATTTTAGAAGGGCCATTTAGGGCATAAATGGGACGTGGAAGGGAAAATCTCTCAAAATTATCAATTTTGGAAGAGAGCTGCACATGCACGTCCGTTCTGAAATTGGCATATCCCTACCCTGCAAAATTGATGTATTTTTTTTAAAAATACGTGGCAGAGAGTTACAAATGTATGTAGCGTGAAACGACAGCGCTTACAGGTGGAAATGCAGCCAGAATGTGCAGGGGCATTTGAAAATGTGGTTACCTGTGGAAGCTCATCGGCCAGGTGGATACACAGGAGAAACAGAGGGCAGCAATGGAGCAGCTGCACATGCATCTTATACTTGTAAGTGCCATATGGTGGCAAAATATCCTCGTGCCCAACTGCACCCCATATGGGCATGGCACATCGTCCCCTGCAAAACTGTGTCAGCATACTTCTGGTCCCACCAATCTGCAGTGGACACACAAGGATCTCCCATTAGATAAATCCAATACGGTGCCCAGGAAGGGGCAGAACTTCTCTGAGGCAGAGAGCAACCTCCTGGTGTTCCTGGTGCACTCTCATGAGGGCAGACTCTATAAGCCCAGGGGTTATAGGGCAACATATTGCAGCATGAAGGATATGGGAGAAGATCTGGATGGCCGTGGCCAGATGAGTCTAAACGTTGCCCCCACATCTACCCCTAGATGGCACATCTATTAGGCTAAATCACAAGGGCTGTACAAGAGCAATCTACTAAATACCCAACACCCGCTCTTAAACCAAAGCACCACTCCAATTCACTATTGCTTACTAATACTTCATAAACAATTCAACACATAAAAAGGCAAAATTGATCTCAGGATGGCTCAAACCCTACATTTAGTGAGAAAACTCACTATAGGGAATAGCTGACGCTCACATCACAGGTCAAATAGCCTACATACTCATCCAAAATCATTTAGCATTAATAACTTCAAACCACATCAATTACTACTGGGAAAACACGTAAAACATTACTAAAACATCCACTGAAAACATACACCATTCACGACATACATACAAAAAGCGTCATCACACTGCAGTTGCTGCGTAGAGCAGTACAGGAACAAATTATGCCCCCTAAACAAAAAAGAGGACAAAATAAACAGCTTATATTCAATAGACAACCAATATAGGTCAACAAGTACTTATCTCTTCAAAGCTTCAACCCTGTAGCTGCTCCACCGCAGCGCAGCAGATTTTCCAATATCCATAAACTTCAACCGGAAGAAAGCAGAGAGATGCACAGCTAGCAGATTTAATAAATTCACATCAAGATCCCTACGAAAGCTTTTGTTTCGCCAAAACAAGGCTTCTTCAGGGGATTAAACTACCACATAATAATGTGCTAATCCACACATCTTCATACTCTCCACCATCAGAAGGACGGCATGTGACGCACCCTTTATAAGGTACAACGACCAATCGAAACCAACCTACTAAACCACGTCAGCAACTACAACACAGTAACACAGCATTACCAGAAAAGTAGAAGTGGAGCTCCACAGACACAAAAGCTAGAACAGTCAATAGCTACAGGACATCAATTATGCACTTTTCAAAAGGTCTCACAAAAATAAAGACCATTCAATTTTATCATTCAAACCATGCGGATGCATAGTATTAAGCAGATATATCCACCGTTGTTCCTTTTGTAACAATATCTTATTACGATCTCCCCGTCGAATGTTATAGGGGACATGCTCCAACACTGTGCAGCGTAACTCCTCAAAACAATGATGGAAGTCAATACAATGTTGTATTAAAGGTGTATCAATACGAGCTTTGTGGAGACTATACTTATGTTCAGTAAGCCGCGTCCACAACGGGCGAGTGGTTTTTCCAACATACAATTGTGAACAGCAACACCACAATCCATAGATGACATGTGTAGTAATACAGGTTGTATTGCACTGCAGTCATTGAACTTTGCTTTGATATTTCTCACAAATTTCATTCATCATAATACTACAAAAGGAACAGCGTTGACACGCCAAATGGCCCAAAATCTGAGCCGAAGAACTTTCTCTCCGTAGCACTGCTGGACACAAACGATCCCTTAAATTGCATCCACGGCTATATGCCAAACGTAGCGTACAGCCAGAAAGCTTACGATGTGCCGCAATCAGAGTCCACCGTTTACACAATATTGTTGCTATGCGATGTGAAAGGCTAGAATGTTGCAGAACACATGTAACCACAGGCAATTGCTCAGATTCCACACGGTTAGGATAAAACAACCATTCACGATGGGTATACCGTGCTCTCCTATATGCTTTCACAAGAACTTCAGGAGGGTATCCATGATCTGCAAACTTACACATCATAATCCAAGCTTGTTTCTTGAACTCTGACAAAGTTGAACAAATACTTTTTAGAGACAAAATATGGAAATATGCTGCCAAATCCCTCACCATTTGGAAGGAAGCTAAATCAAAAGGCCCCACACTTAGGGAAAGGACATGTGTCAAAGACCGAAGTGAGACAGTTCAATGGTTCAATATGGAATGTGTTGTGCATGACAGTGGTGGGTAACAATCATGCTTTGAAGCATGCAAGTGTGTGTCCTGGACCATGTCACAGAGAGGGCCACAAGATTGAAGGTATCTGTAAGATGACAAACACCAAAGCAGCACACATGTGAAGGGAAGGAAGTTAGTAATGGGTCTCAATACATCCATCCGCCAGAGAGCAGTCACAACTGTTAACCCCAGGTCCTCATGCTGGGTATCTACCAGACATCAAGGAATGAATGACGATATCACCTCCTAAAATTGTGTATCTGGTGATATGTAGAGGTTCACACATAATCACAGTCATGAAGCTGCAATAGTAAAATGGCTTCCTAGGGTGCCTTGCCACACAAACACCAGATCCAATATGTACCACTGACAAAGACACATACAACCAAGCAAGCTGTGGCCATAGCCAATGTGGAGAGCAGGGGAATACAAATGGTCACCCACAGCATCGCCACAAACACTGGAAGGAGAAAGAGGGGATGAGTAGGGGGAGAGGTGGGAAGAGGAGGGGAGAGGGAGAAGGCAGTGGTAGGTTGAAGACCCACTGGATCTGTTGGCCACGCAGGCTGCTCACTCTGTTTCCCTGCTTGATTAGATGGCTTCCCATGAGGTTCTGAGGAGTTCAAAGACCCCAAAGTCCTGCAGTAGATTATATCCTTGCAGCATGAGATGTAGCAGGGCTTCAGGGACATCTCAAACACTATGCATTTCATGGTGACCATCTGGAGGGCATGCAGACAGATCTACATGTCATTCTGTTAGTCATACAGAAGTTGGTGGCATGTAGCTCTGCCCCTGCGCCTCCAGAGAGGGAGGAAGGGGGAGTCTTAAGTGGGAATCATGTTGTGAGGAACATTTTTTTACAGTTCATTGTAGATGTGCAACAATGTTAATACCATCATTACTCATGGGCCCAGATGCTTTAGTAATAAGTTATATACTTAAACAATTGGTCAAACAGTGGCTTATATTCACCCCACCTTTTGATCTCCAGCTATGCACAGCTCTTCCACCCACTGCCTACCCCTTGGTTCTCAGGGCCATGCCCAGGGGACTGTTTCTCTTTCTCTACTCTTTATTGGGAGACCATCCATATCAATGAACATTCCAGTGCATGGGCATGATGATTGAGGCCACACATCCAAATATCTACACCATCCCAGATATGTACCATACTTCTTTGCATATATTCTACATATAGCATTGATGGCCATGTGACTACCCAGATGCTCCTGAAGGGACCATCATTATAAGTGACAAGGTGGCAATATGCCAGCCCCCTCTACCTTCCTAAAGGCATCCTGGCACATACAAAGCCATTTTGCACTATAGATTGTGTGGATGTCTGCTACAGAGGTCCTTATACACATTCAGGTACCAAGCTGCAATTCTGACTGGAAGGATCAGCTGTGTATTCTCTATCTCATGCACCATCAACTGTTGGAGGGTGCAGGGCATATGGTACCCTGTGTGCCCAAGCACATGTCAGAGTCCAAGGGTTGTCATGGAGGTATATCTATACCAATGCCAGCTGGTACAATGTGTCAGATGTAATAGTGCATATCTGCAGAACAGAGTCTGGTGGATGTAGCTTATGCCTTTACATGGTTGAATTTAGCCTGATCTTCTTTACCCCACTTGTGCATATGTGCTATGACTTGGCCAGTCAGCCTTTGCCCTTGGCTCCTTTTGTCAACTGTGGCCAATGGAGAATGATGTCGCTTCTGGCAGAGCCATGATGACACATAATATGCAAATGCCTTGACCATCACATACTATAACAAGGACCGCAGCTCACAGTCCACTTTACATGCACACAAAGAAGTGAAGTTGGCTCCCAGAGGTCAGTGTAGGAGACAGTTTTATTATAGGTGTGGTCACAGTGGAAAACCAAATAGACAGCAATAAGTACATCATTAGGAATAACATGACTGCCCAACATACATGGTACAGTTTAAGTACCAATGCAATGATTGACCCCCCTGGCCCTATATATAGGTTAAAATAGGCTATGGGGACCCTGACAACAACAGTAGAACCACAAAACAGCTCTTCCCTACCCCTAATCCCAGCCCATTCCTTGTGCCTGTCACCTCCCAGGCATTTGCCTACATCTTCAGAAGTAAAGGAGAAAAACCAGAGTGAGAACTTACCTTCTAGCAAAGGTGCACACAGAGACATTTCACAAACATCCTTCCTTCCTGCGGCACCCAGTGCCAGAAGCTGGATAGGAGCAGCTTCCAATATACACATTCAGGTGAGATAGATTAAGGTGAAAGCACCCCCCCCCACCACCACCAAACAGAGTGCTTCCTTCTGATGGGTGTGAATTGGGGGGGGGGGGGCAGTGATGTTCATGGAACACAGACACATATAGCTAGCAGCTTGTCCAATGGAGGTCTCAGCACAATTATATTCCATGAGCTAGCTATTTGGCAATCAGCCACATGTAAATAAGATACACAGCATCCCTCTTTTGTAAAATGGTCATTCTGCATTTATCTCCCATGTTTAAAATGCCAACATGAAGGAGCCACCTCTACATGTGTATAAAACTGCTACTTACACACGCAGCAGACCATGTTAGGAAAGTTGTGATTTGTGCTTAACGGAGCTCCAAAATGAAGGGTTCTCACCCAAAGGGACAATTTCTGCCAAGGTGAGGTGACACTCATGCTGTAGGAGGTGCTGAAGCATCAGTGCATTTTCCTGGGGCATGCAGGTGTGCAGGTCAGTACATACCAAAAGCCGAAGATCTGGCTTCAGATACAGTACATCACCAGGTGAATATTATCTACCACAGGAACAGAGATGCCAAAATCCTGAAAAGGAAGTGGCATGTGGTAAAGCAGAAAACCAAGACAAAAGCCATGGAGACTGGACCAGATGGGCAACCAAGGCCCTCAGTGACCTCAAGCACCAGGTACTGGCCACCACTGATGAAGACTCTGTGAGGAGAGTGGGCGATCCTAGCTCTTCCAAAGCCTCACAGGAACACAGTGGGTATTCTCAGGCATACCTTGTTCCACCCTCCTACATATTCTTCAATGCTCTCCCAACTATTGGTGAGATCTCCCCTGCACCCAGGCCTTATGTAGAGCCATGTGGTCACCAATTAACCTCTCCTCACAGTGTTCACCCATGGTGGAGGTGAATGTGCCATGCTATTCTGCCATTTGCCCGACATTCCATCGCTGAGCTCCTGCCCAATCGGGGCAGTGGGAGAAAAGCCCGCGGCAGCCTTCAGCACATATAAGCGACGTCCCTGCACAGAGGGAGCCGCTGCCATTTGCCCGACATTCCATTGCTGAGCTCCTGCTCAATCGGGGCAGTGGGAGAAAAGCCCGCGGCAGCCTTCAGCACATATAAGTGGCGTCCCTGCACCGAAGAGCCGCTGCCATTTGCCCGACATTCCATTGCTGAGCTCCTGCCCAATCGGGGCAGTGGGAGAAAAGCCCGCGGCAGCCTTCAGCACATATAAGCAGTGTCCCTGCACTGAGGGAGCCGCTGCCATTTGCCCGACATTCCATCGCTGAGCTCCTGCCCAATCGGGGCAGTGGGAGAAAAGCCCGCGGCAGCCTTCAGCACATATAAGCGGCGTGCCTGCACCGAGGGAGCCGCTGCCATTTGCCCGACATTCCATCGCTGAGCTCCTGCCCAATCGGGGCAGTGGGAGAAAAGCCCGCGGCAGCCTTCAGCACATATAAGCGGCATCCCTGCAGGGCGCGCCCGCGCCTGAGGGCCTCGCCAGAGGGCCCTTTGGCATGGCCCTTAGGCACGGCACAGAGGCGCAAACAGGACCATACCCGACAAGAACTGTGGAGCTCAAAACGGCGAAACAAACACCACCGCAGCAACCGCAGCAACGACAAACACGCCAACCCACTACAGCAGCAGAAATACAACAACGATGACTAAAGACCCCACCACTCCAAGGGATCAACACTGAAACACACCTTGACCCCCAAACACCAGGTACTCTCACAGAGCATGCCACCCTTCTTAGCCCCCATCTACCTCCTCACTCCTCTCCTGACCCTCTACCCCTCCCCCACAGGCACACCCAATAACCTAATCTGGCCTAACATCACAACAGCACAACCCACACACTCATGCAACCCTACACAAAACCACTCTCACACACAGCATACACCAACCCATACCCCCAACCCCCCAAACTACCACCACCTCTCCATCTCACTAATAAACGCACGCTCAGTCAGAAACAAATATCACATGCTCCAGGACCTAATCACAACCAAGAAGATCGACATCCTATGTCTAACGGAAACCTGGCTAACAGATAGCGACACAGTGATAATGACCCAGTTAACCCCAAAAGGATACAACCTCCATCACTGCTCACGAGCACAGTCCAAGGGTGGAGGTGTAGCCATCGTAGCAAAAGCCGACCTCCACCTCAGGATCCATTCTTCAGAAACCACCAATGAAGCAGATCTCCTCACCCTCACCAATAAACACCTTTCAATATGTCTAATCTACCGTCCACCCACCACAAACACTGACCTACCAAAGATGGTACAATTCATATCTGAAAGCACCAGCTCGGCAAAGGAACAAATCATCCTAGGAGACTTTAACCTCCCTTCACTTCAAGAGACACAAGCATAAACCTTCACCACCGCCATGACAGCAATGAATCTGTTACAGATCATACAAGAACCCACACACGAAAAAGGAAACACACTGGACCTCATATTCCTAAACTCTCTAACTGCCTCCTCAAGCAAGAACCTGCAGATCTCACCTGGTCAGACCACTACCTCCTTACCTTATCCCACACCTACAAACCTATGACCAACAAGGAAGACGGACACCACGCTAGAAGATTTAAAACATTCAACAAAGAGGACTTCTTAGCACAAACTCTACCTAAATTACAAACAAACTCCAGTAACATCGATGACCTAATTCACAACTGGAATACCACGATCTCCACTGCGTCCGAAGCACCGACGAATAAAGCCACCACAAGACCTACTTCCACAAAAGCCAGATGGTTTACTCCCAGTCTCCGAAAACTAAAAACAAAACTCAGAAGAACAGAAAGAAAATGGAGAAAAACCAAAAATGACAGCGACAAAACAAAATACCTATATGAACTCAACGCATACCACTCTGAAACCGACAAAGCAAAGAAAATCTACCACACGAAAATCATAAACACATCCATAAATAAACCTCGTGAACTCTTTCAGATTGTCAAACAACTGACAAAAGCACCCAGTAACTCTGACCAGCTACCGAAGATTCCACCAGAGATACTGGCCCAACAATACAAACAGCTCCAACTACCACAAAACCCACATCCGAACTCCGAGGCAACTACAACAAACCACCACCCCACCATACACAGTGACTGGACCACCTTCAAAGAAACCACTGCAGAAGAAATATCATCCACCATCTCCCGCCTAAACACCACCACCTCTCCGCTGGACCCCTGCCCCACCGACTGGATAAAGAAATCCAAAGAAGACCTGAGCACACCATTAGCCCATATTGTCAACGAATCCTTCTCCCAAGGTCGCATGCCAGACATCCTCAAAACTACAATCATTCGACCATCCCTAAAAAAACAAAACCTAGATCCCCTAGACCAGCGATGGCGAACCTATGGCACGCGTGCCAGCTGTGGCACGCGAAGGCCTTGCAGCTGGCACGCGGGAAGGTCCGCAAAAAAAGAAAAAGCTGGCTCTGACTGCTGCCGCGGACGCGGCAAGGGCAGAATGCAGTGTCCCGCGGGGCCCCCTCCGCCCGCTAAGCCCCTCTGCAAGAGCTTTCAGATTCGCGAGGGAGAGCGTCTCCCTCGCGTCTCTGTTAAGCCCGCAGGGGCTAATGGGAAATTTCCCATCAGCCCCTTTAGACGCGAGGGACTGATGGGAAATTTCCCATTAGCCCCTGCGGGCTTAACAGAGACGCAAGGGAGATGCTCTCCCTCGCGAATCTGAAAGCCCTTGCAGAGGGGCTTAGCGGGCGGAGGGGGCCCCGCGGGACATTGCAATCTGCCGCGGCAGCAGCCAGAGCCTGCTTTTTTTAAAAAAAAATTTGCCAGGGGGGGGTTAGGACTGCTAATGGGCAGGGGGGGGTTAGGACTGCTAATGGGCAGGGAGGGGGGGGTTAGGACTGCTAATGGGCAGGGAGGAGGAGGGGGGGGTTAGGACTGCTAATGGGCAGGGAGGAGGAGGGGAGGGTTAGGACTGCTAATGGGCAGGGAGGGAGGGAGGAGGGGGGGTTAGGACTGCTAATGGGCAGGGAGGGAGGGGGGGGTTAGGACTGCTAATGGGCAGGGAGGGAGGGGGGGTTAGGACTGCTAATGGGCAGGGAGGGAGGGAGGGGGGGGTTAGGACTGCTAATGGGCAGGCAGGGAGGGAGGGAGGGAGGGAGGGGGGGGGGGGTTAGGACTGCTAATGGGCAGGGAGGGGGGGGTTAGGACTGCTAATGGGCAGGGAGGGAGGGAGGGAGGGGGGGGTTAGGACTGCTAATGGGCAGGGAGGGAGGGAGGGGGGGTTAGGACTGCTAATGGGCAGGGAGGGAGGGAGGTTAGGACTGCTAATGGGCAGGGAGGGAGGGAGGGAGGGAGGGGGGGTTAGGACTGCTAATGGGCAGGGAGGGAGGGGGGTTAGGACTGCTAATGGGCAGGGAGGGAGGGAGGGGGGGTTAGGACTGCTAATGGGCAGGGAGGGAGGGAGGTTAGGACTGCTAATGGGCAGGGAGGGAGGGAGGGGGGGGTTAGGACTGCTAATGGGCAGGGAGGAGGGGGGGTTAGGACTGCTAATTGGCAGGGAGGGAGTGAGGGAGGGAGGGCTGGTTAGGACTGAAAATGGGCAGGGAGGGAGGGGGGGTTAGGACTGCTAATGGGCAGGGAGGAGGAGGGGGGTTAGGACTGCTAATGGGCAGGGAGGAAGAGGGGGGGTTAGGACTGCTAATGGGCAGGGAGGAGGAGGGGGGGTTAGGACTGCTAATGGGCAGGGAGGAGGGGGGGGGTTAGGACTGCTAATGGGCAGGGAGGGAGGGAGGGAGGGGGGGGGTTAGGACTGCTAATGGGCAGGGAGGGAGGGAGGGGGGGTTAGGACTGCTAATGGGCAGGGAGGGAGGGAGGGAGGGGGGTTAGGACTGCTAATGGGCAGGGAGGGAGGGGAGGGGGGGTTAGGACTGCTAATGGGCAGGGAGGGGGGGGTTAGGACTGCTAATGGGCAGGGAGGGAGGGGGGGTTAGGACTGCTAATGGGCAGGGGGGGGGGCGGACGGGCGGGCGGGGGGGGTTGGACTGTTAATGGGCTGGGGGGGTTAGGACTGCTAATGGGCGGGAGGGGGGGGTAGGACTGCAAATGGGCTGGGGGGGTAGGACTGCTAATGGGCTGTGGGCTGATGGGGCTGTCTGGAAATGGGGTGATGGGGGGTTAGGACTGGTAATGGGTTATAGGGGGGCTTAAACTGAAAATGGGGGTGATGGGGGTTTAGGACTGGAAGTGGGTTGATGGGGGGGGCTAGGACTGGTATTGGGTTGGGGGGTTGCTAGGACTGGAAATGGGCTGATGGGGGGCTAGGACTGGAAATGGGCTGATGCAGGGACTAGAAGGGAATGGATGCTGGGTGAGGCTGGAACTAGAAGGGAGCTGATGTTGGGGGAGGATTAGAATGGGATGGGGCTGGGAGAGTAAAATGGAGAGGGGAAAAATATTTTGTGTGGGAGGGATAAAAAATCTACAATTGGCCGGGTATTGGGAGAGTAAGTGGGGATTGAGGATGGAGGGGTAAAATTTGAGTGGATGAAATAGGAATGAGGAAAGAGCAAAAGGAGAAAGATTAGTATGTTAAAGCGGATGTAGAGAGAGAGAATGGAAAAAAAAACTAGAAGAGAGAAGAAAGGACAAATGGACAGCAGATGATGGAGAGTTAGCAGAAAACATGAAGAAACCAGAAGAAAGTGGCTGGAGCAATTGCAACTGTGTAACTGAGCTGAGGTATTCTGTTTATGTAATTCCTTTTTGACATTGCCACTTGTTCTCTTTCCCCAGTAGGTCATGTATTGTTATTGTCTGAAATGTATTGGTTTAATATTTGCAGTGTTGCCTTTTGATAGGTATGGTGTGGTGCTTTGTGAGTCCTGGTAGTGCTGTTAGGATATGGCGGGTTTGCTATTGGTTCTAAATGGGCAGTGTTTGTAGTAGTTCCTAATGTGCCTGGCGGTTGGCACTGGATTATAGTAATGTAGAAATCTTTTAGTCTGTCTTTATCCATACACTCATTAAGAGACATGTTTACTAAAAGTTAGTGTATATTAGCATTATGCAAATATTTATGCAAATTGACGTGCTGGCACTTTGAGGAAATTCTTTGGTTTTGTGCGGCAGTTTGGGCACTCGGGCTCAAAAAGGTTAGCCATCACTGCCCTAGACCCTGCATCCTACAGACCGATAGCAAGCCTACCATTCACCGCCAAGATAATCGAGAAGATAGTCCAGCAGCAGCTTCAAGAACACCTAGACATCAACAACATACTAGACCCTAAACAACACGGCTTCCGCCCACTACATGGAGTCAAAACCCTCATGACCACACTGATGATCACCCTCATCATAGGAACCCAAGAAAAACACTCTGGATATGCCATGATCTTTCTTGATATATCAGCAGCCTTCGACACCATCTCCCACAACATCCTCATGTGAAGATTGCAATCAATTGGGATCAAAGACACCGCACTTCAATGGTTTAAATCCTACCTAACCAATAGACAACAACTGATCCGTACCAGCACCTCGACCTCGCCCCCCTTCCAGCAACACCAAGGAGTACCTCAAGGATCCACGCTATCAGCCATGCTCTTCAACATCTACCTACAACCACTCTGTTCAGTCATACGTACCCACAACATCAACTTCCATATATATGCTGACGATATCATGCTCTACGCCCCAATTACAACCACAAAATGCTTCTCCGAAGTGTCCCACTGGCTACAAGAAAACAACTTATCCATAAACATAAAGAAAACTGAAGCCCTCATAGTAAAAAAAGACCCAGATTTCACACCACCTACTCACCTCAACATAGGAACCACATGCATCCAAATACAGCCACAAATAAGATATCTAGGCATTATCATTGACCAAGCTCTAACCCTCAAGCAACAAATTACCAAAACCACAGGAAATATATTCCATAAAGTGAAAACAGTGCAACGCCTCAGACCTCTCCTCGAACCTCAGGACTTCAGGACGGTGATGCAAGCTATGACACTCCCACATCTGGATTACTGCAACATAATCTACCATGGACTACCAGCCACACAGACCAACCCCCTCCGAACTGCATTGAACACCACAGCAAGAATCATTCAGAGAGCAAAGAAAAGCGACCACATCACCCCAATTCTAAGAGACCTACACATACTTCCCTTCGAAGCAAGAACTAAATACAAATCCATCCTACTCACCCACAAATCCATCCACCAAGCACCGAACACCCAGCTTCGCACCCTGCTGACCCGTCCAGCCCACGGCAAAACAACTAGACAGGCCTCCAGCAACTACCTCACCGTCCCTCACAAAAGAACCAAATGCTCTCAACGGACAAGCAACCAAGCCTTTGAACTATATGCACCCTCCCTATGGAACTCTCTACCGAGCCACCTCAGAAACAATAACGATCTCCTGTCATTCAGAAACAGCTAAAAACCATCCTATTCCAAGAATATCTCAAGACAACCCCCACCAAAAAACGCACCAACCCCTGAACTCACCTATCATGAACCTCTGAGCGACAACTGCACTATACTGTCCATATCTAAGGTCTGTCTTATGTCGAAATCATCAATGTTGCCCACCTGGTGATGGCCCCACCCTGATACTTAATTTTCCCCACCCTTATATGTAACACCGCTTTGACCCGGTGAAAAGCGGGATATAAATACAGTTAAATAAATAAATATTCTGGTGGTGCATGCAGTAGGGGAGATGTGGGCACTCGTCACCATGGTTCATGCCATGCTGTGGTGTGGCCTCATCTCCTCGCAGTTCTAATGCTGCAATGGTGTGGCTGCTGCCTTAGCAACATTCCCGCCATATGTCAATGTGTGTACAGATGTAGTGACCCCATATTACTGCTCTCCAGAGATCAGGTCATTCCCTAGTCTGCACACTGCAAACAGTAATGGTGAGATACCTGACCAGAAATGGTGCTCAGTGGGGCACAATGGGCACTCTTTTGGGCTTCTGGTGCTGTTGAGTTGTGGAGAGCACTATTCACTTCTGATAAAATTATCTACCCTTTTGTTCCTGTCCTCAGTGCCAAGCTTGTCCGCATCCTCTACTCTAAAGGTTGTATGCCCTCTGGATTGTCATTTTGTGGAGTACAGCCTCAGGCCAAAAGTGTGGCCACCGCACCCATCTAGCCTGAAGAGACCTCACTGCATGAGTTTCTGTGGGTGAGCAATTATCATATTTGTACATGTGCCACTTCCCTACCTTCTGCCCTGGCAGCAACCACTCCAAATGTGCGCTAAAGCACCTTTGCCTTGCTTTGGACAGGATGAGTATATGGCATAAGAGTGCACTGTTGTCTTCTCCTTCCAATGGTGGGTCTTAAAATTACCATGGATTTCTGGTTTGTATAGCATGAGTAGTCATGGGCAGCACTGAAACCTTTTGAGCCTGACAGCCATCCTCAGTCACACACTGTGTACATCTGGACATGATAGGATATCTAAAGTGGAATATGTATATGGGACTGCATTTACAATGGGCAACTGTATGGCATTCACATGATGAATGCATGCATTTATTTTCCTATCAACAGAAGAGACCACTGAAGGGCAGTAGCACTGATGCTGGGAGCAAAACCACAGCAAAGTGACCACCATCACAGAACATTATATCCAGGGCAGAGGGTATTGCACAATCAAAGACAGAGGACTAGGTGGCCAGCCAGATTGAAATGCTGGATGTGGAGGGGAAGGGTGAGCTTGTATGCAAGTAGAGGAGGAGGAGGAGGAAGTGATGGGCAATAGCCAGCTTATAGAACCTTCTTTCTTGAAGACCAGGAGTCTGAAGAGGAACCACCAGCAGCACTGGCAATGAATGAAACTAAAGCCAGTAGGAGGAGCCATCAATTGCTACCTTGTGCAGAGCAGCCTCTACAGCAGAATCAGCTTCTCCAGAAGCAGCACAATGAGAAGATCAACCTGCAATGGAGACTGATAGCAAATGAGGAGTGGCAGATGGCACTAGAAGAATGACAGCTGGAGCTATCCAAGACACTGCTTGCAGAGGTGCAGGACTGTGTAGGGACCTGCACCTCCAGAGTCAACAGCAGCTCCTGGCCCCTCTGGCTGTGTGGCCTCCAGTACCACCACCATCTGCACCCCCAGCTTCCCAGTCTTCATGGGCACTGTTGTGGAAAAAAGGCTCCTCCACAGTCCTCTACCTCCAAGGACTCCAAAGCATCTGTGGGGCCCACTGTCTTGAAAACACTGTCATCCTCCCAGATATTGGGACCTGTGCCCTGTGGAAAGGACAAGCCTCTCCAATTCCCCCCTTTCCATACGGCAGCACATCACAAAAGTGGGTTAGATGATGTCTGATAACTCTTCCAATAGCAGCAAGACATCATCCAGCACACCATCAAAGGCAATTGGGCAAGGTTAGGAGCAAGGGGTGAGTGGAAAAGGAGAGAGGGTCAGAGGTAGAGGAATGGGACATGGGAAGAGTTAATATCCCTCCCTACTCTATGCAGCCCTGGGGGGTTGGGAGGAGAGCCACAGGGCTGTAGTTGGTGAGGTTGTGGGGGGGAGAGTAAGGGCTCTGCATTGTTACTGGAGGAAAAGGATACTGGACTGATGTTAGGCAGAGTGGGGGTGACCAGGGGATGGGGACACAGGTAATGGTTATAGTTTCATTTCATTTATTTAAGATTTGATATACCACTTAATGTGGGTACAGCAAAGCGATTTACAATAGAATACAATAAAAACTGAAGCAGAAAATGAAAAGAATGCCAATATGTATGTAGAGGATTTCACTCTTGCACATATTCACATTGCTTAATAAAGCAAACACCTATCTTAACAAGAAATGCCGCTGTATCGAATCATTTCTTGCAGTGATGCTAAACTGGTGAAGGTGGGTTCTCTCCTCCTGCCTAAGGGCCCTCGGCATCATTCTCTGTGTCAGTCTGCCATTTCCATTCCCTCGGACAGAGTGACACAAAGAATGATGCATAGGGCACTTCATTGCCAGATTGAGGACATGCAGCAGGTCATGAATATTTGGCAAACTTTGGCTGGGATGTATAGCAGATATACCCCCAGATTTGTCCAGGCAATGGAAGAGGGTCATGAGCAGGACAAAGGTCATCTCAATGATACTGCGGATGTGTAGTGAGCTCTGCTGTACCATTCCTCTGCATCTGTGCAGGACGTGATGGTGTGGGTGGAGAGAGAGTAGGAACATACTGGAGGCTAGTGTCAGGTTATTTCCTCTGCTGGGTATGCACTGCAACTATGGACTTTGCTATCTTTTGTAGTTACCATGGATCACTGGGACCTCCTACTATGTGATGTCCAGATGGTGACGTAGGCTCATGCAGGGTGTACCTAGCAGCCATCCACTAGTGATTTCTCCACTCTCAAATCTCTAGGAGAATCCAGAGTGTCAGGATGTATGAGTCATAGTAGGAATCTAGGAAACTCAGAAAGACACCACTTATCTATCCCTTTGCAGGCCACCTGCATGTTGAGGATGTTGATTGGCACATCCCTCCTCTGGTGTCATTTAGAAGTAAGAAGATCCTAGATTCTCTGCAGGGAGAACTATTCCAGCAACTTGTAAGAAAACCCACACGTGAAGGGGCCATATTGGACCTGGTTCTTACCAATGGGGAAATTGTTTCTGGTGTTATAGTGGGAGATCATCTTGCATCCAGTGATCACCAGATGGTATAGTTCAGTATTAGGACTAGGGCTGATAAAGTTCATTTGAAAGTGAGGGTCTTAGACTTTACGAAAAATAACTTTGCCAAGATGGGACAATACTTCAATGAGTCATTAGTGGGATGGGAACAGCTGGGGGATGTAGAAAAGCAATGGGCAAAATCTGAAAGGGGATATTTTAAGGGCAACAAACTTTTTTCTTAGAAAGGTAATAAATGTAAAAGGAAAAGGAGGCCACAATGTTCCTCAAAAAAAAGTAGCTGAAAAGGTGAAAAAAAGAGGATGGCCTTCATAAACTAAAAGAGATCAAAGAAAGAGGAATACGAGCATCAAATTTTGGAAAGTAGTCAGGAAAGCAAAGATACAAAAAGAAGAAAAAATATCCAAGGCAATAAAATGGGGGGACAAGACATTTTTCAGATATGTTAGGAAGAGAAGGAAGTGCAAAAGTGGTATTGTAACTCAAGTGGGAAGGGAAGGAATATGTTGAAGCTGATGGGGATAAAATGGAATTGCTCAACAAATATTTCTGTTCTGTGTTCACAGATGAAGGGCCAGGAGCTGGACCTCAAAAAACACCCACAAATAAAAATAGAAGTGAAAGGGACCTTAAATGATCTTCAGGAGATTGTGTTCATGAAGAACTAGCCAAACTAAAAGTAGACAAAGCAATGGGGCCGGATTGGATACATCCGAAAGTATTGAAGGAACTTGGGGGATGTTCTAGTGGCTCCACTTTCTGACCTTTTCAATGCTTCTTTAGAGCTGGGAATGGTCCCAGAGGATTGGAGAAAGGCACATGTGGTCCTTTTACACAAAATCACAAGTAAGGATGAGGTTCAAAACTATAGGCCAGTTAATTTGACCATTGTGATGAATAAATTAATGGAAATGCTGCTAAAACAGAGTAAAGTGAGTTTTCTGGAGGTATTGCCCATCTTGGCAAAGTTAGTTTTCCTAAAGTCAAGACCCTTGATTTTGAATGGATTTTAACAGCCCTAGTCCAAATACTGAACCACACCATCTGATGATCACTGGATGTGAGATGATCTCCCACTATAATTATGGAATTAGCAAGGCTGAGGAAGGAAAGGGGGTTCGGGGAGAGTGAAAGGGGGTGGAGGATAGATTTGGAAAAGAACAAGGAGTGCAGGGAAACAGAAGCTTGCAAAGATGATACCTACTACATGGACACAGTCAGGTCAGAGAATCACAAGCACAGCTCCACCAGTCACCGATGCCACAAGCAATCGATCCCAAAAGACAACAATGTCTGGTGCTTATTTGTGATTTATAGCAGGGGGAAGATTCCCATGCTCACAAATTCCACCCGTCATTTCAGCAGCCTATGAAATACATCATGGATATGCAAACGCAAGTGCTGCCCAAGTCACACCCCAGAACACCCCCCAGAACATCTCCCAGAAAACATCCAGTTAACCAGTCTAATGAAACATGGAATATTAAAGACATTGAGCCCGATTTTCAAAGGCATTCACATGGGTAACTGCCCTAGTTACCCATGTAAATGCCTTATTTGGGATTTTCAAAAGGCACCTGCATGGGTAGTACCCTTCGAAAATCCCAGATAAGTCCCTAATGTGCCCAATTGCTATGCGGTTAGCATCAGGGCGTGATAGGAGCATTCTGGGGAGGAGCGGGGGGCAGAGGAAAGGGCTAACCTTCAATGCTACCCGCTTAGCGCTCTACTCCTTAAAGATAGGCAAAGATTTTCCTCGACTATCTTTCAGGCACAGTGGCTAAGGGAGTGGCATCGAAAATCGGTGCTACCCAGCTAGCTCCTGCAGCTTCCGGGTTGTACAACGAGACGTGGATTTTCCATGCCGGGGCCGTATTTGACCCTAGCATTGAAAATCCGGGTTAGGCGGAAAGAGGGCGAGCTATGCGCCAACACGGTGCATAGCACCGCCCAGATGAAAATCGGGCCCATGGTGGATATGCTCTCGCTGCTGTGCTCTGAATTTTAGTACAGGGAAAGCTAACTGATCCAAACTGAAAGGGCCAGTTAAAAAGGGGAAACCGCTCCTCCCTCCCCTTTTAAAAAGATCAGACTTTCATTATAGCTGTAAAATAAAGGAGAGAAGAGTAATTGATAGTTAAAATAATATATTAATTGATTGGGTGCATAGATAATGGATTATGATAATGCTTATTTCATATTTCTGGTTATTACTATATTTTTTAATTATTTGGTAAATCACTTCAAGAAACTATAGATGTGGTCGATAAATGCAAATAAAATTAATTTGCAATAAGATGGACATACCGGAGGTGACAATATGAGAAATGATCTAAAAAAATTAGAAAAATGGTCTGATGCTTGGCAATTCAGAAGTAATGTGGAACAGTACAAAGTGATGCATTTGCGCAATAGGGGGGCAAGAGGCTGATGTATTTGGACTAAGAGAAAGTCCTTGGGGTGATAGTATCTTAGGATCTCAAGGTGGCAACGCAAGACAATGCTGTGGCCAAAGCCAGAAGATGCTAGATGCACAGAGAGAGGCATAACTAGAGAAAAGGAGGAGGCGCTAACGCCCTGAACAGACTGTCAGCGAGGCCTCACTTGGCATTCTGTGATTCAATTTGAAGACTGTTGCTCGCTAAGGACATCAAAAGACTCGAAGCAAGTCAGAGGAAAGCAACCAAAATGGTATGGGGTTCATGCCGGAAGCCATATGAGAGTTGAAGGCCTCAATGTGTACACCCTAGAGAAGAGGAAGGACAGGGAGATGATACAGAGGTTTAAATACTTGAAAGGTACTAATGAATAAACAAACCTTTTCCAAGGACGGGAACGCTCTAAAACTAGAGGATATGAAATAAAGCCAAAAGGAGGAAAAATGTAAAGGCAGCATCAGGAAAGTTTTTCACAGAAAGGTCAGCGGATGCCTGGAATGCCCTCCCACTTGAGGAGGTGAGGACAAAAACAGTGACAGAATTCATCAAGGCCTGGGATAAACACAGAGGATCTCTATACAGCAGGGGGTTCTCAACCCAGTCCCCTGGCACACCAAGCCAGTCCGATTTTCAGGATAGCCACAATGAATTTGCATGACAGAGATTGCATTCAGTGGAAGCAGTGCATGCAAATTTCTCTCATGCATATTCATTGTGGTTATCCTGAAAACCTGACTGACTAGGTGTGTCCTGAGGACTGGGTTGAGAACCCCAGCTACAGTATTTAGCAAGAGGAATGTTCCCTCTCAAAGCAAGGCTTAAGTAATTTTCAGTAACCTGCACAGAGCAACAGTTAGCTGAGTAACCCAAATGGAGCGGCAGTTACAACCCAAAATAAGAACAGAGCACTGGAAACCTGCACAGAGCAACAGGGGTGACCTGCAGGGGGCGGCAAACACAACCCAAAGTACAAAAGCATAGAATGGGGGAAACCTGCACAAAATGGCATTTACAACCCTAAACACATTACTGGGCAGACTAGATGGGCCATGGTGACCTTTATCTGCCATCACTCACTATGTTACTATGTAAAAATGAATGTGGGTCATCAGCAAGAAAGTTAGCTAAACCTCTTGAAATGTAGTCTACATTATTGCTTTCACTGACCTATATTCACTTGGGGCCCGATTCTGTCCTGTACGTACATCTCCTTTGTATGTCCGGGCTGACCCGGATGTACAAAGGAGATTGCGATTCTGATCCCGTTGGGCACATCTAGCCCCATGGGATCAGAATCGCAAACAAGCATGTATGTGTAGGCTGGGACTGTGATTCAGTCCCGGCCTGCACATACACCCACAGCCCAGCTAACTCAGCCAGGGCTTTTAAATGGAGCCACGGTGCCGGCTGCCTGCAAACGGAGTTAATTCCCCACAGATCGACCCCCGATGCGGCCTCCTAAGGCCAGGATTGGGCTGCAGGGAATTAATTCTGCCCCCCCCCCAGCCCCTTCCGTGCCCCGGGACACTTAAAAAAACAAGACCTCAGAGGTGGAATAACTTTCCCGGCCATTTTGCCGGCCCTGGACATACAGAGCCGACATTAGAATCGGCCCTGTACATCCAGGGCAGGCGACTGCTCACTGCTGCCTCTTCCCCGCCCCCGACTAACTTCCCCACACAACCGGTGGGGAAGTTAGTCGGGGGCTGCCACCGGCAAGAATAGCAGGGATGGACATCCCAACGAGATGTCCATCCCCGCTATTCGTGTGAGCATAGTTTAATTTTTTTTAGCATGCGGATCAGCAGTACCAACAGGAAACTAGCAGTGATACAGTACTGTCAGGTGCTAATACCTGAGTACATGGACATTAGTTAATGCCAAGATAAGTGTCCTGGAACTGGCAGCAACAAGCGAGGTGATTAAATTGGCAGATGAAAAATTATTCAAAGTTGTTAAATCACATATGGCTTGTGAGAAACGGCAGGAGGACCTTGTGAAACTGGGAGATTGAGCATCCAAATGGCAGATGAAATTTAATGTGGACAAGTGCAAAGTAAAGCAGATAGGAAAGCAGAATCCAAACCACAAATACACAATGCCAGGCTCCACATTAGGAGTCATCACCCGAGGAAAGGATCTGGGTGGGATCGTAGATAATACCTTGAAATCTTCTGTTCAGTTGTCTGATGGCCAAAAAAGCAAGCAGAATGCTAGGAATGATTAGGAATGGAGTAGAGAATAAAACAAAGGATATAATATTAATGTCTCTGTATTGCTCCATGGTACGATCCACCTTGAGTACTGGGTGCAATTCTCATCTCCGCATCTCAAAAAAGATAAAGGGCCATTAGAAAGGATACAGAGAAGGACAAGAAACTGGTAAAGTGGATGGAATGACTCTACTATGAGGAAAGGCTGAAGAGGTTTGGAGAAGAGACGGTTGAGGGGAGATATGATAGAGATCTAAGTAAAGTGGAATGGGTAAACGTGAATCAATTGTTTACTCTTTCAAAAAATACAAGGACTAAGGGACACTCTATGAAGCTACAAAGTAGTCTATTTAAAACAGATAGGTGAAAATAATTCTCTCAATGCAATTAAGCTTTGTACCTCCTTGCCGGAGGATGTGGTAAAGAAGTTAGTGTAGCTGGCTTTAAAAAAGGTTTGGGAAAATTCCTGGAGGATAGGTCCATAAACCAGTGCTTTTCAAACTTTTATCCCCTATGACCCCATTTGAACAACTGAGAATTCACGTGACCCCAGATGATGATGAAATCAAAATAGCAGGTCTTCAACCTCCTTCTCCTCCCTCCATTCATCTAAAGCTGAAAGCAGCTGCAACAGTAGTGGCAACAGTCACTAGTGGCAGAGTCCCTAGTGTCAGTGTGCAGTGTGTTCTTACAGACCCCAGTGCTCATCATGGGTTTCCAGTCTAACAGGAAGTTTACCCAAGAGGCAACAGGGGCCTAAGAATGTTCACTAGCTAACAAGCCACATGCTGACTGGTGATTCCCACTACTCAGCATAGGTCCCAGTGAAAGCACAGAGAGAAGGGGAAATGGCCATGTTTCTGTGATCCCATCCACTGATGATGTGATCCCATGTGGGGTCCAGACCTCAAGTTTGGGAACCACTGCCATAAATCATTATTAAAAGAGACCAAGAGAAAACCACTGGGATAAGTAGCATGAAACTGGGCTTGATGGACCTTTGGTCTAACCCCGTATGGCACTTCTTATATTCTTCATTAATGCCCTTTTAAGACAGCAAAGCTAATGCCCAACAATCCTTAGGCCTCTATCTTCACAATATGTGCCTTGGAGATCCAGCTGAAAATATATTTGCCTTAATCTGGTTTCCCGGTCACCTATCTGTTTTTAGAGGACACCCAACACAATAATACCCAGATAAACCACAGCCTGATATGTCTCAGCGCTATAGTGTAATATGGCATTAGATGCGTTAGAAAACAAACCTCGTACGAATAGCTGATGAGGTTACGATGCGATACCAAAGATGCCAAGTAAAGACACACAGGTCAATATTCAGCAGAGAGACAAGCAATTTTTTAAACACCGACTGCAGTGTTTAAAAAGAAACGTATATTCAGCGCTGTTGAACACAGAGGTGGCAGTGCTGAATATACTTAGACAGCATTTGCCAGCAGTAACTCTGCGTATAGTGGTGATATTCAACTACTATACTCATATCTGTGAGGTTTAAGTTAGGTAGCTTAATTAGACAAACTGTGGTGAATATTGCTGGTATCCATATAGCTGGGTAAAACATCCTCTCTCCACTCCGCCGCCTTCGACACTGTACATCATGGGATCCTCCTAAACAAGCTGGAATCCATAGGAGTTGGGGGAACCCCCCTCAAATGGTTCTCCTCCTACATATCGAATAGAAGACCTCAAGTACAATTCAATGGCGAACAAGCTGAACCGTTCTCTCAAACACAGGGCATTCCACAGGGATCAGCCCTCTCGGCTCTACTGTTCAACATTTACATGCAACCCCTATGCAAAATCTTTGAAAGACATGACATCAGCTACCACATCTATGCAGATGATATCATGTTATACACACAACTGGACGCCACGGACCCCAATTATACACAGCTCGAAAACTGCCTGGATGAAATGTTGCAATGGCTACAGAAAAATAACATGACGATAAACCACAAAAAAACCGAGGTCATGTATATATCCAGCAAACCGAACTTCAAGCCCCCTGACACAATCACCCTGTGCAATAACACATACAAGGCGAAGGATGAGATCAAATACCTAGGTGTCACGCTCGACTGCAACCTAAAAATGGAGACCCACCTACGTAAAACGAACAAAGCCATCTTCAATAAACTTAGAGTGATACAACCGCTAAGAAAAATAATAGATCCATTTGACTTCCGATCAGTGGCGCAAGCACTCATTATGCCACATCTGGACTACTGTAATGCCATCCTTCAAGGTCTGCCCAAGAAATCAATAAATATCCTTCAGTTGGCCCAAAACGTAACTGCCAGGATCATAATGGGAACAAGCATTGCAGAACACATCACCCCCATACTAATAAACCTACATTGGCTTCCAATTGCAGCAAGGATACAGTACAAGATGCTAGTAACCGCATTCAAACTTATCAATAACATAGCCCCCTCATTCCTGACCACCCTTATCAGCACACAACCTGCAAATAGAGACAGAAGAAATACCAACTTGGGCACCCTACAGGTCCCCACCACCATCAGAACAGTAAAAACAAGTACATCTCGAAGAGCATTCGCATTCTCTGCACCAACAATATGGAATCAACTCCCTTTTGAACTGCGCTTAATCACGGACATTGCAATCTTCAGGAAAGAGTTAAAAACTCACCTATTCAAATGCTATTATAAGCAGCCATGACTCTCAAGTGCGTTAGATACCACTTTATGTAGGAATATGTGAAGATGTATAATACAAGGATAATTCCGAATATATAAATTATGGAAAAGGTGTAGTTCAAAAAGAAGGGTAATTGTACAATTGTAAATAATTATGTATAAATGTAAATATGTATAACGAAGTCCCCCATGACACTAACCCTGTGTGCTGTGACCTACCCTCAGATCTATATAATTACTGTCCCCTCCCTGTCCTGATTGACATCCCCAGAAGAAGAATCGAACCGCTGCTGATCGCTGGAAGCAGCGGTATATAAGTGTGTATTAAATAAATAAATAAATAAATAAATATGGAAATTTCTAGCGGTACTATCCATATATTGCAACTGAAAATTCATATACAGTAGGGGGCTTATATGTTTAGCAGATACATTTTAGCTCGATTTTAGAAATATAGATGTCCCCAAATGGACAGCCGCAGAAACGGCTTCTTGGATGTCCTGCCTGGCATTTTCCAGAAAGGGGACACCCACGTTCAGTGACATTGCAGACATGTGCAGTGGCGGCTTAATAATCAGTTTGGGGTTTGCATTTACATGCAGGTTTCTTTGCCCAGGAAATACTGACATTGACAATGACAGGGCATTACGCTCTTTCCCCTCATAGCGTTGCCCACATGAAACAAACACTTTTTTGCTCCTTATTCCTGGTCAGGAGCAGGCATAAGCATGGACGCCTCACCAACCAGGGTCAGACGTGCTTCTGCCATTCTGAAATCTCATGCAATGTGCATCTTCCTTGCTCCAGCCAGGCCACGCCTTCACCGTGACCCCATTCTAATTGGACATCCTTACGCTAGGGACGCCCATATACCCGATTTCTAAAATGGTTCCAGTGTTGCGCTTGTGAATTGGATGTCTGCATACCCATTTTCAGACATCCAAAACATGAATAGGGCTTCAAAAATACCCCCCATAAGCCTTTGGCTATAAGGCCACTGATGTTGAAATATCACAAATCTCAGAAATCAAGAGACGTTACACCTTAGTGAATTGTTCCAAAACAATTATTGCACCATTTTATTGCGTACTTGAGTCATTGTATCTTACAATGTTCCCAAGCATGTGCCAATAGCTGGTGAAACATTTCGCTGATGTATTTTAACAGATTTGTCATAATAATAAAGTCTGAAAAGCTAAAGTACATCTTTGATCTTTCTTATCTAGCTAATGAAAGGTGCAATGCCCTGGAAAGCATTCGCTGTTCTCCAAGACCAACGTAGCCATTAGACCTCTGCACCATAATGAGAATAAGCAGTATTACAATAAAGGCCAATTAATTAAGGAGCTGATTCACCGTGACATGTATTCTACAAAATCAGTGGCATATAGGAATGTTGAAATGTTATTTTAGTATTGAAAAGCCATGTTTATATTTAATAGCTCCCAGTAGATAACATGGATCTTTCCACTACTAATACAGTTTGCTGAATCCATCAAGGTTAGCTGGTGCTAAACATTTTTGTTTAAATGTATGGAACAGTAAGCAAATATTCTGTTATTCTAAAAATGTTAAAAAAAAAAGATTTATGGCTTTCATCTCTTTGGATATACAAAAAAATGAAGTATACGTTATAGGAGGTGCATGTGGATTTTCAGTGCCCTCAAAGTGACTCTTTTACAAAGCACATCTAAATTAAACTAAAATAGGACTATGCTAGAGTTCATCTTTGAAATTTAAAAATAAATTCCATTAAATCTGGTTCTTCTAAATTCAACTTTTCACTCACTTGACTCTGTGACTATCAAAGGTTAAGTACCATAAACTAAATGAGCTCAGTTTCAGGAATGCTATCTCATATTTGCAGAATTTGATCAACTATCAAAATATACACGGCAGGTTGGCTAACATCACTAGGCTTGAATAGAGGAAAAGGAGCGGGACCGAGGGGGGAGAATGATCGAATTCCAGAAAGCTTGGGAAAAGCACAAACAATCCACACATGGGAAGCTGGAGATCAACTGGGATCTATGGCAATGAACTGGGAATAAAACTAGACAGATTAAAGGTAAGGATCACCATATCCACTGATTTAATTTAATTTTACTGCTACTTCTTTCCAGGGCTTAATCTGTAGCGGAACGGGGCAGAACAGTGTTCCGGCACTTCTCGAGGAGGCAGAAGTATAGATTTCATCATCTCACCTGCTCTGTGCTGCCGCAGCCATATTAACACTTAACACAGCCACAAGAGCACTTCCATTTGTTCCCGTGGCTGTGCCGTACTGAAACAGCTCGGCCGCGGCATTTACAGTAAAGCAAAATCAGCACTTCCTGCTTTATTTAAAATGACGCGGCCGGGCTGCTTCACTACGGCACAGCCACGGGAGCAAACGAAAGTGCTCCTGTGGCTTTTTTTAAGTGTTAATACGGCCACAGCGGCAATGAGCAGGCAGAGGAAGACAGGAGTTAGCAGCAGCTATATTACTAATGTTTTTAATTGATGTCCATACACCGCCTAGAATGCTTTGCACTTGGCGATCTATAAATACTTTTAAGTAAGTAAGCCACTAGGAGCACATTTGTTTACTCCCATGGCTGTGCTGTAGTGAAGCAGTCCGGCCACGGCACTTTTAGCAAAGCAGGACGTGCTGATTTTGCTTTACTGTAAATGCTGCAACCAGGCTGCTTCAGTACAGCACAGCCACAGGAGCAAACAAAAATGCCTCTGTGGCCGTGTTAACTTAGAACAGGCTGGAGGGATCGGGAGGAGGTAGCTGGTTGCAAGTTATGTGATGCAGAGGCTGGGACTGGAAGAGGGCCAATGTTCAGAGGGGGGCTGTGACTAGAAATGGGCTGATACTGAGTTGGGGGAGGACTGGAAATGGGCTGATACTGCAGCTGGGAGAAACTGGGACTAGAAATAGACTGATAAGAAGCTGGGGGTGGACTTAGGCTGGAAATGGGTTGATACTGGGGGGGGGGGGACTGAAACTGCAAATGAACTGATACTGGGGCTGGGGGGAACTGGAATTGGAAATGGGCTTATCTCTATAGTCTTTTTTTCCTTTTCAACCACCCAGTCCTTTCCTAAACCATCCAAGGCCATTCAAATCTTCGACCCTCCCCATATTTCTCCACTTTGTCTCACAGCCCTACTCAAACCCCTCACTCAATCATGTTGTCCCAACTGTCCTCCTAATCTCTGGTCAATTTCTTAGTTTCCACTGTCTCCCCAGGAAACCCAAGTCCCCACTTTTTTCCCTACCCAGTCCCTGAGTCCTCGCTCACAATACCCTCCAAGCCCTGAGTCCCCACAGCCACGGGAGCAAACAAAAATGCCTCTGTGGCCATGTTAACTTAGAAAAGGCTGGAGGGATCGGGAGGAGGTAGCTGGTTGCAAGTTATGTGATGCAGAGTTTGGGACTGGAAGAGGGCCAATGTTCAGAGGGGGGCTGTGGAAATGGGCTGATGCTGGTGGGACTGAGACTGAAAATGAACTGATACTGGGGCTAGGGGGGACTGGGATTGCAAATGGGCTGATATTGGGGCTGAGCATGGAAATGGGCTTATGCTGGAAGGGGACTAGTACTGGAAAGGGACTGACATTGGAAAGGGGCTAATTTAAGGGCTAGGGGCCTGGTACTGAAAGAGGGCTAGTGTTGATAAATATTGGGGTCAGGGTATGAAAAAGAAGGAGATGCTGGGGGAGTGAGAAGTGAGAGGAGGACAAACATTGTGGAGGCTGGGGAAGAAGCAAAGTCATAACCAGGGGAAGGTTGAGAGGGTGGGGTATAAGATCAGATGTTGGGGTAAGGAGGAGGAAAGGAAGAGTTAATAACTATTGAGTAGATGGATGGGCACTGGAGACATAGGGATGTTGGAGAGCACAGACTTGGGCTTAGGTAGAGAATCTAAGACTGGATGAGAAAACAGAAGAAAGAGTAACATAGGCTGGTTATGACTTTGCTTCTTCCCCAGCCTCCACAATGTTTGTCCTCCTCTCACTTCTCACTCCCCCAGCATCTCCTTCTTTTTCATACCCTGACCCCAGTATTTATCAACACTAGACCCCTAGCCCTAAATTTAGCCCCTTTCCAATGTCAGTCCCTTTCCAGTACTAGTCCCCTTCCAGCATAAGCCCATTTCCATGCTCAGCCACAGTATCAGCCCATTTGCAATCCCAGTCCCCCCCAGCCCCAGTATCAGTTCATTTTCAGTCTCAGTCCCCCCGCCCCCAGCATCAACCCATTTCCAATCCCAGTTCCCCCCAGCCCTAGTATCAGTTCATTTGCAGTTTCAGTCTCTTCCCCCCCGGTATCAACCCATTTCCAGCCTAAGTCCACCCCCAGCTTCTTATCAGTCTATTTCTAGTCCCAGTTTCTCCCAGCTGCAGTATCAGCCCATTTCCAGTCCTCCCCCAACTCAGTATCAGCCCATTTCTAGTCACAGCCCCCCTCTGAACATTGGCCCTCTTCCAGTCCCAACCTCTGCATCACATAACTTGCAACCAGCTACATCCTCCCGATCCCTCCAGCCTGTTCTAAGTTAACACGGCCACAGAGGCATTTTTGTTTGCTCCCGTGGCTGTGGGGACTCAGGGCTTGGAAGGTATTGTGAGCGAGGACTCAGGGACTGGGTAGGGAAAAAAAGTGGGGACTTGGGTTTCCTGGGGAGACAGTGGAAACTAAGAAATTGACCAGAGATTAGGAGGACAGTTGGGACAACATGATTGAGTGAGGGGTTTGAGTAGGGCTGTGAGACAAAGTGGAAAAATATGGGGAGGGTCGAAGATTTAAAGGGCCTTGGAGGGTTTAGGAAAGGATTGGGTGGTTGAAAAGGGAAAAAAGACTATAGAGAAAAGGCAAGATGGCTTCGGGAACGGACGCTCGCTGACACGGCTCCGGTGAACCTTCTATTGCTGTTTTACCATTTACCTTTGTTTCTTCATTGGTGATCCTTCCTGATGCCGCATGCAGGCAGGAAGAGAAAAGCCAAGTTGTCGGCGATGACGACGGGTGGAGATCCCGGGTGCAGAGAGGTCAGCGGTTTGCGGGCCCATGGATTCCTTTGTGTGGCCTGCTGGGAGGAGTGAGTCAGCACTGGGGTGCCTGCTGAACGCTGTTGGGGCGGAAGGAAGGCCCCCCCCCCCCCCAGCACCGAAGGGCTAGAGGTTTTCCCTCAGCCCGGAGGGCCAAATATTGCCGGTCCAGCCGGAAGTGGAGAGCTTGCCTGGGACACTGAGTGCAGGCGTGAGTGAGGTGGTAAGCCTGCTTCAGAAGCCTCAGAAGCAGCTATCCAGCCCCGGAGAAAGTCAGCCGGTGCTGGTGTCTCCGGCTGTGTTTTCTGGCGTCGAGGGAGAGAAAGGAGATGGGTCTATTTCAGCATTGCATTCTTTGTTGGATCTGCCCCCGACAACGTTGGATAAACTATCTCAGGTTGGTGAGAATGATAAAGGATACAGTCTAGTGAGACCTGATATTGTTACGTCTGACAGTTTATGGGAAGCCTTCTCGTCTATGCACCTCAATATTTCATCTCAACTCCAGTTTATATTGCAGCAATTTCAAGTGTTTGGGCAGCAATTTCAAGTGTTTGGGCAGCAATTAAAGTTATATGAATTGGGTCAAACTGAGCTCACTGCCAAAGTGGCCTCATTTGAGGGTCGACTGGGGCTGTTACAGGAGGTCTCCCAAGCCTTTGTTAAGGACTCTGTGGTTATGCATAGGAGAATGGAATTTTTGGAAAATGCAAGGAGCCGTAACCTGCGAATATTGAATTTTCCTAAGGTTCCGTCGGTGTCTGCCTTGGAACTTTTCAAGAAGTTTCTTGTGACTACTCTCAGGGTTTCGGCTGATTCTGTACCACCTATATCTAAGGCCTTTTATTTACCAACTGCAAAGGCTCATCCTGTGGGTAAAGATGAGCATCTTCTATTATCTTCGGACAGTTTGGATCTATCTACATTTTTGGAACGCTCCCCCTCTGATGTAGGGATGACTGCTACATTGCTGGTCACCTTTGCCCTTGAGGCGGACAGAGATTGGCTGTTGAGATTGTTTTTTAGGTCCCCATGTAAAGTGTTCTTGGAGTCCCATCTAAGAATATTTCCTGATGTTTCTAGAGCAACCCAAAAGAGGAGGAGGCAGTTTCTTTTAAATCGTCCTGGGGTGCTTCAGTTGGGAGGGTTGTTTTTCCTACGCTTCCCATGTAAATGTCTGGTGAAGTTAGCTGGGCATAGTTACCTTTTTTTTTGAACCCCCTCAGTAGAGAGGGCATTGACTCAGAAAGGATTAAAGTTTTGCAGGAAACAAAATCTGCTGTAGAATCTATATGGATTGAAATTCCATATAAAAGGGGGAAGGCGATGGCAGTGGGGGTGTACTATCGAGCACCTGGCCAGAATGACCAAATGGATGATGAAATGCTCAAAGAAATCAAGGAAGCTAACAAACGTTACAGCGCAGTAATAATAATGGGTGATTTCAATTACCCCGGTATCGACTGGGTTAGTGTCACGTCAGGACATGCTAGGGAGATAAAGTTCCTAGATGAAATAAATGACTGCTTCTTGGAGCAGCTGGTTCATGAACCAACCAGAGGGGAAGCCATATTAGACCTAGTCTAAATTCCATGTAAAAGGGGGAAGGCAATGGCAGTGGGGGTGTACTATCGAGCGAATTGCCAGAATGACCAAATGGATGATGAAATGCTCAAAGAAATCAAGGAAGCTAACAAAAGTTACAGTGCAGTAATAATAATGGGTGATTTCAACTACCCCGGTATCGACTGGTTCAGTGTCACGTCAGGACATGCTAGGGAGATAAAGTTCCTAGATGAAATAAATGACTGCTTCTTGGAGCAGCTGGTTCATGAACCGACCAGAGGGGAAGCCATATTAGACCTAGTCTTTAGTGGAACACCAAATCTAGTGCAAGAGATAAGGTTGTTGGGGCCACTTGGCAATAGTGATCATAGCATGATCGCCTTTGATTTAATTAGTGGAGGAGGGATAGTAAAGAAATCCACAGTACTACCTTTTAACTTTCGAAAGGGAAACTATAATAAAATGAGGAAAACAGTTAAGAAAAAACTAAAAGGAGCAGTTGCAAAGGTTAAAGACGTACATCAGGCTTGGCTGTTGTTGAAAAATACTATCTTGGAAGCCCAGACCAGCTGTATTCCACGCTTTAAGAAAAGTGGAAGGAAGTCCAAAAAACTGCCAGCATGGTTTAAAGGTGAGGTCAGAGAGGCTGTTGTTGCCAAAAAAGCATCTTTCAGGAAATGGAAAAAAGAGCCAAACGATGAAACCTGGAAACAGCACAAGCACTGGCAAGTCAAATGCAAGGCATTGATAAGGCAGGCAAAGGGAGAATTTGAGAAGATGCTTGCTGCGGAAGCAAAAACGCGAAATAAAGACCTTTTCAAGTACATTCGTAGCAAAAAACCTGTGAGAGAGTCAGTTGGTCCATTAGATGATAAAGGAGTTAAAGGAGCACTGAGAGGCGACAAGGTGATAGCGGAGAGATTGAATGAATTCTTTGCTTCAGTCTTTACTGAGGAAGATGTAGGGATGTTACCCATGACTGAAGTGGTATTTAAAGGTGCGGTAGAATTGAAGGAAATATCAATACATCGCGAAGATGTATTACAACTATTAGATAAACTGAAGAGTAGCAAATCACCTGGGCCGGATGGTATACATCCAAGGGTGTTGAAAGAACTGAAATACGAGATTGCAGACCTGTTATTAGTAATCTGTGAACTATCATTAAAATCATCTCTAATACCTGAAGATTGGAGGATCGCCAATGTAACACCAATTTTTAAAAAGGGTTCCAAAGGTGATCCGGGAAACTACAGACCGGTGAGCCTGACATCAGTACCGGGAAAAATGGTAGAAACCATCATAAAGAATAAAATTACTCAGCATGTAGATAGTCATGACCTAATGGGAGACAGCCAACATGGCTTTAGACAAGGAAGATCTTGTCTTACTAATCTGTTATGTTTTTTTGAAGGAGTGAATAATCAGGTGGACAAAGGTGAATCGGTTGATATTGCGTATCTGGACTTTCAGAAAGCCTTTGACAAGGTCCCTCATCAGAGAATTTTGGCAAAACTAAAGCGTCATGGGATAGGAGGCAGTGTACTATTGTGGATCAGGAACTGGTTAACAGATAGAAAGCAGAGGGTAGGGCTAAATGGCCAATTTTCCCAATGGAGAAAGGTGAATAGTGGTGTACCCCAGGGATCTGTGCTGGGTCCGCTGCTTTTTGACATATTCATAAATGACCTGGAAAGTGGAATAACGAGTGAGGTTATCAAATTTGCAGATGACACAAAGCTATTTAAAGTTGTTAAAACCCAAGAGGATTGTGGAAAATTGCAAGAGGATATTGATAAATTGGAAGACTGGGCATCAAAATGGCAGATGAAATTTAATGTGGACAAGTGCAAGGTTATGCTTCTAGGGAAGAACAACCCAAACTATGGTTACACGATGCAAGGTTCCACATTAGGAACCACCACCCAGGAAAAAGATTTAGGCGTCATTGTGGATACCATGTTAAATCCCTCGGCCCAGTGTGCAGCAGCGGCCAAGAGAGCAAATAGAATGCTAGGTATGATAAGGAAAGGAATGGAAAATAAAACAAAAGATATTATAATGCCTCTATATCGTTCCATGGTGAGACCGCACCTTGAATATTGTGTGCAATTGTGGTCGCCGTATCTTAAAAAGGATATAGCAATTTTAGAAAAGGTTCAGAGAAGAGCCACCAAAATGGTAAAGGGGATGGACAGATACTCCTATGAAGAAAGGCTAAAAAGGTTGGGGCTTTTTAACCTGGAAAAGAGACGGCTGAGGGGAGATATGATAGAAGTATATAAATTAATGAATGGAGTGGAACGGGTAAACGTAGATCGATTGTTTACCTTATCAGAATATAGAAAGACTAGGGGACATGCAATGAAGCTACAGGGTAAACTATTTAAGACTAATAAAAGAAAATATATTTTCACTCAACGTGTAATCAAACTTTGGAATTTGTTACCGGAGGATGTAGTAAAGACTGTTAGTGTAGCTGGGTTTAAAAAAGGTTTGGACAAGTTCCTGGAGGAAAGGTCCGTAAACCATTATTAAGAAGGGACCCAGGATATCAATGCTTGAACCAATACAAGCATTGTGGAACCTGTGTCCCTTGAGGAAACTGCTAGGTACGTATGACCTAGATTGGCCACTGTTGGAAACAGAATACTGGGCTTGATGGATCTTGGTCTGACCCAGTATGGCATATCTTATGTTCTTATGTTCTTAGTCCTTAGTGGAACACCAGATCTAGTGCAAGAGATAAGGGTGTTGGGGCCACTTGGCAATAGTGATCATAGCATGATCGCCTTTGATTTAATTAGTGGAGGAGGGATAGTAAGGAAATCCACAGTACTACCTTTTAACTTTCGAAAGGGAGACTATGATAAAATGAGGGAAACAGTTAAGAAAAAACTAAAAGGAGCAGTTGCGAAGGTTAAAGACGTACATCAAGCTTGGGTGTTGTTGAAAAATACTATCTTGGAAGCCCAGACCAGCTGTATTCCACGCTTTAAGAAAAGTGGAAGGAAGTCCAAAAAACTGCCAGCATGGTTTAAAGGTGAGGTCAGAGAGGCTGTTGTTGCCAAAAAAGCATCTTTCAGGAAATGGAAAAAAGAGCCAAACGACGAAACCTGGAAACAGCACAAGCACTGGCAAGTCAAATGCAAGGCATTGATAAGGCAGGCAAAGAGAGAATTTGAGAAGAAGCTTGCTGCGGAAGCAAAAACGCGAAATAAAGACCTTTTCAAGTACATTCGTAGCAAAAAACCTGTGAGAGAGTCAGTTGGTCCATTAGATGATAAAGGGGTTAAAGGAGCACTAAGAGGCGACAAGGCGATAGCGGAGAGACTGAATGAATTCTTTGCTTCGGTCTTTACTGAGGAAGATGTAGGGATGTTACCCATGACTGAAGTGGTATTTAAAGGTGCGGAAGAATTGAAGGAAATATCGATACATCGGGAAAATATCTTACAACTATTAGATAAACTGAAGAGTAGCAAATCACCTGGGCCGGATGGTATACATCCAAGGGTGTTGAAAGAACTGAAATATGAGATTGCAGAACTGCTATCAGTAATCTGTGAACTATCATTAAAATCATCTCTAATACCTGAAGATTGGAGGATCGCCAATGTAACACCAATTTTTAAAAAGGGTTCCAGAGGTGATCCGGGAAACTACAGACCGGTGATTCTGACGTCAGTACCGGGAAAAATGGTAGAAACCATCATAAAGAATAAAATTACTCAGCATGTAGATAGTCACAACCTAATGGGAGACAGCCAACATGGCTTTAGACAAGGAAGATCTTGTCTTACTAATCTGTTATGTTTTTTTGAAGGAGTGAATAAACAGGTGGACAAAGGTGAGTCGGTTGATATTGTGTATCTGGACTTTCAGAAAGCCTTTGACAAGGTCCCTCATCAGAGACTTTTGGCAAAACTAAAGAGTCATGGGATAGGAGGCAGTGTACTATTGTGGATCAGGAACTGGTTAAAAGATAGAAAGCAGAGGGTAGGGCTAAATGGCCAGTTTTCCCAATGGAGAAAGGTGAATAGTGGTGTACCCCAGGGATCTGTGCTGGGTCCGCTGCTTTTTGACATATTCATAAATGACCTGGAAAGTGGAATAACGAGTGAGGTTATCAAATTTGCAGATGACACAAAACTATTTAAAGTTGTTAAAACCCAAGAGGATTGTGAAAAATTGCAAGAGGATCTTGATAACTTGGAAGACTGGGCATCAAAATGGCAGATGAAATTTAATGTGGACAAGTGCAAGGTTATGCACCTAGGGAAGAACAACCCAAATTATGGTTACACGATGCAAGGTTCCACATTAGGAACCACCACCCAGGAAAAAGATTTAGGCGTCATTGTGGATACCATGTTAAAACCCTCGGCCCAGTGTGCAACGGCGGCCAAGAGAGCAAATAGAATGCTAGGTATGATAAGAAAAGGAATGGAAAATAAAACAAAAGATATTATAATGCCTCTATATCGTTCCATGGTGAGACCGCACCTTGAATATTGTGTGCAATTCTGGTCGCCGTATCTTAAAAAGGATATAGCGATTTTAGAAAAGGTACAGAGAAGAGCCACCAAAATGGTAAAGGGGATGGAAGGATACTCCTATGAAGAAAGGCTAAATAGGTTAGGGCTCTTTAACCTGGAAAAGAGACGGCTGAGGGGAGATATGATAGAAGTCTATAAATTAATGAACGGAGTGGAACGGGTAAATGTAGATTGATTGTTTACCTTATCAGAATATAGAAAGACTAGGGGATATGCAATGAAGCTACAGTGTAAACTATTTAAGACTAATAAAAGAAAATATTTTTTCACTCAACGTGTAATAAACTCTGGAATTTGTTACCGGAGGATGTAGTAAAGGCTGTTAGTGTAGCTGGGTTTAAAATAGGTTTGGACAAGTTCCTGGAGGAAAGGTCCATAAATCATTATTAAGAAGGACCGAAGATATCAATGCTTGACCCAGTACAAGCATTATGGAACTTGTGTCTCTTGGGGAAACTGCTAGGTACATATGACCTAGATTGGCCACTGTTGGAAACAGAATACTGGGCTTGATGGACCTTGGTCTGACCCAATATGGCATATCTTATGTTCTTATGTTCTTATGGCCACCTTTATTGCCTCTAAATTACCTAATGTGCAGGGCCCCTCTCCATCTCCCCCTCAGAGTAGTTCCCCTAGTAAGGAGGGCTAAATCGGATTATATTGTTTTGCACTCCCCCCTAGTCTGTTTAATTTCTTGTATTTGCTTTGAAACCAATTTATCTTATATATTTTGACCTATCTTGCCACTGTATTGTGGACTTATGTTTAGTTGATTTTGTTTCTGGTGGAAAAACAAGTTTTTCTTGTTATTTAACTGATGTGCCCTTTCTGTACAAGTTTTCTTTCTTGTGTACATTGTAAAATTGCATAAATAATTTTTTTTTTAAAAAGACTATAGAGTGGGTGGGAGCCACAGGAAGGAACAGGTCTTCCTTGAAGGTGATGAGAGAGAGTACAAATTGTGGAGGTAAAAGTGGAAATGGAAACCTGGATAAGGGTTATAAGAAAGGGACTGCAGGTAGAAAGAGGATATGCTAGGGAATGAGCTAGGGCTGATTAGGAGTTGAGAGGCAGAAGGTGGTAGATGAGGCTGGGGAGGGGATGCATACAGAGGGTGGAAATGGGGGACTAGAAAGTGGGTGAAAGACGGGGACATAGGAGGCTGGCGGAGGAATGAGACAGGTGGGGAATGGAAGGACTACGGAAGTAAGTTTAGGAAATAGAAAGCTGGTAAGAAGGTGAAAGGCGAAAAGAGGAAGGCGGAAGACTGAAAGAGGGAGAGGAAGGTATGGAATGAATCTGTAAAGGTAAAAAGTAGGTGAGAGAAATGGAGAAAAAGAGATGAAACAGAAAGATCAGTGTCGGAGAGAGATGTAGGGAAGGAAAGGACGAAGACAGGCAATGTATAGAAGAAGAAAATGGAAATGAGATGCTGGAAAAGGACTTAGAAAAAAAAACAACTAGAAGAAGTGGGAAAGAGAGACCAGGACCAACAAACTAGAAAAATAAAATGATCAGACAAAGGTACAAAAGAGTAGCAGTTTTTTAGAGAATGAAATATATCAGTTTTGAAAATGTGCATTTCTTAGAGTTCAGTAGAGGAGGAAATGCATTTCTGTTTTTCTTTCTTCAGTGTCTGTTTTGGAGGTTTTCCATTTGAATTTTTGTCTGCATATTTCTTTTCTAATTTGTAGTTTCTTATTATTTACTAGGTAATGGTCTGTTTTTTCTATGTGCAGCTGAGATGAGGGGGTCTGTTAACGTTGGTTCTGTACTACTTCGGCTTGTTCTCTTTTTCCAACTAGAGGTTTCTGGTGCTCTAAAATAGTTGCAGTGCTGATTTTTCATAGGTAGGATTGAGATCTTAGATTTAGTGCTGGTATTTGTTGTCCATTTGCAGGGTTTTGTCTTATGACGCACAATGTTTGACAGTAGAGAGAGATGGTGGTATTGTCGCTGATTTGAGACCAGAATTTTAATGGAATCTTTTTTTGTATGTTGAGTTGTAAAGGGAAAAAACTCTAATTCTGCTCTGCATCTGTTGTTGGGAGAGTTTTAGTGGTGACTCTAGGAGTGCTCCATACGAATGAACAATTATACCCTATTAGACAAATGAATAAATATGCCCCATTCAAACGCAATTATGTGTTTGCTGGGAAATGCAAAATTAGCCTATGTATTTTCAAAAAATATACAGATAATATCGGGCTAAATGGCTGGTATATTTGTGGGCCATGTTAGTAGAGCAGCAGGGGTAGGCCAGGAAATTATCCACATAGTGGCAATATCTAGCCACTGTTCAGGTAAGTTACATGTTTAGTTTAGGCCTGCCAAATAGCAGGTCTACCTCAATTATTTATTTATTTATTTAACAGGCCTTTTATACCGCTCTATCATTTCAATCAAAGTGGTTTCCATTGTAACTTAAACTTGGTAATGTACATTAAACAGGGACACTGATAACTTGGAATTTTCTGAGGCAATGGAGGGTTAAGTGACTTGCCGATCAGATAATTGAACACTCTCTCTGGATCAGTGCAGGAACAAATTTTCCACAAGTGACTATACCAAAAGTCCCATACTAAATAACAACTCACTACAAAAGATTTTTAACAGTAAACAATAACATAAGGATATCAACGTTTGATACACTATTCTGTACATAACCTGTCCTGTAAATAACGATTGATGTCTAAAATGCACTGACCCAAACTCTAATTTAAACATCACAAACATAATCCTGACCACACTGCTCCTCTAGAGCTTCTGGTTCACCCTAATTGTAAATAGCTTGTAATGATTTATTGTTACTAGTACTCGTTTATTCTATGTATATAGTTTGAGTTCTATGTATTGAATATGCTTTTACTGCATTTCAGACTCTGTTATTTGTAAACCGCGCTTGATCTTCGGAAAGCACGGTATAAAAATGTTTATTAAATAAATTAATTAAATAAATAAAACCATTTACTCAACTGTACATAGTTTAATTTGTTATCTGTACATAAATTCAATCAACCGCCTTGATCATGGCGAAAGGCAGTATATAAATCTTGCTAAGTAAATACATAATTTTGTTGGACTGTCTCATCCGAAGCCAGTATTAACCAGCTGTTTCTCTTTTTAGTCCATTTTATTCTTTTATATTGCGATCATGCCAAAAAGTATTTTAAATGTTAAAAAAACTCTATGATATTACTTTTTGGCATGATCACAACAAAAAAGAATAAAATGGCCTCAAAAGAGAAGCTGTTGGTTAATAGCAGTTTTGGATGAAATAGTCCAATAAAAATATTTTTGTAGTGAGCTGTAAAATAGTAGGCCTAGTCTAAGCAGATAGTTTATTTACCAATTCTGAATTCTGTAAACAAAAGTATGCAAACAATTCCGGCCCTGGCTCCGCCCCCACAGGTCACTTCCAGCCCCGCCCACAGTTCCACTTCTTTTTTGTCTACAAATTAAGCCCTGCTTATTTCTATAGTACTACTAAACGTACAAAGCATTGTACACATACACGTAAGAGACAGTCCCTGCTCAGAGTTCAAGACAAACTGGACCCATAAGAGATAAAGGAGTTTCATTTTTATGGGAAATGATTAAAAGCAACATGGCTATAAACAGGAGAACAAGGGCAACCTCAAAAATGTGGGCTTTTAGCCTGAACTTCAATAGGACTGGAGAGGGAGCATGACGTACCACCAGAAAATCAAGCTCAAGGCACATCACGGTGCTGCGGAACACGCCTGAGCGCGCAGCAATTGCTCCCCACACCCACACTCCACCCCTAGCTCGTTCGCTTTCCTCCCTAGCGCATGATGGCCACGTACCGCATGGTTTAATGTGGAGTAATTGGCATGCCCGCGCATTAACTGGCTAACGCACTTTATTAAAGAGCCCCTAAGTTCTTTAAGAGGAAGGACTTATCACCATTGTGCAGGTCTATGTACATCCAGAACAGATTAGCATTAGAGGGGTGCATGGCCAAAAGAAATTAAGTTCATATTTGTTTAAAATGAATTTTCCCTGATTTTTTGCATTTTTGTGTGTTCATTTCACTTATTTGTTTTTTCTGACTTGCATTCTATAAGAAGGCTTTTTTATGCACACAATTGACTGTACTCTCATTAACTGATAGGTATATGCGTACAACTGATTTGTGCACACTTTACATTTTTAAATGCCCAAATGAACAGCATGGGTGCTCACAAATAAACATCCCTATAAGATAGATCCGCCACAGACAAAGAGAAGTCCTTGACTTGTCAGTGGTTTTCAACAGAGTCCTAGGAACACACCCAGCCTGTCGGGTTTTCATGAAATAGATCTGCATGCACTGCCTGCATTTTATTCAGATCTATGTAACGTATTTTCACTGTGAATGTCCTGAAAAGTCAGCTGGCTGGGTGTGTGCCGAGGACTTGGTTGAGAATGCCTGATCTACTTATAACCTCTAAAAGCACAACATTATATACCAGAGGATGGTATGAAGACTATATGGACGGAATGCACACGTCTACTAACAAAACTTTAAATGAGATAGAAGTACTGGGTTTCTGAGGGTCAATAGTGAAAGATTTTAGCTATGTTATACATTGCAGCTCTTAAACCAATCTACTCAGCACTCAAGAGTTCAGTCTCATTTAAGACCTCTGAAAAATCTTATGGGTCTATATTCAAAAGGACTTATCCATATAGCAGAGTCCCCTATCCGAGAACTTGAAAATGATTATGGACTACGCCAGCTCTATCCAGATAATTCTGGGCAGAACAAAGGCAGAGGCACTATCCATATGGTTACGCAGTTTAATTTGAGGATTGTAAAAGGTAATCCTAAATTAAACCACTTTGCTGAAACAGATAGCGGCCATCTCTAATCTCCACATATATTCAACAACACTGAATATATGTGGATAATTTGAACATCACATCCAGAGTATGACAAAATCCTGACCATGTTTGAATATTAACCCATTAATATTTATATCCCTTCATAGACTTGTACCTGGGGATATGGCGACGTCTTAGATTTGGATTTCGTACTAGACAGACGAGACTTGCTGCCCTTCCTACTGTCTGGTATGGATGGGGTTGAGTTGGCAAACGAGAAGGATGGTTTGGTTGCTGTGACTTGATCCAATGACAACTGCAGTCCTTTGTATTCTGCATCCCTGTTTGAAAGCAAACGTAATTCATCATGCAAGGAAATTTGTGGTCAATCCAGTGTTCATTCTTAGTTTTCTGAATTCCTTTGTCCAATTGACACATAATTAAGGATGCAAATGTTTACATTCTTATTAAAATCCATGCATATGGGTTGATCCTCTATTTCAAACCATGGTGCTGTAGCTACAGGAATTCAGCATAGGATATTTGAATTTATCTACCGTTCTATTGAGCCAGCTGGGGTTGGGCATGCCACAGAGATGAGGTGCTTTTCTTGAAAGAGAGGAGAAAATGGCTACTGTTGCAATCCTTCCAGGACAAAGAAGCAGCACTAGCATTAAGACTCCAAGTAGACTTCCTTGAGAGAGCACATATTACTAGGATACCATCTGGGATGGGGATGTTTCAAGAAAGTAAAAAATGGGAGAATAAAAATATGCATTCTCTAATACATTTATAATAATTATAATATGCTATTGTGTAGAAGAGAGGCCTCATTGTGGGAGTAAGTCGCATCACAAGGAATAACTAATTATCTTATATGAGGTTCAGAAGTCTCATTGCAAGAGAAAGTCACAGTTGATCGAAGGCAGCAGTATATAGGATTGAAGAATATCATTTTCAAGGTAATAAATTCCATTTATTTACACAGTACTACCAGATTAACCTAACCTCTACCTAATTGCCTCTCCTCTTACCTCCTCAAGATAACATCTCAACCCTACTGTACACATGTAACACCCTAAATTCTCAGCACTCAATCTCATTGTACATATGTAATTAGTTCAGTTTGCAACCCCCGTGTTATCCAAGTTGTTACTCCTGTTCTCTGTAAAGCAAAACATGTTATCCAAGTTGTTACTCCTGTTCTATGTGAAGCCAAGCAGTTTGTTATGGTTATTTTGTTGTATGTAAACCGCGCTGACAATAGTGCGGTATATAAGAAATTGTAATAAATAATAAATAAATAAATATTCACTGAAGACTGGAGCCACATAGGCAAGCATTAAGGCTGACCCTTACTGAAGAATTTCCTCTTTTCATACTATGATCCTTTCCCTAGTGTTGCCCTGTTCAAACATCATCTCAAGGGCATGTGGCCTAGTGGTTAGAGCTAATAGCCCAGTACTCAAAAGATCTGGTTTTGATTCCCACTGATGCTCCTTGTGACCTTAGGCAAGTCACTTGAGCCTCCATTGCCTCAGGTACAAACTTAGCTTGTAAGCCTTCTGCGGACAGGCAGATACCTACGTACCTGAATATAACTCACCTTGAACTATCATTGGAAAGGCCTGAGTTAAATACTAAAAAATACATAACAATGTATACATGTATTTTTTAGTATTTAACTCAGGCCTTTCCAATGATAGTTCAAGGTGAGCTATATTCAGGTACGTAGGTATCTCCCTGTCCGCAGAAGGCTTACAAGCTAAGTTTGTTAAGTTATACTTGTTAAGTGCTACAAGGCATACACAGCATTATACATATAAATGTAAGGCACAGTCTCTGCTCAGCAGAGCTTACAATCTAATCAAGATGAAGAACACCACAAAACTGGGGACTAGAGCAATGTTTCTCAACCCAGTCCTTGGAGCACATCTAGACCCATCAGGCTTTCAGAATTCCACCAATGAATATGCATGAGACAAATTAGCACATACTGCCTTCATTGTATGAAAATCTATCTCATACATATTCATTGTAGAAATCTTGAAAACCTGACGGGCCTGGGTGTACCCTGAGGACTGGGATGAGAAGCACTGGACTAGAGTATGGTAAGATATACATACTGTAAGTGGTGAACGAGAGACTAAGGAGCATCAGGATCCAAAAGTGGCTTGAAAGAGGTGGGTTTTTGGCCTGGATTTGAATAAGGCTAGAGAAGGAGCCCAACACACTGACTCAGGTAGTTTGTTCTAGGCATATGGAGCAGCGAGAAGGAATGAATGAAGTTTGGAGCTGGAGTGGAGGAGTGGCCTAGTGGTTGGGGCAAGGTACTTCAGGCCGGAAGGTCGGGGGTTCAAATCCCACTAGAGGACAGCAACCTTGGGCCAGAAGGACTGGGGTTTCTAGTCCCACAGGTGCTCCTTGTGGTCTTGGGCAAGCCACTTATCCCTCCATAGCCCGTGTTCCCTGTAAAATAGTTATCTCCAAGTTATAATGCCCTGTTCAATGTAATTTCAGTTTGTTCAATGTAAACCACACTGATGCAGAATAGCGCGGTATATAAGAGAATGTAAATAAATAAATAAAATAAATAACGGCAGAGAAGGGCACTGATAAGAGATCTGCCAGTGGAGCGGAGTTCCTAAGCTGGGCTAAGAGTACGCACTATTTGTAACTAGGTCCCATTGAATAACATAGGACGGTGTTACAAATAGTGCATACTAACCATTAGCCCAGCTTAGGAAACACGCCCTTTAATGAATATCCCACCTGTTGCAGAGTCTATAAATCCCAAAAACTACTTATCAGCACAAATGGTTAATAAGAGATGGCCTCTAAAATGCTTTCCTCAAATGGATAGAGAAGTATGACATTCCTGGCTGTTTGTTCAAAGGAGGATACATTTTCAGTGTGACCCCGAGTGATCTTTTAGCTGCTTATTTTAAGTTCACTTTCAACCTAACCAACTAGTTTATGGCTGAAACCTCACTTAACTCTAGCTGGCAAGATTAGGTACGGCTGTAATTATGGTAATTTTGTGATGGGTCATTCCAGTTCACCAGCCCAAAACCTGTAACAACTAAGTGGGGCCGAGAAAAAGAATAGGCAGGAGGTACCTCTGTATAAGTCTCAGGTGAGACCTCTTTTGGAGTACTGTGTGCATTTCCGGAGACCACACCATCAAAGAGATATAAATAGGATGGAGTTGGTTCAGAGCGTGGCCACCAAAATGCCCTATGGGCTTCATCATAAGGCATACGGGGACAGATGTAAAGATCACAAAATCCATGTGTACCTTAGAGGAAAGGTGGGAGAGGGAAGATATGATTGAGACGTTTAAATACCTCTGTGGCACAAATGCACAGGAGAAGAGCCTCTTCCGATTGCAAGAGAACTCTGCAATGAGGGAGCGTAAGATGAAGATGAAAAGGGGACAGACTTAGGAGTAATTTGTGAAAATATTTTTTTTATGGAAAGAGTGGAAGATGCAAAGAATAGTCTCCCGGTGGAGGAAGTAGAGACAAGGACTGTATCTGAATTCAAGAAAGCATGGGATAAACACAGAAGATCTCTAAAGGAAAAAAAGGGACTGTAGCAGTTGGTGTGGAAGGGCAGAATGGAGAGAATGTATAGTCTGCCATCGTGCGTCTGTGTTTCTGTGTGGATACATCTGCATTTGAAAGACTGGTAAGGGGGACTGTTGCTTCTGGAGGGAGATCTGCAACTGTGAGTATTTACTTCTGGTAATTTTCTAAAAGGAATTCTTTGTATTAAAGCTAATTAATCTGTGATCCACTATTTTTGTTAAATCAGTCAGGGCCTAGTAGCAGCAGTTTAAGTTTACATTTAAAACACAGAGGAGAACTCTCTGGTTACATTTCATACCCAGCAGAGAGCTTGTACTTTAAATTTAATAGTCACTCAGGGCCTAGTAACAGCAAAGTACTTTTAGTTTAAATTTAAAACACAGAAGAGAGCTTTCTGGTTACATTTGGAACCCAGCAGACAGCTTGTAGTTTACATTTAATAGTCACTCGGGGCCTAGCATCAGCAAAGTTCTTTTAGCTTAAATTTACAACACAGAAAAGAGCTTTCTGGTTAAATTTAGAACCCAGCAGAGAGCTTGTACTTTAAATTTCATAAGAAGTTAGAGCCTAGCAGCAGCTAAGAGCTATAATTTAAATCAAATCAGAATATAGCTTACCTCAGCAGCACAAGACAGGGTACTGTGTAGCAGCCCTCTTTTAATAAGTGTTAATTCCCTCCCACCCTCCCCTGGGATAATCGTAGCTTTATAGGTACTTACACATCTTAAAAGACAGGAGGTGCTCTCAGGTGAAGCTCATTACCCAAATCAGTCATACACTAAGGACCTGAGATTAGTTAAGCTTCAGGTGAACAAGGTATATTACACGTATTAGGTTCAGTTTTATTAGTATAAATATCCATAGCAACCCTTAGTAAGTAAAGAACTTAGATCTAAACACAAACTTAAAACTAAGATGCAGACAGCAGTCCAGCAGCGGGATGGGGGCTTTCCAGTCTTTTGCATTGAGTGTCACATGTATGATTTTCTCCCAGTTGGTGAGAGGTCTTACGTGTGCACTAGGTGCAAGGAGCTCTTTGCTCTCAGGGAATGAGTCCGTTCTCTAGAGGCTAAAGTAGCAGACTTGGAAAGCATAAGACAGACAGAGAGGTACATAGACGAGACCTACAGGGATATAGTCCTGAAGTCCCAACTCCAGTCTGGCAGCATCCCTGTTGCCATGGAGGAGAGAGGTCACGTGACAGGAGAGCATCACCCTGGTGTGGCAGGAAGTGATCCTGTAACTAGGACCTGTCCTCCAGGTGATGTAAAACCCTCTCGCACCGAGGAAGTTTCTCCAGGGCCATGTGCCCATGAGGGAAGGGTTAGGACAGCCGTTATAGTTGGTGATTCGATCATTAGGCATGTAGATAGCTGGGTGGCTGGTGGACGTGAGGATCGCCTGGTAACATGCCTGCCTGGTGCGAAGGTAGCGGACCTCACGCGCCACCTAGATAAGGTCTTAGATAGTGCTGGGGAGGAGTCTGCTGTCTTGGTACATGTTGGTACCAATGACATAGGAAAATGTGGTAGGGAGGTTCTGGAGGCTAAATTTAGGCTTTTAGGTAGGAAGTTGAAATCCAGAACTTCCAGGGTAGCATTCTCCGAAATGCTTCCTGTTCCACACGCAGGACCCAAAAGGCAGACAGAGCTCCGGAGTCTCAATGCGTGGATGAGACAATGGTGCAGAGATGAGGGGTTTGGATTTGTTAGGAACTGGGGAAGATTCTGGGGAAAGGAGGGGCTCTTCCGAAGGGATGGGCTTCACCTTAACCGGGATGGAACCAGGCTGCTGGCATTAACCTTTAAAAAGGAGATAGAGCAGCTTTTAAACTAGATATTAGGGGAAAGCCGACAGTCGCCCAAGAGCAGATGGTTCGGAAGAATGTATCTTTGAAGGATACTACCAAAAGCAGAGAGATTCCACAAAAGAGTAAAGTAGCCCAAATGCCCTCAAGTATGGAGCAGACAGAGCTTAAAGATCCCAAATTACTCATGTCTAACAGACAAATTAATATGGATAAAATAAATTCTCTAAAATGCTTGTATGCAAATGCTAGAAGTCTAAAAAATAAGATGGGAGATTTAGAATATATAGCACTAAATGAAAGGTTAGATATGATTGGAATATCAGAGACATGGTGGAAGGACGACAACCAGTGGGACACTGTGATACCTGGGTACAAACTATATCATAATGATAGAGCTGATCAAATTGGTGGAGGGGTTGCTCTCTATGTTAGAGAGGGCATTGAGTCAGAAAGGATTAAAGTTTTGCAGGAAACAAAATCTGCTGTAGAATCTATATGGATTGAAATTCCATGTAAAAGGGGGAAGGCAATGGCAGTGGGGGTGTACTATCGAGCGCCTGGCCAGAATGACCAAATGGATGATGAAATGCTCAAAGAAATCAAGGAAGCTAACAAAAGTTACAGCACAGTAATAATAACACAGGTACACTACCAAAAAACTGCCTCCAGTTTTGCAACTGAATCCTATAGATTTTGGGGTGCTGAATCCAGGAAAAATAGCCAAAATGTTCCATCACGTCACGTTTTCTTGCAAAATTAGATTTCTTACCCATATAAGGAATGTTCACATAATTTCTTTTTAGCCGACTGCAGTTTATTTTCTTGGCCCAAAATAGAGGTTGTAATGGTTAACTAACTAGAAACACTCCCTCATGATATTTTAGAGTGTTTTGTATTCATTTTATACATTAACAGGACAATTGGGAGGTGGGGGGCTAAATCCAGTACTCGCGCTGGCGCATGTTCTTTCCTGTTCGCCTCGCCTCGTTCGCTCGCTCAAACACGGTGGTTGCGACATGAACGTTCCTGTCAAATTTCAGTTTCTTGCAAGTTCATTATTACCTTTTGTTTGCTCAGTCGTAATCCAGCTTTATTCCGAAGTGGTTCACTACAGTTGTAGTTTGCAGTGCTGTGTATTTGTGATGGCTCACAGAGCCAGAGGTTGCGTCAACTCTCCGGACAGTTTTTGTTTTATTTGTGGGGAATATACCGTGAAAAAGCGGCAGAGGAACATTTCTGCATTTATTAAAAAAGTATATTTCGCCTATTTCGGTTTGAAGTTAGGCGATCAAGACAAACCGTGGGCTCCTCACAAAGTGTGCAAGACATGTGAGGAAGATCTACGCTTATGGATGAAAGGTAAAAAACAAGCATTTTGTTTCAGAATACCTATGATGTGGCGTGAACAAAGAGACCACAGCAGTGACTGCTATTTTTGCTCTTGCATTGTGAAGGGATACAACTTAAAAAATAAGAACGTAATAAGTTACCCCAACCTTCCCTCAGCAATTAGGCCTATGCCTCATAGCAACGAAGTACCTGTGCCTGAACCACCAAAATCTTTGGATCATATTTGTGTGGACGGTTCTGATCATGATGAGACTCATCAGATGGCTTTTCCCGATGAGTCCAGTACTTCCGAGTTTGAAACTGAACCAGATCCGAAACCTGAACTTTTCTCTCAAGCTGAATTGAATGATTTAGTCCGGGATTTAGGACTCCCAAAAGATGCTGCCCAACTGCTAGGTTCTCGGCTTAAACAGAAAAATCTATTGTCACCAGGAACAACTTTTTATTGGTACCACAACCGCGAGACACAATTTTTGAAGTATTTCAGCAAAGAGGAAGATTTGGTATTTTGCAACGATATATACGGAGTGATGGAAAAGTTTAAACTCAAGTATGATCCTGCTGAATGGCGGCTGTTCATTGATTCGTCAAAAGACAGCATAAAAGGTGTTCTTCTTCATAATGGCAACACATTCGCTTCAGTTCCTATTGCTCACTCTGTTATTCTCCAAGAAAAATACGAGAATTTGGCCCTGATTCTTCAGAAGATTCGTTATGATGAGCATAAGTGGATGATTTGTGGAGACTTTAAAATTCTATCCATGCTATTAGGGCAGCAATCCGGTTTCACCAAATATCCCTGCTTCCTTTGCTTGTGGGATAGCCGGGCCCGCGACCTACACTGGGGGAAAAAAGACTGGCCAATTCGGGAGTATTTGAGACCCGGTGAGAAAAATGTTCTTCATGAGAGCTTGGTACCTCGTGATAAAATTCTATTACCACCTCTCCACATTAAGTTGGGTCTCATTAAGCAATTCATCAAGTCCCTTCCAAAAGATGGTGAGTGCTTTCGGTACCTTTGCTCAAAGTTCCCCCGACTTTCTGAAGCAAAGCTAAAGGAAGGAGTGTTTGTTGGCCCTGATATAAGGAAACTCATTTCAGATGGAGCATTCGCTGAAACGATGTCTGAGAAGGAAAAGGAAGCCTGGGATTCCTTCAAGGATGTTGTTCTCAAATTCTTGGGGAACAGGCGGGATGAGAACTATAAGGATATTGTTGCCAGGATGCTCAATGCCTTCAAAGAACAAGGCTGTAACATGAGCCTGAAAGTCCATTTCTTGCACTCCCATGTGAACTACTTTCCCGAAAACTTGGGGGCGTACAGTGAAGAACAAGGTGAAAGGTTTCACCAGGACATCAAGGACGCAGAGAGAAGGTACCAAGGAAGATGGAACACCACTATGATGGCTGATTTCTGCTGGTTGCTGCTGCAGGAAACCCCAGATGAAAAATACGCCAAGCAGCGCACCAAGAGAAGCATTCGGGGGAAGAAGAAACGGGCCCACCAGGAGATTGATTGACCCAAGAATGACTTTAAAATCTAAACTGTGTTGACAAATATCGTGTTTTTACTAAACTTTGAAATAAAAATTTGCTAGTTATTACGACAGTGTCGGATCTCATTTATTAGAATTTTATTTTCACACCATTGGGTGTTTGTCTTCATGTATTGCAATGGTGCGGTTTGCGTTTTCTATTCTTACATACATACCTGTACAACATTTTTTGCACATTTCTTTGCTTTGCTTTGTGTCTAACCTCGCTCTTATATGCTCAATGTTTGTGCACATGTATGTGGCTGTTTTAAGTGCAGACAATTTTGCTACCATCACAGTGTGTTTTGTTGACATTACTCTATTCTTATGTGCTGCCTTGTTACAATTTTCTTTATTCTTATTTGAATAACTACTAAACAATTTGTATAAAGAATTCATCCAAGAAACTTTTATCTCGATCGCACTCAATCTGAAACGTTCACCTCAAACTGCTAACCCAATGTAGCAAAAAATCTGTACGTGATGGAGCAAATTGGTTACCAGATTTGGATTCAGCGCACCAAAAAATGTAAAAATAATCGAAACATTAGAGGCAGTTTAAAAAAATTTTTTTTAGTGTACCTGTGTAATGGGTGATTTCAACTACCCCGGTATCGACTGGGTCAGTGTCACATCAGGACATGCTAGGGAGATAAAGTTCCTAGATGAAATAAATGACTGCTACTTGGAGCAGCTGGTTCATGAACCGACCAGAGGGGAAGCCATATTAGACCTAATCCTTAGTGGAACACCAGATCTAGTGCAAGAGATAAGGTTGTTGGGGCCACTTGGCAATAGTGAACATAGCATGATCGCCTTTGATTTAATTAGTGGAGGAGGGATAGTAAGGAAATCCACAGTACTACCTTTTAACTTTCGAAAGGGAGACTATGATAAAATGAGGAAAACAGTCAAGAAAAAACTAAAAGGAGCAGTTGCAAAGGTTAAAGACATACATCAGGCTTGGCTGTTGTTGAAAAATACTATCTTGGAAGCTCAGACCAGCTGTATTCCACGCTTTAAGAAAAGTGGAAAGAAGTCCAAAAAACTGCCAGGATGGTTTAAAGTTGAGGTCAGAGAGGCTGTTGTTGCCAAAAAAGCATCTTTCAGGAAATGGAAAAAAGAGCCAAACGACGAAACCTGGAAACAGCACAAGCACTGGCAAGTCAAATGCAAGGCATTGATAAGGCAGGCAAAGGGAGAATTTGAGAAGAAGCTTGCTGCAGAAGCAAAAACGCGAAGTAAAGACCTTTTCAAGTACATTCGTAGCAAAAAACCTGTGAGAGAGTCAGTGGGTCCATTAGATGATAAAGGGGTTAAAGGAGCACTAAGAGGCGACAAGGCGATAGCGGAGAGACTGAACGAATTCTTTGCTTCAGTCTTTATTGAGGAAGATGTAGGGATGTTACCCATGACTGAAGTGGTATTTAAAGGTGCAGAAGAATTGAAGGAAATATCGATACATCGAGAAGATGTATTACAACTATTAGATAAGCTGAAGAGTAGCAAATCACCTGGGCCGGATGGTATACATCCAAGGGTATTGAAAGAACTGAAATATGAGATTGCAGACCTGCTATTAGTAATCTGTGAACTATCATTAAAATCATCTCTAATACCTGAAGATTGGAGGATCGCCAATGTAACACCAATTTTTAAAAAGGGTTCCAGGGGTGATCCGGGAAACTACAGACCGGTGAGCCTGACGTCAATACTGGGAAAAATGATAGAAACCATCATAAAGAATAAAATTACTCAGCATGTAGATAGTCATGAACTAATGAGAGACAGCCAACATGGCTTTAGACAAGGAAGATCTTGTCTTACTAATCTGTTATGTTTTTTTGAAGGAGTGAATAATCAGGTGGACAAAGGTGAGTCGGTTGATATTGTGTATCTGGACTTTCAGAAAGCCTTTGACAAGGTCCCTCATGAGAGACCTTTGGCAAAACTAAAGAGTCATGGGATAGAAGGCAGTGTACTATTGTGGATCAGGAACTGGTTAAAAGACAGAAAGCAGAGGGTAGGGCTAAATGGCCAATTTTCCCAATGGAGAAAGGTGAATAGTGGTGTACCCCAGGGATCTGTGCTGGGTCCGCTGCTTTTTGACATATTCATAAATGACCTGGAAAGTGGAATAACGAGTGAGGTTATCAAATTTGCAGATGACACAAAACTATTTAAAGTTGTTAAAACCCAAGAGGATTGTGGAAAATTGCAAGAGGATCTTGATAAATTGGAAGACTGGGCATCAAAATGGCAGATGAAATTTAATGTGGACAAGTGCAAGGTTATGCACCTAGGGAAGAACAACCCAAACTATGGTTACACGATGCAAGGTTCCACATTAGGAACCACCACCCAGGAAAAAGATTTAGGCATCATTGTGGATACCATTTTAAAACCCTCGGTCCAGTGTGCAGCGGCGGCCAAGAGAGCAAATAGAATGCTAGGTATGATAAGGAAAGGAATGGAAAATAAAACAAAGGATATTATAATGCCTCTATATCGTTCCATGGTGAGACCGCACCTTGAATATTGTGTGCAATTCTGGTCGCCGTATCTTAAAAAGGATATAGAGTTATTAGAAAAGGTTCAGAGAAGAGCCACCAAAATGGTAAAGGGGATGGAAGGATACTCCTATGAAGAAAGGCTAAAAAGGTTAGGGCTCTTTAATCTGGAAAAGAGACGGCTGAGGGGAGATATGATAGAACTCTATAAATTAATGAGCGGAGTGGAACGGGTAAACGTAGATCGATTGTTTACCTTATCAGAATATAGAAAGACTAGGGGACATGCAATGAAGCTACAGGGTAAACTATTTAAGACTAATAAAAGAAAATATTTTTTCACTCAACGTGTAATCAAACTCTGGAATTTGTTACCGGAGGATGTAGTAAAGGCTGTTAGTGTAGCTGGGTTTAAAAAAGGTTTGGACAAGTTCCTGGAGGAAAGGTCCATAAGCCATTATTAAGAAGGGACCCAGGATATCAATGCTTGAACCAATACAAGCATTGTGGAACCTGTGTCTTTTGGGGAAACTGCTAGGTACATATGAGCTAGATTGGCCACTGTTGGAAACAGAATACTGGGCTTGATGGACCTTGGTCTGACCCAGTAATGGCATATCTTATGTTCTTATGTTCTTATGCAAGTGTCTGATGCGAATGTTAGCAGATTAAGGCCCTGGGACCCTTCCAGCACTTCATCTTTAAGCCAACTCCTAGATTGATTCCATCCTGCCCCCTTCTTACCTCCACAAGAGCTTGCACTTCTGCCAAGTTGCTGAGGAAGAATGGTTCATTCCTGGGAGCTTGCACAGTGGCTATCCCAACATGGAAAAAGCTAGCACCATCACCCCCACACTCCTGAGCCTCTACCCACTGCTGCCCAAACCAGAATTGAAGAAAACCGGCTGACTGATCACCACCTCTGATATTCAGCTGCTATTCACCGTAGAGGCCTATAACTCTGGGGATTAACCAATTCCATGTCCTTAGTATTAGAATGTGTAGGGGCCCCTTAGAGACCTCACAAAAATGGGAGCCAGTACAAGGACCTGATGGACTAAGTAGTGACTTCGCACATTCCATTTCTAAGAGCACCCCTAAGTATGTCACAACGGAATGCTCTTGTAACGAAACAGACACCTCTAGTGAAGATAAAGAAATGTAGTTGGGAATGGGAAGTTTCTAACAGTTTTCTTTAGGGCAGAGGAAGAAGAAAGACCTCTCTTATAAAGATGAAAGGATTCTGGCTCCAGGAGTCCTAGCAGGAACTCAGAGAGGAACTGAGAGTAGAAGATCTCCTTCCTAAAGTATCTTAGGGGTTTGTTTACTAAACAGCGGTAAAGGAGAAGTCTTTTCCGTGCGGTAACAGCAGCAATAAAGGGTTATCGTGTGTTAAGTGTGCTGGGCGTTCCGGCATTAAGGGGAGCTAGTGGACATTTAGCGGGCAGTAACAGGACATTAAGAGGTAGTAGAGGACACTTAGCTAGCGGTAAAGGACATGCTGTGTTAAGGTGTCTTGCATGCACCCTAATGCAGGAAAACCTCTAAAACACTGAAAGGGGGGCAGGGAAGCCACTGGAGAAGGTATGGATGCAAGCACAATTGGTAGCTGATGGAGTTGATTCACTAGAAGCCTGGCTATGTGGAAGTATGTGTGATGAGCATGTTTGACCATACAGCAGGCCTGTGTTGTTCACCAAGTGAGATAGGCAGTGATGCTGGTAGTGGGTGTTGGCAGTGCCATGGGTGGGTGGTTGTGGCAGCAGAGTCAGCGGAGATGCAGCAGCGGGGGGCGCTGTGACCGGCGTGCAGTCCTAGATCTTCCTGAAAGCATACACCGTGCCATAAGTTATATTATAGTGTCTGTGAGGTGTGGACATGTATCCAGATGTACTGTCAGTGTGTGGCATGCCGTAGGCCAGGACAGTGTCTGGGTGGAGGCAGCATGTTCCTGATGTGGGCAGCAAAGGGAGGATTGTCCATGAGCGTTCATGTGGAGCAGTCACAGGAGAGGTGTGCATGATATGGCTAACTGCTGCAAATGACCCCAGATGGCCATGGTGGGGCAGTTCACAGATGTCCATGATAGGGAATGCTATGTTGGGCTACCCAATGTGTAATCATAATGCATAGAAATCTAGAAAAATGATTGTCTGCAGGTCACAGCAGAGCCAGGACTATGCGAGGTGAGGAATGGAAATCAAAATGAACATATGGGAATCACACTGGACCACTGACCATGGAGACATGGCATTAACCAGTAGGCTACAACACCACACAGCTCTATGCAGCTTGCAGATCTCTGATCAAACTGTTTGCTGTCTATACAGGTATAGGTTGAACCCTGCACTACCCATGATGCACTGCACATGCAAAACAGTGGTCTCTTGCTGAAAGATTAATGGAGAAGGCACTGATCCAGCCTATCAGCTCACTAAGACACATTGACTGCGTGTGCTACATGCACATAACAACAGCAAGCCATGCTGCAGAGTGGTTTCAGCGATCCCCCTGAGGGTGAGTAAGGGTGCCCAGCACCTGTTCCACTGAACCTGCACTGTTAGAGACAGTCTCTACTGCAGGTCCACATCACTGCTAGTGTCTTATGCTTTTTCTCCTTGGTTTCCTGCATGCTGTAGGCGATGGTAACAGCAACAGCTTGGACCTGTATTCTGCCCATGTTGGACATCATTCTCTGATAACAGCGTAGGTTAGTGTTAATATACTGCTGCTGTGGACAGCCAGTGCAGTGGGGGTGTATAGGCTGGTGTGGGGCTATGACTACTGCCCTGCGAGGACCCCAGTGAGTAGGCAATGAACCACTGCTGCCCCAACCATTGAGAACTAACAATTAAATACAGCATGGGCAGAAAGACTGCCCCGCTGCCCTTCATTGGGCTGTATCAACCAAACACAAACCAACTAAAGTAGGTCTGCTGCTCAGCATGCATGACATGTGCATAATGTGACCACGAGCACGCCACCTTGCAATACTCAGCATTAACAGCCAGCCATTTACTCCCCAGACAGAGAATGCATCCACATCACTGGAGCCAAACACTGTAATAAAGCTACATGGATACATAGCGGTGCCATGGTCACTTGTTGGTCATAGTGAGAGTGCCATCTCGGCACAACATACAGTGGCCACCCAAGCAATGCACATGGCAGATGGACACAATGGTATCTCAGCCAGTGACCCTACCATTGTGGCAGGCACATCCAGGCCAATCTGCGCTGTTTCAGGTGATATCCACAATCCTCTGCTTCGCCTTATTCACATTTTCCAAACAGGCTGGAAAAATCTCAGACAATGTGAGCCAAAATGCAGTGCAGAAAGCCACAGAAATAAGGGGAGTCATACACACACGCATACACTCACACACACACACATACACTCTCATTGGTGCACTGAGCAGAAGTGGAGATGGTTGGCATTCCTGCTTGACATTCCTGTCTCAATGTCAGCTCAAGGATTGATAATGTGTGCTCTATTTGCATGTGCTATATTACCATGTGCTATTAGCCTTCAACCAGCTGTGGATAGTGCAGCCTGTCAGTGCTGCTGGTGGGTGTTTCCACCCTTGCTGGCCATCTCCTTGAGGGTTGCACATGCTGGAGCTGTACTTACATTTCAAGCTCCTACATAACATTGCTCCATCCTTCCTCTCCACCTTGATATGCTCACAACCACCCAACAGAAGCAGAAGAACCTTCAACTCCAACACCCTCCTCATTCCAGCTGATATAAGAACTGTTAAAACCAATACTAGTAATAGAGCGTTCTCATACGCAGCACCTACACTCTGGAATCATCTGCCGCCAGAGTTACGAGATTGCAAAGACCTAACTGTCTTCAGGAAAAACCTCAAGACTCATCTTTTCCAGAGTCATTTTAATTTGAATTAACCTAAGGGGTCTAAGTCCAGAACATATTTATGTACTCCTGCTCGTTTATTGTATAATGTATATATGTATATATGTAATTAGTACTCATATACTTAACAAACCCCTCGTGTGATGTGCCTACCCCCCTGATCAACCTGTACACACCCAAATTTACTGTACTGATTGACAGTCCTCCTTATGTTCTCCTTGTGTAATCAGACCGCTGCTGATCGCTGGAAGCAGCGGTATATAAATGTTTGCTAAATAAAAAAATAAAAAAATAAATTATTAGCTAAACTTTGTCCACAGGAATATGCAATACAGAAAACCCAGTGGGGACCTGAACCTGTGACACTCCACACACATACACACCAACTGTGTGTGCTGCACCACAGTGCTCCCTTATGGAGATAGCAGCTCCTGTTGCTGACATGCTTCTCTTCAGCTGACATTTGACACATGCTGCAATGCACATGGTGCACACAACCAGGACAAGGCTCTGTCTACTGAAGGCTGGTGCTACTTCCCATACCACCACCAACACCCCACCATGCAGACATGTCCATGCACTGTCAGTGGTGGTGGTCACAGTCCCAGCATGTTAAACATGTGGGTTTGGCGGGAAACTTGGGCAAAAGTTCTGGATGGGGAGACAGGGGCACACATGGACGGTCATGCAGCCCCCCCACCAGCTGCCGATGCAGTGGCCCCATCACTGCCTGCCAATACGTCTCGGGGGGATGATTTTAGCTGCATTTTCCAGCTACCTGGAAGGCTACAGCATCTGGCACTATCAGCCTCTTCCCCCATAGCTGGGTTCTGTGGTAGTGGGGGCAGGGAGGGGGAAGGCAGCCTAGATCTCTGCCTGGGTTGCCAGGACCCTTGGACCACCCTATGCGGCACATTGCCTTTCCGCAGCAGTAGCAGGACTGTGTGCTGTCACTGTCACTGTGGGATCATGATGGTTCTGCGGGTGCCAGGATACCCCTTTGTGGAGAGGCTAAAAAGGTTAGGGCTCATAAACCTGGGGAAGAGACGGCTGAGGGGAGATATGATAGAGGTCTATAGATTATTGACTGGAGTGGAACAGGTAAACATAGGTCACTTTTTTATGCTATCAGACTGTAGCCAGACTAGGGGACCTGCAATGCAGCTACAGTGTAACCCATTTGGCTCTTCTAGGTGAAAATACTTTTTCAGTCAATGCGTAATGAAAGCCTGCAATCCATTACTGGAGGATGTGGTAAAAGCTGTCAGTGTAGCTGGGTTTAAAAATGTTTGGAGAGGTTCCTGGGTAACAGTTCATAAACCATTGCTACAGAGGACCCGAGCTATGCACTGCTTGCCCCATTACAGTTACTGGGGATCCTATGTGTCTTTTGGGGAAACTGCTAGGTACTTATGACCTAGATTGTGCACTGTTGGGCACAGGATACTAGGCATGATGGACCTTGGTCTGACACATTTTGGCATATTTTGTAGTCTTATGTTCCTATGTGCCATCTAGGCATCTGCCTGGTCCTCCCTGTGCACCAGCAGCCCCCACTGCATGATCATGTGCCACCTCCTTTGCCACCATTTGCGCCATCAACATAGTGCCCTGTCATACTTGGGCACTATGCTGTTGCTGCTAATGGAGCACTACTATCATTCTTTTGGGCTCCCCTCTCTGTGCATCACATTGCAGATGTAAAATAGGCGCTCTCTCCTCAAAAAACACCCTTTCCGCCAGGTTTTGAATTGCGTTAAGGTTCCTGCTGTTAAGGTGCCTGCCCACTCCCTGCCCATTGACCCCCACTGTCCGCCCCGTGCATGCCTTCTCTCCACCCACAGGGCACTTTACGCTGCTGGTGCTGTTAGCGCCCACTAAAGTGCCTTTTTGCATGCCCTAAGTGTGCACATGCACAGTTATCACCCACTAACGGAATACTTGCTCCTTTACCGCCGTTTAGTAAACATACCCCTTAGAGTAAGAAAATGAGCTGTCCCAGAAAAGTGGAAAAAGGTTCTTGCCTTAGTACCCAAGGAGAGGAAAAGATCCTCTCTTTTTAAGAAGACTTTCAAGTCGGGTGTCCTGAAGGGATCTAGAAACCAGAGAGCAATCTGTTGTGAACTGAAACAGAATATGAGAGACAGGCAGAAAGAGACTATATGGCCTTTCTAGTCTGCCCATCCAAACCAACTTCTCAGCTTTACAATCCTTTCCTCTTCCTTGGAGATCCCCTATGCTTGTTCTATGCTTTCTTGTCTCCAAATTCTCTACTGGGAGGCTGTTCCACATATCTGCCACCTGTTCATTAAAGAAATATTTGCTTAGATTATTCCTGAGTCTACTCCCTTTCACTTCCATCCTATGACCCCTTTTTCCCGAACCTTCTTTCTGAAGGAGGCCTACCTCCTTTATATCTTGGAGGTATTGAAACCTCTGTCATATTTCCCCATCCCACTTTTTCTCTAAGGTATGCTTTATGATGAAGACCACTGACCACTTTAGTAGCCATCCTGTGGATGAACTCCATGCTGTTTATATTCTTCTGGAGGTGTAGTCTCCAGAACTGCACATAGAACTCCAAATGAGTTTTCAACAGAGACTTATACAAAGGCACTATCATCTCCTTTTTCCTGCTGGTCATTCTTCTCTATATATGTCCAAATGGCTGCACATTTGCCCAACAAGTTGATCCAGTCCTCGTTTTTCCTCATTACATACTGGGACTTGTAGACTTGCTTTTGTTAAGAAATGTGATAGGAAAATTTGAACTACAAGTCTGTACATGCAATGATATAAATTCAGTTTTGGATCAACCTGTTAACAGATCTGGAGTCAGTTGGCAGCCCTTGTGGCAATCCTACGAGGGACATAGAGTAGGCTGAATCATCCAGTCAATGTAAGCAGATATTAGCAGGGTTCTACACAGAGGATAGTCCAACAAATGCATCAAACTGAAAGGGTGCTGCATAAGAGCAGTGGAGAAACAGGATTTCCTGGTACAAAGGTATCTAAAAAGGTTGCAGGGGTTCCCTTAAACCAGGGCTTCCAAACCCATCCTAGGGGCCCTATTGCCAGTCAGGATTTCAGGATATGCACAACGAATAGGCACGAGATTCTTTTCCAACTGTATGCAAATGTATTTCATTCATATTCATTGCAGATATTCTGAAAAACTCACTGGCTAGGGGGTCCTTGGGACAGGTTTGGAAAGCCTAGCCTTAAACAAAGTCAGTACAAGAAACAGCATTTTGGATGTGGGAGTAAATGCAGTGTACGTCAAACCGTTGCCACTGAGCATGCTTCGTACCGAAACATTTTACTGGAACATTCCCTGCACGGAAAATTACTGATCATTTTAATAATTGATAGGATCCGGTATGTTTAAAAACCTCCTTTGATTTCTTTGGGTGAATTAATATTAAAGAATTTTCACTTTCTGGAAACACTTTTTGAACAAACGCATGGTGGGGGGTTGATGGCACAGATATATCTACAGATCACTTATCTGTATCGGCCTATCTATGGAAGGCTGAAGCAATATTTCTGAATTATGAGCTGCTGAGATACAGAACTGCACTGTTTATGAACTATTTATGAACTGAAGTGACTAGTAATGAATTTAACCATTTAGCAGACCAATGATGAAACTCAGAGTAATTATGCAATTATGCTACTGAATCTCTTAAATGATTTTTGAAGCTCCTATAGAAATATATCGGGGGATATTCAATGCAATTAATGTGGATAGCAGATCTTCTAACCGTGTTAATCGTGCTGACCGACATATTCACTGCGCGCTCCAATGCTAGCCAGCTAGCATCATGGCATTCGGGGGGGGGGGCACCTGGCAATATTGAGGCACTGCCTGGTTATCGCATAGCAGCAAAGGTTAGGCGCAATAAAGGCTGGCCTAACTTTCGCCAAAGAAGCTAACCAGTCAGCGGCGATATCCAGTTAGCTTCTTTGCTGTCCGGCTGACCTGGATATGACCCCAACATTGAATATCTAAATTTAAGTTTCAGCGGTGACAGCTAGCCGCTGAAACCACGTTAACCGCCACTACTGAATATCCCCTCCATTATATTTATTCTCGAGTGCTACGATTTTCTGATTGGTTTATATTTGATCTTAAATACTTTTTAAGGATAATGTTATGGTGACCATATTTTAGAAGGACAACATAGGAGTGGAGGAGTAGCCTAGTGGTTAAGAACACAGGCTTGGGAACCCAGAGACCAGGATTCAAGTCCCACTAGCAGGCCATGGGCAAGTCACTTAACTCTCCATTGCCTCAGAAAAATCCAAGTTTTCAATGTCCCTCTTTAATGTACATTACCAAGTTTAAGTTTCAATGTAAACCGCTTTGATTGAAACAATAAAGAGGTATATAAAACCTGTTAAATAAATACATATTCACCTATGTGCCTTTATTATTCAAAAGGCATTTTCACGGTTTACAACCAAGTAAATGCCTTTAATCGGAATATTCAACAACATTTACATGGTTAGTGCCGTTGGATATCCTCTTCTAACCTGGTTACACTCCCTGATGCTATGCGGTTAGCATCGGGGCGTGTCGTGAGCATTCCGGGGCAGAGAGGAGGCTGAGACTGTTGCTAACCGGCTAGCAGCGATATTGTACCACTACCTGGTTAACGACCTGTGGGTAAAACTAGGCCAGCTTTTGCAATGCCTAATTTTACCCGCGGGAACTAACCAGGTAGCGATTCAATATCGCCTCTACCCAGTTAGGCTCTGTGGCGGTTTCTTCAGTTCGGCAAACCTGGATATTCAATGCCGTCACTGTGGAATTGAATATCCGGGGTTAGGGGTCAGTGGGCATGGCTATGCACCATAGCGAAGTATAATCTGCCCAACTGAATATCGGGCCCTAAACTCTTAGAACTATCCCTAGCGGCATATAAATCCTCTCTCGCAAATTTACACCTGCTTTGAAGAAGGCATAAGCATGTGTGCACCTATGTTTTATTAAATACGCACACACACATCATAACTCCACCTCAGCCCCACCAAAAGTATGACCCCCAAGAACACCAATACAATCTTGTCAATGCACATACTTACATGTACGAATTCAGCCACATCATTTTATAATTTCCATACGTAAAGTATGCTCTTCACACAGAAAACCACACTTTAGGTTGTACATACAGAATGGAATTGAGATGCCAAGGTTGTGACACACAATTCTAGAAATATTTTAGAAAAGGCTTTGTTAAATGTGGAGCTTGTTCTAAAACGGCTCAGGAGTATATGTGTATTTGCCAATGTGTGGAGACGAAGAAGCCATTTTGCAAATCTAAATGTGGGAAAAATCAACAGGGGAAACTTGGTACCTTCCATGTGTAGATACTGGCACTTTCACATAGAAGTCAGTATTTCACAACTTCCACATGCAAGTGCCGGCATTTACACACATGCGTCAGCCATTTTGCAAACCAACATGTATAAATGCTACCAATTACCGGCAAATGCCACTATCTTTTTCCAATTTCAATTTGGAGGTGAAAATAAAAAAACAGGGGATTAAGGAGGATAATCCCTCTTAAACACTCCTCTAAAGGGCGGGCCAAAACAAGAACTTTTTAAAAACCTCAACGTGTCAGGGAGCAGCTGTAAATCCAACATGGAAAACTGCAGTCACACACATGTATTCCCCGTATGAAACAGATATATACATGTAGGGCCCGATATTCCTCTGGGCAGGCTACCCTGAAACCTCGATATTCAATACCGGGGTCATATGTGGCCCTCGCATTGAATATCCGGGTATCGCCGCACAACCCGGAAGTCACCAAAGCTAACTGGGCGGCAGCGATATTGCATGCTGCCCGATTAGCACCTGTGCTATAAAGATAGGCGAGGGTTTTCCTCGCCTATCTTTTTGGTACAGAGCACTAACTGGGCAGCATGCAATATCGCTGCCGCCCGGTTGGCTTCAGTGACTTTCGGGTTGTGCGGCGATACCCGGATATTCAATGTGAGGGCCACATATGACCCCTACATTGAATATCTAGTATGGTGCCATTGAATACCTCCATCTAGAGAATCAACAAGATGCACAGCGACAACATCAAATAGGGCCTTCAGATTTTGTGCCCCAAGACTCTGGAACGCTTTACCTTCAAACATCAGATCGATCTCTAACCTTATACAGTTCAGAAAAGCCCTCAAACACTACCTTTTCCTCAAATACTTCCCAGAGAATACTGAATTACATACACTGAATACTTGTAGCTACACCAACACGCCTATTCGGCCAGGGAACACACCTAGCCAGGTGTCCTGTCCATAGTTTCTCATGATATTTATTCTATGACTCCAGTGTGTAAATAGTTTCCCCTGATTATCCAAGTTTACTGTCCTGTTAAATGTAAACTCAGAACTATGTCCACGTTCTGATTTCTCTGTTCCATGTAAACCGCGCTGATGCCGAATAGTGCGGTATATAAGAAATTGTAAATAAATAAATCTAAGGCATTTACATGGTTTAATTGGCTGTAAACCATGTAAATGCCCTTCGAATATCGGGCCCATAGATTCTTGACCCGCCCAGGCCTCTTCCTAACCACGCCCTCAAAATGCCGTATTGCAATTTACATGCTGTAGGCACAATCATGGATAAATTCAGCTCTTTCTAAAATTGTCATTTCCTTGTGTAAATGCCTGATTTTACATGTGGAAAATGACCCTTACGGAAGGTGAATTTAGAAGATGGCGCATGCGCTGTGCCTATTTCCAAATGGAATCATATGCGCCTGTACACCCCTATAAAACAGACTTCCTAAAAGCTTCTGTACTCACTATGTCTGCCTCAAGGCAGGAGTAGCTATGTGCATGGATGTACCATTAAGAATCAGTACAGAAAGGTGCCGATGTCTTCCCCTCTGCACCCATTCATCACCCCCATGAATACCCATACCTATATCACATAAAAGCAGGTCTTATGTTTTGAGAGCGCCTACGTCTATGCATCTATCCCCCAGTCAATTTTATAAGCGGCTATTAGAACATGTGAAACACTGCTACATGTTATGTCGTCTAAAAGATTACCTCCTATGTGGCATCTTTTGATGAAGCAAACAAGAATACTTCCTTATCCCTTATCCTTTATCTCACAGATCCCCTCAGCATTGTAGCCCACATCAAGATTCTGTTTGGGTTTTATTACAAAGGATTTAACAAAATGATTTTAATGTAGGGAGGATGGGGGATGCTTCAAATCTCAATATTTGTAAACTGAGCTAGTTTAAATATTAATCATTAAGCTAAGTGATTAAGGGTTTCTGTACAGTTGTTGTTCAAACAGTTCATTCATAACTATGGCAAATCAAATTTCACGGCCACGCTCTTTAATTGGATTCATTTATTTCTAATCTATTTAAGCCGTAAGTACAATAATGCTTAACTAAATGTACTCTGCATTCCTTTATTTAAACTTCTAAAACAAATCCAAGATGTATTCTATGAATATAAATACTTTGCTCAAACACATATTGACTCCTATTACCACTGTTAGTATGTGCTTAAGAGTCGACAATCATTTGAAATCTAGTAGATAAGAACATTGGTCTATGTACTGAAAGGTCATTCCAAGTGAATGGTGAAAAGACCCAATTTAACACTTACCATGATTTAAGAGTTCAAGGGCACCTCTCCCCAGCCACCGCCATTTTGCCATGTTCTTAATTTTAAGCACTGATTTAATTAGGGGGTCCTTTACCAATGGTTACTATGCACCACTGGGCATGGTTAATAAAGAGCACTACCTTGAGGGCGTTTAGCACCAATTTGGGCATCATACTAAAAGGTATCATGGACTCCCATGCTAAAATTCCCATGCTACCCGGGTTGCATGCAAAGGGGCGATGAATTAGAGGGACAAAAATGGAACAAAGGCATTGCAAGTGTATTGCCGTTCGCACAGGTGTTAATAGCCCACACTAACCACGCTTGCCATCCTTAGAACGGGTACTCTTAGCGCCCCCTCAATGGATGGCATTAAGTGCGCCTGCATGCTGGCTAGCACAGCGCTGCATCTTGAACCCATGCTAACTGCACAGGGATGGATGAACATGCCACCTGAATTTAGCATGGGCCCCCCAGGCTAGTAACACAGCTCACATGTGTGTTAGTAATGCGGGCTTTAATAAACATGCCCCTAACAGCATTAGTGTTGCAATCTGCCGTGGGATTAATAACAATCGAATAATCCTTGAGCCAGAGAGTGCACATGTGCTGTTAGTAAGTAACCCTCTACGCTTTTTTCCAATAGATGCAGAATGGAAAACCTCTTTTAGTAAAGCATGCCTTCAGGGTGTGCTGCTTAAACTATGTCACTCAAAAATCTAATTTCAGTGTCTTTTTTGCTACACATAGATGATGCAAAGCGTGGAGGGCTGGATATTTAAAAGCATTTATCCGCTTAGTAGCACTTGCCACTGATTTTCAGCGGAGTTCTCCAGATAAAGCCACTGAAAATCACTGAAAATTGTCCTGGCACTGAGGCAATACGGATGTGGAGCCAGGGCAGAGTGGCAGCTTATTCAGATAGTCCTTCGGCTAGTGGCACTGAACACTGCCAATATCTGCACAATGTAGGACAGTCTGAAGTTTATGCGGATGGCTATGTGGCGAGCGGCAGCAGCCAATGGCTTACTCAGATATTCAGAGCACCATTATCTGGATAGTGGCCAGCCCGGAACATTCAGGCATATCTTCAAATACTGCGGCTGGTGTTTCAAAAGAACGCTAACCGTGGAGTTTAAATATTTCTCCCCAAGATTGCCTTGTTACATGTAGGGAGTGGGTGACTTAAGAGTGAACCCCATCTTTTAGGACAAGATAAGCACATTGATTTCTTTTCTGCAAGCTCATGAAGGGAGGGGGGTGATGGACATCTGCCCTTCCATAAGCCTAACCAACTATGCAGCCGTGTGAAAAGACCTTGCACCGTCCCATGAAAATCCACGACCTTATCATGAGCTTATTATTATCTATAACAACAAAACAATCCTGGGGCATGTTAACAAGCATTAAGTGCTGTCACTGTCCTTTTATATGGACCACGGCAGCACATAATGTGCTATACAGTAAGCATGTGATTGGGCGGAGACCAGACAGCTCCGGGCTGGAACGCGGGCATTGATGGCACATTGCAGTTAGTGAGGGCATTTCAGGTAAGCGCTAAACACAAGTGATGCCATTAGAGTGAGTGCCCTTAATGCCACCCAAAAATTAGCACAGGCCTCTGCGCTAATTTGATAGCAGATACGGGAACTACTGTTAGTAAACGTACCCCTTTGTCCATAAGGAGGTCAGCATCCTGCCTGCGCGCTTTAAAATCCGTGTTATTATTTCCAACTTGTAGACTAAATTCCTACAGACACGCTCACCTTTCTCCTTCTCTGAGGTCTGCGTCTGCTGCTAACACTATTGCACCTGCCTCAGACCTACTCATTTTAAACAGCGTTTGGATCGGCTAAGTGTCATTAATTTAGCTCTGGCTGATAAATGCTAAATTGCCCCTTGGCAGGGACAGTGTAGAGTGATTTAGCACTAGTATGGATAATACTTGTAAGGTAAATAATCCCTATGAAATCAAATTAGATAGAGCAATGGACTAGTGTCTTCAGTAAGATGTCAGGTCTGATAAAAACATTAGGTGAACTGGTCACTGTTTTGGGGCCAGACCTAGATTGCTAAGTGCCGACTTTGCCCTGCAGGTCAAAAGCAGGAAAGGTGGTGATGCTGGTGCTGGTGAACTGACAAGGCTGTTACCTCTGCCTCCCTCATGTCATTCTGTGTCTGTGTCTGTGACTCGAGCTGGTGACATGCGGCAGAGAAAGTTGGGAGTCGATTGCATGCTCCGTTCTCTGAGTGCACTCTGCCACGGCAGGAGATCACTTAGGAGGTGCAGCACAGCACAGCACAGAGAGGGCTTCCTTCAAACCATTGCTGCCGCGCTGTGTTCCCAGGATGCACATCGCTCTAGAAAAGGCGACTCTGGATGTTGTTTAGATGGGATGGGGGTTGGGCAAGGGAGGTGGGGGGAGGGCAGAGAATGTTGAAGCTAGGTGGGAGGGGGAGCTGCTGCAATAGACGGAGGGATGGGAGGCAAGACTGACGTTTATGTACGGCATCCTGTACCCATGCATCAGTGTTGTGAATTTATAACAGCAGCTCTTTGCTCCTATGTAAAGCTTTTCTGGTTAGGAAGAGTGGGCAGCTTTTCATATCAGACACATTGAACCTCAGGGACAATAAAGAACAGTCTGGAGAATAAGGAAAAACCCCTATATGGCAATTTTTTAAAGAAGGAAAACACACAGTTCTGTGAGTCACGGTACTTTTTTGAGTTTGTTTTGTCTTGAGTATATTTCATTATTTGACTTAGTTACTCATAGCCATAGCTCTCATCTCTCTAGCACTTAAATAGAAGATAGCGGCACTTGAGTGTAGAAACGGGGGAAACGGGAAACAGAGGAGGCTGATGCACACTTCATGTTTTAGAGTTTATCTAAAGCCTCATGTGAAAAGTGTTGGAAGAATAAAATCTAGAACAGCCAGGCTGATTTTCCTTTGCTGGGCTTAAGATAATTTATCACAACTACTGTCTGACTCTATCTATTTTAGATGTTTTATTTTATATACTTTTCTGTCACTTCCATTGCTGAAATAAAATGTCCAGCCTAGACACCTCAGGCTATTACTGTCACGGGTAGGCCCACTCTATAAACATAAGATGTGCAATACTGAGTAAGACCAAGTCCAGTATCCTGCTTCCAACAGTGGCAAATCCAGGTCTTCAGTATGTGGCAGGATCCCAAAAGGTAGACAGATTCCAGGCTGCTTATCTAGGAGAACACTAGGAACCTAGATACCGCACCTTCATCTACAACGGTTCTCGTTCCCTTTGGTTTGAAACTTACGGTACTCGGAAGCTGCCGGGATTTCAAGCATTCCTAGCAGAGTGGAGTGGACAGCATTCGTCAAGCAGAGGAGGAAACAGGAGAAGTACCAGACATAGAACCAAATCCAAACAGCAGGCTGAACCAGTGTACAGGAACAGGCAGACGTCAGGGCAGACAGAACAGGTTTGATGCCAGTGAACAAGCAGAAATCAACCACCTAGGCTCAGCAGACAAGCAAGGCACTCAGAGCTCCGACAAAAGACCTATTCAAGGTTATATATATAGAGATATAGAGAGCCTTCTTCAGGGACCAATCAGACTATTGTACTTTCAGAAGCAGGGCTGGCCCGTCCATTGTTCAAGAATGTTGTTTGCACAGGACCCGTGTTTCAGGGGGCCACACGCAAACAACATTCTGCATCTGCCGGTAAATTTTTAAAAAATGAAAACTTGCTACTGCTGCCGCCGTGGCAGCGGCAGAATTGAGCATCCCGCAGAGCCCCTCCTGCCCGGCAGAGTCCCCCATGCGGCTTCAGCTCCCTAAGTGCCGGCTTTCAGAGCCGCAAAGGGAGAGCTTCTCCCTCGCGGCTCTGTTAAGCCGCTGGCGCTGATGGGAAACAGGATTTCCTGTTTCCCATCAGCCCCGCTGGCTTAAACAGAGCCACGAGAAAGGGAAACTCTCCCTTCGCGGCTCTGAAAAGCCCGCACTGAAGGAGCTGAGGCCGCATGGAGGACTCTGCCGGGCAGGAGGGGCCCCGCGGGACGCTCAATTCTGCCACTGCCACGGCGGCAGCAGCAGCAGCAACAAGTTTGTTTGTTTTTTTAAATCTACCTGGGCTATGGGGGGCGCTAAGACTGGAAGTGGGCTGATGTGGGAGGTAGGACTGGTAATGGGCTATGGGGGGCTAGGACTGGAAATGGGCTATGGGGGGGCTAGGACTGGAAATGGGCTGATGCGAGGGGCTAGGACTGGTAATGGACTTATCATGGGGGGCTAGGAATGGAAATGGGCTGATGGGGGGCTAGGACTGGTAATGTGCTATGGGGGGCTAGGAATGGAAATGGGCTGATGGGGGGTTAAGACTGCTAATGGGCTATGGGGGGGCTAGGACTGGAAATGGGCTATGGGGGGCTAGGACTGGAAATGGGCTGATGTGGGGGCTAGGACTGGTAATGAGCTATGGGGGGCTAGGACTGGAAGTGGGCTGATGGGGGGTTTAGGACTGGTAATGGGCTATGGGGGGACTAAAACTGAAAATGGGGTGATGGGGATTTAGGACTGGTAATGGGCTATGGGGGTGGGCTTGGACTGGTCATGGGCTGGGGGGTTGCTAGGAATGGAAATGAGCTGAGTGGAAGGGGGGGCTTGAACTGCAAATAGCTGATGGGGAGGGGGGCTTGGAATGGAAATGGGCTGTGAGGGGAGGGAGCTAGCACTGGAAATGGGCTGAGTGGGGGGGAGCTAGGACAGGAAATGGGCTGATGGAGGGGCTAGGATAGGACTGGAAATGGGCTGTTGGGGGGTGCTAAGATTGGAAATGGGCTGTGGTTGGGGGTTGGATTGAAATGGACTCATGGAGGGGCTAGAACTGGAAGTAGGCTCATGGGGGGCTTGGATTGGAAATGGGCTGAGTGGAGGGGAGCTAGGATTTGACATCGGCTGATGGTGGGGCTAGGAAAGGACTAGAAATGGGCTGATGGGGGGCTGGGATTAGAAATGAGCTGATGGAGGGACTCGGATAGGACTGGAAATGGATGGGGGAGCTAGGACTGGAAATGGGCTGATGGTGTGGCTAGGATAGGAGTGGAAATGGGCTGATGGGGGGCTAGGACTGGAAATGGGCTGATGCAGGAACTAGAAGGGAGCGGATGCTGGGTGGGGCTGGAACTAGAAGGGAGCTGATGTTGGGGGAGGATTAGAATGGGATGGAGCTGGGAGAGTGAAATGGAGAGGGGAAAAATATTTTGTGTGAGAAGGAAGACAAATCTACAATTGGCCGGGTATTGGGAGAGTAAGTGGGGATTGAGGATGGGGGGGGGGGTAAAATTTGAGTGGATGAAATAGGAATGAGGAAAGAGCAAAAGGAGAAAGATTAGTATGTTAAAGCAGATGTAGAGAGAGAATGGAAAAAACTAGAAGAGGGAAGAAAAGGCAAATGGACAGCAGACGATGGAGAGTTAGCAGAAGACACAAAGAAACCAGAAGAAAGTGGCTGGAGCAATTGCAACTGAAAAAAAATGCACAAAAGGTAGAAAAATATATCTTTATTTTGAATTTATTAACTGGAATATGTCAACTCTGGGAAATGTGCATCATTAACGTCTGCGCTTTGTTTAGTACAAGAGGAAATTAATTTATAGTTTTATTCCTACAGTGTTGTATGTTCTGCATGAGTAACTGAGCTGAGGTATTCTGTTTATGTAATTCCTATTTGACATTGCCACTTGTTCTCTTTCCCCAGTAGGTCATGTATTGTTGTTCTCTGAAATGCATTGGTTTAATATTTGTAGTGTTGCCTTTTGATAGGTAGGGTCTGTTGCTTTGTGAGTCCTGGTAGTGCTGTTACGATACGGCGGGTTTGCTATGGGTTCTAAATGGGCAGCGTTTGTAGTAGTTCCTAATGTGCCTGGCGGTTGGCACTGGATTATAGTAATGTTGAAATCTTTTAGTCTTTCTTTATCCATACACTCATTAAGAGGCATGTTTATTAAAAGTTAGCGTATGATAACATTATGCAAATATTTATGCAAATGAGGCCCCTTATGCAAATGAGGCCCCGCACCCAGTCTCCGCACATGGCCCCGCAACCCCCTTGGGCCACCGCTGTTCATAAGGACCAATTAGGTAATGCCACATCATAAGGCTGATGCTGGTAGCACTACAACGGACAGGAAGAGCTCAGCACTCACTTTCTAAGTAGGGACCAGCTCATTGGAAGTGTGTACAATTACTTGTGAACTACTTATTATTTCTTTAGCAGCAGGAGGCATACTTAATGTGGGGTGGGGGAGTGGCTCCATAAAATCACCCAGTGGAAGCAAAACAAAGCAAAAACTGAAGTTTTTCTTTAACGGCGGCTGGACATCGATCCAAAGCATCTACTGGCCATTTTATTAGCCTCGTGCACTGCAGTGAAACCATGAACGGGTAACGTTGCTGGTGTGTCTGTTTCCTGTACAAGGCGAGTTTGCACATAGGGTTGGAGCTGCACAGTGAAATTCCCACAAAGGTCTGGTGAGTTAACTGGCGTGTAGCTCTTCAGGGAGAATCATTGATGGGGCGAGGGGTTAGAGGAGTTGGAGAATTTAGTTTGATCACTGCTGTGGTGAGAAAATGAAAAATGTAATTAAGATTATTGCTGTAAGCATGGTAGGCAAAAGAATGTTATAATGCTGCTCTTGTTCAGTGGATCGGTTTATCAATTTATTTATCTAATTGTCTTAAAGTATAATACATAGAGTAAAGATTTAGGGACATGTTTACTAAAGCTCTACTGTTGCCTTCGGGCTCTCTCCCTCGATTTAAACCACCATGATGTACAATTTGAATGGTGGTATAGCAAAGTGAACATAAGAAATGCCATACTGGGTCAGACCAAGGGCCCATCGAGGCCAGTATCCTGTTTCCAACAGCGACCAATCCAGGTCACAACTACCAGTCAGGTTCCCAGAAGGTACACAGACTGCATACTGCTAATCCCAGGAGTAAGCAGTAGATTTCTCTGGTCCTCTTTAATAATGGTTTCTACTTGTCTACATTAAATGTCATCTGTCATATGAATGCCCAGTCTTCCAATTTATCCAGGTTTTTCTTGCAATTTTTCACAATCTACTTGTGTTTTAACAACTTAATTTTGTGTCATCTGCAAACATGATCACCTCACTCATTATTCGCATTTCCAGGTTATTTATGAATATGTTAAAAAACAGCGAGCCCAGCGCATATCCCTGGGGTATTCCACTATTCACCTTTCACCATTGAGAAAATTGGCCATTTGGCCCTACTCTCTGTTTTCTATATCTTTTAACACATTTGCACGTGCAAACATCACACTAGTGGTTAACTTATGTTAGTAAACATGCCCCAAAGCTTGTAAGGAGAACCTCAAAGGTTTGGAAACAGGATAGTGGGCTTGATGAACCTTGGTCTGACCCAGTATGGCATATCTTATGTTCTTAAGGAAGGAAACATTGTAAATCCTTTATGAACCTGGCCAGCCTTCTTTACAACCATAGTAATATTAGAACACAAGAGAACTGCGGTTTGCAAATTGTGCATGCCACTTGCAAATAACCTGTGTCTCTTTTTAGGTACTTGTGACCTGGATTGGCCACTGTTGGAAACAGGATACTGGGCTTGATGGATCTTAGTCTGACCCAATACGGCATTCTTATGTTCTTATAACATGCATTAAAAATGGAAAGCAATGAAAAGAAAAAAATGTAATAAAACGAAGAACAGCCACCAGGCCCTGACATAGTTCAATGAAGGTGCAGGGCCAATAGTCACCAATGTCATAAAATGGAAAAAAGACATGTGGAGGATAATTCAGAAGGGTTCACCTAGTTTAAGCATGCTTTTACGTATCTATATTGAAGTACCTATTTGTCTTTATAAAATACAATCGGAACTCACGCCTGCGTTGCGAGCGCAGACATTTATACCAACCCTGAAACTGGTGTAAATGTCCGCATCTATCATTTTTAAATACCCATGTAAATTATAGTATTTTATAATCTAAGCGCATATTTGTGCACGCCGCCCATGCTACAGCTAAACTCGATCCCTATCCACAACTCCCGGCAGATTCTACATCATTACGTCAAAGCGCATACTTCTACGCTAGTCTAAATTTTATAAGAGGCCATTTAAGCATGTACTCATATAATCATGGAAATGACTTTATACTACTAATAATCTCTTGTTTAGCACTGTAAGACATACGCAGCACTGTGCATATACACCTACGAGACAATCCCTCCTCTATAGAGCTTACTATCTATTCAAGACAAACACAAAAACTAAGAGGGAATGCTTATAACACATATGGGTGGTAAACATTACCTCCATAATAGGAAATAAACATATGGGGGGGATTTTCAGCAGTAGTGACCAGCACACTTAAAGCACCTGGCCACCGCCGCATTAAATTTGCTCCAGATATTCAGTATCAGGGCCATATTCGGGCCCATATACGGGTTGCTTGGATTGCAACTTTGCAATCTGGTCAGCGCCCGGTTATCCCTTGCTGGGGAAAGTTAGGCACAGAAAAGGCTAATCGCCACTGCCTGGTTAGCTTCCTGTTTAGGTGGCCGACCTGGATATTCAATACCAATGACCGGATATGGCCCCAGCATTAAATAGCCGGCTTTAGCATTCGGTGGTGATGGCTAGCCACTGTAATTGCACTAGCTGCCAGCGCCTCTGAATTTTGGGTCCATAGATGCTTCTAAAATGACCTCCATAATATATCACAATTTTGGGGGAGGGGGTGTTATCCTTTATTTTCATCAAAAGTTTAAATTTATGAATTGCCTTTACAGAAGATGCCCAAGGCAGTGTACAACAGCATATTAAAACATCAAACAGCCAATAAAAATTCAGTGATAAAACCCAATGGAGGGGATAGTCCACAATGGCGGCTAGTCATCGTCACTGAACTTTAAACCCAGATATTCAATATCCCAGCCAAGGCAATTAACACTATTAGCAGGTCTGATAATTGCGTTAGTCGCTTTGAATTCCCCCTCCTCCCCCCAATATATTCACAGATCAGATCTCATAAAAAGACTAACTTAAGGGCATCAAATATAAACCATCAAACATAAACCAGAAGTAAAATGGCCATCATATAGCACTATGTGCTATTTAACAAAAAACTTTAGGCTAAAAATGTCTTAAAAACTCTGAACAGAGAGAAGGCATGTGATAGAGCTGAATGGTCTTATTAGTTTCAAGCACTGGAATGGTTTGGTTTTGGACAAAATTTTCGGCGTATGTTGTAGTGTTGTATAGTCAGCCGTTGGCCCATTTGTATTTAAATAACTCCCTTATGGACTCTTTTGAGTTGAGATGCAATACTAGACAGGGGTGCCCACTTCCGCCCTTCCATTTGTGTTGCCATTAGAGTCTCTGTTGCTTGCATTATACCAGCAGGAGGAAATTGTGGGTACCCCTGTTGATATATTGCTCTACGTCATTAAGTCAGGGTCTACCTTGGAAGTCCTGATGCACACCATTGATGAGTTTGGCATATTTGCATAGTATAAAATTAATTGGACAAAATTTGATATTATGCTGTTGAATGTGTATAGCAATAGGGAGATGGCATCACAGTGCTCATTTCAATGGTGTGCACATGATATGAAATACCTAGATACGTATAATGCTGAAGAAGAAAATGATGTCAACCATGAGTGAGAATGAAGTGCACAAAAGTGGACACTGTTGTATCTCACATGGTGGGGCTGGGTTGAGGCAGAAAAGATGTCTATTGCTCCGGTAATTCTTTATCATTTCAGTATGATCCCAGTGTCATTTTCAAATAAATTTTATACTGAATTAGATAAAACATCGTAAATTGCAATTAGCATGCTGCGGTTGACCAGAGGATTTGGAAGGGTTCATTTTCCACGTTTTCACAGTATCATTACGCGTTCAGTTTGCGCTAGGGAGCATCCTGCATTCACGGCATGTCTGATGAGTCTTCTCTGAGTTGGGTTCAATTGGAATGCGACTTGGCTACACCTTTGCACTTGTCTTCTTTGGAGTGTATGCAACTTCCACAGCGGCTAGAGGCGCATCCAATTATTTCTTCAACATTGCCAGCCTTGAGATTATTGGATAACTGTCTCCCAATTAAGGTGGAAAACTGCCGACAGTTTCCAATATGGTATAATCCACTTCTATCTTGCACGACAATCTGCAAACCAAGTGGATTATACCATATTTTCAATAACATCATATGGATGTGAAAGCTGGACAGTGAAAAAGATAGACAGGAAGAAAATTGATGCCTTTGAATTATGGTGCTGGCGGCGAATACTGTGTATACCATGGACTGCCCGAAGAACAAACCAGTCGGTACTAGAGGAGATCAAACCTAAGCTTTCTTTAGAAGCTCAGATGACAAGACTTCGACTTTCATACTTTGGACACATCATGTGAAGAGAGAGATCATTAGAGAAAGACATCATGCTTGGCAAGATAGAAGGTCAGTGCAAAAGAGGAAGGCCAGCAATGAGAGGGATCGATACAATAACAGCAGCTATGGGTACCAGTCTGTCAACAATGAGCCGCCTGACTCAAGACCGAACACAATTTAGGATAGCTATCCAGAGGGTCGTCATGAGTCGACTCTGGCTCGACGGCACTTAACAACAACAACATAATTAATAAGCGGAAGATTGTCTGGTCCTTTTGGAATCAGCAGGGAATATGATCAGTGAGAAATGTCCTTCAGGGAAACCAATCGATGTCCTTCCAGGAACTTCGCTGTAAACATGCTCTCCCTTTTCACAATAATACAAGTGGCTACAATTGTCTCATTTCTTGGGTAAGTGGCAGGATTCCTATCAGGATTTACTGGCTATTTCCTCCTTAGATGACTTGTGTCATCAGATCTCTGCAAAGAGCCATGCAGCAGCTTCTTTCTACAAGACCTTAAACACAACATCAAGTAGGAAACAGGGAAGAGTAGAGTGTGAATAACATTATACTCCTCCGTTTCCTCAGCTCACAACCTTGGGGTCATCTTCGACTCTGCTTTTTCTCTGCACACATCCTTCTTATCTGACATTGCTGCCTGGAAGTCTCACCGCAGTCTGAAACTGAACATGACCAAAACTGAGCTCCTTATCTTTCTTCCTAAACCCACCTCCCCCGTTTCTCCCCTTTCTAGTTCTGTGGATAACACTACACTCCTCCCTGTTTCCTCAGCTTGCAACCTTTGGGTCATCATTGATTCTACTCTCTCTTTCTTTGCAGCTAAAATCTGTCACTTCTTTCTCTACAACATTGGCAAAATTCATCCTTTCCCTTCTATACACACTACTAAGACACTTATCCACTCTTTAGTCATCTCCTGTCTAGACTATTGCAACCTCCTCCTTGCTGGTCTCTCTCTGAATCATCTCTCTCCTCTTCAATCTGTTCAAAACTCAGCTGTGCGGCTTATCTTCTGCCAGCCTTGATATGCTCATATAACCCCTCTTCTCAAGTCCCTTTACTGGCTTCCTATCCGTTTCCGTATCCAGTTCAAACTTCTCCTACTGACCTATAAGTGCATTCACTCTGCTGCTCCTCGCTACTTTTCCTCTCTTATCTCTCCCTACACCTCTCCTCGGGTGCTCCGCTCTTCTGGCAGATCCCTTCTATCAGTGCCCTTCTCTTCTACTGCCAACTCCAGACTTTGATCCTTCCACCTCGCTGCTCCTCATGCCTGGAACAAACTACCTGAGTCTGTGCGTCGGGCTTCATCTCTGGACCTTTTCAAATCCAGGCTGAAAACACACCTTCGAAGCCGCTTTTGGATCCCGATGCCCCCATTCTCTTGTTCACCACTTATGTGTATCTTACCATACTCTAGTCCTCAGTTTTGTGATGTTCTTTGTCTTGATTAGATTGTAAGCTCTGATGAGCAGGGACTGTGTCTTACATCTATATGTACAGTGCTATATACAAATGATAAGTAGTAGATGTAATAAGGCATGCTACATGCACCCCGCATTTGCATGCTAACACCAGTGTGACACCCCTAGACAGAAGTATGTCATAGGAACCACATAACCTTGCAGTGTGGCATGTGAGAGCACATGTCCTCGATAGGGCAGTGCCACCCTGTTATCATTTGAGGAAGCTGCCCACCGCACCCCAGCAGAGAGAACAGAAAATACTTGTCCCCCAACTCTATCAACAGAATACCGTGCAAGCGGCCAGTGAAGAATAGAGAAGGGTGACTAGGGAATAGGTGCACCTTGCTGCACAACTCAAGAATATGGGCCAAAGTACAAAGAGGCGGGGCATGCAACTCATGGAAGCAAACTCAAAGATAGAGCTTGAGCTGTGGCCATGTCTGTGGGAGTTAAAGCACAAATACTACATCTGCATGTGCAGGAGCCCATCTTGGTGACTGCAGGGTCACATCAATGCCCAGCATGTAAGCTCTGGAACATGTGACCCTCTCACCCTTAGTCACCCAGGGTGCATGACAACCTAGGCTTCCATGAATTGGTGGCCCCTCACACACCTGGCACTGAGTTCCTGCTAGGGAGGAATGTGGACCCTCTTCATGTGGGTGAAGGGAAGAGGTGCCATTGCCTGATGCACAGATCAGCTGCACTATTACAGCAACCACACAGATATGGAGTGAATCTGGCAGGGGGATGCCTGCCATCACCCCTCCCACCTATAGAAGCACAGGCTATTCAGATGCAGCCCCTAGGACAAACATATAAGCCACTTGCTAGAGAGGAAGGAGTGTGGACCCCTCTCAATGTGGGTTACCAGGAGAGCACCATGGCCTGATGCACAGAACAGCTGCACCAACACAGAGATCACACAGATATGGGGTGCATCTGGCAGGGGATCTCTGTCATCCACCCCTCCCACCTATATAAGCACAGGCTATTCAGATACAGTCCCTAGGACAGGCATATAGGTCACCCACAACTGGTGTTCTAGAGTGGGCGGCACTCCAATGTAGTCACCCATACTCCTAACATGTTGAGGGCTCGGCGGGCACAACACAGTACAATCCACACACCACCATAGAGCAGGGTACTTCCTAATTGGTCACCAATTTTCAGGAAGCTAAGGGCCCCCAAACCTCATGGAGCCTGCACATGTTCGCTAGGCAGGAGAAACCCCTCTGAAACATATCACATGGGGGGGACACTAACCAGGAAGCTGCAATGAAGCTAGCCCTCCTTCAGTGGTTGAAATGTAAGCCTGCATTCTGAGCCAGTAGGCCACAGACATACCCTCTTACAGTCAGGATGAGTGGCAATGTACCCTCAAAAACAGACCACGTGGCACCGGCGTGGCCTCCCAGGTACACGTCTGCACAAAAAGGTGGCTTCCATTGCAGGGGAGGTACTTGTCAGATTGCACATTTCTGTGCCAGACCCAGTGCATTTTTCCTAGAAAAATAAAGGTGCTCGCACTCATATGCAGGTTCCTTCATTCATATATGAGGACCATGGGTCAATTTTAGCAGGCAATGAAAAAGGTGCCAGTACTCTGTATCACTGCATACCGCCTCAAAAAAAGCCCTGGCTAGACCAAAATTTTGCCAGTAGTTGTAACACCTCATTTGCATACCCCATTCCCAACTGTGTTCAGCTCTCTCCAAAACTGAGTGAGCAGTCCCCAGCTCATCACAGCAGCTCCCCTCTCACATCTTACCAGCGCATATGCAGATCTGCACATCATACTTGTCAGACTACCATTGCTTTGTGGGTATATGTGTGCGCAATCTCCCAGCTGGAACAGTCCTCTGCTGATGGTTCTCGTCTTTGGGGCTGTCAGGGTCATATGTTTTGCTGTCCTCGCTGCTGCACATTGCTGTCCTAAGATTGCCGCTGCCCTAGACGACCATGTGATTTGCCTCAGGACAGTACCATCATAGGTGTCTTGCCTGTTTTCTGTGTGGGATGGCTCTAGGCTGTTACTTATATGGGGATCATGTCAATACCATGCATTTGGATCACTAGTTTCACCCACTAGTGCCTGGTCAGAGGCAGGTGTTATTTGCACCTATGCTAGCGACCCCTTTCCTGCTCAAAAGCTCCAGTAGCATCGCCACACCAGCAGTGCTCACCTGTTCCCACCCACTCTCTACCCTAATCCTACTTTTCTGCGCAGTATACCAGTAGCGTGGTATTTTTAGCATGGCTGCCTTTTTGCCTCGCACTCCCAGCTACTGCAGGGCCAGGACGCCTGCTATTCATGCACTAGACCCAAGCTCCCGGCTACTGCGCTTTAATAAACACGCCCCGTAGAAGGAAATGTAATGCAAAGCTCACCCCAGAACATCAAGACAAAGGATCAATGGTTTAGTTATGTAGGAAGTCATTTTATGAAGGTTATTTCCATGTGGAAAATCTTTCTAAAATAGCACTGGCAAGATGGCAGAAACTTCTACATTTTATTTATTTATTTATTTATTTAACTGTATTTATATCCCGCTTTTCACCGGGTCAAAGCGGTGTAACAAAAAAAAAAGAATTTAATTATTTAAATATCCAATCTGATACTCAGATGGATCTTTTCAGACTGACAAGCCTACCTAAGAGGGAAACTGCCAGTAACAGGTGGAATTTTGCATCACTATCTATGATCACGATCCATTGGTCCATCTCTAATTCTTAAAGAGGTATTAAGGATTCCTTTACTAAAGAGCGCTAGGCTTTTGCAGCTAAGGCAGGGTAGCAAAGAGCAGCAGTAGTCAAAGCAAAACAATAGACTGTGACAGCCGCACAAACTCAAAGAGCCATTGGCACATTCTTTTATTTGCAGGGAGAGCGGGCGCACATTCATACAAAGCAAAGTTGAATAATTAGACGTGTGGTGTCCAATAATGCATTTTTACAGGATTGTGGTGGGGGGGTGGTCTGCAATGATTTTGGAGGGAGGGTGTAAGGTTGAAGTTCACCTAGGGCAGTGCTTCTCAACCCAGTCCTCGAGCAACACACAGGCCCGTTGGGTTGTCAGGAGTCATGCAATGCATATGCATGAGATACGTTTGCATGTACTGCCTTCATTGTATGCAAATTATTTCATGCATATTCATTGTGGAAAGCCTGAAAACCCAATAGGCTTGGGTGTGCCCCAAGGACTGGGTTGAGAAGCACTAGCCTAGGGCACCTGATAGCTTTGCATCAGTCCTGAATCCTGCAGCTCATCACAATCAGCAGCCTTGAGGTGGGGGGAGGGGAGCTGAGCAGATGATAAAGAGGCTGTACTGGACACCTCATACATATTGCTTGTCCATGGCTTTCTGCTATCAGCGCTGGCGCAAGGATTAGCGGCACACTAGGGGGGTCCCCCATTCTGCCACCCCTGGGGGGCCCCCCACTCCCACTGCCACTGCTGCCACCCTCTCCAGAACCTGCAGCGGCTGCAATAGCCCCAAACCATGATGCAGTGCTTACTAACACTCTGGCACTCCATTGCAGTTTCTTTCTGTGTACAATGTGCCATTTCCACCCCTTCTGGCGCCGATTCCAGACTCTTCGGAGGACAGAAACGGCACATTGTGTGGAGGAGCACTTCTCAGGTGCCTGGAGCAGGTCGAAGCTTAGACACGTTGCTGGGACATTTCTGAGATCGGGTGGGGAGATCCAGGAGCCTGGGGATGCCCCAGCTACAGACCTGCCTTCTAGACTGGCTCTGGGGACGTCTCTGTGCTTTGGACATCTCTATGCCCATTTTTGGAAGTCCAAAGCATGAACAGTGTTTCCAAAATGACCCCTATGGGGAATGCAAGTGTAGGACCAAAATTGTCCACATCGGGATTTACAGCTGCTTAGTTCAGCCAACCCTTTACAGGAGGAATTAAAGGGGTTATCCTGCTTAATCCCCCATTATTTCCCCTCCAAAATGAAATTAAGAGGGTCTTTTACTAACGGGCACTAAGGGGTTGCACATAACACACCAAGAGTGCCAAAACCATGGCACGTTAGGTGCAACACTCCCGTGGTAACAGTCAGGGGCATGGAAAGCATTTCCCCAGCAGTTGACGTGGAGCCCTGCCACCTAGTGTGTGCTGTATTGGCGCAAGTGCACCTAATGCCACCTACTGAGATGGCGTTAGCGCTGTTAGCACGGGTTCACCTAACTGCACTGAGCTCATCACGCCCACTCTCCGATCCTACCTGCCCACTCACAACCCTACTGTGGGTTACACAGTTAGTGCTGTCACGGCCCTCCCAGCGCACCTGCAGCACATGCCAGAACACGCACTACCAGGCAGTGTCTGTAAATAAAAGACCCCCCTAAACTGCAGCCTCACGAGTTAACATCTGGCATTTATGTGTCTCGGTTTGCAAAATTCCAGCTTATATGTGTAAGTTGCACAGGAAAGTTGCATACTACCAGCTTACATGCACCGTGTGCGTTGCAGAGTTTTGCCCATTCATTTTTACCACACGTAGATCTGTAAAATGGCGCCTCGGCTCTACATGCTGATAAATGCATGTCCCCTCCTGCACCCCCGTAGATGTATTTTAGAAAAGGCTCCACATCGGGCAGGGAAGTATGTACGCCTCTACCTGGACATCTCAATTACAATCTCCACATACTATCTAAAATTTGCCTCCACGTGCATTTAGATTTTTTAAGTTTTTGAATAAAGTTTTAGTGATGACCTCTTAATAGCAAAAAAAGAAGGTTAAAGATGAGCTCTCACAGAGAGAAGAAATAATTGTTTTCTCTGGGCTTTATGATCCATGCATATAGCAAACAATTTTCTAAATACCGTCTCATTTCTATTCCCTGATATATTCTGTGATATTTCCAGCAGTCAGGATACACCTTGGGGCCTGTTTAATTTTTGCATTAAACCCACGGTAAGTAGAAAGCTTTACCACACTTTAGTAAAGTGCAAAGCCTGTGCGCTGAGGCGTTCCCAGCATGTTCCCATACATTTACCACGCAGAAATGTTCTTACCGCACAGTACGGTGGTGATTCAGTAAAGGGTGCATGGAAAGTTACATGCTGGAAATCTCCACAAGTCTCTATGCTAAATGGGCGCTTACACACGCTCTTTAAGCATGCACAGAAGTCTCACTGAGCGTACTTTTGGTTAGAGTGTGCAGAGGGGCAAAGCTTTGGCGGAGCATAGGTAGGGCCTAAACTTACACACGTAATTTATAGATTATTGTAGCATAGGTGTTTTTTCTAAATCTAGTCACGAGCATTCACAGTTACTCAAGAACTGCCACGACTAGATTCAGTGCGTCACATTCCATAAAGTAATGTATAATCATTCTTCACTTAATAGAATAAGCCCCACATGTGCATGCGGCAATGTGCATTAACTGCGCAGGAGTTTAGAGTATTATCCTCTAAGTATACTGACAATTAGCGCAGATACACTTACCATCTGCTATTTGGTACCGTGTGCTGAGTGCAATGCGCAGTTCACTCCTGTTTCCCACCCCATAATGCAATATGAAGTTAGCGTGTGAATTGGCGCTTGCTGTCATGACAGTGCAGTAACAGTTATCGCATTCAGGTGTTCACTGCATGTGCTAATTCACCCGCTAACTGCGTAGCGCAGTTTAGTAGACAGACCCCTTCGTTTCACAGACCCTTGATCACTTTCTCATAAGGCCTTTCTCTGAGTCCCACACACACATCTCCCACACCAGCACTAACTCTGGGTGTGAAAACGGTGTCTGATCCCATTAATTTGTTTTTCATATTATTTTTCACAGAAAAAAAAATGAATAGCAAAGCTCTCACAAGGATGAAGCTATCCACATAGCCAGAACACAGTTAAGTGCACTTAGGAACGCCAGCTAAATCTGCAAATAAGGCTAGCTCACAAACAGTCTGACAAGGACGCACAGGAGGCTGTGCATGAAACTAGGCGAGTCAGACTCCAGATCTTGAAAAGGAAAACAGATGTTCTGTTTGTTAAGTGCTGCCTGAGTCACTCTGTAAGCCCGAGCTATTGCAGAAGGTGCTATGCAAAGTCAGGTTCTCTTGAACCAGCAAACAGAGACGTCGTCGGGAGTAAACACTATAATCTGCTTGTGCCGGGGAGGAGAATGAATAATGCAGAGCTTTAGGGTATTATCCTAGGGGCTACTTACGTGAGGACATAGTTCACGCTGACGATGCAGTGAGGTCTGGAAGACCTGCTGTTGTGTACAATGGTGGCATAACTCTGCACCCACACCCAGCCCCCATGCTTGGCCAGGAAGCGATAGTATTTAGTAGTCACTTGCCCTTTCACCAGCACTGTGCAAGAAAAGGAAAAAGAAGCAGGAGAAATGGACAGATGCATTAAATGTCACAGTATTAGAACATCGATATTGCCTCGCCTAAGACAATAGACGTTGGACATTAAAAAACATGGGGGCCCTTTTACTAAAGTGTGATAAGTTTTGGCATTTACTGTGTGTTAGGAATAAAAACCAATCTGTGGTAAGAGCCAAGGTCATGTACTGTCAGGGGCGTAGCCATCATGCCCCCTACAGTTACCAACGGGCAGTACACTCCACTCGCCACCTATAACCCATCCAGACAATAAAAGTCAATGTGGGATTTCTCCCATGATGGCTGCTTTTCATGTGCCGTAACCATTACTGTGTGTTAAAACGCATGTTAACTGCTTAGCACACTCTAATAAAGGGCCCCATAGACATATACACGCACATCCATCTGCATATGTGGGACTGAATTTTTACTCATGCATATGTGTGCTTGTCTATATAGATAAGAGAAATGAATGTGTGTGCACGTTAAACAACATATATGCACACATCCATACTACATAATACGCTCATATAACAAACGCGCACACATGCATACAAGGCCAAGTGCTTTGTCTAATTTCGGAGAGAGAACTGAAAGAAAAGGTCACGTGAATGCTTTGCGAAAAAGATGCTATTTACCCTTTCGGAAATACTTAGGCACACATTCTCCTTGTAATATTCCTGCACAAGACACCTCTGGCAAGTCACTTAACCCCCACTGCCCCAGGCACTGAAAAGTCCTTAGATCGTAAGCATTCTACGCACAGGAAACTACCTACTCTATTTGAATAAAACTAACTTTGAGCTACCTGAAAACCATGTGAGCTATATCCAAAATCCCTTTGATCACTTGGGAATCATACAGACTAACCTTTCTTAAAGAAACTGTAAGTGGGAATTGGGTTTTTTTAAATTGAATTTTACATTAAGGAAACCATCACAAATTCTTTCAGTTAATATAGATTTTTAAAGTCCCAAATGTGTGTATGTATGTGGAAAATTCTTGCAGGAGTGCAGACGATTATAAAGAGTAATACCCAATGTAGTTGAACAATTTGAATTTATATAGTGCTTAAATATATATGAGCTGTGCAAAAATCATCTCCAATATGAAATATAAGCATGATTCCTCCTGTCTTTATTTTTCACGTATAAGACTTGGTAGATAAATGTGCATCTCCATGGAAGGAGGAAGTATATGAGGTGGCTGGGATCTGCATTTTTTAAAATCCAGGTCCTCTGTGAATGTATTTTATGCTTTACCGTCACTTTCACTGTTTATTTTTGTGCTTTGTCCTATGTCTTCTAGGGGTATCTGTTTTAAGGCCGGTGCTAATGTTTTATCTAGGATCTCAAAATAAGAGACACGGAAAGATGGAGGGAGAGAGACAATACTGGGCGGGGGGGGGGCTGCATTCCTTACACAGGTGATGAGCACAGCGTAAATGGAAAGTGTCGCAGCCATGGACGTGGTGGTAAAGTGTTTTCTCAATCAAGTCCTGAGGTTCGTAGCCAGTTAATTCGGCTACCCTGTAAGATAAAAGAAAAAAAGAAGCACGCTAAGAATCTGATTTCCTAAGGATTTTGTTTTTATCCTGTTTTGCATTTACTATATAAGAGCAAGAAGCTTAGTAAATCAGACACTTGCAGATTACATGGACTTAGCTTTTTCCCCATGGCTACAAAACTGTGAAAAATCTTTGAGGTCTGTTTACTAAGTAGCGTTAGCTGTTAACGCAACAGGTAACGCCCCCAGATAGCATGCGCTAACAGATAACACAGTGAAATTGAAGATAGCAATTTTTCACAATTTCTGCATCTTCCATGCTAACTGTGGGAGTGGGTGTGATATGGGCAGAGAGAGCGGGTGCATACACAACGCACAGTAGTCGTCAGATTTGCAGACAGCATGGGTGCAACTAACGCCACCTCAATGGCTCACATTAGTTCTCTGCAATTTCGGTGAAATGTTGTGCACACCTCCAACAGATATCGTTTTGTCCTCTGCCCTTTCTTGCTACGTTAGCGGCAAAAGCCTTGCGTGCTTTAGTAAACACCCCCTTAAAGATTACATTAGCAAAGTTACATTTGCACAGCTTTCCAATATTTGTCTCAATTATTGCAATCGTCACCACTGTGTCATTTTTATTTTTAATTAATATTGCTGTTACTGTTTCTAGAAGTGGCCCACCTGGAATCTAAAAATATGAGTTTCATATCGAGACTGGCACGAAACATGAACATATTGCTGTGGAGTTTGATCTCGGTGACGGCGCTCGGAGGCAGTGAATGGCCGACGGCCACCAAGCCTACATTCTGGTAACAGCCATCAAAGGGGGACATGTCCAAACTGTACTGACGGATCTTCAGGTAGCCGCTGCAGTGTATAACCTGTCCAAGAGAAATGAACACAGAGCTGCTGGAATTCTGTAAATAAAATTCAAACTTCTCTGCCAAAGGGTCTGTTTTATGCAAAATTCTACATTCTTTGCTTGTCAACATTACAAAGCATATTGTTTTTGAGTGAAATTTCAGTGCATTTTTCCTAGAAAAAAAACAGGTGTCGGTACTCATATACAGGGCTCTTTCACTAACATATAAGGAGCATGGGTCAATTTTAGCAGGCCATGAAAAAGGTGCCCATACTCTTACCACCGTGCACCCTCCTTCAAAAAAATAACTCTTGCTTAATTTAAAATATGGTACAGGAAAAGAAATAGTGCAAATTTTTGAATTACTGGTGCAGAATTCCAGCAGGAGTAAGACAGACATAGCCAGGACAGACTTGCGCACAGAGCGAAACAGAAAACATGAGGGTAGAGGAGGGTCCTAGGCCCATCTCCTCTGCCCAGTCTCCTTCAAGTGACCTCTAGAAAGCTGATGCACTTTCCCAATCTCCTTTCCATGATATGCATCATTCTCATGCATAAGATAATAAAAAATAACTCAAATACATGTAATTCCTGTCCCCCACCCCATCCCAAGCAATTAAAATATCTAGTGTTAAGCAAGACTGCCCCCTCCACGCACACACAACCTAGAACAAAGCATTCAGCCGATTTCGCTCTCAAATGAGAATAAACTGATCTTCCCCCCTCCCCCCTTCTCTCTGGACTATGAGACCCACCTTATATCCGCCACAGGTCAGACCCGCGTTTCTTTTGGCCAACACACACTTCATCCGCAAAAAGAAAGAGCGCTCAATTTCATATTCTGAGAAAGAAAAAGAGTAAAGGGGGGAATATTAAAAAACATGGGAAATAATAACATGACTCTACCTGCTTCCACGATTCAAAACCGTGTTAAAAAAAAAAAAAGCAGACTGACCAGAAAGAAAAGGAAAGGAAACGTGTGTCTTACCCTGAACAAAATGTGAGTGGTAGGGCTGATGGGCTGTGAGCACTGCGGTCATCTCGTCATGGTCTGCCGGGTGGATGTATTCATAAATACTATTTCCGGTCAGTTCTACCTGTTACAAAGGAGGATTTCAGCTTCATCTGCATTTACAAGGCCGGTGGTGATGTGAAAATGGAAACAGACTGGTTGTCCTGCCCCTCGTGTATCTTACCATACCCTAGGCCCCAATTTTGTGATGCTGTCGGTCTTGATTTAGATTGTAACCCATACAGCGCTGTGTATGCCTTCTAGTGCTATACAAATGATAAGCAGTAATAGTAGCAGTAGTGGCGAGCGCTGCGATATCGCACCTCGCGGCCTAAAAGGCGATATTGCAGCGCTTTCCCGTACCGCACCGCACAGCTTCGCGCAAAACCTTTGCGCTATTCTTCATACAGCAGGATCTACCTTCGAGGTGGAAATATCGCTTAGTTAGGCTGTTCGTTCCTCTAATCAGTAGGGTGTCGGTAAACCTCAATACAGATAGGACCTGTTCCCCATTTCTGCATTCACACCTGCGCAGTCTACCTGCAGAGAAAGCAGCGGCGCACATACCTGTGACAGACCTAGATGCACGGATGCCGTCTCAGAAATGTACATGATTTTCCCGTCGGGAGCCACCACAAAGATGAAACCGTCTAAGGTCTAAAGAGGGGACAAGGGAGAAAAGAGGCCACGTGAAAATTAGCCAGCGCTGGATTTTATATTCATGAGAGCCGCGATGTAAACGAGGTGTGCGCATTAGCAAACACTCGGATGGTGGAATATCTCTCCCCACCCCCACCCACATTTCTTTAAACAAATCATGGAGGGATCAAACATCACAGAAGGCAGAGGGGGGGGGCTATCTTAAAGGATCCACTTGGGGAGAGCCTTCCAGGCCCTGCTAAAGTGGGGAAGGTTTATTTAAAGCGGAGCTTAAGTAAGGAGTAAAATTATACGCGGGGATCCGCTGTCCAGAGACAAAGACGATATCCCCAGTCGGAAAAACTGGCCGAAGCAGATGCATCTCATACAGATAACTAAAGTTAGCTTGTGAAGCAAGATTATTTTTAACACGTAGTGGTAATGTCCTGTGCATTAAACGGTTAAGTATGAATGCACAGAAGCGTGGCCGAGAAAGAAACGAATTATTATGAGAACTTGAAAAGTGTCGCTGTTTATTTATTCTAGATTAATTGGCGCCTGTTCACGGTTAAATCAAGGTGAGTTACATCCAGAGGACAGGAGGTATCTCATATCCCCAAGGGAGTATAATCAGCTTGTATCTGTGAAGCGACTTCCGAGTCAGAAGGAGCATCGTCAGGATCCACTGGGCTCTTGCTTCACACTCGTACAGCCTGCATCTGTTTGTACGTACAACAGCGCTGGGGATTTATGCGGGTAGGTTCCGGTTCGGTTCAGCTATTCCAGTGGTTACAGCTCTAAAGCTCTTTCCTGGGTCCTCCCTGTCTCCGATTCTCGCCTCACCGCCACTTCTAGTGTTTTGTGCTTCTCTGTCTCTTTCTTCCTTTCATGTGTCTGCCTTGCTGGGGTTTCCCTTCCTCCCCCTTTTCTGCCCCTGTCTTTGAGGTATCTCTCTCGTCAGAGGGCCAGTCCCTCTCCGTCCTAAAGTGGAGGCTGCGTAGCACTGAACGGATCAAAGAAAGATATAAGGGCCACGGCAGAGCCCTATAGGAAGAGGGAATATTGCATGGATTTATTTACGGTCCTGCTAGGAATCACATAAAACCGACTGCATGCATGTGGGCAACCCTTTGCCCTTTAATAAGCTTGCTTTCTTGACTACGCACAGGAGAATTCAGGTTGAAGAAGAAGGGGTTGAAATGCTGTTGTCCCTGGGTACCACTATTAACACAGGAAGAGTTAAAAATTAGACAGGTGGGGGAGTTAAAAGTTCAGAATAGAGCACATTTCCTTTAATCATTAATTCCAAATCCCTCTTGTTCCCAAGGTAGTACCTGCAAAAGGTGAGATCCTAATTCCCGACCAATATTATCCAAAGTGCTGGTTCTTCCAGAATGCCCCCAGGCTTCTCCAAGCCCTGTTTAGTTAAAAAGGCAACGAAAAAAAAAATCAGTCAGAACAAAATAGACAAACTCGAACAACAGGACTTTTTCCCTCTAGAATTAAAACAAAACTCACAGCTGTGGGGGTCACATTTCATAATAGAGGGCTTGTGTAAAATTTCCAAAAAAAAAATATATTATTTTATGCCTAATTTATAGAGGTCAAACAAAAGGGTCACCTGGCAAGATAACCATGAAAGAATAATGTATCTAGATATCTACAATCCATATGAAAGCTACACAGTATTTGACATATAGCTTTAATAGCAAGTCCTTGCATCTAAAAGTAATTTAGACGGATAAGTGCTCAACCAAAAAAAGACCTATTTTTAGAGAACAGTGGTTGCTTTGCTCATTAATTCCTATCATTGTACTGCCCCCATATATATAACACCCAGGTAAAGACCTTTCACATTGAAAAAAGAAATCATCAAAACCATTGAAAGACTACTTAAACACAGAGATGGCTCCGAAAATACAAGGCCCAAACAAAATTCCACATCTGATAGCAAAAGAAAAATGCAAGGAAAGGAGTAGGGAAAGCTATCAGATATGCAATTTTGTTGGTCCTTGGTCCACGTTGCACATTAGGAAAATCTTTCTAATTGTTCAAATGACTTCACCTTTCTGGAATTGTGGGGCGGGAAGGGGGCTTCTCTCATTGAATTAAATTCTATCATATTTTGATAATGATGGACAGTGGATCATTATAATGATTTGTGGAAATAGAACTAGTTGTGCTTGTCTGCTTATCTCCGAATGCCCATATTTTCCAGAACCTTGTTAGCATAAAACGTTACCCTTCAATATTTTTCTCTGTTGACATTTGCAAACTGTTTCCATAACCTTTGCAAACCTGAGGGAGGGGCATAAGCATGACTATGATAAAATTCATCTGTCCAAAAAAATGCCTTAAAATTCTCAGAAAGAAAAAAAAACGTAAAACCTGCTTCTCAGTACTAACATGAATCTGGAGTTCTCTCATAAATACATCAGGACTAGTTGCTTTAAATAAACGTTAAGCTCTGGAAAATGTTACTTCTGCTTCCCACTAAACATTCTAGAGTAAAATGAACACGTCTCCAAAGAATAAATTAAACGCTAAGAAAATTATATTAGATTGCAAGTCCCGAGTATTACAGCATTCCTGAACTCTCTGAACGAGTTTGTTTGTTTTTTTGCACGGCAATAAGTTAGATTTGATTTGAATTACGTTTTATTTTATTAATAACTGTTCTCTCGGGACCACTTTATGTGGGGTGCTTTTTGGCCTCTTGGCTACAAATGCAGAGAAAAACGTGGCCTTGCTGAATAAGCCCCTAGGAATTTAGTGTCAGAGAATTAAATTGTTTTTTTGTTGTTGTTGCGTTATGAATAAGAACTTTCTTTGCTGAAAGGTTAAACTTGGTAGTTAAAGACTTATATAATGACATCATTAAGCAAGATTTAAAATGACAAGGAATCTGTGATTTATGTCGCTATACTGGAAACCACTGGAGACCGCGTAAGTGCACTCTGCTGAAGACCTTCCCCCGCTGAACAGGAACGGACTAAACATTTTGCTTTATGAAAACCTAAAAGGAAAAAAACAACAAGTACATTTGCTTCTTAGAACTACGAGGGCTTAACGAACAGGCGTCATAAATAAATTCAGGCACACAGACAAGTGTGTACACAAACACACAACTATATGCGCGCACCTATTCCACTCCTAGTTTATGCGCCAGACTTTTCCCGCATATATGCAAGATGTTTTCAAATCGGTGGTTGAAAAATTTCTCTCTCTCTCTCTGCTATCTATCCTAGCTTCTCAGTCCCTTCTCTTTCTCTCTCTCTACGTGTCTTCCTATTTTCCTGTCTTTCCCTTTCACCTGAACCACAGGGTCTCTAGATGCTCCTAAAAGACTCTCTTTCCTGGAAGGGATCATTCCCTACTGATGCTGTCCGTATTTCTTGTCCTTTTTATCAAGAATTTAGGGGCTAATCTACAATGAGCCCTGGGCATCGCACCGCGCTTCTGAATTAACGAACGGAAGTGCAAATTAATTATATGCAGCGCGGAGGGGACTAAACTGCTCGTAGCGAGGACCTCAAGCATCCACCGATTTCTAAAACTCTAGGACGCCTTATAAGTGGAAAGTTTGATAGAGCATTTTAAACGAGCCCCCTAACAATGTGTTGTGATAGCATTGAAGAGTGCAGGTCTTTCATTGTTTTCGTTCTGTTAGCTAAGGAACAGGGAAACGAAACGTTTTGGTTTTCTGCAAGCTTGGCAGAATGAAGGGAAATAACTTGTTTAATAAGGCCTACAATCAAGTTGAAAAAAAAAATAAAGTTTCCCCCCTGATTCTATATAAAGCTGGCTTAAAAGACAAGAAATAAAGCGAAATCTATTTTAAGGAAAATTTGGACTGCTTGGAACATGTAAAGCGATTTCAGAATAAGGGCAGAGAAAATAGTGAATATCCTTTTTGGCTAATTTATTAGTCATTAATATGTAGAAGGAAAGCAGAGATTACAATTAACTAATTTCACGTCCTTACATTGGAGTGCAAATTAAGCCTGAAAGCGATCTGTCCGAGATCTGCGCCCACTTTCCCTCCCCTTCCCTCAATTCGGCCCCACGTTTCTTCTTCTTTTTCTGAGGATCCACCCATTGAAGACAGGCTTTAAAATGAGAAATTTACTCATTCAACGGAGGAACAAAATATTTAGCTCAGAACTGAATAGGGCCAAAAGTTGTTCATTAATCAGAGTTTACCGATTTAATTATTATGGTCCTAGGAGTTAAAAATAAAAAGACCATTCCGAGTTAATAAACAGCTAGGCTCTATTGCAGTTTAAAACATGCACCGCTTCGGGGAGACGCGCTTCCTTTTCTCTCCGTTTTACGGAGGAACCTCCACGATGGCCACGGCTATCTTAGTTAATGTTTTATCAGTAAACGATTTCACCTGTCTGATGGACTCCGCTAAACGACAACAGTCTGTGGTCAAATGTAAAAACAAATATTACCTCGTTCCCTTAAAACGCATAAATAAAACGTATCAAAGGAACGTACCTGGACTCTTCTTGTGTGTGTTTGTAGACACATATGTATATATATGAGCGGAAATACTCTCTAATGTATACATATTATATATATATATATATATATATATACACTTATATATATATATATACACGTATATATATATATATATATATATATATACGTATATATTCAAATGAAAGCATATATAATATATAGCAGAAATTCTGTCTACAATATATATATATATACGTATATATATCATATATGCTTGCATTTCACTCATAACAGCAGATTTATACTCAGTCGCTCGCACACACTATACATACACTGATTTTTGTTCACTCGTAGGCCTCTCTCTCTATAATTGTGCGGTTGTCATTTTCTTTTGTTTTGAACTTGACCTACTGCGGGGAATCCGGCTAAATCCTTTGATGAAAGTCTATTTAAAACAAGAAACGAATCGGCGCCCTTTGTCACCAGAATTCAATGACTACAAGATCTAAACCTGCGTCGGAGAGACCGGCGGAGAAGCGGCTTTGTTGGCAGGAAAGGAGAACGGGAGCCTAATCGTTTTTAGGCATTACAAAAAAAGAAAAAAAAAAAAGAAAAGAAAAAAAGATTTTCCCAGCTAAAGTGGCCGAAAACAAAGCATCGTCTGAGCCAGCCTGCAAAGCTTCCAAGATATGCCACATTAACCTTAGCGTATAAAATTAGCTTTTTTTTTTTTCCTGAAGGTCTGGTTTATCATATTTACATAAGTAGCACTAGAAGGGATGTATCTATTATGGATCCAAAGCCCGCATTTCATTTGTACAAGAGAAGCCAGACTGCAAGCTCGCTTCGCACTCGACGCATTTCCATTAAAATACTCCCCCCACCGACCCACGGATTACTTCAATGGACTGGCTGCACTGGGCTTTGTCATTGCCTGCAAATGAGATTTCGATTTCTAAAACGAGAAAGCAATTAGTAACCAAATGAGGCGAGTAGATCCACTAAACTGCAGCAAATCCCACGGGCCCCGTTTAGGGCGGCTCTGGGCGCGTTTCCACTGCAAGGCTGCGCGCCTGCAAGACCGGGCAAAGGGGAAAAGACTGAGCAACCTCCCGCTTCCCCTACCACCAGGAATAAAAGAGGAAAATCGTCGCGCCGGTTGACAAGGGCTGTCTGCTTCCGTCTGTTTATGCGTGTAAATGAATATTACCCTGGAGCTAATTGGGAACGTGCAGAGAACATGTAAATATTTACCTGCAAACGCGTGCAAACCAACACACCTCAGGAGGAATGAAACAAAGCTATTAAACCTTAATCGGGTCTTCGACGCTTCTTTTTTTTGTGCACTCTTAAGGGATACTTATAAGGTCATTTTTGCTTTATTGCCACATACCCACGTTAGTGGCCTCTTATAAAATACCGACCTGCGTAAAAGCACCTGCGTTAGCGGGGTGCAGTCTGGACAGAGCGCTGGAGAAGTTCACAAGTGTGCGCCTTCATTATAAAATACGCGCATTTACATGCAATGCGTACTAGGCGCACTCATTTACACCAGCTATAGGGCATCCGTGTGTCTTTAGAAAACCGGTGCCTGCTTACCCTTTCATCCTGTTGTAAGATCAGGAGGCACCTAGTTTAAGGTTTGAGCTGGTGCCTATATTAATGCAATTTGATAAAGACTAGAAGGTGCCCACTTGTCTTTATAAACACTAGCTTCAGTGGCAGATCGCTCCCCCATTTTGCAGGACCAGACGTGTACGTCAGCCCTGGACCTGGTGCAAATGTCTGCACTTATAATTTTCAGGTAAAAATGCAATGTGTGCCTTTGAGTCCTGGTGAGGTGACCCAGAAGCTCCTGGGTTTTCTTGGCATTGTCACGGAAGTAGATTGCCAGGCCTTTCTTCTGAGGAAATGGAGGGGTAAGTGACTTGCCCAAGGCCACAAGGAGTGCTAGTGGGAATTGAGCCCTGGTTGCTTGGTTACCAAGCCAGTGTTCTAACCACTAGGCTACTCCTCCACTCCACAGGTAAATTATCCTATTTTATAATCTACAGGTGCACGTGCATGGTCTGCCCATGTTCTGCGCAATCCCCACCCCTGTGGACCCCTACCAGCAAAATGCAATGCAATGTGTGCTGTTGAGTGAAGGCTGACTCCGGGCCACCCAGCCGCCCCTGGGTTTCTTGGCATGGTGCGACCGGAAGTAGATTGCCAGGTCTTCTTTTCCGAGGCAATGGAGGGTAACATGACTTGCCCAAGACCACAAGGAGTGCCAGTGGGAATCAAACCCTGGTCTCTTGGTCACCAGGACACTGTCAGAATTTCCAAATCCCATGTGGAAATTGCTTTATAAAATGAGCTTTCTAGGGGTCTATTAGTAAGCTGCAGTTAGCTGTTTAAGGTGGCCTTTAACGTGCAGCTAGCAGTGTAGAGGTGGCATGCATGACGCAGCTGGCATGGAAATTCTTATTAGAGTGGGGAAAGGAGGTGGACTCAGCTTGTAGTTAATGTCGAGGTCATTACCATGGATTAACTGCTAAACGTAAATAACATGGTGCAGTGAGCTATACCTCCAGGGATGTAGCTAGCTACATTTCTCATGACTGTTTTTTCTTTAGCGGCCAACACACTAATAGTCCCGAAAAAAAATAACCCAATGCACCCAGGCAACAGCAAACAGAGCTTTCAAGTTTTGCGCACCTAGAGGCTGGAACACTCTACCACCCAACGTACGCTCAATCCCTGACCTGGCCCAGTTTAGGAAGGCGGTAAAGCACTACCTATTCTGCATGTACTACTAGGTAGACGGCGCGACGATACAATAGCCCCATCCACAGACTAGACTAGGCCACACAATCAAATCCGACCCTACAAGACACCAATGACTAGCGAAATATGACTTCCATGAAGATTAAATGTAAATAGTTTCCCAAGTTATCCAAGTTTTCGTACCTGTTCATTGTAAGCACAGTTCCGTAAATGCAATGTGTATGTTTTATGTTCCATGTAAACCGCACTGATGTTGAATAGCGCGGTATAAAAGAAATGTAAAATAAAATAAATAAATAAATAAAATGGTGGTATCAATCATTGTCCTGTGCTATGTGCATGATTTCCATCCTCAAAGTGCTCGGAAGATCTTCAACCATTAACACAGAGATTCTGCACTTAGCGCACCTTAACTTTGTATGTTAATGCGAATTAGGTTCAAAACCTTAGCAAGTTATCAAATAGGTCCCTTCATTGGTAATGTTGTTTCAACTAACACAACAGTCTACTCGAAAACTAGAACCAACAATCGCCCTCTTTCTACTCTATAACTTCAAGGTGACCGGGGAAACTGAACAAACACCACAAGACCACAACCTGGAGGACATATACCATTCTCCTCATAGTTATCATCTTCTTTCTTCTTTAATTCAAAATTCATGTGATGTGGGACGAAATAAAATGTAATGTCCTGTTCCCAAGGAAGGAGGTACCGCCACGCATCAATGAGACAATGAGATAAAACTCTCCACCTTCGAAAGCTATTCCATGGGATATAAGTGGTAGGCCAGTAGAACCTTTAGGAGAGTAGGGAAATAGAATTGCTTCCAATATATTCTTCATAGTCTCCAGCTTAATGCTCTGACACCCTCTGTGATTTCTCTTGTTGTGCTGGCCTCCTGACCCTCCATTGGACTTTACTCAGACATTTCCTTGTCCATGCACCATACAAGATAAGAAATCTCTACACTCTAAGCCTGAGGCTCCTTGGACAATTTCGTACACTGGAAGAAATATCTAGAATCAGAAGAAAGTGCAACAATCCAACATAAATCACTACAAGCAAAGATCAGAAAAGAATATTTCAGGGAAGTGAAAATAATATTGAAAATTTAACAGCATGAAATAAGATGCAAGCTCACAATCAACCTACAATCCCAGTTCTCTCTTAACAGTTTTGGAATTGAAGACTAGTCCCATAAATAGCTCAAAGTTGAATGTAGAAACAAGAAAACTCCTCCTTGCTCAGCAGATGATCTATAAGAATTAGTGTATGCTGAAACTGTACATGCACAGAGCTGAAAGCACTAAGGGTGTTTTAGAAATAGATTCTATGAGGGGTCACATGACTTCGCTCCAAGATGGACATCACTTCCTAAACTCTGAACCCCTTGCCGAAATTCAGCTGCAATACCAGCTAATAGCCTGCCTGGTCCCCAAAAAAACACTGCAACTGACAACTGAGAACAGTAAGTTGTGACACCCCTCTCTTTCGGCACACTGGGGTGAAACTACTGGGGTGGCATGAGAGAGTGAAACTCTCCTCCTGGGTGCATTTCCGTGCATGCTGCACCTCAATGATGGGAAACAGAGTGCCTGCAGGCCCAAATGTTGGGGACCGGAGAGGAGAAGAAACAGCCGGCGGCCATGTCGACAGCAAACACACACACAGGTGGTGAGGAAATCAGGCTGCACCAGGAAGCAGCGGTAGGCACCTGGCCCAGATGGTGGTGGCCCAGAGAGCAGAGGCAGCAAGAGTGGTGGCGCAGGGTGGGAAAGTTAAGGCAAGAACAGCACATTGAACAACGGAGCCTTACTGTAGTACCCTGAGAGCCAGTAAATAGGATTGCATGCAACAGAAGTCACTGAATCAAGTGTGAGTGAGCTGAAAGCAAGTGAAAGACAGAGAAGGGAGCAACTCAGTTGGACATTTGCTAATTAAAGAGGTGGAAGTGTTTATTGCTGGGCCTACTCCTCCATCTATCTGAAGGAGCACAGCAACCCCGTGGCAGGGATCTTGGTGCAGAGAGGCAGAGTAATGCCAGCAAACATGTTATAAAGGGGCAATGCTTCTAACATCCCAGCACTGCGAGAAGAGCAGAACGGACTGTCCAGGTGTGATGCTGGCAAGCTCAGCAGCGTGGGGACCTGGGAGAGAGGGGCACCCAGCAGACATGGAGCTCCCCGGTCTTGAGAGAGGGGCAGTGTGCCTCTACAGGAATATGGGTGCTTGCTGTGGGGGATGCCCAGGCAGCTAAGGCATCCACGCAAGGTTAACCCACAGAAGCAGACCAGCACATCTGCTAAAACATCGTTGGAGTGGGCCAGATCAACCGTGGAGGCCCCCTGCTCATGGAGGGAGTGGCCAAGTACTTAATTAAAAGTGTGACGGCCGTACTGAAAGACAAACTGGCAAAGTTCCAATTGATAGTGGATGAAGTGAAGGAGGCCCTGACATCCCACATGAGACAAATTTCCGAAAACACGTAGAGGATTCAGGTGGTGGACACAGCAGTGGAGGAGCTGCGGACACAATTGGCCCAGTTAAAACAGCAGAATGACAGTCTGGAGGAACGGATTGAGGACCAGGAAAACAGAATCTGGAGAAACAACTTGAGGCTGCTGGGAGTGGACGAGCTCATTGGTGACAGAGACCTATTGCACTTCTGCAGCCGGGTGCTCCCAGAAAAGCTGGGATTGCCGGTTGCCTTGCTTCCAAAACCAGTGGAAGGGGTGCACCAGCTAGGAGTGTGCAGGGAGGACAACAACCGACCCCTGCCGGTGATTTTTAAGGTCCTCAACTATACGGATAAGGCGGCAATCCTGGCTGCTTACCGTAAACAGAGGGCCTTTGAGATGGAGGAAAAGAAAATCCTGATTTTTCAGGATTATTCTGCATAGGTGGCAGTGAAGAGGAGAGAGATTATTCACTATTGCTCCCGCTTGTTCGAGAAAGGAGTAAATTTCATTCTGCACCAAGCTGAAAGTTTTCCATGAGGGTACTACAAAAACTTTTGAATGGAAGGAGGATATTAAAGCATTTGTGGAAAAAGTGGAGAGGTCAACAGCCTGAAGGAGTCAAGGAGGGACATTTTGGGGTGTCTGAGACAGAGTGAGGAGGGGAGTTGATGGGAGCCCCGCAGGGAAGAGCCCTTGAGTTAATGTCTGGGGACAGCAGGATCACCAGTGGTGCTCCTATGAGACTGTGGGGACTGATAACGCTTACCTGCTCTGCTTTTAAATTCTGGGGGGGAGGGGGAGGGCTGAGATCTCTGATATTCCTCTGCAGGTTCTTATGTTTTTGCATGTTTCAATGTTCATGTGTCGATCACTTGTGTGGGTGGCTGGCCCTGAGGGTGGGGATGGTTGGAGTTACTGCACCCCCTCCCACCTGCCCTCTCGGCAAAACCATGGAGGGAGACTGAACTTGAGACTGTGACCAGTGCCCCCAGGGAACTGGGGAGTCTATTTATGGAATGTTGCTGGGGACGGGGACCTGCAGGTTTGCTGCTCAAAGGGGGCTGTATGATGCGTGACGGCAGGGGGAGTGAGAAGGGCGTCAGCCGACTAGCTCTTGCATGGCAAGGGCTGTATGATGCTGTTGTTGTTTGGAGGTTGGGTGGTGGATATAAGGTGGGGGAGGAGGGGTGGCAGGGTCTGGGTAAAGATGATGAGGAGGAAGTGATGGAGAGTGAATAGATATTGCAAGAGAGTGTGAGTATGAATGGAAGGGGGAGAGGGATGAGCAGACTGGGTCAGTTGGAAGGGCGGAACCAGAGCTATCTACTGGGAGATGGGAGAGCAGAGAGAGCCAGGTCTAAGGTGAGACTCGAATGGCTGAGTACCCCTAGCTAGGGGGGAGAAAGGCCGGAGGAGAATACAAATGAGGATCTGGTTAATGTGAGCGCTAGGGTATGGGAGGATGGCTGAGCTATGTTTTATCACTTTGAATGTAGATGGTATTCATTCACCTGTAAAATGCGTGAAAATGCTTGCATGTCTACAAAAAGCTACGGCTCATATTGTCTTCCTACAGGAAACTCACTTGAGCGCCATAGAATACAAGAAACTGTGCAGGTCCTGGGTTGGGACGTTCATTCATCAACATTCAACAGAAGACAGAGGCGGGTAGTGATTCTCTTCAAGAAGGGCCTGGGATTTCAAACCCATAAAGTGCTTCCAGATAGTGAGGGCTGGTATGTCATTGGGCGGCACAGGTTACTGCTATGCAATGTCTATGCACCCAATGTGTGCACGCACTCCTTCTTTACCAAGACAGTGGTGCAAGGAGTCAGATATGTCGATTGTAATCCACAAGTAGACTGTAAACCAGGTAGAGGGGCATGAAAAGGTCATTTCGAGAGAGGAGTGAAATTCCTTCCAACCGAGCTGAGGCTCATTGATGTATGGTGGTACCTCCATCCTTGGGAATAGGACATTACACTTTATTCCGCCGCGCATCACATGTACTCTAGAATTGATTACTGGCTACTGGATGCTTCTCTCATGGAGAAGTTGACAGTCATGCAGATAGAGCTGAATGTGGTCTCTGACCATTCGGCAGTGTCTATGGAGCTACAGCTGGTCAAAGGCAGGACAGATTTTATTTAAAGAATGTCCCCAGGGTTATACTCAGATTTAAGGAAGCCATCTGGAAGGCCAGGATCGAGTATGACGAGCTCAATAAAGGCTCGGTGAGTTCCTCAGTGACATATTGGGAAGCGGGGGCTTCGGAGGCAGATTATGGTGTATGTCACCGTGGCAAAGAGAAAGCAGGAAGGGAAACTGAAGGAGCTTATGGCAGCTGTGGAGGAATTCCATAAATTGCATGCTACGCATCTGAGAGAGCAGGACAGGCAAAAAGTGGTAGAGCTCAAGAGGCAGATCAATGACATCTTGATTGAATGGGCCAAGGGCAGCTTGCTGGTGCAGAAATTTCAATTGCATAGATGAGGAGAGAAGATGGGACGGTTGCTAGCGCATTTGCTACATGCGCCACAAGTCAAAAAAGTAATTACTGAAATACGTAGTAATACAGGAACGGTCCAGAAGGAGCCCTCGGTGATTATACAGTTTTGCAGAGTTCTAGCAGTCTCTGTATGACGTAGGGGATGCACAAGTGGAGGATATGTCTCATTTTTTTTTTATAAACTGCATTTACCCCAGTTGAGTGGGGAAGAGGTGGAAGTCTTGAACCAGCCTATGACGGTAGAGGAGGTGAGGACACTGATAAAGGGTCTAAAACTGGCCAAAAGCCCAGGGCCTGATGGCCTGGGTGCTGAGTTCTACAAAATTATGCCAGGCTTAGTAGGGGGGACATGTATGGGGCAATGGAGGGAGCGGAGAATCTGAGACCGGAACAAAACAATGCTTATATTGTTGTGCTTCCCAAGTCTGGTAAAGACCCCATGGAAGTGAGATCTTAACGACCCATATCTCTGCTTAACCAGGACATAAAAATTCTAACATCTATAATGGCCACTAGACTGTAATGTTATCTTCCTCATCTCATCCATGAGGGCAGGTAGAATTTGTGCAGGGTAGGAGGGCCTTTGTGAATATCCTGAAAGCGTTGGTGGTGATATAGGCGAGTGGAGGTGGGAGGGGAGACCCCGCAATAGTGAGTCTGGATGCAGAGAAAGCATCAATAAGGTGCTGTGGCCCTATTGTTTTGGGGTGTTGGGGAGGTATGGTATTGCAGGGACCTTCGCACATTGGATACACGTATAGTATTTATTTATTTATTTTATTTATTTATTTCTCTTATATACCGCGCTCTTCAACATCAGTGCGGTTTACATGGAACAATTATATTTTACGGTGGGTTAACCATAAAAATACAGATAACAGGTAGCTCAACTTGGATGGTCAAAAATTAAATTAACTATTTACACACATTTAAACATAGTATTATTTACATAATATACATCATGTGAGAGAACATTGCATTACCTCCCAATTGACCGCTTTGACCCGGTGAAAAGCGGGATATAAATACAGCTAAATAAAAATAAATAAATTACATTGGACGTAGAGCTCATTTTTGGGAAGGTCGGGATGGTGCATCTTCATTTGGTAACATTCGCAGAAAAGGTGGTGTTTCAATGCCCTTCTAAAGTTGGTTAGATCTGGGATTGCTCGTATGTTGGGAGGCAGGGCATTCCAGAGTCTGGGAGCATTGATACTAAAGGCCCTGCTTGCTGTAGCCTGAGTGCACTTGGTCAGTGTTTTGGGAATTGCCAAGGTGTTTACTGCTGTAGTTCTTCTGGCTCTATTGGGGGGGGGTTTGTGTGCGAGACCAGCGAGGGACTTGGGGGAGAGCCCATTTATGGCCTTGAATGTTAGTAATATTGTTTTGAAAACGATCCTACAGTGGATAGGGAGCCAGTGGAGACTCTTGAGGATGGGTGTTATATGGTCTCGCCTCGAGGCCCCGTTGAGAACTCTGGCTGCGGTGTTCATGGCAAGCTGGAGCGGGATCATCGTAGATTTTGGGAGTCCTTGGAGGATCGCGTTGGCATAGTCCAGATGTGGGATGGTTAGGGCCTGGAAGATGGTTCTGAAGTCGTCTGGTTGTAAAAGGGGACGTAGATGTTTGAGCGTTCTAATTTTGTGATATGTTGATTTGACCATGTTGCCAATGTGTGTCTTCATGTTAAGGCTCTGGTCAAGGGTAACACCCAGGTAGCGGATTGTGGGCTTGGTTTGAAGCTCTACTTCGCCGACTTTTAGGTAGGTTGGTGGAGAGAAGTTCAAGTTTCTGGTGATAAACAGCACTTCAGTCTTTTTATGTTGTATGTGAAGGTTCTGATTCTGGAGCCATCTTTCTACTGCGCTGAAACATTCTGTAGGGGGTGAGAGGTCAATTTGGTCAGTCTTGAACGGCAAGTATAGCAGGACGTCATCTGCATATATCATGCATTCAGTGTTGTATGAGCGAATGATGTCACAGACGGGCTGCATGTAGATATTAAACATAAGAGCTGAAAGGGAGGATCCTTGTGGGACACCTTGTTTCTGATGAAATGGTTTGGATGTAGAGGATTCCGTTCGCACATGCTGCCATCTATCAGCGAGGTATGACTTGCACCAATTTAGTGCTAAGCCACAGATGCCTTTCTCTTCGAGCCGTTTCAGGAGGGTTTGGTGACAAACTGAGTCAAATGCTGCAGCTATGTCTAGGAATATAAGGGCCACTCCGCGATGGATGTTATCAATTGTGGTGAGGATGCTGTTAAAGAGGGTGGTAAGTAGAGTCTCCACACCATGAGCCTCTCTAAAGCCATGTTGGCTGTGGTCAAGGGGTGCAGCATTGTTTATGTGCTGCTGGAGTTGAATTTGGACCTCCTTTTCGATTATCTTGGCCAGCAGTGGAATACTGGCAATTGGTCTGTAGGATTCTACTTTCTGGGGGTCTAGTTTGGAGTTTTTTAGCAGAGATCTAATGGATGTGTGTTTGAGACTTAGGGGGAATAAGCCTGAAGAGAATGATGCGTTAAAGAGTTTGGCTATGTAGGGGCTAAACTCTGTCCTTAGTTCTTTTATCCAAAAAGCTGGACAGGGGTCGGTGTGGGCCGTGGTCATGTTGATTGTAGAAATTAAGTCAGCGATTTGCTTGGGGAGGGGGTGTCAAAGGTTGTTAGCGTCGGTATGCATGCTGGACCCTTAGAGTCGGTAATATCAGTCTTGGTGGTTTGGTGTAAATTGATAATGAGCTGGGCCATCAGTATGATCAACTGATGGCCCAGCTCATTATCAATGGGTGGAGATCACCTCAATTCCCCCTTGCTGTTTGTCCTCACGTTGGAGTCCCTAGTGGAGAAATTGCAGAACAACTCAAGTATCAGTGGTATAATGGTGGGGACAACTGCCCTGAAGCTTAACATGTTTGCAGACAACATGCTGTTATTTTGGGGGGGGACATAAGGACAGACATAAACAAAGTCATTGTGATGATTGAGAGTTTGGGGATTTTTGCAGGGCTTCAAATAAATTTTGGGAAATCAGAAGCTTTGGGAATTTGCCAGGGAGGAATGCAGTGGCCCAGTGCTACCTTTCTATTGAAATGGGTACAGGAGAAGTTGAAATACCTGGGAATCTATCTTAGTAGTAAGGTGGGGGTTATGTATGACTGTAATATAACAGCCAAATTTTGGAGATATTCAGAGCACTTGTGTGAGGTGGAGTGATCTCCCCTTATCATTGATGGGTTGAGCTGCATTGGAAAAATGGCGCTTCTCCCAAAAATATTCTATGTACTTCAGATGTTATCATTTTGGGTGCGGCCGGGTGAGAAGCGTCTTTTTTAGGAGGTTTTGCGGAGGTTCCTGTGGAAGGGCAAGATGGTGCACATTGGCCAGGCCAAATTGATCCAAGCAAAGGAAATGGGAGGGATAGGACTGCTGGACCTCTGGCTATATAACGGAGCGGCTATGCTCTGTTGAATTCATGAGATGTGTACGAAGTGCGTACAAGATGTACTGAGGGGGCTCTTAGACCATCTATGGGAACCCTATAAATTTGTCAGTCTCATGCATGGGATGAAAATCAAAGAGATGGAGGGGAGGATGTGGGACAGAGGTGCTGCGGGGATTTCAGAAGGCCTGGTGGTGGAGGGGACTGGGGGGGTCAGTTTGCCACAGCATCACACTATATTAGCCTTGTTAAGAATCCCAATTTTCCGGCTGGAGTGGTGTGTTCTGTTTTCCAACAATGGGAGGAAGTGAGGTGCCATAGGCTGGGCCATGTGAGGAAGACCTCTGAGCTGTCCTTGAAAGTTTTGAGACATTGTGAGAGAGGTGCCCCCTTCCGCTGCAACACCAATTCCACTATTGGCAGATGATACATTATTGCCAAAGAATGCAGCATGGGGACACTGCAAGGGTACGAGAGGGAGCTTCGGTTAAGAAACTTCAATCCCTGGCCACCAAATTAAACAAACTGTCCCAACAGCATAAGCTGTGTAGAGATGTCAAGAAGGGATCCTGGATGGGTGCTTTGGCCCAGGAGTGGGGGAGGGACATGACTTGGCAGATAGCTAAGGAAGATATGGAGGATCTCTTTTGTAATATTTCCAAATACCTCACTAACACACAACACCAGGAAACGCAGTATAGGTTGTTACATAGGACGTACATTACCGAGGAGAGGGGGGGCCCGTATGAAGCTATGGGAAATGCCGCCATCTGAAGGGAACACTGGTTCATTCCTTCTTAGAGTATGTGAAGCTAAAACCGCTCTGGGAAATGGCCCTGCATGACATTAAAGGACGGTTACAGACTCAGCTGGAGTGGACCTATGCCCTGCTGTTGCTTGGAGATTTATTTATTTATTTAGCTGTATTTATATACTGCCTTTCACCAGGTCAAGGTGGTTTACATAGCACAAATGCAAAATACATTATAACAGTACTTATACAACATGCAACTCTGAACCCTAGAGTTTAACAGTATAACATATACAACATGCAACTCTGAACCCTAGAGTTCTTAACTATAAATATTTCTGACTACGTATAACAGTACTGATAGGCATCTTGTTATGTTCGTTCTGAGGGAGGGGAGGGGATTATGCGCTTGGGTTGAAATGTTCTGTGAACAGATGTGTCTTTAGATGTTTTCTGAATATCTTAAGGTCAGTGATGTTCCTGACCTGGTCTGGTAGCTTGTTGCATTTGGAGGGTGCGTATAGTTGGAAGGCTCGTTTACATACGTGCTGGTTGGATTTGGTTCTGATGTGGGGGATGATGAGGGTGTTCATCGTGGAGGTCCGTCTAGATCTGTGTGGTTGGGAGGGCTGAAGTAGCATGTGGAGGTTTGGGGGGGGGGGTCAGAGTGGATTGCTTTGTGGGTTAACATGATAGTTTTGAATATTATACAGCTCTGTAGTGGGAGCCAGTGGAGATGTTTGGATATTGGTGTAATGTGATCTTGCCTTGCTGGTAAAGTTCTGGCTGTTGAATGGAAAGCTCTTTGCAGTGGTAGGAGTGTGATTGTGGTAGTCCTTGGTAGATGGCATTGCAGTAATCCAAGTGAGGTATTACTGAGGCTTGTAGTACAGTATGGAAGTCTGTTGGTTCGAGGAGTGATCGGAGGCACTGGAGAGTCTTTGTTTTGTAGTAGATTGCTCGGATGATTTTATTGATGTGGCATTTGAATGTGAAGTGTTGATTGAGGATGACCCCGAGGTACCTGACCTCAGCCCTGGTTTAAATTGGTGGGTTGTTCAGTGTTATTGTAGAGGGTGGACAAAGGTGGTGTCCCTCTTTATGTAGAGGGCCTCCGTCATGTTGTAGTTAATTAGCTATTTTGTTACTTTGGTAAAACATTCCTAGTGGGAAGAGAGAGTGGATTGTTTTGTGCTAATTGGACCGTATATCATGGTATCATTGGCGTAGATGTAGACATTTAGATTATATGATCTTATGATTGTGCAGAGTAGTTGCAGGTAGAGGTTGAAGAGTATTGCAGAAAGGGTAGATCCTTGGGGGACTCCTTGAGTCTGCTTATATGGGGTGGAGGTGTTATGGCCGATCTTTATCTGTTGGGGTCTATCTATGAGGTAGGATGTGAACGATTTGAGTACAGTGCCCTGGATTCCATTGGTGCGGAGACATTATAGTAGTATTTGGTGGTTTACAGTGTCATAGGCTGACAAGATGTCCAAGAAGATTAATAGGAAACCTTGATTGGCGCACTGCATTCCCTGAATTAGGGTATTTTTCAAGGTGGTTAGTAGTGTTTCTACTCCGTGATGTGGGTGGAGCCCATGTTGCTGAGGGTCAAGTTAGTTGTGTCTGTTAATATGGTATTGAAGTTGGTATTGTACTGTTTTTTCAATGATTTTGGCTGCAAATGGTAGGCTGGTGATGGGTCTGTATGATGATGGATCAGAAGGGTCCAGGGTAGGTTTTTTTAGAGTTGGGCGTATGGAGGAAGTTTTCATGCATGTGGGCATGATGCCTTGTTGAAGTATTGACTGAATGATTCTGGTGATTGCTTCTCTGAGTTCCTTTTTGGTCACCTTAATCCACAAGGCAGGACAGGGATCAAGGGGAGAGGTTGTTGTGTTTAGAAATGCTATGGTGTTTTTTATTTGTTTTTTAGTAATATCAGTGAACGAGATCCAGGGGTCTGGGTGACTGTCTTCGGCGGGGAGTGGGAGATGGATTTCTGGTTGGGGATGCAGTTGTTTGTAATGTTGAGCCAGTTGTTGGGGAGTGAGTGTAATTTCTTGGTTTTCCGTGGATGGTGTTTTAGTCAGGTTTTTTATGATGTTGACGAGCTCTCTTGGTCGGTTGAATTCAAAGATTTGGAGATCTGAGGGGAGTGCAGCAGCAAAGCTTGGGGAGCACCCAATTATGTTTTTCTACATTGCCTTCTTCCTAGTGTGCAAGGCCATTCAATGTTCATGGGTGGGGGAGGAGGGCCCAAAACCCACTCAGTGGACTCAATTAACAGGGGAAGTGGCCAACAACAAATATATAAGGGTAACAATTAAAGGGTAACAAGTAAAGTTGTTGCCAGGTTTGGTCTCAATACCAGGGATAGCTAGTTCAGATAATTTCCAAGAGGGTGAGGGGAGGAAGGGAGGGGATAGAAGGGAGCCAGAGATTAACAGCTGCAGGAAGGAGAGGGTACTGGGGGGGGGGGGGGGGAGGAAGAATGACAGCGTGAATGAGTGATGCTTGAAGGAGGGAAGGGGTACTTGGAGAGCGTAAGGGGTTGTGAGTGGAGGGGGCTGGGGGAGTGAGTAGTGCTGGATAACACTGGAAAGTACAACAGCGGGAGATACAGGTTCTTGGAACATCCTGGAATCTACAGGAGTACACTGCAGGACTTTCTGGAAGGTGCTGAGACCGGGGGCGACCAGGAAGTAACACTTTGAATGGGATACAAAGTCTTTATTATTACAGGTTGTTGTTGGATTGTTGGGTTTGTTGATACGAGGATGTCTGTTAAGCCAGATGCCAATGAGTATTTGTATGTCCCTGTCGTTGAATAAAAAAATGTTAAAAAAAAGAAATAGATTCCACATATAGAGCTACTATCGGCCTCCAAGCACATCTAACAGTATTAGCAGATCCACACATTCAAAAAGTGGAAATATGAACAACCAAAACCAGTCTCTATCCTTAAGTTTGGACAAGCACTGGGCTGAGTGGAAGGAACAAGTGAGAACCTCCCAGCACATATAGGGAAAGCGACTACTGAATTTGCAAAGCAAGAAATAAAACGTTAAGAAGCTGGGTCAGAAATATAACTGGCTAAAGTGTAAATACAGCAGGAAATACAAAGAGTACTTCAACAAAACCTGACACCGGAGTCACTAAGGGGAAGTAAAGGAAAACATATAGATGAGAGATTGATAATGGCATTTATTTCATTTATTTCTTATATACTGCAACCCCATTAACAAGATTGCCCAACGTGTTTCACAAAGATAAACCAACCCACTAGAATCATCATCCCATCCACAGATTCCTTGCTAAACCTTATCCAGCCGGTACTTTCACCCAAAGAACAAAACGTTCTCCCAAGACCCTAATGTATGTAAATCTATCCATCCCCTCCCCAAAATTCCATCCCAGAGAACTCAGTTTCTCATCCGACACCCAATTCCCACCCAGCCTTCCACCCGTACCGTCCTATGGGGAAAAAGCCAGGATTTTATTGTACTTTTTCATAAATGCCATATAATCAAACTCCCTATGTGTCTCTACTGGCGCTGAATTCTCCTGCACTGAATCTACTGCCTCAAAAACACCAGCTCTATACCTCACCTTAGACATCCTTATTCCAGCGTGCACATCCAACAAAGCACCCTAGCAAGATCTCAGCATCCTCTTAGCTTGATACTACTGCAATTTACTCCACAAAAAATATGTGCCATTCACTCTTACTGCCCTAAAAGTAAAGGTTAACATCTAAAACTTTACCCACTCTGGTAAGCAGTGCAATCGACTTCATAACGGAGCAGCTCTCTGTCCTCTGGAATATTCACAAATCATGCAGGCTGCCATATTTTGTACCATTTGCAAACATCTTATATTTCAGCTCAGCAACCCCATATGCAACTCATTACAATAGTCTAATGAAGATAAGATGGAAACCTGCACCACCACCATAAAGGCAGCAACATCCAAAAATCTTATACACTTGGCACAATTTATAAAAAGTATTTTTAACTAGCAAAGATATTTGTGAATACAAATTTTACAAAATGTATTAAACTGAACTCCCAGATTTCTCACTTTAAAAACACCAATCAGCCTAAACTTTAAAACTGGAAGAATCCTTTCCATTCCTGTTATCCAAAAAACATCCATCTCGGACTTATTCAGGACCAAACCACTATCTTCCACCCATGAAAGAGTAACTCTCAAGTCCTCACATAAGGGACTATCAATTGAACATCATATATGTGATTCTCAAAGCCTAAATAAGTTCCCACCCAAGGGTGGCATAAATGCTGTTTAATATAACAGTACTAGTAAAAAAACGTTGACCCTGAGGATTCCCACGCTAAAGCCACATTTAAAAGCATCATCCTGATAAAAATAAGGATATCAGGCCTGATATTTGAAAGGCATTTACACGGTTTTCAGCCAAGTAAACCATGTAAATGCCTTAAATGGGAATATTGAACGTCAACTACACAGTTAGTGCCGTTGAATATCCCAGTCTATGTCCCCTACACACCCTGATGCTATCTGGTTAGCATAGGGGCGTGTTGGGAACGTTCCGGGGTGGAGCAGAGGCGGTGACTTTCACTAACTGTGTAGCGGCAATATTGGACCGCTACACGATTAGCGAGCCGCGGCTCAAACTAGGCCAGATCTTGGCTCACCTAGGTCTAGCCATGGATCGTTAACCACATAGTGGTCCAATATCGCTGCTACACGAATAGGCTCTGCGGGGGATTCCACACAGTGCCAAACCCAGATATTCAATGGTGTTGCTGCGGCATTGAATATCCAAGGTTAGGGGTGAGCAGACAGGGCTATGCGCCTTAGCGGCGCATAGCCTGCCTTCTTCAATATCGGGCCTATCTAGTCCATTGCCACTTTTGAGAATCCCAAATCCTCACAGCATCTGCATATCTCAAGGTGCAGTAGATCAAGAGCACTAGACATATACAACAACAGTAAACATACAACTCACCCCTTTATCCATTCCCTCAAAGTCTAATCCATGACAACCACCAGACAACATCCATGCTATGCCCTGATCTATTTTTGTTTATTCAATGTGCTTTACCATCTTTTGATAAAATCCTCCTTGGTAAGCATCCAAAGGTCCCCCATCTTCTATAAAGAGCTCGAGTTAGTAATCATTTTCTCTTCCAGAAAGGGAATATCGGACACAGGACAGTAGGTGGAACAAAGATTCTTATCCAAAACACTGCTCTTCAAAATTGTTGTTACCACTGGCTTTTATTTAGCACTGTAGGAAGGTAATCCTCATATAAGGAAGCCATTATTATTCTCAATGTTCAAGTCAAGACATCATGTAGAAGCTATTTTACCATTCTAGAAGGGCAAAGGTCCAACTAACAAGTCATTATCTGACTCCTTTGATGGTCTTCTTTAATTCCTCCAACAAAACATCAGGCAAACATCAAACATATAAGGAAGCCCTAATTATTCTTAATGCTCAAGTCAAAACATCATCTAGAAGTTATTTTACCATTCTAGAAGGGCATGGGTCCAACTTATAAGTCATTATCTAACTCCTTCAAAGGTCTCCTTTAATTCCTCCAACAAAACATCACACACCTCTAGTCTCTAAGAAGCTTCATTCTCAGCCTATCCGCCACACTCCAGTTCTCCTAATATTCCTATATCCACATTCCATCTCAAGTTGTTAAGCTTTTCACTCCAATAAACTACAAAGGCATCACAGTTCATACTCACTGGCATCCTTGACGATGATCACCTGGCAATTTATTTACTATCTTAAAAAATGTATTTTGTGCTGTTCCTTGCACCCCCAATGCACGTAGTGTAGAACAATTTCTTAGCTCTCATAATCTCCTTACTATAAACATTTGCTGCTGTCTTTCACTGAATGCTATTAGAAGTCTTAGATCTAACCCATCATTTTTCTTTCGATACTCCTTTCAACTTCAACTGGACAGAGAAGTGGATTATGGACAAAATGACTCAGATCGAAAACAAATAATAGAAAGTACTTATTTTCATTCAGCCCACAATTAAGCTGTGGAATCTATTGTCAGAGGTTGTGGTAAAGGCAGGGGGCATCAAAAGAGACTTGGATAAGTTTCTGGAAGAAAAGTCCATTGAAAATTATTAGGCAGGTAGACTTCGGAAAGCCATGACTTATCCATTGAAATGAGAAATTGAGAAATTGAGAATATGAGAAATTTGATCTACATTTTAGAGGGGCATGCAATCCTGAACATGTATTTGGTTCATACCTATGAATTAATGTGGAGTGGAGGACTAGCCTAATATTAGAGTGGTGGACTGCAAACCAAGGAAGCCAAGGTCCAAATTCCACTGCGACTCCTTGTGATCTTGGGCAAATCACTTAACCCTTCATTGCCTTAGGTACAAACTTAGGGCCCAATATTCAGGCCTTGTAAACTGTGTAAATGCCGCTGAAGGGGTTTTCACCTCTTAGCATAGGGGCATGTCATTGGCATTCTGGGGGCGGCACCAGTCACTAACTGGGCAGTGGTGATACACCCGTGGATAAAAGGCACAGCAAAAACTGGCCTATCTTTACCCGTTGGAGCTAACTGGGCAGCGGCTCAATATCGCCACTGCCCAATTAGCTTCTGTGGGCTTGTGGGCTGTGCAGCAACCCCAGATATTCAATGCCGGGACTGCATATGACCCCGGCATTGAATATCCAGGGTTAAAGTTCAGCGGCGACAGCTATGCGCCGTAGCAGCACATAGCCATCCCAAAAGAATGTCAGGCCCTTAGATTTAAAGTTTTCTGAGGATAGGAAAATACCAGGCCAGCTGAAGGCCTTGTAGCACCATGAGCCAACTTTTGCTTTTTGCCCCCCACTCCCACCCCCCCAGGCCATTCTTGCAATGCAAGTTGCGCAAACAGGGTTAAATGTCAGCATTGCTAATAAACTTAATTTGTATATTCTGTGCCACTATCCATATTTAGAGAGTGCCACCATCTATTATCTGTTTAGGCTAGACCTGCTATTCTGCAGGCCTAAAATCAAATAAACATACAACGTATCTGTGTAGTTGATTTTCTGGCCTGCCCTCAGCTCTTTGCCTAACATACCCTACAAACATACAGACAATATCTTGCCATTTTGCAATTTAAATAGCCCAATATTATCTGTATCTTTTTTTTAAATACATGGTTAGGCTAATTATGTATCTGCCCACAAACGCACACAGTAATTGCCTTTGAATATCAGTCTGATAGGGTATAATTATCCATTCACAAGGAACACTCCCAGACTCACCAATAAAACTCTCCCAACAATGGATGCACAGCAGAAGTAGGATATTTCACTTTACAACTCAACATACAAAAAATTTCTATTCAATTCTGGTCTCACATCAGTGACAACACCACTATCTCCCTCCACTTCCAAACACTGGGGCATGTTTACTAAAGTACAGTAGGGAGCATGGCATTGACGTGCGTTACTACTGTGCCAAAGCCCAATGGCCATGGTAGACACAAGGGGCGTGGCGGTCGTATGATATCCAGGTATTTACCGTTGTAAATAGTTGCTCACTGTTCTTGTAATTAGTTCTCTTGTTACCTATATATATCTCTGTTACTTTGTTCCATATAAACAGTTGAAACATACTGCCTTAATTGTTTTATGTAAACCGTTTTGATTTGTAGAAAGACGGTATAAAAATTCAGTTAAAATAAATAAATAAAAATTCAGTTAAAAATATCACCACCATGCTAGTCATGTCACGAGTGCAGTAGTAGCAAATTCACAGCCCTAGCGCATGTACATAGTACATTGCAGCACACATCAGGAAATAGAAAGCTACAAGCCCAATACCGGTGCATCTGTAGACCTCGATTTCACAGTCCTAGCGCATGTACATACTGGGTGCGATTGCAGCACCCATCAGGAAATAGAAAGCTACAAGCCCAATACCGGTGCATCTGTAGACCTCGATTTCACCGAGGACAGTAAGAACTGTGCCCCTAGCGCCCATATAGGAAGGTTGTAACTGACCAATCCAGAATAGAATGATGACCGGGAGTGGGCTGAACAGCTAGCACAGCTTTTGGCATAGCGGCTAATTACAAGAGGGTGTGGCATGCAAATCAGAAAGCAAACACATGTGCTGCGTCTCAAACCATAGGTGATAGAAAAATGATGACAGAAAAAGACCACATGGCCTATCTAGTCTGTCCTCTGCCATATCAACAACTACTCAATCAAAAAGAGTCATTGAAAATAGAACGTTGAGTCCCACTCACAAAACTCCACCATTTGCTTATTTAATCCTTTTAATCCTTTTAAATCACGTTGATTCGGGGGGCGGAGCCTGATGTCCAGCGGGTTAGACGCTTTGCGCTGAAGCTCCCGAGGGGCCTACTCAGAATCCTGACTTAATACCTGCATAAACTTAATATTTTGCTCCGAACTTACCGGGGTGCCTTGGGGGGAATGGCGGCCCACAAACCAGCGCGCTTAGACTTCGGGTCTCCCTCTTCTTCACATGGAAAACGCTCCAAAACAGAGCTGTCTTCCCCACAAAAGATGGTTCCACTTCGGGTAAGCCCCGAAATGCAACAGGAGATCTTGGAGGAAATACGTGGTGTGAAGGAACTGGTACAGTCCAACGGAGAAGCGCTCCAAGCCATGCGAGAAGATTTCGGTATGCTTCAGGACCGGCTTGAAGGTCTTTCACTACGGCTGGACAACATGACGGGGGTCCTCGATTCGCACGCGGTGCGCTTGGTGAACCTGGACAAGGCTGAGCGTCAGATACAGAATCTTCAAAAAGAGTTAGAGGATTGCAATAATCGAGCCCGTCGCAACAATGTAAGGCTCATAGGAGTACCAGAGGGGGCGGAAGCAGGAGATATTAGAGAATTTCTGGTCAAAACTCTCCCCTCCTTGCTGAAGATTACCTTTTGCAGAGATCTGGAAATTGACCGAGCATATCGTGCTCCTACCAACATCGCACTCAATCGGACGACCCCCCGGCCCATCATCTTTCGTTTACTGAGGTATCAGCAAGTTGAGCAAATTCTCAATGCTGCCCGGGCGAATCACCATCTGCAGTTTGAAAATCATAAAGTCTCTTTCTTCCCCGACTTGGCAAAGCCCACAGTTGACCGGCGGAAGGGACTCCTTGCTTTTCGACCTAGACTTCAACAGTTACAGGCTCGCTTTGGCCTCTTATATCCAGCGAAGCTCAGAGTGACTCTCCATAACCAAACTAGAACCTTCGAAGATCCTGCTCTGCTAGCAACATTTTTAGATTCCAAAGAGGCAGACCAGATGCGCTAAGTCAACAACTCGGATGGAATCCGCTGGAACTGCCCGCCATTTTGAATGGCCCGATGCGGTGATCATTGCCTGGAATAGAGACTGCCTGGACCTTTCTTTCTTTTATATCTATCTTTCTCGGTCTCCTTTTCCTCCATGATGTGCACCTCGGTTGGATTCGGAGCACGCACAGCTATACCGGTTATATGTTTCAATTTAGGCCTTCTCTGGGGTTTCTCCCCGCAGACATCAGGTCGCCAGTAATTTCTGGGGTTTTGCTTCTTCTTCTCTAAGGCACTTCGGTGCTTCTACTGTTATATAGGGCGCTTTATGGTTTTTCATTGGCTTATTTTCTATCATATCGTGTGTACAGTCATTTATAGTTGATATGAGGGACATTGCGCAACTCTGTGCGCCATCATGTTTCTTTCTCAGAATGTTTGACTTTGTTGTATGGCCTTATGTAAGCTCTTGTCACTGAACGTAAGAGGCATCAATAGTCCAATCAAAAGAATGACCATCCTTAGTTATTTTAATCATGACCATACTGATTTAGTGTTTCTTCAGGAAACCCATTTCACCTCCGTTGAACCACTGAAACTTACTGCTAAACCTTATATGGTGGCTGCCTATTCTCCCGCCGTTTCCAAGCAGTGCGGGGTAGCCATCTTGGTTAAGAAATCTTTGCCAACCACTGTAATGGATACTAGCTCTGATGGGGAGGGTAGCTGGGCCTGTGTACATTTTAAGGTTGGAGATAGTGAATTCACGTGTATTTGTATTTATGCTCCGAATGTGGATGACCCTGTTTTGTTTTGTTTTATGCACGTATTGCGCAGTAGGCATAGGCCTCTGTCACTACTCCACTGTTACTTGGCGGCGATTTCCACCAAGTATTTGATCCTTTGATAGATAGACTGCCGCCTAGAACGAGTGGTCCACCCAAGAGTCTCTACACCCTGCCAGCTCTGATGAAAGATCTTGCGTGAGTAGATATATGGAAGCTGCTTCACCCCTCCGACTTAGAGTTCACCTTTTCTCAGCCCCCCCATCACTCACAATCTAGATCAGATTTTTTCTTATCTCCACAGTACTGATATCCCAAGTGGACATATACTCCTGATAGGTTAGCCAACTGGAATGCCATTCAGAACACTAGATGCTGGACATGCCATGTGGCCTTTGGTTTACTAAACTCCTGTTAAGTATGATTGTCCCGCATTACAGTATTACTGGAGTCGGGTCTGGGGTCGTATTCATTCTATTTTATATTTTCCGGAACCCCTCTCTTGGAAGATTGTGGGGCTCCGCTCAGCTGCGGGGATCCCCTCTCTTCCTAAATCGGCTTACTTCCTTTTAGCCTTTATGCTGGGCATTGCTATTTCCTATTTCCTTAATCACGAAATATTGGAAAAATAGCTCTTCTTTGAGCTCTAATGAATGGTGCATCATGTCTGTCTTTATTGTAAATATGAGCAAATACCTTGTATGTCAGCCTCTTCCGTTCAAACCATTCACTATTTGTCTAGCTAGAAGACGCTCAACGACTATGTTCAAACTATTCAATGCTCTCAGTTGACTGTTTGATTCTGTATTAATCTCTGTCACATGCTCATCCTGTATCATAGATTCTACTTCTGTTTGTTTGATGTACAATAATTGTTGTATGTAAGCGCTTATATGATGATTCTTATCAGCTTAGAGAAGAAGCATAGGGGTGGGGGGTAATTGGGGTTGCTTTCCTTATTGTATGCGTGTATTTGTTTCCTTTGGTGTGTTGTTACTTTTGCTTGATGTAAAACGAAAATAAAAGTTTAAAAAAAAAAAATCACGTTGATTCACCTATTTTTTTATGTTGGGCCCCCCCCCGGCAAGAGAGAGAAGGAGAAAGCCTTTCCCCTCCACTCCGGGAAGTCCCTTTTATTGAAAGAAAAGTTCATGGTAACCAAACCATCAAATAGTGAAACATCACTTATCTCAAAAAGCGGCGATGTATAACTTTCCGTGAGGGAATACAGCTTGCACGACATGCATGTTTCGGACCTGTCAAGGCCCTGTATCAAGTGAAATGCCCCATCTTGGATCCATCGCCCAAAAAAACGCCGAACTCAACGGCCTCAATTATACAACCATGGTGGCAGCTGATTGGTTGACACATGTGAGGAGGAGTGGTCTGTCCAACAAGACTCAAATGAAGAACCATTGATAAAAAACGTATGTGTGCCAGACGATCCAGCATAGAGTAACTATAACTAAGAACAGCTCTGATACAAATTTATACGAGACTCCACCAGTCACATTCCAAGTTAAGACCCATGGGGGTGACTGTGTGCAGGCGAAAAATCCAACGTTGTTCCCGCTTCTGCAAAAAACTCTCACGATGGCCCCCCCTAGGAGAGAAAGGAACATGATCTATAACCCGCCACTTGATATCCGAAAATATGTGGTTGAATTGAATACAATGTTCAACAATGGGAGCAGAAAGAGTCCATGATCTTATGCGGGAAGCATGTTCTCCCAGGCGGACCCGGATGGGTCTAATAGTCCGGCCCACATAGGACAAACCACAAGGGCAAATAAGTATGTAAACCACAAAAGTAGTCTGACAAGAGGAGGATCCCGTAAAGGAAAACAATTGATTCGTTGCAGGGTAATGCCATTGAACCCCCTCCAAAGTGGTGGAACAGTATTTACATTTTCCACAAGCCCAATGGCCCTGGCGCGATACCACGCCTGAGGGGCCAGACTGAAAAGGAGGAAAGATGTGTGTACCAAATAGTCCTTCAAATTTTTCCCCCTAGTATAAGCCACCCGAAGAGGTTTCCGAAAGCAAGAGTGTAACTGTAAAACCTGCCAATGTTTTTTCAAAAGCTTAGTGACCTGCGCTGTATGAGACATGAACGGTAATACTCCAGTAACTGTATCCAAAGATGTTACCTCCAAGGGGGAAGGAGAAGGGGTGCCAACAACATCCTGATCATCCGGGGTCAATAACCACTCTCGATGAGAAAACCGGGCCCGTGTGTAAGCCACCCGCACCACATTCTTGGGGTAACCCCGATCTAACAACCGTAGTCGCAAAATAGAAGCCTGCTGTTTAAATTCCTCCGTAGAGGAGCAAATTCTACGAAGCCGGAGAAATTGTCTCGTATAAATTTGTATCAGAGCTGTTCTTAGTTACAGTTACTCTATGCTGGATCGTCTGGCACACATACGTTTTTTATCAATGGTTCTTCATTTGAGTCTCGTATAAATTTGTATCAGAGCTGTTCTTAGTTACAGTTACTCTATGCTGGATCGTCTGGCACACATACGTTTTTTATCAATGGTTCTTCATTTGAGTCTTGTTGGACAGACCACTCCTCCTCACATGTGTCAACCAATCAGCTGCCACCATGGTTGTATAATTGAGGCCGTTGAGTTCGTTGATATCAACAACTACAACAGTCCCTTTTTTCCTTTAGAGATCCTCTGTGTTTGTCCCATGCTTTTTTGAATTCAGTTACTGTCCTCATCTCTACCACCTCCATTGGGTGGTAGAGATGGAGGGAGGAGATGGTGGAGGGAGGAGTGGCCTAGTGGTTAGGACAAGGTACTTCAGGCCGGAGGGCCAGGGGTTCAAGTCCCACCTGAGGACAGCAATCTCAGGCCGGAGGGACTTGGATTTCTAGTCCTATAGGTACTCCTTGTGGTCTTGGGCAAGCCACTTAACCCTCCATTGCCCATGTTCCCTGTAAGTATTAGCATATGTGTGTCATATCCCCTCGTGTTAAATGTATCTCCCAATTGACCACTTTGACCCAAGGAAAAGCGGGATATAAATACAGCTAAATAAATAAATAAATATTCCATGGATCCACCACTCTTTCCATAAAGAAATATTTCCACAAATCACTCCTGAATCTATCCCCCTTCACCCTCATCCCATGTCCCCTCGTAGCAGAACTTGCTTTCAATTGAAAGAGGCTCTTTCTCTGAACATTTCTGCCATGGAGGTATTTAAACTTCTCAATCATATCACCTCTATCCCGCCTTTCCTCTAAGGTGTACATATTAAGATCCTTAAATCTGTCCTCATATGCTTTATAATGAAGACCACTAACCATTTTAGTAGCCACCCTCTGCACCGACTCCATCCTGTTTATATCCTTTTGAAGGTGCGGTGTCCAGAATTGCACACAATACTCCAAATGAGGTCGCACCAAAGACTTATAGAGAGGCATTATCACCTCCTTTTTTCTGCTAGCCATTCCTCTCCCTATGCACCTAAGCATCCTTCTAACTTTTCCTGTTGCCTTTCCTACCTGTTTAGCTACTTTAAGCTCATCAGACACAACCTCGCATAGGTCCCGCTCTTCTTTAGTGGACAAAAGTACTTCACCCCCTATTATTATATTGCTCCCTTGGATTGCTGCAGCCCAAATGCATGACTTTACATTTTTTAACATTAAATCCCAGCTGCTAAATTCTAGACCATTCTTTAAGCTTAGCTAGATCCTCCTCATGTCATCTACACCTTCCAGGGTGCAAATGTTACATCTGGAGATGCAGACGGCCACGTATGGATCAGGTAGGATGTCTACAGCGTCCATCATGGGGGACAAGGATATGGACCCCCTTACCCTGAGGCACCGAGGGGGTCTCTTCAACTAGGCTGCTGGGAACACAGTCCACTTCCTAAGTCCTTTTCCAAGATTCCATTTCCATTTTCTTCACATTACGTCTTCGTCTTTCTCTTCCCTAGATCTCTTTCTAACATTAATCCTTCAGTTTCATATTTTTTTCTATTTCTCTCATTTAGCTTTTACCTAACTTTAGCTTTAGTCCATTCCTCTTTCTTCCTTCTTCAGTTTCCCTCTTTGCACTATCCACCTACTTACCAGCTTTCTATTTCCTAATTTTACATCCTATTCTTTCCATTCCACATATCTCATTCCTTTGCAAACATCCTATCCCTCCATCTTTCACCCACTTTTCTAGCCCCCCATTTCCTCCTTCTGTACTCATCCCCTTTCCAGTCTCATCTACCACCTTCTGCCTCTCATTCCATAAATCAGCCCCAGCTCATTCCCTAGCACTCATCCTCTCTCCACCTCCAGGCCCTTTCTTATATCTTACCCCATCCAGGCCTTCCATGTCCTCTCATTTCTACCCTCTCTTACCTCCTTCAAGGAAGATCTGCCCCTTCCTGTGGGGTTCATCCACTCCATAACACTCTGTCCTTTTCAACTCTCACCTCCCCAAACCCCTCCATATCCTTCAAACCTTATCCCCTCCCCATATTTCTACACTTGATCTCACAGCCCTACTCATAACTCTTGTAGCAACATGGTATATGACGGCAGATAAAGACCAGTATGGTCCATTTAGTCTGCCCAGTAAGGTGGCTAGAATAGGTGCACCCACATGACATTTTGAATTCTGTTACTGCATTTGCCCCCACCATCTCCATCAGGAGGGCATTCCAAGCATCCACCACCCTTTTAGAGAAAAAGTATTTCCTGACATTGCTTTTAAGTTTACCTCCTTGCATCTTCATTTTATGCCCTCTAGTTTTACAGCTGCCCCTTCTTTAATAAAGGTTTGTTTGTTCATTGATACCCCTTAAGTATTTAAATGTTTGTGTCCTCTCTCCCTTGCCCCTTCTCTCCTCTAGGTTATACATATTTAGGTCTTCAAGTCTTTTCTCATATGTCCTCTGGTGCAGACACCAAATCATTTTGGTCGTCTTCCTTTGAACTGTTTCCAGTCTTTTTATATCCTTTGCAAGATAAGGTCTCCAAAACTGAACACAATATTCCAAGTGAGGCCTCACCACTGACTTATACAGTAGCATGAGTACCTTTTCCTTTCTGCTGTTAATTCCTCTCTGTATGCAACCCAGCATCCTTCTGGCTTTGGCCACCGCCTTGTCACACTGTTTCGCCACCTTGAGAGCCTCAGAAACAATCACCACGAGGTCCTTCTCCTGGTCCGTGCACACCAACTTCTCACCCCCTATCGCAAACAAGTCCCTGGATTTCTGCTTCCCAAGTGCATGATACTGCACTTCTGCACATTAAATCTTAACTGCCAAGCACTAGATCATTCTTCCAGCTACTGTACCTAAGTTACTACTGAAAAAGGAGCAAACTAAATTCAGATGTGTACATAATTAATTTGTGTGTGCAAGCAAGTCCTGGCATGCATTTAAAACAAATGTGTAATAACAACACACAAATCAGGAAAACGGTCAGGAAATCCCAAAACAAACTGAACTTTTTTTGGCTGTGCATATCCCTAACATGCTGGGCTCAGTGGTCTCATTCAGCCTGGTTTATCTTCTGTTCTAAACTAATAAACAGACAAATGCAGATTCTTTAGCACACAACTGGAAATAGTAACACATCTCATTGCTGGGTGTAGCATGCTAATGTCAGATGGCCTTATACACAAAGCATAATAAGATAGTCCCACTTCTCCACTGGAAACTATAAAAACGCTGTAACATCACTACCTGAAAAACATTGGGATCATAACCCTGACAGGACTGGAGAGAATGAAGAAGTGATAACCGGAACATTCTCAAGAAAAAATAGATATTATGATGAAAAAAGCACAAGAATGACATTGATAATAGAAACGTCAGAAACAAAAGACTATTTAGTTCAACATAGAGAAAAGCAGAAGATCTTCAAGTACCAAGAAAATCAATCAGATATAGAAATCATCCCAAATCACACCAGCCTGAGTTAGAACAACCGCCAAGCACACCATGATGTTGTTAAAACCTACAAACTCCACAAGAAGCCTCTCTTTCATACTAGCAGTAAAGTAAGGGCCACTCCTTTCCTGGTATGTGGAAATTGAGCTGTTTGGAGACTCTCTGCTAGAGATTCCTCATCTACCCAAGAGACGTTTTTCAACAGCTAAAGTGACTTCAGTCCCACTGGGGGCAGATAGTGATCACTATACTACATCTCTGTCAGACGTCTTGGTTCCATTCCCAGTCTAGGAATTGACTCTCTGCACCCTGCTGTATACATTTATTTACATTGTAATGATCCGAGATTGTCATATATGTTCCATTAATCTATGTTAATAGAACCTTTTATTGTTAAATCCTTGAAATGTTGTTGTTTTAAATGCTCAAATTGTTTGTATTATATAAACTTTAATAAAATAAAAACAACTCTTGGACTTAAAAAAGGGCTTAATTTACTGTTCCAAGGGCCACACCAGTTGCTGATAGCAGACTCCCTCTGACTGCTCCTATCCCCTTAAAGGTCCAGCTGATACAGATGGGTGCCGTGGACCACATGTTTCAGATTCACTTTTGTCAGATCTTGCAGGCAACAGCAACCAGGTCTCAGGCAGCTCTCTTGTCTTCACAAACAGGGAGTGGCCATCTTAAACATTAGAGCCATCATTCATTGGTTGATTCAAATCATGCGAGTACTGACAGTTGATCATAGGTGCGTCTAATTTTGCTGCAATGGGAATGTGGTTCTTCTGTTCAAACTGATTTGAATTGTTTATAAGGGTGCCAATAATCAGGTCCTTAATAAGAAAAAAGAGATAAACCCCTTGCCCTTAGTTTATCTTAATGCTATTAGCTCTATTTTTGTTGAATTATTCGCCGTGAAAGGTGCACTCCTCTCTCGTGTCAAATCCTCCTTTTTATTTTATTTTAAAAGAGGGAACTACCCCCCACTCAACCACATCAAGGTATAATACTACAATTATCCTTAGAAGCATTGGAGGATTTGCCACGAGAGAGGATTGCACCTTTCATGGTGAATAATCCAACAAAAATAGAGTTAATACCATTAAGATAAACTAAGGGCAAGGAGTTTATCTCTTTTTTCGTATTAAGGCTATTTGATGTGAGATGAATGGCGGTTTTTGTGATACAATAATAATAATCATATCCTGGCATTGTCCCAGTTTTTATACGATTTCCTTTTTTTAATTGGTCTTGTTTTATTTGATTCTTTTTATGTGTCAAATATGTATAGTCCAAAGCCATTTCACCAGCCACTTTTTTTAGGAGATTTTGGACATTAAGGAGTTGAACGGCAAGAGTGCCAATAATGTTGATCACAACTATATGTACACACACACACACACATTTCATGACTAGCTTTTGGGAGCTAACATCATTTTCCTTAGGTCAGAACAAGAAAGAAGAAATGTTAACTGCCAAAAATTACTTAAGAAATGTATTAGTAATCCAATAAGAAGGGATCACCTTATCTATTTTTTGTTGTTTTAATTTCTTAACCTGTATTCTGTGCATGCAAGTAAACTAACACAGTAACCACTCTACTTTAGTAAGGGGCCTTTGGTTATCCCTTTGCACATACAATAAACTCTGATCATTATAATGCCAGAGTAAGCCCAATGACAGGGACAGATTGCCCTATTGGGGGATCGGGCATCCCTCAGTGAGCCGCTGATATAAACAAAACAAACTAGGTACCCCCCTAGTTTGCAGACCAGCAGCATAGCTCATGAGCCCCTGTGCCTTTAAAAGAGCAGATTCGGAGGGGACATATGTCTGCTGGAATTTGTTTGCATCATTTGAGACAGGAGCCCACAGCAATGGTAGCGGAGCCTGGATCAGCAGACATTGCGGCATCAGAGGAGGGCGCAGCTGAGGGGACAGGATGGCCTGGGCTGATTTTTGTTAACGATCTACCCCTGCCCAATGAGTTCTTTTTTACACTAGCTTAGTGTACTGAAGGAAATTCTTTAAGTGTTTGGGAACAACACCAAGACCCTTTCTTAAGTCACGTAGAGTGCTGCAATCCTGCATCTCAATATCTTCCTAAACTGTGGTCCAAGAGCTTAGTTTCCTACTTTTACATGGATACAGACTGAAAGAAAACTTTTGAGGAGCATAGCAATGTCTATTTGCAAAAAAGAATGCCTGTATTTCCCTTAATCTCTTTATTTAGTTATTTACTTACGGAATTTGGTATACCATCAAAGGGGCTAACATCATGGCGGCTTACGATATCCAAGTGTACATATACAGACTTGCACTGAACTGCAAGACTGCACGTCTGAAATAAATGACTTTCCTAATAGATAGCTGATGCTGAAAAAACATTCTACTTTGATATTGAAAAACACAAATATGTTTTTGCAGGGAAAAATATGAGGAGAAATTCTAATTTTGCCTCAGTGCTAATAGCGGTGAAAAAAGGAGGTTGAGAAAGAAAGGAAATCACAGCAGAAAAGCTAAGCTGGAATCTTTCAAAAAAATTGACGGGTGTCCAGGAATGCTCCTAACTGATAAGCAGATCAGCAGATGACCCTCGCACCTTCCCCTCCGCCACTCCCAATCCCAGCAAAACTTAAAGCATTGTTGCTCACCTGTAGCAGGTGTTCTCCGTGAACAGCAGGAATAAGTCCTCACATATGGGTGACGTCACCAACAGATCCTCGCATGGAATGCTCCTCAGCTTCCAAAAGAAGCACTTGGAAGGTACACCGTGCATGCATGCCTGCCTTCCCACTTGCTGTGGCGCCATCTTCTCCAGTTTAATAACAGCAGGAGCCAAAAAGGCAATTCCCTGAAAAGGTGGGAGGGTTGTGAGGACTTAACATAAGAACATAAGAACATAAGATATGCCATACTGGGTCAGACCAAAGTCCATCAAGCCCAGTATCCTGTTTCCAACTGTGGCCAATCTAGGTCATACATACCTAGCAGTTTCCCCAAAAGACACAGGTTCTGCAATGCTTGTACTGGGTCAAGCATTGATATCCTGGATCCCTTCTTAATAATGGTTTATGGACCTTTCCTCCAGGAACTTGTCCAAACCTTTTTTAAACCCAGCTACACTAACAGTCTTTACTACATCCTCAGGTAACAAATTCCAGAGTTTGATTACATGTTGAGTGAAAAAATATTTTCTTTTATTAGTCTTAAATAGTTTACCCTGTAGCTTCATTGCATGTCTCCTAGTCTTTCTATATTCTGATAACGTAAACAATCGATCTACGTTTACCCGTTCCACTCCGCTCATTAATTTATAGACTTCTATCATATCTCCCCTCAGCCGTCTCTTTTCCAGGTTAAAGAGCCCTAACCTTTTTAGCCTTTCTTCATAGGAGCATTCTTCCATCCCCTCCACCACCCTGGTGGCTCCCCTCCAAACCCCCTCCAACAATGCTACATCCCCCCTAAGACACGGTGACCAGAACCACACACAACACTCAAGGTGCGGTCCCACCATGGAATGGTACAGAGGCACCACAACATCCCCCGTTTCACCCTCCATTCCCTTCCCCACGATACCCAGCATTCCACCTGCTTTCCTGGCCGCCGCTGCACACTGGGCCGAGGGCCCCAACATGTTATCCACAACGACGCCCAAATCCTCCTCCTGGGCGGTGGCCCCCAATGTGGAACCCTGCACCGTGCAACCACTTATTCCTACTGTTCACAGAGAACACCTGCTACAGGTGAGTAACTGCTTTCTTTGTAAAAAAGCAGGAAGTAAGTCCTCACATATGGGACTCCCAAGCTAAAGGCTATTGGAACCCGAGAGAATCAACCACCCAACAGGAGCAATGAACTGGAGAAGCCAGAAAAAGCAGTAAGGTAGTCCCACCAAGAGACTTATCTGATTCAGCATCCTCAGCAGACATCAATCTGAGGGATTTTAGCAGGTAGTCTGGATGGATAGAAGGGCCGGTGGGCAGGAGTTAGCTCTAAGACCCAAAGAGATGATGGAGCATAGCCTGGCCAAAATTGCTGACCTGTTACGAATCCCCATCCAGACAATAATGGATTTCAAAGGTATGGACCGAAGACCACATTGCAGCACTGCAGATTTCCTCTGCAGAAACAGAGTAAACGTTGGCCACCAATACAGCCATTGCATGGACATTGTAAGCCATGACATGACCCTCAAGGCTCAACCCAGCCTGGAGATACACATGAGCGATGCAGTCCGCTAGCCAAAGGGATAGCATGTGCTTTGAGAAAGTGGCGCCCAGCCTACTAGGGTCAAAGGAAACAGACAGCTGAGTGGACTGGCAGTGCACCTTTGTGCACTTCAGGTAGAAGGCCAGCGCTCGCTTGCAATCAAAAGTATGCAACGCCGCTTCTCCCCAGTTGGAGTGAGGCTGGGGGAAGAAAGTCAGTAGGACTATTGACTGGTTGAGGTGGAATACAGAGACAACCTTGTCAGAAATGAGGGGTGCATGCAGAGCACCACCCTGTTGTGATGAAACCTGGTGTATGGAGTGTGAGAAACCTGAACCTGGAGCTCACTGATGCGTCACACCAACATTACCGACACCAGAAGAAGGACCTTCCAGGTCAGTAACTTAGGGGGCATGAGTCCAGCTGCTCAAAAGGAGTCCACAGGAGCTGGTCGAGGACCACATTCAGGTCCCACATCAGCTGGGCAAGTACCATGTTGAGATCCCAAGCCACCACCAGGGGCTTGAGCTGGGACTTCAAGAGGAACAGATCCCTCATGAATCAGGGCACAAAAGGCTGGGCCAAGATCGGCTTCCCCCTGGAGCTGTGATATATGCCCCTATTGCGCTGAGGTGAACTCACACTGAATTGGACTTCAAGCCAGAATAAGAGAGGTACAGAAGGTATTCCAGCAACTGGTCCATGGCACAGGAGAAGGGGTCCAGCACCTTGAGCATGCACCAGATGGCAAACCTCTACCACTTTAGCTCATAGGTCTTGTGCGTTGAGTCCCTGCAGGATGCCAGGAGAATGTTGGTGACACCCTCTAGAAGATTAAGTTTGGAGAGGACTACTCACTCAGCATCTGTGCCATGAGGGCCAACAAGTGAACATTTGGATGCAGCAAGGTTCTGCCCTCCTGTGAGATGAGGTCTGGAGGGAAACCAAGGCAGAGCTGCTCCCTCTGTGAGAGCTGCAGCAGCAGTGGGAATCACAGCTGCCAAGGCCAATAGGGGGTGATGAGGATCATAGAGCCCTTGTTGGCCTGGAGCTTCAGGAGGGTTTTCATCATGAGTGGTATCTGGGGGGTATGCATACAGCAAGCCCTCTCTCCAGTGGAGGAGGAAGGCATTTGAGGCCAGGTGACTGCTGGCCGGCCTCTGAGAGCAGAACCAAGCCACGTGGACATATGTATTATGGCAAAGAGGTCCACCACCCCAGTGCCCCACTCCCAAAAAATCCAATTCACTACCACCCTCTTGAGGATCCACTCATGTGGTTGAAGCACCCAGCTGAGTTGGCCTGCTAGACCGTTGAGCTCACCAAGAAGGTAAGTCATCCAGAGGTCCATGCCATGGCACAGGGAGAACATTCACAGTCAAACATCCTCCCAGCATAGGAGGTATGAGCCTGTGCTCCCCTGCTTGTTCACGTAGAACATTGCCATACTGGTTGTCCATTTGGATCAGGACCACCTGATTTGCCAGGTATGCTCAGAAGGCACAGACGGCATTTGCTATTGCCTGGAACTCAAGAAAGTTAATCTGAAGCAGGCTCTCCTGATCTGACCACAGGCTCTAGGTGTGCAGGCCATCCAGGTACACTCCCCAGCCTAGCTTGGATGCTTCCATTGTGAGCATCCTGCAGGGAGCTGCTGATTAGAATGGAAGGCTTTTCAGCAGATTCCCTGGCTCGACCCACCAGGCAAGGGACCACACCAGGGGTGCGGTGACCGCGACCTTGTCCCGAAGGTAACCAGACGCCTGTTTCCATTGCATGCTTAAGGTCCACTGGGCCTGGCACATGAAAAGATGGGCCTGAGGGGTGACATGCATTGTGACAGCCAAGTGGCCAAGGACCCTCAACGTCCCAAGGGCTGTTGTGTGGTGCTGGTGCTCACACTGCACATCACCCACCACTTCGATGAGCCATTCCATGCAGTCCACCAGAAGAAAGATCCACACCTGAGTGGTGTTGAGGAGGGCCCCAATGAACTCCAGTTGCTGTGTGGGCTGGAGATGGGACTTCAGGTAGCTGATCATGAAGCCCAGTCACTCGAGCACCAGAATGATGAGCTTGGCAGACTGCCAGATGGCGTCCAGTGTGGGACCTATGATGAGCCAGTTTTTCAAGTATTGGAACACGAAGACTCCCATGGTCCGGAGAAAGACGGCTACACAGCCAGGCACTTTGTGAAGATCCATGGGACTAAGGCCAGCCCAAAAGGAAGCACTCAGTACTGAAAATGCTGGCCGCCCAGCATGAAGTGTATATACTGTCTGTGTCTTGGGTGGATCGGGATGTGTGTGTATGCATCCTTGAGATCCAAGGAGCATAGACAATCACCCTGAAGAAGGTATAGGAGCAGCATCCCTAGTGAGATCATCTTGAACTGCTCATGCACAAGGAACCAGTTCAGGATGGGCTAGAATCCACCGGTCTTTTTGGGACCAGGAAGTATCTGGAATAGAAGCCCTGACCAACCTGAGCTGCGGGAACCAGCTCAATGGCTAAGTCATCTAGCAGAGCAGAGACTTCTTTTTGCAGCAGGCTTTGGTGCGCAGGGTCCATGGGGTATTCCTCAGGGATGTATGGGGGTAGCAGCTGGGTGAGGTGCAGCTGATATCCGCTTTAGATGATGTGCAGCTCCCAAGTGTCCGAGATGACAAGGGGCCACCAATGGGCAAAGTGGATGAGCCATCCTCTACCTGCGTGGTACCCCAGTGGACAGCGACCAGCTGGCTATGCTCCCAAGGAACCCATCAAAAGCCCATCCCTGGCTTGGATGGCAGGGCAGGCTACACCTTTGGGTCTTTTCCCTCTGCTGTTGGTGAGGGGCTGTGCCTGCAGCTGGGCCAGGTAATACCGGCATGGGCACAGGTAGAAAGTCTTCTTAGCCTAATGTTTCTTCCAAGCGGGATCTGTGGTTTTCCTGGAGATCCTCGAGAAAGTCACATGCTCCTTCTCGAGCTCCTCCACCTTCTCCTCTACCAGCTTCCCAAAGAGGCACACCTCTTGGCAGCGGACATTGGCAATCTTGTCTTGGACTCACTGTTCCAGGTTGTAGGATTGCAACCATGCCAGCCTGCAAGCAGCAATGCCCACCGCCACCACCCTGCCCACAGATTTAAAAGCATCATGGGCGCCAAGCAACATGAATTTTGAACAGTCTTTGCTGTGGGCCACCAGGCCCCAAAATGTCTCATGATGGTCCTCAGGGACAAGGGCAGCAAAGTCCTACAGTTCCAACATGATATCCTTGAGGAACATATTCATATAGGTCTGGTAAGCCAGGACCCTGGCAACCAGCATGGAACCCTGATAGCATTTCCTTCCCAAGGAGTCCAGGCTTCGAGCCTCGCAGCCCAGTGGCACCGAAATATGAATCTTGGAGTTTTAGCCCACTTCAAGGCCGATTCAACCACGATGGTGTTGTGTGGTAACAGTGCCTTCTGGATCCAGTACAGGGAGTCTGTCACTGATGATAGGGACAGTAAAAACTGTTTCTCACAGCGGCAGAAGCAACCTCTGCAGGACATGGTGCATGGGAATCGTCACTGCCTCCCTGAGGGCTGAAGGGTACTGGAGCAGCTCCAGTTCCTCCACCCTCACTTCCTTTTCCAATTCCAGAGAAAAGGGGATGGCCATATCCCTAACAAAGTCCTGAAAGGACATGCCCTCCAGGGTTGACTTGCATTGCTTGGGGGGGGGGTGATGAGTCAGACAGGAGATCCGGAGACCAAAGGTCCAAAGCTGCTGATTACTCCTCGGTCTCCCATTCCAATTCGGATTCCAAGAGGAAATTGAAGTAGTGCCGAGTCTCCTCTTCCTGCTTGTTCCTTGGCTTGGGAGAGGGTGGGCGCCGGTGGCCCCCATGTCACTCACTGTGCCAAAGTTGATGCCCTTGGGCCTTGGATTCTGACACGTTGGATAGGGAGATCACCCCTGGAACCAGTCGATTCCGATCTCCCACCTCAGTGGGCAGGGCATGGGTCTCCAGAAAGGGCTGCATGGAGTGCAGTGATGATGCTCTTGGTGCCACTAAGCCTGCATTTTGCAAGGCTACATCCATGGCCAAGTGTGCTCAAAGGCGTTCCTCCAGAACTACCACCTGCGAGGGAGTCAATGCCGCAGCCATGGATATCAGCATCAACACCTTGGGCATGGACTCCATGATGATTGGTACATTGGGAGACATTTGGCTTCCCTCTAGGGCATTGAGGGTCAACTCCACTGTCCAGATCGATTCCTCCCACCAGGCAAGCTTGGCTGGTCACCCCCAGCCATCACTCTTCACATCGCGTCAAGAAGGGCTGCAATGATGCTGCACCCAGATTTTTCTCCCAGTGCTCATCTTTCAATATTGACAGGATCACATCAGAGAGTCTTCTCTCTCTACTCAGGCCCCTCTGCTCTGACTGGGCATGTAGTTCCTTCCCTTTGGATGCCTCAGCAGGAACCTTGGCAGGCATTGATGATAGGATTAGAGCTGAGGATGTGGAATCCAATCAGTCCAAGAGGGACTTCTATTTTTCCCAACCCTACAGGATGCTGGCTGATGATCAGATCCAAGGCATTATAAGCACCAGTTGTGGCAGTCAGTGGCTGAAATGGTTTTGCCACACTTTGCATTTCTTAAAGCCACTGGCTGGCTTGCTTAGACATGCCAAGAAATGCTGCCTCAGCAAGGTTAAACTGGAGAGCTGCCATGGGCAGGAAAGCAACCCTGAAGGGGTAAAAGACGCTAAAAAGTGAGAAAAGAGAACCAAGGGAAAACCTAACTTGGTGAGACTGACTAAACCGATGACAGGCGGTAGGGAAAACACAAAAAAACCCTGCCCTCAAGGGCCAGAAAAGACAACTTTTTTCCAGACTGCAGGAACACGTCCTAGGGGCTCTGCAGAAAAAAAAAGAAGACTGGAGAAGATGGCACTGTGGCAAGTGGGAAGGCAGGCGTGCATGTGCGGTGTACGTCCCAAAGACTTCCTTTGGAAGCTGGAGAGAATTCCGTGTGGGGCTCTCTCTGTGATGTCATCGATACGTGAGAACTTACTTCCTGCTTGTTCAAGGAGAAAAGAACGAGTGAAAGAAAATGACCCCCAAAACTGTATCATCTCAGTCGATGTGTTTTATGGCTTAACACAGGTCTATTTAAGCATTTATTTATAAAAACGTATAAAGTGCCAAGTGACATCCATCATTCAAGCCCAATGACATCAGAGGTTCAGAGCTTCAAATGTCTCCTCTTCCCTATGCCCTGCACCCCCCCCCCCCCCCCCATCTGCAATGGGTGACTTAGGAACATGTTTCCTGTACCGCTTTAGCTGTTAATGTGGCAGATAACACTTACCAGCTAACATGGAGCAAATGCAGATAGCGCAGTGATTTTCTGCACTATCTGTGAAATGTGCATTAGCTGCACACAAGGGTGGGCGAGGGCAGAGAGTGGGCATATCTGCCCCACATTGTTACAACACATGTTAAGAGCACATGGCAACTGTTGGATTTGCAGACAGCGTGGGTACAACTAATGCCACCTGAGTGGGTAGTATTAGCTGCCTCCGGGCTGCTGTTCGCCCCCGCTCTCTGCATTTTCAGTGTGGTATCTGTGCATGTCCCCAGCAGATGCCACACGGCTTTTGCAGCTAATGTGGCACTATTTTCACTAACACACTCTATTAGCTGCAAAACCCTAACATAGTTTAGTAAACAGATCCCTTAGAGTTATTTACTAAGGACGAGATTTAGCAAAGGCTCTACCAGATTACCGTGTGCTAACACACACTGACACGCATTCTATACCACAGGTCCTATTTTATGCAGGAACGCTAAGACGGTAGCGCACTTAAGTAAATCCAGCCCTTAATCTCTCTGTACTTGGAGTAAAGGCAGGAACTTTAAGCAGATAAAGCAGTATTTATTTATTATTTATTTAACAGTTTTTATATACCGCCTTATCGTTAAATCAAAGCGGTTTACATTAAACTCACATGTTTACAGAGAACTTGCAATTACAATAACTTATAAAGGGGCTAGGGTGGGGAGGGGGAAGGCATGGAGACATGGGGCTAGGATGGGGAGGGGGGGGAGGCAATGAAGCACAACTTACATACAGAGAATATATATACAATACAGTATGTTGCAGAGGTTCAGCTATTCCAGAGTTAGATGGGTTCAACTATATCCAGGTTAAGTGGGTTCATTGAATTGAACTGCAAAGAGGAAGGTTTTTAGCTGCTTTCTAAAATCCTTCATTATCAAAAATAAAATGAATATAATATTACTGTATCTTATTATTACCGTCTTCCCTGAACTACTGGGATCAGATCCTATTAAGGAACATGTGTGGGTGTGCCTGTATCTGTGTGTATACACAGAGGTAAAGAGACAACCATGGACTGTAATGAATTATTTAACAAAGAAGTTCAGACAAGGAATTATGAACTGCATGACTGAAGATTACGTGAAGATTTTCACAGAATTATGAGATGGAACCATTTATTTTAATTCTGTCAACTATACATGTTATTTCACATAATATATCATCTTAAAGCATTGCAACCCTCCATCCTCAAAAGTCCGTTTTCATCTTTGTTTCCCCTCGCCACACAGACACATCACTCCTTGCCACTACACCTCCTGACTATAGACCAAGGACCCCACTCATTCTCAGGAAACAATATTTTTATACAAAATATTCCCACTTGAAAAAAAAAAAGAAAAATCTGTTCTCCATTTGGAGGGTGTCTGTCAAGGTCTCTCCCTTCCTGCTTTTAGGTCAAAATTTGTTTATTTGAAAAACACCAATAATATCAACATAAAGCAAGAGCAATGCACAGGGTAAGGGACAAATGCAGAGTCAAATCAAACATCATTTTTACATTTTGCAATCCCCCCAAAAGCAAGCCCCAAAGTACACATAGCAGCATAAACAAACATCTGGGTATCCCCCCTCTCCCCCCAAACCCCCCGCCCCGCCCAAATGAAACAAGAGAGTAAGAAAAGGAAAAAGAAAAGAAATAAAGGAAAAAGGAAAGGAAAGGAAAACCAACTGTCAAGGTCATCCTCCCTCCTCCCCCCCTCGAGTGCCAAGATAAGCCCGTGAAACCCCAGGCCCAGGGTGGACCCTCCGCCGCCCCTAGTCAGGAGCGACCAAGCTCTCCCCGCCCCCAGCCCCCCACGGACCCACCAAACATAGACATCAACATCCCCGCTCGGGTGGGCTCGGGGTATACTCTTCTCCCAAGCCCCACCTAGAACTCCAAAGTAACAAGGCGAGGGAGGCAGATCAACACAGAAAAAAGGAAAAAGAAAGAAACCCCCCCCCCTTTCCACCCCCCCCCCCCCAGGACCAAAAACCAGTAACAAATTAGGAAAGGGACATGCAGGAAAACAAGCACTCCTGTCCCCTGGACCCACCATCCACCCCCCAGGGAACAATCACAAGTCGCCCATGATCCGACTACGAGTATGACGGGGTAAAGTCTGCAAGTGGGGCCCCCACGCCATCAGGAATCTCTGCCAGCGCGCCGGATGGTCACGAGCTCGAAGCCGCTCCATTAGCAACACCTCATGCAAACGCCCCCTCCACAGTCCATATGTCGGTCCCCGAGCATCCATCCAGCGGAACATGATGGTCATCCGCGCTACCACCAGCCCCAAGCGTATCCAAGACCAGACCACCCGCCCCAACAGTTCTTCCCATTCACTCTCCCATACATCCAAAACTAAGTTCAGAGCCGTAAAAGAAACCTGGCTGCCCACACAGCCCATGACATGTGTCTGCACTTTCTGCCAGAAAACTTGAACTTGGGGGCAGGTCCACATCATGTGCCCCAGGGTCGCCCTCCCGTCACCACAGCGGGGGCAATTATGGGACCCAGCTATCCCCGCCCGCCACGCCCGCAATGGGGCGAAATAAAGCCTGCGCAGGAGCCGGTACTGCATATCTCGAAAAGGCACCATCACAGAAAGCTTAGGGATAGCAGACAGACCCGCCAGCAATTCGGCAGTTGTCACCGACGCCTCCAACTCCCGAGACCAGGCCCCCGCCAACTCGTCCAAAGCTAGCGGCGAGACTGGTTCCCAGAGCAATTTCTGTAACCAACCCACCCGGGCTCCCTGTTCCCCCCCCCAAGAGAGACACCTCAATCTGCGAGCTTACCTCCCCCCCTAGTGCTGCCGCTGGTACGGTGCGAACATAACTTCGAAGCTGCGCGTACAAGAACGCATCACGTCTCTCAAGGGAATAGTGTTGGCAGAGCTCAGGGAACGTCATCAAAGACCCGGCAGAGGAAAGCACATGTTCCAAATTGACGATCCCCAGCCTCGCCCATCGCGTGAACAAACCGCCCTCCAACCCAGGCAAGAAATCACCGTTCCCCCGAATGGGGAGATAAGGCGAGTGAGAGTCCGAAAGCTTCCGGCTACTACAGAAGGAGCGCCACCCCGCACGGACCGGGTCTACTATGAATACACGGAGCACGCGTGCCAGTCCCGCGGACTCCCGCGCATGTAGAAGGTAGCGTGGGTGATAAGGCCGCACTGCCGCCCGCAGCATCCCCAGGGGGGTGCACTCCTCCATGTCCCACAGCCAGTCGCGGGCATATCGCAACAGACAGGCCACATTATACTTACGTAAATCGGGTAACCCCATTCCTCCCAATGACCAAGGCTGACACAGGACCTCCGCCCGCACCCTAGGTCGCCGGCCCCGCCACAGCAAACGGTTCGCCAATCCCTCTAGATTCTTACTGTCCGACCGCTTCAGCAGCAGCGGCAATGTCTGCAATAAGTACAAAATCTTAGGGAACAATGTCATCTTATAGAGGGCGATGCGACCACCAAGAGACAATGGAAGATCTTGCCACTTGCCGACACTAGCGGTAACTACGGCCAGCAGTTTGTCAACATTTAGTCGGTATAAATTTTCTAAGACGGCCGGGATCAACACCCCCAGATATTTAAAGTGGCCAGTCTCCCATTTTAAAGGGAAGTCCCCCTTCCAGTCAGTCAAGTCAGCTGGGCCTAAAGGCATCGCCACCGATTTATCCAAATTCAAGCGAAACCCAGAGGGCACCCCATATTCGTCAAAAAGCTGTAAGAGGTGTGGAAAGCCCGTCGGAGGATCTGCCAAGTGTACCAGAAGATCGTCCGCGAAGGCTGCAACGCGAAACTCAAGACCCCCTACTTGGACCCCCTGAACCCGAGGGTGAGCCCGAAGCCGCTGCAATAAAGGTTCCAAGGTTAGAATGAATAAGAGGGGGGACAAGGGACAACCTTGTCTAGTCCCTTTCTGGATGGGAAACTCAGCAGACATGGCCCCATTAACCAATATGGCCCCTATCGGGTCCGCGTAAAGGAGCCGCACCACTTTGACATAGAAACCTTCAAACCCCATAGTATCCAACACTTGGTACATAAACTCCCAGTTGACCCGGTCGAATGCTTTTTCAGCATCGAAGCTAATGAGCATAGACCGCAGCTTAGCCTCCCGCCCCACACACATGGAAAGGAGGAGACGCTGCAAGCTGTAAGCCGCGTGGCGGCCCCGCACGAAGCCCACCTGATCCGTATGAATCAAGGCCGGCAGGATGGGCGCTAACCTGTCTGCCATAATCTTAGCCAAGATCTTAATGTCCACATTGAGAAGAGAGATAGGTCTATAGGAGCCCGGCATCAGCGGGTCCCGCCCCGGCTTTGGGAGGACCGTTACCAACGCCTTATTCGCTTCATAGGGAAAGGCGCCCCGAGCTACCAGATCCTCAAAATAGCCCGCGAGTGGTCCCGCCACAACCTCCCCCAGGGATTTGTAGAACTCCCCCCTCAAGCCGTCCAAGCCAGGAGCTCGGCCCTGTTTCAGAGCTTTAATTCCGTCTAGGACTTCATTCAAAGAGATAGGCTTGTTCAAAGCCTGTGCCTGGTCCACGGTCAACTTAGGTAAGGTACAGCCCGCCAAAAAGTTCATTCCAGCTGCCGCCCCCCCGTCGTCCCGAGCATATAGCCGCCGATAGTAGTCAGAAAAGACCCTCTGGATCTCCGCGGTATCTTTGCAGATAGACCCATCCGGGTGACGGATCGCCCCTATGTGTCGAGCCCCTCCCGCCGGCCTCACCAACGCGGAAAGTAACCGACCCGCCCGATTCCCATGCTGGTAGAGCTGATAGCGGTAGTACATCATGGACTTTTGGGCCCTTTGGTGGAGGAGCATCTCCAGCTCCCGCTTGATCTCTCGCAGATGGTGACTATGGGCAGCAGTTCTGTCCGCTGCCGACCGCCTCTGCGCTCGGCCTAGCTCTTGTTCCAACGAAAGTATGCGCTGATTACGACGCTTCCGCAGGGAGCTATAATAGCTAATAATCTCCCCTCGCATGACCGCCTTACCGGCCTCCCAGAGGAGAGCCGGAGAGGTCTCCGGGGTATCATTGAGTTCTTCATATACCTTCCACCGATCCTTAAGATATCCCACAAAGGTGGCATCCCCACTGAGCTCCAAAGGGTATCGCCAAAATCGGTGCCCGAGAGGAGCGCGGCTGCGGAGTTCCAGTAAAACCATGGCATGATCAGAAATGAGAACAGGGCCAACCTCCGCGTCTACCACCCGATTAAACAGAGAGTCCGAGATCAGAAAGTAGTCAATGCGGGACCAAGTATTGTGGGCTCGAGACATGTGGGTATATGTTCGTTCCCCAGGATGTAACACTCTCCAGATGTCGATGAGGCGGTGAGCATCACAGATCCCCAACAGACGCCGCTGGCTTCTACGATCCCCACCCTCATTTTGCCGAGACCGGTCCACACTGTCAGTAAGGACTGTGTTGAAGTCCCCACCCAATAAAACCTGGTAACCAGCCGCCTCCGTAACCAACCGTTCCACAGTATGGTAAAAGCCAGGTTCATATACATTGGGAGCATATACAGAACCCAAAACAACCTTGTTGCCCTCCAGCAATCCCCGCACCAAAACATACCGGCCATCCGGGTCGATCTCAACCAACTCCTCAACCCACCCCACCGACTGAGCGATTAAGATAACCACTCCCCGCTTCTTCCCAATCCCTTCCTGCTTTTAAACATAACTCTTCTCGGTTGAAAAAAAATCAGAAAAATGCAAAATTCGGTAGCTAGGGTTTCCGGAGCGCCAGCTTACAGTATCTGATGTAAGGAAATTGCCCTAATTTTATAAACCAGAAAATGGTGTTTTTCACCCAACCATGAATCTCTTTAATGACCTCTTGTCATTGATCTTATTTCTGTTAAATATATTTGTGTATGGATAATGCTGTTTTGCCTTCTCCTTTCCGTTGTTTTCTAAGGGGGATGTTTACTAAGTTGCACTAATGTTTTGCAGGTATCGTGTGTTGAAAGTAGAAATCAACGCACATACAGTCATGCGCCACCTGTTGGGGGTGTGTACAACATGTTCCCAACAGATACTGCACTGATTCGAACCCCATGTGTCGGCAGCATTCACACAACACAAATGCACTCAACACAACTCATTGAGGTGGCGTACACCCGCACTAACTACAACATTAACGATGAATTCATGTTACCGATCCCTAACTGCAATGAGCATCACGCACATCCCTAACTGCAATGAGCATCACGCACACTCTTTGCCCCTATCTGCCACATATTTCCCTCCCTGTCCCTGCCGATAGTGCAGAATTAACCACACACTGGGGTATGTTTACAGAAGCCACTACCGCTGTTTTGTAAACATACCCCATTGTTTTTCGTTTCAGTTGTTAGTGCAGCTCCTACGTGATATTGCACACATGGCACTATGACCCATTGCCTATTTCCCTGCAAAAAATGCAGCATCACACACTCATCCCTTGTGAGGAACTGAAGGTGAAATAACTGTAAACCGGACAGACGACGAGCCGAGAGGTGACAGTATAAATATCATCCTTGCTGGACAGCACATGTTTTTGATACAAAGTGTAGACACTTTCTTCCTCCTCTTTTGGGCTTCCAGCTCAGTCAAATATCGTCCTTTATTGACTTACAGCATTTCCAGACTTCGTTCACAACTACCCAGGTTTTCCCCTGTTTTTATATCCCCCTCCCAGTCCCCACCCAGTGCAGCCATCACTGCAACAGCAACAGCTCCACCCAAAGCCCCAAAAGAACATAAGAAATGCCATAGTGGGGCAGACTAAGGTCCATCAAGCCCAGTATCCCGTTTCCAACAGTGGCCAATCCAGGTCACAAGCACTGTTCCCTCTAAGCTGTGCGCGTGTGCGTGCGCACACACCTCGCCGAGTGAGCGCACATACTTTACAACAGAGCGCACAAAAATTACGGCTCTGATTCTGATAGAAAACAACACAGACGTCTTAAAATTTAAAAGTTATGATTGTAATTACTAGAAATTTCCCGCTTCATTTAGTAATCGTCTATTTTCATTTAATTTGATTAAAATCAATGTGGTGTACATACTGTATTCTGACGTGTAGTCAAATTTTAAAGTACGAGTATATAACTCCGAGTGTCGTTATGTGGCGCACAAAAATTTAACCTTCCTTCAAAAGCTGCACACAGCTGATATTTTATGCGCACACAGCCTACAGAAAATTAGAGGGAACATTGGTCACAAGTACCTGTCAGGTTCCCAAAAAGGTACACGGATTTCATGATGCTTATCCTGGGGGTTAGCAGTGGATTTCCCTGGTCCTCCTTAATAATGGTTCATGGATTTTTCCTCCAGGAACCTGCCAAACCTTTTTTAAACTCAGTCACATTACCAGCTTTTACCACATCCTCTTGTAATGAATTCCAGTTTGATCACGTGTTGAGTGAAAATATATTTTCTCTTATTAGTCTTAAATACATATACATAGTAACATAGTATATGACGGCAGATAAAGACCAGTATGATCCATCTAGTCTGCCCAGCAAGGCGGCAAGAGCAGGTGCACCTGCCGCTCCTTGCAAATCACCCCTCTGCATGCCTTTGTTTAGGGGTGTACCAATCGCTCCATGTAGGTCACCACTATTTGTTGAAATAGTTAGTTATGTTTATTTTGATTTTATCCTGTTGCTGTAAAGGGATCGACAGTGTCTGCCCCATGCCATTTTAAATTCCATCACTGTCTTTGCCCCACCACTGTAGCTTCATTGTGTGTCTCCTAGTCTTCCTTATTTTTGAAGGGATAGACAACCGAACTACACTGACCTATTCTATTCCATTCGTTATTTTATAGACCTCTATCATATCTCCCCACAGCCATCTCTTTTCCATGCTGAAGAGCCCTAACCTTTTAAGCCTCTCCTAATAGGGGTATCCTTCCATCCCCTTTACCATTTTTGTAGTTCTTCTCTGTACCTTTTCTCCTTCTGCTATATCCTTTTTAAGATATTGTGACCAGAATTTCACACAATATGCAAGGTGTGGTCGCACTAAGGAGCGATATAGAGGTATTATAGTATCCTTTGTTTAATTCTCCATTCCTTTCTTTATGGTTTTTACCATTCTATTTGCTTTCTTGGCCGCCGCTGCACACTGGGCAGAGGATTTCAACATATTATCCTCGATGACACCCAAATCCTTTTTCTGGGTGGTGGTTCCTAATGTGGATCCTTGCATCGTTTGACTGATGTTTGGGTTGTTCTTCCCTAAGTGCATAACTTTGAACTTGTTCACGTTAAATGTCATTTGCCATTTGGATGCCCAGTCTTCCAATTTATCAAGATCCTCTTGCAATTTTTCACAACCCTCTTGTGTTTTAACAACTTTGAATAATCTGATGTCATCTGTAAAGTTGATCACTTCACTCGTTATTCCCATTTCCAGGTCATTTATGAATATGTTAAAAAGCAATGGGCCCAGCACAGATCCCTGGGGTACTCCACTATTCAACTTTCTCCATTGAGAAAATTGGCCATTTAGACCTACTCTCTGCTTTCTATCTTTTAACCAGTTCCTAATCCACAATAGTACACTGCCTCCTGTCCCATGACTTTTTAATTTCCCCAAGAGTCTCTCATGAGGGACTTTGTCGAAGTCTTTCTGAAAATCCAGATATACTATATCAACCGGCTCACCTTTATCTGTTTATTTAGACATTTAAAAAATATAAGAGATTGGTGAGACAAGACTTTCCTTGGCTAAATCCATGTTGGTTTGCTGCTATTAAAACCATGACTATCTACATGTTCAATAATGTTATTCTTTATAATGGTTCCTACCATTCTGCCTGATACGACTCAGGCTCACCAGTCTAGTTTCCTGGATCACCCCTGCAACCCTTTTTAAAAAGTGGTGTTAAATTTGCCATTCTCCCATCTTCAGGCACTACAGATGATTTTAATGATAGTTTACAGATTACTAATAGTAGGTCTGCAATTTCATATTTCAGATCTTTCAGCACCGTGGAATGTATGCCATCCAGTCCAGATGATTTGCTGCTTTTTAGTTTATCTATTAGCTGTATCACATCTTCCAGATTTATTGAGATTTGTTCAAATTCCTCTCATACATCACTTTTAAATATCATTTCTGGAATGGGTACGTTTCCTACATCTTATTCATTAAAAAACTGAAGAAAAAAATTCATTCAGTCTCTGCTATGGCCTTGTCCTCTCTCAGTGCACTTTTTACCCCTCCATCATCTAATGGACTCCTTCACAGGTGTTTTGCTATAAATATACTTGAAGCAGTTTTTATTATGTGCTTTTGCTTCCATGACAAGCTTCTTTCCAAATTTTCTCTTTGCCTGCCTTATCAGTGCCTTGCATTTAACATACCAGAATTTATGTTGTTTCCTGTTTTCGTCATTTGGCTCTTTTTTTCCATTTTCTGAAAGATTCTCTCTTAGCTGTAATAGCCTCTCTGACCTCATCTTTAAGCCATGCTAGCTGTCATTTGGCTTCCTTCCATCTTTTTTTAAGCAAGGAATACATCTGGCCTGGGATTCCAAGATAGTATTTTTAAATAATGCCCAAGCCTGAATAACTCTTAACCTTTGCAGTTGCTCCTTTTATTTTTTTCTTAACCATTTTCCTCATTTTATTATAGTGTCCTTTTTTGAAAGTAAAATGCTAGCGCAGTCAATTTCCTTGCTATCCTCCCTCCATTTATTAAATCAAATGTGATCATGTTATGATCACTATGGTCAAACAGTCCCAAAACAATTCCCCAAACAGAGCAGTACGTCTGAGAGACTGAGATCATCTCCAATATACCCTAGCACAGTGGTGAATTCATTCGTGTTTGTACAGAATTAGCCCAGTGGAGACATTACTCTAAAAGAACTCTCCTCCAGAATCTGGCTAACCTGGACTTCAAGGAGGTAACGTTATGCACTGTCCACATGAATAAATCTGTATTTTCCATGATGTACATGAAAGAACGGGCATTTATGTATGCACTTTAGACCATTGCCATTCTATGCGTATGTGCGTCAAGCAGATGGGGTATACTTTCAGAGTGGGTGATCGTGGGATGGAGCATAGGTGAAGTCTTAATTTACACGTGTAAGTTATAAAATACTATAACTTCTATACGTTCTGTACGAATCTAGGCGAGCGCATTTCCACCGTGTCAACGACTGGCTCATGTATCTTATGACTTACACTCCTATTTTATAAAGAAAAGTAGGCACCTGTTTTTATTTATAAACTAAGTGCAATGCGGCAAAACTTGGTGACCCTTATAAAATTAATTCCTAAATCCGGTCACTAGGTGTAGCCAGTAAGCAATGACTGCTATTCCCTCCTCTTTCTCTCGATCTTTCTCTTCCATCTCTCCCCTCTCCCCCCCCCCCCCTTTCCGCCCCATTTCATTTCCTAGGACACCCAGGGCTCATTACTTTCAGCAGAGGAAATACTAGCACAAAAGGTTAATAAACAATCCCCATGATGTGCAGTACAGGTAAATTACTTCATTGGTAAGCACGGCATATGTGAAAGGTCAATTATTGTTCTGAAACAGTGATGAAAATTCTCTCATAGAACATAGAAACATAGCAAATGACGGCAGATAAAGACCAGTATAGTCCCTCTAGTCTGCCCAGCAAGGTGGCAAGAGTAGGTGTACCTGTCGCTCCGTGCAGGTCACCCCTCCCCATGGCTTTGTTTAGGGGTGTACCCATTGCTCTGTGTAGGTCACCCCTATTTGTTCAGATATAAGAGATAGTTATGCTTATTGTGATTTTATCCAGTTGCTATAAAGGGATCCACTGTGTCTGTCCCATGCCATTTTGAATTCTGTCACTATATTTGCCCCACCACTTCCATCGGGAGGGCATTCCAAACATCCACCACCCTTTCAGTGAAAAAGTATTTCCTGACATTGCCTTTCAGTTTACCCCCTTGCAGCTTCATGTTATGCCCTCTAGTTTTACAGCTTCCCCGTCTTTGGAAGAGGTTTGTTTGTTCATTAATACTCTTTAAGTATTTAAAGGTCTGAATCATATCTCCCCTGTCCCTCCTCTCCTCCAGAGTGTACATATTTAGGTCTTCAAGCCTCTTCTCATAAGGCTTCTGACACAGGCTCCAAATCATTTTGGTCGCCTTCCGCCGAACCGCTTCCAGCCTTTTTATATACTTTGCGAAATTGTCCCCAAAACTGAACACAATATTCCAAGTGAGGCCCCGCCGGCGACTTGTACAGTGATATCAGCACCTCTTCCCTTCTGCTGCTAATTCCTTCTGCATAGCTTTCTGCATTTTGCTTCTCATTCTCCAGCAAATTTTGTGAAAAGCACAAAACTGCATGCTACCTTTATGGGATGGCGTCCTTTGTTTTAGAGAGGGTGGGGTTGGTAATTGTGGGGTGCTTTAGGAGTAGTGTGGTGGTAAAAGCAAGAGGCAGAAAATGGGTTCAGATTGTGCTCTTCTCACCAATATTCTTTATGACCTTGGGCAAGTCACGTTATCTTCTTTTAACTCAAATACTCACTAGCTTGTAAGCTCTATTAAGCAGGGACTTACTTATTATATCTGGGAAAATGCTGTAAACCATCTTTGAGCTAAAAATGGATAGACAATCTAAATCAGGGGTCCTCAACGCAATCCTCGGGACATACCTCGCGTGTCAGGTTTCCAGGATAATCACAATCAATGTACAAGAGAGAGATCTGTATGCATTGCCACCATAGTATGCAAATCTCTCTCATGCATATTCAACGTGCTTATCCTGAAATCCTGACTGGCGAGGAGTGTCCCGAGGAATGCATTGAGAACCCCTGCTCTAAATGTAAAGAGGCCTTGTTCTAATTTAAACTTTGTTGGCAAATTTAAAGTCAGTAAAAAGGCAGAGTACTAGAGGTGCTACTGCCATCCTCCAGAACTGAGGTCAGTAGAAGAGAAAGTTAATTATAATCTATAGAAGCAACAGGGAAAGCACAGAAGAAAGGTCGTTGTCCAGTGAAACAGCCAAAATTCTGGAACCCTCTTCACCTAACTTCAAATTTCCAGAATAAGTCATGCCAGAAAGATGTATGTTTTCCTCGTTTTTTGTGCCTTGCCACAGGGAACTTTGGCTATAAGAGAGGTTTTTAAAAACTGACAAAATAAAATCATATCTACATTATTTATTTCTTCAAAAGATTTATATCCTACATTGGGGCACAATTTACTAAAGTGTACTAACCGTCACCATCAGGTTTAGCACATGGTAAAGTTTGCATGAGATCATGGTAATCATTACCATGGGCAAAAAGTGGCAGTGTGGTAAAAATCCCACCCTAACCACTTAGTGCACAACTGGGTGGGCACTGGGAAGGTTAGGAACGGAGAGTGGGCAATGCCTGCAGATTGTAGTCAGCACAGACATCATCAACGCATGCTAATCGTCAATGTTGCAGTCAGTGCAGGTACACATACCATCACCTCAATGGGCGGCACAAAGTGTCCCTGTACTATCACAGTTGCAGGTTTCACAGTGAGGTGCTTTCTACCATGAGAGCTGCATGGGGACCTGCCAGCAACGCCCCAATAGTTAGCGCAGGTTGGCCACACCTCCTGTGCTAATTTTTACCACTAAGTAGGTGCTAAGATGTCAGTTCTTAGCATGGTTTAGTAAACATGCCCCATTAGCTAAAATTCCAAGCGGGTTACAACCAATATACACACTCATCCTCCAAAGCAGTTAACAACCTAAGTCACAAACAAAATAAAAACAAAGACAAAACAATAGATTAATAAATAAATCTAAAATTGCATTATGCTGTCTAAAGTGGACATCATTAAAACACATTATTAGATTTAAATCCCCCAAATGCCATAAGTATATCAGATTTCACTATAATAGTGATAAAAATCACATTATATCATCTTGTTATTAATATGAAAATATTCTGCTTTATTTTTTTTCTTACAGTTCCTTAAACTAATTAGAATCTGATACCACCCTTATGATAAATGTAACCCTCCAATAGTACTGTCTAGATGTTGTTAAGTTCCCATATGTTAACTGTAACCCTCCTATTGTGATGTGACCACTTTGATTGAAGGATAAGGTGGTATACAAATCTGTTTAAATAAATAAATAATTTTGCACTGTGGTCTATGGTAGGTGTTCTTTATAGCTAAGGGAAGGAGCATAGAGAGACCACAGCCACACAAAATGGTCTTCTATTAATACACTTTTGCAGCATCAGAAAAAATACACAAATACAAAGCCTCAGTTACACACACACACACGTAATAAATAGCTTAGGCATTTTAGTATACCAGCATCAAACACATAATTTGTGTGATGCAAACTATGGTTGTAGATCAGAACAGGATAAGAGTGAAATAATCTAAAGATATAGGGGTCCTTTTACTAAATCCCAGTAAGGCTGTGCACTTAATGTGCATTTCTAAGACATGTTAAATGCAAAGCCTCTGCGTTAGCTGTTGCGGGTGTGATCAACGTGTTCCCAGCAGCTAATGCATGACTGACTACGTTAATGTGTGCTGCAATTAACATGAATGCACTAACGATACACATAGAGGCATCATTAGGTGCACCTGAGCTACACCCCATGTTAATGGTGCATACGGAGATTCGACTTTTCCAAACCTTGGCATTTTCATGTGCTCTCCATGTCCGCACTCTGCCCCTAACCCACTCAGTCTCCAGATCTGGGCATGAGTGCCAGTTAATTTGCATTGTGGTGGTCGGTAGCTGACATACCTGTTTGTTAGCATTCACCGCAGTTGCCGCACTCTGCAACCCGTGTTAACTGGTTAGCGGTGCTTATTAAAAGGGCCCCATAGTTCTTTACAGAAAGGGTGGTGGATACAAAGAACAACCTCCCAGCAGAGGTGGTAGAGATGAGAGCAGTATATACATTCAAGAAAACATGAGAAGCACAAGGGCTCTTGGAAGGAGAGGAAAGTTATAAAGCAAACTAGGAAACGTGGATGAGCAAATCGCATGGGCCCCATGGTCTTTATCTCTCGACATGTTTATATTTCTGTACCCTGTTCTTGTTCGGAGTTTAATGTAAGCCGCTTTGATTTCAGGATAAGGCAGTATAAAAATCAGGTTAAATAAATAAATTAAAAAAAAATACCTTTGGACAAATGCTGGGTAATTTTATAACAGGGCACTTCAGTTTTGGAGAAGGTGCCTATTATTATCCTATTTTATAAAGACACATGGGACTCTTTTACTAAAGCCTAGGAAGGCTGTGCACTGAACATGCATTTGAAAAGCAGGTTAAGTCAAAGCCTCTGCTGTCGAGGACATGTTCAGCATTTTCCTAGCAGCTAACGTGCCACTGAGTACATGAATATGCGGCATAATTAAACTGGGTGCACCAAACGATATCCATAGAGATATCGTTAGATGCGCCCGTGCTAACTGCCACATTAACAGTGCACACACACCAATGTGCTCTCCATACCCACACCGCCTCTAACACACCCATTCTCCACATCAGTGCATAAGCACCAGTTAACGTGTATTTTGGCAGTGAGTAGCTGGTATGTCCATAAGCTGGCATTCACTGTGGTCAGCTAAAGCATGCTATAAAGCATCTTAATTTGGGCCCTTATGGGTCTTTATAAAATACTAGCACAAATTCTCAAGTGCAGAGATGTAGCTCTGCATACAAAGATTCGACTTTTCCAAACCATGGCATTTTCAATAACGTCATATGCATGCGAACGTCGGACAGTGAAGAAGAGAGACAGGAAGAAAATCGATGCCTTTGAATTATTGTGTTGGCGAAGAATACTGTGTATGCCATGGTGTGTCCGAAGAGCAAACCAGTCGGTACTAGAGGAGATAAAACCTCAGATGACAAGACTTTGACTTTCCTACTTTGGACACATTATGCAAAGAAAGAGATCATTTGAGAAAGACATCATGCTTGGCAAAGTTGATGGTCAATGCAAAAGAGGAAGGCCAGCAATAAGATGGATCGATACAATAACAGCAGCTATGGATGTCACTCTATTAACAATTAGCCACCTAACTGAAGACCGAACACAGTTTAGGACAATTATCCAGAGGGTCTCCAGGAGTTGGCACCGACTCAACAGCACTTAACAGCACCAGCGAAAATTGTACAGAAATACACAGCCTAGATTGTGACACTGACATTTACAGGAGCTGATGTCAATGTTCACATGTGAAGTACGTGCGTACGCATGAATTTTATAAAATATGAACATAAATCACGGCTCCATGCACACTCCTCCACTGAGCAGGCCTGCCTTAGATATACACTCCTAAGTGCACTGTGCTGACTTTTAGGTCTAGTCTCATTTTATAAGAGACCTTGAACCTGTGTAAATCAGTTTTTTGCGTGTAGAAAAGTTTTACAGTTGATATATTTACTTCCTTTGTGTATTTTGTAAAGGAATAAACATTTCCAATTTTCTTCCAACAAAGGCACGTGCTAAAATTTTTTTACTCCTGCTGCAGCAAACCACTGGTATGCAAATTACAGGGACATTAGGACGTGTAAGCAGCCAGAAAAATCACAGTGCACACCGCTGCAGTTAAATGCAGCCATTGCAAGCAAAATGTCTCCCTTCCTGCTAGCGTCTCTTGCACTGAGAGGAAAGGAGACATTAAAACAAAGAAGCCTGCCAGACTCCTCACTCTTTCCCCACCTCCACCTGTAAAAATGCTGTGGTGCCCCACTGGGCCATGAATTGACCCCTTCAGACTTCCCCGACTACTGCACCGGCTTTGTGCCCTCTGGGGCTATCGATCTGGGGCAAGAAATCCCTGCCCCAGGATTCCTTTCTTTTAGAAGCACTGCCTTATTTGGTAGACTGACTCCTAACTTTGCATCCCGATGTGTTAGGGGTCAGGCACAGTTATTTTGGAAGATAGCAGCATCGGAGGCAGGAGCAAGTGGGCATCACTCCTACCTCCCAACCTTTAGAGGTAAGTGGGGTGATTGTAGATCCGGAAACCCACTTGGGCCACCAGGAACTTTTCATGTTGTCAAGGGAGGGGGTGAGGATCTGCGTTGCAGCTTTATGCTACCTCTGAGCCACTGTAAAGATTCAGCACAGGGGAAGAGTGAAAAATGCAGATCATTTTAGCTGGTTTTGTTTTGTTTTTTACAGCAGGTGCAATTGGTCATTTGTTTGCAGCTGCACCGCGCTATCCTTTAGTACGGTGGTTTTAGTGCTCATGCATTTCTTACTAGCACAGGGTTAAGATTAGCATGCAAAGGTAGAGTGCAGCTTACTGCAATGGGGCTTAAGGGTAAAATCTTTGGAGAGCATCCACAGGGAAACCCCCTATCTGTGTTATTTAGATGACTTCTGTTAATCACATGCACAGACAACACCTACAATAACCATTGCAGGTGTGTGTGTGTGAGAGAGAGAGGTTAACAGCAGCCGTACAGATAACATAGATAAGGGATTTCACTATATACTCAAGGTTTCTTCAGTTTTGTATCGATGGGATAAATGCTTCATACCACTGGTCCCACGAGCTAGGTCATACCCTTTCTTTCCTTAACTGAATCAGACCAGAGTAAAACAAGATTGGAAAGATTAGAGTACACCGAATCATTATAATGCATTCAGAATAAGAAGGAGCTGATGGATTAGAGATTTCTACTAGTTTTGGGCTAGTGTTTCTTCCTATTTAAAATAATGAGGGTTATTTTTGTTCTGTTCATACCTCAGGTGCAAGCTTTGTACAAGCCGCAAGCCACTCATCAATCAGCCCCTCAAAGATTTTAGCTGTTTCTGACGCCTGCTATAGATGTCACTAACTTCTACCTAAGGCCTTCCATAAATAAAGCATAAAACAGGCCCTGGGGAAATTTGCATGCAATGTTCAGAAAGTTGTTTTTGATCTGAAAAATCTTCCAGCTGTTAGAATATGTCATGGCCCTGAAAAAAGAAGGGAGAGGAAACTGCCATAGAAAAACTGTTTGCTCAAATTATCTGGTATTGGACTGGCCTTCCAAAACTAAGCTTAGTTATCTGATTTTATGGTTTACCTAGGTCACAGAGGACAGTTTGCCAAGCCTAGCATTATGCTTAATGAATTTGCCTGAAATCTGCTGACGGCTTCTGCCGCGATGTAACTCAGCAAGGTCCTGCTTCTCAGTGTCTAAAGGCTCTGGACCAAAGTAGGATAAATCCATGTTCCTCGGAGTAGTTAAGACACCCTGAAGCTGCACTTATGAAATGGGAACTTTAAACTGCCTGAACTCCGTAAGGCGCGCAAAGCAAATAAGCTCATCAAATAGTTGGGCAGGTATGAAGTATAGACATTATTCTAAATTAATTGAACTGTAATAGAACATTTAATTTAATGCAGCATTATGTTAAGCAATACATTTGACTTTTAAAAATAAAATTTGTATTTTAATAATGGGAAAGCTATCTATAGGGTGTTACTGTGGAGCAAGACAGCAAATGTAATATTAATAATATAGCAATTGACAACCTTTGGGAGAAAATTGTATTCACAACTTTCTATGTAAGATTCTTGTCTCTATTTATTACATTTTTAATGTTTCATAAACATGTAGTTATTCTTATCCTGCAGAGATTAAGCGTTTTACTTTTCATTTTTCATCTAAATTGTGTTAAGGTTACTCTTTCCTAATTCACTAATCCTCTGGGAGCGTTGCCAAATTCTTTAGCGTGTAGGTGGATGCGCGGGCTCCTATGGCTTTAAAGTCACAAAAGGCAGCACCTATTACCAGGGCCGGCTCAACCATTAGGTAAACAAGGCGGTGGCGTTGGGCAGCAGCTTCCTGGGGGAGGGGGGGCACTAAAGAGCAGCTGCAGTCAAAGCAAAACAATAGATCCTGACAGTCGGGCAAACTCAGCCATCGGCACATTCTTTCAAATGCAGGGAGAGCCGGCGCGCACAAAACAAAGTTTAATAGCTAAAAGTATGATGTCCAATTGTACATGTTTACAGGACTGTTGTTGTTGGAAGGGCGGTGATCAGATGATCAGGATCGTTGAGTCTAATTATGAAAATCTAGGGGAAGGGGGGAGGGCATAAGGCTAAAGGTTTACCTGGGATGCATTGGCCATGGGTGTAACCTGCACTAATTAGATGCAGTGTACGACTTCATTTGTAAAACTGTCTGTCCTAAATGTAGTTCCTGGTGGGGACAGGAATTGTAGAGGAGAAAGCGAATGGCCTCCTCTCGTTATATTTCAGATGCACCCCTTTCCCATCTTTTCCTATAGATAGGCAGCTCCTAATGGAAAGTTCAAAACCCGAGCAATTTGGAAAGTGATTGGAGACGTCCACTTTCACATCTGTTCTTAACTGACTCCGATTTTGCAATAGAACTAATAAGGATGTACGGCTATTTCTTTTTCTCACATCTGTCCCTATGTTTTGAATTCAGACTTTTTTTGTTTTCTCCATTTAGAAAAGAAAATATCGGCAGCATATACATTTTGTACCCACCAGCACTTGGCTGTGCTCCAAGTTCGTCTAAGAGTAATACTTGAACATATTAGTTCTTCTGAAAGGGGCAATAGATTTCCTAGAAGAATAATACTGAACTAGATCAAAGCGTCTGTTTTCCGGCTTCAGACGTAAGTTGTACTTCTGCAGTCACGCCCCATGTTCGCATTGCTGCCGGTAGGGGGAGATGCTGCGATATTGCGATATACACACACACTCACACATGCGCATATACAGGGTGGCCCAAAAAAAGTGAGAATATCTCACAGCATATAAGTTATTTAAAAATTCAAAAAGACAGATGTAAACGATTGACAAATTTTAAAAAAACAAAGATGGGGACCAGAAATTGTCGAAATAAAGATGTTATATAGCTAAAAAAGGTAAATAAGTAAACTATTTAAGCTTTTAATTTACTGAGATGTTCTCACATTTTTTGGGCCACCCTGTATGTATGTGTGTGTGTGTGTGTGTGTGTGTGTGTGTGTGTGTGTGTGTGTGTGTGTGTGTGTGTGTGTGTGTGTGAGAGATATACATACACACACACACACACACATATACAAGGTGGCCCAAAAAATGTGAGAACATCTCAGTAAATTAAAAGCTTATAATATATATATATGTATATATATATACATATTATAATAACTGAAGAGGCAATAGGTCCTTTCAAAAACGGCATTTCCAGCAGCGTAATTAACTAGACTGCAAAGAATCACTTATTCCATTTCATTTTCAGCAACATACATAACTAGAAAAGGAAATGTTATTGTTTCTAGATGCTATATACCAGAAAATTAAATGCACACCTCCCATCAACAGAGCGCAGCACCGATGAAACAGAAAATTAATTTCCATTCTCGTCCCCCCAAATGCTGCATTCATTAAACGCAAGATTATTTTCCGTAAACAAAGTCTAAAGCCCAAACAGCAAAATGCTTTTACAGCAAGAATAATGAAACAGGTTCATGGAGGATTTTCCAGGATCTCTGCCGGAGATCTCCAGACACTGGCAGGCTCTCGCTGCATACCTTGAGAGACGGCAGTTGACTCTGATAAGCTTTTGAATGGAAAAGGATCTATTCAGGTGGACTGAAGTCTTCTTATCGAAGCAGTCAGGGGATACGAAGCCCTTCAGGGCTCATTCTTCCCGGAGTAGAGGAAGCCCCGAGTGTTATGCAGACCGAATGGGTTTTGTTACGTACTGAAACCCCTGATTTTATGCGCTTAAAATAGTCGATATCACATCGGTAACTTGATTTAATGGCTAATGATAGCAAATCAAAGTCTGTTGAAACAGAAATTATTTGGAATCGCTTGCCAACGATTAGTCAGATGGCCTTGGGACCTCAGTAATTAACTATAGCCAGGAAGCTACAATTCGAATGTGATGCACAATCGTGGAATCCGGATAAAATGTCAGTAAATCGCTGCAGTGTACTTGAAGCTTGTCACGGCCGATCTGAAGACGTGAGGCTGAATTTCGTGTCCTACAATCCAGTATAATTTATTTCTTCTTGTTTAAAGCAACGGCAGCAGTTCTATGACATCTTACTCTGGACGAATATGTTGGCCCAGAAATCATGAACTTTGACCGCCCATTTTTGTGTTCCCGTTCTAGACTTTACAGTGTCATCAAAGAAAAGAAAGAGCAAATCATAAGTACAGGCGCTGGAAAATGAATAATAAGAAACGATTCGGGATCTGATGGGATAGAAGACTGGTTTCATTTTGCAACTCTTGGAAAACGAGGAGCGTCTAGCCCTTGGTCTCTCAAGGTCAATGTAACTACACATATTTATTTCTGAAATTCACGAGTGATCGGTACGTTTTCAAGTCGATATGTCCCTGGCTGTCAGGATACCCGTTCGGGATATAATAATGCAGGACTGCGTTGCTTCGAGGCTATTTCTTTTTTATTTTAGAGAATAAGCATTTTTATTTGCCTGTAAGAGCAGTTATTTGCTCTTAAGCAAAACTAAAACCGTAGAACTAGCATCGTTTCTATTACTAAATTAGCACTACACGGAGCTTGTTATTAATATAAGGATTGCATTTTTTTTACAGAATATCCAGGCTGAAAATGAAACTCCAAATTACTCGCTTCGGAGATCCATCGATGCGTATGTCTGCATGAAATTATTTTTCTAGGAAATAAATTAACAGGAGTATGAACACCCACAGAAAACCCAGCTGAAATATGTCGTTTGCGTGGCGATATTTATCGCGTACGCGTTAACCACTTACGGGTATGTCGCCGAGTTTAATATAAGGGCCTGGATGGGGCCAGCCTGAACGGGCAGAAATAAGTGCCCTCCGTTTCCATATAGTGGTTTGTGAAGGCATTAGCCCTCCCTCTCTGGATGTCAGTTACATACAATTTGCACGGTCTCACACATTTTACAGGGGAGGCCTCTGGATGCTAAAAGATTTCTGATTGTGCAGATATGTCATGGCCTGCTTTGTAGGCGCTCAGAGTCTTTCGCCTATCCTGATAGCACCACTCTCCCCCTCTCCCCTAAAAAAATCGTTTTCATACGGTTCAGTACTCCCCCACTGCTAGAGATCGAGTTCCCTCGGATTTTAAAGACATTGTTCCACCGAACAAAAATACCCCACTGAAAGACAAATAACGCGCCGGGCAATAAGGGTTGAACCCAAATACAAGGCAACCACATTACCCTAGACCTGAGTAAGGAGATTATCTTGTTTACTTTAGACAGCTAAACTTGTAATCGATTTAAAATGTTTAGGAAACACTACTACAGTACTCACAGCGCGCAGTTAAATTTACGGATAAATGGATAGAGTTTGTCCAAGTTGCTAAGTTACAGGACCCACAAAGGAAGGGGATGGTTTCTATAAAGTCCGCTGTCATGCCAACTGTTATTTACAATGTTGGGAACAATTAAGTTCCAAACTGTATTGAATTATATTCATGAAATACGTAAAACAACAAAACCAGAACAATAAAAATAAAACAAAGAAACCTGTGTTTTTGCCTCCCAGAGTCATAACTATTTATTTACCAGAAATCCATTGACTCAAAATGCTCGAAATTTTGGGAAAGGGATCTTTTAAATCCTATTTAAAAATACTGCAACAAATATGTTATTAAACTATTCGCCATTTCTTTCCAAGGGCACAAATAATAGCTAAGAATTTCTAACAGATAAATGCAATCCAACACGGTAGGCGAATTAGCTTAAATTAAAAACAAAAAGATGTTAAAGCTCTGACCGGCATTAAATGGTTATTTTATTAGTGAAAGGATGAACATTTTTAAGCAAATACACATCTTGCCCATTGATCCTCTATGCTTTCTAACCCATAAATCTGGGGTGCGGGGAGCGGGACTACAGTTCTTATATCAGGCGCTTGGTTCTGCACATCAAGTCTTAAATCCCCATCAAAACTGGGATTAAAGAGCGAAGAGCGGCGTGCAAGGAAAACTGTTAGGAAAAGGCTTTTAAATGAGAAAAACTTCTGCACGAAAATAAACACGGTAACCCAATGCTCCAACGTTTCTCCAGCCCCCTGCTGCAAGGAAAACAGCGTTAAATCAACTATGCACGTGGGAAACGTAGTTTGAAGCGCCCCTCCCCTTAAATGAAGCAAAATTAAGGATTTGAAGAAGTGAAAGCAGGATCCGAGGAATTTTCCTTTCACCCTTCATTTAAAAACAGTGATGGCTTTTGGCGCTTTCATTGAGAGGCCTTCATCTTTACTGTATGAAAAGGTTTTGATCATAATAAAAAGGAACACAATTTACCAAAAATCATTATTTCTGCAACTACCAATTCATTATTTGGTCTTGCTGGACTTTTTTTTCTTTTTTCCTCATAAATAATTTGTTGGCGCGGACAGAATGTACCTTCTATGCCCTATGAAAATATTTTTTTTAAATAATTATTTCAGATTTATTTTTTTCTATGAAGTCCAAATATTTTTTTTTATCTATTCTATACCTTATTTGCTCTCTGGCCCTTATGAGTTTTCAACGAGATCCTTGATTTCCCCAGCGAACTCTGCAACTATCCTGCATTATTTTTCAAACAGTTAATTTATTTTTTAATCAAATGTACATTACTCAGACAATCTCTCAGTTCCCAATTTCATTCTGCCAGGCGTGAGTTATATCAGATTGTGCAAAGACAAAAACAAATAATAAACTGAAGCGCAGTCTTAAATTTTTTTTAAATAATTTCTCCCATTTCTGTGCTTACGAGAAAAAGCCGCAGAGAAATAGTGGGAAATGTTTGTCCTTATTTTTTTTAAATAGAGTTAGGGTTATTACCCAGCTATCTGTAGAAGCATCTGCCTAAAGGGGGAACCCCCGATTTAGTCAGGCGGTGCGAACAAAAATATTTTTTGATACACGTTTTTCTAGATTAATAACTACGACAACACCATTGCCAAGCCTCGTTTAACAGTAGTTGCAGGATAACCTATTAGTTACTTTTTGTAGTATGATATATGTTGACACATTTTAAACATTTTGTAAGAAAAACAGCTGTAAGGTCATCGAAACGAAATATTTGCAAGCTTTTAATGCTAATGGTGGTATATGTTGCTTATATTAAGCAAAGAAAGGTGTGATTTACAATTCTTTCTGTATTTATATTAAGAATTTCACTCTTTTCAGGTTGAATACAAAATCGTACGCAACACCTCGTAAGCAACACACAGGCAATGTCACCCTCAATATAAACAAAAACGGCGACTTCTAATTAAAGATACTCTAAATGCGGCCCTCTCATAGCGTATATGCGGAGGGACTGGTCATACATATCTATACACATCTATTCCAGTCCGCTTGATCAAACGGAATACTCATTGCAACCCATTTCATGCTCTCCTTTACTAAGTGTGCAGTTACACAAAGGTGTGCACGTTTTAATGTGTAATCCCGACGCCCACCTACATAATAAATGTAGCTGCTATAGAAAAACAAAATGATCAAGAATTCTTTCTTGCAATCACAAAAAAAAAATAAAAAATAAAAACCTCTCGGCTACACCGCCGTTCTCCCATCTCTATCTTAATTTTTAAATCGCCGTTTGCAACTAATTAGACTCTTTGCAATCTTTTTTTTTTCTCCCCCTTCCCCTAGTTCTCTCTTTTGCAGGAATTAGCATATCCTTCGGAGGACAGCCGCTCTAGTTCTGCTGCGTTCTGCCACGTAATTCCCTGGTGCTTTCAAACATTCTGTTTTTCCACCCGGGGGCCCGAGCAAGCTATTCGTTTCCTTCCCTTGATTACTTGCAGCCCAACGAGCCGCACCATATGCTTCTCCTGATCAAACGAGCAGATACGCGGCCAACATTAATTGACGCGACCTGCTGGAAATCACGCAGAAAGGTGGCCTGCCGAGACAGCCAGAGCCGAAAAATCATTCCTAATAATCCTTTTAGGAACAGCTCGGTCCTAGCAGTTTGCGATGGTTTGATTTTTATAAACCAAGCAGACGAAAAGACAACTAGATCATCTGTATTTAACACAACAATCACCACACCATCCACCACAGCAATACAATCATGCCGCCTTAATAAGCAAACTAATCGCCAATAGGAAATTTGTTAATCTTTTTATTCTCCCTCCTCGTTTTTACCATTTCTTCTTTCCTGGTTTCAAATCTTTAAGACATTGATAATGTTCGGGGGAAGGTCTAGTGAATTCCTTCAAGACGCATTCAATTATAAATTGCTTTAGGGGGTTTTCTTATTTATTTTATTTCCGCCCCTAGATATTTGGTAAAAAAAACCTCAGCTAAATAGATGTTTTTTTCGATAGTCTCCCTTGGATAACAGATTGATCCGTCTAAACTTGTAGCTTTGGCTGAAGCCCAAAAACACAGAAAGAAAAATCATGTCCCAGTTTCAGGTAATGAAAATAAACGTGCAAAAAAAATCGAAAATCCTTGCAAGTAAAATGTGAGACGAAATTTATGATTTTATCTTCCCGTTGAAAATGTATCTAGATTTCTCGTTTGGTTATATCTGGCTTACACTGCTTACCAATTTTAAGAATAATTCTAGCATTTGTCCTGACTACTTTTTAATGCTAAACATAAAATTGGAAATAATTGTTTTCCTTCCGTAACTCCTTACCCGCCTGCAACATAAAAAAGAAAGAAAACGAATAAGCTTTTATCTCGTCTAATTTTAATACAAATGCTCTCAGCTTGTTAAATATAGCGATTAGGGAGCAACCTTGTTTTATGCTGCATATGGAAACATGGAATCATACAGGTGTAGAGATAGTTATCGATGGAGACAGAGGAAGATATGTACTTATAGAGAGATTGATTGACGCTATGATTGATGTCCTTCTTCCAACTCTACTGTGAAATAAGAAATAAATCGGTCAGATGCTGTATCAGGTCGATCGCCGACAACAGGGCCATCATTCAACCATCAAATGATGCATCGTGTCTGGTTATTATACACAGGATGAAGGCGAACAGTTGCAGACCACACCAGCAAAAAGTATGAGAGTCAAGGGCTGCAGAACTAACGCTGCTGCGAGCGCTAATCTTACTCCTAACGCGCCTACTTCTGCTGCTAATACTATTCTTACGATTATTTATGTTACTGCTAGTATCCCCAAATACCGAAACCTGTACGCCCATCCTCCACTCTGAAAGGCCTTTATCCCGAGACTTTCTCCTAGTTCTCTGCCTAGGAGGACGCCTCTTTGGAAAAAGACGGGGCTTTTTAATCATGGTAAGAATGTAGCCGCGCAAACAGAGACGAGGGACTTTTAGTAGTTTCCACCAGTTAATTTCGGGACCTACTTTCGAGCCGATGCAGCGTTCGCTATAGGTAAAAAAAAAAAAAAAAAAAAAAAAAAGTCTGTTTGCTTTAGCGCTACTTTCAGCTCAGATCAGTATCTGAAGTGTTGACAGAAGCATTATCGGTCTAGTTACCAACCAAACAGGTCTTATGTACTGAAAATGAAAGTATTTGCTGCACAGAAAGCTGGGAACACAGGCCACCCAAATCATACCCCGCGGTTATTTCTCTCTATTCATTTAATACCGCGCACAAGACTCTGATCTTTAAGGTAGAGAAAGAAATTCACCTACCTTCAGGAAAAACCACTCTCATTTTTAAATAGCTGGTCGTCAGTCGGATTATGGAAGCTTTGTCTAGTTGCGAGGTGATGGCTGAGGGCAACGGCAGTAACTTAGCCAGTTCGTAAAATTCACTGTTCTCCTTTTCCCGTCTCGTCCGGGCAGCATTTTTGGACTTCTCTTTCATCGTGCCTTTTCCCCCCTTCCTTCTTACAGTTTAACCTCCATCGATTCATCCAAAAAGGGGGATGGGAAGAAAAAAATGTCAACTCGTGCACATTATGGAAAAAGTCTGAAATATACTTTCAATCTATTGGTTCGTGTTTAGTTTGTTTGTTTTTAAAGGTCTTTCTAGCTAAAGAGGGTTGGTTTCAAACAAACAAACAAAAAGTTACCGGTGTAAACAAAATTCCTAAGACACACGTCGCCTATTATTTAGCTCTGAATCCATGTATCAGCGCTACCCTGGTTGCAACCCAGTCGCAAAAGGAAGTCCGGATTTCTTCGGTTCCAGAATGCACGCGCAGTTCTGCCGCAAAGAGACATAATCCGCCTGTTTTCCTGTCACTCTGAGGCCTTAGATCGCTTGCCATAGGGGGTCTTGCTCAGGTACTTTCGGCTTCCTGGGTGAAACAAAAATAACATTCATGATATACAAAAACTCCAGGAGTGATTTTCTCCACGTCAAGAAACAAGAAGAATGAAACCTCTTAATTTTACTGGCTCTCATTCTTATTTTTTTTATGTATCCATCTTATCCGAGCAATCAAACTAATGGATTCTGACATCCCGTTTCGCCTACCTGAATAATATTCTGGCCTGAACAGAATCGTTTTGAATCCCTTAAAAAAGCAAGTCCTCTGCCTTCTTACACAGGACAGTGTGCGAGCGCTTTGCATTATATTTTAAAGGCAACGTTAATCGCTATAAACATTGCAGGAGTTAAGTACTAGAAAGACGTCTAGACTTCTCTTGGGGGGAGGGGAGGAGGTAGAGCCTAAGGGTACTTTTACGTCTCCAGATTGCATCCACGAATTCCTGCAGCAAAATTACCTGCTTTGTTTATTTCTAAGGCGGTCTGTGCCCCTTGCAAATGCATCATACCCCTTCCCTAATTAAACAGATCCTTAAATAACAACAAACCAACAAGCAATGCACAAGTGGGCGAGGGAGGAGGGAACATCACAACACGTAGGGGGGAACCGAGAAAACAAAATCTGGCCGAATCGTCGCTGTAAGACCCCCAAATAAGCGCCCCTGACAGAGAAAGGAAACTGGCTGCTAATAAATATTGGAAGTGCACTGTGCCCAAACCTACCCTTAATTATGGTCCCAGCAGAGATCCTTCGGAAGGCAGCTCCAACTCTTGCAGACAACCACTGCAGAAGTGCAAAGTTTCTCCTCTCTCTGGTGTCTCTGTTACGGGGTGGGGGAGGGGGCCCTTTGGCCTTTTCATTTGGAAGCCTCCCTCTCGGAGTCCGCTGATGAAGTTGACGTTAATAAAGAAGGACTAATTTGAGGCTGAGAATGTCTAATAACTTCTTCATAGCCATAGGATTTTAGTTTAGTACAACTTCATCCTCGCTCTCCCTTCTACCGACTCCTCCCTCAGTGCCACTCACGGGCCATCCCTGCCTCTCATTGGTCGCAAGATGCCGGCTGCCGGACGCCCATTGGTCAAGACGCGCGGGTGACGTCCCCGGGTTCGGACGGCGGCTGCTGCGGGGAAGTCGGGTCAGGGCTTGACCCCCTGACGGGGCTGCGCTCCGTGACTCACCTTCCTGCCTGGCGCGAGCCGCTCAGGTGCGCGAGCTGCGGGTTCATATGGGCGTCTAGTTTTCTAGGCGCGCTGCAGTTGCTAAAGCTTTCTGGAAAGTGGAAAGCGCGTCTGCTCTGCTTCCAAAAAAAGAAATAATAAAGCAAATCAAGGCAGGTGCTTGAGCTCTGCCCCCGGCCGCAAGGTGCACGGCCGGAAGCAGCTTCCACCGGTGACCGAACCCCGCAGCGCTCCAGCACGGCTGGAGATTTGTTTGCAGCGTTTGTCCTTGCCGGGAGGAGGGGAAACATAATTCTGGAGGGTCTGGAAAACACTATCCAGTGTCCTTACTGGAGGGCGGGGGTAACTTTAGCGATCTTGCTAAACTGTTCACTAAAGTAGGACGGATTGAAATTCACGTTAATCTCTCTTATAAGAAATTCTAAAGTATTCCTGTTGTATAGTGACTAAAGTTTATGGGCTGCTTCTGCAAACACATACACACAGTGGCAGAGAGATTGAGGGAACTGAAAACGTAATTTTGAACGTCAGCAGTTGTTTGTTCAGTGAATTTTCAGGTACAAGTTCCTCTAATCGGCCTCTTCTGGTTTCTCAAATTTGTTGAAAGGTTTCTTTAAAATAATTTGCAAGGTGGACACGGAAAAGGTCCGACCTAATTTATGGCGATCAGCATTTCTAAGCCCAGCAGAGCTGCTTTTAAATAAATTCTCATTTTCTCCTTTGCAGAACACAGCACCGTTATTTCACCTTACCGACTGCTAAACAGATGTAAAGGGTACATTTGTATTTGTGCTTCTGACGTTTAACTGATATCAGGTATGTGTAATAAATGTTTCAAGTGTTTAAATATATTTTTTTTCTGTGCCTGTTGGATATACTAGGTAATGTTGATCCTGCAGAATTATACAGACGTCATGCAAACATCTGAGTAACAATTGGAGCATCTTCGATTATTTTCTCTGGTACTATTTGCTGGGCTCTGTGTTGGACAGATAAGCTTGGAAAGTTTCAAGAAATGCACTTTGACAGGTTGGAAATCCAAAATATAGAAAGAATTCCTGGTAGTGACATATTTAATATTTCGCCAAAAGTGCAGTAAATTATAATAATACTTTAGTAAGGTGCAGTCTTTCTTTAGAGATAATCCGTTTCTCTGATTCACGACTGTAAATTATTTCGGTGCTCTATGCTTGTCTTTCCGTTTCGTTTTGAAACACGTCTACGTCCCAGAAGAAAAGACGTTTTGCTCATTTCTTCACTCAACCCAGACTTTAATAATAGCAAGATCTACGGAAAGACACCATATATATAATATATATTATGCTTCATATTGCAGAGAAATAAATCATGCGTGGGAATGTCACAGGCTATTTTTTTCTTGCCAAGATTTTCCAGAATCGCTACCGGGATAGTGAGCAAAAAAAACCCCGTTTTGGATGATTTAGTGCAGTTGCATAACTTTCCCTGTGCAATGGTATTTAATAATAACAATAAACAAGATATTTAATCGTTCATCTTCTTTAGCTACCGGTACAAAATGAGTATTTAGTCATTCAGATCAATGACTGCCGCGAGGGCGCGTTAAAAAAAGGCTTCGGGAGCGCTACCGCTCAGGTGCTAACCGCAAATTTCTTTGTGTTGTTATGAAATTACTGAAAGATAATTAACAATTCCTACTCTTTTTAGATAGCTTGATGAAAGGGAATCAATTGATAGCTACAGTAAAACCAGAGGTGACAGAGAAAAAATATTTTTTCTCTCTTTTTAGTTTAAATCTTTTTCTATCAATGAAGAAGACCTCCGAAACTTCAGAAGGTTCCTCGGAATAGAAATGGCAAGAAACAGTCAAATAGTTATTTTGTTGAATGAGGATTTTCTCGACTTCTGGCACCGGCGCCGAAATCCTTATTGAAGAAGATTGCATGCCTCTAATAGCCTTTAAGAGCAAACAAGAATCCAGTACAGTCTATAATATATGTTTGCCAAGTTACGTTCTCTTTTTTTCCTAATAATTCTACTGTATGTATCGAAATTCAGAAGTGTGATTTCGTCTGATATTCCCTTGCATTGTTTAAGGTCCCCATCCCTAAAGTCCAACGTCAGGTCGAGAAATAGCTCCGTGTGAAACAAAAAAACAAAAACCCGTTTGCAAGTTTCGACCTGGTCTGAATCCTCAAAACCTAGAAAAGTGGAAAAGGAGAGGGCACATAATGTGCAGGTTTTTAATCGGTATTAACGTTTGAAAATTATGCGTTGCAATTTGAGTGTTTTCACTGCTTTGAGATTGCGCAGCCCTGCATTTGCACGATGGCCATTGTAGATAAAATGTATATTACTATACAATTATGCGGTATTTTTCTTCCGGTAATCTATGCACGCCGCAGTCTCCATTTCATGCCAAGAGAATGGATGCTTGAATTTCAGATTCGCCCTCTTTTCTTCAGTATCTACACATATGCAATATTTTCGTATTCATGATCATTGTAAGAAAATGCGCGCTATGTATGTTTGGTTTTAGAAGGAATATAGAAATGTAATGGCATATTTCGTTTTTATTCTAAAGGACACATGAGGGGGAAAAAAGCACAGAGGGGATCTTACAGGTGACTTTCAGATTATGTATATTTTCTGCCCCATTTTAAACAGCTTTTATTTTCCTACAATTATTTACTAGTAGTATACTTTTTTTCGGCTCACTTCTCACTGTTTGGATATTTTATCCTCTAGCCTTATAATAGCTTCTTGGACTTTAGACTCGTATCAAAGAACCCGAAACGAGTCACGTTTAAAGCTTAAGTATCGTGACATTGTTTTCTCAGACTGAATTTTTTTAAACTCGGAATAAGTTAAAGATAATTAAAGTCGTTCTGCTGACTGTCAAGATCCAAAATAATATATGTATCTGGTTTCTTCAACAGTTGTTCCAAATTATTTTAAAGTATTTTCCCTTCAGTCTTTATAGTCTGAAAATATAGATTATATACGCATAGCTGCAGCGCATTCAGACTTTCTAAATGGATTCCAGAAACTCTGAGTTTTAGACTTTTAATGGCCCCAGTCTTTTTGTTTTCGCTTTAAAATGACTCCAGAGAAAGTCCGTGATAGCTTGGTAGCTGATAAACTCAAGCAGCGTTTTATTGCTGCTGCTGGTAGGAAGAGGCGCTGCGATATCGCGCTTTTAGTCGCGAGGCATGCTCCTCGCGATATCGAAGCGCCGCCCCCTCCCCGCAGTGGTACGGGCTGAGAACTCTCGCGCAGCTTCGCGAGAACATGGCTCTTGCCCTGCTACGAACTTCTTAAAGTAGGGAATATCGTCAGCACCCACGGATGGGTTTTCGACCTGAAATCTCAAGGTTCTGTCAGCAGGCGCTAAGGCGCCGAGATGAACGTATATATCACCTTCACCTTTCTAGAGTCACACAGTGGTGTCTGCAGGTATCGTCAGTCGAACAGCAGTCAGCTTTGGCTGCGTAGAAACTGAGCATTGCGAGCTTAAAGCCGTATAACTGTCACAGTATCCCGTGTTACACTTTTCGTTCTTACGTTTATATCATTCGTTCTGTGTAAATGCTCTTTACTCCATAGTGAAGCTTCCAGATCACCAGGCTCCTTCGGTCCCCCAGAAAAGCTCCAAGGACCCATGTCTAGCCGAACATCCCTTGTGGAAAGGAGGCGGGTCGCACGGTGCTTGGCAAATGGCAAACGCATCGGCACTCGAGTGCTCCTGGGTCCCAGTATTTGCGGGGCGCTGATGCCCACGGTCTCCCTAACTTTTGCAAACTCCTTTGCAGTTCTGATTGTAATTCCGACCCTTGTGGGGATTCTGCTTCTCACAGAAAAAGTCCTAAATTCAAACTTTTGGATTTTGTCCCCACATGTATGTTCACTTTACAGACAGGGAATTGATTCTTTTTAGCAATACAAGGATACAGGCGGGGATATGAGGTTACTTCATATGATGTGCAGATACTCCCAGAATCGTAGTAGACCTGTACTTCACGTGCAATGATCTACCGCTCGTTTCATCCTGTAGGACTTCTGCGGACCCTTTTTGTCTACAGTGTTTCCATAGCTTGTTAGATGTGCCCGGGTAGACGTGATTCAGACTGGGCAAAAGTCTTTTTTTCGGGGGGAGGGGGGAGGATGCCAAGTGTACAGGAAAGGATGGCATCTTGTGGAATGAAGATCTCCTAGAAAATATGTTTCCAAACATAACCAAGCCCTGCCCCCATCCCCCATGTTTTTAATGTCACCATTTGGATGTGCTGCTCCTTGACTGAGCGGCGCCAATCAATCCGTTCCGGTGAAGCGCTTGAACCTTGGATTCCGGTGCTAATCAAACCTCGTCTCCTGAAAAGGGAGGCGAGAGGTAACAACGTCAGCTTCTTGTAGGCTAACCAGCCTGATAGGAGCCCTTTATTTTCAGAATAACACAGATTTAATTATAGACCAAAGGGGCAAAATTAATATTCGGTAAATGAGATAATTACTGCTGGGGCGATGGTTTATTGCTGTTAATTTCAAGAAGTATGAAAACAACCATTTTGCTCTTTAAAACATGCACAACTAAAAGGTTTAAATTCACAGGGAGAGCTGCTGAGACTAAGGAATGGATTATTGTACGATAATTGGATTCACAGCTACTTTAAATGACTTTTTCTCCCCCCTGACGGAACATTTTCCAGCTTTCTTGAGTCATGAAGAATAGATGGAATGAGAGGGACGCTGGGCAGGATAAAGGAGCCTTCACGATGTTTTCCATCCGTATAAACTATAGGTTTAACGCGTATCTTCTAGGAGGTAAAAGAGGGCTAAAATGCAAATTCATTCCCTGGCTGTCTTTTCTCACACACCAACACCTGATACATAGGAAGGTGCCGCGTCCAAACCTGAACACAGTACTGAAGGTGCAGTCTCAGAGGGACTATTACCGCCTTCAGCCTGCCGCTGACACCTCTCCTTTGCACATTTTTTTTAGCGTTGCCTGTTTGTTTTTAGCCCACGTTGTTTTCGTTTTGGCTCTTGGGTTTAGGAGGGGGAGGGCGTTTTGGTTTTGGATTTCTCTCAGCCCTTTTCAGTTACAGGCTATTTCCCTGTCCCTAGGGGGTTCACACTCTGTTACCTGTGAGATGATTAGCACTAGGTTCTCTGCCTTGCTTGGGAGTTTTCAATTCAGATCCTCAGAACTGCTAAGTGACAAGTGGATTTCTGCATCCATGCTGCATCGTTTTTTAAACCTTTTGGTTTTCATGTCCAGATTCAACAAGTCTTCCGTTTTCTCCAGGATCCTGTCATTCTCCACCCCCTCCCCCCCCCCCCCCCCCATCAGTTGTTTTTACCCCGTTAAGAATGTTTGTGTCATCTGCAAGCACAATTTTTCCCTCAGATTAGCTTGCAATCTAGCTAGTGGAGGGACCTAGTGCTACGCCCTGCCGTACCCAACTGGACTTCACTGACCACCAGTCTGAGTTCTATTATGCAAGGAGTTCTCCAGTCAGGGGCCAATGTATCAAGCCACAGATTAGTGCCTTATTCCAGAAAAACATTTTCATGGAGGCATTTCATAGCAAACTTTTGCAAGATTGTGGGCATGGTGCACTACCAAAAAAGACACCTCAAGCAGGCTTAGTTATGAAAGGTTTATGAAAGGCATATTTGCCCATGGGATTTGCTAAATGCTGACTGAATGAGCTGTTTTGCAGGACTGCAACAAAAGCTCATCAACTCAGAATTTTAATTCACTTTCAGAGGTAGTGAACTACACCCCAAATTTACTGTTTACAAGGGGCTGGGATTTTGCACAGTGTTTCACAAATGCCCTATAGGTGAAAAGAACCCTGCCAAAAGTCCACATGTAAGCTTTTAATGCATTTTAAATGTTTTCACCGATATAGGTCCCATCTGAAAAAATCCAGCTTGTACATTAGCGTTTTCATTCACAACTTCCTGTCCTAGTGCTCTACTGGCTGGTTTGTTGGAAAGTCCTTGCTTAATATCAGGCCTTCAGGAAATAACACTGCAGATATCATACTGAAAATGAAGTTACAGTGAGACACGAGGAGCGCGCAAAATGTCACTTTTCAGTCTAGATTCCTTCCTGAAAAGGCGACACAGAAACATGTAGCGAGGTCGTTGCAGGTAGCCATAAGCTCACCTCCTTACCAAGTCCCAGTGAAAAGAAATATTCCGTTTTCTACATTCTGCATAGATTTAACTCCATCCTCTTTGCTTAAGGGGGCTGCGCGTGCCCTGCTCCACTTCAAGGATGAAAGAAATACCTGAAATTTTACCACAATATTCCCCTCTCTATGGGGGTCCTGCTGGCTGCAGCTGTGTATGAATAATTATGGAGAGCGAGATAGAATCATGTTTAAACCAGTAAGCGAGGACCCTAGCTTTCTTTGATAGCTCATCAGTAAACACTTCACAGACAGAAAACTCTTCAACAATTTTGTCAGGTGTTTACATATTAAGTTAGTGCAGGTTGTATTATATGAAAATAAAATGGTTTTCCAGCCTTTGCAATGTGTGGGTGTGGAGAATTTCTGATGTTCTGTTCATTGCTCTTTCTCCACAATTTATTTTTCATTCTTTTCTTTCATTTTCTTTTTTCTCCCACCCTCTCTTCCACCTACAAAGATGTCTGTTTTCTCATCTGTCTCCAAGATCCTCAGCCTCCCCCCTCCCCTAACCCTTGTGGTATTTTTTTCCGTGTCTTCCTCAATATGAGACCCCAGAAGGCTAATGGAAGTGACGTATTGGAGGTGGGCAGCTGCAGACCCCTCACCTTCACCGTAGCAGGAGGAGTCCAGCAGGGAGGTCGGAGTAGAACCGATGAGCGATGGCAAGGCAGATGGGCAGTTTTTTACAAATCTACAACAAAAGACAAATTCGGCAACGATTGTTAAAGTCATAGAGTCTGGGTTCCCTACCGATATGCGACAGAACTAGTGGCTTGGTTTACTCTTATTGCCGTATTGACTGTGAAGAAGCCTGAAAAAAGCTTTTTATCTATCAGACAATGTGCACAAATGAAGAGATAGATCAGGCTATTCTGGCTCAGCTGGAGAAAGGCTGCCAACAGCAAACGAATGCCGATTCTTCAAAGAAAATAGGAACAGTTCCAAATATTCCATGTACACTGACACAAAAATAAGTGTAATCATTTATTTTAATTTCAATGTCTAGGCACTGAGGTATGAAAGTACATCTCTCAAAGTAAAGGAAATATACATAAAACTAAGTTAACCAAAAAGAAAAGCATACATAACGTAAACCAGCGCACTACAATCTAAAGTTCTCATACATTTATTTGTATCTAATGATGATGTGTTGAACTTACTGATATTCTGATTTCTAATTATGTTGTGAGTTGCCCAGTGCTGAGATAGATACAGAGATATAAAGTCTACAGGAAATTAACAGTGAGCCAAGAAGTCACAATTAAATTAAGGCAAATCCAAAAACCACAAGGCAAAACCTATGAAACAAATAGAGGGAAATATTCCTCATAGAAATATGGGTTAAGATTCAAAACCAATTATGTGGCCCGCAGTGGCGAAATAGATGAGTGTATTTTTTAAAAACTTATGACATCTATGTGGATAAGTTAGACAGACTATGGGTCCCTTTTACTAAACTCTGCAGTTTTTAGCATGCAGTAGCTGGTTGCAATGAACACTAATGCGTGACCTTGCCAGACAGCAGCCACCAAAACGCATATTAACTGACAATTGCATGCTATTCCGCAGAGTGGCAAACGGGAGCAAAAAGAGCCAAGTAGCCTATGAGAGCTGTTACCATGGCACATAGCCCAAGCTCCTCTATGGAGTCGTTAGGTGAACCCACATAAGTGCAAAACATTAGTGGGGTTTACTAAAAGAGACCCTACGTTGCCCTGCCTCTAAAAGAAAAAAAAACATATTGCATATCTGGCCTTCAAAGGAACTTTATATTTGCAGATGTGCCTTAGATAAAGCCCCCAAGATGAGTTAGCTCTTTTCGTAAAAAACAAACAAATACCTTTTTACTTGTTACATGTGTAACCCTAGAACTTGGGAATCAGTTCTCTTGTTACTAAATATTAAATCCTTTTCTTAACAATGCAATTTTGGCACCCAATTCTGGTTAGGTTCTAATTAAAAAAAATAAAAAGTGAAGTTACTTTCACTAGGGTAGCCTCCAACTTCTGTCCTCCCAAAGAATATGATACCCTTGGACTATGAGGGTAATAAGCCCTGAGATAGGTGGAAAACCCTCTTTCAGCATCTGTATTATTTCTTGCAAGTATTCCATAAATAAATCCACTGGGAGGACATTTTTTTAACAGGGGAAATTTGATGAATGTCCCATTACAAGTATTTACTAGTATTCTCCGCATTTTTCATCCTGTAGTTCAATACCAGATTTACCTTGAGCAAGGCAGAATTAAGTGAATTGATTTCACTTAGCCCTCATGCTTCTTAGTATTGTCGGTGAGAGGTTCACATTTCTCTTTTGTTACTTGTTCGAGAGCATTTACTTCCTTACTACCTTAGAAGAGACAGTGGACTCCAGCTTCACTGTAGCAATCAAGATTTCTTGCAGGAGATCCTAATATACTTGGATTCTAACCAGGAGCCTATAAAAGCCTTGATAGGGTGCTAAGGTGTTGGATCCAGCCTCCAGAACAGAACTCCTGTGATAAAACTCTGGCTGCATATATCTCACCCCTTCAGATTCAAAGAATCCTGCTCTAGAGGTACAGCTGCCTTCACCCCAGGTCACTCCAGCAGTCCTCTCAGGTCAAGTTTCTTCTCTGGGTCGATTCTCATCTCTTTGCAAGCAAGAAACCTCTCAAAGAGAGCCAGATGATTCCAGGCTCTTTAACCTGGAAAAGAGACGGCTGAGGGGAGATATGATAGAAGTCTATAAATTAATGAACGGAGTGGAACGGGTAAACGTAGATCGATTGTTTACCTTATCAGAATATAGAAAGACTAGGGGACATGCAATGAAGCTACAGGGTAAACTATTTAAGACTAATAAAAGAAAATATTTTTTCACTCAACGTATAACCAAAACTCTGGAATTTGTTACCGGAGGATATAGCAAAGGCTGTTAGTGTAGCTGGGTTTAAAAAAGGTTTGGACAAGTTCCTAGAGGAAAGGTCCATAAAACATTATTAAGAAGGGACGTAGGATATCAATGCTTGACCCAATACATTGTGAAACCTGTGTCTTTTGGGGAAACTGCTAGGTACATATGACCTAGATTGGCCACTGTTGGAAACTGGATACTGGGCTTGATAGACCTTGATCTGACCCAGTATGGCATATCTTTTGTCCTTATGTTCAGAAATAGTAAACCAGGGAAAGTAGAGAGAGAGAAACTTGTCCATCTGAAGAAGATCAGGTTGCAGCAATGGTATATGCAAATTTGAGGGAGTGACATATGCAAATTATAGCAACAGTGATTCTGCACAGAAGCCCTGTACTAGCCATTGATATCATAAAAGGTTCATTGGACTGTGGTCAGGGTGAGAAGCTTACTCTTTCTTCTCCCTATAAGCATCACAGGGATGAAGAGAAAAGGGAAATATTTAAGAGCACTTCAGAGTGTTTTGGTAACTTAAACACCATTTGGTTCTGACGTATAACAATTTTTATTAAAATTTGTTGTTTCATTTCTTATACACCTGAAAAATCAGAATGGTTGTGCGAGGAGTAAGAAAACACACTTGGCTACAAAATATATTGAATAGAAAGAAATAGATTCAAGCCCTTGGCATAAAACAGAGTAGATCCCAGTCTTACCTCAGAGCCAAAAAGTAAGCAAAATCACAGCCTTGTGCTGTTTTCCAGAGGCAGGTCTCTCAGAGATTGGGAGAAGGACAGTCTTCAGTTCACTATTGGCAACTGGCACGACTCCAAAATCTCAGGCAGGATTATTTACGATGTCTCAGCTCCAGCAGGTTTGATTCCTCTTTAGGAGAACCACAAGCCAAGCACAGTCTGGATGTCGACTCTCCAGATGGCATAAAAGGGAGATAGAAAGCTTAGAGTTCAACACTGACACAACATGCTGGTAGCAAAACTAGGAGAGCAGTGGCTGAAAAGCCAAGGCCATAAGCAAAAACAAAGGTGATGCCTAAATCTTTCTTCTTAGTAGTCTTTTTGAGACACTTCTCAAGTCTTATCGGTCTTGTATGTAAATATCAGGATTAGAAGTAGTCGTTCTGATTGACTACTAGAGCTCAGTGGTACTGAATGGGCAAATCAGGTGCATGGCCGAGCCAGGTGATGAGAGACGGATGCTGATGAGAGGAACCTATTTACTTCTTCAGGTGTTCTTTGTGGAAACATGGTTTCTTCAAGGTTGCCACAGCAGGGCTCTTCTAGAGTCCTGCATTATCACAGGGTCAGCATTTTTAGACAAAGGACAAGGTCTTCATTCACAGCACCATTCTCAGTCTCACCATAGTATAACAAAATCCAGAAATACTTGCGTATGTTTGCCTTACAACTCATAAAAGATGGCATGGGAGTCCTTCCTCTACTTGTATGCCACATGTAGAACTAAGATGATATTTTTTTATTGGACAAAGTCAAAACATCTATATAAGTAGATTTTGAGAGCTAAACCTCTGTCATCAGGGACTTGTACGAATGAAAATGAAAGGGTATTAGCAATGAGGAGAATAAAATAAATTAAGAGGGGTGGAGAACAACCAATGGAATGCTATGTTACCAAGATACAAATGAAATTGAAATAATTGGATAGATCAAACTGGTGGAGGGGTGGTACTATATGTTAAGGATGCAATAGAATCAAACAGTATAAAAGTCCTACAAGAAATAAAATGCAGTAGAGAATCTTTATGGATAGAAATTTCATGTGTGATGGGGGAGAATTTAGTGTTGGTGGTATACTACCATCCATCTGGAGAGAATAAAGAGAAAGACAGTGAAATTTTAATAGAAACTAGGAAGGCAAATTTGGTAGCATAATAATAGTGGGAGACCTTGGGACTTGCTAGCAAAGTAAAGTTTCTAGATTCCGTAAATAACTGCTTCATGGTCCTGAAACCAAGGAGGAAATGACTTAAGATCTAACCCTTGCACAAAATCTGTTGTGAGGGTAATGATGGTCGGGCAGATTGGCAATAATGATTATAATTCAACCAAATTCATTATAATCATTGGAAGTATCATACCATATACCCTTTCAAAGCACCATACTGACCACCCCTCAGGCAACCCACCAGTAAAAGAAACCTTGTCATACCACACCATAAAGCTCGCCCATCGACAACCCCCAAGACCTCACCACAAATTCATCCATGAAGTGATAAACCTCTGCTTTCTACTTCTCTCCATTACTCTCATCACTCCCGCAGTATCTATCACCCCCAACAACATAATGATCTCAATCATCCACAAAACCAGGAAACCCACCTTATGGAACCCCCCACTCACCCAAAAGCAAAGAACACAAACAAGGCTCATCAAAATCAAGCCCTCACACACACTGCATTATGACAAGCAGATGTACCACACACTCGTCAATGCATGCTCAGCCCAAAACAAAATCCCGCAGCAGCGGTGGTGACAGTGGAGCGGATCTCCAGTTTAAAAAAAAACCATGCAGATCTTTCTGACTCTGCATTTGCATGGCTGGTCTGATCCCTCCTCTCATGTCAGAGGAGGGAGGGATCAGACCAGCCATGCAAGCATGGAGTCGTAAAGATCCACTTGGGGTTTTTTCCAATTGGAGGCCTGCTCTGCTGCCACCATCACCAAGGGAACAGGAAACGTGGCGGCAGAGCAAGAGCAAGCCGGGCAGGCAGCATGGGAGGGAGCTGAGGCCAGCGGTTGGCAACCCTAAATGTGCCCCTGTTTTTTTGCGCCCTGTGCGACTGCACCACTCACACAGGCCTAGGTACAGAGCTGAGTTCAAACTTCTCTTGCTGACTTACAATTGCATGCATTCGTCTGTGACTCATTCCCTCTCCTAACTCTCCCTATAATCCCTCCAGAACCCCGCCCAGCAAATACATTGCTTTTATCTGCGCCCTTCTCTTCTTTGGCTAACTCCTGACACCATTCATTCCACCTTGCTACACTGTATACCTGGAATCAGTGGTGTACCAAGGGTGGGGCAATTGGTGCGGCCCACCTCAGGTGCCGGCCGGGAGAGGGGTGCACCCCCGCTGGGCCCACACTTTGAGTCAGCATGGCAAACTTACCTTAAAGACAGGTGCTGTCTCCAAAGTGTGGACTCGACAGGAGCGTGCACCGCACTGTGGCACACTGTGGGGGGGGGGGGGCACTGGCGGCAAGGGGGGGGCGCTTGCCCCAGGTACAAAGGGGACTGGGAATGCCACTGCCTGGAATAGATTTCATGAGTCAGTATGTCAGATTCCTTCACATCCAGGCTGAGAACCTGTCCCTTTGAGGCTGCTTTTACATCCCGACCCCTATTCTCCTGCTTAACACCCATGTGCATTTAATCATTTCACTTAAAGAAACACCCTAGTCCCCTGTTTTTTCTGCTTTCCTATCTTGAATAGATTGTAAATTCTGTCAGGCAGGGATTATCTCTTATGTGTATATGTACAGCGCTCGCTGCATCTGCCTACAAAATGAGAAGAAGTTATAGTATCCCATTTAAAATCTCCAGGGCATGCATGCTTACAGCTAGCATTAGGGACTTAAGTGTTCTCTTAAGCTTCTGTGGCTAGCAGCAGCATCATTGCAGTTTTCCGAGTCATGCTGCATCTTGGCTTTTTTCACCCTGAAGGAAGCCACAGCATGATGGCTGAAACATCATTTCCACTTACCAAGAGTGACATGACCCAGAAAACTGCAATGATCAAGGGACTTATGCTTCTGTGGGAGCCCATTCCAATGCTCTACGTCATCCCTATTAAGACATGGAGGAGGTGAACGCTCTGCGTTGTATGGGCTGGTCTATCATGTGAATGGGTTGCACCTGAATGCAAACAAAGGAAGCTGTCACCTCCTCTTCTCAAGTTACTGGACAAGGCTGGAAGATGGGCTCTTTGAGACATGGCTATGTATGACCTGTTCTTTTGTATCTTTTCTCCTTCTGCAGACCCAACTACATCCTGACGCAGGAGATGAAACATCAGAGGCCCAAAGGAGGAGGAGGAGGGAAGGGCATGGCTTTTAGGTAGCTTTAACTGCAAATAGCTGCTCAGCAGGGCCCCCACTCCCTTTTCTTATCTTGTACATTAGAAAAGGGGAGCCAAGCATGTTAATGATCTTTACCACGTACCTTCCTGCATGTTGGCTGATGGCCACAGGGCACTCGACAATGTGTATATGTGGAAGGGCTACAAAAGTTGAGATTATTTAGAAATCGTTACCAATATGCAAGAGAGAGGTCATGAAGGTGCTTCTACGTAATTGTGGGATAGTAGGAACCTGACCCCCATGTGATCCCTGCATATAGGGCACCGGTATAAGGGCAAATGGGGAAGAACATGCAACATGTGTAGGATATGCCTATTTGTGGTGAGGTATGGATATCAGGAGCAAATATGGATATTCCTCAGTTGTGACGGTGCCTCCAACCTGTCCATTTGTGCAGTTGTAATGTCATATGTTAGCTTGCAGGATGTGTGAGTATAGCTTGGTATTGACCTATATTTGGGGCCTTACATACTGCACTGCTGCCTGACCTATACTGCTGTTTTTCCATGTGACTCCAAGATGTATAATACCCCATGTCTTGTTGGTGTGGTTTCAGAGCCACAACACCCCAATACAAGTTTCACCATCGTTCACCTATTCAAGAATATGTTACTTATTTTCATTGTGCATGCAAGGTAGAATGTGATATGGGATTGGGCCGATATTATTCTCTTTGGATGCCCTTTCTGCTGCATGGATTAACCTGGCCTGGGTGATATGGCCAGGTTAATCCATGCAGCAGAAAGGGCATCCCCCCCGGCTAGAGTTGTCTTGAAGAATCTGAAGGCAAAGGCTGGGTGAGGGAACCTCAACCATGATACATGTAGGCATGCTTAGGGATGGCCTCAGTGTGGCATAACATCCCTGTCTATGTTGGTGCTGATTTTGAGCCTATTAATCAATGTTATGGGCCCTCAATTTCCCTCACATGCCTGTCTGTACGTGTTGGTGTAAGTATGCCTCCAAGAATACCCATGGCCACAGTCACAGTTTAGCCTTTGCACCCTCCATTGGATGATGGACAGCATCTCTAGGGCAGACAGCTTAGAGCTCAGTGAAGACCATTAGTATGCATTGCATACTAGAGGTTACATTGAGGTAGTTGCATGTGATGAAGGTTTTCTGTGGGCAGAGTTCATTCTCGAATGAGGGTTGCGGGCCTATATGTCCCGCTGGGATGTGCAGCCCCACAAGCCGCCTGTACCCTATTTCCCCAGTGGCTCTTCCTGTATGACCTGTGCATCAGGACGGGGAGATCCGGCAGGGGGCCGGCCAACATGGCAGCAAGTACAGGGCTGATTCAGATCATGTGCTGCCGGGCCTGCTGGGACGTGCTGCTTATACCACCTCAGGTGCTATAAGCAGCACAATTTGCCAGATTGGAGCAAGGGAGTTACCCCCGTGGGTTGGGTGGCAGGGATTTGGGGGGCCGGGGCATCCTGCGGGGAGGATGCCTCCGCAGGCAGAGGGGGCACACCGGGCCAACCTCAGGCCTGATTCTGGACCAGAATTGGGTCCTAATGGCCCTGTCTTTAGCAGGGATATTCGGATGGCCCGGTCGTCCCCCTCCCGGAATGGGGATTCATGTGGTCAGCAAGGCGTTAGCAATGTGTAACTGTAGTGCCCTGATTGTGAAGGAGCATCTATTGCAAGCTAGCAGTGTGGGTGATGTAGCCACCTAATCACAGAGCATGCAGGTCCCTCTGGAATGCCTTGGGAGCCACATGGCTACCACTGCAATTTGTAGAGTGGTTAACATAAGAGTCACCAATATGAAAAAGGAGATAGGATATGCCTACAAGGAAAGGCATAGAAGGCTAGGGCTCTTCAGTTTGGAAAAATGGCAGCTGAGGGAAGATAAATTAGAGGTCTATAAAAAAGTGAGTGGAACAGGTCAACATAGATTGCTTGTTTACTCCTTTAAAAAGTAGAAAGACTAGGGGACACGTAATGGAGCTACAGTGTAGCACAGCACATTTAAAATTAATCTGAGAAAATATTTTTTCATTCAACATGTAATCAAACTCTGGAATTTGTTGCCAGAGGATATAATAAAAGCTGTTAGTGTAACTGGGTTTAAAAGAGATTTGGACAAGTTCCTAGACGAAAAGTCCATAAACCATTAAGGAGGACCCAGGAAATCCACTGCTTACCACTGGGACAAGCAGTATGCAATCTGTCTACCTTTTGGGATCCTGACAGGGACTTGTGACCTAGATTGGCCACTGTTGGAAACAGAATACTGGGCCTGATGAACCTTTTTCTGACCCAGTATGACATATCTTATGTTCTAAAAAATGTATTAAATTTACCCAATAAAAGGTATCATCTTATTTTTTCTTTTTATTTATAGCATGACAACCACATTCCTGCACTTCATGGAAACTCCTGACTCCTCTCCTAGCACTGTGTTCCAGATCACAGCATTTGTACAGCCTTTGAAATGCAAATTTGAGAACCCGCTACACCAGAGATGCAATATTACACCATTACATTGCTTCAAATTTTAAGCCGAGATATCTGTCTTTTGGCAACTGCCTCAGATGTTGCACTTAGCTAGAGCTTGGATGTCTGTACCAAGCTAGAAATAGGCCTTGTATGACTAACAAATCTATTGCCCCCATCTGTCCCAGCAAGACGCAATAACTCACTCTTCTTGAGCTTCCTGGAAGGCCAGTGATGATGTCAGCACCCTTTCCGTACTTGCGTCTTGTGCAGCCGCAGCCCTGCGCAACCTTTGGTATGGCCCTGGTCTGTCCTATTGTATATCTTGTCTGCATTGTATTGAATTATATATTTTAAGGTGGGGCAGGAGGAGGAAAAGATGTTTCTCCTAAGAGGGCCATCCCAACCAGGGAACCCAAGTATGTTCAGCTACTTCCTTCATATGGAAGGTTGATTGTATATTTTCTCTATTCTGAAGGATTGCTCTCCACTTGGGGAAGGCAGGTGAGCAGGCCCGGTTCTGCCCTATGGCCTCTGACATGTGTATCCCACCTCTTTTACTTTCAAGTGCACTGTCATGTTTGTTGGTTTTCTGATGCCAGCTATGCTGTCCATAGCTTGGAGAGTGTAATACATTCCCCCCAGTCTTATTTAAAAACTCATAATTCATTTCTTCTGTTTTATTTATATTTAACCTATTACCTGGAAGTCCATAGATACCCCTGGGGTCCACTTCTCCACCAGCTCCCCTAATTTAGGGTTGGGAAGGGATTAAACTCTGGAGCCTAATGGACCTTTCCCAGCCTAACAACTGCTTTGAGATGAATGTGAAGGAGATGGTGGTAGAAGATTACACAAAAAACATCCAACACCTTCACCACACACACCTTTTATGCTATTCCAACATGACTTGTACATGGGTAGCAAGCTGTGTAATTTGTCAGTCTGTCTGTCTTCACCCTCCTTGACCTAGCTCTTAATCAGTATTTGTTACATCCATGACATGGCCAAGACATAACAATGAATAGAAAGGTATTCTCTCTATTGTTGCACCCTCTACCATACATTATAATTTCTTTCTGCAGTTTGTTCATTGTTGCAACAGAAGGACATGATAATGAGAAACTATTCCAGCAGGAGGAGCTGACGGAGAAACAAATGGATTCCATGGCAACGCCTGACCCCCAATGACACTTAGTAACGAGCATCTCTGTTAGAAATTATACTGTTTCCCTCCTAACACTGATGTTTCATATGGATTTTCCATGACTGAATAATAGGCAGGTGCTGAAGAAGAGTCTAAATCAGTGGTTCTCAACCTTTTTTGCACCGTGACCCCTTTTATCATTGGTCAACTTGTGATGACCCCCAATGATAAACTCAAACTCTTCCTTTACCGTTAACGCATTGTCGCTGTAATCATTTGTTGAATTATTAATATATTATAGGCCTTTGCAATATGTTTTTATTTATAAAATTTACTTATTTAAACCACAATAATTAATCACAATAACAAGTTACAATATTTGATTTCAAAATTATTATGATTTTGTAGTCAAATCACTAATATGAAATAAAATTATTTTTTCTACCTTTATTGTCTGACCAATTTATTCTCTGATCATGCTGGTCCCGATCTGAGGCTTCTGCTTTCCTGTCTTCTCTTAGCTCTCTTTCTGTGGTCTATGGTCCATCTGCCATTTCTTATCTCTTCTTTTGTTTTCTTCACTTCTTTCCATCAGCCTATTTCCAGTCCCAGTAACCCTCCCCAGTATCAGCCCCTTTCCAGTCCTCACTCCCAGTACCTTCCAATGTCAACTTGCATTCCCATGACTGCCACTGGTGTCCATTCCCTTCCAGTCCCCCTCCTTCCCCACTGACCAGTCCCTTCTAGTACAAATACCATGGCAGCCCCTCTCAGATCCACTCCCTTCCAGTTCCATTCTCCCATTCCCTCGTATCAGCCCATTTGTAGCCTTAGCCCCCAGTTTCTTCCAGGGCCAGCAGCTCTATCCTCCCCTCCCCACCATCAGCCCATTCCCAGTCAAAGCTCCCCAATCAGCTCACTTCCAGTGCTAGTCCCCCCTCAACCCCATTACCAGTGCTAGCCTCCCCTAATCAGCCCAATACCAGTCCTACCCCCCCCCCCCATCAGCTCATTACCAGTCCTAGCCTCTGCTAATCAGCCCATTTCCAGTCATAGCCCCCATCAGCTCATTTCCAATGCTAGCCTCCCATCAGTCCATTACCAGTCCTACCCCACCCCATCAGCCCATGACCAGTCCTAGCTTCCCCTAATCAGCTCATTTCCATTGCTAGTCCCCCCTCAACCCCATTACCAGTGCTAGGCTCCCCTAATCAGCCCATTACCAGTCCTACCCACCCCCCCCCCCCCCATCATCCCATTACCAGTCCCAACCTCCTCTAAGCCCATTTCCAGTCCTAACCTCCCCGATCAGCTCATTTCCAATGCTAGCCTCCCATCAGTCCATTACCAGTCCTACCCCCCTATCAGCCCATTATCAGTCCCAACCCCCCCCCCCCCTTGATCAGTCCATTTCCAGTCCTAGCCTTCCCTAATCAACCCATTACCAGTCCTGGCCCCCCTCCAATCTGTCCATTACCAGTGCTAGGCCCCCCATCAGCCCATTGTAATCCTAACCAGCACTGTCTCTCCACTCTGTCCAGCATTTATCCCCTGTCTGTCCAGTATGCCCCGTCTCTCCCCTTTGTCCATGTCAGCCCACCTCCCTCCATGTCAGCCCCCCTCTATCCATGTCAGCCCCCCCTCTGTCCATGTCTGTCCCCCCTCCCTCCCTCTATCATCCATCCATCCCTCCCTCCATGTCAGCCCCGTTGCAGGTTCCCTGCCCCTTCCTTCCCTCTCACTTAGGGAACCACTGCTGTGCCTGTGAAGCCGTTGCGGAGCCTTTCTGTCTCTCGACGGGCTCCATGCAGCATTGTCCCGCCTCCAAAGGAAGTGGTAAACAACTTCCTTTGGAGGCAGGACAATGCTGCACGGAGCCCGTCGAGAGACGGGAAGGCTCCGCAACATTTTCACAGGCACAGCTGCGGTTCCCTAAGAGGCAGGGAGCCATGGCTGCAGAAGATTGGAGGCGGTGAGTTTGCCGCTGCCAAGAAGCAGACTCAGCAGCGGCAGCAACTTGTGCGCTTTTAAATTTTTTTAGCTTGGAGTGAGGCGACTCCTGTGGGGGTTGCGACCCACCGGTTGAGAACCGCTAGTCTAAATGGAAATAGCGCCTCTACCTGAAGGGTTGTCTTGCTAATGTTTTCTCCTAGATTCAGAAGGAATTATCAGTGCTTTATGAGAAAGACTTTAGTCCGAGGCATGACAGAAAAAATATATTTATTAGAGGCCAGATCTGTACAGTTTTATGAGACTGCATAATGAACTCTGTCACTGTTTCTCCCATAGCACGGGCCAGTGTTAAGACATTATGTGGTCCAGGACAAAAATTTGGGAAAGGGACTGAAAGCTGACCAGCAGGCTGCACCTCCTTCTGCTTCAGGTAGGGTTGGGGCACCTGTGGCATTGGGTTCCAGGGCAGTTACACAGGTTGCAACCCTCTAATGCCAGCACTAATGCCTCCAACCCCACCCCCCAATAGGTCACCAGATGAGTACAAGAGCAAGGTTGACTAAGTCTGGGTTTTGCTCTTTTGCATGTAGGGCTGCCTTCCCATGATTCATGACAGAGAAAGACTCACTGTGGCACTGAGACATGACTTCTGAGCCCCAGGCCTAGGTCCACCCGCGTAGGGAACAAGACTATAGTCATGCAAAAACCACTTGCCACAAAAGGGCCATGAAAGGCGCTATATAAGAAATGTTATAAATAAATAAATACATACTGTGCTCAAGAGCTACATTTTATGGTGACAAATCCATATTGTGCTAAAGTTACAGGTCCCCAAGTCTCCCTCTTAACCTCACCAGCAGTAATTCCCTGGGGAACGGGGGTCTCAGACACCCCTGAGTCCCTGATTTTCCACGCTTTATGTCTCTTCTCCTTCTCACTACTCCTCCGGTAGAGGGTCAGGAGGCACTTTGGCCTTATGCACTTTCGCTTCATTCCTGGAGGGTGCCCGGCCGCCTGGATACAAATCTCCTTTTCCATGTGAAGAGCTGGGGGCAGCAGAGTGCTGCAGATTTTATTACTACTACTGATCATTTGTATAGTGCTACTAGGCATCACTGTACACATATGAGACAGTCTCTGCTTGACAGAGCTCACAGTCTATTCAAGGCAAACAAACAGAACAAACAAGGGACTAGGGAATCTCATTTACGGAAAATGATTAAAGCACACATGGGTATTAAATAGGAGAATGAAATGGTCAGGATTCAAAAGCAGCCCCAAAAAGATGAGTTTTTAGCCTGGATTTGAATAGAGCGAGAGACAGAACTTGACGTACCGACTCAGGAAGCCTATTCCAGGAATACAACTCAGCAAGGTGGAAGGAACAGAGTCTGGAGTTCACAGTAGAGGAGAAGGGCACAGATAAAAGCAAATTGCCTGATGAGCAGAGTTCCCAAGGAGGGCGTTAGGGAGAGGTAATGAAGAGCAGAAGAATGAAGTCAATAAGAGAAGTTGTGGAAACCGATAGGGAGCCAATTGAGTGTCTTGAGAAGATGAGTTATGTAGGCATAGCAACACTGGCAGAAGATTAGATGCACAGCTGAGTTTGGAGTGGATTGAAGAGGAGTTAGATGGTTCAATGGGAAACTAGTGAGGAGCAAGTTGCAGTAGAATAAGAAGGATGGGACGAGAATAGATAAGGATCTTGGTAGTGTGTTTAGAAAGGGACAAATTTTGCTTTTATAGAGAAAGAAAGGACAGGATTTAGTTGTCTGCTGGATATGTGCAGAGAAAGAGAGAAAAATAAAAAAAATGACCCCAAAGTTATGAACTGAGGAGCCAGGGAGAATGGCAATGTTGTCCACAGAAACAGAGAATGGAGGAAGGGTGAAGATGAATTTAGACAGCAAGATAAGAAGCCCCATTTTGGCTATGTTCAGTTCCAGATGGTGGTGGGACATCCAGGCAGCAGGCTGAGATTTTTGTATGGATTCCTGGAGATATTTCTGCTACAGAGAGATAAATCTGAGAGTCATCAGCATAAATATAGTACTGAAAACCATGAGAAGAGTTTATGGCACCAAGGGAAGAGGTGTAACTCTGAGTTACACCAACTGAAAGTAGGATACCAGTGGAGGAGAATTCACCAGAGTTCACAGTAAAAGTACGTATGATGAGAGAGAGAGAGAAGAAAATGAAGCAGATCAGAGCACCAAAATACAAGTGAGAACATAATATCAAGGAGAAGGTGTGATCAATGGCGTCAAAAGCAGCAGATAGGTCAAGAAGGATAAAAAAGTCCCTTTGACTTGGTTACTATAAACTAGGAATAGGTCACTAGAAACTTTGCCAAGGGCTGTTTCTGTAGGATGTCGAGGATGAAAGTCAGATTGGAGTGGATCTAGAATGATTTAAGATGTAAGAAGTCAAGACAGCAGTAGTAGATCGCATAATTGAGTAGTTTGGAAGTGAAAGGGAGGAAAGAGATGAGACAATATTTGCAACAGCAGATAGGGTCCAATGAAGATTTTTTCAGGAGTGGTGTAAGCACTGCATGTTTGAAGGCAGCAGGAAGAGCAGAAGTGGAAACGAATAGGCTGAGGATATGACAGTTGGAAGGAATGATAGTGGGGGAGATAGAGCTGAATAGCAAAGTGGGGATGGGATCAGAGGACAGGTAGTGAGTTTGGAAGAGGAGAGAAGATGTGCAGGTTCCTCCTCTGAGATTTTAGAAAAGGAAGATAGGGAGACGAGGATATGGGCAGAATTTGATGATGGAGGAAGGGAATTTAGAGGTGACATCATGGAAAAAAACCTTAAGATTAATCTTGTGAACGTTGTCATAGAAGTAGTCAGCCAAAATCCTGGCAGAAAACAAAGAAAGGGGTCAGAAGTGGAGGCACTTTGACAAGAGAGTTAAGTGTGGCAAAGAGTTGGCAAGGGTCAAAGGCAAGAGTTTGTTAGATGGGCATAGTGCTCTTGTTTGGCAAGTGCTATAGAAGACTGGAAGAAGGTTAGCATGAATTTGAAATGTATGAAGTCATCATGGGTATGGAACTTTAGCTAAAGGTGCTCAGCAGGTTGGACACAGGAATGAAGGTAGTGGATTCTGCAGATCAATCATGGCTGAGGTGTATGGTATGCCTGATAGAATATGTAATGGGAGTAATGAGAGCATCCAAAGCAGAGTATAGTGTTATGGGAAGAGACCACCTCTTCAACAGACTCAGATGACATAGTAAACGAGAGAGGAGTTGAAAGAGTAGTGAAGAAAGTAGAAAGATAAATAACCTGAAGATTCCTAAATGTGTTGGAAGAGACTGAGGAGGGGGATGGTGAAGTATGAAAGTTAACAGATGATAGTCATATAGCAGAAGAACTGGAGAGGTTTGTGGGTGAGCAGTTAGAGATAAAGCCAAGGTCATGGTAGTGGTCATACTAGTGAGTAGGGGGCAGTAGAACATAGCTGGAGACTGAATGAAGAGGTTAAGGCAAGGAGCTTTGCCACATAAGAGTCAAGGGGGGTCATCAATATGAATGTTAAATTTCCCAAGAATAAAGACAGGGGAATATATGGTTCAAGAAAGAAGGAAAGCTGGGAGCCAAAGACAGTGAGAAAGGAAGAAGAAGACTTGTCAGGGTGTCAATAAATGACAGTTACCCAGAGAGGTAATGAGAAAATAGGCAGAAGGAGGGAAAAAAGGAGTGAGACTGAGGCGGAAGGTGGCGTTAAAATAGGAGATAAGATGCTGTTGGCAAGTGGCTTGACGGAGTCTAGTGTATCAGAAGTCCCAGAGGGTTGTAGTGCACCTGGGAGTAATAGTGTTAATGGATTCTAGGAAGACCATATAAGAAATGTAGACAATTGGGTGATGGTGGGGGGGAGTAGACTGTGCTTTAGAGCAAATAGTGCAAGAGTGAGAAGAAACAGGGTTTGGAGGGGGGGGTGTTGGTGGGACATAAGGACTAAATAAGGCAACAACCAGAATGAATATAATTAGGAAAAGAGCTTATGATTCTCTTTGAGGGAAATTAAAGAGCAAGTTAGGGAAGGAGAAAGGTAAGGGCGGGGGGAAGGGGGGTGCTTCAAAAGTCACCTCAGAGGCATACCTGGCTCCTTGCCAGAACCTAAAAGAAGAAGTAAGTTTTTAATTCTGATTTGAATTGAGCCCAGCTGCAATAGTCTAGACATAGAGAGCGGATAAGTCTTGGTCTTGTGTTAATTTTGCTGACCTTACAGAGAAAGAAACAAAGGTTTTAAGTATATGTTGGTTATATGCAAAGAAAGAAAGAGAAGAGTCAAAGATGACATCAAGGTTGCGAGCCGAGGATGATAATGTTATCCACAGAAAGAAAGAAAGAAAGGGGAAAGGGAGCAGATGGGTTTAGGAGGAAAGATAATGAGCTCTGTCTTGCGGTTTCATTTCACTTTTTTGAAGGTTGTAACTTTTTTCTGCTCTGTTGTTTCCTTTATTTTATATTGTAAACCGTTTTGAAACATCCTTCCGGCAGTAAAGAGGTTTATCTAATTTGCAAATATACTAAACAACTTCAAAATGAAACAGACCAGTCTGAATAGGAGAAATCCTCTTTAAAAGGTATGTTTCTCCTGAATTCATTGAGCTATCATTGAAAAAAAAGAAGCACTTAGAAGGTAGCCAGTCCCGTGGGTACGTTATGCCCATTGAACTGAAAGTATGGTTCCATTGGGAATCCTGCATGGGCTTCCCTTTGAATATCTAGGCAACCACAAATGAGTGGGTCAAATGGACCCATGCAAAGCATGACAGAGCATTCAAATGAAAGCTCCTTGGCTTTCCCTCCCTCAACATCTCTGCCCTTTCCACTTCAGGAGACAGGTAATCTCAGCAGTGGTATTTTAACCCATAGTAATAAGGGGGGAGGGGTTTACAATTTTCAGCAAGGCTTTTTACATGGATAAATGGCTGTTTATCCTCAGAAACATCTTTAAAATTTATCCTTTAAATAGTTTGTATTCACTACCAGTCTTTGAGGGCCACTGATGGGTAGGTTCTCAGGCTATCCTTAATGAATATGATAGAGGAGATTTGCATACCTATTACCTCCATTGTATGTAATTTCCTCATGAATATTCATTAGGGGTAGCTTGCAACCCAGACCCATTGGTGGTTCTCAAGGACTGAGTGAATACTACGTATTTAGGTATTACCCAAAACATTCTGGTTGGTTCTTTGAGAACAGGGGAGAACTCCACTAGCTTTGAAAGCTGGTTCCAAGTCCATGATTCTCAGGGAGACTTATGGAAAGGATTTTAGTCTTGGTCCTTTTTTGTGATTCACATATTGTACACTCAATTCTTAGAAGGTGAGATAGGACATCCAGTTCTCCAAGTAAACAAGACAGACAGGATTTTAGTGTGTCTGGTTTTCATCTATGTTTTGCTTTACTTGGAATTGTTAACAGTAAATGTATTGATGTTCTGCCATGGCTTAAGATCTACTTGTGGGATGTTGCTTTATCACTCCACTTTCTATCTCCCGGGGAAAAAGAACCTGAATATCTAGTAGAACCTCACATCAGCCAACATGCACCATCATGTATTCAAATAACTAAGTAGCCATGTTTTTTTTAAAATGTCTAACAACTGATAATACTGTCCCAGTGTTAAAAAAAAGTAAAAAATAAATGAAACTAATTACCTCCAGCATCATTTTTGGGAAGGGGCTATTTTTGGAAGCATAGAATCTTGCAAATGAAGGATAACTGAAGTCCACTTAAGATCCTTGAGTTCTAACTGCCAGAAATTTCTGCCTTTTTCGGCACGCTTCACATAGCACCTATTGTCGAAGGTTCAGGGCTTCATGTGGCAAGTAAAGTATCTGTCCATATACATGTTTGTTCGCACATGCATAAGTGTGTGCAAACAAACATATGTATGCTTACCCAAAGAAAACATAGCAGTACAGTTCATCCAACATAATGGGCTCTCTCCGTGGTGGAACCCTGCAGTGGAGGAAGTGACTGAGGAAAAAACAGGATATCTCAGAGGTCTCTTGCAGTGGTACAACCCTCCCAGGCTGTTGCAGGCCTCACAAGGCCGATTGTTAGAAGTGCCCAACCTGGAAGCAGTTCGGTCAGTCCACAGGCACACTTGGGCATTTAGGGTGGCAGCGGCTGAGCAGTGGAATATGCTGCCCTTAGAGCTCTGTGCACTAATATTCTTGTTGAGGTCGGTTCTTCTATTTACCGTTGTTTATGTACACCTGGTTGATTGACCTTGATCAGATTGGGGTATAAACTGTTCTAATAATAAAAATAATCTTATGGTTTGAAATATTGCGAGATGTCAAACCAGAAGATCAGCCTGAACTTCCTTCACAGTGGGGCTCAACCGTGCACAGAGTCCATCACGGTGAGGGAACTATGAAATACTAAGTTGTTTAGAAACTGAAGCCTGAAGAAAGAATCCATGAGTAAAAATGAGGGGGAGGTGAGAAAAAGAGAGAGAGACTGGGGGATGCCTGGGGGAGAGAGGGGCATGAGAGAGAGAGAGAGACTGAGAGAAGGCATATGGAAGGGGGTATGAGAAAAATATTGGAAGAAGCCTGGGAGGAGGCCCATGAGATAGACAGATATGCATGCAGCATCCAACACTGCCCATCACACACACACACACACACACTCTCCTTGACACAGTTGCCCACATCCACTAGCATTCCCATAACACACTCACACACACCCTCTAAGACAAGCACACATGCAGCTCCTCCCCAACACCTCCAATGACACACATACATGCAACCCCCCCCCTCCCCCCCCACCCCATGCCATGCCATGCCTGATTCTGTGAAGGGGGAAATGTACTATCGTGTGAGTGTGCACTTTTCAATTTGTTTTATCTCAGAAATAAAAGAAGAAACATCAGAACTCACCTACTTCAGGTGCTTCTCCCTTGACCAGCAATGGCTCCCTCTGAAACCGCCAATCTAGGGCAGTAATTGACCCCATTTTATTTTATTTTATTTTTGATAGGCCAATACAGTCCTGGCTTTACCCCATTTCATACACAAATGAATAGTTCTACTTATTTTTAATCAATACAAAAATTAGAATTACAGGTCCATGCGTGTAATGGGTTAGCTTGTCAGGGACTCTAATCACCGTACTAGTGATTCTTTCATAACAATTTCCCTTTGCTTGCTTCAAAGCTATTCTTTAATTTCACTGGTTCTTAATTTTAGTTCTTGTGACTTTGCAAAGGTAGGGTGTTCGTACTGAATATTCATGAGATTTAGTTGAATGCATTTGCCTTAAGATTTGGGTAATTTGCATATTTGATCCTCCTGAAAAACAGACCTGCTTAAGATTTGCAAGAACCAGAGTCAAAAATCAATTGTGTTGGGTTTTCTCTCTGATACTCCAGTGTTCAGATAAGCAAAGCTTTAGTGGTAATCATCGCTGAGCATATAGACCTTAAATGTGCTTTCCTGCATCTTTAAACAAACACTTAAAATCGAAAGGCAGACCAGCAAAATCATTGACAAGGATGTTCGTGAAAAAGCTGCATTTTCTATCATAAATTGAATTTTAAAAAGATCATGCTTTTTTTCCAGTAATAGCAAATAAAACATCATCTAATGGTGTTCTAAGCTAACACTGCACGGTGACACTATATTCAGCTGAGAAAGCTTCCAGTATGCTTTTTACCACTGTAAACACCAAAGTAGCTGTGAATCTCATCAACGCCATGTATTTTGTTTCTTCACTAAGTAGACAAACCTAATCCTGAGGGAGATCGTAATGTTTCTTGGCTAAGTGACACTGGATTAAGGGAATTACTGATGTATTGTACTTAGACATATTTCAGCTCCTGGCTCAATCAAGAAATACATTAGGTCCTCATTACATTCTTGGTATTACACGGTGGTTTCCCCTTGCTTCAAACATTGTTCAACAGTCACCATGAGAGCTTTCTCTATGGATTTGCAGCACATCTTGGTTCAATGTTTAAACAGGGTCGCAATTCACTTCAAGGAATTCTGCCGAGTCATATTGGATAAGTTCTCCAAGTTAGCAAAGGCACCAGAGATTCCCTGTAAATAGGATAAATCAGGCACACAAGTGGATGATGTCATCCCATGATGCCATAATGGATTAGCTGTCATGGGTAGTCCTACATGATTGCCTGCCTTGTTGAGTGTCCTCAATCTCATTTATATAGCTCAGCTTCAGTTATATAGGAGAAGTGGGAGGAAATGTGTGGCTGATCAATCCTGCTGTCTATGGAGCACACCTGTTACAGGTAAGCAACATTACTTATCTTGCTTGATGAGATCGGCCACACAAATGGAGATTCCCAAGCCGAGGGCTGTTGAAGTAACAGGAGGTCTTAAAAAAAGAAGTATGGCTGGATTCTATATTGGCTTTCAATAACTCAGGCAGTCCTGTTTCCGGATCAGAGAAAAAAAATTGAAGCTGTTAAATAAATAAACCATCAAGCCCTGCTCTTCCTGAAGCACCATTATTAGTGAGAAGCTTGGCCTAGAGTAGACAATGATGAGCTGGAAATGCATGCATTGAGGACCAAATGGTTTCCTTTCAAATATCTTGTTATGGATGATGCTGCAGCCTTGCATGTGTGACAGAATAATATGCAGCCTGATATCCAGATGGACAATGCTCTTTTAGAAATTATGTTTCCTCCCTTAGAGAGGAGAAGAAAAATTATCATCATACTTTACAATGGTTTTTTCCCTTCTGCAGTCTCAGATATGAAGGCTTGTTTGTCCTTTTGTCCAGGGGTGTCAAATTCAACCTGGAGGGCAGCAAACCAGACAGATTTTCAAGATATCCCTAATGAATATGCATGAGAAATATTCATTCAGGACATCCTGAAAAAAACAGGCTGATTTGTGGCACCTCCAGGACTGGAGTTGGACACCCCTGCTATAGACTGATGTGAAACTCTGAGACCACATTTGGAAGGAATTCAAAATGGGTCTTCAAAATTACTTGGTTGTGGTAGAACTGAGCATGAGCCAACCAGAGTTTGGAGCTCACTTACTCTTCTGGCAGATTTAAATTCAATTAAGAATACCTTACAGAAAGAACATTTTAGGAGAACAGATTCCTTGGGTTCGAAGGGGTACGTCACAACTTAAGTGATGAAACCTAGAGACCGAAGGGTAATTATTGTCTGTAAAGACGCACATGCACCTACACAACAAAATGTATAGCCTAGGATTGTGCACAGGAACAATTTTTGGTTACGTATCATTCTATTCATTTTTGGGTACCAAATCACTCAATACATTTGTTTCCTTTAGAGTCAATGGGACAAGCCATTTTATTCCATAATAAAAAAACATGAGATATGCCAATGCTAGATCAGACCAACAGTGGCCAATCCAGGTCACAAGGATCTGTCACGTTCCCAAAAAGTAGATTAATTCTATGCTGCTTGTCTCAGGGTAAGCAGTGGATTTTCCTGGTCCACTTCAATAATAGTTTATGGACTTTTCCTCCAGGAATTCATACAAATCTCTTTTAAATCCAGCTACACTAACAGCATTTACTATATTCTCCAGTAACCAATTCTAGAGTTTGATTACGTGTTGAGTGAAAAAATGTTTTCTCTGATTAGTCTTAAATGTCGTTGCATGTCCCCTAGCCTTTCTACTTTTTGAAGGGTTAAGCAACCAGTCTACATTTACCCATTCCACTTCATTCATCATTTTATAGTCCTCTATCATATCTCCCCTCAGTTGTCTATTTATTTATTTTATTTATTTATTTATCTATTTCTTCTATACCGCCCCTTTCAGAGTTCAAGGGCAGTTTACATGTAACAGCTAACAATTTTGTATACTTAAGTATACTTTACATAGAACGGTGTTTGTAACTATGTACAGGTAACATTACAAGGAACAGTATCAGACTTATTACAGGGAACTATTTACAATGAGCAATGATCAACATTTTGTATACGACATTTTGCATAGATAGGTGTGCTAGTAGTGAGAGGTCTGCCTGAGTTAGTCATTTGTTATTTCGTAAGCTCTGTGGGTAAGTTTCTGTGATTGCTGGGGGGTGGTTCCCTGGTGGTAGGGGATGTCAAAGTGGATGGAGAAGAGGTAGGTTTTGAGTTCTTTTTTGAATTGGAGAAGGTCTTTCATCAAGCAAAGGGATATTGGGAGTTCGTTCCAGAGAGTGGGGGCAGTAAAGGAGAAGGCTCTAGAGCTTGTGGTTTTCTTTGTTCTTCTGATTGTTGTTTGTATGTTGAGAGAGTGAGTTTCGTTTTGTCTGCGCGATCTTGTTTTTGGTGGGGCGTGAAGTAGGGTGGATAAGTGTGATGGGGAGATGTCGTTAAGGAGTTTGAAAGTTGTTAGTAGAATTTTATATTTTATTCGGCTATTTATAGGAAGCCAATGTAATTCCAACAGTATTGGGGTCACGTGGTCAGTTAGTCGAGCTTTTGAAATTACCTTGGCACATATGTTCTGGGCTCTTTGTAACAGATATATATTCTTTAGTGGGAGGCCAATTAGAAGACTATTACAATAGACGGAGTGGGGGGTGATGAGTGTACTGACTACTGATCTAAAATCATGCATGTCAAGGAGGGGTCTTAGGTATTGTATTGTGTTAAGTTTATAGAATATTGTTTTTACTGTCTGTTTTATGTGAGGGAGCATGGTGAGGGCGTATTTTACTTCTTTTTTAACAGGTATAGTTGTTTTGTTTATTGTGATTGTTGTTGGGTAGGTGTCCTCAGCAGCTGGTTTTCTTGATACGAACATTGCTTCTGTTTTTTTAAAGTTGATGCTGAGATAGTTGGTTTCAAACCAAGAGGTGGTCTCGTTTATGCATTCGGACAGGATGTCATATTTGGGGCTGTTAATGTTAATGGGGATAGCGAGCATGATGTCGTCAGCGTATATAAAATGATTGATTTTGTGTTTTTTAAATATACTTGTAATGGGTTGTAGGTACAAGTTGAAGAGGAGGGCAGAGAGGGCTGAGCCTTGGGGGATTCCCTGTCCTTGGGGGAATGTTTCTGATGTGTCCTGGCCTATTTGAACACGTATTAATCTGTTTGAGATGTATGACTTGAACCATTCGAGAACTGTCCCTCCTATTCCTAAGTTCTCTAGTCTATTGATCAGTATGTTGTAGTTGATGCTGTCAAATGCGGCAGATATATCTATAAATAGGAGTAGGAAACCTTGGTTGTTGTCATCTGTACCTCTGATGAGAAGGTCCATCAGTGCAATAAGGAGAGTTTCAACTCCATGGAAGGGGCGGAATCTGAATTGGTGTGAATCAAGGGGTTTGTGCTCATCAGTGTGATCTTGTAATTGAAGTTGTATGTTTTTTTCTATTATTTTAGCAATGAATGGAATGCTGGTTATGGGCCTGTATGAGTTTGGGTCTTTTGGGTCGAGTTTACTGTTTTTTATGATGGGGCGAATTGAAGTGAGTTTTAAGGCATTAGGCATGATGCCTTGTGAAAGTGATTGGTTAACTATGTATTGAATGTTTTCAGCAAGATCTTTTTTTGTGGACTTGATCCATGATACAGGGCATGGGTCAAGTGGGGAGGTAGTGGTATTGATCATTGTTATAATTTTAAGGAGGTGTTTTTGTTCGACCAAGTGAAAAGTTGTCCATTCGTTGTTGATTTTCGTATTTGATTGTGATATTCTAGTTGGAATAAGGGGTTTTCTCTTTAGTTTCTCAGCAAAATGTGTTGCTAGAGTTTGTACACCTATAGTGGATTGTTTGGTTTCTGAGTTTTGTGTTTTTGTCAATGTTTTCACAATTGCGAATAGTTCTCTTGGTCGATTGAGGGCTAAATTTATTACTTTGGAATGGTAATCTCTTTTTGATTTGTTAATTGCATTCTTATAATCATTAAGTATGCTTATGTACTTGGTTTTGTTTGGTTTTGTTTTTCTCCATCTTTTTTCTTGTTTCCTCAGTTGTTTTTGTAACTTAGCAAGGTCTTTCGTGAACCATCAGTTCCAAGTTGAAGAACCCTAATCTTTTATGCCTTTCCTTATAGGGATATCTTTGAATCCCTTTTACCAATTTTCATCACTCTGTACCTTTTCTAATTCTGCTATATCCTTTTAAAGATAAGGTGACCAGAATTGCACACAACATTCAAGATGTGGTCGAATCATGGAGCAATACTGCGGCATTATAAATTTGCAATGTGCGCCTTTGAGTCAATGCTGACTCCTGGCGACCCAGAAGCTCCTGGGTTTTCTTGGCAGTGTGACCGGAAGTAGATTGGCGGGCCTTTCTTCCGAGGCAATGGAGGGTTATGTGACTTGCCCAAGGCCACAAGGAGTGCTAGTGGGAATCAAACCCTGGTTGCTTGCTTACCAAGCCAGTGTTCTAACCACTAGGCTACGCCTCCACTCCGTGGCATTATAATATCCTTTGTTTTATTCTCCATTCCTTTCTTTATGATTCCTAGCATTCTACTTGCTATCTTGGCTACTGCTGCACACTGGCCAAAGAGTTTCAACGTATTATCTGCAATAATGCCCAGATCCTTTTACTAGGTGATGATTCCTAATGTGGAACTTTGCATCATGCAACCATAGTTTGGGTTGTTCTTCCCCCTAAGTGCATAGATTTGCAGATTGTATGATCTGCTGGTCTTGTTATTTTGTGTCCCTGTGTTTTCCCAGGCCTACACTGCTATTGGCCTCTGCTGCAGTTTGGATGCAGCCGTCCTCAAATTCTCCCCAACTCTCACAGGCTGCCCTGTAGGAAATGACATCATTGCTTGTTGCCTTTTTGTGTATTTATTTTCCTATGCTGTTTTTCACGGTGCAAGCCATGGCGCACGACAAAAGGAGCACACAAAGGAGTATTCTCCTTTGTGCGCTCCTTCGTGCATCTTTTACCCATCTCTCGACTTACGTTAACATAGAAACATAGAAAAATGACAACAGAAAAAGACCACAAAGCCTATCTAGTCTGTCCTTCCATATCAACAACTACAACAGTCCCTTTTTTTCCTTTAGAAATCCTCTGTGTTGGTCCCATGCTTTTTTGAATTCAGTTACTGTCCTCATCTCTACCACCTCCACTGGGAGACTATTCTATGGATCCACCACTCTTTCCGTAAAGAAATATTTCTGCATATCACTCCTGAATCTATCCCCTTTCACCCTCATCCCATGTCCCCTCATAGCAGAACTTGCTTTCAATCGAAAGAGGCTCTCCCCCTGTGCATTTATGCCATGGAGGTATTTAAACATCTCAATCATATCACCTCTATCCTGCCTTTCCTCTAAGATGTACATATTAAGATCCTTAAGTCTGTCCTCATATGCTTTATAATGAAGACCACTAATCATTTTAGTAGCCACCCTCTGTACCGACTCCATCCTGTTTATATCCTTTTGAAGGTGCGGTCTCCAGAATTGCACACAATACTCCAAATGAGGTCACACCAAAGACTTATACAGAGGCATTATCACCTCCTTTTTTCTGCTAGCCATTCCTCTCCTTATGCACCCAAGCATCCTTCTAGCTTTTGCTTTCGCCTTTTCTATCTGTTTAGCTACTTTAAGATCATCAGACACAACCACGCCTAGATCCCGATCTTCTTTAGTGGACAAAAGTACTTCACCCCCTATACCAGCGGTTCTCAACCTGTGGGTCACGACCCCCATGGGGGTCACCACAGGATTTAGCAGGGTTTGCCTCACTCCAAGTTAAAAAAATAAAAAAGCGCACAAGTTGTTGCCGCTGCCGAGTCAGCTTCTTGGCAGCGGCAAACTCACTTCTGCAGCCGCGGCTCCCTGCCTATTAGGGAACCGCAGCTGTGCCTGTAAAAATGTTGCACAGCCTTCCCATCTCTCAACAGGCTCCGTGCAGCATTGTCCCGCCTTCAAAGGAAGTGGTAAACAACTTCCTTTGGAGGCGGCACAATGCTGCACAGAGCCCGTCCAGAGACAGAAAGGCTCCACAACGGCTTCACAGGCATAGCCGTGGTTCCCTAAGAGACAAAGAACCGCAGCTGCAGAAGAATAGGGCAGTAGCAGGCAGACATAGGGAGAGGGGAGGAGGGGGCAGGGAACCTGCAACAGGGCTGACAAGGGGGAGGGAGGAGGCTGACATGGACAAAGGGGAGAGACAGGGGGACATACTGGATGACAGACAGGGGATAAATGCTGGACAGAGGGGTGAGACAGTGCGGGTTAGGATTATAATGGGCTGATGGGGGGCAAACACTGGTAATGGACAGATTGGGGGGGCTAGAACTGGTAATGTGTTGATTAGGGAAGGCTAGGACTGGGAATGGACTGATCAATGGGGGGTTGGGACTGGTAATGGGCTGATAGGGGGGTATGACTGGTAATGGACTGATGGGGGACTAGCATTGGAAATGAACTGATCGGGGAGGCTTGGACTGGTAATGGGCTGATGGGGGGGGGGGGGTAGGACTGGTAATGGCCTGATTAGGGGAGCCTAGCACTGGTAATGGGGTTGAGGGGGAACTAGCACTGGAAGTGAGCTGATTGGGGGGGGGCTTCAACTGGAAATGGGCTGATGTTGGGGAGGGGAGGATAGAGCTGCTGGACTTGGAAGAAAACTGGGGGCTAGGGATACAAATCGGCTGATGTGAGGGGATGGGAGAATGGGACTGGAAGGGAGTGGATGCTGAGAGAGGCTACCATGGTATTTGGACTAGAAGGGGACTGGAAATAGGCTGATGGAAAGAACTGAAGAAAACAAAAGAAGAGATAAGAAATGGCAGATGGACCATAGACCACAGAAAGAGAGCTAAGAGAAGACGGGAAAGCAGAAGCCTCAGATCGGGACCGGCATGATCAGAGAATAAATTGGTCAGACAACAAAGGTAGAAAAAATAATTTTATTTCATATTAGTGATTTGACTACAAAATCATAATAATTTTGAAATCAAATATTGTAACTTGTTATTGTGATTAATTATTGTGGTTTAAATAAGTAAATTTTATAAATAAAAACATATTACAAAGGCCTATAATATATTAATAATTCAACAAATGATTATAGCGACAATGCGTTAATGGTAAAGGAAGAGAGACGTATTCGATTTTATCACTGGGGGTCATCACAAGTTGACCAATGGTAAAAGGGGTCGCGGTACAAAAAAGGTTGAGAACCACTGCCCTATACTATATTGCTCCCTTGGATTGCTGCAGCCCAAATTCATGACCTTACATTTTTTAACATTAAATCGCAGCTGCCAAATTCTAGATCATTCTTCAAGCTTAGCTAGATCCCTCCTCATGTTATCTACACCTTCCTGGGTGTCTACTCTATTGCAGATTTTTGTATCATCTGCAAAGAGGCAAACTTTCAGATTACTAATACTCTTGAGGTTGACTTCCCCTGCAAAGAGGCAAACCTTACCCGACAATCCTTCCGCTACATCACTAACAAAGATGTTAAAAAGAATCAGACCGAGGACAGATCCCTGGAGCACACCATTGGTAACTTCCTTCTCCTCAGAGTGAGCTCCATTTACCTGTACTCTTGTTGCCTCCCACTCAACCAATTTCTAACCCAAGCAGTAACTTTAGGGTCTATCCCTAGGGTGTTCAGTTTGTTTATAAGTCGCCTGTGAGGAATAGTGTCAAAGGCTTTACTGAAATCTAAATACATCTAGGGCTCTCCCTCAGTCAAACTCCCTGGTCATCCAAAGAAATCAATCAGATTTGTCTGACAATACCTGCGCCTCTGGTGAATCCATGCTGCCTCGGATCCTGTAATCCATTCATGATGTTGCCTCCCTCTCTTGCGTTCCCTTCATCTACTTCTATGCCTCTCTCTGCTGTATCTGTACAAGATTTCCCATTCCTGTCCTATGGGGTCAGCGTTCTCCTTGCCTGCCTCGATTGTTGTCTTCTCCTGTAAGTTATTTCATTCCCATCTTCCCACCGGTTCTGCGCATCGTATCCCCCTCTATATTTCCTCTTTCCTCGCCCCTGGGGTTACCGATTTCCTTTGGTTTCTTGAATATCCGTTCTCTTAAGCATAAAGCCCATCTCCTAAATGACTTGATTGAGATGTCCTTGTTTGACTTTCTCTGTCTTGTAGAGACTTGGCGTTCTCCAGCCAAGCTTGCTTATCTTCATCAGTCCTGTCCTTCCGGCTATAGTTTCTTGTCGCTCACCGACCTCCTCTTTTCCTCTGCTCACTCGATTCATCGTTTTGACTCTTATATGTCTCCAACCCTAGCGGTTCTTATTTCTGAGGTCTGTGGTTCTCTGTCTCTTTCCCTTACTGTCTTCGTGGTTTACCTTCCTCCTCCTGTTGCCATAGAGTCTTCTCCATACTCTTTATGATCTTATCTCTCTTTATCTTCTGGATGCTTCTCCTGTTGTTGTTCTGGGTGAATTCAATGTTCACCTGCTTCTTCTCTCCTTGGGCAGGACTTCCTCCAGTTCTCAGCTCTGCCAGCATGTCATTTTTCCTAAGCACACTGCTGAACATATTTTGGACTTAGCTGTCACTTCTTCTTCTCTGATTCTCTCTACTTCTGTGGTGACCCCTCTCACTGGTCTGATCATGCTCTTATTTCTTTTTCCCTTACCTGTTTCTCTCCTCCTTCCATTCCTCCTCATCCCCATGCCCTCAGTGCTGTGATTTTCGCAGTTTTTCTCCTGATTGTTTTGTAATGTGCTTTTCTCCATTGAGAAAATTGGCTTTTTAGCCCTACTCTCCATTTTTGATCTTTTAGCCAGTTCCTAATCCACAATAGTACATTGCTTCCTATCCCATGACCTTTTAATTTTCCCAAGAGTCTCTCTTGAGGGACTTTGTCAAAGGATTGTTGAAAATCCAGATACACTAATATCAACTAGTTTACTTTCCTTGTCTACAGTAAATCCATGTTGTCTTTCTGCCATTAAACCATGACTATTACATGTTCAATAATTTTGTTTTTTATAATGGCTTCTACCATTTTGCCCAGTACTAACGTCATGCTCACTGGTCTGTAGTTTCCCGGATCACAATGGAACCTTTTTTCAAAATTGGCGTTACATTGACCACTCTCCAATCTTTGGGTAGTATGGATGATTTTAATGATAGGTCACATACTACTACTAGTAGTTATCAGGGGCAGCTCAAGGTCGATTAGATAATATGGAGGTAATCCAAGATGTTTGCACAGAAAGAAACTAACAGAAAGAGCAAGAGCTACAGCACAGTTTATAATAACTCATTTTTATTTTGCTGTTATAAACTGTTATGGTTTGTGCTTTTTCTTTTTAAAAATATATTTTGCATCTACAGAACCTCCTCCTTCAACAGTGGGTGCAGAGTAAAAGTAGGACATTCACCCACAGAACTCAGTATCTTTAAAAAAAATCTGATTAACTCACTAACAACAACAACAAACATTCTCCAGTACCAGGGATATTGTGAACTAATACAAAACCCTAAAACAAAGCCACTGAGAATCTATAGAGCAAATCTACCATACCATATCAGTACTAACTTCTAATTCTCACATAAGGAGCCCATCTGAAAAAAGCATCACTGTAAATACTGCAAGTGGGCCCTGGAACGTTCAAACACCTATTTGAAAAGCTGAACAATTCAGATTACTACAGTAGAATCTTGAAGAACTACAAAGAGTCTTGAAGGACTCAAAGAGGGACTATTACTTCTGGAGAGAGATCTGCAATTGTAAGTATTTACTTCTGGTAAATCTTTCTAAATCTTGGGGAAAAGGGAATTCTTTAGACTAAAGCTGATTAATCTGTGTAAATTAGAAATCCAGTGTATTTGTTAAATCAATCAGGACCTAGTATCAGCAAAGAGCTTTTAGTTATATTGAAAACTCAACAGGTAGCTTTCAGTTTAAGTTTAAAACCCAGCAGAGGGCTTTCAGTTTAAAATCAGAACACAGCAGAGAGCTTTCTGGTTAAATTTAAAACTCAGCAGAGAGCTTCTGGTTTAAATTTAATACTCAGTCAGGGCCTACTATCTGCAAACAGCTGTAATTTAAATCAACTCAGAGTATAACTTAGCATAAAAGGAAAAACAGGGTCAGTATTCTTTGAGCAATACATTGTTTATAGAGACCTGTACAAAGAGGCCTTCTAGATAAGGGGGCAAGAGACTTGTGAAATAGTTTTAAATATGTGTTAAAGCCAAGGGACAGATCAAATGGGCATTTTAAGACTCTCTCTATCCAAGCAAAGGCTGTGTGAATCACCCAGGAAATTGATTACAGATTACCTTAGAAGTACAAGACATGGTAATGTGTAGCAGCCAGCTTTTAATAAGTCTTCTTTCCCTCCCTCCTTGACTCCCACACACCCCTGGAATAATCATAGTTTTATTTATTTATTTATTGGCTTTTATATACCGCACTAATTAGTATCAGCACGGTTTACATGGAAAGTGAACAGTCACGCAACTTTACATAGAACAGGCATCAAACATTGAGTCTAGTTAACATAGAACAAGTAATCAGAAACAAGCGGTTATGGCAACATACCATGGGGAAGTTTATAGGTGCTTAAACCTCTTAAAGAAAAGGAAGTGCCATATTCACTTTCAGGTGCAGCTGTCTATCCTCATCAGGCATACATTAAGGACCTGAGATTAGTTAAGCTTGAGGTGAACAAAGTCCATTAAACATATTAGGTATAGTTTTATTAGTATAAGTATCCCCAGCAAACCTTAGTATGTAAACAACTAAATATTTAAACAGAACCCTAAAACTAAGATGCAGGCAGCAGTCCAGCAAGCAGCAAGATGGGAGCTTTCCAGTCTTTTACATTGAGTGTCACATGTATGACTTTTTTCCCAGTTGGTGAGGGGTCATACGTGTGCACTAGGTGCAAGGAGCTCTTTGCTCTCAGGGAATGAGTCCAATCTCTGGAAGCTAGAGTAGCAGACTTGGAGGACATAAGGAAGACAGAGAGGTACATAGACGAGACCTACAGGGATGTAGTAGTGAAGTTCCACCTCCAGTCGGGCAGTATCCCTGTTTCCACAGAGGAGAGAGGTCAATTGACAGGAGAGCATCACCCTGGTGTGGCAGGAAATGATCCTGTTGCTAGGACCTGTCCTCCAGGTGATGTAAAACCCTCTCACACCGAGGAGGTATCTCCAGGGCCATGTGCCCACAAGGGGAGGGTTAGGACAGCAGTTATAGTTGGTTATTCAATCATTAGGTAAGTAGATAGCTGGGTGGCTGATGGACGTGAGGATCACCTGGTAATATGCCTACCTGGTGCAAAGGTAGAGGACCTCACGTGCCACCTAGACAAGGTCTTAGATAGTGCTGGGGAGGAGTCTGTTGTCTTGGTACATGTCGGTATCAATGACTTAGGAAAGTGTGATAGGGAGGTTCTGGAGGCTAAATTTAGGCTTTTAGGTAGGAAGTTGAAATCCAGAACTTCCAGGGTAGTGTACTCCGAAATGCTTCCCGTTCCATGCGCAGGACCGAAAAGCCAGGCAGAGCTCCGGAGTCTTAATGTGTGGATGAGACTATGGTGCAAGGAAGAGGGTTTTGGATTTGTTAGGAACTGGAGAACATTCTGGGGAAAGGAGGGGCTTTTACGAAGGGATGGGCTCCACCTTAACTAGGATGGAACCAGGTTGCTGGCATTAACCTTTAAAAAGGAAATAGAGCAGCTTTTAAACTAGATAATAGGGGAAAGCCGACAGTTGCCCAGGAATGCATGGTTCAGAACAATGTATCCTTGAAGGATACTAGCAAAAGATTGAACTTAGTGCATATCAGCAGAGAGATTCCAATAAAGACAAAAGTAGTCCATATGCCCTTGAGTACAGTGCAGACAGAGCTTAAAGATTCCAAATTATCCCTGCCTACCGATAGCCAGATTAATATGAATAAAATACAGCCTCTAAAATGCTTGTATGCAAATGCTAGAAGTCTAAAAAATAAGATGGGAGAGTTGGAATATATAGCACTAAATGAGAGGTTAGATATGATTGGAATCTCAGAGACACGGTGGAAGGAGGATAACCTGTGGGACACTGTGATACCTGGGTACAAACTATATTGTGATGATAAAGCTGATCAAATTGGTGGTGGGGTTGCACTCTATGTTAGAGAGGGCATTGAGTCACAAAGGATAAATGTTTGGCAGAAAACAAAATTCACCGTAGAATCTCTATGGATTGAAATTCCATGTAAAAAGGGAAAGGGGAAGACGATGGCAGTGGGGGCGTACTATCGACCGTCTGGCCAGAGTGAACAAATGGATGATGAAATGCTCAAAGAAATCAAGGAAGCTAATAAAAGTTACAGTACAGTAATAATAATGGGTGATATCAATTACCCCGGTATCAACTGGTTCAGTGTCACGGCAGGATATGCTAGGGAGATAAAGATTCTAGATGAAATTAATGACTGCTTCTTGGAGCAGCTGGTTCATGAACCAACCAGAGGGGAAATCATTTTGGACCTAGTCCTTATTAGAAAATAAGATTTGGTGCAAGAGATAAAGGTGTTGGGGCCACTTGGCAATAGTGATCATAGCATGATCGTGATTGATTTAACAAATGGGGGAAGGACGGTAAGGAAATCCACAGTACTACCCCTTTTAACTTTCAAAAGGGAGACTATGATAAAATGAGGAAAATAGTTAAGAAAAAACTAAAAGGAGCAGTTGCAAAGGTTAAAGATTTACATCAAGCAAGGGTGTTGTTTAAAAATACTATCTTGGAAGCCCAGACTAGTCATATTCCACTTTAAGAAAAGTGGAAGGAAGTCAAAAAACTGCAGCATGGTTTAAAGATAAGGTCAGAGAGGCAGCTGTTGCCAAAAAAACATCTTTCAGGAAATGGAAAAATGATGAAAACTGGAAACAACATAAGCAGTGGCAAGTTAGATGCAAGGCATTGATAAGGCAGGCAAAGAGAGAATTTGTGAAGAAGCTTACTATGGAAGCAAAAATGTGTAATAAAGACTTTTTCAAGTACATTCATAGCAAAAAAACCGTGAGAGTCAGTTGGTCCATTAGATGATAGAGGGCTAAAAGGGGCACTAAGAGGGGACAAGGCCATAGCGGAGAGACTGAGTGAACGCTTTGCTTCGGCCTTTACTGAGGAAGTTGTAGGGATGTTACCCTTGACTAAAATGGTATTTAAAGGTGATGCCACAGAAGAATTGAAAGAAATATCGATACACTGGGAGGATGTATCACATCTATTTGGATGGTATACATCTGAGGGTGTTGAAAGAACTGAAATATGAGATTGCAGATCTACTATCTGAGAACTATCATTAAAATCATCTGTAATACCTGAAGATCGGAGGATGGCAAATGTAACGTCAGTTTTTAGAAAGGGTTCCAGGTATGATCTGGGAAACTACAAACTGGTGAGCCTGACGTCAGTACCAGGAAAATGGTAGAAACCATTATAAAGAACAAAATTACTGAACAAGTCATGGCTTAATGGGAGACAGCCAACACGGCTTTAGTCAAAGAAGGTCTTGTCATATTAATCTGTTATGTTTTTTAGAAGGTGTGAATAAAGAGGTAGACAAAGGTGAGTCGATTGATATAGTGTATCTGGTTTTTCAGAAAGCCATTAACAAGGTCCCTCATGAGAGACTTTTGGCGAAATTAAAAAGTCATGGGATAGGAGGCAGTGTACGATTGTGGATCAGGAACTGGTTTAAAAGATAGAAAGCAGAGGATAGGGCTAAATGGCCAAGTTTCCCAATGAAGAAAGATGAATAGTGGAGTACCCCAGGAATCTGTGCTGGGTCCACTGCTTTTTAACATATTCGTAAATGACCTGGAAATGTGAATAATGAGTGAGGTAATCAAATTTGTAGATGACACAAAATTATTCAAAGCTGTTAAAACCCATGAGGATTGTGAAAAATTGCAAGAGGACCTTGATAAATTGGAAGAGTGGGCATCCAAATGGCAGATGAAATTTAATGTTTGCAAGTGCAAGGTTATGCACCTAGGGAAGAACAACCTTAACTATGGCTACTGTGATAAGGAAGCTTATCATAGCTCAGGAAGGGGCTATAGAAAAGGTGAAGTGTCTCTGAACAAGCAACCTGTCAGTGCTGGTAGAAATGAGAAAACAGAATTTTGCCATAAAAGACTACCAGTCCCAGAATGCACCAGGTTTCCAACAGCCATGAGAGGAGCTGAACTGAGAAAACGTGTGTTCAATCAAAAGGGCTATGAGGTAATCCCCAAGCACTCATTGCAAAGGGCAGGGCTTGATTCAGCACAGCTGCGCTGTGCTAGGATGGAGCACTCATCTCAAAGGGCAAGGCCTGATTCAGCACAGCTGCACTGTGTTAGGGAGGAGCACTCATCTAAGCAGAATAAGAGTAGAGTTTATTCTACAGATGACCATCTTCATGATCACCTTGGATATCCAGAGAATTATCCTCAGTTTCATCTGAAGGATCATCAGAAGCAGAAGCCAAACCGGACAGACAGAGAGGCAAGGAAACCCTCTGGAAGAAAGAGGAGAAAAGCCTTTGAGAGGTCTAGAAGAGTCCAAAGCAGTACGTATACTGGGAGGTATTCCAAGGGCCAGCATACACCATTGGACTGGGGAAAGCCAGAGGAATGGTGCTGCAGAGCTAGGAATCACCAGAGGCTACCTGTGAGGGAGACGGCTGCACGTGGAAGGGACCCTAAGACCTGTGCCAGAAGGTATGTGAAGAGAGATCCAGTGTCCAGGGATCTGGATTGGAAGGCTGGACATAAGAACTGGACTACATACTGGCCAGGCTATATAGAGAGGAACTCTAGCAGCAATGGAAGCTCAGGTATGAACACTAATCTATGCCCTAGCTATAACCTTGAAAGACAGCAGGGAAACAAGTATTCTCCTGAAAATGCTCCATTGAGAGATTCATCTGTGCCAATCCATGATATTGAACCCATGCTTGTTGAACAAGGGGGAATAATAGCAGATGAGGATCCTGTTTATATGGACTGCTCTCTATCTAAACTCCGTTGGTAACTTTCTGTTATAAAGTACAGCAACCATCACAAAGAAATACAAATTTGTTCTTTAATCTACTCAGAAAAGCTCCTGAAGCAGGATTTGACCCACACAGTGGAAGGCAAGCCAGCTAAGGGTTTTCAGCTGGTAACTGCTAGCAATTAAGCCTTACCTAATTGCTTGTGAGCTAGGAGAGAATCACTTCTGTATCTATGTGGGAAGTAATCAGAAGTTAACCTGAAAAGAACAGTTTGTTTCTTGCTTTGTGGCTTTTCATTTGTTGTTTTCCTGATTTTAACTTTGTTTTTCCACGTTAACACTGAAAGCAAGTAACCTAATTTATGTGCTACCAAGCATATCTGTGTTGGGAGAAATAACCCCATAAATAAATATCTTATTGGCTTTACCCAAGAGCACAACTAAATTATTGTCAGCAGCTGTGTCTGGTGTGAATGAACTACATTGCCCACAATACCTTGCAAATCATATAGAAATATGCACTTCCCAAGAGTGTGAAGATTCTCACCCAGGCAGCCGTCTGACACTACACAATGCAAGTTTCCACATTAGAAACCACCACCCAGGAAAAAGACTTAGGCATCATCATGGATAACATGTTGAAACCCCTCGTCCAGTGTGCAGCGGCAGCCAAGAGAGCAAATAGAATGCTAGGTATCAGACGGAAAGGAATTGAAAATAAAACAAAGGATATTATAATGCCTCTGTATCGTTCCATGGTGCGACTACACCTTGAATGTTGTGTGAAATCTGGTCGCCGTATCTTAAAAAGGATATAGCATTATTAGAAAAGGTACAGAGAAGAGCTACCAAAATGGTAAAGGGGACCCCTATGAAGAGAGGCTAAAAAGGTTAAGGCTCTTCAACCTGGAAAAAAGAAGGCTGAGGGGAGATATGGTAGAGGTCTATAAATTAATGAATGGAGTGGAACGGGTAAACGTAGATCGATTGTTTACGCCATCAAAATATAGAAAGACTAGGGGACATGCAATGAAGCTACAGGGTAACCTATTTAAGATTAATAAGAGAAAATATTTTTTCACTCAACATGTAATCAAACTCTGGAATTCATTACTGGAGGATATAGTAAACGCTGTTAGTGTAGCTGGGTTTAAAAAAGGTTTAAACAAGTTCCTGGAGGAAAGATCCATAAACCAATATTAAAGGGGACTCAGGATATCCACTGCTTGCCCCAGTACATGCATTATGAAACCTGTGTCTTTTGGGGAAACTGCTAGGTACTTGTGACCTAGATTGACCACTGTTGGAAACAGGATACTGGGCTTGATGGACCTTGGTCTGACTGAGTATGGTATATCTTATGTCCTTATGTTCTTAGCAAAGATACCTACATACAAACTCCATGTTAACATAACACCTGGCCTTGGTCACACATTCAGAACACCAACTCTAACCAAATACAGAATAAGTGACCATAACTTAAAAATAAACATATGTAGATAAAAATTAAACTGCAACCCCAAGAAGCCAGATTCTGTATACAATGCAATCACCAGAGAAATAGAAAGAGATGTATTTCCATGTACTGTATAAAATATAAAGATAGCACCAAGTCTGATGATTACATTGAAAATAAAATTCTCTTCTAACCAGTTTATTCTCTGATCATGCATGTCCCAATCTGAGGTTTCTGCTTTCCTACACCCTCCAGTGCCCCACCTTTCTACTTCCCCCAGGGACAGCATGACATATGTAGTCAAAAATGCTTTTACCCATTACTGTTTGGTTTACAGGATTTCTTTCCCAAACTTATACTTCACTGCAGAGTAAGGTGAGAGAAAGAACTCTCACACACAAGCATCTGCATTGTGTGATAAGGAAGCTTATCATAGCTCAGGAAGGAGCTATAGAAAAGGTGAAGTGACTCTGAACAAGCAACCTGTCAGTTCTGGTAGAAATAAGAAAACAGAATTTTCCCATAAAAGACTACCAGTCCCAGAATGCACCAGGTTTCCAACAGCCATTAGAGGAGCTGAAGTGGGGAACGTGTGTTCAATCAGGAGGGCTATGAGGTAATCCCTAAGCACTCATCTCAAAGGGCAGGGCCTGATTCAGCACAGCTACGCTGTATTAGGGGGAGCACTCATCTAGGCAGAATAAAGGTAGAGTTTATTCTACAGAGAATTATCCTCATTATCCTGAGAATCAGCTTGAGCTTGATCATCAGTTTCATCTGAAGGATCATCAGAAGCAGAAGCCAAACTGGACGGACAGAGAGGGAAAGAAACCCTTTGGAAGAAAGAGGAGAAAAGCCTTTGAGAGGTCTAGAAGTGTCCAGAGCAGTACGTATACTGGGAGGCATTCCAAGGGCCAGCATACACCATTGGACTGGGGAAAGCCAGAGGAATGGTGCTGCAGAGCTAGGAAACTCCAGACGCTACCTGTGAGGGAGACGGCTGCACGTGGAAGGGACCCTAAGACCTGTGCCAGAAGGTATGTGAAGAGGGATCTGGATTGGAAGGCTGGACATAAGAACTGGACTACATACTGGCCAGGCTATATAGAGAGGAACTCTAACAGCAATGGAAGCTCAGGTATGAACACTGATCTATGCCCTAGCTATAACCTTGAAGACAGCAGGGATACAAGTATTCTCCTGAAAGTGCTCCATTGAGAGATTCATCTGTGCCAATCCATGATATTGAACCCATGCTTGTTGAAGAAGGGGGAATGATTGCAGATGAAGAATGTGTTTATATGGACTGCTCTCTGTCCAAACTCCTTTGGTGATTTTCTGTTATAAAGTACAGCAACCATCACAAAGAAATACAAACTTGTTCTTTAATCTACTCAGAAAAGCTCCTGAAGCAGGATTTGACCCACACAGTAGAAAGCAAGCCAGCTAAGGGGTTTCAGCTGGATAACTGCTAGCAATTGAGCCTTACCTAATTGCTTGTGAGCTAGGAGAGAATCACTTCTGAATCTATGTGGGAAGTTATCAGAAGTTAACCTGAAAAGAACAGTTTTTTTCTTTCTTTGTGGCTTTTCGTTTGTTGTTTGATATATGCTAAGAAAACATTAGCTAATGCCTGACAAGTTTGAATGTTGTTTTCCTGATTTTGACTTTGTTTTTCCAAGTTAAACACTGGAAGCAAGTAACCTGATTTATGTGCTACCAAGCATATCTGTGTTGGGAGAAATAACCCCATAAATAAATATCTTATTGGCTTTAACACTTGAGCACAACTAAATTATTGTTAGCAGCTGTGTCTGGTGTGAATGAACTACATTGCCCACAATCCCTGGCAAATCATATAGATATATGCACTTGCCAAGACTGTGAAGATTCTCACCCAGGCAGCCGTCTGACAATTGTCAGCAAAAACTAACATAATGGCTCAGCACAAGTAGTGTGAGTGCAACTAATGTCACCTCAGTGAGTGGCCTTAGTTACACCGGCAGCTGTTTTGCCATGCTGAAATACGGTAACTGCCTTCCTGCAGTTAGCTACAGCCCTGTGTAAGCAAACTCTGGAATTAGTTACCAGAGGATGCAGTAAAAGCTGTTAGTGTAGCTGGGTTTAAAAAAGGTTTGGACAAGTTCCTGGAGGAAAGGTCCATAGCCTGTTATTAAAGAGGACCGAGAAATCCACTGTTTGACCCGGGACAAGAACTGTGGAACCTGTGTGCCTTTTTGGGACCCTGCCAGGTACTTGTGACCTGAATTGGCCACTGTTAGAAACAGGATACTGGGCATGATGGTCCTTAGTCTGACCCAGTATGGCATTTCTTATGTTCATATGCTACCAGTGCAGAGCCTAGGAAACATGCTGCTAAATAAGACAAACAAGAGGGGCTGAACAGCACCCATGCAGCATCTCTCCCACTTTCATAAAAACAAGAGCAACTTGGCACCCCAACACAGCACTTCTCACCCTATGAAAAACAAGAGGGACTTTGTGACCCCCAACACAACACCTCCCACTCCAACATAAACACCAAGAAGGGCTTGGCAACCCCACCATAACCCCGAAACTGCGCACTGGACCAGCATGGTGTTAATGTAAATATATATTCCATAAAAAAACTAAGGAAATGCAAGATTCACACACACTAAGAAGCTAAAAGAAAAAGTGAGAACCACAGCACAGTTTATAACACCAAAATATAACTAATTTGTATTCTGTTATAAACTGCATTATGGTTCTCACTTTTTCTTTTTGAATATATATTCTGCATCCACAGAAACCTCTCCCTTGATAATGGGTGCAGAGCAGTAGGACATTCACCCACAGAACTCAATATATTAAGAAAAAAATCAGATTCTGGTCAACTCACTAAGAAACATTCTCCAGTACTAGGCATATTGGGAACTAATATAAAACCCTACAAAAGTCACTAAACATCTAAAAAGCCAAATCTACCATACCATACCAGCATAAACTTCTAAAACTCATACAAGGGGACTACCCAGAAAAAAGCAGCACTATAAATACTGCAGCAGGCCCTCGAACATCCATACACCTATATGAAAAGCTGAACAAGTCAAATTACTACAGTACAAACAGTACAGTAGATCCCTATGTACAAGCTCCATGTTAACAGAACGCCTGTCTTCGGTCACATACTCAGAACACAGACTATCACCAAATACAGAATAAGTGACAATAACCTAAAACAAAAATAAAAATATGTAGACAAAAATTAAACTGAAACCCCAAGAAGCCAGACTCTGCATGTGGCGCAACACCAGAGAAATAAAAGATGCAGTTCCCCATACTGTGTAAAATATAAAGATTGCACAAAATCCAGTCACTAAATTGAAAATAAACTTATTTTTTCTACCTTTGTTGTCTGACCATTTTATTCTCTGATCATGCTGGTCCCGATCTGAGGCTTCTGCTTTCCTCTGTTTTCTTTTAGCTCTCTTTTTACAGTGTCTAGTCAATCTGCCATTTCTTGTCTCTCCTTTTGTTTTCTTCACTTCCTTCCATCTTTAATATTTATTTTCTTCTTTTCAGTTTTCTTCCATTTACTTCTCTCTCTCTGTCCACCCAGATTTCACTACTCCTTACTATCCAGTTCTCAATCTCCCTCTTTTTTACACCATCCACCAAACGCTTTTCAACTTCCCCCCATTCCTTCCATTCCCTGGCTCTTCTTCCCTGGTCCATTATTCTCCTGTCTTTTGCTCACTCTCCCTTCCCCTCCTGTCTAACATCTGTCCCCTTCCCCCACCCCCTTCATCCAGTGTGTGTCTCTCTCTCTGGCTCTCTCTTTCCCTCCATCCAGTACATCTACTCTCTCTTTCCTTATATGTCTGCCCTCTCCCTTCCTATCGCCTCTGCAACCAGCATCTACCCTATCTCCATATCATACTATCCCCTCTCTATTACTCCCATGTCCAACATCTCTCCATCTCTTTCTCAACTTATTTATCCCGTATCCATCTTCTCCCCTCTCTCATTCCCATGTCCTGCATCTCCTTCTCCCGTTATTGCCCCATGTCCAGCATCTCCCCTCTGTCCCCCCTCCCCCTCCCCAAGTCCAGCATCTTTCGATATCTTCCCTGGCCAACATCATCATTCCATCTCCCCTCCTTATTTCTCCCTTTGCCCCTTTCCATGTCCAGTATTCTACATTTATCTCCCTAGCTCCCCTCTCCACCTCAATCTTATCGTCACTGCCTCCCTATTCTGCCCCCCCCCCTCACCCAGCATCTCCCTTCTGACTCATTATGCCCATCCACATGCACTCAATGCCCCTTCATGTCCACCTCTTGGATGTACAAGGGACAGAGCCTGCCCACGGAGCAGAATGTTCCATTGACAGGGGCTGTGCATGCAGTGAACCCAGATCAGAGATGCAGGGTACAATTGGTCTTGCACAGCCCCTGCCTCCAGGAAATGCTGCCCCTGCAGGCAAGTTCTGATCTCTGGGTCATAATCGCTGCCTCCCACACTCTTCTGCCTGCCAGAACAGTATGTCCTGCAGGCATGGGCTGTGCAAGCCATGGCTGCGGCCTTGAGAAATAGAGGCTGCCCGCAGGAGCAGATGTCAGGATGACGCCATTGCTGTTCGCCCACCCCCACTCAGGATGACTTGTGGAGCACCGGCAGCCTAGTGGTGAACCTGCCCATAGGACACACTGCTCCCACAGGCAGAAGGTTGTGAGTAGCGATTGTGGCCTCTCACAACCTTCTGCTCATGGGAGCAGCATGTCCTGCAGGCAAGCTCTCCACTAAGATGCCGGCAATCTGCAGGCCATCCTGAATGAGAAGTGGGGGGCGGGAGGCTAGCAAGAACACTCTCTTGAAGTCAGCACCTCCCTGCCATGCTTACTGAGTTTACCGGGTAGCACCGGCCCTGGTCTGGCATTTGTCTTCTTGCTTCCCCCCCCCCCCCCATCCTCTGTCCAGTATTTGTCTTCCTTCTTGCCCCCTGTTGTCCAGTATTTGTCCTTCTGACCCCTCCCATTCTCCATCATCTGTCCTCCTGCCCCTTTCCTCCCCTGTTGTCCAGCATTTGTCTCTCACCATTCGTCAAAAACAAAACCAATTGAAAAGCATGGGGTTTGCAAGCCTCTGTCGGCTTGTAAGTCCCTGTTGGTTACGCCCCCCGCCCCGTCTCCCCCCCCCCCCCGATGCAAAAAGAATTCAGTTCTTTTAGCACCTGGGATATATACCATCAGGTCTATGTGATTTGCTGCCCTTTAGTTTAGTTTATGCTGATGATACCACATTACTGGCAGAAAGTGAAGATGATCTGAAACATTTGCTTCTCACAATCAAAGAACATAGTCTCAAAATGGGCCTGCACCTTAATGTAAAGAAGACAAAGATCATGACAACTGGCATAATCAACAGGTTCATCGTCGAAGGAGAAGAAATTGAAATCGTGAATAACTTTAACCTACTTGGATCAACTTTCAATACAGAAGCAACAAGCAGTCAAGAAATCAGACGACGCATTGCTCTTGGCAGAATGGCTATGAAAGACCTAGATAAGATTCTCAAGAGCAGAGATGTCTCTCTCCATACAAAGATTCGACTTGTTCAAGCCATGGTATTTTCAATAACATCATATGGATGTGAAAGCTGCAGTGAAAAAGATAGACAGGAAGAAAATTGATGCCTTTGAATTATGGTGCTGGCGGCGAATACTGTATACCATGGACTGCCCGAAGAACAAACCAGTCTGTACTAGAGGAGATCAAACCTAAGCTTTCTTTAGAAGCTCAGATGACAAGACTTCGACTTTCATACTTTGGACACATCATGCGGAGAGAGAGATCATTAGAGAAAGACATCATGCTTGGCAAGATAGAAGGTCAACGCAAAAGAGGAAGGCCAGCAATGAGATGGATCGATACAATAACAGCAGCTACGGGTACCAGTCTGTCAACAATGAGCCGCCTGAAGGAAGACCGAACACAATTTAGGATAGCTATCCAGAGGGTCGCCATGAGTCGACTCCGACTCGACGGCACTTAACAACAAGTTTATCAATTAGCGGTATTACATCTTCATGATTTATTGAAATTTGTTTCAATTCCTCTGATACATCACCTTTGAATATCATTTCTGGCATGGGTAAGTTTCCTACATCTTCTTCAGTAAAGACTGAAGCAAAAAATTCATTCAGTCTCTCCGCCACGACCTTCTTTTCTCTGAGTGCACCTTTTACCCCTCCATCATCTAATGATCCAACTGACTTGTGTTTTGCTACGAATGCACTTGAAAAAAATTTTATTATGCACTTTTGCTTCCACAGCAAGCTTCTTTTAAATTTTCTCTTTGCCTTGCATTTAACTTGCCAATACTTATGCTGTTTCCTTTTTCCATAATCCCCAGTTGTTGTGTTATCTGTCCTGACGAGATTGTAAACTCTGATGAGCAGGGACTGTCTCTTATATGTCTCTGTAAAGCACTGTGTATGCCTTGTAGTGCTATACAAATTATTATTAGTAGTAATAGTAGTCAAACATTTGCCTCTAGGTGACATTTCTGCATACTTTTCACAGTTGGGGGTGTCATAGGAGGATCCCATACAGTGAACACATAGATGATGAAAGTCTGTGATCAATATTTTTCTCTTATAATGTGGACTTTTTTGAAGCCTATTTACTGTTAGCAATCCCAAAAACAAATGCAGCAAGACTGAATAATCTTGAAATGAGGGAGAAGAAAAGCATGATTAGAGTAAAAAACAGACAAGAAAACCATCTCAGTAACTCACTCATCTGCAACAAAATAGAGGAAAAAACTAGGTACAAGGCTAAATAGAACAAATCAGAAAGCTCAAACTAGCAGGATAGTGATGAGTACAAATGCTGGTAGTCTCCGTAACAAAGTTCCAGCTCTGCTATTACAGAAACAAGGTTCAATGAGTGGGATACAGCCATACCAAGCAATAATTGCTTTCAAGGGATAGAGATAGCTGAAAAGGGGGGGGGGGGGGAGGGAAGTAGCAATTTATTTCAAGAAATACTGTATCATAGCGACAGAAATGCAGGAGGTTTAGGGAAAGGAGAACCACTGGTGCAGTCTACAGACCTCCATTTCATACAAAGGAACTGGACAGAGATATGCCAATAGATAACCAAAAGTTGGGAATGAAGAGGGAGGTACTGTTGCTCGGCGATTTCAACCTACCCGATATGGACTGGAGTATTCCATCTGCAGATACAGAAAGAAATAGAGAGATCCTGGATGCCCTTCAAGGAGCTCGACTCAAGCAAGTGGTGATGGAACCCATGAGGGAAGGGCGACACTGGCTCTAGTAGACAACAAATGGAGACAGTGTGTCTAATGTCCTGGTTGGGGTCCTCCTGGGCAGCAATGATCATGATACAGTATAGTTTGATATAAAAGCTAAACCAGTATCTAGACACACCAGCCTCAAACATGCTGACTTTAGTAAAATGGGGCAATACCTGAGGGAGGAGCTAGTAGGGTGGAGTAGATAAGGGAAATGGAAAGTCAGTGGACCAAACTGAAAGAAGCTATAAAAAAAGGCAATGGATCTTTATGTTAAGAAGATAAAGAAAAAGAAAAGCAAAAGCAAAGCATTAAGCCTTTTCCAAGCAGATGGCTGACAAAAAATAAGAGCTAAAGGATGACGGTCACAATGTACAAAGCATCATAAAAAGAAGAACATAAAAAGTAGTATCAGGTAAAGCTGAGAGAAATGAAGAAAGAAATCAGAAGACAAAAGCAGGGAAGAAGAAAAAACAGTAAAATATATTAAATGAGGTGACAATAACTTTCTTCAGCATATCCAAAGAAAAGAGAAAGTCCAGGGGTGGAATTCTAAAACTAAAGGATGCTGAAGACTGATATGTGGAAAATGAAGGAAAAAGCAGAAATGCTAAAAAAAAAATACTAAATAAATAAAATTCTGTTTGGTATTGACAGAAGAAAGCCCTGGAGAGGTACTGCAGATAAACTAACCAAAGTACATATCAAAATGAAGTAGATGCAACACCATCCATGGACATGAATGTTTGTCAAAAACTTGTGTAGGCTGAAAGTGAACAAAGCCATGGGAAAAGATATTGAGAGACCTCAGAGAGGTTCTGGTGGGTGCACTGAAGGATATGTGTAACAGACCCCTGGAGATGGGAGAGATTGTACATGATTGTAAAAGCGCAGTTTTGTTCACTCTTCACAAAAAATCATAACAAAGAAGAAGTGAGATGCTACAGGTCAGTAATCCTCACCTCAGTGGTGGGAAAGGCAATGGAGATACTTCCGAAGGTCAGGCTAGATAGCTTTTTACAGAGGCAGGTCATGCCAAACAAGACTGATTGATTTCTTCTACCGGGTGACTCGAGAACTAGATAGAGAGCATGCACTGAATGTGGTCTACTTGGATTTCAGTAAAGCTTTTTGATACAATTCCTCATAAGAAGCTTATCAATAAACTAAGTGGTCTGGAGGTGGGTCCCAGGGCAGCGAACTGGATTAATAATTGGTTGACTGATAAATAACAGAGGATGATGACAAATGGCGTTCATTCAAAAGAAAGAAAGGTGAGTAGTGGACTGCCTTTGGAGTCGATGTAGTGCCGATTCTGTTCAATATCTTTGTGAGTAATATTGCAGAAAGGCTGTAGGGGAAAGTTTGCCTTTTTGTGGATGGCATGAAGATTTGCAACAGAATGGACATCCCAGAGGGAGTAGAGAAAATGAGAAGTGATCTACAAAATCTAGAAGACTAGTTGAATACTTCTTAATTAACCTTTAATGTGAAGAAGTGCAGAGTGATGCATTTGGAGTGCAGAAACCCAAGAGAATTATATACGATGGGAGGAGAAAGGCTGCTGTGCAGAAGCAGCTTGGGTTGATAGTGTCGGAGGAGCTCAAGGGAGCAAAACAATGTGATATGGCTATGGCCAAAGCCAGAAGACTGCTAGGCTGCATAGAGAGAAGCATAACTAACAGGAAGGAGGGGTAATAATGCCCCTGTACCGGACATAAATAAGGTTGCCTTCAGTTTTGGAGGGGTGTACTTTGCTAAAGATGAAAAAGAGGCTGGAGTCAGTACAGAGGAAATCAACCAAAATGGTAAGAAGCTTCAGGGTGGAGGCCCGAAATATGTACCATAAAGGACAGGAGGGATAGAGAAGAGAGAATACGGATCTTTAAATACTTAAAAGGAATTACAGAACAAGCAAACCTTTCTTAAATGAGGAGAAGCTCTAGAACTAGAGGGCAAGGAAGTAGAATCAAAAGCAATATCAGGGAATATTTCTTCACAGACAGGATGGTTGATTCCTGGAATGCCCTCCTGAAAGAGGTACTGGGCATTCAAAAAGGAGTGGGATAAGCACAGTAGATTCCTAAGGGGCAAGAGGATAACCACCAAAAAAGGAGCACCTTCAGCTCAAACCTGATGTGAAATGACTCCTTGACTTCTCCAAGGAAACGATGGGAAAGAAATGTGCACTGCACAGCATATAACACACACTATGCAACACAGCTGTGATAATTGTGCCTGTGGAAGGGCTTCTTAGCAGTATGGTGGGGTGGGGGGGGGGGCTGGACTGGTTATAGAAAGAATGACAGGCTTGCTGGTCCCATGGTAGGATGGGGGCTTAATCAAGTGGAATATGTCTGGAGATTCTTGAAAACCAAAGTCATGGGGAAAGTAACCTATACTGCACGGCACTACTGCCCCTGTAACCCTACCGGGGCAGACTAGATCGACCATGTCAGTCTTTATCTGTTGCCATCCAATGTGTTACTCTGTAGTGATATATTTTTTTAGTCTCACTAAGTACAGAAAAAACATAAAATAACAAAAGAAAGAAAATAATTATAGGTTATATACAGCAAAAAGTGACAAAACCACTGAAAGTTTTGACAGAGCCCAAACACATCTTTCCAGGAGCAGAATGAGGAACCTCATGAGGTGGGCGGCCATGTTGAATACCTCTGCACGTTCCAAAACCTTTCTGGATTTTTCTGAGCCTTGACAGAGCCAATACATCTTGGTCCCATCATATGACATCACCCACTTGTGTAGCTGATATTATCCTGCTTGTCCAGGAAGAATACTAAAAAAATAATTTCAGGAAAGGTACACGTTTTATTTTCTGTTTCTTATGTTTACGAATATCTTTTTCATTCTTGTGTGGTCCTGATTTCCCTCACTCTCTGTTCCCTTTCTTGGTTCTATCAAGAATAAAAATTGAAGTGACAGCACACAAAAAAAGGAAAAGGCATTTGTTAAAAGATTTAGGGCTCAATTTTGTTTAACTAATCTGCGGCTGAAAGCTTCTTTGCATAATCAAGGAGTGAATAAAAATACCACATTGTCAGGCTCTAAGCTCTATAGATGTGCAGGCAGGACATTTTTGTTTTGTTTCATTTTGGGGTTTATTAATTTATATATTTTGTTTCAGCTGTCATTTCATTTGTTTTATTTTGAAATAGTGAGCTTGATTTTGATATATAAAGTGCTATTTAGTATTTCATTTAGTTGGCACCATACAAAATGGTATCGAAATGAAAATACACTTCCCTGGCTCTCCTCAGTCTCTCTTCTCAACCAAAAAATCTAAGATCTTCCATCTGGCAGTGGCCCCCTCCCCATATCAGACAGCAGGCTCATCTTGAAATTGGGAGACAGGCTTCTACCAAGCACATCCTAGGGTTGACAAAAATATAGGCATTGCATTTATATTCATGTTTATTTGAAATCTGATTACCTACTACAAACCATATGGCAATTAAGAGCAGTACATTAAGCAAAATAAATCCAGTATTTGCTCATACATCTCTACCTAAAGCAGAGGATTTAACTGAAATAAAGGAAGAAAACACTAAACTCAAGGTACTTTAGCTACAGTTCAGTGAAAGCTTCTCCTAGAGCCCCCAGACTAGGGTTGTCAACTGACTCCATTTTTCACATGATAGGCTGAATCCAATCCTGGTTTTATCTACTGTCTGCATAGTCTTTCTTAGGGAAATCCATCAATTTACTGCTTTTGAATTCTGGAATCTTTTCAGTAACAGGTTAGTTCAAAGTCTCCATCAAGGCCATTTGAAGACTGGGTCTATAAATCAAGAAACAAACATTCTTTGTGCATTACAATTTTTTAATGCCTTATCCAGATGCAGAAATAAATGATATTGATGAGAGGTTAGAAGTAAAAAATCTGACCTTCTGCAGATGACAAAAAGATATGCCCCAGAGAGATTGAACAACATAAGGAGTGACCTACAAAAATTGGAAGACTGTTTGATGGTTGGCACTTAAGCTTTAATGTGAAGAAATGCAGTGATGCATTTAGGGTTCAGAAATCCAAAGGAGCTCTATGCGATGAAGGCTGGAAGGAGGGGGACACCTGTGTGTGTGTGGGGGGGGGGGTGCAAAGGTGGGGCACCTGTATGTGTGTGTGTGGTGTGCAGTTGGGGCTCATGTGTGTGTTTGTGTGTGTGTTCGGAGGAAGGGATGTGTGCCTTTTGCCATACACTGTGCTCTTTTGTCCCCATGCACTCATCTTTTTGACCTCTAATCCCCTGACTCTATTGTCTCTCCCCTTCCCTCCTCTTGTACTCTCACCCCGTGCTGTCCATTCTCTTCTCATGTTTAGTAGCCCTTTAAACGTCTCTCCATCACCCGTGCCCTACTTCTAACTTTTCTGCCGGCATGCAGGTAGGCCCAGTGCTGGCTGCCACAACTGTGGCCCTTCTTTGCTTTTCTGCCTGCAGGAGATGGGATCCCCGAAGGGCAGATACCGGTAGCCCCGGCCAGAACTGTGGCCCTCTCTTGATCTTCTGCCCATGGGATATGGGGGGTCCCTGTGGGGATAAAGTTGCAGCCTTCCCTTTCTCTACTTGCCAGGCGAAAGCATAGGCATGTTTGTGCATGCTTACGCACATGTAAAGAAACATGCACATGGACAGACAAAGCTTCTGCCCACTTGAACCCTCAACAATAGGCACTATGCTGAAGCAAAATGCACCTAATAACATTTGGGAAGATATTCCAGGCAAACAGGAGGATTGGCCACCACAGATTCTATACTTTTTATTAGTATCAGACACTGAAAAAAATATTCAATAACAACAAAATTTGTCAAAACAGTGTTCTTAGCCTGAAGGGAATCATTAGGCACCCCCCTTTCCACATATCCCAGAACAAAGGTCCATGCCTTCGTCGTCTATCATTTGCATCCCATCTGCTCCCCATTTGGCAGCCAACCCTTGCAGGTAGCTTACATCCAACAGGCTTCTTCCCACCCGGTACCAGTTGGATAAGGTGTTCAGATGAGGGAGGATGGTCCTGAAGGTTTTATCAAAGTCCGTTAATGCACAGCCTCTTGGATCTTTACAGTTTTATAATAGTGACAAACTTACAAATAATGTGAGACGTGGGAATCTCCCATTTCTGCCTATCCCACTTGAAGGATAGAAAAATCCTATCCAGCAGCCACGTTCTTCAAGACGCTCCTTTGACTCCCTACCTCCCTGACCCATCTTGATCGCCCTCCCCTTAGTATCTCTCTTCCTTCACTGAATGAATGGCCTTCCTTTCCAATCAAAATTTATGGCAATCCTTTTCCATGTTTTTATTGTACACCACTCTGATGCATTTGTTAAGGACAGTTAATCAAATAAAATAAATAACAGTGGATTTCCCTGATCCTCTTTAATAATGGTTTATGGACTTTTCCTCCAGGAACTTGTCCAAACCTTTTTTAAACCCAGCTACACGAACAGCTTTTACAGAGTTTGGTTATGCATTGAGTGAAAAAATATTTTCTCTTATTAGTCCTAAACGGGCTACATTGTAGCTTCATTGAGTTTCCCCTAGTCTTTCAACTTCTTGAAATAGTAAACAACCAATCTACGTTTATCTGTTCCACTCTATTCATTAATTTATAGACCTCTATCATATCTCCCCTTAGCCGTCTCTTTTCCAAGTTGAAAAGCCCTAACCTTTTAAGCCTCTCATCATAGGGGTATCCTTCCACCCCCTTCACCATTTCGGTGACTCCTCTCTGTACCTTTTCTAATTCTGCTAAATCTTTTTTAAGATACGGTACCCAGAACTGCTCAAAATATTCAAGGTGCAGTCGCACTATGGAATGATACTGAGGTATTATAATATTCTCTGTTTTATTCTCCATTCCTTTCCTTATGATTCCTAGCATACTATTTGCCTTCTCAGCCACTGCTACACACTGGGTGGAGGGTTTCAACATTTATCTACGATGACGTCTAAATCCTTTTTCTAGGTGGTGGTTCCTAATGTGGAACATTGCATTGTGTAACCATAGTGTGGGTTGTTCTTTCCTAGGTGCATACCTTTGCACTTGTCCACATTAAAATTTATCTGCCATTTGGATGCTCAGTCTTCCAATTTATCAAAGTCATCTTGCAATTTTTCACAATCCTCTTGTGTTTTAACAACTTTGAATAATTTTGTGTCATCTGCAAATTTGATCACCTCACTCATTATTTCCATTTTCAGGTCATTTATATGTTAAAAAGCAGCGGGCCCAGCAAAGATCCCTGGGGTACTCCACAATTCACCTTTCTCCATTGAGAAAATTGGCCATTTAGACCTACTCTCTGCTTTTTATCTTTTAACCAGTTCCTGATCCACAGTAGTACACTGCCTCATAACCCATTACTTTTTAATTTTGCCAAGAGTCTCTTCTCATGAGGGATCTTGTCAAAGGCTTTCCGAAAATTCAGATACACTATAACAACCGGCTCACCTCCATCTACCTGTTTATTCACATCTTTAAAGAAATATAACAGATTAGTAGGACAAGCTCTTCCTTGGCTAAATCCATGTTGGCTTTCTCCCATTAAACCATGTTCAGTAATGTTATTCTTTATAATGGTTTCTACCATTTTGTCCAGTGCTGATGTCAGGTCTGTAGTTTCCCGGACTACCACTGGAACGCTTTTTAAAAATTGGCGTTACATTGGCCATTCTCCAGTTACTAATGGTAGATCTGCAATCGTATATTTCAGTTTTCTCTTGTCCAGGTGATTTTTTACTCTTTAGTTTATCAAGTAATTGTAATAAATCTTTCTGGTTTATCAAAATTTGTTTCAATTCTTCTGATACACCACCTTTAAATACCATTTTAGACAGGGGTGTAACTTTCCTATATATTCTTCAGTAAAGATCAGTCTCTCCACTATGGCCTTGGTGCCCCTTTTACCTCTCTATCATCTAATGGTCCAACTGATTCTCTCACACTTTTTTTTGCTAGGAATGTACTTGAATATGTTGTTTCCCATTTTTGTCACTTGGCTCCTTTTTCTATTTCCTGAAAGATGCTTTGTTTGGCTACAACAGCCTATCTGACCTCACTCACCGTTCCTGGCAGTATTTGTACTTCCTTCCACCTTTCTTAAAGCATGGAATACATGTGGTCTGGGCTTCTAAGATAATATTTTTAAACAACAACCATGCTTGATATAAACATTTAACCTTTGCAGCTGCTCCTTTTAGTTTTTTCTTTTTCTTTTTTTTTTATTTATTTATAATTTCCTGAATAACGACAAAATAATAAGGAAATACAATAAGATTCCAGCACATTTAACAATACTCAAGAAAAACATAAACCACATAAGAAAATACCACATCAAGGGAGATCATATTACCAATTATGTAATACAATGAAATAAGGAAATCAGAAGTACACAGACTCCACTATTAGGGGACAGAAATCTCACCGCCAACATCCTTTACCATCTTTTTCTGATTCAAAAAAGACTTAAGTTGGGTCACATCCGTAAATACAGAAGACTGACCCTCATGGGTAGCTACATATCTACAAGGAAATTTTAAATAGAAGCATGCACCTATAGCCAAAACAGATGGTTTTAACATCAGGAACTGCCTACGCCGGACCTGGGTAGCCCTACTCACATCCGGGAAAACCTGCAGCTTTTGACCGCAGAAAAGGGATTCCCTATACTTAAAATATGCACGAAGAACATTTGATTTAATAAGCTCAGAACCAAAAGTAGCAACCAAGGTGCTACGCTTGGAAATAGTGTCTGCTGAATCTTCCAAAAAGGCAGTTAAATCCTGGCCGGCAGTATCATCTAAAAGAGGAGAGGCGATAACCTTGCCCTGAGTACCAGGAGAGGTAGACCGAGTAGGCAAATAATACAAATATATAGCCTCAATACTTCCATCCAGCTTCAATACATCTGTAAAATATTTCTTAAGCAAAATAGCAGGAGACAACAAATGGGTAACTGGGAAATTAAGGAAATGTAAATTTTTGGCCCTTGACTGATTCTCAAGCATCTCTAAACGATAATTAAGGGATGAAAAATCCCGTATCAAAGCATAATTATTATCAGAACAAACTTGAAGTTGAGATTCAGTCTTAACCAACGTATTAGTTATAGCTCCCAATTGATTGCATTTTACAAACCACATCAGAGGTAAACATACAAAGGGAAGACACTGTGGCAGTTAAACGTTTGTCAATACCATTAATAGCTGTCCAAATGTCTGTTAGAGTTACCTCACCAGAGCCAGGACTCTTAGGTATTCCTTCTGGCTTCCCCGGAAGAACAGGTCGTGGCATAGATGGAATATGCTCCAACGATGTCTCCAATATCGTTGATGAAAGAGGGGGCAAAGGGTGAAGAGGCGGTGTCCTGAAACGGGGGCTTAGCGAAGCTCCCTCAGGTGACGATACAGCAGATAGCTGGGAGACTAGGTGCTTGTCCATGGGTCCCACAACTTTCTCTCCTAACACCTTTTCTCCAGATTTCAAAGCTTTACCTTTACGTTTGCCCATGGTAAAACAGCCAGTCTCAACTTCTCAGTTGCGCCGAAGGGGCGCCAAAGGGGCGTGTCCTGCCCCTTGAGTCACGCCCCTTAGGTCGCAACACGCGGCCGCGTGTAGAAGCCGCCGGTAGAAATAGAGGATCAGAGAGGGGGTCCTCCTCAGCCGGGGGCGGCCCTCACACTGCCTGGCCGAATCCGGGCAGGGCCTCCAGGCACCTGCCAGCTGCTCCCGCGGCACAGGAAAATGCCGCGTCTGTCTCCCAAGCAGGTAGGTTCTCCAATGACCTCCTGCAGCTGCCGGTAGAAATAGAGGATCAGAGAGGGGGTCCTCCTCAGCCGGGGGCGGCCCTCACACTGCCTGGCCGAATCCGGGCAGGGCCTCCAGGCACCTGCCAGCTGCTCCCGCGGCACAGGAAAATGCCGCGTCTGTCTCCCAAGCAGGTAGGCTCTCCCCTTTTAGTTTTTTCTTAATTGTTTTCCTCAGTTGATCAGTCTCCCTTTCAAAAGTTAAAAGGTAGTATTATGGATTTCCTTGCCGTCCTCCCTCCATTTACTAAATCAAATGCAATCCTGCTATGATCACAATTGCCAAGTGGCCCTAACACTGTTATCTTTTGCACCAGATCCTGTGCTCTACTAAGGACTAGGTCCAAAATAGCTTCCCCCTCTTGTCAGTTCATGAACCAGCTGCTCCAAGAAGCAGTCATTTATTTAATCTAGAAACATTTTCTCCCTATCATGTCCTGCTGTGACATTGACCCCGTCGATACCGGGGTAATTTAAATCACTATTATTGCTGTGTTGTAACTTTTGTTAGCTTCCTTGATTTCTTTTAGCATTTCATCATTCATCTGTTCATTCTGGCCATGCAGATGGTAGCATCCCCCGCCCCCTCCCCGGCCTTTGCCTTCCCCTTTATACTAGGAATTTCTATCCAAAGCGATTCTACAATGTATTTTATTTCCTGCAAAACATTTATCCTGTGTGAGTCAACACCCTCTCTAATACACAAAGCAACCCCTGCACCAATTTGAACTACCCTATCATTGCCATAAAGTTTGTACCCAGGTATCACAGTATCCCGTTGGTTGTTGTCCTTCCACCAGTTCTCTGAGATGCCAACCTTTCATTTATTGCTATATTATTCTAGCTCTCCTATCTTATTTTTTTAGACTTCGAGCATTTACATATAGGCATTTTAGAGGTTGTATTTTATTCATATTAACAATCTGGTTATCATTTGACAAGATAGAATCTTTTCAACTCTGTGCTGAAAGGCGGCTGAGTTACTTTTATCTTTATTGGAACCTCCCTATCAGGATGCCCTAATGTCTCTCTTTTGCTAGTATCCTTCAAGGATACATCCTTTGAAACCATGTGCTCCTGGATGACTGTCAGCTTTCCCCTATTATCTAGTTTAAAAGCTGCTCTCTCTCTCTCTTTTTTAAATAGTTATGATTTTATAATAAGCATCCAGGTATACATTTGAATGAAACAGAAAAAGCATGATCAATTACACCATATACAATCCAAACTCCCAAAAAAGAAGCATCACCAAAACAAAAACACAAAAAAAATATCATGCACATTTAGACCTCAAAAAAAAGAGGGAAAAGGAGAGTGGCAGAAATAAACTGAAGGTAGACCCTATCATAGAAACAAAATCAAACCAGGCTGAGAGGAGTCTTACACTTCAGCCAGATGAGAAGCGGTAGCCACTACGAGCTCTTCTCTAGTTTCCAAGAATTCCAGAAGCTGTTTTGGCTAAAAAAAAAAAAAAATTCTTTCCTTTAAAGGAAACATAACATGTAGAAGGAACCTTAATAAAAAAAAAGACCCCCCCCCCCCCCCGATGGAAAGCACCCGGATTTTATATTCTAGGAACTCTTTCCTCCTCGTTTAGGTAGCACGAGCTAAATCTGGGAAAATGTGTACAAAAGAGCCCATAAACTGCACACTGAAATTCTTGAAATAAGCCCTAAGAAGAAGCAATTTATTTGATTCCAGAACAAGGGTAATGAGCAGGGTGGATTGACCCGTGACCACCTTCAAAGAGCTATCAAAAAACCCAGTAAGAGCCCCTTATAGCATTGGAGATGCCATCCACAGCTAATGGAGAGGTAAAGCCAAGAGAAAGGTACTGAGTCTTACTCAAGGAGAGAAAAATGCTCCTGAGAAAGCTGTAACACTTCTCTGAAGTATGTTACAGCTTTCTCAGGAGGAGTGGAGGAGTGGCCTAGTGGAGGAGTGGCCTAGTGGTTGGGGCAAGGTACTTCAAGCCGGAAGGTCGGGGGTTCAAATCCCACTAGAGGACAGCAACCTTGGGCTGGAAGGACTGGGGTTTCTAGTCCCACAGATGCTCCTTGTGGCCTTGGGCAAGCCACTTAACCCTCCATAGCCCATGTTCCCTGTAAAATAGTTATCTCCAAGTTATAATGCCCTGTTCAATGTAATTTCAGTTTGTTCAATGTAAACCGCACTGATGCAGAATAGCACGGTATATAAGAGAATATAAATAAATGTTCGCACTATCTCCAGGGGCGAATACAAGGGAGAACAAGGAAAATTCAATAGTCTCAAATTAAACTTCCTAGCCTGATTCTCCAAGTACTCAAGCTTCCTGGAGAACACAGTCCCTTCTTTAATCCTGGCGTCTTGAACTCCCCGAAGCTGTTTCAGTTCTTCAGACAACTGGGTTATCCTTCCTGACTGTTCCTCCTGGACTCTGGACACCACTTGCAATTGAGAATTAGAAGTCATCGATTCTTTACTCACAGTTCCAGCCACCAATAATAGGGAGTTATTCATAGCTGCAAAAGCGTCCCAAAGCGTCTCCAAAGTAATCTGTACCAGTTTCTACAACCTCCCGATGCCTGGAGCCTCCTCTCTCCCTGCTGCTGTAGCAGAGAAGAGGAACTTAAAGGCAATGGAATTGGTGGGCCCTCTTCACCTCCTGAGTCTCGCATACTCTCAGCCTGATCCTGAGGAGGCATACCACCTCAAGCAGAACCGCTTTCAGGTTGCAACAGGGCAGTCCCGGACTTGGGGGAAAGCTATAACCCTGATAAGCTCATCTCCGCTTGGTCAGCCCCTGTCAGAGCTGCTAAAGAAGTTGTTCCAAGCATCCACGGCCTGAACCCACATGTCTCCAAAGTTCTCTGTGTAGAGCAGTTCTCCCCGGCAATGCCCAAGGGTAGGCATGCCTGCTTAAGCTTTCTCTGGCCCATCTCTACCAGCCAGTTCAGTGCTGCTCACCAAACAGGAATGAAGATACCTAGTGGTAAGCGCCGCAGATAGACACAGCTGCCATCTTGCCTCGCTCTATTTACTTTTTAAAGTTTAATGCCAGCAGCCTGGATCCATCCCGGTTATGGTGGAGCCCATCCCTTTGGAAAAGCCCATCCCTTTGGAAAAGCCCCTCCTTTCCCCAGAATGTTCCCCGGTTCCTAACAAATCCAAACCCCTCATCCTTGCACCATCGTCTCATCCACGCATTGAGACTCCAGAGCTCTGCCTGCCTTTTGGGTCCTGCACGTGGAATGGAAAGCATTTCAGAGAATGCTACCCTGGAAGTTCTGGATTTCAACTTCCTATCTAAAAGCCTAAATTTGGCCTCCAGAACCTCCCTCCCACACTTTCCTATATTATTGGTGCCAACATGTACCAAGACAGCAGGCTCCTCCCAGCATTATCTAAAACCTTGTCTAGGTGCATGTGAGGTCTGCTAGCTTCGCGCCAGGTAGGTCCACCAGCCATCCAGCTGTCTACATGTCTAATGATTGGATCACCAACTATAACAGCTATCCTAAGCCTTCCCTCATGGGCACATGGCCCTGGATAAACCTCCTTGGTTCAAGAAGGTTTTACATCTCCTGACGGACCGGTGATAGTTACAGGATCACTTCCTGCCACACAAAGGTGATGCTTTCCTTTCACGTGACCTCTCTCCTCTATGGCAACTGAGACTTTGCCAGACTGGAGGTGGCACTTCAGTACTACATCCCTGTAGGTCTTGTCTATGTACATCTCTGTCTTCCTTATGTCCTCCAAGTCTGCTACTTTAGCCTCCATAGATCAGACTGATTCCCTGAGGGCAAAGAACTCCTTGCACCTAGGGCACACATTTTAAGATTCTGTTTAGCTATTTAAGTTGTTTACTTTAAGTTGTTAGGGATACTTGTCCTGATACAACTATACCAATTAAGTTTATGGGACTTTGTTCACCTCAAGATTAATGAATTAATCTATTCCTGGTGAGGATAACCAGCTGAACCTGAAAGTGAATTTGATCACCTCTCCCCCTTTAATAGGTTTAAGAGCCTATAAAGCTAGATTATGCCAAGGGTGGGTGGGAAGAAATTAACACTTAGTAAAGGCTGGCTTGCTAAACAGGTCCCAGACCTGTGCTTCTAAGGTAATCTGTAAACAATTTCCTGGGTGATTCACACATCCCTTAGTTTGATAATGGAAACCTTTCAAATTGCCCCTTTTTGATAATGGGAGCCTATTAAATTGCCTCTTTTTACATAGGCAATAACGATTCTATGGTGTATTTGATTTCCTGCAAAACATTTTCCTGTTTGACTCAATGACCTCTTTTACATATAGCATCACCCCTCCCAACCAATGTGATCTACCCTATCATTGCGATATAGTTTATAGACTGATATCACGTCTCATTGGTTATCCTTCTTCCACCAGGTCTCTGAGATGCCAATTATATTTAACCTCTGATTCAGTGCAAATTAATGGACATACAAGACCTTAGGTGAATAGTTCAGATCATACACTGATGGGGATTTATCATTTCTTATCATTTAGTACTATCTTGAATTCAGCTCATTGTAGGATCTGAAGTGAGTAAAGTGACATTATGTTGCCATTGGTTTTGTTCTGCAAGAAAGAGATTAGGAGAAAAAGAAGTCATGCTATCCTACTAAAGCTACAGGCACTAAATTGCTATGGACATTTATAGGACGAAACCAAAGAATCAAGGGCTACCTGACAGCCCAGAATTCCATACCTTCCAGACTAGCAAGGCTGTTGAAATGGACAACATGCTACTATATGAATGGAAAATTAGCCATCAAACCACTAGAAAAAGCTGTTTCAGAAGGTCAGAAAGGTCATATTTTTAACTTGCTCTTGTTGGCATGGTCTGAAAATCCACTGATCTAGTCCATAAGTCACCATTACTGCAGAAACTGTTTTCTATCCAGTAGAGACAGATGCATGTACCCACTTGGGATGTGTATGACAGATACTTCATTACTTTATACTTCATTTATTGAACGCTCTGAATGGTAAGCAGCTGCTTCTAAGCCAACAAAATTTGATTCATCTTCCCCAATTTAGCTCTCCTCTTTGGTTTATTTGTTTTAACTTTTTATTTTTAGACTAGCAAATCAGCAGCAGAATGTATATCATATTATCTCAGAAATATGCCATAACAACCAGCCCCGGTAAACGATGCTGGTTTGTAGCCTTCGGTTTTCATTCTACTACATTCTGTTTTATTAAATGGTGCTACCATCCCTCTTGTAAAAGTCATCATGGAGTCTGTTCATCATTTTCATTACTGATAAAATAAGTTTGTAAGATAGCAGGATTGGATCAGAATACAATCCTAAACAGTTTGGTTTGCAACACCTGACTCCTCACATACAGTATTGTGAAAGGCTCAAGTCCAAAAATTGGGTTTTTAGAAGAAATATTCTCAAATCCACTACTACTTAAAATTTGTATAGTGCTATAAGGCATATGGAGCACTGTACATATAGATGGAAGAGACAGTCCCCGTTCATCACAGCTTACAGTCTAATCAAGGCAGCAAACTGGGAACTAGGATATGGCAAGATACACATAAGCGGTGAACAGGAGAGTAAGGGAATCAGAATACAAAAGCAGTTTCGTAGAGGTGAATTTTTAGACTGGATTTGAATACGATCAGAGATGGAGCCTGAAGTATAGACTCCGGTCGGTAGTTGGACTGATTGATTGATTTAACTGCACTTATATACCGCTGATCTATAAGTCTAAGCAGTTTACATATAACAACTTGGCCAATAAGGCTTACTTACACATAACAAAAGTAACTTAATGAATACATAGAATTATGAACAATAAACAAATGAACTGGATAACATATAGGTGAGATATCAGTCACTTGAGCACGTTAAAGTGCTAGATGTTATTGATGGGAGGTGAGGGAGGAGGAGGATTTATGGTGGGATGGTACACTGGTGGAAAGTTGGTTATGTTATTTGATTGGGGAAGCGTTCAAGAACAAGTAAGTTTTTAGATTTTTCCTGAAGTTGGAGTGATCATTTATGGTGCGGAGATGGTCTGGTGTTGAGTTCCATAATGCTGGTATGAAGAGTGAGAATGCTCTCTTAGAAGTGGTGGAGTTGTTTTTTCTATTTGAAGAAGGTATTTGGAGAACGTTGAGGAAGCTGGTTCTTCTACATCTGTTGCTAGGAGTTTGAAGATTGTGTGGATGGCCTTGTATTTAATGCATTGAGTGATGGATAAGTCGGTGCAAATGTTTTGCGTACTGGGGATATGTGTTCTGTTTTAGGATATCGCAGAGGATGCGTGCTGCTGTGTTCATGGCCAGCTGGAGTGGGTGGATTGTAGATTTGGGTAGGCCTTGTAGGATCAGTTTACAATAATCAAAATTTATTTTATTTATTTCAAAGTTTTTTATACCGTCTAATCAGGCAATCAAAGCAGTTTACAAGGAACAAAACAAACATTTACATCTAACAGAGTTAACTTTATGCATCACAAACCAGTAATTAACTATGTACAGTGTAAGTAGTTGTGTATACAATGCAAATAGTTGATATCTTTAACATAGGTTGTTTTGGTGTTATCAAACAGTAATTAACTATTTACAGAGTAACTAGTTGGAGTACAGTGCAATTAGTTGTTGCTTATCTTCAATGAATATTTACAATGCTGTTAATGTTGTTGTTAAGTGCCGTCGAGTCGGAGTCGACTCATGGCGACCCTCTGGATAGCTATCCTAAATTGTGTTCGATCTTCAGTCAGGCAGCTCATTGTTGACAGACTGGTACCCGTAGCTGCTGTTATTGTATCGATCCATCTCATTGCTGGCCTTCCTCTTTTGCGTTGACCTTCTATCTTGCCAAGCATGATGTCTTTCTCTAATGATCTCTCTCTCCGCATGATGTGTCCAAAGTATGAAAGTCGAAGTCTTGTCATCTGAGCTTCTAAAGAAAGCTTAGGTTTGATCTCCTCTAGTACAGACTGGTTTGTTCTTCGGGCAGTCCATGTTATACACAGTATTCGCCGCCAGCACCATAATTCAAAGGCATCAATTTTCTTCCTGTCTATCTTTTTCACTGTCCAGCTTTCACATCCATATGATGTTATTGAAAATACCATGGCTTGAACAAGTCGAATCTTTGTATGGAGAGAGACATCTCTGCTCTTGAGAATCTTATCTAGGTCTTTCATAGCCATTCTGCCAAGAGCAATGTGTCGTCTGATTTCTTGACTGCTTGTTGCTTCTTTATTGATAGTTGATCCAAATAGGTTAAAGTTATTCATGATTTCAATTTCTTCTCCTTCGACGATGAACCTGTTGATTATGCCAGTTGTCATGATCTTTGTCTTCTTTACATTAAGGTGCAGGCCCATTTTGAGACTATGTTCTTTGATTGTGAGAAGCAAATGTTTCAGATCATCTTCACTTTCCGCCAGTAATGTGGTATCATCAGCATAGCGAAGGTTGTTGATGAGTCTTCCACCAATCTTCACTCCACTGTTGTCTTCATACAATCCTGCTTCTCTGATGATTTGTTCTGCATATAAATTAAACAGGTAGGGGGAAAGTATGCAGCCTTGTCTTACACCTTTGCTTATTTTAAACCATTCTGTTTCTCCTTGTTCTGTTCGAACTGTTGCTTCTTGATCAATGTACAGAGTGTGCAAGAGAACGATCAGGTGTTCTGGTATACCCATCCTTCTTAATGTGGCCCAGAGTTTCTCATGGTTTACACAGTCAAAAGCTTTGCTATAGTCGATAAAGCACAAATAGATATCCTTTTGGTATTCTTTAGTCTTTTCAAGGATCCATCTCACATCCGCAATGATGTCTCTCGTTCCTCGCCCTTTTCTGAACCCTGCTTGCACTTCAGGTAGTTCTTGTTCCAGGTATGATTGTAGTCTCTTTTGAATAATCTTCAGTAGAATTTTGCTGGCATGTGGGATCAGAGCGATTGTGCGATAATTTCTACAGTCAGTTGGATCACCTTTCTTTAGTACTGGTATAAACACAGATCTTTTCCAGTCAGTTGGCCATGATGCTGTCTTCCATATTTCTTGGCAGAGCCTTGTAAATACGGTAACAGCAGCATCAGATTGCTGTAATACTTCTATGGGAATGCAATCAATGCCTGGTGCTTTGTTCTTTGATAAGGCTTTCAATGCTGCTTCAACTTCTTCTTTCATCACCAATGGTTGCAGATCATAAGGTACAGGTTGAAACGGCTCTTGGTCCACTTGATCTTTATCATATAAAAACTCTGTATATTCCTTCCATCTTTTCTTGATCTTCTCAGCATCATTCAACATAGAACCTTGAGCATCTTGTAACATTCCAATTCGAGGCTGGAACTTTTTCTTTAACTCTCGTAGCTTTAGGAAAGCCGATCTTGTTCTTCCTCTAATAGTTTCTGCTTCTATTTCCTTGCATGCGTCATTGTAGTACTTTTCCTTGTCCTGTCTTGCTGCACGTTGGAAATCTCTGTTGAGTTCTGTGATTGTCTTTCTTTCTCCTCTGGCTTTAGCTTCTCTGCGTTTCTGGGCAATTTTCAGAGTTTCTACCGTCATCCATTTTGGCCGTTTTTTCTTTTTTACCTTTGGTAGAGACTTCTCGCTTTCGTCCAACACAACCTTCTTGATGTCATTCCATAACTCTTCTGGAACTCTATCATTTGTACCTAAAGCAGCAAATCGATTTTGCAGGCAGTCTTTAAATTCCAGTGGTATATTCTCAAGGTCATATTTTGCTGCATTCATGAGTGGTTTGCTCTTTTTCAGCTTTAGCTTGAGTTTGCATACTAGCAGTTGATGATCCGTACCACAGTCAGCTCCAGGTTTTGTCTTTGTTGATGTTATAGAGCTTTTCCATCGTTGACTTCCACAGATGTAGTCAATTTGATTTTTATACAATCCATTGGGTGAAGTCCATGTGTACAGTCGCCGCTTGTGTTGCTGGAAGAAGGTGTTCGAGATGAATAGATCGTTGGTCTTGCAGAATTCTAGCAGTCTTTCTCCAGCTTCATTTCTGTTGCCAAGTCCATATTTTCCAACTACTTTATCTTCTTCTTTGTTGTCAACTTTTGCATTCCAATCACCCATGACTATCAGGATATCCTGTTTGCATGTTCTGTCAATTTCAGCTTGTACTTGTTCATAGAACTCTTCAATTTCATTCTCTTCTGCAGCTGTTGTTGGGGCATATACTTGAATTATAGTTGTGTTGATAGGCGTTCCTCGTAGACAAATAGAGATTAAGCGTTCGCTGACTGCATTGTATTTCATTACAGTTCTTGCAAGTTTCTTCTTTATTATAAATGCAACACCATTTCTTCTTTGTCTTTCATTTCCAGCATAGTAGACCATGTGATCATCTGATGCAAAGTGCCCGATGCCAGTCCATTTCAGTTTACTGACACCCAACAGATCAAGTTGTACACGTTCCATTTCATTCTTGACCACCTCCAACTTCCCATGGTTCATGCTTCGTACGTTCCATGTTCCAATGTGTAAGACATCTTTACAGCTTCTGACTCTCATTTAATGCGCAGCTACATCAGCAGTCAGACGTCCCGAGGGCTTTGATCCAACCACATCATAAATGCTGGCTTTACTCTGAAAAGTCTTCAGCTCTTCCCCAGTAGCTAGTTGAGTGCCTTCCAACCTGGGGGTTTCATCTTCCAGCACTACAGCACAATTTGTTTTGTTGTAACTATCCATTGGGTTTTCATGGCAAGATACAGAAGTAGATTGCCGGGCCTTTCTTCCGCGCAGTTTAAGTTTGGTGTTGTTGCCGTTGTCACAGAAATGTGATCCTCTGCCGTCAACTCTATCCCATTCTGCTGCTGCCCAGATGGGTGGTTTGTCTTGGTCTGGCATCTCAGCTGAGAACTGTCCATCTTGGGAGATGCTGCCAGTAGTTAAACTACTGATAGTTTAGCTCTCAGCATCACTGATGCACACAAGCCCTCACAGCACGACAAGCTGCAAACCAAGTGAGCTGTTCATAATAAGCATCTATAGTGCTGTTATCTGCTACATTGATTGTATTAGTAACATGGTCTATTTATGTTGGGTGTGTAATTGAGTCTGCATGGTGTGCCCCATAGCATTCCGTAAAGAATAGTGTCTAAGTTCTTTTTCTGAATTCCATAAAGTCTTTTATATCTCTTATTGCTGGTGGGAGGGAGTTCACGCATTTCTTATTATGCACCAATATTATGGAAGATAAGCGCCTGAAGGACTGTGCGGAAGTCATTTAAGTCCAGGAGTGTTCTGAGATGTTGAGCTGCCTTGAGCTTATAATAGGTGGTTATTGTAGTATTGTTTATGTGAGGCGATAGTGTGTGAGGTGCTGGTCAAGGATAATTCCCAGGTAGCGGATTTGGGGTTTGACTTGTAGTTTGTTCCAGGTATATGAAGCAGGCCTTTGATTATAATGTCTGTGATCCCAGGGAGTGTTAAACAAGATTCCCCCCCCCCCCTACAGATCATATTAAATCAGGGCCAATAGAGGAAATTCCCTCTCATCTAAGTAGTAAGCCAAAATTTCCTCCTAGATGTCTTTACTGAGGTCAGCCGGTACCATTTCAGAATTTAGGATCTAGATGGCAAGAGACTATTATCCCCTCCCTCCCATGACTTTTCCATACTTTGATGAGGTAATTTGATTGGGGGGGGGGGGAGTAGGGAACTTGATGGAAATGGGAGACTCTGTTCAATCTGGCATCTGTTTTGTCAGACATCTATCTCTGTAGAAAGTTGTGCAAGGGGCGAAGGGATGTCTGCATTAGGTGGAGAAGGCAAAGAATTAGAAAAGCCAGTCCTATTTTACCACCAAGATGATCGAAACCAGGTGTGCATCTAAAACGAGAAGTATTAGAGGTGATGCTAGCTACAATGACCAAGTCAGCAGGTGGGAACTAAGTCTGGCTTAAGGTAAATGTAAATATATACACAGCAGCGGGACCGCATAAAGCCTGTTTGCAAATGAGTTATTCTGAACCAAACTGTTGCCGCCTCACAACATTTAAAGGAGGCAGAACTCAGAAAACATGACTTAGTTGTAACAGAGTTGCCGTGCCATCTGGAGGCAAAGAGAGATCATCTGCTTTGGAGAAACCTGGAGGGCGGTGGTGCAGCAACTTATCTAAAAGTAAGTCATGTCTGCTGTGCTCTCCCTCCGCTGCTGCAATGGAGTCACTGGGTCGTCTTCTTGAAAGGGCTCCCTGCTCTCAGGCGGCTGCTTGAACTCATGACCATGGGTAAAGGCAGATACTGTTGGGGTGTCTAAGAACCAGTCACAGCTGACCCTACCACTATGCGGACTAGCCATCTGTGGGGGGTGGCAGAAGTTTGAGGGAGGAGCAGCGGATTGGCACGACTCTGGTATGACAAGGCTGATGGCAGTGGTACTTTAGTTCAGCTCCCTTCCCACATGCAAGCCCTACTGCTTCTTGCCCCCTCCGATAGGACGTTTGCATTAGAGGAGGCTGTGAGCTCAGGCAGATGCTTAGGACCCCACACCACAGAGTTCCAGTCAATGAGCAGAGGGTACTTCAAAAATTGGGTTGCACCCAAAATCCAGAGCGTGTCTTTGTCTCATTAAAGTGAGTTAAATACAGTGATAGATGATAGGAACAAATCATGGGGCCTGATATTGAGTTGGGCGAGCTACACGCTGTGTTGGCGCTCACCCTTAACCCCGGATATTCAATGCCATGCTGATGGCATTGAATATCCGGTTTGGGTGCCCTGGGGAAACTGCTGCACAGCCTAACCGGGTAGCAGCGATATTGGACAGCTACCCGATTAGCATCCATGGCTAAGACTAGGCAAGAGAAAAGCTCGCCTAGTTTTAGCCATGGAGTACTAACCGGGTAGCGGTCCAATATTGCCACTACCTGGCTACTGCCATTCTCAACCCCGGAATGCCCCCAACACACCCCGATGCTAACCCAGATAGCATCGGGGCGCAAAGGGGGCATAAATGGGGATATTTGACAACACTAACTGTGTAGAGATGCCGTTGAATATTCCTGCTTACTGGGCTGTAAACCATGTAAATGCCTTTGGAAGATTGGGCCAATAAAGTTTTGAGATCATTAAAATAAATAAAAGCAGACTTCCAGTGACGTCATCAGAACGCATGGCAGAGTAAAAGATCAGCTCCGCCAAAAAGGCCTGCCAAAGAAAGGGAAAACACCCTAATGAGCCTAAAACAAGGCGGCGTAATGAGGAATATCTAGGGGGACAGCACTGGAGCTGATTTGGAGCGGGTGCGAGTGGTGGAACTCAACCGCGGCACTGTATCCCTGGAGCTGGCGATCCTCTGTGTTGGTCCCATGCTTTTTTGAATTCAGTTACTGTCCTCATCTCTAACACCTCCACTGGGAGACTATTCCACGGATCCACCACTCTTTCCGTAAATAAATATTTCCGCATATCACTCCTGAATCTATCTACCTTCACCCTCATCCCATGTCCCCTCGTAGCAGAACTTGCTTTCAATTGAAAGAGGCTCTCTCCCTGAACATCAGATCAATCAGGGATATCACTCAATTTAGAAAGTCCATCAAGCACTATTTATTCACTTTACACTTCAAGCTACCATACACACAATAAAACCGGCTCCCGTATTACTCAGAAAACTACTACACATAACAACAACCCAGAACAAAAGATCAAAATGTGAAAACACTGTATTCTTATCAAATATCAAATCTTGTTGTAACCTATTCAATGTATATATAATTATGTATAATTATTTAGATAGTTATTCCCCAGTTCACACCCAGTTGATTTTCCCTGTTATCTGTAAACCTAGATCAGTCATGTACTGACAGGTATGTTGTTGTTCAATGTAAACCGCACTGATGATGAATAGTGCGGTATATAAAAAATGTTAAATAAATAAATAAATAAATAAACATTTATGCCATGGAGGTATTTAAACATCTCAATCATATCACCTCTATCCTGCCTTTCCTCTAAGGTGTACATATTAAGATCCTTCAGTCTGTCCTCATATACTTATAATGAAGACCACTAATCATTTTAGTAGCCACCCTCTGCACCAACTCCATCCTGTTCACATCCTTTTGAAGGTGCGGTCTCCAGAATTGCACACTATACTCCAAATGAGGTCGCACCAAAGACTTATAGAGAGGCATTATCACCTCCTTTTTTCTGCTAGCCATTCCTCTCTGTATGCACCCAAGCATCCTTCTAGCTTTTGCCATCGCCTTTTCTACCTGTTTAGCTACTTTAAGATCATCAGACACAACCACACCTAGGTCCCACTCTTCTTTAGTGGACAAAAGTACTTCACCCCCTATTGCTCCCTTGGATTGCTGCAGCCCAAATGCATGACCTTACATTTTTTAACATTAAATCCCAGCTGCCAAATTCTAGACCATTCTTCAAGCTTAGCTAGATCCCTCCTCATGTTATCTACACCTTCCTGGGTGTCTACTCTATTGCAGATTTTGGTATCATCTGCAAAGAGGCAAACCTTACCCGACAACCCTTCCGCTATATCACTAACAAAGATGTTAAAAAGAATCGGACCAAGGACAGATCCCTGGGGCACACCACTGGTAACATCCTTCTCCTCAGAGTGAGCTCCATTTACTTGTACTCTTTGTCGCCTCCCACTCAACCAATTTCTAACCCAAGCAGTAACTTTAGGGTCCATCCCTAGGGTGCTCAGTTTGTTTATAAGTCGCCTGTGAGGAACAGTGTCAAAGGCTTTACTGAAAACTAAATACACCACATCTAGAGCTCTCCCTTGGTCCAACTCCCTGGTCACCCAGTCAAAGAAATCAATCAGATTTGTCTGACAAGACCTGCCTCTGGTGAATCCATGCTGCCTCGGATCCTGTAATCCGCTGGACTCCAGAGACCTCAATATTTACTCTTTCAGCAGCGTTTCCAATAATTTACTCACCACCAAATTTAAACTAACCGGCCTGTAGTTTTCAACCACATCCTTACTTCTGCTTTTGTGTAAAGGCACCACATGAGCCTCTCTCCAGTCCTTTGGCACCACTCCCGACTCCAACGAGGCATTGAAAAGGTCAGCCAGTGGAGTTGCTAGAACATCCCCAAGTTCCCTCAGTATTCTAGGGTGTATCCCATCCGGTCCCATCGCTTTGTCTACTTTAAGTTGGGCTAGTTTCTCACGAACACAGTCTTCTGAAAATTGTTCAAGATGTCCCTCGCTTCTGTTCCTATTTGTGGGTGTTTTCTGAGGTCCTGCTCCTGGTTTTTCATCTGTGAACACAGAACAAAAATATTTGTTAAGCAATTCCGCTTTATCCTCATCAGCTTCTACATATTCCTCCCCTGCACCCTTGAGTCTGACAATCCCACTTTTGCCCTTCCTCTTCTCACTAATATATCTGAAAAATGTCTTATCCCCCCATTTTATTGCATTGGCTATTTCCTCCTCCTTTTGAATCTTTGCCTTCTTGACTACTTTGCTAGCTTCTCTAAGTTTTTAGGTGTTAGCAGTTTCCAAAACTGAGGAGGTTACTAGAGTTCAGCAACCTCCTGTGCTCAAGGAAAGTTCCACTAAAGCACCAAAAAGAAAGTAACCTTGCTTTAAAAATATACAAAAAAAAACTTTTAAGAGTTCCCAGTCAGAGAGCTAGCAATTTAATATAATAAAATAAACCCTCAAATCCTTACTGTAGGTTGATCTGTAGAGCCCCTGTTAGGAAAGCCTGAACAGGGCAGGGAACTGGAGCCTTTTATGCAGGCCTCAGCTGCTCTCAGGTAATCAGGCCCACTAACTCCTGATTAGGTGTTAGCAGTTTCCAAAACTGAGGAGGTTACTAGAGTTCAGCAACCTCCTGTGCTCAAGGAAAGTTCCACTAAAGCACCAAAAAGAAAGTAACCTTGCTTTAAAAATATACAACAAAAACCTTTTAAGAGCTCCCAGTCAGAGAGCTAGCAATTTAATATAATAAAATAAACCCTCAAATCCTTACTGTTGGTTGATCTGTAGAGCCCTTGTTAGGAAAGAAGGTGCAGGACAGGCAAGCAACATCCTGGGCCCCACAGGGAGAGCAATAGCATAGAGGTCCAGAGGCAAAGGCAAAGGCAAAATAAAGCTACAATTCAGCGGCATTTCTAGCAGGAGGAGCAGAAGTGCCTGAGTAAGGGCGAGCGGGACACAGCCTAGATACCACAATGTACAGGGGGGGGAGCAGCAAAACTCTTACCAGTAGCCACTGCATGTAGTGTGGATCTCACTAACAATAAGTCATGGATAAATCAAAAAGAGAGGGGTCTGTGAAGAAAAAAACTGGCGGAATTTCGCTCCTCCTATGAGACATCAAGGAGCGGGAAGGATGGAGAAAAGACAGGTAAGACCCTGCAAACAATTAAACAAGACCTTAGCGATCTGGGAGGCCAGGTGAAAGACACAAAGACCCACCTGGAACATCAAGGGGTAGCAGTGGAGAGTCTCCAGAAGGGCTGGGAGGAGTTGCAGCAAGCTCAAGAGGAGATGAGGGTTAAAACAGAAAACTTAGAGGACCGATCCAGGAGATGTAACATCAGGGTGCGAGATATCCCGGAGGATCCCAAATATAAGAACAGTGAGGCAGTGGTTCAAAAAGTGTTTGGAGAGTTATTAAAAGCCGCGGACATAGTAGAGGCGGTTGAAGGGGTGCCTCTGAAAATTGAAAGGGCACATAGAGGGCTGGGGCCCATAAGGGACAATTGTCCAAGAGACATTGTGATCTGCTTGTCCTCCTTCAAGATAAAAGAATGTCTTCTGGGAGCAGCTAGAAAGCTACAGAACTTCCAATGGGAAGGACACAAGTTGGAATTGTTCCAGGACTTATCCCAGGGAACGCTGCAGCGCAGAAGGGCACTCAAGGAGGTTACGGCTTACTTGCAGAGGGCCAACCTGACATATAAATGGCTATATCCATTTGGTTTATTGCTCACAGTACAAGGCAGGTTGCGGAGAGTGACGACATGTGAAGAAGCTTGGAGGGCGTTGAGAGACTTAGGGGCAGCAAATCTCCCGGAAGAGGCCAGGAGTCCAGCTAAAAGAACTGACAAAGCTGCAACCACCGCTAAGGTGGCTAGCATGCGGTGGCAGAGAGCAGTAGAAGGTGGCAGGAGATTGGCGAGACTGGCCAAGGATCGACCATGAGGGAACGAGATGGACAGTGCAGCGGGATGAAGCCGAGGATAACATATGGACTTCAACCAGATGACATTTAATAAGGAAAGTGTTGTAGATGCAGGTTCTCTGTGTTATATAGTGATGTTGGGGGAAGTGGGAGGTTGGAGGGAGGGGTGAAGAGAGGGGGGGAGAAGATGGGAGTGGAGTAAGAGTAGGGTAAGGAAGAAGGGGGGATCATGGGTAGGGTAGAGGAGGAGGAGGGACTAGATCATGAGAGGGGTACGAGATAGCGGGTGGAGGGGGTAAGGAAAGGATGCTGGGGGGGTGAGGAGGGGGAAGAAATATAGAGGGGGAAAGGGAGTAAGGGAGGATGGCGGGAGGTGGGGGGCGGAAGTTAGGGAGGCAGGTGTAGGCGGCGGTCCGATAAGCGGTCAATGATATGGAAGTCATTTCTCTTAGCTGGAGAAGAGGGAAGGGGGAGGAGGGAAGGGGGGAGGCAGAAGGAGGGAGAGGAGGATGCGAAGTGGGGTGGTGAAAGGTGGAGAGATAGTGGAAGGGGGGGAGAGGGGAAGTATTGCAAGCAAGGAGGATAGGGGGGATGGAGAAAGTGCTTTGAAGATTGTTACGTTGAATGTGAAGGGGTTGAACTCACCCGGCAAGAGACAAAAACTGTATAAAGAATTGACAAGGCAGAAAGCAGCGATTGTACTTCTGCAGGAGACACATTTATTAAAAAAGCATGAATATGTAATGAAACCTAAAGGGTATAGTGATTGCATCTTTTCCTCAAACTTAAGGGAAAGAAAGAAAGGAGGGGTAGCTGTGTTCCTCAGTGGAGAGCATAAAACCGAAGGGGTATAGTGATTGCATTTTTGCCTCAAACTTAAGGGAAAGAAAGAAAGGAGGGGTGGCTGTGTTCCTCAGTGGGGAGCATGAAACTGAAGTGCAGTCGGTGACCAGGGATAAAGGGGGGAGATATCTGCTGATGCGAGTGAAAATAAGAGAAGAATGGTTTTGTGTGATAAATGTTTATGTGCCCACAGGGTCCCAAAAAGAGTTTTGGGAAGAATTAGCTATGAAGGTTAATTTAATGGGAGAAGGTGCGATGGTCTGTGGTGGGGATTTCAATGTGCCCTGGGAGGGGGGGAGAGATACACGAGTAAGGTGGATGGGAGAGGGGCAGATAGAAGACGATATCACAGGTTTGTGAAGGAAAATGATTTGATAGATGCTTGGCGCCTGATGAATCCATGTCGGCATCAATTTTCATTCTTTTCAGCAGCGCATGGCACATACTCCAGGCTCAACGCAATATGGGTAGGGAAAGAGTTGGCAGGAAGGATAAAGGGAGGTGATACTGAACCTATCACATGGTCCGATCAAGCCCCAGTGGTCGTAAAGGTGAGGGTGCGGGGTGAAAATAAGGGGGGTGCAATATTGGAAGCTGAATGAGGGACTACTGGAGGATAAAAGGGTGGTGAGTGAGTTGGAAAACTTCATACCGGAGTATTTCGAAAGGAATGGGAACGAAGAGGTAAAAGAGGGAATAGTAAGGGATGCTTTTAAGGCAGCGGTGAGAGGGGTGTTGATAAAATGGGGGGCATGGAAAAAAAGGGAAAGGGAGGAGCAGGAATTGCAGCTAAGGTGCCAGTTAATGAGGTTGGAGGAAGAGACGCTCAGGGGGATAGTGGACAATATAGGGGTGCAGTATTGGAGACTAGGGCTAAACTGAACGCGCTAGAGGCGGAAAGGATAAGGTTTTGCATGCAATTGGTTAAGGCAGACCTTTTTTGAAGGGGGTAATAAAGCGGGGAGGTATATGGCTCGGAGATTGAAAAAGAGAAAGGAATGGAACAGGATATTACAGCTCCGGAGCGGGGGTGGGGAGGGATGATCAGAAGATAAGAGAAGAGTTTGTAGCATTTTATCAGAAGTTATACGAGGCTAAATTAGAGGGGTCCACGGGGGCGATAAACAGCTATGTGGGAGAAGCTGAGTTGCCACGGTTGGATGAAGGAGAACAGCAGAACTTGGACAGAGAGATTGGGGCCGAGGAAGTAGTGAGGGTGATTAAAGATCTAAAGCAAGGAAAGGCCCCAGGTTTAGATGGGCTGACAGCGTTGTTTTATAAAATATTTGAGAGCCTGTTGGTACAACCCTTAACGACAGTCTTCAATATGCCAAGGTATGGGGAGAAGTTGGCAGACACGATGGGGCGGGTCGGAATTACACTCATCCATAAGGAAGGGAAGGACCCGCAGGAGTGCGCATCCTATAGGCAGATATCGCTGTTAAATATTGATGTGAAGTTGATGGCTAAGATACTAGCGACAAGGCTTAATAAGGTAATGGGCAAGTTGGTACATGACGATCAAGCAGGTTTTATACCGGGAAGACAGGTGGCTGATAACATCCAGAAAGTTCTGGATCTGGAAAGTTAGGCGCACAGAAGAACAAGCGGTGTTGGTATCGTTGGAAGCTGAAAAAGCGTTTGATCAGGTGTCGTGGAAATTTCTTTTTTCAGTGTTGGAGGTTATGGGGTTTGGGGCAGAGTTCGTTAACTGGATAAAATCATTGTATACAAGCCCTAAAGCCTGTGTGAGAGTAAACGGGGGATATTCATGCTTCTTTCCTCTGGGGAGGAGGACGAGGCAGGGGTGCCCTCTCTCGCCACTGCTTTTCGCGCTCTCTTTAGAGCCCCTGACAGCGAGAATAAGGGGATGTCAGGATATCAAGGGGGTAAGGGTGGGGCAAAGAGAGTATCGCATGTCGCTTTTTGCGGATTATATTTTGTTAACGATTACGAGGCCAGGAGTAACATTGCCAGCAATTATGAGAGAGATACAGGCCTATGGGGACTTGGCGGGGTTCCAGATTAATTGGGGAAAATCGAAATATTGAGTATGGCAGGGGAGGAGGAACTCCCAGAGGGGTTGCAATGGAATTTCCCTTTTAAGTGGGCTAAGCGGTCAATTAGGTATCTGGGGGTGCAGATAGGGAGGAAACTGGACAATTTATTTGATTTAAACTATAAAAAGCTCTTAGGGCAAATGGAGATGCAGCTGAGGGGGTGGAGTAGGGGCTTCTACTCTTGGTTTGGGCAGATGGCGATAGTCAAAATGATGCTACTTCCCCAGTTCTCATTTTATTTTCAAGTATTACCAATAGTACTACCGAGAAAAGTATTGAGGAAGGTACAAAAACAAGTAGAGGGTTTTATTTGGGGGGGCAAAAGGCCAAGGGTGGCAGCAAGGACATTGCAAGCTCATGGGGCAGAGGGAGGGATGGAGGTGCCCAATTTCCTACTGTATTATAAAGCAGCCCAATTGCGGGTGGTGTAGTCATGGCTACAGGAACCAGACAAGCAATGGGTCAGGGTGGAAGCAGTGGGATTTGGCCCCGGAGCACTGGAAAGGTTAGTATGGGGGGGGGGAGAGAGGGGAGAGAATCCCTTTGTGGAGCAAACCTTCACTATGTGGCAGCAGAATAGACAAAAGATGGTGGGGGATAAGAGGTGGTCACATACAATGTCCTTTGTTGCATGCTGTGAAGAGAGGGTGGGACCGAGTAAAATAGTCCTACACAGATGGGCGGAGCAGGGCCTAAGTCAGGTGTCATAGATACTAGTAGGGAAAGAGGTAAGAGAATTTGAGGGTATCCGAGATGTGTATCATTTGCTGGAAACAGATCGGTATGCTTATGCACAAATCGGTTCTGTGGTTCGACAGAGGAAGAGGCGGCAGGATATTGGGAGGGGGGGGAGTTAGTTGGTTTGAAGGTACCTGCTTGGGATCCCTGGGATGGAAGGGAATGCTTTCTAGATTGTATAAAGGGTTAATTGCGAGGGGAGTGGAGAAATTGAGTTATATGGAAGCGTGGGAGAGGGACTTGGGGGTGGCACTGGGAGGTGGAGGATTGGGAGGGAGTAGCATTGGGAATAGCTAAATTCTCTATAGCCATGTCACTGCAGGAGAATGGGTTCAAAGTGTTGAGTAGGTGGAATCTTACACCGGAGCAATTGTATAAAGTGGGTGTAAGGAAGACGAATGAATGTTGGTGGAATTGTGGAGCCGGGGGTACCTGGATGCATATGTGGTGGTCTTGTCCGGTAGTCCAACAGTATTGGGGGAAAATTGGGGACAATATTACTCAAATTATGGGATCGCGCTTGGATCTTACTCCGGAAATGTGTCTCCTGCAGAAGAAGGATGGAAAGTGGGAAGGAGAGGGGGGCATCATTTGGTATTGTATAACGGCAGCCCGGTGCGAAATAGCATGGTATTGGAACAGAATGTACCTACCATCAATGACCAGTTATGCTAAGCGCTTGTCAGAAATCTATCTTATGTATAAAATAACAGGGGAAAAGAAGGGTAGAGGGGAAGAAATGGCAAAACAATGGGAGGGGGTGTGGAGATGGTTAAGGGAGGGTAAGTGGAAGGTAGGAGATGCCGAATGCAAGGGTGGGGGAACGGCGAAGATGGAGTGAATGAGCAGGATTAGAGTTATTGGCTCAAACCTCAAAATGTAGAATAAAGGAACATAGGAGGGTGGTAGGGAGGGAGGGGGGGGGGTTGGTAAGTTTAAAGCCAAAGGGTAAGGAACGGTGTACCCGAAGTAACGTGAGGTGGTGGAGGTGGCTAAATGTTCAATGGCAGACAGGGGTTTATGTATATGTAAAGATTTGATGTAATTGCAATTGTTGGTATGAAGCGTGGTTGAAAATGTCAATAAAGTGCAAGTTCAAAAAAATAAAAAAAATAAATAAAAGCAACCTATGAAAAAAAAAGAATTAAATGAGTGAAATTCGAGTATGCTCCTCCCCAGATAACCATTTTAGATGCTTTTGAAAGTATGGAAACTATTCATATATCTGTGATTATTTTTAAGTCTTTTCATTCTTGATAGTGCATAATAAAACCATTTGGGACCACAGCAGAGGGTACTATCATTAGAAAGACAGAATTTTAAATGTTTTAAAAAATATTCATTTTATATTTATTTTTAACCTGCCACATCAGTGGCGAGATTCAGAAACTGTTTACTGTCAAATAATGCCTCAGTGATCTAGATTCTTTGTTGACCTCCTCTAATGTTCTACTTTGCAGAGGTATTAAAATGCTTCATCCAGTTCAGGATGCTTTGTCCATTACAGCTTTCAAGATGGATTTGTAATATATCCTTTTTCTTTCTTCACAGCAACAGCCATGGCCCACTGGTTGCTGCTTTGGATAATGATCTTTGCCCAACTTCCGCTGAATATCCACTTTGGAATTTGTAAGGCACTCAGCATCAAAGACACCATGAAAAATCCACTATAGAAATTATGATGTAAATGTTCTGGTTTGTCTTAAAAGCTGGTACAATGGCATTGTGTTACTCAATTTTCTTCAGTGCCTTTGCTGGTGAAACTGTTTGATAAAACATCTCCGGTTTCCTTTGCTATTTCCTCTGCCTTTTTGGAATCAAGGATTTATGCCATAGAGCTCCAAAGGTTGTCAGTTTTAAGAACCTCCTAACCTTTTAATAACCATTTCTGGTGTGATCTGAAATTTCTTAATTCCTTTCCATTTGTTGCAAGAAACCCGATTCCCGGTTTAACCAAAATCCATCCCTTATAAATTTAGATGGCAATAGAATGGTTGTTTCCTTTTTCCTGCCTCTAATCCCTCCATGTCTATCTCAAGGGGACGTAGCTTGTCTTTTATATTGTGCGTTTCTGTTCAGAACCTCCCCTTCATTCATTTAGAGACATTGTCTTCCCTGCTGATGCTTGGCTAGCATTTGCAACTTTTAGAAATATGTATTTTTTCCTACTGTAAGATGTATATTTTGGGTGGTTTTTTATTGCTCCTTAACTGATGCTCAAACGTTTTTTCAAGAAACATCATGTTCCATTAACAATTCATCTCATCTTGTTTCTAAGGAAAAGTTAACTTCAGAGAGCTTGCTTAATTCTTTTTCTTACATTCAAACAAATTCTGCCTTTAAAAAATCCAATAGACCTACAATGTGCTATAAAACTCATTTTGATGCTTTTATTTGTGACCTTTTCTCAGAGATCATTTGCTAAACAGCAAATAAAGTCTAATTAAAGTAGTTAATTATCTAATCAACAGTGTAACCAGGTGAAATTTGCAAAGTGTTTCCTTAGGTTATGTGACTTTTAAGTCAACTATGTAACACTTTTTTTTTTTTACTTCTAGCTTGTTTCAGTCAGAAAAAGGGCAAAAATAAAGTACAGCCAGCCAATAAAAGTATTCTGCCAAGAATTTTTATTTCCTACAACTTAATCTAGTGGACCCTTGTCAAAAACTCCGCAAAAAGCCCACAAGGCTTATGTAAAATACAAACAAAAATACCCCCCCCCCCCAAAAAAAAACCCCAGTACTTCCACCACAATGAAGGTATTTGCATAAAAATAATTCTCACTCTTACTCACTTAATATAAAAATACATGCAATAAGGACCACCATTCTTTTACAGAAGTGAGAAACCTCCCCACATCATTTATCAGTCCTAATGACAGCCTTTTAATGTTTTTTTATTTGTATTTGGAAGTCTTTTATTCAAAAATACACACACTTAAGTGGCAAGTTAAGGAAGAGGATGAGCTGCAAAAAAGCAGCACTAGGTTTACCTGCCATTTTTGTAGATCTGGGGGGAATTCCATAACTAGGGCTGACTCAAGGGGTTGTGGCACCCTGAGCCAGCTTTTGCTTTTGTGCCCGCCTCTTTGGGTCAATCTAGTGGTATAAGCCACGCATATGGGCATATTTTCAGCCAGAACAGTCACGGACAAATTAAATGCTGGCACCAGGCAGACTAGGCATCCACATAGAGTAGCAGCCTTTGGGGGGACAGTAGCAGAGTAATTCCCCCCTCTTCCTTTTCCTCTACCACTATTAATACTGCCCCCACCACCCTACCTCCATGATACCCAAAACTCAGGCTTTATGGGGTGGCAGTGTGGCACCAACACAGTGCCAGGAAAGCCTTTAAAACTGCTCTCATTAGCAGACTTGTCAGTATTTGTGTGCGGACATGCACCGCGTGCTCAAGGCCAGGATGTGTCAGGGCTTGAGTGCATGTTCATGAATTCATCCAAATGGTCAAAAGCCCACTGCTGAGAGGGGTTTTAAAGGGCTTTCCTGGCATTGTGTCGGTGCTGTGCTGCTGCCCCCTTCATGTCCTATATCTGGGCCTCCCACAGAGATAGGGTGGTGGAGGTGGCAGCAATAGTGGTAGAAGGGAAGGGGGGGGGGGCGGGAGAAGGCTGGACACCTTCAGTGGGGGTCAAGGAAAAAGGGAAGACATGTTGGATACTCTGGGGGTGAGGGAGGAAAGGAGAGCGATGCTGGAGACCTGGGGGAAGAAGTATGGAAAGGGAGATCCTGGAGACCTAGGGAGAGGGAATATGGAAGAGGAGATGTTGGAGACCTGAGATGGGGAGATGAAGGAGTACAAATGGGGTGGGCACATGGCTGATGGTTCACCTAAAGCATCAGATAACCTTGACCAACTCTTCATCAGTGTGTAATTTAATCCATATATTCAGTGCCTATAGGGAGGAGTGGTCTAGTGGTTGGGGCAAGTTACCTAGGGCCAGGAGGTTCGAATCCCGCTAGAGGACAGCAACCTTGGACCAGAAGGACTGGGGTTTCTAGTCCCACAGGTGCGCCTTGTGACCTTGGGCAAGCCACTTAACCCTCTGTTGCCTCAGGTAAGAAAACAGATTTTTAGCCCTTTGGGAACAAGGGAAAAATACATATACAGTACCTGAATGTACACTGCTTTGACTGGTAGAAAAGCAGTATATAAGTCTAGCTAAATAAAGTAAATAAATAAATGCTGTATCCGCAAAAGCAGCAGCACTGACTATACAGATTGTGCTGGATAATTTTCTGATCCACCCTTGCTCCTCCCTTAACCCAGTCCACAAACAGATGGATAATATCTGACCACTGAATGATTAAAATGGCACAGTATTATTTGTATACTTTTTGACTATATATGGAGAGGCTGGATTCACTGGTGAACACATAACTGCTTTGAATATCAGTCCAATAGAGCATAATTATTCATTCACATGGAACATTTGCAGATTAGCCAATAAAACTCCTCTAACAGAGAGAGACCACGTGATGCGCACACCATAGAGGTCGCATCCTGAGCTAGCTCCTGAACCCTCAGACTTTACCGGCGATTCAGAGCCGTTTATTATTGCCATTATCCGCCGAAAACGCAAATATCTGAATCAGATTGCCGGCAGATTCTAATAACGCAAGTTGGAAGTCTGATCGCATGGCCACTGCGGTAAAATCGTTGCGGAGAGATCGGGAGCGGGGGACTGGCTCAACTAAGATGGCGGAGTTAGCCCAGGGGCCGGCATTGCCGCAGTCGCCGAAGTCTCCTGCCTCAATCGACGAGATGTCAGCGGCTATAAAGACAGCCTTAATGCCTCAATTTGAAGCCCTCCACGAGAAAATAGACGGGCTGAAATCGGCATTTGACACGCTGAGTCAGAGACAGCAAGAAGCCGAAGAACGTGTGGGGCGAGCAGAGGAAAAGGTAGAGACACTGACGGCGGAGGTGGAGGGCATGCGGGCTCAATTATCTCAGCACGAAGCAAAACTTGACGACCTGGAGAACAGGTCTCGGCGCAATAACCTGCGCTTTCTGGGGATCCCTGAAACTACATTGGATAAGGACCTGCGAGGATACCTAGAGGCCTTAGTCCGGCAGATAGTGGAGGAAAGCACATTGGGAGGTAACCTTTATATTGAAAGAGTACACCGGGTCGGTGTCAAACAACCTCGCGACTCCCACCCCAGAATAGTGTTGGCCAAATTCCTCCACTACCCGCAGAAGGAGTTGATCCTCAAAGCAGCACGGCAGAAAGGGGAGGTGGTGTTTAATAATACCAAAATTCGTATAGCTCAAGATTATTCAGTTGCCTTGAGCCGAAAAAGGAAAGAATATGCCCCCCCCCCCCCTTTGTGAAAAGCTGATTGATGCAGGCATTCGGTTCTCCGTGCAGTACCCTGCTAGACTCCACGTGCTTGGTGAGGGAGCTCACCGTACTTTCGATTCAGCCTCTGCAGCAGAAGAATACGTGAACCGGCTCTATCTTCAAAAAACAGCAGTGGCAGTGACTCATACAACATGATCTACTCTGCTCTAGCACTCTACTGTGCTAAACCCTTCTGTTGGAAAGTAACCAAAGGGAAATACAATGTAACATCGGCCATGGAGTGTTTTGCAGTTGCCTAGTAACTCTGTGTCCTCTATCTATAGTAACAGTAGCAAATTGTTTTTTATGGCAACACAGTATTCAGTCACCAAGAACCTTTTCCTTGATCTCCCCATGATCAGTCTGTAACAGTGAACTTGAGTCCTGGGGGATCCTTTTGGCTAGTATTTTGAATGGCATGGCAGATCCAACATGGCGACAGGTTGAATATTTCGGGGGGACGAGTTGGCCTGTTCCGGAAGGGGTGGGTCTCCCCCGGATATGCCAGCTGTTGCCATTGGAGGGAAAGAAGACATGGCCTTTGGGAGAGGTCGGGAGAATGTTTTTTTTTTACTTGAGAGGGAGGGGGCTCTCCTCCACCCGGGCCCGGGGAAGTTTCAAAGGCATCACAGCCAGGTAGATACGGCCCAGTTGGTGATGGGAGGGGGCCAGGGGGGCGGTGGCAGTCCGGAGAAAGAACTATGCTTCCCCTGAAACTCTTCACTTTCACTAGAATAGCTTAAAGTAGCTAAAATTGTGCCTGTAAGGCTCCCACTGATATACGCTGCACAACCCGGTAAGATCTCATTCTCTGCTGGGGCTATTTTTCAAAAACGTTTGCTCCCGGAGATTGGGGGAGGGAAAAGTGTATGGAGCAGAATCTACCTTAAAATTCTGTCATAAGGTTTTAGTTTTGTTTTAACAATGGGTGGGACTAGTTGGCCACTAATACATTAGATAAACCTGGCCAATAATCTTTACAATGCCTTAGGCGCTTCTGCATATAAGTATGCCCCTCCCATATATACCCTGACCCACTTACTTTTTTGTATCAATTCCCTCCTTTTGAAGCCACACCCATGATGGGCATTACTAGCAGCCATCTTATTTTATTTTTAAGTTTAAGGAGGCTTGTGTACCGTTCAGGCTACCCTGTTAGTCGCTCCTGAGAAGCAGACACATGCTACTGTCATCTTAACCCTTCACTTGGCATTTTTGTGTCAATCATTATGATGTTAAGGTACCCACCCCGTTATATCCCCCCTGGGAGTTATTGTCAACTGTCTTTCATTATGACTTTTACTGTACGTAAGGTGATCTGGTACTTTAAATAGTGTGTTAATGTGAACACGTTTTTTTTTGTTGTTAATGGGATTTGTCTGAGTGCATGTTGTTTATGATGTTACAAACAGAACTATGCTATTTTTAGCTTAAATATGTCCTTTGTTTATGGGCTATAGAATAGTGGGGAGAGGGGGGAGGGCCCTTCCTCTGGCTGCATCCTCTAGCGGTAAGCCGCGATGGGGGAATGGGGGTGGAAGACCCCTGAGGGGAAGGGAATCCACTTTCATGGTATGGCAAGGAACACCTCCTGCGGGCCAGCCTTGGCGGCGGATTCTCCCCGGAGCGGAACTCTGGCTGGTAAAGGGGGGGGGGGTGCCTAGAGAAGGTAGGGAGGGGCCCACACCTATAATTAAAGGGTATCAAAGGTGGGAAGGCTGGCGGTAGGACGTGGCCGGCGGGTCTGAGGGGGAACGGGGGATGGGCTCAGAGGGGTCTCGGGAGGGCTTTCTAGGAGGGGGTAGGAGTAGAGAGCCCTGTAGATAGGAGGCAGTGAGTAGGGATAGCGGGGGGAAGTTCCTGGTTGGGGGGGGAGGTTAGGGGGAAGGCCATTGGGATAAGGGGTAGGGGGTTAGGTGGGGGGGGGAAGGGGGGGAAGTCGTCGCACCTTACAATCTCTGCAAGGAGTTAATATAATTTATTTCAGTAGATATTTGAGGAGACCCCAGGCTGGGAGGGTCTCCTTGCACACGAAGTGCTGGCAGCGGGGGCATCAACAGATAGGAACCCTCTGAGAGTAATAACCTGGAATGTTTGCGGGCTGGGGAACCCAATTAAGCGCTATAAAGTGCTTAAGGCATTGGCTCGACAGCAATGTGATATTGCGCTATTGCAAGAGACCCATCAGACGGCTGAAGAACATGCTAAATTGTGTCGGGACTGGGTGGGTCAGACATGGGGTGCGCCTGCATTGGGAAAGAAAGGAGGGGTGGTTATACTTATTCATAAACGTGTCCGCTTTACGCTACATCGTCAATGGGCCGATCCCAACGGGAAATTTTTACTATTGCATGGACTACTGGAAGACCGGGATATCATACTGGGGGATGTTTATGGCCCTAATATATTAGATCGAGATTTTCTTAACCGCATTGCAGCCAAAATTGAACAACTGCCGGACGTGCCCATGCTTATAGGGGGGGATTTTAATGGTGTTTTGGACGTGAGTTTAGATACCTCTGCAGCTAAGGAGACGAGAGATAGGGTGCTGGGATCTCAACTGCTGCAACGTTTTCGAGCGCGCTTAAACTTGGTAGATCCCTGGAGACTGACGCACCCTTCTGAAAAAGAGTTTACACATATCTCGAGAGCACATGGGACTAGCGCGAGACTAGATTAACTTTTGATTTCCACTACTACCTTTGCACAAGTGGAAGAGGCGCAAATAGGACCTTTAGAAATCTCCGACCATGCTATGGTTTGGTTGGAGTTGCAATGGGGGAGCGGGTCCGGAACATCTCGCATATGGCGGTTCCCCATTGAGTTGTATCACGATAACCACTTTCGGCAGTTTCTGAGTCAGCGCTGGTGTGATTTTGAATCAAACCACCAGGCCCATAGGGATGATCCGGAGCTGGTTTGGGAGACTGCCAAAGTGATGCTGCGTGGGGATATTATCGGATTTGCGGCTCGGAAGCGGAGATTGCGGGCAGAACAAATCATCCGGCTAGAACAGCAGGTATCACAGATGCAGGTACTGAGTGGTCGCGCCCCTACCGTGTCCAACAGAAAGCGATTATGGGAGTTACAGGTTGCCTTAAATGAATTACTCCATCAGAGAGCCAAGAAATCGATAATGTACTACAAATATCGCTTACAATGTTTTGGCAATAAAGTGGGGAAATTGATGGGACGTTGTTTAAAGGGTCAGAGAGGTGGGCGGGGGGGTAGCGGCACTTCGGGATGAGAGAGGAAAACTACAGCAGAAGAGAGACGTGATAAGTGAAATCTTTAGGGGTTTCTTTCAGAAATTGTACTCAGCGGAGGGGACTGACCCCACTATTATGGAAAATTACCTTCAGGGGCTGCGGCTCCCTAAGGCAACTGACGAGCAACGGGCCATGTTGGGGCGTCCGATAACCCTAGAGGAGGTGCAACAGGTGATTATGAAAGCTAACTGCTATAAGACTCCGGGACCAGATGGCTATGGGGCCGAATTTTATAAATTATTATCGAACTGAGTCAGTCCTCTGCTAGTGGATACTTACCGGCAAAGAATAGAAGGTAGGGGTAGACGATGGGGAGAAAATCAGGCATATATTACGTTGATACCTAAGCCGGGCAAGGACCCGCTGCAGGCGGCTTCTTACAGGCCGATCTCCCTGCTCAATTTTGACATGAAGCTGATGGCTATTTTGGCGGAAAGACTAGCGGGACTATTGGAGGATATTGTTCATGCCTCACAAGTGGGCTTTGTGCGAGGTCGTTATGCAGTCCGCAATATTCGCAGAATCTTAACTTCGTTAGAATGGGTACACGCTCATCGGATTCAATCTCTGCTGGTGAGTTTTGATGCTGAAAAAGCATTTGATCGGGTCAATTGGACGTATTTGCAGCACCTGTTACCACTGTATGGCTTGGGACCGGCCTTTTGCGACATGGTTAAGAGCCTTTACGATACACCGACGGCTAGAATACTCTGTAACGGGGTTTTATCGGATCCCTTTCCCCTGTATAGGGGTACTAGGCAGGGCTGTCCATTATCCCCTCTCTTGTTTGTTCTATCCCTAGATCCCCTAATAAGGCGCATAGAACTTGACCCACAAATTCGTGGTATTGAGATTGGACAGCAAGGGTTTAAGATGGCGGCTTTTGCCGATGACATGCTGGTACACCTCCTAGCTCCACGGGACTCTTTGCCTAGATTGTTAAAGGAATTTCGATTATTTGGCAGTTTTGCGGGTCTCCAGATCAATGAAGAAAAATCAGAGGCCTTGGACGTTTCGGGGCAGTTACGAGGGCTATGGGGGGCGGAGAGGTTCCCTTTGAAATGGGCAGAGCGGACATTCAAATACCTAGGTGTTGTTCTAACGAGGGTGCCGCAAGACCTTTATCATGAACTTCGAGAGAGTTTTGTCTGGGGTACGGAGTCAATTAAGGGCGTGGAATCCGCTACCTTTATCACTGCTGGGGAGAATCGCAGCATTTAAAATGGTGGTGTTGCCTCGTATACTGTATTGGCTGCAAACTCTACCCGTGTGGCTATTGCGGCGGGATCTGCTTAGACTGGAAAAGGAGATCCAACGGTTCCTGTGGAAGGGGGCTAGAGCCCGGATCCCAATAACCCGTTTGAAAGGCAAATGGAGCAGAGGAGGCTTAGGAATCCCAGATATATGGCTTTATGCTTTGGCGTGTCAAGCCCGTCACCTCGGGGATTGGCTGGGCGACACCAACGTATACACGCCGCGGGCGTTAGAAGCGGCTTTTGTGGCCCCCCTCTCGCTGGTGGGAGTCCTGCATGCGGACAGTGCGCAACTACCAACGCGGTTAACGCGAAATACTATGATCAATGCGCTGCGTCGTACTTGGCGACAACTAAATAGCTTTTGGCGAAGGAATTGGCAGGTGACTAGCTGGCTCCCCATTCGTGGAAACGTACATTTCCTGCTGGGATCTGATTCCACGGCGTTTCAGTTATGGTATCAACAGGGCTTACGGTATATAGGACATGTAGTGGACCTTACTGGTAAATGTAAGTCGTTTTCCGAGCTTCAAGAGGAGTTTCGCTTACCCCCCACTCAATATTTTGCGTATCTCCAACTCTCTCACTACATGGCAAAGCTGCCTAAAGAGGAACTGGGGGTGGATAGATCGGCGCAGCTTCTTGAAGTTTTTGACATTGGAGGCGATGCACCACCAACAATAAGGGGACTGAAATCTCGGCTGGAGGGCTTTGGGGTAAGACCGGACTATGAGAGAGTGGAGACAGCATGGGCAGAGGAACTGGGGCGGGTGGTGCAGCCCGGCACTATCTGTGCGGCGGTGGGACAGATAACAGCATTGGTGGGGGGAGCGCGGTGGAGGGAGGTTCAATACAAGGCCCTGACGCGCGTGCATTTTTCGCCTCGGCGAGCGTTGCGGAGCCACATTACGCAAGACGGGTCATGTCCTAGATGTTCCACACCCTTAGCCACCCTAACTCATATGTGGTGGCAGTGCAGGCGCATCCTTCCCTACTGGTCCCGTATTCGCAGATACCTTACGGGGTTGTTACAGCAAAGGTTTCCGTGGACTAGTACTCTGGTCACACTCGATCAATTGCACCCAACCCTACCTGGGGGGAGATGGGAGAGGTTATTGGTGCGTAAGGCCTGTCTGGTGGGGAAAGGTCCAATTCTCCATAGATGGAGAGATCAGCACCCACCCACGTTCTTGGAATGGCGCAATAGTTTCCATCAGCTGATGCTTATAGAGCGTTGGCTGGCCAGGGGTTCCGTAAAACGATGGTCCACCTTTATGTTGATATGGGGACCCTACATCCAGAGCTTAAGCTCCCGCTGCCGGAACGAAATAGTAAATATAGGCTATTAAGCTAGGCGGGGTTAGGAGGTGCGACGACAAAAAGGGGGGGGGAGGTTAGGGGGGGGTAGCTGGGGAGGTTAAGGAGGGCACCCTAGACTAACTTAATACCAAAAATGAATGAAAATCACGGGCGCTCTGAGTTCTGTTTGGCATACATGACTGTTTGTGATTTGTGCCGCGCGGAGATAAGATTCCACTCCGCAGTGGCGTGTTGTATATATTGTTTGCCTATACCGAAAGTTATGTATATGCTGGCTTATATTTAAATAAAGTTTAAAAAAAAAAAAACTCCTCTAACAATGGATGCAGAGCCGTACAACTCAATATGCATAAAAAATTGTTTTCAAATTCTGGTATCACATTAGTGACAGCAACAAACTCCTTCCACTGCCAGACAGACACATGAATGGGTAAGGAGAGATGAACTGGAACTGAAACTGAAGGATGAGAGAATGATAGCTACAACCCAGGACAGCGGATTATGGACAAGAGGTTTACAGAGAGCATTTTAAAAAATGGTAAAACAGACATACAGGGTGGCCCAAAAAAAGTGAGAACATCTCATAGCATATAAGTTATTTAAAATTTCAAAAAGACAGATGTAAACGATTGACAAATTTAAAAAAAAAAAAAGATGGCGACCGGAAATTGTCGAAATAAAGACGTTATATAGCTAAAAAAGGTAAATAAGTAAACTATTTAAGCTTTTAATTTACAAGATGTTCTCACTTTTTTTGGGCCACCCTGTATATCAATTCTGTAAGAAAGAGCTGGAAATAGTGACTCAACCTCATAGATGATTGTGAAGTTCTGATGCTGGAAATTTCTAAAGAGAAAGGCACAACAAAGTAGCATGCCTCATCCATTGGAAACTCTGTTAACACTACATCACTTTGCCTCAAAAGCACTGTGATCATGACCCTAAGAGAATTATAGAGAATAAAAAGGTTATGATCACTTGGGATACTTTCATTCCAACTGATAAAAAGCTGAATATGAGGAGGCCGGACATAGTGGTAAAGGAGAACACCACCAGTATGGCATAGAGGTGTCAGTCCCATGTGACTATTATGTGAATTGTGTTCAGAGGCTCTTCAAATACCAAGACATGCAGTCAGAGACCAAGAAATTGTATCAGAAAGATACAGTATTACTTCCCATTGTACTGGGTGCCACAGGCTTCATTAAGACGAATTTCCAAGCACACCTTGATAAATTACCCATACATATTACATCTTAGGAACTCCAGAAGGAGGCTCTCTTTGGCATGTTACAAGTAAGAACATAAGATATGCCATACTGGGTCAGACCAAGGTCCATCAAGCCCAGTATCCTGTTTCCAACAGTGGCCAATCTAGGTCATACGTACCTAGCAGTTTCCCCAAGAGACACAGGTTCCACAATGCTTGTATTGGGTCAAGCATTGATATCCTGGGTCCCTTTTTAATAATGGTTTATGGACCTTTCCTCCAGGAACTTGGCAAAACCTTTTTTAAACCCAACTACACTAACAGCTCTTACTACATCCTCCGGTAACAAATTCCAGAGTTTGATTACACGTTGAGTGAAAAAATATTTTCTCTTATTTGTCTTAAATAGTTTACCCTGTAGCTTCATTACATGTCCCCTAGTCTTTCTATATTCTGATAACGTAAACAATCGATCTACGTTTACCCGTTCCACTCCATTCATTAATTTACAGACCTCTATCATATCTCCCCTCAGCCGTCTCTTTTCCAGGTTGAAGAGCCCTAACCCTTTGTAGCCTCTCTTCATAGGAGTATCCTTCCATCCCCTTTACCATTTTGGTAGCTCTTCTCTGTACCTTTTCTAATAACGCTATATCCTTTTTAAGATACGGTGACCAGAATTGCACACAATATTCAAGGTGCGGTCGTACCATGGAACGATACAGAGGCATTATAATATCCTTTGTTTTATTTTCCATTCCTTTCCTTATGATACCTAGCATTCTATTTGCTTTCTTGGCCGCCACTGCACACCGGGCGGAGGGTTTTAACATGTTATCCACGATGACTCCTAAATCTTTTTCCTGGGTGGTGGTTCCCAATGTGGAACCATAGTGGAACCATAGTGTGGGTTGTTCTTTTCTAGGTGCATAACTTTGCACTTGTCCAAATTAAATTTCATCTGCCATTTGGATGCCCAGTCTTCCAATTTATCCAGATCCTCCTGCGGTTTTCCACAGTCCTCTTGGGTTTTAACAACTTTAAACAGTTTTGTGTCGTCTGCAAATCTGATAACCTCACTAGTTATTCCCTTTTCCAGGTCATTTATGAATATGTCAAAAAGTAGCGGACCCAGTACAGATCCCTGGGGTACTCCACTATTCACCTTTTTCCATTTACACTGAGCATTAGTAGTAAATTTGAGAGACTGAGATCATACTCCATATACCCTGATTTAGAAGTCAGATTCATGACTGTCATGGTATGTGCAAAATGAACCCATTTGGAGAATCTGCCCCCTCCCCCCCCCAGACACTGCATGAAGTAACATGAAACCCTGTCAATGGACAATCAAAAGCTTATCATATCATATCAGCACTAACCCTACCTATGAAAGTCAGCACTGTAAATATTCAATGGAGTGGAGGAGTGGCCTAGTGGTTGGGGCAAGGTACCTCGGACTGGAAGGTCAGGGGTTCAAATTTCACTAGAGGACAGCAACCTTGGGCCAGAAGCACTGTTCCCTCTAAGTTTTGCACATGTGCGCGTGCACACACCTTGCCGAGCAAGCGCACATACTTTACAACAGAGCGCATAAAAATTACGGTTCTGATTCTGATAGAAAACAACACAGACATCTTAAAATTTAAAAGTTGTTGTGTATTTACGGTTTTCACAAGTTCTACAATATTTTCTAGTGCAATCAATGTGGTGTACATACTGTATTCTGACGTGTAGTGTGGTGTAGAAGGCCCCTCTGATCCCTTAGAGAGAGGTAAAATGGAAGAGTTAGCTTCAGTAGCTGACAGAAAACAAAAGCTCATGGTTTCCTGGGAAAACACAAGCAGAGTGAGTCACAGGAAAGGAAAACATGCCCCTGCTGCAGTTCAGCTCCACAGTCACGAATTGAGGCAGAACACCTGCTGGGAGGAGGGGTCAGGTTAAACCCTAGAAGGCAGAGATATAAAGAATGCTCATTAGAGAGAAAGTTAGAACAGCTAAGGGAACGGCCAGGAGAACCAGGTGGAGAACAGCCACGGGAACAGCCAAGAGAACAGCTGAGAGAACAGCTACGGGAATGGAGAGAAAGACCAGAGCCAGAACAGGAGTTAAGCTCAGAAGCAGAGGAACTGCTTGGGAATGAGGACCCAGAGGGAGCTGATGGTAATAGAAGATTCTCTGAGGATTAATTCAGAGAGGGAAACCAGCAAAAGAAACAATTGGAGAACCAGTGCCAAGAAGCCAGGTAGAAACAGCCCAGGTTTGGTGCCGTGTCTGAAAGGCAGCCAAAGGGAAAGATTACCAAGAAGGCTGACTTGGGAGCGCTCACAAACTCCAAGGTTTGGATCTGTAGCTGACCCTGAAGTGCAGAGAGAATCTCCTGTAAGAAATCCAAAATGTAGGCTGAGTGATTGGTTCAAAGGCAAAACTGTTTTTAAGAAGTGGTCTTGTGTTAGCCCAGAAGGGTGGGGCTCTCCTCATAGTAAATACTGTGGTAATTCTCAACCATATCTAGCAGAAGGCTGCAGAGAAAAATCTCGGGCTGAGGAACTGGGTGTGTGCTTGGAAACACCGTGTAGCCAGTTTCAAACATTCCCAGCTGATATCCATAATGAGGCAATGGAAACAGAACCAGCTGTAGAATACATGCCAGTGGAAGAAATGGACTGTACATTATCTGTTTCTGATAATATAATACCTGTGTGCTAATACTAAGCTGTTCAGAGAGCTGCAGGAGGCAGCTGGAAGAAAAGCACAAAAGGTTTGAGCAGAGAAATGCTTGTTTAAGTTGGATTACTGTGAAACATATGTGATGCTGATATAAGAAGCTATTTTTGTTCAATTCTTATATTGTTTCCTGCCAGAAGATGTATGGCAATTTGTTCTTCATTTCCTGTATGTAAAGCTGCCCGGAGGGGAATTAAAATCCTGTTTATTTGCCTGAAACCATTCGTGCTCAAATACTCTCTTTTATTTAGATAGTAAATACTACAACTCCCAGGAGGCAGTGCTTTCCCCAAGCTCTGTTCTACTATCTAAAGAAGGGATCAGGCCGCTTAACTCTGCATGCCCAGGCTGTGGGGTACTAGCGTGTTACAGTAGTCAAATTTTAAAGTATAGAACTCAGAGTGTCTTTATATGGCGCACAAAAATTTAACCTTCCTTCAAAAGCTGCACAGCTGATATTTTATGCGCACACAGCCTACAGAAAATTAGAGGGAACATTGGCCAGAAGGACTGGGATTTCTAGTCCCACAGATGCTCCTTGTGGTCTTGGGCAAGCCACTTAACCCTCCATTGCCCATGTTCCCTGTAAAATAGTTCTCCAAGTTATAATGCCCTGTTCAATGTAATTTCAGTTTGTTCAATGTAAACTGCCTTGATATCATGAAAGGCGGTATATAAGAAATGTTAAATTAAATAAATAAATAATTCTAGAATAGTAATAGACCTCCAATTGAGAAAAGAAAGCAAGCAGGACCACTATCAATTCCTGCACAGAATCTCACCTCAGCTACACATAGAAATGGAACACCAAAGAAAAAGAAGCAAATTCATTTCCTTATTTACTGAACAAAATACAAAGAAATCGCCAAGACCTGGCTAATTTTTTTGGTACCTTTGTTGTCTTACTCATTTTATTTTTACAACTGAGCTGGTTTTGGTCTGTCTTTATTACTTCCCCTTGCTGGTTGTCTACTGTCCTTTTCCAGGATCTCATTTCCATTTTCTTCACTCCTTGTTTCATTCCCTTCCTCCCCCTACCATCTATTTCTCACATTGATCTTTTAGTTTCTTTTTTCTCCATTGTTCTTTTCTGGCTATATAGCCAGATTTCATTCTTCTTTCTCCTCCCTCTAGTGTTCAGTCTCTCTCTTTTCACCTATGTAGGAGCTTCCCATTTCCTAATCTTACTTCCCTTGTCCTCGCAGTCCCTATTTCAATCTCATTCCTTCCTCAGCCTCCTAGTCTCCCCCTCCTCAACCATCTCCTGTACTCTTTCACCCCTCTAGGTCCTTCTCTGTCACTCATCCCCTCTCCTTTTGTGTTACAACCTCTATTCAGGTTCCCATTCCCAGGCTCTCATTTTCTTGAAAGACCTGTCCCCTTTCTTTTGTCTCTCACCCTGCCTATAGCCTTCTGTCCTTTCAACTGCTTCCCAAATTCTCCAGGTCTTTCAAATGATCTCCCCTCTCCATACATTCTTCACTTACTCACACATCTGCTCATATCTATTGCCCAGCCACCTAATCCCTCTTGTCCTCCCAACACCCATTCAACTTCTCAGCCATCAATATTTCATTACTGAATCCCCAATCACCACTTTTGCATCCCAACAAATCCCCGAATCCTCATTCACAATCCCAACCAAGCCAGGAGTGCCTACTTACACTCTCAGTCTTAAGAGTCTGTTATCCTACAAGGGCTCCCACAATCCACCCTGAACCCGCTCCAACTCGCGATGAATGCCGCAGTGAGAGTTCTACATGGGGCTTCTAGGAGCGATCATGTTACGCCCATCCTGAAGCACCTCCACTGGCTCCCTATACATGGCAGACTCACTTTCAAAACCCTACTGCTGACTTTCAAGGCCATCAATGGGCTCCCCTCCACATCACTAGCAAAGCTTATACAAACCATGTCCCCCAATAGGTCCAGAAGATCTGCAGCAGTCAACACACTGGTAATCCCGAAGGAAATAACCCAATGCACCCATGAAACAGCAAAAAGGGCTTTCAGATTCTGTGCACCCAGATGCTGGAACACCCTACCACCCAGCATCCGGGCAATCCCTGACCTAACCCAGCTTAGGAAGGCATTGAAGCACCACCTCTTCCTCAAATACTACCCGGAAGACAGCTCTCCAATAGCCCCCTCCCCTATCTAGTACAGCCACAGCAACATACCCCGCAAGCCATCCATGACTACGATTACTTTTGACACAACATAACGTGTCGCCTAGATGTAAATAGTTACCCCAGTTTTATCCAAGTTGTACCGGTTCTTTGTAAACACAGATCAGCTTGCTGCACTGGGCTAGTCATTCTGTTTCATGTAACCCACACCGATGTTGAATAGTGTGGTATAAAAGAGACTGTAAATAAATAAAATAAAATAAATAAATCTTCTACTCTACCAGCCAACCCTAGAGTCTTTGCCTAAGGCCGTGTCTCTCTTTCCCCACATCTACATGTCCCCAGTATCTTCTCTTTTTTTCTCCCCATTCCTCAGCATTCATTGCCCTGCTGCACCCCTATATCACCTTTTCCCCTTCCCCAGAATTCAATCATCTGTCTCCTTCATTTACAGGGCCTTTCCTCTTCCTTATCCCCTTCCACCTTTCTCCCCCTTCATCCAACCTACAGCATTAGCTGGCAGACTCCAGCATCAATGCCCCGTTCTTCTTCCCCCCAGACATCAGCATCAGCTCCCTCCCACACATGCACATGCTTTCTCCCACCACCAGCATCAGCTCCCTCCCACACATGCACATGCTTTCTCCCACCGCCAGCTTCAGCTCCCTCCCACACACACACGCTTTCTCCCACCACCACAATCAGCTCCCTCCCACACATGCCCTCTCCCACCACCAGCATCAGCTCCCTCCCACACACACATCCTTTCTCCCAGTAGCAGCATCAGTTCCCTCCCATACATACATGCTTCTCCCTCCATATCAGCTGCCTCCCACACGCACATGCTTTCTCCGCATACCAGCATCAATTCCCTCCCATACATACATGCTTTTTCTCACCACCACCATCAGCATCCCTCTCACACATGCATGCTTTCTCTCACCACCAGTTCCCTTTCACACATTTTCTCCAAATGCCAGCATCTCCTATCCCAACCCACACACACTTGCTTTCTCCCCAGTGTTAGCATCATCTCTTCCCCCACTCATGCAGCCTTTCTCCCAATGCCATCATCCCCCCCCCCCCCACACACACACACACTTGCTGGTACTGAATCATCTTATCTCTCCACAAATTTTTTCTCTCAGTGTCATCATCAACTTCCACACCCCCCCCCCCCCCCGACACGTATGCTTTCTCCCAGTGTTAGCATCAGCATCTGACCCTCTTCTCCCAGGCCTTCTAGCCTGCTACAGATGTCCAGACAGTGGCAGAACTTGCTGCCTTTGCCCCCGCCAGTCTCTGCAATTTAATTGGCCTCTACTGGCACGCACAAGCACGTCCACTTTCTTACAAGGAAGAGGCTGATTAAACTGTAGAGAGTGGCAGGAGCAAAGCTGCCGCTGCTGCAGGAGGTGGAGCCGGGGAGGCACTTTCAGCGCTGCTAAGGTTCTGTGCCCACTGGCTCACCTCTTAAACCAGCTCAATCCATAACCTGGATTTATCTGTGATTTTTAAGATCATTTTTGGCACAATGGATGTGAGGAACTCAATATCAGCTTTCTGTAGCATATCCCTCATTCTTGTGACAATCTATTTCCTCTTTGGTATCTGAAAGATGAGGAAATATAAAACACAGTTTTATAGCTCTGAAAAAATGGCTCATTGAAGTACCAGAATGAGGAGAGACTGCTTGTGAAATTTCAAATCACGTAGGCCATGCTGCTGTGTTCTTGGACTTTGGACAGGCCTTGATTTTTTGTACTGTATGAGCCCAATTCTGCACCGTGGGAGCAAAACATTCCTGTGGCATACAGAATCAGGTCTGAGGATGGCCCAGCGTGCCCCTGTATGCCTGCAAGGACATCCTCCCCGGGCTCCCATGGTGCAGACCCCCCTCTTCCCCGCTACCTGATCCATAGCTGGCCAGCTGGGGCCTGGATCGATTGGCGGGGACCCCCCCTGCACCCGGCCTGGGGGGGGACGACTCCAGCCCCAATCTCCTGGTTATTGATGATTATTCCACCTTTGAGGTGGAATAAGCACACCCCCTGACCCCGCAGGACCTACAGGGCCGTGACTTGAATCAACCCTCTATATCCTGCCGCCTTTCCCACCCCCGCTCTGCACAGGCCCTGCCCGCCCCCTCCAGCTGGCTCCCCCCATCCTGCTGCTCTAGGGGCAGGATGGCTTGCGGAGATGCACGTCCTGCCAGGACGTGCAGCCCCGCAAGCCATGACTCAGAATCGGGCCCTATGTGTCGGAAAAACCCTAAGGTGAATTTGAAAAAAGACACCAACTTCCACTTCATTTTCCTATAATAAAGTCACAGCCTTATGCTTTCCCATTAAATTACCTTTATTTAATTGTTTTTCAGGTATCTTACATTCCTCTTTTAAGCAGTTGCTGCTTCCCCTTTTGTCCACTAGGGCAAGTTATGGCATAGGGCAGCGTTTTTCAACCAGTGTGCCGTGAGATATTGTCTGGTGTGCCGTGGGAAAAATTCCAATTTCATCCATAACATGTGGCCTCGGCTCACAAATTAGGGTTGCCAACCGGCCGGTTTTCAGCCGGCCTGGCCGGTTTTTCCATGGCCAGGCCGGCTGCCAGCACAGTTGTAAAACCGGCCATTGAAAAGCCGGTTTTTTGCTCTGGCCGCAAGATCGGGAGCGGCCAGAGCAAAAAAACGGCTTTTGTGCCGAAGTCCGCAGCGCGAACGCGATTCCCTATAGCAGTGCAGCCACTGGTTCTGCTTTGTACAGAGCAGCGGCTGCACTACACTTACATTGAAAAGTAAAGAGAAACTGTGTCAGGAGCCCTCCGATCATGCAGAGCCCGAGGAAGTGATGTCATGGGGGCGGGCTCCTCACAGGCTGTCTTTCCTTTTCAAATTAACTTTAGCTGCAATAAAGTTAATTTGAAAAGGAAAGACAGCCTGTGAGGAGCCCGCCCCCATGACATCACTTCCTCAGGCTCTGCGATGACCGGAGGGCTCCTGACACAGTTTCTCTTTACTTTTCAATGTAAGTGTAGTGCAGCCGCTGCTCTGTACAAAGCAGAAGCAGCGGCTTGGGCAGAGGGGGGGGGAGTGTGTGTGTGAGTGAACCAGCAAGGGGGGGGAGTGTGAGTGAACCAGCAAGAGGGGGGGGGCGATGGTGTGAGTGAACCAGCAGGGGAGGGGGGGGTAAGTGAGTGAGTGACCCAGCAGGAGGGGTGAGTAAGTGACAGGGGGGTGGGTGAGTGAACCAGCAGTGGAGGGGGGGGGGGTGGTGTGAGTGAACCAGCAGGGGAGGGGGGTTGGTGTGAACCAGCAGGGGAGGGGGGTTGGTGTGAGTGTTTGATTCCTATTCAAGAGAATTACTTTATATATAGTCAATATAGGCACAGAGGTAAATTTTTTTAACATTTTCTAATGGTGGTGTGCCTCGTGATTTTTTTCATGAAAAAAGTGTGCCTTTGCACAAAAAAGGTTGAAAAACACTGGCATAGGGTATGCTAAACTCTGCCAGGATGTCATCACAGTGCAAACAGAAGGGTTTTTTTTTCTTCATATCACAAGAAGTGGCATCATTCCAAATTATCTTGACATGAATAAACGTCTACCGTGTTCTCTGGTGGGTATGCCTTCTGTTCACTATATTATAGCCACTGGGCTTTTGAACCTCATTACTGTGTAGAGCAGTAAAAAGGGAAGACACATTATAAGAACATAATAATTGCCATACTCGGTCAGACCAAAGGTAAATCAAGGCTAGTATCTGCTTTTCAAGAGTGGCAAATCAAGGTTACAAGTACCTGACAGGATCCCAAAGTGTAGCTAGAGTCTATGCTATTTACCCCCAGGGATAAGTGGTAGCTTTTCTCAGCTCTACCTTAACAACAGTCTATTGACCTTTTCTCCGGGAACTTGTCCTAACCTTTTTCAAATCCAGCCATGCTACTGGCTTTTATCATATCCTCCGGCAATGAGTTCCAAAGATTAACTATGGGTTGGGTAAAAAATATTTATCAAGGTATGCTTGGAAATTCCTCTTAATCAAACCTGTGGCATTTCTTTCTTTGTGCTTGAGGATCCTCTTATTCTTAACGTGATTCACAGAATAGTCATTTGGAACTGACACCTCTATAATCAATGGATAATAAACCTCCACACCTCAAATGACTACAAAATCATACTAGAACAGAAAGTCATTGAAAAACCACCAATGGATTCTTCCAAAACTTTCAATGTACTTGTCTGAATACTTTTTTGTCGGGACCAACCGACATGAGAGGGGAGAATTAAAACTCCCGCCTCAGCGTCGGGAGGGCCTGTAGGGCTGGTACCCCTGCAATTCTACATGCAATTCTCCGGCCTGCTCAGCAACTCAGGCCTGAACCAACCTGCACAGACAAGATGGATTCTTCACGTCACTTTTGCTGTGTTCAGCTACAAACGACCTCCAAGCAACTGCTGGCGCAGCGTTTCTAAGCATACATACAGAAGCTATTGTCCGTGGCTGGCCTTGGACACTTGTACATGCCCAGAAGTTACATACTGTTGCTTCTGTCTGATTTCTTACCATGGCTCCTTTGTTTGCAAGAAGCTGCTCATCATCTACCTCCTGATTCGCTGAGAACACCTCAGACTGCCTGGTGCCAACCAATCTTCGGACCTATGACGGAGGATTCTTACACAGAATAATGCAATCTGCACTGAAACTTTAGTAGAGAGAGTTGGGGGCTTTTCCCACCTGTTCATACAGACTTCTGCACCAGTTCCTCTCTGCTGTGCACTGCGTACCTGATTCCTGCGACCTGAGCTTTCCGCCAGCCGGCCACTACGTGTGGGCTAGGCCATCCTCCACAGGTCTGAGATAAGACTTTCACAGATACCTCCGGTTCGGACTTACTGCGGCTCGCCTGACGAGGCTAGAGCCCGCATTAGCTAGGAGCTGCCTCCTTGGACTGCATTGTTCCTGAGAGCCCGACGGAACTAAGGTACTGACTTATCTCTCCTCCTCCGGATGGGCAAGGGGTTAGCAATATATTTCTTACTTTTCCTCAGTGCAGAGCGAATCAGTGACGTCTGGTTACTAATCAGTGATTTATTACGTTGTCCAAGTGTACATCTGTACTATAACAAATTTCTACCTCATGTTTCTAATTAGCTATATGTGTGTGTGTATATTTTTCTACCTGGTTGCCTATAATAAAGTCTAATATATATCTGCAGACCAGACTTCTTTCGTGGCTCATTGTCAGAATAACTCACCGAACTTTGGGCTGGGTAATAGTAGCTATTTCCCCTGGACAACAACAGAGTCTAACTTATTTTTGTGCTACTAATATACCCTACAGGCCCTTTTATTCAACAAGATTTAAAGAACTGTGATACTGAAAAATAGTGTAACCAACACTTATCTGAAGAAATAGGCGATGTAATCTCCGCAGTGAATTGGCACGACATGCATGTTTCGGGCTTGGGAAAAGCCCTGTATCAAGTGTTCCCCTCGGTCTAACCGGAAAATCGCCTCTGTAATCAATCTATAATCAATGCAGTTCTAAAGTTTTTCTCCTTTACCACTATGTCTGATTTCCTTGCATCCATTTTTCTTATTAATCGGAATGAGAGCAATCACAGGTGATCATAATCTCTTAATTTTCTTACAGTTGTGGCCCCAGTGCTTTTCCAGTATGGCAATGCTGTAGTGTTTTCAAAAATTATAATGGATGAGATATGCCATTTTATTGTGCCTGTCTCTGTAGAAATTTTCTACCATCAAAATGTCACAGCTAGCTAAGACACGAGTACTTTTGCCAGTTCTTTCAAAACTCAGCTGCACAGCTTATCTTCCACCAGTATCGCTATGCTTATGTAATCCTTCTTCTCAAGTCACTTCATTGGCTTCCCCTCGTTTTCCGCATTCAGTTCAAACTTCTCCTACTGATCTATAAGTTTTATTTATTTATTTAACAATCATTTATTACCCGCATCTTCCAGAGTTCAGTTGCGGTTTACAATAAAACAATCCACAAAGCAAGAGCTTAGTTTTACATCGAACATTTTGTAACAATAAAGAGTAATGGTTAACAGCATGAACCAATGCATAACAGCACAGAACTGGCTTGTAAACTATGTACAATAAACTATATACAAATACAAGTTGTAGGTATTTTAGAATACGTGTATTCATTCTGTTGCTCCTCACTACCTTTCCTCTCTTATCTCTCCCTGCGCCCCTCCTCGGGAACTCTGCTCCTCTGGCAGAACCCTATCTGCGCCCTTCTTTTCCATTGCCAATGCCAAACTCCGATCTTTCTACCTTGCTGCTCCTTATGCATGGCACAAGCTACCCAAGTCAGTACGTCAGGCTCCATCTTTAGCCCTATTCAAATCAAGGCTAAAAATTTACCTCTTCAAGGTTACTTTTGGATTCTGATCCGCTTAGTCTCCTATTCACCTCCTATGTGTTTCCTTACCATTTCCTAGATATCTCCTAGCCCCAGTTGTGTTGTCTGTCTTGACTAGACTGTAAGCTCTGATGAGCAGGGACTGTTTTTACATGTCTCTCTACAACACTGCATATGTCTTTGTAGTGCTGTACAAATGATTGAGATTAGTAATAGCAATTTTTCCATCACTACTGATCTAATTCTGTGACTATTTTTCTCTTGTTTTGCAAATTCTGTTGCATCCTTCCCTATGTGTTGGTAAATTCTTACCCATCCCTTCTATTCTTCAGAATGCTTGTCAAGGTTTAATAATGGAGACAGATTCTGGATGTTTATTTTCCTTTTTCAATCATACAAGATACAGAGGAAGACAAATCACATCCAAAATAAATATTTTTTTTGTCGGGTATACCGGCACAGGAGGGGAGATGGCCTTCACACCCCCCGCTGCAGCAAACCCTTTTTAATATTTTTAGAATGAAAAAACTTTACTTAGCTTGAGGCTGGAAAACGATAATCCTCTTGGTAGAAAAGCAAGACCGTCCCAAATGCGACATGACATGTTTCGGGTGAACACAAACCCTGCTTCAGGCAAATCGGGATCAGTCACTAACCAAAATACCAGCATCCATGTTGCAACTGAATAGGTGTCAAGTCTTTTCAGCTTGTTTTACATATTTGGATATGATGATGTTGTTAAGAAGGCCTGAAGGCCTATGTTAGTGGCTCTGTATGTAAGAGTAGTTACTCACCTGTAACAGGTGTTCTCCAGGAGCAGCAGGAATCAGTCCTCACATATGGGTTACATCGACGTCGATGAAGCCCTTGCGGAGCATTTCCCCAGCTTTCCAAGAAAGCCTTTGGGAATGCAGGCATGCATGCGCGGTTCCCTTCCTGCCTAAAGGTGCCATCTTGCTCAGTCAAATGACATAGCTAAAACAGCACACAAAAATGTAAAAATAAACTATGTACAACTGCAACTCCCAGGGGAGGAGGGAGGGTTATGAGGACTGATTCCTGCTGCTCCTGGAGAACACCTGTTACAGGAGAGTAACTACTCTTTCTCCAGGACCAAGCAGGAAGTCAGTCCTCACATATGGGTGACTCCCTAGCTCTGGGCTATCAGGAACCCAGGCTGAACAAGAGAACTCCCTCTAGTCTCAGCAGCAAAGAAAGGCTTTTCACTGACAGAACCTCCACTGGTAGCCCAACAGAGGGCAGGAGGGCAGGAGTTGCCTAAACCTCAAAGAGATTCTGGAGTACTGCCTGGCCAAAAGCACTGTCCCTACGGGACTCCCTTTCCAGACAGTAATGGGCCGCAAAAGTCTGGCTTGAAGACCAAGTTGCAGCCCTGCAGATGTCTACCAACGGTACAGAGCGGAGATGAGCCACTGAGGCAGCCATTGCCCTGACATGATGGGCCGTGACCCGACCCTGCAAAGGAAGGTCAGCCGCCCTGTAAGCCCAGGTGATACAGTCAGCCACGCAGATGGACAAGGTATGCATGGACACAGCTAACCCCAAATTATTAGGGTCAAAAGATATGAAGAGCTGAGTAGCCCTTCTGTGCCCCTGCGTACGGTCAAGGTAGAAGGATAAGGCCCTCATACAGTCCAGGGTATGCAGAACTGCTTCAGCCTGACTTGCATGAGGCCTAGGGAAGAATGTTGGAAGAACCACCTCCTGGTTGAGGTGGAAAGAGGAGACAACCTTTGGGAGGAACTTTGGATGAGTCCTGAGGACTACCCTGTTCCTATTGAATCTAGTGTAAGGCCTGTCACAGACCAGGGCCTGAAGCTCACTCACTCGCCTAGCCGAGGTTAGGGCTACCAAGAAGAGTGACTTCCAGGACATGAAGCATAGAGGACAAGTAGCCATCGGCTCAAACGGTGGGCGAGTCAGTTGCTGCAAGACCACATTCAACTCCCACTCAGGAGCAGGAGGACGGATTGGAGGCTTGAGCAAGAGCAAGCCTCTGAGAAACCGGGACACCAAGGGGTGAACTGACAGAGAATGTTCTTCCACCAGTGAGTGGTGAGCTGCTAGAGCTGAGAGGTGGACCCGAACAGAAGTGGACTTCTGAGCAAGATGGCACCTTTAGGCAGGAAGGGAACCGCGCATGCATGCCTGCATTCCCAAAGGCTTTCTTGGAAAGCTGGGGAAATGCTCCGCAAGGGCTTCATCGACGTCGATGTAACCCATATGTGAGGACTGATTCCTGCTGCTCCTGGAGAACACCTGTTACAGGTGAGTAACTACTCTTACATACAGAGCCACTAACATAGGCCTTCAGGCCTTCTTAACAACATCGTCATATCCAAATATGTAAAACAAGCTGAAAAGACTTGACACCTATTCAGTTGCAACATGGATGCTGGTATTTTGGTTAGTGACTGATCCTTGATTTGATAAGTGCAGTAAGTACTGAAGCACTACTGGTACAGTACAGGAGAAAGGATCCTCGGTACGTAGGTGACACCATACGGAAAACCTTTTCCATTTAAGAGCATAGGTTTTCCTAGTGGACTGTTTCCTAGAGGCTAGGACAACCTTCTCAACTTCCTGAGGTAGGCCCCAGGGAGCCCAAACTACCCTTGCAGCCTCCATGCCATCAAATTGAGAGCTTTGAGATTGGGGTGCAGAAGGGAACCCTGATCCTGAGAGAGAAGGTCGGGTTGCAACCCCAGAGGCAGTGGGGGATCCACCGTCAGCTAAAGCAGAAGTGGAAACCAAGGCTGTCTCGGCCACCTGGGAGCCACCAGCAGGACCGAGGCCTTGTCCTGAAGAATCTTGAACAGAGTTCAGGCCACCAAGGGCGTGGGAGGAAATGCATACAGGAGGCCCTGAGACCAGGGAATCAGAAAAGCATCTGCTGCTATCCGCAGAGGATGCGGTTGCCTGGAGCAGAACTTAGGCAGCTGTTTGTTCAGAGGACTGGCAAACAGATCTATGGATGGAAGTCCCCATTTCAGGGAAATCTTCTGAACCACCAAAGGATGGAGCTGCCACTCGTGGGGCTGCAGAATTCTGCTCAACCTGTCTGCCAGGTAGTTCTCCTGGCCAGGTAGATACACTGCCTTGAGGAGCATGTTGTGTCTGAGAGCAAACAAGCAAAGGTCCTGTGTCTCCTGACAAAGGAGCCTGGACCCAGTTCCGCCCTGCTTGTTCACATAAAACATGGCTACCTGGTTGTCTGTTTGAATTAGGACAGACTGATGAGCCAGGGTTTGAGAAAAAGTCTTGAGGGCTAACCAAATAGCCCTGAGTTCCAGGAGATTGATTTGCTGTGCGGCTTCCCAGGGAGACCACAGGCCCTGGGTGCACTTGCCTAGACAATGAGCTCCCCAGCCCTGCAGGGAGGCATCCATGGTCAACACTACCGTGAACCCAGGAATCTGAAAAGGTACCCCTTGCAGCAGATTGGATGGGTGCAGCCACCAGCTGAGGGAGTTCAGAAATCATCTGGACACCCTTATCCTGTCTCTGAGGCTGCCTGTGGCCTGTGACCACTGAGTCCGAAGGCACCACTGTGCAGGCCTCATATGTAGCCTGGCATTGGGGGTCACATGCACTGTCGAAGCCATGTGGCCAAGGAGCCTCAGGCAGAGTCTGGCGGAGACCATTGACCTGCTGAGAAACTGGTTTGCTAAATTTCTCAGCCTGTGGGCTCTGTCTTCTGGCAAGAATGCCTTTGCCAGCAGAGAGTCCAACCTCGCCCCTATGAACTAAAAATTCTGGGAGGGGAGCCAAGTGGACTTTGCAAAGTTTATTACAAACCCCAAGCTTTGAAGAAGAGCAATGGTTCTGAGAGTAGCCTGTCGGGCCTCCTGGCACGTTTGACCTCTTATGAGCCAGTCGTCCAGATAGGGGAAGACAAAGACTTACTGATTTCTCAGGTAGGCCGCCACCACTGCCAGGCATTTGGTAAAGACCCTGGGAGCGGAGGTGAGGCCAAAAGGTAGTACTCTGTACTGATAATGGTTTCCTCCCACAACGAACCTGAGGTACTTTCTGTGGTCTTGATGAATGAGGATGTGAGTATACACATCCTTTAGATCTAATGAGCATAGCCAATCTCCCTGCTGGAGGGCAGAAGTGTTCCAAGAGTAAGCATCTTGAACTTTTCCTTCTCCAGGAACTTGTTGAGGTTTCTGAGATCTAGAATAGGTCGAAGGCCACCGGTTCTTTTGGGTACCAGGAAATACCTGGAGTAGAACCCTTGACCTTGCAAGTGGGGAGGCACAGGTTCCACCACCCTGTCCACCAACAGACTTTGGAGCTCCTGAAGGAGAAGATCTGTGTGCAGGGGAGGCCTTGGAGGTTCCCCTGGAAAGTATGGAGGAGGCAGTTGTTGGAAGTGTAGTAGATAGCCTTTGTGGACTATGCTTAACACCCAACTGTCTCCAGTGATGAGTGGCCACTGGTGGGCAAACAGGGCAAGGCGACCTCCTGTACAGGGTTGGGAGAGCAGGGACGGAGAGGCTATGCCTAAGGAGTCAAAAACCCCCACCCTGCTGAGTGGGAGCAGGGGCCGGAGGCTTGGGGGTCCTCTGCCTACGGAGCCCATTACCCTGCCCCTTGGCTTGCTGACCCTGAGTGGCAGCTTGGGCAGCCGGGTACTGTGGGTACTGTTTGTAGGCAGTGCCCTTCCTCGGGTAAAAGGGCTTTTTACCCGAGCCCTTCTTCTTGTGAGAAGGGCAGAAGTCTTCCTAGACAGCCTTGTCCTTGTGAGGTGCTCGGTCTCGAGCTGTGCGGCCTTCTCGGTCATGGGCTTGCCAAAAAGGTTCTCACCTCGGCAAGGGACATGACCAACTTGTCCTGAACCCATGGCTCGAGGTCCGATGACTGCAGCCATGCCTGGCGTCGAGCCGCAATGCCGGCTGCCGCAACACGGGCTGAAGCCTCGAAGCCATCGTAGGCAGCGCGGGACATAAACTTGGAGCATTCCCGGATCCCCGAGGACAAGGACTTGAACCTCTGCAAGGGTTCCCCGGAGAGACAAGCAGAGAACCCGGCCAGCTCCTTGGCCAGGTCTCGCAAGTACATGCCCATGTACAGCTGGTAAGACTGGACACGGCAAGCAAGCATTGAGCCCTGGAAGCACTTTCTACCAAAACCATCGAGGTTTCGGGCCTCCCTGCCAGGGGGCACCGCGGAGTGCATCTTCTGACTTTTCAGGCGATGCATGGTCGATTCCACCACCATGGAATGGTGTGGTAGCTGCACCTTTTGAAAGCCAGGACTCTTCCGGAGTCGACAGATCGAATCGACCCGCTTGCTTAGAACCGGCGCCGAGGCCGGTGCCTCCCACATCCGGAAGAGGAGCCGTTCCAGCATCGGAGGAACCAGAACAGTAAAGGCCTCCTTCGGAGGAGAGTCGTACTCTAGGGCCTCGAGCTCCTCGGCTCGAGGCTCCTCCTCGGGGTCCGCAGGGATAGCCAACGCGGTGGCCATATTCCGGATGAACTCCGAGAACCGGGTATCCTCCGGAGGGGATCTACTCCGGGGTTCAGACTGCGGTGAGTCCGATGGGACGCACCGAGTCCTGAAGGTGTCGGGGGACTCCTCGTCCTCCGTCTCCCAGGCGGACTCGTCCGATGAGGAATCGGGGTCCGACCTCGCGGGGCCTGTGAGCACCCGCCCCAAAGCCGAAGGCACCGGCGTCAACGCCCTCGGTTCCGAACAGGAGGTCGAGGGAGACCACGACTGAGGTCGACCTCATAAGAACATAAGAACATAAGACATGCCATACTGGGTCAGACCGAGGTCCATCAAGCCCAGTATCCTGTTTCTAACAGTGGCCAATCTAGATTATACGTACCTAGCAATATCCCCAAAAGACACAGGTTCCACAATGCTTGTACTGGGTCAAGCATTGATATCCTGGGTCCCTTTTTAATAGTGGTTTATGGACCTTTCCTCCAGGAACTTGTCCAAACCTTTTTTAAACCCAGATATACTAACAGCCCTTACTACATCCTCCGGTAACAGATTCCAGAGTTTGATTACACGTTGAGTGAAAAAATATTTTCTCTTATTTGTCTTAAATAGTTTACCCTGTAGCTTCATTACATGTCCCCTAGTCTTTCTATACTCTGATAGCGTAAACAATTGATCCACGTTTATCCGTTCCACTCCATTCATTAATTTATAGACCTCTATCATATCTCCCCTCAGCCGTCTCTTCTCCAGGCTAAAGAGCCCTAACCTTCTTAGCCTCTCTTCATAGGAGTAGCCTTCCATCCCCTTCACCAATTTGGTGGCTCTTCTCTGTACTTTTTCTAATAACGCTATGTCCTTTTTAAGATACGGTGACCAGAATTGCACACAATATTCAAGGTGCGGTCATACCATGGAGCGATACAGAGGCATTATAATATCCTTTGTTTTGTTCTCCATCCCTTTTCTTATGATACCTAGCATTCTATTTGCTTTCTTGGCCGCCGCTGCACACTGGGCGGAGGGTTTTAACATGTTATCCACAATGACTCCTAAATCTTTTTCCTGGGTGGTGGTTTCTAATGTGGAGCCTTGCGTCGTGTAACTATAGTGTGGGTTGTTCTTTCCTAGGTGCATAACTTTGCACTTGTCCACATTAAATTTCATCTGCCATTTGGATGCCCAGTCTTCCAATTTATCCAGATCCTCCTGCAGTTTTCCACAATCCTCTTGGGTTTTAACAACTTTAAACAGTTTTGTGTCATCTGCAAATTTGATAACCTCACTAGTTATTCCCTTTTCCAGGTCATTTATGAATATGTCAAAAAGCAGCGGACCCAGTACAGATCCCTGGGGTACTCCACTATTCACCTTTTTCCATTGGGAATATTGGCCATTTAGCCCTACCCTCTGCTTTCTATCTTTTAACCAGTTCCCGATCCACAATAGTACACTGCCTCCTATCCCATGACTTTTTAGCTTCGCCAAAAGTCTCTGATGGGGGACTTTGTCAAAAGCTTTCTGAAAGTCCAGATACACTATATCAACCGACTCACCTTTGTCTACCTGTTTATGCACACCTTCAAAAAAACATATCAGATTAGTAAGACAAGATCTTCCTTGTCTAAAGCCATGTTGGCTGTCTCCCATTAGGCCATGACTATCTACATGCTGTGTAATTTTGTTCTTTATGATGGTTTCTACCATTTTCCCTGGTACTGACGTCAGGCTCACCGGTCTGTAATTTCCTGGGTCACCCCTGGAACCCTTTTTAAAAATTGGTGTTACGTTGGCGACCCTCCAATCTTCAGGTATTACAGATGATTTTAATGAAAGTTCACAGATTACCAATAGCAGGTCTGCAATCTCATATTTCAGTTCTTTCAACACTCTGGGATGTATACCATCTGGTCCAGGTGATTTGCTACTTTATGGTCTCGAGTATCGGCTCGGTCTCCAGGGTCGACTTCGATGTCGATGTCCCGGTGGTCGGGGCAGATACGCCAGACAGGCTGGCCATCAGTGCTCGCTGCTGTTCCATGAAGGCAGACAGTCTGCTCTCCAAGGCTGTCAGCCTGAGACCCAGCTCAGGAGACTCAGTAGCCCCTGACTCGGGCCCCGGCAGCGCCGGGCCCGTCGTCGGCTCTCTGGGAGGAGAGTCCACGAGGACTACAGGACTTACGTGTCCAGCAGACTCTGGCTCCACTCGAGGTACTTTGGAAGGCTTCTCCTGTTCCAAGGGTGCGGGGTGACGGTCGGGGGTCTGAGACCTAGCCCTCGAGGAGCCAGGGACCTCTTCCGATGATGCCCTCGCGAGCCGCTTCTTCCTCTTTTGTTCCCGGTCGGGGGACCCCCTGTCCGAGGAGCCCCGACGGTGCTCGGGATCCGATTCCTGAGATGTCGAGGCCTCAGACGAGGTCCGGGCCCGATCGGAGGCCAAATCAGAAAAAAGCCTTTCCTTTTGGTGCTGACGACTTCGAAGTGCCTTGGAAGACATTTTTCCACATGGTCCACATGTCTTAGGATCGTGGTCCGGACCGAGGCACCGAAGGCAGCAGTCGTGTGTGTCGGTGAGAGACATCAGCTTCTTGCACCGATCACACTTTTTAAAGCCACTGGAAGCCATCGGGGGAAAAAAAGAGTCCCCGCGAGGTCAAAGGACCGGCCTTCCAAGGAAAAAGAAAAAAAGGGCACGAACGCCAGCCACGAAGGGCAAAAACCGAGAAAAAAAAAAGATTGGGCTCGATACCGGTGTACCGAACCCGGTGGGAGGGGAACCGGCATCGAACCGGAGTAAAAAATAGCGAAGGATCGCCAAAAAAGCTAACTATTTTCCGGGAGGACTAGGACACACGTCCGGTGGGCTTCACGGAAAAAGAGAGACTGAGCAAGATGGCACCTTTAGGCGGGAAGGGAACCACGCATGCGTGCCTGCATTCCCAAAGGCTTTCTTGGAAAGCTGGGGAAATGCTCCACAAGGGCTTCATTGACGTCGATGTAACCCATATGTGAGGACTGACTTCCTGCTTGGTCCTGGAGAATAATCATTTTCTATGAGGACCAGACCTCCTTCAGCTCTAGAGACGTACACAGTGTCAGCATACACTGATTCTTATAAATTACCTTATGGACATGGAAGAGTTTTCTTGTTCATACATCCAGTTTTTGAAGATCTTTAAGGGGCCAGTCTAGAATCCCAAACTGTATGAGTACAGGAATTGCCAGATAATTATTGGCTTATAATCTTATTCCGTGATGTTAAAAATAACTTTTCAATAATGTTTTTAATCTCCTGTAATATTCTTTATTGATCTTTTCTCTCAGTATTTTTTGCTTGATTTTTGCTTCTTATTCTTCTCTTAGGTATTTATATATGTGTTCTTGTTCGAGCTTCTTGATGTCACAGTCCCCAGTCAGTGAGATGTTTTCAGTTTTGCTCAATTTTCCTCTAAGCCCTTGTCTTAGTTTAAATAGAAAATTTTAATGTTAAATATTTTTTATCTAGTTAGATATCCGTTTGTCTAATAAGAGGATTAAGGATTTATACAGAATGTATAATTTGTTATATCTTTTACTGCTCTTTTCTGGGATCCACCTTGAGCCACAGGATAAAGCAGAACATAAATGCCCATATTAAATTAACTTAAATTTATTTAACTTAAATTAAGGAAACCTTAGCAAATTTGCCAAGACCAAAAGTCATCTTGATGTAATCTGAGAAGCATTTTATCACACGGAGTTGTTCCACTAGTTTCCGCACCTGAAACTGTAGAGCTTCAGATCATATACAAACAGTAAGTGTGATGTTGTCTACAGGCTGTTACCTTCTTTAGGATTAAGGATAAATCCATATCTCAAAGACTTAATTAGTGTCTCAGTGGACTAAGTGCTATACAAAACACAAGTAGTAACAGGGAGTCTCCTTGAAATATTCCTCTCTGGATCTTAATGTTAGGAATGATGAAGTGACCATCTTCATACTTCAAATGGAGTGCAGTTTGCCACATTTTCATGGTGAACTCATGTTCTTAATCAAACCAGGGTTTATTTTATATATTTGAAGGCAATTTATTATCCAAGAATATGGAGTGCTATAAAAGGTTTTTCCATGGTCAATCCATGCTATATCTTTTCTTAGTGCTGGCCATGATGGCTTTATTAAACACTAACTGGCCTTTAGTTCCATATGCTTCCTTTGTATTGCCCTTCTGCTCTATTACTACTAATCACTAGCACGTCTTGTGGCTTTGGGCAAGTCACTTAACCCTCCATTTCCTCGGAAGAAAGGGCTGGCAATCTACTTCTGGTCACACTGCCAAGAAAACCCAAGAGCTGCTGGGTTGCTAGGAGTCAGCAATGACTTGAAGGCACAAATTTTACAAGGCATAGGCAGCATTGTACATAAAGATGTAAGGCACAGTCCCTGCTCATCAGAGTTTACAATCTAATCAAGATAAAACACATAATGAAACTGGGGACTAGAGCATGGTAAGATACGCATAAGTAGCGGACAAGAGAGTGAGGAGCATCAGGATCCAAAAGTGGCTTCAAAGAGGTGGGTCTTCAACCTGGACTTGAATAGGGCTAGAAAAGGAGCCTGATGCACTGACTCAGGTAGTTTGTTCCAGGTATATGAAGCGGCAAGATGGAATGAACAAAGTCCGGAGTTGGCAGTGGCAGAGAAGGGCACAGATAAAAGGGAGGAGCAGAGTTTCCGAGGAGGGGTTGTAGAGTGAGATAAGAGAGGAAAGGTAGTGAGGAGCCGCAGAATGAATGCACTTGTAGGTAAATAGGAGAAGTTTAAACTGGATGTGGAAACTGACAGGGAGCCAGTGAGGTGACTTGAGAAGAGGGGTAACATGAGCATAAGGACACTGGTGGAAGATTAGCCGTGCAGCTGAGTTTTGAACAGATTGAAGGGCAGAGAGATAATTCAGAGGGAGATGAACAAGCAGCAGATTACAATAGTCAAGATGGGAGGTGACTAGTGAGTGGATAAGGATCTTAGTAGTGTGTGTTACAGAGAAAGAAGCAGCAGGTTTTAGCTCTCTGTTGGATGCGTGCAGATAAAGAGAGTCAAAGATGACCCCAAGATTATGAGCTGAGGAAAAGGGGAGGAGTGTAGTGTCATCCACAGAAATAGAAAAAGGGGGAGATGGGTTTAGAAGGAAAGATAAGGAGCTAAATTTTGGCCATGTTCAATTTCAGATGGCAGTGAGACATCCAGGCAGCACTGTTCCCTCTAAGCTGTGCGCGTGTGCGCGCGCACACACCTCGCCGAGCGAGCGCACATACTTTATAACAGAGCGCACAAAAATTTTGGTTCTGATTCTGATAGAAAACAACACAGATGTCATAAAATTTTAAAGTTGATGTGTATTTACGGTTTTCACAAGTTCTACAATATTTTCTAGTGCAATCAATGTGGTGTACATACTGTATTCTGATGTGTAGTCAAATTTTAAAGTATATAACTCAGAGTGTCGTTATGTGGCGCACAAAAATTTAACCTTCCTTCAAAAGCTGCACAGCTGATATTTTATGTGCACACAGCCTACAGAAAATTAGAGGGAACATTGCCAGGCAGTAATATCTGATAAGCAGGCAGAGATTCAGGATTGGATTCCTGGAGAGATTTCAGGTGCAGAGAGGTAGATCTGAGAGTCATCAGCATTAAGATGGTACTAAAGACCATGGGATGAAATAAGTGTACCAAGAGAATGAGCGTAGAGAGAGAAAAACAGAGGTCCCAAGACAGAGCCCTGAGATACATCAACTGAAAGCAAGATGGTGGTACAGAAGGATCCATCAATTGAAAGCAAGATGGTGGTACAGAAGGAATATTATGATACTACTTGTAATCAAATGTTTTGTTGTACATAGTTAATCCCAGTTGATATCCAAGTTAAGCTTCCAGTTCAATGTAAGTGCCCTGGCACAACCTCTGTTATATGTGAACCGCGTTGATTTCTAAGAGTGCGGTATATAAGAAATAAGAAATAAATAAATAAATAAGAGGTCACGTGATGTGGTGAGCCTGAGAGGACGCACGTTGCTTGGGCTCCGGGCACTCCTCCCCTGAAAAGTTGAAATATTGCCGTGTTTTTGCAGTGAATCTGGGTCTACTGGAGATCTAGTGTATTGGTGAAAGGTCGGAGACCCATCTGAGACCAGCGAGTGGGGATGGCGACTGCGGTGAAGGCAGGGCGGCAAGATAAGGAGCGTGCTGCCAGTTCCCTAAAAATGGCGGATTCCCCTCTGAAACAAAGTGCTGTGGCCTCACCAACCATGACGGACGAGATATCTGCTGCGGTCACCAGCGCTTTAGCGTCACAATTCGAGGCACTACATGCTAAGATGGATGCGCTCCAGAGTTCCCTGGGCACGTTGGGTGTGCAGGTGCACGAAGCCGAAACCCGTCTTACTCACACAGAGGAGGAAGTGGAAGGCCTCAGGCGAGAGCTCCTTGCAGTGCAGAAGGAGTCAAAAGCCCACGAAATGAAACTGGATGACCTAGAAAATAGGTCTCGACGCAATAATCTGCGCTTTCTGGGGATCGCCGAATCTGTTCTGGAAAAGGACTTGAGAAGCTATGTGGAGAACTTGGCTGCCTTTTTGAGAGATGGGGCTGAGTTGAGTGGGCCTATTGTGGTGGAAAGAGCCCATAGATTGGGGCCTAAACAGCAATCCGGAAACCACAGGCCTAGGGTGGTTTTGGCCAAATTTCTGTGCTACACACAAAAGGATGCAGTGCTCCGAGCGGCGAAGAGCAAAGGAGTTGTCGAGTGGGAGACTGCAAAGATTCGGATAACCCAGGACTACTCCGCTGCCTTAAGTCAACGAAGGAAAGCCTACGCCCCGCTATGCCAAAAGCTAATAGAGGCCGGGGTTCGTTTTAGCGTTCAGTACCCCGCCCGGCTCCACATGCTGCATCAGGGATCGCATCGAGCGTTCGAGTCAGCGGAGGCGGCGCGTTCCTATGTGGAGCAGGTGCTGGCACAGGGGTCATCGAATTCGGAAGAGCAGTGAGCCTGCTCTTTGCTGCCTCTGGTTAGGGCTGGGACCTGTTGGCTACTGTTTGTGTTATGGGGCCCACAGAAGATCCCTGTTTGGTCCACTGCCCCTACCGTTGTCGGTGGGGGCCCAAGGAACTCCATGTGTCTGTGTCGTGGCCTGCATACGAAGCTCCCAAGTGGACTTGGTTGAGCACGGCGTGTTGTGGTGGCGGCTTTTCGATGCCACAATGGCTGTTCGGGGGTCCCGTGCATCAGCTTCGGCAGGTGCTGCGGGATGGTGGTGCCGGCTGGCCTCGTGGAGTCCTGACATTTGGGTGCACCTTTAATATGCCTGGGCTGGCTGACCGCCACGGAGCCCCGACTGGATTACAGCCCCAGCCCAGCCCCCCTTGGCCTACCTCTGTTGCTCACAGTGAGAAGTTTGGACTTGTTATGTGTGTTGCACATGATTTTTGTTTTATGTTACTGTGTGCTGTTTTTGTGCTGTAAAGTATTTTGTGGGGCTTTACTGTTGCAGGTGTGGGATGGATTGCGAGTGGGGGAGCGGGAGGGGTACAGTTAGGATAATTTTGGGGATCGGAATGTCTTAATGTGGTTGGCTTGGTTATAGTCGGTGAATGGTTTCGTGCAGGGGTGGGGGTTGTGGATAAAAATGATGCTGGTGGACATTTGGGGCTTTGGAATATATTGATGGGGACGTTTGGGGGTTTGAATGGGTGGTGAGCGTTTGTAACTTCTCAGGTTCCCGGGGGGAGCCATCCCAGTCTGATCAGGCCTGTAGCTTGAGTTTTTTTTCCTTGGGTGGAATACTTGGTCGAGCTGGGATGGATTGCCCCCCCCCCCCCCCCTGGGGAGGCTATCCCATATGTGTTTGAGTCGGGTGAGACTACTCTGATTCCCTACTTCACTGTGTGAGGACATTTGGAGAGGGGAGGGGGGGTTCTCCTCACATCTTGTGACCCCTGATGGGAGTGGGTTGAGAGTTTGGGGAGGGGAGGGTGGGGTGCAGGTAAGGTGGGTAAAGGGATTGGGCAGGGCTGTGAGGGTCAGGGAGCTGGGAGGGGTAGAGGGAGGGAAAGGGGTGGGGGGCCGCAGGGAGCACAGCGCTACCATTGCTTGATTAAGTGTGGACAATATGGGGGCATCGTATTGTCTAGGGAGGGACCCCAGGCTGGGGGGGTCTATCCTTGCCACTTCAGTAGGATTGATACAGAAATCTTGTTCACTTATGATCCGCCCTGAAAGTTATCTCTTGGAATATCTGTGGGATAGGTGATCCTATTAAACGATATAAAGTGTTGCAGGCCTTAGCTAGGCTGAAATGCGACATAGCTATGTTGCAGGAAACCCACCAGATGGCTGAGGAGCATGCTAAATTGCAGAAAATGTGGGTGGGGCAGAGTTGGGGCTCTCCAGCTAAGGGGAAAAAGGGTGGAGTGGTCATACTGATTAGTAAGCAGACTCGTTTTGAACTACTTAAGGAGTACTCCGATCCAGACGGCTGGTATATTTTGCTTTATGTTAATCTTGACGGTCGGCCCATCGTGTTGGGGTGCCTGTATAGCCCTAATGTACTGGACCGGGCGTTTTATGCCCAATTAGCTTCTAGAATCAAACTGCCTGACGTTCCCTTGATACTGGCCGGAGACTTGAATGGGGTGTTGGATATCGTGCTGGATGTGTCCGGCAGAGGGGGGGAGCGTATGCGAACTCCGACTACTAAGGCACTGCGGGGTTTGTGCAATCGCCTGGGCTTGGTTGATCCATGGCGGTTGCTTCATCCGTCAGAGAAAGATTTTACTCATCAATCGAGAGCCCATGGAACTAGTGCTAGACTGGACTATGTTTTAGTTTCGGAAAGGTTGTTTGCACAGGTAGGAGATGCACAGATTGGCCCTTCTGCGGTGTCTGACCATGCCCCGGTTTGGGTTTAATTGGGCTGGGGGGGCTTGGCCGTGTCGATGAGGCTCTGGCGGTTTCCTAAGGGGCTGTATCATGATACTGACTTTCGAACGCGCATTGTATAGTTTTGGCAGGAGTTTATGGTCCATCACGAGCAACACCGAGATGATCCAGAGCTGCTCTGGGAAACGGCCAAAGTCGTGTTGAGGGGAGATATTATTGCTTACATGGCCCAAAAGCGGAAGCTTTTGGCCTGGCAGATTGTTCAATTGGAGAAGCAGGTGGTGCGAGCTCGGCGGCGGTGTGCAGGGGATCCTAGTGTGAACAATAAGCGACGGCTTTGGGAGCTGCAAAAGTCTCTTAATGAACTACTTCATCAGAGGGCGAAGAAACCGTATATGTATTATAGGTACCAACTTTTTCGCTTTGGTGATAAGCCTGGGAAACTTTTAGCGCGCTGCCTGCAGGGTCATCGGGGCTCTCGGTCGGTGGCAGCGCTACGGGACGCCCAGGGAGACTTGCATAAGGATAATGTAGCCATAGCTAGATTGTTCCGTTCCTTTTTTCAGAAGCTATATGCCCGGAGGGAGGGAGCTCCGATTGAAATGCAGAAATATTTGCGGGAAATACCATTGCCAAAGGTGTCGGCAGAACAGCGGGCGTGCCTAGATGCCCCGGTGACGGTGGAAGAAGTTTATAGAGTTATTCAGAGAGCTAGCTGTTGTAGAGCGCCTGGCCCGGATGGGTTTGGGGCCGGGTTTTATAAACTGTTGGGTGACTTAGTGCCCCCAACCTTAGTGGCTATGTATTACCGAAGGGTGGTCCAGGGGAAGTTTAGTTGGGGCGCCAACCATGCACATATTACCTTAATACCTAAACCAGGAAAGGACCCTACTCAAGCAGCTTCTTATCGGCCAATTTCCCTATTGAATTTTGATTTGAAAATACTGGCAAAGGTTCTGGCTGATAGATTGGCTTTGGTATTGGGGGATTTGGTGCATGAATCGCAGGTTGGGTTTGTTAAGGGGTTTTATGCTGTGCGGAATCTGCGAAGACTTCTGGCATCCTTAGAGTGGGTCCGGGAGCGGGACCTCCAATCATTGGTAATTAGTTTTGATGCCGAAAAGGCATTTGACCAGGTACAGTGGGAGTATTTGAAAGGTTTTTTGCCATACTATGGACTGGGTGCCCCTTTTTGTCAGATGGTGGAGTTGCTTTATTCGGACCCCACGGCTGGGGTTCTATGTAATGGGGTGCTCTCGGACACATTTAGATTGGAACGAGGTATGCGTCAGGGCTGCCCGCTTTCCCCTTTACTTTTTGTACTGTCTCTTGATCCGTTGATACGGAAGATTGAGGAATCCCCTGGTATAGGTGGCGTACGCATTGGTTCCCATGGATTTAAGGTGGCTGCGTTCGCAGATGATATACTTGTTCACCTTACTTCTTCCCAACAATCCCTGTTGCGTTTACTCGAGGAGTTTTCACTATATGGCCAGTTTGCGGGGCTGCATATCAATATGGATAAATCGGAAGCCTTGGATGTGGGGGGCACGCTCCGGGGAAGCTGGCCTGGGAAATTCCCACTCCGTTGGGCAGATGAGTCCTTTGTTTACTTGGGTATTTTGTTAACTAGGATGCCGGCACTGTTGTATAAGGCTAATTTTGAATGTATTTTTTCCAAGGTTCGAGCGCAGCTGCGGGCTTGGGCCCCCCTCCCCTTGTCTCTGTTGGGTAGAGTGGCCGCCTTGGGGATGGTGATTTTTCCGCACGTGCTCTACTGGATGCAAACACTCCCAGTGTGGCTTTTGAAGCGTGATTTGGTACGCTTGGAGAGGGAGATTCGGGGCTTTCTTTGGAAAGGTCTCAGAGCCCGTATACCGTTGGCTAGGATGCGCGGGGGATGGAAATCGGGTGGGGTTGGGGTGCCAGATCTTTGGAAATATGCGCTGGCATGTCAAGCACGGCATCTGAGTGATTGGCTGGGGGATACAGAGATTTATACCCCACGAGGGCTGGAAGCAGCCTTTGTTGCGCCCCACTCTTTGGTAGCGGTCTTGCATTTAAAGCGGGCTGCCTTACCGGCTCGTTTGACGAGTAGTGTTCTGCTACAGGCAACGCGGCGTACGTGGCAACAGTTAAACAAATATTGGGGTAGTGATGCTGCGGTCTCCTGCTGGCTGCCCATACAAGGTAATGCCTGCTTTCTGCCAGGCTCCGACTCGGCTTCCTTTCGTCAGTGGTGGTGAGTAGGTCTACGGCGTTTGGGACATGTGGTGGACCTTGAAGGTCACTGTAAGGCTTTGGGGGCGTTTTGTGGGGAATATGGGTTGCCTACGGGGACGTTTGCCTTTGCGTATGCACAACTTTCTCATTATGTCGGCTCCTTGCCGAGGCGTGAGCTTGCTGCCGAGCACTCCGAGCGGATCATTGAGTTTTTTACTTTGGGGGCGGAGTCCCCACCGACGATAGCTGCTTTGAAGAAACGATTGGATCAATTGGATACACCTCCTGACTATTCGGCGCTGGAAAGCCTATGGGCGCGAGAGTTGGGTCGGGAAATAGCCCCGGGTTCAGTTCGGGCTGCCTTGGGCCGGATTGTGCAACTAGCGGGTGGGGCCCGCTGGCGGGAGGTACAATTCAAATGTATCCTTCGTGCCCACTTCTCTCCGAGACGGGCATTTAGAAGCCATCTTGCCTTACATGGCGGGTGCCCTAAATGTTCTTGTTCAATGGCAGACCTGGGTCATATGTGGTGGGGCTGCCCCTTCCATTCGCAGATATTGGCAGCATATTGAGGCATATCTTAGCGGTCTACTGGGCCAACGGATTTGCTGGACGGGGACTCTGGTAGTGCTGGATCAGTTAGGACCGCTCCACCCGAAGGGGAGATGGGAGAAGGTCTTGGTGTGCAAGGCCTGTCTGGTGGGTAAGGGCCCTATTCTTAGTCGCTGGAGGGAGCCTGTGGCCCCTACCTTTTGTGAGTGGCGTAATAGCCTACATCAACTCATGCTTATGGAAAGGCGAAGTGCACTGGGGCACCCTCGGAAATGGGCTACCTTTTTGTTGATTTGGCTGCCCTATATTCAGAGGTTGGGACCCAAGGCCCGTAGTGAAGTGCTAAAAGTTGGATAGTGGTTACCTGGGATGAAGGTTGCCCCTGGAATGAATACTGTACTGCTGTGCTTCCTGTGTGCTGGGTGGGGGAGGGAGGGAGGGAGGGGATGGGATGGGGGGAGGGTTTTTTTCCTAGGTTATACTGGATGTATGGAGTATTTTTTCTGACTGTTGCCGCGTTCCCGGGGTGGTGGACAAGACACAGCCCTGCCCGGGACATGTGTGTTTTTTTTCCGTAAAATTGTAACGTTGACTTGTCGTTTGCTGTTTATACTATGTAATAATTAATAAACAGAACTTTGAAGAATAAATAAATAAATAAAATAAATCCATCACAACTAAAAGTGCGATGGGAGAGATAAGAAGAAAACCAGGACAGAACCGAGCCCCTAAATCCAAGCGAGGACAGGGTATCAAGAAGAAGGTGGTGATCAACAGTGTCAAAGGCAGCAGAAAGGTCTAGATTCTAGAAGGATGAGGATCGAGTAAAGGCCCTTGGATATGGCGAGGAAAAAGTCGCTGGAGACTTTGGCAAGAGCAGTTTCTGTGGAATATAGAGAACAAAAGCCAGACTGCAGTGAATCCAGAAGGGTTTGAGAGGAAAGAAAGTCAAGACAGCGGTGGTGAACTGTTTGTTCAAGTAGTTTTGAAGCAAAGGGGAGGAGAGCGATAGGCAGTTAGCTGGAAGGACAGGTAGAGTCTAGTGAGGGCTTTTTGAGAAGAGGAATGACCAGAGCTTGCTTGAAGGCCACAGGAACAGTTGCAGTGGAAAGCTTCAGGTTAAGGATATTACAGATCGAAGAGATGGCGGCTGAAAAGATAGAGCTTAGTAGACAGGTGGGAATGGGATCAGAGGAGCAGATAGTCAGTTTGGAGAGGAGAAGATTTGCAGTTTCCTCCTCAGTGATTTCAGAAAAGGAAGAAAGCGTGACAGAAGATGAGGGAAGGATTTGGGATTGAAGAGGGGGAGGGGGAGGTGGAACTTGTGGAGAATTCAGGGCTAATCTTTTGTACTGTGTCATGGAAATAGTCAGCCAAGATCTGCGCAGAAAGTGAAGGAGGGATTGGGGGAGGAGGGACCTTTAGGAGAGAGTTGAATGTAGCAAAGAGAAGGTGAGGGTCAGAGGCAAGAGAGTTAGTCAGATTACCATGACTGTATATTCTGTTTTATGAATCAACACTGACTTGATGGCACTAAAAAAAAAAAAAAAAAATATATATATATATATATATATATATATATATATTCTGTTTGCGTCTATTGGAGTGTACAGCTTATAGACTGTAGGCAGACAAGTTATTGGTCTATAATTTTTAGGAACATTAGTGAAAAGTTTCTCTATGAATGGCCATTTATCACTTCACGTAAAATCTAAATTTCATCATTAGATTTTGAAATCTTCTCCAATTTGTTTTAAATGTATTACTCGGTAACTTCATGGTGTGTCCTCTAGTCTTTGTACTTTTTGAAAGAGTAAACTATTGATTAGTGTTTTAGCATTCCACTCCACTCAGAATTTTATAGAGTTCTATCATTCCCCTCTCAGCCGGCTCTTCTGCAAGCTGGAGAACCCTAACATCTTTAGCCTTTTCTCATAAGGGAGTTGTTCCATTCTCTATTATTTTGGTTGCCCTTCATGTACTTTAAAAAAAAAAAACTCTGCTATATATTTTCTGAGATGTAGTGATCAGAACTGAACAAAATACTCAAGGCGTGGTTGCACGGTGAAGTGATACAGAGGCATTATGATATTCTTTACTTTACTCTCTATTCTTTTCCTAATAATTCCTAACATTCTGTTTGCTTTTTTGGCCGCCATTGCTCACCGAGCAGAAGACTTTAATGCATTGCCCATGATGATGCCTACATCCTTCTCCTGGCAACCTGTAATGTGGAACATAGCATCATGTAACTATACTTTCATTTATTCTTATGAATGTGCATTACTTTGTACTTGTCCACATTAAATTTAATCTGCCATTTAGATGCTCAGTCTCCCAAGGTCTTCCTGCAATATCTTACAATCTGAATGCATTCTAACACCATTAAACATCTGCAGATTTGATCATCTCATTCGTTGTTACCATGCCAATGAGTACCAGTGTGACTAGAGATTAAACTTATGTACATCATGTGGAACACAAAAGAGGAATTAGACTTACCTGCTAATTGTTGTTCCTTGAGGAACTCCAGTTCAGTCCCTCACCTCTGGGTTGTGCACCTCTTCTTGCAGCATGGAGACTGGGCATGTCAGAACTGTGACATCACTGTAGATATCCTGCTGGCACCTCCCACCAGCTCCCAGTGATCTAATGACAAAGCAGACTCAAAGGAGCAACAAATAAGTAGCTATAATATTAAATACAATTTAACTCTAACACTGAACTAAAACCCAGTATGTGAGAGGATAACTCTTCTCCCGTTTGCAGAAATAGGACAGAAAGGAGAGAGAAGAAAGAATACAAGGTATACTTTGCCTGAATACAGACCACATTTGCTGAACTTCTCCTACTGGATTGTAGTCACCGTGCATCACAAAACAGGCTTTGCGGAAGCTGACCATAAAACCCCCGAGTGGGAATCGGGACTGAACTGGAGTTCCTCAAGGAACAACAATTAGCAGGTAAGTCTAATTTCTCTTTCCTTATCGTCCTTCTAGTTCAGTCCCTCACCTCTGGGTTGTAACAGAGCAGTAAACTATTGGGAGGGACCTGTCCACCCGGACCGCAAAACTGCTGACCCGAAATAGGCATTTCCTGCCGCTTCAACAACCAGGCGGTAATGTTTACTAAAAGTATGCAAGGAAGACCAAGTGGCTGCTCTGCAAATCTCAACTGGCAGAACTAAGCTATGCTCTGCCCACGAAGTTGCTTGCGGTCTAGTAGAATGAGCCCGCAGCCCCAAGGGCACCTGGCGACTTTGCATGATATAAGCTGATGCTATTGCTTCACGAATCCATCTGGAAATTGAAGCTTTGGCCGCCGCTTCACCTTTACGTGGCCCACCAAAGAGAACGAACAAATGGTTAGACTTGCGGAAGGATGCCGAGACCTTTAAATATCGCCAAAGTACCCTCTTAATGTCTAACAAACACAAACTACGGTCCGACACGGTCTCCCCTGAAACACCCAAAACAGGCAAAGAGACCGACTGATTTACATGAAATGGCGAAACCACCTTTGGTAGGACAGTACGGGATGCAACACCACTTTTTCCCTAGAAAAAGTCAGAAACGGTTCCCGACAGGACAAAGTCTGCAACTCAGAGATTCGACGTGCGGAGCAAATGGCTACCAAAAATACTTTCTTCAAAGTCAAATCCTTTAGAGAAGCCTGATGTAAAGGCTCAAAAGGCTCCCTGTCAAGGTTCCTAAAACCAGGTTGAGATGCCACGGAGGAGAAACCACCCTGCGCGAAGGACGTAGACAGGATACAACTCTCAAGAACAGACAACATCGGCATGGACTCCCAAAGGAACTCCTTGCACCTTTCCTCGATAACAAGAAATAGCTGCCAACTGCACCCTTAACGAACTGGCAGCCAATCCCTTATCGAACCCATCTTGCAAGAAACTCAACACTGTCGGTGCAGATACTGAGGTCGGACGAAACTGACATTGAGCACACCAGTCCTCAAAAACACGCCAGACGCGCACATATGCTAAGGAAGTGGACTTCTTTCTGGCCAGAAGCAAGGTGTCAATTACTGCCTTGAAATAATCCTTCTTCCTTAACCGAGCCCTTTCAATTGCCAAGCCGTAAGTGAGAACTGATGTACCTGAGGCATTCATAGAAGACCCTGAAGCAGCAGATCCTCCCTTAGCAGCATCCGCCACGGTTCCCCATCGAGCAGACAACCAGATTGGCATACCATGGACGATGAGGTCAATCTGGAGCTACTAGAAGCACTCTTCCCCAATGAGCCTTGATGCGCTGCACCACTTGCCCTATGAGCGCCCAAGGGGGAAAAACATAGAGGAGACCGTTAGAGGGCCATTGTTGGAGTAAGACATCTAAACCTTCCGACATTCGCTCTCGTCATCTGCTGTAAAAGACAACAGGCTTTGGATGACCGAAAGGTCGCCATGAGATCCATAACCGGAGATCCCCACTTGAGGACAATCTGAGCAAACACCTCCGGATGAAGCTCCCATTCTCCGGGATCCACTCGAACCCAGCTGAGAAAGTCTGCCGTCACATTAACCGTTCTCGCAATGTGCACCGCCAACAGAGCCTGAAGCCAAGACTCTAACCAACTGAAGAGACTTTCCGCCTCCATTTCCAGAGCCGTGCTTCCTCTGCCCCCTTGACGATTGAGGTACACAACCATCGCGGCATTGTCCGAGAGCACTCGAACCGCTTGACCCCGTAAGGTGGCTTCGAAGGACTGAAGCGCTAGAGCTACCGCTCGGAACTCCAGCTGACTAATGGAGCATTTGGCTTCCTGCTCGGTCCAGCAGCCTTGCGCGAAGAGCTCTCCGCAATGAGCTCCCCATCCTGCGAGACTGGAATCTGTTAACACTGGCATCCACTGCAGTTGTTCGAGAGGCATGCCCGCCGTGAGATTCTGCGGATGAAGCCACCATTGAAGAGACTTCCTGACCCGCAATGGACAGGGGAGGTGCTTGGACAAAGAGTCATTCTGGTGAGACCATCGATGGAGCAGCGACCTCTGTAAGGAGCGCATGTGAGCTCTGGCCCACGGCACAACTTCCAGAGTCACCGCCATTGTCCCTAACACGTGGAGATAGTGCCAGGCCGATGGTGCAAGAGTCCTCAAAAAATCAAACACCAGAAGCCACAGGACCTGGGCTCGGAGATCCGGCAGGAAAACCGACCCCACCCGAGTGTCGAAGCGAACTTCCAAATACTCTAGAACTTGCATCAGAACCAATTGGCTCTTCGCCGTATTGACCACCCAACCGAGACTCTGCAGGAGCTCTACCACTCTGTCACTCGCACACTCTTGTCCCTGGACTTTGCCCGAATCAATCAGTCGTCGAGATAGGGATGAACTAATACTCCCTCCTTCCGAAGAACCGCCGCCACCACCACCACCACCACAACCTTGGTGAAGGTGCGCGGAGCAGGCTCCAGACCTGAAACTGAAAATGCCCCCATGGTAGCGCAAATCTTAGAAACCTCTGATGATCTGGCCTGTTCAGACCATGTAAGCGTAGTTACTCACCTGTAACAGGTGTTCTCCAGGGACAGCAGGAATCAGTCCTCACATATGGGTGACGTCGGCGCCGACGGAGCCCTCGTGTGGAGCAACTACCCAGCTTTCAAAGAAATCCTTTGGGATTGCATCGCGCATGCGCGGTCCCCTTCCCACCCAAGGGTGCCATCTTGCTCAGTCAGATGACATAGTTAAAAAAGACGGCAAAAATGTGAAAAAATTAATCAAAGGACTGCAACTCCAGGGGAGGAGGGAGGGTCATGAGGACTGATTCCTGCTGTCCCTGGAGAACACCTGTTACAGGTGAGTAACTACACTTTCTCCAGGAACAAGCAGGAAGTCAGTCCTCACATATGGGACTCCCTAGCTATACGCTATGGAGAACCCATAGCTGAAAATGGCTCCCTCTAAAACAGCCGCAGCAGCAGTGATAGGATTTTTCTCTGAGAACGCAACCACCATGGTAGCCTGACACCAAAGGGTCGGAGGAAAGGAGTTGCCTAAACCTCGAATAGGTTACGGAGTACCGCCTGACCGAAAACACTGTCCTGCCAGGACTCTCTCTCCAGGCAGAAGTGGGCCGCAAAAGTCTGGCTTGAAGACCAAGTTGCGGCCCGACAGATGCCTGCCAACGGAACAGAGCAGTTGTTAGCCACTGATGTGGCCTTAACCCTGACAGAGTGGGCCGTGATTCGGCCCTGCAGTTGGAGGTCAGCTGTCCTGTACGCCCAGGCGATGCAGTCTGCCACCCAGGTGGATAACGTGCGCTTGGAGACAGGTAAACCCAGTTTACTAGGGTCATAAGAGACAAAGAGCTGGGAAGCTCTCCAATGTCCCCACGTACGTTACAGGTAGAAGGTGAGCGCCCTTTTACAGTCCAGGGTGTGCAGAACTGCTTCTGCCCTGCTAGTATGTTGCCTGGGGAAGAAGGTTGGAAGAACCACCTCTTGGTTTAGGTGAAACTAGGAAACCACTTTTGGAAGGAAATTGGGGTGAGTACGTAGGACCACCCTGTTTTTATAAAACTGTGTATACGGTCTATCCGATACTAAAGCTTGCAGCTCGCTCACACGTCGAGCAGACGTGAGTGCCACCAGGAAGAGTGCTTTCCAGGAAAGGAAGTGGAGATGACAGGTGGACATTGGTTCAAAAGGTGGGCAAGTAAGCCGCTGCAAGACCACATTTAAGTCCCACTCTGTAGCCGGTGGCCGAATCGGAGGCTTCAAGAGGAGGCGGCCTCTGAGGAATCGGGATACCAAAGGGTGAGCAGAAATAGGTTGCCCGTCCACTGGAGAGTGGTTAGCTGATAGCGCACTCAGGTGGACCCTGACAGAGTTAGACTTGAGGCCTAACTCTGAGAGGTGAAGCAAGTACTGTAATACCTGAGGTACTTGGCAAGTGAACGGGTCCTCCTTATTTTGGGCACACCAGCACCACCCTTCAAATCTACGCCACTTGAGCGCGTAGGATCTTCTAGTGGATTGCCTCCTGGAGGCCAGCAACACCTCCTCAACCTCCTTGGGAAGGAGTAGAAGAGCAAGTATACCCTCTCAGCAGCCAGGCCATTAAGTTGAGGGATCTGAGATTGGGGTGTAGCAAGGAACCCTGTTCCTGGGTCAAGAGGTCAGGCTGCACCCCAAGTGGGAGTGGGGTTTTGATTGCCATTTGAAGGAGAAGAGGGAACCAAGGTTGTCTGGGCCACCTGGGGGCTACCAGGATGACAGAGGCCTTGTCCCGAAGAATCTTGAACAGAGTGCATGCCACCAGGGGTGTGGGTGGGAACGTATAGAGAAGGCCCTGTGTCCACAAGATCAGGAAAGCATCTGTCGCCACACTCACCTGTGAGCGTACAGAGCCAGCCTTCCTCCTGGGCAGGGCCAAACCACTGGTGGGAGATGAGCTATGCAGTGGGAGTCAAAAATCCCCTCCCGGCTGGGTAGGAGCTGGAGCTGGAAGCTTGGGGGTCTTGGGCTTACGTGGGCCATGCCCCTGTCCCCTGGCCTGCTGCCCCTGTTGGGGAGCTGGGGTGGCCTGGTAAGTGGGGTAGTTTCTGTAAGCTGTACCCTTCCTCGGGAAAAAGGGCTTTTTCCCCGAGGCCTTCTTCTTGTGAGAAGGTGCAGATGTCTTCTTCGACAACCTTGTCCGGGTCAAGTACTCGGACTCGATTTCTGCAGTTTTTTCGGTCATGGGTTTGCTGAAGAGGTTGTCTCCTCGGCATGGGACATCGCCCAACTTGTCCTGAACCCATGGCTCCAGGTCCGACGACATGAGCCAGGCCTGACGGCGTGCACAGATGCCGGCTTTGGCTACTCAGGCTGAAGCCTCAAAGCCGTCGTAAGCTGCCCGAGACATGAACTTCGAGCACTCTCGGATCCCCATGGACAAGGCCTTGAAGCGCTGCAAGGGTTCCTCGGAGAGACCAGCTGAGAACCCGGCAATCTCCTTTGCCAGGACCCGCAAGTACATGCCCATGTACAGCTGGTAGGTTTGGACACGGCATGACAGCATCGAGCCCTGGTAGCACTTTCTGCCAAGGGCATCCAGATTCCGGGCCTCCCAGCCGGGAGGCACCAAAGAGTGCATCTTTTGGCTTTTCAGCCATTGCATGGCTGATTCCACAACCATGGAGTTGTGCGGCAGCTGCGCTTTCTGGAACCCAGGACTCTTGCGGACTCAATAAATGGAATCGACCCTCTTGCTGAGCACCGGCATCGAGGCCGGGGACTCCCACATACGAAGCATCAGCCGTTCCAACATTGGAGGCACCGGAATAGTAAGGACCTCCTTCAGGGGAGAGTCATACTGGAGGGCATTGAGCTCCTCAGCTCGAGGCTCCTCCTCGGCTCGAAGCTCCTCCTCGGCGTCTGCAGGGAATGCCAAAGCCTTGGCCATATCCCTTACGAAGTCCAAGAACCGAGTGTCCTCCGGGGGGGACCTATTCCAAGGCTCCGAACCCGGACGGTCCGATGGGATACACCGGGTTTGGTAGGTGTCTGGGGAGTCTTCCTCCTCCGTCTTCCATGCCGAGTCCTCCTCGAGGGCTTCGAGCACGACTGCCCTGATGCCAAGGGCGCCGGTGTCGACGACCTCGGTCCCGAATGGGAGGTCAAGGGGGACCTTGGCCGAGGATCGACTCGAGACCTGATCGACTCGAGGATCGGCTCTACCTCTGGCGTTGACTTCGACAGTGGTCGGGGCGGATGGACCGGCGAGACCGACCATCAGCACTCGCTGCTGCTCCATGAAGGCAGCCATGCTGCTCTCCAGGGCTGCCAACCTGAGACCGAGCTCAGAAGGCTCCGCAGCTCCCGGCTCAGGTCCCGACGGTGGCTCTCCTGGAGGAGAGTCCACGAGGACAACAGACTTTACCTTGTCCGATGTCTCCAGCTCCTTGCGAGATTGTTTAGCCGGCCACTCCGACTCCGAGGACTCGGGGCGGCGGTCCGGGCTCCGCGGCCTGGAACTCAAGGGCCCAAGCTGATCAGAGGCATCCAGCAACGCCGCCCTCACGAGTCTTTTCTTTTTCCGCTGTTCCCTGGAGGGAGGCCCCCGCTCAGAAGACCCATGACGGTGCTTGGGCTCCGAGTCCCGAGATGTCGAGGCTTCCAACGAGGTCTGGGCCCGGGCAGATGCAGACTCAGGAAAAATCCTGTCACGCTGATGCTGCCTGCTCCTCAAAGATTTTGAAGACATCTTAACACATGGCCCACAGACTACCGGGTCATGGTCAGGGTCGAGGCATCGGAGGCAGCAGTCGTGTGTGTCAGTGAGAGACATCAACTTCTTACACCGATCACACTTTTTAAACCCGCTGGCAGCCATCGGGGGAAAAAGGGCCCCTGTGAGGTCAAATGACCGGGCTGCCGGTGAAAAATAAAAAGAGTGCGAACGCTAGTCATGAAGGACAAAAACGAAAAATAAGACCGGACTCGATACCGGTGTACCGAGCCAAAGCGGGAAGGGGAACCGGTGTCAAACCAGGAAGCTGAAAGAAATAATTCAACTTTTCTACTTTTTCCACGGTGAAAACGGGACCACGTCCGTTGGGCTCCGTGGAAAAAAGAAGACTGAGCAAGATGGCACCCTTGGGTGGGAAGGGGACCGCACATGTACGATGCAATCCCAAAGGCTTTCTTTGAAAGCTGGGGAATTGCTCCGCATGAGAGCTCCATCGGTGCCGATGTCACCCATATGTGAGGACTGACTTCCGGCTTGTTCCTGGAGAAAATATGCTTCGGGTGAGATCGAGAGACGTCAGGAACTCCTCTTGACGAACCACCACTATAATCGAACCTAAGGTCTCCATTCGGAAATGAGGTACCCACAAACAGCAGTATACCCCTTTGAGATCCAGAATCGGGCAGAAGGCTCCATCTTTCTTTGGCACCACAAAATAAACTGAGTATCGACCGATACCTTGGTGCTCTCGCGGAACCGGAACCACTGCTCCCAGCTGCAAAAGACGAGCCTGAGTCTCCCGTACCGCAATCGTCCTTTCTCACCCCCTGCACAGCAACATGACAAAAGAGTCGACCACCGGACGGGAAAACTCGAGAGAATAACCTTCGCGAATGACCCCCAACACCCACTGATTGGATGTTATCTGGATCCAGGCAGGAAGAAACTCCCAAAGTCGACCCCCTACCAGCTGAATTCTTGCCTGGGTCCACCTCGCTTCATTGTGCTTTCCGAAAACCCGAGGAAGAGGGACTAGAAAATCCTCAGCCCGCTCCCCGGAATCCTCTAAAACTTTGACCTCGAGAGGAAAACTGTCCTCTTTAAAAATCTCCCAAATGGGAGGTACGAAAACGTCTGACATCCCGAGGTTGCCCACGGGAAGGTAACGGGGCTCGGCTCTGCTTCGGTTTATCCTCCGGCAAGCGACCTCCTTTAGAATCCCCCAAATCCTTGACCAGCTTATCAAGATCTTTTCCAAACAACAGCTTCCCCTTAAAAGAAAGCTTGCTAAGACACGACTTGGAGGAACTGTCCGCCGCCCAGTTCCTGAGCCAAAGATAGCGGCGTGCGGCTACCAAGGAAACCATGCTATTTGCCAAGCCTCTAATAAGATCATATTGGACATCGGCCAAATATGCAGAACCTGACTAAAGTCTTGTCACATCACCTAGCTGCTCCTGCATTTGCTGACCTGGCTGCTGCAAACGCTGCGACCAGTGAAGGCATGCTCTCGCAACCCAAGCTCCACAAATAGAGGCCTGCAGAACCAGAGCATTAACCTCAAAAGCTTGCTTCAACAAGGCATCCACCTTCCGATCCTGTACGTCCTTCAAAGCCGCACTGCCTTCAACTGGAATGGTAGTCTTCTTCGTGACCGCTGAAACTGCCACATCTATACGCGGAGAACGAAACACTTCCCATTCCTGATCCGTCAAGGGATAGAGACGATTCATGGACCTCACACCACGCAAGCCTGCCTCCGGCACGTCCTATTCATCCTGAATCATCTGCTTGACCACAAGGTGAGCAGGAAAAACCGCCCAGGACTTTCATACCGCTTGAATGAGAGGATCCTCCAAACCCTCATCCTCCGCTGGTACCACTGACAAAAGGTTGAGAGCCTGAAGGGACTCCGTAATGAGCACTGTCAGCTCCTCCCTCCAGAAGACCCCGATAAACTTTGCTTGATCTACAGGTTCATGAATCTCACATTCCTCTAAATCCTCCATCCCGGCTTCTTGTTCCAGCTCAAGGTCCTCTGCATCCGGTCAGTCTGAACCAAGAGGCTGATCTTCCACTGACTGGGCCCTTTTAACCGGTCTACCATCACTACCACCGAACCTTTCGGTGGCCGCTTGGCCTGCTGCCCCAATAAGCGAGCCATCCGCGACTGCCCCCTGCTGCCGCAAACAGTAAGCCTGATGAAGCAGCAGCACAAAATCTGGGGAGAAACCCTCAAAAGCTGCCCCGTCACCATGGGAGTGGCGGAATTACCAGGCAAAGCCAAATTTGAAGTAGGAAGAGCGGACGGAGACTCCCGCAGAGACTCCCCTTCCGCAGAAGAGGCAGCACCCTGCGCCACCAGAGCAGTGCCTTCTTCATACTGATCCCGCATTTCTTGCTCCATAGTAAGCACCTCAGATGTGCAGTTACGACACCCCCTGTGTCTGAGACTGAGCCCCTATGGGCGCCAGAAATCAGGCATTGTGGCCGCGTAGGCATTAGTGCTATGGGATCCGAGAGACTGGATAGTAAAAGAAATGGCTCCCGCAGACCACCAAAAAGGGCAACAAAACAAAAACGTGCAGAAGCTTCTCTTATTTTTTTATTTTTATTTTTTTACTTTTCTGTACTGGATCTTTAAGAGCTCCAAAACATTGAAAATTAAAAGTAATCAAAATTAACTTCAAGTAACCAGAAAACTACAGGATTAACTAAAGAAAGATGTCAGCAAAGAAAAAGAGCACTGTGAAGAAAAAAGGCAGGAAAAAGGCCCACCAAGATCCTGAGCTCTGCTAACCCACAGAACATGCTTCACACTCGGCAGCAGGCCTCAAAAACACTCACAGGACACTAGCAACAAAGATTTAAACACTCACCTCTTCCTCTGAGACTTTCGGATCCTCTCTGCACCCTGATAAAAATAACAGGCTTCCTGTGAGCAGCACAGCTGAGAAAGGATGTCAGCCTGCAGCAGAGAAACAAGGCCCGACTACAGTTTCTAACTGGAAATCTGCAGCACAGAAAACTGTGTTGGTAAAGAGATGAAAAGCCTTCTAAAGAACTCCCCTCCGTGCCAACCAGAAAGGGAGAGCAGGCAAAGGGGACAGAAATAAACGGGAGGGAGAAAAGAGAGTCCTCTAAATGTATTTATTTATTTATTTGCAAATCTTTTATATACCGCCAATTCCCAAGATCAGTGGCAGTTTACATCTAAACAACATTGAATTACATGGAACAAAAGTAGTGACGTATAAACAGGTACATTGAACTGTAATCAAACTATATACAGGTAGCATAACAGAGTTTAATCCCTTCCGATCCCCTCTCAGCCCTTTTTTTTTTTTAAACAAGTTCTAATGAGCTTTAAAGCTACAGATCAAAAGAAAAAACGTTATAGGGAGAAAAGAAAAACTGAAAACCCTAGCTAAAGCTCCTTATCTGCTCCTCTAGTGAGCCCAGCTTGTCGTGCTGTGAGGGCTTGCGTGCATCAGTGATGCTGAGAGCTAAACTATCGGTAGTTTAACTACTGGCAGGGTCTCCCAAGATGGACAGGTCTCAGCTGAGGTGCCAGACCAAGACAAACCACCCATCTGGGCAGCAGCAGAATGGGACAGTGTTGACGGCGGAGGATCACATTTTTGTGACAACGGCAACACCACCAAACTTAAACTGCGCGGAAGAAAGGCCCGGCAATCTACTTCTATATCTTGCCATGAAAACCCAATGGATAGTTACAACAAAACAAATTGTGCTATGGTGCTGGAAGATGAGACCCCCAGGTCAGAAGGCACTCAACTAGCTACTGGGGAAGAGCTGAAGACTTTTCAGAGTAAAGCCAGCATTTATGATATGGTTGGATCAAAGCCCTCGGGAAGTCTGACTGCTGATGTAGCTGCCCATGAAATGAGAGTCAGAAGCTGTAAAGATGTCTTACACATTGGAACATGGAACGTATGAAGCATGAACCAAGGGAAGTTGGAGGTGGTCAAGAATGAAATGGAACGTGTACAACTTGATCTGTTGGGTGTCAGCGAACTGAAATGGACTGGCATGGGGCACTTTGTATCAGATGATCACATGGTCTACTATGCTGGAAATGAAAGACAAAGAAGAAATGGTGTTGCATTTATAATAAAGAAGAAACTTGCAAGAACTGTAATGAAATACAATGCAGTCAGCGAACGCTTAATCTCTATTCGTCTACGAGGATTGCCTATCAACACAACTATAATTCAAGTATATGCCCCAACAACAGCTGCAGAAGAGAATGAAATTGAAGAGTTCTATGAAACAAGTACAAGCTGAAATTGACAGAACATGCAAACAGGATATCCTGATAGTCATGGGTAACTGGAACGCAAAGGTTGGCAACAAAGCAGAAGGCAAAGTAGTTGGAAAATATGGACTTGGCAACAGAAATGAAGCTGGAGAAAGACTGATAGAATTCTGCAAGACCAATGATCTATTCATCTCAAACACCTTCTTCCAGCAACACAAGCGGCGACTGTACACATGGACTTCACCGAATAGATTATATAAAAATCAAATTGACTACATATGCGGAAGTCAACGATGGAAAAGCTCTGTAACATCAACAAAGACAAAACCTGGAGCTGACTGTGGTACAGATCATCAACTACTAGTATGCAAACTCAAGCTAAAGTTGAAAAAGAGCAAACCACTCATGAATGCAGCAAAATATGACCTTGAGAATATACCACTGGAATTTAAAGACTGCCTGCAAAATCGATTTGCTGCTTTAGATACAAATGACAGAGCTCCGGAAGAGTTATGGAATGACATCAAGAAGGTTGTGTTGGAAGAAAGCGAGAAGTCTCTACAAAAGGTGAAAAAGCAAAAACGGCCAAAATGGATGACGGAAGAAACTCTGAAAATTGCCCAGAAACGCCGAGAAGCTAAAGTCAGAGGAGAAAGAAAGACAATCGCAGAACTCAACAGAGATTTCCAACGTGCAGCAAGACAGGACAAGGAAAAGTACTACAATGACACTTGCAAGGAAATAGAAGCAGAAACTATTAGAGGAAGAACAAGATCGGCTTTCCTAAAGCTACGAGAGTTAAAGAAAAAGTTCCAGCCTCGAATTGGAATGTTACAAGATGCTCAAGGTTCTATGTTGAATGATGCTGAGAAGATCAAGAAAAGGTGGAAGGAATATAGAGTTTTTATATGATAAAGATCAAGTGGACCAACAGCCATTTCAACCTGTACCTTATGATCGGGAACCATTGGTGATGAAAGAAGAAGTTGAAGCAGCATTGAAAGCCTTATCAAAGAACAAAGCACCAGGCATTGATAGCATTCCCATAGAAGTATTGCAGCAATCTGATGCAGCTGTTACCGCACTCACAAGGCTCTGCCAAGAAATATGGAAGACATCATCATGGCCAACTGACTGGAAAAGATCTGTGTTTATACCAATACTAAAGAAAGGTGATCCAACTGATTGTGGAAATTATCGCACAATCGCTCTGATCCCACATGCCAGCAAGATTCTACTGAAGATTATTCAAAAGAGACTACAAACATACCGGGAAGAACTACCTGAAGTGCAAGCAGGGCTCAGGAAAGGGCGAGGAACGAGAGACATCATTGCGGATGTGAGATGGATCCTTGAAAAGACTAAAGAATACCAAAAGGATATATATTTGTGCTTTATCGACTATAGCAAGGCTTTTGACTGTGTAAACCATGAGAAATTCTGGGCCACATTAAGAAGCATGGGTATACCAGAACACCTGATCGTTCTCTTGCGCAATCTGTACATTGATCTAGAAGCAACAGTTCGAATGGAACAAGGAGAAACAGAATGGTTTAAAATAAGCAAAGGTGTAAGACAAGGCTGCATACTTTCCCCCTACCTGTTTAATTTATATGCAGAACAAATCATCAGAGAAGCAGGATTATATGAAGACAACAGAGGTGTGAAGATTGGTGGAAGACTCATCAACAACCTTCGCTATGCTGATGATACCACATTACTGGCTGAAAGTGAAGATGATCTGAAACATCTGCTTCTCACAATCAAAGAACATAGTCTCAAAATGGGCCTGCACCTTAATGTAAAGAAGACAAAGACCATGACAACTGGCATAATCAACAGGTTCATCGTTGAAGGAGAAGAAATTGAAATTGTGAACAACTTTAACCTACTTGGATCAACTATCAATAAAGAAGCAACAAGCAGTCAAGAAATCAGACGATGCATTGCTCTTGGCAGAATGGCTATGAAAGACCTAGATAAGATTCTCAAGAGCAGAGATGTCTCTCTCCATACAAAGATTTGACTTGTTCAAGCCATGGTATTTTCAATAACATCATATGGATGTGAAAGCTGGACAGTGAAAAAGATAGAGAGGAAGAAAATTGATGCCTTTGAATTATGGTGCTGGCGGCGAATACTGTGTATACCATGGACTGCCCAAAGAACAAACCAGTCGGTACTAGAGGAGATCAAACCTAAGCTTTCTTTAGAAGCTCAGATGACAAGACTTTGACTTTCATACTTTGGACACATCATGCGAAGAGAGAGATCATTAGAGAAAGACATTATGCTTGGCAAGATAGAAGGTCAACGCAAAAGAGGAAGGCCAGCAATGAGATGGATCAATACAATAACAGCAGCTACGGGTACCAGTCTGTCAACAATGAGCCGCCTGACTGAAGACCGAACACAATTTAGGATAGCTATCCAGAGGGTCGCCATGAGTTGACTCCGACTCGACGGCACTTAACAACACAACAACAGTGAGCCCAGCACCTAGGCTCACTACCTCCAGCTGCATGGAGACTGGACACACTGGGAGCTGATGGGAGGTGCCAGCAGGATATCTACAGAGGTGTCACAGTTCTGACATGCCCAATCTCCATGCTGCGGGAATCAGTGCACAACCCAGAGGTGAGGGACTGAACTGGAGGGACAATATGGAATTGTTCTTATCTAATCTTATACCTTTCTTCCAAGGAATATATAAAATAGAAAACCATGAATTAATTTCTGAAAAGCATTTTAGATACTACTACTTTTCTTCTAAGACTATGAGACTGGTTTCCCTTACATCTTGTTGCCCACATTTATTGTTGTTATATGCTTTTTGTACACTCTTTTGCATATTTTATTTGTTCTACATTACCTTGCATGATCGTTGACCAGTAAGCACATGCAAGCCCTTCATGTGCTTTCCCTCCCTGACTTAATCCCACCCCATTCTTACCACTGGTGAAATTATCCTTGGCTGTCCCTAATGTAGGTACTTTTACCCAGAGCAAGGGGGGAGGGGGAATCTCTAAACTCCCCATTTCTTTCAGTAGAATGTTGTTTTACCTATATATTATCCTTACACACACATATTGTAAAGCTCCACAGGTCCCTTAAGCGCCAAAAGTCTCTCTTGAACAATTACAACAAGTTCAGAACTTGGACCCAAATATTGTAAACAACATAATATAGCCCACGCTTACTCAGCTATATTAACACTGCAGAACTATGAGTCTGTTAATTTGGTAAGCTCTTTGGCTTCATAACCTACCAGTCTTATTTCAGTGTCCCACATGGTCTGACCAGGAATTAAAGTCCTTTTTGTCTCTCTCACATTAACCTGTCACTGGCAGTTAATATAGGACCATCTCCTTCAGTAGCTTTTTTCACTGCAGCTGCCCACCTCCCACTTGGCCCTTAGGGAGTGTCTCTAGAAAAAGGTCAGAGCTTTGCAGTTGAAAAGTCCTTCTTGCAGTAGTGCTCACAAAAGCTCTATATCCCTGTGTGGTCACTAGTCCTGCTCACACCAAGGCTTTATCTCTCACACAGTATAGACATGAATATCAAAGGTGGTAGTCTCTCCTACCTTTCATTCTTTCTTCTGGAGTTCATTCAGATGCTGTACCAACCTCCATGGCTTCCTCTGGAAGGTCCCCCTCTACTGGCTCCACAGACTCTGTAGTTTCCAGCAATATAGGTTCTCCTTCCGAGGAAGCATAGTTACTCACCTGTAACAGGTGATCTCCGGGAACTGCAGGAATAAGTCTTCACATATGGGTATCGTCGGTACCGACAGAGCCTGAGCGGGAATGCTCCCCAGCGTCAAATAGGAAAGCTTTTGGGAGCATCCCACAGCACCTGCATGCTTGCCTTCCCGCCTTTCCAACTCTCCCTCTTCAGTTGAGTTTATAGCTGAGACTAACGGAGAGAAGTAGACAAAGAGAGCGAGATAGATAGAGATAACTCCTAGGGGAGGAGAGTGGGTTGTGAAGACTTATTCCTGTTGTTCCCGGAGATCACCTGTTACAGGTGAGTAACTATGCTATCTCCAGGAACAAGCCGGAATGTAGTCTTCACATATGGGGACTCCCCAGCTGCGAGATGCCAGGGGGATGACCCCAGCAAGCTGCGAACCCAAGGTGAGATGGGTCAATGCTTCCTCCCATGGATCTCTGGCATCGAAACCTGGGATGGAGAGTAGGCGTTGTACTAAGTGTGAAAGAGATGCTTGAGCACAGCCTGGCCAAACAAGGCATCCCGGCGGGAGTCCTTGTCTAAGCAATAGTGGGCTGTTAAAGTGTGTACCGAAGCCCAAGTGGCTGCTCTACACATGTCATCAATGGATACAGAACGAAGATTAGCCGTTGAGGTGTAGAAATCCAGGCAGGGCTGAAAGCAGGAAGGGTTAAGTGAAAAGGATACACCCCTCTTGGTGAAGTCATACCCTGGGGTACATGCTTGTCCCTCCCTTATTCCTTTGTCCTGCTGCTCTCTCTGCTTGCTAGAGATAACTACTCTCCCTCTGCTTCGCTAGAGATAAGGGTACAGTAGACTTTCTCCAATTGGGACTATACTGTAATAAAGTGACCAATCATGAAGAACTGCTGTAATAATCTGATAAGAAGTCTATATAATCTCTCTGAGCCATCTGGTGGGGGCCCAGAATTTGGAAAAACTATTTTCTCTGGGTCTGTGCACATTAAACTGTTGTTTCCTTCCAAGACTCCTTGGGTGTTTCTTTCTTCACTCGTTTATCTGCTACATTTTTGGTTCCCTGTCCTGGCTGAGACAGTGAGATAAGAAAGAAAAGGTTATCTTGTGTGACAATGAAAGCTATACTGAACAGATGGAGATAGAGGAAAATGGGGACTATACCTTTAAGACTGAGGAAAGGCAGGGTTTCCATAGAGCTCAAACTGTAAACAAACCAGAGAAGCACGTTGTAGCAGAGGTTGAGCCCCGCCCACACCTTAACGTGGGGGCAGGTTTAAGCCCAGATAGCAAGTACACGTGCACAGAACAGGGTGTGGTGGCTAGAAAGCACATTTTAAACCTGCGTAACAGAAGTCAAAGGGGCAGGAAGTGAGCAGAGGAAAGAGCAGAGTGGAAGCAACCAGAGTTGGAGAAGAAGGAAGCAGCAGATACAGCTACCGAGAAGGCAGAGATTCCAAACTAAAGCACAGAGTTCAGTCTGTAGCTGGAGTTACTGCTGAAGCCGAGAGTCCAGACCCAGGAGGTTCAGAGAACGCTGAAAGGTCAGTGTGGACAGAAGGCTCAGCAAGAGCAGGAAACTCAGGGCTGGAATCCTATTCAGAGGAAGCACTGAAACCAGAGGGTTTAAAAGTGAGAACTGCTTTTAAGAAACCCAGAGAAGGCAAAGCTGGAAAGTTTTATTCCACTAGGCAACTTAACTCTAGTAGCAAAGAAAGCAATTCCTTTGTGGAAGGTGTGGCTGACTCAGAACCCAGCAAGAGGTTTGCAGAAGACGTTGCTAATGAGCTAAGGAGAAGTGCAGGGCAGAGTGCTCCAGGACCTTCGAATGCCAGAAGGTGTGTGAAAGCAATTCCTAATGCTGATATTCTGAAGACAGACAAAAGCAGAGATAGAGGCTTGAACCTAATTAAGAAGCTAAAGCAACTGTTTCCAGATAGTGGAAGTTTTCCAGAGAGCATAGCTAATCCTTGGTTAGGAGAGCAGCATGTAAGGGAGTTTCTGAATACCCTTTCAAACAATAAGCTGAACTCTTCCGTTAGAAGCCCAAGTGGGGAGAAAGGACTTGCAGGGGAAGAAGATATGCAAGTAGATTCTCCTTTGCCTGAAGCTGTGTGTGACAGTATTCCCATGGATTGCTCTTTCTGTAAATCTGTTACAGATTTACCCGGGATAGGAGAAAGACAAAAACCCCATTGAAAGCAAAGAATATTTCTGAAAGCCTAAACGTGATTTAGAAGAGTTTTGAATGAACATAAGAACATAAGACATGCCATACTGGGTCAGACCGAGGTCCATCAAGCCCAGTATCCTGTTTCCAACAGTGGCCAATCTAGGTCATACGTACCTAGCAATATCCCCAAAAGACACAGGTTCCAAAATGCTTGTACTGGGTCAAGCATTGATATCCTGGGTCCCTTTTTAATAGTGGTTTATGGACCTTTCCTCCAGGAACTTGTCCAAACCTTTTTTAAACCCAGCTATACTAACAGCCCTTACTACATCCTCTGGTAACAGATTCCAGAGTTTGATTACACGTTGAGTGAAAAAATATTTTCTCTTATTTGTCTTAAATAGTTTACCCTGTAGCTTCATTACATGTCCCCTAGTCTTTCTATATTCTGATAGCGTAAACAATTGATCCACGTTTATCCGTTCCACTCCATTCATTAATTTATAGACCTCTATCATATCTCCCCTCAGCCGTCTCTTTTCCAGGTTAAAGAGCCCTAACCTTTTTAGCCTCTCTTCATAGGAGTAGCCTTCCATCCCCTTCACCAATTTGGTGGCTCTTCTCTGTACTTTTTCTAATAACGCTATGTCCTTTTTAAGATACGGTGACCAGAATTGCACACAATATTCAAGGTGCGGTCGTACCATGGAGCGATACAGAGGCATTATAATATCCTTTGTTTTATTCTCCATCCCTTTTCTTATGATACCTAGCATTCTATTTGCTTTCTTGGCCGCCGCTGCACACTGGGCGGAGGGTTTTAACATGTTATCCACGATGACTCCTAAATCTTTTTCCTGGGTGGTGGTTTCTAATGTGGAGCCTTGCATCGTGTAACTATAGTGTGGGTTGTTCTTTCCTAGGTGCATAACTTTGCACTTGTCCACATTAAATTTCATCTGCCATTTGGATGCCCAGTCTTCCAATTTATCCAGATCCTCCTGCTGTTTTGCACAATCCTCTTGGGTTTTAACAACTTTAAACAGTTTTGTGTCATCTGCAAATTTGATAACCTCACTAGTTATTCCCTTTTCCAGGTCATTTATGAATATGTCAAAAAGTAGCGGACCCAGTACAGATCCCTGGGGTACTCCATTATTCACCTTTTTCCATTGGGAATATTGGCCATTTAGCCCTACCCTCTGCTTTCTATCTTTTAACCAGTTCCCGATCCACAATAGTACACTGCCTCCTATCCCATGACTATCCCATGACTTTTTAGCTTCGCCAAAAGTCTCTGATGGGGGACCTTGTCAAAAGCTTTCTGAAAGTCCAGATACACTATATCAACTGACTCACCTTTGTCTACCTGTTTATGCACACCTTCAAAAAAACATATCAGAGACAAGAGATAAATGCCCACTGTAAATAAGAACAATAGCTGTAATTCTTTACTACTGGAAAAGGCCGGTGAACAGCTATTGTCACGGTATAAAGAGCTTTTGCTAAGTTCTGATATTCCAGATAACCTTTATGCTCCTGTATCATTTTCTTTTGGAGAAATTATCCTTGCTGCTTGTGTATATGAACTTTAATGCGTGAAGGGGAGCCCAAAAATAAAAATGTTCTGTTTTTGCCTTAAACAAAACCGTGTGGTGACAACTACTTTGTCTGCAAGTAATACAGAGAAACTACAGCTCCCAGAATTCCTTGAGGGAGGGAGAACCAAGTGACTCTATACTTAAGGGCAAACAAGGCCACCCCTCCTGCTTATAGGCTTGGCCAGCAGGGGGAGTGCAACACTTGCTACCTCTAGGTTCAATCGGTTTGAGCTGGGCTGGTGGCGAACGCAGGAGGGAATACAAGGCGCCACCAGACCAGTTGTTCTGGAAAGTATTCCTTCCTGATTCGCCTGTGCTGCTGGCTTTCTCAGACAGACACCTAAGAACCCGCTCTGGGGTCTAGGAAACAACCCATTCAACTCTGGAGGACATCTGAGTGGAGTAAGTGATAACGGGGGTCTGTCTCTGTCTGCAGTTCAGAAAAATCGGTCCTTCCTACGGGGAGAAGGAGAGCGTGATCACCTCTCGAGGGAATCGCCCTAGTACCCTGAGCTGAGCTGGGGGAAACCGCATTCCTAATAGTTAGACTGTGTTTTCTGTATTATTGGGAGGCTGTCTATGTGTTGGTCTGTGCTTGATTTATGTGTCTGGCACAAGCAGAGGCTTGTGCAGTGAGCATAGACTCCTGATTAGTGCAGTTCCTGGCCAGGCGACCGTGCCCAGGTCGGGGAAAATGGCGAAAGCGCCATTTTGTTAGGGTGTGGTGAAAGCGCCATCTTGTTAGTTACCCTTCTTGAGACTAGAGCAGCCGGATTCCTGGCTGTCTGCATTCCTTTCCCTCTGTGTTTTCAAAGCCTGGAAGAAAGATATGGGGAGATCAGAGACGAAATGCAGCCTCTTACAGTGTATGGTAAAGCATTTCAGGAAGGGATTCTCTGCAGATTATGGAGTTCGTATGACTCCATCCTTGTTAAAGAAATATTGTAAGCATGAGTGGCTAGCTTTAATACTGATTGGCCCCGAGAAGGAACATTTGATTATGACTTGATTAGCCGAGTGCACCAAGTTGTGGTAGCTAAACATCCTGATCAATTCCCTTATATTGATTCCTGGCTGGATGTTTGTCGGCAGAGACCTAAATGGCTCAGGAGATGCTACGGGAAACACTGTCGCATACTTTTGTCTCGTAGCCCACAGGAAACGCAGCCTAAATTAAAATCACAATTGCCCGTTTTAGTACAGGAGCCAGAGACAGAAGAATTCCCCCCTTTCCCTCCTCCCAGGCAGATTTCTGTGACTTCAGCTAGGTCGGCAGTCTCAGCAGGGAATTCTGCTAGTTCTCCCTGCCCCTCTCAACAGATACTACATTCTCTGACAGTCAGAAGAGCAGTGAGGGAAGCATACAAATGCCAGTTTCAGATACAGACCTGCCCAGCACTTCAGAAAGTTCCCCGAGTCCCAGATCTGAAGAATGTCAGTTCCACGTTCGTACACCCTCCCCCCCCTCCCCATACTAGAGCACCGCGACCTCATTTAGGGGCCCCAGTGAGAAGCGCTGAGAGACTTTCCTGACCTAAAACCTCACTGGGCGGTAAACAGTGATGCAGGCCACCTTGCTCTGAATTGTCATCATCGGGATCTCCTTGAAGGCTTTAAAAGGGGGGCCAGAAAGTGATTAATGTAGGGAAAATATCTGAGGTACTGCAAACCCCTGATGAGAGCCCTGGCCAGTTTTTTGAAAGACTCTGTGAATCTTTCCGTGTTTACACTCCATTTGACCCCAAAGCACTTGAAAACCAGCAGATGGTGAATACAGTGTTTGTGGGACAATCACAGGGGGACATTTGAAGGAAACTTCAGAATCTTGAAGGTTTTGCTGGAATGAATATAACCCAGCGGATGGAAGTTGCTATGAAAGTATTTGTGAACAGAGATCAGGAGATGAAGCGTGAGTGTGAATGAAAGATGAAAAAGAAAGCTGATATGTTAGCAGCGGCGCTAGTCGAGAAAGGACAAGGAAAGTCGACGTGGGAACCGAGAAGCCGAGGCCGGGGTAGAGGAACCCGGCGGGGATCATTGGAGCAAGGACTATTGGAACGAGATCATGTGCCTATTGCAGAGAAATGGGCCACTGAAAAAGAGAAGAAAAAACGAATGTCCCAATTGTGTCAGGCAATATTCCCTGCCCCGAAGAGAGGTTGAGGGCATTCATAAACATCTCCAGCAACTACTTAAGTCTGGACTCCTGAAAACCATGCCAATCATCCTGGAATACCCCTTTGCTGCCAGTTCAAAAACCAGGTACTGATGATTACCGACCTGTGCAGGACCTACGGAAGGTCAATGAAGCTGTTGTTACCATTCACCCTGTTGTGCCAAACCCCTACAATTTACTGAGTTTGATTCCTGCACAAGCAACCTGCTTCACTGTTCTGGACTTAAAGGATGCCTTTTTCTGCTTGAGATTGGCCACTCCTAGCCAGCCACTGTTTGCATTTGAATGGGAAGACCCTATTACTGGCAGTAAGGGTCAGTTGACATGGACACGGTTACCCCAAGGATTCAAAAACTCCCCCACGCTGTTTGGGGATGCACTTAGTCAAGATTTGCATCAGTTCCAGTCTTGCCCTTCTCAACGCGTGTTGCTACAATACGTGGATGATTTACTCATTGTTGCTGTTTCCCAGGAGCCGCTACTTCAGAACTTCTACATCTACTTTGGATGTCTGGCTATTGGGTGTCCCGAAGTAAGGCCCAATTGTGCCAGACTGAAGTCAGATACTTGGGAGTCCGTGTTGCCCAAGGCCTTCGAAGATTGGGCTCTGAGCAGAGGGAGGCTGCTTGTTCTATTCCTACGCCACAAAATTGCAGGCAGTTAAGAGGCTTTTCAGGGGCTGCCGGCTTTTGTCGAATCTGGATACCCAACTATGCAGCGTTGGCAAAGCCCCTGTATGCAGCTACAACAGGGGGAGAACAAGATCCTTTCGACTGGGGCCCGGACCAAAAGGAGGCCTTTCAGAATATGAAGAAGATTTGCTATCAGCCCCCAGTCTAGGACTGCCCGACGTGGAAAAACCATTCCATCTGTACGTCCATGAAGAAAGGGGGATGGCAGTTGGTGTCCTCACTCAGAGCCTAGGTTCCTGGCAACGACCAGTGGCTTATCTGTCCAAACAGCTGGATCCAGTAGCAAGAGAGTGGCCTTCTTGTCTCCGCGCAGTAGCAGCAACAGCTCTCTTGGCAACAGAGGCTGATAAATTGTCCCTTGGGCAAGAACTGTATGTTAAAGTGCCGCATGCAGTACTGATACTGATGGAGTACAAAGGCAATTATTGGTTTACCAATGAGCAGATGACAAAGTACCAGAGCATGCTGTGTGCGAATCCTCGGGTTCACTTGGAGATAGTGGAAACAATCAATACTGCTATTCTACTCCCTGTAGCACCTGGGCTACCTGAACATGATTGTATCCAGGTTATGGATGAAGTGTACTCCAGCCATCCGAATTTGAAGGATGTACCGCTGGCCTCTCCTGATGTTCAATACTTTACTGATGGCAGCAGTTTCATGGAAGATGGACAGCGGAAGGCCGGATATGCTCCTGGGTCACTCCTGGGGTTGTTGTGGAGGCTGAGCCCTTACCCTTAGGGACTTCTGCCCAGAAAGCTGAACTCATTGCCCTTACTCGAGCCCTCCAGTTAGCTGCAGGTCTGAAGGCAAATAGTTTCACTGATTCTAAGTATGCATTCACCACACTCCATGCCCATGGTGCCCTCTATAGAGAGAAGGGACTCATAAATTCAAGCGGGAAATCTATAAAGTATGGGAGGGATATTTTGGAGTTACTAAAGGCTGTGTGGGCACCAGAAGCGGTGGCTGTTGTTCACTGCAAGGCACACCAATGAGGAGACACTCTGGTCATCCAGAGTAACTGCAGGGCAGATAGGGAGGCCAAGTTAGCAGCCCAGCAAGGAACAGTCCCAGTAAGTGTTCAAGCCCCCCTGTTTCCAATTCCTATGTCAGAGTGGGGACCCACATTATATTAGGAAAGAGATGGATTTCTTCACTCAGGAAGGGGCTACTCTCACTACTGCTGGGTGGTTGCAGTTACTGGGAGATCCACCCTGAGAGTCTAGCACCTGCTTTTGTCTGACGATTTCATGAGACCACCCACTTAGGCAAGACCTCCATGCACACCATTCTAGTCTTATTTCTATATCCCACATCTGTCTGCCTTAACGGCAGCTGCAGCACGTCACTGTCTCCAATGTGCCAGGAATAACCCCCGCCAAGGGCATCTACCCCCAGTTTCCATACAGGCGGTTGGTGCTGCTCCTATGGAGAATATTGTAGTTGATTTCACTGAGTTACCCCAAGTAAGGGGTTATCGATATCTGTTGGTGATAGTATGTACATTTTCAGGATGGGTTGAGGCCTACCCTTGTAGAACAGACAGCCTGAGAGGTTACCTGCTGAAAGAGATCATTCCCAGGTTTGGCCTACCTCTTACTATAGGGTCAGATAGTGGCCCTGCGTTTGTTGCTAAGTGCCTTCAAGACCTTTCTAAGGCCCTCCAGATTACCTGGAAACTTCACACTGCTTACCGCCCACAGAGTTCGGGAAAGGTGGAAAGGATGAACCGAACTCTGAAGCTCCAGTTGTCTAAACTCTGTCAGGAAGCTCATCTTAAGTGGGATCAGGCTTTGCCGATAGCCCTTCTCCGGGTCCAGTCCTCTCCAACTCGGACCTTGGGAATATCTCCTTATGAAGTACTGTATGGTCGACCACCACCCATTGTTCAGGGCCTTAAGGGAGATCTAGAGCAGATAGGTAATGAACTTACGAGACAACACCTACTGGCATTGGGATCTGTTTTTTCAGTCTTTCAACAGGTGGATACAAGAGCGACTGCCTATCTCTTTGTCAGAGCCGCTCCATCCCCACCAGCCGGGAGATCGTGTGTGGATTAAGGAATGGAAACGTGAACCACTGTGCCCTACCTGGAGAGGTCCTTACACAGTTCTCCTAGCCACACCGACTGCAGTCAAGGTCGCAGAGGTTACCCCGTGGATTCATCATACTCGTCTTAAGAAAGCTGCTCCTGACTTGGATGATTTATTTATTTATTTAACAGTATTTCTATACCACCTTCTCCTACAATCAAAGCGGTTTCACAGCAAACAATCAAAGGAGTGATCATGTGTTTTCATGCAGTGAAGGGTATATCGAGTTTGGTGTGTCTGATGTGTTGTGTGTTTGATTAGGTTGAGCTATGTACAGTGTGCGCTATAATACATTGTGGGCTATTATACATACTTTTATACACTGTGTGCTATGTTACATCATGTGCTATTATACATTCTTCTGTCCGAGGTTCAGGATGGTGGTATGTTAGTTGTTCTTGCTGGTTAGTAGATCATGTGTCATGTCCATAGTGCTCTGTGAATAGGGTTGTCTTCAGCTGTTTGCGAAAGTCTTTAAGGTCCGTCGTTAATCTCAGATCGTCTGGGAGGGTGTTCCAGATTGTTGGGGCAGCCAGGGAGAGTGCTCGTTCTGTGGTGTCCTTGCGTGTTTTTCTGAAGTCCTTAGGGGTGTTAACACGGTTGGAGGTTCCTTTTCTTCTTGGGCGTGTGTTGGTGTCTGGTTGTATGAGGGTGTGTAGGCTGTTGGCTGAAGAGTGTTGTTTGATCTTATATATGTTTATGATTGTTTTGTATTTGATGCGTGAGTTGATTGGGAGCTAGTGTAGTTCTTTCAGAATGGGTGTGATGTGTTCTTGTCTTGTTGATCCAGTTATTATGCGGGCCGCCGTGTTTTGTTCTAGTTGTAGTGGTCTGAATGTTTGTTTTGCTAGTCCAAGGTAGATAGGGTTGCAGAAGTCTAGTATGGGGGTTATTAGAGCCTGGCATACTGTACGGAAGTGCTCAGGAGCGAGGAGGGACTTAAGTCTTCTGATGATTCTCATCCTGTAGTACGCACTTTTGATGGTATTGCTTACGTGTGGCTTGAGATTCAGCTCCTTGTCCAGGGTCACTCCTAGGTACTTTACTTCTGATTTTATCGGTATGGTTGTGTTTTGTATCTTGATGTCTGGTGGATGGATGAAGTCCGGGTTACGAGTGATGATTAGTGCCTCGGTCTTGCTGTAGTTTATTTAGAGGTTGTTGTTTTGACACCATCTTGTCATTTGTGTGAGGCAGTTTGTTATTTTGGAGTAGTCCGGGTTGTCTACTGTGATAGGTGTGTATATCATGATATCATCTGCGTAGATTGTATATTGAATGTTGTTCTCTTTCAGGATGTCGCATATAGGCTGGATGTAGATGTTGAATAGTAGTGCTGAAAGGGCCGATCCTTGAGGTACTCCTTGGAGGACATTTATGGGTCGAGAGGTGTTGTGGCCTACCTTGACCTGAATCTGCCTGTCGGATAGGTATGAATGGAACCATTTTAAGGTGGGACCATGTAGCCCAATGTTTTGTAGTCTTTCCAGGAGAGTTTTGTGGTGTACTGTGTCGAATGCTGACGAGATGTCAATGAAGATCATTATGATTCCATTCTTGGTGTTGTCTATAATTTGGAGAATGCTGTCGAAGAGGTAAATTAGTAATGTTTCGACTCCATGGTTGGGGCGAAAGCCGTGTTGGTTGTCATCTGGTGGTGCGTGGTTGTCAATGTGCTCTTGAAGTTGGTGTTGTACTGTTTTTTCGATGATTTTTGCCAGAAAGGGTATGCTGGAGATTGGCCTGTATGCTGCTGGGTTGTTCTTGTCGAGTGTTGTTTTCTTTGGGATAGGTCTTACTATGGCGCGCTTTAGTTGATTTGGCATGAATCCTTGAGTTAGGGAGTTGTGCACCATGTTGTGTATTTTTTGGATGAAGCTTGATTTGGTGGCTTTGATCCATGACACTGGGCAAGGGTCTGTAGGGGCGGTGCTTGTATTGATTGCGGTGATGTGGGAGAGCTGCTCTGTTGATGGTGTGCTGAAAGTGTCCCAGGTCTTGGGGTGTGAGATAAGCTTTGAGGCTGAGTTAGGTTTTGTATGTTCTGCAGAGTGGAATTTTTCCTGGATGTGGTCAGCAAATTTTTGCGGGTCTATTTGTACTTCGTCTTCTGACCTTTGCTCTTTTATGAGGATTTCCACGATTTCGAAAAGTTCTCTGGGTTTATTGTTTGAGTTATTTATCATGTTTGTGTGGTATTCTCTCTTTGTTTGGTTGATGTGTTCATTGTATTGTTTTAGCAGCTGGAGCAGCTGGTTCATGAATCGACCAGAGGGGAAGCCATATTAGACCTAGTCCTTAGTGGAACACCAGATCTAGTGCAAGAGATAAGGGTGTTGGGGCCACTTGGCAATAGTGATCATAGCAAGATCGCCTTTGATTTAATTAGTGGAGGAGGGATAGTAAGGAAATCCACAGTACTACCTTTTAACTTTCGAAAGGGAGACTATGATAAAATGAGGAAAACAGTTAAGAAAAAACTAAAAGGAGCAGTTGCGAAGGTTAAAGACGTACATCAAGCTTGGGTGTTGTTGAAAAATACTATCTTGGAAGCCCAGACCAGCTGTATTCCACGCTTTAAGAAAAGTGGAAGGAAGTCCAAAAAACTGCCAGCATGGTTTAAAGGTGAGGTCAGAGAGGCTGTTGTTGCCAAAAAAGCATCTTTCAGGAAATGGAAAAAAGAGCCAAACAACGAAACCTGGAAACAGCACAAGCACTGGCAAGTCAAATGCAAGGCATTGATAAGGCAGGCAAAGAGAGAATTTGAGAAGAAGCTTGCTGTGGAAGCAAAAACGCGAAATAAAGACCTTTTCAAGTACATTCGTAGCAAAAAACCTGTGAGAGAGTCAGTTGGTCCATTAGATGATAAAGGGGTTAAAGGAGCACTAAGAGGCGACAAGGCGATAGCGGAGAGACTGAATGAATTCTTTGCTTCGGTCTTTACTGAGGGAGATGTAGGGATGTTACCCATGACTGAAGTGGTATTTAAAGGTGCGGAAGAATTGAAGGAAATATCGATACATCGGGAAGATGTCTTACAACTATTAGATAAACTGAAGAGTAGCAAATCACCTGGGCCGGATGGTATACATTCAAGGGTGTTGAAAGAACTGAAATATGAGATTGCAGAACTGCTATCAGTAATCTGTGAACTATCATTAAAATCATCTCTAATACCTGAAGATTGGAGGATCGCCAATGTAACACCAATTTTTAAAAAGGGTTCCAGGGGTGATCCGGGAAACTACAGACCGGTGAGCCTAACGTCAGTACCGGGAAAAATGGTAGAAACCATCATAAAGAATAAAATTACTCAGCATGTAGATAGTCATGGCCTAATGGGAGACAGCCAACATGGCTTTAGACAAGGAAGATCTTGTCTTACTAATCTGTTATGTTTTTTTGAAGGAGTGAATAAACAGGTGGACAAAGGTGTGTCGGTTGATATTGTGTATCTGGACTTTCAGAAAGCCTTTGACAAGGTCCCTCATCAGAGACTTTTGGCGAAACTAAAGAGTCATGGGATAGGAGGCAGTGTACTATTGTGGATCAGGAACTGGTTAAAAGATAGAAAGCAGAGGGTAGGGCTAAATGGCCAATTTTCCCAATGGAGAAAGGTGAATAGTGGTGTACCCCAGGGATCTGTGCCGGGTCCGCAGCTTTCAGACATATTCATAAATGACCTGGAAAGTGGAATAACGAGTGAGGTTATCAAATTTGCAGATGCACAAAACTATTTAAAGTTGTTAAAACCCAAGAGGATTGTGAAAAACTGCAAGAGGATCTTGATAAATTGGAAGACTGGGCATCAAAATGGCAGATGAAATTTAATGTGGACAAGTGCAAGGTTATGCACCTAGGGAAGAACAACCCAAACTATGGTTACATGATGCAAGGTTCCACATTAGGAACCACCACCCAGGAAAAAGATTTAGGCGTCATTGTGGATACCATGTTAAAACCCTCGGCCCAGTGTGCAGCGGCGGCCAAGAGAGCAAATAGAATGCTAGGTATGATAAGGAAAGGAATGGAAAATAAAACAAAAGATATTATAATGCCTCTATATCGTTCCATGGTGAGACCGCACCTTGAATATTGTGTGCAATTCTGGTCGCCGTATCTTTAAAAGGATATAGCGATTTTAGAAAAGGTACAGAGAAGAGCCACCAAAATGGTGAAGGGGATGGAAGGATACTCCTATGAAGAAAGGCTAAAAAGGTTAGGGCTCTTTAACCTGGAAAAGAGACGGCTGAGGGGAGATATGATAGAAGTCTATAAATTAATGAACGGAGTGGAACGGGTAAACGTAGATCGATTGTTTACCTTATCAGAATATAGAAAGACTAGGGGACATGCAATGAAGCTACAGGGTAAACTATTTAAGACTAATAAAAGAAAATATTTTTTCACTCAACGTGTAATCAAACTCTGGAATTTGTTACCGGAGGATGTAGTAAAGGCTGTTAGTGTAGCTAGGTTTAAAAAAGGTTTGGACAAGTTCCTGGAGGAAAGGTCCATAAACCATTATTAAGAAGTGACTGAAGATATCAATGCTTGACCCAGTACAAGCATTGTGGAACTTGTGTCTCTTGGGGAATAGCGTAGTTACTCACCTGTAACAGGTGTTCTCCAGGAACAGCAGGAATCAGTCCTCACTTATGGGTGACGTCGGCGCCGACGGAGCCCTCGCGGAGCAATTTTCCCCAGCTTTCAAAGAAAGTCTTTGGGAATTGCAGCGCGCATGCGCGGTCCTCTTCCCGCCCAAGGGTGCCATCTTAGCCAGTCAGATGACATAGCTAAAAAAGACAGCATAAAAATTTGCAAAAAAAAAGTAAAGCAGACGATTGCAACTCCAAGGGGAGGAGGGAGGGTTGTGAGGACTGATTCCTGCTGCTCCTGGAGAACACCTGTTACAGGTGAGTAACTACGCTTTCTCCAGGACCAAGCAGGAAGTCAGTCCTCACTTATGGGACTCCCAAGCTTAAGGCTACCGGAGACCCTAAGCACAAAAATGAGCTCCCTCTAGCTCAGCAGCACAGAAGGAAAGAATCTTCGCTGAATTATTACCCACCGGTAGCCCACATCCAGGATGGAGGGTAGGAGTTGCTCAGACCTCAAAGAGATTACGGAGGACAGCCTGTCCGAAAGCACTGTCCCTGCGGGACTCCCTCTCGAGACAGTAATGGACCGCAAAAGTCTGGCTCGAAGACCAAGTAGCGGCCCGGCAGATGTCTGCCAGTGGAACAGAGCGGAGGTAAGCCACTGACGTGGCCTTTGCCCGAACGCAATGAGCCGTGACTCGACCTTCCAAGGAGAGTCCGGCTGCCCCATAAGCCCAAGAGATACAGTCCGCAACCCAGATGGACAGAGTACGCTTGGAGACCGGGAGCCCCAATTTATTGGGGTCAAAAGACACAAAAAGCTGAGCAGCTTTACGGTGCTCCCGCGTACGGTCAAGGTAGAAGTTTAAAGCCCTTCTACAGTCCAGGGTATGGAGGACCGTTTCAGCTCGGCTGGAGTGTGATCTGGGAAAGAAGGTTGGAAGTACCACCTCCTGATTGATGTGAAAGGGGGAGACCACTTTTGGAAGAAATTTTGGGTGAGTCCGTAGGACTACCCTATTTTTGTAGAACCGAGTGTAAGGGGGATCAGACACGAGGGCCTGCAATTCACTTACGCGTCTAGCGGAAGTGAGGGCTATCAAGAACAGTGTTTTCCAAGAAAGAAAACGGAGAGAACAGGTAGCCATAGGTTCAAAAGGCGGACAGGTGATCCGCTGTAAAACCACATTCAGGTCCCAGTCAGGCGCTGGCGGGCGCAGAGGTGGTTTAAGTAGAAGGAGACCTCGGAGAAACCTCGCTACGAGAGGGTCGTTGGAGAGAGGTCTGCCGTCCACCGGCACATGATGTGCTGAAAGAGCACTGAGGTGAACTTTGACGGAGTTGGACTTAAGTCCCAGATTAGAGAGGTAAAGCAAGTACTGCAAGACCACCGACACCGGGCAGGAGAAGGGATCCTGAGACTGTCGGGTACACCAAACGGAAAAAACGACGCCATTTAAGGGCGTAGCATTTACGGGTAGAAGGTCGTCGCGAAGCTAGGACGACCTCCTCCACCTCTGCCGGCAGGAGAAGGGGAGCGAGGACTACCCTCTCAGCAGCCAGGCCATTAGGTTGAGAGACCTGAGGTTGGGGTGTAGCAGAGACCCCTGATCCTGAGTGAGGAGATCCGGTTGTAACCCCAGAGGGAATGGATCCTCCACCGCTAATTGCAGCAGGAGCGGAAACCACGGCTGTCTGGGCCAGCGAGGGGCCACCAGGATCATGAAGGCTTTGTCTCGGAGAACCTTGAAAAGAGTCCGAGAGACTAGCGGGATGGGAGGGAAAGCGTACAGAAGGCTCCCCGACCATGAGAGTAGAAAAGCGTCCGCCGCAACCCGAAGGGGGTGTGGCTGACGAGAGCAGAAGCGAGGAAGTTGCCGGTTGTGAGGACTGGCAAAGAGATCCACCGTGGGGAGGCCCCACTTTAGAAAGAGCTTCTGAACTACCAAGGGATCCAGACGCCACTCGTGCGGCTGGAGGATCCTGCTGAGTTTGTCCGCCAGGTAATTCTCTTGGCCTGGGAGATAAACTGCCTTGAGGAGAATGCCGTGACTGACGGCCCAAGAGCAGAGCTTCTGTGCCTCCCGGCAGAGGAGGAAGGAGCCCGTGTCCCCCTGCTTGTTCACGTAGAACATGGCAACTTGATTGTCCGTCTGGACAAGGACGGACTGGTGAGAAGTCAGGTGGGAGAAGGCCTTGAGAGCCAGGCGGATCGCCCTGAGCTCCAGGAAGTTGATCTGCTGAGCAGACTCCCACGTGGTCCAGAGGCCCTGAGTACGTGCCCCTTGGCAATGCGCTCCCCAGCCCAGGAGGGATGCATCTGTTGTCAGCACCCGGGCCGGCTGAGGTGACTGGAAAGGCATTCCGAATATCAGGTTCGGCTGCTGAAGCCACCACCGGAGAGACGAGATCAGCGGCTCAGAGACGCGCACTAGGTCTGCTAGGCCGCCTGTGGCTTGTCGCCACTGCTGGCGGAGACACCATTGAGCGGGCCGCATATTCAGGCGGGCATTGGGGGTCACATGGACGGTGGAAGCCATATGGCCGAGTAGTCTCAGGAAGCGCCTGGCGGAGACCAGGGGCTGGCTGCGAAAACGGTCGGCTAGGTCCATGAGCCATTGAGCCCTGTCGAGCGGTAGGTACGCTCGTGCCTGAGGAGTGTGCAGCCTTGCGCCGATGAACTCGAGATCCTGTGAGGGGAGCAAAGTGGACTTTGCGAAGTTTATAACAAAGCCCAAGTACTGCAGAAGAGTCACCGTGCGGCGCGTGGCGTTGGTGACCTCCAGAGCGGACGCTGCTCTGATGAGCCAGTCGTCGAGGTACGGAAAGACATAGAGGCCGTGAAGCCTGAGATGGGCTGCCACCACCGCGAGACATTTTGTGAAGACTCGCGGTGCGGAGGACAGGCCAAAGGGCAGTACTCTGTACTGGTAATGATTCCCTGCCACCACAAACCTTAGGTATTGGCGGTGGCTTGGGTGGATGAGGATGTGCGTGTAGGCATCCTTTAGATCCAAGGAGCATAGCCAATCTCCCCGCTGGAGGTAGGGCAGAAGGATTCCAAGGGTAAGCATCTTGAACTTCTCCCGCACGAGGAACTTGTTGAGGTTTCGCAAGTCCAGGATGGGTCTGAGGCCTCCTGTTCTCTTTGGTATTAGAAAATACCTGGAATAAAAGCCTTGACCTTTCAGGTGGTGGGGCACCGGTTCCACCGCCTGTTCCTGTAGAAGACCTGCTAACTCCTGAAGGAGTAATTCCCTGTGCAGAGGGGGTCGTGGAGGTTCTCCTGGAAAATAGGAGGGAGGGACCTGGTGGAAGTGGAGAAGATAGCCTTCTCGCACGACTTGAAGCACCCAGGCATCTGAGGTGATGCTGGACCACCTGTGGGCGAAGTGAACCAGCCGGCCTCCGGTGCTGGGAGGAACCAGCGGGGGGGGAGAGGCTATGCTTAAGGAGTCAAAAACCCCCACCCTGCTGAGCAGGGGCTGGTGGTGCAGGCTTGGGGGCTTGCTGCCTACGGGACCCGTTACCCCGTCCCTTGGCCTGCTGGCCCTGTTGGGGAGCTGCAGGGGCCTGATAATGGGGGTATTGTTTGTAGGCAGCCGCCTTCCTCGGGTAAAAGGACTTTTTTCCCGAGCCCTTCTTTTTCTGGGAAGGGGCGGAGGTCTTCCTAGAAAGCCTGGTCCTGGTGAGAGTCTCCGTCTCAATTTGTGCAGCCTTTTCAGCCATGGGCTTGCCAAAGAGGTTTTCGCCTCGGCAGGGGACATCGACCAACTTGTCCTGCACCCAGGGCTCAAGGTCAGACGACTGAAGCCAAGCCTGTCGGCGGGCACCGATGCCGGCTGCGGCCACTCGAGCCGATGCTTCAAAGCCATCATAGGCTGCTCGGGACATGAACTTTGAGCATTCCCGAATGCCAGTGGACAAGGCCAGGAACCTCCGCAAGGGTTCCTCGGACAAACCAGCGGAGAATCCGGCTAGCTCTTTAGCCAGGTCTCGGAGATACATGCCCATGTATAGCTGGTAGGTCTGGACACGACACGCAAGCATAGAGCCCTGGAAACACTTCTTACCAAGGCCATCCAGGTTACGGGCCTCCCTGCCAGGAGGCACCGTGGAGTGCATCTTCTGGCTCTTAAGACGATGCATGGCCGATTCCACTACCATGGAATGGTGTGGTAGCTGTGCTTTTTGGAAGCCAGGGCTCTTGCGGACTCGATAGATAGAATCGACCCGCTTGCTCAGGACCGGCGAGGTGGCCGGACTCTCCCACATGCGGAAGAGTAGTCGTTCCAGCATAGGAGGAACCGGTACAGTAAAGTGTTCCCTTGCGGGAGAGTCATACTGGAGGGCGTCGAGCTCTTCGGCTCGAGGCTCCTCCTCGGGGTCCGCAGGGAAGGCCAAAGCCTTGGCCATATCCCTGACGAAGTCCGAGAACCGGGCATCCTCCGGGGGGGACTGCTTCCGAGGTTCGGACTCCGGTGAGTCCGAGGGGACACACCGAGTCCGGAAAGAATCAGGTGACTCTTCCTCTTCAGACTCCCAGACCGACTCCGACGAGGACTCGGTGGGGTCGGCCCGGGCAGGGCGCGGCGCCTGCCGCCCCGACGCCGAGGGAGTCGGCGTCGGCGACCTCGGTCCCGAACGGGAGGCCGAGGGAGACCTCGACCGAGGATCGACTCGAGTTCGCATCGACTCGAGGATCGGCTCGGTCTCCGGGGTCGACTTGGACGTCGACGTCCCTGCGGTCGGGGCAGCGACACCAGCGAAGCCAGCGAGCAGTGCCCGCTGCTGGTCCATGAAGGCAGACAGTCTGCTCTCCAAGGCCGTCAACCTGAGTCCGAGCTCAGGTGACCCAGCAGCCCCCGACTCGGGCCCCGACGGCGTCGGGCCCGACGTCGGCTGTCGCGGAGGCGAGTCCAGGAGGACCACAGGACTTACCCGAGCAGGCAGCTCCGACTCCAGGCGAGGTCGCTTCGTGAGGTGCTCCTTCTCCAAGGACCCGGGGCGGCTATCGGGGCTATGCGACCTGGCCCTCGCGGAGCCAGGAGCGTCCACCGACGCCGCCCTCACGGGTTTCACCTTACGTCGATGGTCCCCGGAGGGAGAACCCCTGTCGGAGGAACTCCGGTGACGGTCCGAGCTGGAACCTTTGGATGCGGAGGCCTCCGACGAGGTCCGGGTACGGCTGGGGTCAGCGAAGATCCTATCCCGCTGATGCCGCCGACTTCTCAACGCTTTGGAGGACATTTTGCCGCAGGGCCCACAGATCATTTCTTCATGATCCGGGCCCAGGCAGCGGAGGCAAAAGTCGTGTGTGTCAGTTAGTGACATATTTCGGTCACACTGACCACACCGCTTGAAACCACTGGCAGCCATTGGGGGAAAAAGGGCCCCGGCGAGGTCAAAGGACCGGGCTGCCAGGGAAAAACCGAAAACGAAAACTGACTAAGTCAGAAAAACCGAAAAGAAGAAAGAGGACTCGTGACCGGCGTCGCGAGTCCGGGCGGGAAAAAGACCGGCGTCGAACCGAAGGAAAAAGAATAAAATTATGAAGAAATATCAACTTTTTCGCGGGGACACGACGGGGACGTCTGTAGGGCTCCGCGGAAAAAAGAAGACTGGCTAAGATGGCACCCTTGGGCGGGAAGAGGACCGCGCATGCGCGCTGCAATTCCCAAAGGCTTTCTTTGAAAGCTGGGGAAAATTGCTCCGCGAGGGCTCCGTCGGCGCCGACGTCACCCATAAGTGAGGACTGACTTCCTGCTTGGTCCTGGAGAACTGCTAGGTATATATGACCTAGATTGGCCACTGTTGGAAACAGAATACTGGGCTTGATGGACCTTGGTCTGACTCAGTATGGCATATCTTATGTTCTTAGTTGCTGGGTCTCGGATGCCTTGGTCTTTCTCCATCTCCGTTCTATTTTTCTGAGGTTCCTCTTTTCTTGTTGTATGGTTTTTGAGTATCATGGCTTGTGTTGTAACTTGAGACCATGCTTGTGTTGTAACTTGTGTTGTAACTTACACAGTTCTCCTAGCCACACCGACTGCAGTCAAGGTCGCAGAGGTTACCCCGTGGATTCATCATACTCGTCTTAAGAAAGCTGCTCCTGACTTGGATGATAAGTGGACAGTGCACGAACATTCTCAGGATCCCCTTACGCCTTACAGAACCAGGGAATCGGTAGACGACGGAGCCCTGCGCTAGCTGCATACTGGAAGCCGGCTAGTCTACAAACGGCAGAAGCTTGAGGAGTCATCTTCAGATACTGTTAGTGGGACATAAGCTCTATGGTCGGTATGCACCTGCTCATGCTGACTTTTGTTCTGGCATTCATGTGGGGCCTTCCCTTGTTGGCCTCAGGAACTATAAATGTAGTAACACTACTTGCCGGGACTGCTTTGAATACTTCGGACTTTTGTGTACGCAGCTCATCGCAGCCTGGAGTTTTTTTTATCAACATGCCTTATTGCTGTACCCACTACTTTGTGTGAAATGCAAACGTTTACTGTAATGCATAATCTGAACTGCAAACAGCCAAAGCTAACCTTTTCTACATTTTTCTACTTCATTGGTGTTACTCGTCCTACCTCAGCCTATTTTAACAAGGCCCCTTTCTCCGTGCAGGTTGTCTCCATGCTTAAAGCTACAGATTGCTTTATTTTTGTAAATGCCACTAAAGGGGTTTTTAATGTGTCTAACACCGTATTATCATGCAAGTCTATTACGAAGGTATCTTATGCTTACTCAGAAATGTATCTTCCCTTAGTATGGTTTTTTGTTATGTGGTAAAACTGCTTACACTTATGTTCCCATAAACGCTACTGGAGGTCCTTGCACTTTTGGCAGACTTACTACTGCTGCTTTCTCTCATACCCCTAGTAAGGTTAGTTCCCACTCGCGCTATCTTCAATCAAAACCTATGTCCCCTACCTATAACTCCAATGTGGAACTTTATAGTGATCAGACAGCGCTGGGACTGGCAATATCCATTGTAGGAGCACCTGGGTTAGCTTTACACAACGCTATGGAAGTAAGCCATATTGCTTGTTCCTTGGCCAAATCCATTAATCTTACCTCAAGCATCCTAGCCACTATGAATCATGAGATGTCCGGTCTGTGGACGGTGATTCTGCAGAATAGGATGACCATTGATTTTCTGCTCCTACGCTTAAATCATGGCTGTGAGGAATTTGAGGGTATGTGTTGTTTTAATCTCACTGATGAGAGTGTTTCCATTGAACGCTCTATTCAAGACCTACGTGATCTAGCTAATCATATTACCACCTCTTCTATAGGTGCTGGTGGTTTGCGGAATGGTTCAATTGGTTAGGTGGACTTAAAACCCTAGTGGTAGGGGTTCTCCTTATTCTCCTGCTATGTGTCATCCTGCCATGCTGTATCCCTATCCTTATCCGATTTATTACCTCCACCATTGAGACCATGGTGGAGTGGAAAACTGCTGCCCATGTGATGGCGGTATGCAAATACAAATCCCTTCCACAGTCAGATCAACTGCTAGGAGGGAAAATTGGTCTCTTTCACTACAAGGCAAATTTTTCCCTTAAAAAGTGGGGAATGAGGTAGAAATCCAGGCAGGGCTGAGAGCTGGAAGGGTTAAGTGAACAGGATACACCCCTCTTGGTGAAGTCATACCCTGGGGTACATGCTTGTCCCTCCCTTATTCCTTTGTCCTGCTGCTCTCTCTGCTTGCTAGAGATAACTACTCTCCCTCTGCTTCGCTAGAGATAAGAATACAGTAGACTTTCTCCAATTGGGACTATACTGTAATAAAGTGACCAATCATGAAGAAATGCTGAAATAATCTGATAAGAAGTCTATATAATCTTTCTGAGCCCTCTGGTGGGGCCCCAGAATTTAAAAAAACTATTTTCTCTGGGTCTGTGCACATTAAACCATTGTTTCCTTCTAAGACTCCTTGGGTGTTTCTTTCTTCACTCGTTTATCTGCTACAGTTGAGGCTGCCATTGCTCTCACATTGTGAGCTGTGATATGGCCTTCGAGAGAAAGTACCTTACTCTCATATGCAAAGGATATGCAATTTGCAATCCATCTAGAGAGAGTTATTTTTGAAAACTGGAAGTCCCAAATGACTAGAATCAAACGCAACAAAAAGCCGAGAAGATTTTCTATATTGCTTAGTTCTTTGAAGATAAAAAGCCAAGGCTCTTTTACAATCTAAAGTATGAAGGTTCCTTTCTGTATTAGAGGCATGAGGCCTAGGGAAGAATACAGGAAGGTAAACCACTTGGTTTAAATGAAAAGGCGAAACCACCTTTGGCATAAAGTGGGGATGAGTCCTAAGAACTACCTTATCATGGTGAAATCTTGTATAAGGGGGATCTGCCACTAAAGCCTGTAACACACTGATGCGTCTTGCAGAAGTGAGGGCAACTAGGAAGATGACCTTCCAAGAAAGAAACTCATGTTAATATTGTAGATAACTGTAGATAGCTGTAGATAGTTTCCCCCAGTTGAAACCCAAGTTGTATCTCCAGTTCATTGTAAGTGCTTAATAGTGTGCCTGTTCTGCACAAAAACGTTATCTGTAAACCGCACTGATTTTAAAGAGCACGATATATAAAAACAAATAAATAAATAAATAGAGCTGTAGTGGCTAAAGGCTCAAAGGCTGGTTTCATGAGCTGCCCGAGAACAAGATTCAGATCCCATGCCACTGGTGGTGGCTTAATGGGAGGTTTTGTTAAAAGTAAACCTCTCATAAATCTCGCTATGAGTGGATGAGAGGAAACATGTTGTCCATCTAGAGGTTCACAAAAGGCAGCAATGGCACTAAGATGGACCCTTACTGAATTGGTTTTAAGACCAGAATCTGATAAATGGAGGAGATACTCCAGAAGCGATACCACAGGCACTGTATAGGGGTTAAGTCTCTTTTGAGAACACCATACAGAGAATCTCTTCCACTTAAAAGCGTAGGATCGCCTTGTGGAAGGCTTCCAGGAAGCCACAAGGATATCCCTTACCTGTTGAGACAGGTTGATGTTCGGGAAACCTAGGCTTTTAGTAACCAGGCCCTGAGGTGTGGGGACTGGGAAAGAAGATCTGGAGCACATCCCAACTCCAGAGTTGTGGCTTGACAGAGACGCAGAAGCAGAAGATACCACGTCTGCCATGGCCAACATGGAGCTATGAGTATCATATGACCTCTGTCTCTCTGAAGCTTGAACAAAGTTTTGGGAATGAGGGGAATGGGTGGGAAGGCACAGAGGAAGTCCCGAGCCCAGTGGAGGAGGAAAGCATCCCTTGCCTGACAGTTTTGAGCCAGAATTCTGGAACAGAATCGGGGAAGTTTGGCATTCTGTGGACTTGCAAAGAGGTCTATAGCTGGTGTTCCCCAGATTCGAAACACTCAAGCAAGCTGGTCTGAGTGCAGAGACCATTCGTGTGGCAGGAGTATTTGACTGAGTTTGTCTGCCCAAAGATTTTGAATGCCCGGAAGATATACCACTAGAAGGTGGATTTGAAGCTCTCTGGCGAGGACCCACAGTCACAAAGCTTCGTTGCATAGCGACAGAGAGCCTGTTCACATAGAACATGGCTACTTGATTGTCGGTCTGGACCAGAACTGTCTTGTAGATGAGATGGGCCTGAAAAACTCGGACAGCATGGAAAATGGCTCTGAGTTCTAGGAGGTTTATATGAAGACAAGCCTCCTATGGGGTCCAGAGACCCTGAGTTGAGAGATCGTGCAAGTGAGCCCCCCAACCCAACTTGGACGCATCTGTTGTTAGAATGGCTTGGCATAGAGGCTGCTGGAAAGGAGAGCCTACGAGAAGGTTTTCCAGTGACTGTCACCATTGCAGGGACAAAATGAGACATGTGGAGTTTTTGATCTTGTCCGTTAGCCGACCCGAGGCCTGTGTCCACTGAGAGGATAGGGTCCACTGGGATGCTCGCATATGAAGGCGAGCATAGGGAACCACATGGACCGTGGATGTCATATGCCTCAGAAGTTGAAGCATCTCCCGAGCAGTCAGGAAAGCCTTTATGGCTGCTTGGGAGGCTAGCTGTATTATACAAAGACAACGTGGCTGTGGCAGGAAAGCCTTTGACTGCCTTGTGTTTAGGCGAGCCCCTATGAATTCTAGAGACTGAGAAGGGGTGAGATGAGATTTTGGGAGGTTATGACCAGTCCCAAGTATCGAAGGATTCGCATGGTGCGAGATAGAGCGAAGCTGGCTTCTGGAGCTGTTGATGCTCGAATGAGACAGCCGTCTAAGTAAGGGGAAGATGAATATTCCTAGAGTTCTCAGGAATGCTGTTATTACTACCATGCATTTTGTGAAGACTCTTGGGGCAGAGGCCAGACCGAAAGGAAGAACCCTGCATTGAAAGTGTCTTCCCTGGAAAAGGAATCAAAGGAATTTCCTGTGATCTGCATGGATGAGAATATGCATATATGCATCCTTTAGATCTAGAGAACATAGCCAGTCCTGACTCTGAAGGTATGGTAGGAGTGTTCTGAGGGAGATCTTGAATTTTTCCCAGAACAAATACTTGTTTAATTCTCTGAGGTCCAGAATAGGCCTGTGTCCCCCCATTTTCTTTGGAATGAGAAAGTAGGGGGAGTAGAATCCCGTACCCTGTTTGGATATGGCTACCTCTTCTATTGCTCCCTGAGCAAGAAGTGATGTGACCTCCTGACCCAAGAGATCGGTGGCAGGGACCTGAGAATTAAACTGTCTTATGATTGTAGGAGGGGGCATGCTGTAAAAATGAAGTCTGTACCCCTCTCGTACAATGGACAGGGTCCAGTTTTCTGATGTTATTTGTTGCCATCTTCTGTCAAAATGGCATAATCTGCCCAGGATGGTAAGGGGTTCTGGACCTTCTGGGGCAGAAAGACTAAGGGGTATGTTTACTAAACCAGGCTAACGGTTAACCCGGGCTATCTGCCACTAAATCCCATATTATTCAATGGGACCTAGTTGCAGATAGCCCGGGATAACCGTTAGCCCGGTTTAGTAAACATACCCTTAAGTTCTCTAGGAAGGAGTCAAAGCCCCTGAGGAGGCTGAGTCTATTGAGCTGGTTGAGCTCTTGGAACTTGTGGCTTCCTCTGCTGTCTGTTCTATTGTTGCCCACTTTGGGGAACATGAACTGGGCAGTGTCCTTGATGGGTGTAAGATGGGTAAAATTTCTTTTTCTTGAGGAAAAAGGGTATCTTTACTGACTTTTTCTTTGCTGGGTTGGCTGTAGACTTTGATAGTCTGTTCAAGGTAGTATTTTCAGATTCAATCTGATTGGCCTTGTCTTGCCAATCCTTGCCAAAGAGATTTTCTCTTGTGCAAGGAATGTTTCCCAGTTTATCTTGCACCCATTGTTCTAAGTCTGATGGCTGAAGCCAGGCAATACGACATGCACCAATGGAAATAGCAGAGGTTCTGCTAATGCATTCAAAGCAATCAAAGGTTGCATGGTTTACAAATTTAGAGACATCCTGGGCATGTTTGACCAGGGTAAGGAATTCCCCCCTTTTTTCTCATTCTAGCCGGCCTTCCCCAGTCACAATTGCAGAGACTACAACTGGTTCATCACACAGTGGCACGTATCTTGATGCATGCTTCACGTTTCGATCATATCACCCCTCTCCTGATTCACCTACACTGGCTTCCACTTGCCTATCGCATACAATTCAAGGTGCTCATCCATGTACATAAAACCATCCATACCAGTGTTCCCCTTTACCTCGCAGATCAAATTCGTCTTCACTCCTCTCATCGTTCCCTCAGGTCAGTCCATCTGAACCGCATGTCCCTTCCCTCTCCATCACAGGCTCATCTCGAATCCACCCGTTCCTCTGCTTTCTTCTTCTTAGGCCCCCAACTCTGGAACTCGCTTCCCCTTGCCCTCCGCCTAGAACCCTCCTACAAAACCTTTAAGACTATGCTGAAGTCCCATCTATTTTGCTCAGCTTTTAACCTCCCTCTGCCCCCTCATCTCCCCCACCCCGCTGAATTCAGATGTTTCTCAAACCTCCACTATTATGCAATGTTTCCGCTTTGCCTTGTTGCTCTATCCCCCTTTCTTATTCTATCCTATCTCATACTTTCCTTTCTTTTTATTGTGGCATTCTCTTCCTTTTCAGCAGCCTTATTATTTCTGTAATTGTAAACCGCTCTGGTGCCTTGAGCGTGAGCGGTATATAAAATGTGTTAATGAAGATAAAGATAAAGGGCTGATGAGCTCCAAGTCAACTGTAACCTCTTTGAGGAACATTCCCATATAGAGAATGTAGGAGCTAATCCTGGCTGCTAACATGGAGGATTGGAAACATCGACGCCCAAAGGCATCGAGCGTCCTCGATTCACGGCCCGGAGGATTGGAAGAATGTGTTTTAGCACTCTTAATCCTACGCATCGCCGATTCCACTACCATTGAATGGTGTGGTAATTGAGTCTTTTGAAAGCCAGGATAGCTTGGAACTCGATACATGGTATCGAGTCGTCGAGAGTGTGGAGACACCATTAAAGGAGTTTCCCACATTCTTAGCATAGGATCATGCAAGATTCTGTGAATGGGCAGAGTAGCTGCCTCTTTAGGAGCTTTAGGGTACTGAAGAATTTCTAATTCTTCTACCCTGGGTTCCTTCTCCGGAGTTATCGTGATTGCAAGACCTCGAGCTAAATCACATATAAAATCCTGGAAGGACATGTCTTCTGGAGGAGACATTCTGCGTTGAGGAGAAGGAGATGGAGATGGATCCTCTGGAAGAATAGCTCTGGTACCGGCAGTCATCAGAATCGGATGATTCGAAGTATCTCTGTGCCGGGTGTTCCTGCAATGCACGGTACCAGTACCACTCGAAGTCGGTATCGGGGTGTCTCGGTACCAGTCCGTCGATACCTGAGATAGACTCAAGGCTCGGCATGGGGGGAAGCATACCTGCCTAGGCACTCGGTACCGGTGTCGGTACCGATGCCTGTGGAACCGTCTGTAGTGGTCTTAGCGGTACCGAAGCTGCTAAGAGGGCCGCTAGACTGCGTTCGTTAGCGAGGATTCTCTGATCCATTGCTCCTGCCGATGCCTGGATGTCGGTACCAGTAGAAGCGGCAATGACCCCAGAGCATGGCACCAGTAGTTCTGCAGAGGTGGAAGCCTCTGGAACAATCTGGAGCCCCGTTAATGCTTTGGAGACCGAGGCCTCCTGCTGGGGCTGTTTTGCCAGTGAACTTTCCTCGAGGACCACACTAGTGGCATCTCAATACTTGGAAGGAGATCTACCCTTTGAGGACCGGCCAGTCTTAAAAGACTTAGGTTTAGTTACCTGAGATCCATGGGAGGAAGATGAAGCCCTGGAAGACGTCAATGAAACTGACATCATATCTGTCAATGAAACTGGAGTGGAGGAGTGGCCTAGTGGTTGGGGCAAGGTACTTCAGGCCAGAAGGTCGGGGGTTCAAATCCCACTAGAGGACAGCAACCTTGGGCTGGAAGGACTGGGGTTTCTAGTCCCACAGATGCTCCTTGTGGTCTTGGGCAAGCCACTTAACCCTCCATAGCCCATGTTCCCTGTAAAATAGTTATCTCCAAGTTATAATGCCCTGTTCAATGTAATTTCAGTTTGTTCAATGTAAACCGCACTGATGCAGAATAGCGCGGTATATAAGAGAATGTAAATAAATAAATAAATAAATCTGCGGCAAAAAGGGTACCAAGTTTTGCGCTCTATTCTGCAGGTCCCTCTTGGTCATCTTTCTGCAGGAGAGACACTCCGATAGAGAATGGTCAGGACCTAAACACTTAAGACACCATTCATGGGTGTCAGTGATGGATATGGTACTGCCACATTTAGAACATTTCTTGAAACCACTAGCTGGTTTCTCCATGTTTAAAAAAAACTGGGCCTAGTGCCCAAAATGGTGCCTAGCACAGAGAGTGAAAATTAGTAGTTGTTTTTTTTTTTTTTTAAAAGAAGAAAAGAGAACCGGTGGTACCGGTAGGCGTCAAATGAAGGCAGACGCGACCACAAAAAACAAAAGAATAAGATAAATTTTTGTGTGGTGACAGGGTATACGTCCTGTCGGCTCGACGGAAAATGAAGAACTGAAGAGGGAGAGTTGGAAAGGCGGGAAGGCAGCACGCAGGCGCTGTGGGATGCTCCCAAAAACTTTCCTATTGGACTTTGGGGAGCGTTCCCGCGCAGGCTCCATCGGTACCAACGATACCCATATGTGAAGACTACATTCCTGCTTGTTCCTGGAGATTAGTTTATCCAGCAGCAGCTCCTTTGTATTCCCACTTCCAACCTACTCGCACTGACTTCCTTGGAGTTTATGATGTCCCTTTGACCATAGGTCTCGCTCGCTTGACTCTCAAGACAGGCCCCCATCTATAATATCCCAGCATTCCCTCTGGAACCCATTCCTACCTCTTGGAACATAGGGAAATATAGTCCTTTCAGTCCTATTTACATTATTTGGCCTTTGAGGTCCAAATCTACCAGTGTTATTCAACTTAGGGTTCCTTCCCTTCTCACAGTACACACATATATACTATATAGAACATACTATATATATATTTGAAGTAATGACTAAGAAATAAATAAACAAGAACTTCATATAAAGCATCCCCCCTCCCCCACCCCACTGAAGATGATCACTTTGTTACAAAACTGAGACATCTAAAGTTGTTCTAAAGGTTACATATTGCATTTGGTTAGTTTAAAGATAAAAGGCCAATTTACACATTTAGGGATTGATTTCCTAATTTGTTTTAACATGCTTTATTGCAGATTAACATGTATTAAAGAGATTTAACAAATATTATTTAATGCAGGTTCTATTCACTAATTATCATGCACGTTCTTTTCAGTTTTCTGGGTAATGCCATGTCCATTAGGATGTGACTTTCTTCGGGGTAAGGTGGTTATGCAGTGGATGTCTGTTCTATATAGTGGTTCTCAAACAGGAATGATGTGCTTGAGATGGGAAATGTAAATTATGGCAGGAAAGCTCATTGGAGAAAAGGCAGGAAAAGTATAAGTTAGAATTATGGAGGAAGGGAATTTTGAATTTTAGCTGGAAGATTTTTTGTGACATCTCAGATTCTGAAAGGTGAAAAAAAAACTGTTGAAGTATTGGTCTTTGGCACCAGACCAATGATTTTTTTTCACTTCCAGAATCTGAGATGGTCATAACAAATCTTGCTAAAATTCAAAATTCCCTGCCTCCAGAATTCTAACTTGCACTTGTTCCGCTTTTTTTTTCAAACAAACTTTCCCTCCAAAATCAAATTTGAATTTCCTACCTTTTATTCAATGAACTTTACTGCCGAAATTCACATTTCCAGCCACAATCCCACCAATCCTGTTTGAGAAGCACTATATATAAGAACAGACATCCCCTGCATAACCGCTTTACCCCAAAGAAAGCCACAACACAATGGCTGACGTACTGACTCCATTTACTAGGATGTGGCATTACCTGCAAAACTGCAAAGATCATGATACTAGCTGCGGAAGCCTGACAGAGAATATTATGCACATAAATCGCCTTAGTACATGTAAATGTGAAATAGCATGCATTAACACACATGGAGTGGAGGAGCAGCCTAATGGCTAAGAACACTGGCTGGGGAACCCAGAGACCAGGGTTTGATTCCCACTAGGACTTCTTGTGGCCTTGGGCAAATCACTTAACCCTCCAATTGCCTCAGAAAAAATCCAAGTTATCAATGTCCCTGATTAATGTACATTACCAAGTTTAAGTTTCAATATAAACAACTTTGATTGAAATGATAAAGCGGTATATAAAACCTGTTAAATTTTATTTATTTAAAGTCTTTTCTATACCGCGCTCTTCAAATCAGCTCGGTTTACAAATAACGGAAACTTTGTCCATGAGTAAGGAGAACCATACTGGACTTACATAAAACAGGGTAGGAAAACTTGGTTTGAACTGGGGAAACTATCTACATATTCTAGGCTAAGGCAGGTTACCGTCTTAGCTTGCTATCTGTATGCTCCTGCTGGGAGAAAGCGGTGCTATTGAGTGAATAAATTAGTAAATCTAGACATTAGTTCAGTGCAGTAAAAATATGTTAGGATGATTATTTAAAAAGTGAGTGCTTTCTTATGAAGTAATATTTGCTTCTGAAGCAGCTTTCCTTTCTGTTATGGTTATTGTTCAGGAAGGGTCATTAATTGTAAAGTGCTGACTCCTGGTGACCCAGCAGTTCCTGGGTTTTCTTGGTGTTAAATCTCTCTCTCACTCATTTACAAATATCTGCACAGTTTAAATCAATAGTTTCTAAGAATGTACAAAAGAGAAAATGTAAAGTTCTACATTTGAAGTACATATGTTGAGACAGAAATAATTAAGCTATATAAATCTAAAATATAATTCAGAACTTCTTGGAAACGTGGTTTCCGTATCCCCCTACAACAACCCCCCCCCCCCAGTGCAATTAAAGAACAGCCTTGATGTAGAGATGCAATCACATTTATTTTTGATATGTATAACTATTTATCAATGCAAACAAGCCAATCAGAAATTTGTAATCACTCTGTCGAGTTTGTTAAGAAGCTCTTAAATCTAGCAGAAATCCTATGTAGATCATATATACTGTACCCAAATGGGTATTTCATATTGTATCATTGGCAAGAAAAAAGTGCTCCATAGTTTTTTGTTTTGTTTTTTTCCACGAAAAGAAAATATGACTGTAAACAAAGACTTTTTTGGCCAGGCAGTTTCTTCCTCTAAGCCACAGAGCCAGCCCTGATTAGTTGATTTAAAAAAAATAATTGTTCACTTTGTTGAAATTTTGAAGCACACTCATTTTGAATGTTAAACAGTATTTACTATTTATGTTATTCTACAAAGTAAATATAAAACCAGGTAATGCACAGTGGTCAATTAACATTTTCAAGATCTCTAGCATTTAGCAAACATCTCTTAAGTTAAGCAAGTGCATAAATGGACTGTTTTTAACACCAGGTCTGTACTTCTGGCTTTTGCAGTAATGTACACAATTGCATACTGCAGAAGCGCTTCCCTCTTTTTGAGTTTAAACATTTCACTCTGGAAAGGGCTGGTTTCAGTCCTGATCAAAACCTTACCCAATTTGCCAAAGATGACTAGAATTGTCTCCTGCCAGCTCCTACTATGGGATTTCAAGTATAGAATGATCTGGAGAATGTTGTCCAGTATATATGTTCATATAAAGTATGTGTAGAAAACTCCAATTTATATTATTTTTGCATATTCATCTGTAAAAGGAAATGCCATATCTAGCTGTTCTTAAAATCTCTAAACATGTTTCATTGCGATAAATGATGGATTTGGAAGAGGCCATCTTTGAGGTTAACATATAACCACAAAGACTAACTGTATACTGTATTGTGTCCGCGCATTATTTCAAGATAAGAGTATACCTCCAGATGATTGGAACATCTGGACTTGACGAGTCTACACGGGAACCTGTGTATAAAGCCAATCATTCACACTTACGCACAGTTGTTCAAGAGTATTATAGAAAACCATTCTGGTGAAAAATCGGCATTTATAAGATGTGTCAGATATTACAGAGGGGTTGTCATAGCAATCACATGATTTAGAGGGAGGTCTGGAAGTTTAGTGTTAAAGGTGCTGTTTCTTTCCATAGCATACTTTGTTATATTTAAAGGCAAATGACAGTTTAGGCCTTAATCACAATACACACAGGCACAGTTTCTAGCCAGTTAAATTTGGCCCTTTTTACTTTGACTATAAATTATTAAAATGTTGAGTCTTCAAAAAATTATTATTATTATTATTTTTTGTGTGTGCGCCTTCAAGTCAATGCTGACTCCTGGCGACCCAGCAGCTCCTGGGTTTTCTTGGCAGTGTGAGTGGAAGTAGATTGCCAGGCCTTTCTTCTGAGGCAATGGAGAGATAAGTGACTTGCCCAAGGCTACAAGGAGTGCTGGTGAGAACTCAAACCTGGTCTCTTGGTTACCAAGCCAGTGCTATTTATACAGCCTTACTGATAAAGAACTGTCCAGCCATATAGGATTAAATAAGTAAGGCTGTATACATGAATAGCAGATAAGTTTGAGCGCAGCAGTTCTGGATCGATACTACAAAATAATTTTTTGAAGATTCAAACATTTTAATGATTTATAGCTAAAGTTAAAAGGACAACATTGAACTGGCTAAAAGCTGTGCTGGTGTGTATTGTGATTGATCTCCAGAAAAAACATTGTTTTATTCTCTTGGGATTCTGCAGCTAGAATGCTTATCTTTTTAGCTTTTGGGGTCATGCTGCGTCTTCGTAATTGGAACCGACGTTTAAGTCACCAGACTGCGGCTCTCTTCAGGGTGAAGCGGTTAAGCAATGGATATCTGTTCTCTTATATAGTAGTCTTCACACCAAATTGGTGGGGTTGAGGTGGGAAATTTGAATTTAGGTGGAAATGTCCGTTGGAGAAGTGCTGGAGACCTCTCTTTCCCCTCAGATTGGATGGTTCTTGGTTCCAGTTATGAGCCGGAAAATTGCAAAGATCATCATACTAGCTGCGGGGAGCCCTAGAGAAACTCCACTGGGAGAGCATCTTTAAGCTTACCAGAGAACCTTCCGATCTATGGGAACCGCTTTCCATTTTCAAAACTACGTGCTTTGTTATCCCACGGAAAAAGTACTTGCACCAAAAGGCAGGTGCAGGTCTGTGTGGGTACTTTTCCCCAAGGCAATTCTTAAAGGGAAAATATGCTCATACGTTTCTTCTGGAAACGGGACAAGGCCCACGGGTAAATGTACCCACATGCTTTGCACCTATATGGGAGGGTTTGAAAGTTGCCTTACTGATGGTGAAGAATCTGCCTTGCTCATTTACTATATAGCAATAAAGGATCAGCAATTTCTTTCACCAGAATGATTTTTTCACCTTTAGTTTCATTCCTAAGTTCTTTTTTTCTGAGTTTTATATGTAGTAAGCAGCATTCCTCCAGAAAATCTAGGTACATGTAAAGGACTGAACATTCAAGGATTTTGTGTGACATAACATGACTTGCGCAAATTTATTATGTATATCTATACTGAATATTGCATTTTCCACTTATGCACATTTTTGAATTCAGTCTAATGATGCCTGTAATCTGACTTTTATGACACTTAGAATGAATATGGACTTGCCAAAACATTTTCATATAAAATCAAAGATAAAGTGTGCTCTGTGCTTAGGAATCATATCTTAGCAGCAAATTTATCAGACTATACATTTTAAGGCTGCAAAAGTTTTTTTCTACCGGGGGTCCCTTTATGATACCCACCGGAATCAACATCTTGAAAATGGAATACAAAGAACTGATACAAACGACAGACTGTCACACGATTTAGAGTTGTATACAGGGGAAATGCAACTCTTACATGCTGTTCAATACAAAATGGTTACTTTTCCCTAATTTTTCCTTTCTGCATTTGGAACATAATAAAATTCTGGAATCTCAAATACGGAAAGAGGAATCTGAATACTCAAACCAGCATCCCCAGCTATCATGCATGATAGATGTTACTGATCTTAACAGTTCTTCATTCTCTACATTGTGTCAAAACACAAATCCCCCCCAACTATGCATGTAAACAAAATTGTATTGTGCCTATCAGTTATTCCATTTATATTATCTTTAGTATACACAATTGAAAACAAAAATTATTTTCTTATTTGATCCCTCAAAAATACAATTTTGTCATGTATATAAATAAAAAGATTGCCTTTAAAATTATAGATATTTACAATGAAGTTACAAAAGGCAATATTTGCATAAGGCCAGCATAGCTAACACAATGCCACTCTGGGTTGACACAATAGCCATTTTCTATTTCCTAGGTGTCGTGAGGTTTGAAGTTGATTTAAATGAGGCGAATATGTAACGTCTGTGCTGAATTGTTCAAATCTGGTTACTTCGCTTTAAGGTCACTCAAGGCATCAGAGACCTCAGTATTAACCTGTGCTGAGATGCTGGTTGGTATGACATTTAGGTAAATATCATACTGCTGGTCCATGCCCAGATAACTGTCACTCATCAGATACAATGTGTAGATATATCTGGAAAAGATACAGAGCAATGACATAAGTATATTCAGTTAAAAAAGGGCAGAGTCATTTATTGTATCATTTTCCAATCTAAGAGCCTTATAACGAACACATATTCATTTGATTTAATGCATACTAAGTCATTTAAGCCCCATTATTTGCAGTGGGGCCTATTTAATAACTATGCACTTAATTCGAATTAATGATCACTAATATGCATTAACACACCTTAGTAAATGAGACTCAACGTTTTTATTACAGTTGAATGTTCTCTACCCTGAAGAAGTCTGAGAAGTTTGTTGCCTAATATGTGGAAGCCTTTCCCCAACTAAGGAAGCAAGCATGGGCTATGCACCTGAAAAAGATGCATGCTGCATTCTGGGATACCCTGCTCTTGTGCTCTGTTCCCCCTCTCTGAAGGCACCAAACATGGCTTGGTTTCCATCTTCATTATTTTAGAATTGTTCACTCAGTTTACACCTTAGACGCCAAGCTGAAAGATTACAAAATTTCACATTACTCTCTGAGGGGACTAAGAAGAAAAGACAGTAGCACAAAGTCTCTATATTTCAAGTGAAGATACTGCTGAAAATATGCACGATTTCAGTGAATCTTTTGGTTCTCACGCAATTCCCTTGTACAAATAAAAACTACAGCTGAACAGGTCTTAGCTTCACGGCAACTTTTGACTACATAGAATCATGTATAATATACCATCATCCCAAATAATTATGAAAATCTGAAATGAGCTTGTCGCTGTCTTGGGTAATAAACAGTATGTTATATTTAGTGTTTAAGCTCACCTTCCAGGATTCTCAGGAGTATAAAATGCCACAGAGACCATATTCCGCCTTCGAACATATCCCACTCTTTTTAGTGCAACAAGTTCTTTTTTATCAACTTCTCCCAGTATCAAAAACCAGCCTTCATCTTTGGCCTTGGGGAACCGAGGAGCAACTGCCTTGCTCTCATACTTTTCCTAGAAAATTGAAAGCGAGGATCAAACCAGAGAAAGGAAATTTGTCTACCTGTAACATATGTTATTTAAGGATAGCAAGATATCAGTCCTCAGAAGTGGGCAATATCATCAATGGACTGAGGCCAGCAGGGTCAGTTTAACCATTACAAAAACTGGTCTCGTGGGATGGCAGATTCTGGGATAATGGCAAGAGTAGCTGTGGTCCCAGAGTTCCCCCATGTCTTAACAGTTACACTAACTTAAAGAACCATCAGTGGGTAGTTTTTACCTGCAGGAAGGGTGGGAGTTTTCAAATCACCCATTTTCTTGGGTAAAAGCCTTTTGAAAACTGCCCTCATTACACAAAATAAAGTTCAATATACCATAATATGTTTTTAAAGCCCTGTTTTAGGAGGGGTGGTGCTGCATTGATCATATTTGTGCAGGTTAATTATCAAAATGTTGGAGAAGGAGAAGCTTAGGGGCTTACATATTAATATAGACAGCCATCGAGGCTCGACGTTCACCTAGGGTGCCTAATAGCCTTGTACCAATCCTATGGGCTGAGACTATGTAAACAAAGATCTTAGAGCTTCCGAGCATTGCACCACTCATATACAGGACGTCCCATGTCAATGCTGTCACAAAGGGTCCATGTCAGTTCGGAATAAAGCTATCAATAAGAGAAGCCAACTCCTAGGGAAGTAGGTGCTTTTTGTAAGGGCTGATATCCTGCTGTCATCAGAAAACATCTTATAAGTAAGCAACATTGATTTCTCTAAGGGCAAATAGAAAATGCAGTCCTCACAAATGTGAAGCCCTAGCTATACATTGCCTTAAACAAAAAGGGGAAATGCTAATGGGCAAGAACACCAATGGTTTTGTTAGCATCATTTCCTTTTCTGCATACTTTATTTTTTTCTTTTTGTAATTAAGGCAACCTGTGTGAGCCCTGGGGGAAGGAAACTGATTCTAAACCTCAGAAATGTTTTAGGACAGGTTGACCAAACCTATTGTTGCATCTGAACTCCCTCTCCAAACAGTGATGTGATATGTACATATGGGACAGAAGTCCATGTTGCAGCCTAACAGATCTCTTCCATTAAGGCTAACCTTAGATGGGCCATCCCTTGTCACCATGGCTTTAACACTAAGAGCCTTAATATGCCCTTCTAGGGCCAAACCCACCTAGGCATAAGTGAAAGGGAAACAGGAATAATGAGTGAGGTGATCAAATCTGCAGATGACACAAAATTATTCAAAATTGTTAAAACACATGACAATTGTGAAAAATTGCAAGAGGACCTTGAGAAACTGGGAGACTGGGCGTTCAAATGGCAGATGAAATCTAATGTGGACAAGTGCAAAATTATGCACCTAGGAAAGAGCAACCCAAACGATTGTTACACGATGCAAGGTACCACCTTAGAAACCACCACCCAGGAAAAAGAGTTAGGCGTCATCATGGATAATAAATAGAAACCCTCTGCCTAGTGTGCAGCGGCGACCAAGAAAGCAAATAGAATGTTAGGAATCATAAGGAAAGGAATGGAGAATAAGACAAAGGATATTATACTGCCTCTGTATTGTTCCATGGTGCGACCACACCTTGAATGTTGTGTGCAACTCTAGTCATCATATCTTAAAAAGGATATAGCTGAATTAGAAAAGGTACAAAGAAGAGTGACAAAAATGGTAAAGGAAATGGAAGGATACCCCTTTGAGGAGAGGCTTAAAAGATTGGGCTCTTCAACATGGAAAAGAGACAGCTGAAGGAGGATATGATAAGAGGTCTATAAATTAATGAATGGAGTGGAACAGGTAAACGTAGATTGGCTGTTTACGACGCATGTGAAACCTGGCCCATGGAACTACCTCCAATGTCACTGCCATAGTCCCCAGTACGCAAAGGTAAGTCCACACTGAGGGCACCGGCGCGGACCTGAATTTGCATACTAACTGCTGAAGGGTGTGACGCTGATGAGTTGGCAAAAACACTGCCCCTTTCCGCGTGTCAAACCAAACACCCAGATATTCGAGATCCTGGGATAGAACCAATTGGCTTTTGGTCGAATTGACCACCCATCCGAGATTCTGTAGAAACTTCACTACCTTGTCTGTCACCTGAATACTCTTGGCCTGTGACTTTGCCCGGATCAGCCAATCGTCGAGATAAGGGTGTACTAGAACTCCCTCTTTTCTTAATGCCGCCGCTACCACGACCATGATCTTGGTGAAGGTTCGTGGCGCCGTCGCAAGACCGAATGGCAATGCCTGGAACTGATAATGTCCCCAAGGCAGAGCGTACCGCAAAAACCTTTGATGAATCATTCTTATTGGAATGTGTAGATACACCTCTGTGAGATCGAGGGAAGTCAAGTACTCTCCTTGACGCACCGCCACCAAGACCGACTGCAACGTTTCCATCCTGAAATGCGGCACCCGAAGACAACGATTCACCCCTTTTAAGTCCAGGATAGGATGGAAGGAACCATTTTTCTTTGGCACCACAAAATAAATAGAGTAGCGACCCACGCCATACTCTGCCATTGGAACCGGCACGACCGTTTCCAACTGTAAGAGCCAGTCTAACGTACGACGAATCGCCAGGATTTTCCATTGACTTTTGCAGGGAGACATCACGAAGGAGTCCAGCACTGGTCTTGCCAATTCCAACGCGTAACCGTCACGAATGATGCCTAACACCCACTGATCGGTAGTTATTTGGGTCCAGACAGGAAGAAATCCCGAAGCCGGCATCCTATTGGAGGACTCCCTACCGGGACCCGCCTCCTTTCATTGTGGTTTTCGGGAAGACAAAGAGGCCGCTGCGGCAAAACCTCTATTTGCTCCATGAAACCCCCGAAACCCCTGGGCTCTTAAAGCAAATCTCCCCCTGTGAAAACCACCCAAATGAGAAGATCGAAATCTCCTAAAATCTCGAAACTGACCCCGAAGGCCGGAAAAGACTTCCCTTGCTTAGGTTTATCCTCCGGAAGTCTACCCCCCTTGGAGTCTCCTAAATCCTTAACCAACTTGTCATGATTTTCACCAAACAACAACCGCCCCTTAAAAGGGAGCTTACTGAGGCGAGACTTAGACGAGCCATCAGCCGCCCAATTTTTCAACCACAGCGATCTCCGGGTGGCTACCAACGAAGCCATACTATTCGCTAGTGCTCGGATCCGGTCGTAGTGCACATCTGCCAAATACGCCGATCCAGACTCTAGGCGATCTCTCTCTCTTATACGATCCTGCTCTAGCTGCGGAGACTGACATTAGTGTTGAGACCATCTGAGACATGCTCTCGCCACCCACGCCCCACAAATGGAAGCCTGTAAGGACAGGGCGTTAGCCTCAAACGGCTGCTTCAATAAACCATCCACTTTCTTATCTTGAGAATCCTTTAATGCTGTGCTACCTTCCACTGGGATAGTGGTCTTTTTCGTGACTGCTGAGACTGATGCATCAATCCGTGGAGAACGGAACTTCTCCTTATCCTTATCCGCTAAGGGATAGAGACTATTCATGGTCCTGACCCATCGGAGATCTGCCTCTGGCTGATCCCACTCCTCCTGGATCATCCTATCTACTACCTGGTGCATGGGAAAGCCTACCTGCGCCTGCCTCACCGCTTGAATGATGGGATCTTCTACCTCCTCCTCATCCACCGGTTGTGCCGTAGCGAGATTCAGGGTCTGCAGGGATTCCTGGATAAGCGCCGTCAGCTCATCTCTCCGGAAGACCCGAATAATTTTTTCCTGATCCTCAGGTTCAGGTATTTCTCTTTCCTCCAATTCATCCATCCCTGTTTCCATGTCCCCCTTGGCCTCCTCTGTCTCGTGCCACTCCGCCTCTGAGGGAGAAAGTTCACGAGTCCTTGATCTCTTAGGGGCTTTGGAGAAAGCCTACCTGGCTCCCCTGAGCGGGAAAGCGGCATAGTAACCGACACCCCAGGCAACTTCCCCTGACGTCTCAAACAAAATGCCTGATGCATAATTAATCCAAAATCCGGGCAGAAATCCCCGAGCCGCAACTCTGCACCTACTGTAGGTAACACACCCGAGATACCTGGCAGAGCCTCCTGCGAGACCCCAGGCGGAGTGACCGTGAGCGGCTCTTCTCCTGCCGCAGTCGAAGGACCTGGGGCCTCCAGAGCACCAGTGCTCTCCATTTGCTGTTCTACGGATGTAGAGACAGAGGTGCAGCCCCAACAGATGCCGGTGTCAACGACCGTGCCCCTGCGTAACCCGCAGACCACACACTGTGGACGTGATGCCATGAACTAAAATGCCCAAGAAAGAAATACACAGATGGAAATAAAACAGTCTTACTCCTTCTGCTATTTTCCCTTTCCTTTTGTCCTCTTTTTTTTTTCTTTTTTTTTTTTTATAAAACAAAAACAGCTAATGAACTCCTAAGGTAGTTTCAGAATTTCTTGCTACTAAAATAACAAATAAAAAGAAAAATAAACAGAAATCGCTGAGCTGTAGAAAATGGAGACTGTTGTGAAGCACGGGCTGCTGCTGCGCCAGCCACGAGGCAGCACTGAGCACAGAAAATGGCGCCGAATCCTTCAAGCCTAGCTTGGCGCCAAAATACACTGCCGCCAAAAGAAGCTGCAATGGCTCCATCTGTGCTCGAAGGCCTTACCTGCCCCGAGGCTATGTGCCTCTGCTCCCGGCACCGTGAAGACAGCAAGCCCTCCAGCCGCACAGCTGCTTGTCACCGCCGCGGCGAGAGCTGCTCTGCTGGCCCCTGAAGAGAGACAGGAGTATCCCACCTGAATGAAGGCCGCCGCCACTCAGCCAGCCAGCGTACAGGTACGGGACAAGGGGCTCTCCGTATGGGCAAGGGAGAGAGACCCGAGCCGGCGAATGCCTGACCGAAGAAAAATTGATAGGCAGAGGAGCTAGGCGGGAGCTGTGTAAATTTAAAGAAACAGGTCTCAATAACCAATAACCATTAAATTAACCTAGGGAAACTAAAATAAACTGACTGAAGGTTTTTTTTTTTTTTAAGAAATGAAAGTAATATATATACTGAGCAAAACTGATTAAACCAAATAAAGCCAGTTGAAACTAAAAGTTATCCTGATTAACTGCTCCTTATTTGTTCCTCAAGTGAGCCCAGCACCTAGGCTCACTATGTTCTGCTGCGTGACTGGACAAACTGGGGGCTGATGGGAGAGACCAGCAGGCTATATCCAGTGATGTCACGATTTTGACATGCCCAGTTTCCAAGCTGCAGGAGGAGGTACACAACCCAGAGGTGGAGGACTAAACTGTAGGAACGATAAGGAACATGTGACTTGATTCTCCTAGGGATCCTCTTAAAATGGTGGAATGATCCCCAGTTAGTCCTGCCACATTAGTACGCAGGTTCAAAAGGGTGCTGTCCAACCACTAACAGTGTCTCCTGAAGCTGCCACTAAGGGACAAGCTGTCAAATATCTACAATCAATGCTAAAAGCACAGCACTGTGTGAACGTAGTGAATCATAAGAAAACAGCACAATATTACTATACAACTAGGCAACTAAATGGGATGGAATGATAAAGGTCTTCAGTTTAGAAAGAAAAATGTGTCTTTTTTTCAGTTCTGCCCCAGCTACCTTTTGGAGATGTGCACTGCTTCTTCAGCATGCCAAGTTTACATTAAGATATAGGTTTTTCAAAAGGGTTGATTCCTTTCTTGGCTACAATAAAAATCTCTTGATAATAGTATTACTGAATGCAGAACATGGAATTTAGATTATTAAACACAGCAGACCAATATTCAGCCAGAAGGTATTCTGATAAAAAAATATATCCACATAAGCCATTGCCACTAAATATATTTAACACTGTTATTACGTATCCTTAATAAAAGTGAAAAACCTATTATGTATCCTTCCCTCACTTGATTTGCAGCTTATCGTGCTGTGAGGGCTTGTGTGCATCAGTGATGCTGAGGGCTCAGCTATCAGTAGTTTAACTACAGGCAGGGTCTCCCAAGATGGATAGGTCTCAGCTGAGGTGCCAGACCCAGACCAAGACAAACCACCCATCTGGGCAGCAGCAGAATGGGATGGTGTTGGCGGCAGAGGATCACATTTCTGTGACAACGGCAACAACACTAGAATTAAACTGCGCAGAAGAAAGGCCCGGCAATCTACTTCCATATCTTGCCACAAAAACTCAATGGATAGTCACAACAAAACAAATTGCACTATAGTACTGGAAGATGGGACCCCCAGATCGGAAGGCACTCAACTGTCTACTGGGAAGGAGCTGAAGACCTTTCAGAGTAAAGCCAGCATTTATGATGTGGTTGGATCAAAGTCCTCGGGACTTCTGACTGCTGATGTAGCTGCGTATGAAATGAGAGTCAGAAGCTGCAAAGATGTCTTATATATTGGGACATGGAATGTATGAAGCATGAACCAAGGGAAGTCGGAGGTGGTCAGGAATGAAATGGAACGTGTACAACTCAATCTGTTGGGTGTCAGCGAACTGAAATGAACTGGCATCAGGCACTTTGCATCTGATGATCACATGGTCTATTATATTGGAAATGAAAGACAAAAAAGAAATGGGGTTGCCTTTATAATTAAGAAGAAACTTGCAAGAACTGTAATGAAATACAATGCAATCAGTGAATGCTTAATTTCTATTCGTCTACGGGAAATGCCATCAACACAACTTTAATTCAAGTATATGCCCCAACAACAGCTGCAGAAGTGGATGAAGTTGACGAGTAAAAGCTGAAATTGACAGAACATGCAAATAGGATATCCTTATAGTTATGGGTGCTGGAATGCTAAAGTTTGCAACAAAGAAGAAGGCAAAGTGGTTGGAAAATACGGACTTGGCAACAGAAATGAAGCTGGAGAAAGAATGATAGAATTTTGCAAGACCATTCATCTCAAACACCTTTTTCCAGCAACACAATTGACAATTGTACACATGAACTTCACCCAATGGAATGAACAAAAATCAAATTGACTACACCTGTGTAAATCAACGATGGAAAAGCTCTATCATATCAACAAAGACAAAACCTGGAGCTGACTGTGATACAGTGATACAGATCACCAACTATTCGTATGCAAACTCAAGCTAAAGTTGAAAAAGAGCAAGCCACTCATGAATGTAGCAAAATGTGACCTTGAAAATATACCACAGGAATTTAAAGACTGCCTGCAAAATCAATTTGCTGCTTTAGATACAAATGACAGAGCTCCAGAAGAGTTATGGGATGACATCAAGAAGGCTGTGTTGGAAGAAAGTGAGAAATCTCTACAAAAGGTGAAAAAGCAAAAACAGCCAAAATGGATAACTGAATAAACTCTGAAAATTTCCCAGTAAAGCAGAGAAGCTAAAACCTGAAGAGAAAGAGAGGCAATCGCAGAACTCAACAGAGATTTCCAACATGCAGCAAGATAAGACAAGGAGAAGTACTACAATGACGCATGCAAGGAAATAGAAGAGGTAGAACAAGATCGGCTTTCCTAAAGCTATGAGAGTTAAAGAAAAAATTCCAGCCTCGAATTGGAATGTTACAAGATGCTCAAGGATCCATGTTGAATGATGCTGAGAAGATCAAGAAAAGGTGGAAAGAATATACAAAGTCATTATATGATAAAGATCAAATGGACCAACAGCCATTTGAACCTGTACATTATGATTCGGAACCATAGGTGATGAAAGAAGAAGTCGGAGCAGCATTGAAAGCCTTATCAAAGAACAAAGCATCAGGCATTGATGGCATTCCCAATGAAGTATTACAACAATCTGATGCAGCTGTTACAATACTTATACAAGGCTCTGCCAAGAAATTTGGAAGACAACATTATGGCCAACCAACTGGAAAAGATATGTGTTTATACCAATACTAAAGAAAGTTGATCCAACTGAATGTGGAAATTATTGTGCAATTGTTCTGATCCCACATGCCAGTAAGATTCTACTGAAGATTATTCAGCAGACACTACAAGCATACCTGAAACAAGAATTGCCTGAAGTGCAAGCAGGGTTCAGGAAAGAGCGAGGAATGACAGACATCATCGTGTATGTGAAATGGATCCTTGAAAAGAACAAAGAATACCAAAAGGATATCTATATGTGTTTTATTGACTAGAGCAAGGCTTTTGACTGTGTAATCCATGAGAAACTCTGGGCCACATTAGGAAGCATGAGTATACCAGAACACCTGATCATTCTCTTGTACAACCTTTACACTGAACAAGAAGCAACAGTTTAAACGGAACAAGGAGAAATAGAATAGTTTAAAATCAGCAAAGGTGCACGACAAGGATGCATACTTTCCCCCTATCTGTTTAAGTTATATACAGAACAGATCATCGGAGAAGAAGGACTGTATGAAGACAACGGAGGTCTGAAGATTGTTGGAAGAATCATCAACAACCTTTGCTATGCTGATACCACCACATTACTGGCTGAAAGTGAAGACAATCTGAAACATTTCCTTCCCAAGGATCAAGGAACAAGGAACATAGTCTTAAAATGGGCCTGCACCTTAATATAAAGAAAACAAAGATCCTGACAACTGGCAAAATCAATAAGCTCATCGTTGATGGAGAAGAAATTGAAATAGTAAACAACTTTAACCTTCTTGGATCAACTATCAATAAAGAAATGACAAGCAGTCAAGAAATTGGACAAAGCGTTGCTCTTGGCAGAATGGCTATGAAGGACCTAGGCAAGATTCTCAGGAGCAGAGATGTTGCTCTCCATACAGAGATTCAACTCATTCAAGCCATGGTATTTTCAATAATGACATATGGATGCGAAAGTTGGACAGTGAAAAAGAAAGACAGGAAGAAAATTGATGCCTTTGAATTATGATGCTGGCGATGAATACTGTGTATACCATGGACTGCCTGAAGAACAAACCAGTCAGTACTAGAGGAGATCAAACCTAAGCTTTTGTTAGAAGTTCAAATGATAAGACATCGACTTTCATACTTTGGATACATCATGCGAAGACAGAGATCATTAGAGAAAGACATCATGCTTGGCAAGGTAGATGAGATGGATCAATACAATAATATCAGCTATGGGTGCCACTCTGTCAACAATGAGCCGCCTGACTGAAGACCGAACACAGTTTAGGATAACTATCCAAAGGGTCGCCATGAGTTGACACCGACTTGAGGACACTTAACAAAAACAACAACCTTATGTATCCTACTCGTTCTGTGTAACTTAAGTTCAGTTGTGTTAGGTGTAAATCGCCTTGATACTCTTGAAAGGCAGAATTTAAAAAAAATGCTAAATAAATAAATAAATTATAATCACTTAAAATTATCTGGATAACTTTAGTTTAATATCTTAGGCCTGTTCTATTTGTAACTGTCTTATCTGGATAATATTAACCTGATTGTTGCTACTGCTACTACTACTAATCATGTGTATAGTTCTACAAGGTGTACATATAGATGTAAGTGACAGTCCTGCTCATTAGAGCTTAGAATCTAATCAAGACAAAACACATAGGGGGTTATTCTGAGTCACGAATTGCGGGGAGGGACGGCCCAATGGGACATCCATCCCCGCTATCTGTGGCTTCTCCTGCCCCCGAATAACTTCCCCGCCGGTTGTGCAGGGAAGTTAGACAGGGGCAGGGAATGGGCGGTCGCTGGCCTTGGATGTACAGGGCCGATTCTAATGTCGGTCCTGTACGTCCGGGGCCGACAAAATGTCCGGGGAAGTTATTCCACCTCCGAGGTGGAGTAACTTCCCTGGATGTTTTTTTTTTAAGCTGCTGGGGCGTGAATGGGGCAGGGGGGGCAAGGGTTTATTCCCCGCTGTCCGACCTTAGCCTTAGGAGGCCGGATCAGGGGGTCGAGCTATGGTGAATAACTGGGCAGACGGCATCGTGGTTTTTAAATGGAGCTGCGGTGTCATGGCAACATGACGTCATGGCACCGGGGCTCCATTTAAAAGCCCTGACTGAGTTAGTCAGGCTACTAATGTACGTGCAGGCCGGGACCGAACAGCAGTCCCGGCCTGCACATACATGCTTGTTCGCGATTCTGACCCTGCGGGGCTATATGTGCCCCGCGGGATCAGAATCGCGATCCCCTCTGTGCATCCGGTTCAGACCGGACACACAGAGGGGATCTACGTCTAGGACAGAATCGGGCCCATAGCGAAACTGGGGACTAGAGTATGGTAAGATACACATAAGTAGTGGACAAGAGAGCGAGGAAAGCATAGTTACTCACCTGTAACAGGTGATCTCCGGGAACAGCAGGAATTTAGTCTTCACATATGGGGGTATCGTCGGTACCAACGGAGCCTGCGCGGGAACGCTCCCCAGCATCCAATAGGAAACCTTTTGGGAGCATCCCACAGCACCTGCGTGCTGCCTTCCGCCTTTCCCAACTGTCCCTCTCCAGTTGAGTTTAAAGCTGAGACAAAAGAGAGACGGAAAGAGAGAAAGAGATAGAAAGATACAACTCCTAGGGGAGGTGGGTGGGTTGTGAAGACTAAATTCCTGCTGTTCCCGGAGATCACCTGTTACAGGTGAGTCACTATGCTATCTCCAGGAACAAGCAGGAATGTAGTCTTCACAAATGGGGACTCCCTAGCTGCAGATGCCAGGGAGATGGCCCCATAAAGTTCCCCCCATGGATCTCTGGCATCCTACCAGGGATGGTGGGTAGGAGTTGATTAAGTCTGGAACAGGTGTTGAAGAACAGCCTGACCAAACAAGGCATCCCGGTGGGAGTCCTTGTCTAAGCAGTAATGGGCTGTGAAGATATGTACCGAAGCCCAAGTAGCTGCTCGATGTCATCGATAGACACAGAGTGAAGATGAGACATTGAGGCTGCCATGGCTCTCACATTGTGAGCTGTGACATGGCCTTCAAGAGGAAGGTTCTTACTCTCATAGGCAAAAGATATACACTGTGCAATCCAGTTGGACAGTGTCCTTTTGGAAGTCCCAAATGACTAGGATCAAAAGCAACAAAGAGTTGAGAGGATTTTCTATGTTGCTGAGTCCTTTGCAAGTAAAAGGCCAAAGCTCTTTTACAGTCCAAAGTATGAAGGTTCCTTTCTGCATTTGAGGCATGAGGCCTTGGAAAGAATACAGGAAGGTAAACCACTTGGTTCAAATGAAAGGGCGAAACCACCTTTGGCATAAAGTGTGGATGAGTCCTAAGGACTACCTTATCATGATGGAACCTTGTATAAGGAGGATCAGCCACCAATGCTTGTAATTCACTGATGCGACGTGCTGATGTGATTGCAATGAGAAAGATAACCTTCCAGGAAAGGAATTTCAAAGAGGTAGTGGCTAATGGTTGAAAGGGCGGTTTCATGAGCTGCCCTAGTACCAGATTCAAGTCCCATGCCACCGGTGGTGGCTTGATGGGAGGCGTCGTTAAAAGAAGGCCTCTCATAAATCTCGCTATGAGAGGAAATAGGTTGTCCATTGAGAGGCTTGAAAGAAGCTGCAACAGCACTCAAATGGACACTCACTGAATTGGTCTTAAGCCCTGCATTTGATAAATGAAGGAGGTACTCCAATAATGATTCCAGAGGTATCGCAAGAGGGTTAAGACCCTTCAGCGAGCACCATATGGTAAACCTTTAACACTTAAATGCATAAGAGCATCTTGTGGAAGGTTTCCTGGAAGCATGAAGGATATCCTTTCCCCGTTGGGAAAGGTTAAGACCGTGAAGTTCTAGGCTTTCAGCAGCCAGGCCCTGAGATGCAGAGACTGGGGATTGGGATGCCACAGCATACCGTCCTCTTGAGAAAGAAGATCTGGAGCAGATCCTAACTCAAGAGGCGGAGCTTGAGAGAGATGTAGGAGCAGAGGGTCCCACATTTTCCGTGACCAACGTGGAGCTATGAGGATCATATGACCTCTGTCTCTCTGAAGCTTGAACAGGGTTTGGGGAATTAGGGGAATGGGTGGAAAGGCATACAGGAAGTCCTGACCCCAATGGAGGAAGAAAGCATCCCTGGCCTGACAACCTCGAACTGGAATTCTGGAACAGAACCAGGGAAGTTTGGCATTCAGAGGACTTGCAAAGAGGTCTATGTCCGGGGTTCCCCAAATTTGAAAAATTTTGGCCACCTGGTCTGCATGGAGAGACCATTCGTGTGGAAGCAGAACTCGACTGAGTCTGTCTGCCCAAGAGTTTTGGATGCCTGGAAGATACACTGCCAGGAGATGAATCTGATGTTCTCTGGCGAGAGCCCATAGTTGCAAAGCTTCGTTGCAAAGCGACAGAGAGCCTGTTCCACCCTGCTTGTTGACATAGAACATGGCTACCTGATTGTCCGTTTGGACCAGGACTGTCTTGTAGCTGAGCTGGGTGTGAAATACTCGAAGAGCAAGGAAGATTGCTCTGAGCTCCAGGAGGTTGATATGAAGATAGGCCTCCTGTGGAGTTCAGGTACCCTGGGTAGAGAGGCCGTGCAGGTGGGTTCCCCAACCCACCTATGAAGCATCCGTTGTTAGAGTGGCTTGGGGTGGGGGTTGCTGAAAAGGAGACCCCACCAAAAGGTTTTTGGGTGACTGCCACCATTGGAGGGACAAAATAAGGTGATCTGAGTTTGCTATTTTGTCTGACAGGCAACCTGACGCCTGAGACAACGGAGTGGATAAGGTCCACTGGGCTGCCCTCATATGGAGGCAAGCATAAGGAACCACATGCACGGTGGATGCCATGTGGCCTAGCAACTGTAACGTTTCCCGAGCAGTGAGGTGAGGTTTTAGCACTGCTTGGGAAGCTAACTGTACAATGCGAAGGCAGCGGGGCTGTGGAAGGAAGGCCCTTGTCTGTCTGGTATCCAGAAGAGCTCCTATAAACTCTAGGGATTGAGTGGGAGCAAGGTTGGACTTTGGGAAGTTTATGACAAGTCCCAAATACTGAAGGATGCACATTGTGCGAGAAAGAGTAACCCTGGCCTCTGGCTCTGAAGGGGCTCGAATGAGCCAGTTGTCTAAGTAGGGGAAGACGAAAATTCCCAGGGTGCAAAGAAATGCTTCTACCACAGCCATGCATTTTGTGAACACCCTTGGTACAGAGGCCAGGCCAAAAAGAAGAACCCTGTATTGGTAGTGATTTCCTTGAAACAGGAATCGAAGGAACTTTCGGTGAGTTGGATGGATGAGAACATGAGTGTACGCATCCTTGAGATCTAGAGAACAAAGCCGATCCTGACTTCAAAGGTATGGCAGCAGAGTTCCTAGAGAAATCATTTTGAACTTCTCTGAACAGGAATTTTTTCAATTCTCTGAGGTCTAGAATGGGTCTGTGTCCTCCTGTTTACTTTGGAATAAGGAAATAGGGGGAGTAAAACCCTGTTCCCCGTTGGGGAATGGGTACCTCTTCTATTGCTCCTTGAGCAAGGAGCATAGTGACTTCTTGACCTAACCGGTCGTTGAGAGAGGTCTCAGGATTGAACTGTCTTAGTATTGTAGGAGGGGGCATGCTGAAGAAATGAAGCTTGTACCCCTCTCATACAACAGACAGAGTCCAATTTTCTGCTGTTATCTGACACCATCTGGGGGCAAAATGACATAATCTTCCTGGGATGGTGGAGGGTTCTGGGCCGTTCAGGGCCAGGAAGGCAAAGTTCTCTAGACAGGAGTCAAAGCCCCTGTGGAGGCTGAGTCTGCTGAGCCGGTTGAGGCTTAGATGCTTTTGGTTTCCTTTGTTGCCTAGGTTGTTGCTGCTGTCTCTTTTGGGCAGACTGACCTAAATGATGTCCCTGTTGGGTATAGGAGGGATAAAACTTTTTCTTCTTGCTGAAGAATGGTTTCTTAGAGGATCTTTTCCTCGCAGGATCAGCTGTAGATTTAGACAATCTATCCAAAGTGATATTGTCAGCATCTATCTCATTAGTTTTTTCCTGCCAATTCTTGCCAAAGAGATTCTCTCCTGTGCAAGGTATATTCCCCAGTTTGTCCTGTACCCAGATTTCCAAGTGAGATGCCTGAAGCCAGGCAATTCTACGTGCACCTATGGCAATAGCAGAGGTTCTGCTTATGCATTCAAAGCAGTCAAAGGCTGCATGATTCACAAACTTGGAAACATCCTGAGCATGTTTAACAAGAGCAAGATAATCTTGCCTTCTATCATCAGGAAGGAGGGGGCTCATAATTCTCCTGTGACTTCCTTTAGGAACATTCCCATATATAAGATATAGGAACTGATCCTAGCAGAAAGCATGGAAGCCTGGAAGGATCGACGTCCAAAGGCGTCAAGAGTCCTACACTCACGTCCTGGAGGATTAGATGCATGCCTTTTTGCACTCTTTATCCGTCTCATGGCTGATTCCACCACTATGGAATGGTGTGGTAATTGAGTCTTCTGAAACCCAGGACAAGGAGGAACTCGATACATTGTGTCGAGTCTTCGAGAATGAAGAGATGTGGTCAGAGGTGTTTCCCACATCCTTAACATAAGATCATGCAAGATCTCATGAATAGGTAACGTAGCTGCCTCCTTGGGAGCTTTAGGATATTGTAGGATTTCTAATTCCTTTGCCCTAGGCTCTTTTTCAGGAGCCACTGTGATGGAAAGACCTCGGGCCACATCTCGGATAAAATCCTGAAAGGACATATCCTCTGGTGGAGACATCCTACACTGAGGAGAAGAGGAATCCTCGGGAAGAAGTACTCTGGTATTGGCAGAGCTTTCAGACTCATCCGAGGATTCGAAGTATCTCTGATTTGGGTGATCGTGCAAGGTACGGTACCGGTACCGATCGAAGTTAGCATCGGAGTGGTCCGGTACCGACTTGTCGATGCTGGATAGAGACGCATGATTCGGTCCCAGTAGAATACCTGCCGATGTCGATGCAGTCTGTGCCAGTACCGGTTGAATTGTCTGAAGCGGTTTCAGGGGCATCGAGGCCGTGAGAAGAGCTGCCAGACTGCGTTCAATAGCCAAGAATCTCTGGTCTATCGACGCTGCCGATGCTTGGGTATCAGTGCCGGAAAAAGCGTCCGGAACCCCAGAGCATGGCATCAGTAGTTCTGCCGAGGTTGAAACCTCGAGAATATCCTGGAGCCCCGTTAGTGCTTTGGAAGCTGAAGCCTCCCGCCGGGGCAATTTTGCCGGTGAAAGTCCCTCAAGGGCAACGCCAGAGGCATCTCGATGTTTAGAAGGAGATCTACCCTTTGAGGACCGGCTAGATTTATGTTTAGTTATCTGAGATCCATGGGAGGAAGATGAAGCCCTTGAAGACGTCAATACCACGGAGGCTGCATCGGAGGGAAAAAGGGTGCTAAGCTTAGCAGCTCGGTTTTGCCGGCCCCTTTTTGACATCATCCCACGGGCAACACACTCTGAAATAGAATGGTCAGGACCTAAACATTTGAAGCACCACTCACGGGTGTCGATGATGGAGATGGTACCGCCACATTTAGAACACTTTTTAAAACCCGAAGCGGGTTTTTCCATTTTGAGGAAAAACAATTGGGCCTACTGCCCAAAATGGTGCGTGGCACCCGAGAAGAAAATTACTGGAGAGAGACTCCAGAAAAAAGGGGTTGGTTTTTTTTTTTAAAAAGAAAAGATGAACCGGTGATACCGGTATAGCGTCGAGGGAAGGCAAGACGCGACCACAAAAAAGAAGTATAAGAAGGGAATTTTCTGCGGTGACAGGATGTGCGACCTGTCGGCTCCGTGGAAAACGAAGAACTGGAGAGGGACAGTTGGGAAAGGCAGGAAGGCAGCATGCAGGCGCTGTGGGATGCTCCCAAAATTGTTCCTATTGGACGCTGGGGAGCGTTCCCACGCAGGCTCCGTCAGTACCGACGATACCCATATGTGAAGACTACATTCCTGCTTGTTCCTGGAGATCATCAGGTTCCAAAAGTGGCTTCAAAGAGGTGGGTTTTTAACTTGGCAGCTGAGTATCACCTACTATCCTATAAAAAGCTAAACCTATCCCATCCCAAGTCTCTGACTTCTCATTTTAAGCAGATAACTGAATGTCTGTCCAAATGTTATTTCGTAAACTCCTGATGTTAACTGGACAGATGTATTCTGTGAGTCTATCAGCTGTTTTAAAATGTTTTTTTTTTCTTGTAATTGTTAAGGTATGTCTTGTATATATGTTCATTTGTAAGCAGTCTTATTTGATTATAATGCTGACTGGATATAAATGTAGGAAATAAATAAATACTTTTGAATCTTGATCCCAATACACTCAATTAGAAAGCTAGGGTCGTCCTTGACCCAGTAGATCACTCTCAGAGAAACAAATGTACTCATTTAAAAAAAAAAAAAGTGACCCATTGTGAGTCATCCTGATTTAAAAATACAGCTCAGAAAAGATCTGCATTACGATTCACAAATGGAATCCAACATACGTTTACCGCCGTCACTGAAAATTTCAGAGAATCTAAGCTAAAAATCTACATTATGCAATGTTTGTAAACAGAACAGCAATGTTTAACAACTTTTATGTTTCATTATGATTATGATTATGAACAATTAAGATATTAAGAAGCAAATAACATACCTTCTGTCGACCCATGCGAACTCTTTGAAGGTTGACTTGGAGGACATACTCTTGATCAGCATGTAGCCCGATCCACTTGGTGTCATCCCGCATGCTTTTAACCAACATAGGGACTGGTACTTCACTCTGTCCCTTAACTGAATCATCCCACCAACCTTTAATGCTTAAGCTAATCTCTAGTACTGGCAGATGGGACAGAAAATTCCAAGCCTGTGATGGAGAAAAAAGGCATTTTTAACTTAAACTCACGGACTCAGAATCCAAAGAACCCAGTCTCTCCATCCTGCAGGTACAACTAATACGATGATTGAAGTGAGTAGTTTACTCTCATCACATCCTTCACTTGTGTGATGTAATGGTGCTCATGAAATACACTAGCTGGAATGCTTTTTTTTTTTTACATTTCTTTGTCTTTCCTATCATTGAACATGATGTTCTTTTTCCTTTCCTTGATCTATTAGTATTTTTGTATTGTAAACCGCATAGCTTGCGTGCAGATATTGTGGTATATCAAATATAAGCAAACATACGTCAACATAACATAATGATGTTATAGCCAGATGATATGATTGTCTTTATCACCACCATTAATTGCATTATTTACCTGAGTGTGCAACAATTAGACTGTTAAATTTGTGACCAGAGTCCTAAAGTAATTTTTTAAAAATTGTTCACTATACTGTTCTACATTGTACATTTTCTTTACTTTCTCACAACATTAGTCACTGCAGGGAGCACTGTAAGATCATGTAACTCTATTAGGCTACAGACCTTCACTTCCACAGAAATAAGACAAGTTACAAAAACAGAACTGCTGTGGCCTGCCTAATGTCTCAGTAACTGGAATAATATTTTAAACGATAATTATGTTTAGGTTTATTCTTGATTAATTGCTTAAAGTTTATCAAACAGCAAAGCAGTGTTGTGAGGCTGAAGGTCACACATGGGTTCATTTCTTCTATTGTAGGACCTATGGTGTGGGATGTCCTGCTCACATCTCCAAGACAGGAGAAGGTTTTTTAACTTTCAGATGGAGCTTAAGGCTTTTATTTTTATTGAGGTTTTTGGCAAAAGTACTTGATGGGATTTTGGTTTGACTGCCAATTCAGGATTTTATGGGCTTTTATGTTCTGTATCAAACTTTGTACAATGAAATGGTTGTTTTATTTTGTTTGTGTGTTAACATATGCATTGTATTTTATTATGTATGCTTTACCATTGCATTCTGCATTGATTAGTCAGTGACTAGATTTGTGGAATATAAGCAAACTGTAAATAAATAAAATGGAAAATTTGCTCATGATATAAAAGAAACATTCTCTATGCTGCCTTGCTAAAATTATGAGTAAGTATCTTGTATACACGAAACCAAAAAGCAACCCAATCATAAAATTATAAAACGAAATTTCTCTTTCCCCAAGAAGAAATGGTCACATAATAATGGTGGCACTGTCTGAATGCATGATATGCAATACAAAAACTATGCTATATAAAAAAAAAGCCCAAACAATAGAACATTAGGAATCATTAGGAATAGAATAGAAAATAAAACAAAGGATATAGCGAGGCCTCTGTATCACTCCATGATGCGACTACCCCTTGAGTATTGTGCGCAAATCTGGTCTCCACATTTCAGAAAAGATATAGCAGCATTAGAAAAGGTACAGAAAGGAGATGGAACGACTCTCCTATGAGCAAAGGCTAAATTGACGTCTGAAAGGAGATATGACAAAGGTCGATACCACTCTGGAATCAATTGTTCAGTCTCTCAAAAAATACAAGGATTAAGGGGACACGCCATGAAGGTACAAAGTAGTATATTTAAAACAGAAAAGAGAAAATATTTTTCCTTTCCATGTATAAGTAGCCTTTGGATTGCTGGCAGAAGTGGTTAAAGCAGGTAGGGTAGCCGGGTTTAAAAAGCGGTTCGACAAATTTCTGAAGGAAAAGTCCACAAACAGTTATTAAAACCACTGTCTATCCTGGGGGATATGTAGCATGGAACTAGCTACTTTTGCGATATGCCAGGTAATTGGCCATTGTTATAGATAGACCTTTGGTCTGACCGAGTATTGCAGTTATGACCAAAGAGCTAGATTTACTAATGTTATGCCAACACATGCTCATCTTCCATCAATATTAGTAGGGCCTATTTACTAATCATGCATGCAAAATCACATTACTCTGCAATAATGCATGCTAACATATTAACGCACGTTAGCAAATATAGCCCAGAATTTGCAGTTTTGTGATAGTTCAGTTTAATCCCTCTATGAACCCTCTGTGCTTGCTAAAGCATCCAAGTCAAGATCTTATTTCAAATAAGGATATAAGCTCAACAGGAGACAGATCTGTGCTAATAAACTGAATTTTGATAAAAGATCTCAAGGTAACTCTTGTTAATCATAAAAAGTTACACCATCAATATGTTTAGAGAGTAATTTTATATAAGTCGCCTAGGCGAAGAGGGCAAATAGGTGCTTATTTCTAGCCTGTTTTATAAAGACAACTGGACATCTATGTGTCTTTTAAAATAATAACAGAAATCCTTCAATAATTACAGTTATAATGAATTTGCATACCTTCACCCCAGCAGTATGCAGAACTGTGCATATTTTATAAAGTACATGAATAAATTGTGACTCTGCACACGCTCAGCAAACTTTACTTGTAAACCTCGCCTGCACCAAAGTTGTGTACATTAAAAAATGTCTTTTAAGATTTGCCTTCATAGAGGGTAATTTTACAAGGCACAGTTAGATTTATGCATCTTTTTATGCACGTATTTCAGGCATATTTTATAAAATCAAGCACATGTGAACTTTACTTTATAAAATAGTGGTGTAAGGGATCAAAGAAGAGCATAGATATAAGGCATGAGCACTTATACCAGCCCCTATGGCTGGTGTTGATGCCCAAAGCCTAGATTTTTCAAGAAAGTATGTACAGTATTTTATAGTTTATCCACCTAGACTCTGCCCTGTAAAACCCACAGTGAACGTATGCACAGTCAGCATGACGTGTTCCTTCTAATAGTGACTGTGTCAAATCCTTGTGTAAATGCCCGTTTATGTACACATGACAAAAATATCTAGATTTACTTATGTTGCTCCCATGTGATTCTAGGTGGCTTATTATAAATTTACCCCCATAATGTCCGATTATGCAGCATAAACAAAGGACAAAGTGAAAGGCCTGGGGTTGCTTGCATCCATGTTGTGGTCTTTTCAGTCCCTTCCCTTGGATTCTCTTTCCCAGTTGGCTATTCTAAGGAAACACATTTCCAATCACATATGTCTTCAGACTCTATTTATTTTATTTATTTATTTAAACGTATTTCTATACCGCCTTATCCTGCAGTCAAGACTCTTACTTTACTCCTGCTCCTTAGTGATGGGTAACTAAGAAGCAGATATCAGAAAGCAAAAACCTTGCTCTATCTGAGTTCTGCTTCTACTCTTGAACCTGACCCCGATGTCCCCTCTCCCCAAACCGAATAGGATAGTCACCAGACACACAGCCAGCGTTTACCTGGACTTGGGCACTCCAGGTTAAAGTCTGCCCTTCCTCTGATGTCTCTCAATGGGTTCTTTCCTCGCAGATGCTTTCAAGGCTGGTCTATCCTTCTCTTCCCTGGGGCCCACTTTTCAATTCCTTTCCCTTTTCCCATAGCTAAGGGCAGGGGCTTGGTACCTCCCGACATGTTCTTAGACTTTCTTTTTGACTATTCAATTGTATTTGTTATTTTTTTATCTCTGGGCCTGTCTTTACGTCCCTGCTTTCCCTCTTTTCTTGTTAGGCATAGGATAGAGTAGTTACTCACCTGTAACAGGTGTTCTCCAGGAGCAGCAGGAATCAGTCCTCACATATGGGTGTCATCGGTGTCGATGAAGCCCCAGCGGAGCATTTCCCCAGCTTTCTATGAAAGCCTTTGGGAATGCAGGCACGCATGCGCGGTTCCCTTCCCGCCTAAAGGTGCCATCTTACCTCAGTCAAATGACATAGCTAAGAACAGCACACAAAAAATGAAAAATAAACTATGTACAACTGCAACTCCAAGGGGAGGAGGGAGGGTTGTGAGGACTGATTCCTGCTGCTCCTGGAGAACACCTGTTACAGGTGAGTAACTACTCTTTCTCCAGGACCAAGCAGGAAGTCAGTCCTCACATATGGGCGACTCCCTAGCTCTGGGCTACCGAGGAACCCAGGCTGAACAAGAGAACTCTCTCTAGTCTCAGCAGTAAAGAAAGGCATTTCAAGGACACAACCTCCACCGGTAGCCCAACAGAGGGCAGGAGTTGCCTAAACCTCAAGGAGATTCCGGAGTACTGCTTGGCCAAAAGCACTGTCCCTATGGGACTCCCTCTCCAGACAGTAATGGGCCGCAAAGGTCTGGCTTGAAGACCAAGTTGCAGCCCTGCAGATGTCTACCAAGGGCACAGAGCGGAAATGAGCCACTGAGGCAGCCATTGCCCTGACTCGGTGGGCCGTAATCCGACCCTGCAAAGGAAGGTCAGCAACCTTATAAGCCCAGGTGATACAGTCAGCCACCCAGATGGACAAGGTACGCTTGGACACAGCCAACCCCAACTTATTGGGGTCAAAGGAGACGAAGAGCTGAGTAGCCCTTCTATGCCCCTGTGTACGGTCAAGGTAGAAGGATAAGGCCCTCCTACAATCCAGGGTATGCAGGACTGCTTCAGCCTGGCTTGCATGAGGCCTAGGGAAGAATGTTGGAAGAACCACCTCCTGGTTGAGGTGGAAAGAGGAGACAACCTTTGGGAGGAACTTTGGATGAGTCCTAAGGACTACCCTGTTCCTATAAAAGCGAGTGTAAGGCCTATCACAGACCAGGGCCTGAAGCTCACTCACTCGCCTAGCCGAGGTAAGGGCTACCAAGAAGAGTGTCTTCCAGGACAGGAAGCGTAGAGGGCAAGTAGCCATGGGCTCAAAGGGTGGGCGAGTCAGCTGCTGCAAGACCACATTCAGCTCCCACTCAGGGGCAGGAGGACGGATGGGAGGCTTGAGCAAAAGCAAGCCCCTAAGAAAGCGGGACACCAAGGGGTGACCAGACAGAGAATGGCCCTCCACCAAAGAGTGGTGAGCTGCTAGAGCTGAGAGGTGGACCCGAACAGAATTGGATTTAAGGCCTTGATTTGACAAGTGCAGTAAGTATTGAAGGACTACTGGCACAGTACAGGAGAAAGGATCAACTGTACGTAGCTGACACCACACAGAAAACCTTTTCCATTTGAGAGCATAGGTCTTTCTAGTGGACTGTTTCCTAGAGGCTACGACAACCTCCTCAACATCCTGAGGCAGGCCCCAGGGAGCCAAGACTACCCTTGCAGCCTCCAGGCCATCAAATTGAGAGCTTTGAGATTGGGGTGCAGAAGGGAACCCTGCTCCTGTGAGAGAAGGTCGGGTTGCAACCCCAGAGGTAGTGGAGGATCCACCGCCAGTTGAAGCAGAAGAGGAAACCAAGGCTGTCTCGGCCACCGGGGAGCCACCAGCAGGACCGAGGCCTTGTCCTGAAGAATCTTGAAGAGAGTTTGGGCCACCAAGGGCGTGGGAGGAAACGCATACAGGAGGCCCTGAGACCAGGATATCAGAAAAGCATCCGCTGCTATCCGCAGAGGATGCGGTTGCCTGGAGCAGAACTTTGGCAGCTGCTTGTTCATGGGGCTGGCAAAGAGATCCATCAAAGGGAGACCCCATTTCAGGAAGATCTTCTGAGCTACTGAAGGATGCAGCTGCCACTCGTGGGGCTGCAGTATTCTGCTTAATCTGTCTGCCAGGTAGTTGTCCTGGCCTGGAAGGTACACAGCCCTGAGGAGCATGTTGTGCTTGAGGGCAAAAGAACAAAGGTCCTGAGCTTCCCGACAAAGGATCCTGGACCCAGTGCCGCCCTGTTTGTTCACATAAAACATGGCAACTTGGTTGTCTGTCTGAATCAGGACAGACTGGTGAGCCAGGGTAGGAGTGAAAGCTTTGAGTGCTAACCGAATAGCTCGGAGTTCGAGTAGATTGATCTGCTGTGCAGCTTCCCAGGGAGACCACAGGCTCTGGGTGCACTTGCCCAGACAATGAGTTCCCCAGACGTGCAGGGAGGCGTCCGTGGTCAGCACTACTGTGTACCCTGGAATTTGAAAAGGCACCCCCTTCAGAAGATTGGGTGGGTGCAGCCACCAGTTGAGGGAGTTCAGAAATTGTCTGGACACCCTTATCCTGTCTTTGAGGCTGCTGGCGGCCTGTGACCACTGAGACCGAAGGCACCACTGTGCAGGCCTCATATGGAGCCTTGCATTGGGGGTCACATGTACTGTCGAAGCCATGTGGCCTAGAAGTCTCAGGCAGAGTCTGGCGGAGACCAGGGACCTGCTGAGAAACTGATTTGCCAAGGCCATCAACCTTTGGGCCCTGTCTACTGGCAAGAAAGCCTTTGCCAGCAGAGTGTCCAGCCTTGCCCCTATGAACTCCAAGTTTTGGGAGGGGAGCAAAGTGGACTTTGCGAAGTTTATGACAAAGCCCACATTTTGAAGCAGAGCAATGGTTCTTAGGGTGGCTTGTTTGGCCTCCTGGTACGTCTGACCCCTGATGAGCCAGTCGTCCAGATAGGGGAAGACAAAGATGCCCTGATTTCTCAGGTAGGTCGCCACCACTGCTAGGCACTTTGTAAAGACTCTGGGGGCGGAGGTGAGGCTGAAAGGCAGCACTCTGTACTGATAATGGTTTCCTCCCACAATGAACCTGAGGTACTTTCTGTGGTCTGGATGAATGAGGATGTGAGTGTACGCATCCTTTAGATCTAAGGAGCATAACCAATCTCCCTGCTGGAGGTAGGGCAGAAGTGTCCCAAGAGTAAGCATCTTGAACTTCTCCTTCACCAGGAAGTTGTTGAGGGTCCTGAGGTCCAGAATGGGTCGAAGGCCCCCGGTTCTTTTGGGCACCAAGAAATACCTGGAGTAGAAACCATGACCTTGCAAGTGGGAAGGCACAGGCTCCACCACCCTGTCCACCAACAGACCATGAAGCTCTTGTAGAAGAAGGTCTGTGTACAGGGGAGGCCTTGGAGGCTCCCCTGGAAAATATGGTGGAGGCAGTTGGTGAAAATGGAGGGCATAGCCCTTGTGGACTATCTCCAGCACCCAACTGTCCCCGGTGATGAGGAGCCACTGGTGGGCAAAGAGGGTGAGGCGACCTCCTGTGCAGGGTTGGGAGAGCAGTGGAGGAGAGGCTACGCTCAAGGTGTCGAAAACCCCCACCCTGCTGAGTGGTAACAGGGGCCTGAGGCTTGGGGGTCCTCTGCCTACGGGGCCCATTACCCTGGCCCTTGGCTTGCTGACCCTGGGGGGCAGCTTGGGCAGCCTGATATTGAGGGTACTGTTTGTAGGCACTGCCCTTCCTCGGGTAAAAGGGCTTTTTACCCGAGCCCTTCTTTTTATGAGAAGGGGCAGAGGTCTTCCTCGACAGCCTTGTCCGTGTGAGGTGCTCAGTTTCGAGCTGAGCGGCCTTCTCGGTCATGGACTTGCCAAAAAGGTTTTCACCTCGGCAAGGGACATCGACCAACTTGTCCTGAACACATGGCTCGAGGTCCGATGCCTGCAGCCATGCCTGGTGTCGAGCAGCGATGCCGGCTGCCGCAACTCGGGCTGAAGCCTTGAAGCCATCGTAGGCGGCGCGGGACATGAACTTCGAGCAGTCCTGAATCCCCGAGGACAAGGACTTAAATCTCTGCAAGGGCTCCCCGGAGAGACCAGTAGAGAACCCGGCCAATTCCTTGGCCAGATCCCGCAAGTACATGCCCATGTACAGCTGCTAGAACTGGACACGGCAAGCAAGCATCGAACCCTGGAAGTACTTTCTACCGACGCCATCGAGGTTCCGGGCCTCCCTGCCAGGGGGCACCGCGGAGTGCATCTTCTGGCTCTTCAGACAATGCATGGCCGATTCCACAACCATAGAATGGTGCGGTAGGTGTGCCTTTTGAAAACCAGGGCTCTTCCGGAGTCGATAGATCGAATCGACTCGCTTGCTTAGAATCGGCGCCGAGGCCGGTGCCTCCCACATACAGAAGAGGAGCCGTTCCAGCATCGGAGGAACCGGGACAGTAAAGGCCTCCTTCGGAGGAGAGTCATACTGTAGGGCCTCGAGCTCCTCAGCTCGAGGCTCCTCCTCGGGGTCCGCCGGAATAGCCAAGGCAGCGGCCATATCCCGGAGGAACTCCAAGAACCGAGTGTCCTCCGGTGGGGACCTACTCCGGGGCTCAGACTGCGGTGAGTCCGAAGGGACGCACCGAGTCTTGAAGGTATCAGGAGACTCCTCGTCCTCCGTCTCCCAAGCTGACTCGTCCGAGGAGGAGTCAGGGTCCGACCCCATGGGGCCCTGGAGCACCCGCCCCGACGCCGGAGGCACCGGCGTCGACGCCCTCGGTCCCGAACGGGAGGTCGAGGGAGACCGCGACCGAGGTCGACTCCGAGCCACGATGGACTCGAGTATCGGCTAGGTCTCCGGGGTTGACTTCGAAGTCGATGTCCCGGTGGTCGGGGCAGATACGCCAGACAGGCTGGCCATCAGTGCCCGCTGCTGCTCCATGAAGGCAGACAATCTGCTCTCCAAGGCTGTCATCCTCAGACTCAGCTCGGGAGATGCAGCAGCCACCGACTCGGGCCCCGGTGGCGCCGGGCCCGACGTCGGCTCCCTGGGAGGAGAGTCCTCGAGGACTACGGGGCTTACGTGTCCAGCAGACTCCGGCTCCACATGAGGAACTTTTGCAGGCTTCTCGTGTTCCACGGGCCCGGGGCGACGGTCGGGGGTCTTAGACCTGGCCCTCAAGGAGCCAGGGACCTCCTCCGATGACACCCTCGCGAGCCGCTTCTTCCTCTTGCGTTCCCAGTCGGGGGACCCCCTGTCCGAGGAGCTTCGACGGCACTCGGGATCGGAATCCCGAGATGTCGAGGCCTCAGAAGAGGTCCGGGCCCGGCCAGAGGCTGAGTCTGAGAAAAGCCTTTCTTTTTGCTGCTGGTGACTTCGGAATGCCTTGGAAGACATCTTCCCACATGGCCCGCACGACTTAGGGTCATGGTCTGGGCCGAGGCACCGAAGACAGCAGTCGTTTGTGTCAGTGAGAGACATCAGTTTCTTACACCGATCACACTTTTTAAAACCACTGGAAGCCATCGGGGAAAAAAGAGTCCCCGCGAGGTCCAAGGACCGGCCTTCCAGGGAAAAAAGGGCGCGAACGCCAGCCACGAAGGGCAAAAACCGAAAAAGAAGAATCGGGCTCCATACCGGTGTACCGAACCCGGCGGGAGGGGAACTGGCGTCGAACCGGGAGAAAAAATAGCAAAAATCGCCGAAAAAAATCTAATTTTAACCGGGAGAACAGGACACACGTCTGGTGGGCTTCACGGAAAAAAAGAGACTGAGGTAAGATGGCACCTTCAGACGGGAAGGGAACCGCGCATGCGTGCCTGCATTCCCAAAGGCTTTCATAGAAAGCTGGGGAAATGCTCTGCTGGGGCTTCATCGGCGCCGATGAAACCCATATGTGAGGACTGACTTCCTGCTTGGTCCTGGAGAAAGTGATGAAACATTTCAAGATCCATGGTATAGAAGAAAGTGAAATAAAAAACTAAATACATTCTGTTGATGACGACTTATGAGGGATTCAAAATAGACATCACAGTCACAAAGTCTTAATAGAACAATCAAAAACTGAATAGCAGGAAGCAGAAACTACCTATTAGAAAGGCACTGTGGGATACTGGTGGAACGAGAGGGGAGGCGGAGGTAAGGAAGCGTGGGTTATTGTTACTTGTGTGCACTTCTTATGGAGACTTAGATTTCCATTCCCGTTAATCCGCCGGCTTTCTTCAGCAGGAAAATTCACTAAAAATTTATGCTCAACAGCAACAAAATAGCATTGCTGACTGAAGAACAGAACAATTTAGTGACATTAAATAAGGTCCCGTGAAGTGTGTCAAAGCCTTTTTCTGTGCAAGGGGAGAAATGAATGGCTTCCTTATTCCCTTCATATCATTGTAGTACCTACTGGGACAACTCACACTACTTTTGCTGACAAGATATTGTTTAACATGAAACCAAAAGAGGATTAAATGTGTATACATCTGTGTTTAGAGAAACCCAGAATCTCTTTACAGCTGATGCCTATTGAGCACATATGTAAAAAACTAAAACATAAGCTATTTTTGCGGAAACTGCAAAGACATTTCAATACCAGCCAAACATATTTATCTGAGGATTAATCTTCATCTATTGAATCAGACGAGAACACGTCCGTGCATACAATTATTTAATTAGCAGCCAAATCCTCTGCCAGTCAGCAGCTCTTCCAGGCATACTGATGCGGCAGTACAAGCAAATCTCACAGTAGCACTGCTTTTTCTCATTACTACTGCAATTAGCACTTAAATTGATGCTTTAAACCTACTAATTTCTGGAATAATTCAGGATTTTTATGTTACCTGGGATCGCCTCGATGCAGAGACGATACCAGATTGCTACGTAAATTGAAGCACTTTTGAGCCAAACAACCATCATCATATCAGACAGAGCCAATTTACATTTGGTTTTAAAGATAACCGAATGGCAATTTATGCAAATAAGTTTACTTCTGAGTTCTCCCTGAACTAATTATAACAATGTTCTTTTAATTTTTCATCACATTTAAAACTTGTACTTGGCGCAATGTCGATTATGTTAAAAACTTGCCAATAAGGGAAACCTTATTCTGGATAAAAACAACCTGTAAACAAATTCTGAAGCACAACTAGTTACCTATATGTACCTCCATTATGTCTATTTAAATTCTTTTTATTCTCCTAATTTAGTTTTTCCAGACTTAGGTTCAATAAAAACTGAATATGCAGCTATAGAAGTCTGATTTACCATTCAGGAACCCCACCATCAAAATCAATTACTTAAATCTATAGGTACAGCTACTTCTTTAGCTCTCCGTTTATCAGGATGGGGCTGCCCATAGTCTTAATATACTACATTCGTTCCTTATGCAGTAGTTCAGACTAGATTTGGCTCAGAAAATAAAAGACAAACATATTGAAATATTTCTGGACTATGCAGTTTATATACTAAAGAGACAAGTATTCTTTTCTGTAAGCTTAAACACAGCAAGTTCCTGAAATAATGATCAATGCAAAACCTTGTTTAAGGACTCCGCTACAACACGATACATATGAAGATATCAACATTAAGACCAGTCCAGTTTATCACAAGCTAATATGAAGATACTGCACAGTGTAAAATCACACTCCTATAATCACAGTCCTATATCTGTCATACTCAAGCAAGTTTAATATTCACACTGTACATAAACCCCCTGGGAAGGTTAGTAGGGAATTCATTCTGATCTTCCTTCTAATTAAATGATTATCAAACTTTATTTACGCAAAGGCTATATGGGGCAAAGTGTCACAACTTCCTGATTTACCTGTTTTTTTGGTCTTGAAAGCATTCAATATCTGTCATGATTAATAATCTTCCGTTATATATTTAGTACATGGCAATGAGCTAGAAAACTTTTGATATAATTGTATCCATCATTTGGCATTACAGCTTCTAGCCCACTTACATTCTCATTTCTCAATTTAATATCCCATTTCTTTGCAATTATGGTATATATCAGTGATTTTCAATTTTGCTCCTCAAGGCTCACCCAGTAAGTCCACTTGTCAGAATACCCACAATAAATATGCACATGACACATCTGTATATACTGGAGAATAACTATATACAAATTCATCTTGTTCATCATCATTATAGATGCTCTGAAAAGCAAACCTGTTGGTGGGCCTCAAAGGCCACAATGAGAACCCATAGTCTACATGACTCAATGAAAATGGGACAGAAAGCACAAGTTGTACATGCTCTCTCTCTCTAGTTCATGTCCTCAATTAGCCAAAATTATTAGACCATGACTATCTTATGACTGATGAAACCAGCTATAGAAACAGAGCATTCTGAATTTTACAGCCCATTCTCTGTACAACAGCTGAGTGTACAGCATTGACATGAACCAATAAACCTAGCAGATGTAAGCTGTAAGTTATGGGGATGTGACACATAGGCAGCTCAGCAATCTCATTTTTTTGCTGTGATTTATTACTCAAGGGACACATTAGGACACAAAACGAATACCCACTAATAGGCTTAAAGCTCTGCACTACCTCATTCCTGAAAACCTTAACCAAAGTTGTCTATATCATTCCATTTATTGGTCTTTTTGTGGAATCTCCCTTTTCCAAATTTTTGCCATACAATATTTCATTTCTTATATGCTTTCTGTTTCTTTGGAATGAAATGTATGCAGATCTTGCACACTTCCACTTGTTTTTTTGAATAAGGTTTTGACTGAAAATAAGCGAATATTCTCAGTTTTGGAGCCATCCAGTAAATGTGTCTTTCAAGGAGAATACAGTTCCTGATCTGTTTAAAAAGGCAATAATTTTTCCTATTTTGAAGACATCTTTTGATAACTGTTCTCATTATAGGCCCATCTCACACCTACCATTTTGGGTTAAATTAATAGAACAGACTGTAAGGCGACAGCTGGATGGTCATTTACAATGACAAAAAGTATTAAGCCTGAATCAACACGGTTTCTGGAGGAATCATAGTCCAGAAACCTTGATCGGCTCTTTATTAGACAGCTTATTGAAAGGATTAGAAACAGAAAGTAGTACTTATGAACAATTTTGGATCTATCCACAAGTTTTGATTCCACTAATCATATCTTATCACTGAAGAGGCTTACTCAAATTAAGACTGGTAAGATGGTCTATAAATGGTCTGAATTCTACTTAAAAGGACAAGGAATGTTCTGTTCATAAGCAAATTGGCAAGTCACAATGGTTTCAACTTCCATCAGGGGTCCCCCTCAGGGATTCTCATGATCAGCAGCTTTATTTAATCTGTATTTGGTTGTCTTCTGTATTTTTGGATAAATTACAGATCGGCTATAAGATCTATGCAGATGACATTCTTTATATCTATTGCTGCCCTCTGTGGAGAAGATAGATTTTCATTCTCTGGAACAATTATTTTTATTGACAAGACAATAGTTGGAAGTGAATAGCCTTCACATTAATTTTCAGAAAGAGAGACTATGGTGGGTCTCAAGAGACAAAACAGTTCCACCCTCCTGAAACGTTAAAATTAGGTGGTGATTTAATTTCCACCAAAGAGGTTGTGATATATTTAGGTATTATGATAGATTCCAAGTATATGGTGTTTTTTAATGCTTTCTCAGAATGTGTACAGTTTTTTAGATGACATTATTATTTACAGGAAGATAGGTTTAGGAGATTCATACAAGCATTAACTTTACATTTTATAGATTATTGTAATTTATAGTATATAGGCTTACCTAGTGAAATATTTGAACTCACTTCAGTTAGTGCAAAATGCAGCCACATGCTTAATTTCTGGCCTTAAGAAATTTGATCATATTTCTGACCATGTTGGGAGTTTGCACTGATTACCAGTACATAAGCATAGTGTATTTAAACGTTAATACTTAGTCCATAAGGCAGTGTGGCACAAATTTGAAAATGAATTGCTTGTTTTCCTCAAGTAACAAAGTTCTGCACGATTATTATGTTTTAATCGGTAAGATTAGTTATATATTCCGTCTATGAATGAAGGTAGACAGATATGTAGGGCTTTTCCCATCCATGGAACACATTACCTTTAGGTTTGCATCAGGAACAAAATGTTCTTTTCTTTCATAAGGTTCTGAAAACACTTATTTAGTACAGCCTCCCTATGATTATGTGTTTCACAAGTAGTCCATACACTGTTATTAAGTGGTTTTGACGGAAGTAGATTGTTAATACTATTGTTGCTTATTAATATTTTAGTGACGTTTTATAGTTATTTTATGTTTTTTTCTTATCTTATGTTTTATTGTAAATGGCATTGAGGTACTAGTTTTGTGGTATATAAGCGTAATAAATAAAATGAAACAAAATCTCCTATTAGTAGTAGTAAAGGACATCACCAGATCGCCACAGAACCAAATTGCTGAGACAATAACACCAGAGGCATTCCCAACTCATCTGCAGAACAAAATCACCTGCACAAACGAGGTATCAAACCAATCCCATACTCCTAGGACAAACTCAACCAACCCAAACATTTGGTCCTTTTTCTCAGCAAAGAGCACTGCAGCAAACTATCGAAATCACTAAATACAACCACATCCCCACTCGAATCCTGCCCAACCTCTTGGATAAAGATGACCATGCCAGAACTCGCAGTCACACTATACAAAATAGTAAATCTGTCTCTAACACAAGGATTCATGCCACCCCTGCTAAAAATCTCCTCTATAAGACCTTACTTGAAAAGCAATGCACCTGACCCAAAATCACCATCCTCATACCGACCCATATCCAGCATACCTCTTCTTGCAAAGCTAATGGAAAAGCAGTACAATGGCAATTACAAGATCACATTGACTCAACTACCCCACTGGATACACAACAGCATGGATTTCAACATCACGGGGTTAAAACACTCTTAACCTCCCTAATACAGTATTTAAAGGAATTGAAAACCCCAAACAAAGATACATACTCCTCTAACCAGGTAAGGCGGACGTGGCCCTCGTCCCCCTCAACCCCAACATTCCCCCCCCCCCCGCTTTTCCCTTCAAATAACCACCACATAATCGCTTATTGGCAAATTAACTGGTCGCAGCTTTATTAAACAAGCAGAACATAACAATACAACCATAACTGTATTAACTTACGGTTCCGGCAGCGGGACAATCCCTCACCAACCATATGGGTAGCAAAGTGAGTTCCTTCCCGCCTCCGCCGAGAACCGTCCCTGGCAATTCCATCCCCCTCTTCCGGCTTCGCCATATTACTAGCAAAAGCCGAGGGCTTCTCCGGGTCGGGGGTACCCCCACCCCCGCTCTGCATATTGCCATGCCTCCGGACCCCGGACACCTCCGGGATCCCGCCCCCCCCTCCAGCTGCAACCCCCCCCGTCTCCCCAGCCCCAAGCTCCACCAAAGGGAGGGAGGGTGGGTACGCCCGTCCTTTCTCCCTGATTCCGGAGGACTGGCATCTGACCGCTCGTTCCCCTTGGGTCCTCCGATCCCCTCATTGGCTCCCACAGCCGTCTGGGCACGCGGGAGCCAATAGATTTGAAATAAAACTCCCGCTCGGGAGCGCACCTCACACCACCGCGGAGGGGGGCGCGCGCCACTCCGCCCCCCCGGTTACTGCCGGCCGTCGGGCACGTGGGCCCGCGGCCTCCTATTTCTTAGATATAACTTCTGCCTTTGACTAAATAAATCATTACGTACTCCTGGACAGACTGATGGAGATGGGAATCAGTAGCACCCCATTATCTTGATTCCGCTTGTACCTATCCAATCGACAGTCCCAAAACAAGATCAAGAACAGAACCTCTAAAACCTTGCATTGCATCAAGGAGTACCACAGGGCTTTGAACTATCTGCCCTTTTATTCAACATATACATATAGCCAGTCTAAAATTATACAAGAGCATAATATACAATACCATCTATATGCAGATTACTTGATGATTTATACCACATTCAAGATCAGAAAACCTGATTATGCCACCATCACCTCATGCATGACATCAGTCACAGAAAGGCTAGAACATCGTAACCTCACAATCAACTACAGCAAATATGAGGTTCTCACCATCACAAAAGAAACTGCCTTCAATCCATTGGATAATCTTCAAATCAGAAATCGATCCCTGTGAAGAAGGAAGTGAAATATCTAGGGGTGACTCTAGGCCCAAGGTTTAATTTCCAATCACATATTAAGAGGATTACAGTCACAGCCTACTATAAAATGAGGTCTCTCCAAAACCTATGACCTCTACTCAACCATAACCACTTCCGCACTGTATGTCAAGCAATAATCACCTCACATCTAGATTATTGCAACCTGATACTCCAAGGACTACCCAAAAGCACAACTCAATCTTTGCAAATTGCACCAAACACTGCAGCATGACTAATCACTGGACAACTACGGACACTACAGACTTCCAAAAATAACTAAAAACATACCTATTCACGGAATACTTTGACACCACACTAGACGCACAGCCTTGATATTCAAAAACTCCTGCCAATCATCCCAACCACAACAGCACATGCCACACTAAATTGAAAGGTTACACAGTTTAATTGTGACCACACAATTGTATTGTTAGCTGTTCCAAGTAAAACTGTTGTTCTGATTAGCTGTTGCAAGTAAAATTGTAGTTACATTCAATGTAAACCACCTTATAAAAGTGAAAGGCAGTATATAAGAAATGATAAATAAATATATATATTCCTTTGCAACTGCTCAACAGACTGACTGTATTGGATTTGTATTTTTCATGTGTCAGGTTGGTTCAAAGAAATGCTACTACTACTACTGAGCATTTGCATGTCACCAGAAGACATACGCAGCACTGCATAGACACATGTAAAGGATGGTCCCTGCTCATCAGAGCTTACAATCTAGTCAAGACAGACAATATAGTAGCTGTAGACATGGAATACATCTAGGGGAAATGGTAAGGGAATACAAAGCAATAATCACCCCACATCTAGATTATCAAGCTCTCGTAATCCTGCATTTCGACTATGCTAATGCAATCCTACACGGACTCCCACAGGTGTCACTGAACCCACTCCAGCTGGCAATGAACTCAGCCGCCAGAATTCTATATAGAGCCTCAAGAATAGACCACATTACACCAATCCTGAAACAACTCCACTGGCTACCAATCCACGGCTTTCAAGATCCTAGTAATGACCTTTAAGGCCATAAACAACCAACCTACCACCTCCATCACTGGGCTAATCCACCTCACACCCCAACCAGATCCAGAAGATCCACAGCTGTCAATAAACTGATAACACCTAAGGCAATAACGAAATGCACCCATGCAACATCCAATAGGGCGTTCATGCTTTATGCACCCAGATGTTGGAATGCCCTCCCTACACCCATTCGAGCAATCACTGACCTGGCCCAATTTAGGAAGGCGCTGAAGCACCACCTATTCTTACAGTACTACTCAGAAGACAGCTCACAAACAGACACTCCCAATCACCAGGACCTCGCCAACAACACACCCAGCACAATGTCCTGCAGCTAACCTCACCGGCGCCGCTCCATGTAAATATTAGTATGTTCAGATTGCTACTAGTGTAAATAATTTGTAGATAGTTACCCCAGTTATGTCCAAGTTATAGTCCCTGTTCATTGTAAATACAATACAGCCCGACTGCATTGTATATGTTCTTTTATATGTAAACCACACTGATTTGAATAACGCAGTATATAAGAGAAATCAAATCAAATAAATAATAAAATAAATAAAATAAAGGAGACCAGGTGAGTCAAGATGTGAAGAGGTGAGTTTTCAGCCTGGATTTGAAAAGGGTCAGAGAAGGCCTTGCCTGACATACAGACTCAGGTAGTTTGTTCCAGGCATAAGGAGCAGCAAGATGAAAGGAGTCAAGTCTGGAGTTAGCAATAGAAGAGAAAGGCACAGATAGAAGTGATTTGCCAGAAGAACGGAGATCCTGAGGAGGGTTGTAGGGAGAGATAAGAGAGGATACGTATGTAGTGAGGAGCTGCAGAGCGAAAACACTTATGTCAGCAGGAGAGGTTTGAACTGGATGTGGAAACAGACAGGAAGTCAATGAAGTGGAGTGGAGGAGTGGCCTAGTGGTTGGGGCAAGGTACTTCAGGCCAGAAGGTCAGGGGTTCAAATTCCACTAGAGGACAGCAACCTTGGGCCGGAAGGACTGGGGTTTCTAGTCCCACAGGTGCTCCTTGTGGTCTTCGGCAAGCCACTTAGCCCTCCATAGCCCATGTTCCCTGTAAAATAGTTATCTCTAAGTTATATTGCCCTGTTCAATGTAATTTCAGTTTGTTCAATGTAAACCGCACTGATGCAGAATAGCGCGGTATATAAGAGAAGAAGAAATTAGACCTTACCTGCTAATTGTCTTTCCTTGAGTTCTCTCGGGGCCAGTCCAGGCAAGTGAGGGTTGTCAACCTTCTCTAGCAGCTGAGGGCTGAAAAACTGAAGTTTTGCTGAAACAGTATCTGGCTCCCCCTACTGGCCGAACCTCAGTCTAAAGTTACAAAGCAGCAGAAGAAAAAAGCAACACTAACAAAAGAAAGACCTCGGAAACTACGAGCCCCTCCACGTTCCCTCTAGACAAATTCCAACAAAGGCTCTTCCCTTTTTTTTTTTTTTTCTCGTGTTTTACCTTTTGGGTATATTGATAATACGTGTCCGGCGCACACAGAAATAAAGGAACTCTAGAAAAGAGTCCTCCAAAACGAGGAAGCCCCACAGACCATAGCAAGCCGTGACAAAATGCGGAAGGCCAAAACGGACTCTTCGAAAACCTCCGCGCTGCCTGGCCAAGCCGTGGAGCTTGACGAAGGCTCGCTGAAACTACCGCTGAAACTACCGGGTGGGGCCTGGACTGGCCCGGAGAGAACTCAAGGAAAGACAATTAGCAGGTAAGGTCTAAATTCTTCTTCCATATCGTCTCTCCGGGCCAGTCCAGGCAAGTGAGGGAAGTACCAAAGCAGTAACTATCCCTGGGAGGGACCAGCGAGACCCGCGAGAACCACCGACGCCCCGACTGTGGCATCTCCCGTGGCCTGCACGTCCAACCTATAATGCTTCGAAAAAGTGTGCAACGAGGACCAAGTCGCCGCCCTACAGATATCCACTGGTGGAACAAGGGCTAGCTCCGCCCAGGACGTTGCCTGGCTACGAGTTGAATGAGCTCTGAAAAACTCCAGGGGCGGCTTGCCGCTTGCCCGATACGCCGCCGACACGGCACATTTAACCCAACGCGCAATGGAGGCCTTGGAGGCAGCTTCCCCCTTCCTGGGCCCCCCAAACAAAACGAACAGCCTGTCCGATTTGCGAAAAGAGCGTGTCCGACGAAGATACCTCTTAAGCACCCTACCTAAATCCAACTTTCGGAGAACCGAATCGATGGGCGCTCCCTCGCGATCCGGAAAAGTTGGGAGGGAAATCGACTGATTCACATGAAAACGGGAAATCACCTTCGGAAGAAAAGAGGGCACGGGACGCAACATCACTTTCTCACGAGTGAAGTGCAAAAATGGCTCCCTACAAGAAAGGACCTGTGGATCAGACACCCGCCTAGCCGAACAGAGAGCCACTAAGAAGGCTGTTTTCCAGGAAAGTTCTTTAAAGGACACATCCCCAGCTGGCTCGAAGGGAGGGCGCACGAGAGCCTCCAAGACCAGATTAAGATCCCAAGTGGGGACGACGGGGCGCAGCGGAGGACGCAAGTTCTGTACTGCTCTGAGGAAGCGCAAGACATCGGGATGACGAGAGAGGAGCATCCCCTTAATCCTACCCCGAAAACACGCCAGCGCAGCAACTTGCACCCTGAGCGTAGCAGGCGATAAACCCTTCTCAAAACCACCTTGTAGGAAAGACAAGATCTCAGGCACCAAGGAGCCCCGCGGCCGCAAATCGCACTCCCCACACCAATGTTCAAACACCCGCCAGACACGAGCGTACGCTAGAGAAGTGGACAAGCGTCGTGCCCGAAGGAGCGTGTCGACTACTGATGGCGCATAACCTTTGTGCATCAGCCCCTCCCGCTCAAGAGCCAGGCCGTAAGCGAGAAGCGATCCACGTCCGGCATGAGAAGCGGACCCTGAGACAAGAGATTCGCACGCGCCGGAAGGCGCCAAGGCCGGTCTGCCTGTAGTCGGACTAAATCTGCGTACCACGGGCGTCGCGGCCAATCCGGAGCCACCAGGACTACGTGTCCCTCGTGACCTTCTATCCACCGCAGGACTCGACCTATCAAGGGCCACGGAGGAAACACATAGAGCAGCCCCGTCGACGGCCATGGCTGCGCCAGGGCGTCTAGACCCTCGGACATACGTTCCCTTCTCCTGCTGAAGAAGCGACCGGCCTTCGCATTGTCGAAGGTAGCCATCAAGTCCATCACCGGCTGCCCCCAACGGAGAGAACCAGGGAGTGGAACACTGCTGCGTTCAACTCCCACTCCCCCGGATCTACAGCATGTCTGCTGAGGTAATCCGCCTGGACATTGTCGCGGCCCGCCACATGCGCCGCTGAAAGTGCTACCAGGTGGGCTTCCGCCCAGCTCATCAACCGTTGACTCTCTGCCAAGAGAGGCGCGCTGCCGGTGCCTCCCTGTTTGTTGATGTATGAAACCGTCACGGAGTTGTCGGAGAACACTCTCACCGCCTTGCCCCCAACGAGGCCGCGAAACTCTTGTAGCGCTAACCGCACCGTGCGAAGCTCCAGGTGGTTTATGGAGGAGGTCGACTCTTCCAGGGACCAGACCCCTTGAGCTATGTGAGACTGGCAGTGGGCTCCCCAGCCCGCGAGACTGGCATCCGTTGTGAGCAGCACCCACTCCGGGGACCGCAATGGCATGCCCGCCCTGAGATGAGCGGGAACCAACCACCAGAGCAGGCTGTCGCTCACCGACCGAGCGAGAGGCAATCTGCGGGAAAGAGGGTGAAGCTGTGGAGACCACCTCGAGAGCAACGCATGCTGCAACGGTCTCATATGCGCCCGAGCCCAGGGCATGAGGTCCAGGGTCACCGCCATGGACCTGAGGAGTTGCAAGTAACGCCATGCCGATGGAGCCTTCAGGCGCCGAAACGCCCGCACCTGACCCACCAGTTTCTTTATCCGAGGCTCTGGCAAGAAGACCGCTCCGACGTCGGTGTCGAACAGCGCCCCCAGATACAGAAGCCGTTGAGTTGGATCGAGATGGCTCTTGGACTGATTGATTACCCAGCCCAACCGCTCGAGCAGGGCTACCACCCGAGCTGTGGCCATCGCGGATTCCGCGACCGACGGCGCCCGGATCAACCAATCGTTGAGATAAGGGTGTACCAGGACGCCCTCTCGTCGTAACGCCGCTGCAACCACCACCATTACCTTCGTGAAGGTTCGTGGCGCCGTGGCCATACCAAAGGGCAACCCTTGGAACTGAAAATGACCCATGGGTACTGCGAAACGCAGGAATCGTTGGTGCTCTGGTCGCACTGGAATATGGAGGTAGGCCTCTGTGAGATCGATGGAGGTGAGAACCTCCGAGGGCTGTACGGAGCAAATCACGGACCTGAGAGTCTCCATGCGAAAATGCGGAATGCGCAAACAGCGATTCACGTGCTTGAGGTCCAAGATAGGACGAAAAGACCCCTCTTTCTTGGGAACCACGAAATAAATGGAGTACCGACCCGACCCTAACTGGTCCGGTGGCACCGGCACCAAGGCCCGTAGACGCAATAAGCGCTGAAGGGTCAGGGACACCGCCGCTGCCTTTACCGCAGAACTGCAAGGAGACACCACGAAAGCGTCCCGCAATGGCTGAGTGAACTCGAGTGCGTAGCTGTCGCGTATAATTTCGAGCACCCAGAGATCTGTCGTGATAGTGGCCCAGACAGAAAGGAACCGCTGAAGATGGCCTCCCACCGGAACTTCAATCTGGGCCAACCTCACTTCATTGGGGCTTCTTACTGGGGTTCTGTTGGGATTGGAAATAACCTCTGCCGTACCCTCGAGCCCCTCGAAAGGACTGACCCCGAGTTCCAGAGCGTCCTCTTGTATAGGGGGCAAACCGAGAACCCCGAAACTTGCGAGGCTCCCGCCCCGCAAAACGTGGCCCTCCTACTGGTCGCTGACCCTTCGGTCTGTCCTCTGGGAGGCGACCCCCTTTGGAGTCACCCAAATCCTTCACAATCTTATCCAATGCGGCCCCAAAAAGCAAGGAGCCCTTGTAGGGCAGCTTAGTGAGACGCGTCTTTGAAGAAACGTCAGCGGACCAATGGCGCAACCAAAGGAAGCGTCGAGCTGCAATTACCGACGCCATAGACTTTGCGGAAATGCGAACCAAGTCATAGAATGTATCGGCGAGGTAGGCCGCCGCTGATTCGAGCTTCGCTTCGTCCTCCTCGTCGCTTTTGCCCTGGGCCCCTTGAATCCATCGAATGGAGGCCCTGGACACGTACGCCCCACAGAAAGCCGCTCTGAGGGACAGGGCGCAAGATTCAAACGTCTGCTTAAGCAGAGCCTCGAGCTTCCTATCCTGCAAATCCTTGAGGGCCGCTCCGCCTTCTACGGGAATGGTGGTTTTTTTGGTAACCGCTGATACCAAGGCGTCAACCTTAGGCAAGCGAAGCAACTCGAGCTCCTCCTGCGGCAATGGATACAAGCGGGCAATAGCCCGAGCCCCCCGCAGCGTTGCTTCAGGGCATTCCCATTCGGATTCCACCATTTGTTTCATGACGCGGTGTACCGGGAAACACTTCTGCTCCGTTTTAAACCCTTGGAGTAGTGGATCTTCCAACGGCTGATCCTGAGCCGGAGGCAGCACAATATTCAACGTGGCCAGTGTCTGAAAAATAAGGGCCCCCAATTCCTCCTTGCGAAAAACTCGGAAAAGGCTGGGATCGTCTGCACTCCCCAACTCTCCCTCCTCCAGATCAGCCCACTGATCTAGGGCAGGATCCAGCCAAAGCTCACCTTCCTCCAGACTGGGAAGTTCTGGGTCGGGTAACCCGAAGCTATCGGGAACCCCTAGAGTGCCCTGCACCGAGGAGGAAGGACCCTCCCCCGGGTCCAAACTAGAAGGTGTGATATCCAGACCCTGGGAGAGGAGAGACGCAGTGCCCTTAGCCTGAGTCTGAGTCAATTTCATACAATATGCTTTATGCATAGCTAGAATAAAAGCCGCTGAAAAAGTATTTTCCAAAGAATTAGACACAGGATTAACTGCAGGCTGCTGCTCAGTGGGCAAAGCTAGTGAAGGAGCTTCTTCCACATTTACTAGCTTTTTAGTTTTAGCCTTCTTCTTAGAGCAGCCCTTTGAAGGCAAGGAAACAGCCGGCGACGACATGGCCGCTTTTCCCGCCAATTCTGTGACTGCAGAAAAACCACCGCGGAGCTCCTGCTCCGCCGGAGGATTCATGCCGGCGAAAACGTGTCAGAAGACCAAAAATAAAGAAACCCCCGACGAGACGGAGCCATGCAATTAAAAACACGGCGAAACTAACAAGACAAACCCTGGCGAAAAAGCACCGCGCAAAGCGCACCCAAATGCCCCGCAGGCCAAGAAAAAAATTGACAGACCTGATCTGGAGAAGAACGCCGTCCACGGAAGCTGTAGGGCAAGGCAGCTGAACCCCCGCTGCTAGCGGCGGCGTGCCTGCCGTTCCGGAGGCTTGAAAATGGTGTCTGGGGCTCCCAGAACCTTTAACTGCTCCCCTCTGTGTGCCCGGAGCTGGAGTCGAGACAGGCTCTGCCTCTAGCGCTCCTAAGGAAGCCAATGGATCCGCCGGAATTAATGGAGACTGAAGGGGAGAGCCCTGCTAGAACTCCTTCCCCTTAACAGCCCACTAAACCAAAACTAGACCAAAAAAAAAAATCAAAGAAAAAAACAAACAAACTGAAGGCTGAAAAAGTAAAGAACTACCGGGAGCCAGACAAAAGACGTTGTCTTCATCTGCTGAGGACTGAAAGACTGAGCTTCGGCCAGTAGGGGGAGCCAGATACTGTTTCAGCAAAACTTCAGTTTTTCAGTCCTCAGCTGCTAGAGAAGGTTAACAACTCTCACTTGCCTGGACTGGCCCGGAGAGACGATATGGAATGTAAATAAAATAAAATATAAAAATAAAATAAATGAAGTGACTTTAAAAGAGGGGTAATATGAGCATGACCAGGCCTGCGGAAGATTAGCCGCGCAGCAGAATATTCAACAGATTGAAGGGGAAAGAAATGATTTAGAGGGAGACCAGCAAGAAGTAGGTTACAGTAGTTAAGAGAGGATGTGACTAAAGAGTGGATAAGTGATTTAGTAGTATGTTCAGAAAGGAATGGGTGGATTTTGTTGAAGTTATAGAGAAAGAAATGACAGGTGTTTAGCTATCAGATGGATGTGTGTGGAGAAGGAGTCAAAGACAACCCCAAGGTTGTGAGCCGAGGAAATAGGGAGGAGTAGAGAGTTAGCCACAGAGACTGAGAAAGGAGGAAGGGGAGAGTAGGGTTTAGGGGGAACAATAAGAAGTTCAGTTTTGGCCATGTTCAATTTCAAGCGGCAGTGAGACATCCATGCAGCAATATCGGAAAGACAAGCAGAGATCCAGGTCTGGATTGCTGGAGAGATTTCAGGTGTAGAGGAGTAGATCTGGGAGTCATCAGCATAAAGATGGCACTGAAAGCCAAGGGAAGTGATGAGTGAACCAAGGTACTGGGTATAGAGAAAGAAAAGGAGTGAACCCAAGACAGATCCTTGGGGTACATCAACTGAGAGTGGAATAGCTGCAGAGGAGGATCCACTAGAACAAACACTCAAAGAGTGAATATATGATAGAAGAGAACCAGGATAGTACTGAATCCTTAAAACCAAGCGAGGACAAGGTATCGAGGAGAAGGTTGTGGTCAACAGTGTCAAAAGCAGAAGAAAGTTTAAGAAGTATGAGGATCAAGTAAAGGCCCTTGGATTTTGCCAGGAACAAGTCGCTGGAGACTTTGGCAAGAGCCGTTTCAGAAGAATGTAAAGGACAAAGGCCAGATTGTAAAGGATTCAGGAGGGCTTGAGAGGAGAGAAAGTCAAGGCAACGATAGTGAACCTCACGTTCAAGTAGTTTAGAAATAAAGGGGAGGAGAAAGATGGGTCAATAGTTAGAATGATAGGTAGGATTTAGTGAGGGTTTCTTGAGGAGAGGTGTAACCACAGCATGTTTGAAGGCTGCAGGGACAATTGCAGTGGAGAGCGATAGGTTGAGAATATGAGAGATGGAAGGGACAACAGTGGAGGAGATGGGGCTTAGGAGATGGGTGGGAATAGGACTGCAGGAACAGGTAGTAAGTTTGGAGGAGGAAATAAGGTGTGTAGTTTTCTCCTCAGAGATCACAGAAAAGGAAGAAAGAGTAGCAGAGGTAGGGGGGACAAGTTGGGAGTGAAGAAAGGGAAGAAAGGGAGGAGGGGAAGTAGCTGACATCATGGCGAATTGGAGGGCGATCTTGTGTATTTTGTCAAGGAAATAATCAGCTAGGTTTGGGCAGAAAGGGAAGGAGGGATCGGAGGTGGAGGCACCTTGAGGAGAGAGTTGAGAGTAGTAGAGACGGTGAGGGTCAGAGGCAAGAGAGTTAGCCAGATGGATAGAATAGTCTTGTTTGGTGAATGCTATGGCTGACTGGAAAGAGACAAGCATGGATTTGAAGTATAGAAAGTCTACAAGGGTGCGGGGTTTGAGCCAAGTACATTCAGCTGAACGGGCATAGGAACGTAGATAGCGGGTAGTGGAAAACAGCCAGGGCTGGGGTATAGTAAGCCTCATAGGAAGTGGCATGGGAGGGGGAGGAGCAAGAGCATCCAGAGCAGAGGGGCGTGCGGCATTATAGGAAGCTACTGCCTCATCAACAGATTCAGAAGACAAAGTAGAGGAAAGAGGTGATGAGGATGTGAGGACCTCAGTACCTTGGATCTCGACTTACTTATTTCCAAACTGGAAGCAGCTCACTGAGAGAAGTGACCAAAATATCAAGTCATTTATTTGAAACAAGCCACTCATCTCCATACAGTTCTAGGCTGCACTTTGGCATTTATTTCAGCTCCTTATGGAGATGAAACAAATACCAAAGAGAAAAGATGGATTATTTATTTTTTATTTATTTTTATTTCTTATATACCGCGCTATTCAGCATCAGCGCAGTTTACATGTAACAATAACTGTTCAGTGAAGACAATCTACACTGAACTTACAATATAACAGAAATGTACAATTTTAACTTACAATATAACAGGAATATACAATTTTAACAGAATAGTTAAATAGATTACTGTTATTACAGAATAGATTACTGTTATTTGCTCTGTTTACTGAATAATTATTGTTCATAATGCTATTGTGTTAATATTACAGCATTTCACACCTTCTCAGGTGGCCCATTAGCAATATTAACCTCAACCTTTAGGATAGCTAACAGCGAAAAGTAAACAAACAACTGGAACGAGGAAGCAGAAATGTTTACGCACATGATATGAAGCACATGATATGAAGCACATGCTATGTCATCAGAAAGGTGTTTTGCTTGCCCTCCCCCACTCTATCATCATTCCAAAGAGCACTAGACGTATGACAAAGAAATTACCTGTGAAATGTGCACAGATTGTAAGTCACTGCCTACAATGGAAGCAAAAACATTTTCGTTTCCATCACAGGCAGCTACCAGCTCAGGAAGACACTCAATGGGACCCTGATAAGCTCCGGGGGGACTTTTGCATTTTCCTTGGCTCCATTTCCTGATAAGGGAAACACAAAAAACACAGTTGTCATGATTATATGACAGAACTGAACCATGTGAGAACTTGCCATTCTTTTTTCCCAACTAAAATTCATTAAGTAAAAAAACGGGCCACATTTCTCCTGAAACAGAAATTGAAAGAAAACTAGCATATCAAGTGACTTCCTTCTCATCTCCCAATGCATTTCAAGTACATTAAGAACAAAAGGCAGTATGCAGGCTACATTGTACTTATCTATCAAAGCGAAAAAACTGCTTAACCTTTTATGTCCAATTTGATCTTGCTGACTTGCTAAGAATATTCCCTAAGGCATTTTTAATCACTTGAAACAGCTTTATTATTATTATTGCATTTCAGTTCTCTCTCTCTCTCTGTTCTACAAGCATACAATCTGTATATGTTTATTAAAACTTTCCACTTAAATTAGCAAAGATGGAAAAGAACTCCAATTTAAAACAGGAAAGTGACAGCAGAGAGTAAGCAATGGGTGTAACCTCCACTCTAGGCCGAGCAGTCCCTGAAAGCATCCTTAAAAAAGTGCATCTTCAAGAGCATCTTGAGTTTCTTACAGGAGGGCTCAGTGAGTATGAGAGATGGGACAGTATCTTGCCCCAGTTTCTGTTGGAAATCATATTTCAGTTACACATCTATAATTTTATTTTGTCTGGGTTCTCTCCGTTTTCCCATGGCCCAGTGCAGCAGATGTAGAACATAGTGATGAAACTTATCTTTCAGAAGTGTTGGTATTCTCATGCAACTACTTCTTTGAAAATCTATACTGATAATTAAGTTGACACTAGAGCCATTGGTGTTTTTGGTGACGTTTCACTTTGTTACAGATTTTGTTCTCTGCAGAGTCATGAGACAGCAGAGAGCCACAGAGGACAAGGAGCAGTGGGCCCTTTTCCCCTTCTCTCACTGAATCCCTCTCAATTGCCTTTCATGATGACAAGTCCTTTGTTTTCCTCATCAGCCACACCTTAAACTGTCTCATCCTTCCTTGCTACTTGGGGCTTAACTTTCACTTTGAAGCACACTGAACAGACGATATGGATGGGCAGACTGAGCAGGCTATATGTTCTTTATCTGACGTCAGAATCTACATTTGTACGTTACAATGCTTCAGACTGGTTCAAAGCATAAGCCTACTGCTCAATGCAGAGGAGGATGCAGCCTGCAATTATGCTCTCCTCCAACTACTAACTAGGTGGGGATAAGGGGACAGTCGGAGAGAGAGGGTAGTGGAGGGAGCATGAGAGTGGCTCCATGCAAAGAGTGTGAAAGGGGATCATGGAAGGGTCTTAGAAAATGGAAATGTTCATGGAGTAGGGTAAAAGGGGACTGTACCAGGGGGCGATAAGCATGAGCAATACAATGCAAGGTGTGCCTGGAAAATGAAGAAGGAAGAGAAAAATGGCAAGGTATGGAGGGAGGATTGGGGTATTTAATCAATTTGTTACCAATCTCTCCCCCCCCCCCCAAAAAAAAAGCACCCAAGGTAGGCACAACAATTTATAAGGCAACAAAGTCACTGTCCAAAATTCAGCCAAAACACCACTACAATTCTAAACAATACAATAAAAAAAACCCCCCCCCCCCCCCCATTTAACAGTCTCAGCCAAAGGTATAAAAATCTTTAAGCCCTTGCCAAAGGCAAAGGTAAATCATTTCAAACAAATAATCCAACAATTTTTGAAAAACAATGCACAGCATGAAAAGGCTCTGTGCCTCGGATTGTTTTTATATTTAATATTGTACACTGCTAACAGCAGAATCTGGCTAGTAACACAAAACTAGAAAAATATAAATGAAATATAAAAGTAGGTGCAGAGCATGGTTAGAGAAGGAAGGAAGCAGGAAGAGATCCAGGACAGACTTGAGTTGTTAGAGCAGGCGGCTGCAGGAGAAAGGAGCTAGATCTGGACGGAAGGCAGAATGGATCTTCTAGTTTCCCCCATTATGGGTCTTTTTTTTCCTTCTCATCCCCAAGATCCCTTTTTCTTATGCCTCTCCCCTTCCCCCTCACCACATACAGATCTCTTTTCCCCAATCCAACCCCACCAAAAGAGAACAACAGAAATGATCTACACACACAAGAAATGTTGGAAAACTACTTTATGCAATACAAAATGTAATTTATCTGCAAACTAAGCAACTGTGTTGCAAATTGCTGCAGAATTTAAAAAATGTTGTTGGAGGATTTTTGCTGCCAAAGGAGCTGTCCCTGACACCAAACTAACTGTCCCATTTCTCATTACTCTTTTCTTTACTTCCTCTGTTGTCAGTTTCTTCGCCTTTTAAGCCCATTCTTTATCTTGCCTCTGGAGTAATCTCCTTTCAGCATTTGCTCTTCACCTTCTCTATCTACCTCTTAAGATTGTAAGACCTCAGGGACAGGGAAATACCTACTGTTCCTGAACGTAACTCGTCTTGAGCGACTATTGAAAAGGCATAAGCTAAATCGAAATAAATATTTTCTCTCTCATTAGCATACCTTCTGTAGTATTCTCGTCCTTCTGTGTTTTCTATTCCTTGAATAGTCCACAATTTTATTTCTGTTGTAAAATACTTTATAGACAAAAGCCACCATATATTGACCTGGTAATTACCATATTAGCATCTCCTTTGGGATTTATTTACTAAACCTTTCTTCCCCTTATAGATTGAGAATGGGAGAAAATCTTATTTATTTTGTCTATCTTGCACAACTAAAATTTGGAGTGGTGTACAGTTTAACAAAGACAACAAATCACATATACCAAGTAATAGTTACATAAACATATAACAGAATCAAGAATAAGATTCAATGAATATATGAATTTTTAAGACTTCCCTGAAATGCTTCAAATCACTTAATTCACGCAGTGCCAATGTAAAACACATTCCACATTTGCAGGCCAAACACTGAATAAGCACGGTTCCTCTTAATATCACACTTTACAGATTTTAGAGAAGGGATCTTCAGACGTTCTTGCGGTTGAGCTGGAAATACATGACAACCATCCTGCTTTTTTAAAGGAAACATCAATTGCTATGATTTCCCAATTTAAGTGCCTGAAACAGTAAAACTAATACTTTAAATTTAACCCTTGCAGCTCTATAAGCCCTTGCCAAAGACAGTACAGACAACTTAAGGCAAATAATTTCAAACAAATAATCCAACAATTTTTGAACTTGGTAATAGGATCCCACTTTGGGATACAAGTAATCAGCATGATAGCTGACTTCTGCAGCAATTGTAAAACATGAAATAATTTTTTCAGCAAACCATAAAACAAAACATTCCCATAATTCATACTCGGGAAAAACAACTAATTTCCCAAAATCCTCAGTTGCTAAATACAGATGCAAACATCGTAATATCCACAGCATGAAAAGCGTGTTCTTCACAACATTGTGCACATGTTAATTTAGAGTCTAGAAGAACCAATAAATATATGGTATTCTGTTATCTGCAGTGTTTTCATCCCAACCATAAGATGATCAATAGCTAATCCAACAATACTGCATGAAGCAATTAAAACCTATGTATTAAAATTAATTTTTAAAGCCCTCAGTTAACTGGCCTAGCAAAATCTCAGGTACCACGCTAATCAAATGTTGCAGATAAATCCAAAAAAACTACAACTATAGCCACATTTAACTGTAACATGAAAAATCAATGATCCATTAAAGTAAGCAGCAAAGTCTCTTTATCAAAATTCACACAAAAACCATACTGCTGAGAATGCAAGATTTTCTTTTCCTCCAAGCAATCCTTCACTTGTGAATGAACCACACATTCAATCATCTTAGCCAAGAAAGACAAGCATGAAACAGGCCTACAACAATTCACATCCTTACGATCTTCTCCAGCTTTCAAAACTGGCCTTACTAGAGCACACTTTCAAATGGTCAGCATGACGCTCTCAACAAGTGATTAATTAACCAGCAATATCAGTTTGTCGAGCAGCTCTCAAACATACTTGCTTACTAACCTGCAAGGACTGGGATTTTCCCTACTGGCTGATAAGAACATAAGATATGCCATACTGGGTCAGACCAAGGTCCATCAAGCCCAGTATCCTGTTTCCAACAGTGGCCAATCTAGGTCATAAGTACCTAGCAGTATCCCCAAAAGACACAGGTTCCTCAATGCTTGTATTGGGTCAAGCAGTGATATCCTGGATCCCTTTTAATAATGGTTTATGGACCTTTCCTCCAGAAACTTGCCCCAACCTTTTTTAAACCCAGCTACACTAGCAGCTTTTACTACATCCTCCGGTAACAAATTCCAGAGTTTGATTACACATTGAGTGAAAAAATATTTTCTCTTATTAGTCTTAAATAGGTTACCCTGTAGCTTCATTGCATGTCCCCTAGTCTTTTTATATTCTGACGACGTAAACAATCGATCTACGTTTACCCGTTCCACTCCATTCATTAATTTATAGACCTCTATCATATCTCCCCTCAGCCGTCTCTTTTTCAGGTTGAAGAGCCCCAACCTTCCTAGCCTCTCTTCATAGGAGTATCCTTCCATCCCTTTTACCATTTTGGTGGCTCTTCTCTGCACCTTTTCTAATAACGCTATATCCTTTTTAAGATACGGCGACCAGAATTGCACACAATATTCAAGGTGTGGTTGTACCACAGAACGACATGGAGGCATTATAATATCCTTTGTTTTATTTTCCATGCCTTTCCTTATGGTACCTAGCATTTTATTTGCTCTCTTTGCCACCGCTGCACACTGGGCGGAGGATTTCAACATGTTATCCATGATGACGCCTAAATCTGTTTCCTGTGTAGTGGTTCCCAATGTGGAACCTTGCATCATGTAACCATAGTTTGGGTTGTTCTTTCCTAGGTACATAAATGACGATGCGATTTCACTTATCAATTTCTTTAATTGCTGTCTGGAGACAAGCAAAAAACATGACCATCCATCCCCAATATTTAATTTTGAACTCAACAGGTGACAGGGCCCAGTTTAAACTACTATGAACACCCAATGTTTTAAGCCAAAATAATAGCAAAATCATTGCTTGAAAAGGACTCTTGCAGTTTAACAGTTCTCTTGGTAGTTAGAGGTTTCACCACCTGAAACTGTTTTTAGTTTGTTCCATGCTCCTATAATCCTTTCTTGATAGTAACTCCTCTTCACAGTCTCTACCCTCCTGCCTATAATGCTGCATCTTAGCATAATACTCTTTTTTCCTCCCCTCAGTCTGACTTTTTATTTTATTTAACAGGTTTTATATACTGCTTTATCATTTCAATCAAAGCAGTTTACATTGTAACTTAAACTTGGTAATGTACATTAAACAGGGATATTGATAACTTGGAGGGGGTTTTTTTCTGAGGCAATGGAGGGTTAGGTGACTTGCCCAAGGCCACAAGGCGTGCTAGTGAGACTTGAAACCTGGTCTCTGGGTTCCCAAGCCAGTGCTCTAACGATTAGGCCACTCCTCCACTCCAAAGGTGACTTCTTCACCACCTTTTCTCACAGATTCTAAGCAACCATTTTTCATTCACCAAATGTGACACAAACCGTGATGCATTAGAGGGGCATCTAATTTTCCAGTCTCTAACTGGCACAGCTACCTCCATTGAAGCCTTCAGCACTGAATTCCAACTTTCTGCTCCAACTTCAACTTATCTTTCTTCCATCAGCAGTTTTAACTCTGACAAGGCCTGACAGAAGCTGTTCAAATCCACCTTTCCACGCTCATATCGAAGGCCCAGGTCAACCTGATCCAAACCACACCCACCTCTAGTAAGCTTAACTGAAATAAAACTAACCTATGATCTGACTATGGAACAGCTCTTATCTCTGGAGTTGCAACAAATTTGTTCCATAGTTCAGGAATGAAGACTACATTTAGAATATGACCATGTACATGAATGGCAAAAAACCCCAGTACAAACCGTGGATAGCAAAGGAAGATGTTTTATTGAAGTATTTAAACAAAACCAGCCAACAGCCCAACACAGGCCGTGTTTCGTAAAAACCTTCTTCAGGGGCTAGATTGGCTGCAAGATGTATATGTGCTAGTGGTTTGGTTTTGATGTTGATTCATTTTATTTGCATGATTGCATTTGTTGTTTGTTTTTAATCCTATTTATGATTAAAGTTGTTTTAATGTTTTATTATTATTTATAAATGTATATGTTTTATACATCTTGCAGCCAATCTAGCCCCTGAAGAAGGTTTTTATGAAACACGGCCTGTGTTGGGCCGTTGGCTTGTTTTGTTTAAATACTCAATAAAACATCTTCCTTTGCTATCCATGGTTTCTACTGGTTTTTCGTTCCTGCACGTGGTATTGTGCTTTTTGTGTTGGACTCCCATGTACATGAATGGCTCCAGGGATAATTTGTGACAGTCCAAGATCTGCCATATATTCTCCAGTGTCTCCCTACAATCAGTGGGCCTATTTTAATCTAATTGTTTTGCTCCGGTCTACAGCATTTGGCGGATGATATACTAGGCGTAAACCCCACTCCTGGAATGCTACTGACAGTGTTTCACAACCATCTAAATAAATGGCCTCACAGTGAACATTACAACAACCAGTCCAGAACGTGATTAATGTAGGAAAGACAAAGTTTATTTCCAATTTTGGCCCATTACCACCCGACACAGGCCGTGTTTCGTTAACCCTTTGTCAGGGGTGGAATTGGTAAAACCACTACAACCATAAAAACATACATATGTTAAAAGACATTTAAAAAAAAACATTTTAAAAAAAGAAACCATGAACAGAACAGATGCCTAAAATATAAAAATTATATATCAAATACATATAAATATGACCTTATATACACTAAGGGGCATGTTTACTAAAGAACGCTATTTGCGCCGCGTCCCATTAGCGCGCGGTAAGGTACCTTACCGCGCGATAATGGATGTGTGTGATGGCGATGATTTCTTGGTGAGCTATTTACAGAGTGAGCTATGTACAAGGAGTTATATACAGGGAGGGTAGGAGGGGTACAGAGGGGGTCAGGCGGATTGGTAGGTAGCACGTGGGGCCATTGGTCAGTTTATGTGATGCCACTATAGTGTTCAATGAAGAGCGTAGTTTTGAGCTGCTTCCTGAAGTCCTTGAGGTCCATAGTTAATCGTATGTCGTCCGGGAGGGAGTTCCAGAGAGCGGGCGCAGCCAGGGATAGTGCTCTTGAGGTGTCTTGCCTTACTTTGGTGAATGGTTTGGGGGTATCGATGGAGTCTGAGGTGCCTCTCCTCCTTGGTCTGGTGCTTGTGTCAGATCTGATGAGGGGTTGCAGACTGTTTGCTGAGAGGTTATGTTTGATTTTAAAGATGTTTAGTATTGCCTTATATCTGATGCGGGAGCTGATTGGGAGCCAGTGGAGGTGGTTGAGAATGGGGGTGATGTGATTGTGTCTTGATGATCCAGTTATTATGCGGGCGGCAGTGTTTTGTGCCCTCTGCAGGAGCCGGAGTGTTTGTTTTGAGAGCCCAAGGTAGATGGGGTTGCAGAAGTCTAAGATGGGTGTTATTAGGGCTTGACAGACGGTGCAGAAGTGATCCTGTTAGAGAATTGGCTTGAGGCGTCGGATGGTTCTCATTTTGAGGTATGCGTTTTTGGTGGTTCTGCTGATGTGTGACTGTAGGTTCAGGTATTTGTCGGGAGTCACTCTGAGGTACTTTACTTCGGGCTTTATTGGTATTGTGATGTTGTTCAGTTTGATGGTGGAAGGTGGGGTGAAGGCGGCATTTCGGGTGATGGATAGTGCTTCTGTCCTGTTGTAGTTTATGGTCAGGTTGTTTTCTAGAAGCCAGCTTGTCATTTGTTGAAGACAGTCTGCTATTTTGGTGTAGTCTGGGCTGTCAAAATTGATTGGGGTGTATATCATGATGTCATCTGCATAGATAGTGTATTGTATCTTGTGGTTCTTAATGATACTGCAGATCGTTGAATGTATAGGTTAAATAATAGCACAGAGACGGAGGATCCCTGTGGTATGCCCTGATTGATTCTTAGTGGTCAGGAGGTGACAGGGCCACTTTTGACTTGGAGCTGTCTGTCCGTGAGGTATGAGGTGAACCACTTCAAGGTGGTGCCGTGTGAGCCAATGTCCTGTAGTCTTGACTGAAGTGTGCTGTGCTCCACAGTGTCAAAAGCTGATGAGATGTCTATGAAGATCATGATGATGCCTCTCTTGACGTTTTATCAATGATTTGGATCAGATTATCAAAGAGGTATATCAGTAGTGTTTCGACACCATGGTTTGGCCGGAAGCCATGTTGATTCGGGTCCAGCAGGGCATGGTTGTCAATGTGGTCTTGGAGTTGATGTTGAACCACCTTTTTGATAATCTTCGCTAGTAGAGGGAGGCTTGAGATGGGCCTGTAGGCAGCTGGATTGTTCTTATTTAGTGGGGATTTTTTCGGGATTGGTTGTATTTTCGCTAGCTTTAGAATGTTTGGCATGAAACCTTGGGTAAGGGAGTTGTACACCATGTTGTGTATGGTGTGGATGAAATCCTCCATTACTGCTTTAATCCAGACTACTGGGCATGGGTCTGTTGGGGCGGTACTGGTGTTGAGCGAGGTGATGATGTGTGAGATCTGATCTGTAGATGGGGTGCTGAACTTGTCCCAGATTTTCTTGGGTGGTGTTGGTTTGGTGGTGGTGCTCATGGTCAGTTGATGTGAGGCAGTGAATTTTTCTTGAAGGTAGTATGCGAAGGTCTGTGGATCTATTTGTTCAGATTTTTCAGGATTAGGTTCGTTGGTGAGGGTTTTCACTATTTCAGAGTTCTCTAGGTTTATTAGAGGATTTGAGAATCAGGTTTGTGTAGTATTCTCTTTTCTTCTGGTTGATGAGGTTGTTGTATTCTTTTTGCTTTGATTGGTATAGGTCCTGTGAGGTGGCTGATTTGGTGCGTCTCCAGCGTCGTTCTAGTTTTCTTAGATCTCTCTTTGCGTTTCGGATTTCCTTTGAGTACCAGGGAGTGTGACGGTTTTTGGCACGGTGAGCTTTGTAGGTCTTGCACTCAGTGACTTTGGCAGCAGATGTGATGGTACTGTTCCAGCTGTCAATTTGATCATTTATGTCATCTGTTTTTGTGATCAGGTGGGGTAGGGTGTCCTGTAGGAATTGGTCCTTGTCGAAGTTTTTGAATCTTCTATGTGTAGGTGGCTTGTCTTGTTGGCTGTCATATCCTGTCCCTTATAACTCAATTTTTTATTTCTATTATATGATGGTCCGACCAGGGCACTGATGTGATCGAGGGCCTTGTGATGCTGTCTTTTTCTAGTAGGTACTTGGGAGCAAAGATGAGATCATGTGATGATCCGTGTCTGTGGGTGGGGGCTTTGATCAGTTAAGTGTATTGTAGGGAGTCCATCACTGTCAGAAAGGCTTCTGCATCCTTGATCATGGCAGATTTGAGGTTAAAGTCTCCAAGTAACAGCAGAGAAGAGAAGAGCCGCTAAAATGGTAAAGGGGATGGAAGGATACTCCTATGAAGAAAGGCTAAAAAGGTTAGGGCTCTTTAACCTGGAAAAGAGACGGCTGAGGGGAGATATGATAGAAGTCTATAAATTAATGAACGGAGTGGAACGGGAAAACGTAGATCGACTGTTTACGTTATCAGAATATAGGAAGACTAGGGGACATGCAATGAAGATACAGGGTAAACTATTTAAGACTAATAAAAGAAAATATTTTTTCACTCAACGTGTAATCAAACTCTGGAATTTGTTACCGGAGGATGTAGTAAAGGCTGTTAGTGTAGCTGGGTTTAAAAAAGGTTTGGACAAGTTCCTGGAGGAAAGGTCCATAAACCATTATTAAGAAGGGACCCAGGATATCAATGCTTTACCTAGTACAAGCATTGCAGAACCTGTGTCTTTTGGGGAAACTGCTAGGTACGTATGACCTAGATTGGCCACTGTTGGAAACAGGATATTGGGCTTGATGGACCTTGGTCTGACCCAGTATGGCATATCTTATGTTCTTATGTTAGAGGTTTGTGGCTGGTGTTGACTGCACAGATTCCAGTATTTTATTTTATTTATTAAACAATCATTTATATACCGCACCTTCCCATGTATCAGGTGCGGTTTACAAGGAACAAGTTAATGAACAGATTCGAGGTCTGTTTTTTTACAAGGAACATCGGTAAACTATGTACAGTGGCCAAATGCTTTAACAAGTAACTATTACGATAACATAAACTGAAACAGATACCATGTTAGTGGCGACATTTCAGGTATCATAACTATATACAAGTTGTATGCTCGCTTAGTGGTCAATTGACCGAATTTAATGACTCAGGGTGGAGAATCCCGGGAAAGAGCATTGATTACAGTAATGAGGTGTTGGGGTTGTTTTAAAGGTTAGTGTAGTGGGTTTTGCTTGGTTGGGGTGTGATTTAAAAGTTGTTATCCGTTTTCGTTATGGGGGAAGGAGTATGTAGTAGGGTCAAAGTGTGAGGTAAATAGATATGTTTTTAGTTTCTTTCTGAGGACCTTAATTTCGGTTTGCGTTCTTATCTCTTCAGGGAGGGAGTTCCATAGGATTGGTGCAGCATGGGAGAATGCCTTTTTGTTGGTTGTCTTATTAGCTTTTGTGAAATCTTTTGGGGTTGTTAGTTTGTTTGTGTGACCTTTCCTGTGTACAGTTTTAATGGAGTCCTTAGTGATCAGTTTACCTAGTGTTGGAGGAGCCATGTTGTTTTGTGTCTTAAAGGTAGTTATTATAGTCTTGTAGTTTATTCTACATTGTATTGGTAGCCAATGTAGATTAGCTAGGATGGGAGTTATGTGTTCAAATGTTTGGATTTTCATTAGGATTCTAGATGCTGTATTCTGTGCTAGTTGGAGTTGTTTAATGTTTTGTTTTGATGTGCCTAGAAGGATTAAGTTGGCAAAATTGAAGTGGGGTGTGATGATTGCCTGTATTATGGTAGTGAAGTCCGGGTGAGTGAGTATGGAGGATAGTTCGTTCCGGGGCACATGAGGAGCTCTATAGGTGAGACATAGGGCTAGTTGCCTGTTCTCAACGATGATTGTGTTGCATTGACTTGTATTTGTGGTGGTTCGGGATTTGAGCTTTAGGCTCTGCCTTGCGATGATCAATACTCCTCCTCCTTTCCTGTGAGTGTGTGGGCAGTTGAAGGCTGAGTGAGTGGGAGGTACTAACTGGTTGAAGATTTCGTTGTCGGTGGGGGTGAGCCAAGTTTCTGTGATGCAAAGAATGTCAGGTTGCTGAGATTCTATGTGGTCTGCTAGGGGGTTGATCTTGTTTCTTATTGACCTGGCGTTAATGAGTTCTATGGAGATGGGCAGGAGCATGTTTGACATTCTGGGTGCCTTATGTGAGTGAGGGTAGGTGTCTGCCTTATCTTTTGTAGGACCTCTTTGTCTGGGTTTTTTGTGTGTGTTCTGCCATGTTTCTTGGAGGGCGGAGTATATATCTGTGGTAGTGGTGGTAGCCACAAGGTGTTTGCGGGTATGCGGTGGGTGTGTGATAGGGAAAGAGTTGGGTGAGGAGGAGGCATATGGGCAGGTAATGTGTTGCAGTCATGGTTGTGCTTAGGGTGATTACCTTGATAGTTGATCGGATGACGTCTTTTGATCCTTGTGATGTTCTTGCTGCTGGCGTTTCAATCTCGTGGGGTTGATGCCTAGAGAGTTGGATGTTTCCATCGCGGAGGCTTTGGTCTGCTTACTATTGTCGAGGGTGACATGAGGCTGCCTCCGTGCCCCGCTGAAGAGCTATGCCAAAGGGCCCTCTGGCGAGACCCTCCAGTGCGGGCCCGCCCGGCATGGGTGCGCCTGACAGCGGCGCGACTCTTAAGGCTGGTTCCTTGGTCTCCCACAGCCCCGATTGGGCTGGAGCTTCTGAGCGGGAGGGATTAGCGTTCCCGCTCAGGCGCTCAACCCCGATCGGGGAGCTTCGATGGTGGCAGCGTGTGCGGAAGGTCTGCTCCTGATTCTGATGGCGGCGCGACTCTTAAGGCCGGTTCCTTAGTCTCTCACAGCCCCGATTGGACCGGAGCTTCTGAGCGGGAGGGATTAGCGTTCCCGCTCAGGCGCTCAACCCTGATCAGGGAGCTTCGATGGTGGCAGCGTGTGGGGAAGGTCTGCTCCTGATTCCAATGGCGGCGCGACTCTTAAGGCTGGTTCCTTGGTCTCCCACAGCCCCAACTGGAATGGAGCTTCTGAGCAGGAGGGATTAGCATTCCCGCTCAGGCACTCAATCCTGATCGGGGAGCTTCGATGGTGGCAGTGTGTGGGGAAGGTCTGCTCCTGATTCCGACAGCGGCGCAACTCTTAAGGCCAGTTCCTTGGTCTCCCACAGCCCCAATTGGGCCGAAACCTCTGGAGGGATTAGCGTTCCTGCTCAGGTGCTCAACCCTGATCAGTGAGCTTCGATGGTGGCAGCATGTGGGGAAGGTCTGCTCCTGATTCCAATGGTGGCGCAACTCTTAAGGCCGGTTCCTCAGTCTCCCACAGCCCCGACTGGGAGAGAGCTTCTGAGCGGGAGGGATTAGCGTTCCCGCACAGGTGCTCAACCCCGACCGGGGAGCTTCGATGGTGGCAGCGTGTGGGGAAGGTCTGTTCCTGCTTCTTACAGCGGTGTGACTCTTAAGGCCGGTTCCTTAATGAATCGACATCATGACCCATAACACGATGCCCATCCTGATCCATTTGCTTAGGTTCTTCTGCATCCATCAGTGCATGCTATTCCTTGCTGCCTTTGTTAATGACAAACTGTGATCATATCTTTGGCCTCCATCTTGCCAACATCACCCTCTGCAGGGGATGCATGTGTGTTCCAGCCCATGGCACTATCTCTACTGGGGATGCCATGCTGTCTAGCACCAATCAAGTATGTCTCTTGCATGTGGAGCATCCTGGCACAAGAGGTTTTGTGATCAACTCTGCATTATTCTCATTTTTTATTCACGTTACTGTTATTTTTCCTGGTATAAAAGAGTCCCCCATGTCTTCCAGTACTTTAGTTGGTTTGAGACTGCTCGTCTCTATTTGATATAGCCATCCCAAGAATTCCAGTATCTGTATCTAATGTTCACGAACCACCACTCCCTTTGACTTTGTTCTTATCAGCCAGTCATCCACATAGGATGGACCATGATTCCTTCCTTCCAAAGTGATGCTGCTATAAGCACCATGCTGTGGTGGTAAAGCATCAAATTACTTTTTTCTGTTTTATCCTCCCTGCAAGGTCTCTCTCTTATCCTTTGCTCCCTGTTTGGAAATCTATCTGCACAATCACTTTTCTAAATGTGAATATATTCACATCTTCATTCAGAACCGCTTGAGAAACATAGAGGACTGTTTTAGGGTATCTTGAGAGGGATTATTTTTTATTTATTTATTTATTACAGTTGCTTATATACTGCACTATTCAGTATCAGCGCAGTTTACAATATAACAAAATGACCAAGACAACATTCTGTTTTCTCCTGGAAGATATAATCTCTTAATAAGGAGTTACACTAGATGGTATGAGAGAGGGATGGTGATGATGAAAGAACTGTGGCTTGCCTGCATATGATCACTTTTGAATGTTGGGCTTGCTGCCCGAGTTACTATTGTAATCTATTTTCTGCCACTACCCAAGAAAAGGATCTAGGTATCTTTGTGGACAATATGTTGAAATCTTCTGCTCAGTGTGCAGTGGCAGTCAAAAAGCAAATAGAATGTTAGGAATTCTTAGGAAAATAATAGAGAATAAAATAAAGGATATCATACTGCATCTGAATTGCTCCATGGTACGATCACACTTTCAGTATTATGAGCAATTTTGGTTGCCGAATCTCACAAAAATTATTGTGGAATCAGAAAAGGTACAGTTGGGTGGCCAAAATGATAAAGGGGATGAAGGATACCCCTATGAGGAAAGGCTCAAAAGATTAGGGCTCTTCAACTTGGAAAAGTGATGGCTGAGGAGAGATGTGATAGAGGTCTATAAAAGCTGAGTGGAATGGGTAAACATAAATCAATTGTTTACTTTTTCAAAAACTACAAAGACTAGGGAGCATGTCATGAAGTTACAAAATAATATATTAAAACAAACAGAAGAAAATATTTTTTCACTCAACTTCTAGTTTGCAAATAATGCGGTAAAAGCAGCTAGTGCTGACAAATTCCTGGAGGAAACTTTCTTACAGCATTATTAAAGCAGACCTGGGGAAGGTCATTGCTTAACCCTGGGGATTAAGTACCATGAAAACTACAATACTGTCAGTTTTTTTGTGACTTGGACCGGCCACTGTTGCAAACAGGATACTAGGCTTGAGGGATCTTTGGTCTGGTCCAGTATAGCAATTGTTATGCTAAGAACATAAGAAATCCCCTAGTGCGTCAGACCAAGGTCCATCAAGCCCAGGATCCTGTTTCCAATAGTGGCCAATCCAGGTCACAAATACCTGGCAGGTTCCCAAAAAGGCAGTTCTGCATCAGCTGCATTGGCTTCCAATGAAACAACGATGTGTTTTTAAATTATTGGTCTTAGCATTCAAAGTTTTGTGGGAAATTGGACTCTGGTATTTGAAGGAGCTGTCACATTGGTATGTACCAAGTCGGACCTTGCATTCCGCAAAGGAATGTCGTTTGGTGCTGCCAAATTGCTCTACAGTGATGGCGAGCACTGATTTTTTCAGTGGCGGTTCCTATGTGGTAGAATTCTCTGCCAGTGGCACTCTGGCAGGAGACACATTTACTATCATTTAGGAAGACCTTAAAGACTTTTTTTTTTCCATAATATAGGTCAAGCAGCTTCTCTCTGCTGGGCTCCTTATTGATTAGGACAAGGAGTTTTGTCTTATCTTGTTTATGTTATTTTATTTGGGGTTAGGGATTCAATGTATTGCAATGGTGTTGATTTTATGTTTTGTAAACCACTGTGAATGCTTTAGCAATTGGCGGTATATAAGCTTTTTTAAAATAAATAAACAAACAAACAATTCTTGTCCTGGTACAAGCAGTGGATTTCCTGGGTCCTCTTAATAATGGTTTATGGACCTTTCCTCCAGGAATTTGTCCAAACCATTTTTAAACCCAACTACACTGACAGTTTTTACTACATCCTCCAGTAATGAATTCCAGAGTTGGATTATGCGTTGAGTGAAAAAATATTTTCTCTTATTAGTCTTAAATGTGTTACATTGTAGCTTCATTGCGTGTCCCCTAGTCTTTCTACCTTTTGCTGGTATAAAGCGTAGTTACTCATCTGTAACAGGTGATCTCTGGGAACAGCAGGAATTTAGTCTTCACATATGGGTATCATCGGCACCGACGGAGCCTACGCGGAAACGCTCCCCAGCATCCAATAGGAAAGCTTTTGGGAGCATCCCACAGCGCCTGCGTGCTGCTTTCCCGCCTTTCCAACTGTCCCTCTCCAGTTGAGTTTATAGCTGAGACAAAAGAGAGAGGGAGAGAGATACAACTCCTAGGGGAGGTGGGTGGGTTGTGAAGACTAAATTCCTGCTGTTACCGGAGATCACCTGTTACAGGTGAGTAACTACGCTATCTCCAGGAACAAGCAGGAATGTAGTCTTCACATATGGGGACTCCCTAGCTGCAGATGCCAGGGAGATGGCCCCAGGAAGTTGTTAGCCCTTGTGAAAGGGCCATACTTCCCCCATAGATCTCTGGCATCCTACCAGGGACGGTGGGTAGGAGTTGATTAAGTCTGAAAAAGAACAGCCTGGCCAAACAAGGCATCCCGGCGGGAGTCCTTGTCTAAGAAGTAGTGGGCTGTGAAGGTATGTACCAAAGCCCAAGTAGCTGCTCGACAGATGTGGCTGCCATGGCTCTCACATTGTGGCTGACATGGCTCTCATATTGTGAGCTGTGACATGGCCTTCAAGAGGAAGGTTCTTACTCTCACAAGCAAAGGATATGCACTGAGCAATCCAGTTAGACAGAGTTCTTTTGGAAACTGGAAGTCCCAAATGACTAGGATCAGAAGCAACAAAGAGTTGAGAAGATTTTCTATGTTGCTGTGTCCTTTACAAGTAAAAGGCCAAAGCTCTTTTACAGCCCAAGGTATGAAGGTTCCTTTCTGCACTGGAGGCATGAGGCCTTGGAAAGAATACAGGAAAGTAAACCGCTTGGTTTAAATGGAAAGGCAACACCACCTTTGGCATAAAGTGTGGATGAGTCCTAAGAACTATCTTATCATGGTGGAACCTTGTATAAGGAGGATCAGCAGCTAACGCTTGCAATTCAATGATGCGACGTGCTGATGTGATTGCAATGAGAAAGATGACTTTCCAGGAAAGGAATTTCAAAGATGTAGTGGCTAATGGTTCAAAGGGCGGTTTCATGAGCTGCCTGAGCACCAGATTTAAATCCCATGCCACCGGTGGAGCCTTAAAGGGAGGCTTTGTTAAAAGAAGGCCTCTCATAAATCTCGCTATGAGAGGATGAGAGGAAATAGGTTGTCCACTTGGAGGCTTGTAAGAAGCTGCAATAGCACTAAGATGGACTCTTACTGAATTTGTCTTGAGACCCGCATTTGACAAATAAAGGAGATACTCCAGTATCGATTCCAGAGGTATCGCAAGAGAGTTAAGACCCTTCTGCGAGCACCATATGGTTCCCTGTAAAATAGTTATCTCCAAGATATAATGTCCTGTTCAATGTAATTTCACTTTGTTCAATGTAAACCGCCTTGATGTCATGAAAGGCGGTATATAAGAAATGTTAAATAAATAAATAAAATAAACATTTTCCACTTAAAGGCATACGAGCGTCTTGTGGAGGGTTTCCTAGAAGCATGAAGGATATCCTTTATCTGTTGGGAAAGATTAAGATCCTGAAGTTCTAGGCTTTCAGCAACCAGGCCCTGAGATGCAGAGACTGAGGATTCGGATGCCAGAGCATCCCGTCCTCTTGGGAGAGAAGATCTGGAGCGGATCCCTATTCCAGAGGCGGAGCTTGAGAGAGATGTAGGAGCAGAGGGTACCACATTGGCTGTGGCCAATGTGGAGCTATGAGAATCATATGACCTCTGTCTCTCTGAAGCTTGAATAGGGTTTTGGGGATGAGGGGAATGGGTGGGAAGGCATATAGGAAGTCCTGACCCCAGTGAAGGAGGAAGGCGTACCTTGCCTGACAATATCGAGCCGGAATTCTGGAACAGAACCGTGGAAGTTTGGCATTCAGCGGACTTGCAAAGAGGTCTATGTCCGGGGTTCCCCAAATCTGAAATATTTGGGCAACCTGGTCTGCATGGAGAAACCATTCGTGTGGAAGCAGAACTCAACTGAGTTTGTCTGCCCAAGAGTTTTGAAAGCCTGGAAGATACACCGCAAGGAGATGAATCTGATGCTCTCTGGCGAGGGGCCATAGTCGCAAAGCTTTGTTGCATAGGGACAGAGAGCCTGTTCTGCCCTGCTTGTTCACATAGAACATGGCTACCTGATTGTCCGTTTGAACTAGGACTGTCTTGTAGCCGAGCTGGGCGTGAAATACCCGAAGAGCAAAGAAGATTGCTCTGAGCTCCAGGAGGCTGATGTGAAAACAGGCCTCCTGTGGAGTCCAGGTACCCTGGGTAGAGAGATCGTGCAGGTGGGCTCCCCATCCCACCTCTGATGCATCTGTTAGGGTGGCTTGGGATAGGGGTTGCTGGAAAGGAGACCCCACCAGAAGGTTTCTGGGTGATTGCCTCCATTGGAGGGACGAAATAAGACGGTTTGAGTTTGTTATTTTGTCCGACAGGCAGCCTGAGGCCTGTGTCCACTGAGTGGATAAAGTCCACTGGGCTGCTCGCATATGGAGGCGAGCATAAGGAACCACATGCATGGTGGATGCCATGTGGCCTAGCAATTGTAGCATTTCCCGAGCAGCGAGACAAGGTTTGAGCACTGCTTAGGAAGCTAGTTGTACTATGTGAAGACAGCGGGGCTGCGGAAGGAAAGCCCTTGTCTGTCTGGTATCCAGATGACCTCCAATGAACTCTAGGGACTAAGTGGGAGCAAGATTGGATTTTGGGAGGTTTATGACCAGTCCCAAATACTGAAGGATTCACATTGTGCGAAATAGAGCAGAGCTGGCTTCTGGCTCTGTAGGGGCTCGAATGAGCCAGTCATCTAAGTAAGGGAAGACGAATATTCCCAGAGTGTGGAGAATGCTACTACCACAGCCATGCATTTTGTGAACACTCTTGGTGCAGAAGCCAGGCCAAAGGGAAGAACCTTGCATTGGTAGTGCTTTCCTTGAAACAGGAATTGGAGGAATCTCATGTGATTTGGATGGATGAGTATAAGTATACGCATCCTTGAGATCTAGAGAACAAAGCCAATCCTGACTTTGGAGGTATGGCAGCAGAGTTCCTAGAGAGAACATTTTGAATTTCTCTCGGAACAAATTTGTTCAATTCTCTGAGGTCTAAAATGGGTCTGTGTCCTCCTGTTTTCTTTGGAATAAGGAAATAGGGGGAGTAGAACCCTGTACCCTGATGGGGAATGGGTCCTTCCTCTATTGCTCCTTGAGCAAGGAGCATTGTGACTTCTTTACCTAAGAGACTGTCAAGAGAGGTCTGAGAATTGAACTGTTTTACAATTGTAGAAGGGGGCATGCTGTGAAAATGAAGCTTGTACCCCTCTCGTACTATGGACAGAGTCCAATTTTCTGCTGTTATTTGGTAACATCTGTGGGCAAAATGGCATAACCTGCCTGGGATGGTCGAGGGTTCTGGAACGTTTAGGGGCAGGAAGGCAAAGTTCTCTAGGAAGGAGTCAAAGACCCTGAGGAGGCTAAGCCTGCTGAGCTGACTGAGATTTTGCAGCTTTTGGCTTCTTTTGTTGTCTAGGTTGTTGCTGTTGTCTCTTTTGGGCAGTCTGACCTGGATGGTGTTCCTGTTGGGTATAGGAAGGATAAAACTTCTTTTTCTTATTGAAAAATGGTTTCTTAGAGGATTTTTTCCTTGCAGGATCGGCTGTAGATTTGGACAATCTATCCAAAGTGATATTGTCAGCATCTATCTCATTAGCCTTCTCCTGCCAATTCTTGCCAAAGAGATTTTCTCCTGTGCAAGGAATGTTTCCTAATTTATCCTGTACCCAAATTTCCAAGTCAGATGCCTGAAGCCAGGTAATCCGACGTGCACCAATGGCAATAGCAGAGGTTCTGCTTATGCACTCAAAACAGTCAAAGGCTGCACGATTTACAAACTTGGAAACATCCTGAGCATGTTTGACTAGAGTAAAATAGTCTTGCCTTTTGTCATCAGGAAGGAGGGGGCTCAAAAGCTCCAAGTCTCCTGTGACCTCTTTAAGGAACATTCCCATATACAAGATATAGGTACTGATCCTAGCTGAGAGCATGGAAGCTTGGAAGCATCGACGCCCAAAGACATCGAGAGTCCTACATTCACGACCTGGAGGATTGGATGCACGTCTCTTTGCACTTTTCATCCTTCTCATGGCTGATTCCACCACCATTGAATGGTGTGGTAATTGAGTTTTTTGAAAGCCAGGACAAGGTGGAACTCGATACATGGTATCGAGTCTCCGAGAACAAGGAGATGTGGTTAAAGGTGTTTCCCACATCCTTAGCATAAGATCTTGTAAGATCTCATGAATAGGCAGAGTAGCTGCCTCTTTGGGAGCCTTAGGGTATTGGAGAATTTCCAACTCCTTTGCCCTAGGCTCCTTTTCAGGAGCTACTGTGATGGAAAGGCCTCGGGCCACATCATGGATAAAGTCCTGAAAGGACATATCCTCTGGCGGAGACATTCTGCGCTGAGGAGAAGAGGAATCCTTGGGGAGAAGTACTCTTGTATTGGCAGAGTCTTCGGAGTCTTCAGACTCATCAGAGGATTCAAAATACCTCCGATCCTGGTGATCGTGCAAAGCACGGTACCGGTATCGATCGAAGTTGGCATCGGGTTGTTCCGATACTGATCTGTCGATGTCGGGGACAGATGCATGACTCGGTATGGGTGGCATACCTGCCGATGTTAATGCCGTCGGTACCAGTTCTGGTATCAGATGAGGTGTCTGAAGCGGTTTCAACGGTACCGAAGCCGTGAGAAGAGCCGCTAGACTGCGTTCGATAGCAAGGAATCTATGGTCTATCAACGCTGCCGATGCTTGGGTGTCAGTACCGGTAGAAGTGGCCGCACCACCAGAGCATGGCGCCAGTAGTTCTGCCGAGGTTGAAGCCTCAAGAACATCCTGGAACCCTGTTAGTGCTTTGGAAGCCGAAGCCTCCCGCCGGGGCAGTTTTGCCGGTGAAAATTCCTCAAGGGCATCTCGATACTTAGAAGGAGATCTACCCTTTGAGGACTGGCTAGATTTATGTTTAGTTACCTGAGATCCATGGGAGGAAGATGAGGCCCTAGAGGACGTTGATGCAACAGACGCCGCGTCTGAAGGAAAAAGGGTGCTAAGTTTAGCAGCTTGGATCTGCTGGCCACTTTTTGACATCATTCCACAGGAGAGGCACTCTGAAATAGAGTGGTCAGGACCTAAACATTTGAGACACCAATCATGGGTGTTGGTGACGGAAATGGTACCGCCACATTTAGAACATTTCTTAAAACCTGAAGTAGGTTTTTCCATTTTTAAGGATAAAATTGGTCCTAGTGCCCAAAATGGCGCCTAGCACCAAGGAAAAAAGTTTCTAAAGTAAAACACCTCAGAAACTATAATATTTTTTTTAAAGAAAGAAGAAAGAACCGGCGGTACCGGTATGGCGTCGAAGGAAGGCAGACGCGACCACAAAAACAAATATTAAAGACAAAACTTTTCTGCGGTGACAGGGTATGTGACCCGTCAGCTCCGCGGAAAACGAAGAACTGGAGCGGGACAGTTGGAAAGGCGGGAAGGCAGCACACAAGCGCTGTGGGATGCTCCCAAAAGCTTTCCTATTGGACGCTGGGGAGCGTTCTCGCGCAGGCTCCGTCGGTGCCGACGATACCCATATGTGAAGACTACATTCCTGCTTGTTCCTGGAGATACAGTCAATCTACATGTACCTGTTCCACTCCATTCATTAATTTATAGACCTCTATCATATCTCCCCTTAGCTGTCTCTTTTCCAAGTTGAAGAGCTTTACCGTTTCAGTCTTTGCTCATAGGCGTATCTTTCCATCCCCTTTACCATTTTGGTGGCTCTTTTCTGTACTTTTTCTAATTCTGCTATATCTTATTAAGATATGGTGACCAGAATTGCACATAATATTCAAGGTGTGGTCGCACCATGGAACGATACAGAGGCATAATAATATCCCTGGTTTTATTCTCCATTCCTTTCCATATAATTCCTAACATTCTATTTGTTTTCTTGGCCGCTGCTGCACACTGGGCTGCTCTTAGGTGTTTGATGGATAAACACTGGAAAAACTTTCCTTTGTCCCCTTTTATCCCTCCCCTAGCTTGTATTCTATTCTCCACTCAATTTCTGTACCTTTTCTATGCTGATGGCAAATGTAATGCAATGCAAAGCAATTTGTGCCTTTTGAGTCAATGCCAAGTCCTGGCGGCCCAGCAGCTCCTGGGTTTTCTTGGCAGTGTAACTGGATGTAGACCGCCAGGCCTTTCTTTTGAGGCAATAGAGGGTTAAATGACTTGCCTAAGGCCACAAGGAGTGCTAGTAGGAATCAAACTCTGGTCTCTTGGTTACTAAGCCAGTGCTCTAACCACTGGGCTACTCCTCCACTTGGCTGAGGATGAATATGTAATACAAATCTGCATGTTTCCCTTCACTGTAAAAGGTATGGCAGTAAAGCACAGTTACTTACCTGTAACAGGTGATCTCTGGGAACAGCAGGAATTAGTCCTCACTTATGGGTACGTCGGAACCGACGGAGCCTGCGCGGGAAAGCTCCCCAGCTTCCCAGAAAGGAAGCTTTTGGGGCCTCCCACTGCACATGCGCGCTGCCTTCCCGCCTTCCTGACCAGCTCTCCTCAGTTCGAGTTTATAGCTGAGACAATAGAGAGAGGAAAGGAAGATAGATAGAAGATACAACTCCTAGGGGAGGTGGGTGGGTTGTGAGGACTAATTCCTGCTGTTCCCAGAGATCACCTGTTACAGGTAAGTAACTGTGCTATCTCCAGGAACAAGCAGGAATAAGTCCTCACTTATGGGGACTCCCTAGCTAAGATGCCTGGGAGATCCCCTTCCAAGGGTTCGCCATCTTCGTATGGATCTCAGGCATCCATCCTGGGAAGGTGGGCAGGAGTTGTTCAAGTATGGAACAGGTGTTTGAGGACAGCCTGACCAAACAAGGCATCCCGGCGGGAGTCCTTGTCCAAACAGTAATGGGCTGTGAAGGTATGAACCGAGGCCCAGGTGGCGGCTCGACAGATCTGATCTATGGATACAGAGTGAAGATGAGCCATAGAAGTGGCCATGGCTCTCACATTGTAAGCTGTGACATGGCCTTCCAGAGAAATATTTTTACTCTGGTAAGCAAAGGAAATACACTGAGCAATCCAATTGGAAAGTGTACGTTTGGAGACTGGAAGTCCCAAATGAGAAGGATCAAAAGCCACGAAAAGCTGGGAAGACTTTCGATGTGGCTGAGTCCTGTTGAGGTAAAAGGCAAGAGCTCTTTTACAATCTAGAGTATGAAGGTTCCTCTCTGCACTGGATGCATGAGGAGCTGGAAAAAAGACAGGTAGATTAAGATGAAAAGGCGAGACCACTTTGGGCAATAAGTGGGGATTCGTCCTAAGGACCACCTTATCATGATGAAACCTGGTATAAGGTGGATGAGCCACTAAGGCCTGTAGTTCACTGATGCGGCGAGCCGAAGTGACTGCAATAAGGAAAAGGACCTTCCAGGAGAGAAATTTCAAGGAGGTAGAAACCAATGGTTCAAAAGGTGGCTTCATAAGCTGACCTAGAACTAGGTTCAAATCCCATGCTACCGGAGGAGGCCGGATGGGAGGTTTAGTTAGAGTCAGGCCTCTCATGAACCTTGAAATAAGAGGATGAGAGGAGACAGGTTGTCCATTTATAGGTTTTAAAGATGCTGCAATAGCACTCAAATGGACTCTTACTGAATTCGTCTTAAGGCCTGCATTAGAAAGATGCAGGAGATAGTCTAATAGAGAATTCAAAGGAAGTGCTAGAGGGTCAAGACCCTGTTGAGCACACCAAATGGAAAAGCGTTTCCATTTGAAAGCATAGGAACGCCTCGTGGAGGGTTTCCTAGAGGCATGAAGGATATCTTTCACTGGTTGAGAAAGATTGAAGTCATGAAGGCTTAGGCCTTCAGTAACCAAGCTCTGAGGTGTAGGGACTTGGGGTTTGGGTGCCACAAAGTCCCCTCCTCCTGAGAGAGAAGGTCTGGCGCAGCTCCCAGGTCCAGGGAGGGTCCCTGGGAGAGATGCAGAAGTAGAGGGAACCACACTTGGCGTGGCCAGCGTGGAGCTATGAGGATCATCGATCCGTGATCCCTCTGGAGTTTGAACAGAGTCTTGGGAATCAAAGGAATGGGTGGAAAGGCATATAGGAATTCCTGACCCCAATGTAGGAGAAAGGCGTCGTTGGCCTGAGCTCCCTGACACGGAGTCCTGGAACAGAACCGGGGAAGTTTGGCATTCCACGGACTTGCAAAGAGGTCTATGTCCGGGGTTCCCCATTCCTGAAAGATTCTGCGTATCTGGTCCATATGCAAGGACCATTCGTGTGGAAGCAGAACTCGACTGAGTCTGTCTGCCCGAGAGTTTTGAACCCCTGGAAGATACACTGCCAGAAGATGAATTTGATGCTCTCTGGCGAAGGCCCATAATCTGAGAGCTTCGTTGCAAAGCGACAGAGAGCCTGTCCCTCCTTGTTTGTTTATGTAGAACATGGCCACCTGATTGTCTGTATGGACTAGGACGGTCAGGTTGACAAGGAGGGTATGGAAGACTTTGAGGGCAAAGAAGATTGCTCGCAGTTCCAGGAGGTTGATGTGAAGGGTGGTCTCTTGTGGAGACCAAGCACCCTGAGTGGAGAGGTGTTGAAGATGGGCTCCCCACCCTGTTTGGGAGGCATCCGTTGTGAGGGTTGCTTGGGGCAACAAAGGTTGGAAGGGGGCCCCCAACAACAGATTCTTGGTGGACATCCACCATTGGAGGGACCAAAACAGACGCTTTGAGGTGAGTATTTGGTCGGAGAGCGCTCCTGATGCTTGAGTCCACTGGGTACCCAAGGTCCATTGGGCTGCTCTCATATGAAGACGAGCGTAGGGCACCACGTGTACCGTGGAGGCCATGTGGCCCGGAGGTCGCAGCATTTCTCTGGCTGTCAAGTGACTGCTGGACTGAGCTTGGGAGGCCAAGCACACCAGACGTTGGCCCCGGACTTGAGGTAGGTAGGCCCTTGCAGTGGTGGTGTCCAACTGGGCCCCTATGAATTCCAGAGACTGAGTAGGGATAAGTTGAGACTTGGGAAGGTTTACCACCAGTCCCAGATACTGCAGAATGTGCCTTGTGCGGTCCAGGGAAATCTGGGCCTCTGACTGAGATGGAGCTCGGATGAGCCAGTCGTCCAGATATGGGAATACAAAAATTCCCAGACCTCTTAGAAATGCGGCAACAACTGCCATGCATTTGGTGAATACATTACAACTAGCCATGAATGCCGCAGCCCGGGTACTATACGGTGCTTCAAAGAGCGAACATATAACACCCATCCTAATGGAGCTTCACTGGCTCCCTATATACTGCAGAATAGCATATAAAGCTCTGCTCATGACCTTTAAAGCGACAAATACTATAGCTCCTTCATCAATTTCAAAACTCCTCCATCCCACTCCCAACATCAGATCCAGGAGATCAGCAGCGGCAAATACCCTAGCTACACCACCTGAGGCCACAAAATGCAAACGTTCAACAACAGACAGGGCCTTTGCATACTATGCTCCCAGATGTTGGAACAACCTACCCCCCAACATAAGAGCTATTACTGACCTCAAGCATTTCAGAAAAGCCATAAAGCACCACCTCTTCATTCTGCATTTCCAAAGCACATCATCATCCCTCTAACAGGCACAGTATAAATTGTAAATACCATATTTACTCAAGATGTTACTAAGAAATTCTATTCGTTGTATATAGGTTCTTTCAAATATGTATAGAGTTTCTCAAAGTATATAGGTTCTTTACAAATATGTACTAAGTTTTTTACAAAGTTTTTACAAAAATGTACAAAGTTTCCCAAAGTTAAAATCCCAGTTGAATTCTCCTGTTATATGTAAACTCATCACAGTCTGTTGCTTGCAATGAGTATTCCTGTTTAATGTAAACCGCGCTGATGAAAAAGAGTGCGGTATAAAAGAACTATAAATAAATAAATACTCTTGGAGCAGAGGCTAGACCGAAGGGAAGTACTCTGTACTGGAAATGTTTTCCCTGAAACAGAAATCTTAGATATTTTCTGTGGGATGGGTGGATGAGTATATGTGTGTACGCATCCTTGAGATCTAGAGAACAAAGCCAATCCTGACTCTGAAGGTATGGAAGGAGAATGCCTAGAGAAAGCATTTTGAATTTCTCCTTGTACAGAAATTTGTTCAATTCTCTCAGATCTAGGATAGGTCTGAATCCCCCTGTCTTCTTTGGTATGAGAAAATAAGGGGAGTAGAATCCTGTCCCTTGTTGAAGAAGAGGAACCTCTTCTATTGCCCCTTGGGCAAGGAGAGAAGAGACTTCCTGATCCAACAGGCCCAGGAGAGATGGGGGAGAATTGAAGTGCCTCACCATGGTATATGGAGGAAGGTTGGAAAAATGAAGTTTGTAGCCCTCTCTGATGATAGAGAGGGTCCATTGCTCTGATGTAATTTGCCCCCATCTGGGAGCAAAGTGAGCTAACCTTCCGGGAATGGTGAGGGGCTCTGGTTGTTCTAGAGCCAGAAAGGTTAAGTTCTCTAGGGGCAAGTCAAAACCCCTGAGGGGGTTGAGCCTGCTGAGGAGTGGCAGACACTGCAGGCTTTGACCTTGCCTGTTTAGGCTGCTGACGTTTAGCAGCAAAGCGAGGCTGAGAAGATTGTTGGCCAATATTTGTGGAAAATCTGGCCTTCTTGTAGTAAGGCCTCTTGAAAGACTTTTTCTTGGCAGGAGTAGAGGTAGACTTAGAAAGTCTATCTAAGGTAGCATTTTCTGCGTCCATTTGAGTGGCTTTAATTTGCCAGTCTTTACCAAATAAGTTCTCACCTGTACAGGGCAGATTCCGTAAGCCATCCAGGACCCAGGGTTCTAGGTCAGAGGCCTGGAGCCAAGCAAGTCGTCGGGCTGCAATGGCAATGCCCGAAGCTCTACTGGCACCTTCAAAGGAATCAAAGGCTGCTCTGTTGGAGAACTTAGAAACATCTAGAAGCTGTTTCACTATAGAAATGAACTCCTCCTTTTTATCCTCAGGGATAAAGGGGGCAAAATGCCGTACCTTTAGGGCAAGCTCCCTGAGAAACATGCCCATATACAGACTGTATGAATTAATCCTGGCTATAAGCATACTAGCCTGGAAGATTTTCCTACCAAAAGAGTCTAGGGTCTTACATTCTCGCCCTGGAGGGGTAGAAGAGTGCCTTTTGGTACTCAATCTTTTTCAGCGCAGACTTCACCACAATGGAATGGTGAGGCAACTGAGTCTTTTGAAAACCAGGAGAAGGAGGGACCCGGTACATGGTGTCCAACCTATGAGAATAAGGAGACAACGTTAGAGGAGCCTCCCATAAGTCCATCAAGTGTTCTTGAAGGATTTCATGGATAGGCAGGGTGACTGCCTCTTTAGGAACCTTAGGGTATCCTAAAATATCCAGTTTCTTTGATCTAGGTTCTTTTTCAGAGGATGTGGTAATAGAAAGTCCTTTAGCTAGTTCTATAATGAAGTCTTGAAAGGACAAATCCTCTGGTGGAGACATTCTCCTCTTTGGGGAAGAAGGGTCTTCAGGAAGAACTAGAGACAGCTCATCAGAGTCATCAGAGGAGTCAAAATCCTCAGAAGAATCAGAGTATCCTCTATTTGCTTCCAACGCACGATACGCATACCGTTCGGTATCGACATCGGGCGTACCGGGTATGGGATCGGTATCGGGTGAAAACCCGGATCCGGCATGCGGAACCGATCTGCGTTTGGAAGACGATGGTCTCGGTTCCGATATGGGAAACGATACCGGAACCGGACCCGCTGGATGCGGTACCGAGGGCGTCGCAGCTTTAATGAAAGCCAGCATGGCCTGCTGCATGGTCTGAACAGTATTGCTCATAGACGCCACTGATGCTGCCTGGATGTCGGTACCGGTATGGGCCGGTACCCCAGAGCAGTCTAACAGGTGATCGGTCGAGGCCGTGCCATCGATGTCAACCTGTAACCCCATAGATGGAGCTTTGGAAGGCAGAGCTTCCCGCCGGGGTTGTTTGGCTGGGGCAGGATCCTCAGATTCAAAAGTGAGAGCCTCTCGATGCTTTGAAGGAGATTTGCTCTTTGAGGACCTGCCCGAAGAAGGTTTGGTTACCTAAGATCCATCCGGAGAGGAAGACCTGGATGACTGTGATGCTGGATTATCTGAAGCAAACAGCACATGGAATTTGTTGGCCCGGTTCTGCAAACCACGTTTAGACATCTGGGAGCAGGATGGGCAGTCCGGAATGGAGTGGTCAGGTCCCAAACATTTAAGACACCAGTCATGGGTGTCTGTGACAGAAATAACAGCACTACACTTGGTACACTTCTTGAAACCAGGGGCTGGTTTCTCCATGAGGAGAATTTGTGTAGGCCTGAGGCCTAACCGAAGTCACCAAGTTGTGCAAAAATAAAGATTTTTTTTTTTGAAAGAAAGAATGAGAGACCGGCGGTACCGGTTTCGGTATGGGGAAGGCAGGTACGCGGTCTAAAGAAACAAACTAAAACAAGAATTTCTTCAGCGGTGACAGGAACACGACCTGCTGGCTCCGCGGAAAAAGAGAAACTGAGGAGAGCTGGTCAGGAAGGCGGGAAGGCAGCGCGCATGTGCAGTGGGAGGCCCCAAAAGCTTCCTTTCTGGGAAGCTTTCCCGCGCAGGCTCTGTCGGTTCCGACGTACCCATAAGTGAGGACTTATTCCTTCTTGTTCCTGGAGATTGGGAGCTCTGGCAAGAAACACCAAAAAACAATGATGTTTTTGTACCTTCTTTTTGTTTTTTAGTGCCATCAAGTCAGTGTTGACTCCTAGTGACCAAGCTACCTCTGGGTTTTCTTGGCAATGTATCACCGGAAGTAGATTGCCAGCCTTTTCTTCCGAGGCAATGGAGGGTAAAGTGACAAAGTACCTTCTACAAATCTATAATTAGCTGGATAATAAAGAGCTAAATTTTCAAGTTATAAACACCTAGGAATAGAATGCCTAGTTATCTGTTGTAAGTTATGTGGATTTTCAGTAGAGCAATATGTTCAAGTGTAAACGCTGAAAATGGCACGATAACTTTAACCAGATAATTAAGTTATCCTCTTAAAGCTTTTACTACATTTTCTGCAGTAAAGCCTTGAATGCATATGTTAGATGAAGAACGGCTGAATTTTGAACCTCTCTGTATAACTTTTAGCCCCATCTTAGAGCACTTTGAATCCTAACTAATTTAAAATGAATAACTTTAGCCATACAGCGACTTATACAGCCAAAGGTTGTATGTGTAAGTTACAGCAACTAAAAACATCCCCACAGTTATGCTGATGACACTCATTGCAGACTTTTACGTGCTTTTCAGTATTAGGCCATTGTGTTGAAGATGCCCAACTGCACTTCTTAAGTGCGGTTACTTCTCATGCTGTTTTCTTGTCTCTTCCAGCTAAATGAAATGCTAGCCTTTGGCTGCACAGCAGCCACAACCGCAGCAACCACCCTTTCAGTATGCACAGCGTATGTAAAGGGAAGGAGAAACATGATCATGCCCTACCTCACTCACCATCCCATGAACTGGTACAGTGCAGGCAGCAAGTTTAAATGTTTTGTTCAGTTTCTGATTTGTTCTGCAAATACCTTATTCTTGTCTTGGGTATCTATTCAGCCACTGTACAACCTATTTAGTCAGGGCCGGCCCCAGAGTTGGTTCAAGGTATTGGCACCCTAGGCAAACTAAGTTTTATGCCTTCCTGGCTGTCAGAATCTATGGTTTAGCTTTGAATGCCCTGCTCTTAGCTGCATCCCAGAAGCTGCCGCCCTAGGCGACCAACTAGTTTGCCTAATGGTTGTGCCAGCCTTGCATTTAGTGCTACGTATAATATGAATGTGCACAGGGAAAAACTTAGTTCATTTTCATATTTTTTGTTTTTTTTTCCTCACACATTCATGTTAATTATTTTTAGCTTCCACAAATTGACTTTGCATGTATTACTGCATAGGTTAACGTGTTAAATTGATTTTATATGCACGAATTTTTCTGAGGCATACTAACAAATGTACATCCTTAGGGGCATGTTTACTAAAGAACGCTATTTGCGCCGCGTCCCGTTATCGCACGGTAAGGTACATTACTGCGTGATAATGGTGCTTTAACGCGCAGTAATGTACCTTACCGCACGATAACGGGACGCGGCGCAAATAGCATTCTTTAGTAAACATGCCCCTTAATGTATAAAGAAAATGATATGAATTTTCCATTGCCCATAGGTGTGAAGCTAAGTTGAATGTGAAATATAATCAGTTCTGTAAGCAGTCAGTCTGGGTAAGCCCCAGAGCAATTGAAAAGATAGTAGTGAAGAAAGCCAGTACTGTATGTGTCTTTAGATATCTATGCAGTCCTATGTCACAGTTCCATGAATACGTGCTATATGGTCAAGAAAATAAGTGAACAGTGTGTGTGTAAGGTGAGACTGCATGAGTGACATAATAGAAATTTTTCTGACATGAAAATTACATACACCTTAAGTCTGAGAGAGATGGTATAATTGATGTATTAGGCAATGTAGAGCTAAAATGCCTGCACCGTACCTAGGCCTGTGCGAGCCGTGTAGCCACACAGGGCGCAAGGGGCGCGTCTAGGGTTGCAGACTGCCAGCCTCAGCTTTCCCCTTCGCTGCCTGCCCAGCCTGCCCTTGCCCCGCCACCGCTTTTCCTGTTCCCTTTGGCAGTGGACCTCCAATTAAAAATAAAAAATGCGGACCTTTCCGACTCTCTGCTTGCATGGCTGGTCTGGTTCCTCCCTCCTCTGATGTGAGCACATGTCAGAGAAGGGACGGATCAGACCAGCCATGCAAGCGCAGAGTCAGAAAGGCCCACATTTTATTTTAATTGGAGGTCTGCTGCCGCCACTGTAGGAACAAGAAAAATGGCAGCGAGGCAAGGGAAGGCAACGTGGGGGAGGGGGACCTAGCCAGAAATGGGGAGGTGAGATAAGACGGGGAGATGCTAGACATGGGGGGCAGAGGCAGAAAGGCTATGCTGAGCAGGGGGGAATAGGGCAAATGACAAAAGTCTGATGTTATTGGGGTGGGGCGCCAGGTTTTCAAGTCACACAGGGCACATTTATGGCTTGGGACAGCCCTGCTAAATGCATTTTACAATAATCCCTACTAAGAAATGAGCCACTGGCCTTTCAAAAAAAAATCCATCTTTTGCATGAAGAAGTTTAAGCTACTGTTTAAAAATGGGAGACAATAGTTAACATTTTCATTGAAGTGCTAAATCATAAAGAAGAAAGCATATTCCAGCAAAGGTTTCCCTATTTTTCCAAATACATACATTTGATTTTTAAAGTGCTAAAATAACATCTATAAGAAATGATGGCAGCAACATTGCTGCTATAACTTATGCAAGTGATGAGTCAGAATGTATGTATTAAGGATTGAAGGCTGCTAGAAGTAAAGAAAATGTCCATATGTAATGTGGGTTAGCGGATGTTTGTGGGCATATCTGCAGGTGACATGGAGGATCTATCTACAGTAGCCCCTTCTCCCCCACCATGTATTGAAAGTGTAGTTAATCACCTGTAACAGGTGTTCTCCAGGGACAGCAGGAATCAGTCCTCACATATGGGTGACATCGGCGCCGACAGAGCCCTCGTGTGCAGCTATTCCCCAGCTTTCCAAGAAAGCCTTTGGGATTGCATTGCGCATGTGTGGTCCCCTTCCCGCCCAAGGGTGCTATCTTGCTCAGTCAAATGACATAGCTAAAAAGACAGCAAAATGAATAAAAATCAATAATAGGACTGCAACTCCAGGGGAGGAGGGAGGGTCGTGAGGACTGATTCCTGCTGTCCCTGGAGAACACTTGTTACAGGTGAGTAACTACGCTTTCTCCAGGAACAAGCAGAAAGTCAGTCCTCACATATGGGACTACGTAGCTATAGGCTACCGAGAACCCCTAGCTGAAAAATGGCTCCCTCTAGAAGAGCCGCAGCAGCTGTGATAGGAATTCAGCGGAGACACAACACCCCTGGTAGCCTGACACCAGAGGGCCGAAGGGTAGGAGTTGCTTAAACCTCAAGTAAGTTACGGAGTACCGCCTGGCCAAAAGCACTGTCCCATCGGGACTCTCTATCCAAGCAGTAATGGGTTTCAAAAGTCTGGCTTGAAGACCAGGTGGCGGCCTGGCAGATATCTGCCAGCAGAACAGAGCGGAAGTGAGCCACTGATGCGGCCTTAGCCCTGACACGGTGGGCCGTGACTCGACCTTGCAATGGGAGGTCGGCCGCCCTATATGCCCAGGCAATGCAGTCTGCCACCCATGTGGACAACGTGCGCTTGGAGACAGGTAGCCCCAGCTTACTGGGGTCATAAGAGACAAAGAGCTGAGTAGCCCTTCGATATCCCCGCGTACGCTCCAGGTAGAAGGCTAATGCCCTTTTAAAATCAAGGGTATGCAGAACTGCCTCTGCCCGGCTAGCATGCGGTCTGGGAAAGAATGTTGGAAGAACCACCTCCTGGGTGAGGTGGAACAGAGAGACCACTTTTGGAAGGAACTTGGAGTGGGTGCGAAGGACCACCCTGTTTCTATAAAACCGTGTGTACGATCTTTCTGAAACAAGGGCTTGTAGTTCACTCACTTGTCTGGCAGATGTGAGTGCCACCAGGAAGAGCACCTTCCAGGAGAGGAAGCGCAGATGGCAAGCGGACATCGGCTCAAAAGGTGGGCAAGTAAGCTGTTGCAAGACCACATTCAAATCCCACTCGGTTGCCAGAGGATGAACCGGGGATTTTAGTAGAAGTAGACCTCTGAGGAATCTGGACACCAAGGGGTGAACCGAAAGAGGTTGTCCTTCCACTGGAGAGTGGTGTGCTGAAAAAACACACAGGTGGACCCTGACAGAGTTAGACTTGAGGCCTAATTCTGAGAGGTTAAGCAGGTATTGCAACACCACTGGTACAAGACAAGAGAAAGGGTTTTCATTGTGCTGATTACATCACACCTCAAACCTACGCCACTTTAAGGCATAGGTTGTCCTAGTGGACTGCTTCCTTGAGACCAGTAACACTTCTTCTACGTTCTTAGGCAGGAGGAGAGGAGCCAGCACCACCCGCTCAGCAGTTATGCCATCAGGTTGAGGGACCTGAGTTTGGGATGTAAGATAGAGCCCTGCTCCAGGGACAGGAGGTCGGGCTGCGTCCCCAGAGGGAGTGGGGTTTCCACTGCCAGCTGGAGGAGAAGCGGGAACCAAGGTTGTCTTGGCCATCTGGGAGCTACCAGAATGACAGAGGCCTTGTCTCGAAGGATTTTGAATAGGGTTCGGGCCACCAGAGGCGTGGGAGGAAACGCATACAGGAGGCCCAAGGACCAGGAGATTAGAAAAGCATCTGCAGCCATCCTTTGGGGTGTGGCTGTCTGGAGCAAAAGTTGGGCAACTGATGATTCTGTGGACTGGCAAAGAGATCTATGGACAGATGTCCCCCAGCAGTGGAAGATCTGCTGGGCTACTTCCGGATTCAGCTGCCACTCGTGAGGTTGGAGAACTCTGCTTAGTTTGTCTGCTAGGAAGTTCTCCAGACCTGGCAGGTAAACTGCTTTGAGAGACATACCCTGTCGGATTGCTAAGGAGCAGAGGTCCAGTGTCTCCTGGCACAGGATACGGGACCCCGTCCCTCCCTGCTTGTTCACAAAGAACATAGCCACCTGATTGTCTGCAAGAAGACAGACTGATGTGAGAGAACATGACAGAAGGTTCGGAGAGTTAGGCGTATCGCTCGAAGCTCTAAGAGGTTGATTTGTTGCGTCTTCTCTTGAGGAGACCACAACCCCTGAGTGCATGAGTCCTGGCAATGGGCTCCCCAGCCCAGCAGGGATGCATCTGTCGTCAGCACTCTTGTGTACGAGGGAGGCTGGAAAGGCACTCCCTTGAGTAGGTTGGATAGCTGAAGCCACCAGGTCAACAACTTCAGTAGTCATTTGGACACTCTGATCCTGTCTCTGAGTTGCCCTGTGGCTTGCGTCCACTGATCCTGGAGGCACCACTGAGCTGTCCTCATGTGGAGACGGGCGTTTGGGGTCACATGAACCATGGAGGCCATGTGTCCTAGAAGGCGTAGAAAGTGCCTCGCTGATATCTGAGACTTGGGGCTGATTTGGTGTACTAGTTCCTCTGTGCCCTGTACTCTGGCAGGTAAGCCTTCACTTGAAGGGTGTCTAGCCTTGCTCCTATGAAATCTAAGTTTTGAGTGGGGAGCAAAGTGGACTTTGCTTGATTTATGACAAAGCCTAGATGCTGCAGTATGTTGATAGTGCAAGCTGTGGCCCGTTGGGCCTCTTGAGGCAACAAGGCCCTGATGAGCCAGTCATCCAAGTACGGGAAGACGAAAATTCCCTGGTTCCTGAGGAAGGCTGCCACTACCGCCAGACACTTGGTAAACACTCTGGGGCAGAGGCTAGGCCGAATGGAAGTACTCTGTACTGAAAATGGTTTCCTCCCACTACAAATCTGAGATATTGTCTGTGGTCTGGATGTATGAGGATGTGTGTATAGGCATCCTTCAGGTCTAAGGAGCATAGCCAATCTCCCTGGTGGAGGTAAGGCAGCAATATTCCAAGGTAAAGCATCTTGAACTTTTCCCTCACCAGGAACTTGTTTAAGTTTCGCAGGTTGAGGACGGGCTGGAGGCCTTCTGTTCTCTTTGGTATCAGAAAATACCTGGAATAAAAGCCTTGCCCTTGCAGGCTGTGGGGCACCAGCTCCACTGCCTGATCCTCTAGAAGACCGGCCAACTCCTGTAAGAGGCTGTGTAGAAGGGGTCTGAGAGGCTCTCCTGGAAAGTAGGAGGGAGGTACCCGGTTGAAGTGGAGCAAATAGCCCTTTTGGACTCTTTGTAGGACCCAGGTATCTGTGGTGATTGCTGGCCACCTGTGGGCGTACAGGATCAGCCTTCCTCCTGTGCAAAGCCTCATCCCTGGTTGGAGAGAGACTATGCTGTGGCAGTCAAAAACCTCCTACCGGCTGGGAAGGAGCCATTACCTGGGGCTTGGGGGGTCTTCTGCTTACGCGGGCCATGCCCCTGTCCCTTGGTCTGTTGGGGAGCCGGGGAGGCCTGGTGAGTGGGGTAGTTGCGGTAAGCAGCACCCTTCCTGGGGAAAAAGGGCTTTTTACCTGAGCCTTTCTTTTTAGAAGGGGCAGAAGTCTTCTTGGAGAGTCTTGTCTGGGTCAAGTACTCAGACTCGATTTCAGCAGCCTTCTCAGTCATGGGTTTGCCAAAAAGGTTGTCACCTCAGCAAGGGACATCAACAAACTTGTCCTGAACCCATGGCTCTAGGTCCGATAACATTAGCCACGCCTGGCTTCGGGCACCGATGCTGGCTGCGGCTACCCGAGCCGAAGCTTCGAAGCCGTCATAGGCTGTTCGAGACATAAACTTTGAGCACTCCCGAATCCCAGTGGACAAGTTCTTGAAGCACTGCAAGGGTTTCTCAGAGAGGCCAGCTGAGAACCCGGCAATCTCTTTTGCCAGGTCCCGCAAGTACATGCCCATGTACAGCTGGTATGTTTGGACACGGCATGATAGCATCGAGCCCTGGTAGCACTTTCTGCTGAGGGCATCCAGGTTCCGGGCCTCCCTGCCAGGGGGCACCAAGGAGTACTTTTTTGGCTCTTGAGCCTCTGCATGGCCGATTCCACAACCATGGAGTTGTGTGGCAGCTGTGCCTTTTGGATGCCAGGGCTCTTGTGGACTCAATAGATGGAATTGACCTGCTTGCTGAGAACCAGCATCGAGGCCGGTGACTCCCACATGCGGAGCATCAGCCGTTCCAACATCGGAGGAACCGGTACCGTAAGGGCTTTCCGAGGGGGAAAGTCATCCTGGAGGGCTTCGAGCTCCTCAGCTCGAGGCACCTCCTCGGTGTCCGCTAGGAATGCCAAAGCCTTGGGCATGTCCCTGACGAAGTCCGAGAACCGGGTATCCTCAAGGGGGACCTTCTCCAAGGCTCAGACCCCGGCGAGTCCGATGGGACACACCGGGTCTGGTGGGTGTCTGGGGACTCTTTGTCTAACATTTCCCATGCCGAGCCCTCCGAGGAGGAATCGATGGGCTCCGGCCGTGAGGGCTTCGTTCTCCATCGCCCCGACGCCGAGGGCACTGGCGTCGACGACCTCGGTCCCGAACGGGAGATAGAGGGAGACCTCGGCCAATGATGAACTTGAGCTCGAAGAGTCTCGAGGATTGGCTTGGACTCCAGAGTCGACTTGGACGTTGAGGTCCCAGTGGTCGGGGCGGATGGACTGGTGAGACCGGCCATCAGCGCCCGCTGCTGCTCCATGAAGGCAGACATGCTGTGCTCCAAGGCCGCCATTCTGAGACCAAGCTCAGAAGGCTCTGCAGCCTTTGGCTCGGGTCCCGACGCTGGTTCTCCCGGAGGAGAGTCAACGAGGACAACAGCAGTTACCTTTCTCGGTGTCTCCGGCTCCGTGCGAGGTACCTTTGCAGGCTGTTCCGAGGACCCGGGGCGGCGGTCAGGCATCCAACGACGCAGCTCTCAGAGGTTTCTTCTTCCTCCGGGAGACCCCCGCTCAGGAGACCCCTGACGATGCTCGGAGTCAGATAGCTCCCGAGACGTCGTGGCTTCTGAAGAGGTCCAGACCCAGGTGGATGCGGACTCGGAGAAAATCCTTTCACGCTGCTGCTGCCTACTTCTAAGTGCCTTCGAGGACATTTTGCTACACAGGCCACAGACCTTCGGGTCCGAGGCAGCGGAGACAGCAGTCATGTGTGTCAGTGAGAGACATTAATCTTTTACACCGATCACACTTTTTAAACTCGCTGGCTGCCATCGGGGGAAAAAGGGCCCCTGGGAGGTCAAACAACCGGGATGCCAGTGAAAAAGGAAAAAAGCGCGAACGCTAGTCACTAAAGAAAAAAATCGAAAAAAGTGACCGGACTCGATACCGGTGTACCGAACCGAGGCGGGAAGGGGAAGTGGCGTCAAACCGGGCCGAAGAAGAGAATCTTCGGGAGTTTTGACGCACTTTTTCCGCGAGGGAAGTAGGACTACGTCCGTTGGGCTCCACAGAAAAAGGGAAAATGAGCAAGATGGCACCCTTGGGCGGGAAGGGGACCGCGCATGCGTGATGCAATCCCAAAGGCTTTCTTTGAAAGCTGGGGAATTGCTCCGCATGAGGGCTCCGTCGGCGCCGACGTCACCCATATGTGAGGACTGACTTCCTGCTTGTTGCTGGAGAAAATCCTTTTTTAGGCTCTCATAAATTTTCACTTTCTTTGCCACATATCCTCCAAATATCTGCTTTTACAACAGAGGCCAAAATGAATTGAGCTCTGTTGGAATATAATGCTGATATGAAAGTTATTAATTAAAGAACTAGACCTTTAGCAAGAGAAAACAGGCTCAAACTTACCTGAATAGGTAGAGATGGTGTTGTTCAATGGTGGGCAATGAAAGTAGCGAGGAGTCATGAATCCATCGACCCTGAATCACCATCTGCACCAAGTTAGTTATATTCAAAGCAGTCACTAACCATCCCTGGTTTGCTGCAATATCCAGCATAGCCTATGCAAACAGAAGAAGAAATGACATCTTAATGACATGCCTGCTGGTATGCAAACTCTATTCTCTAATATTCCACACACACAGTTTTTAGAATGAGGCGAGACATTTGCTTAGTGTATTTCAAACACTCATTAAATAATAGTGCCTATATCAATTGGGTTCGTATGCCATAGCCAACTGTACTTGTGGTGAGATATCCCTGGATGAAGAAGAGGGTATTCAATAATAGGATTTCATTTCATTTACTGTATTTATCTCTCGCCTATCAAATTTTCACTAGGTGAGTTGCAACATGCACATATAAAGAGAGGATAACGGAAATGATGCAATAATACTGACTCAACAGCATTATTGCTTACATAAGGAGTGTTTGGAGGATACAACAAAATAAAACTCTTGTCAGTCTAAAAAGTGCTACTATATGACAACAATGGAAGATAATGTTATTAAAACAAAGCTGCATCTGATGTGTGCTGCATAATACCTCAAACGTATGTAGAGAATGAATTAATGCTTATGCCTTTCAATTAATAATTTTACTGCTAAATCATTACTGCTTAAATCTTTTAAGCAGCTCCCCAGCAGCTCCTTTAACTCTTGGGAGAAGCTATGTTTAAAATACCGTTATGAACTGCTTCACAATGGTTATGAAATAGCTGATACTATTTGTGACATCATACTAAATAATACCAATCAAATCTAGTGAGAATAAAGTAATTTGTGAGTTTTCCTAACATGGTTGATCCTAGAATGCTCAAAGGGATTATTTAAAAGTCTAAGGGGTCCTTTTATTAAGACTTCAGCAAGGGCCTGCACTTACTGTGTGGTGTCAGAAGCGCGTCCAGTAGGACCCTGGAATTGGTGTATGGAACTGTACCCTAATGTGCTGCATTGGCATTCGCAATTAATATGAGTTTACCTAATACCTCCCACAGAGGTGTTGTTCAGTGCACCTGTGCTAACTACCATATGGACAATGAGCATGCAATATGCACCCCTCATGCTAACTGCAATGTGCTCTCTTTGCCCAAACTATACCCATTCCCTGCCCTTTTATGCAACAGGCAATTAATGTGTGTTTTAGTGAGTGGCAGCTGTTATACTTACACGGTAACGATTATTGCAGCCCCCATGCTCAGTAACTGCATGCTAAAATGCACATTAACCACATGGCAGGCTTTATTAAAAGAGCCTCTAAAACCTATGGCGGCATTTTACTAAAGTGTGGCAAGTTTCTGCATTTATTGCGTGCTAATATCAAAACTTAGCACGCGATAAGTGTAAAGGCCATGCGTTAACTGTTGAGGGCATGCCTAGCATCGCCCTACAGTTATCACACTAAGACGTACTTCACTGTGCCCAAACTTCATTTGCAATGAATGAGGATGCACTTAACACCACTCATTAAGGTGGTGTTACCAGTGCTAACTGCAACTGTACCGTGCAGTCCACATTCACTCTCCACTCCTACACACCCAGCAGTTAGCACTGGATCTTTATTGTGCTGGCTATTTTACCATGTGGCAGCCATTATTGCGGTCTTGTGTTTCTCACATGCTAACCATTAGCACACTTTAATAAACATGTCCCATGGTATTTTCTGCAAGTCTATGAATCAACGAAGATCAGAAATACTACTACTACATAAGAACATAAGAACATAAGAAATGCCATACTGGGTCAGACCGAGGTCCATCAAGCCCAGTATCCTGTTTCCAACAGTGGCCAATCTAGGTCATACGTACCTAGCAGTTTCCCCAAAAGACACAGGTTCTGCAGTGCTTGTACTAGGCCAAGCATTGATATCCTGGGTCCCTTTTTAATAGTGGTTTATGGACCTTTCCTCCAGGAACTTGTCCAAACCTTTTTTAAACCCAGCTATACTAACAGCCCTTACTACATCCTCCGGTAACAGATTCCAGAGTTTGATTACACGTTGAGAGAAGAAATATTTTCTCCTATTTGTCTTAAATAGTTTACCCTGTAGCTTCATTACATGCCCCCTAGTCCTTCTATATTCTGATAGCGTAAACAATTTATCCACGTTTAATCCGTTCCACTCCATTCATTAATTTATACACCTCTATCATATCTCCCCTCAGCCGCCTCTTTTCTAGGTTAAAGAGCCCTAACCTTTTTAGCCTCTCTTCATAGGAGTAGCCTTCCATCCCCTTCACCAATTTGGTGGCTCTTCTCTGTACTTTTTCTAATAACTCTATGTCCTTTTTAAGATACGGTGACCAGAATTGCACACAATATTCAAGGTGCGGTCGTACCATGGAGCGATACAGAGGCATTATAATATCCTTTGTTTTATTCTCCATCCCTTTCCTTATGATACCTAGCATTCTATTTGCTTTCTTGGCCGCCGCTGCACACTGGGCGGAGGGTTTTAACATGTTATCCACGATGACTCCTAAATCTTTTTCCTGGGTGGTGGTTTCTAATGTGGAGCCTTGCATCTTGTAACTATAGTGTGGGTTGTTCTTTCCTAGGTGCATAACTTTGCACTTGTCCACATTAAATTTCATCTGCCATTTGGATGCCCAGTCTTCCAATTTATCCAGATCCTCCTGCAGTTTTCCACAATCCTCTTGGGTTTTAACAACTTTAAACAGCTTTGTGTCATCTGCAAATTTGATTACCTCACTAGTTATTCCCTTTTCCAGGTCATTTATGAATATGTCAAAAAGTAGCGGACCCAGTACAGATCCCTGGGGTACTCCACTATTCACCTTTTTCCATTGGGAATATTGGCCATTTAGCCCTACCCTCTGCTTTCTATCTTTTAACCAGTTCCCGATCCACAATAGTACACTGCCTCCTATCCCATGACTTTTTAGCTTCGCCAAAAGTCTCTGATGGGGGACCTTGTCAAAAGCTTTCTGAAAGTCCAGATACACTATATCAACCGACTCACCTTTGTCTACCTGTTTATGCACACCTTCAAAAAAACATATCAGATTAGTAAGACAAGATCTTCCTTGTCTAAAGCCATGTTGGCTGTCTCCCATTAGGCCATGACTATCTACATGCTGTGTAATTTTGTTCTTTATGATGGCTTCTACCATTTTCCCTGGTACTGACGTCAGGCTCACCGGTCTGTAATTTCCCGGGTCACCCCTGGAACCCTTTTTAAAAATTGGTGTTACGTTGGCGACCCTCCAATCTTCAGGTATTACAGATGATTTTAATGAAAGTTCACAGATTACCAATAACAGGTCTGCAATCTCATATTTCAGTTCTTTCAACACTCTGGGATGTATACCATCCGGTCCAGGTGATTTGCTACTATTCAGTTTATCAAATAGTTGTAATATATCTTCCTGGTGTAGCGATATTTCTCTCAATTCCTCTGCAGTATCACCTTTAAATACCACTTCAGTCTTGGGTAACACCCCTACATCTTCCTCAGTAAAGACCGAAGCAAAGAATTCATTCAGTCTCTCTGCTATAGCCTTGTCTCCTCTTATTGCACCTTTTACCCCTCTATCATCTAATGGTCCAATTGACTCTCTCACAGGCCTTTTGCTACGAATGTACTTGAAAAAGTCTTTATTTCGTGTTTTTGCTTCCGTAGCAAGTTTCTTCTCAAATTCCCGCTTTGCCTGCCTTATCAATGCTTTGCATTTAACTTGCCAGTGCTTGTGCTGTTTCCAGTTTTCACCATTTGGCACTTTTTTTCCATTTTCTGAAGGTTGCTCTTTTGGCAGCAACAGCCTCTCTGACCTCACCTTTAAACCATGCTGGCAGTTTTTTGGACTTTCTTCCACTTTTCTTAATGCGTGGAATACAGCTGGTCTGGGCTTCGAGGATAGTATTTTTAAATAACACCCAAGCTTGCTGTAAGTCTTTAACCTTTGGAACCGCTCCTTTTAGTTTTTTCCGAACTATATTCCTCATTCTATCATAGTCACCCTTTTGAAAGTTAAAAGGTAGTACTGTGGATTCCTTTACTATCTGTCCTCCACTGATTAAATCAAACATGATCATACTATGATCACTATTGCCAAGTGGTCCCAACACCCTTATTTCTTGCACCAGATCTGGCGTTCCACTAAGGACTAGGTCCAGTATGGCTTCCCCTCTGGTCGGTTCATGAACCAGCTGCTCCAAGAAGCAGTCATTCATTTCATCTAGAAACTTTATCTCTTTAGCTTGTCCTGCTGTGACACTGTCCCAGTCGATACCGGGGTAATTGAAATCACCCATTATTACTACTCTGTTGTGGCTTTTGTTAGCTTCCTTGATTTCTTTGAGCATTTCATCATCCATTTGTTCATTCTGGCCAGGTGGTCGATAGTATACTCCCACTGCCATCACCTTCCCCTTCATAAATGGAATTTCAATCCATAGAGATTCTACAGCATATTTTGTTCCCTGCAAAACTTTAATCCTTTCTGACTCAATGCCCTCTCTAACATAGAGTGCAACCCCTCCACCAATTTGTTCAGCTCTATCATTACGATATAGTTTGTATCCAGGTATCACAGTGTCCCACTGGTTATCCTCCTTCCACCATGTCTCTGAGAGTGCAATCATATCTAACCTCTCATTTAATGCTATATATTCTAATTCTCCCATCTTATTGTTTAGACTTCTAGCATTGGCATACAAGCATTTTAGAGACTGTATTTTATTAATATTAATCTGGCTATTGGTAGGCATGGGTAATGGGGAATCTTTATGCTCTGTCTGCTCCTTACTCAAGGGCATTTGGGCTACTATACTCCCTTTTGGAACCTCACTGCTTTTGGTAGTATCCTTCAAGGATACCTTTGTCCGAACCGTGCGCTCCTGGGTGACTGTCGGCTTTCCCCTATTTTCTAGTTTAAAAGCTTCTCTATCTCTTTTTTAAAGGTTAATGCCAGCAGTCTGGTCCCATCCTGATTAAGGTGAAGCCCATCCCTTCGGAAGAGCCCCCCCTTTCCCCAGAATGTTCCCCAGTTCCTAGCAAATCCAAAACCCTCATCCTTGCACCATTGTCTCATCCACGCATTGAGACTCCGGAGCTCTGCCTGTCTTTTGGGTCCTGCACGTGGAACAGGAAGCATTTCGGAGAACGCTATCCTGGAAGTTCTGGATTTCAACTTCCTACCTAAAAGCTTAAATTTAGCCTCCAGAACTTCCCTACCACATTTTCCTATGTCATTGGTACCAACATGTACCAAGACAGCAGACTCCCCCCCAGCACTATCTATGATCCTATCTAGGCGGTGCGTGAGATCTGCTACCTTCGCACCAGGCAGGCATGTTACCAGGCGATCCTCACGTCCACCAGCCACCCAGCTATCTACATTCCTAATGATTGAATCACCAACTATAACAGCTGTCCTGACCCTCCCCTCATGGGGACATGGCCCTGGAGAAACGTCCTCGGTGCGAGAGGGTTTTACATCACCTGGAGGACAGGTCCTAGTTACAGGATCACTTCCTGCCACACCAGGGTGATGCTCTCCTGTCACGTGACCTCTCTCCTCCATGGCAACAGGGATGCTGCCAGACTGGAGGTGGGACTTCAGGACTATATCCCTGTAGGTCTCGTCCATGTACTTCTCTGTCTTTCTTATGTCTTCCAGGTCTGCTACTCTAGCCTCTAGAGAACGGACTCGTTCCCTGAGAGCAAAGAGCTCCCTGCACTTAGTGCATATGTAGGACCTCTCACCAACTGGGATATAATCATACATGTGACACTCGATGCAAAAGACTGGAGAACCCCCATCTCGTTGCTGGACCTCTGACTGCATCTGAGTTTAAAGCTTGTGTTTAGGTCTTTTAAATCGGTATATAATAAGGATTGGTGTAGATGCTTATACTAATAAAAGTGTATCTAATACCCCTAATACACCCTGTGTACCTGAAGCTAATTAATCACAGGTCCTCTGTGTATGACTGATTTGGATTAAGAGCTGCACCTGAGAGCAGCCCCTTTCCTCTAAGATGTCCAAGTACCTATAAAACTACAATTTCCCCAGGGGTGGGTGGGTGCTGGGGAGGGAGGGGGGGAGATAAGTCCTATTAAAGAGGGCAGTTACAAGGTACCCTGTCCTTAAACCTCAGCAGGGGGATGGGGGTACCACACAAAGCCCAGTTGAGAGAGGCAAGGTAAGTACAGCTGAGAAGGCTGAAACTTGCACACCACTAAGACAAACACTAAATAATTAAACAAACAACAGTTAGACAAACAGTAAATAATTAAATAAACAGCTAGAACTCACAGTAAGATGTCCCAGGAGGCAAAAATCCACTCACTAGCAGAGCTCTGTAAAAGTTCAGCCTTTCTCTGATCAGAGAAAAGCAAACTAAAACAGCCTATGCACACGTGGAGAAAACAGGAACAAGGTTACAGGATACCTCAGGGGGAGGGGGTCAGGGGGAGGAGTCACTCAGGCAGGCAAGGACAGGAAAAAGATTAACAGCAGGCTCAGGGGAGAGAGATTAATTCAAAATGTCTACCACACACAGGGGGAGGAGTCACTCAGGCAGGCAAGGACAGGAAAAGCTTAACAAACAACAGGCTCTGGGGAGAGAGATTAATTCAAAATGGCTACCACACAAAGCCCAGTTGAGAGAGGCAAGGTAAGTACAGCTGAGAAGGCTGAAACTTGCACACCACTAAGACAAACACTAAATAATTAAACAAACAACAGTTAGACAAACAGTAAATAATTAAATAAACAGCTAGAACTCACAGTAAGATGTCCCAGGAGGCAAAAATCCACTCACTAGCAGAGCTCTGTAAAAGTTCAGCCTTTCTCTGATCAGAGAAAAGCAAACTAAAACAGCCTATGCACACGTGGAGAAAACAGGAACAAGGTTACAGGATACCTCAGGGGGAGGGGGTCAGGGGGAGGAGTCACTCAGGCAGGCAAGGACAGGAAAAAGCTTAACAGCAGGCTCTGGGGAGAGAGATTAATTCAAAATGGCTACCACACACACAGGGGGAGGAGTCACTCAGGCAGGCAAGGACAGGAAAAGCTTAACAAACAACAGGCTCTGGGGAGAGAGATTAATTCAAAATGGCTACCACACAAAGCCCAGTTGAGAGAGGCAAGGTAAGTACAGCTGAGAAGGCTGAAACTTGCACACCACTAAGACAAACACTAAATAATTAAACAAACAACAGTTAGACAAACAGTAAATAATTAAATAACAGCTAGAACTCACAGTAAGATGTCCCAGGAGGCAAAAATCCACTCACTAGCAGAGCTCTGTAAAAGTTCAGCCTTTCTCTGATCAGAGAAAAGCAAACTAAAACAGCCTATGCACACGTGGAGAAAACAGGAACAAGGTTACAGGATACCTCAGGGGGAGGGGGTCAGGGGGAGGAGTCACTCAGGCAGGCAAGGACAGGAAAAAGCTTAACAGCAGGCTCTGGGGAGAGAGATTAATTCAAAATGGCTACCACACACACAGGGGGAGGAGTCACTCAGGCAGGCAAGGACAGGAAAAGCTTAACAAACAACAGGCTCTGGGGAGAGAGATTAATTCAAAATGGCTACCACACAAAGCCCAGTTGAGAGAGGCAAGGTAAGTACAGCTGAGAAGGCTGAAACTTGCACACCACTAAGACAAACACTAAATAATTAAACAAACAACAGTTAGACAAACAGTAAATAATTAAATAAACAGCTAGAACTCACAGTAAGATGTCCCAGGAGGCAAAAATCCACTCACTAGCAGAGCTCTGTAAAAGTTCAGCCTTTCTCTGATCAGAGAAAAGCAAACTAAAACAGCCTATGCACACGTGGAGAAAACAGGAACAAGGTTACAGGATACCTCAGGGGGAGGGGGTCAGGGGAGGAGTCACTCAGGCAGGCAAGGACAGGAAAAAAGCTTAACAGCAGGCTCTGGGGAGAGAGATTAATTCAAAATGGCTACCACACACACAGGGGGAGGAGTCACTCAGGCAGGCAAGGACAGGAAAAGCTTAACAAACAACAGGCTCTGGGGAGAGAGATTAATTCAAAATGTACTTTTGAATTATTTCACATTACACTAAGGGAGCCATTCCGAACCTCATTTAGCAGGTCTGGATGTCCAGGCCTGCTAAATGTCCGGATCGCACTGGCGGCCACAGAGCTCCCCGCACATATAGCCAACTTTTGCAGGAAGCTCTGTTCATGGGCGGGAGGGGGAGGGCTGGGGGAGGAACGAGGGTGGTTGGGAACACAACCCTGGACGTACAGGGCAAATTCATAGGTTGGCCCAGTACGTCCGGGGTCAGCCATGTAGACAGGGGACTGATTCCACCTCCGAAGTGGAATATGCCCCCCTGGACATCGGGGGACTGTGAAGCCAGGCCTCATTAAAGAGGTGAGGGGGGCGCAGGGGGTTCCCAACAGCCTGACCCTGGCCATAGAAGGCCAGATTGGGGGTCAGGCTGTAGGGAAAGAGGCCGGGGATCATGGCTCCTGAATGGAGCCACAGTGCCATTGCGATAGGACGGCATGGCACTGCAGCTACATTTGGGAGCCTAGCTGAGCTAGCTTGGTAGTTGGCTGGACATCTGGGATGCCTGCCCCGGACATCCAGCCACTATGCTGTGATTCTGCTCCCGTGGGAGCAGAATCTGATGCATTCCCGGGCCATCTGGATGTCTGGACAGCCCAGGGATGCACAATGTGGAATTGGCTTCCAGGTATATGGATTTCTGGATGAGCAATTATTTATTTATTGAAACAGATGTTTAGCCTGCTATTTCAAATGCCTTTGTAACTGACAGGTTGCAAAATAGCAGCTCAGGTCCTAGGGAGAAAAAAATACATTTTCTAAGAACATAAGATATGCCATACTGGGTCAGACCAAGGTCCATCAAGCCCAGTATCCTGTTTCCAACAGTGGCCAATCTAGGTCATATGTACCTAGCAGTTTCCCCAAAAGACACAGGTTCCACAATGCTTGTACTGGGTCAAGCATTGATATCCTGGGTCCCTTCTTAATAATGGTTTATGGACCTTTCCTCCTGGAACTTGTCCAAATCTTTTTTAAACCCAGCTACACTAACAGCCTTTACTACATCCTCCGGTAACAACTTCCAGAGTCTGGAACTTCAGCAGATGCAAGAAGAGTGTAAAAGGAATTTGAATGAAAGATTGGTTCAATACAGAAATCCAGAAGAATGAAAAGAATAAAATTCTGATTTGCAAAATTGACAGCTGGGTCCATTCTCAGAGAGCACCAGGCAGGGCCGGTGCTACCATTAGGTGAACTAGGCAGTCACCTAGAGTGCTGGTCCTCTAAGACAGGAAGACAAGCAGAGGTCAAACACCAAAGATCAATAAATGATGTGGCACTCAGAGATCCAGACACGAGACAATGCTCACTTCATAGCTGGTTGTGAAGCTCTGATGGTGGAAAATTTCTATACAAAAAGGAGCAACAAAATAGCACACCTCATACAACATCACTGTGCCTGAAAAGCACTGGGATCATGACCCTAAGAGAATTACAGAGAATGAAGAGGTTATGATCACATGGGACATTCCCATCCCGATAGATAAGAAAATGGATGGGAGGAAACCAGAGATAGTGGTAAAGGAGAAAAACACCAGAACAGCATTGAGGTGTCAGTTCCAAGTGATTATTCTGTGAATCGCATGGAAAGGCAGAAGATCCTGAAGTACCAAGAAATGCAGTCAGAACCCTAGAAAATATAGCAGAAAGATTCAGAAATATTTCCCATTGTATTGGGAGCCACAGGCTTGATAAAGAAGAATTTCCAAGCACATCTTGACAAACTATATGTGTTACCATCTTACGAACTCCAGAAGGAAGCTCTCTTTGGCACGATTCAAGTACTACGCCAAGCATTAGCAGTAAATTTGAGAGACTGAGATCATATTCCACATACCCTAGCTTAGAAGCAAGGTTCATGACTGTTATGGCATGTGCAAAACTAACCCATTTGAAGAAATTGCCCCAAGACACCATTCTGAGGAGAAGGGGGGCTGGAAGTTTCTTGGCTAAATATGTGTAGTGAGCCAATAAACCCAGCATGCATTCATGAAGACTATTCAAAAGTGATCCGCATTATCAAACAGACTAAAGACAGCATAAATGCAGGAAAAAGCCTGAGCTCACTTACTATGTGGGGCCTGCTCTTCTGAGAGGTAAGTGCATTAATGTCCCCCCTCCCCTTTTATGGGGGGGCTCAGAACCCCTTGGAACAGGTTTGGAAGATGGAATTCGCAAAGAAATTGGCTGGAGGCAACTATCCAGGATCTTTCTTCAGATCTATAGCCCCTTCCAGTGAACTAAATATTGTAGCGTCCCCCTCGAGTGCCAAGAGTCTACAATACTCTGAATCTCATATTCAGGATTGACTTAACCAGGGATACGTGAAATACATTAGAGATGAGAAGGGAGGGTTGTAACTTTAGGTATATGGAACAGACCCCTAATACCTGTTTCTTTGTGGCTGTAGTGAACTGGTCAGATTGCCAAATGTTCCTCAGATGAAGAATGAGCTGATCTGTTGCAAGCAAATCCATGGCAACAGGGGTGTGAATGAAGACCTTAGGATGTCTCCCGTACACACAATAGAAGGGGATGGAATTTGTGGATGAATGGGAGGCATTATTGTATGTGAACTCTGCCCAAGGTAGTAGTTCTATCAAACTGCCCTGGTGATCAGAAATATAGCAGCACAGGAATTGCTCCAAAGTCTGGTTAGTCTTCTTGATCTGAGCATTTGACGAAAGATGGTATACTAAGGAAAATGACAACTTTATCTCACAGAAAGCCCTCCACAATTTAGAGATGAATTGGACTCCTCTATCAGATACTATGTCCTCATCTATTCCCTGTAAGCAGAAAATATGTTCCAGGTAGATGGCAGCTAACTAGGAAGATGTAAGTAGTTTAGATAGGTATATGAAGAGCACCTTACCTTACAACCACACATCAACAGCATCACAAAACTAGTGTGCCACAAAATGAGAACACTACAACGCCTCACTGACTTCTGTACAGTCTTTCAAACCCTGGTATTCCCACATATAGATTATTATAACATAATCCTCCAAGGCTTACTGAAATATACCCTTCATCTGTTACAGATGGTGCAAAATACTATGGCCTGCATTCTACATGGTGCATCCAGAAAGCGTAGTTACTCACCTATAGCAGATGTTTTCTGGGGACAGCAGGAATCAGTCCTCACATATTGGTAATGCTGGCGCCGATGGAGCCCTCGCAGAAGCATCTCCCCAGTTTTCAAGAAAGCTTTTGGGAGATGCCACCACGCAAGCATGGTCCCCTTCCCGCCCATAGCTAAAGATGGCAAAAAGGATAGAAAAGCAACTCCATGGGGAGAAGGGAGGGTTGTGAGGACTGATTCCTGCTGTCCCCGGAGAACACCTGTTATAGATGAGTAACTCTACTTTCTCCGGGAATAAGCAGGAAGTCAGTCCTCACATATGGGACTCCCTAGCTACAGGCTACTGAAAGCCCATAGAAAACCACGGATATCCCCAAGGGGAGCTATTAGCAGCAGTAATTGAGTCTAAGGATAGAGACTCCAGAAGGACCCATGTGTCCAGTGAGGAACCAACATTCTGGTAGCCTGAACACAAAAGGGTCAGAGGGTAGGAGTTGCCTAAACCCCGAACAGATTATGGAGCATGGCTAGCTGAGGGCACTCCAGGCAGTAATGAGCTGAGAAAGTAATGTTTAGACTGACGACCAGGTGGTGGCCTGGCTGATGTCACTCATCAAGATGGAATGCAGGCTTGCCACGGAGGCTTCCATGGCCCTGGCATTGTGCGCTGTGACCTGGTGCTCCAGCGAGAGCCCAGCTTGTTCACAGACAAGGGCAATGCAGTCCGCCACCCAGGTGGACAGAGTCCGCTTGGTCACCGTCTTCCCCAGCCGACTGGGGTCATAGGAAATGAAAAGCTGAGCGGCTTTGCAGTGGCCCTAGGTACGTTGAAGGTAGAAGGACAGGGCCCTCTTACAATTCAGAATATGGAGGACGACCTCCACCCTGCTGGCATGAGGCCATAGAAAGAAGGTAGGGAGCACCACCTCTTGATTGAGGTGGAAAGGGGACACAACCTTCAGGAGAAATCTGGGGTGTGTGCGGAGCATGACCCTGTTTTTGTAGAACCTGGTATAGGGCAGCTCTGCCACCAAGGTTTGGAGCTCGCTGACCCTGCGAACAGACGTGAACACCACTAGGAAGATGACTTTCCTTGAAAGATACCTTAAGTGGCAGGTAGCCCGGGGCTCAAATGGTGGCCCAATGAGCCAAATTAGCACCACATTGAGGTCCCACTCTGCCGCTGGTGGAGGGCTTAGACAACAGGAGACCTCACAGGAAGTGGATGACAAGAGGTTGCACTGAGAGGGGCTTGCCCTCGATAGGGTGGTGGTGCGCCACAAGGACACAGGTGTACCCTGGCAGAATTGGATATGAGCCTGACAAATGAAGTAGGTATTGCAGCATCAGCTGCACCAAGCACAAGATCGGGTTCGCCAATTGCTTCAAGCACCACACCGAAAACCTGCGCCACTTGAAGGCATAGGCTCGTCTGGTGGAAGTCTTATGGGAGGCCAAAAGGACCTCCTCCACCTCCCCCGAGAGGTTGAAAGGGATCAAGGCTACCCTCTCAGCAGCCAAGCTGTCAGAGACAGGGACCCCAGATTGGGGTGCAGGAGGGAGCCCTCCTTCTGGGACAATAACCCCTGGGCACTGCCCAGGGGGACAGGGGCCTCCGCCACCAAGCGGAGAAGCAGAGGGAACCACAGTTGCCAGGGCCACCATGAAGCCACTAGGATCAGTGATGCCCTGTCGCGAAGAACTCTGAAGAGGGTCTTGGCAATCAACGGCATGGGTGGGAAGGCATACAGAAGGCCCTCCAACAACGGGATGAGGAAGGCATCCACAGTCACCCGAGATGGGTGGGGCTGCTGTGGGCAGAAGCGGGGCAACTGGGAGTTGTCCAGGCTGGCACTCGTGTGGCTGGAGGACCCTGCTCAGTCTGTCTGTCAGAGTGTTGTCCTGTCCCAGCAGGTACACCACCCACAGGAGTATCCCTTGGCAGATCGCATAGGAGTAAAGAGCCACCACCACTTTGTGGCAGAGGGTGCAGGACACCGCGTTCCCCTTGTTTATTCAAATAGAACATTGCCACTTGATTGTCCGTTTGGACCAGCACTGACTGGTGCTTCAGACGGTGGCAGAAGGCCCGGAGAGCCAAGTGTATGGCCCGGAGCTCGAGGACGTTGATCTGCTGCTGACTTTCCACCTTGGAACAACTGTCCTGAGTGCAAAGTTCCTCACAATGTGCTCCTCAGCTCAGCAAGGAGGCATCTATAGTGAGGACTCTCTGGGGGTGGGAGTCTGAAAGGGCATCCTCGTTCGAAGGTGCTGTGTGTTCTGCCACTAGTTCAGGGATTCTGCCAGCTGGCAGGTCATGGATACTCTTTTCTCGCAGTTGACCTGTGGCCTAGGTCCACTGGACATGAAGACACCACTGGGCCACCCTCATATGAAGACAGACATCTGGGGTGACATGGACATGGAGGCCATGTGGCCGAGTAGGCACAGCAGGAGGCAAGCGGACACCGAGTATCGGTGCTGAATGTCTGTGGCCAGTGTCCTGAGATGGTCGGCCCTGTCCAGGGGGAGAAAGGCTCTGGCCTGAACTGTGTCCAGCCTTGCCCTGATGAACTCCAGACACTGTGTCAGTAGGAGGTGAGACTTGGGGCGGTTTATCACGAACCCCAGATGTTGCAGCATGTAGATAGTGTGGGCCGTTGCCTGCCTCACCTTGGCGGCTGCGTCTTCCTTTTTGAGCCATTCGTCCAGGTAGGGAAAGACGAAGGCACCCTGGAGACGGAGGTAGGCAGCGACTACCACCAGGCATTTGGTGAAGACTCTGGGGGCGGAGGCCAGGTTGAAGGGTAGTACCCTGTACTGATAATGGTCGCCCCCCCACCATGAATCTGAGTTACTATCTGTGGCTGGGATGAATGAGCATGAGCATGAGCATGTGGGTATAGGCATCCTTCAGATCAAAGGAGCATAGCCAGTTTCCCTGCTGGAGGTAAGGTAGCAATTTTCCAAGGGAGAGCATCTTGAATTTCTCCCTTATCAGGAACTGTTCAGGTCCCGTAGGTCTAGGATGCGCATTAGGCCCCCTGTTCTTTTTTGGCACAAGGAAGTACCTGGTGTAGAACCCTTTGCCCCAGAGGTGCTGGGATGCTGGTTCCACCACCCTGTCCTCGAGGAGACCTGTGAGGTTCCTGCCATAGTAGATCCCGGTGAAGGGGAGTCCTGGTGGGCTGTCCTGGGAAGAAAGGGGAGGTGTCTGTGTCAGATGGAGGAGGTAACCCTCCTTGAACACTTGGAGTGCCCAAGTGTTGGTGGTAATGGCTGACCTCCTGAGGGTGGAGAGGCTATGCCCAAGGAGTCAAAAACCTCCTGCCAGGCTGGGCTGGGGCCCGTGGCTAGGGCTTGAGAGCCTTCTGCTTACAAGGACCATGCCTGTGTCCCTTGGCCTGCTGAGGAGCTGGAGAGACCTGATATTGCGGGTAGTTTCTATAAGCAGCTCCCTTCCTTGAGTAAAGGGGCTTTTTACTCGAGCTCCTCTGTCAGAGAAGGGCAGCAGTCTTCTTGGAGAGTCTGATCCTCATCATGAACTCAGTCTCCAACTCAGCAGCCTTATCTGTCATGGGTTTGCCAAAGAGCTTCTCTCCCTGGCAGGGGACATCGACCAATATGTCCTGAACTCATTGCTCCAGGTCGGGAGACTTTAGTCAAGCCTGGTATCAGGCACCGATGCCCACCGCAGCTTCTCTAGCTGACGACTCAAAGCCATCATAGGCTGTTCGAGTCATAAACTTGGAGCACTCACGGATGGCTTTGGCCAGGCTCCAGAACCGCTATAGGGGCTCTTCAGAAGACCAGCCTAGAACCCGGCGAGTTCCTTCGCCAGGTCCCTCAGGTACATGCCCATGTATAGCTGGCATGCCTGGATCTGGCCAATGAGCATCAAGCCCTGGTAGCACTTTCTGCCGAGAGCGTCCAGGGTGTGGGGCCTCCCTCCCCGGGGGCACTGAGGAGAGCATCTTCTGGCTCTTGAGCCGATGCATGGCTGACTCTACCACCATAGAGTCATGCGGCAGCTGTACTTTCTGGAAGCCCGGGCTCCGGCGGACTCGATATATTGAATCAAGCCGTCAGCTCACAATGGGCACTGATGCTAGTGTTTCCCACATGCGGAGAAGAAACCATTTCAGGATGGATGGGATGAGTACTGTCAGTGCTTCCTTCAGTGGGGCCTCGTACAGGAGGATCTCGAGCTCCTCTGTGTGAGGGTCCTCCTCAGACTCAGTGGCAAATGCCAACACCTTCGACATGTCCCGTATGAAGTCGAGGAAGCCATGTCCTCAGGCAGGGATCGGCATCGAGTTTCTGAGGGGGATGGGTCTGAGGATATGTTGCAGTGGCGATGGGTGTCCAGGGACTCCTCGTCCTCAGTCCTCCAGTTCGAGGAATCAGTAGAGGAATCGAGGGAGGGCCGGGCCAGATGATCCGGCCCCAAGCCCGGTCTGGGTCCCTCGGAGGCTCAGTGGCCGAAGCCTTGAGACAGACAAAAGACAGGAAAGTATATATGAAATGACACAGTGGTTCAAATTTGGGAAGTAAGAAATAGCTGAGTGCCATTTACATATGAATAATGCTTAAATTTAAGTGGAAAAATGTATTTCACCAAGGGACCCTCTTACAAAAGGGTGCAGTGAAGATGCAAATCAATGGTGTATTAGGACACCACCACATCTTGAAAAGCATGTTCCCTGGCAGTTACCGAGGTACATGTGATCCTGCTATGGCACAACAAAAGCGCAGGTGCACTCAATACCATCTGTGGAGGTGATGGTGAGTTCATCAATGCTACTTGCCCGCCATCTCACTCACGTCCCACTCCCTAGCCCTCCCCCATTTGCAACCCTTATGCGCCATGGGCAGTTAGTGCCAAAATCCAGCAGTGCTATCATAGCCCTGTGCTAGTTCTCAACACATGCCTTTAGCGTGTGCCAGACCCACACTGATAGTTAGAGCCCTTTAATAAAAGGGCCCCCAAGAGAACGGGGCAGGCATGTAAAGGGAAAATCTTTCTCATACTGTACTGTATACTCTGGCACAGTGAATCCTCTCTACATGATTAAGACTCTTTCAACTTCCCGCAAAACCACATGTTAGCTTGATCTCATTCCTTCCCATTGGCTTAGCAAACCATCTCTTGCCCTTCTCCCCTTCATCCTCCGTATCTTTAATTCCAGCCTCTCCTCCAGTTCGTTCCCCTCCCCCTGGAAGCACGCCATACTTCACCCCATCCTCAAAAAACCTTCATTGGACCCTTCTATTCCTGCTAATTGGCACCCTGCCTCCAACCTTCCTTTCCTTTCCAAACTTTTGGAAAAATTGTTTTTTCCCAACTCTCCTCTCACCTTGATGCTACTCTCACCCTGTACTCCGTCAATCAGGTTTTCATTCTGGGCACAGCACAGAGACCATCCTCCTCTCCTTCCTCAACGAACTTCACTCCTCTCACGACTGTGGGCTCCTCTCTAGCGCTGTCTCCCTGGATCTGTCTTCTGCTTTTGACCTCGTTGATCATGCCACACTCCTCGCTTGCCTACGTGAAACTGGGATCAGTGGCTCCGTCCTCCATTGGTTTCGCTCCTAGGTCCTTTTCTGTCTCATCCGGTTCCTCTTCTTCACTACTCACCCCCTTGCCTTGCGGTGTCCCCCAGGGCTCCGTCCTTGCCCCTCTCCTTTTTAATGTCTTCCTGGCCCTCCTCACTCTCCTGAATCATGGTGCCTCTGTGTACTACTATGCAGACAACATCATCCTCCTATACCATACCAAGTCTACCGCTCCTGACATCACTCCTCTCAATAACTGCCTCTCCTGCATCAACTCCTAGTTTGCCTCAAATTTCCTCAATCTCATTCTGGCAAACGCCCAGGCCACCTGGTTCACCTTTGGCAGCCCTGCCCCCTCCCTAGCTCCCTCACTCTCTTCTTCCCTCATTCCCTTGGTCCCCATACTACATTATCTCGGTGTCACCCTAGATTCCGCTTTATCCTTCCATGACCACCTGTCTTCCTTAATCCATTGCTCCTTCTGTTCTTTACATCAGATCTGCTCCGTTTGCCCCTTTCTTACCACTCCCTCCTTAGTTACACTTCTATTTTCACTCATAATGACTAGGATAGACTACTGTAACATTGCTCTTGCCAGCCTCTCACAATACCAACTGCACAGACTCCAACTTCTACAAGATATTGCAGCTCGTATCATCACCCACGCTTCCCACACAGACCACTTCACGCCACTACTCATCCGCCTCCACTGGTGCCCCATTGCTTTCAGAATCCAGTTTAAGGTCTTAATGCTTGTTCATAAAGCTATCCATACTGGTTCGCCCCAATACCTCTCCATCCTGGTCCATCTCCACACTACCCAGCGTTCCCTCTGGCATATTCACGCCAATTGCATGTCTCTCTCCTCCCCCTCATTGGCACACCTGGAATCCACCTGTAATTCTGCTTTCTTCTTTCTCAGTCGCAAATTATGCAATTCCTTCTCCTCAGACCTCCACCTGGAACTCTCCTTCACCAAATTTAAATCAATGCTGGCAACCCATCTCTTCTGCTCTGCCTTCAATCTCCCCACCCCTTCCTCCCCCTGCTGAGGCTCACTGTTCCATCCCCCACTCTCCCCTTCTCTCATGTTCTGTCTTTTTCTCTCGTTCTCTCTTTCCTGTCAATTTGATGGCATTCTCTTCCTTTTCCTAGCATCATTTTTGATCCTTTGTGAACCGCTTTGATGTATTATACATAGAGCGGTATATCAAGACTGGTAATAAAGATAAAGAGATTATAAAATCCCAAGTACCTGGTACAACAGGAAATAGCATTAGAAAAGGACAACACTCAAATCCTTGGTGGCTTCTTGATACACTATACGATATGATCTTTTGCTTTGCAGACTCCTATCCTTTTTGATGCACTAGTGGATTCTAATCATTGTGGTACTGTACATGTACAGAACAATATGGAAGAAACCTGAATTTGCTACAGGTCTGCAGGGAATCCATAGCAGAACCAGTATTTGAAATGGGGCTATAACTGATAGTGACAGACAAATGGATTTCCATGGAAAGCCTCACTATTTCAGGAAGGAGCATTTCCCGGTCCACGCTAAAGTTACATAGAACAATCTTTCCAATATCATAAGAATCGTGTATTCTCTTTCACAAGTAGCATGCCTCTATCCTATGTGCCTATGCTCTCCCCTTTTCTAATCTTGGTTCTTTCTGTCCTATTCAAAAATAAATGGTGCTCTTTTCTGACTCTCTCATATTTTAATGTACTGTAAACCACATAGATTGCATGCACATTGCGGTATATCAAATAAACGGAACCATAACCACAACTGGCATTTGTGGTATTGTTTGAATACAATTTCTTCTGGCAGTGTACAATACAAAAAAGTTCAGGTCTGAAATTTATTGCGATCGTCACACTGTGAACCACTTGTCTTGTCTGCATGCCTTCTACTAATAGTAATAAGAAGAAAAGAGGAACAAGTTCATCATTTGATGTCTTCAAATTGTCATGACAGGTGCCTTTCAGCTAAATAAAGAAATATAAATAAATGACACATACAGTAAGTGTAAAAAATATATCCGGCCGCGATAGTTATCTTTCCTCATGAAAATTAAGACTTATTTATAAGAATGTTCTGCTGTACATATACTCGTAGTAGAAAAGAAATACCCTACTGGTCAATAGTTGCATCCGGGCAAACAACTGGTTAATATTTAACATGATAGATAAGAATTAATTAAATATCCCCTTCATCAGGATGACTGTAGATGCCAAATAACTGCACAAGTGGGTATCAGCAGTAAGTCGTAAAAATATTCTAAGGGATGCACCATTTCATTTCCCATTAGATATCATGACATCTGTCATGTAATTTTCCTGTTGCAGGTTGTTAGGCACAAACCTTCAGAAACCGCTTGTTTGTAATATTTCTCTTCTTTCCCAGTCTACTACAGGAATAATACCAAGAAGCTTCTATTGATTTTTTTCATTCAATCAAATGTTTTGCTGACAAATAAAAGGCTGCAGTTACTTAAGGCAAACTAAACAGAAAAAAATCTTCTTTCAACAAAGGAGCTGTTTACACATGCAGAGCTGTCTCAATTAAATTACAGAGACTCGTGAGGAATGCTGACTAAGTTGCTTGCAGTGAAGGTTAGATATAAAGGCTGCATTTCTTGTTTACACTGTTTTTTTGATGCTCTTCTTTGGAGTAGATGATGATAACAGTTTATGCCGCTAGCAACAATGTTGCACTAATTATCAGGAGCTCTTCCCAATTTTGGGGGCCCACTTGGTGCTGAAGCAGCATATGTGTGTTAACAAATGTATGAGAAATTTTTTTCACTCTAAAGATTGGTGACCAGGGTGATTGTCCATCTGCTGTGACATCTATTGTAAGTGCTGAGTACTTCAGTGCTGTCCCCCATCTCTTCATGCTAACTCACATGCGGCTTCTGCCTCCCTCACTACGGTCGCCAGAGAGAGAAGATAAGCCTCAGATCTCATCAAGAAAAGGCACGAGCTGCAGAACAGCATGGCTAGAGTCTTTGTTTAGACGCACAGACACATTTGCAAGGAGAGATCCATTGAAATTTGCCAGCGTCTCATTTTAACACAGAATGACTGTGGCTTCTCAACGCAGCAGCTAATCCTGACCCAATTTTTTTCCCCGCTGCTCTGCTGTCTTCGCATAGTGCTGAGATGAATTAATGGCATTGTGCTTTCTTCATCTGTAAAAGCACAGGCCACTCAATTTTGAAATAATTGTCATTTTATAAATAAAAAAAAAGTGAGAATGTAGACTCGCAAATAGAGTAACACAGCTCACTGCTCATAAATGGAAGTAAAACACTTTCTGCATTACTTCTCTTTATTTATTTATTTATTTATTTTTAGAACGTTTTAGTCATATACAATAACCAAACAGTACAGGAAACAACCCCAATCGTATAGGAAAATTAAATACACCAAAGTCATCATAACAAATATAGGAAACATTGGAGAATATAGTCCACATTAAGGGAATTAGTTGCTGATAGCAAAAGGAAAATACTATCTAGAAAAGGAAACCAAGCCATAAACATGACCACAATTGAGAAGGTACTTCAATCACCACCACCTAACCCACAGAACCCTCCCTGTCAGACAAAACCTCTTCCAGATGAATTACGTCCAGGAAAACATACGAGGCACCATCAAAATTTATAATACATTTGCAAGGAAAACGTAAATAAAAGGTAGCACCCAAAGCCAAAACACGTGGCTTCAAGGTTAAAAATTGCCGACGACACAATTGAGTGCTACTGGAAACATCCGGAAAAATATTGGCTGATTGACCGCAAAATAAAGTTGACTTGACCTTGAAAAAAGCTTTCAAGATTTGCTGCTTCACCAATACAGATGAAACAGTAACCAGCAAGGCAGAACGAGTATTAATAATATCCGAGGAATCCTCCAAGAATGCAGTAAGGTTAACAATAGAAGGAACGATATCATCCAGCTCCCCATCTGTAGAGTTTACCCTTTTGGAGCTAGAGGGGATATAGTAAATCTGAGAAACTTCAATAACTTCGGAAATGGCTAAGACTTCTTTCAAAAACTTATCAAAGAGAATTTTTGGAGACAAAAGAGAGGATTAAGGAAAGTTCAGCAATCGTAAATTACAAGCCCTCATGGAATTCTCTAGTGCTTCCATTTTTGAATGCAAAACTAGAGAATCTTTTATTCCAAATACATTAATAGATTGAAGAGGAAGCACCTGAGATTCCAACTTAGCCACCGCCTTATCCAGAATAGTAACTTTCTCATCAAACTGCTGTAAAGCTACAGCAGTTTCTTGAGAGAAAGTACTAAGGGAACCAAAAACCAAGGAAACCTTAGTATCAATACATTTCAGAGCCCCCCCACACATCCTTCAAAGTAACATCTGCATCCGGAGATAGAGCTGGCAGCTCCAAAGAACCTTCCAGAGCTGTCGGCTGGAGCAGAATAGGCAAATTAATCACAATATTCTCCCTCCTGCCAAACTCAAGAGGAGACCTCGGACACAGAGATTGCACCAACAACGGGACAGGGGATCGCCCTCTGGGGCTTAAAGAAGCCCCTTCAGAAGACTGTGCTAACGGCACCGGGGCAAAGTGTTTATCCAGAGGGCCAACCGGTTTCAAATTACCGGCATTTACTCTGCATCTTAGCTTTTCTCTTACCCATAATTAACAACAAAAATAAAGGAAACTGTAAACTAAAAGTAATAAAGGTAAAAGAAATACCTAAGCTTGCAGCAAACATTCAGCACTGATCCTCTAAGGCCCCAAACACGCGCGTTCGCCGCAGTGACATCGAAGGGGCGTCTAAGGGGCAGAATCTGCCCCTTTAGACACGCCCCTTCAGAATACGCCCCACAGTCGCGGAGAGAAAGGAAACACAAATTAATAGAGAAGGAAAAAAGGCCTTTCGAGGAGCAGGCTGCCCTGGGAGTGCCTGGAATGGGACCGCAGCTCAGCAGCAACAGTCTCGATGGTCCAGCAGCCCTCGAGGGCAAGCACACCTCCTGCACACTCCAGCACCAGCTCCCTATTTATTTATTTTTCCCTCATGCATGCTTTGCTCTTTCTGGTCCATCCCACAGAGGTCCAGACTGCAGACTGCTTTATATGCTTCCCACTATCTATGCACAGGCATTCCTGGGTGCAGCAAAGCAGAGAAGGAGTTGGGATATCTGGGTGTCTGATTTTATGTTTTAACTGATAAACACTAATAAAACATCCCCAGTACAAGAATAACCTCCCTTCCCTTAGTACTCTCTCCCCCACCCCACCTGCCTTGGAATTTTCACTGTTTCTGTTCCTTTTCTGTGCAGACAGCTCCTAAGACAACACCCAGCAATAGTACCTGTGCCAGCAGACACTTTTTCTTTGGTATTAAGAACCCTGAATTAGTTGGAAAATCAACACCTATTCATAAACATCTAAGAACAAAAGCAGTGGGGGGAGGGTTTGCCTTATTTGGAGACTGACCCCGCCCAGTGCATGCCATTTTGAAAGATGGAGGCTCGTGGGCAGGGGCATGTGTTTTCGGCACTCCTGCCTCCTACTGCCTTAAAGGTACTCGAAGGGAGTTCTGATGGGCTGCAGCAAGGGATCGGAGGGATGAGTAGGGGCCACCAGACCATCAATGTTTCATGGGAAATTGGAGTGAGGTGTATGTACCACTGATATTTAATTGGAAATTGTAGCATATGGGGGGGGGGGGGGTGTGACACTGGGGCCATCAATGGTTTTTTGAAAGGATTGAGTGGTGGGGGGTAGGGGTTTGGAGCAGTTTGGTGCGGGAATCAGGTGACCTTGGCCTAACTGTGTCAAGCATCACCTCGGAAGATTCTTTTGATCCCTGCTGTATATTTGTAAAGAACCAGCATTAAGAGAAGAGCAAAAAAAACGCACTAAGTTTCAGCAGTTTTATTACATCAGGAGCAATTAGTTATTCTGATGTTTGCATGCACTATGCTTTAGCGCAGTGCTTCTGTTCAGGATTCTCCTGCACTAGCTTCCTTTCTCCACTGGGAACTAGTGCAGGAAAATCTCAAGAGTTTGGGGGACATTTACTAACAAACAGACAACGCACTGCAGAAAATGGGCTTTGTTGCATATAACATGCATTAACATCATTAGCACATGTTAACTGTTAGCAAATGACTATATTTGAGCTAAACAATGTCAAAATTCGGGTGTCACTTTGACAAATAAATGTGCAGAATTTTTCAAAATTTACAAATTTTGTGCATAGATTTTTGAACTGTCTTGCACAGAATTCCCCCAGGAGCAAAATGAGATAGATGAGATAAACAGAGCGATCCTTATCTGCCCAGATCTATGTTTTTGTTTCTATATTTCAAAAGTAAGTGATAGCAGAATGTACACAATTGCTTTCTGCTGGTTTTGCCTGCACACATTCATTCAATGGCTGTTCTTTTATTGGATTTGGTTTACTCTAACCTAGCAAGGAGGAATTTTAAAACCTTGAAAAAAATTTAAGGAGACCAATGCACAGTGCCTTTGCTTTCATGACTTTAATTTGCAACCATTTCAATTGGAAATTATAGGCTTTAAATTTTTAAATACTTGGGCATGCTATAGGCTTAATTATGCCTCCAGTACAGTCATCGTTTATTTGTTTTAGTAACTAATTTAAGAATATTTATAATGCAGTGACTAGGTCAATGGATTAAAAATGCTTCTTATAGAATGATTAATGTATTTTTGAGAAGTCATAAGCAAAGATTATCAATAATAAATGCTTTGTGTGAATTTAAAGAATCCCTTTCAACAGCAACAGTTGTTCCTAACAACTTTTCCCTGAACTTTTACCCCTATAAGGTTAGCATTCAGGAAGCTCAGCTGCTGTCTAACAAACTTAATTAATCAAAAAGTCATTTCCGAGCAGTAACTACAAGTAAAAGTGCTTCAAGTGTGCTAGCTAGCCTACAAGTTAATCAAAATGCTAATGCAGTACAAATTAAAGTTGTGATTAACATTTCACAGTAGCTGCTTAAGTGACTTGATCACACAAATGGGTTAAGCATTATTCATTTCCTCTTGCTCTATTCGGCAAAAGCCTTGCTATGGGTGGGGAAGGCATCGTCGTTAAACTGTCACCAAGATGTCATACAATACACATTGCTAGCAATTCTGTGTTGTAGCAAAAGCACGATAGTCACATTAGTGAGATGGAAAAAAGAGGTAGAAATAGAGCTAGATGTGAACATCTACTATACAATCATACATTATTTTCCTGATAAAAGTCCTCTAGGCACCATCCTCAAGACATAAATAAGTGATTTCTCTTAGGATCCTAATTACTGAATTGGAATTCTGGTACAACAATAAAACCAGTATCATTTAACATTTCCCTACTCTAGATCTCGAGTGTCTTTAAAGCTAGATGCTTTGCAGCTTGTGAAACTTTTTACAAACCCTCTCCTCCCCCAAAAAAGGGGTCTAGATAATACTCAGTCCAGAACTTAAATGCAATATACCACCCTTCATAATAAAATTGGAAAAGTGGAGTGCTAAAAGGTGTGACAATTGCATGTAAAGTAAGGAGTGGACATTATCAGATGCTATATATTGATTCAAAACCTACTGAGATTTATTTATTTATTTATTTTATTTATTTAACATTTCTTATATACCGCACTATTACCATCAGCGCGGATAGAATAGTACCAATCATTTACCCCACATAGGGCTAGATTCACTAAAGTGAGGCTCTGCATTAGTACATGCGTGTTATTAGTCAATAGATCCCATTATATAAAATGGGACCTGCAGTAAATAACATGAATTAATGTGCACTGAGGTGGTAGTGCAATTCAGCAAACCCAGTCCATAATACGACAGCTTTCTGTGTGTGTATTTTCTATGCATTTGAAAACAAAAATCCTTATTTATTACATTTGACATTCTGCTTAACTCATTGTCCATGTCCTTAGGTAGATTACGATTAACATTCAACCAGGCTGTTTGTGCTAAAGGATAGCTGGCAGACCCATAATGGCAACAACAGATGCTACTTCCAGAATGCTGAGGTAAATCGGCCATAATCTCAACTCAAAAGGCAATGCCAACAGTAAATTGTTTACTGTTAATCTCATGCACTTTAATTCAGATTTCCCTTTTTTAGGTGTATTTTGTTTCAACAAACAGCACCTGTTGTTGGTGATATGTCCATTTATCTGTCCATCCAGCTATAAACATTAGCACATGTGAATGTATGACCATATGCTGAAGAGCGGGAAGAGAGCCAATGCCGTGGTACAGACGGCCAAGGGCTCTTAGCTCCTAATCTCTAGGAAACCCTCTGCTCGGAGTGCAGCGGCGGCCAAGGAAGCAAATAGAATGCCAGGAATCATAAGGAAAGGAATGGAGAATAAGACAAAGGATATTATAATGCTTCTGAATCATTCCAGGGTGCGACCATGCCTTGAATCTTATGTGCACTTCTGGTCACTATATCTAAAAAACGATATTGCAGAATTAGAAAAGGTACAGAGACGAGCAACCAAAATGATAATGGAGGAAAATCTTAAAAGGTTAGGGCTCTTCAACTTGGAAAAAAGATAGCTAAGGAAAGATATGAAAAAAATCTCTAAAAAGAGTGGAGTGAAATGGGTAAACAGATTGGGTTGTTTACTCCTTCGAAAAGCAGAAAGACTAGGGAACATGCAATAAAGCTATAATGTAGCACGTTCAAGGCTAATCAGGGAAAATATTTTATCACTCAACATGAAATCGAACTCTAGAATTTGTTGCCGAAGGATTAGTAAAAGATGTTCGTGCAGCTGGATTTAAAAGAGATTTGGACAACTTTCTGGAGGAAAAGTTCATAGACCATTATTAAGTGGACTGGAGAAATCCATTGCTTACTCCTAGGATGAGAATTTAACAGGTACTTATGTGACTTGGATTGGCCACTTTAGGAAACAGGATACTGGGCTTGATGGACCTTTGGCATATCTTATGTTCAGGAATGAAGATGATGGAGAATTTTAAGCAACATTTGTACTAGGGGAGTGAGAATGTTACTAGAGCTGTACTTGGGGTCTGCATTCGCCTGTCCCTGCTGCCGCCACTGTTCCCTCACTATGTTTCTGTCCTGGATGGCAGGGTAAGAAACACTGCTGACAGCCCTCCATAGCTAAAGCCCAAGAGGTGTGGTGCCACTGTATGATGGCGAGGGTGCGACTCTCTTATGTCTGGCTCTACTTTCATCCCTGTGGGGGTTTGGAGGAAGGAAGAGGAGACCACTGGCTCTAGTCTCATCTAACAACCACTTGGGATGGAGAAAGGGTGAGGGGAGGGTGGGTAGGGAGCGGCAGTCCAGGGATATTAGGACAGATAGACCTGCCACCCCACAGCTTCAATCTCCTATTCCTGCTCACATAAATCGGGTGCTGCCCTTCACTGCACCCTTCATGCCATCTGCTTGGCAGTGACATCAGAGTTGGTGGTTGCAAATGAGAGCAAAGGGGGAAGAGCAGCAAGGCTTCTTCTACTGCCTCAAGAAATGATGTCACAGCTTTAGGCCTTGCATAACCCTTCACATACATGTCATATACATTGTTTTCTATATACACAAACACGCCTTGTATATCTGCCTTGCTTATGTGTACATCTCCACCACACGTATTGCAAACTGAGGTAGAAAAAAATGCCACTATATCACACATGAAAGGTAATTCTATAATTTCCCGCCCAATTAATTTACATTGCGGACTTAGAAACAGAGAAAATGATGGCAGATAAAGACCACATGGCCTATGCTGCCTGCCCTTCCATACCAGCTATTAAACTTAACAGTCCCTTTCTTTCTTCAGAGATCCTCTGTGTTTCTCCCATGTCTTCTTCAATTCAAGTACAGTCCTCATCTCTACCACCTCCACTGAGAAGCTATTCCACGCATCTACCATTCTTTCTGTAAAGAAATATTTCCTTAGATTACTCCAGTCTATCCCCTTTCATATTCATCCTAAGCCCCCTCATTGCAGAGCTTTCTTTCCACTGAAAGAGACACATGTGAATGTGCGGCATCTTTTAGAAAGTGTATATATGTACTTCATTTCATAAAATAGGGGCGTACTGACATGTCTTAACCTAGGCATGGTACTTACATCTGTTCTAAGGGAGGTATAATCTCCCTTGCCTAAATTTTGAGAAAAGATGCGTAACATAGTATATGACGGCAGATACTATGGTCCATCTAGTCTGCCCAGCAAGGTGGCAAGAGTGGGTGCACCTGTTGCTCCATGCAGATCATCCCCCCTCATGCCTTTGTTTAGGGGTATACCCACCGTTCCATGCAGGTCACCCCTATTTGTTGAGATAGCAGAGACAGTTAAGGTTATTTTTATTTTATCCTGTTGCTATAAAGGGATCCCCTGCATCTGTCCCAAACCATTTTGAATTCTGTCACTGTATTTGCCCCCACCAGTTCCATTGGGAGGGCATTCCAAGCATCCATCACCCTTTCCTGATATTGCCTTTCAGCTTCATGTTATGTCCTCTGGTTTTGCAGCTCCCCATTTTTGAAAAAGGTTTGTTCATTCATTAATACTCTTTAATTAAAGATCTGTATCATATATTCTCTGTCCCTTCTCACCACTAGAGTATACATATTGAGGTCTTCAAGTCTCTTCTTATGTGTCTTCTGGCACAAGGACAAAATCATTTTGGTCGCCTTTCTCGAACAGTTTCCAGTCTTTCTATATCCTTTGCGAGATATGGTTTCCAAAAACTAAACACAATATTCCAAATGAGGCCTCACCAGCGACTTGTACAGTGGCATTAATACCTCCTCCTTTCTGCAGGTAATTCCTCTCTGTATGCAACCCAACATCCGTCTGGCTTTGGCCATCGCCTTGTCACATTGTTTTGCCACCTTGAGATCCTCAGACACAATCACTTCGATGTCCTTCTCCTGGTCTGTGCACATCAACCTCTCGCCCCTTATTTCATACAATTTCCTTGGATTTCTGCATCCCAATTGCATGACACGGCACTTGTTTACATTAAATCTTAACTGTCAAGCATTAGCCATTCTTTCAGTTTTTATAGATCTTTCCTCACGTTATCCACTCCCTCAGGGGAGTCCAGTCTTGAAAATTTTTGTGTCATCTGCAAAAAGACAGACTTTTCCATTCAGTCCTTCAGCAATATCATTCACAAATACATTGAACAGTACTGGTGCCAGGACCGAACCCTGGGGCACGCCACTAATCACTTTCCTTTCATCTGAGTGAGTTCCATTTACCATCACTTTCTGTTGTCTGTCAGTTAACCAATTTCTGATCCAGTTCACCACTTTGGGACCCATCCCCAGGCTGTTCAGTTTATTAATCAGCCTCCTATGAGGAACAGTATCAAAGGACTTGCTGAAATCTAGGTAGATCACATCTATTGCATGCCCTTGATCTAGTTCACTGGTCACCCAGTCAAAGAACTCAATCAGATTTGTTTGGCATGATTGTCCTTTGGTAAAACCATGTTGCCTCGGAACACACAACTTATTGCTTGTAAATTGTATAACCATATAAAATGATAACAGGAGGATAAAAAGATAATAAGCATATTAAATGTGTTCTTTTCTTTTTTTTTTTTTTGTATTGTATTTTATTTGAGGTTCCTATTACCCTGATGAAAGCTGTTGCCAAAACTTAGCTGTGTAGGTAGGAATACCAATATGTCAATAAAGAATACCAATATGTCAATAAAGGCTCACCGCACATCCTCCATTTGACCACCTTGCTCCTATATGCTTTTCTGATATTGCAGGGACGTGTGCTTCTTTTGGAAGGCTCTGTTCAAAGGTGGCCATCTCACTCATCAAATTGTTCGAACATTGGAACGGAGATACCATCTCACTCTGCCAGAACTTTAAAATTTCGTTCTTAACAGAAGTGCAATATAGACATTTTTTTTTAAACCATAGGTTTCCTTTGCTTGAACATCATCTTTTCATCTCCTAGGAGCAAGAGGCTATAATTTCAGCTGAGTAACTTCTCCTATGAAGTCCAAGACCTGTGACCACAGCAAAGATAGCTTTCCATACTCTATGAGGCGTGCACTTAAGTATCTTTCTATATTTTACACTTTGAACATTCATCATCTTTCCACATATTTAATTTCTTCCCCTTTCCCTTATAATGTATGCTATATGATTAATCTTTAATTTTATTTATTTATTTATTTAGCTAGGCTTATATACCCGCTTTTCACTGCTTTATAAATCCTATAGCCCCATGTTCGGAGAGAGCTGACTTATCCCCCTAAACATTTTTGCAAGGCTTCTTAGTAATATCAATGTCCAGTTCTTCAGTTCACGTCATAGCTAGCGAATCAAAGTAGGTGACATTCAATTCATATCTCCCCATCTTATACCACAACAACAATTTAATTAACTGCAATGTCACTTCTGTAAAATTCTCATCCAAAAAAATAATTCAAACGTTTTAGCCTGGATTTGAATAGGGCTAGAGAATGATCCTCACTCAGATGCAGGGTAGACAATTAGGCATGTGCTTGACTGTATTGATGCTTGGTTTTCTGAAATATAGACAGTTGCTTAATTTGTAGTAGACCAAGACTATGGTTTTAGGCCATAACCAGTATTCACAAATGATCTTAACGGGGCAATTGGAGGTGGTAGGATTGAAGGTATTTAAGGAAGCAAGACATCTAAGAATGCAGTGGTGTTTCCCCTCCCTCCCCCAAATCAGGATGCTATGGCAGCTAAAGTATGTTTAGCCAAACTTCCATCTGTGCTCAGCTATGCAGACTATGGTACTTACTAGTCTTGACTATGGCAATGGGCTATTAACCGAGATTCCATCTAAGCATGTCCAGTTATTGAAGTTGTCCGCTTTCTTACTGGGTGCAGGTGTGGAGAATATATTACACCTCAGCAGTAGAGTTTACTGTGGCTGCCCGTATAGTTTTGGATTAAGTTTAAATTGCATATACATCATGCGTTCCATGGCTTGGGTCCAATCTCTCTTCAATTCGCAGTAAATAATTATCTTCCAAACAGAACCTTGCAGCCTGACTTGCAGAATTTAGTATAGTGATATGTTTCAGAGTGTTGTCTTGTGTAGCTTCCAATGTTGAATTTGCTTGCTTTTGAGATTAGGTGTATGGCAGATAATCTGCAATTTCAAGTGTTTAAAAACCTGTTTTTTCAAAGAAGCTTTTGAAGTTTATCTGATCACTTTGAGGGTATTTTGTGTTTTTTTTGAGCTGCTAAAGTAATTTTACAGGGATAAATATGTTTTGAATTTTTTTTTAGTATCTATAAATCTGTTTATTAGAAGGATGTAAATTCTAATCAATGTTTTATGCAATTTTGTCTGGTTTTTTGTTATAACTAATTACAAATTTTTATTTATAAATTGCTGAGAGAAAGTGTGCTTGGATGAGAGGTCTATAAAATGTATTTAAATAAATAACTAAATAAATATATTTCTTGTGATTTCAGAAAACCCACCAGACAAAATCTTAGAAAAAAAAAAGTCAGACATACTGATCATTTTTTTTAAACAGAAATTGCTCATGACACAAAGAATACAACTCATGAAGCCTAACAAGTTTTTTTTAGCGTTAGTACCATCAAACATATATAGGCATAATACTTGTCTCAAATTGGAATGTTACAAGATGCTCAAGGTTCTATGTTGAATGATGCTGAGAAGATCAAGAAAAAGTGGAAGGAATATACAGAGTTTTTATATAATAAAGATCAAGTGGCCCAACAGCCATTTCAACCTGTACCTTATGATCGGGAACCATTGCTGATGAAAGAAGAAGTTGAAGCAGCATTGAAAGCCTTATCAAAGGACAAAACACCAGGCATTGATAGCATTCCCATAGAAGTATTACAGCAATCTGATGCAGCTGTTGCCGTACTTACAAGGCTCTGCCAAGAAATATGGAAGACAACATCATGGCCAACTGACTGGAAAAGATCTGTGTTTATACCAATACTAAAGAAAGGTGATATAACTGACTGTGGAAATTATTGCACAATCGCTCTGATCCCACAGGCCAGCAAGATTCTACTGAAGATTACTCAAAAGAGACTACAACCATACCTGGAACAAGAACTTCCTGAAGTGCAAGCAGGGTTCAGGAAGAGGGCGAGGAACGAGAGACATCATTGTGGATGTGAGATGGATCCTTGAAAAGACTAAAGAATACCAAAAGGATATCTGTTTGTGCTTTATCGACTATAGCAAAGCTTTTGACTGTGTAAAGCATGAGAAACTCTGGGCCACATTAAGCAGCATGGGTATACCAGAACACTTGATCGTACTCTTGCACAATCTGTACAATGATCAAGAAGTAACAGTTCGAACGGAACAAGGAGAACAGAATGGTTTAAAATAAGCAAAGGTGTAAGACAAGGCTGCATACTTTCCCCCTGCCTGTTTAATTTATATGCAGAACAAATCATCAGAGAAGCAGGATTGTATGAAGACAACAGAGGTATGAAGATTGGTGGAAGACTCATCAACAACCTTCGCTATGCTGATGATACCACATTACTGGCTGAAAGTGAAGATGATCTGAAACATTTGCTTCTCACAATCAAAGAACATAGGGGCTTGTTTACAAAGCCACCGTAGCGGTTCGCGGTCGTTATCGGAGCCGCGGCCCCATTGAAATCAATGGGGCCACGGCTCCGATAACGATCGCGAACCGCTACCGCAGCTTTGTAAACAAGCCCCATAGTCTCAAAATGGGCCTGCGCCTTAATGTAAAGAAGACAAAGATCATGACAATTGGCATAATCAACAGGTTCATCGTTGAAGGAGAAGAAATTGAAATCGTGAACAACTTTAACCTGCTTGAATCAACTATCAATAAAGAAGTAACAAGCAGTCAATAAATCAGACGATGCATTGCTCTTGGCAGAATGGCTATAAAAGCCCTAGATAAGATTCTGAAGAGCAGAGATGTCTCTCTCCATACAAAGATTTGACTTGTTCAAGCCATGGTACTGTCAATAACATCATATGGATGTGAAAGCTGGACAGTGAAAAAGATAGACAGGAAGAAAATTGATGCCTTTGAATTATGGTGCTGGCGGCGAATACTGTGTATACCATGGACTGCCCGAAGAACAAACCAGTCGGTACTAGAGGAGATCAAACCTAAGCTTTCTTTAGAAGCTCAGATGACAAGACTTTGACTTTCATACTTTGGACACATCATGTGAAGAGAGAGATCATTAGAGAAAGACATCATGCTTGGCAAGATAGAAGGTCAACGCAAAAGAGGAAGGCCAGCAATGAGATGGATCGATACAATAATAGCAGCTACGGGTACCAGTCTGTCAACAACGGGCTGCCCGACTGAAGACCAAACACAATCTAGGATAGCTATCCAGAGGGTCGCCATGAGTCGACTCCGACTCAATGGCACTTAACAATAACAACAACAACACTTGTCTGATAACATCAGATACCTATTTCATGGTGTCCTCTTAAACACAGTAACATAGTAAATGATGGCACATAAAGACCAGCATGGTCCATCTAGTCTGTCCAGTAAGGTGGCTAAAGTCATACCTGCCTCTCTGTGCAGGATACCCCTCTCTATGCCTTTCTTTAGGGTTGCACTTACCACTCCGTGCAGGTTGCCATCTCTATTTTTTGAAGTGTAAAGCTTATTTAATTTGGCTTGGATTCCATCCTCTTGCTATATAGGAATCCTCTGTATCTGTCGCATACCTTTTAAATTTCTGTCACTGTTTTTGCCTCCACCACTTCCATCGGGAGGGCATTCCACAGATACATCACTCTTTCCTTGAAAAAGTATATTCTGATGTTCTACAGCTTCCTTGTCTTTGAAAAAGGTGTGTTTGTTCATTAATACCCTTTGGGGGTCATTCTGATCACGTTTAGCAGGTCTGCATGTCCGATCTGGATGTCCAGACTCGCTAAACGACCGGATTGTGTGCTGGAGACAGAGCTCCCCGCACTTATTGCTGGCTTGTGTGGGGAGCTCTGTTCGTGGGAGGGAGGGGGCAGGAGGGCTGAGGGAGGAGTGAGGGTGGGCAGTGGGCGGTGACTGACCCTGGTTGTACAGGGCCGATTCCAAGGTTGGCCCTGTACATCTGGGGCTGGCCATGTAAACGAGGGACTTATTCCACCTCGGAGATGGAATAAGTCCCTCTGGACGGGGGCCTATGCAGGAGCAGGGGCCGGAAAAAGGGAATTCCCAATGCCCGACCCTGGCCAGGGCAGGCCCAGAGTACTAAATCCTAGGACATGTGATAAATGTGTTCTACTGTCTGGCAGCAGGGAAAGGGGAATTGTGGGTCTGCTGGGGATCACAGATCTTGAATGGAGCTACAGTGCCATGGCAACAGGACACCATGGCACTGCGGCTCCATTCAGGAGCCTGGCTGGGCTAGCCGAGTAAGTGCAGGACTTGCGGCAGATCAGACTCAGGGCCCAGCCTGCACGTCCAGACTGTTAGACTAGATCTGATCCCGTGGGCATGTCTAGCCCCCGCAGGATCAGAATCAGGTACTACTGCTGTACATCCCGATTCTGATCGGCCATACAGGGTCAGGACATCTATAACAGAATTGGCCTCTTTGTTTATATCCCTCCTAGTTCCTCCTCTCCTCCAGGGTACAAATACAGTATTTAGGACTTGAAGTCGCTTCTCATGTGTTTTCTGGTGCAGGCCCCATATCATTTGGTCACATTCCTCTGAACAGTTTTAAGCTTTTTTTATATCCTTTATGCGGTATGGTCTCCAAAATTAAACAAAATATTACAAGTGAGGCCTCACCAACAACTTGTACGGGACATCAGTACCTCCTTCCTTCTGCTGGCTAAGCACCCTAGCATACTTCTGGCTTTAGTCAGCACACTGCCACATTGTTTCTCCATTTTGAGATCCTCTGACAGTATAACTCTGAGGTCCCGCTCCTGGTCTGTGCACATCAGCCTTTTGCTCCCTATCAAACATAGCTGCATCCCATATGCATCATTCTGAACTTTTTAGCACTGAAATCTTAACTGTCAAGCATTGACCATTCTTCTAATATTTATAGATTTTTTCTCATGTTGTTTATTCTCTCAGAAGTGTCCATTCTATTCATGCCATTCATAAAAAAGTTAATCCATTTATTAAAAAAAAAAACTTTTCCTTTTAACCCTTTGACAATATCACTCACAAAGACAGTGAACAGAACTTGTCCCAGGACTGATCCCTGAAGCACTCTACTACCCACCTTTATGTCTTCTGAGTGAATTTCATTTAGCACCACCCTCTATCTTCTACTCAGTCAACCAATTTCTGATCCAGTTCACCACCCTGGAAACCATGCCCAGTATGCTCAGTTTATTCAAAAGCCTCCTATGAGGAGCAGTATCAAAGGCTTTGCTGAAATCGAAATAGATCACATTTATCACATGTCCTAGGATTTAGTACTCTGGCAACTGAGTCAAAGAAAATCAATTAGATTAGTATGGCATAATCTTCCTTTGGTAAAACCATACTGTCTTGGTTCATGGAAAACAGGATTGTAGAAAGTTTACTATCCATTTTTTCAGCAGCATCTTCATTACCTTTCCTAACATTGAGGTAGCAAGTTGTGACCTTTATAAGTCACATTAATGTTGTTGTTAAGTGTCATCAAGTCGGTGTCAACTCATGGTGACCCGCTGGATAACTGCCCTAAACTACATGTGGTCTTGTCAGGTGGCTCATTTTTTTCACTCAACGCATAATCAAACTCTGGAATTCATTACCGGAGGATATATTACAAGCTGTTAGTGTAGCTGGGTTTAAAAGAGGTTTGGACACATTCCTGGAGGAAAAGTGCATAAATCATTAATAAAGTGGACTAAGGAAATCTACTGCTTACCCCTGTGATAAGCAGCATAGAATCTGTGCACCTTTTTGGAAACCTGACAGTACCTGTGACCTGGATTGGCCACTGCTGGAAACAAGATACAGGGTTTGATGGACTTTTGGTCTGACCCATTATGGTATATTTTATGTTCTTATGTTTGAGTGGCATCCATAGCTGCTGTTATTGTATCGATCCATCTCATTGTTGGCTTTCCTCCTTTGCATTGACCTTCAACCTTGCCAAGTATGATGTCTTTCTCTAATTCAGAGGTGGGCAATTACGGTCCTGGAGGGCCGCAGACCAGTCAGGTTTTCATGATGTCCCTAATGAATATTCATGGTCCTATTTCCATACAATGGAAGGCAGTGGATGCAAATAGATCTCATGAATATTCATTAGGGACATCATGAAAACCTGACTGGTCTGCGGCCCTCCAGGACCGGAATTGCCCACCCCTGCTCTAATTCTTTCTTCGCATGTGTCCAAAGTATGAAAGTTGAAGTCTTGTTATCTGAGCTTCTAAAGAAAGCTTTGGTTTGATTTCCTCTAGTATTGACTGGTTTGGTCTTTGGGCAGTCAATGGTATAAATCAGGGGTGTCCAACCCTGTCCTGGAGGGACACAATCCTGGCATGTTTTTGGGATAGCCCTAATGACTATGCATGAGATATATATGCATTAGAGATATCCTGCCAACCTGACTGGTTTTTGGCCCGCCAGGACTGGATTTGGAGACCCCTGCCTTACACTTCTGTCATTTAAGATTGTGAGTGGGCAAGGTACAGATGTCCTAGACATCAAAAGGGTAAATAGAATTTGTCACATTCATCCTCGATTCTCACCACCACCAAAAAGTTGTCTAATAGACAACATTTTGGTGGTGGTGAGAAGCGAGGAGGAATGTGACAAATGCTATCTACCCTTTTTTGATGTCTAGGACATCTGCACCTTGTTTTTGAAAAAGTTTTTATTATGCGTTTTTGCTTCCATGGCTAGTTTTTTTCAAATTCTCTCTTTGCTTGCCTTATCAATGCCTTGCAGCTAACTTGCCAGAACTTATGTTGTTTCCCATTTTCATCATGTGGCTCCATTTTCCATTTCATGAAAGATGCTTTTTGGCTATAACAGCCTCTCTACCTCATCTTTAAGCCATTCTGACAGTTGTTTGGCCTGCCTTCCTTTTTTATCACATATCAAAACCAGCAAATAGCACCAGTGGACTGCATCACGCAAACAAAATGCGCCCTAATCAACGCCCACTCAGTAAGAAATAAAATACAAACCTTAGCTGACTTTATAAATGAGCACGGCCTGGTCATCCTATTCATCACTGAAACTTGGCTTTTGGATGCCGACTCGGTCCTCCTGAACCAACTATGCCTTCCTACACACACAACATTCACCTCAAAAAGGACCAACAACACAGGCGGAGGAGTATGCATAACAGCCAAAGAGAACCTGAAACTCAGCATCAACAACTCTATTTCTACTAAAAAAATGAACACCTTATACATTTCAAATAGCTATGTCACCTTCTGCTTAGCATACTGAGCCCCCCATGGGGACAGTGCAGACCTTGCCACTTTACTTAAAACTGCATGCTGCACTCCACATGTTCATCAGCCTCTGATAATTCTAGGAGACCTAAACCTGGCCTCCAGGTCATAATCTTAAACATACATAGTAACATAGTAAATGATTCCAAACACAAAACGGCCAAAAAACAACCCCTTGGGCATAGATGTTCACCAAGCCCCAAACCCAATAAACACAAAAACAGTGAACCCAAAGAACAAATTCCCTCAAGAAAATATTTTTTTGTCGGACCCAAAACACCTTGTCTAAGCCCACATTTATAAAGCTAAGGCACAAGTGAATATCAGTCCTTTTTAATCAACACAAGGCAGTTTAAACACCACGGTCAAGATAGCTTACATGACCAAATAATGTTATTTCAACTTAACTGCAAAAAAGGCGATAAAGCTCCAAAACAGGTGAAAAATGACACAGTCCTGTGTTTCGGGTTCAAACCTTAAGATACCCTGCTTCAGGTTAAATTTCTCACCACCAAACAGAAGAAATCGCCAAAGGTTTGAACTCGAAATCACATACAGTTCCCTTGGATTTGTATTTGTTTAGCATTTTTTCAATGTCACTTTCCACAAATCCGTTCCCGGCACTTTTGAGTCCTTCAATTCCACCTCTGATTTTCCTCCTCTCCCGAATATACCTGAAAAAAGTCTTGTCGCCATACTTCAAATCTTTAGCCATCTTTATTTCTGCCTTGGATTTTGCTATCCTTACTTCTCTTTTTGTCTCTTTTAGTTTGATCCTGTATTCTTTTCTGTGTTCCTCTGTTTGCGAACTTCTGAATTTTGTGAAAGCTGTCTTTTTTTGTCTTTATTTGTGCAGCCACTTCTTTGGAGAACCAAATAGGTTTCCTTTTCCTCTTGCTTTTATTTACTTTCCCTACATATGTATCTGTTGTCCCTTTTATTGCCTCCTTTAGTTTAGCCCACTGCAATTCCACTTCCCTTATCCCCTCCCACCCTGCCAACTCCTCCTTCGGGCACTTGGCCATTTTACTGAACTCAGTGTTTTTGAAGTCTAGGACTTTGAGCTTGCTGTGAATGGACTTCACCTTGGCTTTTATCTCAAACCACACCGGGTGATGATCGCTGCTGCTCACATGGGCACCCACTTGGATATTTGACACGCTATCTACGTTGGTGAATATTAAATCCAGCATCAAGCTTTCCCTGGTTGGTTCCATCACCATTTGTCTAAGTGGTGCATCTTGGAAGGCATCCACAATTTTTTTACTTCTTTCCAGATTTGCAGAAGAAATACTCCAATCCACATCGGGTAGATTAAAGTCACCCAATATGATCACTTCCCCCTTCATGGCTATACAAGACTTTAACAATGATAATTTCCTTAAAGCAGTAATCCCACAGCTAGAACTCATCAAAGATGCAAGCTTAGACATTAACAAAATTATGTCAATTTGGAATGATGCCCTATCCGGAGCAGCACTTGCACCCCCAAGGAAAATAGCAGAAAAACATTGCAACAGAGCCCCATGGTTCTCTACCTCCCTACAGGAACAGAAAAGAAGCCTACGCCGCCTAGAACAAAAATGGAGAAGCTCAAGCGACCCACTTCTCCAATCTGCATACATGGAACAACTAAAGATATACAACACAGAAACCCTGAATCAAAAACAAGAATACTACACTAATCTCGTCACCTCCTCAATAAACAAGCCAAGAGAATTGTTCTTCATAGCGAAAACACTCACAAGAGAACCCAACTATGAAAACATACAAGATAAAATATCCCCCCAGAAGAATATCCACCTACTCACCAAACAGATACAAGTCTCCCGGATGGTTCAAATCACAACAGCCCTGAAATCGACACCCAGAAGATTTGGTCTCAATTCAAACTCCCATCAGTTGAAAATATAGAAGAAATGATACAGTACAACCACCTCCACAGTGGACCCATGTCCTATCACCTGGGTAAAGATAACCAGATCACACCTTAGTAAATATCTCTTAACCATGATACACACTTCACTGTCTCTAGGCCTTATGCCCACAGCTCTAAAGGAAACCTCAATTCGACCCCTCCTGAAAGGCACAAAACTCAACTCAACCTCCTAAAATCCTACAGACCCATATTTAGTATCCCATTAGTCGCAAAAATAAGAGAAAATGGTCCTGAGACTTCTCCAAGACCACCTCGACAAGCACGCACCCTTGGACAGTTTCATGAGGTCAAAACTCTCATCACCTCCCTCCTAAACAACCTCGCAACCTGCTCTTCAAAACTCCAAGAACGGATTGATCCTAATTTTCTTTGACATCACTGCTGCCTTTGACGCCCTCACTCAACACCAACTAATACAAAGACTCTCCGAAACTGGCCTCCACAACGTGACTCTCAATCTGGATTCCTGGACTCAGTAAGTTCAAATTGGTAAGATAACTTCAAACCCATTCCCACAACAAATTGGCATACCCAAAGGATCAAGTTTATCAGCTCTCCTTTTCAATATGTATATCCAACTGATATGTCAGATCTTCAAAGGCCACAAAAATCCTATACCAAATGCAGACAATGTTTTATGCACCCATCAACCTCCTCTCTCCAGACCTCGCCAACATGCAAAAATGCTTTGCAGATGTAAAAGAATGGCTCTGTAGACACAATTTACTCATTAACCAAGAGAAAACAGAGGCACTTTACATAACCACTAACTTAACCTTTGCCCCCCCATCGATACTGAAATTAGGATACATAACAATCAAGGTCAAATCTGAAACAAAATACCTAGGAATAACAACAGACCAACATCTGACCTTCCAACTTCATATAAATAGAACCACCACCTCAGTCTACCACAAACCAAGAATCCTGAAGCACCTCCACCCACTGCTCTCTTCAGACCTCTTCTGAACAGTATGCCAAGCAATGATTACATCTGTGCTTGACTACTGTAATATCATCTTCCAGAGCCTTCCTAAACAAACTCTCCACCCACTACAAATGGTCCAGAATACTGCAGCCCGAATAATATCTGGAGCCCACCATTGATCCCACATCACCCCCATACTGATGCAACTTCATTGGCTTCCTATCTCAGCCAGGATTAAATTCAAAGTTCTCATCACAATATTTAAAATACTTCACAAAGTATCAGCCACATGTCTCCAGTCCCTCATCTTAAACCCAAAGAAAGAAAGACTGAAGAAACTCCACCCTTAACCTACTAGACATTCCACAGCAGAAGACAAAGAGCAATCAGTCCACATGCAGCAGAGCATTCACTTGTTCACCCCATGCTTATGGAATAAATTACCACCCACATTAAGAGGACTCTCAGACCTGTCGGTATTCAGAATTTTTTTTTTTTAAAAACCTCTTCAAGGTAGTATACAACATATCCTCAGACCTAGAGACTCATCACCGTAATTCTTACCACCAAAATCCTCCAACCAATACACCAGAAACATACAATACATCAATAGTGAATAAAACAACACTGTAAATAGTTCAAAGTTAATACACATTTATGTAGTTATACTGTAAACTTGTTATAATGCTACTGTTATAATGTTCCAGTTCCTTGTACAAAAGTGTACCTTCGGGTCCTGTTAATCAGTTGCTTCACTGTAAACCGCTTTGAATTGTAGAAAAGCAGTATGAAAATAAGTTTAAATAAATAAATATTTCTAACTTGAAAAATTACATCAAGCAATCAATACATACTTGAAAGAAATGAAATAGCATACAATGTCAATATGTAAGTTATGCAACAATTCTGCAAAATTCACAAAAGGAAATCATAATACTGAGCTACAACCTATAAGCCCACAAAACCACCCAGGGAAATCCCAGCAAGAAGGCAGATGGTACTATAAATCATTATTAATAAAAAGAAAAATCTTCTCCCTAGAAAAAGGCAGAACAGCATGGCCTGATAACCTTATCATTAGCATTCAAAAAAGGAGTCAATTTTAAGAGGACCCTAAAGTAAGAGTAGTTACTCACCTGTAACAGGTGTTCTCCAGGAGCAGCAGGAATCAGTCCTCACATATGGGTGACGTCGGCGCCGACGGAGCCCTCGCGGAGCAATTTCCCCAGCTTTCAAAGAAAGCCTTTGGGAATTGCAGCACGCATGCGTGGTCCCCTTCCCGCCCAAGGGTGCCATCTTGCTCAGTCTGATGACATAGCTAAAAGACAGCAAAAAATTAGTAAAAAACGAAATGAGATGACTGCAACTCCAAGGGGAGGAGGGAGGGTTGTGAGGACTGATTCCTGCTGCTCCTGGAGAACACCTGTTACAGGTGAGTAACTACTCTTTCTCCAGGACCAAGCAGGAAGTCAGCCCTCACATATGGGACTCCCGAGCTTAAGGCTACCGGAGACCCCAAGCGGAAAAATGAGCTCCCTCTAGCTCAGTAGCACAGAAGGAAGGAATCTTCTCTGAAATACACCCCCGACCGGTAGCCCAACACCTGGGTCGGAGGGAAGGAGTTGCCTAAACCTCAAAGAGATTATGGAGAACTGCCTGACCGAAAGCACTGTCCCTGCGGGACTCGCTCTTCAGGCAGTAATGGGCTGCAAAAGTCTGGCTTGAAGACCAAGTAGCGGCCCGGCAGATGTCTGCCAACGGAACAGAGCGGAGAAGAGCCACTGACGCAGCCTTCGCCCTAACACGATGAGCCGTGACTTGACCCTCCAACGAGAGGCCGGCTGCCCCATAAGCCCAGGCGATACAGTCAGCAACCCATATGGACAAAGTACGCTTGGAGACAGGTAGCCCCAACTTATTGGGGTCAAAAGAAACGAAGAGCTGAACAGCCCTTCTATGCTCCCGCGTACGGTCAAGGTAGAAGGATAAGGCCCTCCTACAGTCCAGGGTATGCAGGACCATCTCAGCTCGGCTGGAGTGGGGCCTGGGAAAGAAGGTGGGGAGAACTATCTCCTGGTTGATATGAAACGGAGAAACCACCTTTGGAAGAAACTTAGGGTGAGTCCGCAAGACTACCCTATTCCTGAAGAACCTAGTGTAAGGGGGATCAGACACTAGGGCCTGCAGTTCACTAATGCGCCTAGCAGAAGTAAGGGCTACCAAAAACAAAGTTTTCCAGGAAAGAAAACGAAGAGGGCAGGTAGCCATAGGCTCAAAAGGCGGACAGGTAATCCGCTGCAAGACCACATTCAGATCCCATTCAGGGGCTGGAGGCCGCAAAGGAGGCTTAAGGAGAAGGAGGCCTCGGAGAAAGCGAGCCACCAAAGGGTGGTTGGAAAGAGGCCTGCCATCCACTTGTGCATGATGCGCAGAGAGAGCACTGAGGTGGACTCTGACAGAATTGGACTTAAGGCCCAGATTGGAGAGTGTGATAAGGAAGCTTATCATAGCTCAGGAAGGAGCTATAGGAAAGGTGAAGTGACTCTGAACAAGCAACCTGTCAGTTCTGGTAGAAATAAGAAAACAGAATTTTCTCATAAAAGACTACCAGTCCCGGAATGCACCAGGTTTCCAACAGCCATTAGAGGAGCTGAAGTGGGGAAACGTGTGTTCAATCAGGAGGGCTATGAGGTAATCCCCAAGCACTCATCTCAAAGGGCAGGGCCTGATTCAGCACAGCTGCGCTGTATTAGGGAGGAGCACTCATCTAAGCAGAATAAAGGTAGAGTTTATTCTACAGAGAATCAGTATCCTGAGCAGGAGCTTGAGCTTGATCATCTTCATCATCAAGAGGATCATCAGAAGCAGAAGCCAAACCGGACAGACAGAGAGGGAAAGAAACCCTTTCGAAGAAGGAAGAGAAAAGCCTTTGAGAGGTCTAGAAGACTCCAGAGCAGTACGTATACTGGGAGGCATTCCAAGGGCCAGCATACACCATTGGACTGGGGAAAGCCAGAGGAATGGTGCTGCAGAGCTAGGAATCTCCAGACGCTACCTGTGAGGGAGACGGCTGCACGTGGAAGGGACCCTAAGACCCGTGCCAGAAGGTATGTGAAGAGAGATCCAGTGTCCAGGGATCTGGATTGGAAGGCTGGACATAAGAACTGGACTACATACTGGCCAGGCTATATAGATAGGAACTCTATCAGCAATGGAAGCTCAGGTATGAACACTGATCTATGCCCTAGCTATGACCTTGAAAGACAGCAGGGAAATAAGTATTCTCCTGAAAGTGCTCTAGTGGGAGATTCATCTGTGCCAATACATGATATTGAACCCATGCTTGTTGAAGAAGGGGGAATGATATCAGATGAAGAATCTGTTTACATGGACTGCTCTCTGTCTAAACTCCTTTGGTGATTTTCTATTATAAAAGTACAGCAACCATCACAAAGAAATACAAACTTGTTCTTTAATCTACTCAGAAAGCTCCTGAGTAAGGTTTTAGCCACGCAGTAGAAAGCAAGCCAGCTAAGGGGTTTCAGCTGGATAACTGCTAGCAATTGAGCCTTACCTAATTGCTTGTGAGCTAGGAGAGAATCACTTCTGAATCTATGTGGGAAGATATAAGAAGTTAACCTGAGAAGAACAGTTTTTTTCTTTCTTTGTGGCTTTTGGTTTGTTGTTTGATATATGCTAAGAAAACATTAGCTAATGCCTACAGAAAAGACCAGTTTGTACCAACCAGGTCTTATTTCTTTTGCTTTAATTGCCTGACAAGTTTAAAGGTTGTTTTCCTGATTTTGTTTTTTTCAAGTTTAACACTGAAAGCAAGTAACCTGATTTATGTGCTACCAAGCATATCTGTGTTGGGAGAAATAACCCCATAAATAAATATCTTATTGGCTTTACACTTGAGCACAACTAAATTATTGTCAGCAGCTGTGTCTGGTGTGAATGGACTGCATTGCCCACAATCCCTTGCAAATCATATAGATATATGCACTTGCCAAGACTGTGAAGATTCTCACCCAGGCAGCCGTCTGACAAGAGGTAAAGCAAATATTGCAAGACCACTGCCACCAAAAGCAGGAGAAGGGATTCTCAGACTGCTGAGCACACCAAATGGAGAACCGACGCCACTTAAGAGCGTAGGACTTCCGGGTGGAAGGCCGCCTCGAGGCCAAGACGACCTCTTCCACCTCCCGAGGCAGCAGGAGGGGAGCAAGGACTACCCTTTCAGCAGCCAGGCCATCAGATGAAGGGACCGGAGGTTGGGGTGTAGGAGAGATCCCTGATCCTGTGTCAGGAGATCGGGTTGAAACCCCAGAGGAAGAGGAGTGTCCACCGCCAGCTGCATTAGAAGCGGGAACCAAGGTTGTCTCGGCCACCGGGGAGCCACTAGGATCAGCGAGGCTTTTTCTCTGAGAACTTTGAAGAGTGTCCGAGACACCAGTGGCATGGGAGGAAAGGCATACAAGAGGCCTGTGGACAATGGAATCAGAAAAGCATCTGCTGCTACTCTGATAGGATGCGGTTGCCGAGAGCAAAATCTGGGAAGCTGCGTGTTCAGGGGACTGGCAAATAGATCCATTGGGGAGGCCCCATTTGAGAAAGATCTGCTGAACAACCAACAGATCCAATCTCCATTCGTGAGGTTGGAGGATCCTGCTCAGCCTGTCTGCCAGGTAATTTTCTTGACCAGGGAGATAAACAGCTTTGAGGAAGATGCCGTGAAGGACGGCCCAAGAGCACAGCCTTCGTGCCTCCTGACAGAGAAGGAAGGAGCCTGTGCCTCCTTGTTTGTTCACGTAGAACATTGCAACCTGATTGTCCGTCTGGACCAGTACAGATTGGTGAGAAGTGAGGTGGGCAAAGGCTCTCAGAGCTAGGCGAATGGCTCTGAGCTCCAGGAAGTTGATCTGCTGAGCAGACTCCCAAGGAGTCCAGAGGCCTTGAGTACATGTCCCTTGGCAATGTGCTCCCCAACCCAGGAGAGAAGCATCGGTCGTTAGCACCTGAGAAGGCAGAGGAGATTGAAAATCCACTCCCAGCACCAGGTTTGGCAGATGAATCCACCACTGAAGAGAAGAGACCAGCAGGTTGGAGACCTGTACCGAGTCCGCCAAGTTCCCCGTGGCCTGATGCCATTGAGTGCGAAGGCACCATTGAGCAGGACGCATGTTCAGGCGGGCATTGGGGGTGACATGGACCGTGGAAGCTATATGGCCGAGTAGTCTCAGAAATTGCCTGGCAGAGACCAGGGAATTGCTGCGAAAGTGGCTGGCTAGATCCATGAGCCTGTGTGCCCTGTCCAGAGGCAGGAAGGCCTTTGCCTGAAGTGTGTTCAACCTTGCGCCGATGAATTTGAGATCCTGAGAGGGGAGCAAAGCGGACTTTGCAAAATTTATGAATAAGGATGTGAGTATAGGCATCCTTTAGATCTAAGGAGCATAACCAGTCTCCCTGCTGGAGGTAGGGCAGCAGGATTCCAAGGGTGAGCATCTTGAACTTTTCCCTTGTCAGGAACTTGTTGAGGTTTCGCAAGTCCAGGATGGGTCTGAGGCCTCCTGTTCATTTTGGTATCAGGAAATACCTGGAATAGAAGCCCTGACCTCTCAGGTGGTGGGGCACCGGTTCCACAGCCTGTTCCTGAAGAAGACCTGCTAACTCCTGAAGGAGCAAGTCCCTGTGCAGAGGGAGTCTGGGAGGCTCCCCTGGAAAATAGGAGGGAGGTACCTGGTGGAAGTGAAGAAGATAGCCTTTTTGAACTATATGAAGCACCCAGGTAGCTGAAGTGATTGCTGACCATCTTTGGGCAAAGTGGACCAGCCGGCCTCCTGTGCTGAGAGAAACCAGCGGAGGGGAAGAGGCTATGCTGATGGAGTCAAAAGCCCCCACCCTGCTGAGCAGGGGCCGGTGTTGTGGGCTTGGGGGCTTGCTGCCTACGGGACCCATTACCCCGTCCCTTGGCCTGCTGACCCTGTGGGGGAGCTACTGGGGCCTAATAGTGAGGGTAGTGTTTATAGGCAGCTGCCTTCCTCGGGTAAAAGGGCTTTTTCCCTGAGCCCTTCTTTTTATGAGAAGGGGCAGAGGTTTTCCTGGACAGCCTAGTCCTGGGTCAGAGTCTCGGTCTCGAGTTCTGCAGCCTTTTCAGCCATGGGCTTGCCAAAGAGATTTTCACCTTTGCAGGGGACATTGACCAACTTGTCCTGCACCCATGGCTCGAGGTCGGATGACTGAAGCCAAGCCTGTCGGCGGGCACCGATGCCGGCTCTGGCTACTCGAGCCGATGCTTCGAAGCCATCGTAGGCTGCTCGAGAGATAAATTTCGAGCACTCACGAATACCTGTGGATAGGGCCTGGAACCTCTGCAAAGGTTCCTCGGAGAGACCAGCAGAGAACCCGGCAATTTCTTTTGCCAGGTCTCGGAGATACATGCCCATATAGAGCTGGTAAGTCTGGACTCGACAAGCAAGCATAGAGCCCTGGAAGCACTTCCTACTGAGGGCATCCAGGTTCCGGGCCTCCCGGCCGGGAGGCACAGAGGAGTGCATCTTCTGACTCTTGAGTCGATGCATGGCCGATTCCACCACCATGGAATGGTGCGGTAGTTGTGCCTTCTGGAACCTGGGGCTCTTGCGGACTCGATAAATGGAATCGACTCGCTTGCTTAACACCGGCGCCGACGCCGGGCTCTCCCACATGCGGAAGAGAAGTCGCTCCAGCATCGGAGGAACCGGTACAGTAAAGGCCTCCTTCAGGGGAGAGTCATACTGGAGGGCATCGAGCTCTTCGGCTCGAGGCTCCTCCTCGGGATCCGTGGGGAATGCCAAGGCCTTGGCCATATCCCGCATGAAGTCCGAGAAGCGGGTGTCCTCCGGGGGGGACCGTCTCCGAGGTTCGGACTCGGGCGAGTCCGATGGGACACACCAAGTCCGAAAAGTACCAGGGGACTCGTCGTCCTCAGTTTCCCATTCTGATTCCTCGGAGGAGGAATCGAGCGGCTCCGGTCGGGCGGGTATCGTTGCCTTCTGCCCCAACGCCGACCGAGTCGGCGTCGACGACCTTGGTCCCGAACGGGAGGCCGAGGGAGACCGCGACCGAGGATCGACTCGAGCCCGCATGGACTCGAGGATTGGCTCGGTCTCCGGGGTCGACTTGGACATCGACGTCCCGGCGGTCGGGGCAGAAGCACAGGCGAGACCAGCGATCAATGCCCGCTGCTGGTCCATGAAGGCAGCCAAACTGCTCTCCAAGGCCGTCAACCTGAGTCCGAGCTCAGGAGACCCAGCAGCCCCCGACTCGGGCCCCGACGGTGTCGGGCCCGACATCGGCTCCTTCAGAGGTGAATCCACGAGGACCACAGCACTCACATGTCCAGGAGACTCCAACTCGAGACGAGGATGTTTTGAAGGCCTCTCCGACTCCGAGGACCCGGGACAGCTATCGGGGCTATGCGAACTGGCCCTCGAGGAACCAGGAGCGTCCACCGACGCCGCCCTCGCGGGTTTCTTCTTCCGATGATGTTCCCGAGCAGGAGACCCCCGCTCAGAGGAACTCCGACGATGCTCAGGACCGGAGTCCCGGGACATCGAAGCCTCTGACGAGGTGCGGGTCCGGCCGGACGCGGAATCAGAGAAGATTTTTTCCCTTTGTTGCTGCCGACTCCTCAACGCTTTAGAGGACATCTTGCTACATGGACCACAGATCATCGGGTCATGATCGCGTCCAAGGCAGCGGAGGCAGCAGTCGTGTGTGTCGGTAAGAGACTAAGTTTCTTACACCGATCACACTTTTTAAACCCGCTGGCAGCCATCGGGGGAAAAAGGGCCCCTGCGAGGTCAAAAGACAGGGCTGCCAGGAAAAGGAAAAAATGGCGCGAACGCCAGTCACAAAGGACAAAAAACGAAAAAATCACGAAAGGACTCGATACCGGTGTATCGAGTCCAGGCGGGTAAAGGATCCGGCGTCGAATCGAGACAAGAAAAAATAATAAAAATCAACTTTTTCAGCGGCGATCACAAATGACGTCTGTAGGGCTCTGCGGAAAAAAGAAGACTGAGCAAGATGGCACCCTTGGGCGGGAAGGGGACCGCGCATGCGCGTTGCAATTCCCAAAGGCTTTCTTTGAAAGCTGGGGAAATTGCTCCGCGAGGGCTCCGATGGCGCCGACGTCACCCATATGTGAGGACTGACTTCCTGCTTGGTCCTGGAGAAACAACTGTACACATGGACTTCACCCAATGGATTGTATAAAAATCAAATTGACTACATCTGTGGAAGTCAACGATGGAAAAGCTGGAGCTGACTGTGGTACAGATCATCAACTACTAGTATGCAAACTCAAGCTAAAGTTGAAAAAGAGCAAACCACTCATGAATGCAGCAAAATATGACCTTGAGAATATACCACTGGAATTTAAAGACTGCCTGCAAAATCTATTTGCTGCTTTAGATACAAATGACAGAGCTCCGGAAGAGTTTTGGAATGACATCAAGAAGGTTGTATTAGAAGAAAGCGAGAAGTCTCTACAAAAGGTGAAAAAGCAAAAATGGCCAAAATGGATGAGGGAAGAAACTCTGGAAATTGCCCAGAAACGCTGAGAAGCTAAAGCCAGAGGAGAAAGAAAGACAATCGCAGAACTCAACAGAGATTTCCAACGTGCAGCAAGACAGGACAAGGAAAAGTACTACAATGACACTTGCAAGGAAATAGAAGCAGAAACTATTAGAGGAAGAACAAGATCGGCTTTTCTGAAGCTACGAGAGTTAAAGAGAAAGTTCCAGCCTCGAATTGGAATGTTACAAGATGCTCAAGGTTCTATGTTGAATGATGCTGAGAAGATCAAGAAAAGGTGGAAGGAATATACAGAGTTTTTATATGATAAAGATCAAGTGGACCAACAGCCGTTTCAACCTGTACCTTATGATCGGGAACCATTGGTGATGAAAGAAGAAGTTGAAGCAGCATTGAAAGCCTTATCAAAGAACAAAGCACCAGGCATTGATAGCATTCCTATAGAAGTATTGCAGCAATCTGATGCAGCTGTTACCATACTTACAAGGCTCTGCCAAGAAATATGGAAGACAACATCATGGCCAACTGACTGGAAAAGATCTGTGTTTATACCAATACTAAAGAAAGGTGATCAAACTGACTGTGGAAATTATCGAACAATCGCTCTGATCCCACATGCCAGCAAGATTCTACTGAAGATTATTCAAAAGAAACTACAACCATACCTGGAACAAGAACTACCTGAAGTGCAAGCAGGGTTCAGGAAAGGGCGAGGAACGAGAGACATCATTGCGGATGTGAGACGGATCCTTGAAAAGACTAAAGAATACCAAAAGGATATCTATTTGTGCTTTATCGACTATAGCAAGGCTTTTGACTGTGTAAACAATGAGAAACTCTGGGCCACATTAAGAAGCATGGGTATACCAGAACACCTGATGGTTCTCTTGCGCAATCTGTACACTGATCTAGAAGCAACAGTTCAAACGGAACAAGGAGAAACAGAATGGTTTAAAATAAGCAAAGGTGTAAGACAAGGCTGCATACTTTCCCCCTACCTGTTTAATTTATATGCAGAACAAATCATCAGAGAAGCAGGATTGTTTGAAGACAACAGAGGTGTGAAGATTGGTGGAAGACTCATCAACAACCTTCGCTATGCTGATGATACCACATTACTGGCTGAAAGTGAAGATGATCTGAAACATTTGCTTCTCACAATCAAAGAACATAGTCTCAAAATGGGCCTGCACCTTAATGTAAAGAAGACAAAGATCATCCCCCACCTATTGCCATCCACATCAGATCTAGATGACGCTGTCAACAACTGGTACGAAACCATCAATAATGCAGCCAAAAGCAACCATACAAATAAACAAAGAAAACACCTCAAAACAAACAGTACACCATGGTTCAATAATACACTAAAACAAATGAAAAAAGAACTAAGAAAACACGAAACTAAATGGCAAAAATCTAAGTTGACTATACATAAGGAAATATATAATAACCATCTCATAAAATATAAAGAAGCACTAGATAGTACAAAACTACTACGCAGCAACATTATCAAAATCATTTAACAGACCTCGAGAGCTATTTTCTATTGTCAGAAATCTTACCAATAACACTCAAACTTCTAGCAATGAAATCACTGACATCTCAGTACAAACACTAGCCAATCACTACCAAAACAAATCAAAAAAACCTCAAATGTCACTAGATACAATTAACACCTTTCAGCAGCCTATTGACGAATGGTCAGACTTTTACCCCATTTCAAGAACGTCATTAAAAACTATCATATCTGGTCTCAATACCACAACTTCATACTTAGACCCATGCCCAGTATCATGGATAAAAAACACACTACCAACTCTTCTATCATTCATTCTTCCAATAGTCAACCTCTCATTAACCCAAGGTTACCTTCCACAATCACTCAAGCACGCACAAATACGCCCAATTCTAAAGAACAGCAAATTAGATAAAACATCCCCAATATCATACAGACCCATCTCTAGCATACCATTTTTGGCCAAAATAATAGAAAAAGTTGTGCAATTACAGACACAGGAATACATAGACACATCTTATCCACTTGATGAGCAACAATATGGATTTCGACCCCGCCACGGAGTTGAAACACTACTTACTGTATTAATTGATACTCTCCTAAGAGGAATCGACAACCATAAACAAGCATTCATCCTCCTCTTCATTGACATATCAGCGGCCTTTGATAGTGTACATCACTCAATAATGCTCAGAAACTTAAAACAGATAGGCATAAACTCTACAGTATATAAATGGTTCACTTCCTATTTAAACAACAGAACTCAAAATGTACGAATAGGCAATCAAACATCAACTACATATAACCAAGAAATAGGTTTACCACAAGGATCTGCTCTATCAGCCCTACTTTTTAACATTTACATAAAACCGGTCTGCAATATCTTTAAAAAATTTGGAGTACAATATCACCTCTATGCAGACGATATTATGATGTACATTCCATTTACTATCCCTAACCTACCATTACAACTCCTCTCAGACTGTTATAACGAAATCACAATTTGGCTAAAAACTCAAAACCTCCATATAAACCATGCTAAAACCGAAGTCCTAATTGTAACAAAAAATCAATCATTTATTCCCCCAACCCATATAACTCTACAAGATCAAGAAATTAAAATAAAAAATGAAATAAGATATCTAGGTGTTATAATAGATACACACCTTACAATGGAAACACACATTAGAAACACCACAAAGAAAATCTATTTCAAACTTAAAATTCTCAAACAACTACGCCCGCTAGTATTTGTACAAGATTTCATTAATATAACACAAGCTATTATAACCCCTCACTTTGATTTTGCCAACCTAATACTTATGGGCATTTCAAAACAGAACATTAAAAGAATTCAACTAGCCCAAAATGCAACGGCAAGGATTATATTAAAAATAAACTCACTCCAACACATAACACCAATACTAGCATCCCTTCATTGGTTACCAATACAGAGTAGGATAACATACAAAACAATAATTACCTCATTCAAAGCATTACATGATATGGCTCCAACTACACTATGTAATTTAATATGCAAAGAAACACCTAAGACTACCCACAGAAAAGAACAATTAAATAAACTAAAGATTCCGAAGGACTTCATAAAAGCACATAAATTAACCAACAATAGAGCCTTCTCTCATATAGCTCCTACTATCTGGAACTCCCTACCAGAGGATCTACGATCTCTAACAGAGATCATGGAATTCCGCAAAAAATTAAAAACTTATCTATTCACCAAACACTATAACACCATGGAAAACCTTACACTCAACTTAGATAAAGGCTAAACAAGTAACTGACAACATAAAGCACAACCCTTCCACATAAATAGACCACACACATAGCGCAAATGAAAAGACTTTCCAATCTCTTATGCCCTAATACCTTCCTCTTGTATATAGTTGTATCTGTTATGTACTATATTATGTACGTTAACACCATTTTCTGTTAGTTAATTGTTTTAACTCAGTTCCAGTTAAATTTGTTTAATTTATGATACTTTAAGATGTTCTATGTATATCTAAGATGTTCTATGTAAAACAAATTTCGATTTGTTAATAGTTGTTACTTGTACACCGCAACTGATCTCTGGAAGATGCGGTATAAAAATGAATGTTAAATAAATGACAACTGGCATAATCAACAGGTTCATCGTTGAAGGAGAAGAAATTGAAACTGTGAACAACTTTAACCTACTTGGATCAATTATCAATAAAGAAGCAACAAGGAGTCAAGAAATCAAACAATGCATTGCTCTTGGCAGAATGGCTATGAAAGACCTAGATAAGATTCTAAAGAGCAGAGATGTCTCTCTCCATACAAAGATTCGACTTGTTCAAGCCATGGTATTTTCAATAACATCATATGGATGTGAAAGCTGGACAGTGAAAAAGACAGACAGGAAGAAAATTGATGCCTTTGAATTATGGTGCTGGCGGTGAATACTGTGTATACCATAGACTGCCCGAAGAAGAAACCAGTCGGTACTAGAGGAGATAAAAGCTAAGCTTTCTTTAGAAGCTCAGATGACAAGACTTCGACTTTCATATTTTGGACACATCATGCGAAGAGAGATCATTAGAGAAAGACATCATGCTTGGCAAGATAGAAGGTCAACGCAAAAGAGGAAGGCCAGCAATGAGATGGATCAATACAAAAACAGCAGCTACGGGTACCAGTCTGTCAACAATGAGCTGCCTGACTGAAGACCGAACACAATTTAGGATAGCTATCCAGAGGGTCGCCATGAGTCGACTCCGACTCGACGGCACTTAACAGCAACAACAACAACAACGTAACAACTGAGTCAGGAGACTTCTTAGCATCTAAAAACATACGTAATTGTTTAGGTTCATAAAAGATATACCTAACAGAAGATGACTTAATAAGGCATTTACATGGAAACCTAAGAAAAAAGAAAAACCAAAGGAGAGGACCTCAGTATGCTTGGAAAGAAAAAGGTGTCTTTTAACCTGAGCCACATATGAAACGTCAGGGAAAACACAGACTTTTTGCCCAAAAAACAATTTATTGGAGTTCTTAAAATACAATTTAAGAGTCCAAGCCTGATCTGGTTCAAGTACATAGGTAACCACCACCAAAGTTGCCCTTTGCAAATTCTACTCATCTGGGCTCTCCAAAATTTGAGTCAAATTCAAGGTGTCTAAAAAAGCGGCCCCTAGATCTTCATTTGGTAAAGGGCTACTAAATCTTTTTTTATGGGCAGATAATAAATCTTAGAGGGGGCAATGCATTCTCTGGCATCCCCAAATTATCAAGCAGATATTTCTTGAGTAGTTCAGACGGAGAAATGTTGGGGGAAACAGGAAAGTTCACAAAGCGTAAGTCAGTTTTTTGGAAAAATTCTCAAATTTTTCCAGTCTATCATTAATAATAGAGCTGTCTCTAGTAAAAGTGACACTCTGTGCCTGTAAAGATTGTACCTGGGTAGTAAGAGATCCCACCTCCACACCAAGACTCAGCCGAGATTGCTCTTGAAACTCCACTTTATTCTGAAGGTCTTGAGTTACCTGCTCCATTTCATTCAATCGCCCAGACACAGATTTCTCCAATAAAACAATTGCTGCCCATATGAAGTCCAATGTTACCACTGGCAGTTTGCATAGAATGCTGTCTCTGGACGGGGCCTGAAGGGTCCCTATCAACTGTGGCACAGGAGGAACCGCTGGGACTGGCGCCAAGAACACCGCCGTTCCGCCCAGACTAGCACCCACAATGGTAAGGGCTATCTTCCCTACCCCTCCGGTCGCCGCTGACAGTAGAGCTATACCTTCTGACTCCCCAATAACTGCAGCACTGCTCCAAACCCCATGGGAGGGAGTGGCAGCCCGAGCAGCAGTTCATCAGCTGGTGAGAGAGGCTCCTTTGGAGGAACACACTGTTTGGGGCTCTGATTCACATCCGAGGATGAAAAGATCACCTCTGATCAGCTCCAGCACTACCCGTCACAGAATCCATTTCCCCTCTGGTAAGAACAAACTTTGTAATGGGCTGTTGTTTTAGAGGAAGACCGACTTCAGGGTAGGTCCTCGTCTTTCTTTTTCTCTTCTTCATCGATAAAACTCCAGGAAACTTTGCAAAGGAAATAAGTTTAGAGCACACGCGATTCAAATGTCAGCGTTCTGCTGGAGCGGACAATCATGCTGCTGCCATCTTGGATTCCTCCCCAATAGTTCGGCCTTCCCTCCACCTTTCTTAAAGTGTGGCATATATGAAGTCTGGGCTTCCAAGATAGTATCTTTAAACACCACCCATGCTTGATGTAAGCCTTTAACCTTTGCAGCTGCTCCTTTTCGTCTTTTCTTAGCTACTTTCCTCATTTATCATAGTATCCCTTTTCAAAGTTAAGAGGTAGCACTATGGATTTCCTTGCCATCCTTCCTCCATTTATTAAATCAAATGCGATCATGCTGTGATCGCTATTGCCAAGCTGGCCTAACACTGTTATCTCTTGCATCAGATCATTTGTTCCACTAAGGACTAGATCCAAAATAGCTTCCCCTCTTGTCGGATCATAAACCAGCTGCTCTAAGAGGCAGTCATCTATTTCATCTGGAAACTTTATCTCCCTAGCATGTCTTGCTGTGACATTGACCCAGTCGATACTGGGGTAATTGAAATCACGCATTATTACTGTGTTGCAATGTTTGTTAGCTTCTTTTTAACATCTTTGTTAGTGATATAGCGGAAGGGCTGTCGGGTAAGGTTTGCCTCTTTGCAGATGATACCAAAATCTGCAATAGAGTAGACACCCAGGAAGGTATAGATAACATGAGGAGGGATCTAGCTAAGCTTGAAGAATGGTCTAGAATTTGGCAGCTGGGATTTAATGTTAAAAAATGTAAGGTCATGCATTTGGGCTGCAGCAATCCAAGGGAGCAATACAGTATAGGAGGTGAAGTACTTTTGTCCACTAAAGAAGAGCGGGACCTAGGAGTGTCCGATGATCTTAAACTAGCTAAACAGGTAGAAAAGGCGACGGCAAAAGCTAGAAGGATGCTTGGGTGCATACGGAGAAGAATGGCTAGCAGAAAAAAGGAGGTGATAATGCCTCTGTATAAGTCTTTGGTGCGACCTCATTTGGAGTATAGTGTGCAATTCTGGAGACCGCACCTTCAAAAGGATGTGAACAGGATGGAGTCGGTGCAGAGGGTGGCTACTAAAATGATTAGTGGGCTTCATTATAAAGCATATGAGGACAGACTTAAGGATCTTAATATGTACACCTTAGAGGAAAGGCGGGATAGAGGTGATATGATTGAGATGTTTAAATACCTCCGTGGCATAAATGTTCAGGGAGAGAGACTCTTTCAATTGAAAGCAAGTTCTGCTACGAGGGGACATGGGATGAGGGTGAAGGGAGATAGATTCAGGAGTGATATGCGGAAATATTTCTTTACGGAAAGAGTAGTGGATCCATGGAATAGTCTCCCAGTGGAGGTGGTAGAGATGAGGACAGTAACTGAATTCAAAAAAGCAAAAAAGCATGGGACCAACACAGAGGATCTCTAAAGGTAAAAAGTGGACTGTTGTAGTTGTTGATATGGAAGGACAGACTAGATAGGCCATGTGGTCTTTTTCTGTCATCATGTTTCTATGTTTCCATGATTTATTTTAGCATGTCATCATCCATCTGTTCATTCTAGCTAGGTGGACAGTAGTACACCTTCACTGCTATTGCCTTCCCCTTTTTACATGGAGTTTCTATCCATGGAGATGCTACAGTGTGTTCTGTTTCCTGCAAACATTTATCCTGTGTGTCTCAATGCCCTCTCTAACATAGAGCACAACCCCTCCGCCAATTTGATATACCATATCATTGCAATAAAGTTTGTAACCAGGTATTACAGTATCCCATTGGTTATCCTCCTTCCAACAGGTCTCTGAGATGCCAATTACAGGTATATCTAACCTTTCATTTAGTGCTATATATTCCAGCTCTCCCATCTTATTTTTTAGATTTCTACATGCATACATGCATTTTAGAGGTTGTATTTTGTCCATATTAATAGTTTGGTTATCAGTTGACACGGGTAATTTAGAACCTTTAAGCTCTGTCTGTTCTGTATTTAAAGGCATCTCAGTTCCTTTTATCTTTATTAGAACCTCCCTTTCAGGATGTCCTAACTTCCCTCTTTTGCGAGTATCCTTCAAGGATATGTCCTTCCGAACCATGATCTCTTGGGCAATTTTCCGCTTTCCCCTATTATCTAGTTTAAAAGCTCTCCTGTCTTATTTTTAAGGGTTTTTATTTTTAATTATTTATTTATACAGGTTCTGGATATACTGCTAGGACCGAAGCATAAAAGCGGTTTACAATAAAAAGACTGCTAAAAGTATGAAAAAGAAAAGTAAAACCAATCAACTAATAGAACAGTGTAGCAAAGGACATGCAAGACAAGGGAGAGAGAGGAAAGAGAGGAAAAAAAGGGTAAAAACAACAAGGACAACAATCACACAACCACTCAGACTGAAAATTAACAGGTGGGGGTTAGGCTGGAAGGAGAGGCAGATTGAATGTTTGCTGGAAGAGGTGCGTTTTCAGAGCAGCTTTAAACCTGAGAAATGAGGGTTCAGAGTGGAAAGTAAGAGAGAGAGAGTTCCAAAGTGCAGGGGCTACGAAAAAGAAAGCGTCACCTTGAGTATGCTTAAGGCGTGCTTGAGAAATGGAGGGAAGGGCCAAGTGGTGGGCATGGGCAGAATGGAGTAGTCGGTGGGAATGGCGGAAGTGGAGGAGATTGGCCAGGTACTCTGGTGTGGAGGTGTGAATAACCTTATGGGCAATGATAAGGAGTTTGTATTGAATGCAGTAACGAACAGGCAACCAGTGCAGATGGGCAAGGAGAGAAGAACCATATGCAAACCGCCCCTGATCTCAGGAAGGGGCGGTATATAAAACTTTGCTAAATAAATAAAACAAATAAAATAAAATGATCAAAACGGGAGGAATGTGTGAGGATACGGGTGGCAGTGTTTTGGAGCAATTGTAATCTGTGTAATTGGTGGAGAGGAAGACCGGCCAGTACAATGCTGCAATAATCGATTCTGTAAATGATCAGCAAGAGGAGAAGGGTAGTCAGAGCATTTGTGGAAAGGAATGGGTGGATAGCACGGATCTGTCTGAGGTGATAGATGGAACGATGGGTGACTGAGGAAATGTACTCAGAGAAGGACAAGGAAGAATCCACGATGACCCCTAGATAGCGAAAGGAGGACACCAACGAAATGGGGCAGATGCAAGAGTAGGGGCTGGTGAGGGAGAAGGAGATCCAAATGCTATCCAAGTAAGCACAGTTACTTACCTGTAACAGGTGATCTCTGGGAACAGCAGGAATAAGTCTTCACATATGGGTACGTCGGTACCGACGGAGTCTGCGCAGGAACGCTTCCCAGCGTCCAATCAAAGAGCTTTTGGAAGCATCCCACCACGTCTGCGTGCTGCCTTCCTGCCTTTCCCAACTGCCTCTCCTCAGTTAAGTTTTAAAGCTGAGACAAAGAGAGAGAGAGGAAAGGAAAGATAGATAGAGATACAACTCCTAGGGGAGGTGGGTGGGTTGTGAAGACTTATTCCTGCTGTTCCCAGAGATCACCTGTTACAGGTAAGTAACTGTGCTATCTCCAGGAACAAGAAGGAATGAGTCTTCACATATGGGGACTCCCAAGCTAAGATGCCTGGAGTCCCAGCATGTCATAGATTGGAACATGCTATACCTAATAACACCAGGCATCCTGAGGATGGAGGGTAGGAGTTGAAAAGAGAAAGGTGCTGTGGAAAACAGCTTAACCTAGCATAGGACTGCAGACAAGAAGTCCATGTGTGGATGATAATTGTCATCAATGATATTGAAAATGAAACATTGCAATATGGACCTCCCCTAACAGGATTTCACATAAGTATGGAGGTTCATGGGATCTACTGGGTTCCCCAGTAGAGGAACCTCGAAGAGGACCTCACTGTAGGAAAAAACAGTGGAGGTCAGAATCCTGAAAGGTAACAGGTAACCCCAGTAAAAAAACTGGGGTAGTACAAAAACGGTGGGCCTTCAGCGGAAGGCTTTATGACAAAAGCCGAACTCTTTTGGCGGCAGAGTGGCTCACTCTTCGGAGCAAAAAGCGAAAGGCTAACCGATTTGGACAAACAGGCACAGTCCTTGTGGGGAGAAAGGGTATGGGAACCCCTTGTATCCCAAAAAGAGAGGACAAATGCCTGAGGCGTTAAAGCCTGTGATTAACTGAAGATCCGCAATGTCTCTCCTAACTGGGGTAAGCTAGGATAGATATTGGAGCATGGAGAGCTTCAGAGGTACCTAAACCCTAAGGTTATGGTATAAAAGTTGTTGACTACCACAGGAGTGGTTGTGTGTGTAGAACCCCAAACCTGCTGGATAGCATAGGTATGGGTAAAGCCCATCTGTCGGAATCATATAGCTATATGAGCATAGACAGTCAGATAGATAAGTATGTGGATACATATCTATCTATAATAAAATATCTTGACAGATACATATATATATATATATATATATATATATATATATATATACACATACATATAGATATATAGATAGACATATAAGAATATATCTATAGTGAGATATGGAAGGACATAAAATACACACAAAGATAGATATGAATATGTAGGCCTATATATGGGTGTCTGCAATTAAACAGACAGAGATATGCCTACAGCATGGTATTCACATAGGAAAATGTGGAGAGGAAAGATTCATCTAATAACAAGAAGGTGGAACCTACTTGAGAAGATATATAGAGAATCTGTTCCCACTGGTTATGAGCTACAGGGATGCTAGGTAGTGAAATAACCAGGACGGTTATGTGAAAAGCAGAGGATGATATCAGTCTGCAGCCGGCAAGTCCCGAGTATTCTAGAACTCTAGCATGGTAAGTGAACAGAAGACGCATAAAAATGAGATACCATGCTGACCTGCTTAAGGGCAAAAAAGGTATCATACGTTCTTACCATGAGGACGAGCTGCAAGGAGAAAAAGCATATTCCCGATTGGAAATACTATGGACCAAAGCAGGGAATTGGCAACTCCTTAAGCTTTCACGTAAGAGAAGGCCTATGTCCTTTATATTAGAAAGGAGATCCTTTCTAGTCATGGGAGACATGACTGAAAAAGCCTTTTCCAGCCATCTAGGACAGCTGTTGGAGAAAAAAACCCCCATGCTCTCTAGCAAGGGCCCATAGTGGAGAGCTTCTCTGTAGGATTGCAGAGAGCATGATGAAGGAGAATGAGGAGATAGAACTGGCTACTGGAAAGCCAGTACCTATGTCAAGTATGCTGCCAAACCCAGGGGAATGGAAATGGCAGAAAAAGAAGACAATCCAACAAGCTTGTAGTGAAAAAGTTTCCAAGACAGATGACAGCACTGACTTGGAGCCAACTACTAAGACCAGAGAGAATGTTAGCGGAGTACAAATCTGGTTGCTGGTGGACAAGAACCAGTGGTCCAAACATTAAGGCTCCTGCATTGGCAGCTGCTTGCCAGACAGCAGAAAGAATGTTACTGTTTAAAAACAGAAAGAACAGACAGAACAGGAGTAGAAAACTCTGGACATGTCTGATGAACTGCTTCAAAGCAAGATTGAAAAAGAGGAGTGAACTCAGAGAAGAGAACTCCGCACTGGAAAAGTAACAAAACTAGAGAGGCTGAAGAAAAGCCCTCCAGTGAAGCAATACCGCTCTTACAGCTTGGTAAGAAGGTAAAAGGAATGGAGCTGAAGAAGACTTACAAAGTAGTGAGTCTATAGAAAGGAAAAAAGACATGCTGGCACAGGAACTATCATTTGATAGTGGTTAGACCTCTTTCCCTAGCAGGAAGAAGAGGAGAACCCTGTGCCCTATAGGCATGAACATCCTGACAGCTCATAGAACATAGAAAAAATGGATGTCTTTTGGGAAGAGATCCATGTCTAAGATTTAGAATAACAGCAGTGGGATGCCTCTATTGAGAAGAAGCAACTGCAGATTCTAACCCTAAGAGTAACAAGCATCTGATGGAGATTGATCAGAAACCCTGTGGTTGCTGGGTTTGCTGGGTCTGGTGAGAGGTTGAATTCTGCAGACCAGGATGATGCTTCCCCTGTTTGGGAACATCTGTATGATGGGCAGATGATGCATAAAACCTTCTTCTCCTATGGGAAGAAAGTTTGGCAGGACATTTCCTACCTACTGGGACAGAAGAAGGTGCAGAACAGCCCCTAGGAACAGGTAAGTCAGTGGACAACTGAGTAACCTGACGTAAAGACTCCTTGTTGAAAAGATTGTCTCCAGTGCAAGGAGTATGTCCCAGTCTTTGCTGTGCCCATTTGTCCAAGTCTGAAGCTTGGAGCCAGGCTCTACGTCGTGCCCCTATAGTTATAGCAGAGGTCCTGCTAACAGACTCAAAAGAGTCTAGGGAAGCACGAGTAAGCAACCAAGAGATATTCTGAAGATGCTTGAGCAGTGAAGAATAGCCTGCACTCTTGGACTCTGGAAGGGAAGGAGTCAAAAGATGTAATTGCTTTGTGACCTCCTCAAGAGATAGACTCATATAAAAATATATGAGAGAATTCTTGTAGAAAGCATAGATGTCTGGAAGGTTTGACGTCCAAAGGCATCTAGTGTCTTAGATTCACGACCTGGTGGATAAGAAGAGTGCTTTTTCTTACTCTTTACCCGCCTCATTGCTGATTCCGCTACTATGGAATGATGAGGAAGTTGAGTCCTTTGAAACCCTGGAGAGGGGGGCACCTGATATAAGAGATCAGTTGCTCTGGAAGGTGGGGATACCCTTAAAGGTGTTTCCCACATTCCTAGAAGGAGATCCTGCAAGGAATGATGCAAAGGAAGCATTATGTTCTCCTTTGCTTTGGTAGAAACAGAGCCTTGTGCAGGATCATGTCCTGGGATAAGAATGTCAAGAGATCTTGCTATATCCAGGAGGAAACTCTGAAAAGAGGGATCCCCGACAGGAATCTCCCTTGGACAGGTTAGATCTGAAGAACTAGCCTGAGCACCGACAGAGCTATCCAAATATATAGGAATAGAAGATCCTGCACAGTGCAGTGTGGAATGCTTAAGGGATGGTCGCCAGTACTGGCTGTCAGGAGCAGCGACCGTCATTTATTTATTTATTTATTTAGCACATTTTTGTATACCGCCACTTCCAGCGATCAGCAGCGGTTTGATTAAGTAAACAGAAAAGTCAGATCAATGACAGAAATTTCTAAGCATTAGAGTGTGATTAACAAAGTTATGTGATAAATTTTCAACAAATCAAGTGAGCTTCAATTACAGTATACAAAGGAAAAATTTCAAAGATTACAGGATTAAGTATTCAAATATACATCGGAAATTTCAAAGATTACGAGATTACAACAAGTTTTATAAGCTTGTAAAGGTTTCATTAATGGTTCCAGGATTAAATGATTTTTTTTTTTTTTTTTTTTTTTGCCAGGTATCGACTCCAAGCTTGGTATAGAAGGGAGCGATCCTGTTGAAAAAAGCATGGCAGGAGTTGGCCACGATGCTACTGTGGATACCAGTACCGATGCCGATACCGGTACCGATGTCGGAGTCGAGCCCGACAGAAACATCGGAGCAGTCATTGGTGACAGTTCAATCGGTACCGAGGTAACTGAAAACCTCCGGCCGCTATCCTCGGTACCGAGCCACCGGTATCGATCGGTGTCGGTACCAAAGCGTATTGGTACCCAGTCTTCCAGACTAGAGATCGATTCCAAACTCAGCATCGAGGGCAGAGAGCCTGATAAGCGGAGCATGGAAGGCACCGACCGTAAGGGTAATGAGGACATCGGTACCGTGTCTGATACCGGTGAATGAAGGTCAACCAGTGGCAACTCAATCGGCCTCGGGGGAACCGGGAGTTGCGGATCCGAATCATCGGAACTGAGCCTTCGGTACCACCGAGAGCCGGTACCAAGGCGAGTCGGTACCCAGTCCTCCAGACTGGAGATCGATTCCAGACTCGGCATCGAAGGAAGCGAGGCTATCGATGCATGTCTGGAGGGTACCGACGTCGGTGGTAGTATCGGTGCTGGTACCGATAATGGAAAGTCAGTCTGGAGAGTATCCACCGGTCCCGAAGGCACCGAGGACGCCAGATGACCATCCCTGGTGAGGAGTGTTTCATCCAACACCAGTGCCGATGCCGGGGTATCGGTACCGCTCGAAGCGGATGCCACCACCGGACATGGCTCAGGTATGTTCTGTGAGGGGTGAACCCCAGGAACAACCTGAAACCCCTGAAAGGCTTTGGAGACAGAAGACTCACGCAGGGGTTTTGAAGCCAGTAGGCCCTCGAGGGCAAGGCCGGAGCAGTCTACATGCTGTGCATGAGACCTACCACTCGAGGGCTGGCTAGTCTTAACAGACTGTTTGTGGGTTACCTGATCCTGTGTAGAAGAAGAAGGGGACGGTGCCCCGAAGTTGGAGGGAAACCGTGTATCGAGGGAACCTCGATATTGAAGACCTCTTCTCACCAAACTGTTGTCAGGACCCAAGCAGGTTAGACACTGACTTCGAGGGTCTAAAAATAAAGTTGTACTGCCACAGTTTGAACATTTCTTGGAGAAAGTGGATGGCGGTTCCATGAAGGAAAAAGAAGAGGCCTAAAAGGCCTAAGAAACCGTGGGACACTATGAAGAAAAAATATTCCTTGAAGAAGGAAGATTTTACAAGAAAAGAAAAGAAAACACCGGCGATACCGGTGGCGTCGGGAAAGACAGCCGCGACCACAAGAAAACTAAAGAAATAAAACAAGAATTTTCTGCGGTGACAGGAGGATGTCCTGCCGGCTCCGCGGAAAACGAAAACTGAGGAGAGGCAGTTGGGAAAGGCAGGAAGGCAGCACGCAGGCGTGGTGGGATGCTTCCAAAAGCTCTTTGATTGGACGCTGGGAAGCGTTCCCGCGCAGACTCCGTCGGTACCGACGTACCCATATGTGAAGACTCATTCCTGCTTGTTCCTGGAGATGCAGATGTTTTAACCAGCCAGCAGCCTGGTTCGATCCCAATTAAGGTGAAGCCCATACTTTTGGAAAAGCTCCTTCCTTCTCCAGAATGTTGGCCAGTTCCTAACAAACTCAAAACCCTCTTCCTTGCATTGAGTCTCATCCATGCATCGAGACTCCGGAGCTCTGCCTTCCTCTTGGGTCCTGCCCAAGTGTTGCAGAACCTGGATAGTGCGTGTGGTGGCCTGCTGCACCTCCGAGGCCATGCCTCCCTTTATGAGCAAGTCATCCAGGTATGGAAAGATGAAGACCCCCTGAAGCCGGAGGAAGGCGGCCACAACCGCCAGGCATTTTGTGAAAAGTCTTGGGGCAGACGCTAGGCTAAAGGGGAGCACCCTGTATTGAAAGTGCCTGCCCCCCACTACGAACCGCAGGTACTGCCTGTGGTTGAGATGGATGAGGATGTGGGTATAAGCATCCTTGAGTTCTAAGGAGCATAGCCAGTCTCCCTGCTGGAGGTATGGCAGCAATGTTCCAAGGGAGAGCATCTTGAACTTCTCCCTCACCAGGAATTTGTATGTGCAGGCCGACCAGAATTAGGTCCGGGCGTGCACTTACAGGCTTAGACGCAATTCTGATCCCATGGGGACTAGATGTGCCCTGCGGGATCAGAATCATGTTTACCTCTGTGCGTCCTGTTCCAACAGGATGCAAAGAGGCCTGGAACGTACATATTGGAATAGGGCGCCACGTGTCTCCTCTCACATGCCAGAGAAGAGACAGGATCCACACACTGGGTTGTATATCTCTGTCCTGAGTAAAGTGTAGTTACTTATTTGTAGCAGGTATTCTCTGTGGACAGCAGGAAAAGTCCTCACATATGGGTGACATCATCCAACAGAGCCCGGTGCAGAAACATTCCCAGCTCCTTCTAGAAGCTTTTCAAAGTTCACCTGCGCCTATGTGCACCTTCTCGCCGGCTGCTGCAATCTTATCTTCAGTCCTATGACTAGCTGAAGAGAATCAACTCCAAGGGGAGAAGGGAGGGTTGTGAGAACTATTTTTGCTGTCTATGGAGAACACTTGCTACAGGTAAGCAGTAAAAAGGTCCTCACACATATGGGAACCTATAGCTACAGTCTGCAATGAACAAAAAAGAGGAAGGACAATTGGTCCAACTGGGTCAACATGCAATATTTTTGTTGGCAAAAGGCCTTTTATAAACGTCTTTATTTTTAAGGCAGTCTGAATAGAAATAATTGGGGCTAAGGGGATGGATTCTACTCCTCAAAAAGATTCTGCAATACTGATCGGTCAAATCGGCTGACTCAGTAGTAAGAAGTGAAAGTGTGAACCGAAGCCCAGGTTACAGCTTTGCATATCATAGGAGCCAACATACCTCTGTATATATAATGTGTAAACTCCCCACTGTCACAAGCCCTGTTCTCCTCAAGCCAGCTGTTACATTGTAAACCCCTACCAACTCTAAAGGCTACTACTGTTTATTTAGAGCTAAATGAAACAAAGTATCTCTAACCAGCAAGTTGTTACATTTCAATGCAGTAACCCAATAACCTTCTTGCAATAACCTTAAGACTGTATCGCACAATACTGTATCTGTTTATACTGAATGATAGGTAACGATAGGACTGTATCGCACAATACTGTATCTGTTTATACTGAGTGATAAGGAACGTTAGGACTGTATCCCTATTTTGTTAAAGTAATAAGAAACGCTGTACCCCAACCCATCTATCCCTGCTAGACTGTTGGTACCCAACAACTATCTTGCAGGCCTACACTAACTCATTTCTAGGCCAGCTGCCTTGACTTCACCCCACACTGCGCCACTCGAATCCAAAATCCAAGTATTTCTGGCAGACATAAAATGGAGCCTGCTCACACCTTCCTGATTTTGTGCATGTGTATACTAACATCTTCATATAGAACCATCCCACACTCACAATACTGCATTCCTCTACTATATACACCAATCTACCTTCTCCACCCCCCCTCCATTACCCATCCTGCATCAATACAACTTAAATCCTATCACCACCACACAAACACCAAGTAAATTACCCCAACGACACACCCATATCAAAGGGAACAAATCTCAAAAACACCCTAAAACCAAAGCAAAGAACACTATTGGATCTCAAATACAACTCACACGAACCACACACCAAGAACATCACACATGTAACATTATCCTTATTAATGCTAGGTCAATAAGGAATAAAACGCATATTATCCACAACATTCTAACTGACGAACAACCAGATATCCTATGCATAACAGAAACATGGCTCACTGACTCAGACTCTGCAACAATGAACCAAATACAGAAGCCCGGATACCAACTATACAACTGCCCACGCATCAACAGAAGAGGAGGCGGAGTCCTTATAGCAGCCAAAACCAGCCTTCAACTCACAACCACATCTACGGTCACAAATCCAGATCTTGACCTACTTAAAGTCGAGAACATGGCATTATCCATCTGCCTAATCTATCGACCTCCCTCACCACAGCACGAAACACTAGCCACAGCACTAGAAACCATCACATCCACACAAAGCAAAAAATTCCAGATCATCCTCGGAGATTTGAACCTAGCATCAATTCCTCCGTCCCACACGGACTCCTTCTATGAAGCCATCGACCAATTGGGTTTCCAACAAATAATAAGCAACCCCACACACGATAGAGGAAACATCCTAGATATGATTTTCATACCCAGAAATCCACAACAAAGCAATGAACCACCTATAATAAACATAACTCAAGTACCATGGTCAGACCACCACCAAATCAACTGTAAACTTAAACTACAGTGCCAACCCAAAAACTCAAAGGAGATGAGAATGACCAACCCCATTAGGAAATTCAGCAAACTCAACGAGGAACACCTCATAAGCACCATTGCATCCCACATAAACCTAGATTCCACAGACCTAGACGAACTAACTAACAGATGGAACACACACATCCAAAATACATCTAACCCAACTCTGAAACACACATCAAACCCACATAAGATCAACTCGGAACCCTGGTACACAGGAACTCTAATAAAATCAAAAAGGGAGCTCCGTAAAATAGAGAGAAAATGGAGACAAACCAAATCCTCCGATCTCAAAACTAAATACATGGCCCATCTCGCAAAATACAAAGACGACGTGAACAATGCAAAAAAATTACATCACACCAACATCCTAAACAAGGCAATCAATCGCCCATGAGAGTTATTTGAACTAGTCAAATCACTAACCAAAACCGACCAAAATGCCAACCTCAACAAATCCATCAAGGTCCAAACACTGGCAAACCACTATGCGACCAAACTGACGGCCCCTGGTCCTCCACCCCCCCCCCCACCAACACCACAAATCAGAAGTGAGAACAACACAACGCAAAACCAGTTATGGGAGCACTTCCACAAAATAGGAACCAAGCAAATCACAGCCATTGTCACAAGCCTGAAAAGCACCACCTCCCCACTAGATCCCTGTCCTGCATCCTGGATCAAGGCAGTGAAACAAGACATAGCACCTCACATAGCACACATAGTTAACCTATCCCTACAACAAGGAATCATGCCCTCAGAACTACAGAAATCAGTCATTAGACCGATCCTAAAAAACACTACACTCAACGGAGAAGACCCAGCCTCCTACCATCCCATATCAAGTATCTCATTCCTGGCAAAGATCATAGAAAAAACGGTCCTTCTACAACTCCAAGACCATCTGACTGACAGTGCTCCTCTTGATGACCAGCAATATGGCTTCAGGCAACATCATGGAGTTGAAACCCTGTTACTAGTTCTACTTAACAACCTCCTAAAGGGCCTTGAAAACAAAAAGAAAATGTACATTCTTGTATTCATTGACATCTCAGCTGCCTTTGATACAGTTAATCATGGGACCCTCATAAATAGGATAAAATCAATAGGAATAACAGGAACCCCACTAAAATGGTTCTCATCCTACATCTCAAATCGAACACAACAGGTTCAATTCAACGGAGAAAAAGCAGAATCTTTCTCACAAACACAGGGAATCCCCCAAGGCTCTGCTCTCTCAGCACTTCTGTTTAACATATATATGCAGCCACTATGCAAAATTTTCTCACGGCACGAAATTAATTACCACATCTATGCCGATGATATCATGCTATACACACAACTAGACACTAAAAACCCAGACTACAACCCACTGGAGACATGTATCGGAGAGATGCAAGACTGGTTACAACAAAGTAGTATGTCAATTAATCACAAAAAAACCGAAGTAATGTATATCTCCAAAGAACCGAATTTTGACCCTCCCACATCAATAACACTATGTAACAACACTTACCAAACAAAAAAAGAAATAAAGTATCTAGGAGTCACATTTGACTGTGACCTAAAGATGGAAAAACACCTCCGAAAGACCAACAGAGCAGTTTTCCACAAGCTTAGAGTGCTCCAACCCATTCGGAATATTATTGATCCCCAAGACTTCAGAACAGTGGCCCAAGCACTCATCATGCCACATTTTGACTACTGCAACGCCATCCTACAAGGTTTACCTAAAAAAACCCTAAACATATTACAAATGGCACAAAATGTAGCTGCCAGGGTCATAATGAAGAAAAATCTAAGTGACCACATCACACCAGTACTAATTCAATTACACTGGCTACCCATAACAGCTCGCACAAAATACAAAATACTAACAACCACCTTCAAACTCATCCACAACTTAGCACCTTCCTTCCTCAACAACCTAGTAAGATTGCAACCTCCTACCCGAAACAGAAGAACCCACAATTCCAACATCCTTCACACTCCAACAGATATAAGATCTGCCAAAGCTAACACCAGCCACAGGGCTTTCTCATATGCGGCGCCAACACTGTGGAACCAACTCCCACCAGAACTACGAGCTAGCAATGACCTTCTAGACTTCAGAAAGAAACTCAAAATGCACATTTTCCAATCACATTTCAACCTGAACTAAACCCACAGATGGAGCAGCCCCTGACCACTGTGTCCAAGAAGATTATCCTGTATATATGTATTTATGTATATATGCAAATGAACTCCCCCATAGCTAAGAAGTGTTAACTCTGTATGATGTGCTTTTCTGACAATCTGTATGTAAACAAAATTTGTACCTGCCTTGATTCGGCAGTTTCACAATAGTAATCCTACCCGCTTCTGATCGCTGGAAGGAGCGGGCTACAAATGCTTGCTAAATAAATAAATAAATAAAATAAATCTCTTCCATGGAGACTGAGCACAAGTAGGCCGACGCAGCCATATGGGGCTTTGACATTATGAGCCGTGACATGACCATCAAGGCTTAGTTTTGCCTGAGCTTAAGTGAAAGAAATGCAATCTGCTAGACAAATTGACAAAGTGAGTTTGGAGACAGCAGTCCCTAGTTTACTGGAGTCAAAAGAAACAAAATGCTGGATGGACTTTCTATGGGCTTTTGTCCACTCCAAGCAGAAAGCTAAAGTTCTTTTTTTGTTTTTTTACAGTCCAACATGTACTGCACAGCTTCCCCTTTGTGAGAATAAGGTTTGGGGAAAAATGCTGGGAGGATGACTGGTTAAGATGGAAGTCCGACACCACTTTTGGAAGGAACTTGGGATGAGTGGGAAGCACCACTCTTGTGAAAGAATTTTGTGTAAGGTGGATGAACTACTAGAGACTGAAGCTTGCTCACTCTGCACACTGAAGTGACTGCCACTAAAAATAAGTCCTTTCAGGTCAAAAATTTCAAACAGGTATTCAGCAGCTCGAAAGGAGCTTCTGTCAACTGAGTAAGAGCTATGTTGATGTCCCACGATACTGGGGGTGGCTTGTAAGGAGGTTTAAGAAGAAGCAAGCTCTGCATGGAGTGAACAACTAAGGGCTGTACAGAGATGGATTTAATCTTCTATGACAGTAAGCTCCAATTGCAGAGGTGAACCCCTATGAATTTGGACTTGAGTCCTGACTAGAATAGGTGTGGAAGGTATTCAAGCAGTGTCTGTGTGAGACAAGTGTAAGGATGTATGGACCAGATAGCAAACCTCTTCCACTTGAAAGTGTAAGACCTTCTTGTTGAGGCCTTCCTGGATGCCAAAAGGACATTGGTGACACCAACAGACAGATTGAGAGTGGACAATGTTAGCCTCTCAACATCCAAGCTGTGAAGGCTAAGGACTTGATGCAACATCACTCTATTCTCCTATGATACCAGATTTGGAACTTGCACCAGACATAATGGCTCCCGGGTGGAGAGTTCTAGAAGGAGGGGGAACCATGGCTGATGGGTCCAGTAAAAAGAGTTGAGAAATATACCTCTGTCTGTTTTGACTTTCAGGAAGGTCTTTGCATCGAGAGGTCTATGCCTTGTAGTGCTATACAAATGATGATTAGTAGTAGTAGTAGGATGGAATGGTATCCCCTCCGTCCTTTTGGTAAAATCCCTGCACTTCCTGCCCTGGTATAAAGGGCTCAATCGCAGATTCATCTTGAAGGGTGAAAATTTCTCAAAGAAGAAGTTCCTGATATTGAAGGTCTAGAGACTGAACCTTTGGTGGCATTTTGGAGGAAGTTTTAATAGATGAAGTTTGTAGACTTTTTGGATAATAGTCAAAACCCAAGTGTCTGAGGTTACAAGGTGAAATCTCCTCCAGGGCTATGGGTAGAGTGGCTACGATCTGCAGGAATTAGTCAAAATCCCCCCCCCCCCCCCTTAGATTTGGCTGAGCATTCTGAGACTTCTCTTGCTTAGGATGGGCATGAAGAGTTTGTTTGGACTGGGAATAGTGGGAGCCAGGGAATAACCTACACCTTTGAGAGTAGTAGGTTTTCCTCTGCCAGTCTGATACCTCCTGTGGTAGGAGGCCGGCTCAGATATGGAAATGGAGAGATTCCAAAGCATAATAGATTGCTTTTCTATGAAGTTTGCAATTTCTTCAACTTTATCTCGACAAGATTCTCTCCATGGCATGGTATGTTAATGAACTTGCCCTACACTGATGTTTAAAAGTCTGAAACCTGGAGCCAAGTGAATCTTCGGGCGCCAATGCCCATAGTAGAAGCGCTGGATACCATATTGAAAATATCATAGGTCGCTCGGATCATGTATTTTGAGCAGTCTTTGCTGTGACTCACTAGGGGAATGATAACGTTCAAGTTTCTCTGAAAGAAGAAACGTGAATATATAATCTAGGATGTGCATGATGTCCTTTAAAAGCAGGCCCATGTAGAGCTGGTAAGAGGTCATGTAGGAAACAAGTATGGCACTCTGAAAACTTTTCTCCCAAAAGAATCAAGCATCTGAGCCTTCCTCCCTGGGGAACAGAGGAATGTGTCTTGGAACTTCTGGACCTTTTGAGAGCGGAGTCAATGATCAGAGAGTGCTGGGGAAGTGGAGGCTTCTCGAATCCAGTCTCTTTTGAACCCGATACATTGAGTCTATCTTTCTACAAACTGGAAGCACAGTGAGGGTTGTCTTCCATGATTTTATCTGTAACCTGTGAAGAATGTGATGCACAGGCACTGGCACTGCCTCCTTGGGAGCTGTGGAGTATTGGAGGAATTTCAATTCTTCTGCCAAGTTCCTCCTTTATTTTATTTGTATTTATTTATTTGTCTCTTCTATACCGCACTCTTTAAAATCAGTGCGGTTTACATAAAGCGGTAACTTATACAATGCAGTCGAGGCTGTACTGTATTTACAATGAACAGGTGCCGTATCTTGGACATAACTAGGGTAACTATATACAGGTTGGTAAAACAAGTCCCAGTGCCGAGGTGGGGACTATTATTGACTAGCGACTCTTTACAATAGTAAGGAATATGTACAAGCTAATATTTACATAGTATGGAGTGGTGCCAGTGGGTGTGGCTGCATCATTGTGTGCTAGATGTGTTGTTGAAGCCGTCCTGGTGGTTAGGGGTGGCTGTTTGTGAGCTGTCATCAGAGTAGTGCAGGAGGAAAAGGTGGTGCTTCAGCACCTTCCTAAATTGGGCAAGGTCAGTGATTGCCCGGATAGTAGTAGGGAGAGTGTTCCAACATCTGGGTGCATAGAACATAAATGCCCTGTTTATTGTTGCTTGAGTGCATTTCGTTATTGCCTTTGGAATTATCATTGTATTGACAGCTGTGGATCTTCTGGATCTGTTAGGGGGCGTGGGGTGGATTAGCTCAGTGAGGGAGGTGGAGGAGCACTTGTTGATGACCTCAAAGGTCATTAAGAGAATTTTGAAGGATAGTCTGCAGTGGATCGGCAACCAGTGCAGTGGAGATGTTTCAGGATTGGTGTCACGTGATCCTTCTGGAAGCTCCGTGTAGTATTCTGGCAGCGGCATTCATTGCGAGCTGGAGTGAATTTAGCGTGGTTTGTGGGAGTCCTTGTAGAATTGCATTTGCGTAGTCAAAATGAGGGATTACTAGCGCTTGATAGATTGTCCGGACGTCCTCTGGGTCCAGCAGGGGGCGTAGATGCTGGAGTGTCCGTACCTTGTGATAGACTGCCTTGACTGTATTGCTTATATGGGTTTTCATGTCTAGCCGTTGGTCCAATGTGACCCCTAGGTAATGGATTGTGGGCTTGGTTAGCAGCTCGGCATTCTTCACCTTTAAAGAGGCTGGAGAGGTGAATCCTTGGTTCCTAGTAATGAAAAGGACATCTGTCTTGTTGTGGTTTATTCGGAGGTTTTGAGTGTGAAGCCAGTTGGCGATGGCGTCGAAGCAGCTTGTTAGTGGGGTGAAGTCTGGCTGGTCGGTTGAGAATGGCATGTAAAGCACTACATCGTCTGCGTATACCAGGCAGGCGACATTGAAAGAGCAGATAAGGGCACAGATGGGCTGCATGTATATGTTGAACATCAGTACAGAGAGAGAGAGGATCCCTGTGGTACACCCTGCTTTTGTTGGAACGGTTCTGATGTTGTATCGGTTTCGATGTTGTCTCCAAAGAAATGGTATGGACTTGGCCATATCCCTTACAAAATCTCTGAATGTCATATCCTCAGGAGGAGATTTATACCTCTCATAAGGAGAAAGGAGGATCAGATGGGAACTCTGGCGATCTATCCTCTGACAGGTCATCAGACTCCTCATCTGTGATCCAGACTTCTGAATCAGACTCACAGAGGAAATCAAAGTACTTCAGAGCCTCTACCTGGTCATCTCTCCTTCCCAGGTACTGAAAGCACATTGGAAAGTGACATCGGCTGATCAGATATCGGTGTCAGGGCCCTTCAATGCTCCGATGTTGATCCCTCTGCCACAGGCAAGTTGTGCTTGACTAGCATGGGCTGGATGCCTTGAGGCAGCATAGCAACATTTATCAAGGCTCTCACATGCTGCATGGCTAACAGTATCGTCATTCTTTCCTCGACAGCCTTCAGAAGACAATTTTCCAAACTTGCTATCTCCAAAGGTATAGGGGGCACAGCAAAATCGGCCGATGTTCCCGGGAATCTGAAGGGGGTTATCAGCTGACTGGTCTCGGATAAAGTGTAGTTAGAACATAAGAACATAAGATATGCCATACTGGGTCAGACCAAGGTCCATCAAGCCCAGTATTCTGTTTCCAACAGTGGCCAATCTAGGTCATACGTACCTAGCAGTTTCCCCAAGGGACACAGGTTCCACAATGCTTGTATTGGTTCAAGCATTGATATCCTGGGTCCCTTCTTAATAATGGTTTATGGACCTTTCCTCCAGGAACTTGTCCAAACCTTTTTTAAACCCAGCTACACTAACAGCCTTTACTACATCCTCCGGTAACAAATTCCAGAGTTTGATTACACGTTGAGTGAAAAAATATTTTCTTTTATTAGTCTTAAATAGTTTACCCTGTAGCTTCATTGCATGTCCCCTAGTCTTTCTATATTCTGATAAGGTAAACAATCGATCTACGTTTACCCGTTCCACTCCGTTCATTAATTTATAGACTTCTATCATATCTCCCCTCAGCCGTCTCTTTTCCAGGTTAAAGAGCCCCAACCTTTTTAGCCTTTCTTCATAGGAGTAGCCTTCCATCCCCTTTACCATTTTGGTGGCTCTTCTCTGAACCTTTTCTAAAATCGCTATATCCTTTTTAAGATACGGCGACCAGAATTGCACACAATATTCAAGGTGCGGTCTCACCATGGAACGATATAGAGGCATTATAATATCTTTTGTTTTATTTTCCATTCCTTTCCTTATCATACCTAGCATTCTATTTGCTCTCTTGGCCGCCGCTGCACACTGGGCCGAGGGTTTTAACATGGTATCCACAAGGACGCCTAAATCTTTTTCTTGGGTGGTGGTTCCTAATGTGGAACCTTGCATCGTGTAACCATAGTTTGGGTTGTTCTTCCCTAGGTGCATAACCTTGCACTTCTCCACATTAAATTTCATCTGCCATTTTGATGCCCAGTCTTCCAATTTATCAAGATCCTCTTGCAATTTTCCACAATCCTCCTGGGTTTTAACAACTTTAAATAGTTTTGTGTCATCAGCAAATTTGATAACCTCACTCGTTATTCCACTTTCCAGGTCATTTATGAATATGTCAAAAAGCAGCGGACCCAGCACAGATCCCTGGGGTACACCACTATTCACCTTTCTCCATTGGGAAAATTGGCCATTTAGCCCTACCCTCTGCTTTCTATCTTTTAACCAGTTCCTGATCCACAGTAGTACACTGCCTCCTATCCCATGACTCTTTAGTTTTGCCAAAAGTCTCTCATGAGGGACCTTGTCAAAGGCTTTCTGAAAGTCCAGATACACAATATCAACCGACTCACCTTTGTCCACCTGTTTATTCACTCCTTCAAAAAAACATAACAGATTAGTAAGACAAGATCTTCCTTGTCTAAAGCCATGTTGGCTGTCTCCCATTAGGTCATGACTATCTATATGCTGAGTAATTTTATTCTTTAAGATGGTTTCTACCATTTTTCCCGGTACTGATGTCAGGCTCACCAGTCTGTAGTTTCCCGGATCACCCCTCGAACCCTTTTTAAAAATTGGTGTTACATTGGCGATCCTCCAATCCTCAGGTATTAGAGATGATTTTAATGATAGTTCACAGATTACTGATAGCAGGTCTGCAATCTCAAATTTCAGTTCTTTCAACACCCTTGGATGTATACCATCCGGCCCAGGTGATTTGCTACTCTTCAGTTTATCTAATAGTTGTAAGACATCTTCCCGATGTATCGATATTTCCTTCAATTCTTCCACACCTTTAAATACCACTTCAGTCGTGGGTAACATCCCTACATCTTCCTCAGTAAAGACCGAAGCAAAGAATTCATTCAGTCTCTCCGCTATCGCCTTGTCGCCTCTTAGTGCTCCTTTAACCCCTTTATCATCTAATGGACCAACTGACTCTCTCACGGGTTTTTTGCTACGAATGTACTTGAAAAGGTCTTTATTTCGCGTTTTTGCTTCCGCAGCAAGCTTCTTCTCAAATTCTCTCTTTGCCTGCCTTATCAATGCCTTGCATTTGACTTGCCAGTGCTTGTGCTGTTTCCAGGTTTCATCATTTGGCTCTTTTTCCATTTCTTGAAAGATGCTTTTTTGGCAACAACAGCCTCTCTGACCTCAGCTTTAAACCATGCTGGCAATTTTTTAGACTTCCTTCCACTTTTCTTAAAGCGTGGAATACAGCTGGTCTGGGCTTCCAAGATAGTATTTTTCAACAACACCCAAGCTTGATGTACGTCTTTAACCTTTGCAACTGCTCCTTTTAGTTTTTTCTTAACTGTTTTCCTCATTCTATCATAGTCTCCCTTTCGAAAGTTAAAGGGTAGTACTGTGGATTTCCTTACTATCCCTCCTCCACTAATTAAATCAAAGGCGATCATGCTATGATCACTATTGCCAAGTGGCCCCAACACCCTTATCTCTTGCACTACATCTGGTGTTCCACTAAGGACTAGGTCTAATATTGCTTCCCCTCTGGTCGGTTCATGAACCAGCTGCTCCAAGAAGCAGTCATTTATTTCATCTAGGAACTTTATCTCCCTAGCATGTCCTGTTGTGACACTGACCCAGTCGATGCCGGGGTAATTGAAATCACCCATTATTATTACTGCACTGTAACATTTGCTAGCTTCCTTGATTTCTTTGAGCATTTCATCATCCATTTGTTCATTCTGGCCAGGCGGACGATAGTACACCCCCACTGCCATCGCCTTCCCCTTTTTACATGGAATTTCAATCCATAGAGATTCTACAGCAAATTTTGTTTCTTGCAAAACTTTAATCCTTTCTGATTCAATGCCCTCTCTAACATAGAGTGCAACCCCTCCACCAATTTGATCAGCTCTATCATTTCGATATAGTTTGTACCCAGGTATCACAGTGTCCCACTGGTTGTCCTCCTTCCACCATGTCTCTGATATTCCAATCATATCTAACCTCTCGTTTAGTGCTATATATTCTAACTCTCCCATCTTGTTTTGTAGACTTCTAGCATTTGCATACAAGCATTTTAGAGACTGTATTTTATTCATATTAATTTGGCTATTGGTAGACATGGGTAATTTGGGATCTTTAAGTTCTGTCTGCTCCATACTCGAGGGCATTTGGGCTACTTTACTCTTTTTTGGAACCTCTCTGCTTTTTGTAGTATCCTTCAAGGATACATTCTTCCGAACCATGCGCTCTTGGGCGACTGTCGGCTTTCCCCTATTATCTAGTTTAAAAGCTGCTCTATCTCCTTTTTAAAGGTTAATGCCAGCAGCCTGGTTCCATCCCGGTTAAGGTGAAGCCCATCCCTTCGGAAGAGCCCCTCCTTTCCCCAGAATGTTCCCCAGTTCCTAACAAATCCGAACCCCTCATCTCTGCACCATTGTCTCATCCACGCATTGAGACTCCGGAGCTCTGCCTGCCTATTGGGTCCTGCGCGTGGAACGGGAAGCATTTCGGAGAACGCTACCCTGGAAGTTCTGGATTTCAACTTCCTACCTAAAAGCCTAAATTTAGCTTCCAGAACCTCCCTACCACATTTTCCTATGTCATTGGTACCAACATGTACCAAGACAGCAGACTCCTCCCCAGCACTATCTAAGACCTTATCTAGGTGGCGTGTGAGGTCCGCTACCTTCGCACCAGGCAGGCATGTTACCAGGCGACCCTCACGTCCACCAGCCACCCAGCTATCTACATGCCTAATGATCGAATCACCAACTATAACTGCTGTCCTAACCCTTCCCGCATGGGCACTTGGCCCTGGAGAAACCTCCTCGGTGCGAGAGGGGGTTACATCACCTGGAGGACAGGTCCTAGTTACAGGATCACTTCCTGCCACACCAGGGTGATGCTCTCCTGTCACGTGACCTCTCTCCTCCATGGCAACAGGGATGCTGCCAGACTGGAGGTGGGACTTCAGGACTATATCCCTGTAGGTCTCGTCTATGTACCTCTCTGTCTGTCTTATGTTTTCCAAGTCTGCTACTCTAGCCTCTAGAGAACGGACTCGTTCCCTGAGAGCAGAGAGCTCCTTGCACCTAGTGCACACGTAAGACCTCTCACCAGCTGGGAGAAAATCATACATGTGACACTCAATGCAAAGACTGGAAAGCCCACATCCCGCTGCTGGACTGCTGTCTGCATCTTAGTTTTAAGTTTGTGTTTAGATCTTTAAGTTCTATATGTACTAAAGGGTGCAATGGATATTTATACCACTAAAACTGTACCTAAGAAGTTTAATATACCTTGTTCACCTGAAGCTTAATTAATCTCAGGTCCTTGGTGTATGACTGATTTGGGTAATGAGCTTCACCTGAGAGCACCTCCTGTCTTTTAAGGTGTGCAAGTACCTATAAAGCTGTGATTTTCCCAGGGGAGGGTGGGTGTGGGGAGGGAGGGAGGGATATAACACTTATTAAAAAAGGGCTGCTACACAGTACCTTGTCCTGTGCTGCTGAGGAAAACTATATTCTGATTTGATTTAAATTACAGCTCTTTGCTGCTACTAGGCTCTAACCTATTATGAAATTTAAACTACAAGCTCTCTGCTGGATTCTAAATTTAACCAGAAAGCTCTCTTCTGTGTTTTAATTTGAAACTAAAAGTACTTTGCTGATGCTAGGCCCTGAGTGACTATGAAATTTAAACTACAGCTGTCTACTGGGTATGAAAGGTAACCAGAAAGTTCTCTTCTGTGTTTTTAAATTGAATCTTAAACTGTTGCTACTAGGCCCTGACTGATTTAACAAAAAAAATAGTGGGTTCACAGATTAATTAGCTTTAAAAGAAAAAAAATTCCTTTCAGAAAAATTCCCAGAAGTATATACTCACAATTTCAGATTTCTCTCCAGAAGTAACAGCCCCCCTTTCCAGTCCCGCAACAGGAATCTGTTGAGGTTGCGGAGGTCGAGGATGGGCCTCAGGCCTGACCTTTTAGGCACGAGGAAATATGTGGAGTAGAACCCCTTGCCCCTGAGATGATGTGGCACTAGTTCCATCGCTCTGTCCTCGAGAAGACCCGCCAACTCTTTCAAGAGACGGTCCTGGTGAAGGGGAGGCCGGGAGGGCTCTCTGGGAAAACAGTGCGGAGGCACTTCGGCTAGGCGAAGGAGGTAACCCTCCTTGACCATCTGTAATACCCAGGCGTCGGTGGTGATGGCTCCCCACCTGTGGGCGTTGTCACGCCCATAGCCCCTTACAGCAGTGTGGAGGGGCGTGCTTGTTATAGCAGATTCCACCACTTCAGCAACGTGCCTGACTGACTGACCTTGAATGCACCATGGAAAAGGTAGTCCAGTCAGGTTACACTTGACTTTTAGGCAGAAAAACACTCTTTTGTAGCTGGGTCGAAAGTTAAGGCATTGACAGAATTTATTTATGAGGTAAACGCAAATAAGGTTCACAAATTGTCACCTATTGGATTTCTTCTCCAGGATTATATTTAGTACAACAGGATATAACTGAACTTAAGCACAAACAGCCTGTAATGTCTTTCAATGCAAAGCAGAAAGTCCTTTCCACAGCCACTGCTAGCAAACGTGCCTAGCAGTGCTGTTTAAAACAAAACCAAAAATTTCAGCTTCACATAAACAGCTCTCTTTTCTCTTCCAAAAGAAACTTCTTAAATCCACCGTGAGTACGGCATAAGCTCTGCACTGCACTGACTTCAGCTGGTCAATGAGCAAACAATTAAGCAGCTGCAGACATTCTCAGCACAAGTATTTTCCTTTTCAAAGAACATTTTCACTTCACATACAGGCTCTCTAGGGTACTGGACTCTGGAAGGTTTCCTTATGATGTATTCCCTCTTAGGACTTCTTTGTGCTTGGCAGTTTGGCATAAAGAACAGTCCATGTAAGAATCATCCTCTTCCAGAACTAATTCCTGTTCTCCTAGCTGCATGGGTTCTACTTCTGGCTCAGAGGGCTTAGCTGACTGCCTCCCATCAGGACAAGCGCTGTCTCCAGCAAATCGGTAATGCTCCCAATCAGACAGGCTTCCAAAACTCATACCTGGGTCAAGGCTCTGTTCTGTGGTTCCTCCCTCATATTCTGGCCAGCATGTATCTGAGCTTCCCTGTCTTGTCCTCCAGCATGGGCTCTTGGTTCTCAGGGCCTCAGCTCCATTTATCCTCCAGTAGGCACTCCTACTCCTTCTCCTCCTGAATATTCTGTCCTATCTTTAAACCTCCCAGGCTCTAACCCTGCCCTTTCTCCTCTCAGGTGTTGCAAATCAGTCTGCCTCTTGGCAGCTGAGTGATTGGGAAAGTCAGTGACGTAAGGGTTCCTTACTCTGAACTTGCTTTCCCCGTCCTTCTCACCACTAGGGACATTCTGCAACCTATTGCAGCCTGGTACAATCTGGTTTCTAGGTACAACTGAGGTTTTGTATCTCTGACCTGGCAATACAGGTCCTTTGATAAGGGTAAATTCCCCCTCTTTATCCTTGTTTCCTGGGCCCTGATAAGCTTCCTTATCACAGCGTACAGGGAGAGCCGACCTCCTGTAGGCTGCCTGGCCTCGCGGGAGAGAGAGGCCATGCTGTAAGAGTCATAAGCTTCCCCCGGGTTGGGCTGGGGTCGAAGCCTAGGGCTTAGAGGCCTTCTGCTTACGCGGACCATACCCCTGGCCCTTTGGCCTGCTGCCTCTGCTGGGGCACTGGGGAGGCCAGATAAGGGGGATAACCTCAGTAAGCAGCGGGTTTCCACGGGTAGAAGGACTTTCTCCCCGAGCCCTTCTTTCGGGAAGGGGCCGAGGTCTTTTTAGAGAGCCTTGTCCTCGTCATGAACTTGGTCTCCAGTTCGGCAGCCTTTTCAGTCATGGGCTTGCCAAATAGGTTCTCCCCCAGGTATGGGACATCGATCAACTTGTCTTGTACACATTGTTCGAGGTCGGACGACTGTAGCCAGGCTTGGCGGCGTGCACCGATGCCTGCCACGGCTACTCTGGCCACCAACTTGAACCCGTCGTAGGCCACTCAAGATATAAATTTGGCGTTTTCACCGATGGCTCTGGATAGTCCCTTGAAGCGCTGCAAGGGCTCCTCGGAGAGACCAGCCAAGAACCTGGCAATCTCTGTTGTTCGGTCTCTTAGGTACATGCCCATGTACAGCTGGTAGGCCTGGATTCGGCCATTCAGCATCACGCCCTGGTAACATCTTCTGCCGAGAGCATCCAAGGTGCAGCCCTCCCTGCCGGGTGGTACCGAGGAGTGCGTCTTCTGACTTTTTAGTTGAAGCATGGCCGATTCCACGACCATTGAATTATGTGGCAATTGAGACTTTTGAAACCCAGGGCTCTGGCGGACTTGATACATCGAGTCGAGCCGCTTGCTAATCCCTGGTGTTGATGACGGTGTTTCCCACATGCGGCGCTCCAGGATATGAGGAATGGGCACCATAAGGGGTTCCCGAGGAGGGGTCTCATATTGGAGGATCTCGAGTTCATCTGCTCAGGGATCCTCTTCAGACTCTGTTGGAAAAGCCAAAGCTTTGGACATATCTCGACAAAGTCTCGAAAAGCCATGTCCTCGGGGGGAGATCTCCTCCAAGGTTCTGACACCGGGGAATCGGATGGAACATCCTGGTGAAGGCGAGTGTCTGGAGACACCTCGCCTTCCGACTCCCAGATGGAGGCATCCAAGGAGGACAGGTGGCATTCCTCGGGCCCTGAGGGGTCAGGCCGCTCCGGCGCTCGTTGGCTTGCCGGTGACAATCTCCATCCAGAAGAACGGGAGATCGAGTGGGACCTCGGCCGAGGATCCACTCTGGCCCATAGGGCTTCGAGGATCGGCACGGCCTCCGGGGTCGACTTCGTCATCGAGTCTCCTGTGGTCAGGGCAGAGGAATTGGACGTACCGGATACTAGTGCTATTTGCTGCTTCAGGAAGGCAGTGATCCTGCGTTCAAAGGAATCCATCCTGGACCTGACCTCAGGAGGTTCCAATGGAATCGGGCCCGATGCCAGTTCCCCCGGAGGGGAGTCCTCGACTAGGATAGGATGCACTGGCCAGGGCCGGTCCGTGGCCAGCTCCTTCCGAGAGAGCTTGATCAGACGCTCCTTCCCCAATGCCTCAGGCTGACGCTTGGGGCTCCCTGACCGGCCCCGCGAGGGACCTGGTCATTCTGAACCATCCAGAGATGCAGCCGTCAAGGATTTTCTCTTTCTTTTGGGTTCCCTTGAGGGGGATCCCCTCTCCAAGGTCCCCCGATGCCGCTCGGGTTTGGAGCGCTCCTCATGGGGCATGGAGGCCTCGGACGAGGTCCTGGCTTTCGTAGGCATGGGGGAATCAGACATACATTTGAAAAGGCCACAAACAGCCGGGTCGTGGTCCGGGCCGAAGCACCAGAGGCAGCAATCATGCGTATCGGTGAGGGACATAATTTTTCCACACCTGTCGAACATTTTGAACCCGCTGGTAGCCATGGCGGGAAAAAGGCCCCAGTAAGGTCAAAGACCTTTAGGGCTTCCAGTGAGGGAAAAACAGGGGCAGGAACGCCCAAAAAAAGAAAAAGAAAAAAAGGAGAGCCGACCCGATACCGGGGTACCGGGTGCTAGCCGGAAGAAAAGACAACAGCCAAAAGGCAAGAAGAAAACACTTTTTCCGGGACAGAAAACAGACAACGTCTGAAGGGCTCCGCGGAAAAAAGAAGGTTGACCAAGATGGCTCCTTTGGGCGGGAAGCGGACCATGCATACGTGGAGGCAACTCACAAACGCTTTCTTTGAAAGCTGGGGATTTGCTCCGCACGGGTTCCGCCAGCACCAATGTAACCCATATATGAGAACTGACTTCTTGCTTGTTCCCGGAGAAGGGAAGGCAGTCACTGTGCCCCCTCTGGAAATAGTGAGGTTGAGCCTTCCTTTCTTCGGGGCAGCTTGGAGGATTGCTCTTGTGAGCCCTCAATACTCTTAGCACCATGCCTCAGAAGATTCACAAATTGTTGCACCAGGGCCTCCACCTAATATTTCACATCCTTGCCCTTAGGGTAAAATTGACAGATGACCGATGGTCAGGTCGTCTATGGTTGGTTCAGAGTGGGCTTGAGAAGTCCTCGATACCGACGCACCACCAGCATTCAGAACAGCATTGGAAGCCATAGAGACTGATGCATCAGACTTCAAAGAACCAAAAATCCTGTTGCACTGTTTCTCTTGACCTTTGAGCCCTCGGTTTGCCATCTGAAGACTCAAATTACAAGAAGAGGGCACTATTTATGAGTGTTCTTTATGGATGTGGTCCTTGAGCACTTATTACACTTTTTAAACCCACTTGCAAGTTTTTGGGACATGTTGCCCAGAAAAATAGCTGCAGAGAAATCAAATGGTTCAATTTTGAAAAATATTCCTCGACCTGAAGGGGGCTGAGGTGTCACGGAAAATAAAGGAAACCTTAAACGTTCAAAAACCCTAACTAAGAAGAATATGGGAAGAGAAATTTAAAACCATGGCAGCAGGCTGTAAAAATAGCAAACACAAAACAAAACAGTAAAAACAATTACAAGAAAAAAATGCTACTACTATAACTCACAGACACATAGACAGACATATCTGTGGGCCTCTGTGGAAAGATGGCAACATGGCAGCAGGCGGGAAGTTTTCGCAGGTGCAGTTGAGCTTCCAAAAGCTTCTAGGTGGATCTGGGAATGCTCTTATGCATGGCTCTGTCGGATGACATCACCAACATGGGAGGACCTTTCCTGCTTGTCCATGGAGAATCACTTATTACCTTACTAAAAGCTTTTGCCTTTATTCCCGGACACCTCACAACCAAGTACACTCAATTAAGTGGAAACACACAGGATTATTTTAAAGGCACTCTATCAAATATATTATGGGGGGTAATTTTATAAACCATTTCCCACATGTAAAGCACATTTCACATGTGGAAAATGCCAAATACTTGCATAAATGTATGTGTGCTCCCAAGATGGCATGTACTTATATGCACTTCATATGTAGGTAATTCTCAGAGGTATAGTTGCAGTGTACATGTATATTATATAAAATTCACAAATACACACAGAGAGTACATGTTGACACCTTCTTTGAATCAGGTGTAAATTTGTGCCAGATGATTTGTGCATTACTGGGGATCATTGCACAAGTCCATTTTATAAAGCCACATAGATGCTTATGTCGCCTTTATGAAATAAGGCATAAAATAGGTGCACTTTTGGACTTTTCACATAGGTGACCTGTTATAAAATCAGCCTTTATAGGAATGTGAATTTTTACATTTATCCATAAATCTGATAAATGGTATGGCATTTTCAGTCTTTTCTTAAGTTGACAAGGAGAATTCTCAGTTTCAGCAAAAATTAATTCCTGTTATTGTATTAATTCCTAGTTCATTTATTTTAAGACTCATGGAACCAGAACTAACCTACTACTGACAGACACTTTCTGAAGTGAACTTTTCCCTCACTCCTACTTGCCCAAAGTTCACCAGCAGGTCAGTGGTATGAAAAAAAAAAAGCAAGCAAGAACCCTAACCCTTCTGCTACTTCAGATTCTAGGAACTTTAACCTTGCTTCAGAAGGCATGACTAATAGTGAGGAGAAAATAACATCCCTGGAGAAATAATCCATGCAACAGTTACCCAGTGCTAAAGAAAATATTTGTATCAAAACTCTTCTCAACTTCATTTCCTTCTTGCTCATTTACATAACTGATCAACATGATACTTACCAGCTGTAAAAAAAACAACAAAAAAAGTACCAACGAGCAACAGCATATCATCCCAAAAATCATTGCTGCTGTTTGGTCACTAAATTTGATGAGGGACATTACAACCCTTTGTCTAAATTCTGATGAGGCGGACTTAGCTTATGCCATTTGGAAGATGCTTGGATTATTAAAGTTAAATTGATTTTTATGTCTTTTCTAAGAACACATGAGTGATTTGAAATGCAAATTTAAAAAATATAAAATCGGGAGAAGCAATAATGGCAGTGATGATATGAATGAGCATGAAGTTGTTGCTCTAACACAGATAAGATTTTGGACTTGCAATTTATATGGTGGCTATCTGAAATTTGCGCCCTTCACAAGTTATTTATATTCTTGTGCTAATTGGCAATAACAGGCTTTTCTAATAGAGCTGCTTAACACAAAAATAGGTACCCAAGTTGTGTTAAAAAAAAAAAATCAGTTGCGTCAAATGCCAAGATATGCAAAGCAGCTCATAATAATGCAAAATGAATGATGAAGCCTGCATTAAGCTTTTGCTGGCTGTCATTTATGAGAAGTTATCACCATCTCCAGAGGTGTTAACTTTCACTTGCGAACATCAGTTTGCTAATGCTGATGTTCTCAGGAATGAAGTTAAAAGGGCTAGTGATTTCCAAAAAAAATTCACCTGATACTTTGTTTAGAAAAAAAAATATGGGTACCCCCTACTCTGACATTTATGAAAATAAATATGGGAAACTTCCAGTCCCTCAAACCCCCTCAAAACCTGGTTGCTCCTGTCCCAGTGGCTCCTATTTCACAATGCCCCTAGCGGTAGACTCACAGTACTTCTGCTATGGGTCACGGCTGCCATGTAAGGGAACGTGCCATCTTCTAATAGGTATCGCAACATATAATCAAGTATTTAACTTTTTTTGGAGAAAGAAGATTTGATTTAAATGCTAGAGAGTGGAATTGATGTACAATAAGCTCATTAGAGTAGGAAGTGCAGCTCAACTGGCTGGCAAAATCCTTTTGTGTGAAGCTAGTTCCTGGGTTTCAGTGTGGATGCTGTACTAAGGCGTTTAAGGGAAGGAATTAACATCTGCTAAAATCTGTACAGTATAAAGAACTATCTACATTGTGTTGCATGTGGAATTCAGGTGTGTAAAGCTTTGCTTCTTCTTATAGAATTACCCAATCTTCCAACTAAGCTTTAATTCCTTGGTGTTTGGGTTTGCCAGCTGCAAGAAAAGCCTTTTTCCAGAGAGACGTCTTGTTATCTCTTTCCTGTATAGGGTTTCACTCGTAAGGTCCACTAGTCAGCTGTTGAACTAGAATCTATAACTAGGCCTAGGATTGGAAAAAAGGGCAGAGACAATTTCATTTCTTCTAGGAAAATCACTTCCAAGAACAACTATACAAATTAACTTAGCATGCTGAGGAATTTACACATATAGGCCCTAGATGTAGTTAGCACTGCACTAGAATGCTGCGCTAAGCTTCTACGCACAGCATTCTAATGCACGCGCTAAAAGAATTTTTATTCCCAATGCAGTAAATCAATGACAAGCAAATTACTGCAGTGTTAAAAAGTATGCACTATCAGAAAATAAAGTACATATCTCTGTTGTAATAGTCAGCTATTTACTGCATTGTGAATAAATATCTGCCTTCCAATTAATGTGTGCATGGAAACTGGCTCATGCACTTATGCAAAATGCAATGTGTGCCTTGGAGTCAATGCTGACTCCTGGCAACCCAGCAGCTGCTGGATTTCCTTGGCAGTGTGACTGGAAGTAGATTGCCAGGCCTTTCTTCTGAGGAAATGGAGAATTAAGTGACTAACCTAAGACTACAAGGAGTGCCAGTGGGAAATGAACCCTTGGTCTCTTGGTTATCAAGCCAGTGCTCTAACTACTAGGCTATTCCTCCAATTACAGGAAGGAAAATATGAATAAAAAGAAAACAGGCATGGTAGAACATAGGAACATAAGATATGCCATACTGGGACAGACCAAGGTCCATCAAGCCCAGTATCCTGTTTCCAACAGTGGCCAATCTAGGTTATATGTACCTAGCATTATCCACAATGCTTGTATTGGGTCAAGCATTGATATCCTGGGTCCCTTTTTAATAATGGTTTATGGACCTTTCCTCCAGGAACTTGTCCAAACCTTTTTTAAACCCAGCTACACTAACAGCCCTTACTACATCCTCCGGTAACAAATTCCAGAGTTTGATTACATGTTGAGTGAAAAAATATTTTCTCTTATTTGTCTTGAATAGTTTACCCTGTAGCTTCATTACATGTCCTCTAGTCTTTCTACATTCTGATAGCATAAACAATCGATCTACGTTTACCCATTACACTCCATTCATTAATTTATAGACCTCTATCATATCTCCCCTCAGCCGTCTCTTTTCCAGGTTGAAGAGCCCTAACCTTTGTAGCCTCTCTTCATAGGAGTAGCCTTCCATCCCCTTTACCATTTTGGTGGCTCTTCTCTGTACCTTTTCTAATAACGCTATATCCTTTTTAAGATAACGCGGCCAGAATTGCACACAATATTCAAGGTACCATGGAACGATATAGAGGCATTATAATATCCTTTGTTTTATTTTCCATTCCTTTCCTTATGATACCTAGCATTCTATTTGCTGTCTTGGCCGCTGCTGCACACCGGGCGGAGAGTTTTAACATGTTATCCACGATGACTCCTAAATTTTTTTCCTGGGTGGTGGTTCCCAATGTGGAACCTTGCATTGTGTAACCATAGTGTGGGTTGTTCTTTCCTAGGTGCATAACTTTGCACTTGTCCACATTAAATTTCATCTGCCATTTGGATGCCCAGTCTTCCAACTTATCCAGACTCTTGTTCATCACTGCTACCCTGAAAAATTTCTTTGGTGGCCCATTGCTACCGATCAGACACTTCCATTTTGCAAGATGGAGGCACCAGAGTTGCCTCCCAACTTTCAGAGGTGAATGTGGGAGGGCGGGTTTGGGCTTCCAGGAAAAAAGCCCACTTGGGCCACCAGGGACTGCTTTGGTGGAGGAGTTGAAGGCCCACTTGAGCCACCAGGGACTGCTTTGGTGTGGCCATGGGGGGGGGGGGGGTCCCGGGACCCACGTGGGCCACCAGGGATCTTGGGTGAACTGGGTGAAGGGATCATCCTCAGCTCCCACACTGTAAAGTCTCGCCAGCCCCGAGTTGGTATAAAGATTTAGTGCTACAAAAGAATGAAACATTTTAGTGCAGTTTTAGTGCATCAGGAACAATTTTTTTATTCATGCAATTTACATGCGTTTTGTATGCTCAGTGCCCATCTCCATTCTCAATCCATTTCCTTCAAGTATCAGCCTGCCCCTCCTCTCTCTTTACCCATCAGTTCAGCATCTCTTTGTTTCCGCCTCTTTCCCTCCTTGGGTCCAGCATCTCTTCCTCCCCTCCCCTTGGGTTCAGCATCTCTTCCTCCCCTCCCCATTTGTTCCCTGTGGACTGAGCACCTCTTCCTTTCCTTCCATCCCCTCCCCTCATGATGCTTTCACTCACTTACCTTACAATGAAGTTACCTCTGGCAATGGCAGCAATTCACCAATGCTGCCTCTCACTGGGCTCAAAGCCATCTTGCTGCTAAAAGGCAAACCATACCCAACAATATCACTAACAAAAATGTTAAAAAGAATGGGACCAAGGACAGATCCCTGTAGCACACTACCGGTAACATCTTCTCCTCAGAATGAACTCCATTTACCTGTACTCTTTGCGCCTCCTACTCAAACAATTTCTAACCCAGTCAGTCACTTTAGGGTCCATCTTTAGGATGCTCAATTTATTTATAAGTCACCTGTGCAGAACAGCGTCAAATATTTTACTGAAGGCTAATTACAGCACATCTAAGGTTCTCCCTCACCCAGTCACAGAAATTAATTAGATTTGTCTGACAGAACTACCTCTATGCTGTCTCATCTCCTGTAATCCAGAATCCTCTTTGATGTACAAATATGTAGTGGCTCGAATGGAGTCTTCATCAGCTGAGTCAAAACTATATTGAGATCTCAAGTCGCTGCAGGAGGCTTTAGGGGAGGCTTCATAAGAAACAAGCTCCGCATGAATTGAACAAGGCTGTAGAGGAATAGGTTTATCTTCTACATGATGGTGATAAGCGCCATATGCACAGAGTGAACCTTGATGAAGTTGGTTTTTAAACTTGACTTAGACAAATGCAGAAGATAATCAAACAGCTTTTTTGTGACACACAAGAAAGGGTCTAGGGCTAAACCCTCATACCAGATGGCAAATCTCCTCCAGTAGAATCCATGTGACCTTCTTGTGGAATCTCTTCTGAAGATAAAGATAACAAAAGCAACTTCAACTGGCATGTTCAATTTGGAATGTTACCCCTGCAATATCCAAGCTGTGAGGACTAGGGACTTGATTGTGGATCCAACAATGTTCCCTGATCCTGCATAATCAGAGTTGGTGAGTTTCCCAGGTGAGTCTGATCCATAACAGAAGAAAAAGCTATGGCTGACTGGACCAAAAAGATGCTATAAGAATTTGCATGTCCCCATTTTCTTGAGCTTCAGGAGAGTTTTCTCTATCAAAGGAATAGTAGCATACGCATTCAGAAGACCATCTCTCCAACGTAGGAGGAAGGCATCCAAGGTTATTTTGCCATGTGTTCCCACCCTAGGGCAGAACCATGACACTTGCCTGTTCCAAGGAGTGGTAAACCAATTTATCAAAGAGGTGTCCCACTCTCCAAAGAGAAATTGAACCACCTCAGAGTTCAGGCTTCATTTCTGAGGTTGAAGGACACCGCTCAGCTAATCCACCAGGGTTATTATTCTCAACCAGCAGATAGGTGGCTCTGAGCATTACCTCGTGGCAGATAGTGAAGTTCCACATCCTGACCAATTTCCAACACAGGATGTATGACCCGGTTCCTCCCTGCTTGTTTATGTAGTGCACTGCAAACTGAATGTTTGGATTATGATGATTTGATTGGTCAACTGTTCTCAGAAAGTCTTTAGAGCATTCAATATTGCTCTCCGTTTCAGGAAATTGATTTGATGAAAGCTTTCCTAGGTGAGACTTCTGCTAAGCACTGAAAGAGGTTTGTGTTTGTAGAGTGCTTTGGGTTGACAGTCCATACAGCATAATGTCATCTGGGCATATATGGAAGTTGATGCTGTGGACTCTGATGATTTTGCAGAGTGGTTGGAGGTAGATGTTGAAGAGGAGGGGAGATCCTTGTTGGTAAGGGGCGGATATGTTGGCTCCTATTTTTATTTGTAGTTGCCTTTTGGTCAGGTAGGATTGGAACCATTGTAGCACAGTGTTTTGAACAGAAGTGGACTGCAGGCATTGAAGGAGAATGTCATGGTTAACATTGGGTTGAGGTCAAGTTTTTTGAGGGTGAGATGTGTGGAGAACAGTTTCAGGCAGTCGGACATCTTACCTTGTTGCAGTATGGATGGATAAGTCTTGTGAGTATAGGGCTTAGTTCTTGTTTGGTTGATTTGATCCAGCTAACCGGGCATGGATCAAGCGGAGAGATTGTGTTATTGAGTGATATAATTATGGTATCGATGTTGTCCTTACTAATGGAGTCAAAAGTGGACTATGCAGTGGTGGGAGGGGTTTGGTTGGGGGGAGGGTGGGGTTGAGTTGAGAGTGGAGTTGCTTGTAGTGGCTTGCTAGTTGCTGAGGGCTTATGTTGACATCAGTGGGGGCGCTGGAAGGGAGTTTCGTGAGTTGTTTGATGATATCAAATAGTTCTCTTGGTCTATTCAGCGAGCTAGTTATTAGTTTAGTGTGGTAGGCATGCTTGGCATTATCAGTTGCAATACAGTATTTGTCCATCAGGTCCATGTAGAGGGTTTCTGTCGGATTTGAGAATAGATTTGCGCCATTTGCGTTCCAATCTTTGGAGTTGAGTTTTGAGTGCTTGGGGGTGTACTATGGAGCCTTCAGTTGCTTGTCTGTTGTATGGGTTGTTGCTGTAATTGCAGCTTTTCCTATGATGGTGTTCCAGATGGTTATGAGGGTGTTGGAGTCTTTTGTCTCAGTTTCCAGCTGAGGGAGGATGTCACTGAGGAAGGTGTCTTTGTGAAAGCGTTTGAATCATCTGTTTGCTTGTGGATGGATGGTGAGATTTGTTGCGAAGTCGATGGGTAGTGAGAAAGTAATCTAACTGTGAAATGACCAGGGTGGGCTTGTATTGTGTGCAGAGTGCTCGTGTGTATTATTTGATTGTTGATGAAGATAAGATCTAGTGTGTTGCCTTTGTTATGTGTGGGGGATTGGATGATTTGGGTGAGGTCCATGGCTGTCATTGCTTCTAGGAAGGCTGCGGCGTATCTGGGTTGCGCTAAGGGAAGGTTGATGTCTCCTTGGATAAGGAGGTCTTTGGCTGATTTTGCATTCTCCATAACTTTTTCTATTAAGTTGGACAGATCGGTGGCATAAGCTGCTTAATCAGGTTGCAGCATTTTGGACCTTATCTCTATGGCAGGGCATGTCAGTGAGTTACTCCTGAACACTAGGCTGTAAGTCTGAGGCTGAGAGTCATGAGAGTCTCCAGACACCAATACTCACTGAGGCAGCTCCTGCTGTCATATCAAAAGTATCATATGTCGCTTGGACAACATATTTTCTATACTCCTTCTCTTGTGCCACTAGAGAGCAGTACTGATTAGCTTTCTTTGGAGGAAAAGAATCAGTCAGTTCCTCAATGTAGTGCATGATTCGCAAATGCTTAACCATGAAAAGCTGGTATGACCCTATGCAGGAGAAGAATACAGCATTCTGAAAAGCTTTCCTTCCAAAGGGTCCAAAGTCCTAGCTTCTCTCCCTGGGGGTGCCGAAGAGTGGGACTTGGAATTCTTGGCCCTATTGATGGTAAATTTGATGACCATATAGTGGTGCGGCAGCTGAAGCTTTTTGAATCCAAGAGCTTTCTGGTCTCTGTATGTGGAGTCGATCTTCTTGTTGATTGGAGGCAAAGACAGGGGAAGTCTCACACATTTTCATCTTCAGCCTCTGAAGGATGCACATAGGCTCTGTCATCGCTTCCTTAGAGTCCATGGAATACTGAACGATGTCCAGCAACCCGGCCATGGGCTCCTCCTTCATCTCTAATGGACCTGCAATGCTCATGAGAAGGGGTGTGATATGAGAGAAGCTCTGAAAACCTCTCCTCTGAGAAGCATTCAGAGTCAAACTCAGATTCTCAGGAGCTCTCATAATCCAACTCAGATAAGTACTCAAAGGATGTCTGAGTCTCTGCCTAAGTCAACCTCTGTCTTGCCGAGGAGGCAGATCTCCTTCAGGAGCACCGATGCAAAGATGACTTCCAATGCCATGGGGAGTGATCACCCTCTGATGCAGGGGAGAGTGAAATTGGCCAGGCAGGAATCAATGTTAAGACCCTTTGAGTCCTTGATGAAGATTCCTTTCTAGCAGGCAGAGTTTTGAGGATGGGCTTGATGTGCTGTTGCATCATCATCAAAGCCGTCAAAGCTGCAGCCTTATGAAGGATGAAGAAACCTTTCATGAACTACTGCTCAAGGGCTGCCAATGACAAAGTGTAAGATCTTCAGCAGATTTGGCTGATGTCTGTGGAATCGAAGCAGGAGTATCAGCAGGCTGGTCTTGGTTTCTTGGAGGCTGATGCAGCTCTTCCAATAACAAGGAGAATGAGCAGTCCTCACACTGAGGGCTGTTTCAAGGATTGGGGTTCATACAAATCTTGCCACTGCGCTCAGATGGATCTTGATGCTAATGCACCAATGCCTTTGTTCAGTACTCGCCATTGGTAGACCTTGATGTCTTTCAGGATGAAGCCAAATCCCTCCTCTTCCTTGGGGTGGAACTGGTGGGTGTCCAGTGATAAGGCTGCAACCTTGGGGTCATCTCTGATTCCTTCCTCTTCTTCTTCAAACAAATCCAACAGATAGCTAAACCTGTTGCTTCTGCCTCTATAATATTGGCAAAATTAATTCCTTCCATTCTGCACACACTACCAAGACCCTTATCCATTCTCTAGTCACCTCCCATCTAGACTATTGCAACCTCCTCTTCACTGGTCTTCCCCTGAATCATCTCTCCCCACTTCAATCTGTTCAAAACTTTAACGGCATGGCTAATCTTCTACCAGTGTCACTATGCTCATATTACCCCTCTTATCAAGTCACTTCATTGGCTCCCTATCTGTTTCTGCATCCAGTTCAAACTTTTCCTACTGACCTATAAGTGCCTTCATTTGGCTGCTCCTCACTACCATTCTTATCTTATCTCTCCCTACATCCCTCCTCGGTAACTCCGCTCTTCTGGCAGATTCCTTCTATCTGCGCCTTTCTCTTCCAATTCCAACTCCAGACATCGATCTTTCTACCCTGCTGCTCCTTTTGGCTAGAGCAAACTACCTGAGTCAGTATGTCAGACTCCATCTGTGGCCCTGTTCAAATCCAGGCTAAAAACCCATTTCTTTTAAACTGCTTTTGGATTCTGATCCACCTAGTTTTCTGTTCACCTCCTATATGTTCCCTTACAATTCCCCCAGATATATCTTAGTCCCCAGTTGTGTTGTCTGTCTTGACAAGATTGTAAGTTCTTATGAGATGGGACTGTCTCTTACACGTCTTTGTAACGCACTACAAATGATAATTAGTAGTAGTAGTAATAGAGGAGATCTACTGATGCTTGGCTCCGAATGAGCTCGAGGGCCCCTCAATACTGATACGCTGTTAGCATCCAGATGCAGCTCCAGAAGTCATAGAGACCAATGCCACCAATCATGGATCTCTAAAAATATGTTTGTGCTGCTTCTCTTAATCTTGGAGCCCTCTCTTTATCATCTGTGGCCCATGGTTGGGCTCCAAGCACTGCAGGCACCATTTGTGAGTATTTGTAACTAACCTGACTATCTTTGCTAAGTTCAAATATGGGCCACTCAATCAAGCTGTGGGATTTTAAGGAAAATAAAAATTATGTTTATAATTACAATTTTAATTTCAACTCAAAATTTTAATCCGTAGGCTAGGCTTATAACTTTACTTACAAATGTGCCAATTAGGCCTACTTGTACTTCTCTACAGAATGAATTTTCTTCAAAATAGCAACATTTCCACTAAGATAATTGAAAAATTTATGAAAGACCTAGATAAGATTCTCAAGAGCAGAGATGTCTCTCTCCATACAAAGATTCGACTTGTTCAAGCCATGGTATTTTCAGTAACATCATATGGATGTGAAAGCTGGACAGTGAAAAAGATAGACAGGAAAAAAATTGATGCCTTTGAATTATGGTGCTGGCGGCAAATACTGTGTATAACATGGACTGCCCGAAGAACAAACCAGTCGGTACTAGAGGAGATCAAACCTAAGCTTTCTTTAGAAGCTCAGATGACAAGACTTCGACTTTCATACTTTGGACACATCATGCGAAGAGAGAGATCATTAGAAAGACATCATGCTTGGCAAGATAGAAGGTCAACGCAAAAGAGGAAGGCCAGCAATGAGATGGATCGATACAATAACAGCAGCTAAGGGTACCAGTCTGTCAACAATGAGCCACCTGACTAAAGACCGAACACAATTTAGGATAGCTATCCAGAGGGTCGCCATGAGTCAACTCCGACTTTACAGCACTTAGAACAACAACAATTGAAAAATTCTGGGCAATTCAACTCAACATTGTACTTTACAATCATTAGACATTTGAAAGTCTACATGCAGTTGTTTTTTTTCTGTAGACTACACTTTGTTCATGATTGAAAAGCACCTTTCAGTTGGAGCATTGGAACCTGGCAAACAAAAAAAATTCAACCAATTTGCATAAATTTTTATATGTACCTCATTACTTTTCAGATGTCCAAACACCACCTTCCATTTTTCGTCAACCATGGTGTCTGTTTTTTTCCATTCTTGAACTTCTTCAGAAACAAATGACTTAAGACAAGAGAACTTATCAAGCTGTTCAGTATCATTTATTACTGATTCTACACCGGGTCTTGCCGACAAAACGTATTCTAAAGATGACTCTAGCTCACACCACTCTGGTTGTTTTTGAATCTGGCTCACACCACTCTGGTTTGCTTCCCAATCTCCTGCAAGTGGTGTAGAAAGATGACACAGATTGCTTGAAATCTGCTTCATCAATGCTGCCCCTCTTCTTCAAAATCTTTTATCTTCTTTCTGAATTGTCAGAGGCAAAAACACTTCATTCTTCCTAGTTACTAACTTGTTTCTAAGGCCACTGATTACTTCAGCCACCTCTATCATTGAGATTTTTTTTGAGACTCAATTTTTAAAGTGGCATTTTGGAAAATCACTGCCTGACTGTGCAGAAAGTACAGTCAAACCTCTGCTGATTCATTCTCAAAAACGTTTTTGATGATAATGGGCATTTTTCCTGGCTCAGAAAATATGATTTCATTGATTGGAACAATTTAAATTAACCTCTCTATGGCTGGTAGTAAAGTCAGCCATCTAGTGTTACTGTATCAGAGGAGTTTATGATACTCACTCTCAACAAAGTCACACATTTTTTTTTCTTTCTTTTTTTTTTTAACGCGCACTTTAGAATCAGTGCAGTTTACATGTATACTAACAGGTACTTTTTATTCCCTTGTCCCTGAAGGGCTCACAATCTAAGTGCACCTGAGGCAATGGAGGATTAAGTGGCTTGCCCAAGGCCACAAGGAGTGGCCATGGTACTAGAGACCCCAGTCCCTCCGGCCTGAGGTTGCTTGTCCCCATGTGGGAATTGAACCCCCGGCCTTCCAGCCTGAGGTAACCTGTCCCAACAACTGAGCCACTTCTCCCTCTCTAAGTTCTTCAGTTCTCACATATCAATATGAAAATGTCTGAATATCTTGTCAACAACAACTTCAATGTCAAATGGTAAGCATTTGGCAGCAGTACTGATACAATTGTGAGCTGCACAGTTTGCACCAATCAAATTATTTCCTAAATCTTTTTGCAGCTTGTAAAAAGTGTTGTTACTATCCCTCCTAGCAGCCTCACCCAAATGGCAATTGAAATTGTCAGCACACAATGCCAAAACTTTGGATCTTAACCCATTGGACTCAACTGTATCAATAATGCACTTGGAAAGAATGTCTGAGGTTTTGCCTTTAACTTCATGGACATCAAGAACTTTTATCTGAACCCCTTTCTCAGGAAGAAAGCACTTTACTGAAATAGGGCATACTTTAATGCTTCCATGGTTTGAGCAAACACAAAAAACTGTTAAAAATCTTGTCTCAGAAAGATTTCTCTTGAGGGAATCAATAGTCAGGTTTGAAAACATTACAGATGACTGCTTCCGTTTTGGTTCGCGCACAAGAGTATTTTTCATCAAAAATATACGAGTCCGGCAGTAACCGGGTTCCCGGGGCCCGGATCACTGCTTGGCGACTTGCTCGGGGTCAGGGGGTCAGGTGAGTGTCGAGGCGATGTTCAAATCGCCCCACGTCAGCTGCGTGGGGCGATTCTATTGGCGGTGAGGGTCAGGGGGCGGGGCCAGCAGAGCGGGAAGGAGACTGTTGAAGCGTGGTCTTCCTTCCTCCTGCTGCCCTGGGCGCTGGCAAGGCGTGTGATGGGGTCTCTTCTTGCCGTTAAGGTCAATATGGAAAGGGTGGGGTGTTGGTGGCTGCGGGGCACAAACGTTAGTGAGAAGAGAGGGGGATTTTGTGACGGCAGGTAGTCAGTGGTCGGCTGGTTGAGGGGGTGAATAAATTTTTTTTTAAAAAGTGTGTAAGGGGGGGGGGGGGAGGTGGGGGTGGGGAGCTGGTTGTGGAGTGGGGAGCTGGTCAGTCCTGCGGGCATTTTGGCGCCGAGGCTGCAATTTACAGGGGGAGAGAGTCCCGGCCAAGATTTTTGGTGGCAGGGGATTGAGTAAAGGGAGGAGTGGCATAGTGGTTGGGGGCAAGTTACCCAAGTGTAAGGCCAGGGGTTCAATTCTTGCAGGGACTGCAACTGATGGACAGAGGGGCTGGGGGTCTTCACGTACTCATTGTGACCATGGGCAAGCACTTAATCTCTGTTGCCTCAGGTACACATGAAGACTGTGAGCTCCTATATACACAGTGCCTGATTATAAACTGCCTAGATTTACATTGCTTTGGGGAAGTGGGGAGTTGGAAATCTAGTATTTTAAGGAGTAAGAAGGTCGGTGTTAGGAACATGGTGAGGACTCCGAAGGGGCAGAGGGCAGGGAGTCGGCATGGGGGGGGGGGGCTCTGGGTCACTGCCTGGGGGAAAAAGGAGTCACTGGCTGGGTGCAGTGCTGCAGGGATGCTTGGATGTAGCTTCCTCCGAGGCATTGAAGGTCAGGGGTTCGGGCGTGGTAAGGGGCCGTGGTGGGGGAGTGCGGAGGTCACGGAGTGGGAGGGCCGGGCGGGGTTTAAGGTCATTGGGTGGGGCGTGGGGTTCCTCCGTGGAGGCTATGGGAGTGGAGGAGGGGGGTCCGGTCCAACGGGGGGAGGTGTGTGCAGGCGGGTCGGGGCATGAAAGGATGGATAGTGCTGGGCAGATGCTGGGGGCACAGGTCTCGGAATATGAAGGGGGAGGACTGGGGATTCGTTTGAAGTGGCGGCAGGGCATAGCGCGGAGATGGAGGGGTATGATGCATCAAGGGTTTGGTTTCCAATGCCCTTTCCTGGGGGCTACACCCCGTGTCGTCATGGCAGACATTTTCAGAATCCAATTTTTACTGGTGTCCCTGGGCATTGGGCTTTTGGGGCGGGACAGTATGGCGGAGCGGGGTCATGGGGTTACGGGTAGGGAGAATGGCCGGGAGCAGCGTTTAGTGGTGACAGGACTTCACTTGTGCAGGGCGTGGACGGATGGGAGGCTGGGGGTCTGGGCTCTTCAACAGGGAACTGGGGAGGTGGAGAGGGTAGGGTGATTAGTGCATCTGGGGTCACTGCTGCTGGTGTTTCTCCTTCTCTTTCTGTGCAGGACCAGGGAAGCGCCGGTGCTAGGGCCAGTATGTCTGACCCCAGCCGGGCCAGCGGAGCAGCTTCGACGGTACAGGCGCCGGTGCAGTCCACTCCCGTTGACAGATCACAGACCACGAGCGAGCAGGCATCGTTTAATTCAGAAGCTGGTGAGTATGCAGGGGGCAAAGATGCCCGGGATGGGGGGGTTCCTCCTTCGGGGGCCGGGGTCACAGCTAGCCGTAAGGGCAAGGCGAAGCATAGGCACGGGCGTTGTCGGCGTGATTCGTCTTCGTCGTCAACGTCAACTTCATCTGGGGCTTCTTCCATAGGCTCTGCAGCAGCGACAGTCGAAAAGGGGGAGAGAACCGCACCTACTGTGGTCGGTTGTGCGGAGCTTTGGGAAGGGGTACTGCGGAAGTTGAGGCACCGGATTAGAAAGCGCAAGTATATTGATATATTTTGCCTTTTGGAGGGGAGGAAACGTTCTGGAGAGAGCAGAAAGAAGCGTAAAGAGGACGAAAAAGCAGGCAGGGTGCAGAAGGTTTCCCCACAATACCCTTAATTGGATGAGGGTGTTTTTTTTTTTTTTTTTTTTTTTTATTGAAAGACTTCCAAAGAATACAAAAATACAGTAACTGCCAGGATCCTCAAAAAAGAAGGATGCAACAGTAACAGTACAACATCAGGTCACAACAGCAACCTACAATATGTCTTCATTTTTATACGTTTATAATGAAGAAACCTGGACCCCCCCCCCCCACAACCTCCCTACCCCCCCCCCATGTCATCCCGAACCCGGGACCCCCCACCCCCACCTCCCAACCCCCCCATCTATGACTTGTGGAGGTCAGAGCTCGGGACAGAGGTGAGCGTGAGAACACAGAGAAGGGGCCAACCGCCGAAGAGGTCGGTGTAGTATCCCCGTTTATCCTGGACTATCACGCACCATAACGCGACACAAAGGGCGCCCATACCAATTCAAAACGAGCCAGGCGCATTCTGCCAACCGCTACCCCTCGTTCCATAGAGTATGTATCCCACATGCGTTCCAGCCAGACCTGGAAAGAGGGGGCCAAAGCTTGCTTCCAGGCCGCTGCCAGGGATAGCCGAGCCGCATTCAAGCCGTGCCGGAGTAAGGCAAGTTGCAGAGCCCGGCCGCCCGGCACATGGGCCCCAAAAAGGAAAATCCCCGGATCCCAGGGATACTCAGTCCCAAAAGCATCTGCAGCCGGAACTGTACACCTTTCCAAAAAGAGCGAATGCGGGGGCACGCCCACCAAATGTGTCCCAGGGTACCCCGCTGCCCACAGTTACGCCAACAGAGGTCCCCAGCCCCGGGATACATACGAGCGATCCGCGTTGGAGTCATATACCAACGATACAGCAATTTATAGTTCGTTTCTCGGGCATTAGTCGCAACCGAGCTCTGCCACAGGCGCTTTTCCACTGTCTCCCACTGCTGATCAGTATAGGAGAGACCCAGGTCAGAGCTCCAGAGCACCCTATGCCGTGTGGGGCACTTCTGGGCCCCCTGCAAATGGGCATATAGGGTCGCCACAAGACCCCTAGTAGTAGTACACCCCTCACAGTAGCGCTCCAGGTCTGTCAGGTTTCGAGCAACGTGGGGTCGAACGGACCTAGAATTGACCCAATGCGTCACCTGCAGGTATTGGTAGAGATGCCCCGCCGGAAGATCAAATTCGGCCTGTAGGGCATGAAAGGGTTGCAACCGACCATCTGCAAAAAATTGACCGACCCGGCTGAGACCAAGGTGTCCCCATTGCCGAAAAGCTACATCACTTAAACCCGGTGGGAAGGAGGTGTTATCAACTATAGGGGCTAAAGGGGATATGTCCACATCACGTGATCGAAAATGTTGATCCCAGCAACGGAGGGTATGAGAAACGTAAGGGTTACTAGTGCACTTGCCACGGCGGAGTCGTGGTCCAAGCCACAGCCAGTCCCCCAACCCCGCTCCCCCCACCAGACTCATTTCCATCTGCACCCATCGCTTAGTGCTATCGGCAATCATCCATTCCACCCCCGCCCGACACTGCGCTGCCGCATAGTACCAAGATAAATTGGGCATTCCCATACCGCCGGTACGCGTACGGGCAAAGAGAACCTGCCGTGCTAGGCGCGGGCGACGATAGTGCCACACAAACTTCATGAGTAACTTTTGCCAGGCCGCCAGAGTAGCTCGCGGGATAGGGATCGGGAGAACCTGAAAGAAGTAAAGGAAACGTGGGACAACCACCATCTTGACAACAGCTATACGTCCAAACCAGGAGAGGAGTAGGCCGTTCCAGACCTCCAAGTCCCGCCGGACCTGACGAAGCAAGGGATCATAGTTAGCTTTGAAAAGATCCGCCCGTTCCACAGTCAAATTCACCCCTAAATATCGTAGAGTGCCAGGCACCCAGCGAAGAGGGTAAGCCTCTCGAAGCTCCGCACAAACCGCCCCAGGGACCCCAACATTCAAGATCTCCGATTTAGCATAATTGATTTTAAAGCCGGAGACCCGAGAGAAATCCGCGAACAGCTGCATCGCGATGGGGAGAGAAGCAGACGGATTCACCAAGGATAAAATGATGTCATCCGCAAAGAGCGCGATCCGGTATTCCGCGGAACCAATGCGGACCCCTCGCAATCCCGGGTGATCTCGAAAGCTCTGGGCCAGGGGTTCCATCGCTAAGGCGAAAAGCAGGGGGGACAGAGGGCAACCCTGACGTGTACCTCTCTCCAAAAAGAAATGCCGCGAGTGTCCCCCATTAATCCGAACGCACGCCCGGGGCTGCTGGTAGAGGCTACGAACCCAGCCAATATAGTTAGGGCCAAAGCCCATTAGCTCCAGAACACACCATAAATATTCCCAATCCACCCGGTCGAAGGCTTTTTCAGCGTCAATGCCCACTAGCAACGTTGGTTGCGGGTCCCGCTGGGCCACATGAATAACTTGTAACATACGCCGGATGTTGTCCGCGGCCTGACGACCCGGCACAAAGCCAACCTGGTCAGGATGAACCAAGCCCGGAAGAACCCGATTCAAACGTGCAGCCAGCACCGAAGCATAAATTTTTACGTCGACGTTTAACAAGGAGATGGGGCGGTACGACGCCGCATCATGCAGGGGTTTGCCGGGCTTGGGTATCATCACGACCAATGCCTCACGCTGGGACGGTGGAAGGGAGGCTGCCCCCAAGACCTCATTAAACAGACAGGTCAGGGATGGTGCCAGGTGCGTTCGGAACTTTTTATAGTATTCCGCCGGAAATCCATCACTACCCGGCGCGCTGCCAGTTTTCAAATGCCGGATTGCATTTTCCACCTCATCAATCGTAAATTCTGAGTCCAACTGAGCCCGGTCAGAATCAGACAGACGCGGTAGGGCGGTCCCCTGAAGATAATCCTTCAAGTGGTCCCTACCAGAGGGCTCAGCTTTGTAGAGCCGCTCCAAGTAATCGGCAAAAAGCTCACGAATCTCCCGGGAGAGGACCCTCCTCTGTCCTCCTGCATCACGTAATTCACGGACCACTCTCGAGGATTGTTGTTGACGCAAGCGCAAAGCCAAAAGGCGGCCAGTTTTGTTCCCATGTTCGTAGAAAGTTTGCCTTAGTTTCCGGCGCTTATTATCTAGTTCTCTCTGCATACATGCATCTAAATTCGCTCGGACTGTCCGCCACTGACGTAGGACCTGCCGCGACCCGGTTCGAGCGTGCTCCAAGCCTAGGCGAGCGGATTCCCGCACCAGATGGTCATGTTTCACGCGACCAAAGTCTGCGTGTGCGAGTTGCCTCAGCCAGAAGTTGACCGCGGGCTGTAGCCTTATAAGCATCCCACACCGTGGGAAGGGGAACCTCCCCCGTATCATTAAGTTCAAAGAATTCCTGAATAAAGTGGGCATGGTCCTGTAGAGCACCCTGCCGCCGTAGGAACCTCACGTCTAAACGCCAGAGAGGGCGAGACTCACTACCCATGCCGTCCGGGAGGGAAAGCCAGCACGGGGCGTGGTCTGACCAGGTTAGCGCTCCGAGTCCAGCCTGTACTCTCCCGTCCATCAGGCGCTGGTCCAGTAGAAAATAATCAATGCGAGTATGGACCTGATGGACCGGGGAGTAGTAAGTATAACCTCTCTCTCCCGCATGGGCATCTCTCCATACATCCCGCAGGCCTAAGTCGGACATTAAGCGTTGAAGGGCTCTGGCCGATCCCCCCACTGCCCCCCCAGCACGACCCGTGGAATCCAAATGGGGTACCAGAGGCGTATTACAGTCCCCACCCAAAACAATAGGGCCTTTTGCAAAATCCGCCAGTAGGGCTTTCAAGCGTGTAAAAAAGGGCCCCTGATTCGTGTTTGGGGCATAGATATTGGCTAAGGTTAGCAAGCATCCGTCTAAGCGAACATTCAAGAAAAGCCACCTCCCCAGGGTGTCTCGCTTTATCTCATCGATCTGCAAGGAGAGGCTCTGATGGAAGAGCAGAGCCACTCCCCGCTTCTTCCGGCCCTGCGAATCGGAGGCCACTCGCACTTCATTATATGGGGAACGCCTTAGCCACCCCTGCTTGGAGTTCTGAAGGTGGGTTTCCTGCAGATAAACAATGTCCCCTTGTAAAGTGCGCAATTCTGAGAACAGCAGGGACCGCTTCCGTGGGGAGTTAAGACCCTTAACATTAAAAGAGACAAAGCGCACCATTAAGAAATACGACCTAGCCCCGCACCACCGCTAGACACCCGAAAGGTCCCAAGGGGGGCTCGCCCAGACGAGTCCAGGAAATTAGTTAGCCAAGCCCACCCAATCCACCCGCTAAGAACAAAAGCCATAGACCCTCCACCCCTGCCCGAGATTACCCCCCAGATCCATGTTGAAAAGCCCCCCCTCCCACCCATCTCCCCCCCCCTTCCCGTCAATACCACCTGCCTGTCTAAGTTAATACAGGACACGGTAAATTGACCACAAACCCCGTACCCCCCAAAATCCCCCAAAAGAGAAAGCTCAACCTAAATATAGAAAAACATTCCCCCCATCGCTCCCCACCCATCCCGGACCATCAGTCCCATCATGCCCCCCCATCAAAACAGTAACAGCAATAAAACATTTGCAGTTCAACCGTCGCCTCCCATGGATAATGGAGTGGGAACCCCAAGGTGATCCCTACCACCAGTTGCCCAGAAAAGGAAAATCCAAGGGACCCACTGGGCAAGGCTCCTTAAAAAAAAAAAATAAAAAAAATAAGTGAGAGGAGCTCTGCAGATCCACAAGAGTGTCAAGTGGACTTGCCTACCCTGTGCCACTTGGAATGTTGGGGCTTGGGAGGCGGCGGATGAGGCTGGGCATTATCATCAACTAGTCCCGCTTGGCGAAGAGCTCGCCAAGCCTCAGAGTAGTCCTTTGCAGAAATCTTTTTGTTACCCAGAAGGAAGTTCATCCGAAATGGGAAGGACCAAGAATAGCGAATCCCCTTGTTGTTCAGGACCGCCGTGACTGGTTTCATCTCTCTCCGACGCGCCAAAGTGAACGCCGAGAGTTCTTGATAAATGGACACTGTCGCGTCCTGGAAGCGGACCATCTTCTTCTCCCGGCCTCGACGTATAAGAAGCTCAGCATCGGTATAGCGGAGAAATCTTGCAATGACATCTCGTGGCTGGTTGTTAGGAGGTTTTCCCAAGGCGCGGTGAACCCGCTCAATTTCCATTCCAGAAGCGTGCGTGGTAAGCTCCTCCGCCGACAGCAACTCCGCTATCAGCAGCTTAAGCACAGACGGCAGGTCCTCCCCGCCCCCCTCCGCCTCTGGAATTCCACGAAAACGCACATTGTTGCGGCGGGAGCGGTTTTCAATGTCATCAATTTTATAGGTCAGCTCCATGGCCTGCGCACGCTGTCTATCGAGAGCACATTGTAAGTCCATCAGAGTCCCATCATGGTCAACCACCTTGGCCTCCACGTCCTCCACTCGGGCTCCCAGTTCTGTAACGTCGGACCGGAGGTCTGCGACATCTTTCATCAGTTCTTCCCGTAGCATGCGGAATTCGTTGGCTAGCTCTGCGAAGCCCTTACGGAACTCTTGTTTGATTTGAGCCGAGGTGAGAGGCTTATGAGGGTCCAGTTCCTCTTCACTTACAGTCTCATCGTCAGAACCCGTTGGAGGAGAGTGGCCGCGTGGACTGCTTGAGGCTCCGGACTTACTTTGCAGTCTCTGGGAGGAGCGCATCCCCTCCCGAGTCTCAGAAGTTTTGGTTTTAGCAGCCATCTCGCAGAGCCGCCGGGATCACACAGTGTCAGGAGAAAAGTAGAGTCAATGCCAGCAACAGTGAGAGCACCAATAAGGTGATGGCGTTCAAGGTCCCACCAGCCCGGCGAGTGTCCACCAGTTCACAGTGTCAGGAGAGGCTGACAAACAATATCAGCAAAGCGGGGGGCCCTGGCGAGACAGTAGGACAGGGAATGGTAAACTGCCTCCGTCCCCCCAGAAGAACAGCCTGACACTGATGAGAGCTAGAGAGCGATGTAAGGCAGTGGGAGGCTGAGCAGCAGGGGCCCGCAATGATGGATTCTGTAGCTTCAATGAGTGGCCAGATGTCAAAGAGGCCACTTGTGCAGGGCACCCAGAGTAGTTTCAGGAGGGCGAAGGCCTTGGCTGCACACTGGGCCGGCAGGGAAAAGGAGACCTGATGGCCAGCTGCGATCGCAGATCAAAAGCTGTGCAGGGGAGGAAGCAACATTCAAACTCACCCCCCTTTGGATGATCCGTATTGGAGAGGAAGGCCGGTGAGTGCCAGTAGTTGCCGCGGCAGCCGCCGCGTGGTTTCCACGTGGTCCCGGCTCTCTCCCGCAGGTCTGCAGCACTAACACCGAGCGCCACACGCTGAAGAGTGTGTGCCTCCTTTTATGCCACGGACCGCTGCTTGATCCGCAAGTGGGAAAGAAGGGCCCAGTCTGTCAGCCCCGCGGATGTCCACCCGGCGATTTTCAGCTGTGTCGGGAGCAGCAGCCGGCGGCAAGGTCAATCAGGCGCGAGGCCGGAGGCAAAAAAGAAAACAGTGTCCGGCAGGCCGCGCTGGGACAAGACACTCGTCGGTCCTTGGCTGCAAGTGGATCGCTGAACAGGGCCCCCAGGGGATCGCTGGCTTGCGCTGGTCCAGGAGAGGTACAGGAGGGGGGCGAAATGCTACTGTTAGCGTGTGTTAGCGAAAAAAGAGGGGTTGAGGGGACGGAGCTCTAGTTGAGTGCGGCCATCTTGCAGCGGGCTCACGAGCGCCCCCCGGATGAGGGTGTTTTTAAGGATAGCGAGTGTGTGGGGGCATTACGTCCCAGGCCAGTATGGTGCTTTGTTAGCATACGCGGATGCTATATTGGCAGCATCTCAGGCGAATGAAGGCTGGGCATGGTTAAATTACGATGAGGAATTCCGGGACATGATAGAAGAAAATGCTCAGTTGTCATGGGGGACGAAGGATATCAATTTGTGGCTTACTCAAATGTCCTCTAAGAAAGGGTCTGGGGGTGCGGGGGAAGTGGGCCCCGGGCAGGGTCGCAAGTGCCAATTGCTGGTCCTCGGTCCTTTTGGGTACCAGGGGGACCCACTGGGCTGCCGAAGGGAGGGCCTGGAGGGGGAAACCTGTGTTGGCGTTTCAACAAGTCCTCCTGTCCTTTCCTGGACTGTAAGTTTAGACATGCCTGTTCCCTCTGCGGGGGCGGACATGCAGCCACAAAGTGTAGTCGGAAGGTGGTGGTAAGGGTTCCGACGGCGGGTAAGTGAGGAATCGAGTCATGTATTGGCTCCTAGTCCTATAAGGGTTGAAGCTTTGCATCCTTGGCTGCTTCGTTTTGGGGGAATCGGCAGGGTAAGGCTTGGAGGGTGATCTTGATAGGTTTCTTACAAGGTTTTCACATTCCGTTTCAAGGTGAGGTGGCAGATTCGGGGGCCAAGAATTCCAGCTCAGTAGGGATTTTGGTTGACATTGTCCGTAAGAAAATCCAGACGGAATGTGCCCTGGGCAGAATAGCTGGTCCTTTTGATGAACCCCCGTTTTCACCTTTTATTGTTTCTCCATTGGGAGTCATCCCAAAAAAGGAACTGGGTCGATTTAGGTTAATACATAATTTGTCATTCCCACCTGGGAATTCAGTTAATGATCATATTCCTCATGAGTTATGCACGGTCCGTTATGCTTCATTTGACATCGCAGTTGTTTTAGTGCGTCAGTGTGGTGCAGGGCTGCTGAAGGCAAAGGTGGATATTGAATTCGCTTTTCGCTTGTTGCCGGTCCACCTGTCAGCATTCCCGTTGAAAGGTTTCGAGTTCAGTTCTTGTTTCTATTTTAATAAGTGTATGCCAATGGGTTGTGCTTTTTTGTGTGCTTATTTTGAGGCCTTTAGTACTTTTTTGCATTGGGTCTTGGGGCAGCGAACAGGGTTTTCTACCATTGTCCACTACTCGGATGATTTTTTGTTTGTGGGCCCAAGCCACGTTGAGACTTGTTCCACTTTGCTGGCATCTTTTCAGAGGATGGCCAGGGAATTCGGTGTCCCCTTAGCAGTTGAAAAGACGGTGGGGTCTGTGACATGCCTCACCTTTCTGGGGGTAGAGAGAGATTCGGTGGAAATGCTAATGCATTGCTGGCACAAAAAGTCGACCGCCTAAAAGATTTGGTCGCGGCTGTAGGGTCGTCCTCCAAGACTACGCTCAAGGATTTGCAGGCGTTGGTGGGACATCTTAATTTTGCTTGTCAGGTTATCCCGATGGGGCGCCCCTTTGCACAGCGGCTGTCTTTGGCGATGGCGGGGGCACGACGGCCTTATCACCGTATTCGGGTATCTTCCAGAATGCGGGAAGATTTGCGGGTGTGGGACTCGTTCTTATCTCAATTCAACGGTTGCTCGGTATCGCAGTTGCCGGAGGTGTTGAACACAGATTTGCAGTTGTTTTCTAATGCGGCAGGCAGTTCGGGATTTGATATACTGTCAAGGGTTGTGGTGCGCGGAGGCTTGGCCGGCGGAATGGCGGGTTTCCGGGTTGACCCGTAACATTGCTTTCTTGGAATTGTTTCCCATCGTGGTCGCGTGTTTGTGGCCCGAGCGTTTACAGAATAGGAGGGTCATGTTTTGGAGTGACAATTCGGCTGTGGTGGAAATAATTAATCAGCACTCACCCAAGTGCCTTCGAGTAGCAGCTTTGATGAGAGTTTTCGTGTTGGCCTGCTTACGTCTTAATGTTACTGCCAGGGTACGTCATGTGCCGGGCATTCAGAATTCAATTGCTGATGCTTTGTCTCTTTTTCAGTGGTCGCAGTTTCATCTATTGGCTCCGGGGGCAGAGGAGACAGCCTCAGTGGTACTGGATCATCTCTGGCAGATTGGGACCCTGGTGTGATGGAACTGTTGCATGCGTCGGTGGTGTAGGGGACATGGTCGATGTATCAGCGTGGATTTATTTATATTCTCTTATATACCGCGCTATTCTGCATCAGTGCGGTTTACATTGAACAAACTGAAATTACATTGAACAGGGAATTATAACTTGGAGATAACTATTTTACAGGGGACATGGGCTATGGAGGGTTAAGTGGCTTGCCCAAGACCACAAGGAGCACCTGTGGGACTAGAAACCCCAGTCCTTCCGGCCCAAGGTTGCTGTCCTCTAGTGGGATTTGAACCCCCGTGGATAAATCTAAGGTGCGTGCCTTTTTGTTGGGAAGAGGATGGCGCGGTGGGAGAGTTGCTGAGGAAATGCTGGGCCTGTTTGTAGTGCAGGCAAAAGGAGAAGGATGGTCCAGATTGGCAGTCCTCTCTGCGCTGGCGGGGTTTTCCTTCTTCAGTAAGGCCGTGGCATGGGGCTATCCGCGAGTTTCGTTTTTAGTGCAGCGCCTGATGGCAGGTTGGGCCAAGGGCATCCCAACATGCAAGATGGGCATCTCCCAGTGTCGCATGAGTTGCTTCTGTGAATTTGGAAGGTGATGCCTGTGGTGGCGGTCTCAGAGTTTGAGCCAGTGTTGTTTCAGGCATTGTTTGTAACTGCATTCTTTGGAGCATTTTGCGTGTGCAAGCTGATGCCCTGATCGGGGAAGCAGGATGCGTTTGGGGGTTTGGTTTTTCAGCACATGGTTGCGGAGGCTGCGCAAGGGCGCATCTTTTTTACTGCAATCAAAAAACTGATCAGATTGGAAGGGGGGGTTGGGTGATACTAAATGCCATTTCCCCATTACCCTCCTGTCCAGTGCATAATTGACATCTTTATTTGCAACGTCTGCCGGGGGCAGCGGGCTATTCATTCTTGCATGAGGATGGTAAGCCCGTAATGCAGTTCCAGTTTATTGCGGTGCTCGGCTGGCTTTGCGCCACCTGGGATGTGACGAGAGGCAATTTGTGTCGCATTCTTTTCTGATTGGTGTAGCTACTAGCGCTGTGGCTGCAGGGCTCGAAGGGGAGGTAATTCAGCGGATTTGGAGGTGGCGATCGGGCGCTTATGTGGGATATATTCACCCAGAGGAGTCCTGACCTAAGTATCTGTTTGGGGCTTAGGTGGGATATGTTTTCTCGGCATGTGCAACTTCAGTCTTGCAAAGCGGTGGGTGGTATCTGGAGGGGATGTGGGGAAAGGGGGTGGGGGGGGTATTAACAATTTTATTCAGAGTGTCCAGAAGGTGGCATTCAGCTTTGTCTCATTGCAGATGGTTCATACTCAGGAGAGTGGTGGATCGTGGGTCACTCGTTCGTGTACTGGTCCATGTCGCGCCCTCTTGGATTACATTTGGGACTGGCAGCTTCTGGCATGCGGCTGTTGTGGATGGGCGAGCGCAGCATGCGCTGGTGGCAGCTGGTATCATTCGTGCAGCTGAGGGCTGGACAGCGGCAGCGGCCAGTAGGTCATCTGGGCGGCTATGATCTATCCAATTGGTCCTGCAGGCAACTCATCCAGACGGTGCAGTGAGACATCGAACTGTTATGGGAACTGTTGCTGGGAGATGTGATTGTCTGGTCAGATATCATTCCACGCCCTTCCGGCTGGTCTCAGTGCCGGTGGTCCCGAGGCCTCGTTAAGGTCAATAGGCAGATCGGGCGCTGGGTTCAGCAGACTGGCGGGCGTCAAGTGCAGCATCCTTGGGCGGAGGTGAAATGTGTGGGCTTATATCACACTTATGGTGTACACCTCTCTACGGTGGGCCAAGATTCGTTGTTGAATGATTGGCAGGAGGCGCTGGAAGGGTTGTGCTGGTCGCAGCTTTCTTTTGGGGGGGGGGCAGCACAAGGTTAGATGGGCTACCTTGTGCCGGTGGCGTGGTATCGAGCTAGCGCTAGCCGAGACAGCAGGGCATATACAGCTGAGGGCACATTGAGGGGAGCGGAGTGCTCCCCAGGGTGGGGCGATACATCTCGGTTGGGGTCTCTGCCCGGTGTAAGGCAAGTGGAGCTGGCCTTTGCTGCTAACATGGCAAGGCGGGCGGTAGGGCGGGGGGAGGATGATGCACCACCTTGCTAATAATATGGCTGGTGGGGGAATTATCCGGAATGGGGGGGGGGGGGGGTCATGTTGGGTAATTATGAATGTTTTATTAGTCCGGGTTGTGGGCATGTGTTATAATCTGGTTAAATAAAGCTGCGACCAAAAGATGTACCAGAATTTGGTGTGAGCGTATTTTGTGAGGGGAAGAAGGGGGGGGGGGATGAAGTAGTTGAATGATGTGGGTGTTGGTGGTGTACCTGCCGGGCTGGTAAGGAAGCGGCCTCTGGGATACCCTGGTTACATTTTTTCAACAACTTTGAAGTACAGTATGATGACCGAAAAGAATGGTTGTGGACAACACAGTGATAAGCCCATGTGCCCTCAGTTGTAGCCAGTGACTGAGTTTTCTCATCAAAAGTTTGACTTTTAAAAAAAGAAGTCACAGTTCTACTTGAAGAAGCACTTACATCTGCTCTCTTCTGTTTGTCCATCCTTAGGTGCTGAACAATGTCACCCTTTCCTGCACGTGCGATTGAAAAGGAAGACCGGCATTTGTTACAAAGCACAGTGCTATCACCAGAATGCTTCTTAATGAACAGGTATTTATTTTGTAGTTGGTCATTAAAAACACACTTTCTTTATGATATTTTAAAATGAAGATAAAGTCTAAAGACGAAATAGAAACATGCACTCTAGGCTAAGAGCTTACAAAGATGACAGAATCAATTAAATCAGCTGACTGCACCAGCTCTGCGGGTGCTTGAGCACCCCCAATATATTCTCCTGTAGGTTTGTATATATGAAGCAAAAAACAAAACAAAACACCATATTCCAGAGCTGCAGGACAAGAAAAAAGGAAGGTTTCTGTATCCTAGCTACTGCTCCCACTTCCCCCTGCTCCCTATTGGCTGGCTGTGTCTTCTACAGCCTATTGGCTGGATTTGTCTGACTGATGGTTGCCTGTGCCCTGGAGTGGAGGAGTAGTCTAATGGCTAAGAACACTGGCTTGGGAACCCAGAGACAAGGGTTCAATTCCCACTAGCACTCCTTGTGGCCTTGGGCAAGTCACTTAACCCTCCATTGCCTCAGAAAAATCCAAGTTATCAATGTCCCTGTTTAATGTACATTACCAAGTTTAAGTTTCAATGTAAACCACTTTGATTGAAATGATAAAGCAGTATATAAAACCTGTTAAATAAATAAATAAATAAATAAATAAAGAGAGCCAGATTTGTCAAATGTGCAGAGGACTCAGAAATTTAGGATTGCCAACCCTCTAAATTATTTTAGGATTCTACAACTTCGTAAAGTAGCTGTCTTAGTCAGAAAGATTTCTAAATTGTCTGGGTATTTTCTGTGCAGAGTAAGTGGTAGGTTCTGGCCAATGGAAAGGCTGCATTAGTCACAGGAAGGGTGGGCTGATTTTCTGCATAGGGTTTGGGAGAAAGTCAGTGGAATAAGTGGGTTTCTTGGTAGGGGTGAATGGGGTTGCTGAGAAAGGGTAGAAAAGTAAGAGGAATGGGGTAAAGTGTGAGGAGACTATTGCAGGCTGAGAAAAAGAACTGGTAGCAAAAGCAAGAACAGGGGGTACTGAAGTAGAGTACAGAAGCAGCACAGCAGCAGTTGATAGTCAAGAGACAGAATTTGTCTGTCTGAAAAGTGCTAGTGTGCATCTGATTTGGGGGGTGGATGAATGCATGTGCATGTGTGTGTGACTGAAGTACAACAGAGTGCATGCATGAGTATATCTTTCTATGTCTCTGACGGAAATAGGCTCATATAAATTGAGTTTACCTTTGAAAATTTCAGCTGGGGTGGAGAAGTCCGCTGGTACAAATGTGGAGGAGTGGGACATGTGTTTTAAAATAGAGGACATTTAGGTATCTTGACTAAATTAATACAATTCCAGGGACAAATCCTTCAAATACGGGATAACTGGTCACTTTACGTATAGACATGGCCCTCAGGCATCAGGTACAACGTCTTAAATCTATTGGACAGTTTTTAGGACATAATCACTATGAAAAATAGCCGCTGTGAAATCAAATGATTTTGATGAAAAATATACTGCAACTAGAATGTCAGAGGCCTAATACGGCCTATAACCGTGCCATGAGAAAAAGGAAAACAGCCCCCCCCCCCCAAATTCTAAACCAAGGAAAAATAAAGGGAAAAAAGCATTTAACAATCCTGGTGGCAGGACAGAAGACTCACACACACCCAAGAAGTGAATAAATTGAGTAGTTAATCAAAGTCAGACGAATGCCAAAGACTGAGGCTAGAAGAAACATCTGTGGGGTGCCGTGGAAAAGAAAAGACCAAAGAAATGAGGCACAGCAATGGCAGGTGGGAATATGCATACTTCACGGAGGGATTGCTCTATAAGCTTCTAGGAGGAGCTGGGTGAAGTTGACACATAGGGTTCCTTTAGTGGCATCACCAATATGTGAGCATGTATCCTGCTTGCCCATGGAGAGTAACAAGATTTCCAAGGTATCCTGGATCTAAATAGATTCCTTAAATACTTTACAATTTAATGAACCAGAAACATACATACATACTAGCAGGGGCGGCCCAAGGGGGGTGTGGGGCCATGTGCAGAGACTGGGTGTGGGGCCTTATTTGCATAAGGGGCCTCATTTGTATAAATATTTGCATAATGTTACCATACACTAACTTTTAGTAAACATGCCTCTTAATGAGTGTATGGATAAAGAAAGACTAAAAGATTTCTACATTACTATAATCCAGTGCCAACCGCCAGGCACATTAGGAACTACTACAAACACTGCCCATTTAGAACCCATAGCAAACCCGCCGTATCGTAACAGCACTACCAGGACTCACAAAGCACCATTACCTATCAAAAGGCAACACTGCAAATATTAAACCAATACATTTCAGAGAATAACAATACATGACCTACTGGGGAAAGAGAACAAGTGGCAATGTCAAATAGGAATTACATAAACAGAATACCTCAGCTCAGTTACACATGCAGAACATAGACCATCACCAAACAAGGAATCACAATTTAGAAACAGGAAGACAATAATTAAACTGGGAACCCCAAAAGCCAAACTTGGAATGTACAACAACACTGTAGAAATAAAACTATAAATTAATTTCCTCTTGTGCTAAAAAAGCACAGATGTTAATGATGCACATTTCCCAGAGCTGACATATTCCAGTTAATAAATTCAAAATAAAGAGATATTTTTCTACCTTGTGTGCATTTTTTTCAGTTGCAATTGCTCCAGCCACTTTCTTCTGGTTTCTTTGTGTCTTCTGCTAACTCTCCATCGTCTGCTGTCCATTTGTCCTTTCTTCTCTCTTCTAGTTTTTTTTTCCATTCTCTCTCTACATCTGCTTTAACATACTAATCTTTCTCCTTTTTCTCTTTCCTCATTCCTATTTCATCCACTCAAATTTTACCCCTCAATCCCCACTTACTCTCCCAATACCTGGCCAATTGTAGATTTGTCTTCCCTCCCACACAAAAAGATTTTCCCCTCTCCATTTCACTCTCCCAGCTCCATCCCATTCTAATCCTCCCCCAATATCAGCTCCTAGTTCCAGCCCCACCCAGCATCCGCTCCCTTCTAGTCCCCGCATCAGCCCATTTCCAGTCCTAGCCCATCAGCCCATTTCCAATCCTATCCTAGCCACACCATCAGCCCATTTACAGTCCTAGCTCTCCCATCCATTTCCAGTCCTATCTGAGTCCCCCATCAGCTCTTTTGTAATCTCAGCCTCCCATCAGCCCATTTCTAGTCCTTTCCTAGCCCCATCATCAGCCCATGTCAAATCCTAGCTCCCCTCCACTCAGCCCATTTCCAATCCAAGTTCCCCATGAGCCTACTTCCAGTTCTAGCCCCTCCATGAGTCCATTTCAATCCAAGCCCCCATCACAGCCCATTTCCAATCTTAGCACCCCCCAACAGCCCATTTCCAGTCCTATCCTAGCACTCCATCAGCCCATTTCCTGTCCTAGCTCCCCCCCCCCACTCAGCCCATTACCAGTTCTAGCCCCCCTCCTCATCAGCTATTTGCAGTTCAAGCCCCCCTTCCACTCAGCCCATTTCCAGTCCTAGCAACCCCCCCAGCCCATTACCAGTCCTAGCCCCACCCCCACAGCCCATTACCAGTCCTAAACTCATCAGCCCACTTCCAGTCCTAGCCCATCAACCCATTACCAGTTCTAGCCCCCCTATCAGCCCATTTCCAGTCCTAGCCCCCCCCATAGCCCATTACCAGTCCTAGCCCTTCATCAGATCATTTCCAGTTCTAGCCCAAACATCAGACCTCTTACATTCCTAGCCAGCCAATAAGCCCATTACCAGTTCTAGCCCCCCCATCAGCCCATTTCCAGTCCTAGCCCCCCCATAGCCCATTACCAGTCCTAGCCACCCCAGCAGCCCATTTCCAGTCCTAGCCCCCCCATCAGCCCATTTCCAGTCCTAGCCTCCCCCATAGCCCATAACCAGTCCTGCCCCCCCATAACCCATTTTCCAGTCCTAGCGCCCCCCCCATAGCCCATAGCCCATTACCAGTCCAACCCCTCATCAGTCCACTTCCAGTCTTAGCCCCCCCCAATAACCCAGGTAGATTAAAAAAAACCTTGCTGCTGCTGCCGTGGCAGGTTTGGGAACCCCTGCTCTAGAGAGTGAATGACCTGAAAATATTATTGCTGCATGACATCCAAAGAGCAGAAATGTTTTAATAGATGCTATGAGATTGATTTAATCAGAGAAGGCAGGTTCAGCAATTTCTATTAATAGCTGCATTTATTAGAATTACACTGGTGCCATTATTTTTCATATATACAGCACTTCAATTGGATGAAAGACAGCCAGCTTCTCTACATGTAAGAGGAGAAACAGGTAAACCATAATGAAATATCTTTCTATAAAGTCAATATTCAAAAGGCTTCATTAATTCAATTTGAAGGTTAGCTAGGCAAAGTTTCACTTTAAAAATTCCGCTTCCTCCGCCCCAGCTGACTAAATACATTTTATGTGGCTGAATCATAGTATGCACCAACTTTGGCATAGATTAAAAGAGGTTTTGTTATGAGAATTGTATGTTTTCTTCAGTGCTGGCTGGACAAAGTTATCTGGATTAATTTTGATATGTCAATAGCTTTTCCAAATTTAAATGGATAACTATTTTTTGTTAACTTTAGAATGGATATTCAGTCCATATGTATTTGGGATGACTATTTAACTAAATTGGACAAAGCTGTCTGGTTAGCTTTTTGAATATGGACCATTGAGCTATTATTAATTTTTACCTCCTGGTACTTCTTTCATGCACGCTTGTGCTCTCAGCAAATATATTGTAGTGTCTTACCTGACATATTCTTATTGATTGGTCCAACACTGTCTTGGTGTCAGTTGCATAATCAGGACAAGGAAGCATGCTTCTGCTAAAATGGGCCTGCAATAAGAGATGGGCCTTGGTGTGAGAACTGTCGAAAGAATGAGGATTGACCTCAATCGGAAGATGCTTGGCTAGTTCACTGTTCAACTGGTCCTCATTATGCCTAACTGGCAGATCTGCATACTCTTCTGCTTCCTTTAAAATAAAGAGAGAAAGATTAATATTTTTAGTGAGAATGAGAGAAGGAACTTAGGTCATTTCAAAAGCTTATGTACATCACATTCACATAACTCGATTGTTGACATGCCAAAGCACCAACCATGAAAACTCTGCCATAATTTAACAACAGTATCAAGGGCCACATGCACTTAAAATCTGAATTACTTAATTGGATTAGATGACTGGGAAATCACATACATATATGGCACTCCATTTGATCTAAATTTCTGTTTTGATCAGGCAGCTTTTATCAGTGGGACAAAATGCTAAGCAAATAAATCTCTGGAGAGAGTTTGATATAGGTTTTAATTTTCCTTGTGTTTATATGTATGAAACAAAGAGGGACTTTTCATGCTACGGAAAGAAGAAGAAGAAAACCAGGCTCTTAATATGCAGAATATGCTTTGGAAGCCAAAGTTTGAATCTGTACATTGCTCATGAGGCTACAGTGGACATTTAATAATTCTGAGCTGGTATCAAGGCCAGAATCATATGGTGTGGTGAACTATTTTCAGACAGGATTACATGCAAATAGAAATATTAAGAAGTTGTAGTAGTAGTAGTTGTGGTATACATATTAATTTCAAATCCAGTTCTGGTGTTTAAATTAGTTAAATGAAGCGCCTCCACATGCACAGACCACCTCGCTTCAGCCTGATCGTCGTCGGGGTAGGAGGCAGGAAGCAGAAAACCTCCTTACCCCAATGCAAGGACAATCAGGCCCAGCACACGAGAAGCAGCCATAAAAGAAGCGCCTCCAGGCAGGCCCACGCCTGAGGGCCTTGCCAGAGGGCCCTTTGGCGGGGACCTGAAGCGGGGACAACACCCTCTGAAGAGTGCATAAGACAACCTTGGCAGCTCCCCCAGGCACCTGCTTGCATGTAAGTCATTAATGCTATGAATATGGACTTAATGTTACAATTCTTATCCAATGCATTCCGCCTGAAACAGCATTATCCTGATGGAATGTAATTCTTCTGAACCAATGTATATAAAGTAACACTAATGCACTGCACCCTAGCCATACTGCTACTTTGTAATTTAAATGTACTAGCCATACTACCACATTGCAAGAAGGTAATCTCCTGAAGAATAGACTAAGAAGGTGAGCCCGCTAAACTCACCTCCCTGCAAACACCAACAAGCATGTCGTACACCCACAAATGGCTCACACTCATCTGACTCTCTACCCTAGTCATTTATTTATTTCATGGTATTTATATACCGCCTTATCATTCAATCAAAGCGGTTTCCACGGCAAACAATCAAGGGGGGGGGTGGAATGTCTTCATGCAGTGTACAGTGTGGTGTGTATGTGTTGGCGGGGAAATGATTAGAGTTGGTTTATATACATAGTGCGCTATTATACATCATGAGCTATTATACATTCTTATATACAGTTTCGGGGTAGTGGGGGGGACTGATGATCTGACTTGTATGTTGGCTCAGGGGGTATGGCCATAGTATTCAATGAACAGGGTTGTCTTCAGCTGTTTTCAGAAGTCCTTGATTTCTGTGGTTAGTCTCAGTTCATCTGGGAGGGCATTCCAGATGGATGGGGCAGCCAGGGAGAGTGCTCGTTGTGCGGTGTCTTTGCGGGTCTTGGTGAAGTCTTTTGGGGTGTTTACCCGATTGGAGGTGCCTCTTCTTCTTGGCCGTGTGCTTGTGTCAGGTTGTATGAGTGTGTGTAGGCTTATGGCAGAAGAGTGTTGTTTGATCTTGAATATGTTTATGATAGTCTTGTATTTGATGCGTGAGATGATTGGGAGCCAGTGCAGTTCTTTCAGTATGGGTGTGATGTGATCGTGTCTTGTAGTACCAGATATAATGCGGGCAGCTGTGTTTTGGGCCAGTTGTAGTGGTCTGAGGGTCTGCTTTGGTAGCTCAGTGTATATTGGATTGCAGAAGTCTAGTAGAGGGGTTATTAGTGCCTGGCAAACGGTGCGAAAGTGCTCTGGGTCGAGGAGGGGCTTGAGTCTTCTGATGAGTGGCATTCTATGGCATGCGCTTTTGGTTGTTCTGCCTATATGTGCTTGGAGGTTAAGTTCTTTGTCCAAGATGACTCCGAGGTATTTTACTTCTGATTTTATGGGTATGAGTGCATCTTGTATCTTGATGTCGGGTGGGGGGATAAAGTCCGGGTTTCGCGTGATGATCAGTGCCTCCGTCTTGCTATAGTTAATTGATAGGTTGTTTTCCTGAAGCCAGTTTGCCATTTGTGTGAGGCAGTTTATTTATTTATTTACATTCTCTTATATACCGCGCTATTCTGCATCAGTGCGGTTTACATTGAACAAACTGAAATTACATTGAACAAGGCATTATAACTTGGAGATAACTATTTTTTACAGGGAACATGGGCTATGGAGGGTTAAGTGGCTTGCCCAAGACCACAAGGAGCACCTGTGGGACTAGAAACCCCAGTCCTTCCGGCCCAAGGTTGCTGTCCTCTAGTGGGATTTGAACCCCCGACCTTCAGGCCTGAACTACCTTGCCCCAACCACTAGGCCACTCCTCCACTCCGCGCAGCTAGACAAGCGCGGCAGCTCCCAGGTAAGATGACTGCTCCCACTGATGTATAGCACCCACCACGCTTTATGTGGGTCGAAGGGGGAGTCCTCGAAGGCAGGAACGTCCGCTCAGTGCCTGCAGCTCTGCACCACGCCTCGGACTCCCTTCTACTGCTCCGCTCCGCGCAGCTAGACAAGCGCGGCAGCTCCAAGGTAAGATGACTACTCCCCTAAAGCCATGAGTTCTAAAGAAAAAATTCCAGCCTCGAATTGGAATGCTACAAGATGCTCAAGGATCCATGTTGAATGATGCTGAGAAGATCAAGACCAATCCCAATTATCCACTTTCTGAAACCCATCACACTCTCTCCAAGGCCCACACAAACCACACACTACAACAGAAGGCCTGTATGTCTCTTCCACATTCCCACAGGCCCCCCACCAAGTCACTAATCCCTCACTGCACCCACTCAGACCACACCATCAAATGCAGCCTGATCAACGCATGCTCCACCCGCAATAAAATCCAGACTCTAGTCGACCATATCACTGATGATGGAATTGACTTCCTATGTGTCACCAAGACCTGGTTCACGGACTCTGACAATGCCCTGCTCAAGCAACTCAACACTGACACACACAACTGCCCATGTAGCAACAGCAGAGGAGGCGGTATCTGCATCCTTTTGAATAAGCGTCTGCGCTTTACCACCGCAAGCGCAACCTCCTCACAAGGCTTGGACACCCTTATAATAACCAACAAGCAATTCATTATCTGCCTCATATACAGAGCACCACATCACGGTGCAAACCAGCTGGACACCCTGCTCAAGACAATCTGCTCCCATTCCTCACACCAACAACACTTCATTCTCCTCGGCGACCTCAATCTCCCCTCAGTGAACACCAACCAATGCAATGCTTTCCTCCAAGCAATGAGTGACCTACAATATGTGCAGCTCATCACCACCTCAGCGCACTCAAAAGGAGGTGCCCTTGATCTGTTCTTCCTCCCCAGTGACCTACTCACCGCACTTCTCCCACATCCACCCCAGTCCCCTGGTCGGATCACCATTTAATAACCTTCACATTACTCTGCCTCCATCTCAATTACCCTCCTCATACTGAAACTCCCACAAAAAGATGATTCCTAGCCTTCAACGAACCTTCCTTCATTGAAAAAACCCTCCCTGCCCTAGAAGACACATCACAAGATACAAACTTCGACACAATTGTAGATGCCTGGAACACTATCATCTCCAATGTCTCCAAGGCCCCACCTTGAGCTCCTTTCAAAGCATGTCGACCTCGCGCACCCTAGTAATCCACCCACCTCAGAGAACAGAAACAAGCACCCTGAAGAATCAAACGCAGATGGAGAAAGTCCAAGGACCCTCAGCTACAGATCAGCTACCTGGACAGCTCACAGCCTACTGCAACAATACCCTCAACGCAAATGTGAACACCATAACATCCTCCTCCTCCGTGCCCTCAACAAGCCAAGAGAACTTTTCAATCTGCTCAGAACCCTCACGACACTCTACCCAACCTCATCAGAATCACACCCTCAACTCCCAAGAGATGGCCAACTTCCTGAAAGCCAAACACAACCTGTATAGCACCACTGCCCTCATCATACCTACATCTTGCAGTGCAGCCTCAACCACCCAACGCTGGGTCACATTCAGAGACATCCTTTCTGATGAACTCCTGGACATCATTACACACATCAACATTACCACCTCTCCACTAGACCCCTGTTCGGTATCCTGGGTCAAATCAACAAAACTGCAGCTCCTAATGTTTATTTCCACCATCCTTCAAACTTCCCTCTCACAAGCCTACCACCTTCTCTCAAACAAGCCTCCGTTAGACCTCCTCCTAAAGAAACCCAACCTAGACCCAAGATCACCCACCTCATACAGGCCCATAGCCAGTGTTCCATTCCTTCCTAAAATCACTGAAAGGCAGTTCAACTTCAACTCCAGGAGCACATTGACAGACATCCACCCCTGGATAATAATCAACATGGGTTCCGCCCCTTCCACAGTGCCAAAACATTGCTTACTTCACTTATATCAACACTCATCACCGGAATGGACAAAGCTTCCACTGGTTATGTGCTACTCTTCCTAGACATCTCAGCAGCGTTTGACATAGTGTCCCACCAGATCCTGCTTAACCAGCTCAACAACATTGGGGTTCAAGGCAAGCCACTTGAATGGATTGACTCCTATCTCTCCCAACGGACTCAACAGATAAGAATTGGAAATCACTCCTCAGCACCTTACACTCTTCCCCAAGGAGTTTCCCAGGGTTCTGCACTCTCCTCTTTACTCTTTAACATCTTCATCAGGCCTTTCTGCTACACAATTTGGAAGTTCAATGTTGGCTACCAATTATATGCAGAAGATATAATGATATTTACTCCATTTCACACCACTGCTCCCGGCTACTCCAATCTAGCTGCCTGCTTCAAATAAATCGTCTGTTGGCTGCAACTCCACAACCTGGCAGTTAATTTCAGCAAGACTGAGATCCTCCATGTGACCAAGGACTCCAATTTCACATTACCTCCCTTCATCAAAATTGAAGACACCGAACTACAGGTCAAAACATAGTAACATAATATATGACGGCAGATACAGACCAGTACGGTCCATCTAGTCTGCCCAGCAAGCCGGCAAGAGTGGATGTACCTGCCGCTCCATGTAGGTCACCCCTATTTGTTGAGATATAAGAGATAGTTATGTTAATTTGATTTTAGCCTGTTGCTATAAAGGGATCCACTGTGCCAGTCCCATGCTATTTTGAATTCTGTCACTATATTTGTTACAAGTTATATACCTCTGGTGTTATCCTGGATCACCAATTTAATTTCCAACCATATATAAAGAACACCACTAAGAACATCTACTTCAGGCTCCAAACCCTCCGCAACCTACACCCCCTACTCTCCCCTGAGAGCTTTTGCGCAGTCTGCCAGGCTTCCATTACACCCTTGCTCGACTACTGCAACTCCATCTTTCAAGTACTTCCCGAAACCACCACCGCCCCTCTACAGCTAGCCCAAAACACAGCAGCATGAACCATTGCTAGAGCCTCCAGACACACTCATATCACTACCACTCTGAAATCCCTCCACTGGCTTCCTATAGCATCAAGAATGAAACACAAAGTTCTTACTATTATCCATAAGGCACTTATTAATACTACATCCGAGCATCTCCAAATGCTTAACAAACACCCAAACTCCAAAAGACCACACAGACAGAGCACGCTCAATCTTCTTCACCTCCCACCTCAAATATGTAAGAGCACACAACGTGCCCGTACGAGAACCTTCTAACTTTATGCTCCCACCCTCTGGAACTCTTTACCTCCTACACTACAGAGCATCCAATCACATAAAGTCTTCAAAAAACACCTCAGGACACGTCTCTTTAAAGAGCACTACGGAATATCCCCTCCAAATGATTCCCAACAGGAACATCTGCCACTCTCACCGATCATCCCCATCTCCCCTCCTCTCCACAATCAGCCACCTGACATGTCTGTACAGCGCTGCGTACGACTGGTAGCGCTGTATAAATGTTCAATAGTAGTAGTAATTTAGCCATACATCAAGTATAGCAACCTCTTGTTTATTGCAACATAAGTTCTAATGCTATAACAATTCTGCATGCTCCCTCAATCCCCTTGTTACATGCTGTTCTATGTTTAATAAGTTTGATGTAACCTGTATACCTCATTGATCATTGTAAACCATTTTGACTGGTAAAATAATGCCATATTAAAACCAGTTAAATAAATAGTTTGTTCATCACAGCTAAAGACTGACCTGATTAATTTTAGGGGATCGCTTCAGAATTTACAACATTCCTTATTTCCAAATTTTATAAAATTCTCATGTTTTTGGATGTCAGAATTATTTTCATTACATTTGTTAGGCTTGTCTCACTTTTCTTCATATCTGAATTTTTAGCAAGATTGGAATCTGTCCCATTCTCGCTCAGTGCCATTTACTGGGAAGGACTTCCTCAAGGCTGGTACAAGAGCATTCTAAATTAATTAATTTAGTTAGTTATATTTATGATTCATCATTATCCAGGACTCGTTGCAATTTATGAACATATAAAATCAGTAATTAACTAAAGTAAAAAATTGAAAGTATCTCAAAATAAATACCCCCTAGATTTTAAAAATCTAAAAGCAATAATCCAGTAGAAAAAAATGAGAAAAAAAAAAGAATAAAATGCCCAAACAAAAATCCCCCATTACAAAAATATAGGGCAGCCAATATTATTGCCTGCACCCATAACCAACCCTTAACCAATTTATGGAATTTTAGATAATCCTTCACCTTCTGAATCCCTAAGGGCAACTGGTTCCACAACTTCAGTGCCACTACAGAGTAGTGAGTATATTTTGTGTGATAGTCTATGTATGTTACTGAATTTGTATTTACTTTCTTTCTTTCATTTTTTACCTATTTTGTTTAATTAGTTTATGTTTGTTAATTTCTTTTATCCTCTTATTCTGTATATTCCTTTTATTAGATTTTAATTTGTAAACCACTCTAGTGTTCTTACGGAGCGTTATTTATCAAGTTTTAAATAAACTATAACTATAAACTATGAACATACATTTCTACACCCACTGCAACCAGACCTCTTTAATCGTAGGAACCTCAAGAAGGAGCTCATGAATAGACCATAAATTTAAAAATGGCTATACAACACTAAGGGGCATGTTTACTAAGCCCAATGCTGCTAACATGCTTGTGAGCCACGTTACCAGCGTGAGGCTTCGGACTAACTGCAGTGGGGAGGATACATCTGTCCCCCTGCAGTTGCCATGCTTCAACATGGCAAACCAGCCATGGGAGCAAATGACACCACTCACTGAGGTGGTTTTAAGTAAACCTTTACTCCTTGCGCTGATTGCAGTTAGTATGGGCTACAAATGCCTGTGCTAGCTGTGCCAAGGCAGAAATGCCCCATCCTGCTCAGTCACTGCCCTGATGCATGCTACAAAGGTGGTGCAGAGTTTCTGGCATGGGACACCATGCTACCTTTTAGCCCCACACTGAAACCACATGCTATCCTTCTACTAACCCTGTGAATCCCTTTAGTAAATATGCCCCTAAATGACTTTCCAAATAAACTGAACTCAATCCATAAGGTATCATTAAAAGAATGAAGTTGTTGGAACATGAGTAACATTATCAAATATTAAGACCACCCAATAACTGCACCGCTGTATTCTGCAAACCCTGAATCCATTTTAACGTTTTCTTGGGGATACTAACCAATAAGACATTTCTATAATCCAATCTACTGCACATCAAATCTTAAACACCTGACATAACTGATCAAAACTAAATAATGGCTTTGATTGTTTAATAATACATAAGTGGAAAAAGGTCCTCCTGTACCAGCTTACACATAAGGTCATCAAAAGTCAGATCTGAGTGTAGCCACACCCCCAAATCTCATATTACAGGCTTGACTAACAATCTACTACTAGCACTTATTATTTGTATAGCGCTGCAAGGAATACACAGCACTGAACATGTACACTAGTGTACACGTATAATTGTTCCGTAGCAATTTGAACAATCCCTTCATCATATGATTTTCCTAACCATAACACTTCTGACTTACTCATACTTAGATAGTCCTTGTTATCCTCTAGCCACTGGGCTACAGCATCAATCCATCATTAAGCCTTCTTACATAGTAACATAGTATATGACGGCAGATAAAGACCAGTATAGTCCATCTACTCTGCCCAGCAAGGTGGCTAGGTGCACCTGCCGCTCCGTGCAGGTCACCCCTCCGCATGCCTTTGTTTAGGGATGTACCCACCGCTATGTGTAGATCACCCCTATTTGTTGAAATAATTAGTTATGTTTATTATGATTTTATCCTGTTGCTATAAAGGGATTCACAGTGACTGTCTCATGCCATTTTGAATTCCGTCATATCTTTGCCCCCACCACTTCCATCGGGAAGGCATTCCAAGCATCCACCACCCTTTCAGTAAAAAAGCATTTACTGCCATTGTCCCTCAGTTTACCCCCATGCAGCTTCATGCTATGCCCTCTAGTTTTACAGCTTTCCCGTCTTTGGAAGAGGTTTGTTTATTGTTCATTAATACTCTTTAAATATTTAAATGTCTGAATCATATCTTTCCTGTCCCTCTTCTCCTCCAGAGTGTACATATTTAGGTCTTCAAGTCTCTTCTCACATGTCTCCTGACGCAGGCTCCAAACCCTTTCCAATGTTTTTATATCCTTTGCGAGATACGGTCTCCAAAACTGAACACAATATTCCAAGTCAGGCCTCACCAGCGACATGTACAGTGGCATTAGTACCTCTTCCTTTCTGCTAGTTATTTCTCTCTGTATGCAACCCAGCATCCTTCTGGCTTTTGCTACTGCCTTGTCACACTGTTTCGCCACCTTGAGATCCTCAGAAACAACCACTCCAAGGTCCTTCTCCTGGGCCTTGCACACCAACCTCTCGCTCCCTATCACATACAATTCCCTTGGATTTCTGCTTCCCAAGTGCACGACACTGCACTTCTTCACATTAAATCTTAACTGCCAAGCATTAGACCATTCTTCCAGATTTTGTAGATCTTTCCTCATGTTCTCCACTCCCTCAAACGAGCCCACTCTGTTGCACATTTTCATGTCATCTGCAAAAAGACAGTCTTTTCCATTCAGTCCTTCAGCAATATTACAGACAAATACATTGTACAGTACTGGCCCCAGGACCGAATCCTGGGGCACACCGCTAATCACCTTCCTTTCATCCGAGTGAGTTCCGTTTACCATCACCTTCTGTCGTCTGTCAGTCAACCAAACTTCTGATCCAGTTCACCATCTTGGGACCCATCCTCAAGTTGTTGAATTTATTGATAAGCCTCCTATGAGGATCAGTATCAAAGGCTTTGCTGAAATCTAGGTAGATCACAGCCATCACATGCCCTTGATCTCTGGTCACCCAGTCAAAGAACTCGATCAGATTTGTTTGGCAAGATTGTCCTTTGGTAAAAAAAATGTTGTCTTGAGTCATGCAACCTGTTGGTTTTGAGAAAGTTCATTATTTGCTCTTTCAGAAGCGCCTCCATTACTTTTCCCGCCACCGAGGTAAGGCTTACTGGCCTGTAGTTTGTCACTTCTTCCCTATTACCACTTTTGAAAAGAGGTACCACATCAGCCATTCTCTAGTCCTGTGGAACTTCTCCTGTCTCCAAGGATCTATCAAAAACATCCATTAACGTGTTTGTCCCATGCTTAATTCACTCTGCCAATTATATTCAACAGGGATGTAAATCTGAATGTCATCTGTAAATAAAAAGAAGCCTGCTGCGATGGTTATAAAAACAAGACAGGAAATAATATAGAGCCCTGAGGGACTTTACACCTCAGTCTTTTCACCTCCGAATACTCACTCCCTCAAATCATCTGCTACGTTCGACGACACAAAACAAATGGAACCAATATCCATAGCCACGTGGCTCCAGATCTTTCAATTACTGCAATATCAAATGCTGCATCTAAATTCAAGCAGACCACTAACAGAATCACCTCTACCTAAACTTTACAGACATCATCCAACAAAGCAACTAACAAAAACTCATTACCATGGAAACATTAAAAGTCTGCTTTATCTATGAATAAGATGTTGTGAATCTGCAAACATCATCAATCAAATGCAAACCATCTTAGAAACATAGAAACATGACTGCAGAAAAAGACCACATGGCCTATATAGTCTGCCTTTCCATATCAAACACTCCAACAGTCCCCTTTTTTCCTTTAGAGATCCTCTGTGTTTGTACCATGCTTTTTTGAATCCAGATACTGTCCTCATCTCTACCACCTCCACTGGGAGACTATTCCACACATCTACCACTCTTTCCGTAAAGAAATATTTCTGCATATTACTCCTGATTCTGTCCCCTTTCACCCTCATCCGATGTCCCCTCGTGGCTTGCTTTCAATCAAAAGAGGCTCTCCTGTATATTTATGCCACAGAGGTGTTTAAACGTCTCAATCATATCACCTCTATCCTGCCCTTCCTAGTCTAAAGTATACATATTAAGATCCTTAATTCTGTCATATGCTTTATAACGAAGACCACTAACCATTTTAGTAACCAACCTCTGTACCGACTCCATCCTGTTTATATCCTTTTGAAGATGCAGTCTCCAGCATTGCACACAATATCCAAATGAGGTCGCAACAAAGACTTATACAGAGGCACTATCACCTCCTTTCTTCTGCTGGCCATTCCTCTCCATATGCACCCAAGCATCCTTCTAGCTTACACTGCTGCCTTTTCTACCTGTTTAGTTACTTTAACATCATCAGATACAATCATGCCTAGGTCCTGCTCTTATTTTGTGGACAGAAGTACTTCACCCCCTATACTATATCGCTCCCTTGCATTGCTGCAGCCCAAATGCATGACCTTGCATCTTTTAACATTGAATCTCAGCTGCCAAATTCCATACTATTCTTCAAGCTTAGCTAGATCCCTCCTCATGTTATCTATACCTTCCTGGATGTCTACTCTATTGCAGATTTTGGTATCATCTGCAAAGAGGCAAACCTTACCAGACAGCCCTTCTGCAATATCACTAACAAAAATATAGCATAGTTACTAACCTGTAATATGTATTCTCCAGGGACAGCAGGATTCAGTCCTCACATATGGGTGACGTCGGCACCGACAGAGCCCTCGTGTGGAGTAATTCCCCAGCTTTCAAAGAAAGCCTTTGGGATTGCATCACGCATGCACGGTCCCCTTCCCGCCCAAGGGTGCCATCTTGCTCAGTCAAATGACATAGCTAAAAAGACGGCAAAATAAATAAAAATAAAAAATAGGACTGCAACTCCAGGGGAGGAGGGAGGGTCGTGGGGACCGATTCCTGCTGTCCCTGGAGAACACCTGTTACAAGTGAGTAACTAAGCTTTCTCCAGGAACAACAGGAAGTCAGTCCTCACATATGGGACTCCCTAGCTATAGGCTACCGAGAACCCCTAGCTGAAAAATGGCTCCCTCTAGAAGAGCCGCAGCAGCTGTGATAGGAATTCAGCAGAGACGCAACACCCCCGGGTAGCCTGACACCAGAGGGCAGGAGTTGTCTAAACCTCAAATAAGTTACGGAGTACTGCCTGGCCGAAAGCACTGTCCCATCGGGACTCCCTATCCAAGCAGTAATGGGCTGCAAAAGTCTGGCTTGAAGACCAGGTGTCGGCCTGGCAGATGTCTGCCAGCAGAACAGAGCAGAAGTGAGCTACTGATGCGGCCTTAGCCCTGACATGGTGGGCCGTGATTCGACCCTGCAACAGGAGGTCAGCTGCCCTATATGCCCAGGCAATGCAGTCTGCCACCCATGTGGACGTGTGCTTGGAGAAAGGTAGCCCCAGTTTACTGGGATCATAAGAGACGAAGAGCTGAGTAGCCCTTCGATGTCCCCGCGTATGCTCCAGGTAGAAGGCTAATGCCCTTTTACAATCAAGGGTATGCAGAACCGCCTCTGCCCGGCTAGCATGCGGTCTGGGAAAGAATATTGGAAGAACCACCTCCTGGTTGAGGTGGAATGGAGAAACCACTTTCGGAAGGAACTTGGGGTGAGTGCGAAGGACCACTCTGTTTCTATAAAACCATGTGTACGGTCTTTCTGAAACAAGGGCTTGTAGTTCACTCACTCGTCTGGCAGATGTGAGTGCCATCAGGAAGAGCACCTTCCAGGAGAGGAAGCGCAGATGGCAAGCGGACATCGGCTTGAACGGTGGGCGAGTAAGCTGTTGCAAGACCACATTCTAATCCCACTCGGTTGCCGGAGGACAAACCGGGGGTTTTAATAGAAATAGACCTCTGAGGAATCTGGACACCAAGGGTGAACCGAAAGAGGTTGTCCTTCCACTGGAGAGTGGTGTGCTGACAAAGCACTCAGGTGGACCCTGGTAGAGTTAGACTTGAGGCCTAATTCTGAGAGGTGAAGTAGGTATTGCAACACCACTGGTACAAGACAAGAGAAAGGGTTGTCATTGTGCTGGTTACACCACACCTCAAACCTACGCTTGAAGGCATAGGTTGTCCTAGTGGACTGCTTCCTTGAGGCCAGTAACACTTCTTCTACGTTCTTAGGCAGGAGGAGAGGAGCCAGCACTACCCTTTGAGCAGCTATGCCATCAGGTTGAGGGACCTGAGGTTGGGATGTAAGATAGAGCCCTGCTCCAGGGACAGGAGGTCGGGCTGCGTCCCCAGAGGGAGTGGGGTTTCCACTGCCAGCTGGAGGAGAAGCGGGAACCAAGGTTGTCTTGGCCATCTGGGAGCTACCAGAATGACAGAGGCCTTATCTCAAAGGATTTTGAATAGGGTTCGGGCCACCAGAGGAATGGGAGGAAACGCATACAGGAGGCCCATGGACCAGGAGATTAGAAAAGCATCTGCAGCCATCCTTTGGGGATGTGGCTGTATGGAGCAAAAGTTGGGCAACTAATGATTCTGCGGACTGGCAAAGAAATCTATGGACGGATGTCCCCAGCAGTGGAAGATCTGCTGGTCTACTTCCGGATTCAGCTGCCACTCGTGAGGTTGGAGAACGCTGCTTAGTATGTCTGCTAGGAAGTTCTCCTGACCTGGCAGGTAAACTGCTTTGAGACATACCCTGTCGGATTGCAAAGTAGCAGAGGTCCAGTGTCTCCTGGCACAGGATACAGAACCCCGTCCCCCTCCCTGCTTGTTCACGTATAACATAGCCATCTGATTGTCTATCTGCACCAAGTCAGACTGATGTGAGAGAACATGACAGAAGGTTTGGAGAGCTAGGCGTATCGCTCGAAGCTCTAAGAGGTTGATTTGTTGCGTCTTCTCTTGAGGAGACCACAACCCCTGAGTGCATGAGTCCTGGCAATGGGCAGGGATGCATCTGTCAGCAGCACTCTTGTGTACGAGGGAGGCTGGAAAGGCACTCGCTCGAGTAGGTTGGATGGCTGAAGCCACCAGCTCAATGACTTCAGTAGTCGTTTGGACACTCTGATCCTGTCTCTGAGTCGCCCTGTGGCTTGCGTCCACTGATCGCGGAGGCACCACTGAGCTGTCCTCATGTGGAGACGGACGTTTGGGGTCACATGAACCGTGGAGGCCATGTGTCCTAGAAGGCGTAGAAAGTGCCTCGCTGATATCTGAGACTTGGGGCTGATTTAGTGTACTAGTTCCAGAAGCCTCTGTGCCCTGTCCTCTGGCAGGTAAGCCTTCACTTGAAGGATGTCTATTGCTCCTATGAACTCTAAGTTCTGAGTAGGGAGCAAAGTGGACTTTGCTTGATTTATGACAAAGCCTAGATGCTGCAGTATGTTGATAGTGCGAGCTGTGGCCCTTTGGGCCTCTTGAGGCAACGGGGCCCTGATGAGCCAGTTGTCCAGGTACGGGAAGACAAAAATTCCCTGGTTCCTGAGGAAGGCCGCCACTACCACCAGACACTTGGTAAACACTCTGGGGGCAGAGGCTAGGCTGAATGGAAGTACTCTGTACTGAAAATGTTTTCCTCCCACTACAAATCTGAGATATTGTCTGTGGTTTGGATGTATGAGGATGTGTGTATAGGCATCCTTCAGGTCTAATGAGCATAGCCAATCTCCCTGGTGGAGGTAAGGCAGCAATATTCCAAGGGAAAGCATCTTGAACTTTTCCCTCACCAGGAACTTGTTTAAGTTTCGCAGGTCGAGGATGGGCCGGAGGCCTCCTGTTCTCTTTGGTATCAGAAAATACCTAGAGTAAAAACCTTGCCCTTGCAGGCTGTGGGGCACCGGCTCCACTGCCTGACCTTCTAGAAGACCGGCCAACTCCTGTAGGAGGTGATTCCTGTGTAGAGGGGGTCTGAGAGACTCTCCCGGAAAGTAGGAGGGAGGTACCTGGTTGAAGTGGAGCAAATAGGCCTTTTGGACTATTTGTAGGACCCAGGTATCTGTGGTGATTGTGGGCCACCTATGGGCGTACAGGGTCAGCCTTCCTCCTGTGCATAGCCTCACCCCTGGTTGGAGAGAGACTATGCTGTGGCAGTCAAAAACCCCCCACTGGCTGGGAAGGAGATGGTGCCTGGGTCTTGGGGGTCTTCTGCTTATGCGGGCCATGCCCCTGTCCCTTGGCCTGCTGACCCTGTTGGGGAGCTGGGGAGGCCTGGTGAGTGGGGTAGTTGTGGTAAGCAGCACTCTTCCTCGGGGAAAAGGGCTTTTTACACGAGCCCTTCTTTTTAGAAGGGGCAGAAGTCTTCTTGGAGAGTCTTGTCCGGGTCAAGTACTCGGACTCGATTTCAGCAGCCTTCTCAGTCATGGGTTTGCCAAAAAGGTTGTCACCTCGGCAAGGGAAATCGACCAACTTGTCCTGAACCCATGGCTATAGGTCCGACGACATTAGCCACGCCTGGCGTTGGGCACCAATGCCGGCTGCGGCTACCTGCGCCAAAGCCGTCATAGGCTGCTCGAGACATAAACTTTGAGCACTCCCGAATCCCAGTGGATAAGTTCTTGAAGTGCTGCAAGGGTTCCTCGGAGAGGCCAGCTGAGAACCCAGTAATCTCCTTTGCCAGGTCCCGGCAAGTATATGCCCATTTACAGCTGGTATATTTGGACACGGCATGATAGCATCGAGCCCTGGTAGCACTTTCTACTGAGGGCGTGCCAGAGGAGAGCCTTTTTTGGCTCTTGAGCCTGTGCATGGCCGATTCCACAGCCATGGAGTTGTGCGGCAGCTGTGCCTTTTGGAACCCAGGGCTCTTGCGGACTCGATAGATGGAATCGACCCGCTTGCTGAGAACCAGCCTCGAGGCGGGTGACACCCACATGCGGAGCATCAGCCGTTCCAACTTTGGAGGAACCGGTAACCTTAAGGGCTTCCCGAGGGGGAAAGTCATACTGGAGGGCTTCGAGCTCCTCAGCTCGAGGCATATCCTCGGTGTCCGTCGGGAATGCCAAAGCCTTGGCCATGTCCCTGACGAAGTCCGAGAACCGGATATCCTCCTGGGGGGGGGGGGGACCTTCTCCGAGGCTCAGACCCCGGCGAGTCTGATGGGACACACTGGATCCGGTGGGTGTCAGGGGACTCTTCGTCTTCCATTTCCCATACCGAGTCCTCCGAGGAGGAATCAATAGGCTCCAGCCATGAGGGCTTCCGTCTCGACAGCCCCGACACCGAGGGCACCGGCGTTGACGACCTCGGTCCTGAACAGGAGGTCGAGGGAGACCTCGGCCGAGGATCGGCTCGGCCTCTGGGGTCGACTTCGACGTTGAGGTCCCGGTGGTCGGGGCGGATCGACCGGTGAGACCGGCCATCAGTGCCCGTTGCTGCTCCATGAAGGCAGACATGCTTCGCTCCAAGGCCGCCATTCTGAGACCGAGCTCAGGCGGCTCCGTAGCCTCCGGCTCGGGTCCCGACACCGTTGGGCCCGATGCCGGTTCTCCCGGAGAGTCAACGAAGACAACAGTAGTTACCTTCCTCGGCATCTCCGGCTCCGTGCGAGGTACTTTTTCAGGCCGCTCCAACTCCGAGGACCAGGGGCGGCGGGTTCAGGACTCCGCGACCTGGCCTGCGAAGAGCCAGGCCGATCAGAGGCATCCAATGATACCACCCTTGCAGGTTTCTTCTTCCTCCGGTGTTCTCACGAGGGAGATCTCCATTCAGAAGACCCCCGACGATGCTCGGAGTCAGATAGCTCCCGAGACGTTGAGGCTTCTGAAGAGGTCCAGACACAGGTGGTTGAGGACTCAGAGAAAATCCTTTCACGCTGCTGCTGCCTACTTCTAAGTGCCTTAGAGGACATCTTGCTATATGGGCCACAGACCTTCGGGTCATGGTCGCGCCCGAGGCAGCGGAGACAGCAGTCATGTGTGTTGGTAAGAGACATTAATCTTTTACACCGACAACACTTTTTAAACCCACTGGCAGCCATCGGGGGAAAAAAGGCCCTGCGAGGTCAAACGACCGGGCTGCCAGTGAAAAAGAAAAAAAGTGTGAACGCTAGTCACTAAAGACAAAAACTGAAAAAAAAGTGACCGGACTCGATACCGGTGTACCGAACCGAGGCGGGAAGGGGAAGTGGCGTCGAACCGACCCAAAGAAGAGAATATTCAGGAGTTTTGATGCACTTTTTCCACGAGAGAAGTAGGACTTCGTCCGTCGGGCTCCACGGAAATAGGGAAACTGAGCAAGATGGTACCCTTGGGCGGGAAGGGGACCGCGCATGCGCGATGCAATCCCAAAGGCTTTCTTTGAAAGCTGGAGAATTGCTCTGTACGAGGGCTCCGTCGGCACTGACGTCACCCATATGTGAGGACTGACTTCCTGCTTGTTCCTGGAGAATAAAAAGAATCAGATCAAGGACAGATCCCTGGGTCACACCACTGGTAACCTCCTTCTCCTCAGAGTGAACTCCATTTACCTGTAGTCTTTGTCGTCTCCAACTCAATTTCCAAACCAAGCAGTAACCCAAGCAATAATCTTCCCTAAAAACAGGACATTTAAAAATAGGCCTATAATTCTCCACCATCTCTCAATCCAAGCCTAGTTTCTTCAACTTGGGATAGACTATAGCCTCCTTCAGAGCTTCTGGAAAGAGACCACAAATCAAGGACAAATTGATCAAGTTGGCTAACATATTAATTAAGCTATGATTTGCCACCTGAATGACAGAAGCGGTGCATGGGTTCTTGGGGCTACTTGAGGGTCTAGGGTGGACAAGAAGAAAAGAGTAGTTACTCACCTGTAACAGGTGTTCTCCAGGAGCAGCAGGAATCAGTCCTCACATATGGGTGATATCGACATCGATGGAGCCCCCATGCGGAGCATTTCCCCAGCTTTCTAAGAAAGCCTTTGGGAATACACTCATGCATGCGTGGTCCCCTTCCCGCCCAAAGGTGCCAACTTGCTCAGTCAGATGACATAGCTAAAAGACAGCACAAAAAACAAAATGAACTATGTACAACTGCAACTCCCAGGGGAGGAGGGAGGGTTGTGAGGACTGATTCCTGCTGCTCCTGGAGAACACCTGTTACAGGTGAGTAACTACTCTTTTTCCAGGACCAAGCAGGATACTGGGCTTGATGGACCTCGGTCTGACCCAGTATGGCATTTCTTATGTTCTTATGTTCTTAAGTCAGTCCTCACATATGGGTGACTCCCTAGCTCTGGGCTACCAGGAACCCAGGCTGAAAAAGAAACTCCCTCTGTGAAGCCATAGCATGAAGGAAAGAATTTCACTGAGACCAGAACCCCTCGGTAGCCCAACAAGAGGGCAGGAGGGTAGGAGTTGCCTAAACCTCAAAGAGATTCCGGAGTACTGCCTGACCAAAAGCACTGTCCCTACGTGACTCCCTCTCCAGGCAGTAATGGGCTGCAAAAGTCTGGCTTAAGGACCAAGTTGCAGCCCTACAGATGTCTGCCAACGGTACAGAGCGGAGATGAGCTACTGATGCAGCCATGGCCCGGACACGGTGGGCTGTAACTCGACCCCGCAAGGGAAGGTCTGCCGCCCTATAAGCCCAGGTGATACAGTCCGCCACCCATATGGACAAGGTATGCTTGGAGACAGGAACCCCCAAGTTGTTTGGGTCAAAGGAGACGAAGAGCTGAGTAGCCCTTCTATGACCCTTAGTACGCTCTAGGTAGAAAGACAAGGCCCTTCTACAGTCCAGGGTGTGGAGGACTTCTTCAGCCCTGCTTGCATGGGGCCTAGGGAAGAATGTTGGAAGAACCACCTCCTGGTTGAGGTGGAAGGAGGAGACCACCTTCAGGAGGAATTTAGGATGAGTCCTAAGGACCACTCTGTTCTTATAGAAACGGGTGTATGGCCTGTCACAGACCAGAGCCTGAAGTTCACTTACTCGCCTGGCTGAAGTCAGGGCCACTAGGAAGAGAGTCTTCCAGGAAAGGAAGCAAAAAGGGCACGTAGCCATCGGCTCAAAGGGTGGGCGAGTAAGCGGTTGCAAAACCACATTCAACTCCCACTCAGGGGCAGGTGAACGGAGAGGAGGCTTTAGCAAGAGCAAGCCTCTGAGGAACCTGGCCACCAGAGGGTGAGACGACAAAGAGTGCCCCTCCACCATTGAGTGGTGGGCTGCTAGAGCAGAGAGGTGTACCCTAACCAAATTGGACTTAAGACCCTGATTAGACAAGTGCAGCAGGTACTGAAGCACCACTGGCACAGGACAGGAGAAGGAGTTTTCCTGGCGCTGATCACACCACAGGGAGAACCGCCTCCATTTCAGGGCATAGGTATTTCAGGTGGATTGCTTCCTTGAAGCTAAGACAACCTCCTCGACTTCCTGAGGCAAGCCCCAGGGAGCCAGCACTACCCTTGTAGCCTCCAGGCCATCAAATTGAGAGCTTTGAGATTGGGGTGCAGAAGGGATCCCTGATCCTGAGAAAGAAGATCGGGTTGAAACCCCAGAGGAAGAGGGGTGTCCACCGCCAGCTGTAACAGGAGGGGGAACCAGGGTTGCCTTGGCCATCTGGTGGCTACCAGGATGACCCCCCAGATGGCCGAAGCCCTGTCCCTTAGAATCTTGAACAAGGCTCGAGCCACCAGGGGTGTGGGAGGGAACGCATACAGTAGGCCCTGGGACCATGAGAGCAGGAAGGCATCCGCTGCCAATCTTTTGGGATGTGGCTGCCTGGAGCAGAACTGGGGCAGCTGCTGGTTCAGGGGACTGGCAAAGAGGTCGAAAGACGGAAGTCCCCATCTCAGAAAAATGGTCTGGACCACTAAAGGGTGCAGTTGCCACTCGTGAGGCTGTAGGACCCTGCTCAATCTGTCTGCCAGAAAGTTTTCCTGGCCAGGAAGATAGACAGCCCTGAGCAGCATATTGTGCTGAAGTGCAAAGGAGCAGAGGGCCTGTGCCTCTCGACACAGGAGCCTTGACCCTGTGCCCCCCCTGCTTGTTGACATAAAACATTGCCACTTGGTTGTTTGTCTGCACCAAGACAGCCTGGTGGGCCAGGGTATGGACGAAGGCCTTGAGGGCCAACCGTATCGCCCTGAGTTCCAGCAGGTTGATCTGCTGAGTGGCCTCCCATGGGGACCACAGGCCCTGTGTGCACTTGTCCAGACAATGTGCACCCCAGCCCTGCAAAGAGGCATCGGTTGTGAGTACCACTGTGGGAACAGGTACCTGAAAAGGAATCCCCTTGTAGCAGGTTGGGGGAGTGTAGCCACCACTGCAGGGAGTTCAGGAAGGGTTTGGACACCCTTACTTTGTCTCTGAAGTTGCCTGTGGCCTGCCTCCACTGAGTTCTAAGACACCACTGTGCAGGCCGCATATGCAGGCGAGCATTGGGGGTCACAAGCACTGTCGATGCCATATGTCCTAGGAGCCGTAGGCAAAGCCTGGCAGAAACCAGTGGGTTGCTTATGAACCGGCTGGCCAAGCTCATCAGCCTTTCTGCCCTGTGGCAAGTAAGCCTTCGCTTGCAGGGAATCCAACCTATGAATTCCAGATTCTGGGAGGGGAGCAAAGTGGACTTTGCAAAGTTTATGACAAAGCCTAGTTGCTGAAGGAGAGAGACAGTACGGAGGGTGGCTTGCCTGGCCTCCTGGAGAGTCTGATCCCTGATGAGCCAGTCGTCCAGGTAGGGGAAGACAAATATACCCTGGTTTCTCATGTAGGCTGCTACCACAGCTAGGCACTTTGTGAAAACTCATGGGGCGGAGGTTAGGCCAAAGGTCAGTACCCTGTACTGAAAATGGCTTCCTGCCATCACGAACCTGAGGTACTTTCTGTGGTCTGGATGAATGAGGATGTGAGTGTACGCATCCTTTAGATCCAAGGAGCATAGCCAATCTCCCTGCTGGAGGTAGGGCAGCAGTGTTCCAAGAATTAGCATCTTGAACTTCTCTTTTTCCAAGAACCTGTTGAGATTTCTCAGGTCCAGAATGGGCCAGAGACTTCCAGTCCTCTTTGGCACAAGAAAGTACCGGGAGTAGAAGCCCTATCCCCACAAGTTTGGAGGTACAGGCTCCACCGCCCTGTCTTGAAGCAGACCTAGCAGTTCCTGGAGAAGGAGTTTCTGATGCAGGGGAGGCCTTGGAGGCTCCCCTGGGAAGTAGGTAGGGGGTACCTCATTGAAATGGAGCAGATAGCCCTTTTGGACTATGTTCAGTACCCAAGCATCCCTTGTGATGGGTGGCCACTGGTGGGCAAACAGGACCAAGCGACCCCCTGTGCTGAGGTGGGCCAGCAGGGGTGGAGAGGCTATGCAGAAGGAGTCAAAAGCCCCCTCCCTGCTGAGTAGGAGCAGGAGCTGGAGGCTTGGGGGCTTTCTGCCTACGGGGCCCATGTCCCTGCCCCTTGGCCTGCTGACCCTGCTGGGGAGCTGGGGAGGCCTGATAATGAAGGAAAGGTTTGTAGGCAGGCACCTTCCTTGGGTAAAAGGCCTTTTTCCCCGAGCCCTTCTTCTTATGAGAAGGGGCAGAAGTTTTCCTGGACAATCTTGTCCTCGTCAGAGTCTCAGTCTCGAGCTCAGCAGCCTTTTCAGCTATGGGCTTGCCGAAGAGGTTTTCATCCCGGCATAGGACATCAACTAACTTGTCCTGCACCCATGGCTTAAGGTCCAATGACTGTAGCCATGCCTGGCGTTGAACAGCGATGCCGGCCGTCGCTATATGGGCTGAAGCCTCGAAGCCATCTTAGGCCGCCCGGGAGATGAATTTAGAACATTCCCGGAACCCCGAGGACAAGGATTGGAACCTCTGCAAAGGTTCCCCGTAGAGACCAGCCGAGAACCCGGCTACCTCTTTAGCCAGGTCCTGCAAGTACATGCCCATGTACAGCTGGTAGGCTTGGACACGGCAAGCAAGCATCGAGCCCTGGAAGCACTTTCTGCCGATGGCATCTAGGCTTCAGGCCTCCCTGCCAGGGGGCACCGCAGAGTGCATCTTCTGGCTCTTCAGACGATGCATGGCTGATTCCACAACCATAGAATGGTGCGGCAGCTGCGCCTTCTGAAAACCAGGGCTCTTCCGGACTCGATACATGGAATCGATCTGCTTGCTCAAAACCGGCGCCGAGGCCGGTGCCTCCCACATTCGGAAGAGGAGCCGTTCCAGCATCAGAGGAACCAGCACAGTAAAGGCCTCCCTCGGGGGAGAGTCATACTGGAGGGCATCGAGCTCTTCAACTCTTCGGCTCCTCCTCGGGGTCTGCAGGAACATTCAAGGCCTTGGCCATGTCATTAACGAACTCCGAGAACCGGGTATCCTCCGGAGGGGACCTACTCCGGGGTTCAGACTGCGGCGAGTCTGAAGGGACACACCGAGTCCGAAAAGTGTCGGGGGACTCCTCCGTCTCCCATGCATATCATCCGAAGAAAAGTCGAGGGGCTCCGACCGCGCGGGTTCCGGCAACACCCACCCCGACGCCGGGGCCATCGGCGTCGACGCCCTCGGTCCCGAACGGGAGGTCGAGGGAGATCGTGACTGAGATCGGACTCAGGCCTTCATGGCTTCGAGAACCGGCTCTGTCTCCGTGGGTCGACTTAGACGTCAACGTCCCGGTGGTCGGGGCAGATGCGCCAGTCAGGCTGGCCATCAGCACCCGCTGCTGATCCATGAAGGCAGACAATCTGCACTCCAAGGTTGTCAGCCTGAGTCCAAGCTCAGGAGACTCAGCAGCCACCTGCTTGGGCCCTGGCGGTGCCGGGCCCGACGTCGGCTCCCTAGGAGGAGAGTCCTCGAGGACAACAGGACTTACGTGCTTGACAGACTCTGGTTCTACACGGGATACCTTAGTTGGCTTCTCCAGCTCCAAGGGCCCGGCGCGGCGGTCAGGGGTCTGAGATCTGGCCTTCGAGGAACCAGAAGCTTCCTCCGACACCGCCCTCATGAGCTTTCTCTTCCTCTTCTGCTCCCGACTGGGGGACCCCCTTTCAGAGGAACCCCGACAAAGCTCGGGGTCCGATTCCCGAGACGTCGAGGCCTCTGACGAGGTCCGGGCCCGTCTGGAGGCCGAGTCCGAGAAAATCCTCTCCTGATGCTGCCGGCTTCTGAGTGCCTTGGTGGACATTTTGCCACATGGGACACAGACCTTGGAATCATGGTCAGGCCCGAGGCAACGCAGGCAGCAGTCGTGTGTGTCGGTAAGAGACATGAGTTTCTTACAACGATCACACTTTTTAAAACCACTGGAGGCCATCGGGGAAAAAAGGGCCCCCGCGAGGTCAAAGGACCGGCCCTCCAGGGAAAAGAAAAAAGAGCGCGAACGCGTGCCACGAAGGGCAAAAAACCAAAAAATAGAGATCGGGTCGATACCGGCGTACCGAACCCGGGCAGGAAGGGGAACCAGCATCGAACCAGACAAAAAGAGGCACGAGAATTTCAGAAAAAAATCCAACTTTTCCGGGTGACAAGGACAGACGTCCGTTGGGCTCCACGGAAAAAGAAAGACTGAGCAAGATGGCACCTTTGGGCGGGAAGGGGACCGCGCATGCGTGAGTGTATTCCCAAAGGCTTTCTTAGAAAGCTGGGGAAATGCTCCGCATGGGGGCTCCATCGACGTCGATGTCACCCATATGTGAGGACTGACTTCCTGCTTGGTCCTGGAGAATGAGGCCTTACCTGCTAATTGTCTTTCCTTGAGTTCTCTCCAGGCCAGTCCAGGAAATGTAGGGTGTTCAATCCCCTTCAGCAGCTGAGGACTGGAAACAACAGAGCTTTGCTGACACCCTATCTAGCCCCCTCTAGTGCCAGCAGCTCAGTCTACTACTGTCAAAGCAGCTCCCAACCAAAGGAACGCAACTAAGAAAAAAACCTCTCTAATCCACTATTTGAAAATCTAAATTACTATATAGGAAAAAACTTTTTTCTTTTCTTTTTTTCTCTTTTCTCTTTTTCAACTGCCGTCCCCCTGCAACAACCACAGACAGAGCCTTTCTGTAGAAAACGACTGCCAAACCCAGAAAAACAAAACTCATCAGAACCTCCAAGGCCCCGAAGCAAGCTGCATCAGCCTCCTCAGTTATTACTTCCTCTCTTCTGAACACTGTTGTAATACTAACTGGGTGGGCCCTGGACTGGCCTGGAGAGAACTCAAGGAAAGACAATTAGCAGGTAAGGCCTAATTTCTTCTTCCTAATTGTCTCTCCAGGCCAGTCCAGGAAATGTAGGGATGTACCAAAGCAGTACCTAACACCGGGAGGGACCATGAAGCCTTGACAAGATAGCAGAAGCTCCAACCTTGGCGTCCCCACTAGCCTGCACATCCAAGCAATAGAATTTGGCAAAAGTATGCAGAGAAGACCATGCCACTGCTCGGCAAATATCCACCGGCGGCACAAGGGCGGCCTCCGCCCAGGATGTAGCTTGACCCCGAGTAGAATGAGCCCGGAGCCCCACAGGAAGAAGCCTACCTCGTGCAGAATAGGCAGCATCAATCGCCTGCTTCACCCATCTAGCAATCGAGGCTTTGGAAGCAGCATCCCCTTTTCGCCGCCCTCCAAAAATCACAAACAACCTGTCAGTTTTACGAAAAGACTCCATTCTCTTAAGATACCTCTTAAGGATCCGGCCAATATCCAATATCCGAAGAGACCGATCCGACTCAGTCCCTTCAAGGGTTGGAAAGGTCGGAAGCAAAATCGTTTGATTCACATGAAACCTGGACACCACCTTCGGCAAAAAGGAGGGCACCGGTCGCAACACCACCTTCTCTTCCGAAAACTGCAGAAAAGGTGCTCTACACGAGAGTGCTTGAAGATCAGAAACCCTTCTTGCCGAACACTTCGCCACCAGGAAAACCGTCTTCCACGTCAGCTCTCTCAGACCAACACTCGCCGCTGGCTCAAAGGGCGGTTCTGTCAGCACTTCCAACACCAAATTCAAATCCCAGGGAGGGACCACCTGCCTCACTGGAGGTCGCAACAGTTTCACTGCTCTAAAAAAACGAATCACATCGGGGTGCAAGGTCAAGGCGGTGCCATGAACCTTACCCCTATAACAAGCCAGTGCAGCTAACTGCACCATCAAAGAACTCCAAGCGAGGCCTTTATCCAGACCTTCCTGTAGAAATAGCAACAAATCAGGCAACGTTGAGCCGAAAGGCTGAATGCCTCTCTCCGCACACCAACCTTCAAAAATGCGCCAGGTCCTTACATATGACAAAGTCGTAGACTGTTTCTTAGACCATAACAGCGTCGTCACAACCTCTGGAGCATCCGAAAAGCCAGACTCCTCTCTCTCAGAAGCCTTGTCCCCCTGAAGCCACTTGATAGAGGCTCGAGAGACATAGGCCACACAAATAGCCGTCTGCAGAGCCAGAGCGCTGGTGTCAAACGCCTGCTTGAAAATAGCTTCGAGCTTCCGATCTTGTAAATCTTTTAAAGCAGCGCTTCCTTCCACCGGAATAGTCATCTTTTTCATAACCGCCGAGACCAACGCATCCACCTTGGGCATGCGCAAGAGGTCCCTCTCTTCCTGAGGAATGGGGTACAAACAACCTATGGCTCTGCTCCCTCTCAAGGTAGCCTCTGGACACTCCCTTTCAGACTCCACCATTTGTTTAATTACTCTATGAATGGGAAAACACCTCTGTTCCGCCTTAAAACCCTGGAGCAGCGGATCCTCCAGAGGTTCCTCCTGCACCACTGGCATAGCTATGTTCAGTGCGGTGAGCGTATGCGCTATGAGTGCCCCCAGCTCTTCCTTCCGAAACACTCGAAACAAATTTGGATCTTCCCCCGGCAGAATCTCACCTTCCTCTATCTCTCCTGCCCAGGCATCCAACCCCGAATTCGACAGGAGCTCTCCTGGCTCTGTACCCCGAAGCTCAGACTCCTGCTGACCAACCCAGTCCGAGCCCGGGTCCAAAGCCAGAGCCATGTTTGAGGACCCTTCACTCGGGTCCTCTGCCACTCCTAAGCCTCCCGTAAAAGAGCCTGCCAGACTGGGAAGGACTTCATTACTTAGGGCCTGTTTCTGTTTAACACAATAGGCCCTGTGCAAAGACAAAATAAAATCCATTGAAAATACAGTTTCCACAGATTCTGGCAGCCTAGCTAAGGCTTTCTGCGGTTCTGGAATAGCCTGTATCGGCTTCTTTGCCTTAGATTTACCTTTCTCCGCTCTTTTCTGAGACTTCTGAGACTTCCCCTGAGCGTGAAAAACGGCGGGTTCCAACAAGATGGCCGCCGTTCCCGCCTTTTCTACAGAAGCCAAAAGCTTCCCCGATGTGTCCGCCAATCCTAACTTGGGGTCCATTGCTCCTGACAAAGTGCGCTGAATCGAAGCCTACTGACGAAACTCAAAAAACCGCCGAGTCTAGCTCTGCGCACCCGCATCCGTTTTCACACAGATTAGCAGCCGCCGGTGCCACGAGCCTGCATCTCCGCGAACAAAATTCCCGCCAAACCAAAAAATAAACTCTCACCTTTTGCTAATCCGCTAACCTCCACACACTCCCCCCTCGCTTCTAGCGAGGATAGCAGAAAAGAATCGCAAACAGCTGCAGAGGCAGAACGTGTGCTCAAGGGTTCCCAGGCACTACTGTAAAGGGCAGATCTGGCCTGTCAGATTCTACGAGGCAGCCTCTGCCTCTGCTGACTGTTACGCAAGGTCCCTTGCCGATCAACCTAGCCGCCGGACTTACTGCCCTGCTAGGACAAGCCAGCTCTGCCGCTGCACTTTACCCCGGATTGCGATCCTTTAATTTATCTATCTATTTAAAACCTCCACTATAACTGTGCTGAGGGATCTACTAACTGATGTCCTATTCAGCTGCTGAGGACTGAAGACTGAGCTGCTGGCACTAGAGGGGGCTAGATAGGGTGTCAGCAAAGTTCTGTTGTTTCCAGTCCTCAGCTGCTGAAGGGGATTGAACACCCTACATTTCCTGGACTGGCCTGGAGAGACGATTAGGAATATCTCATGGCTGGGCACCCTAGTTGATCCTTCAGCCTTATGCCTCTCTTCGCCCAACATTCTGATAATTAAACTCAAGAGTCACAATCATCACAATACCACCCTTCTCAAAACAACTCCGTAAAAATGCATTGGACATATTTACTTTTTTTAAATTTTATTTTGAGTGCAACTACTCTCCCTGCTGATAGTTCTTTTAGTTCTTGGGGCTTTGGGATCTATTATTTTGCTTTGACTGCTGCTGCTCCTTTCTGCCCTGGTGATAGCCTAATGGTTGGCTATCCAGGACTACCTCAGTATCTTATTTGAGTATCATTTGCTTCTAGGCACTGGCATCATGTCATACTGGAAATTCAGATTTAAGATTGTAACGTTGATGTACAAGGCATGTAAAGACCTAGCGCCTAACTATTTTAAGGAGGTGTGACTCAGGACGCCATTGTTTGCCAGCTTGTATAGCACTTTGTATACCTTGTAGCACTATAAAAATGATAATCAGCAGTAGTACCAGCTTGGGCTCGCTGACAGTTGTCTGCTTTTGGCCAAACTTGCCCATCCAGCCAAGACACAGCGTAGTGTCTTCTCAGCTGCAGTCTCTGCCCTCTAGAACAGCCTGCATTGTATGGAATTCTACAAGTACATAATTATCTTCGGTTCAGGAAAAAAAGAAAAACGTCAGCTTTTTGCAGGCTTTTGAATTACTGTGATATCTTAAATGTTTGCATCCAAATGTTGCTATGCTACTACGTTTGTTATTCATGTCTTCGTTTTATTGTGGTTTATCTAGATGTATTGTATTTTATTTGTGAACATGGCAAGGACAAGTATATTTAAATGGTGGTCTATAAATGACAAAGATAAATAAATAATAGATAGTAGGTATCATGATTCTTCATCAACAAGGTAGGAGTATTACTTACCTTCTTCTATAAGCCAGACATCAAAGTGATAGTCCTCAATAGGGGCAACAGACCACCACTCTCTGAAATTCTGTAGCTTAAATCTCACTGTTGTACAATAGCTAGAATTTCCCTCCCTGTGGAGGTTGTAATTACTGTCTCTGCAGCATGTGCACTCTCTGTTGACCAAACATGCAGAAGCTGGATCTGGGGATCAAATCTAAGTCTCCTGCATGATACTGTACCCCACTGCCAACGAATCATTAGGTTGGACTGGAAAGCAACATAATAAGTTGTCCTACTGATGAATAAAAGGAAGCAATGGTTTCGGAGTTGATACCACCAGTTTCTGATGATTAAATTTGGATTTCTTTTCCATAAAGTTCTTGTAGGTAAAATACTTAAACATGAAAATTATCGGAAACCCTGAATAATCTCACTATAAAAGGGAAAAAGTAGACCAATGATTACAGATTCTGGACACAACACAAAACACTGAAGGTTTGCATCCCTCAAACTATGCGTTTGGTCTGCAATATCTAACTGAATTTCATTCAAATAAAGATTAATTAAATGCTCACAGATGCACAGGGGTCAGAGAAACACTTAACATTAACAGTGGTTAAAAGAGAGAAACAGAGAGTAGGGCTAAATGGCCAATTTTCTCAACAGAAAAAGGTGACTAGTGGAGTACCCCAGGGATCTTTGTGGAACCAAATGCTTTTTAACATATTCATAAATGACCTGGAAATGAGAACAATGAGCGAGATGGTCAAATTTGCAGATGACACAAAATTATTCAAAGTTGTTAAATCATAAGAGGATTGTGAAAAATTGCAAGAGAACCTTGAGAAACTGGAAAATTGAGTGTCCAAATAGAAGATGAAATTTAGGGTTAACAAGTGCAAAATTATACATGTTGAGGCCAATTCTGATTGGGGTACGTCCAGCCCGTCCGGACATCCAAAATCTGGACAGGCCTAATCTGCATCCGATACTGATCCCACGGGGGCTGTATGTCCCTGTGGGATCAGAATCGGGTGTAACCAGCCTGGATGGGCAAGACATCCCCGATTCTGGCCTGCTGGACGTCCTCGCTCTTGCCCGACTAGCCCAGGCTGGGCTCCTGCATGGAAATGCGGTGCCCTGTCACCATAGCACTGGGCCTCCATGCAGGAGTCCCGATCGCCCGCACCACAAATAATGTCCTGTTCCCCAATGCCCGGCCCCCGATCGGGCCTTCCAAGGCCAGGATTGGGCTGCAGGAAACCCCCTGCCCTGCTCACTTGCGTTCCAGGTCCCGGCCAGCCTGGTCATTGAAGTCGGGGAACCCCCTGCCCTCCTCACCTGCATCACAGATCCCAGCTGGCCTGGTCAACAAAGTTGGAGGGGGGGGGGTAATTATTCCACCTCCGAGGTGGAATACGTCCTCCATCTAGTTCACTGATCCTGGATGTATAGGGCAGACACCGAAATCGGCTCTGTATGTCTGGGTCAGGGTCCTGCCTACTTCCCACCCTCGCTCCTCTTCCGGCCAACCCTCTCCCGCCCCTGTCCAGAGTTCCCCGCACATCTCTGCAGTACATGCGGGAGCTCCTTGTCTGGAATTGGCACCCTTATATCCCCGCTAAACGCGATTCGGAATGACACCCTTAGGGAAGAAGAACCCAAATTACAGTTACACGATTCAAGGTTCCACATTAGGAATCACTAACCAGGAAAAGTATCTACATGTCATCGTGGGTAATACCTTGAAACCCTCTGCTCAGTGTGCAGTGGCGGCCAAGAAAGCAAATAGAATGCTAGGAATTGTAAGAAAAGGAAAAGAGAATAAAACCAAGATTATTATAATGCGTCTGTATTGCTCCATGGTGTGACTGCACCTTGAATACTGTGTCGCCATATCTAAAAAAAAAGGATAAAGCAGTATATAAAATAAATAAATAGCAGAATTAGAAAAAGTACAGAGAAGAGCAACCAAAATGATAAGGGGATGGAAGGATACCCCTATGAGAAAAGGTTTAAAAGGGCTCTTCAGCTTGGAAAAGAGAAAGCTGAGGGGTGATATGATATAACTCGATAAAATAATAAGTAGAGTTCAATGGGTAAACGTAGATCGGATGTTTACTCTTTCAAAAAGTAGAAAGACTAGGGACATGCAATGAAGTTGTAATGTCATACATTTGAGACTAATCTGAGAAAATATTTTTTCACTGAACACATAATCAAACATTGGAATTCATTGCCAGCAAATGTAGTAAAAACTGATAATGTAGTGGGTTTTAAGAGAGGTTCAGAAAAGCTCCTGGAGGAAAAGTCCATAAACCATCATTAAAGTGGACCGGGAAATCCATTATTTACCACTGGGATAATCAGCATGGAATCTATTTACTTTTTTGGAAACCTGACAGGTACTTGTGATATGGATTGACCACTGCTGGAAACAGAGTTGTGGATCTTTGGTCTGACCCAGTATGGCAACTAATTATCCGTGCTCGAGTTGCGAATTGACTGTATGAATCAGAATTTCAGGACAGACTGGGAATCTCTTCAAATAAAACCCTACAGCTCTCAGGTTGTTTTTTTTTAGAAGAACCAAAAACATTTTCTAGCTGTTATGTCAGATTATATTGATGAATAAAAGTATGAGAGCAGATCACATATTGGCAAACTCCTTCCGTATTTCAGATAGGGAAAACCACTGTTTTTGACTAGTAGTTCCAGAATCCTGCATCTTTAAACATTCATTGTGCTTGTAAAGGTATCATCTCTATCCAGAGTTTATTTAGCTACTAACCAGAACAATGTTATTGTCTGTTGGGTATACTGATCTATACATTTTAACCATTCAGAAACAACATCAGAATTCTTAATTTATTCTTTTATTCCATATTTCTAAAGCACATCAAAAAGTGGCGACTGACTACAGAACAAATGCATAATCATCTGTGCCTCTTCTGTGAAAACTAAGGACATCTATTCTTGGAATTTAGGGACCCCATCAAGTGAAGCAGTTTAGAACTTTGCATATTTACGCTCCGCTTTTATAGTTCTCTCATCTCTCCCGAAGATTTACTCGGAATAATTTAAGAATATTTACTTAGGAGATTTTTTTCACTTTGTTTTACTTGAGAGTTGAGAGAAGCAGCAGACAACATAACAAAAGAAAGGCTCAGCTGCACCGACACTGGCTCCTCTTGCAGCTTTAGAGATACATTCTCACCCATTCCATTGCGATGTAATACGTTTTTATTTACTTCTAAAATGCTTCTTTTATTTTCAACAACTTGTTGGCTTAATTTCCTGTGTGCAATCGGTAAGTGCAAGTTAAAGGGAGTTCATTTTCTTATCTCGCATCGTGCAGGTAATTAAAGGAAATTGAGAATGGGTAGTGAAGCTTTATGCAACTGGAAAGGAAGCTGAATGTGGGGCACTGGGGTCAGCAGAGCCCATTATATTTTTATGTGAGAGGCCTGGCATGTCTGCCCTCTTCTTGTTTGTTTAGTGTAGACTGGACAGACTACTAACTGCGAATCTGTTTCTCTGATTTGCCCAGCTGTCCTTGAATAAAGCCGTCTCCCGTGGCAAATGTTAAATGACAGTGATTGACAATCATGCAATGAACTCTGCTTGTAACCTCCCCCCACCCCTCCATACACCACTGTTTTCAGAGATTGCACAAGGAAAGACAAAATAAAGGACCATCCTTCATAATCTCATCAAATGGGCCCTGCTGTTCACTCAATATTATTCATTTTCATTTCCCTTTTCATTACAAAACTCAATCTGTTCTACAAATGCCATGAACATATCTACAGCAACATTTAATATGTGTGATCTATACATACACATAGATACACACACACATTTTTATTTGGGTCTGTCCTTTGGAGGGAAGTTCAACTAACCTGTAAATATATTCTTAGACATCTAGTCACTCGCCAACCTGTAAATAAGTTATGCAACTACTCCCCCCCCCCCACCCTAAGCAATGTTCTAACTGTACTCGTGTTATTCTGTAAGACAGATCATATATTCCATGCTCTGTCTTAGAAAAGCGGTATAGAAAAAAACATGTTAAATAAATAAGATGTACACTTTCTCAACAAAAGGAAATAGCAAAATTGTTTTTTTATTCCAAGCAATGTCAGAAGTATCCATGTGTATCATATTGCATCTTGTTTTGATTCTTATAAATTATTTTCTCTTTTGTTTTGTATAATTGGAGGTAATAAGGGATTTAAAAAAATCTATTAATGTACAGAATATCTGTAATAAGGATAAAATTCAAAGCTAACTTGATACCAAGCCCATTTCTTAAATAACCTTAGGGGAATATTTTCAAAAACCTGTTGAACAGCTATGATAATGGTGTAATTTTGTACCTGGTTATTTCTAGATGGATATTCAGTCAAAAGTAGCTGGCTAGTTTTCAGGCTGAATATCTAACTAAATCTAGCCAGACAAAATTTTTCTAGCTTTAGCCCCATAATTTAAGCAGTTAAATTTAGCCAGTTAGTCAGGACTGATCCTCCTTTTAGATGAACTATTAGGTATCTGCTTAGGGCATCGCGATTTGGGGGGTAGTCAGCAACAATAGACAACAATCAGTGTGGCTGGTGCGGGACCTTGAGCACATGCTCGTCTCTCACCTCCTCTGAAACAGGAAGTTTAGAGGGGTGGAATGTGGCACGCCATGAGCACACATAGGTGCTCAAGACCCTGTGCCTCCTGCGCTGACTCTTGTTTGGTGCCACAAACCTAGGTGGATTTGATGGTGGCACAGCAGCAATGACATCAATGAAGAGTGATGATCAGCTAGGCAGGGCAAGGGAAGAGGAGATGCTAGATAAGGGAGAAAAGAGAAGGGGAGATGTTGAATGGGGTGGGGGGGGGAGAGAAATGTAGTTACACACCTGTAGCAAGTGTTCTCCGTGGACAGCAGGAATACGTCCTCACGTATGGGTGACATCACTGATGGAGCCCCACATGGGAACGCTCCCCAGCCTCTACTAGAAGCTTTTGGGAGGCTCCACCGTGCATGCGTGCCTGCCCTCTGACTACCGTGGTGTCATCTTCTCCAGTAAGAAATCAAAGCAATAGCCAAAAACAACTCCTCAGGGAGGTGGGAGGGTTGCGAGGACTTATTCTTGCTGTTCATGGAGAACACCTGCTACAGGTAACTACACTTTCTCCGTGGACAAGCAGGAAGTAAGTCCTCATGTATGGGACTCCCAAGGTACAGGCTACCAAAAACCAAAGATGTCAAAAGCTCAACAGGGGCAACGGACCCGTAAAATAAGAGAAACAGAGTGGGTAGACCTTCTAAGGGACCTGATGGATTCAGCATCTATAGCTCACAGCATCACTGAGGAAGATGCTTTTTGGTAGCCTGGACACACAGAAGGGCCGGTGGGAAGAAGTTAGAACCTAATTCTCAAAGAGATGCTGAAGCACGGTTTGACTAAAATTGCTCTAGCGCCAGGAATCCTCATCCAGAAAGTAATGAGCTGTGAATGTATGGATGGAAGACCAGGTCGCAGCCCTGCAGATCTCCACCATGGAGACTGAGTGCAAGTTGGCCAATGACGCAGCCATGGCTCTGATGTTGTGAGCTGTGACATGACCATCAAAGCTCAAGCACTCCTGGGCATAAGCGAAAGCGATGCAGTTTGCTAGCCAAATCGACAGAGTATGTTTAGAAATAGCAGCCTCCAGTTTGCTAGGGTCAAAAGAGACAAACAACTGGGTGGATGTATAGTGGACCTTCATCGGCTCACGGTGCACTTGCAGTACAACATGTGAAGCGCCGCCTATCCCCCTATTGGCGAGAGCCTGGGGAAGAAAGTCGGCAAGACAATCAACTGCTTAAGGTGAAATGCAGATACCACCTTCAGCAAGAAATGTGGATGCGTGTGCAAGACCACTGTATTGTGGTGGAAACTGGTGTATGATGGGTGAGTCACCAATGCCTGCAGCTCACTGATACGGTGTGCCAAAGTGACCACCACCAGGGAAGTGTAGTTACTCACCTGTAGCAGATGTTCTCTGGGAACAGCAGGAATCAGTTCTCACATATGGGTGATGTCACCGACGGAGCCCGTGCGGGAACACTTCCCAGCTTCCAAAGCTTCCTGCCCAGAGGATGACATAGCTTAATAAAGCGTAAAAAGGAGGGAAGGTAGTGAGGACTGAATCCAGCTGTTCCCAGAGAACACCTGCTAAGGTGAGTAACTATGCTTTCTCTGGGACCAAGCAGGAAGTCAGTCCTCATATATGGTACTTACTAGCTACAGGCTACCAAAAAACCCTGTAGACAGTCGAACGGGACAACCAGAAAAAATGAACAGAGAAAACAGCGAGAAATACTGTGGTTTCAAGCGTCAACACTAGTCCCAGGCATCAACCAACGGTCGACTCTCCGGTAGCTCGGACAGACAGAAAGGCTGGAGGGAAGGAGTTGCATCAATTCTCAAATAGATGCCAGGTGCTATCACACCAGGAATCTTGATCCAGGCAGTAGTGGGCTGCAAAGGTGTGGACAGAAGATCATGTAGCAGCCCTACAAATCACCACTGTGGAAACAGTGTAAGTGAGTCACTGAGGCTGACATAGCACGAACGTTGTGCACCGTTACGTGACACTCTAAAGTAAGCCCAGCCTGAGCATAAGTAAAAGAGTCAACCACCTAGATGGAGAGGGTGCACTTAGAGACAGCTACCCCCAGTTTGTTGGAATTGTAAGAAACAAAGACTGAGTGGAACGACAATGGTCTTTGCTTTCTCAAGATAGAAAGCAAGCGCTCCTTACAGTCAAGAGTATGAAGAGAGGCTTCTGCCCTGGAGGCGTGAGACCATGGAAAAAAGGTGGGCAGTACCATGGACTAGTTGAGGTGGAATGCAGAAACCACCTTAGGGAGAAACTAAGGATTGTAAAACCTGGTTGTAAGATGGGTGCGCTATGAGCACCTGCAGCTCATTGTTCTTCTAAGTGAGAGGTCAAGTGATCAGTGGCTCAAAAGACACTGAGAGCAGCTGTTGGAGGATGACATTAAGATCCCATGCCACCGGCAGTGGCTGAACAAGGGGACGAGAAAGCAGAAGGCCCTGCAAAAAGTGTCCTATGAGTGGATGAGAAGAAAGGGGCCGGTCATCAACACTGCGGTGATATGCTGCAAGAGCACTCAGGTGCAGCCTGACAGAGTAAGACTTCAGTCCAGAGTTGGAGAGGTGAAGCAAGTAAGTCAGCATTGTCTTCACCAAGGAAGTAAAGGGACTGAGGGATCGGTCTGCATGCCAGAGTGAAAATCTGTGCCACTTGAAGGCATATGCCCTCCTGGTGGAATCCTTATGAGATGCCATGAGAATGTTCTCGACATCTATGGGCAGATGGAACTCTGCCAGAGCTACCTGCTCAGCAGTCAAGCCATGAGCAATAACAGCAGAGGTTGTGATGCAGGAGGGTGCCCCCCCCCTCCTTCGAGAGTAGATCTAGTGCACAGTCCAGGTGAAGGGGCGGTGCCCGAGACAGACGTAGTAAGAGGAGGTACCACGGTTGCTGGAGGCAATGAATATTAAGGAGGCCCTGTCCTCTTGGATCTTGAAAAGGGTCTTGGCCACCATGGGAGTTGGTGGGTAAGCACAGAGGAGGCCCTTGCTCCAGTCCAGGAGAAAGGCATCAGATGCCACCCGACTGGGCCAGGGCATCTGGGAGCAAATGAATGGCAGCTGAACAATGAGAGGAGATGCAAAGAGATTCATGGTGCGGGTGACCCACACCTGAAAGATCAGGAGGTAGACAGCCTACTCATGTGGTTGCAGGACTCTGCTGAATCTGTCCGCCAAGGCATTTTCCTCTCCTGGCAGATACACTGTCTGGAAGAGCATGTGGTGTTTCAAAGTATGAGCCCTTACCTCCTTGTTTGTTGATGTAGAACATTGCTACCTGGCTGTCGGTCTGAATGAGAATGACTTGGCTGGTCAGCTGCATCTAGAAGGACTGCAATGGCTTGTATTTCAAAGAAGTTGTTCTGGTGGAGGCTCTCGCTCTCTGACCAGAGACCTTGTGTGTAGAGGCCACCGAGGTGAGTGCCCCAGCCGAGTTTGGAGGCATCAGTCATCAGCACCTGTTGGTGCAGGAGCACTTGAAATTGCAGGCTTGCCAGAAGATGCACCAACTGTTGCCACCATGGGAGGGAAGCGAGCCGTGGTGGAGTTACACGCACTGTGTTGGATAGACAAACTGATGCCACTGAGTGCAGAGGGTCCACTGCACCTGCTGCATATGCAGGTGGGCAAACAGAGTGACATGGACTGTGGAAGCTATGTGGCTGAGGAGACGAAGCATCTGGCGAGTAGACACCATCGAGTAGCACTGAACCTGGTGCACCAAGGAGATGAGTCGGTGGGCCTGGTCAGTCAGGAGAAAAGCCCTGGTCACTGAAGTATCAAGGAGAATTCCAATGAACTTGAGGCACTGAGCAGGTTGCAGGTGGGACTTTGGATAGTTGATCATGAAGCCTAGCTGCTTTAAGACCTGGATGGTATGCCATGAAGCCTGTCGAACTTCATCCGGAGAGCCTACCAGTTGTCCAGGTAAGGGACGATGAAAATCCCCTGCACGCAGATAAGGGTGGCCTTGACCGCCAGGCACTTTGTAAACACTCTGGGAGCGGACGCGAGTCCAAAGGGAAGAACCCTGTATGATTGTGCCTACTGCTGAGGATGAAGCGGAGATATTGCTGGTGCAGTGGGTGAATGAGGATGTGGGTATAGGCATTTTCAGATCCAAGGAGCACAGCCAATCTCTACATTGGAGGTAGGGCAGCCAATCTCCCCAATGGAGGGAGGGGTGGTCTAGTGGTTGGAGCAAGTCACTTCAGGCCGGAGTGCCGAGGATTCAAATCTCTCTGGAGAACAGCAACCTTGGGTCGGAGGGACTGGGGTTTCTAGTCCCACCAGCGCTCCTTGTGACTTTGGAAAAGTCACTTTAACCCTCCATTGATTCAGGTACAAAAACGTAGATTGTGAGCCCTTCGGGGACAAGGGAAATATATACTGTACCTGAATGTACACCCCTTTGACCTGGTGAAAAGCGGTATATAAGCATTGATAAATAACATTCCAAGGTACACCATCTTGAACTTCTCTCTGACTAGGAAGTGGTTGAGATTGCGAAGATCCAGAATGGGTCAAAAGCTGCTCATCGTTTTGGGGACCAGGAAGTATCGGGAGTAGAACTTCCTTCCTGTCTGAGACAGCGGAACTAATTCCACTGCCCTAGCTTCCAAAAGGCTGGCCACTTCCAGTAGGAGAAGTCTGCAATGGTGAGGATCCAGAAGGTATTTCCCTGGAAAGAATGAAGGAGGGGTCTGCTGGAAGTGCAATAGGTAACCCTCCTTCACTATTTGCAATGCCCAGGTGATGTTCAGCCAATGGTGGGCAAAGAAGTGGAGACGCCCCCAATGTGCTGCGGAACTAGGCCTGAAAGCAGTGGAAAGGCTGTGGTCTGGGTGTCGAAAGCCCCCCTAGGCTGCGGCTGAGGTACTGGTTGGGGTTTCGGGGTCTTAGGCTTATGCTGCTGTCTTTGACTTTGGCCTGTTGGACTTGCAGGGATGCCTAGTAAGAATGATAGAAAAACAGAAACATGACAACAGAAAAAGACCACATGGCCTATTCTAGTCTGTCCTTCCAAATCAATCACTACAACATTCCCCTTTTTATAGAAACATAGATATGGGGGATAAGAACTGTAGGCCTTCTTCTTCTTCAGGTAAAAGGACCTTTTCCCCGAAGCCTTCTGTCAGGAAGGGTCAGCAGTCTTCCTGGAAAGCATGGTCATGGTGATTTCTTCAGTCTCCAACTGAGCAGTCTTTTCTGTCCTGGGTTTGCTGAAGAGATTCTCTCCCCTCCAAGAGACATCAGCCAATTTGTCCTGGACCCATTGCTCCAGGTCAGAGGACTGTAGCCATGCCAGACATCGGGCACCAATGCCTACTGCAGCCACTCTGACCATGGACTCGAAGCTGTCATAGGCTGCCCAGGTCACAAACTTGAAGCATTCCTTGATTTTACTGACCATGCTTTGGAAGTGCTTGAGATGATCACCATAAGGTCCAACCGAGAATCGGGCAAGTTCCTCTGCCAGGTCTGTCGAGTATATGCCCATGTACAGCTCAGCTGGTATGCTGGTATACGGGTCACGAGCATCGACCCCTGGTAATACTTTATGCCAAAGTCATCCATGGGGCTGGTCTCCTGATCTGGGGGCATCGAGCAGTGTATTTTAGTGCTCTTGATGTGGCTATGGCTGACTTTACCATTATGGAGTTTTGAGGCAGTTGTGTTTTCTCAAAGCTCGGGCTTTTATGGAATCGAGCTGCCTGCTCACTATGGGCACCGTAAGTGGGATCTCCCACATTCTCAGAAGGAGCCGCTCCAGAATGAGGTAGACAGGGGACTGTGATGGCCTCCTTTGGAAAGGTGGGATATTGAAGGATCTCAAGTTCCTCTGCCCGAGGCTCCTTTTCTGCCTTCAGGGTAAAAGGCAAGGCTTTTCCCATATCCCTCACAAATTCTAAAAGGAAAGATCTTTGGGAGGGGATCTCCGGTGCTCTGGAGGAGGAGAAGGATCTGAGGGAACATCCCAGTGCATCACGGTCTCTGGAGACTCATCCTCAGTCTCCCAGTTGGAAAGACAGAGAAACTCAAAGTACTGATGGGATCGAGGACTCGCTGGGGGGGGGGGGGGCAACATCTGGAATGGGAGATCTGAGCAAGTTCTGCAGCTCCAGCCACCAGTGCAGGGACTACACGAGAGGCCTGGTAACTATCACCCAGTCCCTGAGGTGGCCCATGGCCTGTGTCCACTGTGTACTCAAAAGTCCATTGGGCTTGTCTCATTGACAGACAAGCCAGGGGAGTGACATGCACTGTCGAGGCCATGTAGCCAAGCACTCTCAGCATCCCCTGGGTCGTCACCTGATATCGCTGCAGGATATTGCGGACCAAGGCTGTCAGACTTTGCAGGTGATCCATTGGGAGAAAGACCCGAGCGGTGTCAAAGAAGGCCCCTATGAATTCCAGCTGTTGGGAGGGCTGGAGATGGAACTTGGGGTAGTTGACCACGAACCCCAACTGCTCGAGTACCTGGATGATCAGTTGGATCAATCGTTGAACCCTGTCTGGGTTGAGGCTTTTTATGAGCCAGTCATCTAAGTAGGGGAAGACTAACACCCCCAGAGTTTGCAGGTATGCAGGTACCATTGCAAGACACTTCATAAAGACTCAGGGTGCTGACGCCAGTCCGAAGGGAAGAACCCAGAACTGGAAATGCCGATCCCCCAGGACAAATCTGAAGTGTTTTCTGTGAACAGAGTGGATTGATATGTGCGTATATGCCTCCATGAAATTCAGGAAGCATAGATTATCGTCCTTTAGGAGGTAAGGGAATAAGGTCCCTAGCAAGACCATCTTCAACTTTTCTCACACCAGGTAGGTATTGAGGTCTTGAAGGTCCAAGATGGGCTGGAACCCCCCTCCACCCTGTTTTCTTGTGAACCAAGAAGTACCTGGAGTAGAACCCCCATCCGACTTGCGCCGGAGGCACCGGCTCGATGGCGAGATCTGCCTTCAGGATGGAAACCTCTTCATGCAGTAGGGTGAAGTACAGGGGTCCCGTGGGAACTGCCTCGGAGGGAGGGGGGGGGGTTGACAGCTCGGCAAAGTGCAGCCTGTAGCCGTTTCAAACTATCTGCTGCATCCACTTGTCCGAGGTGATGAGAAGCTACCTGTGGGCAAAATGGACAAGCTGCTCCCCCCACCAGAGCATTGTCCCTTGCAGAGACTGGAAGACTGACTATGCTCCGGAGGAACCAGTCAAAACCCTGCCCCAGGCTTGGGCTGCGGGGCTGGTTGGGCTTTCTGTGGCTTCTCCCAGCATGGCTGAGAGCTTCGTGGACTCGGGATGTACCAGTGCTTTCGCTGGTAGAAAGTCTTCTTGCCCTGGTACTTAATTTATTTTATTTAACAGGTTTTTTAAACTTCTTATGGGAAGGATCGACCATCTTTCTCGAAAGCCTGGAGAAGGTGATGTGCTGCGCCTCAGTCTCACCAGCTTTAACCTCTACCTGCTTCCCAAAGAGGTTCTCAACCTGGCAAGGAACATCGGCCAGCTTGTCCTGGACCCACTGCTCCAGGTCTGAGGATTGAAGCCAGGTGATCCAGCGGGCACCAAAGCCCACCACCACAGCCCTGCAGGTGGACTCAAAGGCATCATTAAGTCACCGAGGCCATTAACTTGGAACAGCCCTTACAGTGGCCCACTAGGATGTGGAAGGCATCCAGGCGCTCTAGGGGGAGGAGCAGGCCGAACTTGGCCAGATACAGCATGATGTCCTTGAGAAACATGATCCTGTACAACTGGTATGAAAGGACTCAGCCCACCAGCATGGTGCTCTGGAAGCACTGCTGGCCAAAGGAGTCCAAGGTTCTTGACTACCTACCCAGAGGCAGTGAGGAGTGTGTCTTGCTGCTCTTGATCCTCTTCATGACCAACTCCACCAACAGAGAGTGGTGTAGGAGCTAAGACCTCTCAAAATCTGGGGCCTTCTGGACCCGGTAGATCAAGTCCAGCCGTCTGGCACCGTGAGGGAGTTTTCCCACACCCTCATCTGCAGCATCTTCAGGATCTGGTGCACCATCACCATCACAGCCTTCTTGGGGGCCGAAGGATAGTGGAGAATCTCCAGCTCGTCTACCCTGGGCTCACCTTCCAACTTCAGGCAGAAGGGAATGGTCTTGGCTATATCCCACATGAAGTCCTGGAAGGACATGTCTTCTGGTGGAGATTTCCGCCATTGTAATGAGGAGAAGGATACGAGGGGAGCTTGGGAGATCTGCTCATGGACAACTCCAATGCCTCGGTATCCCAGCCATTGGACTCCGTCTCCAGGAGGAAGTCAAAGTAGCATCAGGCCTCTTTCTAGAGCCGAATCTGCTGTGCGCCAAGGAAAAGCACCTCCAAGACTGATGGTGCATCGAGTGCTTCCGCGGCCTCCCCGATATGCTTGACAGGGAGATTCCGATTGCCGATCCAATATGCCTGCATCTGTAGTCAGTGCATGGGCCTCGAGGATCGACTGCACTGCCTGCAGTGGCAAAGTCCTAGGCACCGAGGGGCCAGCTGCATACGTAGCCAACACTGCTGCCACACGGACCTTGAGGGCTCAAAGGCATTACGCCAAGACTGCCATCTCCGAAGGCATCGAATCTGGGATTACAACTTTGGTCACCAGCTCCAGCACGCTTGTAGAGGAATGCATGGCAGTGGGGGCAACAGGAGATTCCTGGCACCCCTCCAGTACTTTGGCTGATGAGTTCTCTCATCGCGGTACCTTAGTGGGCCTCTCCTGGCCATTACTCTCTATGTCGCGTCAGGAAGGGCTCTGATGTTCTTGACCTTGGCCCGGTGCTCAGAAGCCCTCTTCGATGTCAACGGAGTCGACTAAGTCGATTCTGGACAAAGGTTGATGGAGATTCTTCGCTCCTTGGCACTGTGCCTTGGCTCCAAGTTAGCTTAGGCCCCTCTGGATGCTTTGACTCCTCTCTCTCCTTCTCCACACACATCCATCTGATAGCTAAGACCTGCTTTTTTCTTTCTTTATAACATCAACAAAATCCACCCATTCCTTTCTGAACACACTATTAAGACACTTAGTCACTCCTTAGTTACCTCCCGTTTTGACTACTGTAACCTACTCATTGCTGGTCTCTCTTTGAATCATCTCTCTCCACTTCAATCTGTTCAACACTCTGCTGCGCGGCTAATCTTCTGCCAGCCTCGTCATGCTCATATTACCCTTCTTCTCAAGTCACTTCATTGGCTCCCTATCCGTTTCTGCATCAAGTTCAAACTTCTCCTGCTGACTTATAAGTACATTCATTCTCTAGCTCCTCACTACCTTACCTCTCTTATCTCTCCCTACACTCCCCCCTCTTGGGAACTCTGCTCTTCTGGCAAATTGCTTCTATCTGTGCCCTTCTCTTCTATTGCTAACTCCAGACTTCGCTCCTTCAACTTGCTGCACCTTATGCCTGGAACAAACTACCTGTGTCTATACGTCAGGCACCTTCTCTGACTCTTTCCAAATCCAAGCTGAAAACTCACCTCTTTGCTGCTGCTTTCGGATTTTGACTCACCTGATCTCCTTGTGTTTTCCCTTGTGTTGTCTGTCTTGACTAGTTTGAAAGCTCTGATGAGCAGGGACTGTCTCTTACATGTCTGTGCAGCGCTGCATACGTCTTGTAGCGCTATACAAATGCTCAGTAGTAGACGTCTCTGCAGTGCCTGAAGACACCAGGGTTGATACCGGGGCCAAAGATACAGAATCCTTTGGCCTGAAAAGGGACTCCTGCTGCTTCTCTCAACCCTTCAGGCCCCTTCTTGTCATCTGCAAGCACAGGTTACAAGAAGTGGACTGATGGCCGGGACCCAGGCACGGACCGGCACAAATTGTGCCGGTCCGTGACTGAGATGGTCTGGGCACACTTGGTGCACCTTCTTAAACCCGCTTGCTGGTTCTGGGAGATATCTGGGGACACTACCATGGCAAGATCGAATGGCTTGATGGTGCCAGATGCAGGAAAAGGAAAATAGGACAAAAATTTAAATAATGAAATTGATGGCACCGGGGCGGCTCAACTGACGATAGGCGGTGAAAACTGGATAGAAAAAAACACCCTAAATGGGTTAAGACAAAAATCTTTTTCTGATATTGCAGGAACACGTCCAAAGGTCTGTGTGGAAAAAGAAGACGGCACCGTGGGAGGAGGGAAGACAGGTGTGCATTCACAGTGGTGCCTCCAAGAAGCTTCTAGTAGAAGCTGGGGAGCTTTCCCACATGGGGCTCCATCAGTGACATCACCCATATGTGAGGACTTACTTCCTGCTTGCCAACAGAGAAGAGGAGGTGCAAAATGGTGGGGGATAAGAGGAGAATGTGGAATGCTGAATGGGGGTAGAAGTGAAGAGAAGGAAAGATATTGGTAGGAGGGAGAAGAAAAAATGCTAGATACCTGTAGGGAGAGGGAAGGTAAAGAGTGGAGGAGTAGCCTAATGGTTAGAGCACTGGTCTTGGGAACCAAAAGACCAGGGTTCAATAACCACCAGCACTCCTTGAGGCCTTGGGCAAGTCACTTAACCCTCCATTGCTTCAGAAAATTCCAAGTTATCAATGTCCCTGTTTAATGTACATTACCAAGTTTAAGTTACAATGTAAACTGCTTTGACTGACATGATAAAGCGGTATAAAAACCTGTTAATTAAATAAAATAAATAAATAAAGAGAGATGCTGGACTTGGGGGGAACCAGGAAAGAGTTTCTGGACTACAGGGGGATAGGGAAGAGAAGGGGAAATGGTAGACTATGGGATTACAGGGGGACGATCAGGGGAGATGGTGTACATGGGTCATGAGGGAGGGGAAGGAGATATGATAAGAACATAAGGATGAAGTACGTGAGCATTTTCACTGCTTCCTTAGGGGCAATAGAATATTGGAGGATATCCGATTCCTCAACTCTGGGATCCTCCTCAGTTAACAAAGGTATGGCTTTAGCTATATCCTTTACAAAATCATAGCAAGATGATTCCCCAGGAGGAGATTTATGAATCTCAAGAGAGGGAAAGGGATCTGAGGGCAACTCCAGAGACGACTTCACTAAGAGAGATTCCGAGTCATATTCAGCTTCCCATGAACAGTCTGAATCAGACTCAGGGTGGTACTCTAAAGACATCTGAGTTTCTAACTGGATGGCTCTTCATCTCCCAGGGGAGACAGAGCTCCTTTGGGAGCACCTACACATCAATGACTTCTGGCACATCGGAAAACAATTGCTCCGATGCACTGGAGAAAGATATTGACTGGTCAGATGTTGAGACCCTTCGATGCCTCAATGATTATAGGCAGGCAGTGAGTCTCGAGGATAAGATCAACTTCTTTATGCCCAATGGATCAAGCCATTGGAGATTCAAGCTCAAGCATGGTAAAGAGCATCAAAATTCTGTCTTTGAGACCCTTCATCAGCTACTTTGCCAGGACTGCCATCACTAAAGGCAAGGGGTCTACATCAGAATCAGCTGATGTTCCCTGAATCTGAATATTGGTAGTTTGGTCTCAGTCTTGTGAAGTCTGGTGTGACCCCTCTATCTTTAAGAAAGATGTGAGGTTCTCACATAAGAAATGCCATACGGGGTCAGATCAAGGTCCATCACGCCCAGTATCCTGTTTCCAACAATGGCCAATCCAGGTTACAAGTACCTGGCAGGTTCCCAAAAGCACACAGATTCCACAATGCTTGCCTTGGGGTAAGCAGTGGATTTTCCGGGTCCTCTTTAATAATGGTCTATGAAACTTTCCTCCAGGAGCTTGTCCAAACCTTTTTTAAATCCATCTACACTAATAGCTTTTACTACATCCTCTAATAATGAATTACAGAGTTTGATTACGCATTGAGTGAAAAAATATTTTTTCTTATTAGTTTTAAATGGGTTACATTGTGGTACATTGGGGCTGCATCAAGGGTCAAGACTGTGAACCCTCAGTGCTCTCGATAAACCTTGGTGCCAATGCTGTGTAGTCTATGCCCAATATACTTGGTCTTCGATGCCAGAAAAGTCGAGGATGAACCCTTCCTCTTCTTCAAGGTTGCATCAGTGAGTAACGAATGTTGGGGCAACTTATAGGAGCTCAGCTCTGATTGAGCTTGAGGGCTCTTCAATGCCAATGCTCCACTAGAATCCAATGCAGCTCCTGAGACTATGGAGACTGGTGCCACCGATGCTGGTGTCGATGGATCAGACTTCTTAGTGCCAAAAATGCGTTTGTGCTTTTTCTCTTGATCCTGAAAGCTCTCTGTCATCTGTAAGCACAACTACTACTATTACTTATTTATACAGTGCTACAAGGTGTATGCAGAGTTCTACATATAGATGTAAGACACAGTCCCTTCTCATCAGAGTTTACAATTTAATCAAGACAATGAACATGACAAAACTGGGGACTGGAGTGGAGTAGCAGCATAGTGGCTAGAGCAACTGCCTAGTACCCAGAAGATCAAGGGTTCGATTCCCTTGTGACCTTGGGCAAATCACTCTACCCTTCACTGCCTCAGAAGAAAAGGCTTGGCAAGCTACTTCTGGTGATATATTGCCAAGAAAACCCAGAGGCTAGGAGTCAGCACTGACTTGACAGCACTAAAAAAATAAATAAATATAGAGTATGATAAGATACACATAAGTGGTGAACATGGGAGTGAGGGATATCAGGATCCAAAAGCAGCCTCGAAGAGGTGGGTTTTTAGCCTGGATTTGAAGAGGGCTAGAGAAGGAGCCTGATCAAAGCCAAGAAGGCCGTTTATGGTTGGGCCTCAGATACTGCAGAAACCATTTGTGGGTAAATGTTTTAAACCCGCAGGTTTCTGAGACATCATCTGGAAAAATAGCTGCTGCAAAATCAAATGATGAAAGCAAGAAAAAATCATCAACGTGGTCAGATTGCCTCAACCTAAATGTGGTCTACAGTGGCGACATGGAAAAAAATAAACTTTAAATGACTGAAAAGCCTAACTAAAGGACCCTACATGCAGCATGCAATGACAAGGCCAGGAAAAACAAACTCGCAAAAGCTAAAATACGCAGCGAGAACTGGGAGAGATGTGAAGACCTGAATTTGTCCACAGGGCTCCATGGCTAAAGACTGAAGAGAAAGCCATGGCAAAGGCAGGCAGAAAGACACATGCATGCACGGTAGAACTCTTATATAAGCTTCTAAAAGGAGCTGAGAAAGGTTCCCCCACAAGGGCTCTGTTGGTGACAACGCCCATATATGAGCACTTATCCTGCTTGCCCACAAAGAAGGATCTATGATGTTTCAAGATGGGAGATATAGTGTGATGGGCTTCACTTGTTCTGTTGGTGGTGCATGGATTAGACTACTACTACTACTAAGTATTTGTATAGAGCTACAAGACATACACAGCGCTGCACAGACATGTAAGAGACAGTCCCTGCTCATCAGAGCTTACAATCTAGTCAAGACTAACAACATAGAAGGTGTAGACAGGGATACAACTAGGGGGAATGGTAAAGAAACATAGTTAAGTTACTTTGTTGAACCCTCCAACTGTTAAACTTTGTTCCATGTAATAATGTTGTTTAAAATGTAAACCGCCCCTGATCTCAGGAAAGAGCGGTATAGAAGAAATGACAAATAAATAAATAAAACAAGATGATCAGGTCAGTCAAGATCCAAAAGCAACAGCGAAGAGGTGAGTTTTCAGCCTGGATTTGAAAAGGGTCAGAGAAGGCGCCTGGCATACAGACACAGGTAATTTGTTCCAGGTGTAAGATGTTAGCAAGATGAAAGGAGCAAAGTTTGGAGTTAGCAATAGAAGAGAAGGGCACAGATAGAAGCAATTTGCCAGAAGAACGGAGTTCCCGTCCGGGGGGGGGGGGGGGGGGTAGGGAGAGATAAGAGAAGAAAGGTAGTGAGGAGCTGCAGAGTGAATGCACTTATAGGTCAGCAGGAGAAATATGAAATGGATGCAGAAAAGGATAGGGAGCAAGTGAAGTGACTTGAGGGGTATTATGGGCATGACGAGGCTGGCGGAAGATTAGCTGCGCAGCAGAGTGTTGAACAGATTGAAGGGAAGAGAAATGATTCAAAGGGAGATCAGCAAGGAATAAGTTACAGTAGTCAAGATGGGAGATGATTAAGGAGTGGATAAGTGTCTTGGTGAACAGAACTGCATGACTTCATGGACAATGCTTGCATGGCCTGAACCTTCTATTCATTTGTAATGTGAGGATGAGTTGGGCTTATATGGTCAACTCCTGTCAGCTGAACATTCCTGAGCTGTGTGCCAGTAGATGGCATGCCCAATAAGCCTCACAGTCTCTTAGCGAGTCACTGTTAAATATTTTAATTTGCTTAATTATGTTTTCACTGTTATGGTGCGGCCATGCATTTTACTATAAAAAAATTTCTTAAGCAATTTATGTGGTCTCCCTTTTGTTTCATAAGGGGATTCAGGATGTGAAGTAGATGGGGTGAAGGGATGATGACAGGGCGGGTGCCAAGAAATAGTACCTGTACTGGTGGGGAAACAGCTCATGGTTTGCTTGAAAGTACAGACGTTCTAGAAGACAAAAATATGTGCACAGAGACATAAGCAAGCCCTAATGAGGTTTAAAAAGCAATGCTGGCTCTGTTCATGTGGTTCAGGAGTCTTGGGTTCAAGTCTTCAATCTGCTAGAGGGACTTAGGAATTCTGTGGACATGATGCGCTTGAGCTTCATAAAGAAAGGTAAGGTGGCTTTAATTACCCAAGTCGATTACTAAGTAGTTTAGTTTCAGCCCTTGGCCAGTGAGAGAATGCAAATCATTGAGGGCCAGATGTACTAGGCGTTTTCCTATAGACACAAACTGGGAAATCCCGTTAGCATTTCTGGCTCTTCGGAATGCCATCAGAGTCCAAAAAGGTGGGAAAATAAAGCGGGAACTGGAAAGCAGTTTTAAAATCTGGACAAAAATACTACAGACTTGAATATTTTCTGTTGCTTTAATGACACAGTTGTGCATTAATTAATTATATAGTTCTCTGTGTGCTGTGCTTTCCTGTCTAATCAATGTGTTTATACCTCAAAAAAATTTCCTGTCATGATTTGACAATTTCCAATCTGTAATCAAACCGCTGCTGATCGCTGGAAGTAGCGGTATACAAATGTATACTAAATAAATAAAAATAAATTTCAATCAAACGCAAAGTCAGACAACATGGGCTTGTTGTAAAGGCATTTCTCTAGGCAAAAAGATTAGTACAAAAAAATTGGGCTCATAATTGCCATGCAAAAAATAAAGTAAAAGGAATAGTACAAAAATAAATGCATGACATTTGTTCAAATTATATAAAAGCTGAGGAGACTTTTTACTAAGCTGCTGATGTGGCAATTAATGCACACTAACAAAATGTGGGGCCTTAGTTAGCACATGTTATCTGCCGCTTTAACAGGTAACACTGAATGGGGCACAGAAAGAGCAGGAACTGTGCTTTACAGTTAACACGAAGGAAGTTACCATGCATTCTGCTAACAGCACACTTTATGCAGCCTGACCATGTATAGCTAACTGTACTGTGCTCTGGGGTGCCAGAACACCATTTTGTGTGTGTGTGGGGGGGGCCAAGCTCCACCCCTAAGACAGCCAAATTGCGCTGCTGCAATCACTGGCTTTCCCCTCCTCTTTACCTGTGAGGATCAAATCTCCTGTGAGCAGACAGGAGGGGCCTTTGCCGCGATCATGGCGCTCTTCTGCCTGTGGGGGACGACATCTCCAATCATGGCCTTCTCCTCCTGTCTGCCTGCAGAAGATTGGATCCCACGGACAGACTGGAAGGGAAGGCTGGTGATCGGGCAGCTCAGTTTTGGTTGGGCCCGGGCCTGTTTGGCCCACCCCTTTCTGACGCCTCAGACTGTGTTATTTGCATAGCAATAAAACGCTTTAAAAAATATCTCTCTGTGTTAACTGATTGGGAAACTGCTGGGAATACCGTCAATGGTTAATAGAAAGGTACAGTTAACACAAGGTAACTGAAAAATCTTACCATATTTTAGTGAATAGAGTTCTGAATATTGTAAAACTAATATCAGGAAAAAGACAAACATATGTAACTGGCTATCTGGTATTAGGGTTGCCAACCGGCCGGTTTTCAGCCGGCCTGGCCGGTTTTTCCATGGCCAGGCCGGCTGCCGGCACAGATGTAAAACCGGCTTTTATCCCGAAGTCCGCGGCGCGAACGCGATTCCCCATAGCAGTGCAGCCGCTGCTTCTGCTTTGTACAGAGCAGCGGCTGCAATACACTTACATTGAAAACTAAAGATAAACTGTCTGAGGAGCCCTCCGGTCATCGCAGCGCCCGAGGAAGTGATGTCATGGGGGCGGGCTCCTCACAGGTTGTCTTTCCTTTTCAAATTAACTTTAGCTGCAATAAAGTTAATTTGAAAAGGAAAGACAACCTGTGAGGAGCCCGCCCCCATGACATCACTTCCTCAGGCGCTGCGATGACCGGAGGACTCCTCACAAAGTTTGTCTTTACTTTTCAAAGTAAGTGTATTGCAGCCGCTGCTCTGTACAAAGCAGAAGCAGCGGCTTGGGCGGGGGGGGGGGGGGTGGTGTGAGTGAATCAGCAGGGGAGGGGGAGGGTGGTGTGAGTGAACCAGCAGGGGGGGGGAGGGTGGTGTGAGTGAACCAGCAGGGGAGGGGGGTGATGGTGTGAGTGAACCAGCAGGGGAGGGGGGTGGTGTGAGTGAACCAGCAGGAGGGGGGGTTGGTGTGAGTGAACCAGCAGGGGAGGGGGGGTGAGTGAGTGACCCAGCAGGAGGGGTGAGTGACCCAGCAGGAGGGGTGAGTAAGTGACAGGGGGGTGGGTGAGTGAACCAGCAGTGGAGGGGGGGGGGTGGTGGTGTGAGTGAACCTGCAGTGGAGGAGGGGGGTGGTGTGAGTGAACCAGCAGTGGAGGGGGGGGGGGGTGGTGTGAGTGAACCAGCAGTGGAGGGGGGTGGTGTGAGTGAACCAGCGGGGGGGGGGGGGGGGTGCTGTGAGTGAACCAGCAGGGGAGGGGGGTTGGTGTGAGTGAACCAGCAGTGGAGGGGGGGGTGGTGTGAGTGAACCAGCAGGGGAGGGGGTTGGTGTGAACCAGCAGGGAAGGGGGGTTGGTGTGTGAGTGAACCAGCAGGGGAGGGGGTGAGTGAGTGACAGGGGGGTGGGTGAGTGAACCAGCAGGGAGGGGAGGGGAGGGGTGGTGTGAGTGAACCAGCAGGGGAGGGGGGGTGCGTGAGTCAGCAGGGGGGGGGGTGAGTGAGTGAACCAGCACTGAAGGGAGGGGGTGAGTGAACCAGCACTGAGGGGGGGGGTGAGTGAATCCTCGGTAATTTTTGTGGGTGTGGCTGGGGTGGGGCAGGGGTGGGGCTGGGGGCGGAGAATGGGTGGAGCATGGCGAGCCACAGGTGTCGGGTTTTTCTCGGTGAAAAAGTTGGCAACCCTATCTGGTATCTTCAGAGAATACCCATTACAGGTTAACAAGTTTACTTTCCACAGCATTCGTTTGCAATACAGTTTTGAATGGCTGCTACATAAAATTGTTCAGCTATTTCAGGACAAACAAATAAAAAACGATTCATTTTAAATTCTTCTGGGGGAGTGGATGGGAGACCATGCATTTTTTAGTTTTGTCCTCAAATGTGAACTGGTCTAGTTACAGGGCAGTGGGAGATAAAACTGATAGAATTCTTTAATAAAATTACAGAAGTGGTAAATCATGAAGGTCCAGTACATCTTACCTATCTTAACTTCAGCAAGGCTTTGGACACTCTCATATAGGAGGTTGGTAAGCAAACTAGATAGTATGGGAGTAGATCAGAAGGATGTAAATTGAGTGAGAAATGTAGGACTCAATGAATGATGTTTAATGAAGTTCCAAAGTAATAGAGAAGTAGAAAATAAGTCAACTGGGCAGAGTTGCTTGGTCTTTATCTGCTATTGTTTACTATGATCACGTTTTAACTCTTACGGTCATAGCTTCACTTCAAAGTATGACTCCATTTAGCCAAATTTAAAGCAACATGTGTGAAAAATTTACACAAGCAAATTTTTATGTGAAGAAAATAAATATGAGCACTGGGAAATGCTTCTTTTCACCCTATAAAAGGGATGACCACATGGCGTACAGCTGCATTATAGAAGACCTCAACTAACAGTAATCATATTTTGCTAGACTGTCCTAAGAGTAATAAAATAGTCTTAAAGAGCTTGGAAACAATTTGTCTTCTGATGTGACCATAAAACAAACAGAAAGGGAGGAAATGAAGGAATGATCAGTTGAGTTAGCATAGAAATATTTAGTGAAGGTATAAAATATTGACTGCCGATTTTCAACTTGTGGCGGTCAGCGTTTTTTAAAATACTGGCTGCCAAAGCTAAAATGATACCAGATATTCAGTGGGTCTGCTTTTTCTTTTGGCCTAACTATATATGTTTTTTAAAATCTGGTTAGCAGACTGAAAAAAAAGACGGTAACAGGATAGGCTACTGGGCCCCCTTTGCCTCTCCCCAGCACACTCTGGATAGTGTTGCAATGGTCAGAGGAAATATTCAGTTTTATCCCGTTAGCAGGTGCTGCTAAACTAGATAAACCCTCCTAATAACAAGCCATGAGCTTTTCCCAAGGCAGCACCATTTCTGACAAAGGAGGACACCATCCTGCCATAACTACTTCTTTCAGCAACACAATTTTTAAATTGAGTAGAAACACACATAGAGCTGAGGAGTAGCCTAATGATTACAGCAGGAACATCTCACTTCTCTCACAAATGCTCCTGGTGACTTTAGACAAGTCATTTAACTTTCTAGTCCTTAAAGTACAAACTTAAGACCCAATGGAAAAAGAGAATATGTTGAAAATCTGCATAAAGGAAGAGCAGGGCCGTACCAAGGGCTGTGGAGCGGTGCAGCCACACAAGGCACAAGCAAAGGAAGGGCATCACTCGAGTTCCAGAAAGCCCAATAAGAGTGAATTTCTACATGCAGTTGGGTATGGTGGGGGGCACCAGATGTGCGAATTGCACAAGGTGCATTTCTAGCTTAGTACGGTCCGGAGACAGAGTTTTCGGTTGTATGGTAATTTTTTAATTACTTTGATGCAGTAAAGTAATGAGATGCTCACTAAGCACCCTTGATTTGGAACGTAAAGTGGAGGACTAGAAGCGGTTGGGTGGAAGGCAACAAAGAGTAGTAGTACATACAGTTCACCAGTGTACTGCAGGGATCAATCCTACGTCCAGTTCTTCTCAACATTTTTGTAAGTGGACGAGTTTTCAGGAAAGATCTGCCACTGTAGATGATACAATGATTTGCAACAGGCAGGACTGGCCCAACTATCAGGCAAAACTAGGCGACTGCCTAGGGCATCAGCTTCCTGGGGGGGGGGGGGGGGGGTGAGCAAAAAGCAGTAGCATTCAAAGCAAAACAATAGATCCTGACAGCCACACAAACTCACTGAGCCATCAGCACATTCATTTACCTCAGAGAGAGCGGGCACAAACATACATATAAAGCAAAGTGGTTAAATTAGACTTACCTGCTAATTGTAGTTCCTTGAGGAACTCCAGTCCAGTCCCGAACCTCTGGGGCTGTGTAACTCTCACAGCAGCTTGGAGACTGAGAAAATTCACTTTTATGACGTCACTGGTATATATCCACAGGAAGCTCCTCTTCACTCCAGTAACCTAATGACAAAGCAGACTCACAAGAGCAACAATTAAGTAACAACTGTCTCTACATAATTAAAACACCTCTTGTAACTGCCTGAACAATTAACCAAATAGAACATTAACAACTAACAGTGTGGTGTCACTGTTGCACTCTTCTTATGAAACTAACTGAGAAAGGCACAGGTCCTACCTCCCCTCTGTATGGAGAATGTGGACTTTACAATAATCTTCCCCCTAGAGATACCACCCATATGGATCCAACCCCTCACTGCCACTCTGTTATCTTACCTGTTTGAAATGCTCCTGTTTCAGGCCGGCCTCCATTAGACAAAAAACCGGGCGGGATATGGGACTGGACTGGAGTTCCTCAAGGAACTACAATTAGCAGGTAAGTCTAATTTAACCTTCCTTATCGTCCCTCCAGTCCAGTCCCGAACCTCTGGGGATGTAACAGAGCAGTACCAACGAATTCACTGGGAGAATTCGTTGGTACCAGCCTGAAGCACTGCCGATCCAAAACAGGTATCCCTTCCCGCCTGGACATCCAGCCGGTAATGCTTGACAAACAAATTCAGAGACGATCAGGTCGCCGCTTTACAAATGTCTTCCACTGACACCAGCCCGCGTTCCGCCCAATACGCTGCTTGTGCTCTAATGGAATGCGCTTGTAGACCTTCTGGCACTGTTCTGCCCTTCAACAGATAAGCTGACGCTATCGCTTCTCTAAGCCATCTGGCAATGGACGCTTTTGACGCCATCTCAACCTTCCGAGCTCCACCAAACAACACAAACAACCAGTCCAATTTGCGGAACGCCACCGTTCGAGCCATATATTTCTTCAAGGCTCGATGGACATCCAACTGACGTAAGCATTCCGACGAAGCTCCCTCCTTGCCCTCACGGAATACCGGCAAGGAGACCACTTGACTCATATGAAACGCTGAAACCACTTTGGGCAAAAAGGACGGCACTGTCCGTAAAACTACTTTTGAGCCCTGAAAAGATAGAAAAGGCTCCCTACAGGAAAGCGCTTGCAATTCTGAAATCCTCTGGGCCGAACAAATAGCCACCAGGAACACGACTTTGAGAGTGAGATCCTTTAACGTTGCCCTAGACAAAGGCTCAAAGGGCTCGTTGCTCAGCTCCTCCAACACCACGGAGAGATCCCACGCCGGAACTAGCCGCCTACTAGGAGGTCTCAAGAGGGTCACGGCCCTTAACAACCGCTTAGTATCCATATGGCTCCCCAGCGTCTCCCCTCTTACCTTACCCCTATAGCAGGAGAGTGCTGCCAACTGCACCTTCAGGGACGCCGCCACCAGGCCCTTCTGAAAACCATCCTGCAAGAACGCCAAAATTTAAGGCACCGAAGCTCTTAATGCCTCCAAATCTCTGTCCCGACACCAAGCCTCAAATATACGTCACACTTGGACATATGCTAAGGAGCTAGATCGTCGCCGAGCCTTCAACAAAGTTGAAATCACCTCCATCGAATAGCCTCGCACTCTCAACCTTGCCCTTTCAATAGCCAAGCCGTAAGCGAGAATTGAGCCACCTGAAGCATCAGCAGAGGACCCTGAGATAACAGGTCCCTCTGATCGGGAAGATGCCAGGGCTTCTCCACCACAAGTCTCATCAAGTCTGCGTACCATGGCCTTCTTGGCCAATCCAGGGCGATCAATACTACCAGACCTCTGTGACCTTCTATTCGCTGCACTACTCGACCTATCAACTTCCAAGGTAGAAACACGCACAGGAGTTGATCCTCTGGCCATGCCTGTATGAGAGCATCTAGACCTTCCGACATTCATTCCCGTCTTCTGTTGAAGAAGCGTTCGACCTTTGCGGACTGAAATGTCACCATCAGATCCATCACCGGTGTCCCCCAGCGCTGCACCAACCGCTCGAACACTTTCAGATGAAGAATCCACTCCCCCGGATCTACCTTTGTGCGACTCAAGAAATCGGCTTCCACATTGTCCACTCCTGTTACATATGCTGCCGACAGTGCCACTAGATGAACTTCGGCCCAGTCTAGCAGCCCCTCGGCCTCTTCCTCCAACACGACACTGCTGGTACCTCCTTGTCGGCAGATGTAAGCCACTGCCGTTGCATTGTCGGAGAACACCCGATTCGCTTCCCCTTGAAGATGAGGCTGAAATACTTGGAGCGCTAACGTCACCGCCCGGAGCTCCAGTCTGTTTATCGACCAACCTCTTTTCATCTCTGTCCATTGTCCTTGCGTGAACCGACCCTGACAATGGGCACCCCAGCCGAAAAGGCTGGCATCTGTCGTCAGGGATATCCATGCCGGAACTTCCAGTGGCATCCCCTTCTCTAGGCATTCCAGACGCAACCACCAGTGCAACGCTTGACGTGCCTCTGAGACAACTGATCCCTTTGATGTAACCAGCGTCTGAGCAAAGCCCTCTGCAATGGTCTCATATGGGCTCTTGCCCATGGAACCAGTTCGATCGTTGCTGCCATTGTCCCGAGTAACTGTAGATAATGCCACGTCCTCGGGTGGGACCTGTCGAGAAATTCGAGCACAAGCGTCCTTAATCCTTCTGCTCTGTGTTTTGGAAGAAAGATCCTTCCCACTTTCGTATCGAAATGGGCCCCCAGATAATCTAGACGCTGCGATGGAATCAACTGGCTTTTCTCCCGATTGACCACCCAACCGAGACTTTGAAGGAGCGCCTCCACACGAGCCGTAGCGGACTCGCTCTCTCGCTTCGACTTTGCTCTGATTAACCAATCGTCTAGATACGGATGCACCAGAACCCCCTTCGCTGCGCAAGGCCGCTGCTACCACCACCATCACCTTGGTGAATGTCCGAGGCGCTTTTGCCAGACCAAATGGTAACGCCCGAAACTGGTAATGGCCCATTGGCACTGCAAGCCTGAGGAATTTCTGATGCTCCTTCCGAATTGGAATGGGTAGGTACATCTCGGAAAGGTCTAGCAACGTAAGAAACTTTCCAGCTCTTACCGCCACGATGACCGACCTCAGCGTCTCCATCCGAAAGTGAGACACTCGGAGACAGCGATTTACTCGCTTGAGATCTAGAATCAGTCGAAAGGTAACTTCCTTCTTTGGAACAATGAAATATATGGAGTATCGACCAGAGCCGCACTGGTCTACTGGGAATGGGGCTATAGCCCTGAGGTCCAGCAACCTTTGTACAGTCTCCCGTACTGCCGCGCACTTAACGCGTGCTCTGTATGGAGACTGCACAAAGGCATCCAGCACGGGACACTGAAACTCCAGCACATAGCCTTCCCGAATTACTTCCAGAACCCACTGATCTGAAGTAATTTGGACCCAATCCGGGTAAAACTCCCAAAACCGGCTTCCTACGGGCACCAGCCCAACTTGGGTCCTCCTGACTTCATTGGAATTTCTTTGGGATTGTGGCGGAAGAGGCATGAAAACCTCTTCCCGCTCCCCGGAATCCGTGAAAGCTCTGGCCCCTGTAAGGAAAAGGCCCCTCTCTGGCCCTGTTCGAACCGAGGAGAACGAAAATGACTAAAATCTCTCTGCTGCCCTTTAGGCAGCATAGTCGTTCAACTCTGCCTCTGCCTGTCCTGCAACTAATTCGGCGAATAAGAAGTGAATGAGAAGAGTTTGGTTTTATATTTCTGAAGATAAGTGACTGTTTCATTACTATTATTGGGGTGATAATAAAATAAAAGAAGTTTGCCGTCTGGAGGGGGTTGGTTATGCTGTTCCAGCCCTCCCTCGGCAGGCTCCGACACAAGAAATAAAGTGAGAAGGATGGGTTTTTGTTTGTTGATGGATGGGTATTAGATATGTTCAATTTTCCATCATATTTGGGGGGTTTTTGTATGGTCTGCCTGTCCTCTGGCAACCTACCGCCCTTGGACTCTTCCAAATCCTTTACCAGCTTCTCCAAATCTTCTCCAAAAAGTAACTTCCCTCTAAACGGGAGTTTACTTAGCCTGGCCTTGGACGAGCCATCTGCCGCCCAATTGCGCAGCCACAGGTAGCGCCTGGCCGCTATCACAGAGGCCATGCTCTTCGCCAAGCCTCGGATAAGATCATAATGAATATCGGCCAAATAAACTGAACTCTATTCCAATCTTGAGGCTTCATCGGTCGCCCCCTCCCCCAGCTCACCCTGGAGCCACTGCGACCAGCGAAGGGAGGCTCTCGCTACCCATGCGCCACAAATTGAAGCTTGTAATGAGAGAGCATTCACCTCAAATACCTGTTTCATTCAACAAGGTGTCTAACTTCCGATCCTGGGTATCCTTGAGGGCCGCACTTCCCTCAACCGGAATGGTGATCTTTTTGGTCACCACCAAGACGGCCGCATCTACTCTCGGAGATTTAAACAACTCTTGATCCTGATCTATTAAAGGATAAAGCCGGTTCATAACTCTGGCCCCTTTGAGAACTGCCTCCGGCATATCCCATTCCTGCTGAATCATTTCTCGGAAGACTCTATGAACAGGAAAGGCCCTCTATGTCTTTCTAAAAAGCTTGTAATAAAGGGTCCTCCAAGGATGAATCCTCTGACGGCTCCACTGCCGGCATATTTAGGGCCTTGAGGGTGTCTGATATCAGGGCAGGCAACTCTTCTCTGTGAAACACCCGAACCACCCTCGCTTGGTCCTCGTGCTCTGCTATCTCGCCTTCCTCTAACTCCTCGTCAAAGTCCAAGTCCAGATCTCTACCTTTTGATGCCACTGGTGGCTCCGAGAACTCTATATCCGCTCTGAGCTTCTTAGCCACCACCCCTGGCACCCCCATGCCCAACGAAGTACCTGGCCTCTCTGTCCCCAGGTCCACCGCTGCTGCAGACCCAAGAGCATTTCCCTGAGGACCCCCGAATGCCTGTTGAATCAGGGACACAAATTCTGGGGAAAAAATCGCCGCCAGCCTCCCGGGTAAAGCTGACTGGGAGAGGAGAGGATCCTGAGAGGACAAAGTCCCTGCCACCGGCTCATGACTCATCCCCCTGGGCGAAACCGGCTCCGCTGAAGGCCCCAGTCCCCCGAACTGACCTTCCCCGCCTGTTTCTAAGGTCTGCTCCGTTGCTGCAGCTTCCTGCGTGCAGCCTCTGCAGACCCCTGACTCTGAGACTGACCCCTTGCGAGCACCGCAGACTAGGCATAGCTGTTTGGCAGGCATTCTGCTGGCGTCCCATGCACAGGACTCGAGTCCAGGCCAGTTCCAATAAATCCAAACGGTCTGAGCCCCTCACTGCAGGCACCTCCTGTTTTTTTTTTTTAATTTTTTTTAACAAAATGGTGAATAAGCTTCCTGAAGAGGTCCCCCTGCCAACTGCGAAGAAAGAACCCGAAAATTAAGCTTTGTTCCTGCTATAGCCCCTTAGGAAGTCTAATCTGCAGCATGGGCTATTTCCCGTGTGGCCGCCATGAGGCGCGGCCTACTCGCTCTACGCAGTGCCTCTGATCGTTTCCCCCCCAACTCCGGGTAACCGTATAGCCTCCTTACCATAGGGAGAGCCTCCTCGCTCTGCCGTGCCTGCGCGGCTGCTCCCAACACCGGCTACAGCATCGGACCGCTGTTGAGAAGCCCAAATTGCTGTCGCCACAGAGAAGCCCAGTTCTCTCTCTCTCTGCCCTTGGCCTCAGCGCGATAGCAGGCAAATCCTCTGCACGCATCTGAGTGCCAATGCAGCCGGTCCTTGCCCCGCAGACTTGGGACTGCCACCGGAGGCTCCCTGCTGCAACCGGAGCCCAACTGCCAATTGCTGTTGCTCCCTCAGCTGGCTGAGTAGTCCCCGAAACTGAAGGTTAGCTTGGAGGGAGGAGGGGGGGAGGGAGTACTTGTTCCCTCCTCCTTTTTTTTTTCTTCACCAGTTTGGTTTCTGCTTTTTTTTTTTTAAATAGCCAAAAATAAACTAATCTACTTCTCCCTATCCTATCGCTTCCTTAATGGTTCCTCAAGTGAGCCCTAAACCTCTGGGCTCACTGGTCCTCCAGCTGCTTGGAGACTGAGATAACTGGTGTGAAGAGGAGCTTCCTGTGGATATATACCAGTGACATCACAAAAGTGAAGTTTCTCAGTCTCCAAGCTGCTGTGAGAGGTACACAACCCAAGAGGTTTGGGACTGGACTGGAGGGACGATAAGGAACTTTCATTTAAAAAGCAGGATGCTCACTTATGCATTTTTACAGGATTGTTGTTGGAAGGGTTGTGTTCGGATGATCATGATTGTTGAGTTTAATTATCAAAATCTCACTGATGATTTTCTTACTGATTCTGCCATCACTACTCTACTTCTCACTCTTGTCATTTCATGTTTTGACTATTGTAATATCATCTCTACTCTGGTTTATCAGATGTTTACAAACCATCCAAAATACCACTATTCGCATCTTCCATCACAAATATAAATTTGTCCACATTACCCCTCTGTTCTATCAATAAAGAGCCGCCTGACTGAAGACCGAACACAGTTTAGGACAGCTATCCAGAGGGTCTCCATGAGTCGACACTGACCCGACGCACTTAACAACAACCGCCTCTCTGTTTCTCAAATCTCAATGGTTGCCTGTCTCTTTCTGCATTCAGTTTAAACTTCTCTCCCTGATTCTCAAAACACTATGCTCAGGCACCCCTGCCTGCCTCTCCTCACACATTATCTTGCACGCTGCCCCTCTTCTACTTCATTCTATTCATGCAAACCGGCTTCACCTTCCTCCATCCTCTCGGGCTTGGTATGAATCCACTAGGCACTCAGCATTATATTTTCTTGGTCCCAGCCTGTGGAACTCCCTGCCCCCTGACATCTGTCTTGAGCTTTCCTACTCTAAATTTAAAACTCTTCTGAAGACTCATCTCTTTCAACAGGCTTTTGACTCGTCTTCCTAGGTAAAGAATTCTGCACCTTTCCTCTCCTCCTGACCCTCTTTTTTTGCTCCTTCTCTCCCTCCCCCCCCCCCCCATGGTTAAGTCTTGTTTTGTGTCTGCTTCTTTCCTCTATCCTTTTCTGCCATTTTAATGGCACTCTTTTCCTTTTTCCAATATGATTTTATTGCTATTGTACAACGCTCTGCTTTTTTACATTTATTTAACTGGATTTGATATACTGTTTTTCTCTTAGTCAAAATGGTACACAATAAACAAGGGTGAATAGTACAGTATACATCAAACAGGGTGCGGGGAGTAGGAAAATTGGTTTACATCAATTGTCAGTAGAGCAAGAGTCTGTAGTTGAGAAATCAGTCAGATAAATCTTCCTTGTCTGAGTGGGATTTTGACAGGTGGGGCAGGGGACATCTGCTGGGCAGATACCTAAGGGGGAGGGTGGGAGAAATGTTATGGGTTTGAAGGGGCGTCCGTGTGGTGGTCCAATTTGCTGGTCGATGCCGTAATGCTCCTGGAAAAGGAGTGTCTTGAGATGCTTCTTAAAGGAATGAGGTGATTGGATGCTCCTTAGTGTTGGGGGCAATGTGTTCCAGAGTGTGGAGGCATAAAGCATGAAGGCCCTCAGGTGGGCATATTGGGTGCTCTTGCAGATTTGTGAAGGCAGGTCCAGTAGGTTTTAAGTGCTCTGTCATCATGGCCTATTGGTACAGGGAGTGCTGATTTAGAGTAGGAAAGTTGTTCTGATGTGGCATTTCGACGGACTTTGTGAATGACAATGAGGACTTTGTGCTTAACTTTTGAAGCAATTGGCAGCCAGTGGAAGGAATTTGGTATAGGCGTAACGTGGTTGCATCTGGAGACTCCAAGGATGGTGTGTGCGGCGGTGTTCTGAGCTAGATGCAGGGGAATGCTGGTGGATTTGGGGAGGTCCTGGTATATGCAGTTACAGTAGTTCAGGATTGGAGTGAGGGAGGCCTGGCAAACTGCACACAAGTGTTCGTTGGGGAGAAGGGAGCGTAGGTTCCATAGCATTTTGAGCTTGAAGTAGGGATTTTGAAGGGCAGTATAGAAAGTTTTTAATAAATCATAAAACCACTTGTCTGGACTGGTTTAGCAGGACGATATTCAATGAGAGGTTACAGGATGAAGGTGAAAGGGGATAGACACCGGAGTAAACTAAGGAAATACTTCTCTGTAGAAAGAGTGGTGGATGCATATAACAGCCTCCTAGTGGATGTGGTGGATAGGAGGACAGTGCCTAAATATAAGGCGGCATGAGATAAGCACACAATCTCTGAGGGAGAGGAAGAGCTTGTATATTTTAGTAGTTAGTGCAGGTAGGCAAACTGGATAGTCGCTACCGTCTTCATCTGCCAAAATTTTCTATTTCTATGCAATGGCTAAAACTGTGTGTTAAAACTGAAGAATAAAAGTGCACTAAAATGGTTAGAGCACTGGCTTGGTAACCAAGAAATCAGGGTTCAATATCCACTAGCACTTCTTGTGGCCTTGGGTAAGTCACTTGACCCTCCATTGCCTCAGAAGAAAGGCCTGGCAATCTACTTCTGGTCATATTGCCAAGAAAACCCAGGAGCTGCTGGGTCACCAGGAGTCAGCACTGACTCAAAAGCACACACTGCATTTGCAAATGAAAGAGTCAACTTTAAAATTAACTGCACCTCCATTTTAACTTCAGTGGTTAGATATCGAAGCTAGGTTTAACCAGGGATGGCCCAACACAGTAAGTGCAGTAAGCATGGTGGTGGTGGGAAAGCTCCAACCTTTTGGGGGAGGGGGCGACAAAAAAGGCTGTTGAGAGCACCACTCTACTACTTCTGTTGCGCCAGCTCTGTCTGCATGCACAGCTAGAGTCTTATTAGCTTTAAGCCGTGTGGTGCAGGAATGAACTCTGGTGAAAGCCTTGCAAGACTGGAGATTGTGAGACTTGCACTGGAGTCCCTTTCTGCATTGGCAGCTTTAAGTTAATAAGAGCTGAGCCATGCAGGGATAGTACAGCAGTGTTCACTGGCAGTGAAGGAGGGTAGCAGTGGCAGCAGGTATGGCATGGATGGGGAGAGAGGAGGAGAGATAAAATGCTGGACACGAGGAGGGGGGCACTAATTTAGGCGGGTGCCAGACTAGTTCCAACCCAGAGTTTAAATAATACCTCTAACCATTGAACTGGAGGTTCTTTGGTCCTATCCCAAATATCAAAGCTCTCCAAGATTCTCTCCTAGGAGCAGAGACCCTCATATCTCGCCATACTAACACTGCCACCCACTAAGCCCATAAGCTACACTCTAAAGAACTCCTCATTCACCTATCCCCCCTACCACTCATCTACCAGCACCCCCTCCTGTAGATAGATCAGTGAAAGTTGGGTGCATAAGTAGGGACGAGGGGAGGAATGAGTTAGCTGTTGGGTAGGTAACAGGGTGGTCAAGGATGATGGTGTGGGTGATGGATAAGAAGAGGCAGAAAGAATACCATATCAGTAGGACCTTATAATACTTCAAAGGGTAACAGATAGCGTAGTTACTCACCTGTAACAGGTGTTCGCCAGGGACATCAGGAATCAGTCCTCACATATGGGTGACATCAACACCAATGGAGCCATCAGGGAAGCATCTCCCCAGAAAGCCTTTGGGAGATGCCACCACGCATGTGTGGTCCACTTCCCGCACAAGGGTGCCATCTTGGTCAGTCAGATGCATAGCTAGAGCCGATAAAGAAAAGATGGCCAAAATGAAGAGCAACTCCAAGGAGAGGAGGGAGGATTGTGAGGACTGATTCTTGCTGTCCCTGGAGATCACATGTTACAGGTGAGTAACTACGCTTTCTCCAGGAACAAGCTGGAAGTCAGTCCTCCCATATGGGACTCCCTAGCTCCAGGCTGCCGAGGACCGGAAGAAAAAGCACAGCCTAGCCATAAGCAGTCACAAGTGCATCTGAGGACAGACACAGAGGACCCCAGTGTCCAGGGAGAAGTATGGCTTTGGTAGCCTGAACAAGAAGGTTGGAGGGCAGCAGTTGCCTAAATCCCAAATAGATTACGGAATACAGCCTGGTTGAAGGCACTGTTCCATCGGGACTCCCTCTCCAGGCAGTAGTGAGCTGCAAAAGTGTGGACTGAAGACCAGGTGGGAGCCTGGCAGACATCTGCCATGAGAACTGAGCAGAGGCCGGCAACCAAGGTTGCCATAGCTCTGACATCATGCGCCGAGATCCAGCACTCCCGTGGCAGCCCAGCCTGGTTGTGGGCGAAAGTGATGCAGTCCACCACCGAGATGGACAGGGTCCACTTGGTGACAGCCTCCCCCAGATAACTGGGGTTATATGAGACAAAAAACTGTGAGGACTGTCAGTGTGGGGCCATGGAAAGAAGGTAGGGAGTACAACCTCCTGATTGAGGTGAAAATCCAATACCACCTTCAGAAGAAACTTTAGGTGAGTGCAGAGCACGTTCCTGTTCTTGTAGAACCTGGTATAGGGTGGTTCGGCCACCAGGGCCTGGAACTCACTGACTTGGCATGCCTAAGTGAGTGCCACTAGGAAGGCCACCTTCCAGGATAGGTTTCGGAGGTGGCAGGTAGCCAATGGCTCGAAGGACAGTTTTGTAAGCTGCACCAGGACCACATTGAGATCCCATTCTGTCAGGAGCAGCTGGATGGGAGGTTTCGAGAGCAGTAAGCCCCTCATGAATTGAGTGATGAGGGGCTGCACAGAAAGAGGCTTGCCCTCTATGGAGTGGTGATTCGCAGAGAGTGCACTCAGGTGCACTCTCACAGAGTTGGATTTGAGCCCAGACTGAGAAAGGTGGAGCAGGTACTGCAGTACTTCCTGTACTAGGCAGGAGAACAGATGCACCATAAGGAGAACCAGCGCCACTTGAAGGCGTAGGCCTGCCTCATGGAGTCCTTGCAGGAGGCGAGGAGCATCTCCTCCACCTCCTTGGGAAAGTTGAGGATCGCTAGGGCAACTCATTCAGCAGCCATGCTGTGAGGGACAAGGAACCCAAGTTGGGGTGGAGGATTGAGCCCCTCCTCCTGAGTGAGAAGCCCCGGTAAGCTCCTGAGAGGGACCGGGGATTCTATCACGAGACAAACCAAGGCTGCCTGGGCCATCCCAGGGCCACCAGAATCAGGGAAGCCTTGTTTTGCTGGGCCTTGTAGAGAGTCCGCTCTATCAGAGTTTTGGGAGGGAAGGAATACAAGAGGCCCTCTGAGCACAAGATGAGGAAGGCATCCAGTGCCACCCAGGCTGGATGTGGCTGTGGGCCATAGAAACGCATCAGCTGAGCGCTGGTCAGGCTGGCAAAGAGGTCAAGGCTCAGGGTGCTCCATAACCTGAAGAACTGCAAATCTAGTTGGCGGACTAAACAGCTTTGAAAAATTACATTACATAGCTATAAAAATGAAGATGCTAATCTTATACATCGGTATATACCTGTTCACGCTAATCCATGCCTACACATTCAATCCAAACCTATATCAATCACACCTATGCACAACATTCTACCTCCTCTACACCATACAAATGCCAAAACCTCTCCTACTCACACCATACTACCACACCAGAGACACAGTAACACACACACTCAAGCACAGGGCCTACACTAACAGCCCTACAAAAAATCGGAGGCACCACAGGCCTAAAGCATCATCGGCTCACACACACAACCAACCAACAACACAAACCGCTAACAACCAGGCTACACAAGTGCTGCATAAAACCTGTAATATCACCCTTATCAATGCTCGCTCAATCAGGAACAAGACCCACATAATCCACGACATCATTACAGATGAGAAACCGGACATCCTATGTATAACTGAAACATGGCTCACCAACACCGATGCAGCCATAGTAAACCAGATCAGCAAACCTGGATACAACCTATACAACTGTCCCTGAGCCCACAAGAAGGGTGGAGGGATCCTCATAATAGCTAAAGCCAACCTGCAACTCATAAGCACATATCAGAACTCAAACACAGACATAGACCTACTAAAGGTAGAAAACGCTGCGGTATCCATCTGCCTGATATACAGGCCCCCCTCGCCACAGCATGAGATTCTTGCCTCTGCATTAGAAAACATATCCTCAACGCAACCAAAAAAATTCCAGATCATACTAGGAGACCTAAACCTAACATCAACGACAGCCACACATGCAAACACCTTCCTAGAGGCTATGACCCAGCTAGGGTATCAACAACTAATAACAGAGCCCACCCATGAAAAGGGTCACACACTGGACATGGTTTTCACACCTGCAGGAGTGCAGGCCAATGTTGAGAAGCCCCTGATAGAGATCATCCCATTACCCTGGTCAGACCACCACCAAATCAATATGCGGATAAAGCTTCCTACCTTGTCTAAAGACACAAAGGCAAAAAGAATAACACTCCAACAAAGAAGATTTAACAAACCAAATATGGAATGTCTTATCAAGACCATCAAATCCCACATAGACCTTGGAAAAACAGACCTCAATGAATTAACAAGTAGCTGGGATTCCGGAATTCAGGCTATGGCGATCCCTAAAGAGAACCATGCACAAAACGCATCCAAACACAAATCGGAACCTTGGTACAACATAACGCTGACCAGAATGAAACAAGACCTTAGAAAACATGAAAGAAGGTGGAGACATACCAAATCCATCGAGCTAAGGTCTGTGTACCTCAACCTCCTCTCAAAATACAAGAAATAAACACAGCCAAGAGGATACACCATACCAGCATTCTAAGCAAAGCCATCAACAAACCACGAGAACTCTTTGCACTAGTTAAATCATTAACCAAAACAGCCCCAACGGAACATCAAGATAGCCCCATACATCCACAAACGCTTGCAAACCACTACGCAAGCAAGCTGACTACCACCAACCCCACTCATTATATAGACACACCATGCCAAGGAACAGAGGTGGAATAGATAAAGCACAGTTACTTACCTGTAACAGGTGATCTCTGGGAACAGCAGGAATTAGTCATCACATATGGGTACGTCGGTACCGACGGAGCCTGCGCGGGAAAGCTCCCCAGCTTTTCAAATGAAAAGCTTTTGGGGCCTCCCACTGCACATGCGCGCTGCCTTCCCGCCTTCCTGACCAGCTCTCCTCAGTTCGAGTTTAAAGCTGAGACAATAGAGAGAGAGAGGACAGGAAGATAGAGGAATAGAGAGACAACTCCTAGGGGAGGTGGGTGGGTTGTGATGACTAATTCCTGCTGTTCCCAGAGATCACCTGTTACAGGTAAGTAACTGTGCTATCTCTAGGAACAAGCAGGAATAAGTCATCACATATGGGGACTCCCTAGCTGAGATGCCTGGGAGATCCCCCTCCAAGGGTAACCATCTTCGGATGGATCTCAGGCATCCATTCTGGGAAGGTGGGCAGGAGTTGTTTAAGTATGGAACAGGTGTTTGAGGACAGCCTGACCAAACAAGGCATCCCGGCGGGAGTCCTTGTCCAAGCAGTAATGGGCTGTGAAGGTATGTACCGAGGCCCAAGTGGCTGCTCGACAGATCTGATCTATGGATACAGAGTGGAGATGAGCCATAGAAGTGGCCATGGCTCTCACATTGTGAGCTGTGACATGGCCTTCCAGAGATATGTTCTTACTCTGGTAAGCAAAGGAAATACACTGAGCAATCCAGTTGGAAAGTGTGCGTTTGGTGACTGGAAGTCCCAAATGAGAAGGATCAAAAGCCACGAAAAGCTGAGAAGACTTTCGATGTGGCTGAGTTCGATTGAGGTAAAAGGCGAGAGCTCTTTTACAGTCAAGAGTATGAAGGTTCCTCTCTGCACTGGATGCATGAGGAGCCGGAAAAAAGACAGGTAGATATACCTCTTGATTAAGATGAAAAGGCGAGACCACTTTAGGCATAAAGTGGGGATTCATCCTAAGGACCACCTTATCATGATGAAATCTGGTATAAGGTGGATTTGCCACCAAAGCCTGCAGTTCACTGATGCGGTGAGCCGAAGTGACCGCAATAAGGAAAAGGACCTTCCAAGAAAGAAATTTCAGGGAGGTAGATACCAATGGCTCAAAGGGTGGCTTCATAAGTTGACCCAGAACTAAATTCAAGTCCCATGCTACCGGAGGAGGCCGGATGGGAGGCTTAGTGAGGGTTAGGCCTCTCATGAATCTTGCAATAAGAGGATGAGAGGAAACAGATTGTCCATTTATAGGTTTTAAGGATGCTGTAATAGCACTTAAATGGACTCGTACTGAATTCGTCTTGAGGCCTGCATTGGAAAGATGCAGGAGATAGTCTAGTAGAGAATTCAAAGGAAGTGCCAGAGGGTCAAGACCCTGTTGAGCACACCAAATGGAAAAACGTTTCCATTTGAAAGCATAGGAACGCCTGGTAGAGGGTTTCCTAGAGGCATAAAGGATATCTTTCACTGGTTGAGAAAGATTAAACTCTTGAAGGCTTAAGCCTTCAGTAACCAAGCTCGGAGATGTAGGGACTTGGGGTTTGGATGCCACAAAGTCCCCTGCTCCTGAGACAGAAGGTCTGGTGCAGCTCCCAGGTCCAGGGAGGAGCCCTGGGAGAGCTGTAGAAGGAGAGGGAACCACACTTGGCGTGGCCAGCGTGGAGCAATGAGGATCATGGATCCGTGATCCCTCTGAATTTTGAACAGAGTCTTGGGAATCAAAGGAATGGGTGGAAAAGCGTACAGGAATTCCTGACCCCAATGCAGGAGAAAGGCATCGTTGGCCTGAGCTCCCTGACACGGAGTCCTGGAACAGAACCGGGGAAGTTTGGCATTCCACGGACTTGCAAAGAGGTCTATGTCCGGGGTCCCCCATTCCTGAAAGATTCTGCGTATTTGGTCCATATGTAGGGACCATTCGTGTGGGAGCAGAACTCGACTGAGTCTGTCTGCTCGAGAGTTTTGAACTCCTGGAAGATATACTGCCAGAAGATGAATTTGGTGCTCTCTGGCGAAGGCCCATAATCTGAGAGCTTCGTTGCAAAGCGACAGAGAGCCCGTCCCTCCTTGTTTGTTGATATAAAACATGGCCACCTGATTGTCTGTCTGAACTAGGACAGTCAGGTTGGCAAGGAGGGTATGGAAGACTGTGAGGGCAAGGAAGATTGCTCGCAGTTCCAGAAGATTGATATGAAGGGTGGTCTCTTGGGGAGACCAGATTCCCTGAGTGGAGAGATGTTGAAGATGAGCTCCCCACCCTGTTTGGGAGGCATCTGTTGTGAGGGTTGCTTGGGGCAACGAAGGTTGGAAGGGGGTCCCCAACAACAGATTTTTGGAGGATGTCCACCACTGGAGAGACCAAAACAGACGTTTTGAGGTGAGTACCTGGTCTGACAGCAGTCCCGATGCTTGAGACCACTGGGTGGCCAATGTCCATTGAGCTGCTCTCATATGGAGACGAGCATAGGGCACCACATGAACCGTGGAGGCCATGTGGCCCAGAAGTTGCAGCATTTCTCTGGCTGACAAGTGACTTCTGGACTGAGCTTGGGAGGCCAAGCTTATTAGCCTTTGGCCTCGGACCAGAGGGAGGTAGGCCTTTGCAGTGGTGGAGTCCAATTTGGCCCCTATGAATTCCAGAGACTGAGTAGGGATGAGTTGGGATTTGGGAATGTTTACCACAAGTCCCAGATATTGAAGAATACGCCTTGTGCGGTCCAGAGAAATCTGGGCTTCTGACTGAGATGGAGCTCGGATGAGCCAGTCGTCCAGATATGGGAAGACAAAGATTCCCATGCCTCTGAGAAATGCGGCTACGACTGCCATGCATTTTGTGAAGACTCTTGGAGCAGAGGCCAGACCGAAGGGTAGTACTCTGTACTGGAAATGTTTTCCCTGGAACAGAAATCTTAGATACTTTCTGTGGGATGGATGGATGAGTATATGAGTGTACGCATCCTTGAGATCTAGAGAACAAAGCCAATCTTGACTCTGAAGGTATGGAAGGAGAAGGCCCAGAGAGAGCATTTTGAATTTCTCCTTGAATAGAAACCTGTTCAATTCTCTCAGATCTAGGATAGGTCTGAAGCCCCCTGTTTTCTTTGTTATGAGAAAGTAAGGGGAGTAGAAACCTAACCCCTGTTGTGGAGGAGGAACCTCCTCTATTGCCCCTTGGGCAAGGAGAGAAGAGACTTCCTGACCCAACAGGGTCAGAAGAGATGGGGGAGAACTGAATTGCCTCACCATGGTATGGGGAGGAAGGCTGGAGAAATGAAGTTTGTAGCCTTCTCGGATAATAGAGAGGGTCCATTGCTCTGATGTTATTTGCTCCCATCTGGGAGCAAAGTGAGCTAGCCTTCCAGGAATGGTGAGGGGCTCTGGCTGTGCTAGAGCCAGAAAGGGCAAGTTCTCTAGAGGGAAGTCAAAACCCCTGAGGGGGTTGAGCCTGCTGGGATGTAGCAGACACTGCAGGCTTTGACTTTACCTGCTTAGATTGTTGACGCTTAGCCGCAAGGCGAGGCTGAGCAGATTGCTGGCCAGTATTTGTGGGAAATCTGGTCTTTTTATAATAAGGCCTTTTAAAAGGCTTCTTTTTGGTAGGGGTAGAAGTAGACTTGGAAAGTCTATCTAGAGTGGCATTTTCTGCATCCATTTGAGCAGCTTTAATCTGCCAGTCTTCCCCAAATAAGTTCTCACCGGTACAGGGCAGATTCCTGAGGCCTTCTACAACCCAGGGTTTTGGTTAGAAGCCTGGAGCCAAGCGAGACGTCGGGCTGCAATAGCAATTCCCGAAGCTCTGCCTGCAACCTCGAAGGAATCAAAGGCTGCCCTGTTGGAGAACTTGGAGACCTCTGAAAGTTGTGTCACCATAGAAAAGAAGTCCGCCCTTTGATCATCAGGGATAAAGGGGGCAAAATTCTGTATTTGTAGGGCAAGTTGCCCAAGATACATGCCCATATAAAGGCTATAAGAGTTGATCCTGGCTATAAGCATACTAGCCTGGAACATCTTTCTTCCAAAAGAGTCTAGGTTCTTACATTCTCGCCCTGGAGGGGTAGAAGAATGCCTCTTAGGACTCTTTATTTTCTTCATAGCAGACTTCACCACAATGGAGTGGTGAGGCAGCTGAGTTTTTTGGAACCCAGGTGAAGGAGGGACCCGATACATGGTGTCCAACCTGCGGGAATGGGGAGACAGTGTTAAAGGAGTCTCCCACAAATCCATCAAGTGTTCTTGAAGGATTTCATGGACAGGCAGAGTGACTGCCTCTTTAGGAGCTTTTGAGTATCCTAAAATGTCCAATTTTTTTGATCTGGGTTCTCTTTCAGAAGATGTAGTAATAGAAAGTGCTTTAGCTACATCAAGAATGAAATCCTGAAAGGATAAATCCTCTGGAGGAGACATCCTCCTCTTGGGAGAAGAGGGCTCCTCAGGAAGAGTAAGCTCAGCAGAGTCATCAGAGGAATTAAATTCATCAGAAGAATCTGAGTACTCTTTCTGTGCTTCCAATGTACGATACGCATACCGATCGGTATCGACATCGGGCGTATCGGGCATGGGATCGGTACCGGGCGAAAGCCGGAATCCGCCATGTGAAACCGATCGACGTTTAGAAGTCGATGGTCTGGGTTCCGGTGTAGATACCGGAACCGGGGTCGGTACCGATGAAATCGGTACCGAGGGCGTCGCAGCCTTAATGAAGGCCAGTACGGCCTGCTGCATGGTCTGGACAGTACTGCCCATAGACGCCACTACTGCCTGGATGTCGGTACCGGTATGGGCCGGTACCCCAGAGCAGTCCAACAGGTGATCTGTCGAGGCCGTGCCATCGATGTCAACCTGTGACCCCATGATTGCTTTGGAGGCCGGAACCTCCCGCCGGGGTTTTTTGGCCTGGGCAGAATCCTCGAACTCAGAACTGAGAGCCTCTCGATCTTTAGAAAGAGATTTGCTTTTAGAGAATTTGCCCACAGAAGTTTTGGTTACCTGAGATCCATCCGGAGAGGAAGACCTGGATGACTGTGATGCTTCTGAAGGAAACAGCACATGGAGCTTGTTAGCCCGGTTCTGCAAACCACGTTTAGACATCCGGGTGCAGGATGGGCAGTCCGGTATGGAGTGCTCAGGTCCCAAACATTTGAGACACCATTCATGGGTGTCTGTGACAGAAATAACAGCACTGCATTTGGTACATTTTTTGAAACCAGGGACTGGCTTCTCCATGAGGAGAAATTGTGTAGGCCTTAAGGCTTAACACCGGGTACCAAGCTGTGCTGAAGAAAAATAAAAAAGTCTTTTTTTTTTTTTTTTTTATAATATAGAAAGAAAGAAAGACCGGCGATACCGGTTTCGGTATGGGGAAGGCAGGTACGCGGTCTAAAGAAACAAACAAAGTAACAAATTCTTCAGCGGTGACAGGAACACGACCTGCTGGCTCCGCGGAAAAAGAAGAACTGAGGAGAGCTGGTCAGGAAGGCGGGAAGGCAGCGCGCATGTGCAGTGGGAGGCCCCAAAAGCTTTTCATTTGAAAAGCTGGGGAGCTTTCCCGCGCAGGCTCCGTCGGTACCGACGTACCCATATGTGATGACTTATTCCTGCTTGTTCCTAGAGATGTGAAATTACTCTAGATAAACTAAGGCAGTTTCCAAGAGGGTTAATGGTTCAACGTTTTCTAACAAGGCACGGAATTGTCTCAGTATATTCGGCTAGTATCTGCTGGAGAGAAAAGATTGCTCTTTCACCAGCCTAGCCTATTAACATCAATGACATATTCCGGCCTAATTTAACACTTTTAAACTCCCTCTTCCCGTTGTGTTGCTTAATCTTTAACAGTCTTTAGTGAAATGGCACTTAACTTCAAAAGTCTTATCAGATCGTTGACTTAAACCAATGTCCCGACGCCTCATTGGCAACGTTGTCGCGTTTCACTCATCTACATGAGGTTCTTCAGGGGATAAAGCGCCATCAGCCAAATATTCACTAAAAGAAAAGCCACCATTAAAAACAGCAACCATTTGCTATATCAGTGCCTTAAAAATTCATAAAATACTGGCAGATAAGAAGAAGATAACATACAAACATACCCAATAAGGCCTCATCAATGCATAGCTTTTTGAGTCGGTCTTGAGTTTCATAAAGTCCTTCATCAATTATTTGGTACTTGTGTCTCACATCCCAAAAACGCTGCGCATGTGCAGACCTTATTCGTCACTCCCACTTATAGTCCCCACAAGCTACGTCATTCGCATTGGAAAGAATCAGCAACAACTTCCCCACTCAATTTCTACATTAAGACCATGTGGAATAAGCGTCTTAAGCCTAAAGATCCAACGTTGTTCTCGAACCACTAGTGTTTGCGCTAGTGACTTCCCGTTCATCGGGGTGGAGATTTGTTCTATGCAGAAACACTGTAGCATTTCAAACGTATGCTGAAAAGTGTGACAATGGGAAACTAGTGGCGCTTGCTGTATATTGTGTTTTAAGCGACTTTTGTGTTCAGCAAAACGTGTTTTAAAAGCCCTGCTGGTCTGCCCAATGTATACAAGAGCACAAGGACAAGTTATCATATAGATCACATTCTGAGATTCACACGTAGTACGGTTCCTCAACACATATTTCTTATGGTGATGAGTAAATTATTGTAGTTCCTTAGTAACACAGCAAATCGAGCAGTGCCCACATTTGTAGTGACCCGGAGGGTCTGCCATTAGTGATGGCAAGGGTATGGGTCGCAGGACCGTTGGACTCAACCGCTCCTTTAAATTTTGATTGCGGCGCCAAACACATCGAATGACTTTCTCATTTAAACTAGGCACCGTGGTGAGAACGGTAGTATGTCGGGAAATGATTTTCTTAATCTTAAAACTCAGTGGAGAGTATTGGGTAATAAAATTAATCACATTAGGATCCTGTTTCTGTCGAAATTGATTGGTATTCAGTAACAGTGACCTGTCATTAAAAAATGCTCGGTGATAAGCTCTCGATATCACTCGGGAGGGGTACCCTCGTTCATAGAAATCGCAGGTCAATTCCTTAGCTTTGTTTTTAAAATCAGAAACATCCGAACAGTTCCTGCGATATCGCAGGAACTGGGAAAATGGCAAGCCTTCTTTCAAACTAAGGAATTGACCTGCGATTTCTATGAACGAGGGTACCCCTCCCGAGTGATATCGAGAGCTTATCACCGAGCATTTTTTAATGACAGGTCACTGTTACTGAATACCAATCAATTTCGACAGAAACAGGATCCTAATGTGATTAATTTTATTACCCAATACTCTCCACTGAGTTTTAAGATTAAGAAAATCATTTCCCGACATACTACCGTTCTCACCACGGTGCCTAGTTTAAATGAGAAAGTCATTCGATGTGTTTGGCGCCGCAATCAAAATTTAAAGGAGCGGTTGAGTCCGACGGTCCTGCGACCCATACCCTTGCCATCACTAATGGCAGACCCTCCGGGTCACTACAAATGTGGGCACTGCTCGATTTGCTGTGTTACTAAGGAACTACAAGAATTTACTCATCACCATAAGAAATATGTGTTGAGGAACCGTACTACGTGTGAATCTCAGAATGTGATCTATATGATAACTTGTCCTTGTGCTCTTGTATACATTGGGCAGACCAGCAGGGCTTTTAAAACACGTCTTGCTGAACACAAAAGTCGCTTAAAACACAATATACAGCAAGCGCCACTAGTTTCCCATTGTCACACTTTTCAGCATACGTTTGAAATGCTACAGTGTTTCTGCATAGAACAAATCTCCACCCCGATGAACGGGAAGTCACTAGCGCAAACACTAGTGGTTCGAGAACAACGTTGGATCTTTAGGCTTAAGACGCTTATTCCACATGGTCTTAATGTAGAAATTGAGTGGGGAAGCTGTTGCTGATTCGTTCCAATGCGAATGACGTAGCTTGTGGGGACTATAAGTGGGAGTGACGAATAAGGTCTGCACATGCGCAGCGTTTTTGGGATGTGAGACACAAGTACCAAATAATTGATGAAGGACTTTATGAAACTCAAGACCGACTCAAAAAGCTATGCATTGATGAGGCCTTATTGGGTATGTTTGTATGTTATCTTCTTCTTATCTGCCAGTATTTTATGAATTTTTAAGGCACTGATATAGCAAATGGTTGCTGTTTTTAATGGTGGCTTTTCTTTTAGTGAATATTTGGCTGATGGCGCTTTATCCCCTGAAGAACCTCATGTAGATGAGTGAAACGCGACAACGTTGCCAATGAGGCGTCGGGACATTGGTTTAAGACAACGATCTGATAAGACTTTTGAAGTTAAGTGCCATTTCACTAAAGACTGTTAAAGATTAAGCAACACAACGGGAAGAGGGAGTTTAAAAGTGTTAAATTAGGCCGGAATATGTCATTGATGTTAATAGGCTAGGCTGGTGAAAGAGCAATCTTTTCTCTCCAGCAGATACTAGCCGAATATACTGAGACAATTCCGTGCCTTGTTAGAAAACGTTGAACCATTAACCCTCTTGGAAACTGCCTTAGTTTATCTAGAGTAATTTCACTTATCTATTCTGCATTCGTATTACTCTGAGAGTTAGACCTGCTTTATTTGTGAATTAAGGAACAGAGGTGGAGCATAAACAGGCATGGAGTACTTTCCGCAACGTCGATGTGCAACAAACCATCAACATACTAACCTCCATAAATACCACCACATCCCCACTCAACCCCTGCCCAACGGCATGGATCAAAGCAGTAAAAAAAGAGATCAACCAGCAAATATCCCACATCGTAAACCAGTCACTAAGTCAAGGAATAATGCCTGACCAGCTGAAGCAATCTATAATAAGGCCAATCCTAAAGAACAACTCGCTCAATAAGGAAGATCCGACATCATACCGCACCATCTCCAGCATTTCATTCCTCGCAAAGATCATTGAAAAAGCAGTACTCATACAACTTCAAGAACACCTTGATGACTGTGATACCCTAGATAAACAGCAATACGGGTTCAGAAGAAATCATGGAGTTGAGACACTCTTGATAGCGCTAATGAATAACCTCCTCAAAGGCCTAGAAGACAGAAAGAAAATGTTCATACTCATTTTCATAGACATCTCTGCTGCCTTTGACACAGTACACCATGGGATCCTCCAGGAATTGTGGGAACCCCCCTCAAATGGTTCTCCTCATACATAACGAACAGAAGGCCACAAGTGCAATTCAATGGTGAGAAAGCTGAACCTTTCTCTCAAACTCAGGGCATACCCCAGGGTTCTGCCCTCTTGGCACTACTGTTCAACATTTACATGCAACCCCTCTGCGACATTTTCAAAAGGCATAATATCAAATACCACATCTATGCAGATGATATTATGCTTTACACACAACTAGATACCGCGGACCCTCAATATACAATGCTCGAAAATTGTCTGGATGAGATGTCTAGATGGCTTCAGAAAAACAACATGACAATTAACCATAAGAAAACAGAAGTCATGTATATATCCAGTAAACCAGACTTCAACCCCCCCCCCCTACAATCACTCTGTGCAACAACATGTACAACACGAAAAACGAAATCAAATATCTAGGAGTCACACTCGATTGCAACCTAAAAATGGAGACACACCTACGCAAAACGAATAAAGCCATCTTCCATAAACTTAGAGTGATTCAACCACTAAGGAAAATAATAGAACCCGGTGATTTTCGGTCGGTAGCGCAAGCTCTCATTATGCCGCACCTAGACTACTGTAATGCCATCTTACAAGGTCTGCCTAAAAAATCACTAAATATCCTCCAGATGGCCCAAAACGTGACAGCCAGGATCATAATGGGAACAAGCATCGCTGAACACATCACTCCCATTTTAATAGAGCTACACTGGCTCCCAATTGCAGCTAGGATACAATACAAGATATTAGTGACCACCTTCAAACTAATAAACAACATATCCCCATCATTCCTATCCTCACTTATCAGCACGCAAACTACAAATAGGGACAGAAGAACCATCAACTCGGGCACCCTGAAAGTCCCCACCAACTTCAGAACAGTGAAAGCAAGTACGAGTCGTAGAGCCTTCTCATTCTCTGCACCAACTATCTGGAATCAACTCCCGTGTGAGCTGCGTTTAACCAAGGACATCACCAAATTCAGGAAGGAGCTAAAAACTCACCTATTCCGATGTCATTACAATCAATTATGACCATCAACTGCGAGAGAGTTACAAAATGCTATATGTATAAAAATGTAAATATGTATATATAGATGTAAGAATGTATGATTCATCCCCTAAGATGCTAATCATGTGTGCTGTGACCCCAGATCTATGTATATACCACCCCCCCCCCCCACAAGTCTTGATTGACAATCCCCTAAAGACGAATCGAACCGCTGCTGATCGCTGGAAGCAGCGGTATATAAGTGTGTAGTAAATAAATAAAATAAATAAACTGCTGTGCCGCCCCGGGGTCCAGGTGACACTCATGTAGTTGTAGGACCCTGCTCAGTCTGCCCACCAGGGCATTGTCCTGGCCCGGGAGGTACACCGCCCAGAGCAGCATCCCCCAAACGGCTGCGTACAAATAGAGAGCTACTGCCTCCTGGCAAAGGCGGTAGGAGCCTGTGCCCCCCTACTTATTCAGGTAGAACATCGTGATCTAGTTGTCCATTTGAACAAGCACTGACTGATGCTGCAGGCGGTGCTGGAAAGCCTTGAGCACAAGGAAAACGGCCCTGAGCTCCTGCAGGCTGATCTGCTGCTGGCTCTTCTCGAAGGACCAGAAACCCTGGGTGCGCAATTCATCACAATGGGCATCCCAGCCCAGTAGGGAAGCATCTGTTGTAAGGATCCTCTGGGGGCTTGGGAGTTAGAAGGGCATGCCTTTCCGCAGGTTTTGCGGAACCTGCCACCAACTGAGGGACTCCACCAGCTGATGTGACACCGAGACCCTATCCTGGAGCCTGGCTGTGGCCTGGGCCCATTGTGAGCGGAGACACCACTGAGTTGCCTGCATGTGGAGATGGGCGTCAGGGATGACATGGATCACGGAGGCCATGTGACCAAGGAGGCGAAGCATCGACTGCGCTGATATGGTGCGATGGCACTGCACCTTGGTCACCAGGCCTGCGAGCCAATCCGCCCTATCTTGGGGAAGAAAAGCCACGGCCTGGAGGGTGTCCACCGGGCCCCTATGAACTCCGTTCTGAGTTGCGGATGAGATGGGATTTTGGGTGATTTATTGCAAAACCCAGGTGTTGCAGGACCTTGATGGTGCAGCCTGTAGCCTGCAGCGTCTCTGTGGCTGTGTCCCCTTTTACAAGCCAGTCATCCAAGTAAGGGAAGATGAAGGTCCCTTAGATATGGAGATAGGCCGCCACCACAGCCAGGCATTTGGTGAGGTCCTGTGGAGTGGAAGCCAGGCCAAAGGGAAGTACTCTGTACTGGTAGTGGTCACCTCCGACCATGAATCTTAGGTACTGTCTGTGACTGGGATGGATAAGGATGTGGGTATAGGTCCAAGGAGCATAGCCAATCTCCCTGCTGGAGGTACAGCAGCAATATTCCAAAGGAGAGCATCTTGAATCAGGAATTTGTTTAGGTTTCTTAGGTCCAGGATGGGCCTTAGTCCACCGGTTCTTTCTGGGACTAGAAAGTACCTGGAGTAAAACCCCTTTCCTTTCAAGTGATGCGATACGGGCTTCACAGCCCTGTCCCTGAGAAGGTCTGTGAGTTCTTGCATGAGAAGAGCCTGGTGCAGTGGAGACCAGGGAGGCTCCCCTGGAAAGAAGGGTGGAGGCAGCTGGTCCAGGGGGAGGAGGTAACCCTTTCTGACCACCTGAAGTGCCCAAGAGTTGGTGGTGATGGAAGGCCACCTGTGGGCTAAGTGGACCAGATGCCCCCCTGTGGGTAGCTGATCCTCCAGAGGGAGAGAGGCTATGCTGTGGGCATCAAAACCCAAACCCAGACTGAGCTGGAGTCTAGGGCTTGGAGCCCTTGGGCTTGCGTGGGCCTGACCCGCTCGATTGCTCTGGTGGCCTTGCTGAGTGGTCTGCACAGCCAGGTATGGAGGAAAGCCTCGATAGAGTTGGCCCTTTCTATGAAAAGGGGGCTTCTTTCCTGGAAGAGTGGAAGTCTTCCTTGAGAGTCGAGTCTGAGTCACATAGTTGGTCTCGATCTCGGCGGCCTTGTCCTCCATGGGCATGCCGAAAAGCTGCTCCCCAAGACATGGGACATCAAGGAGCTTCTCCTGCACCCATTGCTCAAGATTAGATGTCTGGAGCGAAGCCCGGCGTCGGGCCCCGATGCCTGCAGCTGCTACCGACATGCTGGACTCGAAGCCATCGTAGGCACCCTCGGAAAGATATTTGGAACACTCTCCGACAGACTTCGTAAGTGTCTGGAAGCACTGGAGGTGATCCCCCATCAAGGCCAGTTGCGAAGCCTCCGAGTTCCTTTGACAAGTCTCAGAGGAACGTACCGATGTAATGTTGGTACGTCTGGATGCGAAAGCAAGCATCAAGTCCTGGTAGTATTTTCGCCTGAGGGTGTCGAGTGCATGGGACTCCCTGCCCAGGGGCACTGAAGAGTGCATCTTCAGGCTCTTCTGTTGATGCATGGCTGTCTCCACAACCATGGAGATGTGGGGGAGTTGGGTCTTCTGGAAACCTGACCCGCACTGGTATCCAAGCAGCGGCTGACATTCGGCACTGAGGCTGTGGCCTCCCACATCTGCAGGAGGAGTCTGTTAAGATTGGAAGGGACCGGGACCGTCAGGGTCTCTTTAGGTGGCGCCTTGTACTGGAGGATGTCGAGTTCCTCTGTACAAGGGTCCTTGTCCAACTCCGTAGTGAGGGAAAGGGCTCACACCATGTCCCAGACAAACTCAAGGAACGAAGTGTCCTCGGGAAAGGTCTCACGCCATGTCCCAGACAAGGAATGAGGTGTCCTTGGGTGGGGATCGGTGCCTAGCCGCCGGCAGGGATGGATCTGAAGGGACATCCCAGTGGGACTGGGACTCCGGGGATGTCTCGGCATCAGACTCCCAAGCCGAGTAGACTGAGGAAGACTTGAGGTCCAGTAGCAAAAGAGGCGTCGTTGGCACTGGTCTTCAATGCTTTGAGGCAGAGGCATGACTGGAGCCAGAGGCATTCGCCTGTGAAGACCTCACCCCCAAGGAGCAGGAGAGATTGAGACCCTCGCTGAGGATCTACCCGAGGCGTCTGGCTCTCAGGGATCACTTCAGCGGCTCGGCGAGTCCTCGGTATCAAGATCACTGAGGTCTCAGCATGACCACCGGTGGGGCCACGTCTCAATGCCTTTTGGAACATGAACACAGAAATGCTGCGTTCAAGCACCAACATTTGAGTTTCCCGCTCGAGAGTTGCTGTCAGAAACTCTGATGCCGGGGTTACCAGTTCTGGTGTCGAGAAAGAGAGGGGGTCCTTGGCGGGACGGCCCTCGGGAGACCGAGGTCCATCGCCAGATGCCTCGCCTTTTGTCCTGGGTACCTTCCAGGGCCGCTCCCTCTCCAACTCCTCAGAGGCCCGTTGGGGGCCGAGGGACTGCACACGGGATATCCCCTGCTTGTCCGTCTCCCAGGATGAGGACTTCAATGTCTTCTTTTTCTTCTTACGCTCTTACTCCGGGGACTCTTGCTCAGAATGTCTGAAAGCCTGCTCAGGAACCATGGGGGCCTTATGCAACTCCAAGGATCCGTGCATGGTTTTTCAGCGCGAGGCTACCAGTGAAACTGAGGTTGAGTCCGCCCTGTGGAAGATGTCCTCTTGCTTTTGCCGGTGGCTCTGGATGGCCTTGGTGGACATTTCTTTGCATGGGGGCATTCCTCCAGGTCATGATCAGTGCCCAGACATCAGAGGCAACAATCATGAGTGTCGGTAAGTGACATGTTTTTGGAGCACCGATCACATTTCTTGAAAACAGTGGCCATGGGGCATAAAGGGGAGAATGTGCTGTAGGAACTGGGGCAGAGGGCCTCAAAAGCGGAAAAGGGACCTGCAAAGGCTGGAGAGGTGTACAAGAGTGTACAAAAAAAATCAACTTTTATCCAGGGGGTCAAGACGTACGCCTGTAGGGCTCTGCAGAAAAAGAGTAGTTACTCACCTGTAACAGGTGTTCTCCAGGAGCAGCAGGAATCAGTCCTCACATATGGGTGTCATCGGTGCCGATGAAGCCCCAGCGGAGCATTTCCCCAGCTTTCTATGAAAGCCTTTGGGAATGCAGGCACGCATGCGCGGTTCCCTTCCCGCTTAAAGGTGCCATCTTACCTCAGTCAAATGACATAGCTAAGAACAGCACACAAAAATGAAAAATAAACTATGTACAACTGCAACTCCAAGGGGAGGAGGGAGGGTTGTGAGGACTGATTCCTGCTGCTCCTGGAGAACACCTGTTACAGGTGAGTAACTACTCTTTCTCCAGGACCAAGCAGGAAGTCAGTCCTCACATATGGGTGACTCCCAAGCTCTGGGCTACCGAGGAACCCAGGCTGAACAAGAGAACTCCCTCTAGTCTCAGCAGCAAAGAAAGGCTTTTCAAGGACACAACCTCCACCGGTAGCCCAACAGAGGGCAGGAGTTGCCTAAACCTCAAAGAGATTCCGGAGTACTGCTTGGCCAAAAGCACTGTCCCTACGGGACTCCCTCTCCAGACAGTAATGGGCCGCAAAAGTCTGTCCTGAAGACCAAGTTGCAGCCCTGCAGATGTCTACCAAGGGCACAGAGCGGAGATGAGCCACTGAGGCAGCCATTGCCCTGACTCGGTGGGCCGCAACCCGACCCTGCAAAGGAAGGTCAGCCGCCTTGTAAGCCCAGGTGATACAGTCAGCCACCCAGATGGACAAGGTACGCTTGGACACAGCCAACCCCAACTTATTAGGGGTCAAAAGAAATGAAGAGCTGAGTCGCCCTTCTATGCCCCTGTGTATGGTCAAGGTAGAAGGATAAGGCCCTCCTACAGTCCAGGGTATGCAGGACTGCTTCAGCCTGGCTTGTATGAGGCCTAGGGAAGAATGCTGGAAGAACCACCTCCTGATTGAGGTGGAAAGAGGAGACAACCTTTGGGAGGAACTTTGGATGAGTCCTGAGGACTACCCTGTTCCTATAAATCCTGGTGTAAGGCCTATCACAGACCAGGGCCTGAAGCTCACTCACTCGCCTAGCCAAAGTAAGGGCTATCAGGAAGAGTGTCTTCCAGGATAGGAAGCGTAGTGGACAAGTAGCCATCGGCTCAAAAGGTGGGCGAGTCAGTTGCTGCAAGACCACATTCAACTCCCACTCAGGGGCAGGAGGACGGATTGGAGGCTTGAGCAAAAGCAAGCCTCTGAGAAAGCGGGACACCAAGGGGTGAACCGACAGAGAATGTCCTTCCACCAGCGAGTGGTGAGCTGCTAGAGCTGAGAGGTGGACCCGAACAGAATTGGATTTGAGTCCCTGATTGGACAAGTGGAGTAAATACTGAAGCACTACTGGTACCATACAGGAGAAAGGATCCTCTGTACATAGCTGACACCACACAGAAAACCTTCTCTATTTGAGAGCATAGGTTTTTCTAGTGGACAGTTTCCTAGAGGCTAGGACAACCTCCTCAACTTCCTGAGGTAGGCCCCAGGGAGCCAAAACTACCATTGCAGCCTCCATGCCATCAAATTGAGAGCTTTGAGATTGGGGTGCAGAAGGGAACCCTGATCCTGAGAGAGAAGGTCGGGTTGCAACCCCAGAGGCAGTGGGGGATCCACTGCCAGCTGAAGCAGAAGTGGAAACCAAGGTTGTTTCGGCCACCTGGGAACCACCAGCAGGACCGAGGGCTTGTCCTGAAGAATCTTGAAGAGAGTTCGGGCCACAAAGGGCGTGGGAGGAAATGCATACAGGAGGCCCTGAGACCAGGGAATCAGAAAAGCATCTGCTGCTATCCGCAGAGGATGCGGTTGCCTGGAGCAGAACCTGGTCAGCTGTTTGTTCAGAGGACTGGCAAACAGATCTATGGATGGAAGTCCCCGTTTCAGGAAAATTAACAAAATTAACAAATTAGAAGTGCCTAAAGCAATCACAGAATGTTCAAAGACAACATCCAATAGAGCCTTTTCACTATTTGTACCAGGAGCATGGAACTCCCTCCCCCCAGAAATTCGTTCCATTACCAATATAATCTCGTTCAAAAAGGCTATCAAACACCATCTTTTCCTAAAACACTATTCTGATCTTATCCCCCCTAGCCAACCCCGACATAATACACGTACTCTCCAAGATTCACAATTAGCGCAACCCCAACTACATAATACACGTACTCTCCAAGATTCACAATTAACGCAACCCCAACTACAAAAACCGTTAGCCTGATACCCCTCCTGTTACATATCCACTCTTTACTTTACATTACAACCCCTAACCATGCCCTCATTTGATCTTTAATCCTCCACTTCTATAACACTGTACATAGTTTTTCCCCTGTTTTTCCAAGTTTGTATCCCATGTTTTATTGTAAACCCAATGTAACTGCTACATTGTTTTATGTTCTGTTCCACTGTAAACCGCACTGATTGTAATAGCGCGGTATATAAGAGATGCAAATAAATAAATAAAAATAAATAAATAAAATCTTTTGAAATACCAAGGGATGTAGCTGCCACTCGTGGGGCTGCAGAATCCTGCTCAACCTGTCGGCCAGGCAGTTCTCCTGTCCTGGAAGGTACACAGCCCTGAGGAGCATGTTGTGCCACAGGGCAAATGAACAAAGGTCTTGAGCTTCCCGACAAAGGAGCCTGGACCCAGTCTCGCCCTATTTGTTCACATAAAACATGGCCACCTGGTTGTCTGTCTGAACCAGGACAGATTGATGAGCTAGGGCAGGAGAGAAAGCTTTGAGAGCTAGGCTAATAGCTCTGAGTTCCAGGAGATAGATCTGCTGTGCCGCCTCCCAAGGAGACCACAGGCCCTGGGTGCACTTGTCTAGACAATGAGCTCCCGAGACCTGCAGGGAGGCGTCGGTGGTCAGTACCACCGTGTACCCAGGAATCTGAAAGGGCACTCCTTTTAGTAGATTGGGTGGGTGCAGCCACCAGCTGAGGGAGTTCAGAAAGTGTCTGGACACCCTTATCCTGTCCCTGAGGCTGCCTGTGGCCTGTGACCACTGAGTCCAAAGACACCACTGTGCAGGTCTCATATGGAGCCTGGTATTGGGGGTCACATGCAATGTTCCCTCTAATTTTCTGTAGGCTGTGTGCGCATAAAATATCAGCTGTGTGCAGCTTTTGAAGGAAGGTTAAATTTTTGTGCGCCACTTAACGACACTCGGAGTTATATACTTTAAAATTTGACTACACGTCAGAATACAGTATGTACACCACATTGATTTTAATCAAATTAAATGAACATAGACGATTACTAAAGGAAGCGGGAAATTCCTAGTAATTGCAATCATAACTTTAAAATTTTAAGACATCTGTGTTGTTTTCTATCAGAATCAGAGCCGTAATTTTTGTGCGCTCTGTTGTAAAGTATGTGCGCTCGCTCGGCGAGGTGTGTGCGCGCGCACACGCGCACAGCTTAGAGGGAACAGTGGTCACATGTACTGTTGAAGCCATGTGGCCTAGAAGCCTCAGGCAGAGTCTGGCGGAGACTAATGACCTGTTGAGAAACTGGTTTTCCAGGGTTATCAATCTTTGTGCTCTGTCTTCTGGCAAGAAAGCTTTTGCCAGGAGAGAGTCCAGCCTTGCTCCAAGTTCTGGGAGGGGAGCAAAGTGGACTTTGCGAAGTTTATCACAAACCCTAGGCTTTGAAGAAGAGCAATAGTTCTGAGGGTGGCTTGTCTGGCCTCCTGGGACGTCTGACCCCTGATGAGCCAGTCGTCCAGATAGGGGAAGACAAAGATTCCCTGTGTTCTCAGGTAGGCCGCAACCACTGCCAGGTATTTGGTAAAGACCCTGGGAGCGGAGGTGAGGCCAAAAGGCAGCACTCTGTACTGATAATGGTTTCCCTCCCACAAGGAACCTGAGGTACTTTCTGTGGTCTGGATGAATGAGGATGTGAGTGTACGCATCCTTTAGATCTAAGGAGCATAGCCAATCTCCCTGCTGGAGGTAGGGCAGAAGTTTTCCAAGAGTAAGCATCTTGAACTTTTCCTTCTCTAGGAACTTGTTGAGGTTCCTGAGGTCCAGAATTGTGTGAAGGCCACCGGTTCTTTTGGGCACCAGGAAATACCTGGAGTAGAATCCGTGACCTTGCAAGTGGGGAGGCACAGGCTCCACCGCCCTGTCCACCAACAGTCCTTGAAGTTCCTGAAGGAGAAGGTCTGTGTGCAGGGAAGGCCTCAGGGGCTCCCCTGGAAAGTATGGTGGAGGCAGTTGGTGAAAATGTAGGGCATAGCCCTTGTGGACTATGTCCAACACCCAACTGTCCCCGGTAATGAGGGGCCACTGGTGGGCAAATAGGGCGAGGCGACCTCCTGTGCAGGGTTGGGATAGCAGGGACGGAGAGGCTACGTTCAAGGAGTCAAAAACCCACACCCTGCTGAGTGGGAGCAGGGGCCGGAGGCTTGGGGGTCCTCTGCCTACGGGGCCCATTACCCTGCCCCTTGGCTTGCTAACCCTGGGGTGCAGCTTGGGTAGCCTGATATTGAGGGTACTGTTTGTAGGCAGTGCCCTTCCTCAGGTAAAAGGGCTTTTTACCCGAGCCCTTCTTCTTATGAGAAGGGGCAGAGGTCTTCCTAGACAGCCTTGTCCGTGTAAGGTGCTCTGTTTCGAGCTGGGCGGCCTTCTCGGTCATGGGCTTGCCAAAAAGGTTTTCACCTCGGCAAGGGACATCGACCAACTTGTCCTGAACCCATGGCTCGAGGTCCGATGACTGCAGCCATGCCTGGCGTCGAGCCACGATGCCGGCTGCCGCAACTCGGGCTGAAGCCTCGAAGCCATCGTAGGCGGCGCGGGACATGAACTTCGAGCAGTCCCGAATCCCCGAGGACAAGGACTTGAATCTCTGCAAGAGTTCCCCGGAGAGTCCAGCAGAGAACCCGGCCAACACCTTGGCCAGGTCCCGCAAGTACATGCCCATGTACAGCTGATAAGACTGGAAACGGCAAGCAAGCATTGAGCCCTGGAAGCACTTTCTACCGACGCCATCGAGGTTCCGGGCCTCCCTGCCGGGGGGCACCGCAGAGTGCATCTTCTGGCTCTTCAGACGATGCATGGCCGATTCCACAACCATGGAATGGTGTGGTAGCTGTGCTTTCTGAAAGCCAGGGCTCTTCCTGAGTCGATAGATCGAGTCGACTCGCTTGCTTAAAACCGGCGCCGAGGCAGGTGCCTCCCACATCCAGAAGAGGAGCCGTTCCAGCATCGGAGGAACCGGGACAGTAAAGGACTCCTTTGGAGGAGAGTCATACTGCAGGGCCTCGAGGCTCTTCCTCGGGGTCCACCGGAATAGCCAAGGCAATGGCCATATCCCGGACGAACTCCGAGAACCGAGTATCCTCCGGAGGGGATCTACTCTGGGGCTCAGACTGCGGTGAGTCCTATGGGACACACCGAGTCTTGAACGTATCGGGGGACTCCTCATCCTCCGTCTCCCAGGTGGACTCGTCCGACGAGGAGTCAGGGTCCGACCCCGCGGGGCCCTGGAGCACCCGCCCCGACACCGGAGGCACCGGCATCGACACCCTCGGTCCCGAGCGGGAGGTCGAGGGAGACCGCGACCGAGGTCGACTTCGAGCCATGATGGACTCGAGTATCGGCTCGGTCTCTGGGGTCGACTTCGAAGTCGATGTCCCGGTGGTCGGGGCAGATGCGCCAGACAGGCTGGCCATCAGTGCCCGCTGCTGCTCCAAGAAGGCAGACAATCTGCTCTCCAAGGCTGTCATCCTGAGACTCAGCTCGGGAGACGCAGCAGCCACCGACTCGGGCCCCGGTGGCGCCAGGCCCGACGTCGGCTCCCTGGGAGGAGAGTCCTCGAGGACTACAGGGCTTACATGTCCAGCAGACTCCGGCTCCACGTGAGGAACTTTGGCAGGCTTCTCTTGGTCCACAGGCCCGGGGCAACGGTCGGGGGTCTTAGACCTGGCCCTCGAGGAGCCAGGGACCTCCTCCGACGACGCCCTCGTGAGCCACTTCTTCCTCTTGCATTCCCGGTCAGGGGACCTCCTGTCCGAGGAGCTCCGACACCGCTTGGGATCCGAATCCCGAGATGTCGAGGCTTCAGACGAGGTCTGGGCCCGGCCGGAGGCTGAGTCCGAGAAAAGCCTTTCTTTCTGCTGCTGGCGACTTCGGAGTGCCTTGGAAGACATCTTCCCACATGGTCCACACGACTTAGGGTCGTGATCAGGACCGAGGCACCGAAGGCAGCAGTAGTGTGTCGGTGAGAGACATTAATATCTTACACCGATCACACTTCTTGAAACCGCTGGAAGCCATCAGGGAAAAAAGAGTCCCCGCGAGGTCAAAAGACCGGCCTTCCAGGGAAAAAGCAAAAAAGGGCGCGAACGCCAGCCACAAAGGGCAAAAACCTAAAAAGAAGAATCGGGCTCGATACCGGTGTACCGAACCCCGCGGGAGGGGAACCGGCGTCGAACCGAGAGAAAAAACAGCGCGTATTGCCGAAAAAAATCAACTTTTATCCGGGATGACAGGACACACGTCCGGTGGGCTTCTCGGAAAAAAGAGACTGAGGTAAGATGGCACCTTTAGGCGGGAAGGGAACCGCGCATGCGTGCCTGCATTCCCAAAGGCTTTCATAGAAAGCTGGGGAAATGCTCCGCTGGGGCTTCATCGGCGCCGATGACACCCATATGTGAGGACTGACTTCCTGCTTGTTCCTGGAGAAAGGGAGACTGACCAAGATGGCACCCTTGGGCGGGAAGAGGACCACACATGCACAGTGGCATCTCCCAAAGGCTTTCTTTGGAAGCGATGGAGAAGCTTCCACGAGGGCTCTGTCGGCGTTGACATCACCCATATGTGAGGACTGATTTCCTGCTTGTTCCTGGAGAAATTACATTATACAACGCTAGCATTTCTACAGCACTACTAGATGTACACAGAGCTGTACAAATAGGTGAGAGAGAATTTCTTCAGTGAAATGAAGTTCAAATGATTGTCTTAAGTAGGAGGATGGAAGTAAAAATACTAAACACTACTTGCACACCTATGGAAGTGAAAGAACCTGTGTGGCCGCAACACTTCATGCACTAAAACATACATTTATTTGCATATCTATTAATGTAACAACATTTATTAATCATTCATCTTTAAAGGCTCAGAGCCGCATAGAATAAATGACATAAAAAACAAACATGACAAACTACAATTACACCACATTAAAACAAAACAAAGGACTCAACATCTTTTTATTTGTCCCTTAAAAGGTCTTACAACCTACTAAGCCTTCTGAAAACTGTATTAATAGTGAACCATTAAAAAAGGATCAACTTGTCAAACAACTGATGTTGCTATTGACTTCCTGCATAGTGAAAATCAAAACTGATAAACAAATGTGATAAATGCAAAATAAAACAAAGAATGTAAGGTGATACCCTTTAATTGGACTAATTTAATATATGTTTAAACCAGCTTTTAGAAGCTAACAACCCTTTCCTCAGGTCAGGATACAATAAGAAAAAGGTGACAAATCTGATGTCATCAATCCTGAGACTTTCAAATACCTCAAGGATACAAATGGGCACAAGACGAAAGCATTTTTTTAGAGCAAAGTAAATTCTACAAGGGGGACATGATCTGAGGCTTGGAGTGATAGAATCAGGAATAACATCAGGAAAGTTTGCTTTACAGAAAGTACGGTGGCAATAGAAAACAGGAACAGAATTCAAGAAAGCAAGAGAAAAGCACACATAAAATCTGCAGGCCATGTGGTATTGGAGGAGGCAAGGAAAATGGGTCTGGGGTCTTTATCTTCCTAAATTTTTATGGGAGTACAATAACTTAAATGTGAAAAATGCTGGAAAGTTTTGAAAAAGTAACCAACAAAAATGTTATGTGTATAGATAGCAGAGGAAAAAATCCTCTGAAGCACATGGTAAACGAGTAGTGAAACAGCTCAATGATCGCTTGAAATCCCCTGAAGGGTTTGGGCTTCACAAATTTACTTTTCACTTAAAATGACTGAAGTACAGACTACCACTGGCATTCTTGATGGCCATGGGTCAAGAGTCTGAGGACCTTTGCCACTGTGCACAGAGCACGAGGAGGTCAGCCTCAGTTACTGATACTGGGAAATAATACAAGCAGTAAGGACTATGAGTGGAAACTAGAATTACACTGGTGTTGACATGAAGATGACACCAAACAAGAAACCTATATTAATTTTTATGTACATGCTGCTTCCAAAATCAAGAGAATGAAAATGCAAAACTCCAGCAGCTGAGTTTTAATTTGCTTCACATTCCGAGAGTGTGCGCCTAATTTACACTAAAATACTTCTAGAAGGAAGCAGGTACAATTCTTGTGACAGCTTGGAAAAGTCACCTGAGTTCCAATTCAAGTTTGGATCTGAAAACACCTGACCAATGTACTGTATTCAGGTAGTCAGAACATGCACCTCACTGAACTGAGTCAGAGTTATCACTTTTTATAATCCGATTAACCCAGATTTGAGGAAGAGGAGATTAAGTGAATGGTGGATGGGTGCTTTAACACAGTGCTGTGTTTTACCAGCAACACTGCACTGCCAGCACAACTGGTTTGCTGGCTTCTATCCCTTTGATTGTGCCATACTCCGATATTATAAGGAATGTTTAAATGTATAAAAGAGCACCATCTGCAACACAAAGGACTATGTTTAATTGGGAATGCAAGAAAATGCTCTTTCTGCCCAAACCCTAGCTGACCATTTCTCCATGACAAAATCCACATTACTACACTCCAGTTCCCCACTAAATCTTCTTCATCACCAACTTTTTCCCTCAATCTCCATCACCCTTTCATCCTTCTCTAATATTTCTGAAGAGGAAACCTCTCTTCTTTTTGCCTCCTCCAAATTCACTACATGTTTCTTTGATCCTATTCTCACCTGTCTCCTTAACTCCATTTCCTCCTCCATCATCCCCTCCATCTCACATATTTTCCACCTATCGCTCTCCACTGCAATTTTCCCTGCAGCCTTTAAATATGCTATAATCACTCCTCTCCTCAAGAAACCTTCATTTGACCCTACTTGTTCCTCTAGTTATCGACCCATCTTCCTTCTTCCCTTCATTTCCAAATTCCTTGCAGTTCTCCGTTGTTGCCTTGATCTTCTATCAAGCCCTCCTTGATCCACTTCATTATGTTTTTTGTCCCTTTCATTCTACTGGAACGGTTCTTGCCAAAGTCTCCAGTGATATTTTTCTGGTCAAGTCAAGGGCCTTTACTCTGTTCTCATTCTTGATCTTTCTGCTGCTTTTAATACTGTTGACCACCACCTTCTCCTCAATACTTTATCCTCTCTTTCAGTGTTTCTTCTGGTGGTTCCTCCTCCACTGCTACCCTCTCTCAGTGGGTGTACCCTTAGGATCTGTTCTTGGCCCTCTCTTTTTTTTCTCTCTATACCCAATTCCCTTGGTGCCCTCATCTTTTCCCACGGCTTTCATTATCATTTTTATGCCGATGACTCTCATCTCTATCTATCTTCACCTGACCTTTCTCCTATTTTCCAAGCCCGTATCTCTACCTGTTTATCTGACATTGCTACCTGGATATCCCATCGCCGTTTGAAACTGAACATGGTCAAAACTGAACTTCTTATTTTCTCCCCTAAATCCTCCTCCCCCTTCCTTCTTTCTTTCTCTCTCTCTGTTGTTAATACTCTCCTACTTCCTGTTTTCTTTGCCCACAACCTTGGGGTCATCTTTGACTCCTCCCTCTCCTTCTCTACACATATCCATCAGATAACTAAGACCTGTCATTTCTTTCTCCTTAACATTAACAAAATTCGCCCCTTCCTCTCTGAACATACTACTAAGATACTTGCCCCCTCTTTAATCATCTCCCGTCTTCATTACTGCAACCTACTACTTGATGGTCTCCTCCAGAGTCATCTTTCTCCTCTTCAATCTATTCAAAACTCTGCTGCATGGCTTATTTTCCACCAGCCCTGTTGCACTCATATAACCCCACTTCTTAAATTACTTCACTGGCTCCCCTTTTGTTTCTGTATCCATTTCAAACTTTTCCTTCTAACCTTTAAATGCATTCACTCTATTGCCCCTTACTACCTTTCCTTTCTCCCTACAGCCCTCCTCGTGAACCCTGCTCCTCCTCTGGCTTTCTTCTCTCTATGCCCTTTTCTTCCACTGTCAACTCCAGACTTCAATCTTTTCACCTTGCTGCTCCTTATGCCTGGAACAAACTTCCTGCATCTCTACACCTGGTCTCATCATCTCTTCCCCTTTTCAAATCCATGCTAAAGCTCACCTCTTTGAAGAGCCTAATCCCCTATTCTACTTACTCTCTCTCCCTTGAACCCTTTATTTCTCGTTTGTCTGTCTTGATTAGATTGTGAGATCTATGAGCAGGGACCGTCTTTTATATAGAAACATAGAAACATGATGACAGAAAAAGACCACATGGCCTATCTAGTCTGTCCTTCCATATCAACAACTACAACAGTCCACTTTTTACCTTTAGAGATCCTCTGTGTTGGTCCCATGCTTTTTTGAATTCAGTTACTGTCCTCATCTCTACCACCTCAACTGGGAGACTATTCCATGGATCCACTACTCTTTCCGTAAAGAAATATTTCCGCATATCACTCCTGAATCTATCTCCCTTCACCCTCATCCCATGTCCCCTCGTAGCAGAACTTGCTACGAGGGGACATGGGATGAGGGTGTTTGTATAGTGCTTCGTATGCCTTGTGGTGCTATATAAATGATTAACAGTAGTAGTTGAAAGTGGAAAATGTTTTGGTTTGTTTTTTGCATGGTTTATTTTTTTTCTCATTTATTTTAAGGTATTCTCTTCATTATCATTGTGTTAAGAATAACACAAACTGTTGATAATGAAAAAAGAAATTTTGTGTTTTTTCCTATTGTTCCTTAAGTGCACATATTTTGGAAAACTGAACTATAGCTAAATGACGAGGGAAGTAATTCTAAAAATATATTTGGTAGCTCTGCTGTTAAACATCGGCATTCCAACCAATGAACTTTTATGTGACACACCGTATCTCTCTTTTCAGTGTAAGTTAAGTGCACAATAAAGCAGCCATTCCAGATAAAGCCAGAGGGAAAGCTGTGTAGGAACATGGACACCCTTTGCCTCCAAATGGGGAAAAGATGAGAGAATAACTGCAGCATAAGAGAGTGAGCTGTGAACACGATGGCTCACAGCCAGCACAGAAAAACAATTCGTAAAGCAGACAAATGTAAATCCAGTAGCGCAGTACTGAAAACGGTTGAATCTCATTGCTGGGTGTGGTGTGCTGGTGTCAGAAGGCCTGTATATACAGAGACACAATAAGGTAGCATGGTTCATCCACTGGAAACTGTGTAAACCCTATAATACTGTTATAGCCAAAGAACACAGGGTTTTATTTATTTTTGATAAGTTTGGAGAGCAAATCAGTGCTTTTATTAATGGATCTGTTTGTGTTTTCATAGTGAGCAAAGAATTGTGGTTGCTGTGTTAACCCACTTGGATATGTGGAAGGAAGAACCAACAAATACGTTGTCAGCTTAAGACCTAGATGAGTCTATGCATTTAAACGCACTGACTGTGCTTTTTCTTCACTGACCTGATGACGAAAGGATAATCCTTGAAAGCTTGCCACAGATGTATTAAATTAGTCCAATGAAAAAGTATCACCTACAGCTTGTTTGTTGATCTCTATTTCTACATTTTCATTTTGAGAGTATTTACTATTAAACAGAACTACAGAAGAAAGGTGAAATGAGACTTACCTGCTAATTGTTGTTCCTTCAGGAACTCCAGTCTAGTCCCAAACCGCTGGGGTTAAGCACCTCCTCCAGCAGCTTTGGAGGCTGAGAAATGTCATTCTTCTGATGACACTGGTACTAATACTCCAGGGACCACCTCCTTTGTCCAGTAACCTATTGACAAAGCAGACTCACCAGAGCAACAATTAAATAGCAATATAACAATCAAACCTTAAACTAATCTAACTGTTGCTTACTCAAAGGGAAAAAATGGTTCCTGCTTTTAGCTCTAACAAAAAACTAAGGTACTTACTTCGTTCTGCACTGATGAGGTCCTACCTCCCCCCTATACGAAGGATTATGACCCCCCCAGAGTCCCACGGGTCTTCAACCAAAAAAACCCCTCCCCTGCTCTTGGCCCGCATCTGTACAGCCGCTTCTCCGACTTACCCTGTTAATTCTCTTTGCTTCAAGCCAGCCAACTAGGGAGGGATGTGGGACTAGACTGGAGTTCCTCAAGGAACAACAATTAGCAGGTAAGTCTAATTGCACCTTCCTTATTGTCCCTCCAGTCTAGTCCCGAACCTCTGGGGATGTAACAGAGCACTGAAAAAATTCAACGGGAGGGATCCGCTAGACCAGCCTGAAGCACCGCTGATCCAAACAAAGTATCCCTTTCCGCCTGAACATCCAGATGGTAATGCTTCAGAAACGAACTTAAAGACGACCAAGTCGCCGTCTTGCAAATTTCAACCGCCGGCACTAAACTATCCTCTGCCCAGGAGGCTGCTTGCACTCTAGTCGAATGAGCTTTAAGCCCTTCAGGCACTGCTTTGCCTTTTAAAATGTAAGCTGACTATATAGCCTCTTTAAGACATCTGTCAATGGAAGCCTTAGAGGCTGCCTCTCCTTTTCTTGCCCCTCCAAATACAACAAACAGCCTATCTGTCTTTCGGAAAACCTCCGTTCTCCGTATATACTTCTTTAACGCTTGGCGAACGTCTACGAAATGCAACTTTGGGAATCTGCCTTTTCACTAGCTTCCTCAAAGACTGGCAGAGAAACCACCTGATTCACATGAAAAGGTGATACTACTTTGGGAAAGAAAGACGGGACTGGCCTCAAGACCACTTTTTTATCATAAAATGTTAAAAAAGGCTTTCGACAAGACAGAGCCTGCAGCTCCAAAATTCTATGCGCTGAACATATTGCCACCAGAAACACTACCTTGAGGTTAAGATCCTTAATTGAAGCCCTAGACAAAGGCTCAAAGGCTTCTCATACTAACGCTTCTAGCACCAACTTGAGGTCCCACGGCTGCCGCAAGAGATACTGCTCATAAAAAATGTTTAATATCCGGATGTGCTCCCAGCGCCTCTCCTTTTATCTTTCCTCTATAACATGAGAGAGCTGCTACCTGCACCCACAAGGATGCTGCTGATAATCCTTTGTCAAACCTGTCCTGTAAGAAAGACAGCACATGTGGGATGGACGCCCTCAACGCTTCAGCCATCTTGTCCCCACATCACGCCTCGAACACATGCAAAATACGAACATACGCCAACGAGGTATACCTCCACCTAGCATTCAACATGGTGGAAATAACCGGCACGGAATATCCTTTCGCTCTCAAACTTGCCCTTTCAAGAGCCAAGCCGTAAGCGAGAATCGATCCACTTGAGGCATGTGTAGCGGCCCCTGAAACAGGTCCCTCCGCATTGGTAGCCGCCAGGGGCAGTCTACCAAGAGTCTTATCAGATCCACATACCGTGGCCTCTGCGGCCAATCCAGTGCTATTAAAACTACTTGTCCTTTGTGAACTTCTATTTTGTGTAGTACCCGACCTATTAAGACCCACGGCGGAAACACATACAGGAGCTGTTCTTCTGTCCATTTTTGAATGAGAGCATCTAGCCCCTCCGACATTCTCTCCCTTCGTCTGCTGAAGAAACGGCTGACCTTTGCCGATTGGAATGTCGCCATCAAATCCATTATCGGCATTCCCCAGTGACACACAATCATGTCGAACACCTCTGGATGTAGAACCCACTCTGCTGGGTCAACCTTGACTCGACTCAAAAAATCAGCCTCCACATTGTCTACTCCGGCCACGTGTGCTGCCGACAAAGCTACGAGATTCCTCTCGGCCCACACTAACAGCTGTTCGGCCTCGGTTTCCAGAGCTGCACTGCTAGTGCCTCCCTGACGATTGATGTAGGCCACTGCGGTTGAGTTGTCGGAAAACACCCGCACCGCCTTCCTTCTTATGTGACTTTGAAATGCTCTCAGTGCTAGAGCGACTGCTCTCAACTCCAATCTGTTTATGGACCAAAGCTTCTCCACATCGTTCCACTGTCCTTGAGCAAAATGTCCTTTGACGTGCGCCCCCCATCCTAGGAGACTGGCGTCCGTCATCAGGGGTAGCCATTCGGGTGCTTCCAAGGGCACATCTTCCTCCAGAATCCCTGGAAGTAACCACCACTGAAGAGCTCGCTTCATCTCCGTCGGGCATGGAAGTCTCCGAGACAGTGGATCCTCTTGGTGTGACCACCTTCAGAGCAATGCTCTCTGCAACGGTCGCATGTGGGCTCGTGCCCACAGAACCAACTCTAGTGTCGCTGTCATGGTACCTAACAACTGTAGATAATGCCATGCTGTGGGACTTCGTCTATCCAGAAACGTGTGGACTAGCTTTCTCAACCCTATTGCCCGCATGTGTGGCAGAAAAACCTTTCCTACCTTCGTATCGAACTGAGCCCCCAGGTATTCCAAGCTTTGCGTCGGTTTCAAACTGCTCTTTGCCATGTTGACCACCCAACCCAGACTCCGTAGAAAATCTACCACTCTTGTAGTAGCCAACACGCTCTCTATCTCGGACTTTACCCAAATTAACCAATCGTCCAGGTAAGGGTGTACTAGAATTCCTTCCTTTCTCAATGCTGCCGCCACGACCACCATGACCTTGGTAAACATCTGTGGCGCTGTTGCCAAACCGAACGGTAACGCTCGGATTGGAAAATGTCCCATCGGCACTGCAAACCTGAGAAACCTCTGATGCTCCTGCCGAACTGGAATGTGCAGGTAAGCTTCCGAAAGATCCAGAGAAGTAAGAAATTCTCATGCCCGCACTGCTACAATCACGGACCTCAGCGTTTCCATATGAAAGTGAGACACTCGGAGACTGTGATTTACCTTCTTGAGATCCAAAATTGGGCGAAAGGCCCGTCTTTCTTTGGCACCACGAAATATATGGAGTATCGACCGTATCCGCACTGGTCTGATGGCACCGGTACCACAGCCTTGAGGTCCAACAACCTCTGTAAGGTCTCTTGCACCACCTTGATCTTGAAAGGCGACTTGCATGGAGATTGAACGTAAGAGTCAACCACCGGGTGTTGAAACTCTAGAGCATAACCCTCTCAAACGACCTCCAACACCCATTGATCTGAGGTAATCTGGACCCAAGCGGGATAAAACTCTCGTAGCTGACCTCCCACAGCTACTGATCCCACCTGGGTCCTCCTGGCTTCATTGTGGCTTTCTAAGGTTCGAGGAAGTGGATGCCCCAAATCCTCGGCCTGCCCCTCTGAAACCTCAAAACCCCTGATTCCGATAAGGGAAACGTCCTCTTTGAAATTGACCGAACCGTGCAGAACGGAAATGGCGAAAGTCCCTCTGTTGCCCCTTCGCCACCAGAACAGGACGCCCCTGCTTCTGTTTATCCATAGGGAGCCTCCCGCCTTTGGACTCCCCTAGATCCTTTACCAACTTATCTAAATCTTCTCCAAAATGTACAGTAGCTTATCTCTAAAAGGCAGCTTTCCTAGCCTTGCCTTGGAGGAACCATCTGCTGCCCAATTACGCAGCCAAAGATACCTTCGTGCAGCTATTACTGAGGCCATACTCTTAGACAAACCTCTGAAAAGGTCATAATGAATATCAGCTAGATAAGCCGTTCCTGACTCTAACCTGGCTGCATCACCATCCCTCTCTTCCAACTGCTCTCCCTGCACCCACTGAGACCAGCGAAGACATGCTCTCGCGATCCATGCACCACAAATAGATGCCTGTATGGACAGAGCATTGATGTCAAATACCTGCTTCAACAAGGTGTCAAGCTTCCTGTCCTGAGCATCCTTGAGAGCGGCACTACCTTCCACCAGGATGGTGGTCTTCTTGGTCACCGCCGAGACTGCTGTGTCTACCTTCGGGGACTTAAATAATTCCCGATCCTGATCTACCAACGGATACAAGTGGGCCATTACCCTGGACTCCTTAAGGCTTGCCTCGGGCACGTGTCATTCTTCCTGAATCACTCCCCACACCACTCTGTGCACCGGAAAGGCTTTTTGTGTCTTACGTACTGCTTGCAATAAGGGATCCTCTAAAGTCACATCTTCTGCTGGACCTGTATACGGCATATTAAGAGTCTTAAGCGTCTCCGCTATAAGCGCTGGCAACTCGTCTCTGCAGAAAACCCGAATCACTCTAGCTTGATCCTCGTGTTCCGTAAGTTTTCCCTCTTCTAACTCCTCTTCCATGTCCAACTCCGGATCCAATTCCTCAGACAGGTGGCTCTCTGAAGTTACCGACTGGTCTTGCCTATCCTTCTCCTTCCTAGGCTTCTTCAAAGGAATCTCATTGGTCCCCGAGCCTAGAAGGGTTCCCGTGCGCTTCACCCCCAGTTTGATCTGCGCTGGACCGGCTCCAGAGACTCCCTTACCGCCACTTAAGGCCTGCTGAAGAAGAGCCATGAAATCTTGAGAGAATATTGTCGCCAGTCCTCCAGGCAAAGGCGCTTGCGGCGGAGGACGATCTGGAGCCCCAGAAGTCCCTTCCACCGGGCTCTAACAGCGGCCCGGAGAGAGAAACAGGCTCTGGTAAAATCAAGGGTGTTTCCTTCTGACCCTCCATACCAATATCTAATGTCTGCTTCATAGAGGCTGCTTCTTGAACGCAGCCCCTGCAGACCCCTATCTCCAATACCGCTCCCCTTCTAGTACCGCACACTAAACATTGCGGTCTAGAAGGCATCACGTGGACGCTTCTTTGCTTGTCCTTCCATTATACTGAATATCCTGAGTGCCTGCTTGCAGAATCAGACCTTAATCTGGAGCTGTGCCTTTCCTTATAGCCCCTGAAACCATGCAGAGCCAAAAGAAAAATTCTTGTCTTTTTTTTCCACATTAAACCCTTTTGTTTCAATTCCCTCTACATGATAAAGAACAAATGTTTGAAAAACGAAGGCTCACCAGCAAAAAACGAGCCTTCTGCAAGCCCCAAGAAAGCGATCATTTTCCCACGCTCCTACCATGCGGCTTCGGCCTACAGACCATGCTAACCTCCGTTCGCGAGCTACTCGGCCTGCTTAAATTGTCCGTTCATTTGAATCTGCCACTGCTCACCTCCTTCAAGTGTTCTGCAAGTGCTCCGTCTGTTTCTCCCCGCGCTCAGCCGAAATTGCGGCTTCCACATTGGGAGAGAAACCGGAGCTGAGGAGAAAGGCTGTATCGATGCTGGGGCCTGCTGTGCGTCCCGCAACTGCCCTGCAAGCTGCTCTCTGTAACAGCTGCTGGTTCCTCACTCAAAGATGTGAGTTCGGGAACCGGAGCCCATCACCCCTGCAGTGCTTGATGCTTTCCTTCCCCTTCTGCATGCCGATCGGTATGCGGTGGAGGGGGGGGGGGAGTACTCCTTAGTTTTTTTTTTTAAATCTTTAAAAGTCAATTTTAACAACCAATTTTAAACCTCACTAAATCCTTTCCTAAAACTCTTCCTTAAATGTTTTTCTAGTGAGCCTCGACCTCCAGGCTCGCCAACCTCCAGCTGCTTGGAGACTGAGATAACTGGACAGAGGAGGCGGTCCCTGGAGTATTAGTACCAGTGTCAGACAGTCTCCAAAGCTGCTGGAGGAGGTGCTGAACCCCAGCGGTTCGGGACTAGACTGGAGGGACGATAAGGAATTACTTTTATAACCCTCATGGACAAAAATGTGGGTAGCTGTATATGTGTTTTGGAGGACAGAATTAGAATTAAAAGAATCCTGAAATTTTGAAAAAGTGGTTGAAAATAATGGCAATGAAATACAATAAATACAAAACAAGGAAGTATACTTTGGAAAGAAAAAATAAATATCCAAATATAAAATGAGGAATGATGAGCTAGGCAATCATTTTCTTCTTAGATATGGAAAGTATAGTAAGTTGTAAACTGATTCCCAGACCTCTCTCCAGGAGGCACATCTTACTAGTTTGTTTTTCAGGATGTCTGTAAAGAACCTGCATGAGACAGCTTTACATACACTGGAGACCCAGTGTAAGCAAATCTGCCTCATAACAGGATGGTTGCAAGGACTGGAAGTGCTTTAGGCAGGCCCTCCATCCTGCTGCTACCACTGCTACCCTTCTATGGGAGCTGCAGCGGCAGAAAGAGCTATGAAACGACAACGCAGTGCTTACCTTAGAGCTCTGCCACTGTGCTTTCCTGCTTTTACTAGCTGCCACTTTCACCACCCTCCGATGCAGACTTCCAGTTTGCATAAGGCTTAAGGTAAGCAATTGGTGCCCCTGGAAGGCTGGTGCTCTAGGCAGCCACCTAGATTGCCTAATGGTAGCACCAGCCCTGCTTATAAATATTCATTGTGGCAAGCCTGAAACTCCATCTGCATAGGTATGCCTCAGAAGAGGGTTAGAAACACTGGAAAGAGAGTCAGCAGTTAGTAGTGTAGCCTAAGGTGTGATTTGTTCCACAGATAACCTACGAGAGAGGAAACATGAAAATGTGAAACAGGAGTATAGAAAACAAGGCAGGGAGTAAAACTAGAAGAGAGGAACTGGAAGAAGTGAACCCATACAGAGATCCAACAGAGGAGTGATGGAGGCGTATGATGGCTGCTGGAAAAGGAATTGAGTGGCAGGAGTTCTGCAGGAGTTGGAGAGGATGGAAAGAGCAGCTAAAGTTGCCATCTGGGTGCTCGTGGAAATCTAGACTGGACTGATAGACAGCATATAGAAGAACACAAAACATATGAAAGATCAGAAAAGATTGAATCCTATGAATATTCTACTGTTGAAAGTAGACAGAAGTAGATAAAAGGGAGTGGAGAAAGAGCAAGCAATGGATCAATTATAACCCTTAGGTTCAGTGCCGTGTCCTGTTTTGGGTCTAAAAAATATGAGGAGAAATTGTGAAATGTAGTAAAGACAGTAAAAATGATTGAAGGCTTAGATATGAAATAGAATGAAAGACTTGGGTTTATCTAGTGCGACAAAAAGGCAACTTAGGGCGAAGTCGCAACATGAACATTTGCTGTCCATAAAGGGAAAGGGAAGAATTGTATGGGAAGCAAAGGAGATTAGAAAGAACTTTCAGATGGAAAGGATAATCAAACCATGGAACAGCTACAAAGATGTAGAATCTCCATCACGTGAAGATTTTAATATACAGAGCAACTGCTTATGTACACAAGTGCACACTGCGAATATCAACAGAAGCACAGTTGCTTTAATTTCTGTATATTCTAAGTTTTCTAATGTAATTGCAAATACCACATACTTGTAAAGCGCATTAAGCCCTGAATCCACTGTTTTGTCAGAAATCTGCTAGGGGACAGTAACTGCACAGCAGTTGAGATGTACACATCTTTAAGCTCTGCTATAAACTTTCAACAACCATTTTAAGGCGACAAAGAAAACCAGAAAGATTTTTAGTACCAGATGTTCGGGAAGATCCCATTTGTATTTGAGTTACTTAAATTTGCAATCATGTATTTGTACCTCTAACAGTGCTTCTGTTTCCTCTAGAATCAGAAAATTAACCAGCTTTGTAGCATCTTCCTTGATCTGCCACCCGTGCCCTAAGGATTAGAGACTCCACCTGAGCTTGTTTTACAAGCATAACAGAAAAAATTACTCTCTGCTGGCAGCAATCCCACTGGGATACTGATGAATAATGATATCCCTCCCTCACTGCCCTCTCAGTCCACTAGACAAGCCACTCTAACCCAGCAACATGGAAACAGCTGAAACCATTCCAGCTGTGGATTAGCAGCCAACCAAGCATCCATCTGCTCCTTGTGAATCAAAAAAGAGAACGAGCAGGCATTCCTCCCTCTCAAACAATCTACAGAACTCGGCAAATGATACCTGCATTTCTATATTAAGGGAGTCATTTACTAACAGTTAGCATGCGCTATCTGCTCAGGGCCCCATTTGATTTCTATGGGCCCTGTGACAGATAGCGTATGCCGTTAGTAATTGACGTCCTATGAGAATAAATTCAGCTTTAACCCAAGTGAGCTTTCTGCATTAATTTGCAGACAATAAACTACAATAAAGAGAAATTCCATGCCACACCTCTATCTTAACACCTGAAAACAGCTATATTAAAGCTTCTCTCTATTGCAAAAAAGTCTCTCCATTCTTTTACAAGATGAGGGAACAGTCAAAAAGTCCCTCTCAAAAAAAAAAAAGCCAAGGAGCAGAAACTGTGGAAAAAGAACTAAAAACTGTTGGGACTTCAGGAACGTGGGGCCCCTGCCTAATCTCATCTTGTAAAGGAAAAGGCAGTTCCACTTCAGCAAAGGAATTTTTATAAAGCAGCTTTCCAAACAAAGCCAATAAAAGAGTTTATAGCACTTAACCCCCTTTAGATGTAAAACTATTTTAGATTATCAGCATTGTTGCTGTTGTTAAGTGCCGTTGAGTTGGTGTTGACTCATGGCGACCCTCTGAATAGCTGTCCTTTAGACTCCTTAAAATATCAGCCTGCCTATTTCTTGGTTCAGTTCGTCTTTCTTTGGATCTCATTCCCAGGTTTCCTTTTGGGGGGAGGGGGTAACACGGATATATTTTAAACTTTCTTAATTCTTCCTTTTAACATTAATAGGTAGCTCATATATGAATTTAGGAAATAATAGAACAGAAAAAAGCATATTCGATGTGCACACTTTTGCTTGAAAATCTGCCTAAGAAAAAAGTACCAACAGAGACTTATACTTACTATTTCTGTGGGTATATTTTCTCAGAACCAGATTAATATTATATTTGGCACTAGGCAAACATCCTACAACAGATCCTCATTTAGGAGGCAATTTTATAAGGAGCCACATAAAGTTACATACCATCAACGCGCCTAAGTCATGTACATTACCAGCAGAAAGGAATTACTAGCAGAAAGGAAGAGGTACTAATGCCACTGTACAAGTCACTGGTGAGGACTCACTTGGAATACTGTGTTCAGTTTTGGAGACCATATCTTACAAAGGATGTAAAAAGACTGGAAACTGTTCAGAGGAAGGCGACCAAAATGATTTGGAGCCTGCGTCAGAAGCCTTATGAGAAGAGACTTGAAGACCTAAACATGTACACTTTGGAGGAGAGGAGGTAGAGGGGAGATATGATTCAGATCTTTAAATACTTAAAGGAAAATAATGAACAAACCAACCTCTTCCAAAGACGGAGAAGCTGCAAAACTAGAGGGCATAACATGAAGCTATAAGTTGGTAAATTGAAAGGCAATGCCAGGAAATACTTTTTCACTGAAAGGGCGGTGGATGCTTGGAATGTCCTCCCGATGGAAGTGGTGGGGGCAAACACAGTGACGGAGTTCAAAAGGGCATGGGACAGACACAGTGGATCCCTTTACAGCAACAAGAAAATATCAAAATAAACTGAACCATCAAATTCCTCAACAAATAGGGGTGTCCTACATGGAGTAGAGGGTTCACCCCTAAGCAAAGACATGGGGAGGGGTGGCCTGCACAGAGCGGCATGTGTACCTACTCTTGACATTGTACTGGGCAGACTAGATGGACCATACTGGTCTTTATCTGCCGTCATTTACTATGTCACATTCAAAGACAAACACGGTGAATGGGCCTTTATGTGAAAACTTTAGCCGGCACTATTTTGTAAGTACATATGTCAAGTCTGAAGTGCATACTTTTGATGTGGGCATGGACACGTGTAGAATTTGAGCACAGTGTGGGCGGAGTGCAGCTTTAATTAAGTTATAAAATACTATACCTTACACTTGTTATTTAGAAATCTAGAAGTGGGCATTTAGGCCAGCTCTAGGGCTGGTGTAAGTTCTCATGACTATATTTAATGCAAGTTTCAGACACTTTTGCCCCTGTTTTAAAAATAAAATTGGGCATCCACTTTTCAACATAAAATAGGCAGTGGATAGGCATGTTTTGGGTGCTTAAAACTAGGTGCCTGGTTATAAAAGGTGACATTTTACTTACCAGTTAATGTCCTTTCCTTGAATCCTGCTAGACCAGTCCAGACAAGTGGGTTGTGTTCCCCTATCAGAAGATTTGCAGAGACAAAGAATCAATGAAATGACATCACTCCTATGCCTCTATTCAGATTAGTCACCAGAGGTCCCTTCAGTATTCGTCCCAAAGCATATGTGAGAAACAAACGCAAATTAAGAATATCACTTCGGAGGCCTTAAGATCGAAATTGATTTCTTCAAAGGAGTATACTTTTTTGAATCCTATTAATCCGAAGACCGCTAAACTTTATCTCGTCCCGAAAGTGCATAAAGATTTGCATCGTCCACCCGGGAGACCTATTGTGTCCTCCAGAGGGTCATTATTTGAAGCCATTAATGATTACGATTCCTTCATTCTTGAGAGATACAATGCATTTTTTACAAATGTTACAAAATCATACTGATCTGGTGAGACTATCGGACGTCTGCCTTGTTACTATGGATGTTACATCATTGTATACAATTATACCGGAAATAGAAGCACATGAATGCGTGATGGAGGCATTACAATCTCGAGGGGACTTGTCAGAACAACTTCGGTTTTTATCAGAATTGACATCCTTAACCATTACTAAGAATTTCTTCATCTTCAATGAGGTTCTTTATCACCAGGTGTCGAGGGTGGCGATGGGGGCTTCCTGCGCCCCCTCGATAGCTAACCCGTACATGCATCGCTTTGAGAGTCGTCACATCATAACTTCTGTATATCAACATCACTTGCATCTGTGGACCCGGTACATAGATGATGTTTTCATCTTATGGCGGGGTTCTAAGGAACGCCTAGAGTATTTCTTTGCTTGGGTAAATACTAGAGATCCAAACGTTAAATTTACTTTTAATAGCCATCAGGAAAGCATTACGTTTTTGGATATAGTAATCCATAAAGGTCTAGAAGGTTGGGAGACATCCCTATACCGCAAAGAAACAGATCGTAATACATTCTTGCACTACACTAGTGCGCACCCGGCACAATTACGAAACAGCTTGCCTTTGTTGCAGTTCTTTCGATACCGCCGAAATTGTACCACCTTACTGGAATTTAAAAAACATGCCAAGATTTTGAAACAAAATTTTTATGCCCGGGGCTATCCACAGTCAGTGGTAGAAAAAGCATATAAACGGGCTCTGTATAGTAACCGAGAACTTTTGTTACAACCCAAACAGAAAATATCTACCTCTCCAGATGACGATATCTTTGTCAACTTCATCACAAAACTTTCTCCATTTAGCACTGATTTGAATCGTATCATCAAGCGACATGAAAATGTGCTACGAAGCATTCCTGGCTTGGAGAATAAAAAAGTTCGCTGCGTGTGGCAGCGCCATAAGAACCTAAAAGAACTTTTGAGTCCGGCATCGTTGCCCTCTTTAAAACTGTCGGAATTAGGGGACAATCTGGGACATCGCAGCTGCGGAGATTGTAACATCTGCCATATTACACTTGAACAGACTGAATTTGAATATCATGATCGGCGCTATGCGCTGAACCACCGGACCTAGTGTAGTTCGACTCACGTTGTTTACTGCATCCAATGTCCATGCGGTCTTTTATATGTGGGGAAGACCACTAGAATGTTTAAAATTCGTATGAATGAGCATAAAAGTAGGCCTAAATGTCAGATATGGGAAGCCCCGATAGTTGCTCACTGTTTACAACATGCACATACATTTGATGATTTAGGGTATTTCTGTATAGATCAAATTAACACCACCTGGCAGGGAAAATCACTTGATCAAACTCTTTTATGGCGGGAACAAAGGTGGATACATAGGTTAAATTCAGTTTATCCTAATGGCTTGAATTTGAGAGTGGAATGGGAACTGTGTATTTAAAGTCCTATCAGGACCGCCCACACGATTACGTCACCGCTACAGCTGTTTTAAATTGTTCACACGAGGTTCAACTCCGCATGTGCGGCGTGGAAAAAGCTGAAGGAGAATAGAAAACTTTTGTGATGCATCAACACTGTACTGTTAAAGGGTATGTTGCCTCTTGAGTTAATATCACTGTTGTTAATGTTGTACATTAGAACTCAGAAAATGAGACTTATCGGAAACATATTGAATTGCATTACAGTGCTTTCAAGTCTAGCCCCTGAAGAAACCAACTTGGTGAAACGCAAACAGAGCGCCATTGGTAGCGTTGGGGAACGACAACGAATAAAGCTAAGCACTGCCTTCTTCTGTTTACGCAATTCTACACCAAAGTTGAAATTTTAGTAAAAGTAAAAATTTAAAATACTTTTTGATAAAGCTTGGATTTAAAATACAACTTTTTAAGACTAGACGTAATGGGTCATTGATGCAATGATAGGCTCCGCGTGAGTAGCCTTACGGCACTCTGGGGGACCTCGAGTCTGAGACCCAGTCAGTCTTTTCACAACACATTGTGTATAAGTGAGGTAGATTCATATGTTTATAATTGCTCATGTTTACTTCAGAGTTTCTTGTTTTATATATGTGAGAAACATGGTAAGCCTCACACATCCTCAATTGTGGGCAACAAGAGTAATCAACAGTACAGAACGATGTACAAGAAAGCATAAACAGAAGGATGTCAGTAGAAGACGAACTTGCAGAGATGAGTATAAAAATCATTTATTTTATTTATTTATTTAGCTAGTTTTTTATACCACCTTTTCCTTCAATCAAGGTGGTTAGGGACAAGACAAAAGGGTCTACACTGAACAGAGGTGAACAGACAAACATTTAATTCTGGAGGGTGAGCCCAGATCTGGTTCTTTGGTGGTTGGTGTCTGTATTGGTGGTGATTAAGTTATGGGGGTTGTTCAAATGAGTCCATGAACAGGTGGGTTTTAAGGGATTTGCTGAAGTCCTTGAGGTCTTTTTGTGCTCATAGATCATCAGTGAGGGAGTTCAATAGATCCAGTGCCGAGAATGATAATGCCCTCCTGGAAGTTGCCTGCTTTGTCCTGTGGTATCCGGCTGGGGTGCGGAGTCTATTGCTGCCCTGGGTTTTGCCTGGGTCTGCTGCTTGTGTCTTTAGTTATCAAGGTCTGTAGAACCTCTGCTAAGCAGTGGTGTATGATTTTGAAGATGGTTAGTATAGTCTTGAATTTTGTCCGTGCACGTATAGGTAGCCAGTGCAACTGTCGGAGAACCGGTGTTATGTGTTTGTACTTGGCTGTGCCTGTGATTATGCGAGCTGCAGTGTTTTGGATCATTTGAAGTGGGTGCAAAGTTTGCTTTGGTAGCCCCTGGAATAAAGAATTTCCGTAACCCAGTATGGGAGTGATGACTGCATGGCATACGGTGCGGAAGTGGTCTTGGCTGAGGAGTGGCTTGAGTTATCTGATGATTTTCAAACGGTGGTATGCTTTCGCTGCGGTTTTGTTTATGTGGGATTGGAGATTGAGGTTCTTGTCGAGAATGACACCTAGATATTTTACTTCGTCCTTAGTTATTGTCCTGTGTAGTATTTTGATTTCTTGAGGTGGCTTGAATGTTGTGTTTCTGGAGAGGAACACTGCTTCAGTTTTGTCAAAGTTCACCTTGAGATTGTGGTCGGTGAGCCAGGTGTTCATGTGTTCGATGCAATTGGTCACTGAGGTTGTGTCAGGGGCGCTCAGGTCAATTGGGGTGTACACCATGATGTCATCTGCGTATAGGTGATATTGTATGCTGTGTTGTCTGATGATACTGCATATATAGTAGGCTGTATATAGATGTTGAAAAGAATTGATAGGGCCAAGCCCTGTGGTATTCCCTGCGTGGTGGGAAATTTTACTTGCTATGTTCGGTTGCTTAGGTAGGTGGTGAACCATTTCATTGTGTTGTTGCGGAGTCCAATTTCTTGGAGTCTCTGTAGGAGAGTGGAGTGTGATACCGTGTCAAAGGCAGCTGAGATGTTGATGAAGATTAGTAAGAAACAGTTTTTTATATTATCCAGTCCTCTCAGGAGGTTGTCGAAGAGGGAGGTGAGTAGGGTTTCTATGTTGTGATGCGGTTTAAAGCCGTGTTGGTGCAAGTCTAGCGGAGCATGTAGGTCCACGTGATCCTGGAGTTGTCTTTGTACAACTTTCTCAATGATTTTTGTGATAAATGGCAGGCTTGAGATTGGTCGGTAAGATTTTGGATCAGAGGTGTTTGACATGTTACCTTTGAGGATTGGTCGTATGGTGGCTTGCTTTAGTACCTGTGGCAGGTGCCCTTGTTGCAGGGACTCTTTCATGATTTTGTGTAAGTGGTGGACCCAAAGGTACCGCAGCAGAAGAACAGAGCAAATACAGTTTTAGGGGCAGGCCCTGAACTAGTCTAGCAGGACTCAAGGAAAGGACATTAACTGTTAAGTAAAATATCACCTTCCATATCATTCTGCTAGACCAGTCCAGACAAGTGGGATGTATCAAAGCTACAACACCAGTGGGCGGGAAGAAGACACAGCAGCTCGCAAAACATTTGAGCAAAAGGCTGTGTCCGCCCACATGTGGACATCCAAGCGGAAATTCTTGACAAGGAGAAAGTGATGCCCATGCTGTTATCTGACAATGTCTGCAGGGGCCACCAAGCTTCGCTCCACCCACGAGGATGCTCATGCTTGCATAGACTGGGGTGCAAACCTTCCGGAACTGTCCTGTTCGGCAACAGATATCCGAGATAGTGGACTCCTGAATCCCGCGCCCCAAAGTCAACTTGGCCACTACATCACTTTTGTATGGGCCAGCATGAAAATATGGTTGGACTTACGAAAGGCATCTGTAACCTCCAAGCACCGGAGAAGCACTCTCCAGACATCCACAAGGCGAAGATCCTTTTCCTTCCCCTGACACTGTTCTTTAGAGAAGAAGGGCAGGCGGACCACCTGGCTCACATGAAGGGAGAAAGCATGTTAGGCAAGAAGGAAGGCACAGGTCAAATGAAAATGGCCTCCTTTGAAAAAAGACAGATAAGAACCCTGGCAAGGCAGAGCGTGCATCTCGGAAATCCACCTTGCGGAATAAATCTTGACCAAGACAACTGTCTTGAGCATCAAATCCTTTAAGGTAGTGCACTTCAATGGCTCAAGGACACTGCCATTAGGGCCCTGAGCACCAGACACAGATCCCAGGAAGGGATCACAAACTGAAGGGGAGGATGTAGATGCCGAACCCCCTGGAGAAGCACTAGATGTACGGGTGCACAGCTAGAGACTTACGTCAGCAGACCTTGGAAACAGGCCAAAGCTGCCACCTGAACCTTCAAGGAGCTAAGGGAAAGGCCCTTTTCCAGATCTTCCTGCAGAAAGGCCAGCAGGTAGGGCACCTTGTCTGTCTTAGGAGCCAATTGCCGAGTGCCGATACCAAGATCTGCACATATGCTAGCCTGGGAGATCTCCTCTTGGCTCCAAGTAGAGTAGAGACCAACGCTGGAGAGGAACACTTACGTGCTAGCCATCTCCTTTCAAGAGTCAGGCCATAAGTGAGAAGGGAGCCGGGTCCTCCAGGATGATGGATCCCTGCTGCAATAGGCCCCGAGATGGAGGCAAACAAAGAGGTGCCACTGCAGGAGCAGCATCAGATCTCCAAAATAGGCTTTTCTTGGCCAACCCGGTGCCAACAGAACAATACTGCCCAGGTGGTATTCTATACGCCTAATCACATGCCCCACCAGGGGCCATGGAGGAAACTGCCAATCTTCTCTCCTCCTCCAAATTGACTACCTGCTCCTCTGATCCCATCCCCACCCATCTACTAAGCTCCATCTCTTCCACTTGTCATATCCATAACATATCACTTTCCACAGCAGCTGTTCCTGTGGCCTTCAAGCATACTCTGGTCACACCTCTCCTCGAAAAAGCCTTCACTAGAAACTGCCTGTCCTTCCAGCTAGTAGCCTATCTCTCTCTTCCCCTTTGCTTCCAAACTACTTGAACGAGCGGTTCACCATCGCTGTCGACTTCCTTTCCCCTACAGTACTTCTGGATCCACTGCACTCTGGCTTTCATTTCCTACATTTCATAGAAACGGCTCTTGCCAAAGTCTCCAGCAGCTGCAATGCAATGTGTGCCTTCAAGTCAGTACTGACTCCTGGCGACCCAGAAGCTCCTGGGTTTTCTTGGCCAAGGGCCTTTACTCATTGATCCTCATCCTTCTTGACCTTTCTGCTGCCTTTGACACTTCTATTTTTCTCTCTCTACATTCAGTCCCTAGGTGCACTCATTTCTTCCCATAGTTCTCAGTACCATCTTTATGCTGATGACTCTCGGATCTACCTCTCTGCACCTGAAATCTCTCCAGGAATCCAGACCCAGATCTCTGCCTGCTTATCCGACATTACTACCTGGATGTCTCACTGCCATATGAAATTGAACATGGCCAAAACTGAGTTTCTCATCTTTCCCCCTAAACCCTCCTCCCCCTTCCTCCCTTCTCTATTTCTGTGGATGACATTACACTCCTCCCATTTTCCTCAGCTCTCAAACTTGGGGTCCTCTTTGACTCTACTCTCTCTTTCTCTGGATATATCCAACAGATGGCTAAAGCCTGCCACTTTTTTCTTTATATCATCAGTAAAATCCATCCCTTCCTCTCTACTTACACTACTAAGACCCTTATCCACTCACTAGTCACATCCCGTCTTCACCATTGTAATTTTCTCCTCGCTGATCTCCCTCTGAATCATCTCTCTCCCCTTCAATTTGTTCAAATCTCAGCTGCCCAGCTTATCTTCCATCAGATTCACTATGCACAATGCACATGTAATCCCTCTTCTTAAATTACTTCATGGCTCCCTATCTGTTTCCGCATCCAGTTCAAACTTCTCCTACTGACTTACAAGTGCATTCATTCTATGGTTCCTCACTACCTTTCCTCTCTTATCTCACTCTACACACCACCTTGGGAACTCCGCTCCTCTGGTAGATCCCTTTTATCTGTGCCCTTCACTGACACTGCCAAATGCAGACTTCGTTCATTCAATTTCGCTGCTCCATATGTCTGGAACAAACTACCTGAGTCTGTGTGTCCCTTCCCTTATTCAAATCCAAGCTAAAAACCCACCTCTTTGAAGCTGCTTTGCATCCCGATGCTCCCCACTCTCTTGTCCACTACTTAAGTGTATCTTACCATACTCTAGTCCCTAGATTCACTATGGGCCCGAATCAGGAACCTCCACCATATTTAACTGTAGGAAGGGTGTTTGTTTCCTTATAAAAGAGTAATTTCTTCACCTGTAAATGTATTGCTGGTCTGCATTGCCACAGAGTTCAAGTTTGGTTTCATCTGTCCAGAGAACATTTTCCCAGAAGGATTGTGGTTTTTCAAGGTAGGTTTTGGCAAAGACCAGGTGTGTTTGTCTTTGAGCAGTGGGGTCCTCTTTGGCCTTTGCCCATGAAGTCCTTCTTTGTTTAGAACGCAGCGTATAATGTGGTTTGAAATCACTACTCCAGATTGTTCTAGGTCAGCCTTAAGCCCGACTGCAAGGACACAGTCTCCCTGCATGCACAGAGGCTCTGTGGGTGGGCCAGTCACCTGGACGTACAGGGACGATTCAAGTCACGGCCCTGCACATCCCGGGAGCATCAGGGGGATGCACTGCTCATTCCACCTCAGAGGTGGAAAAAACGCTGGTCCTCATGCGCCCCAGCCCGGCAGCCTGCCCAACGCAATGGAGACATAGCAGAAACTGCCCTGCTGCCCAATCCCGGACACGGTAGACCCACCAAGGATCGGGCGGCAGGGAAGCCAGTCGGGGGGGGGGGGGGACATCGGACCATCGGCGCACCAGCGAGAACAGGAGGGCATGGCCGTGCTAACTCAAGACATCCCCCGCAGCTGCAAGAGGGGCATGCTGGGTGTCTAGCTTTTGTGGTGCAGAATCGAGTGCAACAGAGCCCGTTCTGTCTGAAGCCATATGGATGGCCCGGATGTGCCCCTTCCAGGATCGGGCTCCACGTGTTTTGTCTTGATTAGATTGTAAGATCTGATGAGCAGGGACTGTCTCTTATATCTATATGTACAATGATGCATACGCCTTGTAGCACTATACAAATGATTAGTAGTAGTAGTAGCATTAGCAGGTGTTGACTTGGCCAAGGCTGGTTGAAGGTGATGCCACCCTCGGACCCTGTCAGTGTGTGGCGACTGAGGAAACAGCTAACTTGGCACTGGAGCGGGTCACAATCAGTTCATTTCAGAGTGATCCCAGTGGTGCAGAATGAACTGAAATGCCTCCTGATTTGACTCCCATTCTCCAGGATTCAGTGTACTGGCTGAGGAAGTCCACTTCCACAATGTCCATCCTGGCAATGTGCACAGCCAACAAGGTTGGAGACTCTTCTCTGCCCAGGCAAACAAGAGAGCCATCTCCAGACCTACTCAGCACTCCTCATGCTGTCTTGCTGATTGACATAAGCCACCACCGTGGCATTGTCTGAAAACACTTGAAAAGACCGGCCCTAGACCAGGGGCTGGAAATGCAGAAGACCCAACCTGATAGCCATCTCCTCAAGACAGTTGATGGTCCACACCACTTCCCTGCAATTCCAATGGCCCTGTGCTCTAAAGTTCTGGCAATAGGTTCCCCAGCCCAAGAGATTGGCATCTGTTGTTAGGAGGATCCCGGAGAAATTGCCAGTGGCACGTCCTTCCTCAGAAGAGAGGGTTGCTGCCAGCACTATAAGCCAAATTTCACCATCAATGGGAATAGGAGACTGCACTTGAACCCCTGAGAACTCGGGGACCACTGAATCAGCAAGGACTGTTGGAATGGCTACATGTGAGCATGTGTCCACAGCCCCATCTCTATGGTCGCTGCCATCAATATGAGGAGCAGAAGATAATCCCAGACTCTGTGAGTCTGCTGCACACAGAACAGTGCCAGGTTATCCAACAGTGGTTTGAATTTATCCACAAGCAGGAAAACTGCTCACAAGAGTGTCGAATGTGCTCCCAGAAACTCCAGGGACTGGGAAGGCAACAGCTGGCCCTTTCACCAATTGATCACCAGCCCAAGCCTTCTAAAAGAACATCACGCGGGATGCCATCCGAGACGCTTCTGGAAGTGAATGGGCCTGGACGAACCAGCAGTCCAGATATAGATGGGCACAGCTCACTTGGTGCTGCAGATGCTGCAGTCTTGAAGGACTACAAAAGAGGACTGCTACTTCTGGAGAGAGATCTGCAATAGTGAGTATATTCTTCTGGGAATTTTTCTGAAGGGAATTTTTTGGATTAAAGCTGATTAATCTGTGAACCCAGGACCTAGAAGCAGCAGTTTAAGTTTAAATTACAACACAGAAGAGAGCTTTCTGGTTAAATTTAGAACCCAGCAGAGAGCTTGTAGTTTAAATTTAATACTCATTCAGGGCCTAGTAGCACCAACATGCTTTTAGTTTAAATTTAAAACACAGAAGAGAGCTTTCTGGTTAAATTTAGAACCCAGCAGAGAGCTTCTAGTTTAAATGTCATACTAAGTCAGAGCCTAGCAGCAGCAAAGAGCTTTAATTTAAACCAAATCAGAATATAACTTAGCATAAAAGGCAAAACAGGGTCAGTATTTACAGCAACCTTTAGTAAGTAAAGAACTTAAAGATCTAAACACAAGCTTAAAACTAAGATGCAGACAGCAGTCCAACAGCGAGATGGGGGCTTTCCAGTCTTTTGCATTGAGAGTCACATGTATGATTTTTTCCCAGTTGGTGAGAGGTCTTACGTGTGCATTAGATGCAAGGAGCTCTTTGCTCTCAGCTAACGAGTCCGTTTTCTAAAGGATAGAGTAGCAGATTTGGAAGGCATAAGAAAGACAGAGAGGTACATAGATGAGACCAACAGGGATAAAGTCCTGAAGTCCCACCTCCAGTATGGCAGCATCCCTGTTGCCATGGAGGAGAAAGGTCACGTGACAGGAGAGCATCACCCTGGTGTGGTAGGAAGTGATCCTGTAACTAGGACCTGCCCTCCAGGTGATGTAAAACCATCTCGCACCGAGGAAGTTTCTCCAGGGCCATGTGCCCATGAAGGAAGGGTTAGGACAGCCGTTATAGGTGGTGATTTGATCATTATGCATGTAGATAGCTGGGTGGCTGGTGCATGCAAGGATCGCCTGGTAACATGCCTACCTGGTGCGAAGGTAGCGGACCTCACGCGCCACCTAGATAAGATCTTAGATCAGGGGTCTCAAACACGCGGCCCGCGGGCCGCGAGACAACTTTGTGCGGCCCGCGATGGAGGAAAACAAAAAAAACCCAAACCCTGGCTTCTGCCGTTGCCGCCGTGGCAGCGGCAGAAGCAATTGTCAAATTTAAAAAAAAACTGACTTCTGCTGCTCAAGCAGCAAAATCAGCTGTCCTGCGGCCCCTTCCCCTGTGCCCGGAGATCCGAGTCTGCTCTATCAGCGGCGTGCTTTTCAAGCCGCGAAGAGAGTATTCCCCTCTCGCGCGCGGTTTCAAGCCGCGCGAGAGGGGAATACTCTCCTCGCGGCTTGAAAAGCACGCCGCTGATAGAGCAGACTCGGATCTCCGGGCACAGGGGAAGGGGCCGCAGGACAGCTGATTTTGCTGCTTGAGCAGCAGAAGCCAGGTTTTATTTTAATTTACCGGGGGGGGGGGGGGTGTAGGACTGGAAATGGGCTATTGGCAGAGGGGGGGGGGTATGACGGGAAATGGGCGATTGGCGGGGGGGGGTAGGACGGGAAATGGGCTATTGGCAGGGGGGGGGTATGACGGGAAATGGGCTATTGGCAGGGGGGGGGTATGACTGGAAATGGGCTATTGGCAGGGGGGGGGGTATGAATGGAAATGGGCTATTGGCAGGGGGGGGTTATGACTGGAAATGGGCTATTGGCAGGGGGGGTTTAGGACTGGAAATGGGCTATTGGCAGGGGGGGGCTATTGGCAGGGGGGGGTTATGTCTGGAAATGGGCTATTGGCAGGGGGGGTGTAAGACTGGAGATGGGCTATTGGCAGGGGGGGGGGTTATGACTGGAAATGGGCTATTGGCAGGGGGGGGGGGTTATGACTGGAGATGGGCTATTGGCAGGGGGGTTATGACTGGTAATGTGCTATGGTGGGGGCTAGGACTGGAAATGGGCAGGTGGGGGTTAGGAAGGACTGGAGGTGGGCTGATGGGGGGAGTTAGGACTGGTAATGAGCTATGGAAGGGCTGACTGAAATGGGGTAATGGGGGTTAGGGCTGGAAGTGGGCTATTGGCAGGGGGGTTATGACTGGTAATGGGCTATGGGGGGGGTAAGACTGAAAATGGGGTGATGGGGGGTAAAACTGGAAGTGCGCTATGGTGAGGTTAGGACTGGTAATGGGCTATGGGGGGTCTAGGACTGGTAATGGGCTGGGGGGGGGTTGCTAGGACTGGAAATGGGCTGAGTGGAAGGGGGGCTTGAACTGCAAATGGCTGATGGGGAGGGGGGCTTGGAATGGAAATGGGCTGTGAGGGGAGGGAGCTAGGATTGGAAATGGGCTGATGGGGGGCTAGTATTGGAAATGGGCTGATGGTGAGGCTAGGATAGGACTGGAAATGGACTAATGGGGGGACTAGAAGGGAGCGGATGCTGGGTGGGGCTGGAACTAGAAGGGAGCTGATGTTGGGGGAGGATTAGAATGGGATGGAGCTGGGAAAGTGAAATGGAGAGGGGAAAAATATTTTGTCTGGGAGAGAAGACAAATCTACAATTGGCCAGGTATTGGGAGAGTAAGTGGGGATTGAGGATGGAGGGGTAAAATTTGAGTGGATGAAATAGGAATGAGGAAAGAGAAAAAGGAGAAAGATTAGTATGTTAAAGCAGATGTAGAGAGAGAATGGAAAAAAAACTAGGAGAGAAGAAAGGGCAAATGGACAGCAGACGATGGAGAGTTAGCAGAAGACATGAAGAAACCAGAAGAAAGTGGCTGGAACAATTGCAACTGAAAAAAATGCACAAAAGGTAGAAAAATATCTCTTTATTTTGAATTTATTAACTGGAATATGTCAGCTCTGGGAAATGTGCATCATTAATGTTTGCGCTTTGTTTAGTACAAGAGGAAATTAATTTATATTTTTATTTCTACAGTGTTGTCGTACATTCCAAGTTTGGCTTTTGGGGTTCCCAGTTTAATTATTGTCTTCTTGTTTCTAAATCTTTTAGTCTTTCTTTATCCATACTCATTAAAGAGGCATGTTTACTAAAAGTTAGTGTATGGTAACATTATGCAAATATTTATGCAAATGAGGCCCCGCGTCTTATGCGGCCCCCGGGTTACTTTACAAGTCCTCATTTGGCCCTCAAAGCAATTTGAGTTTGAGACCCCTGTCTTAGATAGTGCCGGGGAGGAGTCTGCTGTCTTGGTACATGTCAGTACCAATGACATAGGAAAATGTGGTAGGGAGGTCTGGAGGCTAAATTTAGGCTTTTAGGTAGGAAGTTGAAATCCAGAACGTCCAGGGTAGCGTTCTCCGAAATGCTTTCCGTTCCACGCGCAGATACAAAAGGCAGGCAGAGCTCCGGAGTCTCAATGCGTGGATGAGACTATGGTGCAAGGATGAGGATTTTGGATTTGTTAGGAACTGGGGAACATTCTGGGGAAAGGAGGGTCTCTTCCAAAGGGATGGGCTTCACCATAACCAGGATGGAACCAGGCTGCTGGCATTAACCTTTAAAAAGGAGATAGAGCAGTTTTTAAATGAGATAATAGGGGGAAAGCCGACAGTCACCCAAAAGCGCATGGTTTGGAACAATGTAACCTTGAAGGATACTACCAAAAGCAGAGACGTTCCAAAAGAGAGTAAAGTAGCCCAAATGCCCTGGAGCAGACAGAGCTTAAAGATTCCAAATTACGCATGCCTACCAATAGCCAGATTAATATGAATAAAATACAGTCTCTAAAATGCTTGTATGCGAATGCTAGAAGTCTAAAAAATAAGATGGGAGAGTTAGAATATATAGCACTAAATGAGAGGTTAGATAAGATTGGAATCTCAGAGGCATGGTGAAAGGACAACCAGTGGGACACTGTGATACCTGGGTACAAACTATATCGTAATGATAGAGCTGATCAAATTGGTGGAGGGGTTGTGCTCTATGTTAGAGAGGGCATTGAGTCAGAAAGGATTAAAGCTTTGCAGGAAACAAAATTTGCTGTAGAAGTTTTATGGATTGAAATTCCATGTAAAAAGGGGAAGCCGATGGCAGTGGGGGTGTACTATCGGCCGCCTGGCCAGAATGAACAAATGGATGATGAAATGCTCAAAGAAATCAAAGAAGCTAACAAAAGTTACAGCACAGCAATAATAATGGGTGATTTCAATTACCCCGGTATCGACTGGGTCAGTGTCACGGCAGGACATGCTAGGGAGATAAAGTTCCTAGATGAAAAAAATGACTGCTCCTTGGAGCAGCTGGTTTATGAACCTACCAGATGGGAAGCCATATTGGACCTAGTCCTTAGTGGAGCCCCAGATCTGGTGCAAGAGATAAGGGTGTTGGGGCCACTTGGCAACAGTGATCATAGCATGATCACGTTTGATTTAATTAGTGGAGGAGGGATGGTAAGGGAATCCACATACTACCTTTTAACTTTTGAGAGGGAGACTATGATAAAATGAGGAAAATAGTTAAGAAAAAACTAAAAGGAGCAGTGCAAAGGTTAAAGACTTATTTATTTATTTAACAATCATTTATATACCGCATCTTCCATAGATCAGTTGCGGTTCACAATAAACAACTATCAACAAAGCAGAGTTTGTTTTACATATAACATCATATAACCAAAAGCAATAAAATAAGTAAACAGCAAATGTTAAAACTGAACAGCACAGAACAGTGCAAACTATATACATTATATACAGATACACATTATGTAGGGCTTAAGCATTGTGCAAAGTACAGTTTCAGCTATGTAGAATTGTTTGTTTAGGTCATTGGGACATCTCAGACAAAAACTGGTTAGCCTTTATCTAAATCTATTGAGGGATGATCTGTGTTGTTGTAATGCGTAGTAAATAGATAGGTTTTCAATTTTTACGAAATTCAATGATCTCGGTTAACATTCTTAGATCATCTGGGAGGGAATTCCAGATTGTTGGAGCTGCATGTGAAAATGCTCTGTTGTTTGTTAGTTTATTTGCTTTTATGAAGTCTTTGGGAGTTTTTAGTTTATTTAATTGTCCTTTTCTTTGAGTAGATTTTGAATGTTCTTTACTGATTAAGTTACTTAGAGTGACTGGGGCCATATCATTTAGAGTTTTATATCAAGCTTGGGTGTTGTTGAAAAATACTATCTTGGAAACCCAGACCAGCTGTATTCCATGCTTTAAGAAAAGTGGAAGGAAGTCCAAAAAACTGCCAGCATGGTTTAAAGGTGACATCAGAGAGGCTGCTGTTGCCAAAAAAGCATCTTTCAGGAAATGGAATAAAGAGCCAAATGATGAAACCTGGAAACAGCACAAGCACTGGCAAGTCAAATGCAAGGCATTGATAAGGCAGGCAAAGGGAGAATTTGAGAAGCAGCTTGCTGCGGAAGCAAAAACGCGTAAAAAAGACTTTTTCAAGTACATTCGTAGCAAAAAACCCGTGAGAGAGTCAGTTGGTCCATTAGATGATAGAGGGTTTAAAGGGGCACTATGAGGCGACAAGGCGATAGTGGAGAGACTGAATGAATTCTTTGCTTCGGTCTTTACTGAGGAAGATATAGGGATGTTACCCATGACTGACGTGGTATTTCAAGGAGAGGAAGAATTGAAGGAAATATCTATACATCGGGAAGATGTATTACAACTATTTGATAAACTGAAGAGTAGCAAATCACCTGGACCGGATGATATACATCCAAGGGTATTGAAAAAACTGATGTCAGTACCGGGAAAAATGGTAGAAACCATCATAAAGAACAAAATTGCTGAACATGTAGATAGTCATGGCTTAATGGGAGACAGCCAACATGGCTTTAGAGAAGGAAGATCTTGTCTTACTAATCTGTTATGTTTTTTTGAAGGTGTGAATAAACAGGTAGACAAAGGTGAGTCGGTTGATATAGTGTATTTGGACTTTCAGAAAGCCTTTGAAAAGGCCACTCAGAGACTTTTGGCAAAACTAAAAAGTCAAGGGATAGGAGGTGATGTACTATTGTGGATCAGGAACTGGTTAAAAGATACAAAGCAGAGGGTATGGCTAAATGGCCTATTTTCCCAATGGAAAAAGGTGAATAGTGGAGTACCCCAGGGATCTCTGCTGGGTCCACTGCTTTTTGACATATTCATAAATGACCTGGAAAAGGGAATAACAAGTGAGGTTATAAAAATTTGCTGATGACACAAACTGTTTAAAGTTGTTAAAACCCATGAGGATTGTGGAAAATTGCAAGAGGATCTTGATAAATTGTAAGACTGGGCATCAAAATGGCAGATTAAATTTAATGTGGACAAGTGCAAAGTTATGCATCTAGGGAAGAACAACCCAAACTATGGTTACACGATGCAAGGTTTCACATTAGGAACCACCACCCAGGAAAAAGATTTTGGCGTCATTGTGGATAACATGTTAAAACCCTCCGCCCAGTGTGCAGCGGCAGCCAAGAGAGCAAATAGAATGCTAGGTATCATAAGGAAATGAATGGAAAATAAAACAAAGGATATTATAATGCCTCTGTATTGTTCCATGGTGTGACCGCACCTTGAATACTGTGTGCAATTCTGGTCGCCGTATCTTAAAAAGGATATAGCGTTATTAGAAAAGGTTCAGAGAAGAGCCACCAAAATGGTAAAGGGGATGGAAGGATACCCCTCTGAAGAAAGGCTAAAAAGGTTAGGGCTCTTTAACCTGGAAAAGAGACAGCTGAGGGGAGATATGATATAGGTCTATAAATTAATGAATGGAGTGGAACAGGTAAACATAGATTGATTGTTTACATCATCAATATATAGAAAGACTAGGGGACATGCAATGAAGCTACAGGGTAACCTATTTGAGACTAAAAAGAGAAAATATTTTTTCACTCAACGTGTAATCAAACTCTAGAATTTGTTACCAGAGGATGTAGTAAAAGCTGTTAGTGTAGCTGGGTTTAAAAAAGGTTTGGACAAGTTCTTGGAGTAAAGGTCCATAAAACATTATAAAAAGGGACCCAGGATATCACTGCTTGACCCAATACAAGCATTGTGGAACCTGTGTCTTTTGGGGAAACTGCTAGGTACGTATGACCTAGATTGGCCACTGTTGGAAACAGGATACTGGGCTTGATGGACCATGGTCTGACCCGGTATGGCATATCTTATGTTCTTATGCCACCACCATGGCCATGGAGAACATCCTTGGGGTGGTGGATAGCCTGAAAGGGCGGGGGGGGGGGGGGCGGCAAAATGATAGCGAGATCCGTTTGGATTGGTATATGAAATATGCCTCAGCCAGATCCAGAGAAGCCAAGAACTCCCCTTGGTGCGCTGCTTGAATCACTGAGAGCAAGGTTTCCATCCGGAAGCCCAGGACACGCAAGTGCTCGCTGACATCCTTGAGATCCAGAATGGGCCAGAAGGAACCACCCTTTTTGGGCACCACAAAATAGATGGAGTATCTTCCCTTCCCCTATTGTCCGGTGAGAAGGGCATCACTGCTTTTAGATGCAGCAACTTGTTGAAGGTGGTCTGCACAGTGGCACTTTTGATCGCAGACCCATATGATGCCAAACTGAATGGCATCTAGCACACAGAAATCCTGGGTAATCCAGGCTGATTCTTGAAAGAAAAGTCAGTCTGTCTCCAACCAGAAAAACTAGGGAATGGGCCGCAAACATCATTGTGCAGCCTCGGAGTGTGACAGAGTCCTTGGGCCCGCACACTCCACAAAAGGACTGAGAATGATTTTGAGGCCCAGAAGCAGAGTGGAAGAAGGTTTTCCAGGTCGGTCCTGATGAGAATTCCGAAACTTCTGGGTATCTGGCCAGGGCACCCTCGGTGGATGGGCTGAGGATGCTGAGAAAAGGGCACCAGCCTGCTTTACAGACCCCTTGGACCTATCTTCCAGAAGTTCGTAAGATTTTGTCTCACCCATGTCCTTCACCAGCTTCTCCAAATCGGCTCGAAAGAGAAGCTTCTCCAAAAAAACAGTTGGGCCAACCAGGTTTTGGAAGACATGTCTAGAGTCCACTGTTGGAACTAATCCAACACCATGACACCATCAGGGCACCATCCCTGGCTGCCAAGTGTACCAGATCACACATGCATCAGAAAGGAAGGTCGTAGCAGACGCCAAAAGAAGGGTAATATCATCTGGCGGGGCTTGAGATGTCAAGCTAGTACATATCACCAGTTGCAGAATAGTAGCCACCAAGGCAAGCTGGCTCCATAGCAACGAATCCACATTATGGTCCAGAAAACCTTTTAAGGCCGATCTGCCTTCCAGAGGAATGGTGGTCCATCTGGTTACTGCTGTAACCTACGCATCCACCTTGGGAATACCAAACTACTCAACGCACTCCTACTCAGGGAAAGCGAAGATCTTCTTACATATCTTTAACCCTTTAAGCAGGGAGGCAGGAGAGTCCCACTGACTAGATCATATCCTTGATTTTATCCGGAAACGGCAATGCAGTAGTGGATTTCCTTACTCCTTGAAGGAGCAGGTGTACCTTTGGCTCCTGCTCTGTGCTAGAATCATCTGTCAAGTTCAAAGCGGATGAGACCATCACAATCAACGCCGTTGGCTCCCCCCATCAAGATAGGTGCATCACTCTGGCCTCTGCACAATCCTCTGAAAATGAGAGAACTTCTTCATCTACATCAGAGCCCAGTACCGAGCCATCTGATTCAGATTCATAGTCAAAATCTCGGACAGCACTCAGTTGTTTCTCATCTTCAGGGGGACACCCCTCGCCAAAGATAATTGAACAGGACTTCCATGCTCAGCCTGCCGCTCATAAGACTGCGCCCAGAGGCAACCAGAAGCCACAGGGTCTGAATTTCCACACCAGAAGGACCAGACCTGTTGCAAAAAGGAAAAGAATTCTGGTGAGGACAATCCAGAGTCCAGAAACTCCCCTCTCGGACATGTTTCCCCAATGCCGGAAGGCACAGCCACCACAGACCCCCTAGAGGATGATAAGTGGCTCAAAGCATGGTTGCTGGATCCTCCGTCCAGCTGAATATCCTTCCATAGCGCCATCTGTCACCTCCTGCCCCATGGCAGGCAAGATTGGACTAACTGTATCCCTCAGCTGGGAGGGGGAAACATGTTTTCTAGAGGTGACGCAGAATCTACCAACAAGAAGAGCAGAGTCCAGAATTTGGGGATGAGGCACCTTGCTTGCCACAGGTCAAACAATGTTTCCTGGAAGAAGATATAAAGAGTTAAGCAAGTATCACAACAGCACACGCTAAGGCTGTGGCAGCCTGAAGGTGGACATTAAATGCGCTTTTATGCAAAGTACATTACAGGTGCTTGGGAAGGAGTGCACATTGGAGCTGCTTGGGCAGAACACGCATTAGGACCATGCGACTACCCAGGTGCATAATAGGTAAAAACGCTATTAACATCTGCAGAAAACAGTGGGAAACCCCCACACCATGAGAATGGTCACCATCGGTCCACCCCGAATTGTGCCCCAGGAAGACGTAATTGACAGCCAACAAGGACAATGACAAGGTCAAGCCTTGGTATTCACCCCGTGAGAGGGCTCAGCTTTACTCCCCTGAAACTGTGTTACTGGCTGGCTGTGCAGCACTGCATTTAAGGTGGTTTGCAGACAGATCCCTCTGAGAGCCTTCTGCAATTTTCGGGAGAAAGCAGGGGGGACAGAGAAGGAGGGAGTGGGCACTGAGGTTGTGTGAGACTGCTGCACTTTTCCAGATCCTTCCAATTTTGGCTGGCTGCTCAACAGGCTCTTATCATGATAAGAGCGTGGAGCTGAATCAATTTTCCCTTCTCCTATGGCTACCGAAAAGACTGCAATCTAGTGGTGCCTCCCACGACGTGCTCAAGTGAGTCATGTTTCTCTCCCAAGGTGGTTACTCACAAGTGTTTAATCAATCATTTCCTCTCAATCCTCAGATTTTCTTCTGGAGACAAAGAAATACTGAAGGGACCTCTGCTGGATGAGGTGAATAGAAGCACTAAAACCTGGACTTTTCACTGGTTCTTTGTCTCCACCCATCCGCTGGTAGGGGGAACACAACCTACTTGTCTGGACTAGTCAAGCAAGACGGTATTGAATAACCGTCTTTCTTCTTTTATCATCCTCACCCTAAAGTTACATTCACACTTTCCCTGCTCTCCCCTGGGATCCTCTCCCATGGCATTCCCCCCAGATTGCAACATCTTACCTCTCTAGAAGTATGTAGAGAAAACTGCAGGACCTAGTGTGGGTGTGGGTGCTATAGTAATAGCAGGTTGTGAGTGATGATGGAGACTGTGCAAGTACATCCTTCAAATGGAGTGGCTTAGTGGTTAGAGCAGTGGCTGAGAACCGGAGAAGTTGGATAAGTCATTTTCACTCTCCATTGCCTTTGGTACAAACCAGTGATTGCAAAGAGCGAATCTTATGGTTGATGTGAGATAAAACATTCTAAATACATGCATAAAACAAAACAGTAAGCCAAACATGGGGATACATGTAGGTAATAACAACTACTGTCTATAAAAACATAAGAAATGTCATACTGGGTCAGACCAAGGTCCATCAAGCCCAATATCCTGTTTCCAAGTGACCAATCCAGGTCACAAGTACCTGGCAGGTTCCTAACAGGCACTCAGGTTCCATAATGCTCACCCTGGGGCAAGCAGTGGATTTCCTGGGTCCTCTTTAATAATGGTTTATGGACCTTTCCTCCAGGAACTTGTCCAAATCTTTTTTAAACCCAGCTACACTAACAGTTTTTACTACATCCTCCAGTAACGAATCCCAGATTCTGATTATGCATTGAGTGAAAAAATATTTTCTCTTATTAGTCTTAAATGGGTTTTGTTGTAGCTTCATTATGTGTCGCCCAGTCTTTCTACTTTTTGATGGCATAGACAACCATCTATATTTACCTGTTCCATTCCATTCATTAATTTACAGACCTCTATCATATCTCTCCCTCAGTCGTCTCTTTTCCAATCGAAGAGCCCTAACCTTTTAAGCCTTTCCTAATAGGGGTATCCTTCCATCCCCTTTACCATTTTGGCGACTCTTCTCTGTATCTTTTCTAATATCTTTTTTAACATTTGGTGACCAGAATTTCACATAATATTCAAGGTGCGGTGGCATACAGAGGCATTATAATATTTTTTGTTTTATTCTCCATTCCTTTTCTTCTGATTCCTAGCATACTATTTGCTTTCTTGGCTGCCGCTGTTTACCGGGTAAAGGGTTTCAACATATTATTCTCCAGCAGAGAAGCACACTTACCAGCCTACTCCTTTCACTTGCTCTCTGATCCTTTATCCCCCCCCCCTCTATTCTTTACCTCTATTCTTTCCTTTCCTGTCCATTTGAATTGGCGTTCTTTTCTCTTTCCAGCAGCCTTTGATATGTTTGTAAACCGCTCAGACACTTTTTTGATGGGCGGTATAATACAGTTTTAATAAACAATAAACAGAGGAGAAGATGAGAGTCTACAGAACGATGAAGGTTGGACACGAATCTCCAGGGCCTGCAGAATCGCCAATCCAACTCCTCCAGCCCTTGAATTGAAGAACCATTATGCAGCCCTGGAAGTGGAGGAGGTGAAAGCATCCCTGGAAGAGGAAGAACCAGAGCTCGAGCACCCCAAAGTTGCAGAATCAGTGACCACAAGGAAGAGAAGGGTAGTGGTGGTTGGTGACCCCTCTCTTTTGAGGGGTATTGAGGCGTCCATCTGCCTACCAGACTTGATGCCCAGAGAGGTATGCTGTCTGCCAGGTGCCAAAACTCGAGATGTTACAGAGAGTTTGCCGACACTCATCAAGACCACTGACTATTACACAATGTTGCTCATCCAAGGCAGCACAAATGATACTGCCAGGTATCCCTTTGAGTGTATCAAAAGTGACTTCATGGCTCTGTGACAGAGGGTAAAGCAGATAGGGCACAGGTGATGTTCTCTTCAATCCTTGTTGAGGGTAAAGGACAAGGCAGGGAAGATCGCATCCTGGAGATAAATGCATGGCTGCATGGATGGTGTCATCGAGAGCATTTTGATTTCCTGGACCATGGGATGCTGTTCCAAGGGTTGCAGAGCAGAGATGGTGTCCATCTGTCCAAGAAGGGTCGATGTGTCTTCAGTGGCAGAGTGGCTAACCTACTGAAGAAGATTTAAACTAGATTCATTGGGAATGGGTGAATAAAGCCCCCAGGTAAGCGAAACATTAAATACATTTCTGGAAATAGGTAAAAGGGGCAACATATGGAAAGCAGTGTGTATAAATGCTCATAGCATGGGAAATAAGATCCCAGATGTTGAGGCTTTAATGGGAGAGGCTGACTTGGATTTAACGGCAGTAAGAGAGACATGGTTCACGGTCAGCCATGACTGGGATGTAACTATACCAGGCTATATTTTATTCAGAAGAAGGGGAGGAGGAGTGGAAGGGCTTAAAAGGGAGGAGGCACTGTAAGTTAAACTAGAAAGAGGGAAAGAGAAATCTATTTGTATTGGTGTGATATACAGACATCTCTCATAGGGAGAAGAAGTGGATGGAGAGTTAATTGAAGGTAGTACAGATACCGCTACATGATTTCATCAACACCAACTCTCCTCTACATACTCAACAGCACGGTTTCAAACAATTCCACAGCGTAGAAACTCTAATTACCTCCCTGTTTGATAACAACATAAAAGGAATGGTGTGATATACAGACCTACCTCACAAGAGGAAGAGGTAGACAGAGAGTTAATTGAAGACATACGCAGCATGCTAGCAAAGGGGAAGTGCTACTGATAGGAGATTTCAATATGCCAGATGTTGATTGGCACATTCCTGCTGCAGTGTCATCTAGGAGTAAGGAGATCCTGGATTCTCTACAGGGAGAATTATTCAGGCAACTGATTCAGAACCCAACCATAGAAGAGGCCAGACTGGACTTGGTGCTTACACATGGTGAAAGTGTTTCTGATGTTATAGTGGGAGATCATTTTGCATCCAGTCATCACCAGATGGTGTTGTTCACTGTTAGGACTAAGGCTATTAAAATCCATTCAAAAGCGAGAGTCTTAGACTTTAGGAAAACTAACTTTGCCAAGATGGGACAATACTTCAGGGCGTCGTTAGCGGGATGGGAATAGCTGGAGAATGTAGAAAAACAGTGGACAAAACTGAAAGGGGATATTTTAAGGGCAATCAACCTTTTTGTTAAAATGGTAAATAAAAGTAAAAGTAAAAGGAGACTGCTATGGTTTTCAAAAGAAGTAGCTGAAAAGGTGAAGTAAAAGAGGGAGGCCTTCATGAAATACAATAAATCACAGAGAGAGAAAGACAGGCATCTATATCTGGAAAAACTTAGAGAAGCTAGTAAAGTAGTCAGGAAAGCAAAAATTCAAAAAGAGGAGGAAATAGCCAATGCAATAAAATGGGGGTGTAAGACATTTTTCAGATATGTTAGTGAGAAGAGGAAGGGCAAAAGTGGTATTGTCAGACTCAAGAGTAAAGGGGAGGAATATTTATTTATTTCTGTTTTTTATACCGCCTTATCCTTAAATCAAAGCGGTTTACATTAAACTCAGAACATGAACATGATACATTATAATTAAAATTGAGATAATCAGGGGGAGAAACTATTTACAACTTGATCAACATATTTACACAATAACATGTGGTTGTGGTCCATGTGGGTTGGTCCATGATTCTTTAATCATTTTTGTCTATATAGGTCAGTCTGGATCAGTCAGGTTGGAGTGAAGAAATTGTATCTTTAGGTTATGTGACCATAGTGTTCTGTGAACAGGAAGGTTTTAATTTTTTTACGGAAGTCTTTAATGTCTTCAATTCCACGTATGTCTTCAGGGAGGGGAGTTCCAGAGTTTTGGTGCGGCAAGGGAGAATGCTCTTTTGGAGGTTGATTGTTTGCTCTTTCTGTAATCAGGAGGGATGTTGATCGTGTGTTGGTTTCTGGTTCTTTTAGAGCAGGGGGAGGCTTCTTTTATGATTAGTGAGTCGAGCACATTTGCTGAAAGGTGATGAATGATTTTAAAGATGTTTAGTATGGTCTTGAATTTCGTCCATGATTGAATTGGTAGCCAGTGTAGTTGATGCAATACTGATGTGATGTGGTCGGTTTTGCTGGTTCCGTTGATGATTCGTGCTGTTGTATTTTGAACCATCTGCAGTGGATGTATGACTTGTTTCGTTAGACCCTGGTATATTGAGTTTCCATGGTCCAGGATCGGTGTGATGATGGTTTGGCAAACAGTTCGGAAATGGTGTTGTTGTAGGAGTGGTTTGAGTCTTCTTATAAGGTTCAATTTGCGGTATGCTTTTGTTGCAGTTAGGTTTATGTGTGACTGAAGGTTGATGTTTTTGTCTATTATAATGCCAACATAGCGCACTTCTTCTTTTACAGGAATGATTTGGTTTAGAATTTGGATTTGTTGAGGAGGGTTGAGGTTTACGTTACCACTGATGTATAATGCCTCTGTTTTTTTATAATTCAGTAATAGGTTGTTTGTGTTGAGCCAGAGGGTCACATCTTCTATGCATTTTGTTATGGTTGTAAGGTTTGGTGCTCCAAGATCAATTGGGGTGTATAGCATGAGCATATAGGTGAAATAATATGCCGTGTTTTTTGATGATGTTACAAATAGGGTGTATGAATATGTTGGAGTATTGATGATAGTGCTAATTCCTGTGGGATGCCTTGTGGTATATTGAAGGGTTGTGAGAAGTTTGTTCCACATTTAACTTGTTGTATTCTATTGGTTAGATATGAAGTGAACCATTTTAATGTGGTTTTGCAAATGCCTGATTAGGATGGGATGTGAAACAGAGTCAAATGCAGAGGATATATCCATGAAGATGAGGAGAAAGCCAATTTTTTGTTGTCAATTCCTTTTAGGATGTTATCGAAGAGTGATGTTAGGAGAGTCTCTATGCTGTGGCGTGGTTTGAAACCATGTTGTTGTGGATTGAGTGGTGCGTTGAAGTTCTTGGAGTTGTAATGTGTATGAAAGGAGTTGTAATGTGTATGAATATGTAGAAGCTGATGAGGATAAAGCAGAATTGCTTAACAAATATTTCTGTTCTGTGTTCACAGATAAGAACCAGGAGCAGGACTTCAGAAAACACCCACAACAGGAACAGAAGCGAGGGGCATCTTGAACAATTTTCAGAAGACTGGCTTCATGAGAAACTAGCTAAACTTAAAGTAGACAAAGCGATGGGACCAGATGGGATACGCATAAGAATACTGAAGAAACATGGAGATGTTCTAGCAGCAACACTGACTGATCTTTTCAATGCCTCATTGGAGTCAGGAGTGGTGCCAGAGGACTGGAGAGTGGCACATGTGGTCCCTTTACACAAAAGCTGAAGTAAGGATGTGGTTGAAAACTACAGGACGGATAGTTTAACCTCGATGGTGAGTAAATGGCTGAAAGAATTGGGGTAATATGATCGGTGCGTTATACCTTGTATAAAATGCATGTGGCCAGATTTTGAGCTAGCTGGAGTCGATGAATGGTTTTCTTGGATAGGCCTTGGAGGATGCTGTTGCAATAATCAAAATGTGGGGTTAAAAGCGCTTGAAAGACTGTTCTGAAATCATGGTCTTCTAGCAGGAGTCTGAGATATTGAATCATATGTAATTCGAAGTTCGGAACACCAGATCTAGTGCAAGAGATAAGGTTGTTGGGGCCACTTGGCAATAGTGATCATAGCATGATCGCCTTTGATTTAATTAGTGGAGGAGGGATAGTAAGGAAATCCACAGTACTACCTTTTAACTTTCGAAAGGGAAACTATGATAAAATGAGGAAAACAGTTAAAAAAAAAAAAAAGGAGCAGTTGCAAAGGTTAAAGACGTACATCAGGCTTGGCTGTTGCTGAAAAATACTATCTTGGAAGCCCAGACCAGCTGTATTCCAAGCTTTAAGAAAAGTGGAAGGAAGTCCAAAAAACTGCCAGCATGGTTTAAAGATGAGGTCAGAGAGGCTATTGTTGCCAAAAAAGCATCTTTCAGGAAATGGAAAAAAGAGCCAAACGACGAAACCTGGAAACAGCACAAGCACTGGCAAGTCAAATGCAAGGCATTGATAAGGCAGGCAAAGGGAGAATTTGAGAAGAAGCTTGCTGCGGAAGCAAAAACGCGAAGTAAAGACCTTTTCAAGTACATTCGTAGCAAAAAGCCTGTGAGAGAGTCAGTTGGTCCATTAGATGATAAAGGGGTTAAAGGAGCACTAAGAGACGACAAGGCGATAGCGGAGAGATTGAATAAATTCTTTGCTTCAGTTTTTACTGAGGAAGATGTAGGGATGTTACCCATGACTGAAGTGGTATTTAAAGGTGCAGAAGAATTGAAGGAAATATCGATACATCGGGAAGATGTATTACAACTATTAGATAAACTGAAGAGTAGCAAATCACCTGGGCCGGATGGTATACATCCAAGGGTGTTGAAAGAACTGAAATACGAGATTGCAGACCTGCTATTAGTAATCTGTGAACTATCATTAAAATCATCTCTAATACCTGAAGATTGGAGGATCGCCAATGTAACACCAATTTTTAAAAAGGGTTCCAGGGGTGATCCGGGAAACTACAGACCGGTGAGCCTGACATAAGTACCGGGAAAAATGGTAGAAACCATCATAAAGAATAAAATTACTCAGCATGTAGATAGTCATGACCTAAAGGGAGACAGCCAACATGGCTTTAGACAAGGAAGATCATGTCTTACTAATCTGTTATGTTTTTTTGAAGGAGTGAATAATCAGGTGGACAAAGGTGAGTCGGTTGATATTGTGTATCTGGACTTTCAGAAAGCCTTTGACAAGGTCCCTCATCAGAGACTTTTGGCAAAACTAAAGAGTCATGGGATAGGAGGCAGTGTACTATTGTGGATCAGGAACTGGTTAAAAGATAGAAATCAGAGGGTAGGGCTAAATGGCCAATTTTCCCAATGGAGAAAGGTGAATAGTGGTGTACCCCAGGGATCTGTGCTGGGTCCGCTGCTTTTTGACATATTCATAAATGACCTGGAAAGTGGAATAACGAGTGAGGTTATCAAATTTGCAGATGACACAAAACTATTTAAAGTTGTTAAAACCCAAGAGGATTGTGGAAAATTGCAAGAGGATCTTGATAAATTGGAAGACTGGGCATCAAAATTGCAGATGAAATTTAATGTGGACAAGTGCAAGGTTATGCACCTAGGGAAGAACAACCCAAACTATGGTTACACGATGCAAGGTTCCACATTAGGAACCACCACCCAGGAAAAAGATTTAGGCGTCATTGTGGATACCATGTTAAAACCCTCGGCCCAGTGTGCAGCAGCGGCCAAGAGAGCAAATAGAATGCTAGGTATGATAAGGAAAGGAATGGAAAATAAAACAAAAGATATTATAATGCCTCTATATCGTTCCATGGTGAGACCGCACCTTGAATATTGTATGCAATTCTGGTCGCCATATCTTAAAAAGGATATAGCGATTTTAGAAAAGGTTCAGAGAAGAGCCACCAAAATGGTAAAGCGGATGGAAGGATACTCCTATGAAGAAAGGCTAAAAAGGTTGGGGCTCTTTAACCTGGAAAAGAGACGGCTGAGGGGAGATATGATAGAAGTCTATAAATTAATGAACGGAGTGGAACGGGTAAACGTAGATCGATTGTTTACCTTATCAGAATATAGAAAGACTAGGGGACATGCACTGAAGCTACAGGGTAAACTATTTAAGACTAATAAAAGAAAATATTTTTTCACTCAACGTGTAATCAAACTCTGGAATTTGTTACCGGAGGATGTAGTAAAGGCTGTTAGTGTAGCTGGGTTTAAAAAAGGTTTGGACAAGTTCCTGGAGGAAAGGTCCATAAACCATTATTAAGAAGGGACCCAGGATATCAATGCTTGAACCAATACAAGCATTGTGGAACCTGTGTCCCTTGGGGAAACTGCTAGGTACGTATGACCTAGATTGGCCACTGTTGGAAACAGAATACTGGGCTTGATGGACCTTGGTCTGACCCAGTATGGCATATCTTATGTTCTTATGAAGTATACCACTTTAGTGACTGATTTTATATGGAAAACCATATTTAGCGCCTGGTCTAGGATTATACCAAGGTATTTCACCTCCTTTTTGACTTCAAGTTCAGATCCTTGTATGTGGATTTTATTGGGGGGATGATGTTTGGATTTGTACAAACATAAAGTACTACTTTTTTTTAATGTTGATTTTTAAGCTGTGTGCTTTGAGCCATTCAATTATATCGTCTAGGCAGAAGAGTATCTGTGAGCAGTTGGGGACAGACGTTGGATGATGGATCATTATATCATCGGCACAGAGATGATAATTTACCTTGTGTTTTTTAAAGATATTGCATATTGGTTGAATATGCAGATTAAATAATAGGGCGGAGAGTGAGGAACCTTGTTGGATACCTTGTACACTCCTACTGTATATCCAGGATGGTAGAGAGCCAAAGACAACGAAAAATTAACTTGAATTCAGAGCAGTATCCTTACTTAGAGCTGGCAGCTGGAATTTGTACTTAACAGTGTAGATTAGAACAAGCAGACTGTATGTTTCAAATTGGTCTCTATCTGCCATTATCTATTATGCAGCCACATATGTCCGAAGAAAGGAAGTCACTAGAATATTTAGAAAAGGGCAATATAATCCTCCTCTCCAATTTATTCATGTGTCTCTGGAACAAGTTGCACGACATGATTAAAAAACAAGGAGGACAAAATCAGAAAAAATACTGGTAAAGATTAAGGAGTAAATGTTCAAAACCTTAGACTCCATTTGCGCATATAAATAACTGACTTACAGTATATGTTCAAAATAACACACACATTTAACACCCACATGACCTATACAAAGTTATTCTCTCATATTAGAGATCATTTTTTAGGTACGTTTTACTCTAGTGACAGAGCCTCCTAGGGAGTGTCTATCCATCTTATCTGTCTGTCTGTCCATCCATCATCCCTATACATAGGTTTGTTTGTGCCTCTGCAACAAACCTATGCTTTCAGATTAAGACAGACATGCAGGAACGTCAACTCCATGATGGCGCTAAGTTTAAAGATCTAGTGGGGAACCCATCTCCTGCCAGCAAAAGAGAGATAGGCTGTGACTACGGCCAAGAAGAGAAGAATCTGCTGGTGGGTATTCCCATCTCCAGTCAGCAGAAGAAGAGAGAGAGAGAGACCATCACAGCAGTGAAGAAGGGCTGCACTTAATAGTGGGGACCACAACTCCTGCCAGCAGAGGAGGAAGGAGAAGCAGTGATTGTGGCAAAGGGTTGAGTTAGCCAACGTAAACTCCATCTCTCAGCAGCAGAAGAATAAAGAGGCCACCTGTAGGAATGGTATCCAGTGGCCTGTTCTGAACCAAAAGCCTTAATCAAACAAAATGGATTCCTGCTACAAACGTCTGCTGTGTTCCAAGCCTCAGATCTGCTGACTTCCAAGCAACTGCCTGCCAAGTGTTTGTATGTGTGCATACAGAAGACTGTTGTTCCTGGTCATCTTCGTGCAAGAGAACCTGCTTCTCAGGCCTTTCTCATCCACAGTCTGTTCTACTGGCCCTGGACATTTGCAACAATGTATGAGACTGCATATCATCATCTTCTGCATTTCGTCTCTCACCATGGACCCTTTGTCTGCAAGATGATCATCTGTTGACTACCTCCTGATAGTAACTTCTGAGAAAAAAATCAAAATATGACCTGGACAGGATTAATGGCACCCTTCACCAATATTTGGTTGCACAACCCTTGGCAGTGATGAAAACCTCCAAACATTTCTTATAGCCTTCTGTAAATTTCGTACATCTGTCTGCTGGTAGTTTCTCCCACTCTTCAACTGCAATTTGTTCCAGCTAATTAATTTTTTCAGGATTCCTTTTGCCAATGGCAGATTTCAGCTCTTTCTAAAGGTTCTCGATTGGACTGAGATCAAGACTCATTGCTGGCCAGTTTAAAACAGTCCATTTTTTCCCTTTTAACCATTCTTTTGTACTTTTGGATGTATGCTTTTGATCAGCCTTCTGAGACTAGGTAGCACATTTCGCTCCAAAATACCTTGGTAGTCCTCTGAATTCACGATTCCTTTAATACATTCCAGGTCTCCAGTTTCTGAGGCAACAAAAATCCCTACAAGATTATGGAATTTCCACCATGTTTAATTGTAGGAAGTATGCTTTTTTCCTTATAAGATTCATGTCTTCACCTATAAATGTATTGCTGGTCTGCTTTGCCAAAGAACTCAAGTTTGGTTTCATCTGTCCACATAACATTTTCCTAGGATTGTGGTTTCTCAAGGTGGGTTTTGGCAAAGATCAGGCGTGCCTTTTTATGTGTGTCTTTGAGCAGTGGGGTCCTCTTTGACCTTCACCCATAAAGTCCTTCTTTGTTTAGTGTGCGGCATATGGTGTGGGTTGAAACAACCACTCAAGATTGTTCCAGGTACTTTTCCAACAGTTCACACTAACCTTTGAAGATTTCTTGAATTAATTCTCCTCTTCCCACCACATCCTTGGAGGTTCTTGAGAAGTCCATGAGCAGAAAATTTATTTATAACATTGCAAAAAGACAAAGGAATTCCAAGGTCTTTGAATTTTGATATCTGGTGATAATGGCTTTTCTGATGGTCTCAGGCAGCTCTCTAGTCTTCACCATTGTGAAAATGGAACAGGGAGTGAATGTGGCCATTTTAAACATTAGAACCATCATTCATTGGCTATACTATTTCTTTTTTAAATTGGTCTTGTTTTATTTGATTCTTTTGTATGTCAAATATGTGTGCATATATAGTTCAAAGTCATTTCACTGGCCACTTTTTTTAGGAGATATTGGACATGAAGGCGTTGAACTGTAAGGGTGACAATAATGTTGACCACAACTGTATATGGTGAAGCCAGCTGTCTGAGGCTTAGCCCAAACAGCATATTAAAACAAACACATCACATAAACTATTTGTCTTCTGATATTTAAAATAAAAACCATAGTTTGTAAGGCCAACAAGTCTTTTTTACCAAAGGTTGCTGCTTTCAACACCATAATCACTGCCAGTTTCTTCAGATTACTTTTTAAATATCTATTTCCCCGAAGATTCTCACTTATATCTAATTAGGCTACTTACCACATACCATGTAATTCCCTGTTGCTCAAACTGCTAAATGCTTAAGTAAGTGGCAGGGGAACAGCAAGGAAGACAGGCAGATGGGACATCATTGGTTAACAACAGAAGTGTGAAACAACTGCCTTAATTATGAAGCTCATTAATTCACAGGGTTTTGAAAAGGAAAAACCCAACAACTTGGCAAAAATTCTGTTCAAATGCTTAATCCTTTCAACAGGACATCAGATTGCTAAAAATGTTCTTTTTACACCTTTAATGAGGACAGCAAGAATAATAACGGAAGCAGTAATTATGAATATTAACATGTGCTTGAAAATAAGGCAAAGCCAAGGGTGGCAAGATCACCCACTACTAAAATCACAAGGTTTTTTTGCACAATGTACCTTTCTACATTGACACACTGAACAAATATTTAGAGTGGATAATACATAAGCAGATGAGTATTACCTATATGCCTTTCATTCTGTTTTGAAATATTTTTAGAAGTTGGACAGCACACTTTGCAGCTCTGTTTAAATTTAATAAAAGGGCCCTAGGATATGGTAAGAGGCTATGCAAGGGCCTATAGTAAGCCTATTTTATAAAGACACATAAAGACACTTCAGAAAGGATGTCTGGCTGCAAAATAGATGTTCAAGTCAAAATGGGCAATATGTAGCAGAAGGGGCAGCCAAAACATTGGTCATGCATAATTACCTAGTAAAATCAGCCTCTCTCTACCCTGAAAGATACGACGGAGCCTGCGCAGTAATCTCTCCCCAGTTTTCCATGAAAGCCTTTGGGAGATCAACCATGCATGCGTGGCACCTTCCCACCCAAGGCAGCCAATTCCCCTTAATATAATAACATAGATTAATAAAGCCCAAAGAGAAACAACTCCACAGGAGGACGGAGGGTGGTGATTCCTACTGTTCCCGGAGAACACCTTTCTACAGGTGAGTAGCTACAGTTTCTCCGGGGACAGGAAGGAAGTCGGTCCTCACATATGAGACTCCCCAGATAAAGAATACTGAAGACCTGTAAAAAGTCATGGGTGACTCAAAAAATTGAATGTGAATGGTAGCTGAAAGATGCTGATGAACTTCCAGCATCAACAAAGGAATAGACTCTCCAGTAGCATGGACATACAGAAGGGTCGTAGGGAAGGAGTTGCATGAGTCCCCAAAGAGATGACAAAGAATGGCCTGGCCGAAGGCGTTTTCATACCGGTAAGTCTCCTCAAGGCAGTAGTGAGCTGCGAAGGTATGGACCGAGGATAAGGTGGCCGTTTGACAAATCTCCGGCTGGGAGATGGAGCGCAGGTTAGCCACGGAGGTCACCATAGCCTGAACATTATGGGCCATCAGATGACTCTCCAGAGAAAAGCCAGCCTGTCCATAAGCGAAGGAAATGCAGTCAGTCACCCAGGCGGAAAGGGGTGTGCTTAGAGATCGCCATGCCAAGTCTATTGGGGTCATAAGAAACGAACGGTTGAAAGGAGCAGAGATGAGCCTTCATCCGATCAAGGTAGAAAGCCAAAGCCCTTTTACAATCCAAAGTATGAAGAGAGGCTTACGCCCTGCTTGAGTGCAGCTTTGGAAAGAAGGTGGGAAGAACCACCTCCTGGTTGAGGTGGAAGGGAGAAAGCACCTTAGGAAGAAACTTGGGGTGCGTGTGGAGAACCCCCCTATTCCCATGAAACCTAGTGTAAGGGGCGTGAACCACCAGTGCTTGCAGTTTGCTAACCCTGCGCACTGATGTGAGCGCCATCAGGAAGACGACTTTCCACAAAAACTACTTGAGATGGCAGGAAAGCGCAGTTACTCACCTGTAACATGTGTTCTTCGAGGACAGCAGGAATCAGTCCTCACATATGAGTGACGTCGGCACCAACGGAGCCCTCACGGAAGCATCCCCCCCAGCTTTCAAAGAAAGCCTTTGGGAGATACCACCATGCATGCGTGGTCCCCTTCCCGCCCAAAGGTGCCATCTTGCTCAGTCGTATGACATAGCTAAAAGATGGCAAAAATAAAAGATGGTAAAGGAGCAACTCCAAAGGGAGGATGGAGGGTTGTGAGGACTGATTCCTGCAGTCCCCGGAGAACACTTGTTACAGGCGAGTAACTATGCGTTCTCCGGGCATAAGCAGGAAGTCAGTCCTCACATATGGGAATCCCCAGCTACAGGCTACTGAAAGCCCATAGCAAAAAACAGGGCTCCCTCATGGGGAGCAGCAAGCAGCAGCAATTGAGTCTGTGCTTACAGACCACAGTAGGACCCCTGTGTCCATTGAAACCCGCACTCCGGTAGCCTGAACACAGAAGGGTCGGAGGGTAGGAGTTGCCTAAAACCCGAAAAGGTTACGGAGCACAGCTTGGCCGAAGGCACTGTCCCGTAGGAACTCTTTTTTACAGGAAGTAATGGGCTGCGAAGGTATGGACTGAAGACCAGGTGGCGGTCCGGCAGATGTCCACCATTGGGATAGAGCGCAAGTTTGACACCGAGGCCACTATGGCCCTAATATGGTGCGCCGTGATGCAGCCTTCCAGCGGGAGACTCGCTTATTCATAAGCAAGGGCGATACAGTCCGCCACCCATGTGGAAAGCGTACGCTTGGTCACCGCCTCCTCCAGCTTACTAGGGTCACAGGAGATGAAAAAATGAGAAGCTTTGTGGTGGCCCTGAGTGCGTTGGATGTAGAAGGACAAAGCCATCTTACAGTCCAAGGTGTGAAGGACCGTATCCATCCGACTGGAGTGAGGTCTTAGATAGAGGGTAGGGAGCACCACTTTTTGGTTGAGATGGAAGAGTGACACTACTTTTGGAAGGAATTTGTGGTGCGTGCGAAGCAACACTCTGCTCTTGTAGAACCTGGTATAAGGTGCCTCCGCCACAAGGGTCTGAAGCTCGCTAACTCTGCGAGCGGAGATGAGCGCAACCAGGAAAGCCATCTTCCAAGAGAGGTAGCGAAGGTGGCAGGTAGCCAGAGATTCGAAGGGTGGGTGAGTGAAGTGCCCCAACACTACATTGAGGTCCCATTCGGATGCCGGAGGGCGAACCGGGGGCTTCGATAAGAGCAGGCCCCAAAGGAAATGGGTCACCAACGGTTGGACCAAGAGAGGCTTACAATCCACTGGATGGTGGTGCACTGCCAGGGCACTAAAGTGCACTCGGATGGAGTTAGACTTGAGCCCGGACTGAAAGGGGTGGAGAAGGTACTGTAATATCAGAGCCACTGGGCAGGAAAAAGGATCAGCCCCATGTTCGGTGCACCAAACAGAGAACCTGAGCCATTTGATGGCGTAAGCCTTCCTAATAGAAGCCTTGTGAGAGGCCAGCAGAATGTCCTTCACCTCAACTGGAAGGTTGAAAGGAGCCAGAGAGTTACCCTCTCAGCAGCCATGCTGTCAGCGACAGGGACCTAGGTAGGGGTGCAGAAGAGAGCACCCCTCCTGAGATAGTCCCCAGCGGGAACCACAGATGCCTGGGCCACTGAGGAGCTATCAGGATGAGCGAGGCCCTGTCATGAACAAGGTCTTCTATACAAAATGAACAAGGTCTTGGCAAGGTCAAGGTCTCTGCCCTCCTGCACCCCGGCTCGTCCACAGCTCTCCCGGCCGGGATTGAGCCAGCCGGAGATACAGGGCCCACCTCCTGCTGCAGCTGCCCAATCGGGGCAGCCAATGGTTCCAATTTAAAGAAGGCGCCGTCGGCGCGAAGTCCTCTGCCCTCCTGCACCCCGGCTTGCCCACAGCTCTCCCGGCCGGGATCGAGCCAGCCGGGGATACAGGGCCCACCTCCTGCTGCAGCTGCCCAATCGGGGCAGCCAACGGTTCCAATTTAAAGAAGGCGCCATCGGGCGTGCCCGTGCCTGGTGGGCCCGTGCCAGAGGGCCCTTTGGCATGGCCCTTAGGCGCGGGCCCATATAGCTCAACGGCCACTACATCCAGAACTATCACACGACTTTCCAGCAGCTTGAGCTCCCCCGAGGCTGAGCTCGCTTACCGACGGCACAGTCTACAGCACTGTACTTCCTCGCACAGCTCATTGCCAGCAAAGCAGACACCACACGACAGGAACTGTATTAACTTCTAGCCTCAGACAATCCTCTCCCATGCTGCCTACCGCAAGTATAGCCTTGCTAGTATAGCCACTGCATATCATTACTATTTTATTTACCATACTGTTGTCATTAATCTTTATTAGTGCCACTGCATATCATTACTATTTAATTACCATACTGTTGTCAGTAACCTTTAATAGTACCAGTCACCACTGTACTGTTGCCAGTAATCACTGTACCGTTGCCAGTAACCACTATACTGTTGCCAGTAATCTTCCATGGCCAATCAACCTCTATACTGTTGTCAGTAACTTCTATACTGTTGCCAGTAATCTTCCATGGCCAATCAACCTCTATACTGTTGTCAGTAGCCTTATCTACTTTACTGTTGTCAGTAGCCTCATCAGTGCCAGTCACCAGTGTACTGTTGCTAGTTATCTAACATTAACCATTGTCTGTTATTATATTGTCTGTTGTGACCCAACCTACTACACTAAGTATCAAGAGTTTGTTAATAACTTCCTGGTAGTCTACCCTGATTGACCCCATTCACAATTACATAGCGCGCTGCCAAGATGGGTTCCCCCATTACCACCATAGTAGGATGTTATATCATCCTTTCAAGTTGGTTCTCCAACTCTCTCGCCTTAACCCCAGCATTCAACCAGATTCCTATATTACGAAGCCATGGGAGGAGGTGGACTAGTGCATCCCATAACAACATAAATTGGGACACCCGCTCACACCACCCCCATCTGTTACACATTGCACTTCAACACACTATGAAATCCAAACAAGTTGAAAACCCCTACCCTCATAGCCTAAAATGTGCCCTCATCAATGCCCGTTCTATCCGGAAGAAGTGGCCAGCCATCACTGACATCATTGCCAGCCACGACCTTGATATACTCATGGTCACTGAGACGTGGCTATCCGCCGAAGACAACGTCATACTCAACCAGCTCCTCCCCCAGAATTTCACCATACATTCAAGTCATAGACAAGACGGCTCAGCGGATCAGCGCTCGAATGGTGCAGATCCTACCTTTCTGGAAGATGGCAGCATGTTCGAGCAAACGGGACTACTTCGGAACCATTTCAACAAAGTCAAGGAGTGCCTCAAGGATCATCCCTATCATCCTTGATGTTTAATATATACATCCAACCCATCTGCAAAATCATTAGATCCTTCAATGTTAGTTGCATGTTATATGCTGACGATGTGCTTTTATACATGCCAATATCATTAGATAAACTAGACCTCGCCCCTCTAACTAATTGCTTCAACACTATATCTGAGTGGCTCCTATCACAAAACCTGCGAATCCAACACAAAAAGACGGAGGTTCTTTTCATCTCAAGGAACCCAAATTTCATACCACCCAGCTGCGTTAAGGTAAATGATGCCGAACTACAAGTTAAACCTGCTATAACGTTACCTCGGAGTGACGCTAGACCAAAATCTCGACATGAAGAAACATGTAGCCAATACCGTAAGGGCGATCTACTTTAAAATCAGATCCCTCAGACATCTACGCCCGTTACTCGAACCAGATGATTTCCGCACCATTTACCAAGCCCTGATTATTCCCCATTTCGATTATTCAAACTCCATACTACAAGGGCTCCCCCGGTCCACCCTGCATCCCCTTCAACTTGCTATGAACAGTGCAGCGCGAGTACTCTTTGGCGCATCCAGGAGAGACCATGTGACACCACTCCTGAAGCAGTTACACTGGCTCCCCATTCAAGCCAGGATTTGTTTTAAGACCTTGCTCATGACTTTCAAAGCTGGCAATGAGCTCTCCTCCTCCTCTCTATCTGACCTCATCCAACCACTTGCACCTAACAGACCAAGAAGATCTGCAGAGTCCAACATGCTAGTAATTCCAAAAGAAGCAACTAAATGCACCAAAACAACAGCTAACAGAGCCTTCCAACTCTGTGCCCCAAGTCTATGGAATACCTTACCAGCACATATCAGAGCAATCCCCAACTTGAGCCAATTTAGAAAAGCCCTTAAACATTTCCTCTTCACCAAATATCTCACTGACATCTCTGATCCTCAGTCCCACTCGAATAATGAGCACCTCAACAATAATAGTAGTCAACTAGGCAAGCCCTCGCAACAGGCGTCCCCTACAATGTAAACACCAAACATTATCCTTTCTCAGAACAACTCATATGTATATAGTGTACCCTTTTTCCAAGTTGCATTTCCTGTTTAATGTAATGACCAGACATATTTAAGTTGTTGGATGTTTCTGTTCCATGTGAACCACGCTGATTGCAAATAGTGCGGTATATAAGAAATATAAATAAATAAATAAATAAATAAGACAAAAGAGGAGGTGGCGTGCTCATACTCACCAGGACAGACCTCCATTTTTGGACGGTAGACTCCTCCAGTACAAATCACCTGGAGACCGTCACCATTTCCAACAAACGCTGCTCAATCAACCTGCTTTACAGAGCACCTTCAGCCTCCCCAGATGATCTCGCGACTATCATTGATCTTGCATCTAACACTCATAACCCAAGCATCCCAAATTGGATACTAGGCGACTTTAACCTGCCTACACTACAAGATAATCAAGCATCAGCCTTCCTCGATGCCCTCGAAAATCTTGGCTTCAAGCAATTAGTTAAAGATCCTACTCATATTAAGGGAAATATCCTGGACCTAGTATTCGCCTCGCAAACATCTCTTAACCCAGCCCCGGATCCCATAACATCCATAACTTCTGTTCCTTGGTCAGATCACAAATTGATCATCATCCAGATTCCTTCTCACAAAGCCTACCCAAAAAACAACAAAATTCAAAACAACTCCGCAAGACCGCCCTCTCGATGTTTCAAGCCTTAAAACAGAGATCTTATCCTTGCGGAAACGCAACAACTCATCTCTGAAACCACCCAGAACCTTGACGACCTAATTTCTCACTGGAACAATTGCCTCAGCTCAATCGCCCTACGCACACCAACCAACAGGCCTCCAGGTAAAAGAGTGAGTGCCCCATGGTACTCAGCTGAGCTTAGAGCATCGCTTAACCAATTACGGAAACTAGAGAAACGCTGGCGCCGATCTCATTCTTTAAATGACCAGACAACATACAACTGTCATCTGGCTGCGCATCGCAACACAATCACCGATACGATGAAGCAGTACTACTCTGATACCTTAAAGAGATCGCTTAATAAACCACATGACCTTTTCGACCTGGTCAAGACTCTATCGAAGGAACCATCCTCTGGACCTCCATTTGAGATACACCCACAAGACTTTGCAACCTACATCCAATCCAAGATATGCCAGACCAACAAAACCTCTACCACAACCTCCGCCACAGAGCAAGACTGCCAAACAGCTCTAACCATGTTCTCTACCCCCACCAAGAGAGGAATTGAAGACACCATTGCGGCCCTTAATACCACCACTGCCCAGTCCGATCCATGCCCAGCCTTCTGGATCAAGGAGCTTCGCAGTCACTTCAGCCCAGTACTATCCAAAATAATGAACCTCTCCTTCTCAACCGGCTCTTTCCCTTCAGCCCTTAAACATACCTCTAACAGACCTCTGCTAAAAAACTGCAAGCTCGATCCCCAACAGGTAGAATCCTACAGACCTATATCCAGCATTCCACTACTCGAGAAGATCATTGAAAAGGAGGCTCAACGTCAATTGCAGGATCATATCGACTCCGCTGCACCTTTAGACCCCTGCCAACATGGCTTTAGGGAATTCCATGGAGTGGAAACCCTTCTTACCACTCTCTTCTGCAAGATAATCACCGGCATTGACGACATCCGTCAAGGATTTGCTCTCATCTTTCTGGACATCGCTGCAGCTTTTGATTCAGTAAACCACGAGCTTCTATTAGGACGACTGATTGACAAAGGCATTAATGGAAGAGCGCTTGAATGGTGCAGATCCTACCTGTCCGAAAGATGGCAGCATGTTCGTTCTGGAGGGATAAATTCAGAACCTTTCCACCAAAGCCAGGGAGTCCCACAAGGATCGTCCCTTTCTGCGCTTTTGTTCAATATTTACATGCAGCCAATTTGTAATATCATCCGGTCCTTCAATGTTGATTGCATGTTATACGCAGATGACATCCTGCTTTACATACCCTTCTCTACTGAGCATTTGGACCTCTCCCCACTCACGAGTTGTTTCAATGCAATATCTGACTGGCTTCTTTCTCAAAATCTCAGAATACAACATAAGAAAATGGAAGTACTCTTCATTACGAGGAACCCCAACTTTACCCCACCACAATATCTTAAAGTAAAAGAAGCTGAGCTGCAATCTAAACCCTCAATACGTTACCTGGGAGTCACTTTAGATCAACGCCTTGATATGAAGGCCCATATAGGAAACATAGTCAGATCTGTTTACTACAAGATCCGCTCACTCAGGCATCTACGTTCCATGCTGGAACCAACTGATTTCCGGACAATTTTCCAGGCATTGATCATACCTCATTTTGACTATGTCAATGCCATCCTACAAGGTCTTCCCCAATCTACCTTGAACCCGCTGCAGCTAGCCATGAACGCGGCAGCAAGAGTCCTCCATGGAGCCTCCAGGAGCGACCACGTGACGCCTCTGCTGATACAGCTGCATTGGCTACCCATCCAGGCTAGAATAGTTTTCAAGACCTTGATAATCACTTTTAAAGCTGTTAACAATCTCTCATCTGCATCCTTAACCTCCCTCATCCATATCACATCCCCAAATTGAGCAAGAAGATCCACGTCTATAAACTCTCTAAAAGTCCCGAAGGCACTAACTGTTTGCACTAAATCGACAGCCAACAGAGCCTTCAGTCTCAGTGCCCCAAGATGCTGGAATGCATTACCCCCTGATGTCTGGGCTATTAAGAGCCTACCACAGTTTAGGAAAGCCCTCAAATGCCACCTCTTCAACAAGTACCTTATAGAGCCCAACGACATCCCCTTGAGCCCAAAGACACCCAGTGATACCATTTCCAGACAATTTTATGGTATCTCAACAACACACCAAGTTTGATACTCAAACCCATAGTAGTGTTTATGTTTCTATGAAACCTCTGTTCTTATGATTCCATGTAGTAAGTTTTGTAAATAGTTTACCCCTGTTATCCAAGTTTTTGTGCCCTGTTATCTGTAAACTCATACGTGTTAACTGTACTGAGCATTTTTGTTCCATGTAAACCGCGTTGATGATGAATAGTGCGGTATATAAGAGACTGTAAATAAATAAATAAATAAATCATAAGAACATAAGATATGCCATACTGGGTCAGACCAAGGTCCATCAAGCCCAGTATCCTGTTTCCAACAGTGGCCAATCTAGGTCATACGTACCTAGCAGTATCCCCAAGGGACACAGGTTCCACAATGCTTGTATTGGTTCAAGCATTGATATCCTGGGGCCCTTTTTAATAACGGTTTATGGACCTTTCCTCCAGAAACTTTTACAAACCTTTTTTAAACCCAGCTACACTAACAGCTCTTACTACATCCTCTGGTAACAAATTCCAGAGTTTGATTACATGTTGAGTGAAAAAATATTTTCTCTTATTTGTCTTAAATAGTTTACCCTGTAGCTTCATTACATGTCCCCTAGTCTTTCTATATTCTGATAGCGTAAACAATCGATCTACGTTTACCCGTTCCACTCCATTCATTAATTTATAGACCTCTATCATATCTCCCCTCAGCCTTCTCTTTTCCAGGTTGAAGAGCCCTAACCTTTGTAGCCTCTCTTCATAGGAGTAGCCTTCCATCCCCTTTACCATTTTGGTGGCTCTTCTCTGTACCTTTTTTAATAACGCTATATCCTTTTTAAGATACGGTGACCAGAATTGCACACAATATTCAAGGTGCGGTCGTACCATGGAACGATACAGAGGCATTATAATATCCTTTGTTCTATTTTCCATTCCTTTCCTTATGATACCTAGCATTCTATTTGCTTTCTTGGCTGCCGCTGCACACTGGGCGGAGGGTTTTAACATGTTATCCACGATGACTCCTAAATCTTTTTCCTGGGTGGTGGTTCCTAATGTGGAACCTTGCAACGTGTAACCATAGTGTGCATTGGAGGAAGGCGTACATGAGGCCTTCCGACCATGAGACCAGGAACGTGTCTGCTGCCACCCTGCAGGGGGGGGGGCCTGCTGGGAGCAGAAGTAGAGCAACTAAAAGTTGTCCGGGCTGGCGAACAGGTCCATCATGGGTTCCCCCCAGAGCCGGAAAAGCCAACTGGCTAACCTGGGGTCCAGTTGCCACTTTTGCAGCTGGAGGACTCTTCTGAGTTTGTCGGCCAGCAGGTTGTCCCGGCTTGGCAGGTATACCGCCCGCAGGAGGATATCCTGTTGGATTGCGTATGAGCAGAGGACCAGTGCCTCCTGACAAAGGGTACGAGACCCCGTACCTCTCTGTTTGTTCACGTAGAACATCGCCACCTGGCTGTCCATCTGGATCATCACCGGCTGATGATGCAGGTGGTGACAGAAGACCTTCAAGGCTAGGTGTATGGCTCGGAGCTCCAGAACTCTTGTCCGGTGACCAGTTGCCCTTAGTGTGGAGATCTCCGCAGTGGGCTCCCCAGCTGAGCAGGGAGGAGCCGTAGTGAGGACACTCGAGGGGCTTGGGGTCTGAAAAGGCATGACCACCTCGAGGTACTGGGGCGACTGCCACCAGGCCAGGGAGTCTGCCAATTGGCGGTTCACAAAAACTCTGTCTCGGAGGTGGCTCGTGGCCTGAAACCACTGATCCTGGAGAAACCACTCTGCCACCCTCATGTGGAGACGAGTGTCTGGGGTGACATGGACCATGGAGGACATGTGCCCAAGGAGGCGCAGGAGAAGCTGCGTGAGCACCAAGGGACGGTACTGTACGTCCCGAGCTAGAGACCTGAGACGATCGGCACAGTCCCTGAGTGTCGATCTTTACCCCAATGAATTCCAGACACTGCGTTGGGAAGAGGTGAGACTTGGGGACGTTTATGACAAAGCCCAAGTGTTGCAGAACCTGGATGGTGCATGCGGTGGCCTGATGTGCCTTCCTTTATGAGCCAGTCGTCCAGGTAGGGAACGATGAAGACCCCCTGGAGCCAGAGGAAGGTAGCCACGACTGCAGGCATTTTGTGAAGACTCTTGGAGCAGAGGCTAGGCTGAAGGGGAGCACCCTGTATTGAAAATGCCTGCCCCCCTCTACGAACCGCAGGGTGGGTATAAGTGTGGGAATAAGCATCCTTGAGGTCTAAAGAGCATAGCCAGTTTCCCTGCTGGAGGTATGGCAGCAAAGTTCCAAGGGAGAGCATCTTGAATTTCTCCCTCACAAAGAATTTGTTGAGGTTGTGCAGGTTGAGGATGGGCCTTAGGCCCCCTGTTCTCTTTGGCATGACCTAGTGGTTGGGGCAAGTTACCTCAGGCCGGAAGGTTGGGGGTTCAAATCCCACTAAAGAACAGCAACCTTGGGCCGGAAGGACTGGGGTTTCAAGTCCCATAGGTGCTCCTTGTGGTCTTGGGCAAGCCACTTAACCCTCCATTGCCCATGTTCCCTGTAAAATAATCATCTCCAAGTTATAATGCCCTGTTCAATGTAATTTTAGTTTGTTCAATGTAAACCGCCTTGATATCATGAAAGGCGGTATATAAGAAATGTTAAATAAATAAATAAAAATAAATGAGGAAGTACCTGGAGCAGAACCCCTTGCTCTTGAGGTGGTGGGGCACCAGTTCCTCTGCTTTGTCACCGAGAAGACCTGCCAACTTCTTAGAAGAAGGGGAGACCTGTGGGGCTCTCCCGGGAAATAAGGGGGAGGTGTCTGAGTCAGGTGGAGAAGGTAACCCTCCCTGATTATCCTTAGTGCCCAGGAATCGGTGGTGATGGCCAGAGGTCCCCCTGTGGGCTGCTGATTTCCTTGGGGAAGAGAGGCTATGCTCAAGGAGTCAAAAGCTCCTCCCTGGCAGGGCCAGAGCCGGTGCCTGGGGTTTTGGAGCCTTCTGCTTACATGGGCCATGCCAATGTCCCTTGGCCTGCTGACCCTGTTGGGGAACTGGAGAGGCCTGATAAGGTGGGTAGTTTTTGTAAGCAGCTTCCTTCCTTGGGTAGAAGGGCTTTTTACCCAAGCCCTTCCATCGGGGAGGGGCAGCGGTCTTTTTAGAGAGCCTGGTCCTCGTCATGAACACGGTCTCCAGCTCGGCAGCCTTGTCGGTCATGGGTTTGCCAAAGAGGTTCTCTCCTTGGCAGGGGACATCGATCAATTTGTCCTGAACCCACTGCTCAAGGTCATAAGAACATAAGATATGCCATACTAGGTCAGATCAAGGTCCATCAAGCCCAGTATCCTGTTTCCAACAGTGGCCCATCTAGGTCATATGTACCTAGCAGTTTCCCCAAAAGACACAGGTCGGACGACTGTAGCCAAGCTTGGTGGCGTGCACCGATGCCAGCCACTGCTACTTGAGCCGCCGACGCGAACCCGTCATAGGCTGCCCAAGACATGAATTTGGAGTATTCATGGACTGCTTTGGACAGGTTCTTGAACCACTGCAAAGGTTCCTCGGCAAGACCAGCCAAGAACCCATCAAGTTCCTTCGCCAGGTCTCTCAGGTACATGCTCATGTACAGCTGGTAGGCCTGGATGCGGCAGATGAGCATTGAGCCCTGGTAGCACTTTCTGGCGAGGACGTCCAGGGTGCGGGCCTCCCTTCTGGGGGGCACCAAGTTGTGCATCTTCTGGCTTTTCAGCTGACGCATGTCTGACTCCACCACCATGGAGTTCTTCGACAGCTGTGACTTTTGGAAGCCCGGGCTATGGTGGACTCAATACATCGAGTCGAACCGTTGGCTCACCACCGGCACAGAAGCTGGTGTCTCCCACATTTGGAGCATGAGCCGTTCAAGGATGGGAGGGATGGGCCCCGTGGAGGGGCCTCATACTGGAGGATTTCCAACTCATCCGCCTGAGGGTCCTCCTCCGTCTTGGTCAGGAATGCTAGGACCTTAGACATGTCCTTGACAATATCCAGGAAGCCCATGTCCTCAGGCAGGGACCGCCATCCAGGCTCCGAGACGGGAGAGTCAGAAAGGACGTCGCAGTAGCAATGGGTATCGGGGGACTCCTTGTCCTCCGTCTCCCAACTGGAGTAGTCCGTCGAGGACTCGTAGGAGGGCTGCTCCGTGGGCCTCAAGACTCCCGATGCTCTGCAGCTGGTGCCCAGCAAACTCGCCGGGGATGACCGCGGTCCCATCGAGTGGGACTCAGAGCGTGACTTTGGCCGAGGATTGGCTTGGACTCCGGAGACGTCTTGGACATCGAGGGCCCAGTGGTCAGGACAGATGAACCGGTCGTGCCGGACAACAGCACCCGCTGCTGGTCCATGAAGGCAGACAAACTTCACTCCAGGGCCGCCATTCTGGACTCCAGACCAGAAGGCTCCGCAGCCTTCAGTGCAGGCACCGAGGGACTCTGGCCCGAGGCCGGCTCCCCTGAAGGGGAATCCTCGATGAGGCTGGTGTCTGGGGACCAAGACCGGTCTGTGGTCGAATCTTTCTGGGGGACCTTTGCAATCCGCTCCTTCTCCGACACTTATATATGAAAAAAAATACTATTAAAGCTTTGGAATTACAGAGCTTAAAAGGGAGAGAGAAGGCATTGTGGGTTAAACTAGAAAGAAGGAAAGAGAAATCTATTTGCATTGGCGTGATATACAGACCTCCCTCACAAGAGAAAGAGGTGGACAGAGAGTTAATTGAAGACATACGCAACATTGCTAGGAAAGGGGAAGTGCTACTGATAGGGGATTTCAATATACCAGATGTTGATTGGCACATTCTTGCTGCAGTATCATCTAGAAGTAAAGAGATCCTGGATTCTCTACAGGGAGAACTATTCATGCAATTGGTAACAGACCCCTCACGTGAAGGGGCCATACTGGACTTGGTGCTTACCAATGTTGAAAGTGTTTCTGATGTTATAGTGGGAGATCATTTTGCATCCAGTGATCACCAGATGCTGTGGTTCAGTGTTAGGACTAGGGCTGTTAGAATCCATCAAAGGTGAGGTTCTTAGACTTTAGGAAGACTAACTTTGGCAAGATAGGCCAATACCTCAGGGAGTCGTTAGCGGGATGGGAACAGCTGGGGGATGTAGAAAAACAGTGGGCAAAACTGAAAGGGGATATTTTAAGGGCAACCAACCTTTTTGTTAAAATGGTAAATAAAGGTAAAAGGAAAAGGAGACTATGGCTTTCGAAAGAAGTAGCTGAAAAGGTGAAGAAAAAGAGGGAGGCCTTCATGAAATACAAGAGATCACAGAGAGAGGAAGACAGGTTTTGAACAGGTATATAGCAGAGATACTCACAAGCAAACAGTCAACACTGCAATAACAAAAAACGCCGAATAAGGGCGCAAACTAAAACTGAGGCAGCTCTGACGTCATAGTAAACGTAGACAAAGAAAGCAAGCGGGTGGAAGGAAAATTCAAAAAGCGAAGGTTCCTAGCCTGCTGGTGATTTTCAAGCAACTCCAAGTGATAAGAAACAGAAGAAATATCTCTAAGAAAACCAAGATGAGAATCTTTATACGATTGGAGTTGAGAATCCACCAGGGTCAAGGAACCAACAACATCGGTCATTTGATTATCAATCACTTTAACCTTTGTGACAACATCATGTGAGAAATTACATAAAGAGGTAACAGTGGTAGTCAATCGAGTCTCAATCTTTTGAAGCATTGACCAAATATCCGAAAGAGTCACCTCACTTTTAAGTGGTAAACAAACATTTTCAGATGTAGCAGGGTCCACAGGGATTAATACAGGAGACATAACTTGTGAAGGTAACTTCAAAGGAGTAGAGTGAGAAGGCTGAGGGAAAGGAGGTGGTGTCCGGATGTCCGGGCTCAACGAGGCCCCATCCAAAGACTGGCTAGCAAGTGGAAGTGACATGCTTGTCCATGGGACCGGACACCTTGCCTCCCTCTCCTGACGGTGCTTTAGCAGTTGATCTTGCCTTCCGTTTCCCCATGAACAAACACACAACTGCTGACGCTCCTCTTGAAGGACTAGAAAGGGGGACTGTTACTTCTGGAGAGAAATCTGCAACTGTGAGTATATACTTCTGGTAATTTTCTAAAAAGAATTCTTTGTATTAAAGCTACTTAATCTGTGAACCCACTGTTTTTTGTTGGATCAGTTAGGGCCTAGTAGCAGCAATTAAAGTTTGAATTTAAAACGCAGAGGAGAGCTTTCTGGTTACATTTCATACCCAGCAGAGAGCTTGTAGTTTAAATTTAATAGTCACTCAGGGCCAAGTAACAGCAAAGTACTTTTAGTTTAAATTTAACACACAGAAGAGAGCTTTCTGGTTAAATTTAGTACCCAGCAGAGAGCTTGTAGTTTAAATTTCATAAGAAGTTAGAGCCTAGCAGCAGCTAAGAGCTATAATTTAAATCAACTCAGAATTTAGCTTACCTCAGCAGCACAAGACAGGGTACTGTGTAGCAGCCCTCTTTTAATAAGTGGTATTTCCCTCCCTCCCTCCCCACACCCACCCTCCCCTGGGATAATCATAGCTTTATAGGTACTTACACATCTTAAAAGACAGGAGGTGCTTTCAGGTGAAGCTCATTACCCAAATCAGTCATACACTAAGGACCTGAGATTAATTAAGCTTCAGGTGAACAAGGTATATTAAACGTATTAGGTACAGTTTTATTGGTATATATACCCATAGCAACCCCTAGTAAGTAAGAACTTAAAGATCTAGACACAAACTTAAAACTAAGATGCAGACAGCAGTCCAGCAGCGAGATGGGGGCTTTCCAGTCTTTTGCATTGAGTGTCACATGTATGATTTTCTCCCAGTTGGTGAGAGGTCTTACGTGTGCACTAGGTGCAAGGAGCTCTTTTCTCTCAGGGAACAAGTCCGTTCTCTAGAGGCTAAAGTAGCAGACTTGGAAAACATAAGACAGACAGAGAGGTACATAGACGAGACCTACAGGGATATAGTCCTGAAGTCCCACCTCCAGTCTGGCAGCACCCCTGTTGCCATGGAGGAGAGAGGTCACGTGACAGGAGAGCATTACCCTGGTGTGGCAGGAAGTGATCCTGTAACTAGGACCTGTCCTCCAGGTGATGTAAAACCCTCTCGCACCGAGGAAGTTTCTCCAGGGCCATGTGCCCATGAGGGAAGGGTTAGGACAGCCGTTATAGTTGGTGATTCGATCATTAGGCATGTAGATAGCTGGGTGGCTGGTGGACGTGAGGATCGCCTGGTAACATGCCTGCCTGGTGCGAAGGTAGCGGACCTCACGCGCCACCTAGATAAGGTCTTAGATAGTGCTGGGGAGGAGTCTGCTGTCTTGGTACATGTCGGTACCAATGACATAGGAAAATGTGGTAGGGAGGTTCTGGAGGCAAAATTTAGGCTTTTAGGTAGGAAGTTGAAATCCAGAACTTCCAGGGTAGCATTCTCCGAAATGCTTCCTGTTCCACGCGCAGGACCCAAAAGGCAGGCAGAGCTCCAGAGTCTCAATGCGTGGATGAGACAATGGTGCAGAGATGAGGGTTTTGGATTTGTTAGGAACTGGGGAACATTCTGGGGAAAGGAGGGGCTCTTCCGAAGGGATGGGCTTCACCTTAACCGGAATGGAACCAGGCTGCTGGCATTAACCTTTAAAAAGGAGATAGAGCAGCTTTTAAACTAGATATTAGGGGAAAGCCGACAGTCGCCCAAGAGCGGATGGTTCGGAAGAATGTATCCTTGAAGGATACTACCAAAAGCAGAGAGGTTCCACAAAAGAGTAAAGTAGCCCAAATGCCCTCAAGTATGGAGCAGAAAGAGCTTAAAGATCCCAATTTACCCATGTCTAACAATAGCCAAATTAACATGAATAAAAAACATTCTCTAAAATGCTTGTATGCAAATGCTAGAAGTCTAAAGAATAAGATGGGAGAGTTAGAATATATAGCACTAAATGAAAGGTTAGATATGATTGGAATATCAGACACATGGTGGAAGGAGGACAACCAGTGGGACACTGATACCTGGGTACAAACTATATCGTAATGATAGAGCTGATCAAATTGGTGGAGGGGTTGCACTCTATATTAGAGAGGGCATTGACTCAGAAATGATTAAAGTATTGCAGGAAACAAAATCTGCTGTAGAATCTATATGGATTGAAATTCCATATAAAAGGGGGAAGGCAATGGCAGTGGGGGTGTACTATCGAACACCTGGCCAGAATGACCAAATGGATGAGGAAATGCTCAAAGAAATCAAGGAAGCTAACAAACGTTACAGCGCAGTAATAATAATGGGTGATTTCAATTACCCCGGTATCGACTGGGTCAGTGTCACGTCAGGACATGCTAGGGACATAAAGTTCCTAGATGAAATAAATGACTGCTTCTTGGAGCAGCTAGTTCATGAACCGACCAGAGGGGAAGCCATATTAGACCTAGTCCTTAGTGGAACACCAGATCTAGTGCAAGAGATAAGGGTGTTGGGGCCACTTGGCAATAGTGATCATAGCATGATCGCCTTTGATTTAATTAGTGGAGGAGGGATAGTAAGGAAATCCACAGTACTACCTTTTAACTTTCGAAAGGGAGACTATGATAAAATGAGGAAAACAGTTAAGAAAAAACTAAAAGGAGCAGTTGCGAAGGTTAAAGACGTACATCAAGCTTGGGTGTTGTTGAAAAATACTATCTTGGAAGCCCAGACCAGCTGTATTCCACGCTTTAAGAAAAGTGGAAGGAAGTCCAAAAAACTGCCAGCATGGTTTAAAGGTGAGGTCAGAGAGGCTGTTGTTGCCAAAAAAGCATCTTTCAGGAAATGGAAAAAAAGAGCCAAACGACGAAACCTGGAAACAGCACAAGCACTGGCAAGTCAAATGCAAGGCATTGATAAGGCAGGCAAAGAGAGAATTTGAGAAGAAGCTTGCTGCGGAAGCAAAAACGCGAAATAAAGACCTTTTCAAGTACATTTGTAGCAAAAAACCTGTGAGAGAGTCAGTTGGTCCATTAGATGATAAAGGGGTTAAAGGAGCACTAAGAGGCGACAAGGCGATAGCGGAGAGACTGAATGAATTCTTTGCTTCGGTCTTTACTGAGGAAGATGTAGGGATGCTACCCATGACTGAAGTGGTATTTAAAGGTGCGGAAGAATTGAAGGAAATATCGATACATCGGGAAGATGTCTTACAACTATTAGATAAACTGAAGAGTAGCAAATCACCTGGGCCGGATGGTATACATCCAAGGGTGTTGAAAGAACTGAAATATGAGATTGCAGACCTGCTATCAGCAATCTGTGAACTATCATTAAAATCATCTCTAATACCTGAAGATTGGAGGATCGCCAATGTAACACCAATTATTAAAAAGGGTTCCAGGGGTGATCCGGGAAACTACAGACCGGTGAGCCCGACGTCAGTACCTGGAAAAATGGTAGAAACCATCATAAAATTACTCAGCATGTAGATAGTCACAACCTAATGGGAGACAGCCAACATGGCTTTAGACAAGGAAGATCTTGTCTTACTAATCTGTTATGTTTTTTTGAAGGAGTGAATAAACAGGTGGACAAAGGTGAGTCGGTTGATATTGTGTATCTGGACTTTCAGAAAGCCTTTGACAAGGTCCCTCATCAGAGACTTTTGGCAAAATGAAAGAGTCATGGGATAGGAGGCAGTGTACTATTGTGGATCAGGAACTGGTTAAAAGATAGAAAGCAGAGGGTAGGGCTAAATGGCCAATTTTCCCAATGGAGAAAGGTGAATAGTGGTGTACCCCAGGGATCTGTGCTGGGTCCGCTGCTTTTTGACATATTCATAAATGACCTGGAAAGTGGAATAACGAGTGAGGTTATCAAATTTGCAGATGACACAAAACTATTTAAAGTTGTTAAAACCCAAGAGGATTGTGAAAAATTGCAAGAGGATCTTGATAAATTGGAAGACTGGGCATCAAAATGGCAGATGAAATTTAATGTGGACAAGTGCAAGGTTATGCACCTAGGGAAGAACAACCCAAACTATGGTTACACGATGCAAGGTTCCACATTAGGAACCACCACCCAGGAAAAAGATTTAGGCGTCATTGTGGATACCATGTTAAAAGCCTCGGCCCAGTGTGCAGCGGCGGCCAAGAGAGCAAATAGAATGCTAGGTATCATAAGGAAAGGAATGGAAAATAAAACAAAAGATATTATAATGCCTCTATATCGTTCCATGGTGAGACCGCACCTTGAATATTGTGTGCAATTCTGGTCGCCGTATCTTAAAAAGGATATAGAAATTTTAGAAAAGGTACAGAGAAGAGTCACCAAAATGGTAAAGGGGATGGAAGGAAACTCCTATGAAGAAAGGCTAAAAAGGTTAGGGCTCTTTAACCTGGAAAAGAGACGGCTGAGGGGAGATATGATAGAAGTCTATAAATTAATGAACGGAGTGGAACGGGTAAACGTAAATCAATTGTTTACCTTATCAGAATATAGAAAGACTAGGGGACATGCAATGAAGCTACAGGATAAACTATTTAAGACTAATAAAAGAAAATATTTTTTCACTCATCGTGTAATCAAACTCTGGAATTTGTTACCGGAGGATGTAGTAAAGGCTGTTAGTGTAGCTGGGTTTAAAAAAGGTTTGGACAAGTTCCTGGAGGAAAGGTCCATAAACCATTATTAAGAAGTGACCGAAGATATCAATGCTTGACCCAGTACAAGCATTGTGGAACTTGTGTCTCTCGGGGGTACTGCTAGGTACATATGACCTAGATTGGCCACTGCTGGAAACAGAATACTGGGCTTGATGGACCTTGGTCTGACCCAGTATGGCATATCTTATGTTCTTATGTTCCTAAGATCACCAAAAGAGCACCAAAGGAGCACACAAGGAGCAAGCCTAGCCCCTTGTGACTCGCCCCTTAGGACGCGACCCTGCAGGCCGCGAACACCCGGCCGCGTGTAGCCCCGCTGTGCTTTGTAGGTCTCGTGGGGGGTCCTCAACACCAGGGGCGACCACTCTCTGCCTGCAGCTGTCTCCGCAGGCACCCGGCTCCAGCCGACCACGTTGCTCCACGGCAAAGAAGAACCGCGGCAGCTCCCTCACAAGGCTGCTCTCTCACCCAGCACCCCTTTATCTTTAAAGATGTGAAGAATTGTGTATCAGATCTTTAGACATTAGTAAACATGACATTTCCAGGAGATACGAAAGCCGACAGCACTTCATGAAGTGTATATATACAGAATCTCAGGGTGATCAATCATAGGTCAAGCGCTGATTATTAATGGAATCGCGGACCGGCTGTCCACATTAAACAAAATGTGAAAACAAGGGGAAATCCAGTATATAGATGAATAAAGAATTAAATAATAAAAAAATCATCAACACGGGACCCACTATTCTTTGTAAACCACACTGAATGTGAAATAGCGCAGTATATAAAACTAAATAAATAAAACAGCTGAAGAAAATATATGGTACAGAATCACTTTCACTTGAACTGGTGAGATCAAAATGTAAAAAGATGATTAAAAATCAAAAGATGGATGAAAAAATAAATAAGTAAAACAAACATAAAAAGTAAAAAGGTATCTATAAAACCATACTGTAAATGGCACTTAAAAGGGAGGAACTAAAGGGAGGCCATAGCAGCATAAAAACAGGCTGAAAAAAATTGTATAATTAAAAATAAAGGCAGAAAAACAATCTCATAACACGACTAGACAAGTGGATTAAAAAGACAGATCCGTTTCCTGGTTAAGGCCCTTGGGGTATAGTGTACCCATTTAAAAAATAAGTCTTTGCTCCAGTCTTAGCAATGTCTTATTAATATCTCCATCTCTCCAGTGTGGCTTCAACACTAAACATTTTAAATCAAGAAGGCTATGTGGACTGTGTTGGAAAAAGCACTGTCATCCATGCTGGTGTAGTCTACAGGCCTCCAACTCAAACCGATAAAATTGATTATTGATATTGTAAAGATAGCCATGAAGGGGGAAGTGATCATATTGAGTGACTTTAATCTACCTGATGTGGATTGGAGTATTCCTTCTGCAAATCTGGAAGGAAGTAAAAAAATTGTGGATGCCTTCCAAGATGCGTTATTTAGACAAATGGTGATGGAATCGACCAGGGAAAGCTCGATGCTGGATTTAGTGCTCACCAACGGAAATAGCATGCTGGGAACGGATTTGTGGAAAGTGACACTGAAAAAGCGAAAATGCAGAACAAATACTTCTGCTCTGTATTTACTAAAGAATATCCTGGAGAAGGACCAACTGTCATTCCCATATGTACAAATGGGAATGGAGTAGATACCACACCAGTCACAGAATATGATGTGTCAGAACAGCTTGCAAAACTGAAAGTGGACAAAGCCATGGGACTGGATGGGATACATCCCAGGATACTGAAAGAGCTCAGAGAGATTCTTGCAGGACCATTAAAGGATGTTTTTAATAGATCCTTGGAGAACGGAGAAGTTCTACAGGACTGGAGAAGGGCTGATGTGGTACCTCGTCACAAAGTGGTAATAGGGAAGAAGTGACAAACTACAGGCCAATAAATCTTACCTCAGTGGCGGGAAAAGTAATACAGGCGGTCCTGAAAGAGCGAATAGTTGACTTTCTCAAAACCAGCAGGTTGCATGATCTGAAGCAACATGGTTTTACCAAAGGATGATCTTGCGAAACAAATCTGATTGAGTTCTTTGACTGGTGGACCAGAGAACTAGATCAAGGGTATGCAATGGATGTCATCTATCTGGATTTCAGCAAAGCCTTTGATACTGTTCCTCATAGGAAGCTTATCAATAAACTCAACAGCATGGGGATGGGTCCCAAGGTGGTGATCAGAAATTGGTTTACTGACAGGCAACAGAAGGTGATGATAAACAAACTCACTCAAATGAAAGGAGGTGATTAGCGGTGTGCCCCAGGGTTCAGTCCTGGGACCGGTACTGTTCAATGTATTTGTGAGTGATATTGTTGAAGAAATGAATGGAAAAGTCTGTCTTTTTGCAGATGACACGAAAATTTGCATCAGAGTGGACTCCCCTGAGGGAGTGGGAGAACATGAGGAAAGATCTACAAAAGCTGGAAGAATGGCCTAATGTTTGGCAGTTACGATTTAATGTGAAGAAGTGCAGTGTCATGCACTTGGGAAGCAGAAATTCAAGGGAATTGTACACGATAGGGGGCGAGAGGTTGATGTGCATGGACCAGGAGAAGGACCTCGAAGTGACTGTTTCTGAGGATGCCAAGGTGGCGAAACAGTGCGACAAGGCAGTGGCAAAAGCCAGAAGGATGCTGGGTTGCATAAAGAGAGGAATTACCAGCAGAAAGGAAGAGGTACTAATGCCACTGTACAAGTCGCTGGTGAGGCCTCACTTGGAATATTGTGATCAGTTTTGGAGACCATATCTCATAAAGGTTATAAAAAGACTGGAAACGGTTCAGAGGAAGGCTACCAAAATGATTTGGAGCCTGCATCAGAAGACTTATGAGAAGAGACTTGAAGACCTAAATATGTACACTCTGGAGGAGAGGAGGGAAAGAGGAAGATATGATTCAGACTTTTAAATACTTAAAGAATATTAATGAACAAACAAACCTCTTCCAAAGACAGGGAAGCAGTAAAACTAGAGGGCATAACATGAAGCTGCAAGGGGGTAAATTGAAAGGCAATGTCAAGAAATACTTTTTCACTAAAAGGGTGGTGGATGCTTGGAATGCCCTCCCGATGGACATGGTGGGGGCAAATACAGTGATAGAATTCAAAATGGAATGGGACAGACACTGTGGACCCCTTTATAGCAACAGGATAAAATAAACATAACTATCTCTTATATCTTAACAAATAGGAGTGACCTACATGGAGTGGTGGGTACACCCCTAAACAAAGGCATGGGGAGGGGAGACCTGCACGGAGCGGCAGGTCACCTACTCTTGACGCCTTGCTGGGCAGACATATGGACCATATTGGTCTTTATCTGCCATCATATACTATGCTACTATATGTTACTATGTGATGCATCAACCTCTTGTGAGTCGTCATTCACAAGGGGTTTCTGAAGTAACAAACAGCGGATGGCACTACAATGTTCAATGATCCTTGTCTTGAGACTTCGTTGAGTTTTACCAATGTACATAAGGTCACATGGGCACTTGATCAAATAGATATTCTCAGGGTTGCAATTAGTGAAACCCTTGAGAGGGAAAGATGCTTGTGCGCCGAGGTGCACAAACAAATCTTTAGTAATAATTTTAAGTGCAAAGATGGAGCAAGACCCACATTTGAAATGACTCACAGTTGGGGTTTTCCTCTGAGAGATTGGTAGGGCAGAGGGTACTAAGATATTGGATAAATTGCGGTTCCTCTTATAAGCACTCATCAGCATTGCCAGGAAACAGGAAGTGCTATTGATAGGGGATTTCAATATGCCAGATGTTGATTGGCACATTCCTGCTGCAGTATCATCTAGAAGTAAGGAGATCCTGGATTCTCTACAGGGAGAGCTATTTAGGCAACTGGTAACAGAACCCATATCTGAAGGGGCCAGACTGGACTTGGTGCTTACACACAGTGAAAGCATAGTTACTCATCTGTAACAGGTGATCTCCGGGAACAGCAGGAATTTAGTCCTCACATATGGGTATCATCGGTACCGATGGAGCCTGCGTGGGAACGCTCCCCAGCGTCCTATAGGAAAGCTTTTGGGAGCATCCCACAGCGCCTGCGTGCTGCCTTCCAGCCTTTCCAACTGTCCCTCTCCAGTTGAGTTTATAGCTGAGACAAAGAGAGAGGGAGAGAGAGAGAGTGAGATACAAACTCCTAGGGGAGGTAGGCGGGTTGTGAAGACTAAATTCCTGCTGTTCCCGGAGATCACCTGTTACAGGTGAGTAACTATGGTATCTCCAGGAACAAGCAGGAATGTAGTCTTCCCTAGCTGCAGATGCCAGGGAGATGGCCCCAGGAAGTTGTTAGGCCTTGTGAAAGGGTCATACTTCCCCCCCCCCATGGATCTCTGGCATCCTACCAGGGACGGTGGGTAGGAGTTGACTAAGTCTGAAAAAGGTGTTGAAGAACAGCCTGGCCAAACAAGGCATCCCGGCGGGAGTCCTTGTCTAAGCAGTAGTGGGCTGTGAAGGTATGTACCGAAGCCCAAGTAGCTGCTCGACAGACGTCGTCGATAGACACAAAGTGAAGATGAGCCATTGAGGCTGCCATGGCTCTCACATTGTGAGCTGTGACATGGCCTTCAAGAGGAAGGTTCTTACTCTCATAGGCAAAGGATATGCACTGAGCAATCCAGTTAGATAGAGTTCTTTTGGAAACTGGAAGTCCCAAATGACTAGGATCAAAAGCAACAAAGAGTTGAGAAGATTTTCTATGTTGCTGTGTCCTTTGCAAGTAAAAAGCCAAAGCTCTTTTACAGTCCAAGGTATGAAGGTTCCTTTCTGCACTGGAGGCATGAGGACTCGGAAGAATACAGGAAGGTAAACCGCTTGGTTTAAATGGAAAGGCGAAACCACCTTTGGCATATAGTGTGGATGAGTCCTAAGAACTACCTTATCATGGTGGAACCTTGTTTAAGGAGGATCAGCCACTAACGCTTGCAATTCACTGATGCGACGTGCTGATGTGATTGCAATGAGGAAAATGACTTTCCAAGAAAGGAATTTCAAAGATGTAGTGGCTAATGGTTCAAAGGGCAGTTTCATGAGCTGCCTGAGCACCAGATTCAAGTCCCATGCCACCGGTGGTGGCTTAACGGGAGGCTTTGTTAAAAGAAGGCCTTTCATAAATCTCGCTATGAGAGGATGACAGGAAATAGGTTGTCCACTTAGAAGCTTTTAAGAAGCTGCAATAGCACTAAGATGGGCTCTTACTGAATTTGTCTTGAGACCCGCATTTGACAAATTAAGGAGATACTCCAGTATCAATTCCAGAGGAATCGCAAGAGGGTTAAGACCCTTCTGCGAGCACCATATGGTAAATCTTTTCCACTTAAAGGCATACGAGCATCTTGTGGAGGGTTTCCTAGAAGCATGAAGGATATCCTTTACCTGCTGGGAAAGGTTAAGATCCTGAAGTTCTAGGCTTTCAGCAACCAGGTCTTGAGATGCAGAGACTGGGGATTCGGATGCAAGAGCATCCCGTCCTCTTGGGAGAGAAGATCTGGAGCAGATACCAACTCCAGAGGCGGAGCTTGAGAGAGATGTAGGAGCAGAGGGTACCATGTTTGCCGTGGCCAACGTGGAGCTATGAGGATCATATGACCTCTGTCTCTCTGAAGTTTGAATAGGGTTTTGGGGATGAGGGGAATGGGTGGGAAGGCATATAGGAAGTCCTGACCCCAGTGGAGGAGGAAGGAGCCCCTTACATGACAACATTGAGCCGGAATTCTGGAACAGAACCGGGGAAGTTTGGCATTCAGCGGACTTGCAAAGAGGTCTATGTCCGCTGAAATATTTGGGCAACCTGGTCTGGATGGAGAGACCATTCATGTGGAAGCCAAACTCGACTGAGTTTGTCTGCCCGAGAGTTTTGGATGCCTGGAAGATACACCGCAAGGAGATGAATCTGATGCTCTCTGGCGAGGGCCCATAGTCGCAAGGCTTCGTTGCATAGGGACAGAGAGCCTGTTCCGCCCTGCTTGTTCACATAGAACATGGCTACCTGATTGTCTGTCTGAAATAGGACTGTCTTGTAGCTGAGCTGGGCGTGAAATACTCGAAGAGCAAAGAAGATTGCTCTGAGCTCCAGGAGATTGATGTGAAGACAGGCCTCCTGTGGAGTCCAGGTACCCTAGGTAGAGAGATTGTGCAGGTGGGCTCCCCATCCCACCTTTGATGCATCTGTTGTTAAGGTGGCTTGGGATATGGGTTGTTGGAAAGGAGACCCCACCAGAAGGTTTCTGGGTGATTGCCACCATTGGAGGGATGAAATAAGACGATTTGAGTTTGTTATTTTGTCCGACAGGCAGCCTCAGGCTTGCGTCCACTGAGTGGATAAAGTCCACTGGGCTGCTCGCATATAGAGGCGAGCATAAGGAACCACATGCACGGTGGATTCCATGTGGCCTAGCAATTGTAGCATTTCCCGAGCAGTGAGACAAGGTTTGAGCACTGCTTGGGAAGCTAGTTGTACTATGTGAAGACAGCAGGGCTGCGGAAGGAAAGCCCTTGTCTGTCTGGTATCCAGATGAGCTCCTATGAACTCTATGGACTGAGTGGAAGCAAGATGGGATTTTGGGAGGTTTATGACCAGTCCCAAATACTGAAGGATTCGCATTGTGCGAAACAGAGCAGAGCTGGCTTCTGGCATTGTAGGGGCTCGAATGAGCCAGTCGTCTAAGTAAGGGAAGATGAATATTCCCTGAGTGCGGAGAAATGCTGCTAACACAGCCATGCATTTTGTGAACACTCTTGGCGCAGAAACCAGGCAAAAGGGAAGAACCTTGTATTGGTAGTGCTTTCCTTGAAACAGGAATCGGAGGAATCTCCTGTGATTTGGATGGATGAGAATATGAATATACGCATCCTTGAGATCTAGAGAACAAAGCCAATCCAGCCTTCGAAGGTATGGCAGCAGAGTTCCTAGAGAGACCATTTTGAACTTCTCTCGGAACAAATATTTGTTCAATTCTCTGAGGTCTAAAATGGGTCTGTGTCCCCCTGTTTTCTTTGGAATAATGAAATAAGGGGAGTAGAACCCTGTATCCTGATGACGAATAGGTACTTCCTCTATTGCTCCTTGAGCAAGGAGCATTGTGACTTCTTGACCTAAGAGATTGTCGAGAGAGGTCTGAGAATTGAACTGTCTTACAACTGTAGGAGGGGGCATGCTGTAAAAATGAAGCTTGTACCCCTCTCGTACAATGGACAGAGTCCAATTTTCTGCTGTTATTTGGTACCATCTGTGGGCAAAATGACATAACCTGTCTGGGATGGTCAAGGGTTCTGGACCGTTCAGAGGCAGGAAGGCAAAGTACTCTAGAGAGGAGTCAAAGCCCCTGAGGAGGCTGAGCCTGCTGAGGTGGCTGCGGTTTTGCAGCTTTTGGCTTCTTTTGTTGTCTAGGTTGTTGCTGTTGTCCCTTTTGGGCAGTCTGACCTGGATGGTGTCCCTGTTGGGTATAGGAAGGATAAAACTTCTTTTTCTTATTGAAAAATGGTTTCTTAGAGGATTTTTTCCTTGTAGGATTGGCTGTAGATTTGGACAATCTATCCAAGGTGATATTGTCAGCATCTATCTCATTAGCCTTCTCCTGCCAATTCTTGCCAAAGAGATTTTCTCTTGTGCAAGGAATGTTTCCTAATTTATCCTGTACCCAAATTTCCAAGTCAGATGACTGAAGCCAGGCAATCCAACGTGCACCAATGACAATAGTGGGTTTTCCCCTTTCTCATTGGTTGGTTCTCCTTTGAAATGAGAGAATGAAGTCTTGACCATATCAATTGAAGAGTAAGCCTCAAGCTGTAAGACGGCGTTTTTTGAGTTCACAGTTGCATTGGTTGGATATACAGAGGAGAAGGCACTTGAAACAGGAATTATTTCCGAAACGTGCACGTTGTGCGGAATATTGTATATTAGACAACAGTGACAACTTTATCGGAAAAGTTTGGACCTTATGGAAAGATAAGTCATGAGTTTTAAGTTTTATTTAGAGGTGGAGAGCCTTATATAATAACAAAAGTAGCTTGTCGTCTGGAGTGGGTTAGACGTTCAATTCTTACCCTCCCTCGACACGCTTCGACATAAAAAAATAATATGAAAATAACTGGGGTGTTTAGGTGGTGAATCTTTTTATGCTATTATTCATTTAGTTATTCACTACATTCGGTTTGTGTGGATTCAAAGGACTGGAGAGAGGCACATGTGGTCCCTTTACATAAAAGTGGAAGCAAGAATGTGGCTGAAAACTACATGCTAGCTAGTTTCACCTCGATGGTGAGTAAATTATTGGAAGTGCTGCTGAAAGGGAAAATAGTGAGGTTACTACAGTCGAACAGATTACCAGATCGGAGGCAGTATGGATTCACCAGAGGCAGGTCTTGTCAGACAAATCTGATTCAGTTCTTTGACTGGGTGACCAGGGAGTAGGACCAAGGGATAGCCCTAGACGTGGTGTATTTAGATTTCAGTAAAGCCTTTGACTCTGTTCTGCACAGGCGACTTAGAAACAAATTGAGCACCCTAGAGATGGACCTTAAAGTTACTGCTTGGGTTAGAAACTGGTTGAGTGTGAGGCGATAAAGGGTACAGGTAAATGGAGCTCATTCTGAGGAGAAGGAGGTTACCAGTGGTTTGCCCCTGGGATCTGTCCTTGGTCTGATTCTTTTTAACATCTTTTTAGTGATATTGCGTTAGGGCTATTGGGTAAGGTTTGCCTCTTTGTGGACGATACCAAAGTCTTCAATGGAGTAGACAGCCAGGAAGGTGTAGATAACATGAAGCGGGATCTAGCTAAGATTGAAAAATGGTCTAGAATTTGGCAGCTGAGATTTAATGTCAAAAAATGCAAGGTCATGCATTTGGGAGGCAGCAATCCAAGAGAGTGATATAATATAAGGGGTGAAGTACTTCTGTCCACAAAAGAAGAGCGGGACCTAGACGTGATTGTGTCTGATGATCTTAAAGTAGCTAAACAGGTAGAAAAGGTGACAACAAAAGCTAGAAGAATGCTTGGGTGCATAGGGAAAAGAATGGCCAGCAGAAGAATGGAGGTGATGGTGCCTCTGTATAAGTCTTTGGTGCGACCTCATTTGGAGTATTGTGTGCAATTCTGGAAGCCACATCTTCAAAAGGATATAAACAAGTTGGAGTCGGGACAGAGGGTGGTTTCTAAAAGTGGTCTTCATTGTAAAGCATACGAGGACAGACTTAAGGATCTTAATATGTCTACTTTAGAGGAAAGGCAGGATAGAGATGATATGATCGAGATATTTAAATACCTAATGGCATTAATGCACAGGAGGTGAGCCTCTTTTGATTGAAAGCAAGCTCTGCTACGAGGGGACATAGGTTGAGGGTGAAAGGGGGTAGACTCAGGAGTAATATGAGGAAATATTTCTTTACAGAAAGAGTGGTAGATGCATGGAATAGTCTCCCAGTGGAGGTGGTAGAGATGAGGACAGTATCTGGATTCAAAAAAGCATGGGAAAAACACAGAGGATCTCTAAGGAAAAAAGGGGACAGTTGTAGTGGTTGATATGGAACGGTAGACTAGATAGGCCATGTGGTCTTTTTCTGCCGTTATGCTTCTATGTTTCTATGTCAACTATTGGGTCTCAAAATCAAGAATAGTTTGAATGATATGCCATTCTTGCTTGAGGATAGTTGTGATCTTCTTAGAACTTCTCCTTCACTAAGAAGCAGTTGAGATCCAGTAGGTTCAGAATGGGTCGCAACCCGCCAGTCTTCTTGAGAATCAGGCAACTGGACAAGCTCCACCACCCTGTTGGTGAGAAGAGACGCAAGCTCCTCTTGAAGGAGGTCCTGATGGGTGGGGTTCAGAAGCAGTTTCCCCAGAAAGAACATGGGGGGCATCTAGTGGAAATTACGGAAGTAGCCTTCCTTTACCACCTGAAGCACCCAGGTGTTGGTGGTAATGCTGGGCCACCGGTGGGCAAAGAACGCGAGATGCCCCCAATGTGCTTCGGTTCCTGACCTCTCATGGGGCTATGTCCCAGGAGTCAACCCACCCTCCCCCAAGCTGCGGCACCCATGCTGTTTGGGGTTTGGGGGCTTTAGGCCTATGAGAGTCTTGCCCTTGGCCAGCTGGCCCTGAGGTGGAGCTTGATAGGAATGATAGGCCTGATGTTGGGGGTAAGTTCTGTGGAACGACTTCTTTTTTGGGAAGAAGGACTTTTTTCCTGAAACCTTCCTTCGGGAAGGATCAGCGGTTTTCCAAGAGAACCTGGTTCTGGTAATCAGTTCTGTCTCCAACTCTGCGGCCTTGTCCGTCATGTACTTGCCGAAGAGATTTTCCCCCCAGGAGACATCAACCAACTTGTCCTGAAACCATTGCTCCAGGTCTGAAGACTGTAACCATGCCACGTGGCGGGCACTAGTGCCCACTGCAGCCACAGACTCGAAGCAGTCATAGGCCACCCAAGTTACACGATGGTCACAAGGCCCCGGAAGCGCTGGAGGTGATCATCGGACAGCCCAGCTAAGAACCTGGCGAGCTCCTTCACCAGGTCTCTCAGGTACCTGCCCATGTACAGCTGGCAAGCCTGGATATGAGCCATAAGCACTGAGCACTGAAAACACCTCTTGCCAAACCCATCCATAGTGGGGGTCTTCTGACCCAAGGGGCACTGAGGACTGTGTCTTCTGGCTTTGGATCCCATTCATGGCCTACTACACCACCATGGAGTTGTGTGGTAGCTGGGTTGTTACAAAGCTGGGGCTCTTGCGGACTTGATACATGTAATCGAGACGCTTTATCACAATGGGAACCATAACTGAGGCTTCCCACATCCTGAAAAGGAGGTGCTCCAAGATGGGAGGCACCAGCACAGTTATGGCCTCCTTGGGAGGAGAGTAATACTGAAGGATATCTAAGTCCTCTTCCCTAGGCTCCTCTTCTGCCTCGATAGTGAAGGCGAGGGCCTTGCCCATGTCCTGGACGAAGTCCAGGAAGGAAAGGTCCTCTGGCGGGGACCTCCGATGCTTCTGAGGAGGAGAGGGGTCCAATGGAACATCCCAATGTCGAGCAGCATCGGGGGACTCGTCGTCCATCTCCCATTCCAAATCAGAATTGGACAGGAGCTCGAAAAACCAGCGGGAATCATGTTGGTGCGCAGTTGGGGGCGAGGACAGCAGCAGGGGGTTCCCGATGGTCTAACCCTGATGCACTGGGTGGAGAAACACTAGGCTCGGACCAAGACCGGGATCGGTCATTGGAATTGGCCCAAAGAGCATGCCGTTTCAGGACAGGCTAGATCTTCTCCAGCAAAGCCTACATGGTGGAGAGGCCCATTGTCGGCCCCAAGGAACCAAAGGCTACTGGGACCAGGGTCTTCTAGCTTACCAGGAAAGCAGCCAGGCTTCGCAGCTGCCAGTGCGGGCAAGAGTGTATCAGTCCCAATGCTGGTTCCCTCAGTGGAAGCTCACCGATGGTGATCACTTCAGCAGCCTGAGGGTGATCCTCCGAGGGGGTGGGAACCGCTTTCCGCCAAAGCAGCTTCGAAGGCCACTCCTGACCTTCACCCTTGGAATCTTGTTGAGGGCTATGGTGCCGGTGCTTGTGAGTCTTACCCGCGATGCCGGCATCGCCCCCCCGATGAGGACTTAAACAAAGTCCATTCCTTCTGGGGACCGCACTGCACCAACGGTCAGTGGTCTCGAAGTTCAGAGAGAGCTTGATGGTTGCCGGTGTTTGAGTCCCCCATGGCCGTCCTGAGGGTGCTGATTCCAAAGCCGATGATGGGGTCGGGGTCGAGGCCGAGGACTTGGGGCCCAAGAGCGTCTCCTTCTGCCTTTCACGAATGTTATGCTTCTTTCTCATCATCTGAAGACAGCGGGCAAGAGAAAGCATCGTGATCGGCCCCGAGGTATTGAAGACAGCAATTGTGGTGGTACGTGATGGACATGGTCCTGCCACATCACTGCACTTCTTAAAATCACTAATCAAGGACACAACGGGAAAGACAGCCTTTGCAAGGTCAAACTTCAATGTCCTGATTAGTAGGGCATGAGAGAAAAATCCTGCGCAGTGAAAGAGAAAAAGAAGTACCCGTTAAATTGTCAGGAAGAGCATTCCATAATGCTGGGTCAATGTATGAGAAAGCCCTAGAGCTGATAGACTGGTTAGTGGTGCGGAAGTGATTAGGTATGGTATAGGTGTTTTGAGAGCAGTGCCTTCTTATTCTTGAGTTTGTGGGGGACATGAGGAGGGAAGATAGAGGTGTTGTGGCTATTTTGTTGTGGTGTTTGAATACAATCATTATTTTATTTTTGAAGATTTTTATACCGCATTTCCCAGTAGATCAAATGCGGTTTACAATGAACAAATTTTTGAATAGCACATTAAATAGTACATATTCGAATTACATTGAACAATAAGAACTATGTACATTTGTATACTTATGTATTATGTATTTATATTTCATTCTCGTTACGACTGGCAACCAGTGGAGGTTATGAAGAATTGTGGTAATATGATCGGTGCATTCTGCCTTGTATAAAATGCGTGCGGCCAGATTTTGAGCTAGCTGGAATCGATGAATAGTTTTCTTGGGTAGGCCTTGAAGGATGCTGTTGCAATAATCAAACTGTGGGGTTATAAGCGCTTGAAGGACTGTTCTGAAATCGTGGTCTTCTAGCAGGGGTCTGTATGTAGTGTATGCATCCTTCAGATCCAGGGAGCATAACCAATCTCCTTTTTGAAGATAAGTTAGCAGGGTGCCCAGAGAAATCATTCTTAACTTTTCCTTGACAAGATATCTGTTTAGATCTATGAGGTCTAGGATGGGATGGCATCCCCCTCTTTTCTTGAGGATCAGAAAATACCTGGAATAAAATCCTCATCCTCTTTGCTCTGGTGCCACGAGCTTGATTGCGAGTTCCCCCAAGAGGGTCATAGTTTCTCTTTGAAGCACTTCCTGATGCAGAGGGTCGATGTGATGCACCCTTGGAGAGCAATTTGGAAGTAGGTTGAATAGATATAATCTGTAACCATTTTGGATGATTTGTAGAACCGAAGTGTCTGAGGTTGTGAGGGGCCACCTTTGGACAAAAAGGAGTAAGCCTTCCCCTGACAGGGGAGTTTTCCATTGTGGTTACTGGTAGAGTGGCTATGTCCCAAGTTTTGGCTCAGGAGCAGGTTGGGGCTTCTCCCACAGTGGTTATGGTAAAGGAGTGTGTTTCGGTTGGGAGATTTGGGACGCAGAAAAGTACCTACACCTACAAGAGTAAAGCACAGTTACTTACCTGTAACAGGTGATCTCTGGGAACAGCAGGAATTAGTCCTCACATATGGGTACGTCGGAACCGACGGAGCCTGCGCGGGAAAGCTCCCCAGCTTCCCAGAAAGAAAGCTTTTGGGGCCTCCCACAGCGCATGCGCGCTGCCTTCCCGCCTTCCTGACCAACTCTCTTCAGTTCTAGTTTAAAGCTGAGACAATAGAGAGAGGAAAGGAAAGAGAGAGAGAGAGATACAACTCCTAGGGGAGGTGGGAGGGTTGTGAGGACTAATTCCTGCTGTTCCCAGAGATCACCTGTTACAGGTAAGTAACTGTGCTATCTCCAGGAACAAGCAGGAATGAGTCCTCACATATGGGGACTCCCTAGCTAAGATGCCGGGGAGATCCCCCTGCAAGAATTCCTCATCTTCCCATGGATCTCAGGCATCCACTCAGGGAAGGTGGGCAGGAGTTGTTTAAGAATGGAACAGGTGTCTGAGGACAGCCTGACCAAACAAGGCATCCCGGCGGGAGTCCTTGTCCAAGCAGTAATGGGCTGTGAAGGTATGAACCGAGGCCCAAGTGGCTGCTCGACAGATCTGATCGATGGATACAGAATGAAGATGAGCCATAGATGTGGCCATGGCTCTCACATTGTGAGCTGTGACATGGCCTTCCAGAGAAAGGTTCTTACTCTGGTAAGCAAAAGAAATACACTGAGCAATCCAATTGGACAGTGTTCTTTTTGAGACTGGAAGTCCTAAATGAGAAGGATCAAAAGCAACAAAAAGTTGAGAAGACTTTCTATGTTGCTGTGTCCTGTGGATGTAAAAGGCAAGAGCTCTTTTACAATCTAACGTATGTAGGTTCATCTCTGCACTAGATGCATGAGGAGCTGGAAAAAAGACAGGTAAATATACCTCTTGATTAAGATGAAAAGGTGGGACCACTTTAGGCATAAAGTGGGGATTTGTCCTAAGGACTACCTTATCATGATGGAACCTTGTATAAGGTGGATTAGCCACTAAAGCCTGCAGTTCACTGATGTGGCGAGCAGAAGTGATTGCAATAAGGAAAATGACTTTCCAGGAAAGGAATTTTAAGGAGATAGTGGCTAAGGGTTCTAAGGGCGGCTTCATAAGCTGACCAAGAACTACGTTTAAGTCCCATGCCACTGGAGGAGGCCGAATGGGAGGTTTAGTTAAAGTTAGACCTCTCATGAATCTTGCAATAAGAGGATGAGAGGAAACAGGTTGTCCATTGATAGGCTGAAGAGATGCTGCAATAGCACTCAAATGGACTCTTACAGAATTGGTTTTAAGTCCTGCATTGGAAAGATGCAGGAGATATTCAAGTAAAGAAGTTAAAGATAGTGCTAGAGGGTTAAGACCTTTGTTAGCACACCAAATTGAAAATCTTTTCCATTTAAAAGCATAAGAACGCCTGGTGGAAGGTTTCCTTGATGCATGGAGGATATCCTTCACCGGTTGAGAAAGATTCAAGTCTTGAAGGTCTAGGCCTTCAGTAACCAAGCTCTGAGGTGAAGGGACTTGGGGTTTGGGTGCCACAAAGTCCCCTCCTCTTGAGACAGAAGGTCTGGAGCAGCTCCCAGATCCAGGGAGGGTGTCTGGGAGAGATGCAGAAGTAGAGGATACCACACTTGGCGTGGCCAGCGTGGAGCTATGAGGATCATGGATCCTTGATCCCTCTGAAGTTTGAATAGAGTCTTGGGAATCAAGGGAATGGGTGGAAAGGCATATAGGAAGGCCTGACCCCAATGAAGGAGGAAGGCATCCTTGGCCTGAGCTCCCTGACACGGAATCCTGGAACAGAACCGGGGAAGTATGGCATTGTACGGACTTGCAAAGAGGTCTATGTCCGGGGTCCCCCATTCTTGAAAGATTCTGAGTACCTGATCCATGTGCAGGGACCATTCGTGTGGCAGCAGGACTCGACTGAGTCTGTCTGCCCAAGAGTTTTGGATTCCTGGGAGGTACACTGCCAGGAGATGGATCCCATGCTCTCTGGCGAAGGCCCAGAGTTTAAGAGCTTCGTTGCAAAGCGACAGAGAGCCAGTCCCTCCTTGTTTGTTTACGTAGAACATGGCTACTTGATTGTCGGTATGAACAAGGACTGTCATGTTGATGAGGAGGGTATGAAAGACCTTGAGAGCAAGGAGAATTGCTCGCAGCTCCAAAAGGTTGATATGAAGGTTGGTTTCCTGTGGAGACCAAAGGCCCTGAGTGGAGAGGTCTTGGAGATGAGCTCCCCAGCCTGTTTGGGAGGCATCTGTAGTGAGAGTTGCTTGGGGTAACAGAGGTTGGAAGGGGGCCCCCAACAACAGATTTTGAGTGGATACCCACCATTGGAGAGACCAAAAAAGACGTTTTGAGGTTGCTATTTGGTCTGAGAGAGCTCCTGATGCTTGGGTCCACTGTGTGGACAAGGTCCATTGAGCTGCTCTCATATGTAGGCGAGCATAAGGCACTACATGAACTGTGGATGCCATGTGACCTAGCAGTTGTAGCATCTCTCTGGCAGTCAAGTGGCTTCTGGACTGAATTTGAGAGGCCAAGTGCACTAGACGGTTGCAACGGGCCTGAGGAAGATAGGCCCTTGCAGTGGTAGTATCTAGCCATGCCCCGATGAACTCTAGGGATTGAGTAGGGGTGAGTTGAGACTTTGGCAGATTGATGACGTCCCAGATACTGCAGTATACGTCTGGTGTGGTCCAGGGAAGTCTGAGTCTCGGACTGAGATGGAGCTCGGATGAGCCAGTCGTCCAGGTACGGGAAGACAAAGATCCCCAGAGTGCGTAGAAATGCAGCTACTATTGCCATGCATTTGGTAAATACCCTTGGAGCAGAGGCTAGACCGAAGGGGAGTACTCTGTATTGGAAATGTTTTCCCTGGAACATGAACCGTAGGAATTTTCTGTGGGATGGATGGATGAGTATATGTGTGTACGCATCCTTGAGATCTAGAGAACAAAGCCAGTCCTGACTCTGTAGGTATGGAAGGAGAGTACCTAGAGAAAGCATTTTGAATTTCTCTTTGTAGAGGAATTTGTTCAATTCTCTGAGATCCAGAATGGGTCTGTATCCCCCTGTTTTCTTGGGAATCAGAAAATAGGGGGAGTAGAAACCTGACCCTTGTTGAGGAAGAGGAACCTCTTCTATTGCCCTTTGGGCGAGAAGAGTGGTCACCTCTTGTCCCAACAGGTACAGGAGAGATGGGGGAGAATTGAATTGTCTCACCATGGTATGGGGAGGAAGGCTGGAGAAGTGTAGTTTGTAGCCCTCTCTGATGATAGAGAGGGTACACGGTTCTGATGTGATTTGTTCCCATCTGGGAGCAAAATGAGCCAACCTTCCTGGAATGGTGAGAGGTTCTGGCTGTTGCAGAGCCAGAAAGGGTAAGTTCTCTAGAACCAAGTCAAAAACCCTGAGGAGGTTGGGACTGCTGGATTGTAGCAGCCCCTGTGGCCTTTGTTCTGGCCTGATTAGTTTGCTGGCGCTTAGGAGCAAAGCGAACTTGGGAAGATTGCTGGCCAGTATTTGTGGAAAATCTGGTCTTTTTATAGAAAGTTTTCTTAAAAGGTTTTTTCTTGGCAGGGGTAGAGGTAGACTTAGAAAGTCTATCTAAAGCAGCATTCTCTGCATCCATTTGAGTGGCTTTGATTTGCCACTCTTTGCCGAAGAGATTTTCACCTGTACAGGGCAGATTGCCCAAGCCTTCTTGTACCCAGGGTTCCAAATCAGAGGCCTGGAGCCAAGCCAGTCTGCGAGCAGCTATGGCTATGCCAGAGGCTCTGCTTGCCCCCTCAAAAGAGTCAAAGGCTGCTCTGTTGGAGAACTTGGAAACATCTTGAGCGTGCTTTAGCAAAAGAAGGAATTCCTCCTGTTTATCCTCTGGGATAAAGGGGAGAAATTGACGTATCTTTAATGCAATCTCTTTCAAAAACATGCCCATATAAAGGCTGTATGAATTGATTCTGGCAATAAGCATGCTAGCTTGGAAGATTTTTCTCCCAAAAGCATCCAGAGTCCTACATTCTCTTCCTGGAGGGGTAGAAGAGTGTCTTTTGGTACTCTTTATCTTTTTCATAGCAGACTTCACCACAATAGAGTGGTGAGGAAGCTGAGTTCTTTGAAAACCAGGAGGAGGAACCCGATACATGGTGTCCAAACGTCGAGAATGTGGAGATAGGGTAAGAGGAGCCTCCCACAAATCCATCATGTGTTCTTGAAGAATTTCATGTATGGGTAAGGTGGCTGCCTCTTTAGGAACCTTAGAGTATCCTAAAATATCTAATTGCTTTGCTCTAGGTTCCTTTTCTGAGGATACAGATATGGAGAGTCCTTTAGCTACTTCAATAATGAAGTCTTGAAAGGACAAATCCTCTGGAGGAGACATTCTCCTTTTTGGAGAAGAGGGCTCCTCAGGAAGAGTGAAAGAGACGTCAGCAGAATCATCTGAGGTATCAGACTCTTCAGAGGATTCAAAGTATCGTCTATTTGCTTCCAGAGATCGATGGGCGTACCGGGTATCGGAGCGGTATCGAAGAAAGCTCCGGAACCGGAGACCGGAACCGGCATGCTACTGGAAGTAGATGCTCTGGGTACCGGTATCGGTTGCGGTACCGGAATCGGAGTCGGAACCGATTGTCGCGCGGTACCGATGGCGGTGCAGCATTAATGAAAGTCAGTAAGGCCTGCTGCATGGATTGTACCGTAGTACCCATAGCCGCCACAACTGCCTGGAAGTCGGTACCGGTGTTAGCCGGTACCCCAGAGCAGTCTAACAGGAGATCGGTCGAGGCCGTGCCATCGATGTCTACCTGTAACCCCACAGGAGGAGCTTTGGAAGCCGGAGCTTCCCGCCGGGGTTTTTTGGCTGGGGCAGGGTCCTCAGGGTCAATTGCAAGGGCCTCTCGCTGCTTAGAGGGAGATTTGCCTTTTGAGGACTTGCCCGAAGAATGTTTGGTTACCTGAGATCCATCAGGAGAAGAAGACCTGGAGGATGTTGATGCTGGAGTATCGGTAGAAAACAGCATATGAAATTTATTTGCTCTGTTCTGTAAGCCCCTTTTGGACATCAGAGAGCAGGATGGACAATCCGGAATGGAATGGTCAGGCCCCAAACATTTAAGACACCACTCATGAGTGTCTGTAATTGAAATAGTACCGGTACACTTAGTGCATTTTTTAAAACCAGAAGCTGGTTTTTCCATGAGGGAGACCTGAGAAGGCCTAGAGGCCTCACAGAAAAAATACACCGAGTGTAGGAAAAAGTAATATATATATATATTTTTTTTAAATAAAGGAAAAAAGGACCGGCGGTACCGGTCCGGAATCGGAGAAGGCAGACACGCGGTCAAAGAAACAAATTAAAATAACAATTTCTTCAGCGGTGACAGGAACACAACCTGCTGGCTCCGCGGAAAAAGAAGAACTGAAGAGAGTTGGTCAGGAAGGCGGGAAGGCAGCGCGCATGCGCTGTGGGAGGCCCCAAAAGCTTCCTTTCTGGGAAGCTGGGGAGCTTTCCCGCGCAGGCTCCGTCGGTTCCGACGTACCCATATGTGAGGACTCATTCCTGCTTGTTCCTGGAGATTAGGTCTTTTTCTGGCCCCAACCTCGGTACCTCCTGTGATAGGAGGCTAGCTCGGAAGTTCACCTTGAGAGACTGCAAAGGGTGACATGCTGCTTTTCAATGAAGCCAGTCTTCTCTTCAACATGTTCTCCGAAGAGATTCTCTCCATAGGCACAGCACATCAGCAAGCTTGTCCTGCATTGACTGTTCCAGGTCTGAGGACCTGAGCCAGATAAGTCTCCAGGCGCCAATACCTATAGCATAAGCTCTCACTGCTGTTTCAAAGATATGAAGACCATGAACCTCTGAGCAGTCCTTGATGTGAGCCATCAGGGAACAATACTATTCCAATTTCTCTGGAGATACTGGGAAAGATTAGCGAGGTCACACATGATATTCTGCAGAAACATGCCCACTTAGAGCTGGTAAGAGGCCATGTGGGTCATGAGCATGGAATTCAAAGTGTCTTCTCCCAGAAGAGTCCAATGTCCTAGCCTCCTTCCAAGGGGGTGCTGAGGAGTGAGTCTTGGAACTTTTCGATCTTGCCAGGGTGGATTAGACTACCAAAGAATGATGTGGAAGCTGGGGCTTCTCAAATCCGGGAGCCTTCTGAACTCTCTATATGAGGGTCAATCCTTCCACTTATTGGAGGTACAGTGGGAGAAGTTCTCCCACATTCTCATCTGTACTCTCTGAAGGATGAGGTGCATGGGCACTGCCACTGCTTTCCTGGAGAGGAGCAATACTGAAGAATCTCCAACTCTTCTGCCCTGGGCTCATCTTCAGTCTCCAAAGAAAATGGCATGGCCTTGGCCATATCCCTGACAAAATCTTGGAAGGTCACAACCTCAGGAGAGGATTGCACCCCTCATGAGGAGGAGAAGGGTTTGATGGAAGCTCTGGAGACCTGTCCTCCGACAAGTCTTCAGGCTTAACATTGATTACCCAGCCTTCTCAATCTGACAGAGAGGAAGTCAAAATACTTCTGAGTCTCTGCCTGGATCTCTCTCCTGACCCTCGGGGATAGAGAGCAATGATGCACCGATGCTCATCTGGACTTTGAGAGCACATCAGACCCTAAAATGCTAGAGAGTGATATCCATGGACAGATGCCGGTGTCGGGGTCCTTTGATGCCCCAATGTCAATACCTCTCCCGCAGGCAAGGCATGCATCTTGAGGATTGGTTGGATGGATGCTGTCAATGCAGTCAAAGTCAAGGCATCGGCCTGCTGCATGGCCAAGAGTGCCACAATCTGTTCCTTGACAGCCTGCAGAAGGTGTTTCTCTATGGCGACAAACTCCAAATGGTGGAGGACTTCAGTAACCTCGACCGATGTACCAGGAAACTGTGAGAGGCTGTCTGCAGCTTGGTCTCGGTCGTCAGTAGGCCACTGCTGCCCCTCCGATGTGTTGGAGAATGAGTACTCCTTTCTTCGGGGCATCTTGAAGGGGCACTCTCGCAGGCCTTCATTGCTCCTGATGCTGTGCCTCAAGGGGCTTCAACACTGGTACACTGAAGCCTTTACATAGTGCTCAGCATGATCACCCTTAGGTGCTGACAAAGATGAAGCTGAATCCTTCCTCATCCTCAAATAGAGATCGATCGATGGGCAATGCTCTGGGGCACTATGACCGCTTGACTTTGAGTGGGCTCGAGAACTCCTCAATGTTGATGCACTGCCAGCGTCAAATGCAGCCTTTGAAGCCATTGAGACTGCTGCAGTTGATGATGATGGACTGGACTTCTGAGGGCTAAAAAATGATTTGCGCTGTTTCTCTCGACCCTTAAGGCCTCTTTTTGTCATCTGGAAACACAGATTACCAGAAGAGAGCACAAAGGCATGAACTGTGTGTATCTATGGTGGATATGGTTCTCGAGCACTGGGAACACTTTTGTTTTTAAATTATTATTTATAAGTTTACAAATTATAATCCAAGCAAAATTCTTGCACAGAGATATGAGAGTCTTGTTGAATACAAAGAAAAACAGGAGCCCCCAAATCAAGCCCATAATGGGGGAAGAGTTCTACAAAGAAAACAACTAAAATAAACTCAAAGGAAAATAACCAGGCCGACCAGTCAACATCAAATACATAACTGCGGAGAAACATCACATACCTAATGGAACGGTAGTACTACGTGCATTAATAAAGGTAATAAGCTGGAAGGGCTCATCGAAAATATAACTCACAGCCTGGTACCTAACCAGGCATTTACATGGGAATTTAAGGAAAAAACAAGCCCCCCAGATATAAAACCCCAGGCTTCAGAAGGAGGAATTCCCTCCTTCTCTTATGTGTTTCCCAAGCTAAATCAGGGAATATACGTATAGTACAGCCTTAAGATTTTTTTTCTTATGGAACATTTTCAAAAGCTATTCCCAGTCAGAGGTAAGGGCAAAAGTTATTAACAACTTAGCAGGGACCACAGAATCCACATCCAAGGTTTCTAGTATAGCTGACACATTCAATACATCCATCTGAGGTACTCCTGCACTTTCGACCCCACCAGAATATTTTTTGGCAGCAGGCAGATAGTAAATCTGAGTCAAGACTCCGGGGGAACCCCCAAAACCTTCATCATATAGTTTTTAAACATGTCTCTTGAAGATATCATCGACAAATTGGGGAAATTGACACACAAGTTTGTTTGTACAATATGTTCCCTGTAAATAGTTAATACCACTGTTCCATGTAAAAGTTGTTCAATTGTTAACTGTAAACCACCCTTGATCTCTGGAAGGGGCGGTATAGAAGAAATGTATACATAAAATAAAAATAAATAAATAAATCAACTTTAAATTAGCTGAATGTGGAACACTCTCCAAATGTTCTAATTTAAATTTAATAGCTTTCATATCAGCAACAAATAAATCATTAGCAGACTCCACATGAGAGAGCCTGGTGGCCATGTCAGAGAGAGAGCACTGCACTCCAACTATCTCCTCCGAGTTTTTAGCAATGGCCACCATATTCATTTGAATTTGCCCAGTCAATACTTGCATTTGTGGAATAATAGCCTCTTCAAGCTTGGAAATTGCAGACCAAATGGACTCCAGCATGAAAACTACAAGTCAAGTGGAGAGAAAGACACCAGCTTCTGAAGCGCTTGATCAGAAAGAGGAAACAGCAGGTTGTATTCCCCTACCACTGGTCTATGAAACAGCATCGTCCAAAGCGCTGATGCAAGACACCCAAGCCAACTCAACCTCATTCAATAGACACTGCGGAGGAATCACCCCCCCCAGGAATACCAGGAGCTGACCCCTCTCCAGTCGTATCGCCAGCCAATTCAGATGAGCAATTGTCTGACGGACACCTAGGGAGTAGAAGGCAGAGGGTGGCAATGGGGTACTCTGAGTCTCGCCTCCAAGCCCAAGAGAGACGCCGAGACTAATGACTTCGGCACTGCCATTGCCAGGATCCCACCTGATGTGGATGGCTGGGATAGAGGCCGCTATAAAAAGAAATCGATTGGACCACAGGAAATCAGAGGCAAGGTAGAAGGAACCACTAGGCTATCAAGGATCTCTTGCCTGACTTTACCTTTCTCTTCCCCATTATTAGAATCTCTGTTCAGCGTGCCTGAGATCCGCCATGTTAGGAAACTCCTACCCCTCATAACTTCTTGGGAACGTTTTTATACCTGCTGGCCAGTTTTTGGAACATATCGGCCAGAAAAACAACAGCCGTGGCAAAATCAAACTGCTCTATCTTGGAAAGAGCAGGGCTCATGGCACTTAAGGGGGCAGAGGTGCTGTGGAAAAAGAAAGAAAACTTAAAACAAACATTGCTAATAAAAGGAAAACAGAAGAAAAACTGTGATAGGCAGACAGGAAAAAAACCCAGAAGTTTCATGAAGGTGATAGGTCCTCGAAGAGGGGAAAAAAATTACTAATTAGTGGAGACATCAGGAATACATACATTGGGCTCCACGAAGAACAAAGACTGAGGTAAAATGGCACTGTGACGGCAGGTAGGATGATGACGTACATGGACGATGGGACTTGCCAGAAGCTTCCAGCAATGGATGGGGAGCGTTCCTGTGTGGGCTCCATCTGATGATCTCACCCATATGTGAGGACTTCATTCCTTCTTGTTCACGGAGAAATTAAAGTATTTTATAATAAAATGTGCACTTGCTAACTCTGCCCAAGATCCACCCAGACTGTGCCCTGGCACTGCCTACTAGCCAAGTACACACATTCATCCCAATGTGCGTACTTTTATGCCAGTCTGTATATACATATGCTAATGATTTTATAAAATTCCTATTTGGAGTGTAAAATATATGGGGTTTTTTTGCCCTTTTGGTGCCTTACAATTGATTTACTGAATTTTAAAGTAATCCATGGAATTTTAAAACAATGATAAAGTCTAAAGGGTTATCGCAGCTAGATTAATCTCAGCCAAGATTATATGCAAGGTCTGAGCCATGAGCCGAGCAGTCTCTACTTGGCGCTTTGGCTGAGATTAAGAATGCGCACACCATAGGGGGAGTCAACACCTTGCCAATCAACTTCAACAGGGACATAATCGTGACTTAAGTGGGAAGATTAAACAGCTCAGAAAAAGCCCTATTCTTCCACTATTCTTCTGTAATCCAATATATTATCCACTATGGCTTGGCATACTGGAAGCTCACAAATTTAAAATGCTTATTCTTTGAGGTTTCTTTGAAACTCTAATTTGTGTTGCTATTGAACAATGACAAACAGTAAATAAACAAGTAAATAAATCATGAGCCTAGTCCTCCCCCCTCTGGTGACATGGGAGAAAGTCCTCACACTCAAAAAGGTACTAGAATATTCTAGTATCATAAGACAGGGTTTTTTAACACATGGTATGCATACTTCTGAGGGTAGACCTATCACAGGGAGATGGGTATGCAGGCAGAAGCCCTACTATTAAAAAAAATATTGGCATGTGTCAGGTTCTACTTGCCATGGGCAGGAGGTAACTGCAGAACCTGCGAGGAGGCGGCAGGAGGCATGTACAGCATGCAGAGAAAGCAGTTTCGTGCCTTCACCCCTGCGCCTGTGATTTGCTCTCCTGGTTTAGCAAAACCTCTTCACACACGGCTCATCTGCATGCTGTTTGCTTACAGCATCGCTGAACAAAACGTCTGCAATACACTTGTGTTAGGAAAGACTGTTCTAGAGCTTTAGCACTGGGCTCTGGGTTTCTGCATCAAGGCCTCTTCCATTAAGAATAACATACTAAGCTCTGCATAGTTTTACCCGTATTTATCTTCACACATCTAGTGCAGAGTTTACAGACTGGTAAGGGGGACTGTTGCTTCTGGAGGGAGATCTGCAACTGTGAGTATTTACTTCTGGTAATTTTCTAAAAGGAATTCTTTGTATTACAGCTAATTAATCTGTGATCCAGTATTTTTGTTAAATTAGTCAGGGCCTAGTAGCAGCAGTTTAAGTTTACATTTAAAACACAGAGGAGAACTCTCTGGTTACATTTCATACCCAGCAGAGAGCTTGTACTTTTAATTTAATAGTCACTCAGGGCCTAGTAACAGCAAAGTACTTTTAGTTTAAATTTAAAACACAGAAGAGAGCTTTCTGGTTATATTTGGAACCCAGCAGAGAGCTTGTAGTTTACATTTAATAGTCACTCAGGGCCTAGCATCAGCAAAGTTCTTTTAGCTTAAATTTACAACACAGAAAAGAGCTTTCTGGTTAAATTTAGAACCCAGCAGAGAGATTGTACTTTAAATTTCATAAGAAGTTAGAGCCTAGCAGCAGCTAAGAGCTATAATTTAAATCAAATCAGAATTTAGCTTAGCACAAAAAGCAAAGCAGGGTCTGTACTTTTTGAGCAACAAATAAAGTTTTCTAGAGACCTTTACAAAGAGGCCTTCTACCTAGGGGGCAAGAAACCTGTGAAACTTTTTCAATAGGTGTTAACACCAGGTGGCAGATCAAAAGGCCATTTTGAAAGACTCCTCCTATCCAAGCAAGGACTGTTAATTACCCAGGAAGTTGGTCACAGCTTACTTCAGCAACACAGGCATAAATAGCTCAACCAGAGCTCTGTGATCCTCTGTCTTGAAAGACTAGTAAGGGGGACTGTTGCTTCTGGAGGGAGATCTGCAACTGTGAGTATTTACTTCTGGTAATTTTCTAAAAGGAATTCTTTGTATTAAAGCTAATTAATCTGTGATCCACTATTTTTGTTAAATCAGTCAGGGCCTAGTAGCAGCAGTTTAAGTTTACATTTAAAACACAGAGGAGAACTCTCTGGTTACATTTCATACCCAGCAGAGAGCTTGTACTTTAAATTTAATAGTCACTCAGGGCCTAGTAACAGCAAAGTACTTTTAGTTTAAATTTAAAACACAGAAGAGAGCTTTCTGGTTACATTTGGAACCCAGCAGAGAGCTTGTAGTTTACATTTAATAGTCACTCAGGGCCTAGCATCAGCAAAGTTCTTTTAGCTTAAATTTACAACACAGAAAAGAGCTTTCTGGTTAAATTTAGAACCCAGCAGAGAGCTTGTACTTTAAATTTCATAAGAAGTTAGAGCCTAGCAGCAGCTAAGAGCTATAATTTAAATCAAATCAGAATATAGCTTACCTCAGCAGCACAAGACAGGGTACTGTGTAGCAGCCCTCTTTTAATAAGTGTTAATTCCCTCCCACCCCTGGGATAATCATAGCTTTATAGGTACTTACACATCTTAAAAGACAGGAGATGCTCTCAGGTGAAGCTCATTACCCAAATCAGTCATACACTAAGGACCTGAGATTAGTTAAGCTTCAGGTGAACAAGGTATATTACACGTATTAGGTTCAGTTTTATTAGTATAAATATCCATAGCAACCCTTAGTAAGTAAAGAACTTAGATCTAAACACAAACTTAAAACTAAGATGCAGACAGCAGTCCAGCAGCGGGATGGGGGCTTTCCAGTCTTTTGCATTGAGTGTCACATGTATGATTTTCTCCCAGTTGGTGAGAGGTCTTACGTGTGCACTAGGTGCAAGGAGCTCTTTGCTCTCAGGGAACGAGTCCGTTCTCTAGAGGCTAAAGTAGCAGACTTGGAAAGCATAAGACAGACAGAGAGGTACATAGACGAGACCTACAGGGATATAGTCCTGAAGTCCCACCTCCAGTCTGGCAGCATCCCTGTTGCCATGGAGGAGAGAGGTCACGTGATAGGAGAGCATCACCCTGGTGTGGCAGGAAGTGATCCTGTAACTAGGACCTGTCCTCCAGGTGATGTAAAACCCTCTCGCACCGAGAAAGTTTCTCCAGGGCCATGTGCCCATGAGGGAAGGGTTAGGACAGCCGTTATAGTTGGTGATTCGATCATTAGGCATGTAGATAGCTGGGTGGCTGGTGGACGTGAGGATCGCCTGGTAACATGCCTGCCTGGTGCGAAGGTAGCGGACCTCACGCGCCACCTAGATAAGGACTTAGATAGTGCTGGGGAGGAGTCTGCTGTCTTGGTACATGTTGGTACCAATGACATAGGAAAATGTGGTAGGGAGGTTCTGGACGCTAAATTTAGGCTTTTAGGTAGGAAGTTGAAATCCAGAACTTCCAGGGTAGCATTCTCTGAAATGCTTCCTGTTCCACGCGCAGGACCCAAAAGGCAGACAGAGCTCCGGAGTCTCAATGCGTGGATGAGACAATGGTGCAGAGATGAGGGGTTTGGATTTGTTAGGAACTGGGGAACATTCTGGGGAAAGGAGGGGCTCTTCCGAAGAGATGGGCTTCACCTTAACCGGGATGGAACCAGGCTGCTGGCATTAACCTTTAAAAAGGAGATAGAGCAGCTTTTAAACTAGATATTAGGGGAAAGCCGACAGTCGCCCAAGAGCAGATGGTTCGGAAGAATGTATCTTTGAAGGATACTACCAAAAGTAGAGAGGTTCCACAAAAGAGTAAAGTAGCCCAAATGCCCTCAAGTATGGAGCAGACAGAGCTTAAAGATCCCAAATTACTCATGTCTAACAGACAAATTAATATGGATAAAATACATTCTCTAAAATGCTTGTATGCAAATGCTAGAAGTCTAAAAAATAAGATGGGAGAGTTAGAATATAGCACTAAATGAAAGGTTAGATATGATTGGAATATCAGAGACATGGTGGAAGGACGATAACCAGTGGGACACTGTGATACCTGGGTACAAACTATATCGTAATGATAGAGCTGATCAAATTGGTGGAGGGGTTGCTCTCTATGTTAGAGAGGGCATTGAGTCAGAAAGGATTAAAGTTTTGCAGGAAACAAAATCTGCTGTAGAATCTATATGGATTGAAATTCCATGTAAAAGGGGGAAGGCAATGGCAGTGGGGGTGTACTATCGAGCGCCTGGCCAGAATGACCAAATGGATGATGAAATGCTCAAAGAAATCAAGGAAGTTAACAAAAGTTACAGCACAGTAATAATAATGGGTGATTTCAACTACCCCAGTATCAACTGGGTCAGTGTCACGTCAGGACATGCTAGGGAGATAAAGTTCCTAGATGAAATAAATGACTGCTTCTTGGAGCAGCTGGTTCATGAACCGACCAGAGGGGAAGCCATATTAGACCTAATCCTTAGTGGAACACCAGATCTAGTGCAAGAGATAAGGTTGTTGGGGCCACTTGGCAATAGTGATCATAGCATGATCGCCTTTGATTTAATTAGTGGAGGAGGGATAGTAAGGAAATCCACAGTACTACCTTTTAACTTTCGAAAGGGAGACTATGATAAAATGAGGAAAACAGTCAAGAAAAAACTAAAAGGAGCAGTTGCAAAGGTTAAAGACGTACATCAGACTTGGCTGTTGTTGAAAAATACTATCTTGGAAGCCCAGACCAGCTGTATTCCACGCTTTAAGAAAAGTGGAAAGAAGTCCAAAAAACTGCCAGCATGGTTTAAGGTGGAAGTCAGAGAGGCTGTTGTTGCCAAAAAAGCATCTTTCAGGAAATGGAAAAAAGAGCCAAACGACGAAACCTGGAAACAGCACAAGCACTGGCAAGTCAAATGCAAGGCATTGATAAGGGAGGCAAAGGGAGAATTTGAGAAGAAGCTTGCTGCAGAAGCAAAAACGCGAAGTAAAGACCTTTTCAAGTACATTCGTAGCAAAAAACCTGTGAGAGAGTCAGTTGGTCCATTAGATGATAAAGGGGTTAAAGGAGCACTAAGAGGTGACAAGGCGATAGCAGAGAGACTGAACAAATTCTTTGCTTCAGTCTTTACTGAGGAAGATGTAGGGATGTTACCCATGACTGAAGTGGTATTTAAAGTTGCAGAAGAATTGAAGGAAATATCGATACATCGAGAAGATGTATTACAACTATTAGATAAGCTGAAGAGTAGCAAATCACCTGGGCCGGATGGTATACATCCAAGGGTATTGAAAGAACTGAAATATGAGATTGCAGACCTGCTATTAGTAATCTGTGAACTATCATTAAAATCATCTCTAATACCTGAAGATTGGAGGATCGCCAATGTAACACCAATTTTTAAAAAGGGTTCCAGGGGTGATCCGGGAAACTACAGACCGGTGAGCCTGACGTCAATACCGGGAAAAATGATAGAAACCATCATAAAGAATAAAATTACTCAGCATGTAGATAGTCATGAACTAATGAGAGACAGCCAACATGGCTTTAGACAAGGAAGATCTTGTCTTACTAATCTGTTATGTTTTTTTCAAGGAGTGAATAATCGGGTGGACAAAGGTGAGTCGGTTGATATTGTGTATCTGGACTTTCAGAAAGCCTTTGACAAGGTCCCTCATGAGAGACTATTGGCAAAACTAAAGAGTCATGGGATAGGAGGCAGTGTATTATTGTGGATCAGGAACTGGTTAAAAGATAGAAAGCAGAGGGTAGGGCTAAATGGCTAATTTTCCCAATGGAGAAAGGTGAATAGTGGTGTACCCCAGGGATCTGTGCTGGGTCCGCTGCTTTTTGACATATTCATAAATGACCTGGAAAGTGGAATAACGAGTGAGGTTATCAAATTTGCAGATGACACAAAACTATTTAAAGTTGTTAAAACCCAAGAGGATTGTGGAAAATTGCAAGAGGATCTTGATAAATTGGAAGACTGGGCATCAAAATGGCAGATGAAATTTAATGTGGAAAAGTGCAACAAGGTTATGCACCTAGGGAAGAACAACCCAAACTATGGTTACACGATGCAAGGTTCCACATTAGGAACCACCACCCAGGAAAAAGATTTAGGCGTCATTGTGGATACCATGTTAAAACCCTCGGCCCAGTGTCGCAGCGGCGGCCAAGAGAGCAAATAGAATGCTAGGTATGATAAGGAAAGGAATGGAAAATAAAACAAAGGATATTATAATGCCTCTATATCGTTCCATGGTGAGACCGCACCTTGAATATTGTGTGCAATTCTGGTCGCCGTATCTTAAAAAGGATATAGAGTTATTAGAAAAGGTTCAGAGAAGAGTCACCAAAATGGTAAAGGGGATGGAAGGATACTCCTATGAAGAAAGGCTAAAAAGGTTAGGGCTCTTTAACCTGGAAAAGAGACGGCTGAGGGGAGATATGATAGAAGTCTATAAATTAATGAGCGGAGTGGAACGGGTAAACGTAGATCGATTGTTTACCTTATCAGAATATAGAAAGACTAGGGGACATGCAATGAAGCTACAGGGTAAACTATTTAAGACTAATAAGAGAAAATATTTTTTCACTCAACGTGTAATCAAACTCTGGAATTTGTTACTGGAGGATGTAGTAAAGGCTGTTAGTGTAGCTGGGTTTAAAAAAGGTTTGGACAAGTTCCTGGAGGAAAGGTCCATAAGCCATTATTAAGAAGGGACCCAGGATATCAATGCTTGAACCAATACAAGCATTGTGGAACCTGTGTCCCTTGGGGAAACTGCTAGGTACATATGACCTAGATTGGCCACTGTTGGAAACAGAATACTGGGCTTGATGGACCTTGGTCTGACCCAGTATGGCATATCTTATGTTCTTATGTTCTTATGTACCAAAAGGTCATAATTTGTTGTATATTCTGGTTGTAAAAGAAATACACAAAGCTGAAAGTTTATCTTATTCCTTTCCATGTATGACATCCTGCACTGTGGAATATGTTGCTTCTCGAATTACACCTTGAGGACTATATGTTGAGATTTCATAAATTAGAAAAGGCTCATTTATTGAGAAAGTGCTTTTATAAGGATGAACTGTTGAGATTACTTTGAATATTCATTGTAGTAGTTGATTTATTTGTTGTATTGTTTCTATTTTCCTATCAATTATTTTTATGATTATGTTTACGTTTGGATTATGTCTTATTGTAAACCTTTTATGATTGTTGCTTTCCACAATTCTATACTTGAAAAGGTTAAATTTATATTGGGCAGAGTTAGCAAGTTTTCAGAATAAGCAAGGAACAAAGGTATGCAGACTCTAAATCCTCTCTGATTACTGCATTTCTCTTTTGCAGGCGTTTTACAGAGGTATATTCAAAGATTGCTATTGATGCAGAACATGACTGCCAGACAGATCTCAGGCAAAAGGCAAAGTGAGCATACTGTGCTGTTTTAAAGAGTCTGCATGGGTTGCCAGGCTTCTACTGTGCTCATAAAAGATTTTCTGGCTTTCATGGTCTAGCACCAGAATATATTTCTTCTAGACTATTTACATGCTTTCACATTCATTGAGATCCTTGAATTATTATCAATGGATATTTATCACTCTCCCTCTCCAATTAAACTGGGTAGGGATGGATAGAGTAGTTACTCACCTGTAACAGGTGTTCTACAGGAGCAGCAGGAATCAGTCCTCACTTATGGGTGACGTCGGCGCCGACGGAGCCCTCGCGGAGCAATTTTCCCCAGCTTTCGAAGAAAGCCTTTGGGAATTGCAGCGCGCATGCGCGGTCCCCTTCCCGCTCAAGGGTGCCATCTTGCTCAGTTGGATGACATAGCGAAGACAGCAAAAAAAGTTAGCAGAAACATGTAATAAGAATGACTGCAACTCCCAGGGGAGGAGGGAGGGTAGTGAGGACTGATTCCTGCTGCTCCTGGAGAACACCTGTTACAGGTGAGTAACTACTCTTTCTCCAGGACCAAGCAGGAAGTCAGTCCTCACTTATGGGACTCCCAAGCTTAAGGCTACCGGAGACCTCAAGCCGAAAAATGAGCTCCCTCAAGCTCAACAGTACAGAAGGAAGGAATCTTCTCTGAATACGAATCCGGCCGGTAGCCCAACACCAGGGCCAGAGGGTAGGAGTTGCCTAGACCTCAAAGAGATTGTGGAGGACTGCCTGACCGAAAGCACTGTCCCTGCGGGACTCCCTCTCCAGGCAGTAATGAGCCGCAAACGTCTGGCTTGAAGACCAAGTAGCGGCCCGGCAGATGTCTGCCAACGGAACAGAGCGGAGATGAGCCACTGACGCAGCCTTCGCCCTGACACGGTGAGCCGTGACTCGACTCTCTAAGGAGAGGCCGGCTGCCTCATAAGCCCAGGCGATACAGTCAGCTACCCAGATGGACAAAGTACGCTTAGAGACAGGTACCCCTAACCAATTGGGGTCAAAAGATACGAAAAGCTGGACAGCTTTCCTATGCTCTCGCGTACGGTCAAGATAGAAGGATAAGGCTCTTCTACAGTCCAGGCTATGCAGAACAGTTTCAGCTCGGCTGGTATGCGGCCTGGGAAAGAAGGTCGGAAGAACCACCTCTTGATTGATGTGAAAAGTGGAGACCACCTTCGGAAGAAACAGGGTGAGTCCGTAAGACCACCCTATTCTTGTAGAACCTAGTGTATGGGGGCTCCGACACTAGGGCCTGTAGTTCACTAACACGCCTAGCGGAGGTAAGGGCTACCAAGAAGAGAGTTTTCCAGGAGAGGAAACGAAGATGGCAGGTAGCCATGGGCTCAAAAGGCGGACAGGTAAGCCTTTGCAAGACCACACTGAGATCCCAGTCAGGAGCTGGAGGCCGCAACGGAGGCTTAAGCAGAAGAAGGCCCCTGAGAAAACGCGCCACCAAGGGGTGCGAGGAAAGAGGCTGGCCCTCCACCGGCGAATGATGTGCAGAGAGAGCACTGAGGTGGAACCTGACAGAGTTGGATTTGAGGCCCAGATCGGAGAGGTGAAGCAAATACTGCAGTACCACCGATACTAAGCAGGCGAAGGGGTCCTCAGAGCGCTGAGAACACCAGACCGAGAAGCGACGCCATTTAAGGGCATAATATTTCCGGGTGGAAGGTCGCCGAGACGCCAGGACGACAGCTTCCACCTCCGGAGGAAGCAGGAGCGGAGTTAGGACTACCCTTTCAGCAGCCAGTCCATCAGATGAAGGGCCCGGAGGTTGGGGTGCAGGAGAGTACCCTGATCCTGGGTCAGGAGATCGGGCTGAAACCCCAGAGGAAGAGGGGTGTCCACCGCTAGCTGTAGGAGTAGAGGGAACCAGGGTTGTCTCGGCCACCTGGGCGCCACCAGGATCACGTAGGCCCTGTCCTGGACAACTTTGAACAGCGTCCGGGACACAAGTAGCGTGGGAGGAAAGGCATACAGTAGGTCCGTGGACCACGAGATGAGGAAAGCATCCGGCGCTACTCTGAGAGGATGCGAGTGCTGGGAGCAGAACCTGGGAAGTTGCCGGTTGAGAGGACTGGCAAAGAGATCCACGGTGGGGAGGCCCCACTGGCGGAAGATCCGCTGGACAACTACGGGGTTCAACCTCCATTCGTGCGGCTGCAGAATCCGGCTCAGTTTGTCGGCCAGGCAATTTTCCTGCCCGGGCAGGTAAACAGCCTTGAGGAGGATGTCGTGGTCGACTGCCCAAGAGCACAGTCTCCGAGCCTCCTGACACAGAAGGAGGGAGCCTGTGCCCCCCTGTTTGTTCACGTAGAACATGGCAACCTGATTGTCCGTCTGTACCAGCACAGACCGACGAGAAGTGAGGTGAGAGAAGGTCCGCAGAGCTAGGCGGATCGCCCGCAGCTCCAGGAAGTTTATCTGCTGAGCAGCCTCCCAAGGTGTCCAAAGGCCTTGAGTGCATGTTCCCTGGCAATGCGCTCCCCATCCCAGGAGAGAGGCATCTGTCGTTAGCACCTGGGAAGGTGGAGGAGACTGAAAGGCCATGCCGAGTACCAGATTGGGCAGGTGAAGCCACCATTGCAAAGAGGAGACCAGGCGGTCAGAGATCTGTATTAAGTCTGTCAGTCTCCCTGTGGCCTGATGCCATTGAGTGCGAAGGCTCCACTGAGCAGGTCTCATATGCAGACGGGCATTCGGAGTGACATGGACCGTGGAGGCCATATGACCGAGCAGTTGCAGGAATCGTCTGGCAGAGACCGGTGACGCGCTGTGGAACCTGCCGGCCAGAGCTATGAGCCTGTTGGACCGTTCCAGAGGCAAGAAGGCACGAGCCTGCAGAGTGTCCAGCTGTGCTCCTATGAAGTTGAGATCCTGAGAAGGGAGCAAAGTGGACTTTTCGAAGTTTATGACGAAGCCCAAGTGCTGAAGCAGGGCCACTGTGCGTTGAGTGGCCTGAGTGACCTCTAGGGAAGACTGTGCCCGGATGAGCCAGTCGTCCAGGTAGGGGAAGACAAAGAGACCTTGAAGCCTCAGGAAGGATGCCACCACTGCCAGGCATTTCGTGAACACCCTGGGAGCGGAGGAGAGGCCAAAGGGCAGTACGTGGTACTGATAATGATTCCCTGCCACCACAAATCTTAGATATTGTCGGTGGTCCGGATGAATAAGGATGTGAGTATAAGCATCCTTTAGATCCAAGGAGCATAGCCAATCTCCCTGCTGGAGGTAGGGCAGTAGGATTCCAAGGGTAAGCATCTTGAACTTTTCCCGCTGCAGGAACTTGTTGAGGTTGCGAAAGTCAAGGATGGGTCTGAGGCCTCCTGTTCTTTTTGGTATCAGGAAGTACCTCGAGTAAAACCCGTGACCCCACAGGTGTTGGGGCACTGGCTCCACAGCCTGTTCCTGAAGCAGACTTTGCAGCTCCTGAAGGAGTAAGTCCCTGTGCAGAGGGGGTCTTGGAGGCTCCCCTGGAAAGTAGGGGGGAGGCACCTGGTGAAAATGTAGGAGGTAGCCCTTTTGAACCACCTGCAGCACCCAGGAATCGGATGTTATGGCTGACCACCTGTGGACAAAGTGGGTCAGCCGGCCCCCCGTGCTGAGCGAAGGCCTCGGAGGGGGAGAGGCTATGCCGGCATAGTCAAAAACCCCCACCCTGCTGGGCAGGGGCCTGTGTAGTGGGCTTGGGGGCCTTCTGCCTACGGGACCCATTACCCTGTCCCTTAGCCTGCTGACCCTGATGGGGAGCTGCTGAGGCTTGATATTGAGGGTGGTGTTGTTTATAGGCAGACACCTTCCTCGGGTAAAAGGGCTTTTTCCCCGAGCCCTTCCTCTTCTGTGAAGGGGCAGAGGTCTTTCTGGATAGGCGAGTCCTGGTGAGAGTCTCGGACTTGAGTTCTGCCGACTTTTCAGCCATGGGCTTACCAAAGAGGTTTTCACCTCTGCAGGGGACATCGACCAACTTGTCCTGTACCCATGGCTCGAGGTCGGATGACTGAAGCCAAGCCTGACGGCGAGCACCGATGCCGGCTCCGGCTACTCGAGCCGATGCTTCGAAGCCATCGTAGGCTGCTCGAGAAATAAACTTCGAGCACTCGTGAATACCAGTGGACAAGGCCTGGAACCTCTGCAAAGTTTCCTCGGAGAGACCAGCAGAAAACCCGGCAATTTCTTTTGCCAGGTCTCGAACATACATGCCCATATATAGCCGGTATGTCTGGACTCGGCAAGCAAGCATAGAGCCCTGGAAGCACTTCCAACCGAGGGCATCCAGGTTCCGGACCTCCTTACCCGGAGGCACCGAGGAGTGCATCTTTTGACTCTTAAGTCGATGCATGGCCGATTCCACCACCATGGAATGGTGCGGTAGTTGTGCCTTTTAGAACCCGGGGCTCTTACGGACTCGATACATGGAATCGACCCGCTTGCTTAACACCATCGTCGAGGCCGGGCTCTCCCACATGCGGAAGAGCAGCCGCTCCAGCATCAGAGGAACCGGTACAGTAAAGGCCTCCTTCGGGGGAGAGTCATAATGGAGGGCCTCGAGCTCTTCGGCTCTTCGGCTCCTCCTCCGGGTCCGCGGGGAAGGCCAAAGCCTTGGCCGTGTCCCTCACGAAATCGGAGAAAGCGTAGTTACTCACCTGTAACAGGTGTTCTCCAGGAGCAGCAGGAATCAGTCCTCACATATGGGTGACGTCGGCGCCGACGGAGCCCTCGCGGAGCAATTTTCCCCAGCTTTCAAAGAAAGCCTTTGGGAATTGCAGCGCGCATGCGCGGTCTCCTTCCTGCCCAAGGGTGCCATCTTAGCCAGTCTGATGACATAGCTAAAAGACAGCATAAAAACTTGCAAAAAAAAAAAACTTAAGCAGATGATTGCAACTCCAAGGGGAGGAGGGAGGGTTGTGAGGACTGATTCCTGCTGCTCCTGGAGAACACCTGTTACAGGTGAGTAACTACGCTTTCTCCAGGACCAAGCAGGAAGTCAGTCCTCACATATGGGACTCCCAAGCTTAAGGCTACCGGAGACCCTAAGCACAAAAATGAGCTCCCTCTAGCTCAGCGGCACAGAAGAAAGGAATCTTCACTGAATTATTACCCACCGGTAGCCCCCATCCGGGATGGAGGGTAGGAGTTGCTCAAACCTCGAAGAGATTTCGGAGTACTGCCTGTCCGAAAGCACTGTCCCTGCGGGACTCCCTCTCGAGGCAGTAATGGACCGCAAAAGTCTGGCTCGAAGACCAAGTAGCGGCCCGGCAGATGTCTGCCAGCGGAACAGAGCGGAGGTAAGCCACTGACGTAGCCTTCGCCCGAACACAATGAGCCGTGACTCGACTTTCTAACGAGAGTCCGGCTGCCCCATAAGCCCAAGCGATACAGTCAGCCACCCAGATGGACAGAGTACGCTTGGAGACCGGGAGCCCCAATTTATTGGGGTCAAAAGACACAAAAAGCTGAGCAGCTTTACGGTGCTCCCGCGTACGGTCAAGGTAGAAGTTCAATGCCCTTCTACAGTCCAGGGTATGCAGGACCATTTCAGCTCGGCTGGAGTGTGGCCTGGGAAAGAAGGTCGGAAGTACCACCTCCTGATTGATGTGAAAAGGGGAGACCACTTTTGGAAGAAACTTTGGGTGAGTCCGTAGGGCTACCCTATTTTTGTAGAACCGAGTGTAAGGGGGATCAGACACAAGGGCCTGCAATTCACTTACGCGTCTAGCGGAAGTGAGGGCTATCAGGAATAAAGTTTTCCAAGAAAGAAAACGGAGAGAACAGGTAGCCATAGGTTCAAAAGGCGGACAGGTGATCCGCTGTAAAACCACATTCAGATCCCAGTCAGGTGCTGGCGGGCGCAGAGGTGGTTTAAGTAGAAGGAGACCTCGGAGAAACCTCGCTACGAGAGGGTCGCTGGAAAGAGGTCTGCCGTCCACCGGCACATGATGCGCTGAAAGAGCACTGAGGTGAACTTTGACGGAGTTGGACTTAAGTCCCAGATTAGAGAGGTAGAGCAAGTACTGCAAGATCACCGACACCGAGCAGGAGAAGGGATCCTGAGACTGCTGGGCACACCAAGCGGAAAAGCGACGCCATTTAAGGGCGTAGCATTTGCGGGTAGAAGGTCGCCGAGAAGCTAGGACGACCTCCTCCACCTCTGCCGGCAGTAGAAGGGGAGCAAGGACTACCCTTTCAGCAGCCAGGCCATCAGATGTAGAGATCTGAGGTTGGGGTGTAGCAGGGACCCCTGATCCTGTGTTAGGAGATCCGGTTGAAACCCCAGAGGGAACGGATCCTCTACCGCTAATTGCAGCAGGAGTGGAAACCACGGCTGTCTGGGCCAGCGAGGAGCCACCAGGATCATGGAAGCTTTGTCTCGGAGAACCTTGAAAAGAGTTCGAGAGACTAGCGGTATGGGAGGAAAGGCATACAGAAGGCTCTCCGACCATGAGAGTAGAAAAGCATCTGCCGCTACTCGAAGGGGATGCGGCTGACGAGAGCAGAAGCGAGGAAGTTGCCGGTTGAGAGGACTGGCAAAGAGATCCATCGTGGGGAGTCCCCACTTCAGAAAAAGTTTCTGAACTACCAAGGGATCCAGGCGCCACTCGTGCGGCTGGAGGATCCTGCTGAGTTTGTCCGCCAGGCAATTTTCTTGGCCTGGGAGATAAACTGCCTTGAGAAGAATGCCGTGGCTGACGGCCCAAGAACAGAGCTTCTGTGCTTCCCGACAGAGAAGGAAGGAGCCCGTGCCTCCCTGTTTGTTCACGTAGAACATGGCAACTTGATTGTCCGTCTGGACAAGGACGGACTGGTGAGAAGTCAGGTGGGAGAAAGCCTTGAGAGCCAGACGGATTGCTCTGAGCTCCAGGAAGTTGATCTGCTGAGCAGACTCCCACGTGGTCCAGAGACCTTGAGTACATGCCCCTTGGCAATGCGCTCCCCAACCCAGGAGAGAAGCATCGGTCGTCAGCACTTGAGCCGGCTGAGGCGACTGAAAAGGCATTCCGAGCACCAGGTTCGGCCGATGAAGCCACCACTGTAGAGAAGAGGCCAGCAGCCCGGAGATGCGCACTAAGTCGGCTAGGCCGCCCGTGGCTTGTTGCCACTGCTTGCGAAGGCACCATTGAGCAGGCCGCATATGTAGGCGGGCATTGGGGGTCACGTGGACGGTGGAAGCCATATGACCGAGTAGTCTCAGGAAGCGCCTGGCTGAGACCAGGGACTGGCTGCGAAAACGGCCGGCTAGGTCCATGAGCCGTTGAGCCCTGTCGAGAGGCAGGAAAGCTCGGGCCTGAGGAGTGTGCAGTCTTGCGCCGATGAACTCGAGATCCTGTGAGGGGAGCAAAGTGGACTTTGCGAAGTTTATGACAAAGCCCAAGTACTGCAGAAGAGTCACAGTGCGGTGTGTGGCATTGGTGACTTCCAGAGAGGACGATGCTCTGATGAGCCAGTCGTCGAGGTACGGAAAGAAATAGAGGCCGTGAAGCCGGAGATAAGCCGCCACCACCGCGAGACATTTTGTGAAGACTCGCGGTGCGGAGGATAGGCCAAAGGGCAGTACTCTGTACTGGTAATGATTTCCTGCCACCACAAACCTTAGGTATTGGCGGTGGCTTGGGTGGATGAGGATGTGCGTGTAGGCATCCTTTAGATCCAAGGAGCATAGCCAATCTCCCTGCTGGAGGTAGGGCAGAAGGATTCCAAGGGTAAGCATCTTGAACTTTTCCCTCACGAGGAACTTGTTGAGGTTGCGCAAGTCCAGGATGGGTCTGAGGCCTCCTGTCCGTTTTGGTATTAGGAAATACCTGGAATAAAAGCCTTGACCTCTCAGGTGGTGTGGCACCGGTTCCACATCCTGTTCCTGAAGAAGACTTGCTAACTCCTGAAGGAGTAAGTCCCTGTGCAGAGGGAGTCGTGGAGGTTCTCCCGGGAAATAGGAGGGAGGGACCTGGTGGAAGTGGAGAAGATAGCCTTCTCTTACGACTTGAAGCACCCAGGCATCTGAAGTGATGTTGGACCACCTGTGGCCGAAGTGAACCAGCCGGCCTCCGGTGCTGGGAGGAACCAGCTGAGGGGGAGAGGCTATGCTGATGAAGTCAAAAACCCCCACCCTGCTGAGCAGGGGCCGGTGGTGCAGGCTTGGGGGCTTGCTGCCTACGGGACCCGTTACCCCGTCCCTTGGCCTGCTGGCCCTGTTGGGGAGCTGCGGAGGCCTGATATTGAGGGTAGTGTTTATAGGCAGCCGCCTTTCTCGGGTAAAAGGACTTCTTTCCCGAGCCCTTCTTTTTCTGGGAAGGGGCGGAGGTCTTCCTAGAAAGCCTGGTCCTGGTGAGAGTCTCCGTCTCGATTTGTGCAGCCTTTTCAGCCATGGGCTTGCCAAAGAGGTTCTCACCTCGGCAGGGGACATCGACCAACTTGTCCAGCACCCAGGGTTCAAGGTCAGATGACTGAAGCCAAGCCTGTCGGCGGGCACCGATGCCGGCTGCGGCCACTCGAGCCGATGCTTCAAAGCCATCATAGGCTGCTCGGGACATGAATTTGGAGCATTCCCGAATACCAGTTGTCAAGGCCAGGAACCTCCGCAAAGGTTCCTCGGACAGTCCAGCGGAGAATCCGGCTATCTCTTTAGCCAGGTCTCGGAGATACATAGCCATGTAGAGCTGGTAGGTCTGGACACGACAAGCAAGCATAGAGCCCTGGAAACACTTCTTACCAAGGTCATCCAGGTTACGGGCCTCCCTGCCAGGAGGCACCGAGGAGTGCATCTTCTGGCTCTTAAGCCTATGCATGGCCGATTCCACTACCATGGAATGGTGCGGTAGCTGTGCTTTTTGGAAGCCAGGACTCTTGCGGACTCAATAGATGGAATCGACCCGCTTGCTTAATACCGGCGACGAGGCCGGACTCTCCCACATGCGGAAGAGTAGTCGTTCCAGCATGGGAGGAACCGGTACAGTAAAGTGTTCCCTGGCGGGAGAGTCATACTGAAGGGCGTCGAGCTCTTCGGCTCGAGGCTCCTCCTCGGGATCCGCAGGGAAGGCCAAAGCCTTGGCCATATCCCTGACGAAGTCCGAGAACCGGGCATCCTCCGGAGGGGACTGCTTCCGAGGTTCGGACTCAGGTGAGTCCGAGGGGACACACCGAGTCCGAAACGAATCAGGTGACTCTTCCTCTTCAGACTCCCAGGCCGACTCCGAGGAGGAATCGGTGGGGTCGGCTCGGGCAGGCGGAGGCGTCGGCCGCCCCGACACCGAGGGAGTCGGCGTCGACGACCTCGGTCCCGAACGGGAGGCCGAGGGAGACCTTGGCCGAGGATCGACTCGGCCTCCGGGGTCGACTTCGATGTCGACGTCCCGGTGGTCGGGGCAGATGCACTGGCGAGGCCGGTCATCAATGCCCGCTGGTGGTCCATGAAGGCAGCGATACTGCACTCCAAGGCCGTCAATCTGAGACCAAACTCAGAAGACCCAGCAGCCCCCAACTCGGGCCCCGACGGCGTCGGGCCCAACATCGGTTCCCTCGGAGGCAAGTCCACGAGGACTACAGTACTCACGTGTCCAGGAGACTCCACTTCGAGATGAGGATGCTTCGAAGGCCTCTCCGCCTCCGAGGACCCGGGGCGGCTGACGGGGCTATGCGACCTGGCCCTCGAGGGACCAGGAGCGTCCTCCGACGACGCCCTCGCGGGTTTCTTCTTCCGACGATGTTCCCGGGTGGGAGACCCCAGCTCAGAGGAACTCCGACGATGCTCGGGGCCGGAGTCACGAGACATCGAAGCCTCTGACGAGGTCCGGGCCCGACCGGACGCGGAGTCAGAGAAGATTCGTTCCTTTTGTGACTGCCGACTCCTCAATGCCTTCGAGGACATTTTGTTGCACTGACCACAACTCATCGAGTCATGGTTGGGTCCGAGGCAACGGAGGCAGCAGTCATGTGTGTCGGTAAGAGACATGAGTCTGGTACAGCGATCACACTTTTTAAACCCGCTGGCAGCCATCGGGGGAAAAAGGGCCCCTGCGAGGTCGAAAGACCGTGCTGCCAGGGAAAAAGAAAAAAAGTGGAGGGAACACCCATTACAAAGGACGAAAAAATGCGAACGGACTCGATATTGGAGTATCGAGGCCGGGCGGGAAAAGGACACGGCGTCGAACCGAGAAAAAAAAAACAAACGAAAAAAATCAACTTTTTCAGCGGCGATCACAAACTACGTCTGTAGGGCTCCGCGGAAAAAAGAAGACTGAGCAAGATGGCACCCTTGAGCGGGAAGGGGACCGCGCATGCGCGCTGCAATTCCCAAAGGCTTTCTTCGAAAGCTGGGGAAAATTGCTCCGCGAGGGCTCCGTCGGCGCCGACGTCACCCATAAGTGAGGACTGACTTCCTGCTTGGTCCTGGAGAATAAACTTGTTCTTGGGCATTTTTCTACCTACAGCCAGAATTTTGTCTTGTCTCTAGCCAGGAAATTATATCTGGCTAAATAGTAATGGGCGGGGCGTTGGCAAGATATTCAAAGGCATTTACACGATTTGCAGACCTGTAACCCGTGTAAATGCCATTGAATGGGATTATTCATGTGCCACATACCCCAATGCTAAGCTGTTAGCATGAGGGCATGTAGAGTAGTTACTCACCTGTAACAGGTGTTCTCCAGGAGCAGCAGGAATCAGTCCTCAAATATGGGTGTCATCGGCGCCGATGAAGCCCCAGCGGAGCATTTCCCCAGCTTTCCATGAAAGCCTTTGGGAATGCTGGCACGCATGCGCGGTTCCCTTCCAGCCTAAAGGTGCCATCTTACCTCAGTCAAATGACATAGCTAAGAACAGCACACAAAAATGTAAAACAAACTATGTACAACTGCAACTCCAAGGGGAGGAGGGAGGGTTGTGAGGACTGATTCCTGCTGCTCCTGGAGAACACCTGTTACAGGTGAGCAACTACTCTTTCTCCAGGACCAAGCAGGAAGTCAGTCCTCACATATGGGTGACTCCCTAGCTCTGGGCTACCAGGAACCCAGGCTGAACAAGAGAACTCCCTCTAGTCACAGCATCAAAGAAAGGCTTTTCAAGGACACAACCTCCACCGGTAGCCCAACAGAGGGCAGGAGGGCAGGAGTTGCCTAAACCTCAAAGAGATTCCGGAGTATTGCTTGGCCAAAAGCAATGTCCCTACAGACTCCCTCTCCAGACAGTAATGGGCCGCAAAAGTCTGGCTTGAAGACCAAGTTGCAGCCCTGCAGATGTCTACCAAGGGCACAGAGCGGAGATGAGCCACCGAGGCAGCCATTGCCTGACACGATGGGCTGTGACCCTACCCTGCAAGGGAAGGTCAGCCGCCTTGTAAGCCCAGGTGACACAGTCAACCACCCAGATGGACAAGGTACGCTTGGACACAGCCAACCCCAACTTATTGGGGTCAAAGGAGACGAAGAGCTGAGTAGCCCTTCTATGTCCCTGCGTACGGTCAAGGTAGAAGGATAAGGCCCTCCTACAGTCCAGGGTATGCAGGACTGCTTCAGCCTGGCTAGCATGAGGCCTAGGGAAGAATGTTGGAAGCACCACCTCCTGGTTGAGGTGGAAAGGGGAGACAACCTTGGGGAGGAACTTTGGATGAGTCCGAAGGACTACCCTGTTCCTATAAATCCTGGTGTAAGGTCTATCACAGACCAGGGCCTGAAGCTCACTCACTCGCCTAGCTGAGGTGAGGGCTATCAGGAAGAGAGTCTTCCAGGAAAGGAAGCGTAGAGGGCAAGTAGCCATTGGCTCAAAGGGTTGGCGAGTCTGTTGCTGCAAGACCACATTCAGCTCCCACTCAGGAGCAGGAGGACGGATGGGGGGCTTGAGCAAAAGCAAGCCCCTGAGAAAGTGGGACACCAAGGGGTGACCTGACAGAGAATGTCCCTCCACCAGTGAGTGGTGAGCTGCTAGAGCTGAGAGGTGGACCCGAACAGAATTGGACTTAAGTCCCTAATTTGATAAGTGCAGTAAGTACTGAAGCACTACTGGCACAGTACAGGAGAAAGGATCCTCTGTTTGAAGCTGACACCACACAGAAAACCTCTTCCATTTGAGGGCATAGGTTTTCCTAATGGACTGTTTCCTAGAGGCTAGGACAACCTCCTCAACTTCCTGAGGCAGGCCCCAGGGAGCCAAAACTGCCCTTGCAGCCTCCAGGCCATCAAATTGAGAGCTTTGAGATTGGGGTGCAGAAGGGAACCCTGCTCCTGTGAGAGAAGGTCGGGCTGCAACCCCAGAGGTAGTGGGGAATCCACTGCCAGTTGAAGCAGAAGTGGAAACCAAGGCTGCCTCGGCCACCTGGGAGCTACCAGCAGGACCGAGGCCTTGTCCTGAAGAGTCTTGAAAAGAGTTCGGGCCACCAAGAGCGTGGGAGGAAACGCATACAGGAGGCCCTGAGACCAGGACATCAGAAAAGCATCTGGTGCTATCCTCAAAGGATGGGGTTGCCTGGAGCAGAACTTGGGTAGTTGCTTGTTCAGCGGACTGGCAAAGAGATCTATCCAAGGGAGGCCCCACTTCAGGAAGATCTTTTGAACCACCAAGGGATGCAGCTGCCACTCATGGGGCTGCAGAATTCTGCTCAACCGGTCGGCCAGGCAGTTCTCCTGGCCTGGAAGGTACACCGCCTTGAGAAGCATGTTGTGCTTTAGGGCAAAGGAACAAAGGTCTTTGAGTCTCCCGACAAAGGAGTTTTGACCCAGTCCCGCCCTGTTTGTTCACATAAAACATGGCTACCTGATTGTCTGTTTGAATCAAGACTGAGCGGTGAGCTAGGGACGGAGAAAAAGCCTTGAGAGCTAAGCGGATAGCTCGAAGTTCTAGGAGATTGATCTGTTGGGCTGCCTCCCAGGGAGACCAGAGGCCTTGAGTGCACTTGTCCAGACAATGAGCACCCCAGCCCTGCAGAGAGGCGTCGGTGGTGAGGACCACCGAGTATTCCGGCATTTGGAAGGGCATCACCTTCAGCAGATTGGGTGGATGTAGCCACCAGCTGAGGGAGGCCAAAAGGGGTTTGGACACCCTTATCCTGTCTCTTAGGCGGCCTGTGGCTTGAGACCCCTAAGTCCGAAGGCACCACTGTGCAGGCCTCATATGGAGCCTGGCATTGGGAGTCACATGCACTGTCGAAGTCATGTGGCCCAGAAGCCTGAGGCAGAGTCTGGCGGAGACCAGGGACCTGTTTAGAAACTGTTTGGCCACGTCCATTAGTCTTTGAGCCCTGTCTTCTGGCAAGAATGCCTTTGCCAGTTGAGAATCTAATCTTGCCCCTATGAACTCCAAGTTCTGGGAGGGGAGCAAAGTGGACTTTGCGAAGTTTATGACAAAGCCCACATTTTGAAGCAGAGCAATGGTTCTTAGGGTGGCTTGTCTGGCCTCCAGGGACGTCTGACCCCTGATGAGCCAGTCGTCCAGATAGGGAAAGACAAAGATGCCTTGATTTCTCAGGTAGGCCGCAACCACTGCCAGGCACTTGGTAAAGACCCTGGGAGCGGAGGTCAGGCCAAAAGGTAGTACTCTGTACTGATAATGGTTTCCTCCCACAATGAACCTGAGGTACTTTCTGTGGTCTGGATGAATGAGGATGTGAGTGTACGCATCCTTTAGATCTAAGAAGCATAGCCAATCTCCCTGCTGGAGGTAGGGCAGAAGTGTTCCAAGAGTAAGCATCTTGAACTTTTCTTTCTCTAGGAAATTGTTGAGGTTCCTGAGGTCCAGAATGGGTCGAAGGCCACCGGTCCTTTTGGGTACCAGGAAATACCTGGAGTAGAATCCGTGAACTTGCAAGTGGGGAGGCACAGGCTCCACCGCCCTGTCCACCAACAGAGCTTGGAGTTCTCGAAGGAGAAGGTCGGTGTGCAGGGGAGGCCTCAAGGGCTCCCCTGGGAAGTAAGGAGGAGGCAGTTGATGAAAATGCAGGGTATAGCCCTTTTGGACTATGTCCAGCACCCAACTGTCGGTGGTAATGAGAGGCCACTGGTGGGCAAAGAGTACAAGGCGACCGCCTGTGCAGGGCTGGGAAAACAGGGATGGAGTGGCTACGCTCAAGGGGTCAAAAACCCCCACCCTGCTGAGTGGAAGCAGGGGCAGAAGGCTTGGGGGTCCTCTGCCTACGGGGCCCATTACCCTGGCCCTTGGCTTGCTGACCCTGGGGGGCAGCTTGGGCAGCCTGATACTGAGGGTACTGTTTGTAGGCAGTGCCCTTCCTCGGGTAAAAGGACTTATTACCCGAGCCCTTCTTTTTATGTGAAGGGGCAGAGGTCTTCCTCGACAGCCTTGTCCGGGTAAGGTGCTCGGTCTCGAGCTGAGCGACCTTCTCGGTCACGGGTTTGCCAAAAAGGTTCTCACCTCGGCAAGGGACATCGACCAACTTGTCCTGAACCCATGGCTCAAGGTCCGATGACTGCAGCCACGCCTGGCGTCGAGCCGCGATGCTGGCAGCCGCAACTCGGGCCGAAGCCTCGAAGCCATCGTAGGCGGCGCGGGAAATGAACTTTGAACATTCCCAAATCCCCGAGGACAAGGTCTTAAATCTCTGCAAGGGTTTCCCGGAGAGACCAGCAGAGAATCCGGCCAATTCCTTGGCCAGGTCTCGCAAGTACATGCCCATGTACAGCTGGTAAGACTGGACACGGCAAGCAAGCATAGACCCCTGGAAGCACTTTCTACCGACGCCATCGAGGTTGTGGGCCTCCCTGCCGGGGGGCACCGCAGAGTGCATCTTCTGGTTCTTCAGATGATGCATGGCCGATTCCACAACCATGGAATGGTGTGGTAGCTGTGCTTTCTCGAAACCAGGGCTTTTGCTGAGTCGATACATGGAATCGACTCGCTTGCTCAAAACTGGCGCCGAGGCACTCCCACATCCGGAAGAGGAGCCGTTCCAGCATCGGAGGAACCGGGACAGTAAAGGCCTCCTTCGGAGGAGAGTCGTACTCTAGAGCATCGAGCTCCTCGGCGCGAGGCTCTTCCTCGGGATCGGCAGGGATAGCAAGACAGCGGCCATATCCCGGACGAACTCCGAGAACCTAGTGTCCTCCGAAGGGGATCTACTCCGGGGCTCAGACTGCGGTGAGTCTGAAGGGACGCACCGAGTCTTAAAAGTATCGGGAGACTCCTCGTCCTCCGTCTCCCAGGCAGACTCATCTGAGGAGGAGTCAGGGTCCGACCCTGCGGGGCCCCGAGGAACCCGCCCCGACGCCGGGGGCACCGGCGTCAACGCCCCCGGTCCCGAACAGGAGGGCGAGGGAGACCTCGACCGAGGATGACTTCGAGCCACGAGGGTCTCGAGTATCGGCTCGGTTTCCGGGGTTGACTTCGAAGTCGACGTCCCGGTGGTCGGGGCAGATGCACCAGACAGGCTGGCCATCAGTGCCCGCTGCTGCTCCATGAAGGCAAACAATCTGCACTCCAAGGCTGTCATCCTGAGACTTAGCTCGGGAGATGCAGCAGCCACCGACTCGGGCCCCGGCGGCGCTGGGCCCGACGTCGGCTCTCTGGGAGGAGAGTCCACGAGGACTACGGGGCTTACGTGTCCAGCAGACTCTGGCTCCACGCGAGGAACTTTGGCAGGCTTCTCTTGGTCCACGGGCCCGGGACGGCGGTCGGGGGTCTTAGACCTGGCCCTCGAGGGACCAGGGACCTCCTCCGACGCTGCCCTTGCGAGCCGCTTCTTCCTCTTGCGTTCCCGGTCGGGGGACCCCCTGTCCGAGGAGCTTTGACGGCACTCGGGATCGGAATCCCTAAATGTCGAGGCCTCAGACGAGGTCCAGGCCCGGCCGGAGGCAGAGTCTGAGAAAAACCTCTCCTTCTGATGCTGTCGACTTTTGAGTGCCTTGGAAGACATCTTCCCACATGGCACACACGACTTGGGGTCATGGTCAGGGCCGAGGCACCGAAGGCAGCAGTCGTGTGTGTCGGTGAGAGACATAAGTTTCTTACACCGATCACACTTTTTGAAACCACTGGAAGCCATCAGGGAAAAAAGAGCCCCTGCGAGGTCAAAAGACCGGCCTTCCAGGGAAAAATGAAAAAAGGGGTGCAAACGCCAGCCACGAAGGGCAAAACCGAAAAAGAAATAAGCGGGCTCGATACCGGTGTACCGAACCCGGCGGGAGGGGAACCAACGTCGAACCGGAGAAAAATAGTGAAAAATTGCCGAAGAAAAAATCACTTTTATCCGGGAGAACAGGACACACGTCCGGTGGGCTACTCGAAAAAAAAGAGACTGAGGTAAGATGGCACCTTTAGGCGGGAAGGGAACCACGCATGCATGCCAGCATTCCCAAAGGCTTTCATGGAAAGCTGGGGAAATGCTCCGCTGGGGCTTCATCGGCGCCGATGACACCCATATGTGAGGACTGACTTCCTGCTTGGTCCTGGAGAACGTGGGTGTTCCAGGCTGGAGCAGAGGTGGCACCTTTCGCTAGCTAGGCAGTGGCGATATTGAGCTGCTGCCCGGTTAGCGACAAGTGGGTAAAGTCAGGCGCAGCAAAGGCTGGCCTAATTTTACCTGAGGAAGCTAGTCAGGTAGCGGCTTAATATCGTCGCTGGTTAGCTTCGAGGCTCTGCGGCAACCCGAATATTCAATGCCAGTGGCTGGATATGGCCCCGACATAAGAATGTTTGGGATTATAATTCAGCGGTGATGGCTAGGTGTTTTACAAGCGCTAGCTACCGCCGCTGGATATCTCTCTCTAGGTTCTTTATGCAAACCTTCAAAGCAGAAGTAGATAATAGTAATTCTAATCATGGTGTATGTAGCTCCACTTATGTGGAGCAGAGTTTTACAATTCCTTAGGGGAAAAAACTAAGATTCGGGGAAGCGGACCCTTTTTTGCCTAGATAAGCCAGTGGCAGCAACTAGTTTCCCTTCAGATGGCTGAACTCTTAAGGACTAGGAGACTAATAATTGTGGAACATTTAACGATTCTATTAAATCAACCTGGATATTTGATTCTGTATATACAGTATTGTGATATTAGTTATGGACATGCTAAATGACTTGTAAATTAATATGGCACTCGACAGTGCATTTATTGTATCTGTAATCACTGCTTTCTTGTCTGTATTATATCTCTGTTCATTAAGTCTCATCAGACTGTGAACATGGAATTTGATAAGACGTGTAATCAAACAAACTGCATTTGATTTTGGATCAGAAATTTAAAACAGATCATAGTCTGCATAATGTCACTTTTTCTTCAATTAGCCACCTCTACTCATTTAATCCCTGGGGACAACCTAATATGAGCCACACAATGCTCAATTACTAAGGCAAAAAGTAGCAGTGATAGAAGACACCTCTGCTGCATTCCTTTTCCAAATGAAAGTCGTAGAGATTGCATGCCATGAACAATCCTTCTGCCATTGGGATCTTATAGATATACATTGAAGTACTACAATGATGCATGCAAGGAAATAGAATCAGAAACTATTAGAGGGAGAACAAGATCAGTTTTCCTAAAGCCATGAGTTCTTTTTAAATTTTTTATTTAAGCGTCCTGAGTACAAGAACTACAAAAGGCAGATATATAACAGGAATACAAAATTACCATCAAGAGAAAAAATAACACAAAAACCCCCCCAGAAACACATCAAGGAGAGACAGTCAAAAATTCCATTACAAAAAACATAATATCAATTGCAATAAGGAGTGAATTAACACTCCACATAAGGGAGCGAAAAAAACAAACAAACCACCCCAACCTACTTCTCAGCCATTTCTTTAGCTAACAAAAATTTCTGTAATTATGTCACATCAGTGTAAACAAAACTTTGCCCCTGGAAAGTAACCAGGCAGCGACAAGGAAATTTTAAGAAAAAAGATGCTCCCAGAGCAACAACTCTAGTCCTTAACTCCAAAAACTGTTTGCGTCTAAGCTGAGTAGCGCGTCCAACATCTGGAAAGATTTGGAGCTTATACCCACAAAATAAAGCATCCCTGTGCTTAAAATAAGCCCTAAGCACAGCTAATTTAGCAGACTCAGAACCAAACTTTGCAACAACCGTGCAGCGCTTGGGTATGAGATCCAATGTATCCTCCAAAAAAGCAGTAAGATTCTGGGCCACAGACTCAACAGTGGGAGCAACTGCCCCCACCTCAAGAGGTACTGTACCAGACGGAGAAAAAGAATAAACCTGAACAACAACAACTTTCAAAGTTCCTTTCATCTGTAAAACCTCAGAAAAGTATTTTTGTAACAATATTTCCGAAGACAATAGGTGAGTTGAGGGAAAATTAAGAAAACAAAGGTTTCTTGCCCGGTGCAGATTCTCTAAACTCTCCAAACGACAAGAAACAGCAGAAATATCTCTAATTAAAGCAACATTACCATTTGTCCTTGTTTGGAGCTGAGAAGCAACACGAGCAGAAGCCTGAGCCAGAACACCTATCTGTTTATCAACATCATTAAATTTATCCACAACATAGTTGACCGTGTCCATTATCAGGTGAACCACCAATGTATATAGTTAACCCGTTTATACAAGTTCTACTTCCTGTTAAATGTAATGACCAGACATATGTAAATTGTCGGATGTTTCTGTTCAATGTAAACCGCGCTGATGGCTAATAGTGCGGTATATAAGAATTGTTAATAAATAAAAATAAATAAAATAAAACAACATCATGAGTAAAAGAACATAAAGAAGAAACAGTTGAGGTTAAACGCTTATCAAGTTTTTGAATTGCAGTCCATATGTCCACGAGCGTTACCTCTCCAGAAGGGAGAGAAAAAGCCTGATCGTCAACAACAGGACTAACAGCCTTCAGGGACGGAGATGTGGCTTCCGGAAGGGCATCAAGGAAAGTAGAAGATGACACTGGCTGAGGAAAAGGAGGCGGCAGCCGAAATTCAGGACTCAAAGAGACCTCTTCCGGCGATTTTGCAGGCAGTAGTGCCGTCACATGCTTGTCCATGGGACCGACTGGCTTACCTCCTTGCACTCCATCGCCAGACCCGGTCTTCACAGCTGTTTTCACCTTCTGCTTTCCCATGGACACTGTCTTGCGATGACCAGCACCCTGAGAAACCTCTCAGGAGTGCCGAAGGAGCGCAAAAGGAGCGTGTACTGCCCCTTGAGACGCGCCCCTTATTACGCGACCATGCAGGCCGCGAGTGCACCTACAGCGTTTTATATGAGTCAAAGGGGGGGGGGGTCCTCAAAGGCAGGGACGTCTGCTCAGTGCCTGCAGCTCTGCACCACGCCTCGGACTCCCTTCTATTTTATTTTTATTTATTTACATTCTCTTATATACCGCGCTATTCTGCATCAGTGCGGTTTACATTGAACAAACTGAAATTACATTGAACAGGGCATTATAACTTGGAGATAACTATTTTACAGGGAACATGGGCTATGGAGGGTTAAGTGGCTTGCCCAAGACCACAAGGAGCACCTGTGGGACTAGAAACCCCAGTCCTTCTGGCCCAAGGTTGCTGTCCTCTAGTGGGATTTGAACCCCCGAACTTCAGGCCTGAAGTACCTTTTCCCAACCACTAGGCCACTCCTCCACTCCGCGCAGCTAGACAAGCGCGGCAGCTCCCAGGTAAGATGACTGCTCCTACTGACGTATAGCACCCACCACGCTTTATGTGGGTCGAAGGGGGAGTCCTCGAAGGCAGGAACGTCCGCTCAGTGCCTGCAGCTCTGCACCACGCCTTGGACTCCCTTCTACTGCTCCGCTCCGCGCAGCTAGACAAGCACGGCAGCTCCAAGGTAAGATGACTACTCCCCTAAAGCCATTAGTTCTAAAGAAAAAATTCCAGCCTCGAATTGGAATGCTACAAGATGCTCAAGGATCCATGTTGAATGATGCTGAGAAGATCAAGAAAAGGTGGAAAGAATAAACAGTCATTATACCATAAAGATCAAGTAGACCAACAGCCACTTCAACCTGTACCTTATGATCAGGATCCACTGGCGATTAACAAAAACGTCAAAGCAACATTGAAAGCATTATTAAAGAACAAAGCACCTGGTATTGATGACATTCCCATTGAAGTATTACAGCAATCGGATGCGGCTGTTGCCATACTTACAAGACTCTGCCAGGAAATTTGGAAGACAACATCATGCCAACTGACTGGAAAAGATATGTGTTTATACCAATACTGAAGAAAGGTAATCAAATTATTGTGGAAATTATAGCACAATCGCTCTGATCCCAGATGCTAGCAAGTTTCTATTCAAGATCATCCAGCAGAGACTACAACCATACCTGGAATGAGAACTGCCAGACGTACAAGCAAGGTTCAGGAAAGGGTAAGGAATGACATACATGTGAGATGGATCCTTGAAAATAAAACAAAAGAATATCAAAATGATATCTATATGTGTTTTATTGACTACAGCAAGGCTTTTGACTGTGTAAACCATAAGAAATTCTGGGCCATGATAAGAAGCATGGGTATACCAGAATATCTAATAGCTTTCTTGTACAACCTTTACATTGATCAAGAAGCAACAGTTTGAATGGAACAAGGATTAACAGAATGGTTTAAAATCAGCTAAGGTAACAGGATACTGGGCTTGATGGACCTTGGTCTGACCCAGTATGGCATATCTTAAGAACATAAGATATGCCATACTGGGTCAGACCAAGGTCCATCAAGCCCAGTATCCTGTTTCCAACAGTGGCCAATCTAGGTCATAAGTACCTAGCAGTTTCCCCAAAAGACACAGGTTCCACAATGCTTGTACTTGGTCAAGCATTGATATCCTGGGTCCTTCTTAATAATGGTTTATGGACCTTTCCTCCAGGAACTTGTCCAAACCTTTTTTAAACCCAGCTACATTAACAGCCCTTACTACATCCTCCGGTAACAAATTCCAGAGTTTGATTACACGTTGAGTGAAAAAATATTTTCTTTTATTAGTCTTAAATAGTTTACCCTGTAGCTTCATTGCATGTCCCCTAGTCTTTCTATATTCTGATAACGTAAACAATCGATCTACGTTTACCCGTTCCACTCCGTTCATTAATTTATAGACTTCTATCATATCTCCCCTCAGCCGTCTCTTTTCCAGGTTAAAGAGCTCTAACCTTTTTAGCCTTTCTTCATAGGGCTATCCTTCCATCCCCTTTACCATTTTGGTGGCTCTTCTCTGAACCTTTTCTAATATCGCTATATCCTTTTTAAGATACGGCGACCAGAATTGCACACAATATTCAAGGTGCGGTCTCACCATGGAACGATATAGAGGCATTATAATATTTTTGCTTTATTTTCCATTCCTTTCCTTATGATACCTAGCATTCTATTTGCTCTCTTGGCCGCCGCTGCACACTGGGCCAAGGGTTTTAACATGGTATCCACAATGATGCCTAAATCTTTTTCCTGGGTGGTGGTTCCTAATGTGGAACCTTGCATCGTGTAACCATAGTTTGGGTTGTTCTTCCCTAGGTGCATAACCTTGCACTTGTCCACATTAAATTTCATCTGCCATTTTGATGCCCAGTTTTCCAATTTATCAAGATCCTCTTGCAATTTTCCACAATCCTCTTGGGTTTTAACAACTTTAAATAGTTTTGTCTCATCTGCAAATTTAATATCCTCACTCGTTATTCCACTTTCCAGGTCATTTATGAATATGTCTGAAAGCAGCGGACCCAGCACAGATCCCTGGGGTACACCACTATTCACCTTTCTCCATTGGGAAAATTGGCCATTTAGCCCTACCCTCTGTTTTCTATCTTTTAACCAGTTCCTGATCCACAGTAGTACACTGCCTCCTATCCCATGACTCCTTAGTTTTGCCAAAAGTCTCTGATGAGGGACCTTGTCAAAGGATTTCTGAAAGTCCAGATACACTATATCAACTGACTCACCTTTGTCCACCTGTTTATTCACACCTTCAAAAAAACATAACAGATTAGTAAGACAAGATCTTCCTTGTCTAAAGCCATGTTGGCTGCCTCCCATTAGGCCATAACTATCTACATGCTGAGTAATTTTATTCTTTATGATGGTTTCTACCATTTTTCCCGGTACTGACGTCAGGCTCACCGGTCTGTAGTTTCCTGGATCACCCCTGGAACCCTTTTTAAAAATTGGCGTTACAGTGGCGATCCTCCAATCTTCAGGTATTAGAGATGATTTTAATGATAGTTCACAGATTACTAATAGCAGGTCTGCAATCTCATATTTCAGTTCCTTCAACACCTTTGGATGTATACCATCCGGCCCAGGTGATTTGCTACTCTTCAGTTTATCTAATAGTTGTAATACATCTTCCCGATGTATCGATATTTCCTTCAATTCTTCCGCACCTTTAAATACCACTTCAGTCATGGGTAACATCCCTACATCTTCCTCAGTAAAGACCGAAGCAAAGAATTCATTCAGTCTCTCCGCTATCGCCTTGTCGCCTCTTAGTGCCCCTTTAACCCCTCTATCATCTAATGGACCAACTAACTCTCTCATAGGTTTTTTGCTACGAATGTACTTGAAAAAGTCTTTATTTCGCGTTTTTGCTTCCGCAGCAAACTTCTTCTCAAATTCTCCCTTTGCCTGCCTTATAAATGCCTTGCATTTGACTTGCCAATGCTTGTGCTGTTTCCAGGTTTCGTCGTTTGGCTTTTTTTTCCATTTCCTGAAAGATGCTTTTTGGCAACAGCCTCTCTGACCTCACCTTTAAACCATGCTGGCAGTTTTTTGGACTTCCTTCCACTTTTCTTAAAGTGTGGAATACAGTTTGCCTGGGTTTCCAAGATAGTATTTTTCAACAACACCCAAGCTTGTTGTAAGTCTTTAAGCTTTGCAACTGCTCCTTTTAGCTTTTTCTTAACTATTTTTCTCATTTTATCATAGTCTCCCTTTCGAAAATTAAAAGGTAGTACTGTGGATTTCCTTACTATCCCTCCTCCACTAATTAAATCAAAGGCGATCATGCTATGATCACTATTTCCAAGTGGCCCCAACACCCTTATCTCTTGCACTAGATCTGGTGTTCCACTAAGGACTAGGTCTAATATGGCTTCCCCTCTGGTTGGTTCATGAACCAGCTGCTCCAAGAAGCAGTGATTTATTTCATCTAGGAACTTTATATCCCTAGCATGTCCTGACGTGACACTGACCCAGTCGATACTGGGGTAATTGAAATCACCCATTATTATTACTGTGCTGTGACCTTTGTTAGCTTCCTTGATTTCTTTGAGCATTTCATCATCCATTTGTTCATTCTGGCCAGGCGGTTGATAGTACACCCCCACTGCCATCGCCTTCCCCTTTTTACATGGAATTTCAATCCATAGAGATTCTACAGCAAATTTTGTTTCCTGGAAAACTTAAATCCTTTCTGACTCAATGCCCTCTCTAACATAGAGCGCAACCCCTCCACCAATTTGATCAGCTCTATCATTACGATATAGTTTGTACCCAGGTATCACAGTGTCCCACTGGTTGTCCTCCTTCCCCCAATTCTGATATTCCAATCATATCTAACCTCTCATTTAGTGCTATATATTCTAACTCTCCCATCTTATTTTTTAGACTTCTAGCATTTGCATACAAGCATTTTAGAGACTTTGTTAATTAATTTGGCTATTGGTAGACATGGGTAATTTGGGATCTTTAAGCTCTGTCTGATCCATACATCATATCTTATGTTATGTTCTTAAGGTATATGACAGGTCTGTATACTTTCCTCCTAACTGTTTAATTTATATGCAGAACAAATCATCAGAGAAGCAGGACTGTATGAAATCAACCAAGGTGTGAAGACTAGTGGAAGACTCATCAACAACCTTTGCTATGCTTATGATACCACAATACTGGCTGAAAGTGAAGACGATCTGAAACATCTGCTTCTCAAGATCAAAGAACATAGTCTTAAAATGGGCCTGCATCTTAAGGTAAAGAAAACAAAGAGCCTGGCAACTGGAAAAATCAAAAAGTTCATCATTGATGGGGAAGAAATTGAAATAGTGGACAACTTCAACCTGCTTTGATCAATAAGCAATAAAGAAATGACAAACAGTTATGAAGTCTGATGATGCATTGCTCTTGGCAGAACGACGATGAAGGACTTAGACAAGATTCTCAAGAGCAGAGATGAATCTCTCCATACAAAGATTCAACTTGTCCAAGCCATGGTATTTTTAATAACATTTTATGGATGTGAAAGTTGGACAGTGAAAAAGATAAACAGGAAGAAAATCGATACCTTTGAATTATGGTACTGGCGAAGAATACTGCGTATACCATGGACTGCCCAAAGAACAAACCAGTCAGTACTAGAGGAAATCAAACCAAAGCATTCTTTAGAGGCTGAGATGACAAGGCTTTGACTTTCATACTTTGGACACATCATGTGAAGAGAGAGACATCATGCTTGGCAAGGTTGAAGGTCAATGCAAAAGAGGAAGGTCAGCAATGAGATGGATCAATACAATAACAGCAGCTATTGATACCACTCTATCAACAGTGAGCCTGACTGAAGACTGAATACAGCTGAGGACAGCTATCCAGGGGGTCACCGTGAGTTGACACAGACTCGACGACACTTAACAACAACAACAGATATACAGTATTCATTTCAAAAAGTTAGCACCAAAACCAAATTAAGACTTAATTTATAAAGGACTATTCAACCTTGTCAAAGGCCTTTTCCACATCTAATGTAACCAGCATTATCATCATCCCTAATATTCTAATCACATAAAAACATGAATATGTACTTTCCACATATAAAACCTACCTGATCTTTGTTTATCAGGTTTAGAAAAAACTCTGCCATGAAAATTACCTTGGAAGTTTTGGCTATGTTCAATAGAGAATATTGTCTGTGCATGGTATATTCTTCCATGGGTCTTGAAGTTTTATGTATTAGGGATATTAATTTCTCATACATTGAACTAGATTTGAAAATGGTAAAAAACCCCAGCTTGGTAGAGTCTAACTAAAATAGGACCCAACTGGTAAGAGCAAATTTTGTAATAGTCCATACTTTCCAGCCTACTTGATTTCAAACCTTACAGTATGATTCCTGGCACTTCTAGCAGATGGAAGGGTGCTTTCAGCCAAGTTACTTGCACGTGCTGCAATCTGGGTGACTTTGTATTCTCAAGAATATCTTCAACACTGCCTGAATCCATACCTCCTTGTGAGGTATAAAGGGATTCAGAAAACTGCAAAAAAGCCTTTGTAATTTCAGAGAGAAAACAAATACATTTCCCAGCCACTTGTAATTCTTTGATATAATTGGCCTCTCCTTTTGTTTCTAAGCTATCTTGCAAGAATCCCTTGGGTCTATTCCTTTTTTCATAAAAAGTTCTTTACTTTGCTTTATTGACAATTCTACTTCGTTTTGGAGTAATGCACTTAACTGGCCTCCCAATGCACATATATTCTTAGAGACAGTTTCATTCACAGCCCACTTAAATTCTTTTTCTAGTTGACTTATCTTGACTTCTCTTGTTTTCACATACATAACAAGCTACCTACAAGACTTTCATACCTGTTTGGAAAATCATTAAGAAGGGGATAATTAAATGTTTTTCAGTGGGAATATAAAATGCAGTTTTAATATAGCTCCTTATCTTTAGTGTGGGTTAAGGTATGCATACTATCAGGGCTGCTGCAATATAGTAAGCAAGGTAAGCATGTTGGGAGGACGCCAAAATGCAGAAAATAAAAAAATGAGGAAATAAAAACATGAGAAAAACAGCAAAAAGTGGAACAAACATGAACATCTACTATGTTATCAAAAATGGTAAAAGGTGGGAGTGTAGCCTACCACTAACACTAAAAAGGAAGGAAAGCGCTGATTTTTGGGATTCTGGAGGGTGCCTGAAATTCTAGTGTTGACCCCGAATCCTGTGATTTTCTTTTTTATTTAGTGCATGTCTTTTCAGTAGTAATTCAAAGTAAGTTCCACTTAGGTATACTAAAAGCATGCGTACTTTTGCCCACAAGAAAAAAGAGGCTGGTGTTATGTCAGAGGAAGGAAAAGTACACATGGTGATTTAATTTCCAAATCTTCATGCTTCATGTGAGTACTTTTCACCTCCTATAGGAACCACAACCTAGGTAATCTTTTATGGAGCTATAGGAATCACGGAAAATGGAGTATGAATACAATGGTTTCTGGACTTGCTTTGCTATAGCAAAACTTGTGTGGTAAGCAGTTACTGCGTGAATTAGTTTACGCCAGCGCAACAGCTACCGTCCAGCTAATTTGGTGCATATTAGACTTATGCATTTTAGGTTAGTTTGGGCATTCGTTTGTGTGCCTAAAAATAAGTAGTGCATAAATTGTTTGTGCATATATGTATCGATTGTGCGCTTGTTAATTCATAGACCTGCAATTATGATGAAAATTTAAAACAAATCCAGTTTGCTTTGCCTAAAAATGACAAACTTTGGCCCTGCTACTAATTTATGTGCTAAGGGCTTGCTGTGGAAGGGGCAGAAAATGGGTGGAGAATGGGCACACAGTGCCTTGCAGTTAGCGCACTACTACTACTGATCAGGCGTACACAGCGCTATACAGACACATGTAAGACAGTCCCTGCTCATCCGAGCTTACAATCTCGTTAAGACAGATAACACAAAAACACATTCTGCAGATAGTGTGGATGCACGCATCACCCTACGGGCTATTGTTGATGCACTCACTGCCACCTGCTGTTAAAAAGAACTCCCCACCTCTCTGAGTGCTGCTCCATAAGTCTCCCATCCCCCAACATGTCCAACAGAATCAGCCTGACCCCTTATGGTAGTACTGCAAGACTACCACTAGGTGTCAGAGCTGCCATTTTGAACCCAGATGTCAAAAGGGTAGGAGCACCAAGGGATTGCTCCTGCCCCCTCCCCCACCAGTCACCAGGAAAACCCCGGTAAAAGCAAGGGATGGGTGCTGGGGAGCAGGGGTTTTGTTGGACATGTTGGGTAGGGGTCAAGGGTAGGGAGGTTTATGGAGTGACACTTGGAAGAGTGGGGGTTCCTTTTAGCTGCTGCATCCTGTGGTAAATGTATGCCTGAAAGTGAGGACGTATTTACACTAGTGGTAACACACTTACGGTACAGTATATAATGCACTATATGGCAATTATATAAGCAGATGCCGGACATGTCCCCAACCATTACCTTGCAGGCTCTGCATTTACTGTATAGTAATTTGACATGTAAGGGTTAATTTTATAAGGAGCCATTGAAAGTTATGCACCATTTATGTAATAAAATCACAGATTTTTGGTTATTCACCCTTGTAAATGGGCTTTTAGGTATGTACTTTCGTTGATAGCTATCAGTACATGTGTAAGGCCTATGGTGCGTACTTCTTCCATGGGCATTCATGTGGGTGGAATTTGGGCAGAGCATACAGTCACATGCGTATTTTATAAAATACAGGCTTAGATGCCTTAAAAATGTGCAAACATCACATCAGTCATAGGGCTAATGGAAGTGCTTGTGCCTAGATTTAACATATTTTTTTGAACACGTACACCCTCATTTTATAAAGTACACATGCACTTTACTTTATAAAACAGGTGCAAAATACATACATTAAAACACATATCAACCTTATACAATTACCCTCTTAGTGTGTGCACTTTCGTAAACAGGCCCCTAAGAAACAATAAGTAGTTCTGCTCTCAAAATGTACTTTTGGCATGCTGTTTGTGTTAGCCTTGAGCTCTCACCTCTAGGCTATCCCTCTGCATGCCCTCTGAACATGCCTTAATCTCAGACTAGATTTACGCTGCCTGGGATTGAACAAAAAAAACAAAGTTAAAATCTAGACTACATAGAGATTCCTTTCTTGGTATCTTGGAGCTCCTCTACTGTCTGACTGAAGGAGGACTGAAGACTTGGCACCCTCTTGCTGCCTCAAGAGAATAGCTGCCAAAAAAACTGCATAAGGCTAAAGTTTATTTTATCTTTTCAACTGGGGGTTGGTTAGATTCTTGCAGTGTGCTCTGTGATATGCAAGTCTGACTATAGTGAGTTAGTGTCAAGTATAAACCTTTTCTAAATAAATATGTTCCTCTCTAACAACAAGTGAGCTGTTTTATCAGAAACTGAAATTAACTTTAATTACTGTATATGTTGACCCTGTGAGCTGTAACATAGCCACAACAGAACTTATTTTAATGACTTGAGATATCCTTTCAGTAGTCCTTTATCTGAAACTGAATTAGCACTGTTATACTCCTCCTAGGCAGCTGCAAAGTAGACAGGTACACAAGTACCCATGCTGTGTATGCTGCTGAATTTTTCAAGTAAAATTCCACAGGCTTTGATTACTGCCCTCTAAATTTCAAGTATCTAAGAACATAAGATATGCCATACTGGGTCAGACCAAGGTCCATCAAGCCCAGTATCATGTTTCTAACAGTGGCCAATCTAGGTCATATGTACCTAGAAGTCTCCCCAAAAGACACAGGTCCCTCAATGCTTGTATTGGGTCAAGCAGTGGTATCCTTTTAATAATGGTTTATGGACCTTTCCTCCAGGAACTTGTCCAAACCTTTTTTTAAACTCAGCTACACTCACAGCTTTTACTACATCCTCCGGTAACAAATTCCAGAATTTGATTACACGTTGAGTGAAAAAATATTTTCTCTTATTAGTCTTAAAGAGCTCGCTGGTCAACATTGAAATCGTTACTGACTTTAAAAGGCCCTAATCTGTAGTATCTTGGTGAGCTGAACATGAATATAACATTAAAAAAAAATTATTGGCTCTCGTTTTGAAGATATTGCATGTAGTTCATTTTTGACATTTCACCGTGTAAATTTATACAGTATGACATCAACAACATCCCAAACAAGCCTTGAATGATGTAATATTGAATCACATTGCATAATGCCAGCATGCACACATCATCCAGAGTTGATTGCATCATTTTCTGATGCAATGCAATACTACTGCCAGACGGCTGCTGAAGCCATCTGATGTCAGCAGTGTACTATACGCAGTCGGAAAGGTTGAGCATTTAAAATATTTCAGACTGTGTGCGAGACAGTTTAAGCTACTGTTACATGTAACTTTTATTAATCATATAATTTTAGCCATTTAGGTACAATATAGAACAGTAACGCCGAGAAAGTGACAATTTCTGCTACATTTGTGGGGAAGTGACATTTGCCAACCAGAAGAAAAGTATCACTTCTCAACTGAAGAAGGCATATCATCTTTACTTCGGATGCAAGATTGGTGACCAAGACAAGCCTTGGGTCCCGCATATATGCTGCGCTACATGTACAACACAGCTTTCACAGTGGTTGAATTGCAAAAGACCATCAATGACGTTTGCATTCCCCATGGTGTGGAGAGAGCCAAGTAACCGCATAAATGACTGTTACTTCTGCTTGGTTCCTCCTCTTTCCAGCGGAATAACAAAGCAAAAGAAGTCGAGCATAGTCTACCCAAACATTCCGTCTGCATTGAGACCAGTTCCACATGGTGAGGGACTTCCTATTCCAGAACCTCCATCAGAATATTCTCTTGATTCATCTGATGAGGACAAGGGTGAGCCGACCTGTTCTTCTCCTGGTACGTCAGCATGCAGTGACCCAGATTTTCACTGGAATGCATTATCAACTCCACACAGAATAACACAGGAAGAACTAAATGACCTAGTTTGTGATTTGGACTTATCCAAGAACAAGGCAGAATTGCTAGGATCAAGACTCCAACAATGGAATCTTCTAGAAGAAGATGTCAACATTACTTCATATCGAAAGCGCCATCAGCAGTTGGAGTCTTTCTTCAGAAAGGAAAGTAATCTGGTATTCTGTTCCGATATTGAAAGCCTCATGAATGTCTTAAAAATCACTCATGACCCACAAGACTGGAGACCATATAGACTCTTCGAAACTGAGTCTGAAGGCTGTGCTTTTGAACAATGCAAACCGTCTTCCATCTATTCCAGTAGCGCATGCCGTCCACAATGAAAGAGACATACGATAACTTAAAGCATCTACTGACTTTCATTAACTATAACAAGTACAGCTGGCACCTCTGTGGTGACTTGAAAGTAGTTGCCCTTTTAATGGGACTGCAGCAGGGATATATAAAATACATGTTTTTCTTATGTGAGGAGTGGAGGAGTAGCCTAGTGGTTAGAACACTGGCTTGGTAACCAAGCAACCAGGGTTTGATTCCCACTAGCACTCCTTGTGGCCTTGGGCAAGTCACTTAACCCTCCATTGCCTCGGAAGAAAGGCCTGGCAATCTACTTCCGGTGATACTGCCAAGAAAACCCAGGAGCTTCTGGGTCGCCAGGAGTCAGGACTGACTCGAAGGCACACATTGCATTTTTGTTTCTTATGTGAGTGAGATAGCCGAGCAAGGGATTGGCACTACTTGCGGAAGGAATGGAATCGCAGACAAAATGTAACAGTTGGAGAGAAGAATATCCAGCACCCAGCTCTGGTTGAGGCTCACAAAATCCTGCTACCACCTCTTCACATAAAACTAGGTTTGATGAAAAACTTTGTGAAAGCCATGGACCGCACTTCGCCAGCTTTCCAATACCTGCATCAAAAATTCCCTCGACTCAGCGAAGCAAAGATTAAAGAGGGAGTTTTTGTGGGTCCTCAGATTCGAGAGCTCTTCAAATATGACCGGTTCAACAACTTGCTGCAGGGTGATACGAAACAAGCATGGAATGCTTTTCGCCTAGTGTCAAACTTTCTCGGGAATGTTAGGGCAGAAAACTACAAGGAACTAATAGAAGACATGCTGATCAGTATCAGAAACTTGGCTGCAATATGTCTCTAAAGATCCATTTCCTTGATTCCCATCTCGATTTCTTTCCTGACAACTCTGGTATGGTTATCGCTATGGTGGAGCAAAGATACCGGGGAAAATAGTCTACTACAATGCTGGCTGACTACTGCTGGACACTCCCCAGAGAAGCTCCTGAACAGCTGTACAAGAGACAGGCGAAAAAAAATCTAAGAAGCAGTCTATGACTTGCTTTTTTACAGGTATTAACCTAAGGCCTATTATATTTACTATTGACATGCATTTCATGATGTAAACATGAATTCTTGTAGATTACAAAAAAAACTAGAGCCAATTTTGCAATTTCACTGTCATATTCGTGTTCAGCATCTAAAAATTGATAAGAAATGACTATTTTTATTTCAGCAACATGACTTTTGTAAATATTTGTTGACCAGTGTAGTTTACCCTGTAGCTTCACTGCATGGTCCCCTATTTATATTTAAAATTTTAGCAAATGTCTACATTTTTGAGGAGAACCTCATGAGTTTGTACTTCCAAGTGGTCAAGGATATCGATGATCAAGCAATCAGTAGAGAGAAGGCAGAGACATAGGCAGATATTATGATGAGTCCTGGTCACATTTCCTCATGTTCTAAATTCCTTCCCAGCCATTTATAGCATGTCATTTTGTGTGGGGGAGTGAATAAATTAAAGATATTTTTTTGCAGTGATTAACATTCCCAGTATATCTACAAGGTGTTTTTCTTAATGTAGTGTTTATTTTTTTAACCTTTAGGTGCTACTCTTTTATCAAGAGTTGGTTTCAGATTAACAGGATGATTGTGAAGCCAAATGGCGCCTGGTGTCCCAAGTTCCCAGTTGGGAAGAAAGTCCTCTTCCATGGTATGGCCAGACAGGAAGGTGGATATCATTTTCAATAACGGGGCTACACAAGAGTGGCCACATACAGCAAGTGGGAGATTATATCTGCTGCTGTATGGCAGTGGTGACCGGCACCCCAGGTGGCACCTCTCTTATCCACCCCAACTGACAGCCCTGCAGATTAAACACAGATGTATTATACTTTGGTAAGACATGTAAAATTGCCATACCAATAAAGTTACTTGAATCTACAAACCACTTGGTCCATCTAGTTTGCCCTAATGGAAAAGTAATAAAAATAGTTAAAATAAAGGAAGATGCAATGAAATTATAAAATAGTTTGTAAAATCAGCTTTTCTCCCTCCCTCATATTCTTGTTAGTTGTTCTGATTTTGCCCCACTCAATGATGAATTACAGCGCCCCTGGAAACTTGTAAGCTATAGACCTCAATGGTGCAATACTACATATGATATTTGATGTGAGGAATTTGCATACAGTATTGTAAACAAATGACCCACATTCATATGGAATTCATTTCAAGCTTACCTGTGAGAATTTAAGCTAGTTGGGGAAAAATATCTAAAATACCTAACAGTGTGAGGAAAAACTGACATAGGCAGGGTTGTCGCGAGGTATGGGCAAACAAGAACTCTCTATGTGCCAAAGCCTGGGGAGGGGCCATGCTTCGCAGATCTGTGAGCACAAAAGAGAAGGGGCACAAAAAGCAATCTGTGCCCTGGGTGCAATTTTGTGCAGCACTTACCCCATACAAATATACTGTCAACCTGCAGGACAAACTCAAAGCAAAAATACATGCTAAGTTCTTTCAGACTATGAATGTGGTTACTTCTCCACTCATGCTCATTCTTTTCATCAGTTCTATTTCCTGCTTTTTGTTTCAGTATTTCCTTCAGAGTTCATTCTTCAATCGTGTGCACTGCAGTAAGAAGTGATCAAACCAGGATAAACATACTAACACCTGCTAGTGGGAGAAGAGAAATTCACTCTATTGCTTATAAAGAAATTAAACAAACCAAGACAGACTAGTGCCTTTATTTATCATCTTGATTTCACGCAATAACTAAAAAGCCCCAAGCATGGTATGGACACTGAGGACCTTTGGCTGTTCTAACAGAATGCCAGGGTCTATGGTATCTGTGACAACTGAATAATCTAGCAAAATGACACCACCAAATCTAGGGGGAATGTTTACTAAAAGTTTTAATGTGCGTCTTAATAAAATTAATTAATAAAATTAACGCACGTTAAGAGTCCACAGCCCTTTTATTTCTATGTGTGCACTTAACGCACATTAATTTCATTAGAGGTGAGTAATTACACTTTCTCCAGGAACAAGCAGGAAGTCAGTCCTCACATATGGGACTCCCTAGCCCCAGCCTGTCAAGGACCAAACCAGGACAGCACCAACGGCGACAATCGTGTAATCTTGAGTTGCAGAAGGTGAGTCCTCACTGAGAGACTCTGCAAGACCCTAGCATCTAACGACAAAATCACTCTGGTAGCCTGAACACAGAAGGATCGGAGGGCAGGAGTTACCTACACCTCGAGAATATTACGGAGTACTGTCCGTTCAAAGGCACTGTCCCTGCAGGACTCACACTCCTGGCAGTAGTGAGCTGTGAACATATGAATTGAAGACCATGTGGCAGCCCTGCAGAACTCCGTCACTGGCACTGAGTGGAAGTTGACCACTGACATGGCCATTGCCCTCAAGCGATGCACTGTGATCCGGTGCTCAAGGGAGAAGCCAGCTCGTTCATAGGCGAGGGCAATATAGTCCGCCACCCAAGTGGACAGAGTTCGCTTAGACACGGGAAGCCCCATTCTACTGGGATCATAAGACACAAAAAGTTGAGGAACTTTATAATGGGCCCGAGTCCATTGCAAGTAGAAGGACAGGGCCCGCTTGCAATCTAGTGTATGAAGGATTAGTTCCTCCTTGCTGGTATGAAGCCATGGAAAGAAGGTGGGAAGGACTACCTCTTGGTTGAGGTGGAAAGGAGAAATTTAATGCAGGAGGATCTGGGTAAATTGGAAGACTGGGCATCCAAATGGCAGATGAAATTTAATGTGGACACGTGCAAAGTTATGCACCTAGGAAAGAACAACCCACACTATGGTTACACGATGCAAGGTTCCACATTGGGAACCACCATCCAGGAAAAAGATTTTGGAGTCATCGTGGATAACATGTTAAAACCCTCCGCCCAGTGTGCAGCGGCGACCAAGAAAGCAAATAGAATGCTAGGTATCATAAGGAAAGGAATGGAAAATAAAACAAAGGATATTATAATGCCTCTGTATCGTTCCATGGTACGACCGCACCTTGAATATTGTGTGCAATTCTGGTCGCCGTATCTTAAAAAGGATATAGCGATTTTAGAAAAGGTTCAGAGAAGAGCCACCAAAATGGTAAAGGGGATGGAAGGATACTCCTATGAAGAAAGGCTAAAAAGGTTAGGGCTCTTTAACCTGGAAAAGAGACGGCTGAGGGGAGATATGATAGAGGTCTATAAATTAATGAATGGAGTGGAATGGGTAAACGTAGATCGATTGTTTACGCTATCAGAATATAGAAAGACTAGGGGACATGTAATGAAGCTACAGGGTAAACTATTTAAGACAAATAAGAGAAAATATTTTTTCACTCAACGTGTAATCAAACTCTGGAATTTGTTACCGGAGGATGTAGTAAGAGCTGTTAGTGTAGCTGGGTTTAAAAAAGGTTTGGATAAGTTCCTGGAGGAAAGGTTCATAAACTATTATTAAGAAGAGACCCAGGATATCAATGCTTGACCCAATACATGCATTGTGGAACCTGTGTCTTATGGGGAAACTGCTAGGTACGTATGACCTAGATTGGCCACTGTTGGAAACAGGATACTGGGCTTGATGGACCTTGGTCTGACCCAGTATGGCATCTCTTATGATCTTATACCACCTTCGGGAGGAATTTGGGGTGTGTGTGGAGCATCACCCTGTTCTTATATAACCTCGTATATAGTGAATCCACCACCAGGGCCAGAGGTTCGCTCACCCTTCAAGTGGATGTGAGGACCACTAGGAAGGCCACATTCCAAGACAGGTATGTCAGGTGGCAAGTGATTAGTGGCTCGAATGGTAGTTTAGTGATCTGGGAGAGCACCACATTGAGGTCCCACTCTGCCGCCGGGGGGCTTGGATGACAGGAAGCCCCGGAGGAACTTAGAGACCAGGGGCTGTCTGTAGAGGGGCTTTCCCTCGATAGGGTGGTGGTGTGCGGCTATGGTGATCAGATGCACCCTTTCAGAGCTGATTTCAGTCCGGCGTGCGACAGGTGTAACAGGTACTGAAGAACCAGCTGCATGCGACAGGAGAAGGGATTCTCCTCCTTCTCTGCACACCAAATGGAGAACCTCCTCCACTTAAAGGCGTAAGCCTGTCTGGTGGAGGATTTTTGGGAAGCCAGTAGGACCCCCTTAACTTCCCCTGGAAGGTCGAATGGGGCCAGTGCTACCCTTTCAGTGTTAGTGACCACAGGTTGGGGTGTAGAAGGGAGCTCCACCTCCTGGGACAGGAGGTCCAGGGCCCAGCCCAGTGGGACTGGAAGTGCCACTGAAAGGGAGAGCAACAGAGGAAACCAGGGTTGCCTGGGCCACCTGGGTGCAATCAGTATAAATGATACCTGTTCGCTCTGGATTTTGAAGAGGGTCTTGGCAACCAGAGGGGGAAGGTCAGTGGGAACACAGAGTAGGCCCTCTGACCATGAGATTAGGAAGGCGTCCGTCGCCACTCTCCCAAGTGCAGCTGGCGCGAGCAGAAGCGCGGTAGCTGCGCGTTGTCCAGGGAGACAAAAAGGTCTATCACGGGCCTGCCCAGCGGTGGAAGAGGTGCTTTGTTACCCTGGGGTTCAAGCGCCACTCGCGTAGGCAAAGGACTCTGCTCAGCCTGCCCGCCAAGCAATTGTCCTGGCCTGGTAGGTATACCGCTCACAGGAGCATGCTGTTGTGCACTGCAAAGGAAAGGAGGGTCACTGCCTCCTGGCAGAGGGAGTACGAGCCCATGACCCCTTGCCTGTTGATGTAAAACATGGCCACCTGGTTGTCCATCTGGATTAGCAATGCTCGCAGAGCTAGGAAGATTGCCCTGAGTTCTAGGAGATTGATCTGCAGGAGTGACTCCTCCTGGGACCAGCTGCCTTGTGTGTGGTGGTCCCCGCAATGTGCCTCCCAACCCAGTAGGGAGGCGTCTGTTGTCAGGTTCCTCTGTGGTGCAGGTGCCTGGAATGGCATTCCCGCCTGGAGGTGGTGCAAATTTTGCCACCAGGTGATGGACTCAGTCAGTTGGTGGGTGACTCTGACCCTGTCCTGTAGTCTGCCCATGGCTTGAGTCCACTATGAGAGTAGGCACCATTGTGCTGTCCGCATGTGTAGGTGGGCTAATGGCATGACGTGGACTGTTGAGACCATGTGGCCCAATAGGTGGAGGAGGCGGAGAGCTGGTACTGAATGGTGGCGTTGAACTTCTGCCAGCTGTATGAGGCGGTCTGCTATTTCTCTTGGGAGGATGGCCTTGACCTGCAATGTGTCCAACTGCGTCCCTATGAACTCCAAGCTTTGGGTTGGAGAGAGATGGGATTTAGATTAGTTGATGATGAACCCCAGGTGCTGCAGTAGGAGGGTTGTATGCTCTATGGCCTGCCTGATCTCTGAGGCCATATCGCCCCTAATTAGCCAGTCATCCAAGTAGGGGAAGATGAAAGCCTCTTGCAGGCGCAAATGGGCGGCTATCGCCGCCAATTACTTGGTAAAGATCCTTGGCGAGGAGGCCAGGCCGAAGGGCAGCACCGTGTAATGGCAGTGCCCTCTTCCCACCACAAACTGTAGGAACTGCCTGTGGGAGGGGTGGATGAGGATGTGAGTGTATACATCCTTTAGGTCCAAGGAGCACAGCCAATCTCCCTGGTGGAGGTAAGGCAGCAGTGTTCCAAGGGAGAACATCTTGAACTTCTCCCTCACCAGAAACTTGTTTAAGTTTTGCAGATTTAGTATAGGTCTGAGGCCCCCAGCTCTTTTGGGGACAAGAAGTACCCTGAGTAGAAGCCTTTCCCCACAGATGCTTGGGTACAGGCTCCACTGCATTGTCCCTGAGCAGATCTGTGAGCTCTGAGAGCAGAAGGGTCTGGTGAAGGAGAGGTCGCACTGGCTCTCCTGGAAAGAACCTGGAGCACCCACTGGTCTGCGGTCCACTATGGGCTGGTGAAGGTCTCCCGGGGGAGGGGAGGCTCTGCCCTGGGAGCCAAAAGCTCCCCCCCTGGTTGGGCTGGAGCCAGGGCTTGGGGCTTCTGAGCTCCTTGGCCCTGCATTTTAGGGTGAGAACCATGTATGAAACAACTGAATAATCTAGCAAAATGAGCACCGAATCTAGGGGGAATCTTTACTAGAAGTTGTAATGCACGTCTTAATAAAATTAATTAATAAAATTAACGTGCGTTAAGTGTCCACAACCCTTTTATTTCTATGTGCGCAGTAGCACTTAATGCACGTTAATTTCATTAACATATAGTAACCTTTAGTAAGCATGTCCCTAAGCTTATTTTCAAATCACTCAAAGTCCACAGAGATTTCTCTATGGAAAATCTTTTGCGAAAACCTGACTGAGAAGGATTTGGAAAACCTTATTCCTCCAGGATAGTAGACAATTAGGCCACAGTGGTATGATCAACTAATTTACTAAAAAAGATATGACATGATACAGTAGCTAAGTTACAGTGGATTCAGATTGGCTTGATGGCAGATAAAGACCAGCATGGTCCATTTAGTCTGCCCAGTAAGGTGGCTAGAGTGGTTGTAACTGCAGCTCCATGCAGGTCACCCCCACTATTAAAAAAATATTTAAGTTTGCTTTGATTTTATCCTCTTGCTATAGAGGGATCCACTGTGTCTGTCCCATACCATTTTGAATTCCGTCACTGTATTTTCCCCAATGAGTGCAGGAGTAGCCTAGTGGTTAGAGCAACTGCCTAGTACCCAGAAGATCAAGGGTTCAATTCCCACTGGCATTCCTTGTGACTTTGGGCAAGTCACTTTACCCTCCATTGCGTCAGAAGAAAAGGCTGGCAATCTACTTCCAGTGATACATTGCCAAGAAACATAGAAACATGATGACAGAAAAAGACCACAAGGCCTATCTAGTCTGTCCTTCCATAAGAAAACCCAGAGAAAGCTGGGTCGCTATGAGTCAACACTGACTTGATGGCACTAACAAAAAAAATAAAAATAATTCCACAATACCTCCATCAGGAGGGCATTCCAAGCATCCACCACCCTTTCAGTGAAAAGTATTTTCTGACATTGCTTTTAAGCTTACCATCTTCATCGTATGCCCTCTAGTTTTACAGCTCCCCCTTTTTTGAAACAATTTTGTTCATTGATACCTTTAAGTATTTAAAGGTTGTAAAAGGGGGTGCTTGTTATGAAGGTACCATCACCTTGGCAAGTATGTAAATTAACTGTCTTGCAAAGGATTGTGGTTATTGAAGTCCATTCACACAAAGCTTGCCTTTTAAATAAATGAAGAAACTTGTAGTTGGTCGAGTGTAAGGCAAAATTAGAGTTTATTTATGGGGTGAATATCCCACACACAGATATACTTGGTAACACATCCAGATAACTTCTCCAGGGTTTATTCAATATAAACAAGGCAACTGAAAATGCTTATGTAAATGAGTATCAAAGTCCTTTATGGAACAGAAAGGCTTTCTTACAGCAACTGCTAAGCAACTCCTTAGCAGTGCTGAGGTGGAAACAAACCAAAAAGGAAAACTTTTTTACATAAACATAGCTCTCTTTCTCCACACAGAAAATAACTTTTAAATCCCATATGCGCACGGCTTGTGCTGTGCTCTGCTCTACCAACAGGTGACAATTAGCTGCAATCAGTAGCTTGTTTTCAACACACGTGCAAACTTTCCCAAAAGCTTTTTCTTTCCAACAAAACTTTATGGGAAGCCAGTATTTAGAATGTTTCCTTTTGATGTTTACTCTTATTTTTAGGATTTTCCTAAAATAACAACCTACTCAAAGAACAGTCCATATAAACATTCTCTTCATCAGATATTAAACCTTGCTCCTGAAATTGCATAGATTCACTTTCACTGTCTGGCTCAGAGGGTTTTATGAACTGACCTCTATACGGAGAGAAACTGTTTCCCTGCTGTTTGCATTGCTCAAAGCTAGAGAAACGTTCACAGTTCATACCTGAATCCAGGCAAGCATCAGGCTGCTTCTTCTGGTATTCTGGCCAGTATGCAATAGAGCTTCTGTGTCCTGTCCTCCAGTTGGTATCTCTGGACCTCAGGATCTTTTCTCCAGACGTCCTCCAGGAGGTATTTGGGCTCCCTTTCTCCTTAGCTGCAACAGACCTCTTCTTAGGTGCTGCTTGAGGGTCCCTGGCTGTGGATCTCCAGACCTCTGGCTTTCTCCAGTCCTCTGAAGGTTGTTTCCCCCAGGAATCTCTCCAGGCATACGTACTTCTCTGAGTTCCTCTCTTGGACCGTCTGCTTCCTTGTCCTTGTTCCTTCAGGTTCAGGTTGTTCCTTCTGTTCCTCCTGCTTCTGTCGTTCCTCCTCTCCTGGTTCTTGGTCTCCGTCTGGTTCTCCACCCCCTTCTGCCTTCCTGAAGATTCCCCTCTAGTTTTAAAGGGCTTAGATTGCAACTCCTCCCTTACATTCTTCAGGTGTTGTGGATTAAGCTCTCTCCTAGAGGCTGTTTGATTAGGGATGACATAATGCTTTCTCTGATTAGACTCATGCTTTTCCACTCTAGCTCCCCTAGGGACTTTCTGCATACTAGTGCATTCTGGAACATGTAGTCTTTTAGGGAATTAAGCTGTCTTATTTCTATAACCTGCCAGCACGGGTCCCTTAACCAGAGTAAATTCTCCTCTTTTGTCATTACTCCCTGAGCTTTGATAAGCTTCCTTATCACAAGGTCTGTATCATATCCCCCCTGTCTCTCCTCTCCTCTAGGGTATACATATTTAGGTCTTTAAGTCTCTTCTCATATGACTTCTGGTGCAGGCTCCAAATCATTTTGGTCGCCTTCCTCTGAACTGTTTCAAGTCTTTTTATATCCTTTGTGAGATATGGTCTCCAAAACTGAACACAATAGTCCAAGTGAGGCCTCACCAAAGACTTGTATAGGGGCATTAATACTGCCTCCTTTCTGCTGGTTAATCCTCTCTGTATGCAGCCCAGCATCCTTCTGGCTTTGGCTACTGCCTTGTCGCATTGTTTCGCCACTGCCTTGAGATCCTCACACATTAGCACTCTGAGGACCCTCTCCTAGTCTGTGCACACCAACCTCTCTTCCCCATCGCATACGATTCTTTTGGTTTTCTGCATCCCAAGTGCATGACTCTGCACTTCTTCACATTAAATCTTACCTGCTAAGCATTAAACCATTCTTCCAGTGTTTTCAGATCTTTCCTCATATTGTCCACCCCCTCAGAAGTGTCCACTCTGTTGCAAATTTTTGTGTCATCTACAAAAAGGCAGATGTTTCCATTCACGTCCTTCCGCAATATCACTCACAAATACGTTAAACGGTACTGGTCCCAGGATCAATCCTTGACGCATGCCACTATGCACTTTCCCTTCCATTTACCATCACCTTCTGCCGTCTGTCAGTCAAGTAATTTCTGATCCAGTTTGCAACTTTGCGACCTATCCACACATTGCTCAGTTTATTGATAAGCCTCCTATGAGGAGCAGTATCAAAGGCTTTTCTGAAATCCAGGTAGATCACATCCATCATATACCATTGATTTAGTTCTCTGGTCACCCAGTCAAAGAACTCAATCAAATTTGTTTGGCATGATCTTCCTCTGGTAAAACCACATTACCTCGGATTATGCAATCCTTTGGTTTCCAGAAAGTCTGCTATTCTTTCTTTCAAGAGCACCTCCATTACTCTTCCCACCACAGTGGTAAAGCTTACCGGCCTAGACCAGAATTCAAAGGTGCGTTACTAGGACAACAGAGTGGCTCGTCCATCCAACTTGTTCCCTAAAAGGTCAATAACTCAGTAGCGGCAGAGTAGTAAAAAAGTTAATTTCAACTGATCAGCTTTGTCTGGATATTTATCAGCATTTAATCAGTAGGGAAGGAAATTTTCAACACTTTAGCAATGGAAATATGCTTTTATGCAACTGCTTGTCTGGCATGTGCATAACTTTAGCTGCTGGTTGAAGAGGAGATTCTGAGGGCAGGGTTGGTGTGGGGTCGGCACTCGCATACATATTTTAATATAATGCACCTTGAGCTATCAATGAAAAGGCATGAATTAAATGTAAATAAATAAAAATAAATACAATGTTGTCTCAAAAAATGATATGCTCTGAATAGTACATACAGATGGAGAAATTTCACTTACCGTTAATTTCCTTTCCTGGAATACTGCTAGACCAGTCCAGACAAGCGGGTTATGTCCCCTGCCAGCAGATGTTGGAGACAGAGAAAAAACACTCCAGAGCTGTGATTGGTTGGGCTCTGGGTGACATAGGAGTGCCACAGAGGACCTAGTCAGTATTCCTTTGACAAGCACCAACATAAGGAGAAAACCTGACTAACCAACTGAACAATGTACAGTTAACAACTAATTCAATTAAAACCCTCAACTCGAACCATGAAGGGTGGAGAAGGATCAAACATCATTCCTTGGAGAAAAAAAACTGAATCCACTGTTGTGGACGTTCTCCGGAATATGCAATTGTTTATGTTTGAAGTAAGAAGAACGTTGGCTCCTCTGGACCTGCAGTCGTGACACTGACAATGGGGTGGGTTCTGGACTGGTCTAGCAGTATTCCAGGAAAGTAAATTAATGGTAAGTGAAATTTCTCCTTCCAGTTCATACTGCTAGACCAGTCCAGACAAGCGGGAAGTACCCAAGCTAATGAACCCCAGGGTGGGCAGAGAGAGCTGCTGACAGCACACTAGCCCCAAAACGACTGTCCTCATGTGCCTGAACGTCCAGGCGATAACGCTGGATAAAAGTAGACAAGGAAGACCATGTTGCTGCTCAACAAATATCAAGAGGGACTACGTGTGATCGCTCGGCCAAAGACGTGGCTTGAGCTCGAGATAAATGTGCGCGAAGACCGGCAGGCACTGGCTTGCCTTGCAGAATATAGGTTGATTCGATGGTACGGCGTATTGTGACGCTGCGTCCCGACTAGGCAGTCGCCTATAGGCCGCAGCGTGCCACCTCATAACATTTATTTTGCTCCATCTTAAGAGCTAGGACTTCTGACGATGTAGTTGTGGGTCAAGAAGACAGTCCGAGTGGGTTTTGGCAAACACAGGAAATTTATTTATTATTTTTTTGACAAGACTTTGCAAACAACTTTCGTTGTGTAGTATTTGAACAGGACAACTTAAAGAGGATATTTTCTCCAATCAGAATTATCATATAAAACAATGTCCTGGTAGTACTCAAGAATAAACTTCTTTCATGTATAACAAACAGTATTTGCTTCTTCAAATGCCAGGGTTAAAACTTAGGGCTCACTGGTTCCTAGTGCCTTCAGTAAAGATATCAGCTTCTTTTAAACTGTGCAAGCTTAAACAAGGTTCCTTCTTCCTGTTTCTATTATCCACAGAATAACAGCTTCTTAAGACATTCAGTTTACACTTAGGCACTTCAGTTAGCTCTAACAATGGCAAATCCCTTTTCTTTCCAGAGTTTTCAGTGCTCAGAACAACAAGGCTTTTTCTAAGCTAAACTGGTTCCGGTTTTCTCCGAGCTTAAAACTCTTGGCCTTCTTTTATTTCGATGCTAAACAAAGAGAGCAATCCATTAAACTATCAACCGAGTCCTGTTCCATCTCCAGGGCTCCATGTCCATACTTTCACAAACAGAGTTACATTCCTCTGGGCTTGGAACTTGCTCTGTGCACGCAGGCTTGACTTCTTTTAAAAGCTTAAACAGTTTGTTCCACTGAGACTTCTGTCTCCCCTCTGGGTTCCTAGGGTGACTGCAAGGCTTCCTGTCTCTGAATAAAATATCCACAGGCTCTGACTGTCTGACCTTGCTTGTGGTAACACTCTGCCTTACAGGTTTTAAAAGGGGTAAAACTTTTCTCTTGGAATCTTCTAGCGCTGCTCCTCTAACAGGGCTATAACCTTCAGTTTTCCCAGGAGTATCCCTCCTACCTTCAAACCGGGCTGTAGACCTCTCACGGCAGGGGCTCCTCTCTGAAGTGCAGTCTTATGAACAAAAGCTGCTCTGAGAGCTTCTCCGGTGTCTGTTCCTAGACACTCTCTGCCTTGGACGCCTGAAGTTTGAGTTCTCCTTAGTCTGCTGTGTATATTCCCTTTTCACATTGCCTGTAAACTGCTTCCTTAGCCCCTCTCTCCTGGACGGCTCGAGACTGGCTCTGTCTCCAGTCCTGTGCCTGCTACGGTGGCTGGCTTTGTTCCCGTCTCTGAGACTCTGGCTGGTTCTGTTCCCTTCTCCTCCACTCTGGCCTTGGCCCTGGCACCGGCTCTGGCCGTGGTTTTCTCTGAGACTGTGTCTCCTGCTCTCCGTGAGCCTGTCTCTGTATCTGGAACTGGAACTAGAACAAGAGCTGGAACTGGAACTCCTCCGCCTGCTTCTTTCTCCTTTCCTCCTCTCCCTGCTCCCTCTTACTGAGAGCTTAAATGTGTTTGAGTGTCTTCCTTTTCCTGGCTCCTCCCCTAGGTGCCTCCCATCTCCACCCTGTGTAGCCATGGAGCCTGGGTGTGGCCTGCACTCAATAGTTCTGAATGTGTGTTTTTTTTCTATACCTGCATTCTGATACATGTGCTTAGCTGAGGGATTCCTCTGCCTAGAAGAAAAAGTTATTTTTCCAGGTATTTTCCTAGGTTCTAGTGCAGCCTCATCACCACAGTATCCATCTGGCAATAGTAGATTTTGAAGCTGCCATACCTCGGTGCGGTCCCGCAAAAAACACAAAAAGAATTGGTGACTGAGATAGGGAAGGAGAATCCTTTTGAGATCAACTGCCCGGAGATTCTTGGAACCTCCAGAACATTGTTCCTTTGAAAAGGCAGGCAAGAAAAGAGGCTGATTGACATGAAAAGGAGTAATCACCTTAGGCAAGAATGAGGGAACAGTGCGAAGGGACACTCCCTCTGCGGAGAATGACAAGTACGGATCCCTGAAAGAGAGGGCCTGTAGTTCCGAAATGTGACGAGCCAAAATTATTGCCACTAAGAAAACCATCTTAAGTGTCAAATCCATTAAGGAAACTTCCTTTAAAGGCTCGAAGGGCGGAGACATCAAGGTCCATAGTACCAAAACAAGGTCCCAAGAAGGGACAAGTGGATGGACCGGAGGGCGTAGAAGCTTGACTCCTTTAAGAAAACGCGACACATCGGAGTAGGACGCAAGAGAACGACCATGAATCGGTCCTCTATAACATGTCAGCGCTGAAATCTGTACCCGTAGAGTGCCAGGAGCTAAGCCTTTGTCGAGGCCCTCCTGAAGAAAGGCAAGAATGTCTGGAATTTCTGTACTCTAAGGAGAAAGATGATGTTGAGTACACCAGGATTCAAACACTCGCCACACCCTAGCATATGCTAACGATGTAGACAAATGGCGAGTGTTGAGGACAGTCGATACTACCTTGGAAGAGTAACCCTTAAGGGCTAATCTACGGCACTGAAGAGCCAAGCCGTAAGCAAGTAGGGAGTTGGATCTTCCATTGAGATAGGTTCTTGCCTGAGAAGTCTGAAGGGAGTTAGTAGTCGCAGAGGAGGGATTCGAGATAGTCTTATGAGATCGGCATACCATGGTCTTCAGGGCCAGTCCTGGGCCACTAAGATTACTGGACTCTGGTTTCCCTTATCCGCTGCAGGACTCTTCCGATCATTGGCCAAGGTGGGAATACATAGAACAACTGGTGTTTCGGCCATGGCTGAGCCAAGGCATCTATGCCTTGAGATTTGTGTTCCCTCCAGCGACTGAAGAAGATCGGAACTTTCACATTCGTGGCTGATGCCATGAGATCCACTTTCGGCTGCCCCCAGTTCTGAACTATCGTCTGGAACACTTGTGGGGCCAGCTCCCATTCGCCGGGATTGAGAGTGTATCGGCTTAGAAAATCTGCCTTCACGTTGCTAGTTGCTATATGCTGTGCTGAGAGAGCTTGAAGGTTCCTTTCTGCCCAAGGGAAGAGAAGGGACATCTCCTTCGATACCCCTGTGCACTTGGTGCTGCCCTGGCAGTTGAGGTAGGACACTGCAGTGGCATTGTCACATAGGATCCGAACTGCTTGAACCTGTAGGAACCACTGAAACTTCAGTAAGGCGAATAGAGCTGCTCTTGCTTCGAGCCTGTTGATTGTCCATCGCGCGTCGTCCAAGTTCCTTGCGCTGAGTGAGTGCGACAGTGCACTCCCCATCCGGACAGACTGGCGTTGGTTGTCAGCAAGATCCAGTGTGGGTTTTCCAATGGTACTCTCTTGAGGAGATTGTGAGATGCATGCTACCACTGTAGACTGCGGCGGACCTGCAGCTGTAACGGGAGACGGGTCTGGTAGTCTTCTGTCACTGGGGACCATCTGGAAAGTAGAGCGGCCTGTAGACAGCGCATGTGAGCCTTTTCCCAAGGCACGAGCTTGATGGTGGCAGCCATGGATCCCAGGACTTGGAGGTAATCCCATGTCCGGGGGGGCTCTTTGGGCCAAAAAAACTTCGGAGCTGAGAAGCCAGCTTTAGGAAACATGCTTGAGTCAGGAATATATGCCCTTGACAGGTAATAAAGCGTGCTCTGAGAAATCTGATCTCTTGAGACAGATGGAGGCAACTTTTGGTGCGGCTGAACACCCAACCGAGCTGCTGTAGGAAGGCAACTACTGTGGAAACAGTTTTGCGAGCTTCTGGAAGGGAGTCTGCGCGAATGAGCCAATCATCCAAGTACGGGTGTACTCTGATTCCCTGCTTGCATATGGCTGCCGCCACAACCACCATCACCTTTGAGAAGGTTCGAGGTGCTGAGGCTAGGCCAAAGGGCATTGCCCGAAACTGAAAATGTTGGCCGAGGACTGAAAAACGCAGGAAACGCTGGTGATCTTCTCGAATAGGAATATGAAAATATGCTTCCGCGAGATCCAAGGATGCTAGAAACTCTCCCTGGCGTACTGAGTGAATGACTGACCGTAGGGTCTTCATCCGGAAGTGAGGTACTCCAAGGCTGTGATTTATGCCTTTGAAGTCCAAAATTGGATGAAAATAGCCATCTTTCTTGGGCACCATGAAATAGATGGAATAACGGCCTAGCCCTCTTACTAACGGAGGGACTGGACAAATGGCTTTTAAGGAAAGAAGCCTCTGAACGGTAGTTTGAATGGCCACTCGTTTTTCCGCCAAGCGTCTTGGAGAGACCAGAAAGGCATCGTGAATGGGTCGGCAACATTCGAGAGAATAGCTGTGAGAAACTATATCGAGGACCCATCAATCTGAAGTTATGAGTGTCCACTGTCAAGAAAAAAGGGTCAAACGTCTGCCTACAGGAGGAAGGATCTCGAGTGGGCAGACCGTCCCGTCAGCGGGAAGAACGGGAGGTTCCAGGGAACTTCCCTGGGCCAGAGTTCATGTCCGTTCCTTTGCGGGCTCCTCGAAAGGACTGATCTCTCTGTCCAAAGCAATGGGCAGAAGCGGAAGAAGCACCTGGCTTAAAGGTGCGGTATCTTCGTGAATCCTGAGATTTAGAAAATCGCCTAAAACTGTGGGATCGGGATCCACGACGAGAGGATATCTTTGGCCTGTCCTCAGGTAAACGTTGGGGCTTCACCTCTCCCAGATCTTTCACCAATTTATCAAGATCCTCGCCAAAAAGGAGTCTCCTTTTAAAAGGCAACTTAGACAGATGGGTCTTAGAGGCAACATCCGCTGCCCATTGACGCAACCATAGCCATCTTTTAGCCACTGCCACCGCCGCCACGGAACGAACTGACAGTCGCAGAAGATCATAAAAGGCATCTGCCAGGAATGCAGCGACTGATTCGAGATGCGCCAACTCTGGTTCGTCTGTAAGCTGCTGAATCCATTGGAGGGAGGCTCAAGCTGCCAAACCTCCTCAAACCGCAGCTTGTAGGGAAAGAGTGGAGGACGAAAATGTTGTCTTAAATAGGCTCTCGACCTTACGGCCCTGTTGGTCTCGGAGTGCCGCTCCGCCCTCAACCGGAATAGCTGTATGCTTAGTGACCCCAGTCACCAAAGCATCCACTTTCGGGTATGTCAGCCAACGGTTGAGGTCAGTGAGAGACCAAGGATACAACTGACCAATACGGCGTGCGGTGCGGAAAGAAGAATCTGGAGAGTCCCATTACCGAGATACCCTTTGCTGCAATTCCGCTGGAAAGGAAAAGGCTTTGGAAGGCTTACAAATACCTTGCAAAATAGGATCCGGCTGCAACAGAGCTTGGGAACTCTGTGGATTAGGCGTGTCGGCGAGGTGTAGCGACTCTATCACCTGTGTGATTAGGGCCGGCAACTCCTCTTTCCAAAAAAGTCTGATATCTTGAGAGTCCTCTTGAACTGTCAGCGAAGAATCAGACGGAGAATATTCCCCATCTTTATCTGACGAATCAGGGCTCACCTCCGAAGATTTAAAGTCTTCTTGGATATCCGTTATTGTCCCGCAAGCGACATGCAACGTTCCTGGGAGGACGTACTGCTTTAAGGTCTGAGGTCTTATGGGACCGCTTGCGAGACACCGCCATATCTTTGTCTGGCCGGGGCGGGTGCTGGAGGTATTCCAAAAGACTCCGAACGCCACAGGTGGCATGCCTGGCGGAAGAGCGTCAGGAACTCACTGTCAGCCGAAGCTGCTGTGGCTTCCAGTGGCTGTGGAAGCGAAATGGGAGCTGACTGAGTCCTTTCTGCAGGTAGACCTGGCTGCAGGGGCTCTAAGGAGGGAGGAGCTAAGGCGCCGATGTCCCCAGCTGGCAGCGGAGTGGGTATGGAGGAAGAGGATTTTCCTGGATGCAGCATACATATGGAACACAAGCGATCTATTAACTCCTTCTGCTTCTTATTACATGCACTGCACCTGTGCAGAGAAACAGGCATTGCAGAGGCTTAAAACTTTTTTTTTTAAAATCAATGTAGGCTTAGGGAAAAGACTCTTCAAAGAAAAGGGATTTTGAAACTTCCCGTGCCTTCACAGCATGTTAAATGGCTGCCCAGAGCTGTTCCCGCCAAAAAAAAACCACTGAAGAGAAATTTCTCCCGATTCAAAATGGCCGTTGGCACAGAAAAACGGCAAAATAAAAGTTTCCTAAGCTCTAAAAACCTCAAAAACATGGCGAAATTGCTGGGGGAGAGGAGTACAGACCCGGTGATCCCTGTGCCGTTAAAAAACAGAAGAAAATCGCTGCAAGGGAACCCAAGCAGGTACTCACTATTTATTTAAAGTCTCTCTTTTATACCGCGCTATGCTATGCTGCAGAGAAGCAGAGGCTTTCAGGGAAATGCTCTAAAGATGCTGTAAAAATTATAATTGTGACTGGATGGCAAAAAATTTGATGGATTGATCCACCCCCAGCTACACAGGCTCTGTGGCAGAGGCTAGGAGCTGATTATACTGGGGAGCTATACTGATCTAAGGATCAGGAGCTCAGACCCTGCTGTATTATCACTAACAGTGATCTAAATCTAAGTGTGCACTTTCTGTGCGGTTAGTTTTAACCAGATGCTTTGTCACACACGTATATGGACTATGCTGACCTTGTATGCGCTTTCACTTCAAAACTTACCCAAGGAATACTATCTCCACAATTCCAGTTCATACTGCTAGACCACTCCAGACAAGCGGTTATGTTCCCCTGCCAGCAGATGTTGGAGACAGAGAAAAAACACTCCAGAGCTGTGATTGGTTGGGCTTTGGGTGACCTAGGAGTGCCCCTAGAGGTGTTAAACAATCTTGTCTCTTACCTGGATGCACTCAGAGCACACAAGAGGTGTTTCTCTGAGTTTCCCAGGTCCCCTCTCTTATATTTGTATTGCTTTTAAACTATAGTTAGTGCACATGGAGCTATCTGCACAGATTTATTTGGATAAAACTGGGCACTTTAAGGCCAACTCTGGGCACACGCAGGCCGATGCAGAAAAGCTTAGCGCAGCATTTTACTGGCACTTTTCTTGTGCTAGGCTTGCTCTCCGACGCAGAAAGCAAGTAGCACAGGAAAAACCACCGCACTAAATTGCAGGGTAACCGGCATGAGTGAGTAGGTGGCTGGGGGGATTCGGGTACTGGGGGTTTTGTTTCAGTCAGAGGGTTGGTGTCCAGGGGGTATCAGCCCCCTGACAGTGTGCTGATGCTATCGGGGGCTTTCCTCGATGCCCAGGTCATCTGAAGTGAAATGTCAAACCTCACCTCAGATGACCCTGTGTCTCTGGGACTGCATGCCAAACTTGTACCAACCTCTGCGCGCATGTGTTTGGCTTGCTCTCCCAGCTTACTGCTGACTTTCTGAACACTGGCTAATTTGAACACTGCATCTCAATGCAAAGAGGAAGCGTTAAATTTGTGCTATGAACCCTGCGCTAGAGCTTTAAGCGCAGGGTTTTCGCATCAGCCTGATAATGAGCCAGCTCTTTTTTTGTCTGGCCACATACATTTTAGTTGAAAAGTGGAAGAAATGTTCAAAGAATATTTATGTAGTTAAAAGCTACTTCTAACCATATAAATCTTTGCAATATTCAGACCTAAGCCAAAATTATCTGCTCAGATTTTAAAGAAAGTAATGAGACTGGTATGACATCACCTATTGCTTTTAATATGTAGGCATGTGTGTATATGTATACGTATGTATATATATATATACATGTATATATATATGTATGTATGTGTGTATATGTATATATATTTTTATGTGTGTATGCACATCTATATATATATATATATATATCTGTAAATAGTTTATTCTGTTATGTTCTGTTCACATTGTTAGAATTATATTATGACGTTCCTTGTAAATTTACATTCGGTTAATTATACTAACATTGACGTTCCTTGTAAAACAACTTGCGTTGCCAAGTGTTAAGTTTTGTTCTCTGTAAACCGCAACTGATCTGTGGAAGATGCGGTATATAAATGTGTATAAAATAAATAAATAAATAAAATAAATCCACGTTGATTGTTGCCAGTTCTTCCCTGACCTTCAGGACACCAAACTATTTCCATCTTAACTGTTCTCAGAACATAAGTCATGCATGGCTACTTTTTCAGAATGTGATTTAAAATAAATACCACATAAACTCCATGCATAGGATGCAAGATAACTTGCATAAAGCTTAACTTGCTGAGCAGCTGAATGTATGAATTCAGGATCCATGAAAATATGAATCATATATCAAATGCAAATTAACAAAGTGTAAATGATAAGAAGATGGCAGTCCTTTTCCTATTCCAATGTGTATGTCTTCTCCCCTTCCTATAATTGTGGGCTTGTGGGAATCAGACTATTTTATATTTCGTATTTATTTTTCTTTTGTGTAATCCATGAGGTTACTTTGTATTCATGTCTAAGGTTCCTTTCTCATGCAGGTTGATACTTGTAATGTATTGTAAAAGCTTATAAAAAAAAAAGAAGATGGTAGTCCAGCACTCACCGTGAGAACAGAAAGCAAGTTTTCCACACTGCAGTCAGGTTTCAAGCGGTCCTTGAACATGCGAACTGTTTGGTGCTTCAAATAGTAATAAGATGCAATACGGCCATATGTCAGGGGCTCAATGCTGCGATTATCCTGTTAGAAAAAGAGGCAATAGGCTTTATAACAATTACAATTGTACAAGAAAGCGTTGTAACTCATCTGTAACAGGTGATTTCCGGGAACAGCAGGAATTAGTCTTCAGATATGGATGGTGTCGATACTGACAGAGCCCGCGCGTGAACGCTCCCCAGTGTCAAATAGAGAGCATTCCACTGCACCTGTGCGCTTGCCTTCCCAACTCCTTTCCTCAGTTGAGTTTGTAGCTGAGAGGAAGAGAAAAAATAAACCAATCCTACAACTCTTAGGAGAGGAGGGCGGATTGTGAAGATTGATTCCTGCTGTTCCCAGAGATCACCTGTTACAGGTGAGTAACTATGCTATCTCCAGGAATAAGCAGGAATGCAGTCTTCACATATGGGACTCACTAGCTCCCTAGTACCAGACTGGCATGGGGGGGGGGGGGAGGGGAGAGCAGTGTGATACCTGAGGCTAAAGCACAGAGCTGAAGAATGAAGACACGAGGTGGCTCATTGAACTCAATTTCAAGAGGCTATAGCACCTCTAAAGATAGTCTGGTCCCTGTTAAGTCTGGAACAGAGGATAGGAGTTGAGTTTAAGTCCCAAAGAGGTGCTGGAGTACAGTCTGGCCAAAGACAGTATCCCGAGAGGAGTCCCTATCCAGACAATAATATGCAGCAAAAGTATGAATGGAAGACAAGGTAGCCATCCGACAGATCTTGTGAATGGATACCAAACGAAGGTTGGCTAAGGAGGTTGCCATAACCTGCACATTATGAGCAGTAACGTAACCTCCATGGAAAGTCCTGCTTGTTGCATAAGCATATGAAATGCAATCTCCTATCCATCTGGATAAAGTCCGTTTTGTCCCCAGTAACCCAAGGTGACTGGGATGAAAGGAAATAAATAATTGTGAGGATCTTCTGTGATCCTTAGTTCTATCCAAGTAGTAAGCCAGCGCTTGCTTACAGTCTAGAGTGTGTAGCACTGCTTCAGCCCGAGACACATGTGGTCTTGGAAGAAAATGGGTAGGATGACTGATTTAGGTGGAAGAAGGAGACCACCTTCAGAAGGAAGTGTGGATGGGTGAGGAGGGCCACCTTGTCATGGTGGAACCGGGTATATGGCAGATTCGCCACCGAGCCCGCAGTTCTCTGATGTGGCGAGCTGACGTGACGGCGATGAGAAAAATTACCTTCCAAGACAAAACCCTCAGTGAAGTGGTGGCTAAAGGCTTGAAAGGAGGCTTTAGAAGAATCACATTGAAGTCCCAGGCCACTGGAGGCAGCTTAATGGGTGGCTTGGACAGCAGGAGACCCTGCATGAAGCATGTTACTAAGGAATGTAAGGAGATAGGCTGTCTGTCCAGTGATTTGCAATAGGTCGCAATGGCACTAAGATGAACTCTGACTGAGTTAGTCTTAAGACCTGTGCGAGACAAGTGGAGCTGATATTGTAGAAGGGATTCCACTGGGTAGACAAAGGGGCTAATGTCCTTTGGGGAACACCAGAGGGCAAACCTGCGTCATTTGAAGGCATAGGATCACCTGCTGGACTTTTTGTGTGATGCAAGCAGGATATCCTTGACCTCCTGTGGCCGGTTGAGATCAGCAAGTACTATCCCTTAAGCAGCCATGCCGTGAGGCAAAGGGCATGAAGGATGGGATGGAGAAGTTTCTCTTGGGTCGTGGGAGAAGAGTTCGGGTGCACACCTCGGTCTGAGAGGTTGAGTCTGTGCAAGGCGAAGAAGTAGAAGAAACCACGGTTGATGGGGCCAGAAAGGGACTATGAGGATCATGGAGCCCCTGTCAGTCTGTAGCTTGAAGAGCATTTTGGGTATCAATGAGATGGAAGGGAATACATAGAGTGGACCCTGTCCCCAAATGGCGAAGGAAGGCATCTAAGGTCTGTCAGTGCAGAGACGGACATCTGGCGTAGAAGAGTGGAAGCTGTGTATTCTGTAGAGTGGCAAAAAGATCTATGCACAGGGTTCCCCACATTTGGAAGATCCAAGCAGCCATGTCCTGATGTAGGGTCCACTCGTGTGGATAAAGAGCTCTGCGTAGCCTGTCCGCAAGTACATTGGGCTTGCCCGGCAGGTACACCGCCCTGAGGTGGATGTGGTGGGCAATGGCAAAAAAACAAAGGCAAAGCGCTTCCTTGCAGAAGGGATAGGATCCTGTCCCCAATGTTTGTTCACATAGAACATGGTGACCTGGTTGTCCATCCTGACTAATACCCGTTGCTCCGAAAGTTGGGGTTGAAAAACTAGAAGGGCATTTGTTAGTTCCCGTAGTTTTCGGAAGTTGATCTGCATAGCAGATTCCTGTTGTGTCCAGAGACCTTGTGTGGTTAGGTTGTTCAGATGCACTCCACAAACCCAGCTTGGAGGCATCCGTTGTCAGGGTGCATTGAGGTGGAGGCATCTGAAAAGGTGACTCGCCGAATAGGCTCTGTGGAGAACACCACCACTGAAGAGACCGGGTCAGTTGAGGGGTGATGTGGATCTTTTCTCTGATATGACCTTTTGCTTGCATCCACTGAGAAGACAGACTACATTGGGTTTTACGCATGTGTAGGCTAGCATAGGGAATGACATGGACCATGGTTACCATGTGTCCCAACAGATGGAGCATTTCTTGAGTCATTACCCAGCTTTGCTGTTGCATGTGTCTTGCCAGCTTAATGCGACGTGCGCAGCGATCTTGAGGAGGAAACGCTCGGCCTGTTGAGTGTCTAAGAATGCTCCGATGAATTCCAGTCCTCAGGTTACAGCAAGATGAGACTTTGGGAAGTTTAGGATGAATCCCAGATGCTGGAGCATGGTGATAGTGTGATGGAGAGTTTTAGCTCCTGAGGGGAGCCTCCCATGATCAGCATGTTGTCTAAGTAGGGGAAGACAAAGACCCCCAAAGTACAGAGATAGGCTGCAACTACTGCCATGCATTTTGTGAATATTCTGGGTGCGGAGGCTAAGGTATTGGTAGTGGTTTTCTTGAACCATGAAATGCAGATACTGTTTGTGCTGAGAGTGGATCAGTAAGTGCATGTACGCCTCCATGAGGTCTACAGAATATAGCCAATCGTGTCTAGAGGTATGGCAGAAGGGTTCCCAGGGAAATCATTTTAAATTTTTCTCGGAAGAGAATCTTGTTTAAGTTTCTAAGATCCAAAACAGGCCTGAACCCTCCTTTTTCATTTGGAATGAGAAAATACAGAAAGTACTACTACTACTACTGTTGTTGTTAAGTGCCGTCGAGTCGGAGTCAACTCATGGCGACCCTCTGGATAGCTATCCTAAATTGTGTTCGGTCTTGAGTCAGGTGGCTCATTGTTGACAGACTGGTACCCGTAGCTGCTGTTATTGTATCGATCCATCTCATTGCTGGCCTTCCTCTTTTGCGCTGACCTTCTATCTTGCCAAGCATGATCTCTTTCTCTAATGATCTCTCTCTTCGCATGATGTGTCCAAAGTATGAAAGTCGAAGTCTTGTCATCTGAGCTTCTAAAGAAAGCTTAGGTTTGATCTCCTCTAGTACCGACTGGTTTGTTCTTCAGGCAGTCCATGGTATACACAGTATTCGCCGCCAGCACCATAATTCAAAGGCATCAATTTTCTTCCTGTCTATCTTTTTCACTGTCCAGCTTTCACATCCATATGATGTTATTGAAAATACCATGGCTTGAACAAGTCGAATCTTTGTATGGAGAGAGACATCTCTGCTCTTGAGAATCTTATCTAGGGCTTTCATAGCCGTTCTGCCAAGAGCAATGCATTGCCTGATTTCTTGACTGCTTGTTGCTTCTTTATTGATAGTTGATCCAAGTAGGTTAAAGTTGTTCACGATTTCAATTTCTTCTCCTTCAACGATGAACCTGTTGATTATGCCAGTTGTCATGATCTTTGTCTTCTTTACATTAAGGTGCAGGCCCATTTTGAGACTATGTTCTTTGATTGTGAGAAGCAAATGTTTCAGATCATCTTCACTTTCAGCCAGTAATGTGGTATCATCAGCATAGCGAAGGTTGTTGATGAGTCTTCCACCAATCTTCACACCTCTGTTGTCTTCATACAATCCTGCTTCTCTGATGATTTGTTCTGCATATAAATTAAACAGGTAGGGGGAAAAGTATGCAGCCTTGTCTTACACCTTTGCTTATTTTAAACCATTCTGTTTCTCCTTGTTCCGTTCGAACTGCTGCTTCTTGATCAATGTACAGATTATGCAAGAGTACGATCAGGTGTTCTGGTATACCCATGCTTCTTAATGTGGCCCAGAGTTTCTCATGGTTTATACAGTCAAAAGCCTTGCTATAGTCGATAAAGCACAAATAGATATGCTTTTGGTATTCTTTAGTCTTTTCAAGGATCCATCTCACATCCGCAATGATGTCTCTCGTTCCTCGCCCTTTCCTGAACCCTGCTTGCACTTCAGGTAGTTCTTGTTCCAGATATGGTTGTAGTCTCTTTTGAATAATCTTCAGTAGAATCTTGCTGGCATGTGGGATCAGAGCGATTGTGCGATAATTTCTACAGTCAGTTGGATCACCTTTCTTTAGTATTGGTATAAACACAGATCTTTTCCAGTCAGTTGGCCATGATGTTGTCTTCCATATTTCTTGACAGAGCCTTGTAAGTACGGTAACAGCTGCATCAGATTGCTGTAATACTTCTATGGGAATGCTATCAATGTCTGGTGCTTTGTTCTTTGATAAGGCTTTCAATGCTGCTTTAACTTCTTCTTTCATCACCAATGGTTCCCGATCATAAGGTACAGGTTGAAACGGCTGTTGGTCCACTTGATCTTTATCATATAAAAACTCTGTATATTCCTTCCACCTTTTCTTGATCTTCTCAGCATCATTCAACATAGAACCTTGAGCATCTTGTAACATTCCAATTCGAAGCTGGAACTTTTTCTTTAAGTCTCGTAGCTTTAGGAAAGCCGTTCTTGTTCTTCCTCTAATAGTTTCTGCTTCTATTTCCTTGCATGTGTCGTTGTAGTACTTTCCTTGTCCTTTCTTGCTGCACGTTGGAAATCTCTGTTGAGTTCTGTTATTGTCTTTCTTTCTCCTCTGGCTTTAGCATCTCTGCATTTCTGGGCAATTTTCAGAGTTTCTTCCGTCATCCATTTTGGCCGTTTTTGCTTTTTCACCTTTTGTAGAGACTTCTCGCTTTCTTCCAACACAACCTTCTTGATGTCATTCCATAACTCTTCAGGAGCTGTCATTTGTATCTAAATCAGCAAATCGATTTTGCAGGCAGTCTTTAAATTCCAGTGGTATATTCTCAAGGTGATATTTTGCTGCATTCATGAGTGGTTTGCTCTTTTTCAACTTTAGGTTGAGTTTGCATACTAGTAGTTGATGATCTGTACCACAGTCAGCTCCAGGTTTTGTCTTTGTTGATGTTATAGAACTTTTCCATCATTGACTTCCACAGATGTAGTCAATTTGATTTTTATACAATCCATTGGGTGAAGTCCATGTGTACAGTCGCCGCTTGTGTTGCTGGAAGAAAGTGTTTGAGATGAATAGATCGTTGGTCTTGCAGAATTCTATCAGTCTTTCTCCAACTTCATTTCTGCTGCCAAGTCCATATTTTCCAACTACTTTGCCTTCTTCTTTGTTGCCAACTTTAGCGTTCCAGTCATCCATGACTATCAGGATATCCTGTTTGCATGTTCTGTCAATTTCAGCTTGTACTTGTTCATAGAACTCTTCAATTTCATTCTCTTCTGCAGCTGTTGTTGGGGCATATACTTGAATTATAGTTGTGTTGATAGGCATTCCTCGTAGACGAATAGAGATTAAGCGTTCACTGACTGCATTGTATTTCATTACAGTTCTTGCAAGTTTCTTCTTTATTATAAATGCAACACCATTTCTTCTTTGTCTTTCATTTCCAGCATAGTAGACCATGTGATCATCTGATGCAAAGTGCCCGATGCCAGTCCATTTCAGTTCACTGATACCCAACAGATCAAGTTGTACATGTTCCATTTCATTCTTGACCACCTCCAACTTCCCTTGGTTCATGCTTCGTACGTTCCATGTTCCAATGCGTAAGACATCTTTACAGCTTCTGACTCTCATTTCATGCGCAGCTACTACTACTATTTAGCAGTTATAGAGTGCCACGCACACAGCGCTGCACAGCTAACCTCCAAGAGGTAGCCAACATACAAAGACAGTCCCTGCCCGTCAGAGTCATGCTCATCGGAGCTTACAATCTAGTTAGAACAGTGCATTAATTAGAGCAGTACAATCTTTAGTCAGTTCAGCGCAAGGTACGGTGAGGCACAGTTGGTCAGTAGTTTGGTCATAAACGTTGACGGGGTTAGGGTAGGAAGAGGAAGGAGTCAGGATCTGAATGCAACAGTGAAGAGGTGGGTCTTCAATCTGGATTTGAAGAGGGCCATGGAGGATGTAGAAGTCCATCTCTTCTTGATGGGGAGGAACTCTTTCTATGGCCCCCTGGGATAACAACGTGGACATCTCTTCTCTTAAGAGAGTGCTTTGAAGGGGATGGGTGGGATAGACCCCTGTGAAGCTGGTGGAGGGTAGGGTTTCAAAGTGAAGCAGACATTCCCTTTGGACAATGTTGAGAGTCCACTGTTCTGAAGTTATCAGGTGCCACCTGTGGGCATAGGAACAGAGTCTGCCTGCTATATGGAGGGGCTGGGGACCCTGCAGAAGCAGAGTGGCTATGCTCTCTAGTATGGAGTCAAAAACGTGGCGCAGTGCCTGAGCCAGTGGTTGAGGCTTAGAAGCCTTGGGCATTTTGGGTTAGCAAGGGCCCTGCTGCTACTGCTGTTGATGCTAAGGCTGGTAAGCAGTAGCAGGTGGGTAGGAAGAAAAATACCTCTTCATCTTAGAACAGCAAGGCTACTTTGGGAGACCCTTCCTTTTGGAGGGGTCCACAGCTTTTCTTGAAAGGCGTTTGAGGGTGAGATCATCTGTCTCAATCTCACCAGCCTTTTCTCTCCAACTCTTTCCAAAAGGGTTCTCTCCCGTACATGGGATATTAGCCAACTTATCCTGGACCAACTGTTCGAGATCTGATGCCTGTAGCCAGGCTTTCCTACAAGTTCCTATGCAGATTGCTGAAGTTCTGCTTGTTGACTCAAAAGCATCAAAAGATGCTCTTGTAAGAAATTTTGAGGTTATTTTGACCTTGCCTGATGAATGCTTGGAATTCACTCCATTTATCATCAAGCAGCATGGGGGCAAATGTCTCTAGATCCCTGCTGACATGTTTCAGCAACATGCTCATGTAGAAAGTAATCCTGGAGATGAGCAGGGATACTCAAAAACATTGACGCCCAAAGGCATCGAGTGTCCTCGATTCCCTACCCGGAGGCATGGAAGAGTGATTTTTTTGAACTCTTTATTCGGCGCATCACAGATTCTACCGCCATTGAGTGGTGCGGGAGTTGAGGCTTCTGGAAGCCTGGGCACTCTGGTACTTGGTATTGTATTAAGTCTTTTGCTGATGGGCAGGAGTCTCCCACATGCGGATCATGAGATCTTGTAAGATCTGATGCACTGGTAAAGTAGCCACTTCTTTGGGTGTGGGGAGAGTATTGGAGTATCTCCAATTCTTCTGCTCTCAGCTCCTTTTCCGGGGTGACTGTGATGTCCAGTGCTGCTGCCATATCCTGGACGAAGTCTTGGAAAGACATATCTTCTGGTGGAGAACTGCACTACTCATGAGGAGGGAACATGTCTGAAGGAATGTCTGAAAGTTCCTGGGAATCGAGTGAGGCATCATCAGAATCGGAAGAAGTGGAATCGGATTCTGACAAAAGATCGAAGTATCGACAGTCCTGTGTTTGACCTCAATACTTCACCAACGTTGAGGGTCAGTGTCGATACCGATGCTCAGAGACTGTGTCATTAGGAGGACTGGTAGTATTAGCCTGTTGGGTAGCAATGTTATCAGTTGGTTCTAACTGTGGCATTGGTCTCAAGAAATCCACCAAGGTGTGTTCGAGGGCTGGCATCAGGGCCGATACATTTGGCTGTAAGCAGGGTGCTAAAGCCTGCACACCACTGGAGCTGTTAAAGCTGTCAGTACCAAGGCTGCCAGAACCATGGCCAAACTCCACTCAATAGCCAGTATGTGCTGGTCCAGGGAGTTGGCCGGTCTGGGTGGAATCACCTATGGGGCTTTGAGTCACCATCCTAGAGCATGGAATCGGTAGTTCTCTAGAGGTCGATTCCTTGGGAGCATCCCAGAGCCCCTCTTTTGCTTTGGAGGACTGGTCTTCCCTCTGGAGCTGTTTGGCTGGCTGGTCTGCATCTGAGGCATCTTTCATTGAGTCTTGGTGTCAATGTTAGGATTTTCCTCTAGTGTCAGGATCGGTCATCAATGCCAATGCCTCCTCATGTTTGGATTTGGAAGAGACCTGAGAACCATGAGAGGAGGTTGATGTTCTCGATGATGTGGATGCCACGGAAATCAAATCTGGGGCGAACCAGGATCCATACTGTCTGGCTCTGTTCTTTAGGCCTCTCTTTGTCATTTGTTGGCATAAAGGACAAGAATTTGGTATATGGTCACGGCCCAAACATTTGAGACACCAGTTATGTTTATCCGTGACTGATATTGTTCCAGCACATTTGGTACATTTTTTAAAAACACTAATTGTTTTTTCCATCATGGAAAGAAAAAATATCACTGAGAAGGATACACAGGCCTGAGGGCCTAGTGAGTGGGAAACCTGCAGAAAAAGAAAAGAATTAGAAAAATTTATAACGAAAAAGAAAAATGAAATCGGGACGGGTGTCAATGGAAAGGCAGAGCACAGTAGTAGACCAAAAAAGAAAAGCTTACAACCTGCTGGCTGATGTGGAAAACAAGAACTGAGGAGAGGAGTTGGGAAGGTAGGCACAGTGGAGTGCTCCCAAAGGCTCTCCTATTGGACACTGGGAAGCGTTCCCATGTGGGCTGTGTCGGTACCAACGTCACCCATATGTGAAGACTGCATTCCTGTTTGTTGCTGGAGGTACCCAGTAAAACTGCTCTTGAACAAACATACTATGTCTGGTTTGCAGCGATTCCATGGCCACATCAACTGCCACAGAATTTGCCGCTGGCTGAAGAACTGAGACGAAATGCATTTTACTACTATCTTCTCCCACTTGTTGTCACATTTTCATGACTTCCTTGCAGAAAGCAGCTCTTTCTCCTCCTTTCTCCTACCCACCCTTCCCCACGGACTCTCTACTATTTCTGTCACATGCACTTCCCTTCCCATTACCAAGAAGTCATTCAACACAATTTATTCCAAAAATCACAGCACCAATACTGCTACTTTTGATTAGTAGAGGGCAAGGAAGAACTAAATAAGATTTTAGGATATGTATTGGTGGCAGAAGACAAAGCAAAGGTTATAAAGCGACAGAGATGCTGGACTCTGATATAAGGATGACAATGGACTTCTAGAGACTAAAGGAAGTAGTACAATATCGAATGTGTCTACAGTTTGGGGATGGGGAAACAACATACTATAAGTGGGAGGAAGTTCCAGAAGAATGTAAAGAAAAATGAGGGGAAAACAGGTGAAAAGATAAAGGAGGCAAAGGGGAAAGAAAGTAAGGCATAGTAATGACATAAAAGAAATACTGGCTCAGAAAGAGACAGAAGAGCAAGTGCAGGGGCAGGAAGGAAATGGAGTGCTTATATTCAATGTGGAAGGAATGGGGAGACAATGGAGAGATAATGGGATCAGAATAAAAACTGAAATTATTGTTTCAGATTATAAATATATATTATTGTAATAAAGTGGTTTTAGTGTGAATAAATTAGCCATACCTCTCCTATTTCAATACAGTAGGAATACTCCAGGTTTATGAGGGACTTCTCCACAAGATTTGAAAGGAACTTGTTAATAGTCTCATGGCCCACATCTTCCAAGTTGTAGTAGCTAGATCAATTTAAAAGAGCGAATACCATTAATAATCAGTGACTCTGAGACCACACATCTATAGATACACAGAACAGAATCAAACCTTGCTATCAATGTCACTTTTCTCAGGTGAAGCAAGGAAAGGACTTGATATTTTATAATATGGTTCATTTGGCTATGCCATGTCTAAGTGATACTTTTGGTAGTAGGCAGGTAGCTTGGGTTGAAGTAGTATTGCTATTCAGGTACTGCTTAAGTGTCATATTTAGAAATTGTAGAAACAAGATTGAACAAGAAGGAGACATTTTACTTACCAGATACTTCCTTTCCTTGGGTCCTGCTAAACTAGTCCAGACAAGTGGGTTGTGTTCCCCTACTAGCAGATATGTAAACAGACAAAAATTCCAGGGGCTTCTTATGATATCATTGTGCATTAACAGCCTGTGCCCCTAGAGGCCTAAACCAGTATTCGTACCCAAGCATATGGTCTGGAATCTCCAGCCTCACACAATCTTAATGAAGATAACAAGGTGTAACCGAACAGGAACCATAACTATGTACAGGATCAGCTTCAATGAAAGCTTGTGAGTATGAGCTCACAAAACTAACCACAGAGAGTACAGCTGACCAAAATAGAGTCCAGTGGCAAGTCCTGGACTAGTCTAGTAGAACTCAAGGAATGGATATTATCCGGTAAGTAAAATGTCACCTTCCATATCATCCTGCTAGACCAGTCCAGACAAGTGGGACATACCAGAAAGTGTAGTTACTCAGCTGTAAAAGGTGTTCTCCAGGGATCAGTCCTCATATATGGATGATGTCAGCGCCAATGGAGCCCTTGTGGGAGCATCTTCCAGCTTTCAAAGAAAGCTTTTGGGAGATGCCACCAGGCATGTGTGGTCCCCTTCCCACCCAAGGGTGCTATCTTGGTCAGTCAGATGACATAGCTAGAGCCGACAAAAGAAGATGGCAAAATACAGCAACTGCATGGGGAGAAGGGAGGGTTGTGAGGACTGATTCCTGCTGCCCCTGGAGAATACCTGTTACAGGTGAGTAACTACGCTTTCTCGAGGAACAAGCAGGAAGTCAGTCCTCATGGGACTCCCTAGCTACAGGCTATGAGGAACCTGTAGAAAAAACATGGCCAAGCCGTGAGAAGCCGCAAGTGAGTCTGAGGAGAGACTCTAAGGACCCCAGAGTCCAGGGAGAACCATCATTCTGGTAGCCTGAACACAGAAGGGTCAGAGAGTAGGAGTTGCCTAAAAGAACCGGTTGAGGTTCCAGTGGTCCAAAATGGGTCTGAACTCACCCATCGTTTTGGAGATCAGGAAGTACCTGGGGTAGAAGACCCTTCTGAGCAGAGCCGGTGGAACTGGCTCGATGGCGAGGTCAATCAGGAGAGTGGAGACTTTCACCTGCAACAGGCATCAGTGTAGCAGATCCAGGGGCTAGTCTCCCTGGGCAAAAGGAGGTGGCAACTGGGCAAAGTGCAGCCATTATCCATTCTCGACAAGCTATAGCACCCATGTGTCCGAGGTGATAAGGGGCCACCTGTAGGCAAAATGGACAAGCTGCCCCCCTACCTGAGGGGGTACCCTGAGAGGCAATGGTCGGTTGGCTATGCTCCTGAGGAACCAGTCAAAAGACCATCCCTGACTTTGGTTGAGAGGCTGGCTGGGCCCTCTGAGTCTTCTCATTTCACTGTTTGCAAGGGGCTGCGCCTTTGGTTGGGCACTCTGGAGGCCCGGATAGTACCGGCGCGGGCATGGGTAGGCGGCCTTCTTATCCTAGTACTTTTTGTGTGAGGGGTCAGTAGTCTTCTTCGAGAGCCTGGAGAGTGTCACATGCTCCTTCTCGAGTTCTCCTGCTTTTCCTCAACCAGTTTCCCAAAGAGGTTTTCTCCTCGGCAGGGGACACTGGCCAGTTTGTCATGAACCCACTGCTCTAGATTGGAGGACTGGAGCCAAGTCAGCTGGTGAGCGCCAATGCCTATAGCTGCCATTCTGCCTTTGGACTCAAAGGCACCGTAGATGGCTCATACCATGTGCTTTGAGTAATCCTTGCCGTGGCCTATTAGAGCTTGGAAGGAGTCAAGGCAGTCAGCGGGGATATCAGAGGCAAAGTTTGCCAATTCCAGCATGATGACCTTCAGGAACATACTCATATACAGATGGTAGGAAAGTATCCTGGCCATCTGCAGGGAACCCTGGAAGCATCTCCTCTCAAAGGAATCCAAGGTCCTAGCCTCCCTGTCCGGGGGTACCAAGGTCTTGGTGCTCTTCACCTGCTTCAAGGTAGACTCCAACACAAAAGAGTTGTGTGGCAACTGGGGCTTCTCGAAGCCCGGGGCCTTCTGGACCGGGTACAACGAGACCAGCCTCCGGCTGATGGCTGGAACTGTGAGAGGGTTTTCCCACAGCCTCAGCAGCAGCCACTGTAAGACATGGTGCATAGGCAATGTCAGCAACCCTGGGGGCCGAGGGGTACTGGAGGAGCTTCAACTCCTCCACTCTTGGCTCCTCCTTTGATTCCAAGGAAAAGGGTATGGGCTTTTCAATGTCCCTGATAAAGTCCTGGAAGGACATGTCCTCTAGGGGCAAATTGAGCTGCTCATAAGGAGGAGATGGGTAAGAGGGAAGGTCCAGGGACCTTCTGTCTGACACCGCGGATTCTTCTTTGGTTTCCCACCCTCAGATTCAGAGTCTGAAAGAAAATCGAAGTAGCATCGGGCCTCCTCCTGCCACCAGCTCTGGTCATGTGGAGAGGGCAGGCATCGGTGGGACCCATGGTACCTCAAGCGTGAACACAGGTGCCCTGGGACATCGGACCCCGAGACACTAAACAGGGAGATAGCTGTGGGAGCCAGCATCGATTCTGATCTCCCGCCCAATGCGCTTGCTTCAAAAGGCAGCACATGGGACTCTAGAATGGGCTGGACAGAGTGCGGTGACAATGCTGAAGGCATCAAAGGGACTGCTTGTCACAAGGCCAGAACTGCGGCCATGTGAGCCTCGAGGGCTCTAAGGCATTACCTCCAGTACTGCTGCCTCTGAAGGGACGAGGGCAGGAATGGCGACTTCGGCCATCGGTGCCGCCACCTCCAGAGGGGACTCCATGATGACGGGTTAATTGGGAGACATCTGGTTGCCCTCAGACTATGAGGGTTGATTCCTACCTTCTGGGAGTCAATTCCTTCTGCCAGGTAAGTTTAGCAGGCTGCTCCAGGGCCTTCGCTCTCTATGTCACGTCAGGAAGGGCTTCGGTGCCGATGCACACAGGCGCTTGTCCTGGTGCTCGGGCGCCCTCTTCAATGCCTTCTGGATCGATGTCTAGTCCTTCCTTGATTTTGATCGAATATTGATGGAGAGTCTCCACTTGATGCCACGGCCCTTTGGTTCCAAGTGCACCCAGTTATCCCTTGATGTCGGCGGAACCTCTTTTTGGTATTGATGCCGATTCTGGGGCTGAGGATACTGAATCAGATGCTCTGAAGAGGGACGCCTGCTTTTCCTGGCTCTTCAAGCCCCTCCTCGTCATGTGCAGGCAAAGGTTGCAGGAAGTGAGCTAGTGGTTGGGCCCATAAGAACATAAGATATGCCATACTGGGTCAGACCAAGGTCCACAAGTCCAGTATTTTCAATGCAAGGCTCAGTGTGGAAGCAACCGCAGTCCCCTGAAGAAACGCTAATAGTGAAACGCTGTGGCGCCTATTAATGCGTCGGGAATGGAGCAATTTCTAACAGTTTAAAATGGAATGGAGTAATTCATAACAGTTTAAAACACTGCAGCAACAGCTTTCATGTTGGAACACTGAGTGTGAGACACTTAGCCATGAAGCTTAAGCACATATAGAGCGTTGAAGAAAAATCTTTTGGATCAGCACAGTGTCCATCACATGACACAAAGATACAAGCTATAGGATACTTTTGGACAATCCCTCGCTATAAGGCTTTTGAGTGCAGCATGGTGAAAATTAAAGTGTTATAGTTAGAGCGGAAGTATTTTCATCGCCCTACAACGAGCCCAGAGAGATTCAATGTCAACCTTATAGCATTAGTTGATTTGAGAGATTTTCGATTGCTTGAGGTTGATTTACAACATCATTTAAAGTTGTTCCAAATAATCAAAACATGAAGAAATACAAGGCCTCAACTGCAGTTCAATTTTATTGAAAATAATTTTATTGAAAATAAAAAGAAAAATTAATTTAAAGAAGAAAAATAAATTAAAAGTAAAATCAATAGCGAAATTAACAGATCATTGATGTATTGAAGGCATCTGGCCGCATTACTTAAGTGAAAGCAGTCTATAGTCGATTCGATTCTGAGATCTGTTCGCTATATAAGAAATAATACACTCTTGTTATAGGATACTAGAGTTGGTTAATGGTAAAAGAGTAGAGCTAGTTACATTATTTTGAAGCTATATAGCATCTAGTTCTGATAAGTGACAACCCAATACTTCCCATTAGGTCATGACTATCTACATGCTGAGTAATTTTATTTTTTATGATGGTTTCTACCATTTTTCCCGGTACTGATGTCAGGCTCACCGGTCTGTAGTTTCCTGGATCACCCCTGGAACCCTTTTTAAAAATTGGTGTTACATTGGCGATCCTCCAATCTTCAGGTATTAGAGATGATTTTAAGGATAGTTCACAGATTACTAATAGCAGGTCTGCAATCTCGTATTTCAGTTCTTTCAACACCCTTGTATGTATACCATCCGGCCCAGGTGATTTGCTACTCTTCAGTTTATCTAATAGTTGTAATACATCTTCCCGATGTATCGATATTTCCTTCAATTCTTCTGCACCTTTAAATACCACTTCAGTCATGGGTAACATCCCTACATCTTCCTCAGTAAAGACTGAAGCAAAGAATTCATTCAGTCTCTCTGCTATCGCCTTGTCGCCTCTTAGTGCTCCTTTAACCCCTTTATCATCTAATGGACCAACTGACTCACAGGTTTTTTGCTACGGATGTACTTGAAAAGGTCTTTACTTCGCGTTTTTGCTTCCGCAGCAAGCTTCTTCTCAAATTCTCCCTTTGCCTGCCTTATCAATGCCTTGCATTTGACCTGCCAGTGCTTGTGCTGTTTCCAGGTTTCGTTGTTTGGCTCTTTTTTCCATTTCCTGAAAGATGCTTTTTTTGGCAACAACAGCCTCTCTGACCTCACCTTTAAACCATGCTGGCAGTTTTTTGGACTTCCTTCCACTTTTCTTAAAGCGTGGAATACAGCTGGTCTGGGATTCCAAGATAGTATTTTTCAACAACAGCCAAGCCTGATGTACGTCTTTAACCTTTGCAACTGCTCCTTTTAGTTTTTTCTTAACTGTTTTCCTCATTTTATCATAGTCTCCCTTTCGAAAGTTAAAAGGTAGTACTATGTATTTCCTTACTATCCCTCCTCCACTAATTAAATCAAAGGCGATCATGCTATGATCACTATTGCCAAGTGGCCCCAACAACCTTATCTCTTGCACTAGATCTGGTGTTCCACTAAGGATTAGGTCTAATATGGCTTCCCCTCTGGTCAGTTCATGAACCAGCTGCTCCAAGAAGCAGTCATTTATTTCATCTAGGAACTTTATCTCCCTAGCATGTCCTGACGTAGCCCAAAGCACTGCAGGCACCAGTTGTGCCTGTCAGTGACCGAGATGATATGGACACATTTCATGCACTTTTTGAAGCCACTTACTGGTTTAGACATGACCAGGAAAACCATGTCAGCGAGGTCGAAGGCCTGATTTTCCCAATGGTGAGAAAAGACCTGGTTGGGGAAAAAATGCTCAAAAACAAAGGGCAAAACAAAAGAAAAAACGAAGTTAGTCTGGAAGCAGACTAGCCAACGACAGGCGGTAAAAAGGTTAAAGAAAAGAATCCACAAGAAGGTAAACAAAGCAAATTTTATTCTATTGGTACAGGACATGTCCTAGGGCTCCATGGAAAAAAGAAGACTGGAGAAGATGGTGCTGTGGCAGACAGGCAGGCATGGTGGAGCCTTCCAAAAGCTTCCAATGGAAACTGGGGAGAGTTCCCGGGCGGTGCTCCATCAGTGACTTCACCCATATATGAGGACTTACTTCCTGCTTGTCCACAGAGAAATGTAGATATAACTCAATGTCTCTCTGATCCAGCAGCAGCCCATCAATGTGCAGTACAGAGCAACAAATATCACCAATAAAAATGAACTGAAATAGTACTATATTAAACTGCAAGAGAGTGGGGAAAGAATACAGAGCATGACTCATGTAATTCTTTCTAATTCCTCTGGATGTGTGCTTCTATATCTGTATTGTTGCTGTGTGTGTGTGTCTGACCTGGAGGGCAGAGGGGAGGTGGGAGGTTTGAATGGAGCAGTGATTTACGAAGAATGAAATGAAAGCAAGTGTGATAAATAATTCAAATCATTAGATGTCATTGTGAACAGACTTCAAAGGATGGAGTTTACAGTTTAACCACAGGGTACCACTGTCTCATATCACAGAAACATGATGGCAGAAAAAGACCACATGGCCTATCTAGTCTGCCCTTCATTACACTGGTCAACAAATTTTTACAAAAGTCATGTTACTGAAATAAAAATAGTCATTTCTTATCAATTTTTATATGCTGAACACGAATATGACAATGAAATTGCAAACTTGGCTCTAGGTTTTTTGTAATCTACAATAATTAATGTTTACATCATGAAATGCATGTCAATAGTAAATATAATAGGCCTTCGGTTAATACCTGTAAAAAAACAAGTCATGGACTACTTCTTAGATTTTTTCGCCTGTCTCTTGTACAGCTGTTCGGGAGCTTCTCTGGGGAGTGTCCAGCAGTAGTCAGCCAGCATTGTAATGGACCATTTTCCCTGGTATCTTTGCTCCATCGTTGCGATATCCTGGTGAAATCGCCCTGTTCATCACTAACCATACCACAGTTGTCAGGAAAGAAATTGAGATGGGAATTAAGGAAATGGATCTTTAGAGACATATTGCAGCCAAGTTTCTGATACTGCATCAGCAAGTCTTCTACTAGTTCCTTGTAGTTTTCTGCCCTAACATTACAGAGAAAGTTTGTTCATACTAGCGAAAAGCATTCCATGCTTGTTTCGCATCACCCTGCAGCAAGTTATTGAACCGGTCATCTTTGAAGCGCTCTCAAATCTGAGGACCCTCAAAAACTCCCTCTTTAATCTTTGCTTCGCTAAGTCAAGGGAATTTTTCATGCAGGTATCGGAAAGCTGGTGACGTGTGGTCCATGGCTTTCACAAAGTTTTTCATCAAACCTAGTTTGATGTGAAGGGATGGTAGCAGGATTTTGTGAGCCTCAACCAGAGCTGGGTGCTGGATATTCTTCTCTCCAACTGTTACATTTTGTCTGCGATTCCATTCCTTCCACAAGTAGTGCCAATCCCTTGCTCGGCTATCCCACTCACATAAGAAACACATGTATTTTATATATCCCTGCTGCAGTCCCATTAAAAGGGCAACTACCTTCAAGTCACCACAGAGGTGCCAGCTGTACTTGTTATAGCTAATGGAAGTCAGTAGATGGTTTAAGTTATGTGGTCTTTCATGTGGACGGCATGCGCTACTGGAATAGATGGAAGACGGTTTCCATTGTTCAAAAGCACAGCCTTCAGACTCAGTTTCGAAGAGTCTATAAATAGTCTCCAGTCTTGTGGGTCATGAGTGATTTTTAAGGCATTCATGAGGCTTTCAATACCGGAACAGAATACCAGATTACTTTCCTTTCTGAAGAAAGGCTCCAACTGATGGTGGCGCTTTCGATATGAAGTAATGTTGACATCTTCTTCTAGAAGATTCCACTGTTGGAGTCTTGATCCTAGCAATTCTGCCTTGTGTTATTCTGTGTGGAGTTGATAATGCATCCCAGTGAAAATCTGGGTCACTGAATGCTGACGGACTAGGAGAAGAACAGGTCGGCTCACCCTTGTCCTCATCAGATGAATCAAGAGAATATTCTGATGGAGGTTTTGGAATAGGAAGTCCCTCACCATGTGGAACTGGTCTCAATGCAGACGGAATGTTTGGATAGACTATGCTTGACTTCTTTTGCTTTGTTATTCCGCTGGAAAGAGGAGGAACCAAGCAGAAGTAACAGTCATTTATGTGGTTGCTTGTTCTATCCACACCATGGGGACTGCAAATGGCATTGGTGGTCTTTTGCAATTCAACCACTGTAAAAGCTTTGTTGTACATGTAGCGCAGCATATATGGAGTGGAGGAGTGGCCTAGTGGTTGGGGCAAGGTACTTCAGGCCAGAAGGTCAGGGGTTCAAATCCCACTAGAGGACAGCAACCTTGTGCCGGAAGGACTGTGGTTTCTAGTCCCACAGGTGCTCCTTGTGGTCTTGGGCAAGCCACTTAACCCTCCATAGCCCATGTTCCCTGTAAAATAGTTATCTCCAAGTTATAATGCCCTGTTCAATGTAATTCGCACTGATGCAGAATAGCGCGGTGTATAAGAGAATGTAAATAAATATGCGGGGCCCAAGGCTTGTCTTGGTCACCAATCTTGCATCCGAAGTAAATATGATATGCCTTCTTCAGTTGAGAAGTGATACTTTTCTTCTGGTTGGCAAATGTCGCTTCCCCACAAATGTAGCAGAAATTGTCAACGGTATTAACACACTTTTGCAGCATTACTGTTCTGTATTGTACCTAAATGGCTAAAATTATATGATTAAGAAAAGTTACATGTAACTGTAGCTTACACTGTCTCACACACAGTCTGAAATATTTTAAATGCTCAACCTTTCCGACTGCATATAGTATACTTCTGATGTCAGATGGCTTCAGCAGCCGTCTGGCAGTAGTATTGCATTGCATCAGAAAAAGATGCAATCAACTCTGGATGATGTGTGCATGCTGGTATTATGCAATGTGATGCAATATTACATCATTCAAGGCTTATTTGGGATGTTGTTGATGTCCTACTGGATAAATTTACACGGTGAAACGTCAAAAATGAACTACATGCAATATCTTCAAAATGAGAGCCAATAAATTTTTTTTAATGTTATATTCGTGTTCAGCTCACCAAGATACTACAGATTAGGGCCTTTTAAAGTCAGTAACGATTTGAATGTTGACCAGTGTTATCAACCACTACAACAGTCCCCTTTTTTCCTTTAGAGATTCTCTGTGTTTGTCCCATGCTTTTTTGAATTTAGATACCATCCTCCTCTCTACCACCTCCACTGGGAGAATATTCCATGCATCTATCACTCTTTCTGTAAAGAATATTTCTGCATATTACTCCTGAGTCTATTGCCTTTCACTCTCATTGTAGCAGAGCTTGCTTTCCATCGAAAGAGGCTCTCCTCCTGTGCATTTATGCCTTGGAGATATTTAAGCGTCTCAGTCATATCACCTCTATCCTGCCTTTTCTCTAAAGTATACATATTAAGATCCTTAAGTCTTTCCTTATATGTTTTATAACAAACTTACCTGTAACAGGTGATCTCTGGGAACAGCAGGAATAAGTCTTCACATATGGGTAACGTCGGTACCGACGGAGCCTGCGCGGGAACGCTCCCCAGCGTCCAGTAAGAAAGCTTTTGGGAGCATCCCACAGCGCCTGAGCACTGCCTTCCCGCCTTTCCTAACCGCCTCTCTCCAGTTCGAGTTTTAAAGCTGAGACAAAGAGAGAGAGAGGAAAGGAAAGATAGATAGAGAGATACAACTCCTAGGGGAGGTGGGTGGGTTGTGAAGACTTATTCCTGCTGTTCCCAGAGATCACCTGTTACAGGTAAGTAACTGTGCTATCTCCAGGAACAAGCAGGAATGAGTCTTCACATATGGGGACTCCCCAGCTAGAGATGCCAGGGAGATCTCCAAAGTTGTGAGTCCCTGAGAAGGGCTCTACCTCACTCCATGGATCTCGGGCATCCAACCAGGGATGGGGGGTAGGAGTTGATTAGGTATGGAACAGGTGTTTGAGAACAGCCTGACCAAACAAGGCATCCCGGCGGGAGTCCTTGTCCAAACAGTAATGGGCTGTAAAGGTATGAACCGAGACCCAGGTGGCCGCTCGACAGATTTGGTCGATGGACACAGAGTTTAGATGAGCCATAGAGGCTGCCATGGCCCTCACATTGTGAGCTGTGACATGGCCCTCCAGAGAAAGGTTCTTACTCTGGTAGGCGAAGGAAATACACTGAGCAATCCATTTGGACAGAGTCCTCTTAGAGACTGGAAGTCCTAAGTGAGAGGGATCAAAAGCAACAAAGAGTTGAGAGGACTTTCTATGTTGCTGTGTCCTTTGTAAGTAGAAAGCAAGTGCCCTCTTACAATCCAGGGTAAGAAGATTCCTCTCTGCACTTGATGCATGAGGTCCTGGAAAAAAGACAGGTAAATACACCTCCTGGTTCAGATGAAAAGGTGAGACCACTTTAGGCATAAAGTGTGGATTAGTCCTGAGGGCTACCTTGTCATGATGGAATCTTGTATAAGGAGGATTAGCCACCAAGGCTTGCAGCTCACTGATACGGCGAGCTGAGGTGACTGCAATGAGAAAAATAACCTTCCAGGAAAGGAATTTCAAGGAGGTAGTGGCTAAGGGTTCAAAGGGTGGCTTCATAAGTTGGCTAAGAACCAAATTCAAATCCCATGCCACTGGAGGTGGTCTAATGGGAGGTTTAGTTAAAAGAAGGCCTCTCATGAATCTTGCAATAAGAGGATGAGAGGAAATAGGATGTCCATTGAGAGGCTTAAGGTATGCTGCAATAGCACTCAAATGGACTCTTACTGAATTTGTTTTAAGCCTGCATGAGATAAATGCAGCAGATACTCTAGTAAAGAATTCAGAGGTATTGCAAGAGGGTTAAGACCCTTCTCTGCACACCAAATGTTAAACCTTTTCCATTTAAAAGCATAGCAACGTCTAGTGGAAGGCTTTCTGGAAGCATGAAGGATATCCTTCACTTGCTGAGACAGATGCCAATCTTGAAGGTCTAGGCCTTCAGCAACCAGGCTCTGAGATGAAGAGACTGGGGATTTGGGTGCCATAACGTTCCCTCCTCCTGGGACAGGTGGTCTGGAGCAGATCCCAAGTCCAGGGAGGGAGTTTGAGAGAGATGAAAAAGTAGAGGGTACCACACTTGGCATGGCCAACGTGGAGCTATGAGGATCATAGACCCCTTGTCTCTCTGAAGCTTGAACAGTGTCTTGGAAATTAGGGGAATGGGTGGAAAGGCATAGAGGAAGTCTTGCCCCCAGTGGAGGAGGAAGGCATCCCTGGCCTGAACTCCCTGACACGGAATCCTGGAACAGAACCGGGGAAGTTTAGCATTCCACGGACTTGCAAACAGGTCTATGTCTGGGGTTCCCCAAATTCGAAAGATCCTGGCTATCTGGTCCCCATGGAGGGACCATTCGTGTGGAAGCAGAACTCGACTGGGTCTGTCTGCCCAAGAGTTTTGAACCCCTGGAAGATACACTGCCATGAGATGAATCTGATGCTCTCTGGCGAAGGCCCACAATCTCAAAGCTTCGTTGCAAAGTGACAGAGAGCCAGTCCCGCCCTGCTTGTTCACGTAGAACATGGCTACTTGGTTGTCCATATGGATGAGGACTGTCTTGTAGCTGAGCAGGGTGTGGAAGACTCTGAGAGCTAGAAGAATTGCTCTGAGCTCTAAGAGGTTGATATGTAGAGATGTCTCCTGTGGAGACCAGATGCCCTGGGTGGAGAGATCTTGTAGATGAGCTCCCCAACCCTTTGGGGAGGCATCTGTTGTGAGGGTTGCTTGGGGTAGCAACTGTTGAAAGGGGGACCCCAGCAACAGATTTTGAGTGGACTTCCACCACTGGAGGGACCAAAAGAGGCGACTGGAGGTTGCTATTTTGTCTGACAGGCAACCTGATGCCTTGGTCCATTGGGTGGACAGAGTCCACTGAGCTACCCTCATGTGAAGGCGAGCGTAAGGAACCACATGAACGGTGGATGCCATGTGGCCTAACAGTTGTAACATCTCTCAAGCAGTTAAATGGGATTTTAACTGAATTTGAGAGGCTAACTGCACCAAGCGTAGGCAACGGGCCTGGGAAAGATAGGCCCTTGCAGTTGTGGTATCTAGCAAGGCCCCTATGAACTCCAATAATTGAGTAGGGGTGAGTTGTGATTTTGGGATGTTTATTACAAGTCCCAGATACTGAAGAACACGCCTTGTGCAGGCTAGGGAAGTCTGGGCCTCTGACTGGGATGGTGCTCGGATGAGCCAGTCGTCCAGATATGGGAATACAAATATTCCTAGAGTGCGTAGAAATGCAGCTACTACTGCCATGCATTTTGTGAACACTCTTGGAGCAGAGGCTAGACCGAAAGGAAGCACTCTGTATTGATAGTGCTTTCCCTGATAAAGGAACCGAAGGAACCTTCTGTGTGTTGGATGGACGAGGACATGGGTGTACACATCCTTGAGATCTAGAGAACAAAGCCAATCCTGCCTCTGAAGGTATGGAAGGAGAGCACCGAGAGAAATCATCTTGAATTTCTCCTTGCATAGAAACTTGTTCAATTCTCTGAGATCTAATATGGGTCTGTAGCCCCCTGTTTTCTTTGGAATAAGAAAATAGGGGGAGTAGAACCCTGAACCCTGTTGAAGAAGGGGTACTTCTTCTATTGCCCTTTGGGCAAGAAGGGTAGCAATCTCCTGACCCAGAAGGTCGAGGAGAGATGTTGGAGAATTGAACTGTCTCACCATAGTGTGAGGAGGAAGGTTTAAGAAATTAAGCTTGTACCCTTCCCTTATGATGGAGAGGATCCATTGCTCTGCTGTGATTTGTTCCCATCTGGGAGCAAAATGAGCTAACCTTCCTGGAATGGTGAGAGGCTCTGGTTCTTCTAGAGCCAGAAAGGCTAAGTTCTCTAGTTGTAAGTCAAAGGCCTTGAGGAGGCTGAGGCTGTTGGGCCGTAGCAGTCCTTGTAGCCTTAGGCTTGGCTTGTTTAGGTTGTTGCTGTCGCTTTGCAGCAAAATGACCTGTAGAAGATGCCTGGAGACCATAACCAGGATAATATTTCCCTTTTTTGGGAAAGAAAGTATTTTTGAATAACCTTTTTCTAGCAGGAGCAGAAGTAGACTTTGAAAGTCTATCTAAGGCAGAATTTTCAGCATCCATCTGAGTGGCCTTTGCTTGCCAATCCTTACCAAAAAGGTTTTCACCTGTACAAGGAAGATTTCCTAATCCATCCTGGACCCAGGGTTCCAAATCAGAAGCTTGCAACCAAGCAAGTCTGCGTGCACCTATAGCAATAGCCGAGGTTCTGCTGGCACACTCAAAAGAGTCAAAGGTTGCACGGTTGGAGAATTTGGAAACATCCTGGGCATGTTTAAGCCAGGTGAGAAACTCTTCCCTTTTATCTTCTGAGATAAAAGGAAATAAAGTTAGCAGATGATCTGTAACTTCTTTTAGAAACATCCCCATATAGAGACTATAGGAGTTGATTCTGGCAGTAAGCATATTGGCCTGGAAAATTCTCCTGCCAAAAGCATCTAAGGTTCTGCATTCTCTTCCTGGAGGATTAGATGAGTGTCTTTTTGCACTCTTTATCTTTTTCATAGCAGACTCCACCACAATAGAATGGTGAGGAAGCTGAGTTTTATGAAAGCCAGGACAAGGAGGAACACGGTACATGGTGTCCAACCTGCGAAAATGAGGGGAAGTCGTAAGAGGTGTCTCCCATATGCCCAACATGTGATCATAAAGGATCTCATGAATTGGTAAAGTAGCTGCCTCTTTAGGAGCCTTAGGATATTGTAAAATATCTAATTTCTTGGCTCTAGGCTCTGGTTCATGGGCCACTGAAATAGAGGGGCCCCTGGTCACTTCCCTAATGAAGTCTTGAAAAGACAAGTCTTCTGGAGGAGACATTCTTCTTTTTGGAGAAGAGGGCTCCTGAGGAAGGAGTACCGATGCCTCGACAGAAGCCTCTGATTCATCAGAGTCCTCGGAGGAATCGAAGTATCGCTTGTCTGGATGCTCTTGCAGAGCCCGATACACGTACCGAGTGGTATCGACATCGGGAGTGATCGGTACCGATTCGGTACCGATGGGCATCACAGGACAGGGTACCGCTGCAGTCGACACCGAAGCCGATGTTGATGCAATCGGTACCGGCACCGGAACCGATATTGGAGTTTGTTGCGGTACCGGAGGCGTCGCAGCTTGTATGAATGCCGTGATGGCACGCTGCATGGTCAGAATATTCTGATCCATCGACGCAACCAATGTCTGGATGTCGGTACCAGTGGAGACCACCGGTACCCCAGAACATGGCAACAGGTGATCAGTCGAGGCCACACCATCGATGTCAACCTGTGACCCCATAGATGAAGCTCTGGAAGCCGGAGCCTCCCGCCGGGGTAATTTTGCGGTGCAGGATCCTCGAGGGCAAGCCCGGAGGCATCTCGATACTTAGAGGGAGATCTACCCTTCGAGGACCGGCTGGACTTATGTTTGGTTACCTGAGATCCATGGGAGGAAGACGAAGCCCTGGAAGATGTCGATGCCACCGAAGCTGCATCAGAGGGAAACAGGGTACTGAGCTTTGCCGCTCGATTCTGTCGACCTCTTTTAGACATCATGGAACAGAACTCACAATCGGTGATGGAGTGGTCAGGACCCAAACATTTTAGACACCAGTCATGGGTGTCGGTGATAGAAAGAGTACCGCTGCACTTCGTGCACTTTTTAAACCCGGAAGTGGGCTTTTCCATGAGGAAATATCTTCTAGGCCCAAGGCCCAAAAGAAAAAATTGCACAGAAGTGGGAAACGGTAGTTTTTTGTTTTTTTTTTTATAAAGAAGAAAGAAGAAAAGACTGGCAGTACCGGTCCGACGTCGAAGAAGGCAGACGCGCGACCAAAGAAATAAAGAAAAATAAAGAACTGGAGAGAGGCGGTTAGGAAAGGTGGGAAGGCAGTGCACAGGCGCTGTGGGATGCTCCCAAAAGCTTTCATACTGGACGCTGGGGAGCGTTCCCGCGCAGGCTCCGTCGGTACCGACGATACCCATATGTGAAGACTCATTCCTGCTTGTTCCTGGAGATCCATTTTAGCAGCCATCCTCTGTACTGACTCCAACCTGTTTATATCGTTTTGAAGGTGAAGTCTCCAGAATTGCAAACAATACTCCAAACAAGGTCGCACCAAAGACTTAAACAGAGGCACTATCACCTTCTTTCTTCTGCTAGCCATTCTTCTCCCTATGCACCTAAGCATCCTTCTAGCTTTCGCCATCGCCTTTTCTACCTGTTTAGCTACTTTAAGATCATCAGACACAATCACGCCCTACTGTAGGTCCCGCTTTTCTTTTGTGGACAGAGTACTTCACCTCCTATACTATATCGCTCCCTTGGATTGCTGCAGCCCAAATGCATGACCTTGTATTTTTTAACATTACATCTCAGCTGCCAAATTCTACACCATTCTTCAAGCTTAGCTAGATCCCTCCTCATGTTATCTACACCTTCCTGGGTGTCTATTCTATTGCAGATTTTAGTATCATCCGCAAAGAGGCAAACCTTACCCGACAGCTCTTCCATAATATCATTAACAAATATGTTAAAAAGAATATCAATGATATGATATCAATGGCAGTACAACAGTCGTTAAACAACTATACGGTTAAGTCAGTAGGTTTCACAGAAGATTTTACAACAGAGAAAATGAAAGACACATCTGAATCACTAAGAGACAGCCTATCAGGAATAGAGGGTGTGGCAATATGGGGAGAGAGGTGTTACCGCTAGGAGTCAGAGGTATCATTTTGAACTTGGGCAGTGACAGGGCAGGAGATCTGAGGATTGAACACCCAGTAGAGGTGGCATGGGTGGGTAGATTAGGGGATGTATGACGTGCTGTGAAGCAGGGAGGCGGTGTTTATTACGTTTTACAGTTGCCCTTTTATTTAGGCTGCAGATCAAAACTGGTAGCTTGCACTTGGGTATGCCTTAGGTGGGTGCAAAACCCTATTGGGAAATGTTTTCATTTATTTGTATACCCATTGTAAGATGGGAAATTTTTGACCCACCCAAGCCACACCCCTGTGAAATATCTGCATGTGTGAATCTCCACATGTAAATAGTGTTTTTCTAAAATATTCATTTACATGTGTATGTCATCAACTCATGAATATACTGCTGCTTACATGTGGAGATGCTTTAAAATAACCTCTTTAGTGAGATAAGAGGAAGATTTAGGAATCATCTCTAACTACTACTACTACTACTGAACATTTGTATAGCGCTACAGACACATGTAAAAGACATTCTTTGCTCATTGGAGCTTACAATCTAATAGAGACAGACAACACACTAGCTGTAGACATGGGATACAGCTAAGGGGAATGATAAGAAAACACAAAGGACATTAATTGAGTCAAGATTCGAAAGTGGCAGTGAAGAGGTGAGTTTTCAGCCCGGATTTGAAAAGGGTCAGAGAAGGCGTCTGATGTACAGACTCAAGTAGTTTGTTCCAGGCATGAGGAGCAACAAGGTGAAAGAAGCAAATTCTGGAGTTGGCAATAAAAGAGACGGGCACAGATAGAAGCGATTTAACACAAGAGCAGAATTCCCGAGGAGGGGTATAGGGAGACATAAGAGGAAAGGTAGTGAAGAGCTGCAGAGTGAATGCACTTAAAGGTCAGCAGGAGAAGTTTGAAGTGGATGCGGAAATGGATAGGAAGCCAATGAAGATATGAGCATGAGGAGGCTGGTGGAAGATTAGCAGTGCAGAAGAGTCTTGAACAGATTGAAGGGGAGAGAGATGACTCAGAGGGACACTAGTATGGAGCAGGTTACAATAGTCTAGACAGGAGGTGATTAAAGAGTGGATAAGTGTCTTAGTAGTATGTTCAGAAAGGAATGGGCGGGTTTTGTTGATGCTGTAGAGAAAGAAATGGCAGGTTCTAGCTATCAGCTGGATGTGTGTGGAGAAGGAAAGAGAGGAGTCAAAGAGGACCCCAAGATTGTGAGCTGAGGAGACAGGGAGGAGTAGAGAGTTATCCACAGAGACAGAAAAAGGAGAAAGGGGAGAGATGGTTTTAGGGGGAAAAATAAAAAGCTCAGTTTTGGCCATGTTCAATTTCAAGCAGTGGTGAGACATCCAAGCAGCAATGTCAGAAAGGCAGAAAGAAATCCGGGCCTGGATTGCTGGAGAAATTTCAGGTGTAGAGAGGTAGATCTGGGAGTCATCGGCATAAAGATGGTATTGAAAGCCAAGGGACAAGAGTAGTAGCAGAGAAGAGCTGCAAGCCTTTATTATAATACATTCACATAAGATTACCATTTGCCAACTTATAATTTCAGAACCTACAGGGAAGTGTGAAATGAAGGGCCAGTAATGGGAGCAGCACAACAGAAGCATGAATCTCCCTTTTCAATGTACTATGCCTTTTGCCCTCACAGACATAAATGGGAGAAAATCTTTAGTACATGCCCTCTATTAAACTTAGCAGACCTTGTGAAACTTCTATCCTGTATAGCATTTGAGAAAGAACAGTAATATCAAAACACTGCATTTAAACAAAATACTGAAGAGAATACTTGTAAAAATGAGAGCAGCAGGTGTAGTAAAGTCCCTTGCAAATAAATCTACTAAGCCAAGTGATTTACTTTTCCTATTTAACCCTGCTTGGCTTTTCCTACCATGAAATTAGATGATCATATAAAAACAGACAGTGAAACTTGCCAGACAAACCATTCGCACAGTTTTCTCAACAACTTCATATGTTCACCACACAATAACGTATTCATCTAATTAGAAAGATTAAGCAAATACTCAACCTAAGCAAAGCTGATACATTTGCTTTTATAGAAACATGACGGCAGATAAAGGTTATATGGCCTGTCCAGTCTGCCCTTTCATACCAACTACTACAGTCTCTTATTTTCCTTTAAAGAGCTTCAGTTTGTCCCATCTTTGCTTAATGCAAATACAGTCCTTGTCTCTATTACCTCCACTGGGAGGCTAGTCCATGCATCTACCACTCTTTCCGTAAAGATATATTTCTGCAAATTACTTCCGAGTCCATCCTCTTTCACCTTCATCCTATGTCCCCTTGTTGCAAAGCTTTCTTTCAACTGAAAGAGGCTTGCCTCCTGTGCATTTATGCCATAGAGGTATTTAAACATCTCCCCTCTCCAGCCCCACCTATTTTCCAATTAATACATATTGAGACAAGGCCCACTGACCATTTTGGCAGCCACCCTCTGCGCAGACGCCATCCTGTTTATATACTTTTGAAGGTGTGGTCTCCAGAACTGCACACAATACTCTAAATGAGGTCTCACAAAGGCACTATCACTTCCTTCTTCCTTCTGTTCATTCTTCTGCGCCAAAGCATCCTTCAGGATTTCACAGTTGCCTTTTCTACCTGTTTAGCCACCTTACGTTTATCAGATCACCTCCAGTCTCTCTCTTCTTCCGTGGACAGGACTTTACCCACTATATTGTACTGCTCCCTTGGGTTTCTGCAGCCCAAATGCATGACCCTGCAACTTTTTGTATTAAATCTCATCTGCCATATCGTCGACCATTCTTCAAGCTTCGCTACATCCCTCTCCTCATGCTATCTGCACTTTCCTGTGTATTTACTCTATTGCAGATTTTGGTATCATCCACAAAGAGGCAAACTTTACTCGACAGCCCTTCAGCAATATCACTTATAAAAATGTTATAAAGAATTAGACAAAGGATAGATCCCTGTGGCACACCACTGGTAACATCCTTCTTGGCGTGAGCTCCAATTGTACCCATTTTTGAGCTCCAATTGTACCCATTTTTGAGCTCCAATTATACCCATTTTTGCCTCCCATGGGTGCTCAAAATGATTATAAGTCGCCTTTGCGGAACATTGTCAAAGGCTTTACTGAAATATAAGTATACCACATCTAGGGCTTTCCCTCGGTCCAACTTTCTGGTCCCTCAGTCAAAGAAATTAATTAGATTTGTTTGACAAGACCTGCCTCTCTAGTAAAATTATGCTGCCTTGGATCCTGCAATCCATTGCATTTCAGAAACCTCATTATCTTCTGTTTTAGCAGTGCTTTCATTAATTTATCAGTTGGTTTCTGATTTATTTTAAATCTTGATATATGGTTCATTAGAGAACCATAATATAAAGGTTTAGTATCACTAGCAGTAAAAAATATGAAAATTAATTGTTCTATATGGTTAGAATAATGACAAAATTAAATACAATATGAGCCCTCTAAGAAAATATAATAAATAACCTATTTTCTTGGAAGATAATGCAATACAAACATGCTGCATGATAAATATAAAGACATACTGTATGCAATGATAAAGAAAGACTTTTATTATTCAGAAAAGTGTGAAATATTATCCCAATCAGTTTCTTGTTATAGCATGATTTTGAATATGGACCCAGAACAAGTCTAGTTAGCCTGGGTCCCATCTTCCCTCTGCTTTCATCCTGTTAATTAAATCCAACTCAACTGCAAATTTCCCCTATACTTCATTAGTCTATATATTGCATATGCCACAATTTCTACATCATACTGGGGATTATTTTAGAAGACCTATTTGTGCATTGGATGTCTGAAAACAGGTATGGAGACGTTCAAAGCATGGAGATGGCCCTTGAGCCATTTTAGAAGCAGACTCTGTGGATGCCCCCGGGGTGAGGATATTCAAAATAGAACAGGAGCATGGTATAGGTGTGTCTGGGGTGTTCTCATGAACATGGATGTCCCTGCCCAACTTCGGTAATGCCTTGGATGTTCCTAGATGCATCACAATTTATATCTGCTCAAGGCACCAACAGGCATCAGAAAAGTGTTCATCTTATCAGCCAAACATGCAGGTGGTGTGGAGGAGGAACAGTCGTCTCCCCTATAGCATCCAAGTAGACAATGAACACTGCTAAGGGATGTGGGCTCATGTTTCCATTTTGCCATGCCAAAATGGACGCTCCCATATGCAACATTGTATGAGACAGACATTCCTGCCCCATGGTTGCATAGTGGAGACGTCTATGTGGAAACTGGTATGAGCATCTATGTTGGGTGAGTCTATGTTTCTAAAATCAAGCTGAAATACAGACTTTCCCAGCATTTTTCTGCACATCCTGCCCTGGATGACCTAGACTGCGCTTGGAAGCTCTTTCTAAAATGGCACGTTAAGGAACCTTTCCAAGACCTTATGAAATGATCTGAACTCATTTGACTTTTATAGCACAATACAAACACTTCCAAATGAGAAATGTAATTTAGATTAATCCTAAATTAATAACCAAAGGGCTATATTTCTTAGCATGCATTATGGCAGTTTAACATACATTATTAGAAAACAGGCCCCACTGACAAGAATGGAGTCTGCAATAAATGATGCATGTTAAATAGCAAATAATGTGTGCTAACGTATTAATGCAGGTTGTTGTGATGTGCTGTCAAGTCGATGTCAACTCATGGCGACCCTGTGGATAGCTGTCTTAAACTGTGTTCAGTCTTCAATCAAGTAGCTAATTGTTGATTGAGCAGCATTCATAGCTGCTGTTATAGTAAATGAAATACATGAAAAATACAATTACTATTTTTTGAATTTAGTGTTCATGAAAATTGCCAAATTTTCCTCACTGGATGCCACAGTCCTCAGTTTACCCACAGAATAGGTCCCACATGAGCTATGGCAATGCACACTTTCCTACAGTAATCTGCCAGCATGAAGGAATCCCCTTTAGGGGTGGGATGGTAATCTAGTCCCCAGCACATCTTTCTACCAGTGTTATCAATAGGTGATTAATGCTAACATGAATTTTAATGAACTAGACCTGCCCATTGAGAACGGAACTGGGACTTCCAACTCATAAATTCACAGGTCACCAAACAGCTTTCTGAAGAGCACCAGGCCCACCTAGAAACCACCCGTTCCTCTGCCTTTTACTTCCTCGGTCCCCGCCTATGGAACTCGCTCCCCACTAACTTTCGCTTGGAACCTTCATTTAAAACATTCAAGGCAAATCTGAAAACACACCTCTTCTATCTAGCTTTTGGCCTCTCTCCTCCACCGCACCCCCCCCCCCTTTTCACCACCCCCATGATGTTGTTTCCCATGCTACTGTTACTTGTATTCTAACCCTAACCTTTTACTCTTCTCTCCTCTTTCCTATCACACTATGGCGTTCCTTTCCTAACTTTCTAAGCAGCCTTTGCACATTGTAAACCGCCCAGATGCTATTGTGATGGGCGGTCTATTAAATTCTCAATAAACAAACAATAAACAATATGGTTTCCAAAGATTTCTAATTTAGGAAGAGAATGAAATCCTTTTCAACGTGAAATCTACAGTATTAAAAATCAAAAACTTTTGAAAAAACTGATGCACCTCATTTAAGAAAAGTTTCCCTCAAGCTCTTCCTTTGAGAAAAACATTTGGTAAATCAGGCACATTCAAGCTTTTTTATATTTCTGGAGTAGTGTGTGATAAGAGAACAAGTGAATTAAGCAAACACAATTGCTCAGCCGATCTTGAGTGGCTACAGAAGGAACAGTACATGCTGTGAATCCAGTTATTTGTACAAAACCAGAATATCCCGAACTGCCCTGGCCCCCTATAAACCAGTAACACAAAGCCACATAAGGCTCTCTATATAATATGGGGATGATACTAAACAGCAGCAAGCAGCACATGCAAAGCCATTGGCCATTACCTTTTAAACCTAGACCCGGATAATTCACTGCCAGGATCATATCCAGCCACAGGCATTTAATATCCGGTGTGCTAGCTTAGCATTTTAGCAATATGCAGCTGCAGCCCGGTTAGTTAAATCGGCTTAAGTTAGGCAAGTCAATGGCTGAATACAGCCGCTGACCGGTTAACACAAGCACCACCCCAGGAACGCCCCATGCTATGTGCTTAGTATCAGGGAACACAGCGGAATTAGGAGGGCATATTCAGCAGCACAAAATCGCACTCACCATGATTAACGTGGTTAGCAGATCTGCTAACTGTGCTAATCGCATTGAATATACTCCCCTATATTTCTATCAGCCGTGGGATATAAAAGGAGAAATGTGTAATTCTGGAAAACATATCTTCAAAAATGTATAGGCAGAGTGAAGGCAACACAAAGAGTGATATGAAAATAATGCAGGATTTGAACTAAGAGTCTAATAAGATGAGACTTGCAGACCTAAATATGCATATTTTAGAGAAGAGGAAACATATAATTTCCTCAATGGCACATCATGCAAAGAGAGAGATCATTACAGAAAGACATCATGCTTGGCAAGGTTGAAGAGGAAGGCCAGTAACGAGATGGATCGATACAATGACGGCAGTTATGGATACCACTCTTATCAAAAATGAGCCGCTTGACTGAAGACCAACTACAGTTTAGGAAAGTTATCCAGAGGGTCGCCATGAGTCGACACAGACTCAACAGCACTTAACAACAACATAAATAATGCACAAGATACAGTGGAAAGAACATTCCAGAGCAATATTAAGCTCAAAAGTTATGAATTCAGAATGTTGGAAAATATTTCTTCCAATGAAAGATGATGGATGCATGCATGGAACAGCCTCCCAATGGAGGTAATAGTATCAGAATTCAGAACACAAAAGCATAGCTGATTCTTCATTATGAAGGATTGAGCAGGAGAACAGAGATCAACTGGAGCTTAAGGCAATGCGATAGAAATCTATTTGGATAGATGAAATGGCCATCATGTTCTATGGGGCCTATGCAGAAAAGTGCGTTGTTAGCACAGGCATCTGTCTAGCATTTACGCACAATTTTCTGCAGTAGTATGAGCACCAAATGCAAAAAGGGATTTACCATGAGTGTAATCACTGCACAGATGCCAACACTAATGGCAGTGCACAGCTCATGTAAATCTATTCCATCTAGTTGATTAAGCAAATAGCTATGCCACCCAAATGCACAGAAGCACGCAGAAGACTGCATTTGACTCTGGGACTTTAATGCTAGGTCAGAGGAGACATAAGGAGTTTGTGATCAGTGATGAGGAGGAATTTATGCCTGTTCTTGAGTGGATAAGCCCTACAGCTTTTTCTGGGCTTTGCTGAACCAAGTGAGGCCTGAAAAAGAAAACAACAGGGTAAATGTGCAGGAATGCTATGTGAAACATAAGAACAATCGTTCTGCTCAGAGTAATACTGAACTTCTGAGCAGAATGAATACTCTTACATACCACATAGCATTCCAACACATGCATGTAAGTGCCTTTTTGGCACAGGATCTACTGCAGGTGCTCCTAATGCAAACACCTGTGCACATGCGCCTGGTCTGCTCTCCCAGTTTAGCACAGACGTTTTGAGTACAGCTCATTTTCATGCTGTCTTATTGCATGACTGCACAAAACATCTGCATTAAACCTGTATTTGGAAACCCTTCACTAGAGCTTTAGCACAAGGTTTCTGCATCAAAATCTATGTCTATGACTAGCACAGAGAGGAATCCCTGTATCATCCAAGAGATATCTCGAAATTTGTGCAAAATCCAAATCTGTAAATTCATATACATTCAAATTAAAGGTCAGAGACTTGCAGCATAGCCCAAAAGGCTAATCTCCTGTCTCAAATCACAGGTCAGAAAAAACCTGGTATGAACACAGATCTTTTTCAGTCAGTTGACCATGATCTTGTCTTCCAAATTTCCAGGCAGAGCCTAAGGTTTTATCCTAAATTATCTATTAAAACAGCTTATCCACGGGCATTGCACTGGTGATGGCTGTTGCAAAATCAAAGGTGGCCTCAATCAGACAAATATATATGTATTTTGGGATTTTCCAATTTGTCTTCTCAGACTGCTTGGGTCATTTGGCATATTCTGGCACTCCACTGGAGTTTTTGTGCAGGTCCATGTATATCATTCACTAAGGGCACTAATGTGCGTGACAGAAAAGTAAGGTTATTGATGAAACTAACATAGGTCATGCTCCCTGCAGACAGTGTAATTTTTGCAACCAGACTTTCTCATTTAGCCAATAGTCTAAGGGGTCTATTCTGTAACACAAATAGCAGGGATGGACGTCCCAATGCTATTTGTCCCCCTTCCCATCCCCGACTAAGCCTCACCGTACAAACGGGAGTTTGTATGGGGAAGCTAGATGAGAGCAGAAGGGTGTGGTGCAGAGGTGGAGTTAGGGCGAGCAGACTAAACGGGGAACTTATTCCACCTCTGAGGTGGAATAAGCTCCCCTAGACATCGGGGGATGACAATCCGGTGTGGCAGCAAAGGTAGGAGGTGGTGCAGGAGATTCCCCACATCCCGACCCTGGCCATGGGTGGCCAGATCAGGGGTCGGCTACAGGGAATGAAAGTGATCGGCAACCGGGGATCACAGCTCCTGAATGGAGCTGTGGTGCCATGGCAACAAGACATCAATTGAAAAAAGCTTTGCAACAAGGGGACATAGGATGAAGGTGAAAGAGGATGGACTCGGAAGTAATTTGCAGACGTATATCTTTACGGAAAGAGTGGTAGATGCATGGACTAGCCTCCCAGTGGAGGTAATAGAGACAAGGACTGTATCTGAATTCAGCAAAGATGGGACAAACTAAAGATCTTTAAAGGAAAATAAGATTCACGCATTTAATGATTTGCAATGGTTCATTATAGGCCTTGCTCTTATACCTTATCAGATGGAAATCAGCAGGCTCTTCTAATGTTCACTGAACAATTTTGAATTTTGAACTGAATGCCATTGAGCCACAGGGACGAAATGATGATACAGAGCAGAACAATGTACTATTTGTCTATTTAATAAAGTTGTTTTAAGCAATGACGTCATGATGTACAAAGTACCCTTATCACTTGCTGATGAGTACTGGAAATATAACGTGTTCTGTGTTTTGTTTTAGAAAGGTGGTGTCGTCTCAGAATACTGAAGAACGCTGAATTTAGCTTCAATGAACTGCCAGGGTCATGAAGCAAAGCTATCAAAATAGAGCCACCAGCTGGGCCACAGGCATGGTGGTGAGCACAGTTTGAAGCATCGTTGCTTTAAGAAGTGACTATGTGGACAGCGTTCTGATACAAAAGACATGTATGACAGCAGCATGCACCTTTTAGTTTAAAATATTTTGAGCTGCAACATGAAGACTAACGGGGACTGAGCATTTGAACTACTCATATATTTGAAATGCACATAAAAAATTGCATATTAAGGGAACTGATGACTGAATATTTGAGCACCATTTAGCGCTGAACGCTGAGAATGCACATATGCTCTGTTCTCATAGTCCTCTAATGAAACAGAAGATGTGTTGGTGATATTTATTTACCTCAGCATTTTAGTGAATCTATTGTATTATTGAGTTTTATTCTTTTAAAGTATGTTATCCTGAATTTTGTATGTACGATGTATTATATATAGTTATTTATAAACCACTCAGAAGTGTTACAATAGTGGTTCTCGATGTATTCAAAGTGATTAACTCTGTTTGCAGACCTGCATGTTAATCAGGGTGAGCAGTATATTCAGCCACATGCAGCCATTTTGTGCTCCTGAGTAGCTCTAACACCACTGTGCACTCCAATGCTAAGCGCGCCGCATCGTTGCATTCCAGGGGTGTTTCGGTAGTGGTGCGCACGACAAGCAGTCAGCGGCAATATTCAGCTGTTAGTCAGTTATCTTAAACTGGTTACGGTTAGACACTAAAGACTGGCCTTGCTAACCCGGCAGCGGCTGAATATCATGCTGTTTGGTTAGCTCACATGCTATCTGGACACACTGGGATTTCAATGATGGTGGGGTCTGTATATGACCCCAGCCTTAATCTGGATCAGAATTAAAGCTGCTTTACTCAGGCTGGCTACTGTCGCTGAAACTGCCCCTCTATGTTTCTCTGCACCTACTCTGTATGTATCAATACCCCATGTACAATTTTATAAGAGCCTGCATGAGATGCTGTTCTACACACTTAAGTCCCTTACCTAATTAACCATTCCCCCCCGCCCCCCCCCCCCCCCCCCCCCCCCCCCCCCGTGGGTGTGCTTTGGAACCTGAAACCACCCCTACTAGTTGGGCCATTTGATTCTCTAAAAAGGAATGCTGAATGTAGATGATTTTATCCAGCCAGAAATCAGATTGCATAACTGGGAGCAAAAACAAATTACAATTTACTGAGCACCATAGGAAAAGACAGAGTCCTCCATTTATAGCCAGTGTGTACATCATCAATTATTTCAAAATTATTTCTTAGCTCCCTGAATGCTCTCTGTTTGCTTTAGGTGTTTCTATAGGTTTTTCAATTTAATTTTAACATTATTCTAGCAAGAACACAGCTTCTCAAACATAGAACTGATTATTATTTAACAAAAGAAATGATGGCAAGATTGAAATCTGTAAAGCTGACGCATATCTCCTGCACTAAGGGGATGTTTGCACCAAAAATGCTGAATTAGTCAAACAAGTAGTCTGATTTGGCTTTTTTTCTGGCATGTGCATTGCTCCCCACCCCCCAGGTGGGAGATTCAGGTTGGCTCTAAAACAAGCCAACAAAATGAGTCAGCCATCTGTTTATCTGATAGTATTTTCTTCATTCCATGCATACAACATGGTTGGAGCTGCGTGCTGGAACACCGACAAACTGTAGACGAATGCTAAAGAAGACGTTTCATTCTTTTTTATGCACGCAATATCACAAGTATAGTTTATTTCCGAGTATCACTATGCATGTGCAAAGATTTAGTAGATCAACCTGTTGCCAAGGAAAGAAATGCAGATGGACAATAAATAAGACATAATAAACTCCTGATGTATTAAGTCACACAGGAGGTAACGTAGTACCAGAACCACGATCAAATATTCAGAAGAAGGCTACAGTCTACAGGAAAATTGTTACCATATTTTTTCTGTAACAGACTGTTCACACAGCAAGAGGTTTCAGCTGAGAATATGTTCTAGTCTATAAATCCTGTCGTATGCATGGTGTTGAGAAGAATTAATAAGAAGCCTACTAATTGAATTTCACTATTTGCATTTTTAATCCTCGATATCTTTATCAATTGCTTTGGACTCAGTAAATTCTCAACACTTTTCAAACATAATGCTAATAATAATTTTCTTGCAATGGTTTTTTTTTTTTGGGGGGGAGGGGGTTCCCTGTTCCCATGAAATTTTGTCCACTAGGATTATCTCCTGAGATGATGCATTTATTTTCAATGGAGAAGCAGAATGACCACTTAAATTATAGAGCCTATTTTATAACAGCCATACATAGGCTTCAAAAATAGGCTCCCTCTTATAAAATTACCCCCTTTACATATAAATCCTCAATTTCATTTATTTAGCTGTTATAAAATCCTTGCTAGCGATTCCATCTCAGGATCATAATCTAATTAGCAATTTTGTTTTACGCTTATCCATGTTGAAACAGTGAAATTATTACACGGCACACTTCTGAACAGATCACCCAAAACAGACACTACATGTCAAGGGAGACGAAAATCATTAACTTTTTTTTCTGATTTTTGTGCTTTTATTGTTGCAGACTACAGTAGAAAGTTTGAGATACTTTAGGGTGGTGCTGGTGAGCTTGTATAACATGGCAGCCTGATACTTCTGTTCCTCAAGAACCCTATGTAAAACAGTCCGTTTTTGCAGAAAAAGAGGAGTGGAGCCATGTCTATGACGAAGCCAACTGATTTGGATTTTAACAATCCCAAGCCAAGGAGTGAAATGTTCCAAGCAGGAGCTTCCATCCCATGATAAGATGGTGGTGGAAAAGGAATCTGATATTACCATCCTAGCCCTTATGCAGGAATTGCTGCAGATGAAAGATCCTCTAAAGGATAACAAAGATCCTCTTAATGAACTGAAAGTGGAATGTCTCACTATGGAGCAGTAACTTACTGCCATGTCAGTAACAACTGAGCTTCTAGAAGAGGGACTTAAAAGTGCATGATGAGCAGCTATTTACTTTGCAATGACCGCCAAAGCTATACAGGTCATAGAGCAGACTTATGAAGATTTAGATAACCAATGCTGCAGAAATAACATTAGAATATTAGGACTTCTGCAGAGGATTGAGGGTTGGATGTCATTAAAGTTTTAGAAGGATGGATGCCACAGCTTTTGGATCTTCAGTTCGAGCTGGAACGGGCCCAATAAGCTCCCTCCCACATCCTGCCGAATGCCTGATATTAGAGAAAGCACAGTTACTTACCTGTAACAGGTGATCTCTGGGAAAAGCAGGAATAAGTCCTCACATATGGGTACGTCGGTACCGACGGAGCCTGTGCGGGAATGCTCCCCAGCTTCCCAGAATGAAAGCTTTTGGGGCATCCCACAACGCATGTGCGCTGCCTTCCCGCCTTTCCTACCAACTCTCCTCAGTTCAAGTTTAAAGCTGAGACAATAGAGAGAGAGAGGAAAGGAAAGACAAAGAGAGATACAACTCCTAGGGGAGGTGGGAGGGTTGTGAGGACTAATTCCTGCTGTTCCCAGAGATCACCTGTTACAGGTAAGTAACTGTGCTATCTCCAGGAACAAGCAGGAATAAGTCCTCACATATGGGGACTCCCTAGCTAAGATGCCTGGGAGATCTTCTTCCTATGGATCTCAGACATCCATTCAGGGAAGGAGGGCAGGAGTTGTTCAAGAATGGAACAGGTGTCTGAGGACAGCCTGACCAAACAAGGCATCCCGGCGGGAGTCCTTGTCCAAACAGTAATGGGCTGTGAAGGTATGAACCGAGGCCCAGGTGGCTGCTCGACAGATCTGGTCGATGGACACAGAATGAAGATGAGCCATAGAGGTGGCCATGGCCCTCACATTATGAGCTGTGACATGGCCCTCCAGAGAAAGATTCTTACTCTGGTAAGCAAAAGAAATACACTGAGCAATCCAATTGGACAGTGTTCTTTTAGAGACTGGAAGTCCTAAATGAGAAGGATCAAAAGCAACAAAAAGTTGGGAAGACTTTCTATGTTGCTGTGTCCTGTGTAAGTAAAAAGCAAGAGCTCTTTTACAATCTAGAGTATGAAGGTTCCTCTCTGCAGTGGATGCATGAGGAGCTGGAAAAAAGACAGGTAAATATACCTCTTGATTAAGATGAAAAGGTGAGACCACTTTAGGCATAAAGTGAGGATTTGTCCTAAGGACTACCTTATCATGATGGAACCTTGTATAAGGTGGATTAGCCACTAAGGCCTGCAGTTCACTGATGCGGCGAGCAGAAGTGATTGCAATAAGGAAAATAACCTTCCAGGAAAGAAATTTCAAGGAGGTAGTGGCTAAGGGTTCAAAAGGTGGCTTCATAAGCTGACCAAGAACCAAATTTAAGTCCCATGCCACCGGAGGAGGTCGAATGGGAGGTTTAGTTAAAGTTAGGCCTCTCATAAATCTTGCAATAAGAGGATGAGAGGAAACAGGTTGTCCATTGATAGGCTTAAGGGATGCTGCAATAGCACTAAAATGGACCCTTACTGAATTTGTCTTAAGGCCTGCATTGGAAAGATGCAGGAGATATTCTAATAGAGAATTCACAGGAAGTGCCAGAGGGTCAAGACCCTGTTGAGCACACCAAATGGAAAATCTTTTCCATTTAAAAGCATAGGAACGCCTAGTGGAAGGTTTCCTGGAAGCATGGAGGATATCTCTCACTTGCTGCGAAATATTGAAGTCTTGAAGGTCTAGGCCTTCAGTAACCAAGCTCTGAGGTGAAGGGACTTGGGGTTTGGATGTCACAAAGTCCCCTCCTCCTGAGACAGAAGGTCTGGAGCAGCTCCTAAGTCCAGGGAGGGGGCTTGGGAGAGATGCAGAAGTAGAGGGTACCACACTTGGCGGGGCCAGCGTGGAGCTATGAGGATCCTTGATCCCTCTGAAGTTTGAACAGAGTCTTGGGAATCAAAGGAATGGGTGGAAAGGCATACAGGAAGTCCTGACCCCAATGAAGGAGGAAGGCATCCTTGGCCTGAACTCCCTGACACGGAATTCTGGAACAGAACCGGGGAAGTTTGGCATTCCATGGACTTGCAAATAGGTCTATGTCCGGGGTTCCCCATTCCTGGAAGATTCTGAGTACCTGATCCATGTGCAGGGACCATTCGTGTGGAAGCAGAACTCGACTGAGTCTGTCTGCCCAAGAGTTTTGAATTCCTGGGAGGTATACTGCCAGGAGATGGATTTGATGCTCTCTGGCGAAGGCCCATAATCTTAGAGATTCGTTGCAAAGCGACAGAAAGCCAGTTCCTCCTTGTTTGTTTATGTAAAACATGGCTACCTGATTGTCCGTTTGAATGAGGACTGTCTGGTAGCTGAGGAGGGTATGAAAGACCTTGAGAGCTAGGAACACTGCTCGAAGTTCCAAGAGGTTGATATGAAGAGAGGTCTCTTGCGGGGACCAAGTGCCTTGGGTGGAGAGGTCCTGTAGATGAGCTCCCCAACCTGTTTGGGAGGCATCTGTTGTGAGGATTGCTTGGGGCAACAAAGGTTGGAAGGGGGACCCCAGCAACAGATTTTGAGTGGACATCCACCATTGGAGAGACCAAAAGAGACGTTTGGAGTTTGCTATTTGGTCTGAGAGAGCTCCTGAAGCTTGAGTCCACTGGGTGGACAAAGTCCATTGAGCTGCTCTCATGTGTAGGCGAGCATAGAGCACCACATGTACTGTGGAAGCCATGTGGCCTAGTAGTTGTAGCATCTCCCGGGCAGTTAAGTGGCTCTTTGACTGAATCTGGGAGGCTAACTGCACTAGACGTTGGCAACGAGCCTGGGGAAGATAGGCTCTTGCAGTAGTGGTGTCCAACCAGGCCCCTATGAATTCTAGGGACTGAGTAGGGGTGAGCTGAGACTTTGGGAGGTTTACCACAAGTCCCAGATAGTGCAGAATGCACCTGGTGCGGTCCAGGGAAATTTGGGCTTCTGACTGAGATGGAGCTCGGATGAGCCAGTCGTCCAGGTAAGGGAAGACAAATATTCCCAGAGTGCATAGAAATGCAGCAACTATTGCCATGCATTTGGTGAACACTCTTGGAGCAGAGGCTAGACCGAAAGGAAGCACTCTGTATTGGTAATGTTTTCCCTGGAACAGAAAACGTAGGAATTTTCTGTGAGATGGATGGATGAGGACATGAGTGTACGCATCCTTGAGATCTAGAGAACAAAGCCAATCCTGACTCTGTAGGTATGGAAGGAGAGTGCCTAGAGAAAGCATCTTGAACTTCTCCTTGCATAGAAATTTGTTCAATTCTCTGAGATCTAGAATGGGTCTGTATCCCCCTGTTTTCTTTGGAATGAGAAAGTAGGGGGAGTAAAACCCTGACCCCTGTTGAAGAGGAACTTCTTCTATGGCCCTCTGGGCCAGAAGGGTAGTCACCTCCTGATCCAGAAGGTCGAGGAGAGATGTGGGAGAATTGAAATGTCTCACCATGGTGTAGGGAGGAAGGTCTGAGAAATGAAGTTTGTAGCCCTCTCTGATGATGGAGAGGGTCCACTGCTCTGATGTGATTTGCTCCCATCTGGGAGCAAAATGAGCTAACCTTCCTGGAATGGTGAGAGGTTCTGGCTGTTGTAGAGCCAGAAAGGTTAAGTTCTCTAGTATCAAGTCAAAAACCCTGAGGGGCTTGGGACTGCTGGGTTGCAGCAGCCCCTGCAGGTTTAGGCCTGGCCTGTTTAGGTTGCTGACGCTTAGTAGCAAAGCGACCTGTAGAAGATTGTTGACCAGAAGTGGAAGGAAATCTGCCCTTCTTGTAAAAAGACTTTTTAAAAGATTTTTTCTTGGCCGGAGTGGAGGTAGACTTAGAAAGTCTATCCAGAGCAGCATTTTCTGCGTCCATTTGAGTGGCTTTAATTTGCCACTCTTTGCCAAATAGATTCTCACCTGTACAGGGCAGATTTCCTAAACCATCTTGAACCCAGGGTTCTAGATCAGAAGCCTGGAGCCAAGCAATTCTACGAGTAGCTATAGCAATGCCTGAGGCTCTGCTGGCACCTTCAAAGGAATCAAAGGCTGCCCTGTTGGAAAACTTTGAAATGTCTTGAGTATGCTTAAGCCAAAGAAGGAACTCATCCCTTTTATCCTCTGGAATAAAAGGGAGAAAGTTGTGTTTTTCTGCAGCCTCCTTCAGAAACATACCCATATAAAGGCTGTATGAATTGATTCTGGCAATAAGCATGCTAGCTTGGAAGATTTTCCTACCAAAAGCATCCAAGGTCCTGCATTCTCTTCCTGGAGGAGTAGAAGAGTGTCTTTTGGTACTCTTTATCCTCTTCATAGCTGACTGCACCACAATGGAGTGGTGAGGAAGCTGAGTTTTTTGAAATCCAGGAGAAGGAGGGACACGGTACATACTGTCCAATCTACGAGAATGAGGAGAAAGGGTGAGAGGAGTCTCCCACAATTCAATCAAATGTTCTTGAAGAATTTCATGAATTGGCAAGGTGACTGCCTCTCTGGGAACCTTAGAGTATCCCAAAATATCTAATTTTTTTGCTCTAGGTTCTTTTTTCAGAGGTTACTGAAATAGATAGTCCTTTAGCTACTTCTATTATAAAGTCTTGAAAGGACAAATCCTCTGGAGGAGGCATTCTCCTTTTTGGAGAAGAAGGCTCCTCAGGAAGGGTGACAGATACTTCAGGGGACTCATCCGATGACTCAGAATCATCAGAAGAATCGAAGTATTGTCTGCTCGATTCCAAAGATCGATAGGCGTATCGATCGGTACCGACATCGGGTGTCCCCGGTACCGGGTCGGTACCGAGAAAGAGCCCAGGACAGGGAGCCGGAATCGGTATCCTGGCCGATGTCGATGCAGCCGGTACCGGTATCGAAGTTGGTACCGGTACCGGCGCCAGTACCGACAACAGAGCCTGTTGTGGTACCGACGGCGTCGCAGCCTTGATGAAAGCCAGTATAGCCTGCTGCATGGATTGCACAGTGTGATCCATGGACGCCACGACTGCCTGGATGTCGGTACCGGGAGATTGTGCCGGTACCCCAGAGCAGTCTAACAGGTGATCGGTCGAGGCCGTGCAATCGATGTCAACCTGTAACCCCATAGGAGGAGCTTTGGAAGCCGGAGCTTCCCACCGGGGTTGTTTGGCTGGGGCAGGATCCTCAAGGGCAAGCCCGGAGGCATCTCGATGCTTAAAGGGAGATTTGCCCTTCGAGGACCTGCTAAAAGTATGTTTGGTTACCTGAGATCCATCAGGAGAGGAAGACCTGGAAGATGTCGATGCTACCGCCGGTGCATCCGTGGGAAACAGCACATGGAGCTTGGCTGCCCGGTTCTGTAACCCTCGTTTAGACATTAGAGAACAGGACTGGCAATCCGGGATGGAGTGTTCAGGCCCCAAACATTTAAGACACCATTCATGGGTATCTGTAACAGAAATTGTACCGCTACACTTAGTGCATTTTTTGAAGCCGGAGGCTGGTTTTTCCATGAGGGAAAGTTTCTTGTGGGCCTGGAGGCCTAAGAAGAAAAATACACCAAGTGAGGAAAAGTATTATATATTTTTTTTTTTTTTTTTTTTAGAAGAAAAGAAAAGAAAAGACCGGCGGTACCGGTCCGGCGTCGGGGAAAGCAGACACGCGACCAAAGAAATAAATTAAAATAAAGAACTTCTTCAGCGGTGACAGGAACACGACCTGCTGGCTCCGCGGAAAAGAAGAACTGAGGAGAGTTGGTAGGAAAGGCGGGAAGGCAGCGCGCATGCGCTGTGGGATGCCCCAAAAGCTTTCATTCTGGGAAGCTGGGGAGCATTCCCGCGCAGGCTCCGTCGGTACCGAAGTACCCATATGTGAGGACTTATGTGAAGACTTATTCCTGCTTGTTCCTGGAGATTAGAAGTGGCCATGTGCTGCAATACCAATATGCACTTGCTAACTTGCAAGTGGCTGGTCAAAGCTCCTCTTAAGAATAATGGGAATACCCTTCTCATTTTTCTGGACTTGAATAAAAGAAACATTAGGGCGAAAGAAGCAATTTCTGGCAATGAGTGCCTAGCTCAAGAGATTTAACACCAGATACAAGTTTATTTATTTATTTTATTTAGCTGCATTTATTTTATTTAGCTGCATTTAACACGAGGGGATATGAGACACATACACTAATACTTACAGGGAACATGGGCAATGGAGGGTTAAGTGGCTTGCCCAAGACCACAAGGAGCACCTGTTGGACTAGAAACCCCAGTCCTTCCAGCCCAACGTTGCTGTCCTCTAGTGGGATTTGAACCACCAACCTTCTGGCCTGTGGTACCTTGCCCCAACCACAAGGCCACTCTTCCCAAGTTATTCTTTTCAACTAGGATGGGAGTATTTTTTAACATATCACTTGCTTCTTCAAGGCTCCCCTTGACGTAAGGGCATTTCTGGAACAGCAAGGATTGAAGAAGTAGAGATTAAGAGATAGGGCAGGGCTAAAGCAGCACTAAGTGCTGTGCATCAGAAGGAGGAGTGCCTTTGGACTTTGTTCTCAACCGATCAGTCAATGCTGGTGTCTAGTACACAGTGTGTTATAAATTTTTTAGACACGTCATACCGTCTGTGGCTTCAAGATGAGGTGGACAATACTTTGAAGCTGCTTGTAGGCCCACACCTTGCCTGCAAGGAGGACTGATCAGGCAGCTGGAGGTCTAGTTGGTCTTGATGCAATTATGTAAATTAAACTCAAGCAGCTCCTGCAATGTGGGGGGGGGGGGGGCTGAGGCATAAAGGGGGTCCACACAGCAGCGGTGGCAGCCACATGGCAAACATGATAAAGTAAGTTTGCCGCATTACCGCCTTCACATGGAGGGGCCCTTCTCTACGACACTGAGTCCTCAGCAAAATTTTGCTTGGGGGCCTCTCATTGTAGCTTATGCCACTGTCTTGATGACACTTGTTTTATGGCCTTACGTTGCTTTTGGACTTGTGGATAGAGCTGGTAACTAGAATCATTGGGTTGCAGTAGTTACTGCTTTCAGTGGCAACTTATTTAATGCTGCTATAAACAATTTTGAATATGTCATGATTATGACTGGATTAACTGTTTGGATGAAAGTGTGTGGAGTCGGGGGACATTTGCTGATGGCTGCAGTGAGTGTCAAGGTTGAGTGGGATGCCTATGGATATAGGTGTGCATGTAGGTTACTGCAGGGGGCTTCAGGGTATATGGCAATGCAAGGTTTCACATTAGGAATCACCACTCAGGAAAAGGATCTGGACATCATCATGGATAGTACACTGAAAACCCCTGTCCAATGTGCAGCCGTGGCCAAGAAAGCAAATACAATGCTAGAAAATAAAATCAAGGATATTATAATGCCTTTGTATCATTCCATGGTGCGACTACACCTTGAATATTGTGTGCAATTTTGGTCACCATATCTTAACAAGGATATAGCAGAATTGGAAAAGGTACATAAAAGAGCGACCAAAATGGTAAAGGGAATAGAAGGATACCCCTACGAGGAAAGGCTTAAAAGATTAGGGCTCTTCATCTTGGAAAAGAGACCGCTGTGGGGAGATATAAGAGGTCTATAAAATAACACAGGTACACTAAAAAAAATTTTTTTTAAACTGCCACTAATGTTTCGATTGATTTTTACGTTTTTTGGTGCACTGAATCCAAATCTGGTAACCAATTTGCTCCATCACGTACAGATTTTTTGCTACATTGAGTTAGCAGTTTGAGGTGAACGTTTCAGATTGAGTGCGATCGAGATAAAAGTTTCTTGGATGAATTCTTTATACTAATTGTTTAGTAGTTATTCAAATAAGACTAAAGAAAATTGTAACAAGGCAGCACATAAGAATAGAGTAATGTCAACAAAACACACTGTGATGGTAGCAAAATTGTCTGCACTTAAAACAGCCACATACATGTGCACAAACATTGAGCATATAAGAGCGAGGTTAGACACAAAGCAAAGCAAAGAAATGTGCAAAAAATGTTGTACAGGTATGTATGTAAGAATAGAAAACGCAAACCGCCCCATTGCAATACATGAAGACAAACACCCGATGGTGTGAAAATAAAATTCTAATAAATGAGATCCGACACTGTGGTAATAACTAGCAAATTTTTATTTCAAAGTTTAGTAAAAACACGATATTTGTCAACACAGTTGAGATTTTAAAGTCATTCTTGGGTCAATCAATCTCCTGGTGGGCCCGTTTCTTCTTCCCCCGAATGCTTCTCTTGGTGCGCTGCTTGGCATATTTTTCATCTGGGGTTTCCCGCAGCAGCAACCAGCAGAAATCAGCCATCATAGTGGTGTTCCATCTTCCTTGGTACCTTCTCTCTGCGTCCTTGATGTCCTGGTGAAACCTTTCACCTTGTTCTTCACTGTACGCCCCCAAGTTTTCGGGAAAGTAGTTCACATGGGAGTGCAAGAAATGGACTTTCAGGCTCATGTTACAGCCTTGTTCTTTGAAGGCATTGAGCATCCTGGCAACAATATCCTTATAGTTCTCATCCCGCCTGTTCCCCAAGAATTTGAGAACAACATCCTTGAAGGAATCCCAGGCTTCTTTTCCTTCTCAGACATCGTTTCAGCGAATGCTGCATCTGAAATGAGTTTCCTTATATCAGGGCCAACAAACACTCCTTCCTTTAGCTTTGCTTCAGAAAGTCGGGGGAACTTTGAGCAAAGGTACCGAAAGCACTCACCATCTTTTGGAAGGGACTTGATGAATTGCTTAATGAGACCCAACTTAATGTGGAGAGGTGGTAATAGAATTTTATCACGAGGTACCAAGCTCTCATGAAGAACATTTTTCCCACCGGGTCTCAAATACTCCCGAATTGGCCAGTCTTTTTTCCCCCAGTGTAGGTCGCGGGCCCAGCTATCCCACAAGCAAAGGAAGCAGGGATATTTGGTGAAACCGGATTGCTGCCCTAATAGCATGGATAGAATTTTAAAGTCTCTACAAATCATCCACTTATGCTCATCATAACGAATCTTCTGAAGAATCAGGGCCAAATTCTCGTATTTTTCTTGGAGAATAACAGAGTGAGCAATAGGAACTGAAGCGAATGTGTTGCCATTATGAAGAAGAACACCGTTTATGCTGTCTTTTGACGAATCAATGAACAGCCGCCATTCAGCAGGATCATACTTGAGTTTAAACTTTTCCATCACTCCGTATATATCGTTGCAAAATACCAAATCTTCCTCTTTGCTGAAATACTTCAAAAATTGTGTCTCGCGGTTGCGGTACCAATAAAAAGTTGTTCCTGGTGACAATAGATTTTTCTGTTTAAGCCGAGAACCTAGCAGTTGGGCAGCATCTTTTGGGAGTCCTAAATCCCGGACTAAATCATTCAATTCAGCTTGAGAGAAAAGTTCAGGTTTCGGATCTGGTTCAGTTTCAAACTCGGATGTACTGGACTCATCGGGAAAAGCCATCTGATGAGTCTCATCATGATCAGAACCGTCCACACAAATATGATCCAAAGATTTTGGTGGTTCAGGCACAGGTACTTCGTTGCTATGAGGCATAGGCCTAATTGCTGAGGGAAAGTTGGGGTAACTTATTACGTTCTTATTTTTTAAGTTGTATCCCTTCACAATGCAAGAGCAAAAATAGCAGTCACTGCTGTGGTCTCTTTGTTCACGCCACATCATAGGTATTCCGAAACGAAATGCTTGTTTCTTACCTTTCATCCATAAGCGTAGATCTTCCTCACATGTCTTGCACACTTTGTGAGGAGCCCACGGTTTGTCTTGATCGCCTAACTTCAAACCGAAATAGGCGAAATATACTTTTTTAATAAATGCAGAAATGTTCCTCTGCCGCTTTTTCACAGTATATTCCCCACAAATAAAACAAAAACTGTCCGGAGAGTTGACGCAACCTCTGGCTCTGTGAGCCATCACAAATACACAGCACTGCAAACTACAACTGTAGTGAACCACTTCGGAATAAAGCTGGATTACGACTGAGCAAACAAAAGGTAATAATGAACTTGCAAGAAACTGAAATTTGACAGGAACGTTCATGTCGCAACCACCGTGTTTGAGCGAGCGCGAACGAGGCGAGGCGAACAGGAAAGAACATGCGCCAGCGCGAGTACTGGATTTAGCCCCCCGCCTCCCAATTGTCCTGTTAATGTATAAAATGAATACAAAACACTCTAAAATATCATGAGGGAGTGTTTCTAGTTAGTTAACCATTACAACCTCTATTTTGGGCCAAGAAAATAAACTGCAGTCGGCTAAAAAGAAATTATGTGAACATTCCTTATATGGGTAAGAAATCTAATTTTGCAAGAAAACGTGACGTGATGGAACATTTTGGCTATTTTTCCTGGATTCAGCACCCCAAAATCTATAGGAATCAGTTGCAAAACTGGAGGCAGTTTTTTGGTAGTGTACCTGTGTAATGAATGGAGTGAAATGGGTAAATGTAGATTGGTTGTTTATGCCTTCAAAAAGACTAAGGGGCTTGTTTACAAAGCCGCAGTAGCGGTTTCCGATCGTTATCGGAGCCGCGGCCCCTCTAAGGGACACGAGGTAAAGTTACATGGGGAAAGGAGAAGCTTAAATTGGATACGGAAACAGAAGGGAAGCCAGTGAAGTGATCTGAGAAGAGGGGGTTATATGAGAATATAGAGGCTGGTGAAAAATTAGTCACGCAGCAGAGTTCTGAACAGATTGAAGAGGAGAAAGGTGGCTAAGAGGGAGACCAGCAAGAAGAAGTTTGCAATAGTCGAGACGAGACGTAATTAGAGAGTGGACAAATGTTTTAGTAGTATGTTCACAAAGGAAGGGCAGAATTCTGTTAATGTTATAAAGAAAAAAATGACAAGATAGGCTATCTGTTGGATATGTGAGGGGAACGAAAGGGAGAAGTCAAAGATGACCCCAAGGTTGTGGGCTAAGGAAACAGCAAGTAGAAGAGTGTTAGCCACAAAGATAGAGAAAGGAGGAAGGGGGGAGGAAGGTTTAGGGGGGAAAAAGATGAAATTAGACTTACCTGCTAATTGTAGTTCCTGGAGTGGACCCAGTCTGGTCCCGAAACCTCTGGGTTCCCCATCTCATATAGCAGCTTGGAGACTGAGAGAACTCCTCTTTTGTGACATCACTGGTATATACATCCGGGATCCGCCTCCTGTCACCAGTTACCTATTGACAAAGCAGACTCACCGGAGCAACAAGTAAGAATGAATAACAAACATAAATGAACCAGAACTGCACCCATAACTAAAGCAAGGTGTAACTTTAAGACTGACCAGACCCCCCCTCCATCCAGAGGAGCGAAACAGAAGAGCATTTTGAGAAAGAAATAGATTCATTGCGCCTCCAAACCACCCCTTTATGGATCGGAGTTCTGCGAATATCCTCCAGTCTTACCTTTGAACCGCCTCCAACACTTCAGGCTGGAAGACAAAGCAAACACTAGGGAGGGGTACGGGACTAGACTGGGTCCACTCCAGGAACTACAATTAGCAGGTAAGTCTAAATTCATCTTCCTGATCGTGTCCCCAGTCTAGTCCCGAAACCTCTGGGTTAGTACCAGAGCAGTGAAATCATGAAGCACGGGAGGGACTCTGAATCCCAGCCTGAAGCACTGCCGCTCCAAAAGAAGCATCCTCCGCCCTTAGCACATCTAACCGATAGTGCTTCACAAAGGAATTCAAGGACGACCAGGTCGCCGCCTTACAAATGTCTTCCGGCGATACCGACCGGCGCTCCGCCCAAGAAGCGTCCTGCGTCCTGGTGGAGTGAACTCGAAGTCCTTCCGGAACCAACTTACCTCTCAGGACATATGCCGAAGCAATGACGTCCTTGATCCACCTAGCAATAGACGCCTTCGACGCCGCTTCGCCCTTTCGGTGACCTGCGAACAGAACAAAAAGCCTGTCCGACCTCCGAAATGGCGCCGTCCTCTTGAGATAGTTCTTTAAGGCCCGACCAACGTCCAACATATGCAACTTCTTTGATGCAGACCCCTGGAGCCCCCTAGGGAACACCGGTAAGGAAACGTCCTGACTAACATGAAACGGCGAAACCACTTTCGGAAGAAAAGCGGGCACAGTTCTTAACACCACCTTGGACGAAAAGAAGGAAAGGTAGGGCTCCCTACAGGACAACGCTTGCAGCTCGGAGATGCGCCGGGCCGAACAGATTGCCACTAGAAAAATAACCTTTAGCGTGAGATCCTTGAGGGTTGCCTGTGCCAGGGGCTCAAAAGGCTCGCACTCTAGAGCCTCCAACACAAATGGTAGATGCCACTTAGGGACGACCTGTCTGCACGGAGGCTGCAACAGAGATACCGCCCTTAAGAAACGCTTGATGTCTCGCTGACTCCCAATTGCCTGACCACCTACTCTGTCCCTATAACAAGATACCGCCGCGACCTGCACCCTTAGCGAAGCCGCCGCTAACCCCTTGTCGAAACCATCCTGCAAGAACTCTAATATCTGAGGGATGGAGGCCTTTAATGCCGGGTACCTCCTGTCCGCGCACCAATCTTCGAAAATTCTCCAAATGTGAACATAAGCCAACGAAGTACACCGCCTTCTGGCCTTTAACAAGGTAGAGACAACTGCCCCCGAGTATCCACGGGACATCAGCCGCGCCCTCTCAAGAGCCAAGCCGTAAGCGAGAATCGATCCACATGGGGCATGAAGAGGGGTCCCTGAGACAACAGATCCGGTCTGGACGGAAATCGCCAAGGCTTTGCCACCAACAGCCTTACGAGGTCCCTGTACCATGGTCGGCGCGGCCAATCTGGGGCTATCAGAATTACCTGCCCCCTGAACCTTTCTATCTGTTGAACCACTCTGCCGATTAGGACCCACGGAGGGAACACAGAGTAGCTGTCCCACCGGCCACTCCTGAATGAGCACATCCAATCCCTCTGACATCTTTTCTCTTCTCCTGCTGAAAAAACGACTTGCCTTTGCCGAATTGAAGGTCGCCATGAGATCCATGACTGGAATGCCCCACCTGCGGACGACCATCTGGAAGACTTCGGGATGCAGGACCCATTCCCCCGGATCCACCCGCACCCGACTGAGGAAATCAGCTTGAACATTGTCTACCCCAGCCACATGCGCCGCCGAGAGGTCCAGAAGATTAATTTCTGCCCAGCCGCATAACACGCCTGCTTCCTCTTCGAGAGCTATGCTGCTGGTTCCCCCTTGCCTGTTGACATAGGCCACCGCTGTTGCGTTGTCTGAAAATACTTGGACTGCCTTTCCGCCGAGGACCGAGTGAAACTCCTGCAACGCGAGAGTAACCGCTCGTAGCTCCAACCTGTTGATCGGCCACAGCCTCTCCTGAGCATTCCACTGGCCCTGGGTGAAACTGCCCTGACAGTGAGCACCCCAGCCCAGCAGACAAGCGTCTGTCATTAGTGATACCCAGGCCGGAGACGCCAGTGATTTCCCGCGCTCCAGCGACTCGGGAACCAGCCACCATCGGAGGTCTCGATGGGCTTCCTCTGGGCAGGGCAGCCTTCAAGACAGCGAGTCCTGTTGTTGCGACCACTTGCGAAGCAGCGCTGCCTGCAAGGGCCGCATGTGAGCCCTCGCCCACGGCACTGTCTCTATGGTCGCCGCCATGGTACCCAGCAGCTGCAGGTAATGCCATGCCGAGGGTGCCTTGTATGCTAGAAACCTTCTGACGAGGCGCCGCAAGCCCTGCGCCCGCTGCTCTGTTAGGAAAATCTTCCCCACACTCGTCTCGAAGCGTGCCCCGAGATATTCCAGATTTTGCGATGGCACTAAGTGGCTCTTGGGTAGATTGACTATCCACCCGAGACTCTCCAGAAAAGCCATCACTCGGACCGTAGCCGACACGCTCTCTGCCCGGGATTTCGCCCTGATCAACCAATTGTCCAGATAAGGATGAACTAGGATCCCTTCCTTCCTCTAAGCAGCCGCCACCACTACCATGACCTTCGTGAAGACCCGTGGAGCCGTCACCAGGCCGAACGGCAACGCTCTGAATTGAAAATGCCGAACGGCACTGCAAACTGGAGGAATCTGTGATGATCCGGTCGTATTGGAATGTGTAGATAAGCTTCCGACAAATCTAGGGAAGTAAGAAACTCTCCTCTCTGTACTGCCACTGATACAGAGCGCAGGGTTTCCATGTGAAAATGAGTCACCCGAAGGCAACGATTCACTCATTTTAGATCTAGAATCGGACGAACGCCGCCTCCTTTCTTGGGAACGACGAAGTAGATGGAGTATCGACCGCTGCCGCATTGGTCTGGCGGAACCGGGACAATCGCTCCGAGGTCTAACAGTCTTTGCACGGTCTCCTGTAAAGCTTTGGGCTTGGCGGCCGACTTGCCTGGGGACTGCACGAAAGAGTCCCCCCACTGGGCGGAGGAACTCTAGCGTGTAGCCCCTTTGGATGACCTCCAACACCCATTGATATGAAGTGACTTGGGCCCAGGCAGAATAAAACTCCTACAAACGCCCCCCCCCCCCCACGGGAACTGAGGGCGCCTGGGCCCCCCTTATCTCATTGTGAGTATTTGGAAGCGAAGGAGGACGAGGAGAAGGAGGCCCCGAAACCCCTCCCTGCGCCCTGAAAACCACGGAAACCTTGACTCCTGCTGGAAAAACGCCCACGTTGGAAGGAATTGAATCTCTGTGACCTGAACCAGCGAAAATCCCGCTGCTGTCCCCGGCCCGCCGAGATTGAGCGGCCTGGCTTAGGCTTGTCCTCTGGCAACCTGCCTCCCTTGGACTCTCCCAGGTCTTTGACCAGCTTCTCTAAATCCTCCCCAAACAGCAGACGTCCTTTGAAGGGAAGCTTAGTTAACCGCGCTTTGGACGAAGCATCTGCCGCCCAATTGCGCAACCACAAGTAACGTCGCGCTGCAACTGCCGAAGCCATGCTCTTGGACAACCCACGCATCAGATCATAATGGATATCCGCTAGGTAGGCCGCCCCCGACTCTAATCTGGAGGCCTCATCCGCCAATTCATTGTCCTGCCCTGCGCGTACCCGCTGTGACCAGCGTAGACAGGCTCTGGCTACCCAGGCCCCGCAAATAGCCGCTTGGAGCGACAGGGCATTAACCTCAAACACTTGTCTTAACAACATAATCCAACTTTTTATCTTGGGAGTCCTTAAGGGTCACCCCACCTTCTACCGGGATTGTAGTCTTTTTTGTGACTGCAGATACGGCGGCATCCACTTTGGGGGACCGAAATACTTCCTTGTCTGTCTCCGCCAGAGAATACAGGCGGCCCATAATTCGCAAACCTTTGAGAGGAGCCTCTGGGGTATTCCATTCCTCTTGAATCATTTCGTGAAACACTCTGTGAACCGGGAACACTCTTTGACTCTTCCTGAACACCTGCAACAAAGGATCCTCTAGCGTTTCCTCTTCCGTTGCCCCCGAGACCGGCATGTTTAGGACCTTCAGGGTCTCCGCGATGAGGGCAGGCAACTCCTCTCTTCTGAAGACCTGCACCACTCTGGCCTGGTCTTCTCCTTCGGTAAGCTCGCCTTCCTCAAGCTCCTCTTCCAAATCAAAGCTGAGGCCTTCTTCATCCGAAAGTGGACCCTCTGAGGACAAAGATTGTTCTCCAAAGTCCCCTTCTGTCCGGGCCTTCTTGTTCCCGCGAGGGAGAACTTCCATTTGAGCGTGAGAGGAGGGCCTCTTCAGTGTGCCTCCGCCTGCCGCACTTTTCAGCTGCTGAGCGCTGCCCAACACTGAGCGCTGCAGCAACAAAATAAATTCTTGCGAAAATATGGAGGCCAGAGGAGAAGTCCATACCATCTGAGGAGAGGGAAGGTCCGCAGCGGAGGACGGACCCGTTACCGGCTCCTCCTGCGTCCCCCCGGATGCTGGCAGAGTCGCATCTCTGTAACCGGCACAGATGCTCCCTCTTTCTCCTGCTCTGTGCCAGAAGCGTCCCTCACACAGTTTTTACAGACCCCTGTGTCCGTGGCCTTAGAGGACATTGCAGAGAGCCCAACAAACCACAGCTAAACTGCAGCCCCTTAAAACATGCAAAAGACACCCGCGCAGGGACGGGAATACGGCGCTGCCCCAAGTCGCGTGGAGCCCTGAACAGCACGACTCACTACCTGTCCGCTATCTATTTCTTTTTTTTTTGTTTTTATGTATCAGCTCCCCAAAACAAGTTTCTCAGGGTCCTCTGCGGCCTGTAAAAACCCCTCCGAAGGGCTCCTGCTACCCCCCGAAGCACTTGCTGCTGTCTGTCCTAGGCTGCTGTTCCTGTTTGCGCGCTCTGCACGAGTCCGGGCCTAGAGCCGCGTTCGCGCCAAAAACCACGCTGCCGTGTAGAAAGGAAAAACTCTCGCAGTATGCGGCCTTACCTCCGTCAGCGGCAGGGCGAGACAACTGGGCTCCTGCAAGCATACTCGTCCTCCGCTGAACCCAAAAGCACCGCACTATACTGGAGGAGGCTGCTCGATCTGCCACAGGGAAACAAAACCTCCGTCCTCGTGCGAGCGCTGTGAGCCGACCGGGCGCACTGGCAGGCAACACCTCTGCACGGCGCCGGTCCGACTCCCGGACAACACTGCTGCTTCTTTTACAGGGAAGCTCCCTTCTCCTCCAGGAATTAACTGACTTCAGCTGCCCCAAGCCCTGAAAAGCAAAGAGGGAGAGGAGCAGGACAAGGGGCCCAGACAAGAGACAAGGTCTGACAAGTCTTAAAGATACAGGCCCCTCAGACCTTGCCTTACTGCTGCTAATTTTTTTTTTTTTTTATATGAAGAAACCCCCGTAACTAACAATGCTATTCCTAATTGTTTCTCCAGTGGGCCCGGAGCACCGGGCTCACCATCCATCCAGCTGCTTGGAGACTGAGGTAACTGGTGACAGGAGGCGGATCCCGGATGTATATACCAGTGATGTCACAAAAGAGGAGTTCTCTCAGTCTCCAAGCTGCTATATGAGATGGGGAACCCAGAGGTTTCGGGACTAGACTGGGGACACGATCAGGAATAAGAAGTTCAGTTTTGGCCATGTTTAATTTCAAATGGTGGTGAGACATCCAGGTGGTGATGTCAGACAGGCAGGCAGAGATGTGAGACTGGAGTGTCAAAGAGATAGCAGGTGTAGAAAAATAGATCTGAGAATCATCAGTACAGGGGTGATATGGGTACATCTAAAGGTTCCTTGTATAATTCTTGCTGGGATAGGATCCTTAGCTTATTTGAATAGTTGAGATGCTTTACAGACACTGTAAGGTTCATGTGTATGTGAATAGAATACTGTCACTGGTAATACCTCTACATCGTGGGATAGACAAGGATGCCTTCTCTTCCTTGTTATTCAATTTTGTATTGGAGCCTCTGGTTTTAGCTATAGGGCAATTTGAGAGAATATGGTGCTTGCAAATGCAATGTAGTAGGAATTTGGAATATATTTATTATTTTATTTATTTAACAAACATTTTTATACCGTGCTTTCCAAAGGATCAAGCTTTCCATTTATGCCGATGACATTCCAACCTTTATCAGTGTGGATTCTGTTCCAGAATTGTTTTCAGTCATAGAACAGTATTTGGTTGTCTCAGGTTATAAAGCTAACAGGGACAAATCTGAGTTGTTTCCACTGAACAAACTTGTTTTAACAATGGACTTTCACAGTTATGGCTTTCTGGCAATCTGATTATTTGACATATTTGGTTATGTGATATGGAAGAACTCTGGAGGAAGGGAGAGGAAAAAAATGTTGATGTGAAATCTTCCCTTGTGAAGGAGTAAGTTACCAGGTGGATGTTCCCCTGCCCCCAATCTTTCATGGAGGAGTATATTTCAAGCATCCTTTCCCTTAGGATGCCAGATGTGGTGTATAAACAAATTGAAGGCCAGTTGGTGAGGTTTCTGTGGAGAAATAGGCCTCCACATATCACACCTGGTAAATTAAAATGGTCTAAGAGTAAAGGCGGGGTCAATTTCCCAGACTTTCATAAATATCACATAGCTTTTCTCCTGCCAGAAGACTGTCAGTGGTTTAGGGTTCTAGAGAAGAGGTATAAACCTATATGGTTTCAGCTGGAGTATTCAGGTTCCCCTATTTCACAAAATTTGCTGCCAGTGATGTCTCTTCCTGCAACTCATCAATATTAGGATGTTGTAGTTGCCATAGTCCAGGCTTTTAATGTTTTAAAATGGGCTTTCATCAGAAGATAATACTTATTCATATAGGGGGTTATTCTGTGCTATGAATAGTGGGAATGGACGGTCCAATGGACGTCCATCCCCGCTATTCGTGCCGGCTCCTGCCCCAACTAACAGAAGTTAGATGGGGGCGGGGAATGGGCGGCCCGGGAGCAGAGTCTGGGCAGGCAGTGGGCGGTCAATTGGCCCTGGGCGGTCACTGGCCCTGGACGTATAGGGCCGATTCTAATGTCGGCCCTGTATATACAGGGCCAACGACATGTGCGGGGAAGTTATTCCAACTCCGAGGCGGAATAACGTCCCTGGACGTCTCTTAATTTTAATGCTAGGACGTGGATGGGGCAGGGGGGCCAGGGGACATTCCCTGCAGTCCGACCCTGGCTTTAGGAGGCCAGATTGGGGGTTGCGCTGTGGGGAATAAGCCCCTTTTTCAGGCGACCGGCATCGCGGCTCTTTAATGGAGCTGCAGCACCATGGTAACATGACACCATGGCTCCATTGAGGAGCCCTGACTGAGTTAGTTGGGGGCAGTCCTGCACGTGCAGGCCGGACTGAATCACAGTCCTGACCTACACATGCAGGACTGTTCGCAATTCTGATCCCGCAGGGCTAGACGTGCCCTGCGGGATCAGAATCGTGATCCCCTCTGTGTGTCCGGTTCAGACCGGATGCACAGAGGGGCTCTAAGTGCAGGATGGAATGGGGTATATAGTGTCCCATCTGGAATAATCCATATATTTTCAACAACAGAAAGAGTAGCAGCCTAGTGGTTAGAGCAACAGCCTAGTACCCAGGAGATTTTGGGTTTGATTCTCACTGGTACTCCTTGTGACCTTGGGCAAGTCACTTCACCCTCCACCGTCTTGGAAGAAAAGGCCTGACAATCTACTTCCGGTCATATCTTGCCAAGTAAACCCAGGGGCTGCTGGGTCACCAGGAGTCAGCATTGACTTGACAGCACTTAAAAAAAATTCTTATCAATAACAAAATAGTTAACTGGAAAACATGGTAAAGAACAAATATCTGATACAACTGTTTGCAGAGGGTAGCTTAAAGAACTTTGACGTAATGCAGCAGGAATTTAATCTCTGAAAACAACAGCTTTCTCATTTGTTAAGAGCTGCAAGATTGGCTTAGGAGAAGGTGACAGAAGAGTGGACCTTAGAGTCAAATTCTCTTCTGTTGGCTGTCCTCCTGGGTTCCACGCCTCACATTTTTAGCAGTTTCTTAGACAGAGCTCATGGAAGTCTTACATTGATGTGGAGAAGGTGTGGAAAGCTGATGTGAGCACAACTTTCTTAAGTGGAGCTGGGAGATGCTCTGCAGAAGAATGCATGAGTTTTTGCTCTAAACCTCAATGACACGATCCCTATTTTGATTAACTGACAATGAGTTATGGATGCCAGTCAAAACAACGAACTATAAGCCTGGACATGTAATCAAACAATTGGGATTCTTCCCCATATGCTCTATTTCTGTTCTGTTATACACATATTGGAGGGCAGTATGGATGAGGCTAGTACAGATACTAAAGTTGGGGGAAAAATTATCCTTTAAGATCATTTTATAGAAGTATTTAGCTACTGAAACTGAATTAATTAGAAGGGACTCCCTACTTATGGACTTCCACTTAGTTGTTGCATTAAAGGCTGTGATCAATAACTGGAAAAATTTAGACAAAGTCAAGATGACATTTTACTTACCATAAGAACATAACATATGCCATACTGGGTCAGACCAAGGTTGTGATCAATAACTGGAAAAGTTTAGACAAGGTCAAGATGACATTTTACTTACTATAAGAACATAAGATATGCCATACTGGGTCAGACCAAGGTCCATCAAGCCCAGTATCCGGTTTCCAACGGTGGCCAATCTAGGTCATACGTACCTAGCAGTTTCCCCAAAAGACACAGGTTCCGCAATGCTTGTACTGGGTCAAGCATTGATATCCTGGATCCCTTCTTAAGAATGGTTTATGGACCTTTCCTCCAGGAACTTGTCCAAACCTTTTTTAAACCCAGCTACACTAACAGCCTTTACTACGTCCTCCGGTAAAAAATTCCAGAGTTTGATTACACGTTGAGTGAAAAAATATTTTCTTTTATTAGTCTTAAATAGTTTACCCTGTAGCTTCTTTGCATGTCCCCTAGTCTTTCTATATTCTGATAACGTATCCAGATTAATGTCCTTTCCTTGAGTCATGCTAGACCAGTCCAGACACGTGTTCCCCTACCAGCAGATTGGTGGAGACAAAGAACCAATGAAAAGGCTAGGCTTCAATGACGACATTCCCATGCCTCTATCTGCCTCAGCCACCAGAGGGCTCTTCAGTATCCATCCCAAAGCATATGGGAGAATATGGCAAGCCTCACACAACCTCAAAGTGGGCAACAATGAGAGATCAGACCAAAGAGAACTGTAGAATATGGATCTGCAGATCCAAGCATATAAATCAGACCTGTAAAATGTCACCTTCCATATCATCCTGCTAGACCAGTCCAGACAAGTGGGAAGTACCAAAGCTATGACTCGACTGGGCAGGAATAAGACACAGCAGTTCACAAAATCTTGAAATGTTTGCCCACACGTGGACATCCAAGCGGAAATGCTTGACAAAAGTGGAAGGTGATGCCCACATTGCCATCTGAGAAATATCTGCAGGGGCTACTGAAATTTGCTCCGCTCATGAGGATGCTTGTGCTCGGGTAGAATGGGTGCACAAACCCTCCAGAACCAGCCAGTTCCACAACAGATATGCTGAGGCAATGGCCTCCTTAATCCAGTGCCCCAAGGTAGACTTGGTCACCACATCATCTTTGCCAGAAAACAGTACAAAAAAGATGGTCTGACTTATGAAAATAATTTGTAACAGCCAAGCACAGGAGAAGCACCATCGGGACATCCACAAGACGAAGATCCTTATCTTTCCACCGACAATGTTCCTTGGAGGAGGAGGGCAGGCAAACCACCTGGTTCATATGAATGGGAGAAATCACCTTAGGTAAGAAGGAAGGCACAGGACGAATGGAAACGGCCTCTACAGAAAAAGATAGGTAAGGATATTGGCAAGACAGGGTCTGCAGCTCAGAATTCCGCCTTGCTGAACAAATTGCAAACAAGACCATCTTGAGCGTCAAATCCTTCAAAGTAGCCGGCTTCAATGGCTCAAAGGGCACTGACATCATGGCATGAACACCAGACATATCTCTCAGGAAGGGACCACAGACTGGGAGGGGAGAACACAGATGACAACCCCATGAAGAAAGCGCAAAACATCCAGGTGTAAGGCTAACAGCCACCAGACCTTGGAAACAGGCCAATGCTGCCACCTGAACCTTCAGAGAGCTAAGAGAAGGCCTTTCTTCAGACCATCCTGCAGAAAGGCTAACAGAAACAGCACCTTGGTTGCCTCAGGAACAAGCTGCTGTGTGACGCGGAGACACCAGACCTGCATGTATGCCAGGTTGGTAGACTTCCTCCGGGCTCCAAGCAAAGTGGAACCATCGCCGGAGAGTAGCCCTTACGCACTAGCCTTCTCCTTTCAAGAGCCAAGCTATAAGCGAGAAGGGAACCAGGCCTTCCAGGATGATCATTCCCTGATGCAATAGGCCCCAAGACAATGAAGGGGTGGCACTTGAAGGAGCTGCATCAGATTCTGAACCACACTCTCCAAGGCCAATCTGATGCCACCAGAATAATCCTTCCCGGGTGGTGCTTGACATACCGAAGCACACGCCCAACTAGGGGCTACAGAGAAAACACATACAGCAGACACTGACATGGCCAAGGCTGATCCAGAGTGCCAACTCCCTCAGACCCCATCTCAGTATGGTGACTGAAGAAGTGGCACACTTTGGCACTGGAGCAGGTCACCATGAGATCCATCTTGGGGCAACTCCAGTGGCGCAGAATCAACCAACAAAGCTAGGAGGTTCTTCTCCATCCAGGCAAATGGGTGAGCCATCTCCAGAGCTACCCCAGCACTCTTCATGCTGTCTTGCCAACTGACATAAGTCACCGCCATGGCGTTGTCCAAAAACACTCAAACCACCCGGCCCGTGACCAGGGGCCGGAAATGCAGACAAGCCAACTTGATGACCCTCGTCTCAAGGTGGCTGATGGACCCCATCACTTCCCTGCTGTTCCAAAGGTCCTAGTCGTTCGGTCTTGGCGATGGGCTCCCCAGCCCGAGAGACTGACATCTGTTGTCAGAGGATCCATGAGAAATCGTCCAGTGGCATGCCCTTCCTCAGATGACAGGCTGGTCTTCATCATCATCGGGAGCCTAAGCTTGAAATCTGAGCACTAGGGGGCCACTGAGTCAGCAAGGGACAGCTGGAGTGGCTGCATGCGAGCACATGCCCATGGCAGTATTTTGACTGTCATTACCATCAATCTGAGGAGCTGAAGAAAATTCCAGACTCTGGGAGCCTACTGAAAACTCTACCCACTCTGGTATCGAAATGTGCTCCTGGGAACTTAAGGGCTCTTTCCCCAATTGGCTCTTTCCCCAATTAATCACCAAGCCAAGGATTCCCAAAAAGGACACCACTCAAGTCGCTGCCTGAGACACCTCTGTACGAGAAGGGGCTCGAAATAGCCAATCATCCAGATATGGGTGAACACAAATTCCTTGGCGCTGTGGGGCCGCAGCCACCACCACCATGACCGTGAACATCCTTGGGGCAGTGGAGAGTCTGAATGGGAGGGCAGCAAACTGAAAGGCAGAGCCAAACATGTCAAAACACAGACACTTCTACTAATCCTCCCAGAATGGGATATGAAAATACGCTGAGCTGGAATCATTTATTGCAAGGTTTCCATCCAGAAGCGCAGGCTGCGCCAGTGCACCTTGACACCCTTGAGGTCCGGAGTGGGCCAAAACAATCCATCCATTTTTTGTTGTTATTGGGCATAATGAAATAGATGTAGTATCTGTCCTTGACCTCATTGTTTGAGGAAACGAGCAATACTGCTGACAGAAGCAGCAACTTGCCCAAGGTGATTCGAACAGTCATCCTTTTGTTTGTGGACCCTTGACATTCAAACATATCCGTATTAATGATGTCTAGCACCCAGCCATCCTTGAGAGAAGAGGTGAAGCTTGCCCCCAACTGGAAGAACCAGGGAAGGAGCCCCCAAACCTTCATCACACAGCAGGAGGGACCTCCTCTGGAGGGGACCGAGAGCCTTGGCCCACGCACACCCTAAAAGAACTGAAAACAAGCCCAAAATCTGGGAACAGAGAAGGCGGCGGCCTTCCAGACTGATAGCAACAAACATTCCAAGTCCCTCGGGAATCCAACCAGCACATCAGTGGGGAGCGGACGAAGGCAGATGGCAAAGGGCTCCAGCCCACTTCACAGGCCCCTTGGACCTGTCCTCTGTAGGGTGGTAAGGTTATGTTCAGCCCAGGTCCTTCACCAGCTACTCCAAATGCCCCAGTGGGCCAACCAAGCTTTGGGAGATGTGTCTGCTGCCCAGTATCACAGTCGACAGGGCACTATCCCTGGCTGCTAGACATACCAGGCCATACATGGCATCAGAAAGGAAGGCAGCGGCAGACTCCAAAAGAGAGACTGAATCCACTGGAACAGGGATCAAGATGTCAGGCCTGCACAGACTGCTAACTAAGAGCAGCAACCACCGTGGCAAACTGGTTCTTTAATGCTGAATCCACCCTTCAGTCCAGAGTATCTTTTAAGGTTGATCCGCCTTTCATAAGAATGGTGGTCCATCTGGAAACCACCGTGACCTGCGCATCCACTTTTGGAATATCAAACCACACAATGCACTCCTTTGCCAGGAGAGTGTACATCTGTTCATACACCCTTAGCACCTTAGGCAGGGAGTCAGGAGAACCCCACTCAGACTGATCACCTTCAGGAGCGGAAAGAATATAGTGGATTTTGCACACCTTGCTTTTGGAAATGACCCCTCAGCAACAGGAGACATAGCTGCTGCCCAACCCCTAGAGGAGGGGAGTGGTCAACAGTGCGGTCGCCAGAACCTATCGCTTAGCTGTTCATCCTTACCCACAGTGCCATTCGCCACTTCCTGCCCTGGAGAAGGCAAGGTTAGGCCAACTGCATCCCCCTATTGAGAGGGGAAAACAGGCTCTCCAGGGACGATTCAGAAGCTGCCATGCAAGAAGGCGTACCTCGCTTGCCACAGATCAAACAATGTTTCCCAAAAGAAGACATAATGAGTTAAAGCAAGTGCAATAGCAGCACACGCTAAGGCCATGGCAGCCATAAGGGGCGTGTTAATAGTGCTTGTACAGTAATGCATGAAATGGGCGCTTGGGTAGGATCGTGTGTTGGAGCTGATCAGGCAGAACACACACTAGGACCTTGCAACAGCCAGATGCACAATGCATGCAGAAAACGGCAGGAAACTCCCAGAACATACCAACGGTCACCAGCGGTCCACCTTGAATTGCACCCCAGATGGATGGAATTGGGAGCCCCCAACAAAGACAATGACAAGATCAAGCATTGGTACTCACCCCCCCCCCCCCCCCAGGAGCCCGAGGCAGAAATCTGTGCTGGGTTAGCTCTATTCCCCTGAAACTATTTCTTTTGCTTGCAGGCAGATTCCTCTGAGAGCCTTCTGCAATCTTCGGGAGAGAGCAGGGGGGGCGGGGGGACAGAGGAAGAGGGGGCAGGGGACGTTGAGGGGCAGTTTTTCCAAGTGGGTTGAGGCTGTGTGAGGCTGCTGAAATCTTCCAAATCCTTCAATTTTTCTGGCTGGTCTACAAGCTCTTATCATAACAACAGACCAGAGCAGACCAAATTTTCCCTCCTGCTACCGAAAAGACCGCAGTTTAGTGGAGCCTCCCATGTCGTGCTTAAGTGAGAGAGTTGCCCTCAAAGTGGTTGTCACAAGTGTTGAAATCAATCTTTTCCTGTCAATCATTCAGATTTTCTTCAGAGTGGAGAAAATCAATCCACCATCTGCTGGAGACAAAGAAATACTTTAGAGCCCTCTGGTGGCTGAGGTGGATAGAGGCATGGAAGTGATGTCATTGAAGCCTGGGCTTTTCATTGGTTCTTTGTCTCCACCGATCTGCTGGTAGGGGAACACAATCCATTTGTCTGGACTGGTGTAGCAGGACAATATGGAATGTTACTTTATGGTGGAATACGGTTTTCACTTATTTAGCAAGTATGAAAACAATAATGGGGAAAAGTGCAATGTGTTAAAACAATGTAATGGATAACTCTGGGCATGTATGTCACTGGAAGTAATGTATGATTTACTGTGTTATTCAAAATGCAGCAGACATTGTTTGCATTTGCTATACATATATCTAGTTTAATATGCAATAACCTATTAAAAGTGAAAAAAAGAGTTTAAGAGACAAACTCTGAAAGAAAATGTGACAATAATGAGAAAAACAGCACCTGATGCAGAGCTGCGGCCACCATTTCTCATTTGCAGCTAGTGCAGACACCTGAGGAGTGGAGTGCTGATAATGTCTAGGAACCGGCCTTCACATGCAGGCTATTATCCATGGCAAATGAATGAGCTTTACAAGCATGGTGTGCAACTTCCCCACATCCCCAAGCTCTAAACAGTTAAAATGAATAGAGATCCATTTGTTTGTTTTCAGTGAATATTCAGATTACAGTGTGTATGCAAATACAATGTGTGCCTTCCAGTAAATGCTGACTGCTGGGGACCCAGCAGCTCCTGGGCTTTCTTGACAGTGCGACCGGAAGTAGACTGCTAGGCCTTTCTTCCGAGGAAATGGAGGGCTAAGTGACTTGCTTAAGGCCACAAGGAGTGCTAGTGGGAATCAAAACCTGGTCTCTTGGTTCCCAAGCCAGTGCTCTAACCAATAGGCTAGTCCTGCACAGTGTGTATAAAAACATGGAAATGGGAGAAGAGAGAGAGAAAGAATATTATAATTCTTATGCGCCCCTGAAAATATAGAAACTATATTTGAACAAACCTCCTGGAAAAAAAAACATAAAATGCACTTTCTTGATTAATTAGGGATAAAGAATAAACAGAGTGCAGTTTCATGATCACTGTATTGAATCATTCAGTCATTAGTTTCTATGCAGTAAACAGACAGCCCACCCTGGCTTATTTATTTATTTTTTAGCAGCATGGCATTTCATTTATTTCACAGTTAAAACCCAGTTTCACAATAATTGACTTGTCAGAAGCTCTAATTTATGAGGCTAGGCTCTGTCAGCCTTCTTGTTATTGGACTCAACCTGCACACAAGCAGGGTTGAATATTTACAATGCTGTTAACAGGTGCCGAGTTGTTTAATGATTCTAATAGCCAGAAGCGCACTGAGAAAGCCAGCGGGATCACAATTACAGGCTGTTTGAACACAACAATTACTTGTCCCCTGAGAGGTGTGAAAGTCAAAGGCAGTTTTATACTAACAGCATCTAGCACATGGGCTAGACAGGCTAACTTCCATTAGTAGTCCACTGGGACTGAATAATAAGTCTCCCAGCACTGTAAAATTTACAGAAGTACATAAAATTCAAGCAATCAAAAACTAAACCAACTAACCTTTTCTGCCACTAAAAACATAATATTGTGTGGGACTTTCTTACAATGAAAATTGTGAAATTTGAACTTTATTTTTCTAATTGTAAGGGACTATGAAATTTTACTGTTTTGTAAAAGATAGAAAAAAAGACACACAGCACCTAGAAAAGTATGTTACATGAAACAGCTTGGGCTGAATGATAGGGTGGCGAAACACTTCCTCTTAGGGTGACATCAGATCTCCATAGCAAATCTTTAAGGGGGAATTAAAAAACAACATGGTTTCTGTATCTGATTCTTCATGGACAATGTGATTTTGTGCTCAGCTTATAGAGGCCGGCAACACTGCTTCGGCAAATGTCATATTCATGCAACTAAGAGAACTGGATAAGGCAGCCCTATGCATTAAGCAGTTTTTCCATAGAGACAAAGGGGGCCGGGATAGCAATCAAAATTGCCCACATTTGTGCAAACTTTGCAGGCAGTTTTCACCTGTGGGGCTTGCACTATGATGTTAATAATATATTGCATTTAGTATAATTCTACAGGCCACATACAATAATTCATGCTAATTTCTGTGAACGAAGATGGAAAACTTTAAAGTGCTGACTGCTGCCAAAGGAAACTGCTGAGAACGTTTTACAGTTCCTGTCTGAGTATATGTGAAAGTGCCAAAAATTATCAGATAAATTCTTGAGAGCTTTATACACAGGTCAATGCCAATAACCTACACGGGTAAGAATCTAGGCAGAATTGTATCATGGCTGTGTTCTTTGGAGATCTTATGTATGTATATCTATAAGCATCTTTCTGTTACATTTCTTTAAAGGATATATAGTAATACTTTCAAATACTGATATAGCACATCTATTCTGAATTATTTAATGCATCTAAAACTGTTTCACTAGTAGTGATAACAAATGCAGAAATATAATCTTGTACCATGGCATTATATTTTAGAGAAATAAGCCTAGCTTCATCTTCCCTTTTTTGCCATCCAGTAAAAGAATTACTGACATTGATTTATTTGCTCTACATGGGAAAAAGCAGATCACTCTTGTACAAGATGGGATTTCAAGAACCAAACAGGGATATGAAGAGACTAATTCCAAGCAGTCATTCTGATCGGAATCGATTGCACACGGCAAATCCCAAGAAATCATTCTAAAACAAATGAAAGACTCCTTAGCTTTCTACTGGTGCCGTACCATGCTCTGTAGAAAATGGCAAAGGTGCATGCAGCTCTTCATTTCAGTTTAGAAAGCAATCTGACAGACAAGAAAAAGGGTTTCAGGCAGGTTGGCAAAATGATATTTTAGAATAGGGTTTTCTTTTAAGTATGTCCTTTGTCCTATGTGGGTTTAAACAAAAAAAAAAAAAAACACAACTGTCTTTTTCATGCAATATTGTAGAAGGTGACATATTTACCAAAACAGAAAGTGAAGTTTTCCAGATTGGCACATATTTGTTTATGCTATTTGAGAATAATCAGACCATACTGTCAATGCGTCTACACTCCTTCTCAAGGGATATGTTGTTATTTTTAAGGAGAGAATAACGTCATGATTTAGTACCTGTGGCACAGGGAGAGGTTTCTGAAGCAAGGGTGAGCAATGGTTCCTTTTGTTCCCTCATCCTGCAGCTATCCAGTCCCAGCTGACACTAGAGTCCAGCTGGTACCATATCAGTCCCATCTCTTCTCTAATTCACTCTTCCTGGCCACATGGTTCACAGCCCAGATCAGTTCTTTGGCTTGCATAATGCTCCACAGATTTCTATAGTGCACCATGTGATTCAAGTGTGGTTCAAACAGCTCTGAGTGAGGCAGGAGAGGCACTGGCAACAGGTGGTTTAGAGAATGCCTGACACATCACACCACAAACTTCATTCTTCTGCTGTCAGCTGGGATCAAGCCGCAGGATGCAAGGAGGGAACCAAAATGAAGACAAGGAGAGAAAGCGAGAGTGAGAGGGGCAACAGATGGCACCTATGAAGCAGGCAGAGGAATTGCTGGATACTTAAAAGAATGAGACCTTAAGCATAGTAGTTAGAGCAGGGGCTCTCAACCTAGTTTTTGGGACAGACCTAGCCAGTCAGGTTTTCAGAATAACCATAATGAATATGCATGAGATAGACCTGCATGCACTGCCTCCAAAGTTTGCAGATTTCTCTCATGCATATTCACTGTCATCATCCTGAAAACCTAACCAGCTAGATGTGTCCTGAGGACTGTGTTGAGAATCTCTGTATTAGAACACTAGGCTGTGAACCAGTAAAATCAGGGTTCGAATCCAGATTCTCTCACTGACATTCTTTCTGACCTTGGGCAAGTCACTGTTTCCCACTGACTCAGGTACCCGCTTAGAATCTAAGTGGCATGTTTACTAAACTGTATGAGATCCTGGGGCAAACGCATGGTTAGCACACAAATTTACTGCACAAAGTGGGGAAGCAGCCACGGTAGGGAAGTATGGCTGTGCTAGGTATGTCTCTGGTGCAGTAGTAGGGAACGTGTGCCCATTGCACATGCAAACTGTAAAGGCCTTTGCTTATGAGCACCTTGCTATTGCTTGCTACCAATGCGATGTTATGACTGGCAGAAAGCCATCAAACCCCTGCAGAGATATCAGACAACAATACTTAGTAACAGGACACCTAGTAAGTGGCCAGTGAAGGATAGAGAGGGCTGGTTTGGGAATAGGCACATCTTGTTGCATAGCTCAGAGCAATGGGGCAAAATACAAGGAGGTAGGGCATGGAAATCAGGGAAACAAACACATGCATTGAGACTGCGCTGCGGTCCTTTCTGAGGGAGACAGGGTACAAATGCAGCATCTGAATGAGCCGGGGGCCCTGTATGGGTGTATCCAGGGTGTCAGCAGTGTCTGCCATGCGGAACGGGAGTATGAATCCCTCTAACCTGAGGCAGCCAGGGTACCTGATTAGCCCAGCTGTAGTGGAAGGTTACTAGGCTTCTAGTGTGGAAGGAGGTTGGGCCTCCTCCATATCACTTCCTTTAGACATCTGGCACAGAACCCTTGCTAGTGAGCGGCACCATGGGGCAGAAAGGAAGGGGGCTAGAGCCTGTAGATCTGCAGAAAAAAAAGCAAACACAAAGATGTGGGGGAGATATGGCTGGAGGACCATGATGTCCAGTTGCATTCCCTTTAGCCACCACATAGGATACCCATTCCTGTGGCCTAAACTTTGTCAGGGGGGTGAGGGCAGTCCACAAAGGACACCCAAGCTCCCACCATGGTGAAAGTTCTGAGGACACACTGCAGGACACTCTACACACCCCCATAGAAACATAGAAATATGATGACAGAAAAAGACCACATGGCCTATCTAGTCTGTCCTTCCATATCAACAACTACAACAGTCCCCTTTTTACCTTTAGAGATCCTCTGTGTTTGTCCTATGCTTTTTTGAATTCAGTTACTGTCCTCAAATCTACCACCTCCACTGGGAGACTATTCCACGGATCCACTACTCTTTCCGTAAAGAAATATTTCCGCATATCACTCCTGAATCTATCTCCCTTCACCCTCATCCCATGTCCCCTCATAGCAGAACTTGCTTTCAATTGAAAGAGGCTCTCTCCCTGAACATTTATGCCACGGAGGTATTTGAACATCTCAATCATATCACCTCTATCCCGCCTTTCATCTAAGGTGTACATATTAAGATCCTTAAGTCTGTCCTCATAAGCTTTATAATGAAGACCACTAATCATTTCAGTAGCCACTCTCTGCACCGACTCCATCCTGTTCACATCCTTTTGAAGGTGCGGTCTCCAGAATTGCACACTATACTCCAAATGAGGTCACACCAAAGACTTATACAGAGGCATTATCACCTCCTTTTTTCTGCTAGCCACTCCCCTCCGTATGCACCCAAGCATCTTTCTAGCTTTTAACGTCGCCTTTTCTACCTGTTTAGCTACTTTAAGATCATCAGACACAACCACGCCTAGGTCCCGTTCTTTTTTGGTGGACAAAAGTACTTTACCACCTATACTATATTGCTCCCTTGATTGCTGCAGCCCAAATGCATGACCTTACATTTTTTAACATTAAATCCTAGCTGCCAAATTCTAAACCATTCTTCAAGCTTAGCTAGATCCCTCCTCATGTTATCTACACCTTCCTGGGTGTCTACTCTATTGCAGATTTTAGTATCATCCGCAAAGAGGCAAACCTTACCCAACAGCCCTTCCGCTATATCACTAACAAAGATGTTAAAAAGAATCGGACCAAGGACAGATCCCTGGGGCACACCACTGGTAACATCCTTCTCCTCAGAGTGAGCTCCATTTACCTGTACTCTTTGTCGCCTCTCACCCAACCAATTTCTAACCCAAGCAGTAACTTTAGGGTCCATCCCTAGGGTGCTCAGTTTGTTTATAAGTCGCCTGTGAGGAACAGTGTCAAGGGCTTTACTGAAATCTAAATACATCACATCTAGGGCTCTCCCTCGGTCCAACTCCTTGGTCATCCAGTCAAAGAAATCAATCAGATTTGTCTGACAAGACCTTCCTCTGGTGAATCCATGCTGCCTCGGATCCTGTAATCCGCTGGACTCCAGAAACCTCACTATTTTCTCTTTCAGCAGTGTTTCCAATAATTTACTCACTACCGAAGTTAAACTAACCGGCCTGTAGTTTTCAACCACATCCTTACTTCTGCTTTTGTGTAAAGGCACCACATGAGCCTCTCTCCAGTCCTTTGGCACCACTCCTGACTCCAACGAGGCATTGAAAAGGTCAGTCAGTGGAGCTGCTAGAACGTCCCCAAGTTCCCTCAGTATTCTAGGGTGTATCCCATCTGGTCCCATCGCTTTGTCTACTTTAAGTTGAGCTAGTTTCTCACGAACAGGGTCTTCTGAAAATTGTTCAAGATGTCCCTCGCTTCCGTTCCTGTTTGTGGGTGTTTTCTGAGGTCCTGCTCCTGGTTCTTCATCTGTGAACACTGAACAGAAATATTTGTTAAGCAATTCCACTTTATCCTTATCAGCTTCTACATATTCCTCTCCTGCACCCCCATTTTATTGCATTGGCTATTTCCTCCTCCTTTTGAATCTTTGCCTTCCTGACTACTTTGCTAGCTTCTCTAAGTTTTTCCAAATACAGATGCCTGTCTTCCTCTCTCTGTGATCTCTTGTTTTTCATGAAGTCCTCCCTCTTTTTCTTCACTTTTTCAGGTACTTCTTTTGAAAGCCATAGCGGTCTCCTTTTTCTTTTACCTTTATTTACCATTTTAACAAAAAGGTTGGTTGCCCTTAAAATATCCCCTTTCAGTTTTGCCCACTTCCCATGGAAACAGTATTACTACTACTACTAGTGAACATTTGTATAGCGCTACAAGGCATATGCAGCACTGCACAGACACAAGTAAAAGACGGTCCCTGCTCATCGGAGCTTACAATCTAATAGAAGCAGACAACAAAGTAGCTGTAGCCATGGGATACAGCTAGGGAGAATGGTAAAAAAACACAAAGGGCATTAGGTGAGTCAAGATCTGAAAGCGGCACCGAAGAGATGAGTTTTCAGCCTGGATTTGAAAAGGGTCAGAGAAGGCATCTGACGTACAGACTCAGGTAATTTGTTCCAGGCATAAGGAGCAGCAAGGTGAAAGAAGCAAAGTCTGGAGTTGGCAACAGAAGAGAAGGGCACAGACAGAAGCAATTTGCGACAAGAGCGGGGATCCCGAGGAGGGGTGAAGAGAATGATAAGAGAGGAAAGGTAGTGAGGAGCTGCAGAGTGAATGCACTCATAGGTCAGCAGGAGAAGTTTGAACTTGATACAGAAACGGATAGGAAGCCAATGATTATCTGAGAGCAGCTGAGGCCTGCATAAAAGGCTCCAGAGAGCCCTGCCCTTTTGAGGCATTCCTAACAGGGACTCTACAGGTCAAACAATGATAAGGATTTGAGAGTTTATTTTTATTAAATTGCTAGCTTTCTGACTGGGAGCTCTTAAAAGGGTTTTTTAATATTTTTAAAAGCAAAGTTACTTTGTTTTTGGTGCTTTAGTAGAAATTTCCTTGAGCAGAGTAGGTTGTTGAACTCTAGTAACCTTCTCAGCTTTGGGAACTGCTGACACCTAATCAGGAGTTAGTGGGCCTGATTACCTGAGAGCAGCTGAGGCCTGCATAAAAGGCTCCAAAAGCCCTGCTTTGTTGAGGCATTCCTAACAGGGGTTCTACAGGTCAAACAATGGTAAGGATTTGAGGGTTTATTTTTATTAAATTGCTAGCTCTCTGACTGGGAGCTCTTAAAAGGGTTTTTGTATATTTTTAAAGCAACGTTACTTTATTTTTGGTGCTTTAGTAGAAATTTCCTTGAGCAGAGTAGGTTGTTGAACTCTAGTAACTTCCCTACCCAACCCGACTCCCACCCACCCCTAGTGAGCAGTCTTGCTTTATAGGGCACCTTCCCATTTAACAAAGCACAGAGACTTGGAGCAGCACATTTTGAATATAATTAAAGAGATTTAACAGCTTTTTCTCTGAAAGGACAGCTGGGAAACCGGCTGATACTTGGTAGATCTCTCTCTTTTGCTTTAACAGATACCTAAGCTCCACGAATAGAACAATGGTTGGGAAAAATCGTATCACTAAAGCTGTTGCCCCCATTACAGCTTCTGCCTCTGTCCAGAGGTCCTAATGCCAGTTGAAGGACCGGTCCCATGTGCATGGTGCCTGCATGCTGAAGCTCTGAGGAAACAAGTGGAGGAACTCAAAGAGGAGGTGGTGAGGCTGAGGAACATTCAAGACAGTGAGAAGTACATTGATGAGATGCTTCTTGCAGCAACCAAGCTCTCCAGCAGAGAAGAAGATGGGTTCCAACAGAATGTCTATGGTTGGACACAAGTCACCAGGGCCTGCAAAATCACCAATCCAACTTCTCCAGCCCTTGAAATGAAGAACTATTAATCAGCCCTGGAAGTGGAGGAGGTGAAAGCATCCCTGGAAAGGGAAGAACCAAAGCTCAAGTACCCCAAAGTTGCAGAATCAGTGACCACAAGGAAGCGAAGGTTAGTGGTGGTTGGAGACTCTCTTCTGAGGGGTACTGAGGCGTCCATCTGCCGACCAGACTTAATGTCCAGAGAGGTATGCTGTCTGCCTGGTGCCAAAATCCAAGATGTTACGGAGAGTTTGCCGAGACTCATGAAGCCCACTGACTATTACCCAATGTTGCTAATCCATGTTGGAACAAATGATACTGCCAGGTATCCCTCGGAACGTATCAAAAGTGACTTCATGGCTCTGGGACAGAGGGTGAAGCAGTTAGGTGCACAGGTGGTGTTCTCTTCAATCCTCCCTGTTGAGGGTAAAGGCCAAGGCAGAGAGGCTAGCATCTTGGAGGCTAGCATCGTGGTGTCAACGAGAGCGTTTTGGCTTCCTAGACAATGGGATGCTGTTCCAAGGGTTGCAGAGCAGAGATGGCATCCATCTGTTCAAGAAAGGTCAATGCGTCTTCGGTAGTAGACTGGCTAATCTACTGAAGAGGGCTTTAAACTAGATTCATTGGGGATGGGTGAAGAAAACCCCCAGGTAGGTAATACATTAAATACCTTTATGGAAATGGGTAACAGGGGTAACATATGGAAAGCAGTGTGTATAAATGCAGGTGACAATAGTCTAGACTGGAGGTGACAGCCAATCTCAAGTGGCTCCCAGCTGGAGCACACCAGCTCTCAGGGAAATGAAGGCGCACAGTCTCTTGGGAGCCCACATGAGCTCTCTAGGTCTGTGGAATGCCTCATTCCCTAGGCAGGGAGCCTGGAGGTGGAGTTCCCTGATCAGTGTTTCAACAGAGCAAGCCCATGTTCAGTAGGAGAAATGTAGGTACCTGCTCCCCCTTGTTCAGAGTGAGGGGACATCTGCTCACAGGAACAGAGTTCATGGCACTAACTCAGCCCCCCCAGACGCACATGTGCACCACTACATGGCTCCCTATGCAGGAAATGTGGTGGCTGATGGCAGATAGTGGTGCCTCCACAAAAACGAGGAATTCAATTGCTCCCACACTACCACTCTTCCCTTCTAAGAATAACAGGGAGCTCAGTGGCCCCCAAATCCCTCCCCCAGAGAACAAAAAGCTCAGTTCCCCCAACCAAACACTTTCCCACATGATCAGCAAACTCGGCATCCCCCCCCAAGACAACACTCTCACCGCAAAAGATTCAGGGGAGCTAAGCTGCCTTAACAGAACCACTGCCATGCAACTGTGTTCCACATTTTTCTCTCAATGCTCTGCCTACTAGCATTAAGCTCCATAAGCTCTATAGACCTCCCTATTCTCTCTTATCCTGCCCTCAACACCTTCTCCCCTCTCCCAGTAAGCTTCTGCTCAGTACCAGTATCACCCCTGCTCCCCTTCTCCTGATCGCGATTCTGATTCCACGGGGCTAGACATGCCCATGATCAGAATCGTGAGCCCCTCTGTAAATCCGATCTATGACTGAAGGAACTTATATCGACCCAACATAAAATGGAAACCAGGAATCTAATAGGCAATACCATAACACCATGACAATGCATACGTTAAAGAGCAATGATGGAACAAATTTATTGCATATAGTTTCACTGACATTATGATGTTCATTTGTTCCTTTTTAAACATTCTTTTGTACTCTCAGATGTATGTTTGGGTAGACTAGATGGACCATACTGGTCTTTATCTGCCGTCATTTACTATGTTACTATGTTATATCCTATCTAACCCAAATTTAATGCTCGTAGTTAATGGTTTAAGTGCACCTTTTATTATAAGTAAAATTTTTGGTTCATCTGTAACTGCTTTGATTCCTTGATAAGTGGATATATAAAACACACAAATAAATACATAAAATAAATACACTGCCTCCAATCCCATGACTTTTTAATTTCTTCAAGAGTGTCTCATGTGGAAACGTGTCAAAGGCTTTCTGAAAATCCAGATATAGTGTATCAACCTGCTCACTTTTGTCTACCTGTTTATTCACACCTTCAAAATAATGTAACAGATTAGTAAGACAAGACTTTCCTTGACTAAATCCCTATTGGCTTTATCCCATTAAACCATGGCTATGTACATGTTCAGTAATTTTATTCTTTATAATGGTTTCTACCATTCTGCCCGGTAATGATGTTAGACTCACCGCTCTTTGGTTTCTCGGATCACCCCTGGAACTATTTTTAAAAATTGGTGTTACATTGGCCATTCTCCAGTCTTCCGGTACTATAGATGATTTTAATGATAGTTCACAGATTACCGTGTTTCCCCGAAAATAAGACTTATCCTGAAAATAAGACCTAGCACGTTTTTCTGTGATTCCCATAATATAATCCCTTCCCCGAAAATAAGACCTAGTGCAGATCATGGGTAGACTGACAGATTTGATACCGGGGGGAGGGGGAGAGGGTTGCGCTGGCTGGTGCTGATCATCTGTGCGGGCGGGCACTGCAGCGCCACTCATTCCCAGTGTGATCACAGGTGATCACATTCTGTGCTGTGTAATGGGGTAGATCCGTCCCTTGCCATGCAGTCAGAGGAAACTGAGGAAAGTACATCAGATTCTGACAGCCAAGTAAAACACATGGCTACAGGTTGCCAGGGGAGATATAAACAAACCCAGCCACGAGTGCAGCAGCCCCACCCAAGTTGCAAATAATCCCCGGACCCTGAGTGTAATAGGATTCACCTGGGTGGGGGAGGAATGAAGCTAAGCCCTAAGGCTGATAAAAAGCACTCATTAGAAAGCAGTGGGAGGTCTGGAAAGAGAATTGGAAGCAGTTCTGGAAGGAGAGCTGAAAGGGGAACTGAAACGGGAACTGGAAGGAGAACCATTAGAAGGACTGATAGCAGAGAGGCTGAGAGTGATTTAAGCAGCCCTGAGAACTGACCAAGGAAAGCTTCAACTGAAAAGGTGCAGAGAACTCAAACCCAAAGACTACAGGAAAGCTACTCTCAGTTAGAGCCTGGTGTTGAAGGTAACTGGAGAGAAAAGCCACGCAGAAAGTCAGTTTGGGTGTGCCCAGAAGCTCCGGTGAGAGGAAGGTACCAATCTCTAGACTCTGCTGATATTGAAGAAGCACTGCCGAGTAAACTTTACAGGTAAAAGCCAGACAGTGGTCTCTGTAAAAGGAACAGGGAGAAAACAAAGAATACCAGTTTTCTCTGGGATAGTAAAGCTCTCCGGGACTCTCTTAAAGGTAAAGAGAATTGTTTTAAATCCCTGTGTGAATGTGTTCCCATGTATCCAGCGGGGGAAGGGCTGGAAGATATGCAAGTTGAATCCATAGATGAATGTATAATTGATGAGCCTATGGATTGTACACTGACTATAGCAGATACCATAGAATCACTTCGCTGAGTTGGATGTATAAAGCTGTAGGAACAGCATTGAGAAGCAAAGTGAGCATTGCTGCCTTTGAAAAGAAACATTTATTGATTCCTGTGTTAAAGGACTGTATAGTGAAAGCTGGAAGAAAAAGGGAGTTATTTTTCTTCAGTTCCTGATTTACTTTTCTTTGTACCAGAAGCATGGTTATTTTGTCCTAAGTTCTTTGTGCTTACCAAACCCCTGGATGGGGAAATAAAACCTCATTTTGACCTTACCACTTTTGTTACTTCTATTCCTCTGCTTGGGGAGTGTTTGGGACTTCATTACCCAGAGGGTGTGTACTACTACGCCTGCACTACCCCCACTTCCTGGCTCAGGATATTCACCAGCCTGACCCTCTCTGCATGCCCTAGGACTCAGGGTGGGCCACTGGTGACAGATGTCACACTGCCCGCATCCTGCGCTTCCCCGTGCGCGCCACCCGCAGCAGCAGCAACAACAACATACTAACACTTCACTGATTGGCTGCCTTTCATGAGGTGGCAGCCAATCAGCTTCAAGTGCTATCAGTACTGTCACTTCAGTACTTACCCTTTTTACATGCATGGCATTTTATAAGTGGGGGCGCTGTTATTTGGTGGGAACTCTGCCCATATAAGTTCCATATACTCCGATGGCAGGGGTAGGGGTGCTAAGTTCCTTTAATGGTAGATTTAAATGGGATAATATTTTGCCCCCAGACAAGATGAGTGCAAAAAGAAAGAGCTATTCCGTTGAATACAAGAAAGGAATCGTGGAGAACTCCCAGGGCAAGAATCTTACAGCTTTCTGTCAAAGGTAGAAGTTGGATCTCCGAATTGTCTGAAAATGGCAAGCAGAGTACGATAACCTCTGTCAACAGGTGACGAGAGAAATGCTAAGACGTGCAAGTGTGGATTTATTTATTTAATTAAAAATTTTATACCGCAATTTCCTACAGATCAATTGTGGTTTACCATGCACAGTGTGAACAGTATAAGGTAGTACAATTCAGTTTACATGGAACAGTAAAACTATGTACAATAACAGTAACAGAACTTAGATAACTATATACAAGGTGTTCTTGTGTTAACTATGTACAGTGTGTTCTTGTGTTGTTGAGGTAATTGCTAGCGGGGTATTGATGGATCAGGGCGGCAACCATTAATTCCTGAGCTGGAAGGCATCACCTATGAATGGATTGCTGACAGGAGAGCAAAGACTTTGGTTGTGCGCAAGGCTGATGTTCAAGCATTTGCCCTTTCAATGGCACCAGTTTGAAATATCCCCAGAAGAATTCAAAGCATCACAACACTGGGTGGATGACTTCTTTCAGTGATATGAACTGTCTCTGAGAAGATCGACAACACTGTTCAAGCTGGAAGATACTGAAGTTGTTAAACATGCACTTGCATTCAAGTCCTTTGTTGATTGCATCAACGTTTCTAAATACCAACTCTCCAACATGATTGCTATGGATGGGCCAAGGATCTCAAACGACAATTAATCAGAGGGGTGCCTCGTCAATCTAGATTCCCTCCACTGGTTACAAAAGTGAACGTATTACCTGTATTTTGGCAATTTGTCTGGATGGAATGAAAGCCCCACTTCTAATCATCAGTAAGGGCAAGAAAGATAAGATTGAACATTTTTCAGGCATTTATGTTCTTGAAACTGAAAAAGCATGGGGTACACAAGCAGTAATAACGAAGTGGGTCGAGTTAATGCGGCCACTAATTTTGCAAGGTGGTCAAAGACATCTGCTAGTCTGGGATTCAGCCAGCACTCATCACGCTAAAGACATGAAAAACTTCTTTGCAGAGAGAAGAGTATATCAAATAAAGATTCCTGCAGGAATGACTGCCCATCTCCAGACTTGATATTGCAATAAACAAGCCATTCAAGGACCATTTGCGCATGGAAATCAATGACTTCACTGAAAATAGAATGGAGAGAAATCAGCGTGGAAACTTTGTGAAGCCTAGCCTGCAAGAGGTTGTGACTTGGGTGAAGACTTCATGGAATAAAATCACTGACAGCTGTGTTTCCAATGCACTACAAGCAGGCTACTTGGACAAGAAGTGCTCATTTAAGGAGAGCTCTATTGCTAGACATGAGAGATTGGGGCCAATGGTTCTACAGGGAATGAAGTTGCAAGAAAATCAGGCCGGAATTCGGGGTTTGGAGAGTGTTGACAATGTTCCGGAAGAAGATGACATGATTGCATTTGAATAAATGTAGATTGCTGTACTTTAAAAAAGTTGGATTGTTGTACGTGAATAAATGAGGATGGTTGTTCACGAATAAATGTGGATTATTGTATATGAAAAAAAATAAGGCATCCCCTGAAAATAAGCCCTAGTGCACCTTTTGGAGCAAAAATAAATATAAGGCCCGGTCTTATTTTCGGGGAAACACGGCAGTAGGTCTTCAATCTCATATTTCAATTCTTTCAACACCCTTGAATGTATACCATCCTGTCCAGATGATTTGGTACACTTCAATTTATCAAATAGTTGGAATAATCTTCCCGGTTTATTGATATTTTTTTCAATTCTTCCAGTACATCACCTTTATATACCATTTCAGGTATGGGTAACTTCCCTACATTTTCTTCAGTAAAGAATTCATTCAGTCCCTCCATTATGGCTTTATCCTCACAGTGCCCCTTTTATCCCTCAATCATCCAATAGTCCAACAGACTCTCTCACAGATTTTTTGCTACGAATGCACTTGAAAAAGTTTTATTATGCATTTTTTCTTCCACGGCAAGCTTCTTTTCAAATTCTCCCTTTGCCTGCCTTATCAATGCCTTGCAACTAACTTGCCAATGCTTATGTTGTTTCCTGTATTCATCATCTGGCTCCTTTTTTAATGTCCTGAAAGATGCTTTTTTTGTCAGCAGCAGCCTCTCTGATCTTGCCTTTAAACCATGCTGGCAGTTTTTTGGACTTCCTTCCACTTTTCTTAAAGTGTGGAATACAGCTAGTCTGGGTTTCCAAGATAGTACTTTTTAAACAACACCTGTGCTTGATGGAAATCTTTTTTTTTATTAAAGTTTCCATTTTGTACACCAGAAATATATACAAAAATAAGCAAGAAACTAGATGCAAAACATCCATAGAGGAAACAATAAAAATATGAACAAAATATTTGCAATTAGAACACATCTAGAGGATTAGGGGGCATGCATTGCCTAAGTGCCCTTAAATACCTTAAAGATCAATTCCAACTTCCCAATACACAGTGAACATAATAAATAATAACATAATCAAATTACCTTTCAAATACAATTGGGCCCCATCCCTTCCCTACTCTTCACAAATTCCTCCTACTGTAGGGGATCCGTATAAACATAATGGGCATCCTGCAACCCCACCACACATTTGCAAGAAAACCTTAAGAAAAACATTGCTCCTAATGCTATCACACGGGGTTTTAATTGAAGAAAACCTTTGCGTCTCACTTGCGTGGCCCTAGTCACATTTAGAAACACCAGAACCCTCTGCCCTAAAAAAGAATTTGATTTATATTTAAAATATAATCTCATGACATGAGATTTCTCAACACTGATAGCAAAAAAAGCCACCAAAGTAGCCTTACCAGGAATCTCATCCACCGATTGTTCCAAAAACTGGGACAAGTCAATGGAAGCCCGGGGGGTGGGGGTGGGGGTGGGGGGGGGGGGAGGGGGACCTGGCGGCTGTTTCTAACATCATCTTATCTTTTTATTTTATTTTATTTATTTATTTATTTAACATTTCTTATATACCGCCTTTCATGACATCAAGGCGGTTTACATTGAACAAACTGAAATTAAATTGAACAGGGCATTATAACTTGGTGATAACTATTTTTACAGGGAACATGGGCTATGGAGGGTTAAGTGGCTTGCCCAAGACCACAAGGAGCACCTGTGGGACTAGAAACCCCAGTCCTTCTGGCCCAAGGTTGCTGTCCTCTAGTGGGATTTGAACCCCCGACCTTCTGGCCTGAAGTACCTTGCCCCAACCACTAGGCCACTCCTCCACTCATCTAGTAAATAATACACCTTAATAACCTGTATCATATCTACATTATCCAATTTCAGGGTGTTCGCTCCGCTCACATCGCCTTTTCATCAGAGTGCGACTCCTCTACAAAAGTCGTGGATCTCCTCGGTGAAGCTGGGAGTAGAGGGTGCTCGCCTGGAGCCCAAGGAGGTTGTAACAAGCAGTGTGGAGTCCCCAAGTGCCTACCTGAAGCCTGTATTTATTTATTTATTTTATTTATTTAACTGTATTTATATCCCGCTTTTCACTGGGTCAAAGCGGCGATTAGCGCAGAGGTGTTGGCTCCGTCCACATTGCCTTTTAATCGAAGCACGACTCCTCTACAAAAGCCAGGGCTCTCCTGTGCGTCATAAGAACATAAGATATGCCATACTGGGTCAGACCAAGGTCCATCAAGCCCAGTATTCTGTTTCCAACAGTGGCCAATCTAGGTCATATGTACCTAGCAGTTTCCCCAAAAGACACAGGTTCCACAATGCTTGTACTGGGTCAAACATTGATATCCTGGGTCCCTTCTCAATAATGGTTTATGGACCTTTCCTCCAGGAACTGGTCCAAACCTTTTTTAAACCCAGCTACACTAACAGCTCTTACTACTTCCTCTGGTAACAAATTCCAGAGCTTGATTAAACGTTGAGTGAAAAAATATTTTCTTTTATTAGTCTTAAATAGTTTACCCTGTAGCTTCATTGCATGACCCCTAGGTCTTTCTATATTCTGATAACGTAAACAATCGACCTACGTTTACCCGTTCCACTCCGTTCATTAATTTATAGACTTCTATCATATCTCCCCTCAGCCGTCTCTTTCACAGGTTAAAGAGCCCTAACCTTTTAAGCCTTTCTTCATAGGCGTATCCTTCCATCCCCTTTACCATTTTGGTGGCTCTTCTCTGAACCTTTTCTAAAATTGCTATATCCTTTTTAAGATACGGCGACCAGAATTGCACACAATATTCAAGGTGCGATCTCACCAAGGAACGATATAGAGGCATTATAATATCTTTTGTTTTATTTTCCATTCCTTTCCTTATGATACCTAGCATTCTATTTGCTCTCTTGGCTGCCGCTGCACACTGGGCCGAGGGTTTTAACATGGTATCCACAATGACACCTAAATCTTTTTCCTGGGTGGTGGTTCCTAATGTGGAACCTTGCATCGTGTAACCATAGTTTGGGTTGTTCTTTCCTAGGTGCATAACTTTGCACTTGTCCACATTAAATATCATCTGCCATTTTGATGCCCAGTCTTCCAATTTATCAAGATCCTCTTGCAATTTTCCACAATCCTCTTGGGTTTTAACAACTTTAAATAGTTTTGTGTCATCTGCAAATTTGATAACCTCACTCGTTATTCCACTTTCCAGGTCATTTATGAATATGTCAAAAAGCAGCGGACCCAGCACAGATCCCTGGGATACACCACTATTCACCTTTCTCCATTGGGAAAATTGGCCATTTAGCCCTTCCCTCTGCTTTCTATCTTTTAACCAGTTCCTGATCCACAATAGTACACTGCCTCCTATCCCATGACTCTTTAGTTTTGCCAAAAGTCTCTGATGAGGGACCTTGTCAAAGGCTTTCTGAAAGTCCAGATACACTCTATCAACCGACTCACCTTTGTCCACCTGTTTATTCACTCCTTCAAAAAAACATAACAGATTAGTAAGACAAGATCTTCCTTGTGTAAAGCCATGTTGGCTGTCTCCCATTAGGCCATGACTATCTACATGCTGAGTAATTTTATTCTTTATGATGGTTTCTACCATTTTTCCCGGTACTGACGTCAGGCTCACCGGTCTGTAGTTTCCCGGATCACCCCTGGAACCCTTTTTAAAAAATTGGTGTTACATTGGCGATCCTCCAATCTTCAGGTATTAGAGATGATTTTAATGATAGTTCACATATTACTAATAGCAGGTCTGCAATCTCATATTTCAGTTCTTTCAACACCCTTGGATGTATACCATCTGGCCCAGGTGATTTGCTACTCTTCAGTTTATCTAATAGTTGTAATACATCTTCCCGATTTATCAATATTTCCTTCAGTTCTTCCACACCTTTAAATACCACTTCAGTCATGGGTAACATCCCTACATCTTCCTCTGTAAAGACCGAAGCAAAGAATTCATTCAGTCTCTCCACTATCGCCTTGTCGCCTCTTAGTGCCCCTTTAACCGCTCTATCATCTAATGGACCAACTGACACTCTCACAGTTTTTTTGCTACAGATGTACTTGAAAAAGTCTTTATTAAGTGTTTTTGCTTCCGCAGCAAGCTTCTTCTCAAATTCTCCCTTTGCCTGCCTTATCAATGCCTTGCATTTGACTTGCCAGTGCTTGTGCTGTTTCCAGGTTTCGTTGTTTGGCTCTTTTTTCCATTTCCTGAAAGATGCTTTTTTGGCAACAACAGCCTCTCTGACCTTACCACAGACATGCAGCCACGGACACTTCAACGAAGGGACACAGAACAAAGGGATGAGCCCCATTGTTGTCCCTTCATTGCTTATTTGCTGCCAACAATAGAGTTCTGCAGCTATGCTGCATAAGAGAACAAAGGACAAGTGTGAACGGTAAGTTCAACAAGCATGAGTACGTTATAGGCCCTATGGACAGGCATGTTTCCTCTGCTGTTGCATTAACTCTAGCAAGCACTCCCATGCTGTTATCATCACCTTCTGAGTTAGGGGGCTACTTTAAGCCCCATTGCTCATAACCCACCTCCTCAGCCACTAACTGCCCCACTGCCACTGGAAGAGATGGAACAGACTCAGGGAGTGGATAGCCCTGAGTTTGACCTCTCTGTGGCTCCCTCTCCCAGTGTCTCTTCAGTTCCTATTCCGACATGTTTACGGTTTGATGTTTCGTTATTAGCTCCGCAACGTTCACTGGGGCCCACCCCTGTCTCTGTTACATTAATGGATATTTGGAATATGGTTGCGCAAAGAAATGTGTATCTTAAAACGGTTATTGATCAGACAGCTTCCTTTTCTAAGGAGATTGTAGTTAAGTTTGAGCAGCACGATTTGATGTTATCTCAGCTGGGTTCAGGTATGTCTAAGATTGAGTGGCAGCTCTCCAATGTTCAGGTGGGGATGAGAGAGAACCTGCTACTGCACAGGCAGCTTGAACCTTTGGAGAACTCGGTACAAAGTAATGATTTAAAGTTTCTTCATTTTCCTAGAACCCCCTATCTCTCACCTTTGATATTATTAAGGAAATATTTTAAGTAAACCTTTAACTTTTGAAGCTGCTCCTTTTAGTTTTTCCTTAACTATTTTCCTCATTTTATCATAGTCTCCCTTTTGAAAGTTAAAAGGTATGTCTATGGATTTCCTTGCCATCCTTCTTTCATTTATTAAAACAAATGTGATCATGCTATGATCACTAGTGCCAAGTGGCCCCAAAATCCTTATCTCTTGCACCAGATCCTGTATTCCACTAAGAACTAGGTCCAAAATAGCTTCCCCTCTTGTCGGTTCATGAACCAGCTGCTCCAAGAAGCAGTCATTTATTTAATCTAGAAACTTTATCTCTCTAACAAGTCCTGCTGTGACATTCACCCAGTCGATACAGGAGTAATTGAAATCACCCATTATTACTGTGTTGTAACTTCTGTTAGCTTCCCTGATTCCTCTTAGCATTTCATCATCCATCAGTTCATTCTGGCCAGGCGATCGGTGGTAAATTCCCATTGCCATCGCCTTTCCCTTTTTACATGGAATTTCTATCCATAGAGATTCTACAGTGTATTTTGTTTCCTGTAAAATGTTTATCCTGTTTGACTCAATGCCCTCTCTAACATAGAGCGCAACCCTTTAACCGATTTGTTCTACCCTATCATTGCGATATAGTTTGTACTCAGGTATCATTGGTTATCCTCCTTCCACCAGGTCTCTAAAATGCCAATTATATCTAACCTTTCATTTAGTGCTATAAATTCTAGCTCTCCCATCTTATATTTCAGACTTCTAGCATTTGCATACAGGCATTTTAGAGATTGATTTTATTCATATTAATTTTGGTTATCAATTGATAGGGATAATTTGGAATCTTTCAGCTCTGTACTTAAGGACATTTGGGTTACTTTTATCTTTATTAGAACCTCTCTGTTGGGATGCCCTAACTTCGCTCTTTTTCTAAATATCCTTCAAGGATACATCCTTCTGAACCATGTGCTCCTGGGAGACTTTCGGCTTTGCCCTATTATCTAGTTTAAAAGTTATTCTGTCTTCTTTTTAAAGGTTAATGCCAGCAGCCTGGTTTCATCCTGGTTAAGGTGGAGCCCATCCTTTCAGAAAAGCCCACTCTTTTCCCAAAATGTTGCCCAGTTCCTAACAAATCCAAAACCCTATTCTTGCACCATCGTCTCATCCATGCATTCAGACTTCGTAGCTCTGCCTGCCTTTTAGGTCCTGCGCGTGGAATGGGAAGCATTTCAGAGAACGCCACCCTAGAAGTTCTGTATTTCAACTTCCTATCTAAAAGCCTAAATTTGGTCTCCAGAACCTCCCTCCCACACTTTCCTATGTCATTTGTGCCAACATGTACCAAAACAGCAGACTCTTTCGCAGCATTTTCTAAAACCTTGTCTAGATGGCGCATGAGGTCCACTACCTTTGTACCAGGCAGGCATGTTACCAGGCGATCTTCATGTCCACCTGTCACCTAGCAATCTATATGCCTAATGATTGACTCACCAACTATAATGGCTGACCTAACCCTTCCCTCATGGCCCTGGAGAAACCTCCTAAATGTGAGAGGGTTTTACATCAACTGGCAGACAAGTCCTAGCTACAAGATCACTTCCTACCACACCAAGGTGATGCTCTCCTTTCATATGACCTCTCTCCTCCATGGCAACTGAGAGGCTGCCAGACCTAAGGATGGACTTCAGTACTACATCCCTGTAGGTCTTATCTAGGTACCTCTCTGTCTTCCTTATGCCCTTCAAATCTCTAGAGATCGGACTCATTCCCTGAGGGCAAAGAGCTTCTTGCACCTAATGCACACATAAGACCCTTCACCAACTGGGAGAAAATTGTACATATTACACTCAAAGCAAAAGACTGGATAGCCCACATCTTACTGATGGACTGCTGTCTGCATCTTAGTTTTAAGTTCTTGTTTAGCTATTTAAATTGTTTACTTAAAGTTGCTAGGGATACTTGTACGGATACAACTATACCAATTAAGTTTAAGGGACTCTGTCCACCTCAAAATTAACAAATTTCAGAGCCTTAATTAATCTATTCCTGGTGAGGATAACCAGTTGAACTTGAAAGTGAATTTGACCACCGCTCCCCCTTTAATAGGTTAGAGGGGAACCTTTCAAATTGCCCCTTTGATCTGTCACTTGGCTTTAACACCTATTTAAAACAAATTCCCAGATCGCTTGCCTCATAACTAGAAGGCCTCTTTGTAAAGGTCTCTAGAAACAATTTATTTCTTTCAACTCAAAGAATATTTACCCTATTCTTCCTTCTATGCTAAGCTATATTCTGATTTGATTTAAACTGAAGGAAATATTGATACATCGGGAAGATGTATTACAACTATTAGATAAACTGAAGAGTAGCAAATCACCTGGGCTGGATGTTATACATCCAAGGGTGTTGAAAGAACTGAAATATGAGATTGCAGATCTGCTATTAGTAATCTATGAATTTTCATTAAAATCATCTGTAATACCTGAAGATTGAAGGATTGCCAATGTAACGCCAATTTTTAAAAATGGTTCCAGTATATGGTGAAATGCACATCAGAAGAGCAATTTTACAAAAACATTCAAAAAAATAATAGTAACATTCAGGGTGTCACATATGTATGTGTGGTGATTTTGCTCCTTACACATCTAAATGACGGAATGTAAAGCTGCACGTACAAGAGCAGCTAATTAGGAAACTGTCCTTTTCTAAAATCACAACTTATATGTGCATGCTGTTTCTCATGTGTAAATGGCATATTGTCTCTTAAATTTGAAAAATATTTATCACACATTTCAAAAAGGCAGGTTCTTAGGTTTTTAGCTTATAGTTTAAGGATTAGAGGAGTAGCCTAGTGATTAGAACACTGGCTTGGGACCCAAGAGACCAGGGTTTGATTCCTTGTGGCCTTGGGCAAGTCACTTAACCCTCTATTACCTCAAAAAAATCCAAGTTATCAATGTCCCTGTTTAATGTACCAAGTTTAGGTTACAATGTAAACTGTTTTGATGGAAATAATAAATTGGTATAAAAAACCCTGTTAAATAAATAAATAAATGAAATATATTCAAAAGGCCACACTGAAAATAAATACCATATTTTCATTTACAGAACAGCTGCTTTTATTTTTCAGTTGTACGGAGTCCTTCTATGCTATCAAAGGAATAAGTGAGCCATTGATTTGGATGATGATGGTGGGGGCAATTATTCTCTGACATATTAATCAGATGCTTACTTGAACAGCTTGTGGAAAGGTCTCCATGTACAAATGAAATGGACAATGCACAACTGTAACTTCCCCAGTAAAGTACAACACTGAAGTCAACTGTAAGGGCTTTTGAAATTACTCAGTATTCACAGCATTATTCCTACAATTGGTTATGTTCCGAGTATTCTTTAGAAGAATGTTTGGTTTATTAATATTACTGTTTCTTATTTTATTTTCACTTTGACCCACAAAGTTTCCTCCAGCTCCTGTGTACTTCCAGGGCTGGGATCTGGCCCTATGAGCCTTTGTTTTTAACTACCTGGGAATTTTTACCCCTATATTATATCCTTCCCCTCCTCCAAAATATACCTTTGCAGGGACAATCCCCAAAGTTTGCAAATGTAAGCATTCACAAAGCTTATATTGATTTCATTTAATCCATCTACACTTATTTTCATTTTGCAATAAAAGAGAACATATTAAAAGATAGGAAACAAACATTACTTCCTTAAAAACAACAGGCAGCACTGGACAGTTCATTTAATCATGTTGCTTTTTTCACCAGCAGGCTATACTCAGTCATTCAACTTGAAATTCAAGGGATGTGCACTCGTTAGTGAGCACTTGATTTGTTAGTGCACTGTAAAAAAACATTGCGTGCAGTAAATTGATGTGAAAGCACATTTTAAAAAGATCATTTAAATGAAATCCGACATCCATGTCAGAACGTCTAAAATTTGGTGGGAGAGGCAGCACTGAAGCTGGACATGTCTAAGTGCTTTGTACAATAGACATGTCTCCACCACAAAAAGAAAAATGTTTGTCAATATATAAAGACAGCAGGAACATGAAGAATAAGGGCCTGGACATGTGCAGAAAACTGGCCAATTTTAAAAACATGGATGTGCGAGATCTGGCCATGCGCAGTACAGGTGTCGGTATTTTGGAACGTGCATTAGATAAGGCTGTCCGCCTTATCCCTTGTGATTTAACTGTCCTGGAGCCTTTGGCTCTAGTTATCTGATAGCATCCAAATATTTAAAAACAGGAGTGCCCATATGCTAATATTAGTCATTCATCCTGATGACCTCATACTGGTGTAGTTGTTGATACGGAAGGACAGAATAAATAGGCCATGTGGTCTTTTTCTGTTGTAATTTTTCTGTGTTTCTATGTTTCTTCAAGTAATAGGTTAATTTACTAATTTATTTTATTTATTAATTAGTATTTGCTGGACTGCTATTCATAATTTATCAAAACGATTTACAGTTTGACTTAAAATGTGAGAAAAGCCATAAATAAAATATTTTTAAAATGCATAGGGCCTGATTCTGTCCTGGAAGTAGATTCCCTCTGTGCGTCTGGTCTGAACTGCGGGATCAGAATCGCGAACAGTCCTGCATGTGCAGGCCGGGACAGCAATTCTGTCCGGCCTGCACGTGCAGGATTGCACCTGGCTAACTCAGTCAGGGCATTTAAATGGAGCCGCGGTGCCATGGTGTCATGTTGCCATGGTGTCGTGTTGCCATGGCACCGCGGCTCCATTTAAAAGCTGTGATGCCGGCTGCAGGTCGAAACAGCAAATTCCCCACAGCCCGACTCACGATCCAGCCTCCGAAGGCCAGGGTCAGGCTGCAGGGAATGTTGTCCCCTGGCCTCCCCAGCCCCTTCTGCGCCCCAAATTTTAAAAAAAAATGTCCAGGGGAGTTATTCCACCTCGGAGGTGGAATAACTATTAGAGCTCCCTGCGACCACCCACTGCCCGCCCACTCTCCACCCCCGGGCAGCCCATTCCCTGCCTCCGACTAACTTCCCTGCACAAACGGCGGGAAAGTTAGTCGGGGGCTGAAGCCGGCACGTCCATCCCTGCTATTCATGGTTCAGAATGATCCCATAAGATATACAAAGAAATTAAAATGCAAGCAAAAGCTTTTAAGTAGGCAAAAGGAGACAGGATATATTATAAGAAAGTATCAAGAAAGAAAGAGCAAAATTGTTGAAATTAATCATTGAGTAGGTTACCAAATGCTTGCAAAATGAAAAAGGTTGTGAGGCATGTTCTAAGGTGTCCAGACAATATCAATTGGGATAAGACAAAGTCTATACCGCTAAATAAATATAAACACAATGAAGAACTACAAAGTTATCCCTTTCAATAGATGAAGGAATATATCAAATATCTAGGGGTATAATTCTGGTACACCCTGGAAGAGACCATAGCAAAGAACAGAGTCCTTGATGTCCGAGGTTACGGATTCATGCTGATCTCCCCTGTACCTGTCATAGTGAGTAGGTTGGCGGTCATAACAACAGTTATTGGTTAGAAACGTAATTACATATTTAGTATGCTCCCTCTGAGATTCCTGATTATAAAATTCAAAATAATGAAGGTTCTCTGACAAATTTTTATGGTGTAATAAACCTATTCGTATCACCCTAGATAAGTTGAAACTATTAAAACATGTGGGTAGATTAACTTCTACGATTTTTGGAAATATCATGCTTTCTTTATAGTACCACAAAGGGGGCTTGTGGTTTTGCATATTAGATGGATTAAAAATCTAATCTATGTGGCTCAGTTTAGAAAATTTGATTTCTCCCATTCTGATCAACCTTTCTCCTGTTATGCCCCTCCTATAGGAACACAAGCAATGGCTAGGTACTGGCTGCTATGCTATAGGCTTTGAAGACCTTTTAGCCTCTGAGGGTTACAGTTGTTCAAAAAAGATCATCATTTGGAATAATACCCGGACTCTAATACACAAGAAGGAAAATAAGCTAAAAATTATAGCAGAAGAATATTATCTGGTGTTTAGGTCAACTTTCCAAGAGAGGGCAGTGTAAAACTTACAGGGAGCTCTAATAGGAATGTGAGCTCCCTGAAAATCATTTCTTGTCATAGGTATGGCTTCAGCACTTCATTAAGCAGTAAAACTTAGACTGGGGGGTACTTTCTGATGAATGGATTCTTGAGGCTGTCTCTCTTAAGTTAATATAATGCCCTAAGACTGCCTCAAATTTTTATCACCTCCAGCAAGAGGAGAAGCACAAGATGTTTTTAGGTACGGAGATTTGTAAAGCAGATTTGGGAGAGTCATCAACCAGAAATTAGATGGGAACTGTTTTGGGCTAAGGGACTTTCTCAGCCTTTATAATGCAGTCTTCTAGACCATCAGGCTTTATGGACTCCGGTCAAGTCAGCGATATGTAAGGAGGAGGGTAGCAATTTGTGCTGGCCGTGTAAGTGGAAAGTGGGAACTCCTCTCACTCCCAATGTCTTATTTTTGCCCTAATTTGCAGATTTCTTAAGCTTTGGAAGAAGGGTCTGCTGTCCTGTGTCAGAGCCAAGCCAACACACCTTGTCACCGTTGGCAGGGCACAATCTTTGGCTGCTAGATGTATCAGGGCACAATTCCTGGCCGCTAAATGACATTATCTTTATCTTTATTAGGACATTTGATATACCGCACCTTTGGAACCATCAGGGCAGTTTACAATAAGACAAAATGCAATAGCGGCCAAGGTTGGAAACAGAAAAGAACTACAATTGCTGACAGGAAAGCATACAATCATACCAGAGATAGAGAATAAGAGAAAAGGGGAAAGTCGGAAAAGGAGAAAAAGGGTTAGGAGGGGTCAGGGGGAGGGAAGGTCGTAGACAGCACAGAAAAGAAGAGCCTTGAATTTGGGATATGACTGTTCTTGACGGTGGGTAACGGGAAGTGAGTTCCAGAGGGAAGGTCCTAAAAAGAAAAAAGCTGAGTGGCGGGTCTGTTCCAAATGAGCATGAGCTGGGGAGGGGAAATTCAGACAGTTTACACGTACAGACCAGAGGCTGCAGGGCACAGAACAGAACTGCAGACAGCCAGATACCGAGGAGTGTGCGTGTGGAGTGTCTTGTGGGTTAGAATCAGAAGTTTGTAAGTGATGTGGTGGGAAACAGGTATTTATTTATTTAGCTGTATTTATATCCTGCTTTTCACCGGGTCAAAGCGGTCAATTGGGGGATACATTTAACATGAGGGGATATGAGACACATACGCTAATACTTACAGGGAACATGGGTAATGGAGGGTTAAGTGGCTTGCCCAAGACCACAAGGAGTGCCTATAGGACTAGAAATACCAGTCCCTCCGGCCTGAGATTGCTGTCCTCAGGTGGGACTTGAACCCCCGGCCCTCCAGCCTGAAGTACCTTGTCCTAACCACTAGACCACTCCTCCCTAACCAGTGTAGATGAATAAGGTGAGGTGTAATGTGACTATAATGGGTGGTGTGAGAGGGAATCCAGGCAGCGGTGTTTTGGATAATCTGAAGACGGTGAAGCATATGTTGGAGGAGGCCAGCAAAGACTATATTACAGTAGTCAACTCGTGAAATCACCAGAGAGAGGAGTGGTAACAGAAGGGGACAATACAGCACTGGCAGCTCGAATTTGAGGAAGGTAGAAGTAGGAGCGACAAGTGAGTGCGGAAATGTCGTCGTGGAAGGATAAGTCTGGGTCCAGTGTCACACCAAGATAGCAAGACGATGATAAAAGTGGGATCATGGTATCAAGAAGGGTGGAGGATAGTGTGAGGCGGGAGTTGCCAAAAGTGAACCACATTGTGGATGTTGTGACGCTCGCGCCCCTACCAGGCGGTTGCCTAGTAGGAACGGCTGGCCATCTGTATCCCTTCGAGGGTTGTAGTTGTGTCAATAAGAAAAAGCCAAGTGGTATTTTAAAGCGCACAGGAAATTTTTATTCGGTTTCCAAAGTTGGCAAGTGATGAACATAAAAATTCTTTAAGCACTTTTTCCAGACAAAAGAAATACAGGATAATTTCTCCAAATCAAAAATGTCCAAACAAAACTCACAGCAGTTTCTATTCTTCACTGCAGTGGCTTGACATTTCAAAACACAAAAGCATTTGTAAAACTCTTCACAGTGAAGGGTCCTTAGCTTCCAACCCGCTGTTGCCACGCCCCATACAAACAGTTCTAGCTGTTTGAGCCTTCACTGAAGTTTTGCAGTTTAAGCTTCCTAAAAGAGAGATTCCTAACCTCTTGTCTTCAGGGTTACTCTTCTCTTTCAACTCTTGAAACTGCTTTAACTTGCAACAGCTTCCTTTGGTATTTCACTGTATTCTAACACACATTACTATTATATTTTAGTGCACAGCTCACATTCCATCTCAGAGGTTTCTGACTCAATAACACTTTCTTCAGGGCCTACCTCCATGCTCTCAATTGAGCTACAGCTAGGTGCTCTTTGAAAGTGCTCTGGTAACTTTTCCTTAAGAGTCTTTGCAATGTTAAACAGTCTCTCACACTGCCTGGCCTTGGCTCCTCCAAGCCGGTCTCCTGTGTGTCTCTCCTGCTTAACCTCCCTCCTGAGATACTTCTTGCTGTGCTGAGGCTTCAGGTGTCTGAAAATCTCCTCTGAGTCAGAGCAAGAACTATTCTGGTGGCACTGCTCATTCTCTGCGTACCTTCCTTGGCTGCCTTTGTAATGGTTCCTCCATTTGCTGCTCTCCTTGGCTGCAAGGGTTTTCCACAGCTTGGCCCCAGACCTCTCCTGTCTGTGCCTCCTGGGAATTGGACTTGAACCTGGGCTAGGCCTTGAACTGCAGCTGCCACTGGTGCTTGCTCCTGCACTCCTCCTGGACCTTCTGCTCACAGCTCCTTTCTCCTCCTGCCTCAAACTCAAACTGTGCCTCTCTCTTTTGTTTGTTCTTCCTCTGTTAACTGTTGAGCTGGGCAACTCCCTTCCTAGCTCCTCCCACTTGGACCTCCTACTCCTCTGCAGGGTTGTCCTGTGGTCTGTGATTGGCTTACCTTTGGCTCTGCCCTCTAGGTTTCTTTCAGTGCTTCTAGTATGGAGCCTAGGATTTTGTGCTCCCATCCCCCGCAATGAAAAAAAATCCTTCTTTTTTTCCGTTTTCCCTAGCTGGGCTGCACTCACCTCATCACAATGTTCTGGAGGGATTAAAATGGAGGAAATTCGTGGACAAACAGCTAGCGATGTGAGACAGACAAGTACTGAGGGGTGAGAGATCCCGGCTGACAGGGGAAGTGTGGTAGAAGAGAATGATGTCATCAACATAGTAATATGAAGACTTGAAGAAGATTTGACTTTTAAGCTACTGATCTAGAAAGGAGTTGATCCGTGTGTGCATCTGACTGGAGGCTGCCAGAAGAGGTGCTTGGAAACTTTGCAGGCTATTACAGCTGCACCAGCAGTGCCGGAGACGCCAGAGGACATAGGGAGCGTCACTTCCACTCCCGCAGATTTAAAACTGTGGAGGAACAGCTCGGAATTTAAAGGCATTTAAATCAAATCAGAATATAACTTAGCATAAAAGCCAAACAGGGTCAGTTTTCTTTGAGCAACAAATAAAGTCTTCTAGAGACCTTTACAAAGAAGCCTTCTACCTAGGGGGCAAGAGACCTGTGAACTTTTTTCAATAGGTGTTAACGCCAGGTGGCAGGTCAAAAGGCCATTTTGAAAGACTTCTTCTATCTAAGCAAGGACAGTTAATCACCCAGAAAGTTGGTCACAGCTTACCACAGCAGCACAGGACAGGGTACTGTGAAGCAGCCCTCTTTTAATAAGTGTTATTTCCCTCCCCAACACACACACACACCCCTGGGATAATCGTAGCTTTATAGGTATTTACACATCTTAAAGGAAAGGAAAGGAAGTGCTCTCAGGTGCACCTCGATATCCAAATCAGTCATACACTAAGGACCTGAGATTAATTAAGCTTCAGGTGAACAAGGTATATTAAACATATTAGGTACAATTTTATTAGTATAAGTATCCATAGCAACCCTTAGTAAGTAAAGAACTTAAAGATTTAAACACAAGCTTAAAACTAAGATGCAGTCATTGAGTGTCACATGTATGATTTTCTCCCAGATGATAAGAACATAAGAACATAAGATATGCCATACTGAGTCAGACCAAGGTCCATCAAGCCCAGTATTCTGTTTCCAATAGTGGCCAATCTAGGTCATATGTACCTAGCAGTTTCCCCAAGAGACACAAGCTCCACAATGCTTGTACTGGGTCAAGCACTGATATCTTCGGTCACTTCTTAATAATGGTTTATGGACCTTTCCTCCAGGAACTTGTCCAAACCTTTTTTAAACCCAGCTACACTAACAGCCTTTACTACATCCTCCGGTAACAAATTCCAGAGTTTGATTACATGTTGAGTGAAAAAATATTTTCAAAACCTCACAGACCCCCACCTTTAGAACGCAAAACATTTGAGAATCTATTGTAAATAGTTGTGAATATCTGTTATTTATTTTAACCCCAGTTATCCATGTTTTTATATCCTGTTACCTGTAAACTTGACATATGTTTTATGCTTAAGTACAAAGTTGTTAAAATGTAAACCGAACTGATGATAAAAGTTGTGATAAGGAAGCTTATCATAATTCAGAAGGGAGCTATAAAAGAGGTGAATTGGCTTTGAACAAGCAACCTGTCTTTGCTGGTAGAAATACTAAAACAGAATGTTTTCATAAAAAACTACCAGTCCCAGAATACACCAGGTTTCAAACAGCCTCTAGAAGGGCTGAAGTGGGGAAACGTGTGTTCAATCAGGAGAGCTATGAGGTAATCCCCAATCACTCATCTCCAAGGGCAGGGCTTGATTCAGCACACCTGGGCTGTGCTAGGGTGGAGTGTCCCTCTAAGCACGTTAAAAGTAAAGGATATTCTACACAGAGACAGAGCAGACAGAACCAGGAGAACAAGGAGAGACAACAGCAGAAGCAACGTGGAAGGAAGAAGAGAAAGACATCTTGAAGGTCTAAAGAAGGAGCCCACAGCAGTACGTGTGTTAGGAGTGATTCCAGAGGCAAGCATACTCCATTGGACTGGAGGAAGCCAGAGGAGTGGGGTTATAAAGCCAGGAATTCCCAGACGGCACCTTTGAAGGAGACGGCTGCATTTGGAAGGGGCCCTAAGACCGGTGCAAGAAGGTATGTGAAGAGAGACCCAGTGTCCAGGGATCTTGATTGGAAGGCTGGACATAAAAGCTGGACTACTTACTGGCCAGGATACCTGGAGAGGAAACCTAACAGCAAAGGAAGCTCAGGTATGAACTTTGATCTATGCCCTAGCTCTTCTCCAGGAAGACAGCAGGGAAACAAATATTATCCTGAGAGTGATCAATTAAGGAATTCCTCTGAGCCAGACCATAATATTGATTCCATGATATTTGAGGAAGAAGGAGATATTTCAAATGATCAGTTAGAATACATGGACCGCTCTCTGTCTAGGCTGCTGTTTTAAAGTACTTTCTCACTAATACAACAACCACCAAAAGGAACTATAACTTGTTCTTTTATCTACCCAGAAAAGTCTCTGCAAGAAAGCTTTAGGGTAGGATTGAGCCACGTAGAGAGAGTGAACCAGCAAAGGGGTTTGCAGCTGGCAAATTATTGGTAATTGAGCCAGGCACAAGTGCACATGAGCTCTGGAAGGAAACTTCTTTTTGTGTGTGTAAATAGAAGAAAGTTATCCTTGATAAAGAACAGTTTTTTTGTTACTTTTGGGTTTTGTTTTTGCCTTTTGGAGCACTGCTAAGAAGGTCATTAGCAGGAGCCATCAAAAAGACCTTTTCTGTTTCCCATCAAGGTCTTTATTGATTTATTGCTTAAGAAGTTCAGTTACCTTATATCATCTTTTGTTTTTCCTGAGTACAATACTTGAAGCAAGTGTCCTTTTGTGTTACCAAGTAAATCTGTGTGGGAGAATTAACCCCATGAATAAAATCTGTTTTTCTTTGCTTACACTCGAGCATCACAACTCATTATTTTGTGAACGGCTGATTCTGGTATGAATGAACTACATCCCCCACAATCCTTTGCAAGTCATAATAATATTTTGCCTTTGCCAAGACTGTGGACATTCACGGCCAGCGCCCCCATTTACAAAGTGCGGTATATAAAAGCTGTTAAATAAAATAAAATAAATTTTCTTTTATTAGTCTTAAATAGTTTACCCTGTAGCTTCATTGCATGTCCCCTAGTCTTTCTATATTCTGATAACGTAAACAATCGATCTACGTTTACCCGTTCCACTCCGTTCATTAATTTATAGACTTCTATCATATCTCCCCTCAGCTGTCTCTTTTCCAGGTTAAAGAGCCCTAACCTTTTTAGCCTTTCTTCATAGGAGTATCCTTCCATCCCCTTTACCATTTTGGTGGCTCTTCTCTGAACCTTTTCTAAAATCACTATATCCTTTTTAAGATACGGCCACCAGAATTGCACACAATATTCAAGGTGCAGTCTTACCATGGAACGATATAGAGGCATTATAATATCTTTTGTTTTATTTTCCATTCCTTTCCTTATCATACCTAGCATTCTATTCGCTCTCTTGGCCGCCGCAGCACACTGGGCCGAGGGTTTTAACATGGTATCCACAATGACGCCTAAATCTTTTTCCTGGGTGGTGGTTCCTAATGTGGAACCTTGCATCGTGTAACCATAGTTTGGGTTGTTCTTCCCTAGGTGCATAACCTTGCACTTGTCCACATTAAATTTCATCTACCATTTTGATGCCCAGTCTTCCAATTTATCAAGATCCTCTTGCAATTTTTCACAATCCTCTTGGGTTTTAACAACTTTAAATAGTTTTGTGTCATCTGCAAATTTGATAACCTCACTCGTTATTCCACTTTCCAGGGCCGGATGATATACATCCAAGAGTGTTGAAAGAACTGAAATATGAGACTGCAGACCTGTGAACTATCATTAAAATCATCTCTAATACCTGAAGAATGGAGGATGGCGAATGTAACACCAATCTTTAAAAAGGGTTCCAGGGGTGATCCGGGAAACTACAGACCGGTGAGCCTGACGTCAGTACCGGGAAAAATGGTAGAAACCATCATAAAGAACAAAATTGCTGAACATGTAGATAGTCATGGCTTAATGGCAGACAGCCAACATGGCTTTAGACAAGGAAGATGTTGTTGATATAGTGTATTTGGACTTTCAGAAAGCCTCTCACAAGGTCCCGCATCAGAGACATTTGTCAAAACTAAAGAGTCATGGGATAGGAGGCAGTGTAGTATTGTGGATCACGAACTGGTTAAAAGATAGAAAGCATAGGGTAAGGCTAAATGGGCAATTTTCCCAATGGAGAAAGGTGAATAGTGGTGTACCCCAGGGATCTGTTCTGGGTCTGCTGCTTTTTGACATATTCATAAATGACCTGGAAAAGGGAATAACGAGTGAGGTTATCAAATTTTCAGATGACACAAAACTATTTAAAGTTTTAAAACCCAAGAGGATTGTGGAAAATTGCAAGAGGATCTTGATAAATTGGAAGACTGGACATCAAAATGGCAGATGAAATTTAATGGAGACAAGTGCAAAGTTATGCACCTAGGGAAGAACAACCCACACTATGGTTACACGATGCAAGGTTCCACATTAGAAATCACCTCCCAGGAAAAAGATTTAGGCGTCATTGTGGATAACATGTTAACACCCTCGGCCGAGTGTGCAGCGGCCAAGAGAGGAAAAAGAATGCTAGGTATCATAAGGAAAGGAATGGAAAATAAAACAAAGGATATTATAATGCCTCTATCTCGTTTCATGGTGAGACCGCACCTTGAATATTGTGTGCAATTCTGGTCGCCGTATCTTAAAAAGGATATAGCGTTATTAGAAAAGGTTCAGAGAAGAGCCACCAAAATGGTAAAGGGGATGGAAGGATACCCCTATGAAGAAAGGCTAAAAAGGTTAGGGCTCTTTAACCTGGAAAAGATACAGCTGAGGGGAGATATGATAGAAGTCTATAAATTAATGAACGGAGTGGAACAGGTAAACGTAGATCGATTGTTTACGTTATCAGAATATAGAAAGACTAGTGTCACCCCTCCCCCCCACCACCACTTTTAGAAGAGGCAAAAGGTTTTCCTGCTACCTTACTTTCCTTGAAGCCTGTGGTTTCCTGGAGCTTCGGGGATTGAGTCAGCTATCCCAATGACTCTCTCTGTAGTGGTTACCAATGTAGAGATTTGGCATATGATGGCAAAGATGGACTCAGTTCTGTCTAGCTGCCTTAAGCAATTGTGTCAGTTTTCTGTGGATACTTTTGATCAGTTGACTACTCTGGAGGGAGAGCTGCGAGTTCAAAGGTTTTTTTTGGACCAGGTAAATGGGAAACGTAGTGCTCTAGATGGGACCAATAGTACTGTTTTCAAGGGTACTATATTTCTGGAAAATAAGGTAGAAAGGTTAGAAAACTCTCTTAGATCGCTGAATCTTAGATTTATAAATTTTCCATATTGTAATGTGATATCTGCTAGTGAAATGCTTAGAACTAATTTTTGGAATGTGTTACATATGGAGGGTGACAAGCTACCTGAAATTTTGAGTTCACGCTATATTATATCCTCAATTAAAAATGTTCCAGGAGGAAGTTTGGTTCGCCCTCCGGATGGTGATCTGACTGCTCTGAAGGAGACTTCTGTGGAAGAGACCGCTAACAGGGTACTGTGGTGGCCTCCTTCCGAACTCTTCTAGATAATAAGCATTTATTTTCAGCTTTCTTTAAAGAGCAGTTGACTCCCTTTCATTGGAATGCTATAAGTATTTTTCTAGATGTGTCACCTAAGACCCAGCAAGTCTGAAAAGCTTTCCTACAGTTAAAACCCCGTGCTTTCATTTTGGGTATGACCTTTCTTTTGAAATATCCTCAAAAATGTTGTGTTAAATATCTGGGTAAGGATTATGTGTTTATGGATCCTTCTCAACTATTGGCACGAGTTGTTGCCCAAGAGGGAGCTAATGTTGGAGGCGATCTCGTATTACCTGACCAATGAGAACCTATTGAGGGTGGTTATTTGGGGTTATCTGTAATGGGATGCATGTAATTTGGCATTTTGGGGGGGGGGGGGAGGGCCTGTTTATGTATGTATAATTTTTTTAAAATTTTAATCAGGTTTTTTTCTCTTTTCATTTGTATAAAGTTTATGTGGGAGTGGAGACGGTAATATTAGGGTACTCATTGTACTGTATTATAGTTGTGGTCAAATCAGGTTTTTTTCTCTTTTCATTTGTATAAAGTTTATGTGGGAGTGGAGACGGTAATATTAGGGTACTCATTGTACTGTATTATAGTTGTGGTCATTTGTTTTTATTTCCCCTCCCTTGCTGCTGTTTGTTTTGATGCTTCAAGGATGGAGTGTTATCTTTTGTCACAAGGTAGACCTAGGGCAACCCGAGAAAAGGCAGATCAGCGTGAATGATCACAGAAAAAGTGACAAGGTAAACAAAGAAATGTTTGATGGTTGCTATGAACAACCTAGGCACACGTGCACAGAGCCCATGAGGACACACCCAGACAGCAAAGGAAGGGAATTCGCTTTGCCTGATCAGGATCAGCTGGGTGGAGGTGGAGTCAGGAAACACGGAGATAAAATAGGCTCCCAAACAATTAGAAGCAGAGAGGAGTTGAGGCAGCAAAGGTCACAATCCGAGAGGCAGCAGCAAATACAGTTGAAGCCGTGGAAAGCCTGGAGTTGGTGTGAAAGAAAGGAAGAGAGTGAGAATGGGTCTTTGAAGCAACAAGGGAGCCAGCGTGAAGGTCGGAGAGAATCCTATGACCTGTGTGAGACACTGGGAAGGCAGCAGCCTGAGAGTGTGTATGTATATGGAAAACAAGAGAAACGTGGGAAGACTGCAATAGCAGGTACCGGTGCAAGTAGTGAATGTAAGAGCTATTGGCTACATGAGAGGGAAAAACCCTGGAGGTATAGAAACAGCCCCATAAAGCCAAGCTATCTAGAGGCTGAGAATAACTTTTCCCCTGGTTATAGAAAGCCTAGGAGAAGAAGGATTTACTTGCCAGAAGAAGTTGAAGATTTTCCCAATCAGTGTGAGCTCCCAGCTTCTAGAAAATCCTCGTCAAAAGCTTTGCAATCTAGCTCAGCTGAGTTCCGAGGGCTAGATCTGAGCAGGCAGGAAGCCTGCCGTAATTATCCAACTAGCAGAGCAAATAGAGACCTGAGCCATCTGCTAAGATACCAGCAGGGGCAGAGCTCTGAAAGGTTCAGCTCAAAGGTATATGGTAGTTCCCAGAGAGGCATTTCTTCAGAGGGAGAGAGCAACTTCCTGGGTAACGAACTAAGCCAGCCATACTCTCATTCCATATCTGACGTTAAGAATGATAATGATAATGAACCTGAATTGATGGAGTGTGAAAGTTCTGAAGTACCTGTAAGTCCAGAATTGATGGATTGTTCTCTAACTGTAACTGAGTCAGAGTTCTCATTAAGATAAACGCTTACTGTGTGACCTTAGCTCCAGTGATAGAAGCTGCATGCTGCATCTCACTCACTCTCCAGCCAAACAGACGTGAGCTGTGCCATAGCTGTGATATCAGCCACGATAGAAAGGATCTGTTATTGAAACAGTTAGGCTGTTTGTTCTTTTGTTTTGTTTAAAGTTATAAGCTGAAGGAAGCTGTTTGTGTTGCTCATTTAACTTTTGTTTATGCCAAAGTTGGTTATTAATTTATGTTTACCTGAAGATAAAGAAACCTCAAGGGACGGGGAATAAAACCCTAAACTTAAAAAGAAGTTCTCTTTGTGATTTGTACAACTGAAGGCACAACTACCACACACACAGAGCCAAGCAATACCAGTTGCCACCGCTTGGGCTCACAACGTGTGACACTTTCTTTTCTGTAATTTATTGATGCAAAACACAATAAATATATTAAACTAAGCTAGTGATCCAGACGTCATCATGTAGAGTAAGTAAACGCTATGGTAAGCAACAGGAAGGGAAAATAGGCAGACTAAACGGAAGGTATTATGGTTATCTGCCATCACATTCTACATAGGACCTACATGTTTAATTTATCATGCTCTAATGGCTCTGGAGCGTACAAAATCCATTAACCAATCACTTGTAGAGCCTGAACTGTTGCATGTCAGATAAGGACCTGGAAAAGACTGAAATGGTGAGAGTTTACTTACCAGTTAATGTATTTTTTTTTTTAGTCCTGCTAGACCAGTCCAGACAAGTGGGTTGTGTTCCCCTACCAGCAGACTGGCAGAGGGCCGCAAACTAATCAGGTTTTCAGAAAAGCCCTAATGAATAAGCATGAGATAAATTTGAATACAATGGGGGCTGAAAAACCTGACTGGTTTGTGGCCCTCCAGGACTGGAGTTGAAGACCCCTGCCTTAGAGAATGAGGCCAGGTTGACTACCTGGTTTACATGAAAAGGAGAAAACACCTCAGGCAAGAAGGACAGCACAAGCCGAATGGAAACGCCTCATATGAAAGAGACAGAAAAGGATCGCAGCAAGAGAGAGCCTGCAGCTTGGAAATCCGCCATGAGGAACAAATTGCAACCAAGAAGACCATTCTTCAGTGCACCAGACACAGATCCCAGGAAGGAATCACCGACCGGAGAGGAGGATGAAGATGCTGAACCACCTGACAAGGTGTGAAACCTCTGGGTGTAAGGGTAGAGACTTACCAGCCAATGGACCTCTGAAAAAGCCCAAAACTACTACCTGAACCTTCAGGGAAATAAAAGAAAAGGCCTTTCTCCAGACCATCCTGCAGAATAGGCTAACGGAGATAACAACATGGCTGCATCAGGAACCAGCTGCCATGTGCCGCACCAGCACTCAAGGCACATGGCAGCTGCACTTATACCAGGTTGGTAGACTTCCTCTGGGCTCTGAGCAGAGTGGAAAAACACTGCTGAAGAACAGCCCATACATGCTAACCATCTCCTTACAGGAGCCAAGCCATAAGCGAGAAGGGAGCCAGATCATCCTGGACAAGCGGCCTCTGACACAATATGTTTATTGGTTCTTGATATACCACCCTTTGTAAATGCCGAAAAGATGCTGTAAGACAGCTTGGCCAAATTGTGTCTCTTGACTAAAGTCCTTATCGAGACAGTAATGGGCAGCAAAGCTATGCATCAAAGACCAAGTGGCTGTTCGGCAAATCTCTGAAATGGAGACAGAGCGTAGGTTGGCTACTGTGGAGGTCGTGACATGCCCTCGCAGGAAAAGTCCGGTCTGTGTGTACGCAAAAGATATGCAATTAGCAATCCAGTTGGAAAGGGTCCACTTGGAGACTGGGAGATCTAGAAAGCTAGGAGACAAAGAGTTGTGAGGATTGACGATGACCCTTAATTCTATTGAGATAGAAAGCGAGAGCTCTTTTGCAATCAAGCATATGCAATGAGGCCTTAGAAAAAAGAATGGAAGAGAAATGGATTGATTAAGGTGAAAAGGAGAAACTACCTTTGGTAGAAACTTGGGATGAGTCCAGAGGACCATTCTATCATGGTGGAAGCGAGTATACAGAGCATAGTCCACCAGAACTTGCAACTCACTAACCTGATGGGCAGAGGTAAGAGCAATCAGAAAAAAGACTTTCCAAGGAGGAACGTCAGCGAAGTCATAACTAGTGGCTCAAAAGGGGGTTTTAGCAGTTGTGACAGGATAATGAGTTCCCACGCTACAGCAGGATGGCGGATCAGCGGTCTTGTTAAAAGAAGGCCATGCATGAAGCACGTCACAAGTGGATGTGAAGAAATTGGATGATCCACAACTGAGCTGTGAGAGGCTGAGATTGCACTAAGGTGGACTTGCATCAAGTTAGTCTTTAGTCCAGACGTGGAGAGATGTAGAAGATATTGAAGGAGGTACTCCAATGGACAAGTGAATGGGCTGAGAGTTCTCTGGGAGCACCAGAGGAAAAACCTACGCCATTTAAAGGGGTATGTAACCTAGTAGAATCTTTCCTAAAAGCAAGTAAGACCTCTGTCATGTCTTCTGGGAGACATAGGTGAGACAAGACGAAGTGTTCAGCAGCCACACCGTCAACCACAATGCTCTCAGGCTGGAATGAAGAAGTATTCATTGGTTCTACGAGAGATTAAAGGTATGCCCAAGAATGAGAGATTGTGGCCGTGTCAGCTGAAGAAGTAAGGGAAACCATGGCTCATGGGGTCAGAATAGGGCGATGAGAATCATCTTCCCTCTGTCTAATGCAATTTGAAGAGAGTCTTTGGGACCAGTGGAAGTGGCGAGAATGAGTAAAGCAGGCTCTGACCCCAGTGAAAGCAGGAAAGTATCTGAGATTTTGCTCCGTGGTGATGGGATTCTTGAACAGAAATGGAGGCATTGAGCATTCAGTGGAGTAGCAAAGAAATCAATGATGGGCATTCCCCAGAATCAGAACAAGTGTTGCGCTACTTCCTGATGAAGTATCTATTCGTGAGGGCGAAGGATACGGCTGAACTTGTTGGCTAGCTGATTCTGCTCCCCCGGGAGATAAATAGTCTGAAGAAGAATCTGATGAGCTATTGCAAAAGTCCAAAGTTGAATTGCTTCTTTGTAAAGGAGGCGAGAGCCGGTACCGCCCTGTTTGTTGAAGTAGAACATGGCAAGTTGGTTGTCGGTCTGAATGAGTACTGTCCATCCAGAGAGGTGGGGACAGAAGACACGGGATGGTGATGACAATCGCACGGAACTCCAACAGATTGATGTGATAAGAGGCCTCTTCTGGGGTCCACTGGCCTTGTGTGGTGAGACCTTGTAGATGGGCTCCCCAGCCTTTCTTGGACATGTCTGTGGTCAGGGTAAACTGTGGTGTAGACATTTAAAAAGGAAACCCGATGAGAAGATTTTGGGTGGTGCACCACCAGATGAGGGAGGTAACAAACTGGAGTGAGATTGTGATCTTGTCTGAGAGGTGACCCATTGACTATGTCCACTAATCTGAAAGGGTCCATTGCCCAGTCGCATGTGAAGACAGGCATATGGAACATGGACTGTGGAGGCCATGTGACCTAGGAGATGTAGCATGTCTCTTACCGAGATACTGGTTTGGTGTTGGCAATGATTTGCAATGGAAATGAGACGATGAATGCGGTCTTCTTATGAACTCCAATGTTTAAGTAGGAGTCAGGTGTAACTTTGGCTAGTTGACAACAAAGCCCAAATGCTGTAGAACCAGAATGGTGTGATGAAGTGATGTGGAGACCATCTGAGGGGTAGCTCCACTGATGAGCCAGTCGTCTAAGTAAGGAAAGATGAAGATACCCAGGGAATGGAGGTAGGCCGTTACGACTGCTAGGCACTTTGTGAGCACCCATGGAACAGGGAAGGGGAGAACACAGTATTGATAGTGGTGCCCCTGAAAGAAAATCCAGAGGTATTTTCTGTGGAAGGGGTGGATCAGGATGTGTGTATAGACATCCTTGAGATCCAGAGAGCAAAGCCAGTCTATTTCCTGAAGGTAAAGGAGCAGGGTCCCTAGCGAGATCATTTTGAACTTCTCCCTCGCTAGGAATTTGTTGAGATTCTGTAGATCCAGGATAGGCCTGAAGCCCCATCTTCTTTGCAATAAAGAAGAAACGGGAGTAGAACCCTAGGCCTTCTTGAAGGAGTGGGACTTATTCAATGGCCCCTTGAGTTGTTAGAGTGACAACCTCCTGCTGCAGCGAGTTTCCATGGGAAACTCATCCACAAAGTAAATGGGGAGCAGATCTTTAAAGTTGAGCTGATAGCCAACACTCACAATGGCCAACGTCCAGGGTTCTGAAGTTAAGAAGGCCCATCTAAGGGCATAGCGAGTTAATCTGCCTGCTATGTGGGAGGGGTGGGGATCTTTTAGAGGTAGACTGGCTATACCCTCGAGGAAGCAGTCAAAAACTAGCCTGAGGTTGTGGCTGTGGAGCTGGCTGGGGCTTTGCAGTCTTAGGCTTTCTGGGCTGATGATTCCCTGCTGTTTCTGATGGGGCTGTTGAGCCTGACAGGAGGAGTAAGAAGGGCAGGAAGGATAGAACCTCTCCTTTTTAGGATAAAAGGTCTTCTTGGCAGAAGCCTTCTTTTTAGCAGGGTCTGCTATTTTTCTGGGTAAACACTTCATGGTGAGATCATTGGTCTCTATCTCACTGGCTTTCTCATGTCATCCTTTGCCAAAAAGGTTCTTTCCATTACAGGGAATATTGGCCAGTTTATCTTGAACCCATTATTCAAGATCAGAGGCCTGCAACCAGGCTGTCCGTCTTGCTCCAATGCAGGCTACTGCTGTTCTACTAGTGGCCTCAAAAGCATTAAAAACTGCTCTGGTCAGAAACTTGGAAGTATTCTGAGCATGAGACACCACAGCTTCATGTGGGGCCTGTTTGTCTGTTGGCAGTAAAGAGGTGAATTCCGAGAGGTCCTTTCATACATCCTTCAAGAACATGCCCATATAGAGCATGTAGAAATTAATTCTAGACGAAGCATAACAGCTTGAATAGCGTTCCGGCTAAAAGCATTCAGTATTTTGGACTCTGCCTGGGGGAACTGATGAGTGGTTCTTGGAACTTTTAATCCTTCTCATAGCCAATTCCACAACTATAGAATGGTGTGGCAGTTGTGGTTTCTGAAAGTCTGGACATGGAGGAACTCGATACAGAGTGTCCAGTTGCTTGCTAATGGAAGGAACTGTTAATTGTGCTTCCCACATCTGGAGCATTAAGTTCTGGAGAATGTTATGGATGGCAAGTGTAGCAGCTTTCTTCAGAGCAGAGGGATACCGAAGGATGTCATTCCTCTGTCCTCAGTTCCAATTTTGTTGTTACAGACACCGAAAGAGCTGCTGCCATGTCCTTGATAAAATCTTGAAAGGACATGTCCTTTGAGGTGGGGTGATTAACGCCTCTTGTGTGATGGAGACGGATCTGAATGGAAAAGTCTGTCTTTTTGCAGATGACACGAAAATTTGCAACAGAGTGGACTTCCCTGAGGGAGTGGATAACATGAGGAAAGATCTACAAAAGCTGGAAGAATGGTCTAATGCTTGGCAATTAAGATTTAATGCGAAGAAGTGCAGTGTCATGCACTTGGAAAGCAGAAATTCAAGGGAATTGTACATGATAGGGGGTGAGAGGTTGATGTGCATGGACCAGGAGAAGGACCTCGAAGTGATTGTTTCTGAGGATCTCAAAGTGGCGAAACAGTGCGACAAGGCGGTGGCAAAAGCCAGAAGGATGCTGGGTTGCATACAGAGAGGAATTACCAGCAGAAAGGAAGAGGTACTAATGCCACTGTACAAGTCGCTGGTGAGGCCTCACTTGGAATATTGTGATCAGTTTTGGAGACCATATCTCATAAAGGTTATAAAAAGACTGGAAACGGTTCAGAGGAAGGCTACCAAAATGATTTGGAGCCTGCATCAGAAGACTTATGAGAAGAGACTTGAAGACCTAAATATGTACACTCTGGAGGAGAGGAGGGACAGGGGAGATATGATTCAGACTTTTAAATACTTAAAGAATATTAATGAACAAACAAACCTCTTTCAAAGATAGGGAAGCAGTAAAACTAGAAGGGCATAATATGAAACTGCAAGGGGCTAAATTGAAAGACAATGTCAAGAAATACTTTTTCACTAAAAGGGTGGTGGATGCTTGGAATGCCCTCCCGATGGACGTGGTGGGGGAAAATACAGTGATAGAATTAAAAATGGAATGGGACAGACACTGTGGATCCCTTTATAGCAACAGGATAAAATCAAAATAAACATAACTATCTCTTATATCTCAACAAACAGGAGTGAACTACATGGAGTGGTGGGTACACCCCTAAACAAAGGCATGGGGAGGGGCGACCTGCACGGAGTGGCAAGTGCACCTACTCTTGCCATCTTACTGGGCAGACTCGATGGACCACACGTTAACTGCGATTTTACTGCGGCAAGCATTAACTGTGCTTTTACTACAACGTGTATTATGGGGCTAGGGTAGGAACGCACATTGAAGCCACTTGGGCAGAACATGCATACAGACCGCGCAACCTCCAGGCACACAACAGAAGAAAATACTACTGTTGTGTGCAGAAAACAGAGGGAAACCCCTATGTGCCAATAGTTACCAGCAGATGGAATCGGGAGCCTCCAACATGCACAATGATGAGGACAAGCCTTGGTACTCCTTCCTCCCCCCCCTGAGAGCCCCAGGCAGAGGATCCATGCCTGGCTCAGCTCTGCTCCCCAGATTCTGTTACACTGGCTTTGCAGCACTGTGTTTAAGGTGGCTGGTAGGCAGATCCCTTTGAGAGTCTTCTGCAATCTTCAGGAGAGAGCAGGAGGGGAACAGAAATGGAGGTAGGGGGCGCTGAGGTTGTGCGAGGCTGCTGCACTCTTCCAGATCCTTCCAATTTCTGGCTGCTCAATAGACTCTTATCGTGATAAGCGTGTGGAGCTGAACCAATTTTCCCTCCTTCTATGGCTACCGAAAAGACCGCAAGTCTAGTACAGCTTCCCACGCGCTCAAATAAGAGTGTCACCCTCAAGCTGGTTGTTCATGAGTGTTTAATCAATCTTTTCCTTCCAATCTTCAGAATTTTCTTCAGAGAGGAGAAAATCCATGCACCATCTGCTGGAGACAAAGAAATACTGAAGAGACCTCTGACGGCTGAGGCGGATAGAGGCATGGGAATGATGCCATTTAAACCTGGGCTTTTCCTTGGTCTTTATCTCCACCAATCTACTGGTAGGGGAACACAACCCACTTGTCTGGACTGATCTAGCAGGATAATATGGTATCTTGTTTTAAAGGAGAGGATGTTTATTGTCATACACACAATTAATACAATTTAATACAGAATGAAATCTTTATAATTTAATTTAAAAATGACACACATCTGTCTAACAGAGGAAGGCTAGGTGACCTCCTGTGCCTGCAGACACCAATCTACTCAGGTTTTCAGCAAATCGCTCATTAATTTGCAGGAACTAGCTCTGTATGTATATAGCTGAAGTAGAGTACAAGCACGCAAAAAGAATATTCATTAGGGATATCTTCAAAACCTAAGCGGCTAAGTGTCCAGCGGAGGTTATTCTTTTTTTATGAGTCAGCAAGGATAAGCAAACAGAGCTTTAATACTGACATGAAAATATGGCATAGACAAACTGCATATAAAGGTTATTTTAATTCAGCTAATAATCTCTTACACATTACCTAGAGAAATACTGTTTTTACCGGATACGCCGAACACTACTGTCTGAAAAGTAATTTTAAGAAAATGACAAGGCTTTTTTTTGCAGTGGTGAAGAGATGGATCCTTCTGATTCATGAAAATAGTCTAAATATTACTGTAGGTTTAATCCACCCATCTTCAGGAAACTGGCTTTATCTATATCAATCACACCATATGCTAGCCTATGTGCTATTAACTCATCTGCTTCCACTTTAAAGCTTATTGTGGGGTCATACGGTAACAATTTATAACATTCTACAAAAATGTAAGTTTTGATTTATTTTTTCTCTATCCTTTCTGTGACTTATAATGGCAATACTTTAGCACTGCCCTTACCCTGGGGTTTGAAAGTGCTATTAATGACTGAAGTGTCTTTCTGTTTTAACTTTGACAGGTTGTTAAATACCAACTTAAAAAAAAAAGTTAACACATTTGGATGGGATTTTGTTCCACGCAAATCCCCTTGTGCTTCCATCACCTATAACTGGATTGAATATGATTGCGGCTCTAAACTCCATTTATTAAAATACAGTAAATTTAATTCCTCATTTTGTATGTTTCTGTACTGTCATGCCATATATCACAACTGGGACTAATTTACTGTAAATTAGATATTGAATTCTGGTATAGGAAAGGCATTTCTTTCACGAGCAGATTCATCATGTAAACTACTTTAGGTTTTTCCAGATGTGAGCGCCTGATAGTGAGGGGAATCAACAGAAACATAATTTAAATAAGTAGTAAGAACTGAACGGAGAGGAATGGCTAGCAGAAAAAAGGAGGTGATAGTGCCTCTGTATAAGTCTTTGGTGCGACCTCATTTGGAGTATAGTGTGCAATTCTGGAGCCCACACCTTCAAAAGGATGTGAACAGGATGGAGTTGGTGTAGAGGGTAGCTACTAAAATGGTTAGTGGTCTTCATTATAAAGCATATGAGGACAGACTTAAGGATCTTAATATGTACACCTTAGAGGAAAGGTGGGATAGAGGTGATATGATTCAGATGTTTAAATACCTCCATGACATAAATGTTCAGGGGGAAGAGCCTCTTTCGATTGAAAGCAAGCTCTGCTACGAGGGGACATGGGATGAGGGTGAAGGGAGATAGGTTCAGGAGTGATATGCGGAAATATTTCTTTATGGAAAGAGTAATGGATCCGTGGAATAGTCTCCCAGTGGAGGTGGTAGAGATGAGGACAGTAACTGAATACAAAAAAGCATGGGACAAACACAGAGGATCTCTAAAGGAAAAAAGGGGACTGTTGTAGTTGTTGATATGGAAGGACAGACTAGATAGACCATGTGGTCTTTTTCTGTCATCATATTTCTATGTTTCTATGATTGGGTGTGTCCAAGACAATAAAATGGGGGACTTAGTCCAGCTCAGATGTACATTGAGAGCTGTGTGCAAAGGTTTAGGAACTCCTGATCAAATTATATGTTTCAAGGAATGAACAGAAACTGACACAGCCTCAGCCATGGTACACTGGTGTGCTGCGAATGGTCTGCAGAGGTGCCGCGGGATTTGGAGGGAGGGGGAACCAGTGTCATTCTTAAATCAGTTGTTGTTCAGATCAGATGGCTTGCTCCATGTAAGCTTGCGCTAAGGCATTTTTGTTTGTTATTTCTATTTTGTTTAGATTTTTAATTAAAAAAAGTAAGTTAGATGATGACCATGAATCAGGTGAGTAACACACAGTACCGTCAGTGTTAGTTCTAAAACCGTTGTGCGACAGTATTATGTCCTTTGGATTCACTTTATCTCGAGAAGTGGTGCCATGACCTAAGTTTGTAATCAGCGGTAAGAAACTGGCAAACCAAGCAATGGTTCCAAGCAAGCTGAAAAGATACCTTCACACAAAACAATCACAATTATGCAAGAAAACAACTGATTATTTTAAAAGAGTTTTAGCAGATCAAACACATCAGGCTACACAATTTACCAAGCACAGATTTCCCAAAGATTTATTATTTTTTTAAATAACACAATGATTAACATTTTAGTTACAGAACTTTAATCACAATCTTAATACTCATTTTTTAAATGATAAAATATATCCTTAAAAAACTGATGGCATGCCTTGACAATTTTAGCACCTTATCGGTGTGCCGTGAGATAAAGGTTGAAAATCACTGCTCTAGATGGTACGAAGTTAACAGCAACTTTCTGCAAATTTTATTGCATAATTAGTATTTCCATACTAATTTCAACAGATTTAAAATTATAAAAAAAGTCAATATGACAGGCGCAAAAGTGGGCATTCTTTCAGTTCCATGGAACTGTGATTCATCATTACTTTTTTTTAAACTGTTAATAAGACCCAAAATGTTTACTGATTCATTAAGCCTTCAGTTAGTGAGGTGAAGACAGTTCCATGGTTCAACAAGTACTCTGACAATTGTAACTCCTCAGCTTGTGATTTGTTGTTCTGTCTATTTAAAAAACCATGGGCTCCTTTAAGAAGTCATCTGAGCACTACAAAATGAAGATAAATTACTTGTACAAAGCAGGGAAAAGCTATAATAAAGTCTAAATGCTTCCAGCTAGTCATTTCAATAGTCACTAACACTGCTGAGAAACAAAAGTTACATGGAACGATTGAAGTCAAAGCAAGACTGGAGGAACAAGAAACATCTTGGAAATAAAAGCCTGAAAACTAGTCAGATTTGCAAAACAGAACCCATAGATCACTGTAAACCATCAGCTGAAAAGTTTAGCTGTCAATGGAGTAGCTGCCTACAATATAGCTTTGTTTACACAACAATTATCTGCATAGGAGAGTTGTCAAAGAAAACCTTTCTACAACTTCATCATCTCAGGTACTGAAAACAAAACTGTAAACTTTCTATAACAAAGTTCTTCGGATTGATGAAATAAAATTTCTAGTTTTAGTTAGGCCTTTTAGAGCTTTAATACAGAAGAGACAGGCAAACCATCTTTTCCAATCCATCTCAGGCACGTCCCCTTAATTTATGGCCAGTTTTCCAAACTAAGAGTGAAGTTTGTCATCACAACATATTTTTTTATCAGCAAGTCTAACCCTTAATAGATAGCAGTTTAGTGGGAAAGAAACACAAAATATTAGCAAATAATAAACCAAATAATTCTGAAAATCTTCATGTTAATCTAGGTAACCCTATTCCTTTAGCAACTCTAAACAACTGAAAAATCATCAATACAAAAATGCAGACAGCAGTCTGGCAGCAAGATGGGACTATCCAGTCTTTTGCACTGAGCATCATATGTATCATTATCCCTAGGTGGTGAGAGGTTGTATGTGTGCACTTGGTGCAAAGAAAAGGTAGTTACTCATCTGTAGCAGGGTGTTCTCCGTGGACAGCAAGAATAAGTCCTCACATATGGGTGACATCATCGAAGGAGCACCATACAGGAATGTTCCCTAGCTTTTATTGGAAGCTTTTGGGAGTCTCCACCACACCTGCAGGCCTGTCTTCTCACCTCCTGTGGCACTATCTTCTTCAGTATGATAACAAAGCTTATGCAGAAGACAACTCTTTGGGGAGATGGAAGGATTGTAAAGATTTATTCCTGTTGTCCACTGAGAACACCTGCTACAGGTGAGTTAGCAGGAATGAAGTCATCACATAAGGGACTTCCAAGCTACAGGCTACAGAAAACCGAGGAGGCCGAAAAGCCCAACAATGGCAAATAAACTAAGAACTGAAGAATCAACTATATACAGCATTGGTAGTCCCCAATACTGAACCAGATGAGGGGAACTCATCTGATTCAGTATTTTCATCATACATTTTCACTCATCTTCACTCACGCTCTTTGGTATTTTTTTTTGGTAGCCTGGACAAACCATAAATCCATTCCTCTAACAGGTGCCTGGGTACAGATTGGCCGAAGTTGCTGTCACATCGGGAATCCCCATCCAAGCAGTAGTGAGATGTGAATGTGTTGACAGAAGACCACGTTGCAGCCCTGTAGATCTCTCTTCCATGGAGAACAAGCGCAAGCTGACCACCAAAGCAGCCATGGCTCTGACGTTATGAGCTGTGACATGGCCATCAAGGTTCAGGCCAACCTGGGCATAAGCAAAAGAGATGCAGTCTGCCAGCCAAATTGAAAGAGTGTGTTTGGAAACGGCAATCCCTAGCTTGCTGGGGTCAAAAGAGACAAACAGTTGCATGGACTTTTGTTGGGCTTTTGTCCTCTCTAGGTAGACGGCAAAGGCTCACTTGCAGTCCATCATGTGGGCATGAAGCCTGGAGAAGAAAGTTGGCTGAATGAATGATTAAGATGAAAAGCAGATATCACCTTCGGGAGGAATCGCGAATGAGTATGTAAGACTACTCTATTATGACAGAACCTAGTATACGGCAGGTATGCCACCAGAGCCTGGAGCTCACTAACACAGTGTGTTGAGCTAACTGCCATCAGAAACAAGACCTTCAAGGTCAAGAACTTCAAAAGGCAGGAAGCGAGTGTCTCAAAAGGAGCTGACATGAGATGTGCTAAAATCACATTGAGGTCCCAAGCCACTGCCGGAGGCCGAAAGGGAGGCTTAAAGAGGAGCAAGCCCCGCAAGAAGCAGATCACTAAAGGGTGAGCTGATATGGACTTCCTCTCCACTCCGTGATAATAGGCCCCAGTCGTGCTTAGGTGCTAGAGTGGACACTGACAGAATTGGACGAGACTCGACTCCAAGAGGTGCAGGTGGTACTCGAGCAGCCTGATGAAGGAGCAATTAAAGGGATCCAGTGCCTGGTCAGTGCACCAGGAAACAAATCTCTTCCAATTGAATTCATAACACCTTCTCGTTGAGGCCCTGCTAGAGGCCAACAGAACCTCAATCACTCCGTCAGGCAGGATAAGCTCTGACAGGACTAGCCGCTCAACATCCATGCAGTGATGATTTAAATTAAAAGCGCTCTGCCAGAGGAGCAGAATTTCCTGGTGGACTAGTTGAGCTGCATGCTCCAGCCACATGAGTGGACTCTGAACAGGAATGTTGCAGCCCAGATCTTTCGGAAGTGGGGTACCCCTTTGATCTGTTCACTACGGGGTTCCGCAAGGGCCACAGTACTGAAACTGTGCTGTTGGCTTTACTTAATGAACTCCACATATCTCACGATCGTGGTGACATCACTCTCCTTGTTTCCCTGGATTTGTCCGCAGCATTTGACCTGGTTGACCACCACACACTTCTTTCCCGTCTCTCTGATATTGGTCTTTGTGGTTCTGTTTGGTCTTGGTTCTACACTTTTCTTTCATCCCGCTCCTTCTCAGTCCATGTGAAGAATCAATCCTCATCCATCCTCCCCCTTTCATGTGGTGTCCCACAGGGCTCGGTCCTTTCTCCTCTGCTGTTTAACATCTTCCTGGCCCCTCTGCCCCTGATAATACAGCAATACTCCATCTCCTCCTATCTGTATGCAGATGATATAGTTCTATTGTTTCATACATCACCCCTTTCCCCCGATATCACGCAATTAAACCTCTGCCTCTCTCACATTGCTTCCTGGCTATCAGAAAACTTTCTTCATCTTAACCCAGCCAAATCTTCAGCAATGTGGATCTCACTCAGTGGTGCATGCCCTACTCTCGCACCTTCCATCAGTTCAACTAATATTCCTCTCACTTCCTCTGTTCGGTATCTGGGCGTAACTTTAGATTCTTTCTTAACATTTTCTGAGCACATTTCTAATGTCTCCCGCCGTTCCTTTTCTGCTCTACGGCAGATTAGGGCTGTTCGGTCTGTGTTGCCCTCTAGCGCTCTTATTACTCTTATTATCGCCCTTGTAATTAATAGACTGGATTATTGTAACGTATACCTGGCCAATCTTCCCCAATATTGTCTTAAACGGTTACAACGCATCCAAAATACTGCCGCCCGTCTCATCACCTTCTCTAGCAGATATGACCACATCACTCCGGTTCTACTTCAATTACACTGGCTTCCACTTCAATACCGTTTCCATTATAAGTTTCTGATTCTTCTTCACCGAGCCATTTACATGTGCACTCCCCGGTATTTGGCAGACTGTATCTCCCGCTACACCCCCCATCGGTTACTCCGTTCCACTCAAACGAACCATCTGTTTCTTCCGTCACTCTCACAAGCCCGTCTGGAGCAAACACGACACTCGGCCTGGTTTTTTCTTGGCCCCTCACTATGGAATACACTTCCCACCTCATTACGTCTAGAGTCTTCCTACCCTCAGTTTAAGTCTCTGCTCAAAACTTACCTTTTTCAGAAAGCTTTTGACCTTCCCCCCGAAAAATCCCCTAAATGATTTGTTTGTATGTTTACCCCACGTATTGTCTATGTTTCTGTGTTTCTGTACCCTGGTTGGTTAACATCATCTTTATGATTTGTTATGATTTGTTATTCTCTGTTAAAATAAGTTGTGTCCAACCTATTATGAGTTATTGTTCAGTGTCTCTAATTTGATTTGTTCACTTTTCTTTAACCCTCTTTCCTGTCCTAAATTTTGGCATTCTGTTTCTTGGATTGTGGTGCTAATCAATTTTATTGTACACCGCTTAATGCTTTGCCACAGTGGTATATCAAATTTTAATAAAGATAAAGATACTCCATGCAATACTGAGGGGTACGCTGGGTGGAGCAGCCTCCCATCCTCCTCTGAGATAAGATCTGGAGCAGAATCCAATCACAGGGGCTCCCACTGAAAAGCTGAAGCAGAAGGGAGAATCACAGCTGCCTTGGCCAATACAGCATGACAAGGAGTTTCAGCAGGGTCTTTGCTATGAGAGATATGGGAGGATACATGTAAAGCAGGCCCCTCACACAGTGCAGGAGGAAAGCATCTAGGGCCAGCCAGGCGACCCTGGAGCAAAACTGGTCCACCTGTGTACTGCATGCAGTAGTGAATAGATCAAGGGGGTACCACATTTCTGAAAGATCTTGGCTGTGACATCCCTGTTCAGAGTCCACTCGTGTGGTTGGAGCATGCGGCTCAGATGGTCCACCAGGGAATTCTGCTCCTCTGGCAGATAGGTGGCTCTTCAATACATACCGTGAGGGATGGCAAACTTCCACAAATGGACTGTCTCCCAGCACAGGAGATATGAATCTGTGCCCCCCCTGTTTATGTAGTACATTGCCACCTGATTGTCAGTCTGAACCAGAGACAATCTTAAAGGACTACAAAAAGGGACAGCTACTGCTGGAAAGAAATCTGTACTTGTAAGTATCAACCTTCAGGGAAATTCTCTAAATATTGGGGAAAAGGGAATTTTTTGGGTTAAAGCTGATAAATCAGTGTATTTTAGAATCAAGTGTATTTGTTAACTCCGTCAGGACCTAGTATCAGCAGAGAGCTTTTAGCTTACATTTAACCCAGCAGAGAGCTTTTAGTTTAAGCTTTTACTTTACATTTAAAACCTAGGAGAGTGTTTTTAGTTTAAATTTAAAACTCAGCAGAGAATTTTTAATTTAAATTTAGAACTCTGTAAGGGCTTAGAATCAGCAGAGAGTTTTAATTTAAATCAAATCAAATCAAAGTATAGCTTAACTGAGAAGGAAGAATAGGGTAAATATTCTTTGAGTTGAAAGAAATAAGTTATTTCTAGAGACCTATACAAAGAGGCCTTCCGGTTAGAAAGCAAAAGATTTAGGAATTTGTTTTAAATAGCTGTTAAAGCCAAGTGACAGATCAAACGGCAAATTTGAAAGGCTCCCTCTATAAACCAAGGGCTGTGTGAATTACCAAGGAACTTGTTAACAGATTACAGAAGCACAGGTCTGGGACCTGTGTAGCAAGCCAGCCTCTACTAAGTGTTAATTCCCTCCCTCCCACCCACACCAGGCGTACTCCTAACTTTATAAGCTTTTAAAGGGGGGAGAAGTGGTCAAATTCACTTTCAGGTTCAGCTGTTTATCCTCACCAGGAAAAGATTAAGTCCCTAAAATTAATTAATCTTGAGGTGAAAAAAGTCCCTTAAACTTAACTGGTATAGCTGTATCAGTACAAATATTCCTAGCAACTTTAAGTAAACAACTTAAATAACGAAACAAGACCTTAAAACTAAGATGCACACAGCAGCCCATCAGCGAGATGGGGGCAATCCAGTCTTTTGCTTTGAGTGTAACATATATGGTTTTCTCCCAGTTGGTGAGGGGTCTTACGTGTTCACTAGGTACAAGGAGCTCTTTGCCCTCAGGAAACAAGTGTGATCTCTGAAGGCTAGAGTAGAAGATTTGGAGGACATAAGGAAGACAGAAAGGTACATAGATGAGACCTACAGGGACATAATACTAAAGTCCAATCTCTAGTCTAGCAGCCTCTCAGTGCCATGGAAGTCATGTGGATGGAGAGCATCACCTTGGTGTGGCAGGAAGTGATCCTGTAGCTAGGACCTGTCCACCATGAGATGTAAAACTCTCTTGCACTGAGGAGGCTTCGCCAGGGCCATGTGACCATGAAGGAAGTGTTAGGATGGCCATTATAGTTGGCGATTCGATCATTAGGCATGTAGATAGCTGGGTGGCTAGTGGACGTGAGGATTGCCTGGTAACATGCCTGCCTGGTGCGAAGGTGGCAGACCCTCATGCACCATCTAGACAAGGTTTTAGAAAGTGCTGCGGAGGAGTCTGCTGTCTTGATACATGTTGGCACCAATGACATAGGAAAGTGTCTGAGAGAGGTTCTGTAGACCACATTTAGGATTTTAGATAGGAAGTTGAAATCCAGAACTTCCAGGGTAGCATTCTCTGAAATTCTTCCTATGCCATGCGCAGGACCTAAAAGGCAGGCAGAGTTCCAGAGTCTCAATGCGTGGATGACATAATGATGCAAAGAAAAGGGTTTTGGATTTGTTAGGAACTGACAACATTCTGGGAAAGGGAGGGGCTATTCTGAAAGGACTGGCTCCACCATAACTGAGATGGTTGCTTGCATTAACCTTTAAAAAGAACATAGAGCAGCTTTAAAACTAGATAACAGGGGAAAGCCAACAGTTGCCTGGGACCGCATGGTTCGGAAGGATGTATCCTTATGGATACTAACAAAAGAGAGAAGATTAGGGCATCTTGACAGAGAGGTTCCAATAAAGATAAAATTAATCCAGATACCCTTAAATACAGAGCTAAATAATTACAAATGATCCCTATCAACTGATAACCAGATTAATATGAATAAAATACAACTTCTAAAATGCCTGCATGCAAATGGTAGAAGTCTAAACAATAAGATGGGAGAGCTAGAATATATATAGCATTAAATGAAAGGTTAGATATGATTGGCATCTCAGAGACCTGATGGAAGGGAGGACAACCAATGGGACACTAACACCTGGGTACAAATTATATCAAATGACAGGGTAGATCAAACTGGTAGAGGGGTTGTACTCTATGTTAGAGGGCACTGAGTCACATAGGATTAAAGTTTTGCAGGAAACAAAATACACTGTAGAATCTCTATGGATTGAAATTCTATGTAAAAATGATGAAGGAAATCAGGAAGCTAATAAAAGTTACACACAAGTTACCAGGGGATGTAGTAAAAGCTGCTAGTATAGCCGGGTTTAAAAAACGCTTGGACAAGTTCCTGGAGGAAAGGTCCATAAACCATTATTAAAGGGGACCCGGGATATTCACTGCTTCCCCCAGTACAAGTGTGGAACCTGTGTCTTTTAGGGAAACTGCTAGGTACTTCTGACCTAGATTGGCCAGTGTTGGAAACAGGATATTGGGCTTGATGGACTTTGGTCTGACCCAGTAAGGCATTTCTTATGTTCACAGTAATAATGGGTATTTCAATTACCCCGGTATCGAAAAGGTCAATGTCACAGCAGGACATGCAAGGGAGATTAAGTTTCTAGATGAAATAAATGACTGCTTCTTGGAGAAGCTGGTTCATGAACTGACAAGAGGGGAAGCTGTTTTGGACCTAGTCCTTAATGGAACACAGGTTCTGGTGCAAGAGATGAGTATTGGGGCCACTTGGCAATAGTGATCATAGCATGACTGCGTTTGATTTAATAAATGGAAGAAGGATGGCAAGGAAATCCACAGTACTAACTTTTAAATTTCAAAAGGGAGACTATGATAAAATGAGGAAAATAGTTCAGAAAAACACTAAAAAGAGCAGCTGCAAATGTTAAAGATTTACATCAAGCATGGACGTTGTTTAAAAGTATTAACTTGGAAGTCCAGATCACATTTTCCATGCTTTAAAAAAAGTGGAAGGAAGGCCAAAAAACTGCCAGCATGGTTTAAACGTGAGGTTAAGAGGCTGCTGTTGCCGAAAAATCATATCTCAGGAAATGGAAAAAGGAGTCAAATGACAAACAGGGGAAACAACATAAGCATTGGCAACTTAGATGCAAGGCATTGATAAGGCAGACAAAGAGAGAATTTGAAAAGAAACTTGCCGTGGAAGCAAAAACGCATAATAAAAGCTTTTACAAGTACATTCGTGGCAAAAAAAACTGTGAGTCAAAAAAACTGTAATAGAGGAGTAAAAGGGGCGCTAAGTGAGGACAAGGTCATAGTGGTTGGGGCAAGTTACCTCAGGCTGGAAGGTCGGGGGCAGGGATTTCTAGTCCCACAGGTGCTCCTTGTGGTCTTGAGCAAGCCACTTAACCCCCTCCATTGCCCATGTTCCCTGTAAGTATTAGTGTATGTGTCTCATATCCCCTCGTGTTAAATGTATCCCCCAATTGTGTTGTGACCACTTTGATTGAAGGATAAGGTGGTATACAAAACTGTCTAAATAAATAAATAGAGGAGAGACTGAATGAGTTCTTTGCTGTTGTCTTTACTGAAGATGATGTAGGGAAGTTATCCATGCCAGAAATGGTATATAAAAATGATGTATCGGAAGAACTGAAAGAAATATCGATAAACCAGAAATATGTATTCCAACTATTTGATAAACTGAAGAGTAACAAATCACCTGGACTGGATGGCATACATCCAAGGGTGTTGAAAGAAATGAAATATGAGATTGCAAACCTGCAATTAGTAAACTGTGAACTATCACTAAAATCATCTGTAGTACCAGAAGATTGAAGAATGGCCAATGTAATGCCAATTTTTAAAAAGGGGTCCAGGGGTGATCTGGGAAACTACAAACCGGTGAACCTGATGATAGTAATAGGCAAAATGAAAGAAACCAATATAAAGACTAAAATTACAAAAAATGTAGAAAGTCATGGTTTAACAGGAAAAAGCCAACATGGATTTAGCGAAGGAAATTCTTATCTTACTAATATGTTATATTTTTTTGAAGGTGTAAACAAACAGGTAGACATAGGTGAGCAGGTTGATATAGTGCAGGCATGTCCAACTTCGAACAGGTCGTGATCTACTTTTTCCGGCCAAAAGTGCCGGTGATCTACCACCATGAAAATTAAGTTCCAAATTAGTTTCAAACTAAATTTTAACCCAATAAAGTTGGAGGATTCCCCCCTCCCCCATTTTAAATAAACCTTCTTTCATTTACTTGGATGTGATCAGCTGTTAAGCAAATAAAGCAAAAACAAAACAGAGAGATGAAGATCCAGTAAGAACTGCGAGGGTAAATGGAAAGTACATTTTTTCTTAAAGTTTAATTGAGTAATAACTTTCTTTAACTGTCTTAATAACTTTCTTTAACTTTTATTGAGTAATTTGTGTTAAATTTAGGTCGAGTATTGATCCAGGCTGATCTTGCACAATCTTTAATATTTCGCTCTTGCTCATTAGTGAGATGTCTGAGCCTGCATTTCATCCACCAGCTTTTTGAAGTTGGGTGAATATTGCGTGAGGGCCAGTCTCAGGGAATCCTGGAGATGTTCATCTGTCATGTTGAAACGTTGTACACGCTGTCATTTTCAGATGGGAAAACGCAGATTCCCACAAATAAGTTGAACCGAAACAGGAGTGTACAGCTTCACTGCATCTTCTCAAGTTGGGAAATTTGTCTCTAGGCACTAGCTTCCAAAACGATTTATTTCGTTTTCAAGAGATGGCTTGTTGAATGAGTAATTTTTACTGATAGCAGCTGCAGTTTCTTTAATGTCCACATCTACTTTGAATGGGTATGACAAGTACTTCACAACTGTTCCAATTTTTTGGAAGTCACAGAATCTATTTTCAAATTCCTGGATTACAGAACAGATTTCTGTCACATACATCTCGTTCTGAAAAACAAAATTTGGATATTGTCTCAGATGGTCCTGTGTATTAGGAAAATGATCAAAAGTGTTGTTTGCAAGGTCAGTCATCATTAGCTCAAATTTGCTCTTGTAGGATGAAACTGTACCCATCATCTCACCAATGCATTTGTTTTTACCTTGTAGTTCAAGGTTCATATCACTTAGTTCGCCTGTAAAGTCAGCAAGAAATACCAGATCACATAACTACTCCTCATCTTCCAACTCTGCTTGGTCATCTCCCCTCTCCTTCAAAAAACTTCCTATTTCATTCAGCAAATCACGAAATCTTTGCAGAAATTTGTGCCTACTTAGCCACCTTACATCTGTGTGCAAAATGATTTCCGCTGCCCCTTCATCAAGAGTAAGATTGAACAGCCATCTTTGAAGTGATCTTCCAAGAACTGAATTTACAGTTTTGAAAGTGATGTTCAGGACAGTCTTTGTATTGAGTCTCTTGCTTGCCAAAAGTTGCTGGTGAATGATGTAGTGGTAAGAAAGGAAATCTGGGAAGTCGTCATGCTGTCTACAGAGGGCTATGAAACCGTTAACCTCACCTGTCATTGCTCTTGCTCCATCAGTAGTGATGAAAACACGTCTATGCAATGGAAGATTACACTTTGTCACAATGAATGGAAAGAACTGAATATTTCCTGACTGGTAGTTCTCCCTTTTAAAGAAATCATTCCAAGTAGTTCTTCTTTATTTATTTATTTATTTTATTTAACAGTATTTCTAGACCGTCTTATCGTAAAATCAAGGCGGTATCACAACAATACAATCAAGGGTGTGAGGGGAAGTTCATGCAGTGCAGGAGGATATAATGTGCGTGTGGGGGGAAGTTCATGCAGTGGCTGTATTGTTTAAAATGTGCGTATGTGGGAGGTGTATAGATTATGGTGGGCTATGTACATGGTGCGCTATGATACAGCATGTTCTATATTACAAGGTGCAGTCCAGATAGGGCTTGAGTTAAATCCTGTGCCGTTGTGCAATCTCTCGTCAGGGTTGAGGGGGCCTTTGTTGGTTAGTCCTTGTGGATTAAGTGACGTGTCCATAATGTTCTATGAACAGCGTTGTCTTCAGCTGTTTGCGGAAGTCTTTGAGGTCCGTTGTCGATCTCAGTTCGTCTGGGAGGAAGTTCCAGATTGTTGGGGCTGCCAGGGAGAGGGCTCTCGCTGTTGTGACCTTTCGTGTTTTTCTGAAGTCTCTTGGGGTGTTGACACTGAAGTCTTCAAAAACCATCCGGATAAAGACTAGTAATTGGGCTATGTCTCTTATGTCTGTAGATTCATCCAGTTGGAGTGAGAAAGCAACACAATTTGAAACATCCTCCAACAATTGTTCAGTTGTGTCTCCACACATCTTTTCTATTCGCTGCACGATTGTGTTTCTTGACAACTGTACATCTTGAATAGCAGCTATGATCTCTTTCTTATATTTAAATCCTTCTAAAAGATTGTCAGCTGCTTCAAGAAAACAATCTTTTACAAATTCCCCTTCAGTGAAAGGTTTGCATTTCTTTGCGATCAGGTTGCTGACCTTGAAGGATGCTATGGTTGCATTGACTGAATGTGACCTTGGCTTCGCCATCAACTGTTGCTGAGTAGCCAATTTCGATTTAAGTTCTTTGAGCTTCAGTTTACGAATTTCACTTTTGGGTGGAAAATCAGCATCAAACTTATTGCTATGCAGAGCCTTATAATGACGTTCCAGATTACCCTTTTTGGGCAAGGATACTGCGGCGTTACAAATTAGACAACACTACTTGTCTTTCACCATGATAAAGAAGTAGTCCATTTCCCATTCATCATGAAAGTGGTAGGTTTTGCTCTTCTTTGGAACACTCATCTTCATTATACTGGGGTGGCTGGATGTAAGAAGGCCAAATCTGCTAAGTTAGTATAAACACTAGCTGAATCTGGTCCAAAACTGTCACTGTCCCAAAGTATTAAAGATCAGCAGGAACTGAAGACTTCTGGATGATGTGCAATACAAGGACTGGAGATGCCAAAACCACACATGCAGTTCTAAAACAAGAAATAAGAATTCATCATACTGGCACCAATAATCACATACCACCAAACAATCATCAAAAAAACTCAAACACCTGTCCAGCAAACCAGATAAAATCAAATACTGCCAAACAAGTTCAAATACCACCATATGCGATTTAATAAATTCTGCACACAGTGTAGAATCAACGCAAAGGCAAGGCAAAATAAAATTGCAGTGTAGAATCAACGCAAAGGCTAGGCAAAATAAAATTGCAGAGGCAAGCAAAGGTCACAGTGGTTTGAACCAATTCGAAGGCAAGGCATAGGCAAGTTAGTACAAAATTGGAAAAGCCCACCAAAATCAACAAATTCTTGACACTTTGTTGTGTCTGCCTGAAAAGCGAACATAAAAGCGAGTTTAATGAAAGCGAACTATTAAGCGAACATAAAAGCGAGTTTAATGAAAGCGAACTATTAAGCGACCAACAACAAGCACACGACACAACTAATACGGTAGGTGTATTCAGGTAAAGCCCGGGCGAATGGATATAGCCCGGTATATAACACACTTCTAAGGGGTGTTGGGGCGGGGGCAGGAATGGGTGATTCTGAAAGGCAGGAGACCAAGTATTGCGCCGGGCCTGTGGCGTCTCATCGTGGGGCGCGGGCGGCGGCCCCCTGGGGTACCCACAAACTATTGGCATGAAAACAACAAGCGCCCCCAATACACCCGCAGGCAAGATTCCCGCAGGCAGGGAAAAAAGACAGGCAAAGGATCTGCAGCAGCGGCAAGCCCTCGGCAGACAACCTGCTGGTGCGAGCTCTCTCCTAGCGACGGGGCGAGCTGCTGGAGAGATGGAGCCAAGTGGGGCTGGCGACCTACCTCTGACCCCTCCGCGATCTACCTGTTGGACATGCCTGATATAGTGCATCTGGATTTTCAGAAAGCCTTTGACAAGGTCCCTCATGAGAGACTCTGGACGAAATTAAAAAGTCATGGGATTGGAGGCAATGTATTATTATGGATCAGGAAATGGTTAAAAAGATAGAAAATATGGCAAAAAAAAAGAAAAGAAAGCAGTTGGTAAGGCTAAATGGCCAATTCTCTCAATGGAGAAAGGTGAATAGTGGAGTATCCCAGGGATCCGTGCTGGGCCTGCTGCTTTTTAACATATTCATAAATGATCTGGAAATAGGAATAACGAGTGAGGTGATCAAATTTGCAGATGACACAAAATTATTCAAAAGTTAGAACACAAGAGGATTGTGAAATATTGCAAGAGGACTTTGATAAATTAGAAGACTGGATGTCCAAATGGAAGATGAAATTTCATGTGGACAAGTGCAGTTATGTACCTAGGAAAGAACAACCCAAACTATGGTTACACGATTCAAGGTACCACTTTAGAAACCACCACCCAGGAAAAAGATTTAGGCATCATCATGGATAACTCGTTGAACCCCTCTGCCCAGTGTGCAGCGGCAGCCAAGAAAGCAAATAGAATGCTAGGAATCATAAGGAAAGGAATGGAGACTAAAACCAAGAATATTTTAATGCCTCTGAATCATTCCATGGTGCAACAGCAGCTTGAATATTCTGTGCAATTCTGTCGCTATATCTTAAAAAAAGGATATAGCAGAATTAGAAAAGGTACAGAGAAGAGAGACAAAAATGGCAAAGGAGATGGAAAGATACCCCTATGAGGAAAGGCTTAAAAGGCTATGGCTTTTCAACTTGGAAAAGAGATGACTGAGAGGAGATATGACAGAGATCTATAAATTAATGAATCGAGTGGAACAGGTAAATGTAGATCGGTTGTTTGCACCATTGAAATGTAGAAAGACTAGAGGATACGCAATGAAGCTACAATGTAACCCATTTAAGAGAAATAAGAGAAAATATTTTTTTTACTCAATGCGTAATCCAACTCTGGAATTCATTACCAGAGGATGTAGTAAAAGCTGTTAGTGTAGTTGGATTTAAAAAAGGTTTAGACAAGTTCTTGGAGGAAAGCTCCATAAACCATTAGTAAAGAGGACTTGGGAAATCCACTGCTTACCCCAGGACAAGCATTGTTAAACCTGTGTTCCTTTTTGGGAACCTGCTAGGTACTTGTGACCTGGATTGGCCAGTGTTGGAAACAGGATACTGGGCTTGATGGACCTTGGTCTGACCCAGTATAGCATTTCCTATGTTCTTATCTTGTTGGCAAGATGATCCCGGAAAGCTCTGAGGGCATTCGCTATTGCCCGTAATTCCAAGAAATTGATCTGGTGGAGACTTTCTTGTTCGGACTAGATGCCTTGCATGTGGGGGCCATCCAGATGCGCTCCCCAATCCAGCTTGGACACATTCTGTCATTAGTGTCCTCTATTGAGGCACCTTTGAAAGGGGAGACTCTTGAGCAGGTTCTGAGGATCCAACCAGCAGAGCAGAGACTGTACCAGAGGTACAGTGACCGCCACCCAATCCCGGAGGTAGCCAGTGGCCTGCTTCCACTGAGTACTCAAAATCCACTGAGCTTGTCTCATCAACATAAGAGCCAAGGCAGTAACGTGCAGTGTAGAGGCCATATGGCCAAGCACGGCAGTATCCCATGAGCCATTGTCCGACTCCTCCACTGGATATCACGGACCAAAGCAGTCAACCTCTGGAGACAGTCCAGCGAAAGAAAGGCCCTTGCTTGAGTCATGTCGAGGAGAGTCCCTATGAACTCCAGTTGCTGGGCGGGCTGAAGGTGGGATTTTTGTTAACTGACTACAAAACTTAATAGCTTTAACACCTGGATGGTCAACCACATGGATTACCAGACTTCGTCTGTAGTGATGCTTTTTATGAGCCAATCATCCAGATAAGAGTAGACAAAGATCCCTAGTGTCCAGAGATAGGCTGCCACCACCGCGAGACACTTCGTGAAGACTTAGGGCGCCGAGGCCAGTCCGAAAAGTAGTACTCGGAAGTGCTGTCCTCCCAGGACAAATCAGAGATATATCCTGTGGGCGGGATGGATCGGAATGTGGGTATGCACATCTTTCAAAGCCAGGAAGCACAGCCAATCATCTCTTTGAAGATAAGGGAGCAGGGTCCCTAGAGGGACCATTTAGAATTTTCTTTCACCAAGAAGGTGTTGAGGTCTTTGAGGTCCATACAGGCAGAAACCACTCTGTCCTCTTGGGGGATCAGAAAGTACTGGAAGTAAAATCCCTGCCCGATCTGCTCTGGAGGCACGGGCTCAATGGCAAGATCAGCTAGAAGGGCAGAGACTTCCCCCTGCAGGAAGCTGAGATGTACAGGGTCAAGGGGATATGCCCTCCGGAAAAAATGGGGCAGCAGTTCGGTGAAGTGCAGCATGTAGCCAACTTTGGACTATTTGCAGCACCCACAAGTCTGAAGTTATGAGGGGCTACCTGTGGGAAAAAAGAATGAGCCCATAGGTAGCCCCTCGGAGTGGAGGAGTAGCCTAATGGTTAGAGCACTGGTTTGGGAACCAAGAGACCAGGGTTCAATTCCCACTAGCACTCCTTGTGGCCTTGGGCAAGTCACTTAACCCTCCATTTCCTCATAAAATTCCAAGTATAATGTACATTACCAAGTTTAAGTTACAATGCTAAAGCGGTATAAAAGACCTGTTAAATAAATAAATGAGCTGATGCCCCACCAGAGGGCTCTCTTCTGTGGTGACTGACAGATTGATTATGCTCCAAAGGAACCAGTCAAAACCCTGCCCCTAGCTTGGGTTACAAGGCAGGCTGAGCCTTTTGAGACTTCTCTCGGTGCTGCAGGGAAGGGGCCTGCACCTCCTGCTTAGAGTTTTGAGGACCAGGGAAATACTTGCGCTTATGCTGGCTATAGGTCTTCTTCTGCCCCCTCCCCATACCTCTTGCGAGCAGATCAGACGTTTTTATCAAGAGCCTGGTGAGGGTAATGTACTGCTTCTCTATGATGCCAGCTTTATCTTCCATCTGCTCCTCAAAGAGGTTCTCTTCCTGGCATGGCATGTCTGTCACTTATTTTGCACCAACTGCTCCAAATCAGAAGAATGGAGCCAGGTGAGCCGGTGGGCTCCAATGCTCACTGCCACTGCCCTGCAGGTTGTCTCAAAGGCATCGTAGTTTGCCCAGACCAGGAACGACAAACAGACATTGCTGCAGCCCACCAGGGAACGAGAGGGGTCCAATTTCTCTATGGGGAGGAATGGGCCTAATTTGGTGAGATTACATATGTTTTCCTTCAAGAACATGCTCATATATAGCTGGTAACAGAGTACCTTGGCCAACAGCATGGAGCTCTGGAAGCACCTCCTTTCGAAGGAGTCCAGTCTGAGCCTCCCTGCCCAGAGGTGTCGAGGAATGAGTCTTAGTGTTCTTAACTGGCTTCAGAACAGACTCCATTAACCAAGGGGTGGTGTGGAAGCTGAGGCTTCTCAAATCCTGAGGCCTTTTAAACCCGGTACATCAAGTCCAGCCTCCTGCTGACCAAAGGCACCATGAGGGGGTTCTTCCACATCCTCATTTGCAGCCTCTGTAGGATCCGATGCACCGACACCATTATGGCCTCCTTAGGAGCTTGTGATAAGGAAACTTATCATAGCTCAGGAAGGAGCTATAGTAAAGGTGAAGTGACTCTGAACAAGCAACCTGTCAGTTCTGGTAGAGATAAGAAAACAGAATTTTCCCATAAAAGACTACCAGTCCCAGAATGCACCAGGTTTCCAACAGCCATTAGAGGAGCTGAAGTGGGGAAACGTGTGTTCAATCAGGAGGGCTATGAGGTAATCCCCAAGCACTCATCTCAAAGGGCAGGGCCTGATTCAGCACAGCTGCGCTGTGCTAGGGTGGAGCACTCATCTAGGCAGAATAAAGGTAGAGTTTATTCTACAAAGATGATCCTCATCCTCAGTTTCTTGGAGATTCTCATCTTGGACAGCTTCATCATCGGGAGGATCATCAGAAGCAGAAGCCAGAGCGGACGAACAGAGAGGGCAAGAAACCCTTTGGAAGAAAGAAGAGAAAAGCATTTGGGAGGTCTAAAGGAGTCCAGAGCAGAACGTATACTGGGAGACATTCAAAAGGCCAGCATACACCATTGGACTGGGGAAAGCCAGAGGAATGGTGCTGCAGAGCTAGGAATCTCCAGATGGTACCTGTGAGGGAGACGGCTGCACGTGGAAGGGACCTTAAGACCCGTGCCAGAAGGTATGTGAAGAGAGATCCAGTGTCCAGGGATCTGGATTGGAAGGCTGGACATAAGAACTGGACTACATACTGGCCAGGCTATTTAGAGAGGAACTCTAACAGCAATGGAAGCTCAGGTATGAACACTGATCTATGCCCTAGCTATAACCTTGAAAGACAGCAGGGAAACAAGTATTCTCCTGAGAGTGCTACATTGAGAAATTCCTCTGTGCCAATCCATGATATTGAACCCATGATTGTTGAAGAAGGGGGAGCGGTCTTAGATACAGGCTGTGAATATATGGATTGCTCTCTGTCTAAACTCCTTTGGTAATTTACTGTTGCAAAGTACAAGAACCATCACAAAGAAATACAAACTTGTTCTTTAATCTACTCAGAAAAGCTCCTGAGTAGGATTTTTAGCCACGCAGTAGAAAGCAAGCCAGCTAAGGGGTTTCAGCTGGGTAACTGCTAGCAATTGAGCCTTACCTAATTGCTTGTGAGCTCTGAGGGAATCACTTCTGAGTCTATGTGTGAAGATATAAGAAGTTAACCTGAAAAGAACAGTTTTTCCCTTCTTTGTGGGTTTTGCTTGTTGTTTGAAACACTGCTAAGAAAATATTAGCTAAAGCCTACAGAAAAGACCAGTTTGTTACCAACCAGGTCTTTATTCTTTTGCTTTGATTGCCTGACAAGTTCAGCTGTTGTTTTCCTGATTTTGTTTTTCTAAGTTAAACACTGAAAGCAAGTATCCTGTTTTATGTGCTACCAAGCATATCTGTGTTGGGAGAAACAACCCCATAAATAAATATCTTATTGGCTTTACACTCAAGCACAACTAATTATTGTGAGCAGCTGTGTCTGGTGTGAATGGACTGCATATCCCACAATCCCTTGCAAATCATATTGATATATGCACTTGCCAAGACTGTGAACATTCTCACCCAGGCAGCCGTCTGACAAGCTGGAAGATCATCAACTCCTCTGCCCTGGGCTCATCCTCTGACTCCAGGGAGAATTGGATGGCCTTGGCCATATCCCTCAAAAATTCCTGGAAGGACATGTTCTCTGGAGGAGACATCACCGCTTGCACAGAGGGGAAAAGTCAGATGGAAGCTCAGGAGTCCTGCCCGCTAACAGGATCTCTGTTTCCACATCGGTCACTAGTCATCAGAATCAAACTCTGAGAGAAAGTCAAAGTATCTCTGAGAAACTGTCCAGAGCTTCCTCTGGCCTTGAGGAGAGAGGGAGCATTGACAGGATCGATGATGCATCAAGTGCTTCTGAGGTTTCATCGGGACATCGGACCCCAACACACTTGAGAGAGAAATGGCCCCGCTAGGGACTGGCATCCAATCTAGTTGACCCCCAATGTTGATGCCTCTGCAGGCAAAGCATGCATTTCGAGGATCAGTTGCACAATGTGCGATGACAATTGGTTGTCAGACTCAGATTCAGTCCTTCTCAACCAACTCATCCCCCCAACTTCTCAATCCACACCTGCCACAAAACCAACCGCAGAGGCGGGGGCGCCTTCATCCTCACAAAGACGGAGCTCCAATTTCAACTACTCAATGCCACTAGTACCACACACCTAGATTCAATCACCATATCCAACAACTACATCTCCATCAGTCTATTTCACAAATCTCCGTCTTCTTTCCCCGAAGACCTCTCCACCATAATAGACCTCTCCTGAAACCCAAAGAACCCACACATACCAAACTGGGTAATGGGTGATTTCAACTTGCCAGCCCTCCAAAGCACCCACTCCGAAGCCTTCCTCGAAGCACTCAACGAGCTAGGTTACAAACAGATAACACAGGTACACTAAAAAAAATTTTTTTTAAACTGCCTCTAATGTTTAGATTGATATTTACGTTTTTTGGTGCGCTGAATCCAAATCTGGTAACCAATTTGCTCCATCACGTACAGATTTTTTGCTACATTGGGTTAGCAGTTTGAGGTGAACGTTTCAGATTGAGTGCGATCGAGATAAAAGTTTCTTGGATGAATTCTTTATACTAATTGTTTAGTAGTTATTCAAATAAGAATAAAGAAAATTGTAACAAGGTAGCACATAAGAATAGAGTAATGTCAACAAAACACACTGTGATGGTAGCAAAATTGTCTGCACTTAAAACAGCCACATACATGTGCACAAACACTGAGCATATAAGAGCGAGGTTAGACACAAAGCAAAGCAAAGAAATGTGCAAAAAATGTTGTACAGGTATGTATGTAAGAATAGAAAATGCAAACCGCACCATTGCAATACATGAAGACAAACACCCGATGGTGTGAAAATAAAATTCTAATAAATGAGATCCGACACTGTGGTAATAACTAGCAAATTTTTATTTCAAAGTTTAGTAAAAACACGATATTTGTCAACACAGTTTAGATTTTAAAGTCATTCTTGGGTCAATCAATCTCCTGGTGGGCCCGTTTCTTCTTCCCCCGAATGCTTCTCTTGGTGCGCTGCTTGGCGTATTTTTCATCTGGGGTTTCCCGCAGCAGCAACCAGCAGAAATCAGCCATCATAGTAGTGTTCCATCTTCCTTGGTACCTTCTCTCTGCGTCCTTGATGTCCTGGTGAAGCCTTTCACCTTGTTCTTCACTGTACGCCCCCAAGTTTTCGGGAAAGTAGTTCACATGGGAGTGCAAGAAATGGACTTTCAGACTCATGTTACAGCCTTGTTCTTTGAAGGCATTGAGCATCCTGGCAACAATATCCTTATAGTTCTCATCCCGCCTGTTCCCCAAGAATTTGAGAACAACATCCTTGAAGGAATCCCGGGCTTCTTTTTCCTTCTCAGACATCGTTTCAGCGAATGCTCCATCTGAAATGAGTTTCCTTATATCAGGGCCAACAAACACTCCTTCCTTTAGCTTTGCTTCAGAAAGTCGGGGGAACTTTGAGCAAAGGTACCGAAAGCACTCACCATCTTTTGGAAGGGACTTGATGAATTGCTTAATGAGACCCAACTTAATGTGGAGAGGTGGTAATAGAATTTTATCACGAGGTACCAAGCTCTCATGAAGAACATTTTTCTCACCGGGTCTCAAATACTCCCGAATTGGCCAGTCTTTTTTCCCCCAGTGTAGGTCGCGGGCCCGGCTATCCCACAAGCAAAGGAAGCAGGGATATTTGGTGAAACCGGATTGCTGCCCTAATAGCATGGATAGAATTTTAAAGTCTCCACAAATCATCCACTTATGCTCATCATAACGAATCTTCTGAAGAATCAGGGCCAAATTCTCGTATTTTTCTTGGAGAATAACAGAGTGAGCAATAGGAACTGAAGCGAATGTGTTGCCATTATGAAGAAGAACACCTTTTATGCTGTCTTTTGACGAATCAATGAACAGCCGCCATTCAGCAGGATCATACTTGAGTTTAAACTTTTCCATCACTCCGTATATATCGTTGCAAAATACCAAATCTTCCTCTTTGCTGAAATACTTCAAAAATTGTGTCTCGCGGTTGCGGTACCAATAAAAAGTTGTTCCTGGTGACAATAGATTTTTCTGTTTAAGCCGAGAACCTAGCAGTTGGGCAGCATCTTTTGGGAGTCCTAAATCCCGGACTAAATCATTCAATTCAGCTTGAGAGAAAAAGTTCAGGTTTCGGATCTGGTTCAGTTTCAAACTCGGAAGTACTGGACTCATCGGGAAAAGCCATCTGATGAGTCTCATCATGATCAGAACCGTCCACACAAATATGATCCAAAGATTTTGGTGGTTCAGGCACAGGTACTTCGTTGCTATGAGGCATAGGCCTAATTGCTGAGGGAAGGTTGGGGTAACTTATTACGTTCTTATTTTTTAAGTTGTATCCCTTCACAATGCAAGAGCAAAAATAGCAGTCACTGCTGTGGTCTCTTTGTTCACGCCACATCATAGGTATTCCGAAACGAAATGCTTGTTTTTTACCTTTCATCCATAAGCGTAGATCTTCCTCACATGTCTTGCACACTTTGTGAGGAGCCCACGGTTTGTCTTGATCGCCTCACTTCAAACCGAAATAGGCGAAATATACTTTTTTAATAAATGCAGAAATGTTCCTCTGCCGCTTTTTCACGGTATATTCCCCACAAATAAAACAAAAACTGTCCGGAGAGTTGACGCAACCTCTGGCTCTGTGAGCCATCACAAATACACAGCACTGCAAACTACAACTGTAGTGAACCACTTCGGAATAAAGCTGGATTACGACTGAGCAAACAAAAGGTAATAATGAACTTGCAAGAAACTGAAATTTGACAGGAACGTTCATGTCGCAACCACCGTGTTTGAGCGAGCGAACGAGGCGAGGCGAACAGGAAAGAACATGCGCCAGTGCGAGTACTGGATTTAGCCCCCCGCCTCCCAATTGTCCTGTTAATGTATAAAATGAATACAAAACACTCTAAAATATCATGAGGGAGTGTTTCTAGTTAGTTAACCATTACAACCTCTATTTTGGGCCAAGAAAATAAACTGCAGTCGGCTAAAAAGAAATTATGTGAACATTCCTTATATGGGTATGAAATCTAATTTTGCAAGAAAACGTGATGTGATGGAACATTTTGGCTATTTTTCCTGGATTCAGCACCCCAAAATCTATAGGAATCAGTTGCAAAACTGGAGGCAGTTTTTTGGTAGTGTACCTGTGTAATCGATGCCCCTACCCACTTAAAAGGAAACACACTGGTCCTTGCCGTCGCTCCACTACCAGCCATATGCCCAAACTACAACCCCGATCTGTCCATCACTCCAGTCCCATGGTCCAACCATAGCCTAATTAAATTCCAGATGCATCAATACCCCGCGGAAGGCAGCCAATACTTCCTCAACACCCAAAGGACGATTTCGGCTCTTCAACAAAGATGAAATTGTTGAAAAAGTCCTACAAAACCTCAACTTGGCACCTCCCAACCTTGACTCGCTGATATCCACCAGGAAGAACAGCCTTAGCTCCTTAGCACGTCTACCTGCCTCAAATAAAAAACCAGGAAGAAGGAAATCGGCACGATGGTACTTCCCAGAAATACAGAAATCACTACTCCTACTCAGGAAGCTTGAAAGATGATGGCGACGTTCACGGTCCTTAACGACCAGACAGCCTATGCATCCCACTTAAAAGTACACCACAAAGCAGTCTCCAAGAAAATGAAAGAATATCACTCTGAACTCCTGATACGCTCCCTAAACAAACCTCATGACCTCTTCAACATCGTCAAGTCCCTGACCAAAGAGCCTTCTCCCATCCAACCAAGCCTGCTACACCCTCAGGAATTCACTGACTACCTACGAGCTAAAACCAGCCTAACCAACACTGCCACTAAATTCACATCAGGCCACAAATTACACCACCTAACGCCGCTGACCTCCATCCACATTAGGAACCACAACCCAGGAAAAAGATTTAGGCGTCATTGTGGATACCATTTTAAAACCCTCGGCCCAGTGTGCAGCAGCAGCCAAGAGAGCAAATAGAATGCTAGGTATGATAAGGAAAGGAATGGAAAATAAAACAAAAGATATTATAATGCCTCTATATCGTTCCATGGTGAGACCACACCTTGAATATTGTGTGCAATTCTGGTCGCCGTATCTTAAAAAGGATATAGAGATTTTAGAAAAGGTTCAGAGAAGAGCCACCAAAATGGTAAAGGGGATGGAAGGATACTCCTATGAAGAAAGGCTAAAAAGGTTAGGGCTCTTTAACCTGGAAAAGAGACGGCTGAGGGGAGATATGATAGAAGTCTATAAATTAATGAACGGAGTGGAACGGGTAAACGTAGATCGATTGTTTACCTTATCAGAATATAGAAAGACTAGGGGACATGCAATAAAGCTACAGGGTAAACTATTTAAGGCTACTAAAAGAAAATATTTTTTCACTCAATGTGTAATCAAACTCTGGAATTTGTTACCGGAGGATGTAGTAAAGGCTGTTAGTGTAGCTGGGTTTAAAAAAGGTTTGGACAAGTTCCTGGAGGAAAGGTCCATAAACCATTATTAAGAAGGGACCCAGGATATCAATGCTTGAACCAATACAAGCACTGTGGAACCTGTGTCCCTTGGGGAAACTGCTAGGTACATATGACCTAGATTGGCCACTGTTGGAAACAGAATACTGGGCTTGATGGACCTTGGTCTGACCCAGTATGGCATATCTTATGTTCTTATGTTATGTTCTTATGTTCACGCCCCCTTCTGAGAGATGCATCGAGGACATCATCCTATCTATCAACACCACCACAGCTCCCAATGACCCTTGCCCAGCATTCTGTATAAGATCGATGCAGGCGGAATTCAGCCCATTCCTAGCCAAGATCATGGAACTCTCCTTTTCAATAGGGGCATTCCCACCGATTCTAAAACATCCATCCAGCCCCTCCTAAAGAACAACAAGCTGAACCCCCAGAAGGCAGAATCCTATCGACCGATCTCCAGCATCCCCATGCTGGCCAAGATAATCAAAAAGGTCGTTTAACACAAAATCCAGCACCACATCGAGACCACTGCTCCTCTCAATCCATGCCAGCACAGCTTCAGAGAATTACATAGCGTCGAGACACTTCTCACCACTCTACTCAGCACCTTAATCAGAGGGATTGATAACATCAGACAAGGCTTTGCTCTAATCTTCATGGACATTGCTGCGGCGTTCGACTCAGTCAACTACGAGACACTCCTTACACGCCTCCAAGAGAAGGGAATCCATGGTTCCGCCCTGAGTTGTGAAGCATTGGGCTGCCTCCCTCTTCCCTTTCAGCATGTCATCACCTGATGCACTCTGGGAGTGTCCTGCATACTTTTCACAAGAAAACTCTGATCCTGCTGGCTGATCAATCGTACATCACCTCCCCATGCTAGGACTGCAATGGGGTGAGACTGGAGGAGAACACCCTGATTAAGGTCCCAGTCTATTCACTCCAACCCTAAAAGGAGTGCTACAACCAAAACCTCTGACACTGAACAGCCGATATTGTGGAGACTGCCAGGCTTTATTTATTTATTGGTGTATGCTTTACTTGGATGGAGAATCACAATCCCTCACCAAATAAAAGCTACAGGCATACCAGCACTGAGATCAACCACAATGGCTTCCAGTGGAGACAGGGACAGGAAATCAGCCCTCACAGGACTGTTGCCCAGCCTTGATCTACTGCGTTAAGGGATAAAAGAACCAGGTTCAGTGCCCCAGTCACTGTCAGATCAATGAGAACATCTGCACCATCTGCTGAAGAAAGAGAAAAAAAACTGACAGAGGAGCCTTCTTGAGCGCTGTTAAAGGCTGCAGCGGGCTCTCTGACTCTTTTCTTCAGTCAAATTATATACAATTGAAAGGTTTCACAATGGAACCTTTGTCATCTAAACACATCATGCTAAGTCATCCCAAATCTTAAAAAACAGTTTTTGGCAGACTCATATGTACCACCGTGGTACATTCTACCAAATGGAATTGTTATTTGTCCTTTTTAACGATAACTATTTGTGATCCAAACTTCTTCCATAAAACCTAAAACTTATAGTCCATCACCTTACAAATGCTTCCTTTAAAATGTATATCTTCATGCCCAACAAAGCACTATTGTTTTGGACACTATCAAATTTTAGTCCTACATCAGGGGCTACTTATCTGTTCCATTTCAACTTCTCTTTCAAGAGCTTATTTTTTGTTCTAAGGATGCTACCCTGAGATTTCCTTTTCCAGTAGTGAAAACAAGGACTGCCAATCCAGCTCCTCATTCAATCCACCTGTATTAACCACATCAAGGCTAAAATTCCAGTTTTGTTCTATAATTTAACAGACTTTCCTGACCACCCCCACTAATCAAAGGTGGCATTATATCCACGATTCTCCATTTTAATTGATCAAATGTATGACTCTTTTCAATACAATGTTGCACAATCTGAACAGATATCTTTCTGGTATTAACACAGGAAAGATGCTTAATCAAACAAGCCTTACACAGTCTTTTTGTTCATACTACCTATAATAAATCACAAGGACATAAAAAAGGTGACATTTTACTTAACAGATATTGTCCTTTCCTTGAGGCCTACTAGACCAGACAAGTGAGTTGTGTTCCTCTACCAGCAGATTGGTGGAGACAAAGAACCAAAGAAAATTCATGTTTCAATGACATCACTCCCATGCCTCTATCCACTTCGGCCATCAGAGGTTTCTTCAGTATTCGACCCAAAGCATATGGGAGAATATAGCAAGCCTCACACAACCTCAACGTGGGCAACAATGGGTAATCAAACAGTAGAGAAGTATGCATAGGAAAGCATAAACAGAAGGCTGTCCACAGAAGATGAATCAGCAGAACCAAGTAAATAAATCATAGCAGATCCAAGGGTACTGCCACAGAACAGAGCAAACAGCTCCAGGGAGTGGGACCTGGACTGGTCTAGCAGGATCAAGGAAAGGACATTATCTGGTAAGTAAAATGTCACCTTCCATATTGTCCTGCTAGACCAGTCCAGACAAATGGGACATACCAAAGTTATGCCTCCATTGGGCGGGAAGACGACAAAGCAGCTCACAAAACCTTAGAGTCAAAGGCCGTGTCCACTCAAGTGTGGCCATTCAAGCGGAAATGCTTGACAAAAGTGGAAAGTGATGTCAATGTTGCTGCCCAACAAACGTCTGCAGAGACTACCAAACTCTGCTCCACCCACGAGGATGCTAGCGTTTGGGTAAAATGGGTGCACAAACCCTCCAGAACCGTCTGGTTCCGCAACAGATCCACTGAGGCAATGACCTCCTTAACCCAGCACCACCTTGGGCAGACCAGCAAACAGCATAAAAAGATAGTCTGACTTATGAAAAGAATTTATAACCTCCAAGAACCAGAGAGGCACCCTCTGGACATCCACAAGGTGAAAATCCTTACCATTCCCGTGATACTGCTCCATAGAGAAGGAGAGAAGGCAGATCTCCTGGTTCACATGAAAGAGAAATCACTTCAGGGAAGAAGAAAGGCACAGGCCAAATGGAAATGGCCTCCTCAGAAAAAAGATAGGTAAGGATCTTGGCAGGACAGAGCCAGCAGCTCAGAATCCTCCTTGCGGAACAAATCACAACCAAGAAGACAGTCTTGAGCGTCAAATCCTTCAGAATAGCTCACTTCAACATCTCAGACATCAGGGCCTCAAGCACCAGAGACAGATCCTAGGAAGGGATTACAGACTGGAGGTGGGGACGCAGACACCAAACCCCCTAACAAAGGCATGAAACATCCAGGTGCAAGGCTAGAGATTTACCAGCCAACGAACCTCTGAAACAGGTCAAAGCTGCCATCTGAACCTTCACAGAGCTAAGTGAAAAGGCCACTCTCCAAACCGTCCTGCAGAAAAGGCCAACAGAGTTGGCACCTTGGCTGCCTCAGGAGAGTGCACTCAAGGCACCAGATGTGCATTTAGGTCAGATTGGTAACCACTGCCTAAATGCATATGCAAATGCACAGAGCCGGGGAGTACCCGCACATGCTATTTCCTTACAAGAGCCAAGCCATAAGTGAGAAGGGAGCTGGGGCCTCCAGGACGAGTGGTCCCTGACACAATAAGCCCCGAGACAGAAGAAAATGAAGAGGTGGCACTTGCAGGAGCGCATCAGATCTCTGAATCACACTTTCATTAGCAAATCCGGCATCACCAGAATAATCCTTCTCGGGTGGCACTTCTAACGCAGAGTCGCACACCCCACCAAGGGCCACAGAGGAAACACATACAGCAGGTGTTGACTTGGTCAAGGTTGAACCAGGGCACCGACGCTTCAGACCCCGTCTCTATGTGGTGACTGAAACAGCAGCACACTGCATTGGAGCAGGTCATTAGATCCCTCTCGGGACAACTCCAAGCAGTGCAGAAACAACTGAAACACCTTCTTACTCAACTCCCACTCTCCTGGAACCAGAGCGTGCCGGCTGAGAAAATCTGTTTCCACAGTAGCCACCCCGGCAGCATGCAGGGCTGACAAACTAGGAGGTTATTTGCTGCCAAGGAAACAGGAGAGCCATCTCCAGGGCTACCCCAGCACTCCTTGTGCCGCCTTGCTGATTGACAGAAGCCACCACTGTGGCATTGTCTGAGAACATTTGAACCGCCCTGCCCTTGACTGAGGGATGAAAACGCAGAACAGTCAATCTAATAACCCTCACCTCAAGGCAGTTGATGGACCAAACTGCTTCCCTGCGGGTTCAATGGCCCTGGGCCATTCGGCCTTAGCGATGGGCTCCTCAGCTCGAGAGACTGTGATCTGTCAACAGAAGGATCTATGAGCAATTGTCCAGCGGTATGCCCTTCCTTAGAAGACTGGGCTGCTGCCACCATTGCAGGCCGGCCATCACCATCATTGGGAGGAGGAGCCTAAGCTCAAACCAATGAGAACTTGGGGTCCACAGAGTGATCAAAGACTGCTGGAGCAGCTGCATAGGAGCAAGTGTCCACGGCACCATCTTGATTGTTACCACCATCAATCGAAGGCATGGAAGGTAATCCTGGACTCTGGGAGCCTGCTGCGAACAGATCAGCACCAGGCAATCCAACAGCCCTTTGACTGTCTACTCTGGCAGGAAGAATCTGCCCACTCATGAATCAAAACGTCCTCCCAGGAACTCCACGGACTGGAAATTCAACAACTGGCTCTTTCCCCTATTGATCATCTAGCCATGGCTCAATAGGAAGGATGCCACTGAAAGAGAAGAGGCTCAGATGAGCCAATAGCCTGGAAATGGTACACAGAAATCTCTGGGTGCCATATCACCGCAGCCACCACTAGCATGACCTTGCAGAATATCCTTGGGGCAGTGGAAGGTCCAAATGGAAGGGCGATGAACTGAAGGGGAGAGCCAAACATGGCAAAACACAGATACTTTGCTGATCATCCTGGATCGGGGTATGAAAATACACTTCGGCCAAATTCAGAGATGCCAGAAAATTTCCTGGAAGTGCTGCTTGAACCACATCTAGAAGCACATGACACGCAAGCACTTGATGCCACTCTTGAGGTCCATAACAGGCCAGAATTCTCCTTCCCTATCAGCACCATGAAACAGATGGAATAGCTGCCTTTGCCCCGATCTTTTGGGGGAACAAGTACCACTGCCTTCAGTAGAGGCAACCTTTCCAAGGTGATCCGCACAGCAGCCCAGCCATTTGCAGAACCACAAGGGGACAGGATGATCGTGGCCAGGATTGGTTCTTCTATTCCACGACATAGCCATACTGAAAGGGGATTAGCATCCAGCAATCCTTGGTGAACCAGACCCATTCCAAAGAGAAGAAGCGAAGCCTGCCCCCAACCGGAGGAACCAGGGAATGAGCCTCCAAAACTTCATTGCACAGCCTGGGAGGGTCCTCCTCTGGATGGGAATAGGGCCCTGGGCCCAAGCAATCCATGAAGGAACTGAGAACAAGCCCAAAGTCCATAATAAGAGGGGCTGAAAGGCTTTCCAGGTCAATAGAAACAGGAGTCCAACACTCCCAGGAGTCCAAATAGCGCGCCTGCGATGAGCGGACGGAGGCTGATGGAAAAGGGGCTCCTGCCCACCTCATAGGAACCTTGGATCTGTCCTGCAGAAGGTGAAAAGATTTCATCTTGCCCGTGTCTTTCACCAGTTTCTCCAAATCAAACCAAACAGAAGCGTCCCTCTAAGGCCAGATGGGCAACCAGGCTTTGGAAGATGAGTCCGGTGCCCTGTGTCAGAGCCAAGCCAACACCATGCCATCAGCAACAGGGCAGAATCCCTGGTCGCTAGATGTACCAGGTCACACATGTCATCCAAGAGAAAGGTCATAGCTGATTCCAAAAGAGGGGTAGAATCATCCAGCAGAACAGAATAAATCCACTGGATCAGGGCTTGAGACGTCAGGCCTGCACATACCGCCAATTGAAAAATCAGGGAACAATACCCAAATACCAAAAGCTAGTCAAGAACTGTAGATTTTGTTACTTGTGAACCGCACTGATGATAAATAGCGCGGTATAGAAAAAACATTAAGAATCTAAGAACTGAAGTCAGGCCTGATAGAGCAAACCCCCAAAAAAGTGAAATACTTTTTTTGTCCGACTGTTTGTAATAAGGAAAAATCTCCCTCAAGATAACAAACCTTCCATTTAATCAATTTTATGCTTAATTCGTAGGCATTTTAATAAAGAATTGTAGTTAAAAAAACTAAGCTCAAACATGAATGGAGCATGAACAGAACCTTCCAAGGAGCTTCACACCATAGCAGATAATGCAATCCACTGACACAGTACTGTGTTTCGAACCCGAATAACTTTTTGTAACGAGAGTTTTGCATCAGGGACATCAATATACAATATCCAAGATACTCCAAGGATTTGGTCACTGCTCACATGCCATAGTTAGTCCCATATGATTTCTATCAGGATGTTTTTCTTATATAAACAACATGGCATCTGATGTCCTTAACAGCTGACTCAAACTCCTCCTCATAACCTAAGGTTATGGCAAAACGCAGATACTTTGCTGATCCTCCTGGATCGGGGTATGAAAATACACCTCAGCCAAATTCAGAGATGCCAGAAATTTTCCTTGACACACTGCTTGAACCACATTCAGAAGCACATGACACGCAAGCACTTGATGCCACTCTTGAGGTCCAGAACAGGCCGGAATTATTCTTCTCTATCGGCACCATGAAACAGATGGAATAGCTGCCTTTTCCCCAACGGTCTAACAACAATTGAAATGTTATGATCGTGGTAGATACAGTAGGTATTTATAGTATACTGTGCCAATCCAGTTCCAAATTTAGTCCCTGAGGGGTGACAGTCTGTAGTGTATAAATCCAGCATTGTTCGAGCATTTGGAGTTGATCAACCGCCTAAGATGGGGGGGGGGGGGGGATGACTGATAACTCTCCAGCGAAACTGTCTAAAAGTATGTGCACAATGAAAAGAATGAGAAACAATAGGTGCTGTCATAGTCTGAGTATGCAATTAAATGCATGTTCTGCCAAACGGGATTTTATAGATCTCATCATGCGGCTAATGTATTTCAGCCCACAAGGGCATATAAGCATGTAAAAATAAAATCAGAGCCACAAGTAGTATGCCAACGGGTATGATATGTTTTGTTTGATGTAGTATCCACCCATTCAGGGCCTGTGATTGATCGATCACAAAATAAACAGCTCTCACATGAGAAATGTCCCAAATTAGAATCTACTAACAGTGATTGCCCATCTATATTAGATGTTTGGACCACAACATCCTGAATGTTCCATCCTCTGTTATATACGATCATTAGGTCTTTCCGAAAACAATCATGTAACTGGACTACACGTCAGTGTTTTTTTTTAATAATGATATCACCTCAGCAGCACATTTTATGAATGGGAGAACACCAACAAACTGGTCTTCATTACGCAAAGAGGGAGAGGCTTTCAGGATGGATGCAGAAGTAGGCGTAGAAAGCAACCATTCCCGGGTATGTTGTGATCCAAACATCTAATATGGATGGACAATCACTATTAGTAGATTCTAATTTGGGACATTTCTCACAATAGAGTTGTTTATTTTGTGATGAATCAATCAATGGTTCTGAATCGGTGGACACTACATCAAACTCAGGAGTAACATGGGAAATATTTCTTTACGGAAAGAGTGGTAGATGCGTGGAATAGTCTCCAAGTGGAGGTAGTGGAGATGAGGAAGGTATTTGAATTCAAGAAAGCATGGGACAAGCACAGAAGATTTCTAAAGGATAAAAGGGGACTTTTATAGTGGATATGGAAGGGAAGGCTAGATATGCAATGTGGCTTTTTCTGCTGTCATTTTCTATGTTTATTTCTTCTATGTTAAACAAAACATATCACGTTCGTAGGCACACTATTTGCGGCTCTGATTTTGTTGTTTACATGCTTATATGCCCTTGCGGGCTGAAATACATTTGCCGCAGTATGAGCTCTATAAAACCCCATTTGGCAGAACATGCATCTAGGATGCATACTCTATGACAGTAGCTAATATTTGTGGAGCAGTAGCCTAGTGTTAGAGTAATAGCCTAGAACCCAGGAGATCTGGGTTTGATTCCCATTGGCACTCCTTGTGACCTTGGGTAAGTCACTTTACCCTCCATTGCCTCGGAAGAAAAGGCTTGGAATCTACTTCCGGTCATACCTTGCCAAGAAAACCCAAGGGCTGCTTGGTCGCCAGGAGTCAGCATTGACTTGATGGCACTTTAAAAAAAAATTGTTTCTCATTCTAGTGAATCATGTCCCCCCAAATCTTAGGGGGGGGGGGATGATCATGTGGCCAGTCTCTAAATGCTGGAACAACGCTGGATTTATACACTACAGACTGTCATCCCTCAGGGATTAAATTTGGAACTGGGCTGGCACAGTATACTATAAATACCTATCTACCATGATCGCATTTCAATTGCTGTTAGACTGTTGGTTGCTAGATTATGTAGGCAGTTTGGGTCAGCTGTTCATGACATCAGATGCCATGTTGTTCATATAAGAACGTCCTGATAATAATCATATGGGATTGATTATGGCATGTGAGCAGTGGCCAAATCCTCGAAGTATCTTGGATACCGTATATTGATGTCCCTGACGCAGAACCTTCATTACAAAAAGTTCTTTGGGTTCGAAATGCAGTACTGTGTCAGTGGATTGCGTTATCTGCTTTGCTGTGAAGTAGCCGTTCATGCTCCATCCATGTTTAAGTTAAGTGTTTTAGCTTTAATTCCTTACTAAAATGTCTATGAATTAAGCATAAAATAAAAAGGAAGGTTTGTTACCTTTAGGCAGATTTTCCCTTATTACAAAACAGTTGGACAAAAAAAGTATTTAATCTCTTTTGGAGTTTGTTCTATTGGGCCTGTCTTCATTTCTTGGCCAATTGAAGAATAGCAGTTATCGCAGGAAACTGGTTCTTTAACACGAATCCATCTGTCGGTCCAGAGCATTCGTCCACAGGAATGATGGTCCAACTGGTAAATGCTGTGACCTGCACATCCACCTTGGAAATAGCAAACCTCACAATGCACAGCTTCTCTGGGAGAATGTGCATCTTCTTATACACCCTTAGCACCTTGGTGGGGAGTCGAGGGAATCCCACTCTGAACAGAACAGGCCCTTCAGCACCTCCGGGAACTGGAAGACAGTAGCAGATTTTTACATCCCTTGCAAGAGTGGATGCATCTTCGGTTCCTGTTCTGTGGAGCATCCGCTAAGTCCAAGGTGGACAGACCCTGGGAATCAATGCTTCCAGTTCCTCCTCCCAGAACAGGCAGATCACATCAGCCTCCTCATAATCCTCTGAAGGCAAGAGTACTTCTTCGTCTACATTACAGCACAGTACCCGAGACATCAGAATCCAAGTCACCGTCCAAATCTCAAACAGATCCCAGCTGATCCCCATCTCCAGAGGGGTGCCTCTTGCCAAGAATGCTTAGCCAAAGGCAGATGTACAGGGCTTCCACTCTCTGCTTGACTCTCACGAGACTGTGTCTGGGCACCCAGAGGCTGCAGGGTCCGAATTTCAATGCCAAAAGGATCAGCCCTGCTGCAAAAAGGAAAGAATTCTGGGGAGAACAATCCAGAGTCCAGAAGCTCCCATTTCGGAAATAACCCAAACACCACCAGGGGGCATAGCCACTGCAGACCCCCTAGAGAACATGGAGCAGCTTCACAGCATGGTTGCCAGGCCTCCAGCCGGTTGGATATCCTTACCCATAGGTCCATCTTTCATCTCCTGCCCTGAAGCAGGCAAGGCCGGACTAACTCTCACCATGTACAATGGACTCTGCCACTGTCTGTTTAGTACAATGTTAAATTTCACAATTTATTTTCTTATCAAGCTTGTTAAACTAGTTTTCAATTATATTTCATGTTCAACCTGTTACCAATTATGCTCCATGTAAAGTTATTCACATTCTTGTTCCTTGAACAGCACTGTGACTGGTAGATACAGCGGTATAAAAATGTTGATAAATAAGTAAGTTAATTAACTGTATTCCCCAGCTCAGATGGGGAGGGGGAGGGGCATCCAGGGATGACTCAGAAGCTGCCATGCAAGAAGAGAAGAGTTCAGGATCTGGAGATGAAGCACTTTGCTTGCCAAAGGCCAAACAATGTTTCCTGGAAGACGACACAGAGAGTTAAGGCAAGTATCACAACAGCGCATGATAAGGCCACGGTGGCCCGAAGTGTGCGTGTTAACTGAGCTTTTACTGCAATGTGCGTTACAGGCGCTAGGGTAAGATGCATGCTGGAGCTGCTTGGGTGGAACGTGCTCTAGGACTATGTGACCGCCAGTAAAAATGCTACTAACGCATGCAGAAAATGGTGGGAAACTCCCACACTGCATCAACGGTCCACCTCGAATTGCACTCCAGACAGACAGACTCGATAGTCCCCAACAAGGACAATGATGAGGTCAAGCCTTGGTAGTCACCCCCTGAGAGCCCCAGATAGACGATCCATGCTGAGCTGAGCTCTACTCCCCTGAAACTGTTTCACTGGCTTTGCAGTACTGCATTTAATGTGGCTAACAGGCAGATCCCTCTAAGCCTTCTGCAATCTTTGGGAGAGAGCAGAGGGGACACAGGAGGAGGGAGGGGGCATTGAGGTTGTGGGAGGCTGCTGCACTCTTCCAGATCCTTCCAATTTCTGGCTGCTCAACAGGCTCTTATTATGAAAGCGCATGGAGCTGAACCAATTTTCTCTCCTCCAATGGCTACCAAAAAGACCGCAGTCTAATGGAACCTTCAATATCGCGCTCAAGTGAGAATCACCCTCAAGGTGGTCATTCACACGCGTTTAATCAATCTTTTCCTCTCAATCTTCAGATTTTCTTCAGAGTGGAGAAAATCCATCCACCATCTGCTGGAGACAAAGAAATACTGAAGAGACCTCTGATGGCTGAGGCATATGGGAGTGAAGTCACTGAAACCTGGGCTTTTCATTGGTTCTTTGTCTCCACCAATCTGCTGGTAGGAAAACACAACCCACTTGTCTGGACTGGTCTAGTAGGACGATATGGAATATAAATTACAAAAACAGATACACAAGATGTCCCAAACTGGGACTTGAACTCCTCTCCCATTTGAGGTCATTTCCATATCAATCCCTCCATAGTTTGTGTGCAAAAACTGCATGACCCACAGGGAACATGGTCTTCTTCTGCTCCCTTCCATAGGATATTAAGTGAACTTCTAATTAGAAAGTCTCCTACATTTTTATACTCATTTATAAACAATTGTGGAGAATCTAGTAAAACATGGATTAATCAATGAGATATTTCAATGATGATAAATTTTATTAACCAGTTGTTTTGCTACTAGGTTATATGGTAAAAGAACTTCACTCTTATCTCTATACTGCAGTAATAAATTCTTATCTCTATATTGCAGTAATAAATTCTCTGTGCAAATTTAGCTCTCTTATATGTCTTTTTTAATACCCCACCCAGGTAGCCTCTTTGTCCCAGTCTGTTAAACAAAATCTTCACATGCTTTTTTAAACTCCCATTACTGGGAGCATATAGTTTTATCCTTAAACCACTGCCCAATAGATAATGCTTGTTTTAAATTTCCAGGATGACACTTGTGTAATGCAGAAAAGTATACCGATTTGCGCTTTTTTGAAACAAAGTAGTTTCAAAATGAATCCAAGTTACTCAATGTCATCCTGTGTTGATGTCATTTGAAACTGAATATTGCGTTTCAAAGAATTTATCCAATAAAAAATCTATTAAATCACATTTTGATCACTTCGATAATAACAAGATGTCATCCAAGAACCAAAGCCAGAGTTTAATATGTATCATCTAATTTAATGTATACAGAAACATAGAAACATGATGGCAGAAAAAGACCATATGACCCATGCAATCTGCCCTTCCTATACCAACTACTAGTCCCCTTTTTTCCTTTAGAGCTCTCAGAGAAAGGTAGAAACATGCTGGCAGAAAAATGCGCCATGTGGCAGTGACAATGACAGTACTACCACTGCCCCATGGCTTCTCATAAATGTGTAAATAAAATTAATCCTCCATTTTGAAAATCATTTTGCTGAAATAATTGCAGTAATGGTAAAATAAACTGCTTAGGAATCCTTTGAGGTAAAATAGCATCCATTGGTAAATCCTTTATAATGCCCATAACTTCCTCTTGTGCAATATTAGTATATAAGGCTGTTACATCCAATTTAACTGCCATAATCATCCTCACTAAACTGTATTTGTTGCAGAACTGCTAATACATGGGTCATGTCCTTGAAAAAAGATTTAACTTGTTTTACTGCTTAACTCAAGAGAAAAATCTATGAGTCTTGACAGTGGCTCCAGTGGTATATTTGTACTGGACACTATAGCTCTGCCTGGTAGATTATTAATGGATTTATGTATCTTTGGAACAAAATTTTGGAATCTGAGGATTTTCATTAAGAATTCCTTCTCTTTTTTTTGTAAAGATGTTGTCTTGATTGCTTTATCAATATTTTGATCTTATTTTTTTAAACTCCTGAGTAAATCTGAAAGCAATTTACTAAAATATTTAATATCTGATAACTGCTGTGACACTTCCCTATGGTAATTCACCCAAGGTTGCATGACTACTGCACCTCCCTTGTCTGCTCTACAAATTATCCAATTTTCCTTTTGGGATAATTCTCTTAATGCTTTCCAACGAGTAACTCAAATTCTTAAACTTGGAGGTATTCAATGTTTTCAACTTAGATAAATCCAGTAGCAGTCATTTTTCAAAGTGTGCAACTCAGAAGGGACCCATGTTGAAGATAATTTAATTATTGAATCATCCTATGGAATACAATTTCATTGACAAAATAATGTAATCTGTAATTTCCTAATCTATCTTTTTAAATACATTCGCATTTCAAAAGGATCATATTGTGTGGTTGGAACAAATGTTTATCCCAGCTTTAACACTTGTAGCATTTGTTCCTGTGCTACCGCTTCCTGAGTTAAAGCATAGTTACTCACCTGTAACAGATGTTCTCTGGGGATAGCAGGAATCAGTCCTCACATATAAGTGACGTCAGCACTGAAGAAGCCCGTGTGGAAGCATCTCCCCAGCTTTCAAAGAAAGTCTTTGGGAGATGCACCACACATGCATGGTCCACTTCCTGCCCAAGGGTGCCATCTTGCCGCAGTCCAATGACATAGCTAAGATGGCAAAAATAAATTACAGTAAAGAAGCAACTCCAAGGGGAGGAAGGAAGGTTGTGAGGACCCCGGAGAACACTTGTTACAGGTGAGTAATTGTGCTTTCTCTGGGAACAAACTGGAAGTCAGTCCTCATATATGGGACTCCCCAACTACAGGCTATCAAGAACCTGTAAAGAAAAAAACACTACGGCGACCTGCAAAGGGTGAGCCGTGATCAGCAGCAGCTGAGTCCCTACTGAGAGACTCTTACAAGACCCAAGTGTCCAGCAGAGAATCAGCACTCCGGTAGCCTGAACACAAAAGGATCGGAGGGCAGTAGTTGCCTACACCCCGAAGAGGTTACGAAGTACAGCCTGTCTCCAGGCAATAGTGAGTTGCGAAGGTATAGACCGAAGACCAGGTGGTGACCCGACAGATCTCTGTCACGGGGACAGAACGCAGATTTGCCACAGAAGTAGCCATGGCCCTGACGTGGTGCACTGTGACCTTTTGGTCCAGTGAAAATCCCATCTGCTCGCAAGCAAGGGTAATGCAGTCCGCCACCCAAGCGGACATAGTTGGCTAAGTCACCGGAAGCCCCAGACAGCTGGGATCATAGGATACGAAAAGCTGAGGTGATTTTCAGTGGCCCCTAGTCTGTTGCAGATAGAAGGACAGGGCCCTTTTACAATCCAGAGTAGGGAGGACAGTTTCCGCCCTACCAGCGTGGGGCCTCGGAGAGAAGGTGGGGAGCACCACCTCCTGGTTGAGATGGAAAGGGGACATCACCTTCGGCAGAAACTTGGGGTGTGTGCGGAGCACCATCCTATTTTTGTAGAACCTCATATAGGAGGCTCTGCTATCAGAGCCTGGAGCTCACTGACTCTGCGAGCTGATGTGAGTACTACAAGAATTATACCGTCCAGAAAAGGTACCACAAGTGACAGGTCACCAGAGGCTCAAACAGAGGCTTTGTGAGCTGTGAGAGCACCATGTTTAGATCCCCCTCTGCCGCTAGAGGATGGACGGGGGGTTTGGATAACATGAGGCCACGAAGAAATCAGGACACAAGGGGCTGCGCCAAAAGTGACATTCTCTCAACGGGATAATGGTGCACTGCAATGGTGCTCAAGTGTACTCTGAGCGAATTGGATTTTAGTTCCACCTGCGACAGATGGAGCAGGTACTGGAGAACTGATTGTACCAAGCAGGAAAGTGGGTTTACCTGTCTTTCTGCACACCACACCGAGAACTGGTGCCACTTGAAGGTGTACGTCCTTCGTGTGGAGGCCTTGCGAGAGGCCAGAAGAAACTCTTCTACGTCCTGTGGGAGGTTGAAGGAAGCTAGAGCTACCCTTTCAGCAGCCAAGCCGTGAGTGAGAGGGACCCAAACTGTGGTGTAGGAGAGTGCCCTGCTCCTGTGAAAGTAGCCCTGGGACTCAGCCAAGGAGAATCGGCACCGCCGCCAATAGGAAGAGGAGCAGTGGGAACCAGGGTTGCCTTGGCCACCGGGGAGCTATCAGTATTAATGATGCTCTGTTGCACTGAACCTTGAATAGGGTCTTGGCAACCAGCGGTGTTGGTGGGAAGGCATACAGGAGGCCTTCCATCCATGGGATGAAGAACGCATCCGCTGCCACCCAGGAAGGGTGCAGCTGGCAGGAGCAGAATCGGGGCAACTGCGTATTGTCCAGGCTGGTGAACAGGTCCATTGAGGGAATGCCCCAGAGGTGGAACAGACAGGAGGCTACTACTGGATACAGGCACCACTCATGAAGTTGTAGGACTCTGCTCAATTTGTCCACCAAGGTATTGTCCTTGCCTGGGAGGTAAACCATCATTAGGAGCATACCCCTGCATGCCGCATAGGTGCAGAGGGCTACTGCCTCCTGGCATAGGGGGGCACAATCCTGTTCCCCATTGTTTGTTCACGTAGAAGATTGTGACCTGATTTTCAGTCTGGATCAGCACCGGGAGGCGCTGTAGCTGGATGAGAAAGGCTCGGAGAACCATGAATATCGCCCAGAGCTCCAGCTGGTTGATTTGCAGCCAAGATTCCTCCTGGGACCAACAACCTTGAGTCTGGAGGTCCTCGCAATGCGCTCCCCACCCCAGTAGGGAGGCGTCCATGGTGAGGACTTTTGGAGGGGTAGGTGCCTGGAAGGGCATTCTTGCCTTAAGGTGACGTGGGATCGGGCCACCATCCGAGGAAGTCCGCCATCTGGCAGGTTATTTTGACTCTGTCCCTGAGCCTGCTTATGGCTTGTGTCCATTGAGAGCAGAGGCATATGGGGGTCACATGCACCATGGAGGTTATGTGTCCCAAGAGGCAGAGTAGAAGCCAGGCAGTTAGTGTCCATTGTCGGTGTACCTCTGCGGCCAACTCCCTGAGGCATGCTGACCTCTCCTGAAGGAGGAAGGCTTTTGCCTGGAGGGTATCTAGTTGTGCCCTGATGAACTGTAGGCACTGGGCCGAAGTGAGGTGGGACAAGGGGTAGTTTATGATGAACCAAAGGTGCCGTAGGGCGTTTATGGTGTGCCTGGTGGTGCATTATGCCTCTGTAGCAGTGTCCCTTTTTATGAGCTAGTCGTCCAGGTAAGAGAAGACGAAGGCCCCTTGAAGCCGGAGGTGGGCTGTGACCACCACAAGGCATTTTCTGAAGATCCTTGGTGATGAGGCCAGACCAAATGACAGCACCCTGTCCCTCCACCATGAACTGGAGGTATTTTCTGTGGCTGGGATGGATTAGGATGTGAGTGTAGGAATCCTTTAGGTCTAAGGAGCACAGTCAATCTTCCTGCTGGAGGAATGGCAGCAGTACTCCAAGGGAAAGCAACTTGAACTTCTTCCAGACCAGAAACTTGTTGAGATCTCGCAGGTCCAGGATGGGCCTGAGGCCCCCTGTCCTCTTGGGGACGAAGACATATCTAGAGTAGAAGCCTGTGCTACAGAGATTTCAGGACTGGCTCCACGGTCCGAGCCGTGGGCACTCATTGGGGAGGACCAGTGACCAGAGGAACGGGACCAAGAACTCATCTGGTGCTGGAGACTCTCTCGAGGACTGGCTCGACGTCTGGGGAGGCCCTTGATGTCGAGGGTCCCATCGTCAGGACGAATGAACTGGACGAGCCAGACATGAATGCCCGCTGCATGGCCACTAGGGCAAATATACTGCTCTCGCTGCCATTCTGGTCTCCATACCAGTTGGCTTCGCAGCCTTCGATGTGGGCACCGAGGACTTCGGGCCCAGCATTGGTTGTCGAGGAACAGTCCTCAATGAGGAAGGCCTCGGAGGACTGAGGCCAGTCAGCGGGTGCAGACAACTCCTTATGGGGCAAAATGGAAGTCTGCTCCTGCCCCGACTTCTCGGACTCATGCCTAGGACTGCAGGTCCTGGGGTGGGATTTCCCCTTCTTCCTGTATCCATCCTCTGAGGCGGTCTTCAAGGGTTTCTTCTTCTTGTGCTGCACCTCCGGGGATTTCTGCTTGGAGGAACCATGGCTGCAGGACTCCGAAGATGCTCTGGCTTGGCGGGGTACTGAGGTATCAGAGGGGGTTCTGGAGCGTGGTGTCACCGGAGACTCTGGTGTGGAGACGGACTTATGAAAATATTTTTCCTGCTGCAGATGGACACTCTTTAAGGCCTTTGAGGTATTGGTTCTGCAGAGTTTGCAGTCGGAGTCGTTATGCTCTGGGTCAAAGAATCGGAGGCAGCAGTCGTGTGGATTGGCGAGTGACATCATTTTGCCACACCGGTCACACTTTTTGAAGCCACTGGAGGCCATCGGAAAAAGGGGGTCCCCGCCTTCCGGCAAGCTGAAAAAGGGTGCGAACATCGGTTAAGGGACACCTCGATGAAAAAACAAGAAAAATGGATGAACCCGAGGAGCGACGCTGAGGCAAGCTGGCTCAGGGGCGGGAAGGAACCGGTACGCAAACCGGACAAAATTTAAAAAACAAAAATCAGACTTTTTCTGGGGGAAACTGGACAATGTCCGATGGACTCCTCGGAAAAAAGGAGACTGAGGCAAGATGGCACACTTGGGCAGGAAATGGAGCACACATGCGTGGTGCATCTCTCAAAAGCTTTCTTTGAAAGCTGGGGAGATGCTTCCACACAGGCTACATCAGTGCTGATGTCACCCATATGTAAGGACTGACTTCCTGCTTGTTCCCGGAGAAGTGCAGCTTTATTGGTCCTTGCAAATTGTGTCTCTGTTTAGGTTTACGTATTCTGTGGTCTCTGCTTCTGTTCCTAAATATTTCGATGTTCTCCTCTAAAAACAAAACTTTCCCGATATTGTCTTGGTGTCCTGACAGAATACAGCGATGAGGACTACAATTCTGATTCTTCAGATAATTGAGTAAAGAAAACAGACTTTGAGGAAATAGGTTCCGTGAACTGCATTCACAGATAAATGTTTCCTTTTTTATAATCTCCCTGATCTCTTTTCAATTTCTTTATTTTTAATAGATTTTTATCATCCTCATATGCTCTAATTTCCTGCTGCAATATTTTAGTTTTCTCATCAAATTTTTTTCCTGCATTGTTGATTTTAACCTCTGAGTTTTTTTCAATGAACTCCTTCAGACTTTTTCAATGGAGTAATTAAATCAATCAACAACATTAAATCCATAGAACACTTGTTTAATATACTGTACCATTCCATTTTACCAAGAACCTTTGATCCTGCATGAACAATTTTGGCTCCTTTAACATACATACTTTTCTTGGGATATTGTCTTGTTTAACATATTCAACTAAACTAGCCCCATGCCACTGAGTCCATATAAACAGATTATGTAAATTCTTTAACTCACTCCATCTGTCGACGTGGGGATTCAGACACATTCATCTGGACAGGTTTGGAACAGATGCATAGGAATTAAGTTTTGGAAGTCATTGCCAGAGGATGTGGTAAAAGCAGGTATTACAGTTGTGTTTAAAATAAAAAGGTTTGGCCAAATTCCTGGAGGATAAGTTCATATACTGTTAAAGTAGACCAAAAGAAAACTACTGGGGATAAGTAGCATGGAACTGGCTTTTTTGGGATATGCCGGGTACTTGTAATCTGGATTGGCTACAGTTGCAAACAGGATATTGAGCTTGATGGACTCTTGGTCTGACCTAGTATAGCAGCGATGTTCTTATTGAAGTGTTTGATCACAAACACACAAGAAACATCTGGAGAATAAATATGGTGAAGCACTTGAAGAAAACAACACCTTGCCAACCTTTAAGCATAGGGTTGGATCTATTATTCTTTGGGGTTATGTGACAGCCAGCAGCACAGGAAATATTGTACAGGTAGGGGTTGTGTTTGAAGTGAGGAGGACAACAGGGCTTACCATCTGCCCCCTAGGACTGTTCTGCTGCTGATAGCCACTGCGTGCCTGTGCTTCCGGGATCAGTTGCTGGTACTGGCAGGCACTGAGGAGGACAGCCTGCTACTCAGCAGAAGGACCCTCCTCTCTATCATACTGTAAAAGCTGCCATTGCTTCTAAGTGCATTAGGATCACATTTGGAGTGAGGAGGACAATGGAATTTACCATATGCCCCCTAGGACTGGTCTGCTGCTGCTAGCCACGGTGTGCCTGTGCTTCTTTATTTTATTTTATTTATTTATATTCTCTTATATACCGCGCTATTCTCCATCAGTGCGGTTTACATTGGACAAACTGAAATTACATTGAACAGGGCATTATAACTTGGAGCTAACTATTTTACAGGGAACATGGGCTATGGAGGGTTAAGTGGCTTGCCCAAGACCACAAGGAGCACCTGTGGGACTAAAAACCCCAGTCCTTCCGGCCCAAGGTTGCTGTCCTCTAGTGGGATTTGAACCCCTGACCTTCCGGCCTGAAGTACCTTGCCCCAACCACTAGGCCACTCCTCCACTCCTTGGATCCACTGTCGTTCTTGGTGCCTGCCCGAACCAGCAACCGATCTACTTCTTGGATTGGTTGCTGGTTTGGGCAGGCACCAAGAATGGCAGCCCACTGCCCAGCAGAAGGACCCTCCTCTCTATCCTAAAAGCTGCTGTTTCTATACGCAGCTGTGTGTCGCAGCCTGAAGGGGCAGGACATGCCCCTTTGACGCCCCTTCAATGCACCGGTGACATTGGTGCGGCTGTCTTTATTCTTTCTTTGCTTGTGGTTTACTGTTTCTTTAAGCTTGCTCTAGTCTATTGGTTGTTATAGGCAAATGGAAGAATAAGGGCGGTGGGAAGGTGCTGGCTCCCATTGTTTCTGCTAGGAAAGTGACTGGCCCAATGTATAAACATCCTGTCCATCCCCCAGCAGTACAGTCTTTACCAGAAGGAGCAAGGCTTAGCTCTGGAGGTTGTATATCACGACAGCACCAACTTCCTCCTCTCCTCCTGTCATCAGCAATTTTGGATGCTGAGTTGCCTGTTCTGAGTCAGGAGGTAGTTTTTTCTGTGGACGTTCCTAAACTCATACGTCCTTGAGAGCCTGCGGAAGCCTCTGAATCCCCAGAAGTGACCTTTTTGGGCAAGGTTACCCTCAAGGATCTAATGGGTGTGATTAAAGGTGTTGATTTAAAATTAAGTTCCACTTTTATTCTTTGTATCAGTTTTCACAGGAGACTGTGGATAAATTGCAAGATTTGGATTCTAAATTATTCTCTCTGGATCGGTCCGTGGTTCGGGTGGATTCTCAGGTTTAATCTATTTCCTTTATGAATGTGGCACACATTAAGGTCCCTGATTGTGCATTCTAAATTGGAAGTCCTTGAGAATTCTTCTCACACCTCTGGTATCATAATTTTCCTGTCACTCATTTACTTTCAGTTGAAATTCTTTTAGCTAAGTATTCTTCTGAAGTTTTGAAAATTGTGAGCTTATATATATATTGTACAAGCTTTCTATATACCTGTCAGATCCTGAGTGGTTTCCTCAGCCGAAGGGAATTTAGATGAGCTTCACCCCTCAGTGAACCAGAACTTAACTAACTTTCTGGAAGATTCTGATGATATAATCTTTAAGTGGAATATGCTTTTAGTGACTTTTTCTACTGAGGCAGTTGAAGTAAAGATACGCAACTTATTTTTTTAAGTATAAAGAGATTCCTTTCTGTGGTCAGAAGCTGAACATCTTTCCAGATGTGACACGCTCTACCCAGATTCGGAGGAAACAGTTTTTGGATCCGAGACCTCGGGTTCTGGCACTGAGGGTCACATTTTTTTCTGAGGCTCTGACTCTGCAGGGTGATACTTTTGTTTTCCTAGCCATCTCCCAGCTGGAATGTTTTCTTTCTGATCGGCAAAAATAGTGGGTATTGTTTTGGTTGTATGAATGTCTGATATTAGTGCTCAGTATGTGGCTTTATTAGCCTTGTTTCTTTATTCTTTATTTTCTTCTTTTTGTATTTGAGCAGGACGTTAGTTCTCAGTGATGTGGGCTCCGCCATTTTATTTTCATGTTTATTAATATGTTACTTAATATAATAAATAAATAATAGTTTTCCTTTATTTAGTGGAATGCATATTTTAAAACCCTGATAAATAAAAAAAAATATTGTGCGGGTGGAAATAATGGATTCAACTCTATATCAACATATCCTAGAAGCTAATGTCTCACATTCAGAGAAGAAATTAAACTTAAAAGAGGCTGGCTATTTCAGCAAGACAATCTAAAACATGCTTCAGAATCAACCATGAAGAAAGATGGAAGGTTCTAGAATGGCCTTCACACTCCCTAAGACTGATGATTATTGAAAATCTGTAGGGAGAATTCAAACATTCAGTGCATGCAAAGGAACCTAAGGATATTTCTGAGTTTAAAGTGGTCTGCAAGGAAGAATGGGAAAAAAATCCCAAAAGCAAAAACAGAAAGCCTCTTAGCCGGCTAGAGGATACCTTTGGAAACTGTTATTTTTGCCAAAAAAGGTGGCGTAAAGTATTGACTGAAAGGTGTCCAAACTTTCACATCTGTCATATTCACTATTTTTTAAATTTTGAATCTGTAAAAGCACAAATAAATCGTAACCATTTGCATTAAAATTTGCAGAAATATGCTGTAAGTTTGTACCATGCAGAGGCTGTGCCAGCTTCTGTTTACTTAGGGATTCATTAAAACAATTTGATCAGGGGTGCCTAAAGTTTGAACACAACTGTGACTACTTTTTATTACACTTACAAACACAGCACAGTCAAAGAAACAGTGCTATTAAGAGTTGAGGATTGAGATCTTCTGAAAAAGACACACTGCCTGAAGCTGTATTACTGAGCAAGCAGTTAAATATAAGTAAATAGAAAAAATGACCTTCTGCCTAGTTACAGTACTCTACACATAAGCCATCTGAAAATCTGCAGGTGTGGGAGTACATTTCAATTCTTTCTTTGCAAGCTTGTTTCCCTAGCAGTGCTCAGAAAATGGCTCTCATTCGTCATTTACTTCTCCCTCCCTGAACCACTGTGTTCCTGAAGGCTAGAAGCACAAACACATTTTTGCACAATCCAATTCAAGGAAATGATCTGCATTCATCTAGTAGACAGGTATTGAACTGTCTTTAATCACAAACAAACCTCATACGAGGGAAACCTGTTTTCAAGTTCAATGTTTTTATCTCACACTTACCTAGGGTTCATGACAAGGCGACGGAAAAAGTAAGTCCAAGTGATGTAATCCATAGCATCCTGCTTTGAGGCGATAGTCCCTGCAGCAATCTCTGCATTCAAATGATCCGCGAGCACTTCCAACAAGCTATACATAGAAAAAGAATGCAGCTGTTTTGTGAAATGCTCCCAGTTCTTCCGTGCTCCTGCTGCCTCCAGCCAGACTATGATTTCTTTTGTCCTACTCTTCATCCTGCTGTATTGCACTCTCTCTACCTTTTTTGAGTTGTGCAGGTCTAGTAGCATTTCCCTATTCTCATAGTAAACAGTCAAAATAAACATAACCCGGGGCATGCTGCATTGGGCTATCTGGGCTCCTGTTCCCCTTTCCCCCACTTTCTTCCCCTTCCCGCAATTCAAAGCCAGTTGTTCCTTACTGCATCAAACCACTTTTATTAGTAGGATAAATAGACCACAACTTGCACTTCAAATACAGCAACAACATTACAAACGTAGCCCCCAACCTTAACAATAAATTAACAGGAATAACTTTCACCCAATTATCTTAAGAACTCTTTTGGCTTGAGCGGGACCATACTTTACCACCTGAGGGTACCATGATGCCCTTGGCCGGAGTATTATACTTTGGCCGCCAACTGCTCCATGTTGATGACTCTGCTTGGATGGCCTCAGAATCTTTGGCTGGCCTCTGCATTAACCAAGCCCAGGCACCTCTGTATCTGGTACTTAACCTCTCTCCTTTTGAGCCCAGGCACCTCCATAGCTGGTACCTGAGCTCCCTTTTTTTTGTTATAACTTTGTCAGAGCCTAGGCACCCTTATTTCCTTTTGCACCTAGACCCCCACAATTTATAGTACCCCCCCTCTTCAGTCAGTGAGGTTCTACCACCAGGAGGGCTATGGTTTGACTCACGCAATTGTGAGCACTGAAAGGATGGCTCTATGCAGGTCTGCATTGAAAATATCTAGCCCAATGTTGTTCAGATGAACTCCATCCTCTTTGTATAAGGTTGTAGCCCCAGCTAGGATACCCTCATGTTTTACCACCTCTCCCTCTAAAGTTCCCTACCTCCGCATTTAGTTTCTCCCTGCTCTTCTCAATCCCCTCCAGCCTTCTAGCTCCTGCCCACTTCTGGAGGAGGAGAATCTGGGACCAAATGATGCTCGCCCCTGTGTTGGAGTGAATCCAAGCCAAATCTTTTTTTTATTTTGTTGATTAAGTCAATGTCCTTATTAGAGACCAAATCGTTGCTGCCCAAGTGCTGCAAAATGAACTCTGACGGCCAGCTGTTTGCTTTGGTTATCAACTGTAGGCCTCTGCTGGTCCCAAAGTATCCCCCACTTCTCCAGCCACTATAATACTATTGTATCTGGAGGAAAGTCTAACTGCTTGCCATAACTCCCATTGCTCTTCTCCTGGCCCAAAAAATGAATAAGTGCCCAACTATCCAGATTGTGGCTCTCTTTACACCTGTTAAAATGAGATAAAAGGCAATATCATTAAACACCTGCTCCCCTTAAGTTCTAATTTAAGACTTCTATCTGTCTGATGCCCATCTTCCAATTTCTTGGATCTGTTTAGCCCCAAAACAGCTTGTGGACTGTGGTGGCAGCTCCTATCCTGAAGGAGTGGAGCATTAGGCCCTCCTGATCAGACCCAGCTGCCCCCAGGGCCCTATGCTACTTGGCTTTGAACTGAAACTGGGACAGGCAGCTGCCGTCCTCGTGTCTCAAAAGGGCTCCCCCCATTGGTGGGTGGAATTTCAGGTACTCGCTCATGGCGTGCAGTAGACAGAGGTCCCTCACCCTGGTCGTGTTCAGCCACACTATTCTACCCATAACCTTTTCCTTCCATCTTTGACCTCCCCAGGACTATCCTAATCCTGTGCCCTCTTTTTGTCATACTCTCCACCCTCAGGGATACGCCTGAGGCGTCTGCCCTGGACCTGACTTTCCTTCAAACTTCAAAAAGAACAATACTCCAGTTAATATCAGCTTGCCATGTCTAATCTGAAACCCTTCATCCCGTAGCCAAGTGATAAACTCGAGCAGCTACTCCCGGTTCACCACTTGCTCCAGGCTGAAACTCCTGCACGCCACAAAAACCTGAAGTCAGGCTCGTGCACTCGTATACATTTTCCAGATGCTCCTTGATAAGGAGGTACTCAGCATTCTGCTAGTGTTTACGACTCAGTTCTCCACATCTCGTCCAACATGTTCATCACCATCCCATCTGCTGCCGGGACGAGATGCCTAAAGCGACACAGCTGAAGATGAGAAAGAGAGTTAGCAATCTCATGAGACTCTCCTGGAACATGGCTAGCTATGATAAAAGCATTCAATTCCAGATTCAGTAACACCATTTTCTTGATCGGTTTCATTACTCTTCCCACCTTTGCTGACTGCTTGCTTATTGTGTAAATCACTGTCTCTTTATCCGACTGGAAGATTATTCTTTTCTTCTCAAAGTTGGACTTCCATAACTTCAGTGCTACAACTACTGGGAACATCTTTAGGAATACAATATATCTAGTTAGTCCCTGCCTGTGCAATTCCTCTGGCCATTTCTCCTGGTACCACCACCCCTTGAAATATATTCCATTTGTGAACTGCCTGCTGAGTCTGTAAATAATTCCATCTCCCTATTACTGGAGAGTTTCTCTCTCCAAATATTTCTGCCATTGTATGTCATCAGGAACTCCTGATAAAGCGATAACGTCTCAGCAACCCTACTGAGGAATCAGCTAGCTGTCACGTGAATGTCTGACCCATAGGCATCACCCTGCAAGCGAAGTTCAGGTAGCCGATCAAGGTCTGCACCTATTTTAAAGCAACCTTTTTTGCTGTGCCCACCATCTGTACTGCCTCTCTCAGGGCTGACATCTTCCCATCTGGATGTCTGGTGACCATTTCTAGTGTGTCAATTTCGATTCTCAGGAAGGACAAGCATTTGGAGGGCCCCTCAGTCTTATTCCTTGCCAGTGGAACACCCAGCTTAGCTACCTTACAATGAAAAACACCCAAGTTCCTCTGGCAAGCTTGTCGAGCACTGCTGATTAGCAAAAAAATTATCCAATTAATGAATCATCCTACCTTTCCCAATTTCCTTTTTAACTATCCATTGCAGGGCTGTGCTAAACTCCTCAAAGTAAGTGCATAACACCAAGCAGCCCGTTGAGAGGCACTTGTTGAAGTAGTACAGATCAAACTGGAACCCCAACAGTAGTACAGATCAAACTGGAACCCCAACAGGTGAAACCTGTCAGGGTGTACTGGCAGCAGCTGGAATGCCGATTTGCTATCCGTCTGTCAACCACAACCCCTGGCTCTGAAACCTCACTAGGTCGAGCGTCTGATCTACCAATGCATCCTTAATGAAGCATAGTGACTGGGCCAGGTGATCATTAACTGAATCCCCAACTGGGACAAGTTATGGATAAGCCAATATTCTTTTGGCTCCTTCTTTGGGACCAGACTCAATGGTGAAATTATCAGATTGGGCATGGGCCTGTGCTCGAAGATCCGAGACACCCTACCCAACACCTGTTCTTTGTCTATTTTTTCCTGCACTAACCCCACCACCCCTTTCCATTGCCACCTTTAGGTTTCCGGCTGCCCAGGGCGATCATTGTAAGTGATGGGGAAACCGTTTTAAAATCCTCAAATTAGTCAATCGCCTTTCCATCCGTTGTAGCGCCTCCACTCTTATCAGTGTTGTGGCTCACCCAAAACTCCAATTTGCCCTAGAAATGCTGGTGCTCCCCTCCTTGTCTCTTGCTGCCCCTGGCTTGGGGGTGCCCCTCACCACATATGGCACAAACATGTCTGTATTTACAGTTGGTGCTAAATCTGTATATTTTATTTAAATTTATTTATATACCGTCTTTCTACTATTCAAGGCGGTTTACAGATAACAAAACTAGTAACAGTGAAGGGTGCAACTGTTGTACAAAGAACAATAGTCTACATACTCCCCTCCAGCTATTCTGAGCTGATGCTGCTGTCCCATAACCCCACTCGTCCTTCCCCCTGAAAGAGCTGCGTGTGCCACTGCTGTTTGGCGGGCCAGTGTGTCTGACCAAATGCTCCTGTTCTGTTTCCTCTCTGGCCCTGGGTCATTAGTCTGATCCACAGATCGATGTCCTTCCTGTCCCAGTTGAACCCTTTATTCCCCAACATGTTCCTGCGGAACTCCTCATCATAATCTAACCATGAAATTTTCCCATAAACTCTGAAGGCATTGCAGATACTATACTGGTACTTAAATTAGCCCCAGCATTGGTCGGGGTGCTTCTGCCTGACTCTACTCACCAAGATATGGAATGCAGCACACCAATTTGCTATGTTTTTTGGTATGCTGTCTACCCTCCTGTACACCTTGTAGCGTTATACATATGATCAGTAGTGGCAGGACTAGCTTGCATTTTCCCCGGCTTTACCGGCAATGAAAATATTACTACTACTACTACTACTATTAATTATTTATAGAATGCTACAAGGAATACACAGCACTATATAAATATATAAAGAAGATAGTCCCTGCTCGTAGAGCTTACAATCTTATCAATACAGAAAGAACAATACAAGAAAAATCAGGGGGGTCAAATAGGGTAGGAGGCACAAGGAGAACAAGGAATTAGGATCAAAATGTGGCCTCAAAGAAGTAAGCCTTTAGCATAGTTATGGTTGATATACCTACCGCCCTTTACCCTGTGTATCAGAGCGGTTTACAGATATATGCTAACGGGCACTTTTTTTTTCATTCCCTTATCCCTGAAGGGCTCACAATCTAGGCGAACCTGAGGCAATGGAGAGTCAAGTGGCTTGCTCAAGGCCACAAGGAGTGGCCATTGGACTAGAGACCCCAGTCCCTCTGGCCTGAGGTTACTTGTCCCTATGTGGGAATTGAACTCCTGGCTGTCCAGCCTGAAGTAACCTGTCCCAACCACTGAGCCACTCCTCCCTCCATGGATTTCAAGAGGGGGAGAGAAGAGACTTGATGTAAAGATAGAGGATGTTTATCCATGCATAAGAAGCAGCAAGGTGAAAAGATTGAAGTGCGGAGTTTGCATAAGAAGAAAAGGGCATAGAGAGAAGAAAGTCAAAGGAGGAGCGGAGTTCACGAGGATGAGTGTAGGGAGAGAGAAGAGAGGAAAGCTCCTGAGGGGCAGTAGAGTGAATGCATTTATATGTTAGAAGGATAAGTGATTTTAGAAGAGGGGTGGCGGAAGATTATTTATTTTATTTATTTAGCTAGACTTATATATCACTTTACTACCAATCAAAGCAGTGTACATTCAGGTATTGTACATATATTTTTCTCTTGTCCCCAAAGGCTCACAATCTATATTTTTGTACTTGAGGCAATGGAGGGTTAAGTGGCCTGGCTACAAGAAGCACTTGTGGGACTAGAAACCCCAGTTCTTCTGGCCCAAGGCTGCTGTCCTCTAGCGGGATTCAAACCCCTGGCACTACTACTACTATCACCAAGCATTTGTATAGCGCTGCAAGTCGTACGCAGTGCTGCACAGACATGTAAGAGACAGTCCCTGCTCATCAGAGCTTACAATCCAGTCAAGACAGACAACACAGAAGGTGAAGGCAGGGATAAAACAAGGGGGAAAGAAAAAGAAAAAGGAGATCAAGGTAACTTACCCCAACCACTAGGCCACTCGTCCCTTAGATTAGCCTTGCAGTAGAATTCTGGATAGATTGAAGAGGAGAGAGAAGACACTAAGGGAGACCAACAAGGAGGAGGTTGCAATAGTCAAGACAGAAGGTGACCAAAGAGTGGACAAGAGCCTTAGTAGTGTGTTCAGAGAGGAAGGGGCAAATTTTGTTAATGTTGTAGAGAAAGAAACGGAAGGTTTTCGCTCTATGTTGAATATGTGTGGAGAAGGAAAGGGAGGAGTCAAAAGTTGCGGGCCGAGGAAACAGGAAGAAGAGTGTTGTCAACAGTAATAGAGAAAGGAGGAAGGGGGGAGGAGGGCTTGGCGGGGAAATAAGAAGTTCAATTTTAGCCATATTCAATTTTAGGTGGTGGTGAGACATCCAGGCGGCGAGAAGTAGAGATACATTTGGAGTGAAAGAGAGATGTCAAGTGTAGATACATGGATTTGAGAGTCATCAGCATAAAAATGATACTGAAAGCAATGGGAAGAGATGAGGGCATCAAGGGACTGGGTACAGAGAGAAAATGAGAGGGCCCAAAAAGACCCTTGGGGTACAACAACTGAGAGAGGAAAGGCAGTAGAGAAGGAACCTCCAGAACAAACACTGAAAGAGCAATTAGAGAGATAAAAAGAGAAACAAGACAGTACAGGGACTCTAAAACCAAGAGAGGATAAGTGTCAAGGAGGAGGAGGTGGTCAATAGGATCAAAAGCAGCAGAAAGATTGAGAAGAATGAGAACTGAGAAAAGGACTTTGGACTTAGTAAGGAACAGATCACTGGAGACTTTGGCAAGAGCCGTTTCAGTAGAATGAAATGGACAAAAACCAGATTGAAGTGGATCAAGGAGGGCTTGAGAGGAGAACTGCATGTTCAATAATTTTGAAAATGAATATCAGAAGGGAGATGAGTCGATAATTAAAAGGACAACTAGGGTCAAGTGGCGGGTTTTTGAGGAGAGAAGTGATTACAGCATGCTCGAAGGCTGCAGGAAAGGTTGCAGTGAAAAGCAAAAGGTTGAGAATATCAGAGATGAAAGGAATGAAGGAGGAAGAGATGGAGTGGAGGAGATGGGTGGGGATAGACTCAGAAGAACAGGTAGTGTGTTTCAGAGAAGGAAAGAAGAAGAGAGGTTTCTTCAACAGAGATTTTAGAGAAGAATGAAAAAGTGATAGATGTCCATATATTCACCTTTCCAGATCTTGTCCTTTATGTTCACTGATATATGGCTATCTAATGAACTTGTAGTGCAAATATGCTCTACTGGTCTTGCTTCACTGACCAAGTTCCCGTTCCCAATCTGCGAGTCCGCTCCTGTGGCCCCTTCCCCCCTGGTGTCCATGTCCTCCCTTCGTCCTGAAATGCCACTACTCGCATCACCTATGTTGTTGTTATTAAGTGCCGTTGAGTCTGTGTCGACTCATGGCAACCCTCTGGATAGTTGTCCTAAATTGTGTTGGTCTTCAGTCAGGCAGCTCATTGTTGACAGACTGGTACATGTAGCTGCGGTTATTGTATCAATCCATCTCATTGCTGGCCTTCCTCTTTTACACTGACTTTCTATCTTGCCAAGCATGATATCTTTCTCTAATGATCTCTCTCTTTGCATGATGTGTCTAAAGTATGAAAGTAGAAGTCTTGTCATCTGAGTTTCTAAAGAAAGCTTAGGTTTGATCTCCTCTAGTACTGACTAGTTTGTTCTTTGGGCTGTCCATGGTATACGCAGTATTCGCCGCCAGAACCATAATTCAAAGGCATCAATATTCTTCTTGTCTATCTTTTTAAATGTACAGCTTTCGCATCCATATGATGTTATTGAAAATACCATGGCTTGAATGAGTTGAATCTTTGTATGGAGAGAGACAGCTCTGCTCTTGAGAATCTTGTCTAGGTCTTTCATAGCCATTTAACCAAGAGCAATGCGTCGTCTGATTTATTGACGGCTTGTGGCTCCTTTATTGATAGTTGTATCCAAGTAGGTTAAAGTTATCCACAATTTCAATTTCTTTTCCTTCAATGATGAACTTATTGATTTTGCCAGTTGTCATGATCTGTCTTCTTTACATTAAGGTGCAGGCCCATTTTAAGACTATGTTCCTTGATCGTGAGAAGCAAACATTTCAGATCATCTTCACTTTCAGCTAGTAATGTGGTAACATCAGCATAGCGAAGACTGTTGATTAGTCTTCCACCAGTCCTCACACCTCTGTTGTCTTCATACAATCCTGCTTCTCTAACGATTTGTTCTGTATATAAGTTAAACAAGTAGGGGGAAAGTATGCAGCCTTGTCATACACCTTTGCTTATTTTAAACCATTCTGTTTCTCCTTGTTCCGTTTGAACTGTTGCTTCTTGATCAATGTACAGATTGTGCAAGAGAATGATTAGGTGTTCTGGTGTACCCATGCTTCTTAATGTGACCCAGAGTTTCTCATGGTTTACACAGTCAAAAGCTTTGCTGTAGTCGATAAAGCACAAATAGATATCCTTTTGGCATTCTTTAGTCTTTTCAAGGATCCATCTCACATCTGCGATGATGTCTCTTGTTCCTCGCCCTTTCCTGAACCCTGCTTGCACTTCGGGTAGTTCTTGTTCCAGGTATGGTTGTAGTCTCTGCTGAATACTCTTCAGTAGAATCTTCCTGGCATGTGGGATCAGAGCGATTGTGCGATAATTTTCACAGTCAGTTGGATCACCTTTCTTTAGTATTGGTATAAACACAGATCTTTTCCAGTCAGTTGACCATGATGATGTCTTCCAAATTTCTTAGAAGAGCCTTGTAAGGGAGAAACAGCGGCAGCAGATACCGTGGCTCGGCGGCTATCCTGCTCTACCAGCGATTGGCTGAAGGCTCCTGCAGCATTTAAACGACAGCTGTGAGTAAGGGAGGTGAGAAACAGCGGCGGCAGATACCGGGGCTCGGCGGCTGTCCTGCTCTACCAAAGATTGGCTGCAGTTGTAGCTCCTCCCACTTCTCCCCGACACTGGAAGGCTCCTGCAGCATTTAAACGCTGGCTGCCTTCGTGGCCCGCAGTCGTGCTCCCGAAGGGGGCGTGACCACAGGGGGAATGCCCCTTCGGTGCCAATTTGGGGCCCTAGGGTCCAAGCTGTTTGGGAATGCCCAGAGGTTATGCGAAGCGGAAAAGTAAGTCTGCAAAACAATCTTCTAATTCTACTTCTACTCCAATAGTGACTACTGGATCAGCATGTGGTTATATTATCGAACGTCACTTCAGCTGTGCAAAGTTCTTCTTCTCCTGCCTCCAGTGCTTCCTTAAGTTCCATCGATAGGACTCCTCCACCTAACCCTGGAGTTTCTCAGGTTCCTGATTTGGACATATCCTCTTCCGAGGTATTTTCCGCCTCTGGAGAGGAAGAGGGGGTTTCTTCTGTTTTTATAGCTTCTCCCCGTGAGGTGTCCTCAT